>OW804098.1:68325859-70969145 GCA_942159475.1 Sthenelais limicola
GAAAACATAGTAACGGTTGATGATGATGCTGTAACTGATATACCGGTAGTATTCGATATTACCAATGATATTACAGAAAAAGAGGTAATAGAAGAAATATCAAGAATAAAGGTACACAAGAGCTTGGGGATAGTCGATATCGATAATACTTTACTGTGTTTAGCATTGAGAAATAATTCTAAGTACTTCACTGACTTGTTAAATAATTGTATAGTGAGCAGAAAAATACCTTGTGAGTGGAAACGGTCTGCTATAAAACTATTGCCGAAACAAGGAGACTGTAGGTTTTTAGATAATGTCAGAGCTATAACGATAGTACCAACGATGAACAAATTAATCGAGAGGCTGGTATATGATCGCTTATATAATTTTCTGGAGGAATCCGATTTTTTTACTGACGCTCAATTTGGTTTCAGAAAGAATTGTTCCACACTGGGTGCTATTCACGAGAATTTAGAAGGAATTTATGAGAGCTTGGACGCGAACAATAAATGTCTTTCTATATATTTCGATATTAGGAAGGCATTTAATACCGTATCCCATGCTTTATTCCTGAAAAAATTAACATCGATGGGAATGGGACAGAATTTGTGTGGTTTACTGAGAGATTTCCTTAGTAATAGGCAACAGTTCTTGAAACAGAAAAATCTTTGTACAACGAACCAATATGTACCAAATGGTGTTCCACAAGGTAGTATCCTTGGACCATTAATGTTTTTAATTTTCTGTAACAATTTGGGACAGATTGACTTCGGTGGGAAGTTAATATTATTCGCCGATGATGCTGTGATTACAGTAATGGCGAAGAGTATTGAAGAACTCACAATGAAGGCTCAGTATGCGATAAATACTTACAGTAAATGGTGTAAAAAGAATGGACTGGTACTCAATAAAAAGAAGACAAAGTATCAGCTATTCAGCAAAAGTAGAGTAGCAGAAAATACGGTATTAAAATGTGAAAATGATGTGTTAGATCGCGTGCATACCTTTAAATACCTAGGGATTACGATCAACGACAAGCTTAGTATGAATGTACAGGCAAATAACATGGTTGCGAGAGCCAAATGGACCTTATCAGGTATAAGCAAAAGAAGAAAATTTTTAAATAGTGATTTATGTTGGCTGTTATGCAGGACCTACGTGTTACCATTAGTCGAATACGCAAGTCCTATAATAATGAACTGTAGAATGCAAATACAGGAGAAGCTTCAGAAGATAATCTTCAGAGCACTAAGACTGTCTTTCTGTCGGTTGGGAAATGTCTAAGAAAGAACTGCAGATAAAAGGAAAAATACTACCTATAAAATATCGTCGTGAAATTGCTCTCCTGAAAACATTATTTAGGAAGAAAAATAAATATATTGATCAGGAACAACGAGTTAAGGTATTGCGACGAGGAAGAGGTGTCTTATTCAAAACCTTTTTACCCAGGTCTGAGAGGATGAGAAAAAGCTGTTATTATAGGGGTACTGTAATTTGGAACAATCTACCAGAATTAATACGAAATTGCGAGGATTCTGGGGGTTTTGGTGAAAAACTGAAGGACCTGTATTGGTCGAGATTTGATGAAAATGTTGTCTAGTTGCTGCAAAAAGCAGTTTTTAATCAGTCCTAGAATTTTAATGTAAAGCCCTTATAAGGGCTAGGCGATTAGGTATGAACCGCATAGAAATAACTTTGAGGCACCTTTTCGTATATATGAATTCATGGAATGATGTATGGAATTTGAGACAATAATTGTTTGATTTTGTGATTAGTAATGATGCCAAACAGTATGATAGTTTGAATGTTAATGTGTAGAGGAGTATGTATAAGATAAAATAATAATGATATGGTAAGATCTAATCGTAAAAGAATTGAGGCAACGCAGGAAAATATCCACCGAGTGGACACGCGTATTTTGTATTGAATTTAATGTATCTGTTTGGCCAAATTTGTAATAAAAAGAAAAAAAAAAAAAGTGTGAGGCAATGTTAGGCGGTTAGATCCTGAGGTTATGGTCATGAGTTTTGTCTAAGGCTCCCAGGAACCAAGCCCAGGCGAAGCCAGGGCTTATTTCCTAATGGCTTTAGTCCCCTTTTGTTGGGCTGTTACTCTCATTAACAACAATTTATAAATGATTTCGAAGCAAAATGAACCAGTGGAAAGCCATGATCTTGCCGTTTTGAGCAGTAAATATTATTTTGTATTTTCGTTGATGTAAGCGATCTGCCGGAAACGGTCCAACACTAGTACAACTGGTCTGTATGTGTACAACTGTCTCAGCTAGCCCAACCAACGGGGACTAATACCCCATCACTCCCTCTCTTTCTCTTTGAGTTCAGCGGTAGACAGGAAAAGTGGGGTCGGAGGATGAATGAGAGGGTGTGAGGAGGAACAGGGTGTGCATGAGAGAGAGGGGAGGGAGAGAGATAGGGAGGAAGAGAAGAGAGAGATGATAGAGAGGGAGGAGGAAAGAGAGAGGAGGGAGAGATAAAATGAGAAGAGAGAGGATCTAAAAGAAGGAGGGAGAGAGGTAAGGGAGAGAGTTTGAGATGAAGAGAAGACTTCAAGAGAGAGAATAGAGAGTGAGGAGGAAGGAGAGAGAGAAAGATAGCGAGTGACTGAGTAAATTATAAGAGAAGGAGTGCTAGACATAACACACACAAGAGATGGTGGGAGGGAGAACAAGCCCCCGCAGAGAAAGCAATTTTCTGGTGGAGAGATATCCAATAAGTGGCAGCATATTACATGGCTCTTGCAGATCGTGTGTCTTTTTTCTCTCTTTTGCACCCTTCATTAGAGGTATAGAGAGCTGGGTGGAAGACGCCTTGCCAACCTGGGTGCCATGGGCCTTTTGTACATATGGATTCATCTAAACCTGGCATAGGTAGTCTAGGGGTACAGACGGTACCAAAGAGTCCTTATTATACGATTTTAATCACTGCCTTGAACAGTCCAGTGGCATAACGCCATTAGACAGTGATTAAATGGATTAATAACCTCCTTTTGATGGCTGTTGGTTCACTGTTGGTGTATAATCCCAAGGTGAAGCTGAGGGATTATACACCGAACAGTGCATCAGCAGCCCCTCATGTCAGCGATTAATCCTATAAATGACTGAGATTGAGAGCTGGAAGAGGACCCTTGGTTGTTTATATTGCCTGGTTGTTTATATATTAACCTGTAAACAAAAATATTGACTGGAATGAAACCCATCCAGGGCAACCATAACTCTCCCGGGGCACTGTAGCCCTATAATACCTGCATGACTGCAGTAGGCAACTATTGCCCCCAATCGCCACAAAGTTAGTCTAATCTCAAGATTGTAGCATGCTACTGACATATAGTCAGACCTCTCCTCCAATCACTGTGGCGGTCTGATACCCTCAGCAGGTATTAACCCTGACAGTGGGGCAGGACTAGATTTGGACAATCTCACCTGGCCTGCAGAGGATGGCTAGTTTACGAACTTACGAAAGGAGTAGGTATTCACATCCGGTAGTGTTAGCATGTTTCCTCTCTTGCCTTGATATGACCAAATATATGAAAAATAAATATACAGGTAAAGCGACCGGTTTCTGCCCCTCCCTACAAAAAAAAACGGCCTTTAATGGCAAAGGACTGGTCAGTGGTAGCATACCAATATATTGGAATATATATATTATATATTGCTTGCTGAGGGTTCCTGTTTGTTAGTTAGTTAGAACCCCCACCCACGATCACTCCAACTCCTTAAGCTGTATGATTGTGTATTGTTAGACACACTGACCTTAAATAACCTTAGAGTCTTACTTACACTGTAATATTGTACAGTTCCTTGCGCTATATGAGTCAAGGCATCTGAATACATGATGTCAAATTTAAATTTGCAAACACTCATATTTTCGCTAAAAAAGACAAAAATACTCAACATTCAATTTTCGCAATTTAGTGATTTCTTTTGGTGTTTGGCCGACTTTTTTAGCATATCCTTGCGATATCACCCATATAATATATCGTTAAGTACGGTCTCTGGAGTTGGTAGGTAGCAACTGCTTGCAAATCGTGATCTTTGATTTGATTGCTTGAATATTTGATCTAAAATGATTTTGATATTTCTGCAATCAGATCACTACTCACAAGCAAGCGCTTGGCCTTGAGCCCTAGTGGAGAAATACAGCATCTAAGAGAAGTCATCAATAAATGTACAATTCGCCTTCACCAATCAAGACAAAATGTGGTTCAAAATACGTACAGTTCTACACAACCAAACAGATATTTTAAATCAATACAATGCCAAAGATAGTCAAATATACCTAGCATTTATCTTTTTTAGACTGATTTAGAAGAATTTAATAAATGTATAGAGCTGCAGATTGTACATTTTCTGATCATCTGACCCATGGATCTGTGGACGCTTGGTCTTGAAACATAGTGGGTGAAACTAGATCACAAACCTAGCTGGTAGCCGGTTGCACAAAAATTCTTGTCCGACTAATCGCTGTGGTTACATCAAGTTCACGGGGTATGACACCCCCAGCTGGTGTTCAGCCCAGAGAAAGCCCAATTCATTGCAGTCACATGTGCAGTAACTTTCTACAAGTTCGACTGCTGCTTAGCAAGGAAAAGTAGCTAAGGGAGGAAAATATTAATTAAGGATTTGTTACGCAACAGGCCGTTTTCTCTGCTGATTTGACATATAGAATAGCAGCAGAATATTGATAAATCTAGTTGTATACCGTAAGTTACAATATGAATAAATTTGGTAAGATATTTTTTGCCAGAACAGCTGGTAATGTAGCTTTCACCCCCCGCACCCGCACCCCCCCCCCCCCCCCACACACACCACGACCCCAATGACCCTTCTCCTTACCCCAAGTAAATGGTTTCCCTAGCCACCTATCTTTACTCCCATTTCTCCCTTTCATATAATCCTTCATATCCCTCATAGCCCTCTCTCCATCCTTTTCTAAGCTACAAAAGAGCCTTGAAGATACCACCAACAGCTTTTTGCTGGTGTTCACTCCTAGAACTGAACGCTCTGTTTGCTTTCCTAAATTTGCTGAGGGAAATTATTTGAATAGAAAATCTTCGCTCGAACCCAAATTCTGGACCCAAATTCCCCAAGATCTGTTTAATAACTTGAAGATACCTGGAATAGATCCTTGCAATTTGAAAAGATCCTTGCAATTTGCGATAAAAATTTGGCTAAATATTTGTTTGTCAGATTTGAACTGAATCAATATACCAGCATGCATTGTAATAGACATGCGCAGTGAGACATGCAAATTCCCTAATCGGAACCACTTTTTCTAGAGAAACGTTTCATATCTACCATTTATTGTTTAATTCAACTATTTTTGTTCAGGTTAATATCTCATTAAACCACTTTTGGTTTAACAGTTACAATTAATCTGGTATGCACTAACCCCATGTTATTTCCAATGCATATAATAAACCATCTATATCTATGAGTGTAAAATCACTGCATCTTTCTAAGAAAGAACCATTTCTATAAGTACAAAGCATCCTTGTGCTTTACTTTATAATAACGTATCTGTGTCCCCGCGTGTACTTTTGCCCCACGGGGGATTCCCCCCACTAGGGATCCCCCCTTTGGGATTCCCCCTTAGGGGGTATATATCAGAAGAATCAAAGTTCACTGAACATCCTGTTATGGATTTTGCCCCTTTGATTTTTTAATTTTCCTATCCCTCTTAACTGCTTTGACTTTGTACGTCTCTCATGTTTGTGGGTCTTTTTGTGGTCTGAATGTAAATTATTCTTAATTCATGTGTTGAACATATGGTTGTGTACGTGCTAGAACCTTGCATATGTATCAACTAATGATAATATGCTGGTTTACTAGCCTTTGTTTATTGTATTACACCTTTTATATTTTCGATATTCTGTATTCTCTTCGTAAACGTACCATGGACAATTAAATTGAATTTGATTAATTTAATATTGTAGATTTCCTTTTACGCATGTAGACGAATCATTGCTAATAATCTTTTCTATATTATATTTTCTCTTTGGATGAATTATTATAAATTATTTGCTATTGTAGCCTAGGTTTCCCCAACATGCCTCTCTATATAAATATAATACATTACCCATTTTGCATTTCTTGGTGTAAGAATTACTATTCTAATGTATATCTGTAAGGGACAGCTTTTTTAAAAACATATATATATGAAACATAGAACGAAAGTTAAATGTCATTTCTACCGATAATTTCCATCTGGGGTCATGACCATGGTTTATATGAGTATGGTCACCAAATGAAATGGAAATGGTATATAGATCGATGCTCCCAAATAATCAAACATTACCGGAAAAATGAAATCTATACAACAGAACAGTCCTTCCGTTTCATGGTGTACTAAATGTAATCACATACACAATCGGAAAGTATATCATACATTTTGAAAATTGTGCAAATCTGCGTTTTCTACATTTATTTACGACTTGATTTCTATATCTTGGATTCTACCTCGAATAATAATAATAATAATTCTTTATTTGCTAAGACAGTACAGTAAGATTGCTAGCTTGGTCTCGATGATTGTGTAAGCTAAACATTTACGTAGCTCTGATTAGCCGTTATACATGCAAGGCACCGATTTTTCGTGGGTGGCGGATCTTGATATACGCATTGATTATGGCAATAGTTCCTGCTCCATTGATTGTGGGCTGAAATCTCTCGATATTGGGACTGTAATGTATGGCAATGTGAGATAAACAAATAGTATTAATGTTTTGATTATTTGTTAATACTTGTGTTATGGATGAACTACAAGAATTCTTATTGAAGAAAGAGCCTGCGCTGTTTCAACCCAGAATTGAATAAATATATCACTCTTTAATTGTTTATATACTGAGAATGATAATATGTTAATGTGGGCTATGTAAATGTCACCTGAATAATATAGACTAAAAGGTACTCGGTCAATAATCACCTTCTCCCAAGGTTGTTCCTGTATACAGTACTGAATGGCCTTTGTTCTAAGTGTAAGGTCCATATTATTTGATGTCAAACCAGCTCTAGGCTATTAGTAACCCACATTCAAAAGATACAACCCAAGAAGGTTCAGTGTCACTGGAACCACCTATTAACTTATGTGAGTCAAGGGTGTAATACCGTTTCAGTATTTCTCACATTTCCCTTGTTTCCTTGAGGTAGAGTAATTCTAATGCAAACTGAGCTGATGGGCACAATATAGGTGCCTTGAATGGTCAGGTCGTCAGACAATGCATAATTGGTAGCTTTACACATACAGTAAATTCTGTGAAATTAGGCTGAAAATTAGGCAAGAATATTTTTTATTGCATTGATTCTATTAAATCAGCTCGGTTATTATATATATGTCAACCTGTATTTTGAACCTTATTTCTGTCTCAAGTTTAGGTTTTCCTGGAAAATTGCTTATAGACTTTTAGATTTAAGCCAGATTTTCTGGCGACATCAGTGTGGATGTCTAAAGCAGAAATTAAAAAAATGATTAACCTCTATTTCCGGTTTGGTGTATAATCCCGAGGCTAAACAGTGCACCAGAAGGCCCGAAATGGAGGTTATTAATCTTTTTAGTCTCTTAGGGTTACATCTAAATTTGAACACCTTTCAGGACCTGGCTTCCTTTCTAGTGGTGTTTTGATCTATTTAAAGGCAAACGCTACTATCTAGTGGAAAATGAAAATAAAATAATGCCATTTTTCTGAAACTTTGGGATTTGATTCTTGGACTGTTTCTGCTCATAGAAATGAAAGAAATCAATATGTCACCGTGCCCATTTTTTAATTACAGCCCTTCAAAGTTTGGTATCTCAAAATAACCAATGAGAGCCAAAAGGGGGCCTCATTTTGCAGTCCCCCGATTTCATAGTTCGTATTTGCCAATCATATTCACACAATTTATGTAAAGCTAACAATTTTGAAAAGAGTATTATTTCGCCAATAATTCTATGCCTCTTCGTCATAGAATGCATGTTTATTTTCATTCTGAAATCAACAAATCCTTGATGCAAATTTTGAATTAAAACTCGAAAAAACACACAATTTTTCGCTATTTTTGTAAAACCGATTTTATTATTTTCCCCATCGAAAATATATGTCATTTTACTGATTCGATAGTATGTTATTATCTAGGTATGGTCATGGAAATGGAAAAAATCAGTGGGTTATGGTGCTCGTTTCTGAATTATTTGACTTGGAAACATAGCCAAGAACCCAGAGATCTGCTACTTTCCAAGTGTTCTACGTTTCCTAAACATGTCAATATCACAGAGCTACAATTATTCTTTTAAAATGATGACATGTATTTGTTTCTTTCATATAGGCAACGCTACAACATATTCACTTTGTGGACAAGCGTTTTTTGTATGAAACCATTGTAAATGTCTTGGCCTGAAATCGCAATAAAAAAAAATATGTGTAGAATATAACCTGCACTATATGTGTAGAAAATTATGGGACATTGGGAGTTGCCATTTTTATCTTATTCCCTAAAATGTGAAAGGAAAATGCAGCATTTCCACATAAACTCACATAGATAGTACATAAAATGCCCTTATTTATAGCATAGATACAAGCAGGGGTGGCGTGGCAGTGAATAGTCGCGTTTGCCTTTAACCTTGTTTCAACTTGTTTCCTACTTCTACTTAACTTTCCTGTTAATTATTACTTCCTAAGCTTTGCTCGCTTTCTTCGGTAGGAAATTTCTACCACAGGAAATGAAATAGCATTCTTTACCAGCTGCTGAACGGAAGGACAATCTTAACACCTTTTTATAACAAAAACCATATTTTATTTTGAAGAAATGTCACATTGAAGTGATACATTTCATTCAACGAAGAAAATGCTGTTACTTAGGTATACATCTATAATTAATACCTAAATTATCTAGATATATGATACCATTAAGTAGGGACTTTTTTGAAATAAAGAAAGGCCCCTGTGCTTTAGAGTGGTGATCAACTTTAATATTCTATAAAATGTGTAGATTAACACTGGGGTGCTGAATTTCATGTTAACAATACAGCGTAGCCTGATTATTATTGTGTGTTCACGATGATCATCCATGAGACTGTGGGGTAGAGTGGATATCTGGCCCACTACCCCCTGGAGTGATGTATAGCATTGTTTACACTCTAGGCGCTCCAGCTCCTAATTGAGCTCTCCGGTCAGGAAGGGCATAAAACCATAGTTGGTGCTTGGGTGGGCCTACAATTTTCATTGAGGGGGTGGTGAGGACCTCAGGTGGGTGGGTGGGGATGTAGTGGGGGTTGGGGGGGGGGGCTGCTGGTAATTTATTGTTGGCAGTAACCAACTGATCCCCAATGTGTAGAGCTGTCGATTGTACATTTTGTGACGCTCTGACCGATATTAAAGCCCATATTAAAGGGGTCTACCACTAGGTTGGAAACGTCCTTGTGTTAGTGTCTGTAGAGCGTAGACACTACAATTAGGGATTACTACTAATGGATTTCGGAGTTACTCTAATCACTCGGATCTCTCGCGATATACTTATAAATAGGGGTAGCTTCGATTGGTTAGACGTCTCAATAGGGATATAGTGCTTGGCTTGTAGTTTCGGTAGGTATAAGGTAAGGCGTGGAGTACAGAATGGCTTCTTTTATTAGACTTCAATATAACACAGTGTTCATGTATAGCAAGTTATAGCATGGTCAGTGTTCAAGGTGGCAGGGCTTCCAGTCAGTTCATCATCATACAGCATACGGTAGTACAGCTCTCCAGGAGAAGTCTACCTATACAGTGACTGGGGGCCCTTATATATTCTAGGTATTGCACCAGACCTGGGATGCATTTCATCATCTTTCCCGGGCGTACTGCAATGGTCAGGGGGCATTTCGTCAGCCACCAGGGCTGTTGAGCATGCGCTGGCCCTTGCATCAGCCTCCAGGTTAATGGCGGAGTAGCTCACATGCAATGTCGCCGGGGGATTTCATCATCCAGAGACATTGCACCAGCTCTCTCCGCCCAGGGGTCAGACCCCCTCCCTACCACCGTTCATAAGATCGACCAGTAAATCAGTAAACAATCGACACACATATAAATATAACACACACATAGGCTTAAATATTATTAAAAATAAATTGGGACATTAACATCCTCCCCGACAAAGAAGAATGGCTGTCCCAGCCATAAACATTACATAATTTCAAAACAACATATAATTAATAAAAACCTTTGATCACCTTGGTGCACATTCTGTGATCTATTTAGCTGGCTTCTAATAACATACAAATACTTTATATACAGTTCAACGCTCGACATGTCCCTTAACATAAATACATAACTCCTCTGGGGTGTTCATCCAGAGATAAATAATATAAATATAAATACATCTCTAAACCTCTTGATTTCTTCTTAAATTTATACAACACTGGTGCTGCCACCTGGCGGGAAACATAAAAACCTTCTTTTTAACTTAAAATTTCCTAAAAAGACTGGTGCTGCCACCTAGCGGAAAGCAAAACAAACACCTACAAAGCCTAAAAAGTCTCGTGGGAGTGGCTGGCGCCGCCACCTGGTGGAATGATCCAGAACTACTCAAGGCTAAAAAGTCCCAACCGGATAAGTATAAATATAGAAAAATATATACAGTCTTTTCGGCCGAAACATGGCTGCGGGTCAAGCTGACTTGCACGAGACGGACCGTCCTCTCTCCCTCCACCCTAGACCTTCACGGGTTCGTCGACTCGGGACGCACGGCAGAGGCCCATCAGGATGAGCGAGATGACCACGATGGATAGCATCACGAGGCCCACGGCGAACAAGAACAGCGGGGTCCACAGGATGTATAGCTCCCGCAGATCCACGTCCATATTCCGGGTCTCCACGATGATCACCGCAGTCAGATTTCGCCCGTATATCCAGAGGGATCCCACGCCTGGCACCAACAGACTAACGCCGTTCAGTACCAGAGCCGCTACCGTCCATCCCCTATCATCGCTCTGCCCGGCCTTGGTCGCAAGGACTCCCGAGAGAAAGAATAGCGGACCCGCCCAGTAACCGCAAGCTGACAACAGCACAATGGATCCGAATCCCAGTCGGACGTCGCTGGTGAGTTGCCAAATCAACTCCAGCCCGGCCAGCACACTCATTGGCACCCCCGATACTGCGATACACGTTTTCTGGCTTGTGCACATGTTGTTGTTTTGGGAGCCTGTCAAATCATCCGCTAGGGGCTAACTAAACCGGAAGTTACGATCATGGGCTCGGCGCGGAGGATAAACAGGTCAGCTTCCTTTTTGTTGTTAAACTTCCTTATCTCATAATTTCATTGAACTCTAAGGGTGTATAATTAAAGAGTTCGCGCTCGAGCCTTAACTGGTTTATAAATTTCTAACTATCTTCGATAATCTGAGTCAGTTTCAGCAGAAACTTTCTTTCGTAATGCAAGATCTCTACTCGTGTTCCGCCATCTTGTTTCCTGTTATGATAACAAATGTCGGCCCCACTTATTCGCACGTGGTGGCCAGGGTAAATTTCTACTAGTTTTCGATATATTATCGCTCTTGGGTTATCATCTTATTCTGGGACAAAATCGGGTTGGATAACATAATTCTTTCGTAATCAGGTGGGTTTTTATTGTCTTCCCTTAATCAATCTAGTCTAAGTCAATTCGTAATTCTAGAAACAATTCATTAATCTCGTTTGATTACTTGTGTTTATTGCACTCGTCGACAAACGTTCTTGTTCCGCAATAAATTCTTTTACCCTGAGTAAACAAATTCACTCATAATAATTACCTTATTAATTATGTAATTCCACACCTGAATAAATACTTTCACTCTTGAATAAATATTTTCACACTTGAATAAATATTTTCACACTTGAATAAATATCTTCACACTTGAATAAATACTTTTCATTCCTGAATAAATGTTTTTCATTCTTGAATAAATGTTTTTCACTCTCAGATTGAAATAATTGTTCGTCTTTTTCTCCTGTTGTTATTTCTTAAGAATCTTTTTAATCGCGTCATTGTTCTTTCTTCTACATGTTTTTTCTTAGGAATGTTCATTTCAGTTCGTTTGCTTCTTAGGTCATTTCTCCTGGACCCTTCCAAGTCTCAGGATACGCGATTGTTCTTCCTTCTGGTTTCTTGGTCCTCTGGCTCTTGGACTAAGCGTGGGGGAACGATGCCGGTGGGAATCTTTCGAAATCACTCGAGGGCAAGTATCATTTCCAATCATGGCTATATCAGGTAGGGATTTCTACTGAGTTACTAAACTAAAATTTTCCTAAGCAAAATCGTTTTAGCCAAAGTCCTAAAATTTCTGAGGACTAACTTTGGCCAGTCAACTGAGTTTTCAAACAAACACTTTCCCCCAGATTTTTAACTTCCCAAACTTCTAACTTCCCTTTTCTATGATTATAAGTAAAACTATATAAGTTTGGAGAAATACTCCTAATTTTCTTAATCGGCCCAGTTGGGAGCTGGTTTCCAATTGCATTTACTGTTCCACTTGGGTTCTACGTCAAGGATGGGCGCTCCCGAGGGTATATACACCTCCAGGTGCCCTGGTGGATATTTTACCCTGGGGAAGTCTTCTTCCTTGCATCCCAATGGAACCGGAGGGGGTCCATTGGGAGCAAATCTTGCGATCCCATTAAGCGATCTTATTCGCTCTTTCCGCACCTGCTGCTCTTTTGTTAAAATCTTGTCTGTGAACATGGCCACGCCTCCCGGCAAGGCCGTGTCACAGAACAGGCAGGAGTCTCTGTGGACCTGGTGTCTCACATAGCATTTCTTGTGAGCCACCATTCCACAGCATGGGTATCTCGCCCCATCCTTTTCATATGTGGTCATTGGTCTTAACCCCTGTTTGACCACTGTTTTCGTGTAGAACGGTTTGTGGCATAGTTGGCAGGTATACTTATATCCGTAGTAATCGGCTAGTGCCAACCCTCTTCCCAATCTTAAAACTGTTAACAGGCTAATATAATCAAATCTAGAGTATGGTCCTTCGGATTTATCCATGGCTCTCACTAGGTCGGTTGGGGTTAACCGGCACACGCCTGACAAAGCTCGGATGATCATGGGTACCGGTCCTCTACCATTGTTTGGACCCGGCGCCCATGTTCGTCTCAGCGACCACGTGTCTGCTAGCGATACCATCAGTTGGGTCAGAAGTTCTAAATTTCTTTTGGCTAACTGTCTGAAAATATCCGCCAAATAATGCTTATTGATCATGTACATTAAAAATAAAGCCCAATTGTTTCCCTCCTGTCCCGACGCCATTAGTTTGCCCAATTTCCTCATTGCTTTCTTGTCACTTCCCACTGACACCGCTCCCAGGACTCTTCTGTACATCTCCGGAGACAGCATGTTGGGCAGGAGACGGAACATTTCCCCGTCTCCCTCTCTCATGAGAGCTCCCACGAAGTTGAGTCTCCTCTTTACATTCGGCGATATCGGGACTGTGGTAAAGGTGCCAAACATCCCGAATAGCTTAATTCTGGAATTTGGAGCCGGCTGCTCTCTCAGCTTCCATTCCTTACGTTCATAGATCTTATCGTCCTTCTCCGTTTCGTACCCGCTGTCGGTACTGCCTTCCTCCGGTCTTCCCTCGACTGCTGGTTTTCCCCAAAGGATCTGGCAAATGAAAATCGACAGGTGGATAGAGTACAGTTTGAGACTTTGTCTTTTTTCTAAAGTACGGTGTTTTCCTTTAGTAAACAATACCCTTTAGCTGCGTAATAATCATCAAAATTATCAATTGGTCACAATCCTTTTATTCTGAATGTTTTTTCTCCTATTTTGTCAGACTTTTAAATTGTAAAATCCCTTGTCCCTTAATGGTGTGTTGCAAATCAATCTCCCCTTTTTTCCTTTCTTCTAGTAATTCTTTTTACCTCTGGTCTCTTTCTA
Source organism: Sthenelais limicola (assembly GCA_942159475.1). Taxonomy (NCBI): domain Eukaryota; kingdom Metazoa; phylum Annelida; class Polychaeta; order Phyllodocida; family Sigalionidae; genus Sthenelais; species Sthenelais limicola. The sequence continues at coordinate 68,339,721 of OW804098.1, forward strand.
TCTTTACCTTCTTAATTATCCCTTAATTAGATTATTCCTTCCTGCCTGCTTGAGTAGATACTCTTCTACCCCGTATACCCTGGGGCACTGTTTATTTTAGCTAGTAGGTGGTGTATGTTTCCCCCACATACCAGTCCCTTCCTTAATATATTGCCCTAATCAATTCCCTAGGGGCCGAGCCCGCCCTATCCTAAACTCATTAGGTCATGGCTCGGTGGTTATGAGTCGCGTGTCACTCCTTCCGCCCCTAAATCTTCTTCTAAAGCTTCGCTGCAGGCTTTATCTGTAAATCGTCTAAAGATTTCCCTCTGTTAAGCATAAGGATATAATATTCTTACTGAGTCGAGCACGCTCCCTTTAGCGATAGCTGCTCACCAATAAATACTCTCCCTGTTATACTTTACTCTTTTCTGAAGAGTGTCCTAAAGTTTCCATTTTTTCTTCTGTTTCATTCTTTTTAATACCTTGTTTTGTTTTTAGACGAAATTCGCTGGATCGGGTGCTGAGGGTGTGTTTTTACCGGAAAGAACCTTCTGGACCCCCTCCCCAAAATCCTTCCCCACCAAGAAAGGCTCGGTCTCCGAGCCATTCGCGGCTAGAGATCTAGGCAAGTCAGGGTAAATGTTCCCTCTAGGGGGGGTTTGTAAGGGTGGGTTAAAAGATGGATATCGAGTTCTATTGGGCATTAATTCCATTGCTCTAGGCAAAATTAACCTATCGTCCTGCAAATGTATATGTTGATTCTTTCGTGACAAACATGGTGTCAATTCGGGGCTATCTCTGAATTTCTCCATTCTAGACTGAACTACCTGAGTCAAGTTACATTTTCGTTTAAGCATAATAGCGTAATATATGTCCCCTGTTTCTAACAATGCTCTTATTCTTCTACCCTTATACACAGGAACCACCACCGTATTGGATGTTTCTACCAGTATATCCGTCTTTCCTCTGGAGTATTTAAATTCTCCAGGGACATCAAGGAACACTTTTGATCGTCTACATCCGTTGGATACGTGAGTGATTCTGATACGGGGTATTGAAATGAAAGTTACGTGCTGAGGGAGGTCGAAAATCTCACCGATCACGATTGACTCTGAGATGACCATGTTACTGAACCTAAGTATTACTTCTGTATTTCCGCAGTCATCACTGTTCTTAGCTAGTGATGCACATTTGCTCATTAAATTATTTGGCATCCAAATGGATCCTTTTCTTGCCAAGGTTACCATCTGTCTAAAACATTTTCTTCCCAGTTTAATAGTAAAGATAAGTACCATAAATAACACCCAGGCCACAAATAATTTATCCATATGAGTTAAGTTTGCCAAAATACTCTCTTCTGTTTCTAATAAGTTACTATTTGGCGGTGTAACCGCTGGCCTAAGGGTTAGATATCTATCACTACTTGCTACCGTGGCCGCTCTCATTCCCGTTGCTCCTAACACCAATAGCGCTAGCTGCCTAACCATCCAAGACAGTCTAATGACCATTACCACACTAAATATTGTCAGTATCAGATTGATTAGCTGGTACACAAAGTCTGAGGACGCTGGTCTAGTATCATACCATCCCCAATGTATACCCGAGAGGTGTGGGCGTTTCATTCGTGCGATGATCTTCAGTTCATGCGCAAAGTCATAGAGGTTAGCTGTGTAATTCTCGCCAAATTTCTCTCTTAACTTCTCTAAATGGTCAGTGATGTTTGGAATAAATACTTTAACATGGAGCTTAGATTCAAAGGATAATTTCTCGGTTGGATTTGGAATATCGAATGCATGGAGGACTGGGAGATTTACGCTGTGAACTACCTCAATCATGGATATGTTAACACATTGCCCGCTTGCGCCCGTTATGGCGTATGGGCCTACTTTTAGGTCGCACCCGCAAGGCACCTGTATCGTGCATATAGTGCATGGGGGTGAAACTACATGTCTTTCTGTACAAAGTATCGAAATATTCTCCTTAGTTTTTATTATCAGGTACTTATTAATACTCAACGGTGTTACCGATATCTGTACCTGAGCGAAAGGTTTTACCTTGATGTTACATAGGTTTCTGACCATCGTTGCGTTATCTAGATATAAAGCTAGCACGCAGGATGGAGAGGAGAATACTTTAAAAGGGATAGCGAAAGGGCATATCATCAAGTCCTTTCGGGTACATTGCCCTAAGGATTTTGATGACATCTCCGCATATTCCCCCGAAAGATAATTTATAGCTAGGTAGTCTGGTAAATCTGTAGTTAGTGAATACCCTGTGGTATTTATCCCATCTCCCGGTAAAGGAATTTGAACAGATTTTACCGAGTATAGGTCATATAACGCGGGTGTTGCAGCCACTGGTACGTTTAGAGTTATAAATAATTTTGATTCTGAGTACATAAATGATTGCAATAAGTCTCCGTAATAAACTGCCAAATCTCTAAAGATCAACTTCAAACCCTTGCTCTCCAGTGTTCCGGATATCCGCTGCAAAGCTAATTCAAGCTCCGCCGGAGGTATCAAGACCGCTGTGATGCGCCCTGCCTGGAGAGCCTGGACACCTGCCAGAAAATGGTTTAAAGAGTCCTCATACTGAGTAAGGAGATCTAGCTTAAGTTGGCGCTGCGATAGCGCTGCCTGAAAATACTGCAACCATAAAATATCTGACGCCTGACTGTCTACCTGGTTCAGCACCGTTTGATAGTTATTAAATAAGTCGGTGACTGCATTCTCTAATTCCTTAACTTGTTCTTCCTGATCTAAAGATTCGTCTGCTAGTTGCTGTAATTTACTTGATGAAGCATTAATAACTTCCATAAAAATACGGGTATTATCATTAATGGTATCTGAAAGATGATTCGAATAGTTGTAAAGTTTAAGAATAGCATCTTCCTCTTCTTTCACATCTTTCAGTCTAGCTAGTTCTAGTCCCAAAGCGACGTTCCCCACTACCTTTATAGGTTCTTTACTGGTTCTTTTTCGTCTTCTGACATTGTCCTGAAGTAAATCTCGTAGAATTTTTTCCCCTTTCTTGGCTCGAAATTTTGTTCTTACTAAGGTATCGTCCAGCTGGCTTATCATTGGTTGGAGGGCACTGCACACCGCCCGACCAAAGGTTGGTAAAGTCATTGTACTATGCTTTCCCAAAATGCCCTTTCTACTTCTGTTGCTTTCTATTTCAAGGCCCCCCTTGGCCCAATCCCACTTTTTAACACATAAAGATGGGTGAAAACGATATCCTCTAGCCATGCTCTTTGGCTTTTCTACCACAAACGTCAACTTGACGAATTCGTTCTTTCCCAATAAAATATTATTCGTTCTTTCCAGTATAACCCCTGCACCCTGCCGAATCAGGTAATTTGAAGGTTCGAAGGCAGAACTGGTGCATATAACCTTAAAAGAAAAATATTAAACCGTTCGTCACCTTCTTCCCCATCAACCCCTGACAGTAATAATACATATCGCAAACAATCTTCAATCAAATACATTTCAAAAATTCAAAAGTCCTTGTGTATTCCAGTAGTGTATGTCCATGATAGCTAAAATAATTCTAAGTCCAACTACTCACCATCAACATTGAGGACAAGATCCTCATGATGTAGTCTATCACACCCATGGCAATTTGTAGTTGGAAGTCTGGACAGGTCAATCTGGCAGGAGTCTGGATCTTGTGGTCTCTGGTCAAAGCGCCCAAAGGTGACCACTGTCCAGTTTCGCCGCCCTTTTATGTCCAGAATTTCCCTCTGTTAGCTATCTTAAATCCCTAGCTCTCCTTTCATTGGAGGCATTCCTTTCCTGAGACCCTTGGATCCTCCCTTTTCTTTTCAAATAAGGCGATGGTCATTAAATTTTGGCATCGCGTCCTCGGATCCTTTTCCTGTAGAGCTTCTCATTCGCTCTTCTCTTTGGATCGCCAGAGCAATTTCTCATGGCGTCCTTTCCTTTTCCAATCAGCTTGGAGTGACTCGAATTTTATTGATTCTAATTTGAATATTCTTCTACTTCCCCCCTCCTCCCTCCGAAGTGGGAAAAATATTTCCCCGATGAATTCCTAGGATTTTATGAAGAGATGGCCAGTCCCTAAATATGGAGTTGTTGACTACTTGACCAGTGCGCAAACATCATACCAATGTCTATGCTTAAGCCATTGAGTGCAACTTGTCCTACCCACAAATTCCTTCAGAGAGGAATCTGGATGGAAAAACGCAATTCTCAAGATTTTTATCCCTCATTTTCTTACTTAAACTTTTCCTCTAGTAATTATCATGTCGATGTCCTTAGAATCTTTCTTGTACCATTCCTACCGCGGATTTTGTAATTCTCTTATCATTATCTCAAACATGTGTACGTTCCTTCTCTTCATTTATAACTTCGTCATTCAAAATATTGTAACCTCGCTGTCCTAAGCAGCGCTTACTTACAACTTTTGTTCATCTAACTCCTAAAATATCTCTCATTCCCTAAAAATAAGTATATCTTAATTCTAGAAAAATGGAGCTTCTGAATAAATTGTCCTAGTGACAATTGGGTAAAAATTTTCTCCCGCCCCCTTTGGTGATCAGCCGTTGTTGACGTTAACGGAGAATTCCTAATATATCTATCTGAAATGTCGACTCTGCTAGGCGTGTTTATACACCAACATTCTTCAGACTCCATGACATATTCACTGGAGGGTATTTCTGAAGCAATCAAAACACCAGATTTTATTTGTTGTTCGCACCTAGCGCTTTCCTTACCCAACATTCCTCATTCTCCAATGTCCCCTTGAAATTGGTAACGTTTGGTGATGAATTCCAGAAAGGTTAGCGCGTGCAACGACTTAACCTCTGCACCCCCTGACGCCTCGGCGTTTGTTATCCGGTGTGCTACCTTATTACCTTCCAGGAAGTCGTTGCTACCCACCCCGGGTTAGGTGTACCTATTTTTTCCCCACAACCTGCTGGGCGCCGTATGCTCCTTTTTTATTTGTAATTCTAAAACATAGTACAATTCTTTATTCTAATCCGGACATATATCTTTTTCCTAATTCTCATAAACCTGTATTTCCCTTTTTCTTCTTTTTATTCGTTCAAACTGAGTCACTCCCTGCCTTTTATATCACTTTTTCCTTCGTAAACCTTATTCTGGTTATTTTTCCTTCTTTTGATTCCTACTCACTTCTTCTGTTCATTAATTTCTTATTCCTTTTCCTCAAAATTACTGATTTGCAACTTATAGTTCTTTTCTTAAGAGATCACATGTTTCTAAGCAACCTCGGGACAGTTCTAGCCTCCAAAGTTCGATCAAGATATTTTTCTTTTGCCGCTTCATTGAGACAGTCGTCTTCAACCCACTGTACTGACTTATCCTTGAATTTAATTCTGAATCTTAAACCATGATCTTTCACTTTTATAATGTCTAAAATATCGGAGATCTCATAATACTTCGGGTCGCCATTATCTTTGACCTTGGTGGCTGTAGGAATCTTCGAGTTCCTCGCTTCCTCCTCCTTATTTGGGAGTTCGGACAGCTCATCCCCTGCTTCCGCCTCCTCGTCCTCCGGAATTTCTTCGGGAGGGGGTTGCGCGGGTGGGGTTGGGAAATCTTTCTCCTCCAAAAGCTCCGGATCTGAAAATGGCCCTACTAAAGGATTCCATTTCCCCATATTTTGGTTTCTTACTTTCCCTGTTTTGAGCCTATCCACTGTTACTGGCTTGGTCAAAATTTTCCCGTCATTTATTCGTTTAAGGATAACCGTCTTCTCGGTAATAAACCTGACTATTAAGTATGGACCCTGATAAATACTATGCAACTTTAGCTTCTGCTTACCAGGCTTGGGAACTCTGGGCCAATATAAATACACCACGTCCCCAATCTGTAAATCTGGGCAGAACGCTTTTTTATCATATCTTTCTTTGGTACGCTCCTGGTTTGCTTCTAGGATTTTCTTTGCTACTCTTTCTGCCTTTTCTTGAGTTTGTAATATTTCAGTGAATACTTCCCTTCTCGATTTGGGTTCTTCCAATGGGTCAACTAATTTTGTTTCCATTGGTAACAACGCTTCCCTCCCGAATAATAGGAGAAAAGGGCTACATCCGTTTGCTTGTGACGGGGATATATTAATAATGTAATTTATCAGAGGCAAACATTCATCCCAGTCATCCTGCGAGTCTGAAACTAGGAATCTTAATTTATCTAGCACGTTTTTATTACATCTTTCCACTAAACCTGAAGCTTTCGGGTTCAGCGAAGTGATGAAGGAGTGCTTAATTCTCGCTCTTTGACAGAAATCTGAGAAAGCTTTGCTTATGAAAAGGGAACCGTTATCCGATATTATCCGTTTTACCGCCCCAAATCTTAATATTACATGGTTGAAAAAGTTCTTTATCAAAGTATCTGCTGTAAGGTCAGGAACTGGTATTGATATGACAAATCGGCTGTAATAATCACAAATATTTATTATATGTTTCATCCCTGACTTACTAGCTGGCAGATTCTCTAGCGCATCCATGTTTACTGTCTCCCATGGGTGAGTCGCCGGTTCTCTCACTACCATCGGAGCCCTAATCGGTCTAGTCATTCTTCTCTTCTGGCAACACATCTCGCAAGAGTCACAAAACTCTCTCACGTCTTTATACAATGACTTCCAGAAGTATTTTCTTCTTAGTATCGGTATTAGCTTACTCGGTCCTATATGGGCCATAATTTCTGACTCGTGGTATAGGGATAAAAGCTGTGGCACTATTTGCTTTGGCACTACTAGTTGTGCTGAATTTTGTACACCATGTCTAGACGTCGTGGGATATCTAAATAACAAATTTTGGTGCAAAAAATAATCTGGTTCGAATCTCAAGATAGATCGAGCCTGTTCTTCGTTAGTAGGTAGTGTGCCGCTACGTAAGTATTCTATGATTGGACCTGTAAAAGGGTCTTCTTCTTGGCTATTGCTAATAATCGATATATCTGTTGCCAAGGTCTCGAATTCCGATACATCAACCTGTACTGGTTTCTTTTGGGTAGATCCCTCATATTTCTTCTTCTCTTTTTGCTTAGGGTATTGCGTGATTGCATGGACTGGTAATAGATCTGACAAAGGGGTAGGGTCCGGGTTGGATTTATATTTGATGCGTGATAGCGAATCTGGTACTTGATTCTGCTCGCCTCTAATATGGCGAACTGTGAAATCAAAACCTCTTAGTAACATTATCCACCGGGCAAACTTGCCCTTAGGTTTGTCATTTTTCAGAAGAGAACACAACGCTGAATGGTCGGTATATAATATAAATTTTCTTCCCTCTAAATATACCCGAAAATTCTTAACCGACCAGACCACTGCTAGTAATTCCTGTTCCGTTGTGCTCCATCTAGACTCTGTCTCTGAAAGGGTTTTAGCTGCGAAAGCTACTGGTCTTTTTCTACCTTCTTTATCCACTTGAGATAAGGTTGCTCCCAAACCCACGGAACTCGCGTCACATTCTAAAATGAACTCTTTTTCAAAGTCTGGGAAAGCTAAAATGATTTCCCCCTCTATCAGGGCTGTCTTTAGATCCTCAAAGGCTAAACTCTGCGGTTCGTCCCATATCCATGGTTGCTCTTTTTTGAGTAACATGGTTAACGGTTTTGATCTTACTGCATAATCTTTGATAAACTTTCTATAATATCCTACAATTCCTAAGAATCGCTGAATATCTAACCGTTTATTGGGAACTGCTATGTTTCTGAGTGGGGCTACGTTATCTTCATGCGGTGCTATTCCTTCCGCGGATATCGTGTGCCCTAGGAATTTGATCTTTTCTCTACACATAACGCATTTTGAAGGTTTAAGTTTTAGGTTAGCTTGTCTTAATCGCAAGAATACCTCTTCCAAGTCACTAAGGTGTTGCTCAAAACTGGAACTAAATACACATATATCGTCGAGGTACACCAGACAAGTTTTATATTTTAGTCCCGCTAATACCATATCCATTAACAACTGAAAAGTTCTCGGGCTGTTCGTCATACCCATGGGTAACTTAGTATATCGATATTTTGTACCTGAGGAGGTTATAAACGCGGTCTTGTCGCGGTCCTCCTCACATATATCAACCTGAAAAAATCCCGATTGGAGATCTAAACAGGAGAATATCACGGGAGCATGCTGGCCTATACAATCTAAAACATCATCTATACGGGGAATATTTAAAAATTGTGGTTCCGTGGCTTCATTTAACCCTCTGAAATCACAAACAAGCCTCCAATGGCGATAATCCCCAGGCTTTGCATTCCCTTTTGCCACGATGAAACATGGAGAGGCCCAGGCTCCGCCATAGGATTCTTCTATCACCCCCTGGTGAAGCTGTTCCTCTACCAACTTGTCCATCATTTCTCTCATAATCGGAGACTGGCGATATGGCAGCTTGTGTACCACATCGTATTCAGATTTTAATTTAATTTTATGTTCTAAAATATTGGTAGACCCCAACATGCCATCCTCCCCTACAAAAACATCACAGTATTGTGTACATAGATCATTCAATTCCTCTTTTTGTTCTTGGGATACCTTAGAGGCTTTTAGATCTAACTCAGGAGTAAAAATTTCATTCGTGTTGTCTTTCTCAGGAATGTTCCCTGACGCGCGTACCTTAGGATCCTCCTCCACGAACCCGTCCTGGCTTACCCACCCTATTTGGGTGCGTGCCTGGATGTCCATGGGGATAGGAGAGTAATTCATTATCCGTACTGGTATGTTGTTGGCCTTGACCCTTGCCACGCACCTAGCTGTTATTAAACCCTCTTCTAATGCGTCACTCTTAGGATCAAACCAAACCTCGCGCCCATTTGGAAATACATTCCCACTTTTAATTTCCACTCCCATTATTACCTCAGTCATAGGTGGTAAAGTTATGTCTTCTTTTGTACAAACTGCAGCAACTTGATCTTTCTCAGTTGCGCATCCCTCATAGCTTATTTGAAGTTCATGCTCCATGAGAAAATCCCGACCCATTATTAAATCCAGTCCGAAAAATAATTCCGGCCAAACTGTTACCTTAATATGATATCTTTTCTGGGCTAGATCAAGCTTCATAGAACATGGACCGTAGCCCTGTATTAACCTCCCATCTGCCAAAACGCATTTCTTTACAGGCATGTCCGTCATTCTGGGTGTTCTGGCATTTAGACTCATGTACATTTTCTTACTCATAACAGATATAGACGCTCCTGTGTCAACCAAGGTCATTACTCTCGTTCCATACATATATGCGTCGACACAGTGCTGTTCCCTATCTATCGGTATTGCAAAGTAATCCCACGAGTTATTTACATAGCAGACATCTGTTAGCAAATGGGGCTGTCCCCTGATCGTTATACCTCTATTATCTAACCTTTCCTTTTTTCCTTTTGAGTTTATATTCCTTCCCTGCGGCCCCTGTGCGTCGTCTCTCCCCCCAATGTGCCCCAATGAAGGGAGAGACATTAGTTTGGGTTATCCGATGCAAAGAAGGGTCCCTCTGAATTACCAGTTATCATTCCCCCATTCCCTGTATAGTCGACTGCACCTACTTGTTTCTTTTGACTAGGCATACTTTGACTCCCTTGGGTCCCGTTTCTCCCCTGTCTCTGAGCCCGACATTCTGTCTGATAGTGACCAAAATTTTGACAATTAAAACACTTAACTCTGGGTTTGAACTTCGGGAATCCATCGTCGTTCTGCTGTCTCTCGCCTTTCCACGGTGCCTGATTGTTGTGGTGGCCTCGGCCTCTGTTTCCTCTGCTATTGTTGTAGCCTCTTCCCCCTGTCGACGACGGTTGATTTCCTCCATTACCCTGCCATTGCTGTTGGTCTTGCTGCCGCCACTGTTGCTGGTTCCCTTGTTGGTTGCCCCAGGGCTGCTGATTCCATTGATTCGGATTGTTGTTCTGCTGTGGCCATTGGTATTCGTTCTGGTGCCACCGCTGGCCCTGATTCTGATCATTTCGGCCGTGAATTTGGTTTGGTACTGCTGCTATGGCTGTTGCTTGGCTTTTGATCGTGGCCTCTAATCGTGCTATGTTCTTTTCCATGCTCTTTTCCATTGATTTTTCCATGGATTTCTCCATGGATTTCTCCATAGCCTTTTGCACCTTCTTTAAATCGTCTGCTGTCATTTGATGTGTCGGCGCGCCCTTTTCTCTCTGAAGTAGATGTTCCATCATTTTCGTCACGGTGAGCGCCTGCTTAGTTAGCAACATCGTTCTGTATCTTGGAAGAAGGGACGCTAAGAAATGTTCTTTTATATTGTCTGCATCATTCACTTCCGCCTTTACCATTCTGGTCTGGAAATCTTTGAAGAAATCTGCCAGTTTTTCCCCTTCGACCATATTCACCTGCTTTAGCGCCTTTCTGTCCATATCGGACATGTGTTCATATCTGTCCAGAAAGGCTTTCTTCAGATTTGCCCAGTTGTTGTATGGGTCCGGAGTCTCCAGTAATCTCAACCAGTGTCGAGCCGAACCGCCTAAATACGTTGCAAACTGTCTGCAGAACTGGTTCAAATCATCTGGGTACAATCGTTGTGCTATGGCTGTGCAATCTTCCATGAAGGTTCTTGGATCTTCTCCATCATTATTTGAAAACTTTGGGGGTGCTAGTAGGGTCTGGACTCGATTCTCGAACAACGCCATTCCTTCTTCCTCTGCTCGTTCTTCTTCTTCTTCTTCTTCTCGAATCACGATCTCGGGTCTATGTTGTCCGTTTTCCCGTGGCGGTGGCCCGTTGAGTACAGGATCGGCGTTCTGGTTTTCTACTATGGGCGCTGGATGCCCGTTCTGATGTTGGGGCACGCCGTTTCTTCCCTGTGTTTGTTGTCGGCCGTGTGCTTCAGCGTTCTCCCGGGCTCGCTGTAGTCTTTGCTCGTGTTCCTCTTCCTCTGCTTGTATTCTGTCGGCTTCTGCTTGTCTCTGTCTTTCTGCTCTATCTTCTTCTTCCTGAGCTATTCGCCGTCTGTCTTCCTGCTCTTCCTCGGCCAACTGTCTGTCTCTCTCTCTCTGCTGTTCGCGCTGTAATTCTTCCTGCCGTTGTTGTTCCAGCTCTCTTTCTTCCTGTTCCTGCTCTTGCTGGAGCTGCTCTTGTTGTTGCTTATTTAACGGCTGGTTTAGCTCTGCGTCTCTGAGTTTTCGCAATTCGGCACCCAATTCTTTCTGTAACTGCCTGGCAGCTTCGTCTATTCCACGTGGTTCTGTTTCCTGCTTCTCCTGATTTTTTCGTGGCGTGTCTGCCCAAACCCCTTGGTGGGTTTCTTCTTCTGCCAGGATAAGGGTTTCTTCCTCTGCCACTAACGTATCTTGGCTGTCTATGCTGCTTTGGTCGTCTATGTCTTCTAACTCTTCTTCCGATTCGTGCCCTGCTCGAGCCAAATGTTCAAATTCCCCGTGAATTATGTCGGCTTTATCGTGTAGTTTTTCTGTTATTTTCTCTGCGACCAGTAATTTTGTATCTTCGACTTGTTGCTCTTTCTCTGCCTTCTTGCTTAGCTGCGGAGCTATGTCTGGAATGCCCGCGTCAGTGTCCTTGAACCCTCCTCTAGTCACACAATTTAATCTGAAATTTGCTCTTGATTTAGGTCTCGCTTTTTCATCGTTCGCCATTCGGCATTATGAAACGGAATATGTCCATATCAAATCTCCAGGCCCGGGTTCTTTCACCAAATGTTAGTGTCTGTAGAGCGTAGACACTACAATTAGGGATTACTACTAATGGATTTCGGAGTTACTCTAATCACTCGGATCTCTCGCGATATACTTATAAATAGGGGTAGCTTCGATTGGTTAGACGTCTCAATAGGGATATAGTGCTTGGCTTGTAGTTTCGGTAGGTATAAGGTAAGGCGTGGAGTACAGAATGGCTTCTTTTATTAGACTTCAATATAACACAGTGTTCATGTATAGCAAGTTATAGCATGGTCAGTGTTCAAGGTGGCAGGGCTTCCAGTCAGTTCATCATCATACAGCATACGGTAGTACAGCTCTCCAGGAGAAGTCTACCTATACAGTGACTGGGGGCCCTTATATATTCTAGGTATTGCACCAGACCTGGGATGCATTTCATCATCTTTCCCGGGCGTACTGCAATGGTCAGGGGGCATTTCGTCAGCCACCAGGGCTGTTGAGCATGCGCTGGCCCTTGCATCAGCCTCCAGGTTAATGGCGGAGTAGCTCACATGCAATGTCGCCGGGGGATTTCATCATCCAGAGACATTGCACCAGCTCTCTCCGCCCAGGGGTCAGACCCCCTCCCTACCACCGTTCATAAGATCGACCAGTAAATCAGTAAACAATCGACACACATATAAATATAACACACACATAGGCTTAAATATTATTAAAAATAAATTGGGACATTAACACTTGCGATTGTCCTTGCGAATATAACCATGCAAGCTTGATCGCCCACAATAGCTTATAGGTTCGCATTAGTGGAGAATATGTTATACATCATGGTTTCTACCCCTAAAATTTAACTTTCTACCTATGTCCTGCCTGTATGGACGCTAGCCCTTTAATTAGTTATCCTGTATTTCTATTGGTCGCGCTGCACCTGCCAATTAGCCCATTACTTTCTGGCATTGAAAAACTTTTATGTTTTATCAAAGTACCAGTTTGTAAAGATGAATTAGTTAAGTTTGATGCGTTTCAATTTTATGATTAATTTTGATGGATGCTAAATAGAAATATGAGATTGAATTTTAGATACTATTTGATTGGAGTAGGTGTGGGTGGGAGGGTAAATATGTAGGCATGGTGGGTTTAGGTTAGCAGGGTATAGTAGTTGGAAAAGCAAGGAAGGGCTTATAAATATTTACTAGGCTGGGAGTTATATTGTAGGCCATTAGAAGCTTTATCTTGAGTTTCTTTAAGAAAGAAAGGGTTGTATTATAATTGTATTATATGAATGTCCCGTCACACTTTTGGCCTTGAATCGCTTTTTGGCAAATGGTTCATATGACTGCATCTGTTCCCATCAAGGAGTTGTCTCCCTGAAACAGACACGGGGCCACATGCCCCTGTGTCGGTGAGTCTGTACACGCTTTGTCACCCCTTCAATCAAATTAATTATGAATGTGAACGTCTCTCCAAGTTTCTTATAGAAACTTCTGCCACTTTCTTAAGGCCTACAATTTAGTTCAAGAGGATAGAGTTTTGCCATGCTTGTGATCCTCTAGGCCAAAAAGGCAACATGAGCAAATTAAAAATGAACACACACCGACAGATTTGTTTAAGTCTAAAGATCAAATAAATCAAAGAGTGAAATAGTTTTGAAGCCTACCTGCCAATGATAAGGCACTACTCATTTCTGGTTTCTGTGAAACTTGATTAAATTAGGCATATCTGCTTCGAAGTCAATATAAAGGCGATATCTTCCCATATAAAGGCCAAAATTAATTAAGGTAAAGCGGCATACTTCCATATAGATTGAAAATGTTTTTTCCAATTAGTTTCATATTTCTAGTACTGATGATTGGGAGATTACCCTATTCAAAGTTTTTCACTGTCTCCCACTTTAACCAAGGTAAAAAGGAACAAAATCTTTAAACAACTTAAAAAAGGAGAAAGATTGACCTATAGAAAACAGAACTTGGTGAAGGCAGACATTTTATTTTTGGATGACTATTTAATTGGACCCCCTGGAACAGATCACATCAGATCATTTTCACCTAAGCTGGAAAATGAACCAAAGATGGGTATTTATTTTTTGTGGACGTCATAAGGAGAATTCAGCTTTAAGTTCAGAGGCCCTCATTAAGCTTGGATGAGAAGGCTAAGCGTGGAGGCAAAGATAATCTTAGGTTGCATGGTTACTCCGTTCCCCAGGGGCTCCCCATTAGTAAGGAGAAACCAGGCTTCATGCAAACCAGGGGGAGGGGAGCACTCAACATTTTGCTCTTTGTATTATTGAGCTGCATTCTCAGTTAGCATTGATAAACAAATTACAGATTTTTCATTTATTTGTTTCGTTCTTTGCTACCTGACCAGTTGACCACAATTTTGGTGGATTGGTTTTGGTGTAGGGCTTCATAAATGTCCACATAGATCTATATTTTGGCGGCTTGCCGAAACTCTTTGCTGAGGTGGTTTCACTTATTATCGCTCCCTTAAAAAATGCCCTGACCATCTCTATAATCTCCCCCGTTTCAGTGTTAAAAGGTCAAGGTCAGGTTTGTCGATTGAATGGAATTTGATTACTAATATCATAATATAATTATGATGTGACTTAGTTATTTATAGTATAGTTATTTTTGTAATTGTTTCGATTCGGTTGTATTGTTTATGCACTTGGACTCAAGGTGTACTCCACCCCCTCACACCCATACCTACAAACACTCCTCTGCAGGAATCTTAGATCTGCCCTCTAACTAATCGATATGAAACCAATTATGATTAAATATCCAATTACTAGTTGGACTTACCCAGTGTGGAGTTGGGGGCCTGTTATTCACATCCTCCCTAGGCAGGCCCTCTATTCCGCAATGAGTTACTCCATACTAGCCTAGTACGTGGAAACTGGTTGCGGAGTATAGGTCCTGCCTAGGGAGGATGGTTATTCAATGTCAATCACTGCTTTGAAGGTGCTAGGATATAATCACCTGAGGCAGAGATTAAAAGGACTAATGACCTCCATTTTGGGTTTTTGTCGAGGGATTATGCACAGATACAGTGCACCATTAGCCCCTCAATGTCCATCATTAAGGCCTGAAGGTGAACATTGACTATCATAACTTTAAAATCTAAATCGACAAATCAACAGAACCCTTTTTTCTAGAATGAACAGTCACATTGCCTTTTCACATGATATATATATATCTAATAGCCCGATAGAGGTTTCAAATCGGTCGAGACGGAGGGTCAAATCGCACGACACCCCGTAGGGGTGGAGTGCGATTTGACCCGACGTCGAGACCGATTTGAAACCGAATAGAGGGCTATTAGATATTTATTTCATACTAAATCAACAAGAGAAGACGATTTTAATGACATTTTACCTTGGTTTCCACTGATTCTTGTGGACATACCGATGACAGAGCCTCCATGACAGTGTCTCTCCTTGATTACCAAGTAATGAAACCGTTCACAAAAAATGTCAACAAATCTAGCGAACGCACGGCCGTGCCGGCATTGATGCTTCACTGTCACAAGTTGATTCAACTGCATGTGCAGCGGAGGCTTCATTTTGACGAATTATATTCTTTGCGACTTTGGAAAATACAAAATCTTGCAGATTGTCGGGGTCAAAGCAGACAATTTTTCTAGGCTTCTCATTGGTCAGTTTGGGTCATGTGACCCGCGAAAGCCGAATCACATACGTATGTGATACGAGATTTCTAATGGCACCCCCGAATGGCACCTCTGTAATCACACACGTATGTAATAAAGAACGCCATCAGCTACAGCATTGGCGCCCATACCACAAACAGCGGGTAATATTACTCACTACAGCCTTTTTTCCGCCACAAATATCTGGAAAAGTATAATAAATAAAAAATTACCCCTGGGCAATCTCCAAGCTCACTCATTGCTCCATATTACACTTGGGCTACGCGATTTTGTTTCGTTCGCTACGTTCACTTACTGCAATCACCCATGTGTACATCGGGCAATTTTGTCTATTTACCTCCTCTCCATGGAAAAGATGAGACGTTGAAACACCTTTTTTGCCAGAACGACTTGTCTTGGGATACTCTGCATTAGACTTATTTCTATTAGTAAAGTTCTTTGCCACTGAAATTATTTTTGTCTATCAATTTTTCGGTTTGATGGAACCCAAACCTGTATTAATTAAATATTGCTTTCAATTTCCAATTGAGTTAACTGATTCATTTAGCTGATTAAGTGTCCCTTCTGTATTATCTATTTTGGTCGTACTATATTTCTGATCTTCAAAGCAGAAAGTGAACTAGACAACAACTCAAGGTCACCATTAGGTAGTCTTTCCCCTAACCTGCTTTGCTGTCTGTCCTTGATCTCCCGTTCTCGCTTGGGCTAGTGGACGAATTTTGTCTTGTCTTCCCTTTGCACCTGATGCTCGTAGAACAGACATGATAAGGCTTAACACAAGTAAAACATGAATGGCCCAATTTGAATTTGTGCCTTTGAAGCTGGCTTTTTTAAATCCCACCAGAATGAGCTATAGCACATGACTGAGTAGTCTGGCCCGCTAATTATGATTACAAAACAACTTGATGAACCTGAGGACGTGTGAGAAACTCTTGGCTTTGGAGCAAAAGCTTCCATAGCTTACAGCCAAATAAGCCTCACCACTCACTCGCGATCAGGAAAAGGGTCAAGCCACCTGAAGATGTACAATTTGCTTTGACCGATCTTCTTAAATAATCCTATTTTAAGGCGAAAATGGTGTGCTTTAATTTAGTGTTCAACATGACCGAACAGTTATTTGAATCAACACAATATACGTAATATACTCAGAAGTATCATTTTTTAGCCTGATTTAGTAGTACATATTCTGACCATCTGACCCACCCATAAAATTCATTCTGGAAATTGAAGATCAACAGTTTGGGAATGGTGTTGGTGGGGGTGGGCGAGGGGTGGGGGCAGGAGCCGGGGCAGGAGTCTGAAAAGGGGTTATTATTGTGCTGGTTATGTAGGTGGAGAGGGGAGGCGGGGTCCTTCCTAGATACATGGTTCACTGGCCTAGGTATTCATTTAGTTAGAATCTGAATTAAAAAATTAAAAGGTAGAGTGCAGATGGTTATGCCAGATAATAAGTGAGAATCTATGTGAGTGTTTCAGGCACAGACTATCTATAAGGATCTAAAGGACTGATAAGTTTATTTTCTAATCATACGTATCTGATATCCTCATTGTGAAGTTAATTCTCACCTGCCACCGTTTTAAACAAGATAATCTATTTTTCTTGAGGCCCAACAATAGAGATGATTTGTGACGTTTTCCAAAGATTTGAGAGCAAGCAGTGTGTCCAAATTCCCGCACTGGCAGAGTTGACGAAATTGTGTGTCCGTGCCACCTTTGTCAGCCGTGCGGACAACTGAAAATTAATGTAGGCGTCCTGCGGACAACCAGGTATTACTTATCTTTGGTGTGAGCCGACAACCAAATATTCTGTGATAGTCTAGACCAATTTTCAGAGAATCAAACTAGTTGAGGCGGTTTTTTAGTAGAGGCATTACAACTAGACAATTTAGACAATTAATATGTGCTAAATCCAAATCTGGATGGTGACAGAGTGTATCTTCAATATTTTCAAAATGGCTACTATATAACAAAAGGGCGGCTATTTTTAAGCGATTGCCTGTTTATTCTTAATAGTTTAAACAATATTTAAACTATAGACCCTTCAAATTGTGTGTAGTAGTCCAGACATTATTGTCGAATTATCTGGTTAAAAATTGGTAACCTTCGTCAAGGTCAAGGCCATTTGTAATGAGGTCAAATGTCAGATGCCATCATTAGACTAGAGGTATATATACGGGGACAAATATATTTTGAAAAGTGGTTTTCCTCTAGTCAACAACTTTTTAAAGCGGTTTTTAAATCCCTAATAGGTACATGTATTGCCTCGAGAAAACTTTTAAACTAAATAATGACCTGTTCATCTCATTGATCAAAGTGTTTCCATATTTGAATGAAAGGATTGTGATTCTCGACAATTGGGATTGAACCTCCTCGGTTCCCCCTTCATTCTTGTTGATCTGCTGCCATTCTCTGTTATTTGCCTTGGCGAGTCCTGAAGCGATGTGCCTCCAAAAATCAAATGTCAAAGCTAATACACCATAGCCAGCGGTCGTGGCTATCTGGCCTTTAGTGTTAGGAAGCCTGGGCTTTGATTGGACTAATTATATCAGGGGAGATCAGGCACAGGTTCAGGAACAGGGGCCCCGTGCATATTAGTCTTGCGCAGTCTTGGGGCCCAAGATTGAGACTAAACAGATTACTAACCTCCATTGAGGGCCTGCTGGTGCACTGTTGCAACATGGTGTATAATTCCGAGGCGAATCCGACGGACTATACAATACACATTGCACCAGCAGGTCCTCAATGAATGTCAATGTCGGTCATTAATCCTTTGATAAATGCTAAGTTTAAGGGTTTCCTTCCGTAGCTTCTTTTCCTTCCTAAGCAAGTGGTGAAGAAGGTTTAGGGAAGGAATTCGGTACACATACAATGCTAATTTGTATTCCTATAGCAGAAAATCCATATTTAAGAAAGGAGATATAGTTTGTAAGGGAAATCTAATTAAGGATTGCTTATACAACAGGCCCCATGAATCCGCGAGGAAGAGGAGATATGAATAGAGAGTGGATATGGGACAAAGGCGGTGGAGGTGGACTATGAAGGGTATAGAGAAGAAGGGGAGAGAGGCAGTGAGAGACAGGTGGGGAGGAAGTAAGAGTGAGACAGAGGGATCGAGGGAGGCAGACCAGGAGGGAGAAGAAATATATAGAGTGATACACGGAGGGGGGAGAGGGTGGGAGCGAGGGAGAGAGAGAGGATGAAGGAGAGAAAGAGAAATAGTAAGAGAGAGAGAGGGGGGGGGGGGGGGGGGGTACCAATCAATCCATCGAATCAGAACATGATACTCCCTAACACAAACAAAATGTCATTCTCACTTACTAATAACTTTACTTACCCCAATCGTACACTTTCTAAATCTCCTATCCCTTATGAAGCAAAGAAAACCAACCGATGCCTAATCAATTGTATGACCCTATCTCCACTAATAGTATTGAGCTGCCAGCCTATTATTATGATAAAGCAGCAGTAACTGTGGTCTATCTCACTATAGCTGGTGTGTGTGTGTATTTGTGGGCAGGCTGGATACGCGGGCCGCCTGTATAATAGATAGGCCACAGGAGGGTGATCCGTTAACTTCTGATTGTATTCCTTCATACTACATTGTTTTGCATCCCAGCACTACGCAGCTTTAAGGAGATTCACCCGGGGTCAAGAGTGCCAGTGGTTCTGCCTTACTTCCATCCGACTGCCTTTTACCGTATTCACTGTATTATACTCACAACTATATTAGCCTGTTCTCATATGTAACCTATCATATCATATGTATGCGATGTGTCAAGGAAATAAGTCTTAAGTCGAAAAGAAATGGATTTTGAGATACCATCAAATTTATATTTTTCAAAGTGCTTTATTCACAAGATCTCCTGGTTGAAATGTTCTCATGTTTAGAGTATCTAGCCATTTACGTCCTATGAATACATGTAGCTGTCCACCCAGAAAATGAGTCATTAATCTCAAAATCATTTTTTTTACTTATGATATATGGTTGTGTGACACATCACAATTGATTAACTATTCGAGTAAATACGGTAGTAGGCTCAGGCAGTATTTTGCTTAGGTTTAGCATGGAGGTGACCTGGGGCAGTCTGTATTATGCTGTTATTCGTCCCTAGAGTAAGACTATGATCAATAACATCCACTCCACCTACATACCCCCGCCCCCCCCCCCCCCTTCCTCCTCACCATCTCCCTCCGCCACACAATCCCTCCCCCCCCCAAACCACATTATATATACCCTTAGTATTCAGTCTCGCTATATATTTATAAAGCGGTGATGAAAGTCTTCAGAATGAAAACTTATAGAACTTGTTAATTTGCCCCAAATTCCATTATTTTAACTCAAAGATTTCTTTGTAAAAAGCTCAAATTGCCAACAATATTTCACACGCTTTGATTTACCAAATTCCGTTGAAACTTTCGAACTAATGGTGCTTTTTCCCTTGCCAGAAACATTTCAATATTTTTGCCAGTTCCCCAAATCAAACCACTCAGTGAGGAGGGCCCATTGAAAAGTTCTTCTATAATAGTTTGAAAAAGCAGTTTTTGGATTTATGGATTGTCAATCACTACTAAATAAGACTCCTTAGTATATATGACTCAGAATGACACGGATAATTATTTCTTTTACGCAGTCTTGAGATTTGATATATTTGTCCAGGTTAATGACACCAAATACCCCCCCAAAATGAGAATATTGTTACAAATAGTTCTTGTAGAAAAATGTTCGTAAACAATATCTAGACTCATTTTTCTGTGACACATCACATATTTTGACCATATGATGAGGCCTTAGTTTTGGGGTAGGCCACTCTACCTCATGAGTTGAAGATGAGTTGATGTCGAGGGTAAAGGTTATAAATATAGACAATATTTTGCAAGGAAAGTAACTAAGGCAAGGAAACCGTAAAGCTGCATTCTCAGCTATAATGCCAAACAGAATCTTACCAATGTTATACTCTTATTACCTATAGGACTAAATTTATCAATATCCTGTTGTATATATATGTTAGGAAATTGAAGTAGAATCGGTCGAACAAAAAGCAGCTGCTAGTGAGCGATAATAAGTGGGATCGCCGTAGGAAAGATCATTCAGGCAGGTCCTCCAAATTCAAATAAGGACCTTTTGGAAGCCCTGTAGCAAAAACAACTGGAAAAAATCCTCCTAAATTTTGGTCAAATGGTTTTAAGATGGGTTGGAAAAGAACAGAACAAAAAGTAGAAAATCTTTAGTTTTCGACCAACGTTAACTGAGAGTCCAACTTTTAAAAAGGATTTCTTATGCAACAGACCCCAGGATCATCGTCTTTTGAGATTAGAATTGAACTACAAGTGTACCAGACCCAGTATAATCTATAGAAGCGGATCACCTTGAGCCGGAGTATTAATGTTGGGGGATGACCCTTATTGACCTTACACGAGGGAATAGGGTCATTAACCGGGGGAATTGATGGTACAGGGCGCCCCTCAATCCCATAAATATATAGAACTTAAATGGGTCGGCAGGATAGGCGTCCTGAAGATGGCTAGTAATACATGCAGTACCTGATGCAGTATTTAGTGTCGCTACTGAAATATGTGCTTTTGAAACTTCCCCAAAAATGTCAAATCTCCACTATTTATAACCACATTCCGGGTAAAGAGTGTCAGGATTCCACTAATTTATAAACAATTATCAAAATATTTCCCCCATATTGCATAATATTGAATCTCCCACAAATCCCACTATTTATAAGCAGATTTGTTTCACATAACTAACCTTCTTGATAAAGGGCACATGTATGTAGCTCAATACATCCCATACAGAATCCCCCTTTCTGTCCTCATTGATTTAAAACAAATAAAAGTTGCAACGATGTGACCTATATTTTCAAAAATTAAAAAATTAAAAAAAAATCGATATCTAATTTGTCTTTGGGTTAGTTGATAATACTCATATATGCTCATGTAGTAGAGGCCCTAATTTTAATTTGTAATCTTTTGTTGTTGGAAATTATCCTGAATAATAAATAATAATGAAAAAATATGAATATTACTATACTTCAAACTCAATTCTCTGTGACTCTTATTATGGTCAGTGGGGAGAATACTCTTCGTCCGAGTTAAAGCAAGCAGTACATTATGGATTAAACTCTAGCGTTATATAGATTGGGATCTAGCAAACGAGGGGAAGTGAGGGGACCCATCAGTGGAGACATGGGTCAGGGCGTTAGGAAGTGTACAATTGGCAGCTCTACACTTTTAGTAAAGTCTGCCAAATTAGGTTGAGAGTGATAAATACTAGGTAGGCCTACATCTGAGTATATTGAGAATAGTAATTTGTTTTTATTGTATTTAAGATTTTTCTCCAGTCACAAGCATTATGTAACATGTGTACTATGCTCAGCATGAGCTCTACATATATTTACTCCACGTTGATGTTTGTACCACATGCTATTTGTATGGGCGGGAGTAGTGTGGTAATTTGCACCAGTTCCATGCATGTGGTATGACTTCCTGTCCCCAGTAAACATAGCCATATAAGGGAAGCATAGCAACGTGGGAGTAAATATAGATCCTAAATTCGAATGTGGCACTCGGGACACTATTACACTGTCCTCGATGCTTGTTTTTTTTGTAACCCACTCGCCTATAGGCTCGTGGGCCACGAAAAAAACAAACATCTCGGACAGTGCAATACAGTGCAATACCCTTGTACCACATTCTCATCAGGTTCTATAAATTCGCTACTATTAGAAAAAACTTTTGTACACTATTCAAGGTATAAGAAAATGAAAAACTATAAGTCTACAGATAATTAAAAGCAACACCGAGCCTTGTGTCATTTTCAAGACAATACTTTTCGGTGATTCTCTCTAAATCCATACATAGTCAATATTGTTCATAAGCCCATTAGACGTTTTCAACGAGCCAGCTATTAGACAAACATTATTGGTGAAGGTGAATTGTACATTTTCTGTCGCTCTGACTGCTATACCATGAATGACGGATGGTAGTCTGTTCAATACTATTACACTGGTGTCAAGCGCTTTTTATAAGTGCTTCCTCTTAAAGTCGACATAGCAAGGACTCCTTTGAAGTCCATGGAATGTACTCATGGAATCCCTATATAGATTACTATTATTTTCTTATTTGTTCTGAAGACCATGGTTTATCTTCTTTCCGGTCATCTGTCCCCCATATTGTATTTGTCTATCATCCCTTCATATAATGCAGACATCATTTATTGATGTCTAATATTTAGCGATCAATTCATAGTGACGTGAATATATTAGGAATATTAATGTATATTATACAACCACATCCCACATCCCCTAATTCATACCACTGAGATTTAGCGTCTTTAGGTTTTAAAGAGTCAATGATGAATTAGTTGGAACGAAAACTAATTATTTTGATCGATTCAACTGGGAGCACAGCTTTAAGAAATTCCTAAAAGTTGTTCCTACACTTATGTATAATGGATTGGACACCATTGATGGGATCCATCTCTTTGTTCGGACTGTGTATGGACTTTTTACAAGGCAGGATCACTAGATGGATAGACGAATCAGACACATAAAACACACTCCTCGAGCCACCATTGTCAGTCTTTTACCTCATATGTTTTATGCTAAGAAATGGCAAACCATTATATCGGTAAGGTCCGCAAATGGTGTAGGATTTATATAATTATATATGCGTAATTCGATTGTCAGATATGAAGTAATTTGTTTTAAGTCAGGGTGTCAGAAAACGTACAAATATTTATATGAAGGCGACGAGGGGTTCTAGGTTTAGATGTGTTTGTGTGCGTGTGTGTGTGTGTGTGGGGGGGGGGGGGGGGGGGTCACCAGGATACTCCTTGGTATTGAAGGATTATTTAGAAATTTGCGACTTGTGACTCATTTTCTTTTAACACATCACATGTGGAGAAACGGTAGGGGCACATTGCCTCCCAGAAACCCTAGCTGTTGTTCCTAGTTTAGGTAATTTCAATCCTCGAAATAGTAAAAGATGTGAAATCGCTGGGTCCTAAAACAATAGGTTTCCCACTGGTCAGTTCTTTGTTTGAACCAGCTGGAACTTGTTCCCATCCAACCTAAAAAGGAAAGGTCAATAACAGTGTACACCTAGAATCCATGAAATCTTTTGATTTGATTTTGATTTTGAAAATATTTTATTCAGGACATAGACATTTCCACACATCAGTACGAATATTTCCAGAATAGCCTTTGATTAATGATTAAATACTAGAAAATGGTCGATTCTGAGTGGACAATTACTAGTAAAGTAACTAAATGTACTCCATAGGATGACCTTCGAAACGTAAGGATATATTAAAACACTGTCCTGAAATTTGGTACATTTATTCAAGCACCCTCAAGGAGCTACATACCCCAAAATGAAAAGGCATGAATTCCAACAAAGAGATCCTGTTATTAAATGACTTTCAAAAAAATATCATTTTTGACTCATTCTCCTGGAACAGATCACATATGGACGCTGTAGATCTCAAGTATACATCAAAGAATTCTGTCAATGGGGGATTTGCATGTCTCACTAATGATTAAACTAACCTTCAAATTTCATCTACAGTCAAAACTAAATCTTGCAGTGGCAAAATTCAGATCTCTATCAAAATTAGGAACTATAGCCTGCAGGGAAACTATCATTCTGCTGTATTAGGTCGCGTTGCGCCTGGAATTTGGAGATACTATCTCCAATATTGCACCCGAGCATATGCTTAAAAAAATCCAAGATTATTCAAAATCCTGTGGTATGAATACGTATGTATGTCAATTCTTCATTTTTAAAATATCAGCAGAAATAGTAAGCCATGTGTAAAATGTGTTTTTGACAATATATCCCAAGAAGAAAAGGACTGCGCGCTGGCAATCATCAACCTCAATTCAAAAATTCTTTATTGCTGATCTTGGTACAATTGGAATCATTTTAAGCCGGTTCTTCCAAAAAATGCCAAACTTCGCCGGAATCAAGGAATTTGTGGATGATTTCATTGCATTCATAATGGTTAAAATCTCTGATAGTTATTTGTTCTTTAATTGCGGCACTACTCTTGAGTCACATGGAATACATAGGGACTAGGGCCACATATATATCCTCCAGATCAACCAGAAAAGTATTACTGATTATAGGAATACTGTCGTTGTATGTCTGCCATTCATGTTTAATTTTATTTTCCAATATCTGTTACCTGGTCTGTCACCCAATTGCAAAGTATATACCCTCCGAATCGACGAAAAGTTTAACGATATAACACTTAGTTATTTCAAAGTATATAATTATACTTTTTAAATTTATATAAAAAAAAGAAGAAATTATTACTGTTAAACTATTCTTTTAACACCCAGGCACGCACTGGGAGACCAATAATTTATAAATAATTCAATGAGTAAAACCAGTGATATATCTTCGAGACAAACATATCAAAAATACGTTGAGGGGTGCTGATCGGGGTGGTGTGGGTGTCCCATACCTTTTGTCAGTATTAAGAAACATCATTTGTCAGTTGTCACTAAGAAAGTTCTTTTGTCATTTGTCAAGTGCTGGCTACCTCAGTCGATTTGTCAATCATAAGGAAAGGTCATGTCAGTTTGTCAATGTAAGAAAAGGCAAACTCGATTTTCTATTCTTGAAAGAAGGCCATATAAGGCATCTTGATACCTAGGTTGTAGCTTCTGATACTTATTATATCAAATCTAGTCGGAGAAAATCTAACAATTCTAAATGCACCCATGCAAAGGAAAGCCTTGATGCTATTGCAATAATAGGCCATCAGCCTACGGGGCACTACTTTTTGTGAGCAATTTCCGATTCCTAATAGTCTACATTATAATATCCCAAAAGTTCTCCATGATACTTGGGTCCTACCAAAATGTTTTGATTGATTCAGAATCTCCTGATTTCGA
Source organism: Sthenelais limicola (assembly GCA_942159475.1). Classification (NCBI taxonomy): domain Eukaryota; kingdom Metazoa; phylum Annelida; class Polychaeta; order Phyllodocida; family Sigalionidae; genus Sthenelais; species Sthenelais limicola. The sequence goes on from OW804098.1 coordinate 68,364,877, forward strand.
ATCTGCCAATTTCCACTTTGTAACCTTTGAGGAATTTTAACTATTGACGTTTGAAAGAAAAAAGTTAAAAAAATAAATAATTAATCAATGAACAAATTATCTACTGGGTTTATAATCAAGTGACTGATATGAATCGATAGGAAATAATGTCCACAAAAACTGTTTTTCAGATTCAGTTTTCTTCAGAGTTATCAGCAAAATGCCTCATAAAGGTCAAAATCAAAGATCATTCATTATGAGGTATAATGCACTGACATCTTAGGTAAAAAAAATAAATTTGGGGGCACATTATTCTCTATTGATTGATATCAGTCACTTGATTCTAAATATATTCTAAATATAAATTAGATATTTTTTGTATTTATTTATTTATGTTCTTATATTGTTTAATTCTTTAATTAAAATTCCTCAAAAGTTAGAAAGTGAAAATTGGCAGATTCGGTTCTGATTCCGGAGATTTGGATTCAATCAAAATCGAAGATTCAACATTCATCAAATATACGATTGCCTATTACAAATGTTATGGCCATTAAAATGAAGTCAGGCCGTCGGCTCCATAGGCTTTGCACTATCAGATTCCCCTGCATCGATTCCCCTAAAGATTTCGTTTTAGATTAAAGTTTAAAACTGTATTCCTTAGATTTGGGATATTTGAGAGTTTGTGGAGGCGAATTGTACATTTTCTCTCGACTTTTACCATATAGAACACAGGTGCCAGGACTATCCAACACAATTATTTATTCAGTGTTTTCAATTGCTTTCAAGCTCCATTGTGCCCTTAAGTGGTTTACTGTACACAATTATGTATGTTACATCTATTGATACTATTGATTTTAGCATCCACCTGTTATAGAATAGGACGTCGGTCCTCATTGAAACCATGCTTTGTTCCAGGAAGCCTTCAGGCTGCCGTTTATTATCCGAAATCATGAGTTCATGCAGCATAATGATACAATTATAGATCCGGAATACAAAAGGATATCATATAGACCTGAAATGATGACAACTTTATTGACTGACAAACCTACTTTATATTCAGAGAATACAAACTGTAAATTATGTTGTGATATATTCACCGCAATAGTACTTTTTAAACTGAAAACTTAGTAAATCACTTTCAGTCATTGACAGAAACTTGTACTATTGTCACGATCAGTATTGTTCACGTAATTATAACAAAGGTATTATGTAATACTATGCAATGGTAATCAGTGATTATTAAGAATGGAATAGTAGCCATATCCTCCTCCCCTTTATGTGTCAGGGTCAGTCTCTACCAGTCTTAAAATAATTAACTAAATAACTGTCCACATTTACCAGGTAAATAGTAAGGATTTCTTATGAAACAAGTCACAGATATATCAGGGCAGGCACTATACCCAACTGGCCAGGGTAATAATCTCTAGGCCATGGCTGAGCTATATACACATTGACTGCGGGCTTCGTACTAAGTGCTAATGTAAATGTGCTGTCTTATCATATGGGTTCAGGGGTTCAGAGGACTTTCTATGGAAATCAGCAATGATATGGAAATCAGCAATGATATCACTGGGGCCCTGGTTCATAACACATTCGTGCTTAAAATGGTCCTTCCGGCGTGTAAGGGACTGTTAGGGAAGAAATGTATTATTCACAAAATACTATTTGTTATTCCTACAGTAGAAATTTCCTATGAAATGCAGAAGCTTGGCAAGGAAAGTTTAAGTATAAGGATTTGTCCTGAAACGGCTTCAGGTTCCTACACTGCAAATGTGATGGATTACAGAACAATAAGTCACAAGTCGCAAAATTGATATTTTTCCAAAATGTTTTATTCTATGTTTTATCTCTTGTGTAGGAATGTTCCCATCTTTGGGAGTATCTAGCGCCTTAAGTCATATGAATACATGTACCATGTGAGAATATTTAGCTAACTTACTAACTACTACCCAGAACTATTGCAAACTCATTTTTCTGTGACACATCACATTTTCGGAATATGTCCTGCATAGATCTGTGACCAATAGTGCCGCATTATGGAATAGATCCTAGCTACTATGATATGAAGCTATATGAATTGCAAGAATGCCAATTATATAAACCAAAATCCTGAATCCTTTCTATATTCAAGATGAAGCCCTCAATACAATGGATTCTTATGAGAATGCTAAGCCAACAGCCAACACGAGGCAATGCATTAGGGGTGTGTGTATACCTGTACTCCAATGTCGGAGCAGCCACATGTTATTAGAAGTTATGTGACAGCACCACATATTACCTGGTAATCCTAGCCGCATGTAGAACAGAACATTATATGGACAGTATACTGTCCATATAATGTTCCGTACCTACACGAGGACAGGAAGAGAATCCCGATATTCATTCCCATTTCGTTCTCAGGTAGCATTTCACTGACTGAACTGAACAGAGAATCAGTAATTGGCATTTATTAATTATTAAAAAGATCTTATATTGCACAACATATCAGGACATTCCTCTAACCAGCTCCATTTTGTTATCATATTCGGATTGAGAATGCACTGCAGAATGCGACGACAACTATACTGCAGAGGGGAAGTTATAAACCTTAAATACGTGAAGTTATAGAATTAAACTACATCACCATTAGCACATGAATATTTAGGACGGTCATCCAGAAGAGATGTATTGGAGGTTTAGTTAACGTAGAAATTCACTCCCGGCTCTAGTAAGATGGTACATGTTTATCGGTCAGATCGTTAGAACATATACAATCGGCAAATCTACACATTGTGTAAATTCTGTTAAATCACTCCATCAAAATTTAATGACATATACTAGGTATATCTGAGGTATATAATACTTTTGTGCATTTCGGACACAGGGGACTACATGACTTCGTATGCGATGTTTTCCTGAAAACCATATGCCCATACCTAACACCATGCCAAATTGCACACACAAAATTGTCATAAAGTGCACGATTCATCCAAATTTCAGCAAATTCCCTCCCTCCTATTATTAAAATAAAGTACCGCCTTCAGTACAATGGTACCGCAATAGGTTCTTTTATTAAATAAAAACATACCTGTAGTTCAGAAATATCCCTAGTATCTTTTAATATGTTGATAGAAGCATTTGAAACGTCTGAAATAGACTCGATTCAAGATTCATGACTACCGCCATTTTGGGGAAGATTACCCACAATCCTCCTTGATTTTGACGTCATCAAGGCTGAGCCAATCTTGGCTCCATACCGGCCGATTGAGCTGAGGGCGTGGTTGGGTTAAAGTTTGAATGAAGTTTTACTCCCTTCAGATCCCTATTAAGCCATTTTCTTTGCTATTAGTGATTGAGAGAGGCTATAACTAGACTAGTATGGGTTTGTTTGAACTTAGATGGTTTGAAATGAACCCTGTACAGTCCGAAAAGGTTTTTGTTATTGTGAGCGATAATGGGGGGAAGACAAGAAGTTTGTCAGTTCCGGTTTTAGTAAGACTTGTTTACTCCTTACAAAACACCTTCTCTTTCTTAAAATCACATTTCAAAAAGTGAAATCTGGCCAGGAATAGCATGTAAAGATTCAGATCTAATGAGAATATGCCTACTTCTGCTTTATATCATTGCCAAAATGCCAGTAGGAGGAAAAGCATGACCACGTTGCACTCGCTATGCTAGCATAGAGGCAGGATTCCATCATGAGTGACGTCATGAGTCCTCCGAAGATGTCTGCCAACATTAAACATCATAATCCAAGATTGAAATCCCTCCAGGACTCTTATTATTCACCATATTTATGTTCGAACCTAGCTGACATTGATTTTACCTCAAGAAGTAGGGATAGGGCTATCATTATACTGAAGGCGGTGCTTTCTTTTAAGTTGAACTAGTGAAAGCTTTTCCCCATACGATTAAAGATGAATGAAACTATAAGGGAAGGATCTATAGATGTATGAATAGGCATTAGAAGTTACCCATTGAGGATGCAAATATGGTCATGACCTATCCATGTAATAGATGTATTGCCTGTCATGAATATGCTGGCCTGTATTATAGAGCACTCTGTCCTCCTACATTCATTACTACTGTCAATATTGATACTGAACCCATTGCTGCTGCACCAACGCCAGACCCAGGGGAATAGGAGTGTGTGTTGGGGGGGGGGGGGGGCGGTCAAGGCAAGACTATAAAAAAATCTATTAAATATCAATTTGGCGACTTATGACTCATTTTTCTGTGACACATCACATTTAATAATTGCTTTTAAAAAGTTGCCAGCAGGAATTAAATAGCATAGAGAATATGAGCTTTCTTTAGTTAGTATAAAATGTAGAAGATGATTCTACTGGATGTCTATGATATGTGCATACATGTAATGGATTTAAAATACTTAGCATCCCCCAACCCCCAACCCCCGAACTCCGCCACTTACATCATATCATATCACCAAGCCTGACAACACTCCCAACGCAGGCACTCTTTCATTCATTACCCAAGTCAATATTGATACTCTAGCTAATCTTTCTCTATTTGTTCTATTTGCAGGATCCTAACAGCATTACGAGGGTCAAAGAGCAAGAGCAACGAGATGTCCTCTCACCCTAGCAGTAGAACCTTGCCTTCTTCCTTCGTTACCATGACAACGCTACGAGCGCTTCTCCTAGTAACGATCTTCTGCAGTTTGCAAATGGCGGCGCAGGTCGACGCCAATTGCACACCTTGCAGAAGCTACTTCGACAATCTGCGCAACCAATCGCAAGGCGGTTGCAGATGCATTTATTACGATGTTTACTCAAGAGACCATCCCCATGTCATCGCCGACTGCAATAATCTGCAACAAGTCCCCAATTTCAACGCCATTTGCAATATGAGCGATGTGTACCAGGTGAATCTGGGGACGAATAATATCGAGCAGGTGAATCGTTTCGCCTTCAAGGCACTAGAGGTTTCTGATGCGGTGCTGGAGTGGGCAGGAGGTATTCCAGAGCTGATCCTAATGGGGAACAAGATCAACTATATCCACCCTGAGGCATTCAAAGGTGGCATGGAATCTAAACTTGCCCTCTTGGACTTGCGGGACAACCAATTGGATGCCATTCCAGCGGCTATCTTCAAATTGGTGAACCTTACTAAATTGTACTTAAAGGACAATCAGATCGAAAGCGCTCACGGAGAGGCCAAACTGAAGAAGTTAACGGTATTAGATCTTACCTCCAACAAGTTGAAATCGTTCCCAGGGGACGTGTGTCAGTTTCCTAAGTTGAAATACCTCTACCTGGACGGGAACCCCATTGAAAAGGACCTTTCCGAGTCCCTGGACGCGCTGGGCAACTGCCCCCACCTCCTGGAACTGACATGGCCCAAGCCCACTGCCATTTGCGAAAAAGTTGCCATAGAAACATATAGCAACAGTACTACATGTAAAATTATAAAGGTTAGGCATGGGAACAACAGAATGGTCATGTGCGACCCCAAGCTAAGCAGTCCAGAATACCGAGGCAGTGAATTTGAATGGGCAATTCGAAGAGGCCTTTCTAAAGTCTGTTCAGAAATATCAGGATCAAATAACATCCACCAAAATCTCTTCAATATGTGGAAAACATTGATGGTTGTAACCAGTGTATTATTCATGGTGATAGTTTGGTAGTCATTTGAGTAGAGGCTTGCAGCAGTGTTAAATGTAGTACTATGTACTCGCATATATAGAGCTTTTATCTTGATTTATGATAATCAAGGAATTGATTTGATGATGTTCTATGTAGCTACTATACTAGAATGCTGCTATTATTGTAATGATGCTGAGGGTGAATGGATGTGTGTGGATGATGATTGGGTAATTTTTATGCATAGAGGCTATAGTTTCCCAGGGGTGGTTTGCAAAGCGAATTATTGCAGAGGGGAATGGATGTCAGGGTTCAACCATTAAATGTGTGACCGGAGTGGGGGAGGGGGCAGTAGCTGGGGGAGGGGAGTTGGGGTGGGTGTCACTGGATGTAGGTGTTGCTGTAATGGGATGGAGGTCTAAAGGTCGAGCGTATGTCCATACCAAAGAGGGGGGAAGTGTGTGTGTGTGTGTGGGGGGGGTCCATGTGGAGATTGGTACCCCTATCTGTCGGAAATATTTGACTGAATATATACATGAGAAACTACCACTGTTTGGATATAAAGGTTATTAATGGAAGAGAGTCGGAGATTGCCCTCTTACAACAATTATTAAATAAAAATAAAAACAGTTTTCTAATCGAATGGGTCTATATTAGATGTCCATTATTTAACTTGACATACCTCTCTTAAAGGGCCTTCCGATAATTGGTTAAAGTTGTTACTATCTATTTAATTCCATGAACCCCCCCCCCCCCGTCGACCCACCCGCCCCAACCCTCTTCCCCATCAAGGATATTTGGTGTGAACCCTAGAGTCAACCCTGTCAGAAATAGGTTTCTCGCACCCGAAGTATTGCCATTTATTAGCAGAGAGATGTATATTATTATGCGGGAACTGTGTACACATGCCAGGAATAAACTCATAAAAGATCAAAAGCAACAACTAGAAAGTATTAGGTAAATATCAGACACTGTGCCCTAAATTGTCGGTGTTATTTGTCAGCATTATTCATCACTAGATTACCCTAACATTACACATTTGACTCCCACATTCCAGTTTGTGCAAATTACATGAAGTATGGACAAGGGCGTCAGAAAATGTACAGCCCGTTTTCACCAACCCTCTCAAATAGTTGCAACAATGACGTTCAAGAGTCAAGGCAATACCATATTATATACAGATATACTTGGTATTTATCATTTTTCAGCCTAATTCAAGAGAATTTTACTCAATGTGTAGAGCTGCCGATTGTACGTTTCCTGACGATCCGACCCGCACTTTGATGAATATAAGGTTTTGTAAGGTATATTATATCTCAGTATTCAGTTGAAACTAAACATGAAATATCTGACTATAATTTCATATAATATGAACTTTAAAAATGACGTGCAATTTTGTGTTTCAGTTCTCGTGTCAATATATGAGTTTTTTCTTGACACAAAACACCAGAAGAAAGCATGTATCCCATATACAATTTTTAAAGCAATTATATAACAAAGACAAAGATAGGGCATATTTCTCAGAACCTGTCTTGTATATATACATTTAAATATGATATAATATCTAAACGGTCTAGGCTCAGAACCTCTCAGATCAGATAAGAATGATATGTCAGTGATTGAACGCCTACTGCGCTAATGGTTCCCCAACCCAGGATTAGAATTCTAATGGCATTTTGCGGTTCTGCGCAAGACTCTCTCAGCTCTGAGCCTAGACGGTAAAATAATGGGGGCTGCCGTTCAGTTGCTGTTACAATGAATGAATTTGAAAGTATTCCCGAATTTCCTGGCAATATTATAGATAATAATTAGTGCTAATCGCTATAGATACAGTACGAAAGGATCTATGTATATAATCAGCATACACCGTATAGATATGTAAACAATGGTGCTTTAATGGGCCACCTCTATTTGTTAAATCATTGTATGTGGCAATTTTAGAATGGATAATTTACAATTGAAACCAATTTTGGTTGAGTTTATCCAATGTTATATTTCAGTCATAGTCATACTGTTTTGCATCACAATTTGTAGTATTGTACTCGTTGTATATTGATTATGGAAGTGTGAAGTATCCTATTGGTTGAAGTTGTACATGGTTGGGTCTAGGTCATGGCAGTGAGAATTAGGTCATGGTCCAGGTCAATGTTCAGGTCAAAGTTCATTTCCTGATGGCTATGCTGACCGGCGATAAGCATTATTGGTTAGAGGGTTCGTATATTGACCCTTTGTTGTTCAGGGGGTGTGAGTGCAGCCATCGCTTTCTGTTTGAGGATTATTATAGTAACATATTTAAACCAATGCCATTACTTTATGTATGGGTCATGGTATCATTGCGTTTGCAATGGGCATATATAATGTGATGTTAAAATGACTTTGAGAACTATTTATGTATTCAAAACTATTATAAAGATTTAGGCATGTTTTATATTGTACGGAAACAGCAACGGAAATAAAGTTAAGTGAATGTGACTTTAGGTTCTACATAAGCCTCTGAAATGAAGGGTATTAATCATTTTAGTCTTTGCCTATGGTGGTTGTAGTCTTACGACTGTTCAAGGCAGTGATTAATATGTCGTAAGGGGTTGGTCCGCATGTGTAATAAATTATGTATAAAGAAAAGATGATCTAGACGATTTTGCATATGAACCTTCAGCTTTACAATAATGCTATTGGACTGTTAGATAATCAACAATGAAATCTCAAAGAATCACTTTATCATTTTCCGATAATTTCCCGACATGAAATCAGTTAATAGATCATAAAGATTACAGTACATGTGGATTGATCTGTCTGAATATTTGTGTCCAAAAGACTTACATCTACAATAACAATGGTAATTACTATATAACCAAACAGATTTTTTTCAACCAACGCAACCACTTTATACTAAGATATATCTAGTAGAATTCTATCATTCTCAGCCTAATTTAGCAGAATAAATTGCCATTCAAATTGTACAGCTACCAATCGTACATTTCTAGGCGATCTAACCCATATGATAAATAACGTACTTTTGGTTAAATTAACCTGACGCAGCATAGAAAGGGATATGTGGTATCCTCTTGATCTACGGAAGCTCCCCCGACAAATGTCATGCTATGAAAATAGGATATATGTTCTTTGAAGTTGTTTGGGTTGCCCCTTGATAGACACCCGTATGTGTTCATTTTGAAATATATTTGTACAACATTGTATGATATCACATAATTGGCTAATCCACCAAATCATGTATAATTGTTATAAAAGTTTCAATAGTTTGTCATAAATTTGAAATATGTTGTGACTGAAATTGCAATATTGAGGATATATGTGAAATAAAGAAACTGTTAGAATAAGTTCTAATATAAAGTAATGACTTTAAACCTAAATTGAAAAAAAATATTGGACGAGATTTGTCCGCATAAGCACGATGCCATAGGCAGAGTGCTTATGTAGATGAATTAAGTCCAATAAATTTTCGATTATTGCAGGCGAGTTCCATTCTATATTTATTATATGGGCATACAACTTTGTGTAATCACAAATGTATCATGTGTAAATCTGAAAAAAGTAGCCAACTTGGTGACGAAGTAGTTCATATAGTATGCATACTTTATGAATATTTTTATAGCACCCAACTTATTGCACCTCTCATATGGAATGTGCATTTAATAAATTTATAACATTGGATTCATGATAACTTACATGACTAAAAATGAAACACTTACAATGACTGTTATAACAGGCGTGCCAAGTTAGTTTTATTATCCCAGATGTGAATTTGAGCATTACTGAGCAATTATTGCGCATGTTTGATTGTTTCCATGCTTTGTTAAGTGAATCTTGCATTCTTGCCTACATGATAGCCATAGAATAGTTAGAAATAACTATTAGGTATGTTTGGCAATGTTCTAGGCATTGACAATATGGATATGTCTGCATGGTTATACATATTTCAACGGGTTTCATTGCTTCCCTGTCCTAATGTATGGAATCGAGAGGCCATTTCTATTGAATAATTATCTACTTAATTATATCATTTATACTAATTTACCTCCCTTGTACATTTTCCTTAGTGTGTTGCTTACAAAAATCAGGTTGTATGACGAAACTGTTAATACAGCACTGCCAACAATAATATGATAGTATTTTTTATTGTTATACAATAATAAACTGGTTTATAATCTATTAATGAGTAAATGTTAATATCGCCTGCATTGCCAATGTTAGAAATATCATTTTCTATGAGAGAACCTTTTTACTGTATTAGTTTTTATTTTTATTATTATTATTATTCAAATTAATAATGTGTATAATAAATGGTACTGTTGGTATGATGTTGCATTTTATTGTGGCGTAAAATCTAATGTAGGAGGCTTTTTGAGATGAATAGAATAAAATAAAATATATCTGAAGTCTGAATTCACCAACAAAAATATTGCTGGTCTTGTTCTACTTTTTATGTGTTTTCCTTCGAATTGTGTACAGGAGTTGTCTCTAGCAGTAAAGAAATTATTTGGAAACTTTCTTAAATGTGAACCTTTAAGGAATATCGAACAGGTGTGTTTAAGTTAGTTATAACTAACTTAAACACACCTGTTCGTTATTCCTATAGACATTTGCACTAATCTTAATACGGGTAGACAAGCTAAAGGATTAACATGGGGTCCGGCATAAACACTGCACATGTATAATGTAGATATCGCAGTAGACTAGCCGTCGTCTCCAAGACAGTGTTCGAATGAAAAGTATTTTGAAATTTTGTTTTACAAAAGATAAATCCAAAGTTGCCCTTCTTGCTATCTCTATTTCTAGTGCAGAGTAGTGGAATTTCTGTTTCCAATTCTCATAGATGGTAGTATACTACCCAATCACTATATCAATAGAAGTTCAATTCTATTGGGCCTTAAGACAATTCGTACAAATTCAAAATCATTCTTTAGAAACTTATTTGAGTTTTGTTATGTGTGGGCTTTCTTACGACGAGAACTCCAATTCTTAGATAAATCGTGGGTTCTTAAGACAATTCGTAGTTAAAATTTTGGCCCATACTTGACTGAATTCAAAGCCGAATTGGTGCTACGAAAATTCTTAAGAGCACTTTCCGTATGAATTAGAGTATATCAAATTCAAATTCAAATATATCCGAAAGTCTTAAGAGATTCTACGATTTGACCCAAAATGATAGTAATTCTGAGAGGCAGGTAACTTTGAAAGTCTGTAACTTCACTAATTTCACACTTTTATAATGCTCATTTCCCCTTCTGTACATCCCCGATATTTTTTTGTATTGTTTTACATGTGATGTGAGACAGGAGAATGAGTTCACGAAATCGTAATTCTTTAAGAAAAGTGGCTGAACCCTTTTCTCTGTAATTCGAAATGGGGAGAGATACTGTAGGCTTCAATCTGAACCATTCATTACACTTATTCAAGAATTATTGAATGAAAAGACAACGCTGGTACCCTATACCTGCGATATCGTCATACCTATCATATATGATCAAGCTGAAGATGTTTCAAGGATTTCATCGATACTAATCTTAAAGAGAAGAGCCACTTTAAGCAAGTCTAATACCGCAGGGGAAGTTCAGAAATTTATTTTAGAGGATGGTTGGATGAATTATGGACTTCCAAACGTAGAAGCGTCGACTTAAGTTTAAAACGTGTATAAGCGGAACTAAAAACTTTAACAGCTGAACTCCAGACAATAGAATCGAGAAAACATTTTTAGAAAACTCATAGAAAAATTATACACAAACTAAATGGCAAAAATAGCTAACCCAAGAGTGTGGACCACTCTTTCTCTCAAAAAAAGTGAAAAAGAGTGAAATATTGAAGATTGTGGGTAAATTGTCAGATCTGGAAAGAAGTACATCGATCCAGACAGCCAACATACCAGACTAGACTTATACTGTACTGTATAATATGCTTATTATATACCTGAGCAACTTTCACAAGTATGCTATCAGACCTGGAATGAAAGCACATCGAACCAAGCACAGTCAAACGAACTTAAGAATTTATATTATGTCATATCATACTGTACGGAGTGATATCATTGCAACGTACTGTAATGAACGTGCAGGTTTGTTTTTTCCGTTTTTTATCCCATTCTATTTCATAAGAACCCTATACCACGATTTAAAAATAATAAATCATATAAACCAGATTATAATATTATAATTATCATGTCAGTAATTACACTGTATCGCCTAGTTATAGACAGCATACTGTACGGCTCATGCCGATGCTGTACTCTCATTTATGTATTGACGAAGCCGTTAATTGATTAAATAAATAAATAATTAATTAACTGATTGACTGGCTAACCTATATAACATTTTCTTGACACCATGTACACTTATTTGCCTCTCCCCTAGTTAACCTCTACTGTTCCTGTACGTGACCGTTATTTTGACAAATAAAATAAAAATCAAATAAAATGTTTTATTGAAAATATATGTTTCCATCCATTGATGTGCGTGGGAATTTGCGACCGTTCTACGTTGTTATTTTAAGATTCAAAACACACGTTTGTGTTTGCGGTTGCATCAAGTACCAATCACCATTTGACGGAGTTGACAATGAGGAAACTAGGTGCAGACTATTAAATACAAACGCGAACACAAATATCAACTCAACTCTGTAATTTGTATACTTATTATACATGATGATATTTTTCGAAGCAAATCTGTATAGCTGAGAACAATGTCCGTGCGGCATAATGTTTTGCGCAGAATAAACGATTTACACAAACATCACAGCGATAACAGTTATTTTTCTCAATAGGATTGTCTTTGATATGAGAATTTCTGTTTCCTCTATCTAAATTCCTTGGACTGTCACAAAACTACTGCATGGCTTTTTAACCTATTAGACTATGTCTAAGGTTAACATGAAAATGTATATATACATGTATTTAGAAATGAAGATATGAGAAGGACAAAGGCATGAACCCAACCCATACACACATTATCCAAGTACATTATCTATGTTATTATATTTTTAACTTCTTTGGGTAAATGTTTAGGCTTATGCAAAGACGCGCTAAAGGGCCTAGTCCACTAAGTCGATTCTCACATAATTTAGTGCAAAAGAGTGCTCTGCAGTGCAAAATCGCATGAGAATTAGATTGGTGGACTAGGCCCTATAGAATTATTAATCATGCTCAAGTGGATAAGAAGTGGGAATAACTGGATCCCAGTATATTGGCAAAATCAATATCCAGGGTGTTAGAAATTAGTCCAGGACTCGCGCATGCGTAATGCTCCGCTAGCGATGACGTAACCTCATATCATGACGTAAAGCCATATATATGACGTTACGTCACAAACAATCGGGGCATGTGACTGACAGGTGTTGTTAACGCAAGCATAATTAATCCATGTATAAAGCGATAAGAGTTGGTCCAAATATTATTAATGGGTTTATACATGGGGTTGTTATGCACTTGTCAACTGCATGCTCTGGGCATTTTATTTGGAGAAATATGATGAAATCCCCGATCCCCCAGGGCAAGAAATTAGGGGACTTGCATAGCCGCCATTTTACATCTTGATTCTCACGGAATCTTTTCCATCGTGCATTTGGATTTTACACATCATTTACACCAGCTATATGGTAGACTATGGGTGAAAAGATCCTTGCATTTTTCGATACAAATGTTTCTAGATATTTGTACGTCAGATTTGAACTGAATCTATCCCAACATGCACTGTAATACATGAGCAGTGAAAAATGCAAATCCCCTATTGACAAGTGCATTACCTTATGGTTTGTTCTCGAATAGGGCCGTTAAAAGCTGCATTTTGAACTATATTATTAACACAAATAGTTTACACTCAATGTCTGACCTACAGGACTGACGTTATAGATATGTTGCTCCTGATATGTGGCTATACAAGAATCTTAAGTCAAATCTGCAGACAATAGCCCCAGATCCGGGATTGCGAATAGAAAACCTGTGGGATTCGGGAAATGGGGCCTTACGAAACGGCATTCAGTTGGGTTGGGGGATAATCCATACCCTTGCTGAAGGATGGTATCTGTCGATTTATTAATAAGTTTGAAGAATGGAAATATTATTTAAGAGCGGATCTTTCATAGCAATAAACATTGTCTAATAGTCGTATATTAATACAAAACGTTATTCCAATGCTCGCTCTCACTTTGGAAAGGTAGTGGCTGTTGTTGCTTTCCTGCTGCCTCCTGACGCCAAATAAATGAATCAAACGTTTGGTTCTGCCAATAGCAATTGGCTACCAAACCTATTTTATTTGTAATTGTCGATCAGCTTTTGCAGTCAACAAACCCTCTAAAACTTACTGAACGATATTCATGGTTCTCTTTCTGAGCATTGTAACTTTGAAGGTTGTCTATATATACGATTTGTTTCAGCCTTTTACCATTTCAGACGTGTGAGTGATGCAGGTCCTAAGCTGCATGTATACATTTAGAAAATTCTGCTAGTGTTGGCTGAAAAATTATCAATACTAGGTATATCTGAGTATATTTGTAATGTGTTTATTCAAGAAGTCTGTACAGTTATGCTGAACCATATTTAGAAGCATATTTTTGTCTTAAATATTGGTTATTTGAGATAATTGGTAAAGGCGAATAATGCATTTTCTGACGACTTATCACCCATGTGGTTTATGTTGAATTGGAGAGCCCTCTCACCGTTACCATCGTATACGGTAACAGGATGTGTGTAGAGATGGCGGGGGTGGAGGTTTGTAAAAAGTAATAGACCCAGTAGGCCTTACGTATTTTATGGACGCCTCAAAATTAATTCTCTTATGAACCAGCTTGTTTGTGATACTCTAGTGGCGCAAGCATCGCAATCGCGACCAGTATAATCATCCAATACAGAAGTTTGGCATCTGTTTAAATATAGAGGCTATCTGAGACCCGACACTAGTCTGAATTAATAACGTATTAATTCCTCTAAAAATGATTTAATATTACTTAAGCTAACAATATTATATTCACGAAAAGGTGAAAGCGTGTCCACCTAGCGGAATTTTTTTGGACTTTCCCATAGGCAGATGGCTTAGGACTTTCGGGTCAGTAACATAAGGGTATCAAGGATTATGATCTCGCAACAATAAATTCTTTTGTAATTTGTTTGAGGTCAGATATAAAATAACTTGACTATGAATATTATAGCAGCTTTAGTATCCTTCTCTTTATCATACACTAACGGTATCAACGGTATTGATATTATTGAGTTCCAATACATTCACTGAAGCGAGCAACCAGAAATCTCCTGCACCTCTAGGTATAAATATGATTATCAAGTAAATAATTTTAATGTGCCGTATGTATGTACTATATATAAGAAATGTGTCAGCGACAACACTGCTACACTGTGGGCAGATAGGCCACCGATTGCCAAAAGAGATATTTGTCCAATCGCGAATCATTCCCAAGTGGATAGGAGAATGCTTTAAAGGTTTCTTGAGACAATTATGTTTATGAAAATGTTTATTTCAATTATATCCAACCCGGAAATATATCCCACAAGTTATTATCGGCGTACCCAAACGAAGAGTGCCATGCCATCGTCATGTTCATCGCTCCCGTTAAATTTTGAACAATGGGGTTGTTGCATAACAAATGTCTATCTACGATGTCGTAGACATTTTTTTCTACGATTACGATGTCAGTTTGCGACTCGTAATGCATTGCATTGCATAATAATGAATCGTGAAATGTAGGGGTCCTCATGACTTCAAAAAAGAGATTAAAGAACAATTTAAAGCTAGAGAGGCATTAAAACGCCGACATGGTGCATGTGAGAACATCATCCATGAGTTTAATTTATTATTATTTTAAAAATCTAGCTTTTACTACTTTTATCTAAAGAAATGCTAGAAAATTACGAAACCTATTTTGAAGTATAAAAAATAAATAAATGTGCAATGTATCAAATTCATAAAATATCATCTAACATTGAATATTGGTATATTTGGATAACTAAATTTGACATATTTTCACTATTAATGTATTTTAAGATGGGTAAATGTTATATCGGTGCATCGCAGAGCATATTTGTTATGCAAGGCAGAATATTCACAAAGTCAATATAGCATTTATTTATTTCTTCACCAAAATGATGTATGTCGATATTTTTTCCATGATATAAATAACCATAACCATAAGTATTCAGGTTTGATATTTGGTCTCATTATGGCCATTCTTAGAGTAAGAAATAATCCAAAACATTTATCATGTCAGTATTGACGCAGCGTAGAAAATCGATCGTGGATGCCAAGAGATGTACGATGTCGTAGAAGATGTCGTAGAAAGTTATGCAATAGAGTCATCGCATATGGCTGTCTACGACGTCTTAGAATCAATCCACGAGCTCGCAGATTGTTATGCAACAGGGGCAATAAGGTTAAAATACTTTCTGTCTTTATTATTATTACAAGTTAAACCGTTCTATATAAGATCTCCCTTAAGCACCTTCAACGTAAAAGATCATTATTTCTTCATGCGTGCGGGAAAAAGGCATTGTCAAGGACATAGATTTCCAATGCACGTAAATTTATAGTGTTACGTCATTGCGTCTGCGTTGCGTCTGCATGCGTTGCGTCTGCGTTGCGAGAAACATACCTTACGTCATGCTCTTAGAGCTCTTGTTGTTAGCTTTCCGAATTTCTACCTTATGTTGATATATTTTATTGGGAAATTTCTGCCGATCGTTGTAATCAACGAAGGCCTAATTTCACCCGGCCAAACAATATCAATCTCGCTGAAAATTCTGTGCTTTCTCAGATTTGTCAGCTTTCAAATGAATAGTTATATCCATTACGCATTAACATAATTATATTATGATACATGGTTTCAAAGCTCTTTTTCTCAGCTTGCCGATGGTATAATTGAAATATTTGTGTGAAATTCACTGAATAAGCTGTCACAGTGTAGCCAATACATTATCGTAACTAGGCTACGTGTAATGACCAACATTTTGTTTAGCGGTGGAAGTAGGCGTAGGTCTAACCTGACAACAGCTTGTCAATTCTAGGCAAAAGAGTTCCATATTTTCATGGAGATTTGGTCACCAAAATCAATTTTGATAAGTTAATAATTAACAGAGTTGTTTGTTTTGGTTTAAAACAGATTTAGTTCTTCAAATAACCTCGTTAGTTATCACTCTTTTAACAACTCTATGATTATTATTAAGATCTTAGTAAATTACATGTTCTGAAATAGTGAGAACATAATTTTGGTTCGTTCGAGTAAAGAGACACCAACAGCAAGGCGTTATACAAATATATTTATTTTTGTTCTTAGGTCTTGCATTCGAAATACCAACTTCCATTTTTCATTTTCAACATTTGACATTGAGAAACTGTCTTGACATTAGTTTGTTGTTTAAATGCATTAATTAATGCATTGTTGAATCCCGACGAAATTTAAAACGAAGATTATGTGGGCGAAACCTCAACCTCAAACCATGTATACACACTGGATTAATAAACCTTACACTGTGAATTTTACACAAAAGATTGTACAGGCGAGTTGCATTGGCATAACCTTGTGACCAGTGTCACTATGAAATACTATCCAGAATTTGAAAATCACCCGAAGAAAATTCCTCATAGAGCTTATAATATGAAAGAATAGAAGTTATAAGTAAATGAAGTAAAATGGTCGTTCCATTATCCTATTATCGGCATAAATCATACGAAATTGAGCAAATAGATTTGATATCGTTTTAATTTTCTTTTCATCAACTTGTCACCAGTTTGTCATGCATGAAGAGTAGAAATGTAATTAAAGAGGTAATATCACCCAATATCTTATTGAACAAGCACTTTTGGAGCTTGTTTCTCTTTGGTTAGAAACAGATACATTTTTCTCTTTTCAATTATCACGCATAATATGCTAAGCCTAAAAATAAAGCTGAAAGGGGTTCTCAACAAAGGAGTTTTAATGCTAACTACATAAGTGTTTAACTGGTCACTACCTATTTATTATTTGGAATACAGCTAGGAGAATGAGCTTTAAAATGATATAATATATCATTTTAAAGCTCATTCTCCTAGCTGTATTCTCTATTTCAGAAGCATGCTATATTATAGCATGCTTCTGTTCAATACGTTTAACTGTTCATCTGAGTGAATGGAATATGCCATGAAAAAAAAACCATACACTTGCAACACAGATATCGTTATCGGGAATTGTTGACATATAGCTCTATGATGGAGATTGCTGAGAGGAATGCTGTCACTGCACATCGCATTGGTAGAGATGAAACCAAATCTTGCAGGCAGGATACAGCGAGAAAAGCTCTAATTATGGAGGGGTTGCAGCTTCTTCAATATCTAGGGAACAAAGACGTCAGCCGATGCAACCCGCCTGTTGTTATTGGTGAATGTGTGTGGAACCCGATTTGTGATGTGTCACAGAAAAATGAGTCATAAGTAGAGAAAAATGGCTTTGAGATACCATCATATTTGATAAGTTGAGATTAAGTCGATTCCAACGATGGTAACATTTAGGAAATTTTTATATTTGTTTTTTTTTATGTTTGAAAAAGGTTTGCAATATTTCTGGGTGCACAATTTACTAGTAAGGTAGCTAAATATACTCCATAGAATGACCTTATAAACGTAAGGATTATTCAATACACTATCCTGAAGCTTGGTACACATATCCATACCACTAAACGCACTAGATAGTCCAACAATGAGAACATTCCTGCAAAGAGACCTTGTGAATAAAACACGTTGAAAAATATTAATCTTGCGACGTATGACTCATGTTTCTTTAACATCGCATTTATACCACTCACCTGAACTTTTACCCGATTGACAATAGGTTTGAATATCGTGATGTACTGGCTTAAAATCTATACATACAGATGGAGGAGAGTCTATAGACAATTTAGTAAGTTCTTCCAACTAAATCCTCAGAATTCCGAATTAACAAGCCAAAGGTTAAGTACCACCATACAATCTTATAATCCCACAACACCAGAGAGCAATTAGAAGTGTTACCTCAGAGATCAAGTACAGCCATTTTAAAAATCAAATTAATCAAGGAATCTCACAAAATGTCTTCATGAAGAGTCAGACATAATCTTCCTCAAGTACTGTATATATAATCTTAACATAAGCTTAATATAAGTACTGAGGAATCGTTTTTATTACTTTTAAAAAATGGGTTTCTCTTTTATCAATTCCTTTTTTTCCAGAGAGTAAAGAGGAGAAAGTTTGTGAGTCCAGTTATTTGGTTGTATTCTCGTCTAGTAATCGTTCAGAGCTTGATGTCCCTGTCGCTTGATGTCGTTGTAACCTTTCACTATTTTCTCAGCGCCGACAAAGAACTCCATGGAGCACACTTCGGGTCCGTCGTCAATTAAAACAGCTTTGGTAGCTTGGCATGCTCCGCAACATGAAGCCATATCATATACCTGAAATATATGCAATGGTGGACAAATTAATACATCGCATCACTCCTTAAAAGCTGCATTCTCAGCTATAATGACTAACACAATCTTACCAAATTTACTCATATTATGACTTATATAACTGAATTCATCAATATTGTGCTGTTGTGCAGTCTTATTATATATGTATACACAAATTTGAAGGCAAATCCGGTAAAAGAAAAGGGCAGGCGGTGAGCGATAATACAGGAAGTCATCATAAGATTCGGGCGGGTCCTCCAATACAAAGGAGGATGTTTTAGGAGCCCAGTAGCAAAAACCATTGGACGAAATCCCCAAGAATTTTGGAAAATGATTGTTAGAAGGGTTGGAGAATAATTGAATAAAGAGTAGAACATCTTTAGTTTGAGAGTGAGAGTGCAGCTTTAATAGGGGAATTGCATGTCGGCCATCTTGAATCGTGATGTGCATGGAATTAAACATGTAATCATGTCGTGGACACCAAAAGATACCCATCGGCACCAATATGCCACCTGGTATTCAACACAACGCCTACTTCATGAAAATGGGTTAATTCCGCTAGGGAATTGTCTCACGTTAAACATTTATTTTTATCTGAAACCCAGGTAAGGCCATGAGACTCATTGAGAGTGAGGGCAAATTAAAATTCTTGAAAAAATCTAAGCTTTTTTATTTCAACATTCCCTGAAAAATGTTACCATTGAAAACCTATCAAAATACAATAAAGATAAAACTGAAGTCAATTCTGCTAAATTAGACTGAAAAATGACAAATACTAGGTATATCTGAGGATAGAGAAAACATTGGATTTATTTAAAGTGTTGGTTCTGTTATTGTAATTGTAAATTGTATTTTGATACCAATAGGGGATTTGCAAAACATTGGGGGAGAAATGACTGCTTACCTTTCTGCCATAGGTTTCTGCACACTTAAAGCAGCCAAGGATACACGACCAGCGCGACGCCTGGCGGGTACAAGCTTGCCTCTCATCCATGAAGCCTCCCTTTCGTGCCGCCTCTACGCCTCCCTGCTGCCTGCTGGCGGAGATCATCAGAACTAGCAGCACACTCAGCCATAGCAAGCGCGCCACCTGTAAGGGAAAAGAGAACTCATTTTTAATGGCTTAAGAAAAGCAATTTGGTAATAAGCACGCCTGGGGTGCGTTACATAAAGGCAGATACACAATATTGCGTCTCTAATCAACTAATGTGAGATCCACAAAAAATTGGGCGTATTTGCAAAGTGTGTTGCGTCCTAAGTTTGATATTATTGCGTCTCCACTCTATCTCTCCTCTCTCAGTTTCTCTCTCTCCCTCTCTCTTCTCTCTCCCTCCCTCTTTCCCTCTCTCAGTAGACTATATCTCTCCCTCTCTCTCTTCTCCACTTGCTAGTGATATATCAACGTAATTTAGGTGGAGACGCAATATCACCCAATATAACCTTAACCAATTAACTTAAGACGCGCAATTTTGTGTGCGTCCTACATTAGTCAATTGGAGACACAATATTGTGCATCTCCCTTTCTGTAACGCACCACTGACGATTCTGTAGGACTAGCTAGGTGGCTCTGATCGTGCTCTGTATTGAACCATGGGATGATTATGTCTCTCCTCCCCCTCTCCTCTCTCTGTATCCCCTCTCCTTCCCCCTCACTCAGTCTCTCCTTCTTAGTCTCTCTCTCATCTCTCAGTCTCTTTCTCTCTTTTTCTCTCTCCCTCTCTCTCTCTCCCTTTCTCTCCTCTCTCTGTCTCTCTCCCTCTCTCTCCCCCTCTATCCCTCCTCTGTATGTCTCTCTCCCCCTCTCCCTCCTCCCTCCACTCTCAGTCTCTCTCTTCCCCTCTCTGTTTCTCTCTTCCTCCCTCTGTCTCTCCCCCTCCTCTCTCTCTCACTGTCTCAGTCTCTCTCCCTCCTCCCCTCGCTCTCCCTCTATCTCTCCTCTCTGAGTCACTCTCCCGCTCTCTCAGTTTCTCTCTCTCCCTGTCTCTCTGTCTCTCTCTTCCTCTCTCCTTTCTCTGTCTCACTCTCCCTCTTTCCCTCTCTCAGTAGACTCTATCTCTCCGTCTCTCTCTTCTCCCCTCTCTCTCCCTCTCTCCTTCCTCTCTCTCCCTCTCTCCGTCTCTCATCCCCTCTTTCTCACTTATCTCGTCTCTCTCCCCCCTTTCTACCCCTCTCAGCCTCTCTCTCTCCCTCTTTCCCTCTGTCTCTCTCCTCCCCTCTCTTTCCCTCTCTCTTTCGCCTCTCTCTGTGTAACTTCTAAACATTTGTGAAAACGGTTCAAATGCATACAATTGCCAAGTCTACACAATTAGTAATTTCTGCTAAATATGACTGCAATATGATAAATACTAGGTTTATGAATGGATTAATGACCTTAATGACATTAAGGGGCTGCTGGTTCACCTTTTGGTGCATAATCCCAAGAGAAAGCCGAGGTTATGCATTGAACAGTGCACCAGCAGCCCCCTCATGTCCGGTATTAATCCTTTAAGAGTGGACCACCAAGCCCGAAATGGATGTCATTAATTCTTGTAATCTCGGTCTTTGGTGGTTATATCCCAGGACTGTCCAAGGCAGTGCTTAAATAAATAAAACTATACAACATATCTTCATAAAAGATCTATTCGGTGGTGTTCAACTGTATTTGCACCTCTTTTTGTGAATCTTATAATTATTGTCTGACGCCCGTTATATTCGGATCCCTATATAAATATGGGTCATGCCTCTTCCCCACCGTGCATTTAGATGCCATTCAAATAAGCTTCACTATTCCTGAAAAAAGATTGCCTTCATAATATCTCGAAATATTTTTGATATCAGATTAGATCTGAAACCATCACAGCATGTATCTGGGACAGATACACTTGGGAAATTTTCTAGATGCACTCTCAGAGTTACTCTTAGATGCACTCCACTGGTTCCAATATACATGAGCGGGCTGCTCTCAAGGTCCGTGTCATATTCGAGTACATTTTAAACAAAATCGTGCAGTCGCATAGTATGTTTCAAACCCTCGGGGGCCGTTGCTCCGCTTTCTCGCTATTTCTCCATTGGAGGTGTATGGAGAAATAGTTAGCGAGACAACGGAGCAACGGGCCCCAGGGGAGGTGACAACTCCATACTGTAGACTGCTTTGCTACCCTGAATTCCCTGTACAATTGGTATGTTGAAAATTGTTTTGGGGATTTAGAGTTGCATTCTATAAAAAATCAAACATTTCTTCCCCAATTCACTAAGGGCCATACTGTACCAAACTGGAAAACCAACTGGAAGACGGATGGAAATATAACAAAGAGTAAAGTGAAATTGTACATTCTGGACCATTCCCAATATTTGATGCTTTCCAAGCACACTATTAAAGATAAAATGTTCTACGAATATCAAAGACCATCTTTTTGATCCTGTAAATGTTGTGCATAGGCCATTTCATCGATCCACCGCCTCATCTTATTTCATTATTCCTTTGTGATTATTCCCTATGTCACTACTGAAAGAAAATAACGATGTCAACATTATAAGGAATATGGCCAATGGAATTTTTAAAAAAAATTGTTCAAAAGAAGAAGACAATGATGAAGAAGAAACGGTTTAAAGGCTTTCCGCGAAGACAATTCATCTATCTCCGTTGAACTGTAATTTATTCCACCGATACAGCCAATCACATTTGCCGTTGAAAGAGAGAGTTAGGATGCTCAGTCCTGTAAGTAATACTGACATATACCATAATATCCCAGTTGTCTCAGGAGATGACAGCAAGCGGTATTTAATGGCATTCTTTTTTTCATCATGACCATCACAGAAATGTTACCGCTAGCTATTAATCTCTTCATGACTTTACAATCAGATTCTCCATTGAAAACTACTACAGAACCAATTTCTAAGAGTGTAAATAGAAGTAGTATTCTCTGTTCTCCCGTCTGAAAGCATTGTCCTTCCTCGTGTGAACCTTTTAGCAACAGACTTCATGGATCAACTCATCCTTGACAAAATTATAATTTGTCACAAATGCCTGGTGAAACTTTAGATAAAAGCAATGTAAGACAAAGTCAGAAAGTTATTCACTTTTTTCCTTTTGGCCATAAAAGGATTTTAAACTTCAGTTTATTTTCAGAAAACCAACAAAATATTCTTTTTCTTCAGACAAAGGTCTTTTTTACCAAGATCCTTTTACCTAGAGAATTGAGAATGGAAGAGGAACTTGGGCCGATCTGCTTAGATGAATGATTATATAGTTAAATGTGATGTATTACTTTGCAACTAGTGAACGCTTTCAAATTCAATATGAATCTGATTGAATGCAACAGATTCATTTGCGTATAATCACAAATTATTCATCTTTTAGTTGAATTTTACTGGAAGTTAAATTTCTTGAGAACCCCCAAATGTCTCATCCTAAATTTAATCACGATTCATCACGGGCTTGTCAGAATAGTTGCATTATCACAGAAGTCTTATCTTTTTTGGTCTCTCCGTTCTCTTATTTCTTCCAACATTGGTGTTTATATTGATCTCATCGTAATTGCAATAATTAAAGATGCATTCTCAGCAATTATGACAATAATTTGACTTTAATTTTCATTTTGGTTGTCTTCCGCTGGTACCTTTAACTTAATACTGAAACTCTACAGATAGGTACGTAGTTCAAAAATGAGAAATTCATCAAAAAAGAGCTCACATAAATTAAAGAAAGGTATGCTCGAGGAAAAGAGTAAAATATATTATAAAATCGCTTGCTTCTCGGATTTCAGCGTAGCTCGAAATTCCAGTCAGGCGGACTAATAACTAATTAACTACCAATTAATTAAATGTTAGCTACATTCCAAGTTAAATCCACCAAAATATTCCTTCCCTAACTACTTTCTGAAAAATATTGTATAAGACAGGACCGCCGAAATGCTTTGCTGCAGTGGTTTTTACCAATCATCGCTCACCAGTGCTCATGTTCTCTAGGCAGAGTCAACTTCTGATCTCTGCATGTATGGGAGTGATCCCATGATATATGAGTCAGATGGCCAAGGTATATTTAATAAGCAGATTCACACAATTGATTATATTAAACAAAATTCGGGAAATATATATCACGAGTTTTACATGTTGAATGTACTCCTTTGCTAAACTTATGCTCGGTATACTTAGACCCTGCCCACACACAGCCGATTTGCCTCCCGATTGCCCTCCGATTTGGGTCTCCTGATGAATCCTATGATCTCATTTCAAATCGTGGTTTATGTTTTTGAAACATGTAACATAAACCAGGATTGGAAAGGAAATATTGCACTGAAATATCTATAAAACCTCTAATCTAGTAGGATCGAACTTTTACGGGTATAGTTATGGGGTAGTATATTACCATCTGTGAGAATTGGGAAGGTGAATTCCACTACTCGACACTAGAGATACAGATAGCGAGAAGGACCACTTTTAATGCCATTCCAAAGGTGAAAGGTCCGGTGGAATAAAAGTACCGAGTACCGAATCCACTTGTACTATGAATAACCCAAGGTCAGGGCGGATCACTAAAAGGTTCCACTTATGTTGACACTAATTGTTACTTCTCATGTCATGTGTACCTTGAAAAATTGACCACTCTGACCCCTTGGTAACAAACCTCCCGAATGGTCATTAACCCATTAAGCACGAGAAGTGCATACACTATATACACTATCATATTGGCTATTTCTACCCAAGTATATGAAAGTATTGCCTACATGAAAGTATTGCCTAAAGTACCAACCCCAACATCTGAGCAATTTCGGAAATCATTTCTTTACCAGGTTCCCACTCTTGAACATGTTATTCTACCCTCTTCCTCTTAAACAGATATATGCTTATTGATGGTCGGGTGTATTTTTCATGATTCAGTATCTTTATCTATACAGCTTATTATTATTTCTCTCATCGAAATGTAATAATATTTGTAATTTTTACTATCTGTACAACCTGTAAACCGCTGTATATCATACTTACATTCATCATTTTTATTCAATACTAGCAAAGTACCTGTCCTCTGGATCACCTTCTTCCTCTCACTCTCTCTCTCTCCCCTCCTCCTTTTCTCTCCCTGCCTCTCCCCTCTCTCTCTCCCTGTCCCTACTCCCGCCTCTCCTCTCCCCTGCCCTCTTCTATCGCCCCCTCTTCTCCCTCTTCCTGTCCGTTTTCCCCAGGCCTCTCCCTCCGCTTCTCCCACCCTCTCCCTCCTCTCCTCTTTTCTCTCCCCCATCCTCTCCCTCCCGTCTTTTTCTCTCCCCTCCCCTCGTCTCTCTATCCTCTTCTCCCTCTCCCTATCTAATTCCTCCCACCCTCTTCCTCTGCTTCTTCGCTTCCCCATCCCCATCCGCCCTGATCTCTCTCCCCTAATCTCCTCCTCTGTCTATTTCCTCGCTCTCCCCTCCCCCTCTGATCTCTCTCCCTCTCTCTCCCCTAGCTCTCCCTTTCCACCTTTTCCTTCCTCCCCCTCTGCGCTCTCACCTTCCCCTCTTTTTCTTTCCCCCTTCCTCCTCTTCTGTCTTTCCCTCTTCCCCTCTGTCTTCTTCTCCCTCCCCGTCCCCTCTCCCACACATACCCTCCCCTCTTTTCCCTCCATGTATTCTCTGTTTCTCATACCCTTTTCCCCCTCCCCTCCCCCTCTCTTATTCTTCTCTCTCCCCCTCCCCCTCATCTATCTTTCCCTCGCTCTTCTTCTCTTTCCCTCTGGGACAATGAAGGCATGATGTCATTACATTTTTATTCAAGTGATGTTCATGTAATGGGTCATGTGCTCCCAACTTTGACATTTGTCCATACAAAAGCCTATACATTGAGTGGGATGTCTCCAGAAAGGCTTTCCCCAACAGGCTTCCCCAGTTTTCCCAGGCTAAAAATAGTTTACAGAACCCAACTAAAAAATCAAATTCCATTTCCACTCAAATCCAAATCCCATTTTCTCACCCCAGATACTTTTACAAACCACATATATTGTCCTCCAGAAAGAGTTGGCAGAACTGTACAGAGGAGAAAAACAGCTGGTAACATCACAGATTCCAAGAACATGCCTGACAAAAAATCACCGCTTCCCTTATAGTATGGGTGGATATTAGATCTTTCTCTCATTGAAAATGAAGCATGTTTATTGGCATATCAATGATTTACGTGACTAACATTTTCGTGTGAATCAACAGAGTATATCCCATCCTATTCACCTTTTTCTTGATTGTACTACCAATAACGCTGTTATTGGTATACGTTGATAGACTCTTCAGCATATATCTTGCCAGTAAGTAGAGAAAATGAGAGAATTGTGTTAATGAATTCATTTTATAACAGCCAGTCAATCTAGAACTTAGATCTATAGTATTGACGATCGTATATATCTGATGATCTTTTTAGTCAATATGATATGTAATGATGAAACAAGATGAAAAAAACATGATATTATACTTTTTTGTACTCATCTGAGCTGTGTTATATCATACATGTAGGATATTATATACATATGTGGCTTGGCTCACATTATCTGGACTGTAAAACAAAGCCATACAATCTATGTGTAGACGTGTGCTTATGACATATGGCATATCCTGATAAGCCCCACAGCATCGTGTTTCTATTAGTTTCTTTATCTTCGTACAGGAAGAATTTCTATGTAGAAGTTGTCGCTTTGTGAAGCACATATGAGTAACTAATGAATAAAAGCTAGACTGTGGAAATAATTTTGTATCATATAATTATATGTAATCTTAGACCACGTGTCTATTAAGCAGTTTTTCCAGTCTTAAGAGGGTTGCGGCCTGCTTGATGTGGTCTGGCCAGTGGACACCTAGCATCTCACCACTCTTTTCATGTGTATTCATGTCTCTTGGCACATTGGGGCGCCAAATAGACTCGGCCAGTCCTGTCTTTTCCTAGTGGACACTAGGTCTAAAGGGGGGGGGGGGGGGGGGCTGCGCCCACACATGGCTGATTCGTATCTATTTTGCATTAACCTGATTAGTATTAAGTCCTAGTAGTTCACCTCTGCAGGAAAATAATCACATTGTATATCATTGTAAAAGGGACTCTGAATTCTAATCAGGTTAATGCAGGCTGTCGTAAAAAAGGGACAATATCTAACATTACTCTTAATGCTTGTTTTGCATGGAGGGAGGGATAGATAACTCATTAGCATACCTGCTAGGTGAAGTCTATATTGCAGAGCAAAATAATAATCACAGGTATTTATTACACCTATTGCAAAGCAAAATTACTCTAATTGAAAGGCAAAGTAGGGATCACAGCTACAGAATATGAGGAAATGAAATTAAACTTGAGGTGATTTCAAGTTATTTTTTAAACATCTATTATAAAACATCGCTGGCCTTGATATCCCAGAAGAAGGCCAGAGATAATGTTGTTTACTATGATGGTCTAAGATAAATTGGCTTGGGGCGACTCAACAGACATATCAAGACCAATTAACAAGCTTGCTAAGGGGACGCCACGCATGTTCTGAAAATGCACCCTTCCTGATACTCTAGAAAAATGTAGATGAGGTAGAACGTCAGAAAATGTACCCACAGCTATCCCAATTGAGCCGAACTGGGCCACCCAAATTTTAACTTGAACTATCACAAACAGAAATGTGATACACATCGATACGCTATTTCAGAATGTTTGATTAATGGATGGGCATCTTAAAGCTTAGGGTTTCAAATCTGGACAAAGTTTCAACATTAATCCTTCCTGTGTAATGATTGCCTCTCGTAAAGAACTTATTTATACTCACAAGAAAAGGCAACATCATTCACATGTGCTTCGTAAGTCTTATTGCAACGTTTTTTCGGGTGGAAAGTAATTTCCGTTTTTATAATACACTTAATTAGGGTTGAGAGGTTATAAATAACTGTTTCATTTAGATTAATTTACAAATACAATACACATGTACAATATTCTCTCATATGATGTGATCCCAAGACAACAAAGGCATTGGCGATAAAAAAGCAATGTGCATGAAAGAAATATGGGTTTAATCAGTGTTATTATGAGGGGTGCCTCACTTCTTGTTGTCTAAAAGTAAAAAAACAAAGCAATCATGTTCCAGAAGCTTTCAAATGTGATGAGTTACATAAAAATCAGCCATGTGTCACAGAATGGATATTTTTCAAATCAATCTCTTTGAAGGAATGTTATGATAGTTGGTATATCTGGTGCTTTGTTTCATACGAGTATATAATTATGTTGATACACTGTTGGAATGGGAAGGTCTAGTGACGACATGCTCACATGTCAGTCACATGCACATTAGCCCGAGGAACCCTGACTTATTCCACTCCTAGCTGACTGGTAGTTGTTACACACAGTCATAGTGCAGAAACATACTTTCAATGGGTTTTACTCGTCCACTTCTGGCCAAGTAGAGATGTAATAGAAAAACGCTTTAATCACCGATTTTGAACATCCCCAACAAAAGTATATGAGCAATTCCACCCAAAATGCGTCATTTGGCCATCCAGGGCTGAAAATTTATACTTTTTAAAAATTGCTTCAATTGATTTATTTTTTCTCATACATAAACTAGATATGTCGCTGCTAATATAGACGAAATTGGGAACGTTAATAATGATTAGGCCTATTATATACGCATTCACTACTGAGGCCCTGACAGCCGCTCATTACTTGTAACTCGGTATTGGACTAGTACATTACTGACGCGTTGTCATGCCGACGCAAGTTTGGTGGCGCAAGTTTGCCGACGCAAGGTTGCCGACGCAAGTTTGCCGACGCAAGTTTGCCGGTTTGAGTGCTTTCTTCCTCCATGTTTCAACTGTTTCTAGTTACATTCCTCTTATACGAAAACCAGATATTATGGTAAATCATGTTATCATTGTTAAATCATGTTATCAATTAAGCACGTTTTACATGCAAATCTAGGCATGTATAATAATCAACTTATAGGACTCGTTGCCGCACGGACGCATAAATAAAGGACTCGGTCTCCGATCTCGTCCTTTATTTACGCGCCGTGCGGCAACTCATCCAATAAGTGCTAAATATTGTGGTAAGGGCAGCTTGGGAGACACTGTGTCCAGTAATCTAGTCCAATAAATATTCAATTTCTAGAACCTTGTACCATTCACGATTTATATATTCCCCTAGCATGGAAGAATATTGAAATATAAATATATTTGTTTTCGTTTTTCAATCGGCATAGGAAAGTTGGCTAAAAATAATACCAATTGTGTACGATAAAAATATTTTTATTGCACTCCCTTTATTGCACCTCTCAAGTGGAATGTCCATAATAATAAACATACATTATAGTGTAGAAATTCTTTGGTTTTTGGTCAATGTTAGCTGCGATAGCAGCTTTAAGATTAGATAACGAGGTGTGAAGCCAAACGCCTATAGCATAAGCACCTTTCGTATTCTGTAGATATTTTACGATAACCCTATTCAGCTGACCACAGTCAAAGCGCTAGTTCTCCTAACTTACAGGTCCCTTGGGCACATATAGTTGGTAATAAACAGGGAAACCATTTTCTTTTCATGGCGCCAGTGACCAGAAGAGTGAACCTTCACAAATGCGCTGCTGTTTCTGATCATATACATCAAGAGCCCGCACCCCCAACCCATAGGTAATTTGTTCCAGAAATTAATAGGAACCCATACAACCAAATTTCTGAAATATAGTTTATATTGGTCCAAAGAAATCAATTTAGTACTGGTCTTAAAGAAGTATCTGACTGTTTACGATAGCCCTTTATAAAACTGTCAATTACAGTTTAAACAATGCGTAGGCCTAGGCCTACGTAGTAGCAAGGTATAGGGCTGATGGTTTGGCTAAATTCAAAGCCAGACAGATCCTTCACATTAATACCATACCAAATGTACTCAGATCTATATACCTAGTAATTATATCATTTTCAACCAAATTTCGCAGAATTTATAAATGTGTATAGCTGCGGATTGTACATTTTCTGACGATCCCACCCACGATTTCTTTATCCAATTAGTTCAA
Source organism: Sthenelais limicola (assembly GCA_942159475.1). Taxonomy (NCBI): domain Eukaryota; kingdom Metazoa; phylum Annelida; class Polychaeta; order Phyllodocida; family Sigalionidae; genus Sthenelais; species Sthenelais limicola. The sequence goes on from OW804098.1 coordinate 68,394,815, forward strand.
GTAGACAACGGTTGATTAAAGCTGCATTCTCAGCTAATACAACCCAAAAAACCATCTTACCAAATTTACACATATTATAACTTTTATGACTGAATTTATCAATATTCTGCTGATGTAAATATTTGTAGGAGAATTTTAAGTTGATTCTGCCGAAGTTGTGGAAGAGTGGTCTTTTTTTCTTAGCGTGGCGATAATTAAATTTGTAGTATGTTGAAGGTATTTGTTGAACGTCTGATGGTTAATCAACTATTATTATCTAGTCAAATCCTTGTAAGCCCAAAATCGAGCCAAAAGCGCTGACCCTGCTCCTGGTTCTAGATGTTAGCACTAAGGGCCAGGATGTAGTGGTCAGGTGAGCGGAAGGAAGTATTATTATTTATCCCTTGGAGGACTATGGTCAACTGTCTGCTGCCGAGTCACAATGTAATAATTCCTGACTAATGGCTTTTAGATGGGTGAGAAGTGAGAACGGAACAAAAAGTAATGCTAACCAACGCTAACTGAGAATGCAACTTTATTGGGAGACTTGCATGGCCGCCATCTTGATTCCGTATTCGCATGGAATTATGGGACTTTTGGTATAGTGTAAAGTCTATAGAAAACATGCCATGTCCAGCATGGATTTCATTTATGTAGATATCCATGTGCCATACAAGCCTCCTTCTTTCCCATTGGTTATTAGAAATGTTGCATAATATTTGTATTTGTTCAAACCTGAACTGGTTCTATCCCAGCATGCACTGTAATAGACATGCACATGCAAATTCCCCATTAGAAACATACAAATCCCCTATTGGCGCGGTTAAGTGGTCCCTCCAGCACCAAGTATTTTTCCATATTTTCTTGGCCTAGTTTTATGACATAAATCTGTGGGAGACAATAGTTCGCGAGGTAAAAACAAGAGGGCGCCCCTGTGATGAAGGAGGGGCTTCTAACATCCTCCTTTTAAACGGATTAAATAACTGCATTTAATCACTTTTTTGATTAAATAACTGCATTTAATCACTTTCCTTAACTCTATTCTCTCGTATTGAATATTAGCAAGTGGAAAGATAAAAGCGTGATTGATCTTTTGTCTAGTTTATGAAGTGAGATTATTTGTCTATTTTTGTCTTTCTGAGAACTTCCTTCCTTAAGAAGGTTTTGTGGGGAGGCTCTTCAGAGATAGATATGAAAGGTTGTAATAGTGCAAGTGAGGGGGTGTAGTGCTAACGTACAAGAACATTTGCAGAATTAGTTCCGTCATAGGACACGTTTCAGTTTAATTTACAGATTTATTACAATGCCTTTGTCGTATAGAAGTCGATTGAGAAGAATTGAGAAGTTGGGACAAGAGGGAAGTTGAAAAAGCGAAATAAAAACTGCTGATTAATCGTTATCGGCTACATAGAGCTATCAAATCAACCTAAGAGACCCCACCCCACCTACATCTTGATAACTAGGTCCCTTCTTTTCTTTTTTCATTACTTTGAATACATAATTTACGTCCATCCAGGTCATCAATACCATAGTGATGTAGTGAAAGGTTAGTAAATTACACCATGATCGGGGGTTGTACACGCTGAAAATGAGTGGATACATGCTATCGTGTTTTGTCAAATGGATCCACGCACGAAAATATGACCCTTTTTTAGCCTAAATCTAAGAAGCATTCTTACTGGTTGATGTGGTGCTCGCTCATGACGTCACGCCTATTTGTGACGTCATATGCCGCCCATACTGTCGTTGATTAGCCAATCAGTAATATGCTTGTCTAGCGCTTTGGTATCAAAGATCAATATGGCGGGTCATCAGAGCGAAATAATGGCGTAAATGAATTCCTCATCCCTGAAACCCCCTAGAAACCAAATTTGAATGACTTTGGATGGGTTTATGTTGTTAAAAAAATATGTATGTTGTTTTTTCTCTGACGTCATTTTTATGCTACTTGCCGCTACTAAAACGGCCATACCGGAGTAAGCTACCGTGTTGAAACTGCTATCATGCATTTTCATGACCCCTAGACATGTGTCTACCTAAAAAACATTGATAGCATTAGTGCCCCCGACTGGTACCAACCAACCCCCCCTGGCTCATGGACTATTAAGAATTTTATTACACACGTGAGCAGTTGCAAAGGTGCCGTTTGGGGGTGCCGTTCGGTTGATACGAACCGCTCACGTGTGCCGTTCGGCCAAAGACGCAATTTGATTGGTGCAGCGTAGGCCAGATGACGTCGTCCCGACCGCGTAACCTAGCCTACAAATTGCGGTGAATGAAGCCTCCTCGAGCTAAACTATAGGCTTAACAAGTTAAATTTACTTTTTAACATCCAAATAGAGTGTGTAATAAATAGCAAATGGCCCTCTGTTCGGGTTCAAACTGATCTCGACCCATCAGAAAACGGGAACTCACCCCTTCGGGGTTCGTCCCGTTTTCTGATGGGTCTCGATCAGTTTGAACCCTCCATCGGGCCATTTGCTATAAGTCTTAGAGTGGTCTACGAAAAAACCCATTTGTCTTAGGACTTCACTCTAATTCGTACGAATTTGGAAGTGCTCTTAAGAATGATCGTAGGACCAATTCGGCTCTGAATTCATTACCAAACTCAAGAATGTTCCCTAAAGAATGATTTTGATTTCGTATGACTTGTCTTAAGGCCCAATTCGACTCTAGTTCTTGAATGCGTGGGCCCAGCTTTAGTTTCTGACTTACTGTACACAATGGCCACTCGTTTTTTTCGACCAGGTATATCACTCGAAGTCTGTGGCTTCTCGTGACATCCCTGGTCGAAAATTGTGGGCATCGTATACAGTAAGTCAGAGACTAACCTCGTAACATCCTATCATAATAATGAATCAAGTTGTCCTTGGCTTTTACACTGACAAACAACTGCCATAATTCCATGCGAATCAAGATTCAAGATAGCAGACATGCAAATCCCCATCAATATTTTAATGATCCATTCACTTACACAGTTAACACGATTAGCCTGGCTCATATTCCCATGAAGTAATTAACATGAAGCATATGTTCTTTATTTTACCAATTTTCTAATAGCAAGGATGAAGCATGATTATGTTCTTTATTTTACCAATATTCTAATAGCAAGGATGAAGCATATGTTCTTTATCTTACCAATATTCTAATAGCAAGGATGTGCATGGAAATCTTAAGTATCTGAGAAAGCCCTATTCAAATTTCATATATTCATGACCAATGTAATGGTTATTTTCATATTGCCTTTTTCAGAATTCATGCTCCAAAGAAATTTGATTTGAGCAAAGGTGAATATATAGAAAAACGAATAATTAAAATTAAGATAATTAAATTTAAAATTGAATATTCCATTTCTGTAAGCATATGGCTCCAGGGTACGTTTCTTGTCTGTTAGCATAATCCTTGGTCGAACAATTCTTATGATTAATGAACATGAGCTGCATTCAGCATAATGTGATTATTTTCTCTTTTTATATTGTTACCTAATTCTATTAAATATTAAAATTAATTCAACATATTACAGTAGTCATGAAAGTAATTCAACAGGCATTTCTGCAATTTGAATGCTTGTTTTTAGTGCTCATGAGAAATGCATAGAATACCGAGGAATTTGCAACACCCATTGCGACCATAAAGCCCCCTGTAATTACTTTTTTTTAAAATAAATTTTATTGGGTCAAGTTACAAATCGATGCCATTCTCGTAGATTCTATTGAAAATGTCTGTCTTAGTAACAAGTATTCAAGAGGTATTTATTTTTTTAAGCAGGTATGACATCAGTTACAATATAATTAAATACGAAACATTGAGAAGCGATATCAGACATAATATGAAATTTCATCTAATTCAGCATAATATATACAATAATGGTTTTTAGCGATTTTTCCTCCTTTTAGACAAAGATTTTAGCGACACGAATAATAAAATCAACATGGAGTCAGTCGAATTTTCATATACAATATCCAAACTTCTTACAAAGAAGAAATACAAATTTATAATGGTAAACAATCATCGTACAATCAAAAGCAATCAGAGATACCAGTCGTTGTTATTTTTAATATATAGCTCTTTATATGTGGCCAAGTTTGTGATCTTATGTAAACAGATAATTTGTTCCACATAACCGGTCCGATATAGTGTGGGGAATTTTTTACCTTTTCAAGGGAAGGTTTTCCCACAATAATCACATTACCTGCATTAAAGCGCGTTATTCTGGTAATTTCTTTAAGATTGTCCATATGCAGCTGTCTCTTGAACATTGTGTTAATTCATACGGGAAATCTGTTTACGTTTTATATCTAGGATCATGAATTTTATTATTTGCTTGTTTTGGAGCCATAGATGAACAAATTATTCCCTACTCCAAGAGAGAGAGAATATGGCTTTTCACAATCATTGTTGTCATATTAATGTTTAGATAAGGTCTCATTCGTTGCAGTTGATGCAGTTTATTTAAAGCAGCAAATTTAATTTTATTCATTATGTTCGACTAAAGAAAGCTTATTGTTAACCTTGAATCTTAGATAATTCACTACACTGCATTTAGGTATAACCTGATCGTTTATTGGTGAGATTCATAGGTTTTAACCTATTCAGTCTTTTACTGGTGCCTAAGATTTGTAACTGGCATCTTTTCTCATTCAATTTTAATTTATTATCAAACATCCATTTTTTTACTTTGTTGGCCGCAGTTTACGTTTAAATTCGGTCCCATGATACTAAAGGCTATACATTTTCTAAATAAGCTCGTAATATGACTAGACAGGTGCTGTAGGAATTGTTTCAATGCAGTACTGTTAATCCATTAAAATCCACAGTTTTATGACATTGATCTCTTGCTAAACTGCTTAAATTTGAGACTAGTTAGAATTCCCAAAGGGCTTCAGAAATAGTCTCATTTTTTGTAAAACAATTATTTAAAAAATCGATTATAACTATCTAAGGACGAGACTAAAACGATTAATAGCCTCTATTTCGGGCCTGCTGTTTGTCTGCGAATAACCCTTGGCTTCTCCTAGGGGTTATGCACCAAACAGTGCACCAGCAGCCCTTCACTGTCAGTCACTAATCCTTTAATATAGAACACCTAGATGCTTAGTTTGAGGCATTTTAATGGAAATCCAAACTGAACATGTATGCAATTCCGATATTTCTATTGGAATCAAAATGGACATGAAATTCCCATAATTCTATGTGAACAAAGATGGATGATATGCAACTCCTCTATTCAACTGTTCATTAGCTGTTACATAATGAATATGATCTGATATTAATAACCAGGACCAAGACTGAATTACAATACAAATGCGATATCTGCATTCATACAATCACTTCATCAAGGACATGTGCAACAAATTGAATTGAATAAATGTCAGAGGCAACACCCATAACACAAAGCATTTTTGATTGACATTTCATGTAAAATGAGCCAGTAACAAGAGGAACTGGATTAGTTGTTCAGTCTACAAGTCGGGTATGTGATATTGCTACACGACATATTTTAAATTTGGCAAGTCATTTGTATCCTAATTCGTTGTTATGACATTTTCCTTTTTGAAATTCACATTTTCCTTGAGGCAAGAGCAAAAACAAAGTCAATTGTCAGTCAACCGTGGAATGGAGTTTATGGTTCAGGAGCCCTTATTATTGGAAATGATAGTTGTATATTAACAGATTAATGGCAGACATTGAGCGGCTGTTGGTGCACTGTTTGGTGTATTATCTATCGCGAGGCGAACCAGTGCCCCAGCAGGCCTGAAATGGAGGGTATATTTATCTGTTTAGTCCCTGCCTGGTTGTTACAGCCCCTGGACTGTTCAAGGCAGTGTCTAAACAATATTGGGTTGAAGCTGCTAAAGGATATATTCAGGCACTGGAGGAGGTAAACAGGAGAAGGAGGTTCTGGAATGGGTATAGGAGGTGGTACTTAATGATGCACAGGAGTTGGTACTGGAGTCAGTACTGGAAGAGGCAGTGGAGGGAGTACTCCTCCAGTGCCTCCTTCAGTGCCTCCTCCAATACTTCCTCCAGTGCCCCCTATTTTTACCGATGTTCAAACACATAATTATATTCATTGGTTGTATAAAAAATCATAACACATGCCTTCATGTTTCCCATTATGTATTTCAATTATATATACTATGTTTGTAAGTGACACAAAATTACGTCCTATTTTTGATAGAATTGGTGCTTGTAGTCTATAGATGTCAATATTGAATTGAATCTATCCCAACACCCACTGTAACACACTTGCGCAGAGGCAGATGCAAACCCCCTATTGAAGCTTTATTTGTGAATAGTATTATGCTTGTTTCAGAATATTTGTTCAGAACATAAATAGAAAAAACTTCCGTATTTCTGAAGCATTGTCTGCTTCAGAAAGGCGTAACTGTCTTTTATGTATGTTTAAATAAGTCTTCTTACGACCTGATCCATATATAATTAAATATACAAAGCACACCGAGACAGACGATTTCAGAGGGATATGTAAAAGACTTGCTGTACTGGTAATAATATTTCTTAATTCATAACAGTTTAAATCAGTTTACTTAAAAGTTGGAATCAATATATGGGAGACGTATGTGCTCCACTTAATATATTAATAATAATGTGTTATTTAATGTATGTGGCGGATAGGGACTTCGATGTCCTATTGAGTGTATAATAAAGCAGGTGTTTGATATTACTGGAAGTGTATTAAATGGATGCAAAGACTTGTAATTCTCATTGCAAATTCCCGATGAATGAGAGAATTTAAAGTGTTTTCCATTACAGATGATATGCGCTTAAATGCTCACAAGTAAACTTTAGCAAGATTAATTGTATAGAATTAACAATGGATTTGTAATCGACCTTTATGGTAGGTTCCTTGTCAGTAATCTCAGAGAAATAAGCCTGTCATTTTATAAGGCCTTTGCTGAAATGAATTTTCAAGTAAATCTATACTAAAACATATGAAGACCATCGCCTGTGACCTCGATGAAATAATTATAATACTATTCACCTGTAGCCATATCCTCTGGCCAGTTTTTATACTACACTGAAGCTGTTATCCAGCCATGTGAGCACCGTTCTTTTGCCCAAGGTTTCGGCAAGATTCCGTGGCAAAATAAAAAAACAAACCCGCCGCATCTCAACAACCAGAAACAACCATTTTCTTTAATTAAGGTTAGAATGTTGTGTCATTAATATACCTCTTACCTGTGCAATGCCTTCCCTCAGACTGACCGGATATGGGCCTACCGGTTACCTAACCAGTTATCTGCCGAATACCACCACGATTTAACATTATAATATATACTTCACCTGTACCAGGAATACCTCTTTTATGTTACACCAGTTGTAACACTTAGACATTTTGGCATATTTTTATGGCATTGTTCCACACTTAAGTTCCCTCATGTGTCCAGTCATAATAATGAAAACACACAGAGTCTAGCTTATGTATAGGCTAATTGCCAATTGGGTTATATCGGATTATATCTGGATGGGGTCGTTAACCTATGTTAAGCTCCATTAGTCAGCAAAAACCTTAATGAATTAGAGTTGCTCTTGCTCATACTAAGAGAGAAAAGGGATATTGAACTACATTACGAAAAACTCATGAATTGCTACACGATCGATTTCCCAATTCTCTCACCCCTGCAGTCATCTGAGGCAGCTACGTTGTAAGGGCACGCCCATCACAAAACTGTGTTAATGTATAGGCTGTGTTGAAAGCCATCACCATCGGTCTGCATTATTGAATGCAAATTGTATGAATCGCCAGAAGGGACTGAAAATGCCAAGACGAGTAAAAATCATCAAATCAATAAAATTAACATATCCTTATAAAATTATAAAGTTATAGTTATATCCTTTGTCATGAGTACAGGCTAATTACTTAACTATTGAATTAACTGGAAGCCTTATAAAATCATAATGGAATTTATTATACGCGCATTCTATATGAGACGTGCTATAAGTGGGGTGCTATAAAAATATTCATATAGGACGCGTCCTATATAAAATGTAGTTGTCTAAAAATAGCTCTGTTTTTATGCTTCGCGGAGCTTTGGCTCTCCCCAGAGAATGTAAACAAATCCCCGCGATCGGTAATCCACCCGTGATTCTGGTACTATAATTATAGAAATGCATCATAAAACCTACATCATTAAATAGAGCATTAAATTCTCTTTTGAATGATATAAATTGAATTAATGTAGCTCAAGGAATGGCCATGATATGAACGTTTTAATTCAACAATGTCAGTAAGTAAATGTACTGCATGAGACACACAGACAGACTGACAGCTAGGGCACCTACTAATGGGACTCTCAGCGGGACAGTGGGGTTCTCTGTGACTTTTTTTAGATATTTTTCAGCAATATCTGATGATATATCATCAAATTTGTATGCACATATAATAAATATAGAATGGAACTCGCCGGCAATAATCGAAAAATTTATAGGACTTGATTCGTCCACATAAGCACTCTGCCTACGGCATCGTGCTTATGTGGACGAATCTCGTCCTATAAATTTTCGATTATTGCCGGCTCGTCCCATTCTCTCTATATATATAAACAATAAGTATAGCTATGGCATTCAACACGAATGTCCCTCTTTATGCAAGTCATCGAAAACACCTTTCCATGTGACAGTCAGAATAGTGATCTTAGCCACATGTTTCTTTTTTGTGTGTGTATTGGTGGTTGGTGTGGGGGATGTTACTCACTCGACAATGCAAATCAGACACTTAATCTTTCACTGTTCAACATCTGTTTCGTTTAAAGACAGCCCTTTTCTCAGTTCAAACAGATATATGGGTCCGGATGCCAGAAAATGTACAATTAGTAGCTCTACACATTTCGTAAATTCTGCTAAATTTTGCTAAAATATGATAGATACTAGGTTTATCTGAGTATATTTGATATTGCTTCTTTAAAAACATCTGTTTGGTTATATAGAGTGAGACATACTTAATGACAGGAGCGATTTCGTGATAAACTTTTAGAGGTAAAGTTGTCACATTAAAGTTGTATTCCCAGCTTATGTAGCTTATGTCAATAGCCATGTGTTTGTCATGATCCCCCAAACTAGATCTTCATCTTCATTCATGCATTTGTTTTTTTTTATATAAATATAGATCATTTACACAAGCTATGAAATTGGTGAAAACATCCTTGCATCTTGTGATAAAAACATTTGCATGTCAGATTTGAACTGAGTCCATCCCAGCATGCACTGTAATATACATGCGCATGTGTATGTGTTTTATTACAGATTGTATGTGCTTAAATGCTGATAAGTAAACTTAAACAAGATTCAATGTGTATTAATAAAAAGAAAAAAAAAGATTCAAAGTGTAGAATTTACACTGGATTTGTAATATATCTTTTTCATAGGCAATTTCTGAAGATAATCCTGTCATTGTATAAATCTTTTACTGAAATGAAATTTCTCAAAGTAAAATTAAACTAATAACCATTGTTACTATTTTGTGGTAACAGGTGAGAATGTTGAACACCTGAACTGTCTGTCACTTGAGGCTTTTTGCAATTTTAGCCATATTCAGCAACTGATCCTAACACTAATCTTAAACATCAGAAAGAGCAGAGCAACACATGAGCCCCAACAGGGCAGTAAAACAAATAGAGTGGGAAGTATCTTCTTTTTGTTAGCACAGAGTCATTTTCATCTTCTGACACTGAGAAATTTGAAGGCGAATAAAACCTTTGAGTTTTGAGATCAATCAAATTTTGCACATTAATTTGGAGGATCTGTTTCCACACAGAGATAGTGACTGGGGATAAAAGGGTTCACTTTCCCTTTATCACACTCAAACAACTGGATAAAAGGGTTCAGTTTCCACAGGTCAGGAACAATCAGGAGGAATCAGTTTTACACAAAACTTTAAGCCTGGGTTCCACTGCCTCGCTACTTCTCCCGGTACTACTCCCACTTCTAGATTAAAGAAGCAGGAGTAGTAACAGGAGAGTTTGTAATGGGGATGGGTGCTATTGGCTCCCCCTACATAGCCATGTTACTTCCAGCTTCTTTTGGCGGACTTTAGAAGTGTAGAAGGCTTGAAGTGTAATGCCTTTAAGGCTGGGTTCCACTGGCCGGCTACTCCTCCTGCTACTCCTCTCGCTACTTTGACAGTTTATTTTTCAGCAACTGAATGTAACCGGAATGGGTGCTACTGGGACATTACTTCTGCTGCTACTTTCCCCGCCTGACAGAAATGTGAGCAGACAACATTTGATTTTCACATGGAAATGAACACATCAAGTAACAGGAGAGGTAACGTAGAGTGGTGCCATTGCCCTGCTTCATCTCCTGCTACTTCCTGTTACGTCAGCTACAAAGTAGCAGCCGTTAAATATCAAACATGTTTGATAGAAGCGGGAGCTTGACGCTTCGAAAATCCGCCAAAAGAAGTGGTACGTAACATGGCTATGTAGCGGGAGCCAACAGCACCCATCTCTGTTACTCTCCCGCTTCTGCTCCCGCTTCTTTAATCAAGTTCCGGGAGCAGAAGCAGGAGAAGTAGCCAGGCAATGGAACCCAGCTTTTAGAGGGTAATGTTTCACTTAGAGTTGTATTTCCAGTTAATTCGACCAAATTATTTGTTCAATTATTTATCTATTTGATTCTTAGTGCTGTAAAATGCAGTCTAGGCTCAGAGCCTATCAGATCAGATGAGATTGGTAAGTCAGATCGGGATGCCTCCTGCACTAATAGCTTTCCCGGTTCAGGTATAGGCCAACCACTACCATCCTACTGGGAGATTTATGGGAGTTTGTGGTCAGGAGTGAAAGGTATCCTATAATATAGTCTTCCCTGTGTATGAAGGGATATTTCTGTTGGCTCTGTGCCTAGACTGAATGAAAGACCAATGGCTTTCCGTTCTATCTCTTTTATTTGGTAGTATATATATATGATGTAGCTTTGTACTGAACACTAGGATACGTTTGCAACATACCTTTTTGGTGTTTTGGTTTTTGGTTAACTACCTACCAGACATCTACCTGCTGGACATTCACCTGGTGAATTATGACCTGCATTTCGGACAGGAATCGGGCTCTCCTGTTGATAATATCATTATCCGGAGATGAGTCTAATGAATCATGTGCAAAACGATACAGACTAGCCCTGCACTCACTGACTGTGAGATATGTTAGCACTACCATTTAGTTAGGCCAACGCAGTTAGGCCATCTTTAGACGGGTCAAGCGACCAGTGACGTCATCTGCGCCATGTGTGACTGGTAGGTGTAAGCATAGAACTATAGTCACTAGGTCTATTAGTCCATTTTGGATCAGATTTTGGGAGAATTTGCCTTCAATTATAGGAGTACAGACCGCAACTGTACCCACAGTCTATATTGTTTTTTCCGTGCCTCCCATTGGCTACCTACCCAAAGCCAGACCCACAGTCTACTGACAGTGACGGGTGCTTCCCATTGGTCCCCGAGCTACACACCCACCGCCTGCCGCCATGCTGCACAATAACATCGCGTTACCCTGTGGCCTTACTGGAGCTTTGCTAATCCGAAAGTGTTGTTCAAGGTCCCAAAAGACCTAAATCCTCCTTGCCTTTTTCAAATTTTGTGTTGATACAAGGTTTAAACAAGTTTCTGATCGTGTTTGATGGGATCTGATCCTTTATGGACTAAAATCAATAAACAACTCAGGTTTTAGCGTTCAAACAGTCTGTAGGCCCAGTGACGTCCCTCGGCCTACAGCCTTGGGACATCACTGGGCCTACAGACCATTCTCACGTTGACCATTCTTCGTTGTTTATTGCTATAATATATATAATCTTTGTATTCTCTATTATATTTTTGCTACTGTATGTCAGAAAACTTTACCCAATAGTTTTAACTTTTTTCTTTTAAAATATTATGCCCGTTTTTCATGAAAACACTCTGTAGAATAGCTTCGAATCTGATGTAAAGAATCTGGCAGTAACTCTAAGACCTTCACCTCAATGACTGGGCAGTGGTTATTCACACACATACCAAGTGGCAAGGCCAAGGCTAAATGGGAATGAAAAATATCCTGCCGAATCCGCACTCAGCTATCAATTCTAGGCATAGTATTGGTTCGTAGGCTTCAATTATGTTTAAGCTGATTGTTTATGATGAGTTAGTGATGCACCAACGAAATTAATTGCCACTTGTTTCCAATAATGTAATAAAAGAATTAATATTTTTGACGAATTTAAAAAGAAAAAAAAAATTTTTGACGGGGTTTGCTATATAATGCGTCTCCTTGATTTCACATCACTTCAGCAAAAAAAAAAAACAAAAAAAACATCAAATAAATTCCCGACCTACCGACCCAAATTTCTACCATGAGGTCACCGGAAACCATGGTTTGAGCATAGAACTAGACACACTAGTTCTATGGACCAATGTAGCGGGGATCATCTTTGCATTCTCTTTTATACTTTTGCCTCTGTATGTCAGACTCAGAAGACTTTACCCAATACTTAGTTATTTTTCTTTTAAAAATGTGGAGTAGCTTCTAATCTCATGTTCCATTATATATATATATATATCTATATGATTCCTATTTCCTTTCAACATTGACAATGTAGACTTCCTCTAAAAATGTTGTATACTTTTCTAGCTTCTCCTGTTTTCGTTCTAGCTCTGCGATCCTATCTACTAAATTACCAGTTCAATAGTTTTCATGTCGTCGGCATTTATATAAGCTTTCAGCTTTGCCTCAAAATTATCCTTCTCCATTGTAATTGGGATCTTATTTATCTTGAAACAAATGACTATTCAGATTTGAGAAAGGCGGGATATCCACTTCAATAGTACACAGCCCTGAAACCATTGAACACTCCCCTGATATCAACAATATATCTACAAATTCAATGAAACTTATCCTAGGAATCTATTTTCAAAGTCAAAGTCAGTCGTATACACAGTAAGTTACCATATACATGACATGATGTGATGAGCTTATGAATCCCGAAACTATTGTATATCCTACATAATTATGGTCAGAACGTATTGGACAGTGGAAACCATACACGCTACGGCTGCCATTGTAAAACCTTTATAATGGTTTATAATCACTGAATGTCCACACTGAATGTCTGTGCTGTGCTGCGCGTACATCAAAATAACGGCCAATGCTATGTTCTATTGATACTCATATATCATTTGTTTCTCGGAGTTTTGAACATAACAATCTTTCTAACTTCTATGACATGTATTGAATGACTTAGATAAAGGTTTAGTCAATAACATAGACTGCAAATCTAAGTATTTCCGTCACTATACCTGCCTAAAGAAAAGTCACAGATGTCCGTGCTGCATTTGAGTACAACTTGTGTAGATGTACGTGCAGGTTTTGGCCGATGTACGTGCAGCATGCTACTTTTCAAAAAAGGTTTGGAAAGATACACACTCAGTGGGGGTACCAGCGGGTACTGCCCCACCCCCTAGACCCCCTAAAAAGGGCCCCTGTTGCCCCCGATCATTTTCAACGTGCTGACAATATTTGGCTCCTGGCAGAGATGGCAAGTTTTTTTAAAGGTTGCGGGACACTATCCCAGCCCATAAGGCATGTGGTCCGGGGCCCTAGGTGGGCCCAAGAAGCCAGAGGGTTTTCCTTGCTCTCTGGTGCATTTTAAGCATTTTGTGGGGTTAAATATTGTCTCGATAACAACATACACTTCTTATAGTTATTTATATGCCAAAATCTTCGCCGCTATTGTGATAAAAGTGCTTTTTCAGGCTAGAACATATATGTAATAATTATGGAATTTGTATATAATACACAGCCTGATTTAGAAAAAATATTACTTCTGCTGAGGAAAGATGGCTTCTACACATGCACACACGTTTATTATTGTGAAAAACCACAATACTCATCTAATCATACATTTAAACCGATCTAGAATTGGTAAATATTGTTATGGAATATTTGTGTCGCCGTATTTTTTTTTAAAGAAAATGTTATTGGTCAAAGTTTCACATCAGATGCGATAATTCTCATTTGCCAAGTACAAAACATAAATTATTCTGTCACATATAGAATTCTTGACATTTAACTTTAACTTTAATTGGCATTATATTACTACACGATATATTTAGTTTCATCATCTATTAAGTATACTCACATCGTTATCCTTTTAATCATTTAATCGGTAAAAATCCTACTTCTCCTCCTAGCGGAACAAAATTTCCGACTAGTTATGTCATAAGTCACAATCTCATAAAAAAATAAATTACCGATGGAACTCTCTATGGTCCAAGTGACCCTAATATACCGAAATACATTAATACATACAGCCCATTTTCTGATATTTTTTTCCAATTAAAAACAATTCTATATGGAATCAAGTTCGCAAATAAAAACATCTTATGCACCTTCAGTAGCGCTATAACTACTTTCTTCTCCAACCTCTATACATTTTTAGTATCTGCACGATATTTCTTAGAACAGATAGCAACTTGCAACGTGAATTTTTACAAGGTTAATCTCCCCAAGTAAGGACATAAATGGAGGTAAAATGAATTGAGACTTGTATGTTGGGTGTTGTATTTAATGCTGCATAAAGTTTGTTGTGCTAAAAGTGACCATGAACCCATTGACTGACCCTTTAATTGACCTTTAAGTCTCCTATTATGGGGGTAATAGGTAGTATATCACTTTTGTAATTACCCAGAATTGACTGAAATCTAAAGGAGCTAGCAATAGAATCATTGCCAGTTCTTGTTCTCAAGGAGAGATAGGCTAGAGGAATGACATCATTTCAATATCTGTTAATTACAATCGTAGGGATTCCTTGGAAAATTGAAATCTTAGCAGGTGACAGGTATTTGTCTTCATTTTCCCTCAATATTGCTCTCATTCCATATCTATTTTTTCAATCAATCTGCCATTCACAATTTCAAGCAAATCTCAAAGAGGTTTATATTTTATATTTCAGGGACTTCTCATATAGCCTGATAGGATGTCATTATGAATCTCAAATTAAAAAACAACCAACAATATTGTTACCTCGTCGTTGAAAAATAAGACATACACAAGTATTTATGTCATGTTGTGATTAATGGATAATTTTACTTTGAGATGTGGCGACCTGTTTATTGTTAATTATATAGTGAGGACACTCAATACTCCTTTATGTTCAACAAGAAGACCTATATTTAACCTTATATTCAGGTTCGCAATGTGAAATCTCTATTCTTATTTTCCATTTAACCTTTAGTACTTTGTACTTTGATTCTCTTATCACTTTGTACCTGCTTACCGATTTTTAATAGGGTTTAAAAATCTTAAATAAAGGGGGGGGGGGGATATTGATCACCTTCTTACTAATAGAGGTGCCCTGCGCTTGGGCTGTGTGGTTTACACATTAATACTCTTTATTCTTTATTCTCTATTTCCCCTTACCATATGGATCCCTTATGTGTTACTCTTCTAGAGTTTTTGGTTTATTGTATTCATCTTATTCATTCCTATATCTTGTGTATGATGTATTACACGCCGGTTTTACAACTATTTCATATCAACTACCTTTGTGTAGCATGTTGTATTGAACACTACCCTCTCCGGGTAGCCGGATTTGAGTGCCGTTGTACGGACTGATGAATAAACTGACTTGCAGGGAATTGGGCCTTGTTAACTTGTTTATTCGTGTCGAGATTGCGAATCACTACACATGTATGTTTTACATATATACATACATTTATGTATACATGTTGTTTGTATACATGTATTTAAATATATGTATTCATATGGGTGTATATATATATATATGTGTGTGTGTATATACATCATACATACTTACATGTACGAAAATGACAAAACTTGATTCCTACTGCATGAAACAATGCTAAAACTGCAGGTTGATTGTGCAGTATATTTAATTTTGTCAGGAACCCAAGGAGGATCAACTGAAGAATTTTTCAAGAGAGGGAAGAGAGGGAGGAGAGGGACAGAAGGAGGAAAAGAATATATAGGGCATTACTAATGATATGGGAATATAAGTCAGTTATTATCAACCAAACATATAGAATATCATACAAAATAGATCCAGAATGTTCTAAACATTATTTAGTTCATTAGTTATCATGTTGTATTATGGGAGATTTCAACATTGATGTAGATAAAAATCCCGAAATGAAAACTTCTGGTGTATTTCGAAATTTTATTGAAAGCTACGAGCTTAATGATGTCATGGTCATGCTCGGGCTCAATGATCATACTTGGAGAAGGAATAAGCAAACCTCCAGGTTGGATTATATCCTTCTGGACGATGTATTAAGCAGAGAGATAACAGATGGCCACATTGAAATAAATGTATTAACTGATCACAAAGAACTATGTATAAATTTAGAGTCAACGGTAAATATTAAAGGCCCTGGTTATTGGAAGTTTAACAACAAATTGTTGGCAAATGATGAATTTATTGAAGGTATCAAAGATACTGTCACTATGTATGCAGGTATGGACAAAAAAATGTGTAAGAGGTTGAAGTGGGACATGTTTAAAGCCAGCTGCAGAGATTTGGCAGTTAAGGTAGCCAGAAAGGTGGCGAGGGAGGGAAATCTGGATAGAATTGAAAAAGAGCGCATTATTGCAGAACTAGACAGTAAAAATTGCCTCTCTAACGAGGAGGTTGATCAACTAAAAAATATAAGGAAAGATCTCGAGGAAAAAGAATTATACAAAGCTGAGGGGGCCCTAATAAGAGCTAGGGCGAAATGGATGGCAGAGGGGGAAAAACCCTCCAAATACTTTCTTAACTTAGAGAAACGCAACGCCAAAAAGAAAGCCATTTCACGACTTATGATAAATGGTAACCTATCATGTAATCAACAAGAAATTATTGGGGAAGGGAAAAATTTCTATTCCAAGCTTTACGCTAAAAGTGAGGCCATAGGAGGGGACGAGGGACCCTTTCTCAGTTCTATCCAGAATATAGTGAAAGATGATGATCATGCTTTTCTGACTAGGGTCTTTTCAGAGGGTGAAATCAAGACAGTTATTGACTCTATGAACAATAATAAAGCCCCTGGTATTGATGGACTGAGCACGGAATTCTATAAGTTTTTCTGGTGTAATATTAAAAAAATGTTTATTGAAATGCTATGTGAGGTGGAAAGAGTTGGGCAGATGACCTGGGATCAATATAAAGGAATTATTTCCGTTATACCTAAGAAGGGTGCTGACACCAGGTACATCAAGAACTGGAGACCCATAACGCTACTTAATGTAGACTACAAGATAATTTCTAAACTGATAGCCGAAAGAATAAAAAAAGTTATGGATTGTATTATAGATGAAGACCAATATGGATTCATGAAAAATAGGTACATCGGCGTGGCAATCAGAAGAGCCCATGATTTACTGAGTTATGCTGAAAAACAGAAAATAAAATGTCTAATGGTAGCAGTCGATTTCCAAAAAGCCTATGACTCCATTGATTGGAAATATATCATGACATGTATGAAGAGTTTTAACTTTCCTGAACATACAATCAGGTGGGTGGAGACGTTGTTAAAAAATTCCATTGCATGCTTCTCTAATAATGGTCATCGATCTGCATGGTTCACCCTAGAGAAAGGGGTTAAACAGGGGGATCCTGTATCACCCTTTTTGTTCAACATAGCTGCTGAGGTGCTTTCTTGTAAAATTAGGGAAGATGCCCGCATTAAGGGTGTGGTGACTGGTAATATTGAACACAAAATAATACAGTTCGCCGACGATACTACTATTTTCGTTAGAGATGAGAAGTCGTTAGCCAGAGTCATTGATGTATTGCATGAGTTTGGAAAAATCTCTGGGCTTAAAGTAAATATTGAAAAAACTGTTGGTATCAATATGGGTGTCAGAGTTGTTAATAAGAAAACTAGAGAATTTGTTAAATGGAAAGATGAGGTCAAGCTTTTGGGTGTACATATTACGCACCCTGATTTTAGAGCTGTCGAATCTGATATAAATTTTGATGGGGCAATCCAAAAAATGAATGGGGTCATAGGAGCATGGGCTGGTAGAAACCTATCGTTGAAGGGCAAAGCCATTATAAACAATGTATTAATTCTCCCTATTATCCAACATCTGCTGGCCTGTGTTCCCCTTGACATTTATCTCAGAAAGGAGATAGAACGCGTCACAAGGAAGATGATGTGGGGAAAGAGAAGCAGTAAAATTAGTTTAAAATTCTTGAAACAGTCGCATGAAGAGGGTGGGTTGGGAGTAAGATCAATTGAGGAAATCTTCATAGTAAACAGAATCAAATGGGTGGGTATAATGTTATCGGGAGGAAATAAGAAATGGACCAGTATCATTGAGTCCTTCCACAAGAAAAGTATGGATGACCTGTTACTGAGCAGACTAATGCCTAATATTTTTCTCAGCGACTTCTTTCGGGAAGTTTTTAGGGTGTGGAGGAGGTTCTATTACAACAAAGAGCCTGCCTCTAAAAGGGAGGTGTTGGCCGAACGTATTTGGGAAAATAGGTTTATCAGAAGTGGGGGTAAAGTGCTTAGAAACCCTCCATGGAAAAGGAAAGGGATTATCACCATCGCTGATGTTTTAGATGAGAATATGGAAATCTTGACGGTTGATGAGATTGTATCTAGATATGGAGTTAAATGCAACTTCTTAGAAAGATTAACCATTAAAAACTCGGTCCCCCATAGATGGCTCATCCTAGCTAGGGAGGGGGAGGAGAGTGATAAGCAAGAAAACAGAGTCGATTTCAAGATAATGGAGAAGGTATTTAATGTTCGTGATTTTGGGATTAACCTATTATATAAAGAGTTAGTCAAAATGGACAGACCTAAATACGAAAAGCTGGAGAAATGGAATGATATTCTGGCACAGGATGCTTTTCTGGGTTCTGAAGCGGTATGGAAAAAAATCTTTACCATACCATACAAATGTACAAATGAAGCCAGGTTGCAAACACTCCAGTACAAGGTTATTCATAGAAATATATGCTGCAACCAATACTTAAAACGAATTAAAATAATTGAATCAGATCGCTGTAATTACTGTGATGAGACAGATTCCATTGTACATTTTTTCTTTGAATGCCCTAAAATAGTTTTATTTTGGAGTGAGTATGTACAGTGGTGTGATAGCAATACCGCTCTTGAAGATTTAAATGTTAAAAAAATCAATGCCAGTTGTGTTATCTTTGGCTATGAAGGGCGTAGTAAGTTTCATGAATTTTTAAACTGGTCCATTATAATGGCCAAAAATTTCATTAATAGACAAAGATTGTTTTACAAGAATGATGTAGTTTTCGGTGTTTTTTTGATTGAAATGAGACACAGATTCAAGTCTGTGGAAGTGAATTGTAAGATCAAGGGAGGTAACCTAAAAAAATGCAAATTGTGGAAAAGCATACTGTATGACGAAGTGGTAGAATGATATGTTTATTCAAGAAACAAGTACATTTGCAATATTATGTTTCACAGGTGCTATAAAAGTCTAGGCAGTGGGCTGGGTCCCCTGCATTAATGCAGATCTCCCAACGACATCCTCTTAAATAATATATAATAGATAAACTGACAACTTTCATCCATCATTCCTTAATGCTAACAGCTAAAAAAAAATTTAAAAAAATGTTGTCCTATATACTGTCTCGTGACTGGATATTCAACAGTCGTAAGTGGAGGTAACTCACTTTGTTCACTGTATTATAAAAGAGCTCTCATGATATATTTTATGTGTTTTTGGTGTCTGTCGGTAAAATATCTACCTCGTTGAATACCAGTATTATTCAGAGGTATTGATTAAGTGTGTGGAGGTGCAGTATGCACACTGGTTATCTTGGAAGAAAATAAGAAAATCACAAAAAAAATAATAAAATACAAGGTTATCAATATTCGTGCTTAGATGTGTAAAAGCCCCGATGGCAGGATTGTGAAAATAAAGACCTTTTACAAAAAAAAAAAAAAGTTATCATGGTTCATGGTTATGAGCATGAGTGTCCGGGAGGGTGGGGTGTCAGATGTGAGTGAGTAGTGTCAGGCCTTCTGGCATTTCGCTCACCCATAGGCAGTGTAGCATCATTTTAAAGCTAATTGGAAACGCCAAATAGAGGTTAGTGGGTTCAAAATTCACCAGGACTGTTATAACTATAAGGTAAGTCTAATTAAGGGAAAATGAGATAAATATTTAGTGTGATGTTTAGCGTCTGCATGTGTGAGATTTAGCATCTACAGGTGTGATGTTTAGCGTCTTTGAATGGATTTGCAGCTTAGCTTATTGTACAAAACGTCTGAAATTGTGTCTAATGTCTCATGAGGACGCTGTTGCGTCCTCTGTTGATACCCTAGGAAGACGTTAGTATCTAATTGTCTGTATCAACTGAAGACGGTCTTTAGAGTGATATTCCATGCTGACCATAACATGTTTTATACAGCTTTTACACTCACATACAACTCCCATAATTCCATGGCGGACATGCACATCCCCTATTTGAAATATCTTACATACATCTCTTCCTCAGTATACCTATCCCTATTCAGATTATAATGTGAGTTGTTGAGGCTCCATCGAAACTGAAGGTCCTGGATCAGCCAAATGAGTTAAAATGTTACAAATAAATGATGAGAGGGGATGAGTGTAGACTTGTGGTTGTGAAAGGTTTACGACTACTAAAAAGAGCTGAAGGATTAAATAAGATCTTTCAATTGCTTTTTTAGTCTGATGTTTTGTGAGGCATTAATCTTGATTCAAGTACACTCTCCGATTGGATATGGATGGGGGAATTCAATTCAATTCAAGGGAATATTACTTGGTCTTGAAGATCAAGGCCTGTACTGATAACATTTAAGATATAGGGGGAAAGGTCTAGTGATGGGAGTGGAGGGAGTTCAGTGGGGTTGCGTTAGGTGGTGTAAGGATTCAGGGGGCGGGGGGGAAATTCCTAGAACCCATGTATGCATCATAAACCTTTGTAACTTCATATAATACCACCTAAATGAAAGTTTCTGGTACTATCAGTAATTCATACAAAATCCTACAGGAGTCATACCCAAAAGACTATAGAAATGAACCAGTCTTTGGATACCTACACGCCACCTGGAATTCAACATTGACAATGTAACTGTATGAAATTCAGCTCATTTCCCATGGGAATTGCTTCACGCTAATTATTCTTATCAGGAACCCTGGCTATAAGACTCATTTTGAAGGGTCAGGGATCCTGAAAAATCCAACCTGTTCAATCTCAACAACCCATTTTTAAAGCATTTACTGAATGTGTATACATTTTCGACAAACGAGTTGATCCATGAACCTAATGTTAAAAAGTGTTGGTGAAATAACCATGTATAGCCTTGTCACAGTTGTCGGCGGTGTGTGTTTTTTTTATTCAGTTTAAGGCCAATACAATATTTAAATTATTATAGAAAAACGCAATATCCCTCAGGGGTGTTTTCACACGGTGCCTTGGTCAAAGTAACAAGCTGTTCCTGTCATGGGCGCTCTAATGAAGGCTCCCAGTTCTCAGCAATGCAGGTTCAATAAAGGACTCTTAATAGAAATTCCATTGATTGTCTCAACTACTTTGCATGCCAATCACCAATCGCATCGAGACAAACCAAAGACATCGACATTTTTAATACCATAACATCGATTACAACTGTATAAATTCATACAGAGTAACCCCATGTATTGGATATCGACTAACTGACTTTCAGAAATGTTCAGAAAAGATTCCCTCTTAACTGCTCGGACCTTTTAGGGTTGACAGATATGATTTAGGCATTTAAAATGATTGAAGTTGTTTTCCCTGCGCCTGAATATAGTGCTTATCCTTAAAGGGTATCAAGCAAGTTTAGGGCAACTTTCCACTTTCTATTAGTTCCTATTAATGTGATTAACTTCCTCTCACAACTTAAATGTTTATTTGATATTTTATCATAAAAATAGCCGATTAAAGTGGTGAGGGAGAAAAATCAGAGCAGGGTGCCACTGGAGCTATATTGAGGCAAAACATGGTGGTTTGTGACGTCAGGAGAGGGACTGGTACAGATGGTCCAGCATAGGTCCAGTGCTAGATACACTGAGATGCCACTGAGGATAGCAAAACCCTTCATTTCCCAAGGAAATCTCTAATACCTACAGTATTGTAAGCACAAGTGTAGCTTCCTCTCATATGAATGGGTAATTCATAATCGAATTTTAGACATGATTTCTAGGGCAAAGAAAACTTTCAAGCCAGTCCTCAACATATGGAATTCTATCTTAATTGGGACTAACCACACACGTTTATGTGACAGCTCTGCATGGTGCCACATGCCCAAACCCCCTGATCTCAATGTCCAGTTGGGTCTTCAAAGCATATAGATTAGCAGCAGCTGTTGGTCTGTCCCAGGAGCTGAGCTCATTAAGATTAAGATTAAGATACATTTATTTTCGACTTGTCGCTTTCAGAAACATAGCTCCAGCTTAGGGAGGTTTACAAGCTTCCTGTTCTTTTACATGATCATATTAACAGTGTATAATTCCTCAGTCGTCATTGACGAAAGCGGTCCACTGTTATTATCAATAACAAATTTCTGTTACAATGTTTTCAATTTAGGTAAAAGGCGCACTAAATCTTGTATGAAAATTACCTCTGAGTTGTAATTAACATATAAATATAAGGTTGAGAGTGTTGAAGTCAATGGATAGTATTTTAGTTACTCAATGAAATACTGGTCTTTCAAGAGAAGGGAATTCAATGTAGAATAGATTTCCTTAGCTGCTCATTTTTTGGTAAGATTTGTTTTAAAGGCTTTCTGCCTGTAGCAAAATTTCTTGTGTTTAGATTTCTTATATCAATATATCTTGGGATACTCGCCAGAGCGTGGCCTGCCGGTAAAATATGTAATCTTCGTCTATGTTTCAAGGTCAGTAGGTTCTTTTTTACATGAATGTCATCAACGTTGGCCCTGGATGGGAGTCCATAAATCCTTCGAAGTATTTTGTTTTGTATTATTTGGAGTCTGTTTGTTCCCGTGGTAGTATGGGAATCATGGAATATATCCGTTTGATCGATTACCATTACTTTATAAATGAGTAATAGTGTATCTTGGGGGATTTTTCCTTTGAGTTTTGTTACTTGCCAGCATTTATAGTTCATAGTGTTTATTAACTTATTCACTGCTGTTTTAAATTCATTGGGGGGTGTATTCCTCCAAAAGCGGGAAGAATGTGACTTGAAGGGGTGATGTTGGCTCTTGACTTTGATAAGCTCCCTACATGCTATTAATTAGTCCGGTCACTCTGTCTCGGAGCAAAATGTTGTTATACCTCTCATGACATCACAGATTTGGAGGGGTGAGAGTGAGGGGGCATGGCCACAGATATTGTATCATGGTTTAAATTAGGTTTCTTTTAAGCCAAAAAACTTTACAGTTGGGAAAAATGGGTATCTGATTGACGGTGTGTCAATATGACTTAGTTTGGTTTTTTACTGCCACATAAAAAACATCCAGTTGTTTATTTCATATTTCTTTGCTATTCTTGTAGAGGTTCAGTATAATTGGGTAATTATTCAGTATTTTCCCTAATTAAACGCATGTCAAGTTTGTTGCATCACATACGTTACTAATCAGATATGGTCACCAAAATGTTGATTTGGGGATATCGTAATGGTTGGAATTTGTTGGTGCTTATTAGTTACAAACTAGAGACCCTATGGAATATTAATACTTCTAATTTGAAGACCTAAAAGGATTTTGAGAATTTTGCTCCATTTAACGCTTTTAGCCTCCTTTAGTGTTACTTTACCCATATGCGTTATATATGTATGACGATCTGATGTCGATGAGGCCAGGTAGAATGGGTGCCAGTGAGCAATAATATGTGCAAACCACCACGGCAAGGGATTTCGGCGGGTCGCTGTAAGTCTACTGCTGTATATAGAACATTTATGAAGCCTTACAAAAAAATAATTGAATGAAAATAAATAAGGGAATCAATAAGGGAACAAAATGTAAAAAATGTAGTTTTTGATTCAATGTTAACAGAGAGTGCAGCTTTTACGATGTCCTAGTTCAGAAACGTAAGGATCAAAGTGAATGGTCAATCCCTAAGGAAGTGCAACAGTAAAGAGACTATAATATAAATTATGCCATGATAGGTGTGCGTATTCACAAAAACATGGCCAGATTAGCCCATGGCATAAATATGCCTGGATTGCACTAGTGGAATCCGTTTTTCGAATGCAACCACTTGTAACAGTGCGCCTGATTGGCTTAGCGGTCCAATGACGACGTCGCAGGTCCAACGTAGTGCTTGTTAAAAATAGCGTCTGCTTCAGTCTACCTGGAGCGCACAAATTCGATTCTGCAATAGATAAAGAAAAAGAAATGGAAGAAGAGGTTGGAAATTTTGATTTACTTGAGGAGAATGATGAGTTTTTTGTTAACTCAGTTCGAGATTTACAAAGGTATGTGGCAAAGTCAAAAAACGCAAACACCACCAAGAAAATTAATCAGTCAGTGGCGAAATTCCATGAATTCGTCACACAGAAGGGCTTGCCTGCAGAGAAAGATGTAGTGGACTATAATCCAGTTCAGCTCGACGCATTAATCGGTAAGAAAACAATACTTAAGTAAAGTTCTATATAATTTATTAATTTTTTCTACTGTTAAAAGTGGCAACGTAAAAATAAAATTAAGAAAAGTTACAAGTGTATGAAGCTGTGAGAAGGTTATAGTTCGAGCTACAGTAGGCCTGTTGATATTCATCTCACTATCAATTAATACTTAAAAATATCGCAAGTAATGACATCAATACTTCAAATTAATTTTAAATAATTAAACAAACAATTCTTTTACAGGCCAGTGGGTCATGGATATGAAAAAGGAGGACGGTGGCAACTTTGAACCAGACACTGTAAGCAGCCTGCATCGAGGTTTGGCTAAATACCTGGAGGAGCATAGCTATCCCAAAAATATATTGAGGGATATCGAGTTTGACACCTCTAGAAAGGTTTTAGCAGCCAAAAGGAAGCAACTAAAATCCCTAGGGTTGGGAAATAAAAAAAACAAAGCAGAAATGCTTACTTGTGATGACGAAGAATTGATGTGGGAGTCAGGGGCTCTTGGGACGACTGATCCAGATAATTTGCAACATACGGTATGGTACATCGTTTCGAAAACATTAGGTTTCCGAGGCTGTCATGAAGCCAGGCAGATGGCTTTCGGGGACCTAGAAAGGAAAGGAGAAGGTGATCAGACTTACTATGAATGGACAGAAAAAATTACAAAAACCCGTCAGGGTATCAGTGGAAATGCCAGACCTTTCAATCCAAAGATATTTTCACTCCAAAATCACAACAAACACCCAGAAAGATGCCCAGTGAAAATTATAGATCAATATATTCAGAGGCGACCAGAAATGATGTGTCAACCAGAATCCCCTTTCTTTATACAGGTCAATCGTGCCAGCAAGTTAACTGACAGAGTTTGGTTTAAAGCCCAACCTCTGGGGATAAATACACTTGGAAAATTCATGAAAAAAATCGCTGAGAAGTCTGGATTAAGTGGTGATCGAAGATTAACGAATCATTCAGTTAGAAAAACGTCCTGCTCCCGTCTACTTCATGCTGGCATTCCACCAACAGCTGTGGCCCAGCTCTCAGGGCATAAGAATATTGGCAGTCTTAATTCATATAACACTTTAAATTTCCAGCAACAGGCGGCCCTCAGCCACATACTAAATACAACTGAGGAGCCAGAAAATCACATACCAGGGAATGCTCGACTTGGCGGCAGCAATATGAAACGTCCAGCTCTAGCCCCCTTGTCAAACGGTGCCTCTAACAGGGACGTCGCCATACCAGAATCTTCAAATGCAATGGTAGAAAAGAAAGTTCAGCCCATCTTTAACATTTCAAATATGGGATCGGGAACAGTTCAAATTTTCCTAGGAGAAAAAGCTACTGTAGCAAAAAGCGAAACAGTCAATTCAAGTCAACAAATGTTGGCGGCCCCAGTAAAGCGAAGACGAGTTCTGCCTCTTAACTATGACTCAGACAGTGACAGTAACGATCAGTAAAAACAGTCATACGTTGAAATAAATAATAACATGACCCACCTTTTGTAAATAGTCTAGAGATCTTCTTTGAAGCTGTGTTGTTCATTTGTCGTAATTCCAATTGTAAATAAGTATTCCAACGATAAAATTTTAGCCTTGTACATGTGTTGTTGTTTTCATTCAGTGATAACAACTTACTGACAGTGACAGATTTCAGAGTGAGCTAGAGTGAGCGATCGTCGATGGAAACGTTGACGTGAGACGGACAAAGTGAATAGAATCAGGCATCATTATAGTTACATAAAATGAATCTCATTATCTTAATATACTTATTACTTATGCTTACATTAGATAAAGAGCGATCTTTATATTGATGTTCCCGTTTTTAAATCTAAGTAAGACTGAATAAAATTATGTGATTTGACACCTAAACGTGGGGGTTCAGTCAGCCAATCAGCGGCCCTCTTACAAAGAGCATTTGGAAACGAAATATAAACATAGAGGCGGGTCCATGCAGCCACCGTCATGCGAGACAAGGTAAAAGGGGATTAAATACTAGGCTAAAATCGATCATGGCATAAAAATAGAACTAAACTTGAGCTGCATATGCAGCAACGCATTCACAAAACGCTCGTGGCTTTTGGTGACTGTCTTTCACGCGTGCCTTCGGCACTTGTGAAAGACAGTCACCAAAAGCCACTTGCGTTTTGTGAATACGTTGCTGCATATGCAGCTCGCGTTTAGTTCTATCTTAGGATCCTCTATGCATATTGCAACACTTTAGGGAAAGCCTGTGATCAATTATTCAGTCAACTTAAGGCCCGCCCACACATTCACGAGTTCAAGGCTGAATTGACGCTTTGGCACTTGTGAAAGACATGGACCAAAAGACACAAGCGTTTTGTGAATTTCTTGTTGCATATGCAGCTCTCATTTAGTTCATATCTTAATATATCCTAATGAATCTGGCATTATCTGGGGCCTGTTTCATAAGAAATCATACTTAAAATGTTTAAGCTAAAATATGTGTCTTTGCTTAGGTAAGAATTTTAGGAATTTAAGAAATACTTGTATAGTATGTGTATAGCAAATTTCTTTGGCTATAATTATAAGGGTTCCTAACCAGCTTACCAAGGAAATGTAGCCAAAGAAAGAGACATTAAATTTTAAGTAAGGATTTGTTATGAAACAGGCCCATGACTGAAAAATGTTAACCAAGAAAAGAGTCTCACATTACGATCACAGCATTTCTTGCCCCTTTTTAGAACTTGTCTTGGAAATAGGCAGGCAAAGCTGTTTTCTTGTCTCCTGTTTAATGTTGCTGGTCTTTTACTGCATTTGGAATTCAGAAGGATGAACAATGATTAGGGCTAAAAAAATACTTAGCATGCATTATCCACACCTGCTTGTCATCTCTTTCTTTGTCCCTGGCGTTTTTAAACTTATTTCTCCAACCAGGGACATTTTCTACGTTTTTCATTAATTTTGTCATTTCTTCTTTTTTTCTTACAAAGTTCAAATACATTCAGTTTCCCTGAGATGAATATTCTTGACATCATCCAGGAGCAATAAAATTTGAATCCTTGACAAATTCAAAATTTTCTTCTTTAGATTACCGAATGGGTCAGGTCATCAGAAAATGTACAATCAGCAGCTAAAGTGCTCAGGCTTTGAAAATGAAATAAAATCTTACATTCTATATCCTGCTTAAAGAATTCTGGACATTGGTTGTTACAAATAGGATGATTTGACCAACGTCCATGACAACAGAATAAAATATTGCATTCTATATATATATAATTATGAAGATGTATTGAGTGCCATTTGATATTCATTACACACTGATTTATCGATTCTTTTGTTATATTTACCTTCTTAGAGGCTCATAATGACGAGGCATTATAGGGCATTGAATGGGTGGCGCCACCTTCACGACTTAGAACTGAACTCTGGACAAGTCTGTCATACACGCCACTTGGACTCTCGCTCGCAACCTAGTCAGAAGCGAAATCGCCCACCCTCCGCCCTAAATCATTTACCAAAAGACTTCACAAAAACTATCCCACGAAGGGTTATTTCTTTTAATACTCAACTATTTATTATCCAGCAATTTCAACAGACAATGTGATATTTATGTGATACATCTCACCATTTATTTTTATTCAACAAATGAAAATGTTCATCGCTGGACCTTCATACCCTTTTACCCAAAATAATAAACAAAATGTATTTTAATTTACTCTTCGCCTCCTCGTTTAATGTACTGTTTTTCTGGACGAATTATCGGAAAAATGTCGGAAAAGTTTCAAAACTTGCAAGGCAGTGCTACATATCAGCCGCTAAGAAGCGCGACGTCATGAACCAATCAAATTACGTTATTTGGGTCATCTGCTTCCATGATAACCCATATGGCATTGGTATGCGATACAAGTTATCAGATGGCACCTCTGTATCACGTTATTGAAATCATGTACGTATGTAATAAAGTTTGTAATCGATCAAGACAGAGGTCGAATTGTACACAACCCCTTTTGAGTGTTGTGAGATTTGACCCTCCGTCTCGATCGATTACAAACCACTGTCGTGCCATTGGGTATAAATTACCTAATTCTGAATATTCATTGTAACAAGTTAGATATTTTGCCCAATGTTCAGGTAGCCTCGCCCATGTTAATGGAGTTGGCTGTCTAAATGAATGGTTACTATGAGGCACTCTGAGGGGCTCAACAGGATAGGCTTTGCAAGCACTAATTATAGCACTCAACCCTCAATCCCCGGTCACGCCCTTCCCTAGCCTGTGTAAAGTGCCATCATTAAACTCTACTATAGATATTCAGCATAAAAAAGAGCAGAAATTACAAATTCCATAATTGTGTACACATTAGACTCTACTATAGACCATTAATAACATGAAATAGAGAAGAGATTACACATTCTATAATTATTTTACAGCCATTTTGATTGATTGATTTGATTAGGGTTCAATTATATAATGTGTGGGTAGCACCAGTTTTACATGCTTTTTTAAATAATATCAGGAAATTTATTACAAGAATTCATTTTGTTCTACATTGCCAGATGTCAGGAAATAATATAAATACAATTTAGCTCAGTGCCCAGTAAACATTGGCTAAAAACTAAAGATTTTCCTTTTGTTCCGTTAAGTTCCAAACCATCTAAAACTAATTTGACCAGAATTTGGAAAATTTTGTCCAGTTGTTTTAGCTACAGGACAGCATAAAAGTCCACACTTATATTTTGGAGACCCGCCGACATTCTTTCCTGCAGCGGTGTCACTTATTATCGCTGACCAGCGGCCGTTTTCTCTCGACCGATTCGACCTCAAATTCTTGCATGAACATAAAACAGTAACGGTAACATCGTGGCAATACAAAATACCCGGTACTCTTTCCCTTTACCTCAAGAGGATCTTCAATTGTTGAAGTCGAATATAGGTCGATGTTGATTTTTTTATATTCATGCCATGTATTTCAATATATTTTAATCCATTGTTAAAGTTAAATAAGATCATTCATTGTTAAGTTCGTGATTCATGAATACATAATTTCCATGACCCTTTATTTCAATTACACTCCCATAACTACTCGATTGACTGGAAGTATCAGAATTAAAAAAATATAACAAACTATTTCGTTCCCTCCTAGAAATAAAACCTTTTTAAAACTATAAGACTTTATGGAATTTGTTCCTTGCTATCGCATTATTGCATCGATCGATGATTTGCAGAATAAATACTCATGAATTCAAATGAATAATAAATAAAATCCTTTACTAAAATCCTCAATTACAGCAAAGGCTTTTCGGAAATACAGATGTGAACTTTTATTAAACCTTGCTTCAAAATCCCCACACTTTTGACTAAATGATTTTCATAAGGGAAGGTAAATACTGGAAAAAGTAGAAAATCTGAGAATTTAGCTTTAGTTGAAAATAGCATTGTTCCAATGTAAGCTGATGGAAAACAAAGGTGGTATACATAATTAAGGCATGCCGCATTTATTACACCTCTGTGATGTAGTTGCCTATACCTACAACATTGTATGTCGCACTTACAGAGGGAGGTTCATAACATGTTAATTACATCGCCCTTAGCTAATAACAAAAGTAGGCCTGGTACATAGGCTGATCTCTGTCTCTCATACCTGTTTTTCTCTCCCAACCCCATCTCCGATTCCCCCCCCCCCCTCCCTCCTCTCTTCCTCATGCTCCT
Source organism: Sthenelais limicola (assembly GCA_942159475.1). Classification (NCBI taxonomy): domain Eukaryota; kingdom Metazoa; phylum Annelida; class Polychaeta; order Phyllodocida; family Sigalionidae; genus Sthenelais; species Sthenelais limicola. Next base: position 68,425,028 of record OW804098.1, read on the forward strand.
CCCAGCTTTCTCTCCCTCCCCTCTCTCCCTTCCCCTACATCCTCTCCTCCCCTCTTTTCCCTCCCCCTCTTCTTTCCCTCCCCCGCCCCTCTCCTATTCCCCCACCCTCTCCCTTTTCTTCACTCTCCCCCTCCTACACCCTCTCCCTCCCCTCCCCCTGTCCAATACACCCACCCTCCCCTTCCCCTCTTCCACTCCTCTGCATGTTGTCGGGTCCCCTTGGAAGTGATGTGGTAGCTTGTGGGAAATGACGTAGTATCTCAAAGGGGCTTTCCCACGCTATAAATAGAGTCTGGAGATCCCAATTTAAAAAAGGCTTCAAAATCACATTTTCCCCCCAGATACCTTCACAAACCACATATAATACAGACAGGGTTGACGGACCTGTACAGACCAAAAAACTGATGGGGAGATCACAGATTTCCAGAACATGCCTGACAAAAAACCCTTCTTGAGCTTTATATATTAGATACTCACATGTTGTCTTTTTTCAGAATGATTTAAACACGGACTTGTAATTCTCATTACAAGTCTATTTATTAACAAAAGAATACACAATGTGTAGAGATGCCAATTGTACATTTTCTGTCGACCTGGTCCATATATAAATTGTGCTCTAGTACAAACCTTACATTTATAAATGCTAATAATTATGATATACAGCCAAGGAAAAGTGAAAAGGAAAAGTGACACTTTAGTTTAAGGTGTAAAGTACATTAGGCTTTTTATGGGTCATGTCATAAAAAAATTGCATGGCAGCTGCACACCTTTAATGAATATTGCTAAATTAGGCTGACACAAATACTAAATATATTCTCTGAGTATTTGGTATTGTGATGATTAAAACAGCTATTCAATTGGTTCAATAGGTTTCTGAGGATATATTCACTGTCCATTTTAAATTGGTACTATGGTTCATTTGTTCCCAGGAGGGCAGTGACCCAGATTTTCCAAAAGGTTTTGCGAACTCTGGGTAGACCAACACATCTCTGTAGTCTTATATAGGGCTGCATTCTCGGGTAATAGAGTAATCGTTGTATGTACCATTGCGCATGTCTATTCAGTGCATGCTGGTATCGATTCTGCTAAAGTCTCTCATATAAATATAATCACATACTTTCATAGAATATAGCACAATATTTTCACAGATGTCCAGTGTTAGAAATAAATGCGTCACTTATATATATTTAAACTGTTAATTACAAGATCTCTTTTTAGGAATGTTCTCAAATGTGGGGTATATAGGGCACTGATACTTATCTGACCCATGCCCTCTGTAGTCTTTGTTAACCCGATGAGTACAAATTAATTACAACTCGACCACGAGTGGCTAGGGTTACATATATATACTGGGGCTCTGAAAGCTAAACTGTGGGGGTTGCCAGTGAATGAAGAAAACAATCATTCCTGCCGCTTAAAATTGCTTAAACAAGGGAAAGCACTTCTCAAGTGATAATGTGATGATTTGTGAATCAATCGGTTGGTTGATTCATTTTTAATTAGAAACTCTACCTATCGTTAGAGAGCCTCACAGCTGAGAAATGGTCCTGCAGTTTAGAGGGCCCCACTGCTTCGGTCATTTATACCATGCTCTTGTCTACCCACAAAATCATACATATTGCTGAAAATGGGACTAAGTGGCCAACTAGTCACTTCCACGTGGCTAAGATATGGCAACAATAACAAATCTTACCCGAATAATCATAAGGAAACCCCCAAAAATATGGGTATGGTTTGACAAGCTGGTATGGCATCCTCCTCCCATATGCTTTAGTCTGACAAGGTGATTAGGTGCTTAGCCCCATTCACGATCCATGTCAGGCAGGTGAAATATGTGATGTGTTCGATAAATATGAGTCGCAAGTCTCAAAATTGATATTTTTTAATGTGTTTTATGCACTGGATCGCTTTGCTGGAATGTTCTTATATTGAGGGCATCTAGCGCTTTAAGTTGTATGAATACATGTACGAAATTTGAAGACAGTGTATTAAATATATCCTCGCATTTCTAAGGTCTTCCTATGGAGCATTTAGCTACTTTATTATACATAGCTGACATACTGTATTACCCGCAGAAATGATAAAAACAGGGTGTCTCAAAGCTATGAAAATGTATACATACATGTTTGGATTCATTCATTCATTTCCTTTATATAACAGGTACACATTCCATTGGAAAAAGGTTTACGATAATCGTCACTATCACCTTCAGGGAAGAAACACAGAGCCAATCCTATAGCTGTACAATATGGGATTTGTGCATGTCTGTTACAGTGCATGCCGGGTTGGATTGAGTTGATATCTGACATACACATACTTAGCAACATTTGTATCGAAAGATAAATGGATGAATGCTGGAACAGATGAAATCTTGTTTCATGGCAACATGTAAAACTCTAAAACGCTATATTTACATGATATCACTGTTAAATAGTCCATACTGAATATAACATGTTTTATATAGCTTTCAAATTGACATACAGCTCCCATAAATCTATGCGAATCTAGATTCAAGATGGCGTACATCGAAATCTCCTATTTGCTCGATTGGGAATGATTTTCCTGATTTTAAGTTAATGTAATTTTAGATTTCATCGCCTGGTAATAACTTATACTTCATATTCTAATATTAATAATTCATAAACTACATATAGGCCTATATCTATATACATAGCTCTTAACTCTTTATTGGACGCGAGATATTTCAGCCCAGGGCACTCAATGACCCCGTGGGAATGAATCTTGACATAGGTTAGTGTGAATGTCTGTCATAAGTGTGACATAACAATAATGAGCTGTGGACGTCCAACCTAGGCAGATTCCATCCTCTACCCTTTGACATACACATTGATTAGTGTTTCTGGGTGGGAACTGAAGCAGGTGGAGAAGGAGAGTGGTTGTACGAAGTATATTATATGAGGATAAATCTCCTTAACATGTACAATTGTCATGTGTTGCATACAAAATAGTTGTGCCTCGCAAGATTGATATTTTTCTATGCAAGTGTTTTCTATGCAAGATCTTTGTGTAGGAATGTTCTCATTGTTCGAGTATCTAGCGTTCAAGTTGTGCGAATACATGTACCAAATTTCAAGACAGTATATCAACTATAAATCGTTACGTTTCTAAGGTCTTCCTATGGAAAATAGTTAACTACTATACTATTAATTGTCCACCCAAACTTGTTTTCAAACATAACAAAAATCAAATTTTAAAATTTAATATGGAAATTTATACATTTTCAGATTTCCTAAATGTTAACATCGCTGGAATCCAATTAAATCCATTCTTTCCCAACTTATGACTCATTTGTACGATGCCCGGACCCATATATGGATGTGTCGGTGGTATAAGTGGTGTGTGGGATGTGTGTGGGTGAGGGTGCGTGGGTGTGTGTGGGTGAGCTGAATGTTGAAACATGCGCAGTAGGCAATGTATTCAACAGTCAAAAAGGAAAGGCTTCAAAGCAATCATCATTTTCATGCATGATCATATACTTTTGGTATAGTGCTGTCCCTCAAGTTAGGGACTTTGCTTTATTACCGTTTTATTATGTAAATCCTTGAACATTGATAGGTTTTCTATGTTCATAAGACTTAAGACAGATACTAGGAGCAAGAACTTTGTGTGTGTAAGTATCCAGTGTTCATGATTTGTTTGTTATTGAATTAGAATTTAGAACTTTAAATGGAATATTCTTCTCCAAATGGCCATCGTTCAATAGTGCCATCGGAATTTTCTCTGTATTTTATTCCAGAATAAAAGACCATCGTGCCTGTATACATATCATATATAACATTCGAGCAAAAGAGAGAATTAATTAAAAGTATTTAAATAGATTTACTCCACCCATTGTATTTTTAAGTAAAGAATCACAGAAAATAGAATTAATTTCCACAATTAGATAGAAAATACAGTTTTTGTCATTCATAGCTTATGACCATATATTCGGAAATCGGTTCAGAGTTTTATCGCATTGTCATGTATGTGTAAATTTGTATTTGAATCCGTTTGAATGTATGTTATTTTGTGATTCAGAAACCAGAATCAAAACGACGAGATAAGCTTTGGCACGTAGTTTTCATTTTTGTTATATACCCCCTCACCCCCCCCCCCCCCCCCCCGAGGCTCCCTCTTCGGAGCAAGGTTTTAAAAACAAACTATGTTCAATGAAACAGACACAAACTTTTCACTTGTTAAACTGATATACATAACTTATGTCTATACCCTTAAAGTTATCTTTATATTCCAGAAATACATACATGATGAACAGAGGGTACGATGTAAAAATGATGTGACCGATCCCGAGTTAGAGAGTGGTTATTTGTTGACAGGCCGAATAAAAGTTTTTTTGAAATAAACAAAAAAAACTATAGTTTGTTATGTAAGACTGCAGGGGCTTGAGCCCTTAAGCGAGCCACTGACAAAATGATGTTTGAGTGAAAAATATGGGCTTCTATGTGATCTAAAAAGTGACATGTTAATCCTTACACCTTCAGCCTTTTGCTTAAATTGCCATTATTCAGTGACAAATGGTCAAATCTGGGACATTCTGGCTTTCACTTCTTCACACTGACGCTGTTATGAGGGTACAAAGTTGACGTATGTGCCAAAAATTGGTAAAATGTAATTCTGTATGTTCAACATGGCCCCCAATGCGGTAGAACCATTTAAGTCAGAGAAATTGCCATGGAAACCGTTGAAAGTCAGGATTTTCATGACAATTTAGATGTGGTTCCCATAATAAGCTGTTAATATGAAATAGAATTCTTGTAACTGTGCATGTGACAGTTTCAAATGCACATAGTCCCGAATCTTTGTTTTGATTTGACATCATATTATTGTATAATAAAAACTCTTAAACTTATAATAAATTATGTAAAATAAGCTGAAGCAACTTTTAGTTTTAGTCCCTAACTTAAGGCGCACCGTTAAAGCAAAGTGTCAAAATTGTCTGTGATAGTTTGAATGCCCCACATCTCAACATGTGAGAAACAGATTTTTGAATCAGTTTTCTTTTATATTCTTGCAACGTTATCTCGTTTAACTGAAAGGTTAGAGAATAATTCTTTTTGAGATACCATCATATTTGAAAGAATGAGATTAAGTGGATTCCGACGATGCTAACATTAAAGAAATCTAAAAAGTGTTTCTATATTTTATGTTTATTTCTTTCTTTAGTTGAAAAAGGTTTGCAATACTTTTGGGTGGACTTTTACTAGTAAAGTAGCCAAAACGAGCTGCCGGCCAATGTGAGGTCCATTTCAGATAGTGCCGGGTTTGTTTGTACAACTAAGGTGTTGTTCCATCGCGATATAGACTAATTGTATTTGAATCCGATCTCCAAATTGTTTTTAATATTGCCATTGTTTTTATTGTATCGATACTGCAGTGAATTATTGAATAGCATGACTTAAAGTACTGATGATTTGTGGAGGTGTAACTGATTTGCAATTCCTTCAATTAGACGAGAGACATGACTACTTCATCAGCACCAATTACGTCATACCCGATACATCGAAAAACGCAATAGGAAGAGAAACGCCATTTATTGCCCACTTTTCAACATCACTGTATAGGAATCAGCAATGAAACCCACTGCATTATCATCCACAGACATTTTTCTCTCAACTTCATCAGGAATCAATGCATCATTGATGCACAAAAACGATACTAGAGTTAGGTTTAGGCATCAGAAATATATGGAACTTTTGAACATAGCCATTATTCCTGCACACAGGCACAGTTAAGCTATCCATTTGGGCCTGCTATATATTAGGTAGAACTGACCCAGTGCTGTCTGTGGGATCGTTCTTCACCGAGTTGGAGGCGGGGGAAACCCGAGGGGTCAGAGCGTAACGTAGACCCAAGGGTTTCCCCTCGCCGGAAACGAGGTGAAGAATGATCCCACAGACAGTACTAAGGTTAGTTCGAGATTTATTTGACCTCCTACAAACGATTTTAAACATATTAGATTGCTTTTAATTACGGTAACTTAGCTTAACTTGCTGCACGAGAAATACAGCAAGGGTGTGGCCTGTTCCATTGACGCTCAAATTTATGACGGCCGTCGTGACGCCGGGCGTGACGTTGACGACGCCATGACAACCCTGCCCTACTTTCAGAATAGCCAATGAAAAAGCAGAAGGATAAACTGGGTCATCTGTTTCTTCCCTAGGGAGGAATGAAACATTTCTGCCCGCTCACTTGCATATAGCGAGTCTATACAAAGTGTATGGGCACTTCATTCCAGAGGTGAAATAAAGCCCTGTTTGTTCATGCATGCTTGCACAGTGCATGAGACTGCATGGACAATGTTGGGCCTATTAGACACAAAACAATAATGTATTTCAAGGTCGGAGGGAGGGAGAGTAGGGATGGGTGGGGTGGGCAGTACCATTGAAAATGAGAAAAACGATCCATATTTATGCAGAATAATAGCCTAAGACCACTCCAAATTGCCATCAAATCTCGCGGTTTTGCTTCTGGACGAATCATGGCTGTGCGAAAACCATTTTTGCCAAAAATAAACACAAGCTTATGACAGCCACCCATACCTCTATAACAGAGAACCTCAACAGAGATAATTATATCCTCAAACCCCATCCAATGGACTATTCTTGCATAATTCGATCTTAGACTGTCTAATTCTTTCACCAATTGAAAGGGAATGACATCAAAAGCTAAATCTGTGAGTTTAAAAGAAAAACAAGTCCCAGATATGAAGATAAGAGTGAAATTAAAAGATAAAATGACTCAAAAATGAGACAAACTTAAAAAGGCTGGCTGCTCTGGGACTCGACCTCACAATGTCCAAATTTGAAAGTCCAACGCTTTACCCACTTGGCTATAGGGGAATATATTAGGGCACATGCATATAAACAATTAAATCGATTCATCACAGTTTAGGTTTACTTAAATCCCCCATTGTCCTTATGAGGATTGAGGAGAATGGGGGAAATACACTATCTTTGAAAGTCCCTCTGTTTGCCGCAGGCGATTTGATAACTCAAACTAATCATAAAAATATATCTTGCAACTGCATTTTATTTCTATAATATGTGAATGCAGGTCTAGTTCTGCACGCTTCCTGGACCACTAGCGACCTCAGTGGCGGCACCTATGTTGCCGTCAAGGTAACTCTCCTGAGATTTTGTGCAGTCGCACCGACCTCCCACGGTCGGGACAAGGTAGGAGAGAGGTTGCCCCTTTATTGCATCTAACTTTTTAAAAACCCATGTGACGAACAATTCCAGTCCCGCCATCCGCTTACCCCAACTATTCTCCTACTGCTTGTCTAAGGCCGATGTCCATACAACTTCCTAATAAACGATTTCAGACACTTTTCCTACACTCTGCATGAGTCACCCTAGGAGTATGAGTCCTAGAATGAAGCCCTGCACTCCCGACCATGGCTGATAGCCTAGTCCGTAGAGCGTTCACCTAGAGACGGGATGGTGGAGAGTTCGAGGCTTGCTTGGGTCCCACAGCTTTTTTTTTAAAACTCTGGCTCACGTAGATGCTATGTCATTCTACGCGAGAGGGATGGCGGGTGGGTTGGCATGGTTGGTGACGGGAAAGGCAGGCGGTTGTGAAACAAAATATCCATAATATTTTAATGTAGGAAACAGTAATCCAAAACGGCCTAAACATGTCTAAATAATATCGCAACGCGCCGACTAGCAGCCGCCCCTCCCTGGACGTAAAACAAAGAAAATACAACAACAAAAATCAAAACCGGTGGAATAGTTATACAAGATGTAAAAGGATGTATGAACCTGATATGACTGTTTAATAGGAAGGTTGGTGAATTTATATATAGTCAAGACCGCAAGGATCTTAATGATCAGTGTAGTAGTCGTATCAATCTAGAACGACATTGATTTATATCATTTGTTAAATCTGTCTTTATCTGTTTATGGAAACGCACAAGAACAACCACCTTTGTTGGTTATGCGTCTTTTGATATCCTATTAAACATTGTACAAATACAATACAATACAAATATTTAAAAATCTTCAAATTCATTACGTGTCTTCATACATCCTGAAGCACTAGATACCTGAAAATGGGAATATTTCTACCAAGACATCTCGGGGGAAATCACTTTGAAAAATATTAATTTTGCGACTTAGGACGCATTCTGCTGTAGCACATCACAATTTATCAGTGGAACATACCTATTAGTCCTCCTTTTAAAGTGTCTCAGGCAGATACACCTGATTGTTATTGGATCTAAGGGAGCCATGCTAGCTTGATGGAAGCAGGCTTAACAATCACTTACACTCTCCATCTGTAGGACAATTTTAGGTTGTAATTGCCCGCTAAAGCCAGTCATTACAGAGCTTTTAGTCACTGTCATGAACTTCCTTGGGCTAACTATCTTAGACAGGAACTAAACAAATTAATAACCTCCATTTTGAGGTGCACTGTTTGGGTTTAGTCACTGCCATGGAGGGTCCTTGGGTTATAACCACCTAAGGCAGATACTAAAAGAATTAATGACCTCCATTTTGGGCCTGCTGTTGCATGGTTTCATGTATACTCCTGAGGTGAAGACTTCTTATGCTAGCAAAGTGGCAAAAAGTGTCTGTGTTGATTTTAATGCTCCACATCTCAACTGGTAAGATGTAACATATTTTTAAGCCAGTTTTTTCAAGTTCTGGTGACGTCATATTGATTAACTATTGTTATATCATATTAAGCAATTATGATGTAATATTGATTAACCACATTATAATTAATGATCTAAATTGACATCATCAGTGAGGGTGAGTTATAACTGTCATAACTGTATATATAGGCCATTAATACTTTAATAATACAACCATTGATTCCACCCATATTCGGAAAACAAATGTTTTGGAATGACATGCCAAGGAGAACCAGTTTTTATATCAGTGGAACATACATATTAGTCCCCTTTTAAAGTGCATCAGACTGCTAGATTTAGCTGTTATTGGATCTAAGGGAGCCATGCCAGCTTAGGAAGATAGAAAAGTGCCTGGCAATTTACATCCTAATGGGGACATGTAAGCAGATATTTATTGGAATATATGCTGTGCAGTAAATGAACAGAGAGGGTTAGAATCCATACCGAAGTTGGCCTCAATGTTAGGGCATACTTGGGAACTTGTGTGCCATGAATCTATGGGAAAATGCATGGAACAATTCCAAATTGATATCTATATTCATGTTTAGTATTAATCTCGTTTTGTTAAGCCTTATTTATTTTAAGGTTTCACTCGGTCACTATTGGTTTCAAAGGTTATAGGTTATAAGAGGCATACATCCACAAGTCTGAGACAAATCTCTCAGGGTCCCCCCAAACGTTAATCCAAAGATACAAACGCCATTCAAACAATTTTCAAACTAGAAATATGTTATCAAGTACCAATTGAACCCTAACAAGACTATGTTATTCCTAATAATAGATAATATTGGACATGGGATTATTTATGAGATGAAATAATATGTCTCACGTTTCAACTTTCCTATGAAAAATCTGTATAATTTGTAAAAAAAACGTGGGCCTTTAGAAGGTGGCATAGTTTCTCTAAGAAACCTGGAGAAATGGAGTCACATTATAATTGTATTTATTGCGCTGTCCTGTCGACCTATTGACTCCAAGTCCCCCTCCACAATAAAAGATAAATGTTAGGGAGACAACTCTAGGGCGTAGTCATGGACCATGAGCAGTGGTGGCCTTACCCTAGGGCAGGGTCATGGCTGATACTTTTTCTGTCGGCCGATTCCTCCACTATATAGGTGCCGTATAGGTGTCAACTTTCAATTCAATTCAAAGATTCTTTATTGCTAATGTTATTACAAGTGGTCGATCATCTCTGACTATGGTGTCCGCTCTTCCGATGACTTTGTCCCCTTGTCACACCCATAAACTTTGCTCTGTATCCGACAAACTAACCAGGGTTCTGGGACCTTATGTCTAGAGTAATTTAGCCCAATTTAAGGATGATTCAACTTGATGACAACTTCTATCAGAGTATATCCACCAAGACATCAAGTGAATGAAAGCAGACACTGGCGAGCAGTGGAGGATGGCAGTGCATGAGTGTCCGAGTTTTTGTTTTTTTTGTTTGGTTTAGAGGGAGCAAGGCGTGGCCAGGTCTCCGCCCCTTAAAGCGCAATTCCCTCTCTTCCTTGGGGAATCTTGTGCGTACATTTTCTGGTGACTTCACCCATAGGGTAATACAAATTACTGATATATTAAATGAACATAAAAGGGGAGGAAATGCACTTGGGTCAGGTCGTCAGAACAAGTACAATTGACAGTGCCACTCATTTCGGTAAGTGCAGCTAAATTAGACTGAAGAAGCAGGAATGATGAATACTAGGTGTCTCTGAGTGTATATATATATATTGCCCCCGTTCCATAACAATCTGCGAGTAGCTTTTTCAGTGTTAATATTGAGCTCGCAGATTGTTATGCAACGGGGACATTGTGTTGATTTAAAATATCTGTTTGGTTGTGTTGAACTGTATTTTAAACATCATTTTTGCCTTAAAGTCGGGTTATTTGAGAGTATTGGTGAAGACGATGTCCATACCTACATCCTTTTGAAACATCACCCATTTTGTGTTTGCTAGTTGTTTTGTAACGTATGTGGGTGTCTTGTGTTTTAAATCTCATAACATCCCCTTTTGACTATGCCTTGGAGATACTAAGATTGTCGTCTCAAGGTTACAACATTACTAGCCATTACTAATGCATAACTTAAAAGGTAAACAGATACTTGACAAGGTTTTACTTAAAGCTTTATTTACCATAGTATTCACATGTTATTCCATTTACACCTAAAGAATCAGCTCAACATCACTACTTCTTATCAAGAGTATCAGTCCCATGCTCATGCAAAACTAAATGTTGTATCATCCATTGATCCAAGTGTTTAAAAATGTGGTGTGTCACAGACAAATTAGTCATAAATCAAAATAAAAAGTGTGAGATACCATCATATTTGAAGATATGAGATTAAGTTGATTAAGCTTTTATTTCCTCCAAACTAGAGTGAAACCAGAGCGGTCTAATAGAATTGGCTACTGCGATTTCTGTACGCTCTTAAAAACTTGCGCTTCTTAAAGCGGTGAATACACAGTCACGATTTGGGAATCAGACACGATTTCAGGATCTACGATTAATCATGGGTGCTTATTTGCCTGAAATTGTGCCTATTTTTGGACCTACACATGCACGATACAGAGAAAAACGTGAAATCATGGGTAAAAAGTGAAATCGTGGGTGGGTTGGCAGTCAAGATTTGATCTGCTATTCTGAAATGTAGAGCTGAGAAAATTGTTCTAAAAAACGACCCTAGAAGCAAACAAGAAAGTAAAAATCTGTAAAAATAAAATAAAATATAATGTTACCAATTTTCCGGTGACACACCACCTATTTTCTGTTGTTTTTTTCTCTTTTTAATTGTCGAATAAAATAAAATGAAATATGAGAAGAATGAGACCTAATGTCGACATGTGTAGAAGGGAAACTCTGCATTATAAAAGTGAAAAAATTGTGTTGATACTCCAAGAATTAGTGAAGTTATAGCATTTCAAACTAAAATTATAAATAATTCAATTCTTTTATATTGCCAGATCGCAGATAGACCCATGATTTTCGAACAAATCTGAAAATCATAGAAGCACCTATGATTTGTCGTAGACCTCATTATAGATGTCTACGATAAATCGCATAATCGTAGAAGCAGCGGCGATTTGATTTGAAATGGCAGAAGACCGTTTTTTCCCCTACGATGAATCGTACATCCAAATCGGCGCTAAATCGGCGCTGAATCGTGGATGTGTAGGGCATTTGGCATGATTTGGGCCCCACAATCTGACGTACGATCTCAAATGGACAATTCCAAATCGTACGATGGATCGTGGATCCCAAATCGGCCCCCAAATCTTGACTGTGTATTCACCGCTTTAGAAGCGCACAGGGCATTCTGCTAAAAGTTTGACATGTTTGATTTGAGTGCAACAACAGGCTGCTCTTTCTGCCTATTAAACTAGTGGACCAAGAGTGCAGTGAGAGCGCACTAACGCATTTGCTATTGATTTCACAAGGAAACAAGTGCACCAGTAGAATTGCCCTGCACTTGTACTGTGTTAAGAATATTAGCGGATGATGAGCGAATGACAAGCGCACTATAAACAAGCGCAGCAATAGGGACCCAGGTGCACATATACTAGAGATCCAGTGGAATAACACCCTAACAATATCAATTTTGCAACTTATGACTCATTTGTCTGTAACACATCAGAAATATGCAACTAGGAACCTGTTTTTATGTGGCATCTGGGCTTTGTTGCACAATGCTGCTTGTATCCCAATCTTTGCAGTTCGTTCCTACAGTGTTTCAATGCCTTGCTCATTCCTTAATCTTACCCATTCGCGTTCGTTCTTTGGCAAACCTACGAGAATTTGTTACACAACTAATTTGTGGGTTCACCTTTGTGCATACTCGTGAGAAATAGACGGTTAAAAGGTTGAAATAGACCATGTTTTGTCCAAGAACATGCAGCCAAGGAGTTAAATCGTGGTTGATCTTTGGTAAAGAACAGTTAAGAGTAGAAAAGAGCAGGCTCTGTTGCACAAGGGCTGATCCTACTCTTCCCTACTCCTACTCGTTCTTTAGTCTCATACTCTTGATTGTACCTTTATACGCAATACCAGTATAATCCAGGGGACTTCCGTCTTATGACATCACTATCCTTGTCTATTCCAACCTTTATCCAGGAAGTTTTAATTGAATTCTTACCCATGCACACACAACACAATCAAACCCTCCATACACACACTCACCCATACACCAAAGTTCACACCTGAATAAAAATGGATTTAAAAAAACACAGGCACTTGCTATAGTGGATAAGTGAGGGAACAGGCACAAACAAACAGAAGGGAACTGCAATGAGCAGGCATCATACCAACAAATAATAATACTTAGAGTATTATTTGTATTCATTGATGTGTGGAAATTAATGAATAATTTATGTATATATATGCCCATAATCATAACAAACAGACTTAGGACAACCCTGAGGGTCACCCTTGACTTGTGCAACACCATTTTCACCCAGATATTTGTCTATGTTCTCACAATTATGTACAAACGTGAACCCATGAATTTTTTTGTGCAACAGATTCTCGTCAGGACCCCAAAGAATGAACAGACAGGAACACAACTAGGCAATTAACAATTACATCAGATTTTAATTGTATACCCACCAGCAATAGAGAGTAAGTAAGTAGGCGAGCACCGTTTTCAACTGACTTATTCGGGCTAAATATTGGAAAAGACCATGGCTAGTGATGTCATAATAAGTGATTCCTCTGGTGCATACAGGTGCCCTGTTCATCAATACCGTATTGTATGTATAAGCACGAGCACGAGTATGCAACTTAAGAACGTGCACAAGTGTGTAGAGTTAGGACGGGTCCTTGTGCAACAGAGCCTGGGTGTTGTTTCATAATGAATGAGACATGGACAGATTTATTTGGAATGGTGTTCAAATGTTACAAAGAATGTCCCAGCCTGGCGTTTCATAATGAATGAGACATGGACAGATTTATTTGGAATGGTGTTCAAATGTTACAAAGAATGTCCCAGCCTGGCGTTTCATAATGTGAGACATTCGCACATTCACATGCCCATATTCGCAGCACTTCGCAGCACAACAGTGTGCACCCAACCATGTCCAGGTGAGGGTGGACAATGGGACTGAACGTGAGTGTTTGTCTTTTTACTTTATACCAATAATAGCAGACAGGGATGCGACATGGGCTGCGAATATCCTCTAGTTGCTTGTGAATGTGCGAATGTCTCGACTTTGATTATAAAACGGAATTTGTTCCAAAGTGGATGTTTTTCTACTTAATTCCTATGTCCCTGATTATAATGCTGGTCGTTCTTAACCAAAGATCTACCACGATTTAATTCCTAGGCTGCACATTTGTGGATATTCATTGTGCAACAACGCCCATTGATGTGAATTTACCTCCTGGCAAACAAAAAGGCATAAATTTATATATATATACGTTTGTCTGCTGTTCTATTCCTTATGGACGGATCTCACACCCACTGGAATTCTACTGTATTGTTAAACATGATTAAATGTTATGTTAAAATTGTATACAGATATGTTTTATCAACTTTCAATTATGTATCTTTTCGTCTGGACTACTGAGAATATCACGAATAATATTGAAAGCCTACTAAATAACATTTATTCTTAAAAGAATGGATACTATTTAAGCAGTTGGTCTAGAAGTACAAATTACATCAGAACCGATTAAATACGTTTCATTCTAGTTTTTATACATTATAACAACAGGAGGATATTGATATTGATATAGTCCTATAAGTCATAAAATGAGTGCATTTGGTAAGATCCTTTGTTCTTGCAATAGGTGAAAACGTATCTTTAATTGAAGGAAATAAACGGGTCATGCGATATGCTTCCCCGAAAACAAAGTCCTGAACAGTTTCCTTCAGTATTCTGTTCATGGCATTTAATAAGCTGTTTGTCCTTGAATATTATATGGAAATAGGAGGTTCTTAGGTTCTCAGAAGTCAAGGGAACAAAGGAATGTGGAAGGGGGCAGATGCAGGAGTTGCTACGAAAGCTCCTGATCCATTTTTAAAGCTGAATTACCAACTAATTTCAGTCAAGATATTTTCTATTTTGTAGCATATACATTCCTAACCCATGTAAATACTGATGCAGTACAGCATTTCTGCTTCTGTTGGTGCAGCATAGCATTTCTGTTGACATTTTTGTTAATATCTGTTTTTATTATATCTGGCATCTATTGGAAGACTTGAGAAACTAGAAATGGACAACCAATTTTGTAAACAAAAAAAAGAACACAATCAATCAAACCCATCATTCGGCAGTCGAATTCGTCAGAAAATGTACACTTCACCTTCACTAATCCTCACAAATATCCAACATTTAAGACAAAAGTGAAGTTGAAAATACAGTGGAACGTAACAGGACAGATCTATCCTTTGAATCAACTGAAAACCGTTTTATTACCTTCCCCTACATTCATCTGCCCAACTTATTTGATCTTTATTTCCATCATTTTGTTTTTAGAATATAAAAAGTCAATAATGGCTGAGCCATCAGACTGATCAGTAGAACTGGGGTCTATGGATATCATTGACAAGACTATAGAAGTGTATTGTAGGATTATTATTAGGTCCGATCAACCCTTGAATACCTTAAATTCTCTCCTGGACAAAACCAGATAATCATAATCGCGATAGAATATATTACTCGAAGATATGCCACCATTAGCTAGATATAAATTTCGACACGGACCTCAGAGCCCTCTCCCCATGAAAAAAGTAAAACATTTAGAAAAGTAAAACATTTTTAGCTTTCCCAGTACAAGCGCCTTCGGTATTCTTACCGTCTTTGTAAGCAGCAGAAAACCTCAATTCTATGGTGCTTTAGTATCAAGATTAAACAAGAAACAAAGAGCCGATAGTTTAGCTGGGAAGGAATGCAGCTTTAACATGAACAGGATAATAAAAGTATAAATACACTAACACGGGGCAGGCTGTGCGCTATATTTCTGATATAACAGTTTTTGAAGTAAAGAGACAAAGGTCTCATTCCAGGACATTATGGGGATTACTTGAACAGCCAGGGTCTAGTTCACCTTATTGCCACATACTTCGGTCAGATTAAAGGAAAAACTAATATGTAGAGGAGTTTCCTTTCAAGAGTCTTAGAAACATCCGCTTCAGTATAAGGATGTATAGGTTGTGAAGAACAAAAAGATGGAGGTATTCTAACTCTGACAGCAAGGTCTGGCTAAAGTGTTGTTGCACTCTATACAATACACATATCTGAAGAAATAAAAACTAGAACATTTGATTGATAGAGAAAATACTCTAAAATGTATTTTCTTCGAATATAGACTCTTGTATGACCCCTAATTACTTTGGTCTCTAGGTAGTTGCTATGGAAACTTTATAAATAATAAGAATCTTTAAGATCTTGTCTTATTAGACTTAGACATTCAGTAGGCCTATAGAGGTATCCCCTCAACAAAACATATATGGGCCAGGCTGTCAGGAAATGTACAATAGCCAATTGTGCACAGTTGGTAAATTTAACAAAATCAGACAATAAAATAATACATACTTGGTATATTTGAATATATTTGGTATTGCATTGATTCGGAGAAACATTTCGGTTAAGTTCCACTCTATTTTCAACTTCATATCTGTGTTAAATTGGGATATTTGGGAGAATTGGTGAAGGCGAAATTTTTTTGACATTTTCTGACGAATTGACCCACATTTACCTTTATAGCCACTCCACCAGGTGAAGGAGGATTAAGTACAGCCACATATTATTACTATTTCAACCATAAAGGTGACTCAGTAGTGATTTTGATTATTGATGAATTTTTCTAAAATTTTTACCAATGATAGTTGACATGAAATAATCATTATTGAGTGAAAAAAAACATAGGTCACCAGGCTAGTTTTCATGCTATGGCAGTATGGAGATAGAAATAATGAATCATATTTGAGTAATTTTACTACATTTGAGTGATTTATTAACATAATTCGTTTAAAATGGTTCTGACTTGAATTCAGACATCAAATTTTACCCAGACATTCAACATATATATACTTATCATCAGATAATGTTTTTTTCCTCAGATCCTGAGTTAGCCCCCTGGAAGCCCCCTAGTGGCAGTATGGGGAACTAGCAAAATTGACTTTGGCTGATGACAATCAGCGTTTTAAAAAAAACTGTTTGATGAATATTTTTTAAATTTAATATGAATGTAGATATCATATTTACCAACTCATACACAAAAAATCAGGATGGCTTTCCAGGCTAAATTTTTCTATATTACGACTTATTTATGAGAAAAATTGGGAAAAAAATTAAATTCCAGATTAATATTTGATTTGAACAAAAATGGCTTCATAAATCTTGATGAAATTCTATATGGATACAGCTATCATAGTTACTAACTCGCACACCAAAAATCAGCATGAATTTCCAGACCGATTTTTTTGTGTTACAACTTAATTATGAGAAAATTGGCTAAAAATGAGAAAATTCTTAATAAATATTTGATTTATACACATATGGCTCCATAAATTTTAATGAAATTTAACATGGATATATAGGGATCGTAGATACTAACTCCCACACCAAAAATCAGCATAAACTTTCTATCTGAAATGTTTATATCAAGACTTAACATACATACTTCGTCTGCATAATGCTGATATTCCCTGCTATATGTATTGAATACACATATATCAGTACTGAGCTATATGTATTGAATACACAAGATCAGTACTGAGTCACCTTAATAGAAGTATTGTAGTGTAAATTCAGATTAGTATGCACTGGATGAACTATGCCTCGCCAAGTTGTATTAATACAGAATTCTCATCTCTCTCTAAATATACAATTTATTTATATATACTTTCAACTATCTTAGTTCAGTTCCAGCATTGTGTGTAATACATATATGGTCCATTCCTACGAAATGGGCCCAGGCCCCTTTTCCCTACCTTTGGTCCCTCTATGCCTCATATCTCAGTCTAATATTCATTGATATTAAAACAAATCATACTGACACATTCCTCTTGGCATGAGAATTCCTCTGGTATATACATTATTAAAGGGGTGATGGATGTTTTATGTGTTATAACCCTTTAAAATCGATATTTTTGTAGAAAAATGTCAATGATTAAACATTTGGGACTTGGGGATTCAGAAATTTACATCAATTTGTGTTTTTATATCTGTTTAATTTTGCTCAGTCACCATGTTTGAATTTTGATGCATTTCAGTAACCCAACTTACTTTTCAAAAAAAATATGGCCCAAACAAAATTAAAAAGTTGTTTTTTGTTTTTACATCGCACATGTTGCTCATTTTCATGCAATGAACTTGTTGTATTACACAAGAATGAAAATTAATTTGAAATATATATTTTAGATAGGCTGATGAGAATGTGGTACTCAGGACACTATTGCACTGTCTGAGATGTTTGTTTTTTCATAACCCACTCGCCTATCACCTTGTGGGCCACGAAAAAAAAAACCATCGAGGACAGTGTAATAGTATCCTGAGTACTACATTCGAATTTAAGTTCTATATTTACTCCCACATTGCTATGCTTCCCTTATATGCCTATGTATACTGGGGACAGGAAGTCATACCACACGCATGGAACTGGTGCACATTACCATACTACTCTCGCCCATACAAATAGCATGTGGTACATACATCAACATGGAGTGAAAAACAATCCCTAATATTTGATACTTAATGAGCCTAAATAGAACCGTTATTAAGGATGTTATGCCTGTTTTTAAAAAATTCAATGGGAAAATGGCTAATTATGGGTGTTTTTACATTGCCACATTGATTAGTCGTGCTTTTACAACCTATTGTATCAAATCATTTAAAACTAATATGAATATATTGGCCAATTGATTCTCTTGTTGCCAGTGAAATATGAATGGTTTGAACAGATATGCCTTGTGCATAGAGAGTGAAAACATGTGTTTTTACGTCGCACTTTCCACGCTTTTAATACAGTTAAAAGCTTTTGCCACATTGTAGTAAGTAGTTGTTAATTTCCCTTTATCAATCCCTTTTAAAATAGGTTCTAAAAATTCGTATACAGTTCTATCTGTAGAATGTTTTTTCTAAACCCACCTTGTTCATTAGAGATCAATATTGAGATCAATGTGTTCCCTTAGAGCGTAACAGATAAACGATTCTAACAATTTGGATGGAAGAGGAAGTATAGCTATTGGACGTTGGTGCTGTAAGTTTCTGATATTATCTGTTTTCAGAATAGGTATGATAGAGTACTCTTTCCACTCTTTGGGAATTGAGGATGTAATCACACACATTTTTAGCTGTCTGATTATTGTTTCAGTTAAATTAAGAAATTATAGTTTTAGGGTTCTGGAATTAACCCAGCCCCATCCACTATTTTTTTTCATCTGTACTTTCCAAAAAACTCCAAACCTCTTGTTCATTTATCAAGATTCTAGTTGAGACCAAATTTATTGGATTCTAATTCAGATAATCAGAAAAGCCTCCATTATCATCCAAATCAGTTTCACCCATCTTTTTGAAAATCTTATTCAAGATATTGCTCGCTTCTCATCCTTCCACTGTTTGGCCCTCATTTACATAATTTTCTGGGCTAGAGGGTCTATTTTTGCCCAGTAATCCATTCAATTTACACCACAATTTTGTGCTGTTATTGTCACAGTTATTAAGGGTGTCAAAGATATATGATCTTCTTGTACCACATATTAACCCAGCTGTATATCTGCTCTCGCTGTGTTAGCCTCATCGTCTCCATTTTTTGTAATTTTAGCAATTTTGAAGAGTCGATCACAATTTGTTATTGACTCTATACACTCTCTGTTTAGTAAACATTTTCCTCTGTGGACAATAGTTTTTGATACAATAGGACACTTCTCATCCAGATAGGTAAGCAGACATTGCTTTCTCTCAGAGTGACTCAATTGTATAATGTACATTCAATATGCCTAATGAGGAGGAGGATTCAGATTGGTAGATGAAGCGCTCAAGAACAGAATGCAAGGCATTATGAGGACCACAGATTCTAGGCCTCATGTCTATATTGAAAGTCCACAAACTGACATGAGCTACCACAAAAACGAGCTAAATAACTTACCTACAGCTATGTTTACAAATCATGTTCTGCCATGATAAGTCTAATTGAAGCATAGGGTTAGATGCAGTATGAGAAAGATGGGCAAGAAATATTGTGCACCTCTCAATGAGATGAAGTGATAACACTGTCCCTAATTCTATTTCCAGTATTTATATGACTACATCGTGAAGGGCAACTGGAGATGTTTAGAGTCACCTGGACATATGAATCTGGTGCAGAGTTAAATATCTTGTTTTTGAGAAATATTTGTTATCACTTCTTGCTACATAATTATGGTGAGTTTAGAAAAGAGGAATGTCTTGGAACCCATATTTTTGCAAAAATTAATGTGGGTTGAATTCCATTCTTCTGATAATTTCATATGAATGACCAAAGTATGCTAAAAATGTGACAATTTTTAAAAATTGTGACAAATTTCAAGAGAATAAGACAAAATATCCATTTCTGATTTTAGAAGTATTTCTAAGGTACTAGTCTAATAATGATGGTATATAGGCTAAGACATATGGAATCTTGAAGGAATGTCCATAATTTTATTGCAAATTGCTGAAATAACTCTCCGAACTTAGCGATGTTGGGCCTGACTTATCTGAATAAGCAGAACATTCTGTAAAAGATCTTCAAAACATATTATGCTACGAAAATGGGGCTGAAAGAATGAACATGACTAAAGTAACAATTTTTGGATTTCAGAGGGAATAGCAAAGTGTATCATACAAATCCTTAGGGGAAGAAGTTTCCTTGAAGAGACTGTACATAGATTATGCCTGGAATAACGGTTGATATATTGCCATAGATGAATGGGATCCTCTTTGTTCCCATAACAACAGTATGTATGGGTTTTTCTAAAATTTTTAATGAATTATTTATAAGACATTGATCAAATATTTATGGCAAATAAATTTCCATGCAAATTGCTGATATAATAGAATGTTGATATAATTGTGTGCTATAATCATTATATGAAAGATTAATATTTGCACAAACATCATTGTTGGGCAACCATATTCTAGTATCCATGGTAAGTGTCCCAATTTTCTATGTGGTTTTTAGATACCTCTTACTCTGTGCTCCCAATTATTGCTTAATTTTGACATTTATATTTAGAAACATTTTCAAGAATGGCACTGAACTCCAATGACCCCTCTGGTCCATGGACTACATGGTTCATGGCTTTGCACCACTCATGATGATACGCACATTTTCACCCCTCATGTGTCTGATATGAATTCAGAACAACCACTAGTTGGGTTCATCTAACTATTTAACAGCTGTATGAACTGAACTAGTAAATAATAATATTGTCACGGTTTTTCACCTTCATTACCACCTACGGTCTAGGTGGATGAATTTTAACAGTGATAACAACAGAACTGAAGTAGAATTGGGAGCAAAAGCTTATACCTTAATTGAATAAAAAGTGGTTAGAAAAGAAGCTAATTATGACTTCGTTTCTATTCAAATTTTCGTTTTCATTACTATGGCCTGTCATCTCTTTATGAGATGGACTGATCACCTAACAATGGGACAAGCACATCGTTACCACCCTAGCCGCCTTCATCAAGTCCTCTAATTGCAGTAGAAATCCTCCATTCATGACTCCATTTTTGATTCGATAATTACAAATTGTCCAATTTGCTCCTACTTTTTCCTACGCACTGAGTGGAAAGCTTGTGGACAACAGCGTTCTTAGGGTGTAGTTACAATGCCTTCCTCTGATGGCAATTAAGTCCCACTCGGAAATGGTTTTCTGTTTTTATAACCTCAGATTGATGATGGGATTAAACTACTCAGGTGTTTTTGATTAATTATCAAGAGCTTCGGTACTGGCGTAGAAATTAATCTTTGGGGGGAGAGAGAGAGAGAGAGAGAGAAGGGGTGGCGGAGGTAGGGTGTGTGGGCGTACTGCTTAAGATCATACAATTACCTGGACTAAAATGTGTTAAATGGCAGTTATACGAGGTCTAAATGAGAAGTGGTCGTATTTATATGATCAATTATTCTATCTAAGTATGAAATTTAGGTTAGAGGGGACCGTGAGAGTTATACGGTTAAGAGATGGACACCCGGGAAGGTGCGAGTGCTGTGAGAGTTCTGGGGGGGGGGGGTTCAGCGCACTGAGACGGTCTGAGAGAGGCTGGATGGTATAAGGCAGCCGGCTCGATGACTTTCACCTTGTTCAACAAGGTGATAACGTTTTGCTTTCACCTTCTTGAACAAGGACACTGTACAGCCACTGTCCAGTGATGGCTACCGATGGCTAGCTATCCCTTGTTCATATACCGTCCTATACGGCTGCTGGTGCTGTCGCCTACGGCAACGACCAAAACCGCTCTCTGCTCCTCTCGGCTACCCCTAGTCGGCGTCTTTCGACTCTAATGAAATTAAAACTTGACTGTCCAATAGATGTCGCCACCTTTTTTGCCTATAATTCAGGCGTCCCAACTGTTGAATTTGTTTGACTTATCGCAACAAAACATTGCAATTATATATGCCCTTCTTATTCAACTGCATACGGAAAAGTGGTATATATTATATTATATTAGCCAATAACATACCCTGAAACTCGTCGTCCTTACCCGCTTTCCTTAACGCTTTTTCACATGTGATATTGATACCTGAATTGGCTAGCACATATTTACAAACATACTCGCCGCCCCTTCGGCTTCGGAACCATTCATTCATTCTCCGATCGCCTTTCTAATTTGGATTCTTATTTCCAACTCTTGCGACATCATGCTTGGTGGAACTTTCAAAATACCCAAGCGAAAGGTTAAAGTAACCGAGTATTGTGCGGAAACTGGTAAGAAAAAGACGTATTCTTTAACGCCTGAACCAACCGCACCTAAGGAGCCGGAGACCACTCAGCTTAAGCGAGTATTGGTCGAAGACATCACTTGGGAAGATGGGAAGATGATAAAGAAATATAAATATCATACCATCCGACTTCCGATCGCCTCATCAACATCCACCTCATCAACATCTTCTCATTCGGGCACTCATGAGACAATTGCCCAAAACTTGCCCCTTGCAACTGGTCATCACCCCGAAGCAGCGGCAGCCATTGGCCATCCCACCGAAGCGACTGCCCATCACCCCGACCCCGAAGGAAGTCCGCCTCATGCCCATGCAACCGCCCCTGCGAACAAGCCTGAATCTGGTGAGTAATATTATGAATGTAGCATTGTCTAGAACTAAAATTTTTTTTAAAATATTTACTTCATCATCTTTTGCGAGCTCGTACAAAGTTGACTCCTCCCAGCTGACCATGTGTGTCTTCACCCCGTTGGAGATGGCGGCGGGGTGTCGGGACTGAATGGAAAAAAACCTGTATGACCAAAAACTGCCCAATGGACAAAAATATCGAGACGGAATGGCCAAGAGCCTCTGTCCAAACAGTAGTCATTTATGCGCTAATGGACCATTCTTCTCTCCCATCATTCTATTTCAAGATTATTCAGGGATCGTAGCGAAAAGAATCAGTCACTATATTTACACTAATTTGTCCACTAATTTTACAAATTAAAATGTATTCAAGCATCCTTAGGCTTATATTGATATCCTTACATACCTTCAGGAACTTTCAAATTCAATTCAACGTAATACATACCCTAGGCGAATGAATATTAAATCTAACGGCTCCGCCTCAGCATTAACTCAAAACATTATGCATACACTTTTCTTATTTATTTCTAACTTAAGCAACTTTCCCACCCACTCGGCCGCCACCCCTTCACGGGAGGCGGCGAACGAAGGTGTCCAAACAGCATTTAGCACTTGGCCATACAGGTTTTTGGCCATAGCGACCCCCCCCACTTTTTGGCCATACCCGTTTTTGTCCATTCAATCCCGGAATCGGCGGCGGGGGGTGGGGGGGGGGGGGGGGGGGGGGGGGAGGGACTCAAACCAAATTGCGTTCACATGGCCATGCTCTTTTGCATTTTAAGTAGAATTTTTGTTAAGGTAATGTGTAGCCTATTTATTCAGGTCCCACTCTATCCTTTAAAATGAATACTTAATTATACTTAATTATAATAATTGATGTTGGATTGTACGATGGAAGCGCCCGGCCCTTGCTGAGACCCAAGCTCCCCGACCTAACATCGAGGCGCCCACCCCATACATCGAACCCACCCCCGTGTTTAGATCGAAGTGCCTGAATGTTTAACAGAAATCATTACCAAAACTAAGCCTAAAACCTAACCTTATATTCGTTGTCCTAAATCTGTAAATTGGTTGTCCTAATTTCGTAAAGGGAATAACTTTTTTCTATATGAGACCATCGGCACTTCAATCTAAGACCGGCAGGGCCCCTCGATGTAAGTGGTCGCCTTGATCTCGGGGCACCTCCGTCTCAACCCCCCACGACGATGGAAGCGGCCCGCGACCGAGGCGTCCTTGCTCAGACCCAAGCTCGGTGGGCGCCTCGATCTTAGCCCGGGGCGCCTCGGTCCCGGCGCTTGACGCTTCGATCTCGCCGCCTCGATCTTGGGGCGCCTCCGTCTCAACCCCACACGACGATGGTGTATTTGGGTCGTTTCGGTGCAATATTTATTGCCCAATTTTTATTGACTATTTCTTCTTTTAAATAGCTTATCAAAAGCAGCAGAGGCAACGTGCTGGAGAATGGCTATGTGAGAAGCCAGGACTCGCTGATGCCTTTTACACAACGCACGGACCATCCTCCTATACGTGTATCCGCTGTAAAGAAGAGGAGGCTCACCATGACAACATTATCTACTGCCCCGATTGTGATTGTGGTTCCAACTACTGTGCAAAACACTTCCTGGAATCACATACATACGCCATCTGTCACCTTCCTCTACGCTGGCTTGTGAGAAATATTTCATAATATCATTATCCAATTAAAACCAACAATTCGTTACATTTATTACTTTAAGTTACTTGAAAGCACATGTAAACTTAAACCGCCACTACATATAACTAACAACCCCCTATCCCCCTACTTTTTACTCATTAAAATTTACCCCTCTCTTTTTCTTTATTATTATAGGGGCACAAATTTGTTCCCTATATGTGGCGGAAGCAACTTCGTATTCCCTACCATGATTGCGGCGAAAAAGAATGTTCTACACCCCTTGTTCTCATCGATGCGAAAGGTATTTTATCCTTCATTCTTCTCTTTTTCCCTCGGCAAAGCCTATTCTTCTCTTTCACCTTACTTTATCCTCTTCCTCCTCCTCCTTTTTCTTCCTCTCCCAATTCTTCTGCCCCTCCTATTTTCTTTCTCTCCATGCCCCCCCCCCATATTTATATTATATTATCTTACCCAATAATCTATATTCGCAAATATATATATCACCTCCTGTATTCTCTAAATCATCTTATATTTATTCTTTTCATTCTATAAACTAGACAATTGCAATATAGCTCTCCAATTTGCATCTCTCCACTCTTTCCTTACACTTCTTACTGTCTTCTTTCGTCAATGAATATTTTGTTGTAGTCATTCATTGTATGAACCATCCTCAATTTCTTCTCATAATTATTTCCTATAGGGCGCCAACATCCAGTTGATGTGACATTTTGTCGTTGCATGTCGAGGCCCAAGCAACTGCTCCTCGCCGGTTTCTGGGCTGGAACGCCTAGCAAACCCACTACAGCCATCCATCTGCGCTTCATGGCAATGGCCCGGGCATTTATGCTCGAGGGGACAATGGCCCTACAAAAGTTTTGTTCCAGTATTGCCATCGCGCTCAGTAGTGACTACCAATATCCGACGATGGTAGGCAAAACTCTCAATATCTAAATGTATATGCAATACAAATCTGTTCTCTCTTCCAAATTATACTTAATTGCTTCTTCCAAATCAAATGTCATATTTATTAGGGAAATCATAATGTTAAATCTGAATCCATTCTGAATCCATTACATGAATATAATAATTTCCGCACCGTAATATGAAATAAAACTCCTTCTTTTCTGTAAGTTTATATCATTTCATTGCACATATATTTTTTCATAATAAAGGTTGATCTCTACCGGGTACTTGGCAATTGTGCGGCTCATTACCGAAATTTCTTCTACGACACTGATCATATGAAGCACGCAGTACACGACTATCCTGATGGGTCTTCATGTCCCACTTGTGACAAGGTCAATTTCGTCTTTAACTAATATTCTTTTTATCCTATTCGCAAATTATTCGCAAATTTGTATTATATCCGCATACAATTATGTACTTTCCCAATCATTCTCACTCTCATATATACCCATTATATTTGTTATCTATGACATCTCACATATACAAATAATATTTTGTTTCTTAGACAAAAGACGTTCTTCCCAAAATATGCAGCCTTGATGGGAACTTCCGTCTTGTCCACAAGAAGTCGGCTGGGACGAGCCATGCACCACCACATCATGGATCCATCCTATTTCTTGAGAAGGAAAATATTCAAGTTTTCCTGGACAATCGACATCCTCAAGAAGCCAATGTTTGTACATTTTTTAAATATCATATCCCTAATATCATTGTCCCTCTCATCCATCACCCCCCCCCCCTCCCTCACACCCTTCTCCTTTCCCTCTCCTCCCGCAAACCTGCCTTCCTCCCTCCCTCCCTCACTCACTCACTCACTCACTACGTTCAACATCTCTCCTCCGTCTCACTCGACGGATTACACCTTTCTCCTTTCTCCTTTCCCTCTCCTCCCTCAAACCTCCTTCCCTCTCCTCACTTCTTTCAACATCTCTTTTCCCCCTCTCTCCTTTCTCCTTTCCCTCTCCTCCCTCAAACCTCCTTCCCTCTCCTCACTTCTTTCAACATCTCTTTTCCCCCTCTCTCCTTCCTCACACACACCTCCCTCTACTTCCTCTCCTCTCCTCCCTCAAACATCCCTCCCTCCCTCCCTCCCTCTCACTCCACGAAACTCCTTCCCTCTCCTCCCTCACCCACTTCTTTCAATATTTTCCTCTCCTCCCTCTCACTGAACCAATCATATATCGTGATTTCCTCTTTTATTGCATTTGTTTCCTTGCAATTTTATAGGATTGCAGTGACTTTAGGGCTGGTGATTCCACGAAACCGTCATATCGATCTGCAAAACTTGATGTCACTGGACTGTTTGGATCAGTTTGCATCCATGACTACCCCCAATTATTTGTTGACCTCGATAGTGGAGAGAAGTATGTAATATTCTTCTTCTTTCTTTATGTTTGAAAGGTAACACATAACACGTAAAATATAAACTATAACATACACGGCAGCTGAACATATACCAATACAATTAAGTCTCTGCGAATGTTGTGTTTTTATAATAAATAAACGTTTCATTCATCCTAATTTTGACAATCCATTCTCTTATATTTAGACTAGGATATGCGGGAGCATTGATATGCGAGTGGTTATCCGACAATGTTAATTTGAAAATTACATATGATGTTGCTTGCCGCTTGGAACCAACATTAAAGGTAAGATATCCCTTTCTGTCACTCGCTATTTGATGTCTCTTAATTTTCTCAAATTTCCTTATCTTTATGCATCTTTATCCCCAATAATTTGATAACTCCTCCTTTCCAGAGACTATCTGTTGACGTGGACAAAATTGGGCTCGCCGTTCCTGTTTTCCACGGATATGCACACGAGGCCAAATGCCAGGTATACCCACAATCACTTATCGATAGTAGATTTGCATAGCCGCCATTTTGAATCTTTATTCGCCTCGAATTATGGGACTAATGTTTTTGTTTTTAGATCAATTTATCTGGTTATTGAACCGAAATACTGCCTCGCTCCACCCCCACTCCTCCTCGCTCACACCCATATGCCTCTCCTCCATCAAACCCTCTCCTCACTACTACTCAGTATTATTAGGCCAGTCTGTTTTGCCAGTAGGGTGACAGCAAAAGTTACACCACCCTTTGACCCCTACGGAACGACTGAAGGGCCCTTAACTCATTAGATCAGATAGCTGTGTGCCCCTAAACATGAGGGGCCTTCTACAAATTGTTTAAAGATGGGTAATGCTGTTGTAGAACTGATATGATTTAAGTACACGCTATTAGACTTCTTTTGTTCTATTCATTAGTTGCGGGTCTTAGACATGAATGTACCTGTGAAGAGGGCATGAACACTCCGCTGCTTAGTTGAGTGTGTAGATGTTTTGCTTTTGTGAACTGAAAACTTGTTACCCCCAATTTTATGAACTACTCGCGGCACGCTGCGAATGGCCAACATTTTGTCAATCTGCGAATGGCGAACAATGTGTTAATGAGTGAAACAGAATATTAAAAGGGTGTGATGAATGAGGAGGTGAAATGGGAAGAGAAAGTTGGGGAGGAGTGTAAAGCTGCCTTTACATACCTCTTTAAAATATACAAACCTACTAAAAGCTCCCTCTCCTCTATCGTCCCTCAGCCACAGCAGTCAGACACACTACTAATATTTCTTTGTCCTCTAGCGACTATATCTATCATATATTTTTAATTGTTATCTATTATTTGTATTATTCAGGTTCAGTACAATCCGCGTCTTCTTCCTATGTACCGCAACGCTGATGGCGAAAATATTGAGCGGTTGTGGTCGTATTTGGGTCAGTTTACGTACATTACCAAAGAAATGACACCATCAAACAGACGCGATTTATTAGTTGACGCTCTTCTGCACTATGGAGAAAAAAATGTCAACAATTTCGGTATGTTTAATGTACTGACAAATGTTTTTCCAACATTTGTTTCCTTTCTAATGGGAATAAAACTAATTATGGGGGCGTCTATTCTAATATATTTAGCTCAATATTGAACCGATTAACTGGCTGTCATCTGCATATTTTATTCATAATTAAACTTTGAAAAAAATTAACATTGAGTACTGTTGTGACAATTAATCACTTAGTTTGATCAAGGACATTTTCTTTGTTGTAAAAAGAAAACGATCTCATACTGTTCTCAAGATATCCAACAACATTTAAATGTTATTACTTTCATTATCAATATGCCTTTATTTGAAATTATTTCCCGACAGCTGACAGAATGAAATCTCGACTTGAGCATGCAAGGGCAGTTAAATTAGAATCTTTTCGTGAACTCGGCGCAGCAAAGGATTCTTTACGTGGTAAATATAAAATATATGTACTCATTTAAACCAATTACCAATAACTATTATAGCGTTCGCCTCGACTATTGTATCGCACCCATACTCTATCTATCCCAAACTCCCTGGCAGCGTTAGCCATTATCATAATTGGCCATTAGCATCTTTAGTCGCACAATCCTTCACCTGCCATTCTACCATCTATTCCGCATTTTGTATAATCATTAAGTCTAATTGTAAAGGTGAAGTCCATTACCCTGCTGGGCAAGTTACCCAGGCTGTGCATGTTACACAAATTGTACTTCCCTTTGCTTCAATGTACACCTCGTCAATAATTGTTAATCAATCACTTTATCTCTCTCTCCCCCAACACCGTTTCAACTGACAGCTATCGGTTGTGTTGTCACGCAAGAGAAAATTGACTCATGGCATGCTGACCTGCAGACCAAACTCAATTTGCGGAAAAACGCAAGAAATGGTAAACTTTCGACTGAACACCTTTAATTATTAAAGACTGCCTAAATTATGATATGCTATTTCCATTTAAATCAACTTAATCAACTTATTAAAACGTATCCTTTGACCACAATAATAACTTTTGAACATCGCATTTACTATATAGTTACCCAATCCTGGAGAGAAACATATGCAGTAAAACTGAATCAGTTCTATTCATTATCGTAAGTATAATTCTACATATTTTGGGCGTACAAACTACAATTTCCTCACACCCACACATAATTGACTCACTTATTGTACCCAATGCTCTCAGAACTTTTGATAAAAGCACTATGTTCAGGTTATAATCATTAACTGACATTTTGACAGTGCAGGGTGCTCTATTCAAACATTCAATTAAAGCCAAAAATCTTCGAATGTAATTATCCACTATGCTATATATTTCGTTTTAATACCTAACCAATAGCCCCCGATTGCCGAACATTACATTGATTAGATTCACTTCTTTTGACATTTGACATATGTTTATATTCAGTGAACGTGTTGTCCATATCCCCGTAACACTTGAGGAAGTGAAACAAAAGCGGGAACTTGACAGGTCTGTACCTTATCCCTCTTTCTGAATGCTATAGGGTCCCATCGCGCTTCCATCCTTTTCCACATCCTTCCCCATTACGTGACAATCCTGTAATGTCATATGGCATTACTATTTTTTCGTTTGTATGAAACAATTTGAATAAATACTCAAGACAAATATAATATTTTATATATTTTGTTTCGCTAATCAAATGATCTTCTCCCTCTTCCAGCCTGGACTCCGATTTGCAGAAAATAGAACGAAAGCACAGCATAAGGAGATGGTTGCCACGAAGTGTTGACTTTCAGAACACTTTGGCAACTGCCCGTGGCCGACTGTCATTCGACCTGTTGCAGCGGCTGCACAGAGAGGCAGTAGAGAGGCACCACCTTATATTGCTCAAGACTAAATGTCGTAAGTATAATGCCATCTCATTACATGCACATTGAACCATTGTTACTATATATATATATGATTAGAGCGATAAGAAATTAGCCGGGAATAATTGAAACCCGAGACGATATCACCTGAGCAACGTTTCCACGCTCATGGAAAGTCATGCAAATAGTGATTTGGTTCTCCAGGCCTGGAAAGTCATGTAATTCTGGGCAGGTCATGGAAATTCATGGAAAATGAAATTCTGAATGTGTGTCAACCTTCCTCCCTTGCCCACAATCGTGCGCCCTGTCTTACGTTCTGCCCCGAACTGCAACTCCTATTCTTATATAACATAACAATTCAATTAATTCGGGGATCTATACCAAATGTCCAAATTATTTGATATTTCAGTGTGCTTATTTTGTCGGCCTACAGATGTATATGTTATCAATTTCAATACTTTATTAAAACACAAATTAAATGTAGGTCTTGGAAATTATAACACAAAACCAAGCGTAACAGTCAGTCTAAGTAGGCGTTGCCGCCGACTTGACATTTACAAAAACTAATGACTCACTATTATCTTCGTAGGGATCCCCAGCATTATCCTGATTAGTCGCGTCTTGTTCTGTAATTTCACGTAGAAAATCAATTGAAATATCCTCCACGTCCCCATTCTCTATGGCCGCCGGTTTGGCAGCAATAATATACGTGTATTTATAACCCCAACGGTACACACGCTTCGCTTTACAGCCAGCCGTTTCTAACCTAAAATCTAAATGAGGTCATTTCCAGTTGCCAGCAGGACCTATGACCAGGCCTCTGGTGTAAATACCCGCACGCCACACATTTTTCTAGAGCCATGATAAACTCAAAGAAAAATAACAGCACAGCAAAGAAAAAAAGTTCAGTGTTCAGTTAAATCCTAGTGTCTGAGTGCTGCCTAGTCGGTGGCTGGCGAACGAGTGGTCACTGAGGTGGGCCCAAAATAGCACTACACCCGCTGCTCTGCACTCCCTGTCATTAGACATATAGATGTATATAAGCAGGTGCGATATATACAAACAACCGAGCTAATTGTGGTGTGGTAGCTGTTAAACCACTAGCCAATGTGGATCCTGTGAGTCCCAACAGGGCGCGGCAATATGTTATTTTGACTTGTAATAACCAAAGCCGTCAATGCAGCACTTTATACACTGAAAACATTATTTCGACCATTAACGTGATTCTCTCCAATGAAGTTAGAGTATGGGCCTATACTTTGATTCTGCTCCTATAGTGAGAATCACATCACTATAGGGAATGTCATTATTGTATTAATTATTCTATTAATTATTGAAAGAGAAGTTGTACGTTTTAGGTCCGCTTAAAATATATCCTTTCCTTTCTAGGTGGTACCGAGTCAGCTGGACAAGCTCGGAAGCAAATCCACATCGCCAACACAAGATTGAAGGATTTGCTTTCGCAATACAACCTCCTCAATGACCATATGCCCTTGACATTCGATGATGTGAAGGACTCCGATCGGCCCGTTTTCCTACAACTGGAACTTCCCGAACTTTTTGATGTGCCATACCACCTGATGAAGGAAGCGGTTATGGCATCAAACCGTATGACCCGGTGCGATGAGGAAGTGGCTGCTTTGGAAATTGAATTTCCAGCGCAGCTCCAATATTTGAAAGACATCCATTCCTCCTTAAGATCGGCGCTCGAGTATGCGGAGCCCAATGTTGGAATGAAAGCTTGCATTTACAACCGTCTTCAGGAGGTGGAATTTCAACAGATGAAATTGGTATCGACGATGAGAAGAGTCCCTGTTCTTTCAAAATTTAATGTAACCGCAGACTCTACTTATACGCACAATTCGGAATTAATTGCAAATCGATTAGAAATGAATAATGCTGTTCAATTAGACGGGGTGGGTGAGGGTGAGGCCGATATCCCTAGGCCAATCCAGTCTGATGATGAAGGGGTCATCAGTTCTGGGGAGGAGGATGTTTTTTGATTTATGATGATTTTTAGTATAATTGAAGTATGTTTTCTCGTCTGATCCGCCTCCTGTACTGTGCGTTGTTTGGCAGATTGGTACACGCTATTTTTAGTTCTCGGGCGTCAGAGTAATTGTCTGTCGGCCCCAGAAAAAAATTTGGAATTCTATTTTGCTAGAATTGACGCAACTGACAGGGAATTTTTAACGTGTCTAGGTTTGGCAAATAGTAGTAAATAGAACAGAAAGTCACTTGTAGACGCGGGTGTGGTTCTGCTTAGAATTTAAGCATAAATGCTTCTGTTCATGGGTTGTGTACGCCAGAGTTGCGACCAGCCCAGAAATTATAATGAAGGATTAAAATCCTACGGAAAGTCGTCAATACTAGACTAAGGTGGTTCTGTTTGTTGAGCGATCAGAAATATTTTCCGTCAAAAGTTGGGCAGAATAGACCCTATCTCCCTGGCGGCAATTTTAAAGCGTCAGTTTTGGTACAATTGATTTCAAATCAGTCGTTTTCTTTAATTGTGGCTGTAGTTTGCAGTCACGAACAGAATTTTTGGCAGAGATTCTCCTCCACATGACGGGGTGTAGAGAATCTTTCTTCACTAATTTTTATTTTCTGGTCAGTTCTTGATCAGAAAAGGGGGACGTACGTCTCACAGTAAAAATAGGCTGTATAGCAGATCAAAATTCGTAGTTACTCTCGACGTAAGACTTCTTACGAGCGAGAAATAAATTAAACTGGATTCAAGTACAAATTGGCTTGGATTGAGCGTCAGGATTATATATCCAAACTTAAAAATTCAACAGATTTGGTGACGCTGATTTATGTAAGATTTCGGAGGAGTGTCTCCTGGTGGTCAGTACAGAACTTTGCGATACTTGGTGATGGTACAGGTTTCACCGAAACAAATGATTTCATGGTGCTTTTGTGCGAGTGTAGTCTAGTTGAGTTGTCGGTCGCCAAAGACCATGATAGTTGTTCGAGATGAACTTGAAGTGTGAAGTCCCGGGTTGACCACTCATGTCATATGGCAGTGTTATTTATTAAAATAATTATGTAATTAGTTACATCAGAACAGCCTTTCTAGTGCCAATGCATTTCCTATGGGGAACAACTTTTTCATAAAATAACAGATTTTGCTTACAGATTGTAGAAATGTCTGTGTGAATTCAACGCGTCGAGAGTCTATACAATGTGTCAGAGTTGGGTCAGACATGTTATTTGTTTGAAATAATAGTTTATGTGAACTAAAATTTTGAATTTAGTTCACGTTCGGGAAAATTACATGTGAAAATGCTAAAAATCGCGCCTATGGCGATTTAACATGGACATCGTGTTTTCAAGTATTGCGCCAAAGTTACTGGTGACTCGGCAACGGGAATATCAGTTCAAATTATTTATTTCCTTTTAAATTATAGTGTTTTCTTGGAGAATTTAAGCTAGCGATGTTATATACTTCGTAATTATTATGGAAATATGTCCGTACGCAACGGTGTGCGAGTTTACTCATGATTTCTTGACCAAATATTTTTCAAAATGGCGGACGGCATCACTTCTGTCGCAGTAACGTTTTCTTAGGAATTATACGTGATATTGTTTAATTAACTTAGTCTAGTGAGGCTTGGCAAGTCTATCACCGCTCGGTTGTCATGTAGTTGGGATGCATTTGAGTCACTGACTACAAATGTTTCTTATCATAGTATAAACATGTACGTTATAGAACACTCATTCAATTGATTATTTCTCTAACTATCCAACTACATCTTTCTTCACAGCCTATTATTATTCATTCGGCCTTTTGTTACTTATTTAATATTTTGATTGTCTGTTACTTATTTAATATTTTGATTGTCTGCCTCTATATTACGTAATTTATTGTAACGTATGCGTGGTCTCAATTTGTTGGTCTCACAACGAGTCACATAGACATGGGAAAATTACGATGACTGATATCCCCTACTTACTTTATATATGAACAATGGTTTGACTGGCTAGGTATAGTATCACAGATGACTTCATACACGGAGTGTAAGTCATTATTTTATTGAAGCATGATATACAGACATCATATTTTTAATTCGGATCAAACCATTAATATTATGTACATATGATATAGTCATACAGGTAAAAAATCAAGCATGTTGGTAACATAATGTAACCTGTCGATCTATACTGGTTTGCCTCAATTAAGACAAACACGAACACTTTCTCTAAGAGGAAAAGTCACACTGGATATAATGACATTGAACACTATATTAAATTAGTGGTAAATGGATATTACAGAAGATCTGCAACGCAGAGTTCTCTTCCAGTTCGATACACAATTGAAATCTGTAACTGTTAGCTGATACTGAATAAAGTTGTTATATATATATTGTTGTCACCGTCTCATTCGTCTGAGCTTTTATTAAACAACCCGAAAGACATGTTGAGTTACTTTTGTTTCTCGATTCATCTGAGTTCATCCACGTTCGTCTTGACCAAGTTGTCGATTATCAATTATGTATAAATAGTGAATATCTGGGGGGAAAATGGGGACCTAGCAGAGGCTGTAGCCTTCCTGGTGGGGATCGCACACACACAGGGCTCTCTGTATTACTTAATTATATGAGTTGGGTTGGGACGAATGCTCAGCAGGGCCGGTTGATGTCTATCTTCGATGAAGCAGACTCAAAGTCACAAAGTACAGGTTTAGCGATCTTGCTGTCTCTTTATTTCGCCGATCTTTAAAGGGGCTCTCTACCTTGTTCCCTGCCTGGGCACCAACTGCCCCTACCCCGTTTCCCACCCCTATTTATACTCCCTCCCCCCATAGACCCGTCCTCGCTCACAGTACGAGACCCTAGCGCCCCGAGCGGTGGACGAACGTACCCGAATACATCATTCGTGCACCTCTACTACAATATATAAACATTATTTGTCTCCTTTTATCCATCCATCCATGCTTAATAAGATATGAGACACATGATACGACTAGATTAGAAAAAAATAGAAACATAAATAAACATCTATGAGCATCAAGCTAACATACAATTTAGTGCGATATTAATTAGGATTAAACTAAATAAACGTCTTCTGTCCAAAATATTTAGTGATAAGGCTGTGGTCCACAATGTTACAGGCTGGCTCCCACGTCACCTCCTGATCCTGCCCCTCTAGCGCTTCCCACCTTACACGGTAGTAGATGCCATCCTTGCGGTCGACCTTGTGGTCGACTATGCACTCGGCAATAAACTCCTCCTCCACTGCAAAACATGCAAATAACATGCTTTTACATTGTGTTATATTATATTATTAATATGACATATAATAATAAAAGCATTAACTAATATACGAGATAAACTATTCATAGCAATATATCCCAGATAGCAATTGTCCAATCGGAAATGTTATCGGGCATGTGATAGGCAATGCAGTGAGTGATTTCCAACTCTTCAGGTTTTCCAATGTATATATTTCGCGGACTGTGTAATTTCCACTAGGACTGAGTTCCACTAGGACTGAGGCCGTTTTCTACCTCTTGTATACAGGTGATATCTTATGTACACTAACCTTGTTATATGTACTTATACTACTTGTACCTGTTCCTGTATCAGTTGACAAATACTCTCAATAAAAATAAATAAAATAAAAAGGATAACAGTTGTTCAACAGTTGCTAATGCATCTTTAAACAAAAAAGTGCAACGCCTCCCATTGCAAAAACAATATTATAATGCATATTACAATGTCACGCATACCTGTGTCTGGCAATGTCGATTGGGCTGGGGCTTGAGAGGCTCTCTTTTTCTCATTCTTGGCTGTGGCTTTGGCTTTGGCTGGGGCTGTGGCTCGAGACGCTCGGGTTTTCCCCTTTTTGGAAGGCTGGCCTGGGGCTGGGGCTGGGGCTGTTGATGGGGCTCCAGACGCTGCCTTTCTCTCCTTGGAAGGCTTGGCTGGGGGTGTGGCTGGAGACGCTCGGGTTTTCCCCTTTTTGGAAGGCTGGCCTGGGGCTGGGGCTGGGGCTGTTGATGGGGCTCCAGACGCTGCCTTTCTCTCCTTGGAAGGCTTGGCTGGGGGTGTGGCTGGAGAGGATGTATTTCGGTCCTTCTTTGGGGCTGGGGCTTGAGACGACCGCACCGTTTTCTTGGTCATCGTTCGGCTTCCCACAGTTTCCGTAGCTGTGGGTGTCACACACACTTCAGTCACTAAATTAAGTGCAAATGAGTATACATGAGTATTTTTAAATGATTATATGTCATACATTAATGCAACTCATTTATTAGACACCAAACTGCATTTAAAACAGCAACTCAAATTCAAATATTGTATTAAATTCGTTTAATCGTTATCAAAAATTGAATATCCTTCGATTGAATTTGATTTAATTTGATTAAATTTGCTGCAGGTGTGGTACTTTATTAACGTCTGACATGTTAGTATTGGACCATCATAATTTGTACTGACCTGCGGTGTCCTCGTCCACACTCAAATTGAGGGTGAGGATAGGCAGTTCGCGCCCATCGTTGGCTGTAAATTGTAATAATATAATTTACTATCAGATTGTCATACGTTGGGATTTGTTGATAGAAAGTCCATGAAAAGGTCCGTTCGATTCATAATATACTAGCAAATACCCAACTCACTGATTAATTGGACTACTCATCATGGAGTGCCACCTGATGAGGGGTGCGACAGTTACTTTATCACACTAGGGCAACAAATATTTCAACTTACCATTAACAAACCTAACGGAAGAATTTCCTTCTTCACTCCTTTCTGGCGTGACTTCTTCCTCATTACCTATATATTAACAATATATTACTGTTATTCACACAAGCACAATTATATTACTTTTAATCAAAGTGTCTCAGCCGAATTCTCAGTCTCATACACTTAGAGTTGATCTACACTACCAACATGTACAATTTAATAATATAATCAATATAATATACACGTTTTGTTCTTCATCAGTACCTTTATGTTAACAATAAAATAAATACAGTAAATGATTAATTTTCTCATAGCAACATGGTCTCTTTTAGAGGGGCCTACATTCGAGACCGGACTGGGAAAAGTGTAAATGTTCTCATGGTTATTGCTTATTACAATTAAAATTGCTTACCAAGGTCGGCTCCCGAGTGGTCGTTGGAGTCGTCAATTGCTGTAAAGGTAGAAATAACATTCAGGCATTTAGACACACCCGCCTGTATATATATATACACTTTTGTATGCTTTATTTGTACCTTGTTCTTTATCTTATATTGTGTATTCTATACCTGATAAGTTACTATATTCTATACCTGATAAGTTTCTTTAGTCTACATTCGAGACCGGACTGGGAAAAGTGTAAATGTTCTCATGGTTATTGCTTATTACAATTAAAATTGCTTACCAAGGTCGGCTCCCGAGTGGTCGTTGGAGTCGTCAATTGCTGTAAAGGTAGAAATAACATTCAGGCATTTAGACACACCCGCCTGTATATATATATACACTTTTGTATGCTTTATTTGTACCTTGTTCTTTATCTTATATTGTGTATTCTATACCTGATAACTTACTATATTCTATACCTGATAAGTTTCTACTAGTCAGCTGTTATCACCTAGTGCCATTCTTATATCACTATGTATTCAAAAAACAAACGGGGTATTCGGAGGAGCTGTGCCTGTCACAGACAATATTCCTGTTCCATCCTTCTTT
The DNA here is from genome assembly GCA_942159475.1 of Sthenelais limicola. Lineage (NCBI taxonomy): Eukaryota > Metazoa > Annelida > Polychaeta > Phyllodocida > Sigalionidae > Sthenelais > Sthenelais limicola. Next base: position 68,462,910 of record OW804098.1, read on the forward strand.
CTTTAATTTAATTTGTGCGACTGTATATGTGAAATGGAAATAAAATCTAATAATATAATAATGAACTTATTACATGTTTAATAATGGAGAGAAATGCATATAATAATCAATCGATACTGATTAAATGATAATGCGTATACATCATGAAAATGGACAAATGAACTGACCTTCCAGTGCAATGGTACTTGCACTGGCAATATATTTCCGCATCTGGGGTATTCCCATACTCCCCAGCAATGGCATACAGGTTTCGCCAGATGGTAGGCCCACCACCCGGAATGCCACAGTGCCATCCTTATATTCCGCGTACGGGAATCGGCCTGGCTTACCCATGAATTTGCCTGAAGGTCAAATATGATAATTATCCAATTGTTGAGTCCAATTGTTTCATCATGACATTTGTATTGTATTAACTCCTATTTGTGGCAGACATGTGGCATGCGTATTGTTACTTGTACAAAGTTTGAAAAATTTCCTCACTGCACGCTCTAAATTGTATCGTTCATATCTTATATCGATTGTACAACTGTGATTCCCATGCCATACCATATGCCGCGTTCATGATTGCCCGCAACTCGTTGCGCACCTCCTTTCGCGTCTGTGATCCAACAGTCACTGCTGGCATGGTTTCTTGACCTCCTTGACCTCCTGGAATTGAAAAAATGAATTCATTGAATACAATGCTCCGCATACGACTATCACACATAACTTATTACCCTCACAAATTTTTCGATTGATCGTATCTCTACATACAAAACATTTACCTGTTTCGCGAGTGGCACACAGCATCTCCGCTATCTTGTCTTTGTAGGCGTTGTACGGCGCCATGGCCGCCAATGTGCCGATCGACACAAGGGTGTCCCCTAACGCCCAGAACACGGCTGGGCAGTCCAGTTCCTGGAGTACCTTGATCTGTATTGGTGAAAGAAGACTTATTTGAATATTGTATTTATGTACATGTATATATGTATACATATATCCTGATCAAAACATTCGGGGCATATTGTAAAAAGTCTTCCCTCTTCAAAAACAAGCATCCAGCATTCCGCTCTCGATAGGTATAACATGCTATGTTGTACATTGATGACTGCATCTTACTCAACTAGTATGATGACAATGCCGGTTTATATGGAAACCCAATTTCTATTACCTGTCTCGTTATATCCACAAGTGTGGCCCGCTTCAGTTCTTGTTTCCCCTCAGCGTCCAAGTCGCTGATGGGCTTCGAGTTCTCATATCGGGCTTCGGCCTTGTACCTCGCCTTTTCGTCGGCGCTAACCTCCGACCATCCCTTCTTCCACTCTGCCATCCGTTGTAGATATGTCCCTGAGCCTAACCAAAAAGTACAGTTAAATATATGAGTCGATCTAATGATTGGCTAAAACGTCTCCAATGATACAAACAATTATATTTCATCACTAATATTAATAAACAATTATTACTAAATGTTGCAATTTCAGAACACTGTTTAATGTTTTACATACTGCCCCCCTGTTTGCTGCAGTAGACATTGAAGGCGTTTAGCCTCCTCTTCTTCAGGCATTTGGCGCCAGCCGCGACCCTCTTTCGCTTCCGGCTGCCGTTGCCTTTCTTCCGCTTGTCGTTGCCAATTCGGGTCTGGACAGAGAGAGAATAATGGCTTTCATGTGCAGAAGTTAGGAAAGTGCAACATTACATCTGCTGACTTGAGTGTGTCAAACTTTAGCTTTAGTGAGGTGAAATGCCTTGTTCCCCAATTGTATATACTACTCAGAGTACGATGCGCATGGCGAACATGGTGTTAAAGAGTGAAATAGAATAGGAAATGGGTGGAAAGGCTTTAGAAGATGTGGCGAAAGAAGAGCTAGGGAGGAGGAAAAGGTATCAAATATGTGGTGTGTTCCAGGAAAATGAGTCATAAGTCGCAAAAATCATATTTTTCAAAGTGTTTATTTTACAGGATCACTTTATTGGAATGTTCTGATTTTTGAGGAGCTAATCACTTATATCGATCGGTGTATCAAATTTCAGGACAATGTATCCAATATATCCTTTCGTTTTAAAGGTCCTTATATGGACTATATTTAGTTACTTCACTGTTTATTACCCCCCAGAAATATTGCAAACTTTTTTTTTCCAAAATAAAAATATCCGACTTAAAATCTAGAAATACTTATTGGATTATTAGACTGTTTACTATCATTGGAATCGGCTTTATCTCATCTTTTCAAATATAATGGAATCTCACAATCTATTTTTTGCGACTTATGACTCATTTTCTTGAAACACATCACATATGTACAAATTTGAGGGAGGAACGCAAGAGAGTTTAATGTTGCTAAAAATGTACAGTGTACAGTTACGTGCACAATAGCGTTATGGTATACATGTATATTGTTCTGACTGATACATTGCTAAATTGCCAGTGTTGTGAACGAAACACGAGAGTCTAGACAGTGTAGACGGCATATATAATGATAATATCCCATAAGACGATTTGTGTATTTACCTTGAGGTATGCCATCTCCAACCCAGTACTCCCCGCAAGTTGGTCAAGCATTGTCTTGAATCGTTTGCCCGTTCCAGTCAAGCCACTCTCGATGGCCGCTGCGATTAACGCGTCCTGTTCAGCTGTCGTGCTGCGTACGTTCTGAAAGTTTTGTGTTGCAATTATATTATTGTTACGCTGGGTGTAACATCTAATATGGCAGTGAATCAATTGTACGTTATATTACGTACATTATTCCCGTATAACAAGGCATATATGTGAACTACCGGGAGTCCAGTCCAGAGTGATAAGTTAGGTTATTCTGATTGTTGTGCGTAAACATGCGTCACTGAGCTCCTTGCCAACACCTTTTTTTATTACAGAATAGTGACTAAACAAATGAAGATTCGAATTATATCCCCAACCAAAATAACTATTGGTGATGGTATTATAGTTAACAAATGTAAGCTAACTTACTCTTCTTACTGACTCCATTGTCCAGAACTCGTGAGTGAAGACAAAGTCTGTGAAATCTGTATGACGGAATATAGAAAAATTATGGTATCGATTATTTGTATTACGATTTGATACGTTTGATTGACAACTATTACACCTTCTTGACCACACCCATATACAGGGCTTGCACAGGGTACACTGATTTCAATTAATGTTGAGTATTGATACAATTTGTATTGGTTATTGCGTTTTTAGATTTGTCCCTGAAAAATCAAAATCAAATCAAATCAAAGAGCCTACTTGCAGACACCTTTTATGGATTTGATTCGATTTTTACCATCATTCAACAACATTGAGCAACAATGTAGGTATATGTTACAATCTGTTTTCAAGTATATCGAAAGCAAGTGCCTCGACCAATATCTCAAATGTTAAATGTTCATGCTGTACTGCATGACCATCTATCGGGGGTTGTACTACCCAAGTCATTGTATTACCCTAGTCTAGAAGAGTTGCTCGTAAGAGCCCCCCTATGTTATCAGTGTTTAAAGTATGGTATCAATATTTTTCAGGAAATTGTTATTGGCAGGTAAAGCCATGGATTTAAATTCGTGCAGCAAATTTTCTACTTAAACCAGAGCCCACATTGTTTATGGATTTGTTTTCACTCACAAAGGGTTGGGGGGGGGGGGGGGGTGCGCGAAAATAAATACTGCGCGAACATTAATACGTTTACACTAGGCCTATGTGTGAACAGTACTTTGCTATAGTGAGTGCCGCATCCACAGTGGTAGTTACTGGCACGAATATCATGGAGAACTTTTGGTATATTACAGTATATAGATCTGAATTAGCAATTGGAAACTGGTGTCAAAATGTAGTGCCCAGCTCAGCTCAGCTGATGGCCGATAACAAATATTTCTGGTTAATAGTTTAGGAATCGGTTTTCCTAAAGACATAGAGCATGAATCAGAAAAATACCCTTGCAAGAAAAACGTCAACCCATTGATAGAAATGATAGAAAGGTAATGTTTAAAAACCCAGACGTTGGCCGAGTATGTGACTGCTACTCGGCCACCTGAGCACGTTAAATTAGTATTTTACTCAGAAATGATCAACGTTTCTTATAAGAGGTTATATGATTATTTTCTATTTATTAACCTATTGTTACACCCCATGCTTAGCGTTGTAAGAGCCCAGAAGGCAGGTTAGTTGCGACTAAAGGATTTAAAGAAAAAGAGAAGCCACATCTCCCAGTGATAGGGACTGGCCTTGCCGCGACACTACACACTATGTTATATCAACTGCGGTTCCCAACGCTGGATGACCTAATTAGTATTGTGTATACGGTTGGGCATCCCACATAATTCAAGCAAGAGTGCATAGTCAGTCCCAGAGGCCAGAGGAATTTAATCACTTACAGATTTGCGCTGCATATTAGATATTAGATATGACGCATTCAATCGTGCAAAAGCACAGCAATTTAGATTGAAGGAGTTAACATGAATCGTTTAATAAAAGGCAGGGAAGACCCCCTTTGGAATCACGTTTCCCATTTTGGATAAGCCCCATTTCCCGCACTTTTTCTCTTTGCAACCCCTACGACTGAAACTTTTTATCTGGCGCGTAGGCCCTTGGAAATCCCGAATCCCAACCTAAAATTAGGCCCAAATAAAATGTATTCCTAGCTCCCCTCATTAATAGGGGTTGTAGTACCACGAGGTACTTGCACGACTATCAAGATGTATGGTTTAGTTACAGGAATACCATGGGAATAATACAAAACAACGTTCCCATATACACACATACTGTAGCTTAATGAAAAGGATTATTACTGAATGCGTACATAAACATAATTATAACAAAATATACGTTTGCTCAAATTACTAACCTTAGTTTTCCGCGTGAAGATTCGTAGAGTGAAGAGTGTAGTGGTGCTGTCTTGGCGCTATCTTCTATCGATATGGCAAACAGTAGCAGATGCTGCTGGCCGCTTATGGCAGGGGGGACGTTACGCAAGAGAGCACCTCTGGTCGGGGTGAGTCGGTGGCGGTGGACATGTGTCTGGCACATTCATTGGTCGTTGCCGGGCGTTGTAACTAACGAATGAGGGTACGGCAGCCTGGAGCTGCAGCATGAACGCTAACAAATCAAATTATCTGGGCCCGACACCAGACGGCGTAATGGCCATTTATTTATGCGTATCAATAAATACTTAAAATAATTTAATGATGCATATAGAATCATTTTGAACGGCCTAAACTAAAAAGGGTACACTCCAAAATATGTGTTAACTAAAATGTGTTAACTAATTAAGACGCATTCAATCGTTATCAAAAATAAATTATTGACCGCTAATCCATGGCGAGTGAAAGTTAGTACATTCAATTCATTGCACACGGAATTTCCCGCTGCATGACCCCTGTACTAATAGCCCCACAAGTGCTAATTTCACTACTTATTTAGGTGCGCATTGAATATTTGGTTAAAAAAAAGTACAAATCACGTTTTTTTTCGTTTGCCAGGCCATAATTTATTTAATCATTAGTTTCTATTCTCATTTGTGGTTTTAGTGTATGGGGTTTGATGAAAGGTAAAGGGCTATATATGGTTTTGCCTATGTACTAACAGAAAAACTAGAAGCCGATATAAGGTAGATTTGGGGCACAAAAAAAAACATTTTATTTTAGGGAAACGGCCACTTTGGAAAAAATATGACTGAGATTATCATAAAAATATAATGAATGAAGAGGGAATGTTTTAAATTACTATTCGTAAAATTTTTACAACAGCATTAAAGTTGTAATTTTATCTTATTGAAGTGCTCTAGGTAGTTTTAGGTGTATTGGTAGTCATCCATGTGCACTCTAGTCAAGGGAGCGTTTTAAATCTATATAATTATATGGTTGATTCTCATGAAACGGTTACAAATGGATATTTTCTTAAAGGTTATTGAAATGATGAAATGATGAAATGATGTAAAATTGCTAGAATAGGTGCCCCATATCCCACTCTTTTAAGTCCTGAAACTGCGCCCCTTAGCTATGATAACTGTGCTATATTGCGTCATGGATGGTGATGATCACGTACATATTCACTGTCATTTCATCTATTGATAAAAACAATAAAATGATTATATTTTGACATGATCACATAGAGGAATAAAAGCTCTCTCAAATGATATACAGGGAATAAATCTACCTCCATGAGATCATTATGAAACTCAGTGAAGAATGACCGTCATGGACGGTGACGGGGGCTGTAATGGTCGGTACACATAAAACTTCCCCATTTTGGAAAAAGATCTATAGATCTATAAGAAATATTGGTCGATTCTGTGTAGCATTGGCCCCGCCGCCTCATTCTGCAGACTGTCCTATGAGATAAAGGACCAAGCCCACTGCACGTACATTGCATGGACGGTTGACCAGCCTAAATTATTTACGGTAAAGCAGTCTTGTGACGGCTCAGGGGGGCGTTTCATAAGTTCGAATAGCGCGCGCTATAGGGCCTAGCGACAGTCGTTACCAAACATAGCGCGCGTTAAGGGCCAAAATTGACGTCAAATAACATTGCGTTACTATAACGAACGCGCGCTAAATTTATCGCTACCAAAACGAACGCGCACAGCGTTAACTTATGAAACGCCCCCCAGGCTGATGTTTATTATTTGAATCGAATGAATAAAAACGTTTTTTATACTAACATGCCTGTGAACGATCTAACGACCCTATTCGCGTCGACCATATTAGCTGTTGTCATAGTAATGTTATCAGCTGGCGTCGTATCATTTTATCAGTCTATTTTTCATTCTCTCTATTAGTTAAAAGATCTAATATGAAGTGGGGTCAGTGTTGACTATAAGACTATTGGTTTATTTTATTTAGAATTTTCGGACTAAATTGAAGTCTGACCTTTCAATTACTTTAATTATGATCTTTTAATGGGGTTGGGTCATAACTGTTAGCATTCCATTGTCGTGGAGGTAGTGGTTATATATCTAGTCGGTGTGGTTATATATCGGATATATCGGTGTGGAATTAAAACTGAGCGAGCGAATCAATAACTTGAAAAAAGAAGTTTTTTTCTTGTTGAATCTTTATTTCAAAATCGTAAGAATATTAATCCTTCATAACTCTGTTACAAACATTTGCAAGTCATACATTTCAGACAGACAGATGAAATTAAGCTGCAATGAGGAATCCTCTCTTCTGCTTGGACCACCTGTGTGACTGCTAAAGTTCAAGACTCAACAACTATTACTTTTGGCTAAAATACTACTTCTGAACTTCTATACTTCTGAAGATATACGTTACTGCTAAATTAAAAAAAAATTTCAATATATTTCTCCTGAGGTTCCCTAGCATTCTTTTACTAACGCAGTCGTTTGGACTACCTGTTTGACACTCAAATTTCTGGTCTTGATAATCAGAATCAGAATAAGTCACTTTTTCTGTCTTTGACTACATCGAACTTTCCCCCATCTATTACTACCTTTCTGATATACCTATAATATTGAGTAAATATAGTCAGTCAATCTGAAATTAAAATTAATGCCAGCTGAGTTTCCGTTAGACAGAAATATAAATAAAGTCAATGAACGTGAAGTTTGTTTTTAAAAGGTTTTATTCAACATATCCTGCCGACTAGGCTCATACAATTCTAATCAACTTTCAATTATTGTTTCCCTTTTTATTTTATATTTTTTTTGTATTTTCGGTTTTTCTCTTTCATCTCATCCCTCCTGAACAAACAGGTTTCATACGAAGCTTACAATTATTATGGAGATCAATCATAATTCATCAAGTGTTATACCATATACATTCTGTCTCTGCGATTTTACACCTGTTATTCCTCCAGTTCACATATGAGTTGATTCCAGAGATTTGTGTTGTTCTTCCCTTTACCTTGAGCAACATTATTATACTCCAGAATCATAAGATGCATTTTAGCTTTGTTGACAAAGGCTTAATGTATTATTTACTAATGCTTTACGACTGAGAGACCAATTTCTTGCCCCCCAGACTCCAACAACACCCCTCATCTTAGCTAAAGCCGACTCATAATTCTTGCTGGGATAGTTCTCCCTGCAGTAAGGATTAGATATGTGTATCCCCAGAATTTTTACTGAATTCGGCCAGTCAATTACACAACTCTTATCGTTGTCAAGTGTTTTTTTCTCAGTTTTTATACCCTTTGTCTTAGTGAAATTTAGTCCGAGCCCCGATCCTTCCCCAAAATTTTGAATAATATCCATTACTGTCCCCATTGAGTCTTCATCAGCTGTGCTCTCATGGAGGTGTGGTGACCGGGTCACCGCGTATTGATGGCGTCGATGGTTGTAAATGTGTTGTTGGGCTGCCAGTAAAGTTCATCTGCTTTTTGTAGAAGGTGGTCTGGGACAACGTCGTAGTTTGTGGTGCTGCAATTGAAATGAAAAAATAGTTTCTGTTAGAACAAACGATCTTTTATTGAAGCAATGGCAAGCTAATACGAGGGGCAAGCTTGGTCATTACTGCTCCTAGTCGGAGGGCCCTGAGCGAACAGTCAGGTTATAACCCTGCAACGATGAACCTCAAAACAAGAGTACACCGACCCCCCCAGGGTTCACGAAACATGGTCATCATGCACTCGCCCACAGGACTAGTAGAGTATAAAACAACTAGTCCATATAGAAATATGGTAGTCCTTACAATATATTTGGCATTTTTCGAGAAGGGTTTGATGACCAACAGAAGAGTTGAAAGAGAGTGGAGACGGGCGGACAACAGTTAGGAAGTATCAGGAGAAGCTGAGGAGGTTGGTTAGGCGAGGAGCGATCAACAGGGTGGAGAAGGATTTGGAAGAGAGCTTGAGAGACAGAGAGTAAGTGTATTTGTGTGTGTCAATTTATCGGCCGGATGCCAACTTTTTAAAGTAAGATGTGCGAGACACTATCTCAGCCATTAAAGCGTGGGGTCTGGGGCCCGCTTAGGGCCCCAGAAGCCAGAGGGTTTTCTTTGCTCTCCAGTGCATTTTCAGCATTTTTAAATATTGTCCAAATGATAATATAAACTTCTGACTTTGATTCACATAAAAGATAGAAATATAGACTTGTACTTTTACAAGCCGGCTGCACAACTTTTTCAATGCAGAATATGGTCAGGGAGGGGACTCAGATAGTTTTTCATGACTTTTTATTTGTTATAATAAATGATATGACTTGCTTTTTTTATAGGATTGTTTGGCGCGCGCGAAGACTGAAGACCAGGACTGAAGACCAAAGAAAGGCCCTCCTCAGGGCCACAAAGGCCCTCCTCAGGGCCACCAAAATGTCTAAAGAGCATTGTTTATTGCGTCCCCCATCCACATCGTCTGCCCCGTGTTGTTGTATATAGCGTGCCTGTGATAGAGAAGCAAATAGTAAATTTAATATATCATAGATTTATTATAACATAAATTATTATCGATTATAGTAACTGGATTTTTGTTAGGGATGTTTCACTGATATTTATGTGTGAGAGTATCTTTATTCAGATAATAGATATGAGTACATGTTGTTAGTTTCAGTGAGAATTAATTTAGGATCCAACATGTCTCTATAATGAGAGAATGGATATAGAATGTCTATACTGACATGTTCGTAGTTTCAGTGAGAATTAATTTAGGTTCCAACATGTGCGAGTCTCTATAATGAGACAATGGAAACAGGAAAAATCTATAAATAGTAAGCTCCAAAGTACATTGAGATCTGTATATATTTAATTTAATATATTTAATATTTTAATAAGTAAAGAACTTAAGTTGAATTACTAAAAGCTATTATTCACGGTTTTAGAATAGAGGATGATAGAATGACTGGGTTTTTAAGATCCCAATGAATTTAATTGACCATATATTTTATCAATACAAAAAAGACGAGATTGGGGACTAGTGTTGAGAGGTTGCGAGGAGACCGTGTTACTTGAACGCTGCACCTATGTGGCGTCAAGGCGGGAAAATGAGTGGACTGCGACTGATGGGTGACTTGGCTCTCTACCCTCCGCCGGGCCGTCGGCCCATGCTACCGGTAGTGGTAAACGCAAGTTTTCTACTAGAGCAAACGGGATGTCGCAAAATTGCCAGAACAGAAAAAAATTATATTTGAAACAAATATCGTAAACATGTTCCTATTTCATTTCTCACTCTGAATTGTTAAAAGTTTTCAATTAATTATGAAGTATGATAAGCCATGTAGACCGTATGACGGCAATTTACGACATCAAAATGGCGCTCCGCTTTAAGAAGCTCGATCTCCATTTTACACAAAATTGTGACCTCGCTCAAGTGCCGCTGGCAAAACTGAAAAGGTGGAAAAACAAACACGTGAGAACCATTGAGAAAAAGAGCAGGGAGCTCGCCCATTTGGAGGGCGATATCGATTGGGGGAAGGACCAAATCGAGTAAGTGAAAATTTTGAGTTTGCGAGATTCGCGTCGGGAGCCCGGAGCATATGTTGAGGGTCGCGCGTTATTAACATGTGACTCTTGACTCCGGAGATGAAGTACCGATGAGGATTCATAATTCATGAGCATGAGCATTCATAATTTGTCGCATGTGACATGTGACATATGATGTTTAGAATTAATGATGGATTAATGGATGAACATAGCTTGAGGTCGCGCGTGTGACACAGCTTTAATTGGCGCGTTAATGCGTGACAGTAATTATCACTCATGCGTGATGGATTAGTGGATGAACATAGCTTGCAGTCGCGCGTGTGCTTAAATTGGCGCGTCAATGCGTGACGTTATTTATCACTCATGCGTGACTCATAAACACTCAATACTGACTATTTCCTTTGCCCTTATGTGCGCGAATTCAAATCCTGCGCAAATGTATAATTATTACATAAACAAAGTGTGAGGCTTCCTTGCTGCGCGAATTTAAATCCGTTTAAATAAATAAATAGGTTTCAGCAGTATTTCCTCCAAGAGTATTTCCTGAGAAAATTTCAAATTAAAAAACGCAAGAGTTTAGGATCATTTTACATTATATATGTTAAACACAACATATCAAATTTCTATTGAAATAATAGGCCTATAATAAATAAATAGGCCTGTTGTTGAAGGCAAAAAAATTGTTGTTGGGGGCAAAAAAATCATCGTGAGAACCCTGTATTTTATATCTTTGGATCCAAATATATGGATGTTCAAAATTTCTTTCATAGGTTTTTGGATGCCGAAATGAAACGAAGGGAGGAGGAGGCGGAGGCCAAGGCAGAGGCCAAGGCGATGGCCAAGGCCAAGGCCAAGGCACAGACAGAGAAAAACAGAAAGAGGAGAGAGTTGGAAAGGAGGAGGAGAGAGTGGGCAAGGAGGAGGAAAGAGAAAGAAAGGCGGAGAAGTAAGTCGAAATATCAATTTAATGATTGACATAAATCGTTTCAAGATTATCTAAAAAAAACAACTCATTTTATATATAATTCAGTGTGCGACATAGTGGGTTGGGTTGTCAGTCGGGCCATGACTTTTTGAGAGTTCCATGGTCCGAATAAATTATCTATACAGTATTGCAAAATTTCCAGGCCGATGTAGAGATTTGCTCAGATCGTATTTCCAAAACATAGTTGGAATTTATAAGCTGATAACTGAAATTGGTAGCCATGTTATAAATCGTCATTAATCATCTAAAGATGGTTTCTATTGCTAATGGCTCCAGATGTCACAATTACACATCTAAGAAAATTTTCAACGGGATGCCCCCAGAACCCCAACAGTGAATGAGCGGCCAAAGTGACACAGCAATTAATTTTCTCTCGACCTACAAACCTAGGAATCAGGAGATTAACTAGCTCTAATTCCTGAGCTTTATATAATTCATTAATCAGGAGATCTCCCAGAAAGATTTAGAGCGATATACACTATTCCTGAGCTTTATATAATTCATTTGTAATGTTACCCAGTTTCAGACTAATGCTGGCAGTCCCACGCGACAACATTTTGAATATATACATACAAATCGATTAGAGAAATGTATTTTTCCCTCCAATATGTGCATATGTCCAACATGGCGACATGAGATATGAGAGTTTATTGAGTTATAAGGGACAGCTGACGAGATTGGACCTCCACAATTTTCTCATGGCCAGTCGGACCAGTGCTTTTGAAAAGTTCATGGCCCGACTGTCATTTTTCATAGACTGGGTCCGTCGGACCAGCGGTTATGTCGCACACTGTTATATTAATGACTTACATAAAGTGATAAAAAACAGTTGGTCCTAATGTACAAAAAGGTTTGCAAGAAGTTGAATAGAGGGGAGATTTCAAGGGAATCAGTATTAATGAATGAGATGAAGAGAACTATGGCTTGAAGTGGGGAAATAATGCAATCAAGTACAAGTGATTATTTGTACACAGGCCTCTTAACCTCTTAATTATTTAATTCTTTCTTTATAGAAGAACGAGTGCTGAAAAAGTTTGGAGCCCCCCTGCTCCTGTAGGCCACAAACGTGTTGAGACAAGAGACAAGAGACACTGTAATATACTGTACATATTATATATACTGTATATATTGTTGAAGGCAAACATAATATAATCAAATAAATTTATTATTTAAAGTCAGTCGATTTATGTTGTCTCTCTATTAATAAAGTAAGACTGGTCTGCAGTCTCCTCATTCAGATACTTACTCACTAGACCATTAGTCAGGTATAAAGGTTTATTATAAAAAATATACTTACTCACTAGACCAGCATAGAAGCATCAGATGGGTCGAAAGGAGAGCTGAAACAAGGAATGAATACATGATTATATGGACATTACATATCGTCTGCTTATTGCTTAGATTTGTCGACAAGACTATAGACATTTTATAAGTAATACGGTTATTTCCACAAGTGCCATGGTGTTGAGTAAATAATCATTTTTCAAATCATGTGAAGGACCAACGAGATTATATTAACCTAGGTCGATCTTGTTAAGTAGTAATGCTAGATAGTGGTGTGCTAACGCTGGCAGCCCCACCCAGCCCCACGCGACCAGATTTGGAATATATAACCGTTATACAGAAATGTATTTTCCCTCAAATATGTTATACAAATTGGGGGTTCAGACTAACGCTGGCAGCCCCACGCGACCACATTTTGAATACATACATACAAATCGATTAGAGAAATGTATTTTTCCCTCCAATATGTTATACATCCAACATGATGCTAACATGCCAGTAACAGATGTTAAGTGGTAATTACCGCTTCCAAATGGAGGATTAACTTCAGATCAGAGAGACATCCGGACAGTAGTGGCAGTAGGTGTTCGGGTGAGTTCTGCAGATAAAGAACATTTTGTTATTTATTTATTGAACTGAACAAACTGAATTTCCTGGCGCCATTGGCGATGTGGCGAAGGGCTAGCGCAAGCCCAGTGAGCCCTGCAGGGTTCACGAAACGTGGTCATCATGCACTCGCCCACAGGACTAGTAGAGTACAAAAACCACTAGTCCTTATAGAAATCTAGTAGTCCTTACAATATCCTCAGCATTTTTCAGCATCTTTTCTTGCAAGGTAGAGGCAGGGACAGGGGGCTGACTAATGTATCGAATAACATGTAAATGTAAATGCAAAATGCCTCATAATTGATAGAAACCAAAGAATAGAGAATCTATTTATTCATGTTAAATATTATAGACAAACATATGTTTCCTTTATCTCTTCAAAAATTAAAAGATAAGTAAAATGAATACATGTGAATAATGCATGAAGATAATTTTTTTAAAAACTGAAATGAGGTCTTTTCCTCGACGAATATTGTGTGGGAAACTACCCATTTAATAGTCAGGGGACTCTAAATCGATTTCCTCATCAGAATCGCTGGTGCCTAACTCACTTCCAAAACCCAAACTAAAAAATAATTTTAAACATAAAGAGAAGTAATTTTGTCAATTTGTTGTGTGTCAACATTGGTTTGGAACCCAATTCCAGTGACCATGTGTAAATAAGGTAGGTAATAGATGGATCAATTGTGAAAATAAGATTATCAGTTTAAATTTTGCTGTTGATTTTACCTCCTCCACGATGTCACAATTTTGGGCTGAAAATTGGGGCAATTTACTCAGGAAATAAAAATCTAAATTCCCTCAAAATCTCCACTCGCCCACAGGATGAGTAGCCAGGTAGGATCTACTAGCAGGGTGGTAAATAGCCACTCGCCCACTCGCATTTGCGAGTGAAAAGTGTGGTGGGCGAGTACCACTATGGGTGCACTGGTCCGTATTATCGAGTACCAAAATGCAATGAAACATAATGCATTTTCTACCCTTAAAATGCTTGAAAATGAAACTTTATTTTCATACAAAATACTGAAAACGGAAGTCAAACCTAGCTCTAAAATCGGCACCATTTAATAAGGATTATATCGATGAAGCTCTTGAGAATAATGGGGAGGTCTGTTATGTCAGGTCACAATATTTTACTATATATTTCCCACTCTATTTGTTGTCCAACATCGGACACACACACCAACACACAAACATGGATGGACTGGTCTTATCCCCAATTTCTGTCGAACTGCTATAGTCACATTTATCGTAGGTTTTGAAATATTGTTATTTCCAGATTCTATATTGACATCACATCCAGAAAATGGACAATCAATTTTACAATCAATATGACCTTCTGCGGATAATTTACATTTGCAGCTCTTTTGATACGAATATTTTTAGAAGGCTATTGCTACATATATTTCTCAGTGAAATTCGGAGGTCAAAATATTATTATTTCTAAATAGGAGAACTATGAAGCTAATCAATTAAGATTTAAGGCAGTAAAGTTGGAAAATGACTCGATGTAGTATTACTGGGGGTAGAGATGGGGAGTGTCCTCAAGGAGTATCAACTTATCTGTCGTTAAATTAGATATTATAATTATGCATTATGTCGGTAGATTTTCAAACTTTAAATCAAAACCTAATGTTTACTATAGTATATTGAGACTAATTCCATTTGTTTCGCTTGACAAATGAGAAATATATATATAAAAAAAATAAAAATAAATGATGTAGGGGCCGGGGGAGGGGGGACAATTGGGTCAACATTTCAGGCAACATGAGCCCCTTTTCAAAGAGGTCTATAATTTTTCTTTTAGAGGGTGTTATGTACTATCATTCATTATTTTAAAACACTATGATAATTATAAACATACATAATCAATTATCATACAGTATGAGATGAACAGCATTTTGCATGCTTATTAAAACGTTATTGTTTGTAAATTGTGTTTATTGAGGACCGGACCAGTGCCTAGTTGTATGGACCAGTACCTCCCCAGTCCACTGGTCCGTAAATTCGAGTACTGTCCCCTTTCCTGTTTACCACCCTGTACTAGTCCCAGGGTTCCCGCGGCCCAGAGCACATCATTTTTCATGACTTTTAATGACCAATTCCCCCAGTTTTTAATGACTTTTTGATGACCAAATGAAGTCATGTTAGCCGATAATTTATGACCATGACATGAACTTATTTACACAGAACCCAATTTATTTTGGTTCCCTTCTTAAACATATCAATTAATGTAATCGTCAAAAACAATGAATACATTTTTATAAAACAATGGATACTTAACCTCAGCTTGTATGTGTACACATATCTTATATAATATATCTTATATCACATATCTTATCATATATAATTCTTAAAACGCATCAATGAACGCTTAACACTGTCAAAACGATTGACAGAGATGCCAACTTTTTTAGTCAGGCTTGCGGGAGACTATCCCAGCCATTAGGGCGTGTGGTTTGGGGCCCGCCTAGGGCCCCAGAAGCCAGAGGGTTTTCTTTGCTTTCCGGTGCATTTTCAGCATTTTGGGGGGTTAAATGTTGTCCAAATGATAATATAAACTTCTGACTTTGATTTGCATAAAAAAATAAAAATATAGACTTGTACTTTTACCATTTTTTACGCTCAGATAGTTTTTCATGAGTTTTTAATGACTCACGGTGAAAATTAATGACTTTTAAGGCCCTTAAAAACTCAAACTCAGAATTCATGACTTTTAATGACTTTTTAAGACCCGCGGGAACCCTGAGTCCTTACCAAATTCTGGTCGCCTGGGGCGAGCGGGCGACCGTGTTTCGTGAACCCTGCCCTGCCGTAAGCAGGGTTTTTGTTAAGGTTTTGAGTAGGGGGGATGTGCATGGTAGTAGGGGGGCCTTTTTTATGGTGAGGCCCATTGGGCCTCATTGCGCTGCGCTTTGCGCAGCGTGGGGGAGGGTGCGGGAGGGGAGACCCCTCCTGCTGGGGGTGGTCTGGGGGGGCCACCCCCAGAAAATTTGTGAATTTTACATGAAGAATGATGACTTCTGGTGTATTGTCATCTTAATTTCCATCAAGATTTCAGTGTTAACATTTATACATTTTCCACTTCATGTAAAGGTCGATTCCAGAAATTTTAGTGCGTTATATTCAATAACGTTGACAATTTTGGTCATATAAACTTACAAATCGTATGTATGGATTCCTTAGAATATTTTCAACAATGTTTTATTTCATTTATTGACCATTTTCGTTTTGACCAGTCCATACGAATACACACAAAAGTAAGACAAAATAAAATAACCAACCACTTCTGTATGGACTTTGATATTCCATATTAAAGAACTTATCTGCCCCTATCAATGCAATTTTTTAAATTTTCAGATTGGCTTATATTTTCGTCCTCATAATGAGAAATGTTATTTTGGCTAAAATAAAACATTCCAACGAATACATCTTCTAACTACTATAAAAAGAAAACATTTCATATTTGATCAACTCCTTTTTGCATTAACATTTAGAATCGTTAGCTTAATATCCAGAACAAATCTCATAATTAAAACATCATTCATTCCACGATCAGTAAATTATATTTTTATGAAAAGAATCCATACGAATACACGATTCCGACCAATACACGTTAAAGAACTGGCTGGAAAATACAAATTTTGTATTCTCATTGTCAAACATTGTCTCCTAACGAAAGGATCTAATATTTATTTAATTTATATTAAGGTATTTTATTCAGAAAGGATGTATCAACAAATACACAATTGTATATGAATACATCATTGAACTGATGTATTTGTATGGAATGGTGTATTCGTATGAAGCACTTATGGCGTTTTATATAAAGGTGCTTATGCTTTGAACATATATTTGCCAGAAAAGGTATTAAAATTCCACATCTTTATATCTGGATTATTAATAAATTGGGTTATAAAGGGAAAAAAACGATCCATACAACATGTATTCGTATGGAATCTATGACCAGGCTCCAATGATTTGGAGGCTTGTAACTGGAAAAATAATTGACCCAGGTTGTGGCAAATTGAAAGTCATATAGCCCGATGTAACTCCTTTCTTCCATATAAGTATGAATACAATCAGGTTTTTTTTCATTTTTACCAAAAATCTCAAAATCGCACTAAAAGTTCTGAAATCGACCTTATGTAACAGGGATGCCAGTTGGGTCCTTAAAAAACCTGAACTACAAGTTGTATCATAAAGACAGATGCGAGCAACATAGAAAATTTTCTAAAGTATGAGTCAAATGATGCATTCTGTGAGCATTTTTACATCAGCTTTCCGAATAGTGAGAGCATTAAAATTGTACTTTTTAGATATATTCTTTTCTAATGTTAAGCCTATATATATATACTTCAGAGGGTTGTCAAGTCAGCATTCGCCATAGGCCTGCTCAACGGGGTCTGAGGGGTGGGGGTGGGTTCTTGCCCAGGAAAAAAACATAACACTTTAAATGGTACATTCTGCTGCGTTTTAAGAATGATTTACCTTGTAAATGTTTTCGGGAATGAATTTAAAGGCAAGAATAAATGACGATTTATGTAATTCACATGTAAGACACATGTAAGTTCACAGAGGTCCTGACACTAGACTGATTTTATTTTTAAAAAATCGTCACTGAGTAGCCGGGCAGCTGAGCAAAGTAGGCGAGGATTTTTCCTCGGGTCCCGGCTACTAACACAAACCCTGGTAAGGTTCCGACTAAAGCTACAGAGGGCGCTTACCACCGTAACGGCAATGTAAAAAATGGTTTATTATTAAAATGATAACGATCGACCTTACTAAAATAATAATTAACTATTAATATTGGGCGAGAGAGGTTAAAAAAGAGAGGTGAAAGAAAAATTCATTGCGAAATACCGCGAGATACGGCGAGAGTTAGGTAAAGCAGGAAGACAAGATGGCGACCGTCTCACAGATACACAAGTGTTTGCTGTCGGATAGCCAAGTTAGGCGAAAGTTACTACAGGCGGAAAAGAGGGTGCAGAGGCTTGAGGAGAAGCTGGAGAGGCTCGTGAGAAGGATGGCAATCCTAAATGCTGAGTTCCTTTTGTGGGAAGCAAACAGAGACAGAGTGTAAGTAACTCGAAATTTTGATCTGGGTTAACTTATACATAGCCCGAGAAATTCTGACTGGCTCCGCTCTAATTTACTGCTGGTCGCTACACAGTCAGAGAGCAATGTAATGTTTTTCTATAGTAAAATCGAAGCCCCCCACTGAAAACTTTAGAACGGGGCCCATACGTCCGCGTGATTATGGTTATTATTGATACGTGATTATTGGTAACTAACACGTTTCTAATGAATTCTAGGCATTTACATATATTATCTGATTTTTATATTTGGGAGAAAAACAGCTGTCATTTCCGATGTAATGTTATGATATAGGGGTCACCAACACGTTAGTCCCCAAGTGGGGTGCCGTCAGTGGGGGTTTCCCAACCTAGTTAAAATGAGGTCACGAGACTTGCAGCCCCTATGGTACTCGTCCACAGCAAAATGAACTCGTTATTTATAGGCCACACCTATAGGCCCAGCTCTGGACTTATAGGCCCCAAGGCCCGCTCACGTTGGATTTATAGCCCCAGAAGAATACTAAACAATACCAAAAATAACCCTAAACCTAAGCATAAATTGGTTGTCCTAAGTCAGTAAAGGGAGTAGTGGATTGTCGTTACTTCTGATCTACTGTCGAATTCTGCAGATAAAAATTTCTCAATTACAATCATTCGTTTATAGTGCTTGGCAAAACGAGGTGAACAGGAGGACGGCGGAGAGGGACAGGATAGAACGGCGGGCGGAGAGGCAAAGACTGAGGAGACTGCGAAGAAGTAGTAAGTTTGTAATTGATTGACTAATAAGTGCCTGCTACTGTGATTTAATTAAGGACAATGAAGTTGGTGATTGATGGAATAATTAGTTTAAGGGGTCAATTAGTATAGGTACATATGTAAAAGTCATTTGTTATAAGTTAGATGATTTATTTATTTTACATTGGTTTATTATAATTGTTATTATTTATAATAAATTATCTGATTTGCCTTTTTGACAGGGATGCGAGCAGCAGCAGCAGCGCGATGTCCTCACCCGCAGGAGGAGTGACCACCCCTACACACACACAAAAAAGGCCCTTTTCAGGGCCACCAAAATGTCTCAAGAGCATTGTTTATTCCGTCCCCGATCAAGACCGTCTTCCCTGTGTTCCCCGTGTTGTTGTATATAGCGTGCCTGTGATAGAGAAGCAAATTGTATGTATGTATGTATGTATGTATATATGTATGTATGTATGTATGTATGTATGTATGTATGTATGTATGTATGTATGTATGGCATCCCTGAATTATAACATAAATTAGTATCGATTATAGTAAATAGATTTTTGTTAGGGATGTTTCACGGATAATTAAGTGTGAGAGTGTCTTAAATACATATAGAATGTCTATACTGACATGTTAGTATTTTATGTGAGAATTAATTTAGGTTCGAACATGTGCGAGTCTCTAGAATGAGTGAATGGATATAGAATGTCTATACTGACATGTTAGTATTTTCATTGAGAATTAATTGACGCTCGAACAATTGAGTCTCTCTAAACTGAGAGACTGTAAAAATAATTAATGTCTATACTGACATGGATTGACATGTTAATTAGTTGAAGTAGAAAAAATAAGTAAGATGTTTCACTGAGTGATTGAATATGTGAAATTAGAGTGAGCATGATATCATTCAAACAAGTCCTCGGGAAATTGCACGAGAGGACGTCATTGGATAGAAATATGGGAAAATTTTCTACGGGGGTGGTCCCCCGAACCCCCCCAGTGGGAGGGGGTCAATGCCCCCTCCCACACCCTCCCACTGCATGGCCACGGGCCATGTTAAATGTAAATATCTCAGATCTAGGGGGCAAAAAAAATGTGCCCTTTTTATGGCTCAATACCGACAGTCTCTATACTGAGAGTGTTAATATAGTGAGGAAATAGTACAATTGAGTCTGTCTAAAGTGGAGACTGGAAATATAATGTCTATACTGACATGGATGGACATGTTAATTAGTTCAAGTAGAAGAAATAAGTAAGGTCCAGATATAGGGCGCAAAAAAAATGTGCCCGTTTTATGGCTCAATACCGACAGTCTCTATACTGAGAGTGTTACTATAGTGAGGAAGTAGGCGTGAAGTTCGCGAAGAAATCACATTTCGAAAGTGTCGATAGTAATTAGGTGAAGGCATAGACGGACAAATACAGCTATATACAATTAACCAATGGTACTGGATATATATAGAGGCTCGCGATACAAGGACGCCATTTTAGGTCGACACGTAGCTAGAGGATTCAAAGTAGGTCAAGGCATAGAAGCAAAGAATAATGAGTATGTTAGGTTCTAAATATTGTACAGTGATCAAAGAGTAGATAGGAAGTACTGTAGGTAAATTGGCTTATGTTTCAGATAGAATTATACGATAAGTTAGCTGACTAGGCATTAGTTTAGGAGGTAGGCGCTTGACCTAGTAAACAGAGGCGAGGAAGGTGACGGTTATGGAGAGGGAGCGAGACGGTTGCTACTTACAGTGGCGAAATCAATCGCAGTATAGGTCGTATTTGTAGAAATAAGATGACTTGTCACATTAGGTAGAAAGGTATACAGTTCACAAGTCGAATCATTGCATGTATCCATGATTGGGAGTAAAGCGACATCCAAGTGTTGGGAGTATAGGGACATCCAAGTGGCGTGAAGAACGAATGTGTATCGGCGAGGTGGCCGTCGAGTTGGGGAGAGAGATCGTTCCAAAGTGTCCCTCCTAAAAATAGGTGAAGGCATAGATGGACCGATTATTGAAAGATACGTACAAATAATGTCAGCTTTTCAATATTTTACAGGGAAGAGGGACAAATACAGCTATATACAATTAACCAATGGTACTGGATATATATAGAGGCTCGCGATACAAGGACGCCATTTTAGGTCGACACGTAGCTAGAGGATTCAAAGTAGGTCAAGGCATAGAAGCAAAGAATAATGAGTATGTTAGGTTCTAAATATTGTACAGTGATCAAAGAGTAGATAGGAAGTACTGTAGGTAAATTGGCTTATGTTTCAGATAGAATTATACGATAAGTTAGCCGACTAGGCATTAGTTTAGGAGGTAGGCGCTTGACCTAGTAAACAGAGGCGAGGAAGGTGACGGTTATGGAGAGGGAGCGAGACGGTTGCTACTTACAGTGGCGAAATCAATCGCAGTATAGGTCGTATTTGTAGAAATAAGATGACTTGTCACATTAGGTAGAAAGGTATCCAGTTCACAAGTCGAATCATTGCATGTATCCATGATTGGGAGTAAAGCGACATCCAAGTGTTGGGAGTAAAGAGACATCCAAGTGTTGGGAGTAAAGCGACATCCAAGTGGCCGGAAGAAGGAATGTGTATTGGCCGTTGTTCGTATTGGCAAGGTCAAGGTCGCACGAACGCTCACACAGTGGCGTGCTAGTATAGTAGTGGTTGGGGCTTGTGTTCGACAAACCAATATTGCACAATTATTATTTTTGGGGAAGGAAAATAGAATTATGAAAAATAGTCAATTATGTATTAACGAATGGAGCAGGAGAGTATACTTTATACAGTAGTATATGAGAACGAACACAGCAACCCCCCCCCCCCCCCCAACGCAATTAATGCCCTATATGATGGCCCATCGAACACGCTCAATTAAAGGCCATAGGCATAGCTTAATTATAGGAAGGATATGGCGATATGTTACTTTCTTATCAATATAGGCATATAATAAAAATAATTAAAATAAAAGTTCATTGGACGGGAGAAAAATTATACGCTTTGAAGGAAGGCTCATGCACACTGTAGTAGGCTGTAATGCCATCCCCATGGACCATTAAAAATAAATACATTAAGAGGATTAGGCCTAGATTAAGGTAAAATGAAGGGGCAGTTAATTTAGGGGAATGAAAATGATCAATGTAGACCGTCATCTCAATGGAGTGTGTGGCGGGAAGTGTCGCTGTTGTAAAATGACTTAAATAACGTCCTTGATGCGGCAGCAAAGTAAGGCAAAAAAAGATTGGATGGGGTCTGATTTCATTTTGCATGAGTGAGGGATTGAATATATGAAATTAGTCTGTAGAGTGAGGTTGATATTATTCCAACAAATCAACAGAAATTTGCACGAGAGCACGTCCTTGGATAGAAATATTAGAAAATTTTCTTCGGGGGTGGCCCCCCAAACCCCCCCAGCGGGAGGGGGTCAATGCCCCCTCCCACACCCTCCCACTGCATGGCCGCGGGCCATGTTAAATGTAAATGTCTCTAATGTGGGCGGCAAAAAAATTCGAGTGCGGAAGTCAACGGAACTAAGGATCGGGAGCAGGGATTCAGAATGGCCACTGGCTATGTCGAAGAAGGGATAGCTAGGGATAGTATGGAGCCAGGGCCCAGTGGCCAGTGGCTCGCACGAAGAAGGGATAGTACGTCGCAGGGGCCAGTGCCTATGTGAATAAGGGAAAGTAAGTGATTGTAGCCACCACTGGCCAGTGGCTAGCCAGGGGACCTTCTTCAACAAGCCGAAAGCAAAACACTATAACCTTGTTCAAGAAGGGTGAAGGAATATGGGGCAGGTCCATAAGGGGAGATGTGAGGGGTGCTGTGAGAGGCTGAGAGGGTATAAGAAGGTGTGAGAGTGACTAGAATGAGTTTAAAAGGTCTGAAAGGAACTGGAAGAAACTGAAAGGAGATTAGAGAGTCTAAGAGGGGCTGAAAAGTTGCTGAGAGGGACTGGACGGGGTTGGAAGGAGCTGGGAGGGGCTCAGCGGGGCAGAGAGGGTGCTTTATTGCATTCGAGTTATTGTGATATGTTCTATAGAGAGGACCCCCTGCATCCTCCCCCAACCCCCAACCCCCAAACACACGCCCACACACACTCCCCTTTTCCATATATCTGCAAAATTATTCTAGATCTCGTAAGGCAATGATGGAATAAGGCAGTGATGGAATAAGTTCATCATTAATGGTTCTCCATCATTTTAATACTTTATGACATCAATGGATAAAAGTAACCGTCATATGAAAAGCGTCATTTCCTATCCACTTTGTTATTCATTCCTATTTGATTGGATAGGATTATGACAGATCTTTATTACATCTTGTATATTTGTGATGAATAATCTAAATTGATTAAGCAAGGCATAATTGATGGGGAAAGGTATAACACCGGAATAGACAAGTTGGGGTTGGAAGCTTATACCTATAAATCAATCGGGTACTTGCACAGATATTTGTGATTTGTTACAGAGAAATGAGTCACAAGCCGGAAAAAAAATGATATTTTTCAAATGTGTTCTTCACAGAAACCTTTGGTCATGATGTTTTCATTTTGGCTGTGTTTAGCGCTGATAGTAGCACAAATACTTGTATCAAAATCCATCTTTTACGACTTATATATGAGTCATTTTCCTGAACACATCACATTTATTGAATAATGCCTTGTGGGGGTAGGGGGCGGTCGTAGCCACTGCCCATGCAATATATATGTGTCATTGCTCTGCCTCGTGATAGTAACTTCATATTATTAATCCAATATGGGTCAGAAAATGTACATTCGGCAACCGTACTAAATATTAGCCATAATGCAGGGACAATAGACAAAACAAATGCACTCAAATAATTATCCTTATTTATAAGACAGTAAGTCGAATTTTCACTACTTATGGTTATCTCGTTATATTTTTCATTAAAATGGGATAAAAATCCGTACTGCTGATCACAGAGTAAACATATCTACTCCTTGTGGCAAAGCAAAAATGAAAAACAGGAATGAATATACATCAGAAATATATTCACATTCTCTTCTCTATTGTTTCTTACCTTTTGATTATAATATAATCATATTATGTACCCTTTATCTCTTTTATCTGAAAACGGAATCCCAAACACTCCACCACATGAGTCTGAGTGGCAAGTAATATCTGTTACTATAATTATATTAGGCCTATTAACAGATTATGTGTAACCTTTTTTTCTTTTCTTGTTATGTTATATACATGTACTGATCGATAAACAATATCACCAACACTCCACCAAGAGAGTCTGAGTGGCAAGTGAAAATTGTTAGTCATATTACTATTAAATCTTTCAATTAAATTTTCTCATTCTCTGATTAATACGCTAAATTGTACATTATTTCTAATACCTCTGTTGTAAATAATTATTTGTGCTTTGCATCATGGAAAATTATTGGAACATTTCAGCAAAAAACTGTCTTGGACCGACAGATTAACTAACCCCGAAAAGGGGAGTCGGCAACCCAAGAACAAATAAAATCCTTTAAAAAAATTGTCTTGACATTTAACATATTTTGCAATTCCATCCAAAATATGTTAAATTTATGGCACACCATTGTAAGTTACTATTATACATATTTTGGTGTTCTAATTAAGTGTTATTGCACTGTTTGTGGTAGGTGTAAGCATGAAGCATCTGAGGCCGGTTAGCTCAGTTGGTTAGAGCGTCGTGCTAATAACGCGAATGTCGTGGGTTCGACCCCCACATTGGCCACTATGTCTTTTGCACAAATCTATTAGAACTATTATTGTCCTACACAAAATTAAAGTTGCGATTTCCTATTAAAATTGTAGTCACATAATACCAGAGTGACATCGTCAATTTCAGTCACATGGAATTTTGAAAATGAGTAAATATAAAACAATATAATTTATTGTTCTCTTGTAATTCAATATTTACATAACTTAAATTTAATTTTAACCTGCTCACCTCGAATACTCGTGGATAAAACCACAACTTAAATAAAAGGTATTTCCTTCTTCAACTGACATTTAATATCAACAGACCGAGACTCTCGATATACAAGCTATATTTTCCTACCTCGGTACACCTAAATTTTGATCGGCTATACAAATCAAATCAAGCCGCCCTTGTGTGTCTGTACCATTCATTAGTAGTATTAACTATCATCTAGGCTAAACGTGACTAGGAGCATATTAAATTCTCTTTTAACACTCGATCACCTTCTCCCTCATTGCCTCCCTGCGTTGTGTGCTTTAATGGTTATGATTAAATACATGCTTTCAAACAAAATAAAATATTCTGCATATCAAAAAGGGGCTTCGGATGATAGGAAGCACCACTTTATACATAACATAGATCGTGGATATCATGAATATTCTGATATGTGTAATCCCGACAGGAATGCAAAGATACATAGAGTATTATTCATTATTCGGCGACGAATACTCATTAATACAACACAAAATGCTGGACAGATTTATTTATTAGCTTCATGTTAATATCAATTCCCTGCATACATTTATATCTCGAATTGAATTAAACAACAAATTGTTATGTATACGTTGAGAGCACAATTAAGATGACTTTACAATGGGTCATGTCGTGGGGGAATGTACAATCAACAACTCTAGATAGTCATTAAATTCTCCTAAATCTGGCTGATAAAATAGAAGTACTAGATGTATATATATTCAAATTCAAATCCAAATTTAAATTAAAAAATCCTTTGATTGCGGTCGCTCAGGTCTAGAATTCTAGGTCTCTCGAAGAGTGCCGATTTAGGTTTTTGTCTTATTAACAGAAAAGTTACAAACTGGTTTCAAAACGTTTACATAGTACATACATTGCAATAGATGTGATGAGATGGGAAATGGTTATTTACATTTGGAAGGATGTGATTACACAGGGGCGTCGGAACCGGGGGGGGGACAGGGGGGACATGTCCCCCCAAAAATTTCTATGCCATTAGAAAAGGTCAAACCCAATACTAAAAAGTCAAACGCCAGAGGATTTATCCAAATTAATTCAACCAGTTTTGTAATTTGGGGTCTTTAATGATAGTCAAATGTCTATACTTATCTCAATCTTTTCTTCAATACTAAGATAAATATACATTTTAAACATAAATGGTGACCCTGTATAATGTCTTAGGTCATAGATTCTATGGCTTGTGTAGACCTAAGCTTAGGATTGAGAGGTTTTGTATATATATTCAATTCATATTCAGTATACAAGTACAATAATACAATACTGAAAAGGTCAAGACCATCTACAATTAGGTATTCCTGGTCGACCGTAGACCATAGATCTAGTGTAATAAAACTTTGCAAAGTTTGGCATTTTGGGGCAAATTACTAAACTGTCTTAAAAAACCACAGAGGTAAAAAACATTACAATTATATGTAAGCATCAGGGGCGGTACCAGAAGAGGGGTCTAGGGCGGGGGGCACTCTTGATATCTTCCACAATCTTCCACAATTGGCCTGTTTGGAATGCCATCGCATGCATAACAGTTAATTTACCTAATGACAATGAAATAAAGCCCCACTACTCTAAGTTATCTAAGAAAAACGTAACCCTCTTATATATTTTTTAAGAAGTTTTAATTCACACAATTAAGAAATATACAGTGCTCCTTTATACCAAACATGGACATATTTGTTCCCATTATAAAATCATACTGTTAACACCAACAACACTGTTGGGTAAAATCCAAAATAAATGCCATTTTTCTTCGCTTCTGTTTATGTGTTTCGGGTCATATGAATGAAAGAGAAACAATATGTCACTGCTTAAAATAGCTATATACCTAAGATATAAGATATACCTCAAACCAAGTATCTACCATTAGGTATTTTTATGGAAAAAACTTCATCCTTTAGGAGAGAGTGATTATTTCAGACTTCAAGATTAGAATTTCAGTTAATGTAATCAATTGTGACAGTATGATACATAACATGAGTGGTGCAAATTTCATAAATATAAGACCAACAAAATCATAATAAAATATTTCTGATTTAATTTCATTATGAGATGATGTAATTTCCCTGAATTCATACAATTTGTAGTCTACAACTACAGGCACCCTTTTCAGGTTTTGGATTATCTTCAGTCCTACCACAATGATAATACAAGGCGGATCATTTTATATAATCATAAGAATACATTGTTGTCAGGAGAATTAATTCCCATATGTTTTATGAATATATAATTAAATACTGAGTACATATCACCTAAAGACTGCCATCATGTATCCTGACATAAAATCGGCAGATAATAGGTTTGGGCCTATTCCAGTGAGAATTTAAATAACAAGAAATTGATCATATCATTTTTTCAAGATTCATGAATGTTTTATTTATAGGGGGTTTCAATACTAGACCCCAAAATACCTGAATGTGACCTTTGCATATATATCAAACTGTATGTAAAATGCTCATGACTAAAAGAATTAATGTTTAATCCCCAGAAAAGCAATCACTAATATTTATTTGTTCAACTTCAGAGACCCATTAAGAGTAAAGACGTCATTTGCATCACTTTTCTGAGAATTGTCCTTTAATGCAAGGGGAAAAAAGTAATATTTCTTAAGGTGAAATCACTAGTGTAAAATACCTAAATATAAAAGAAATAAATAGTAAATCCTTTCGTTATGACACAATGGTTGACAATAAGAATACAAAATTTGTATTTTCTAGCCAGTTTTTGAATGTGTACTGTAAACGTATTAATGTTCGCGCAGTATTTATTTTCGCTATTTTCGCGCACCTACCTTTGTGCGTGAAAATAAATCCTGCGTGAAAGGTATAATTATTGCATAAACAAGGTGTGAGACGTCTATAGTGCGCGAATTTAAATCCGCGCGAAAAGGTGTCTAAGTAGTTAGTGCGCGAAAATTTATCTGCGCGAAAATAAATACGTTTACAGTATTCATATATATGGATTCCTTTCATAAAATTATAATTTACTGATCAAGGAATGATGTTGGAATGATGGGATTTGTTCTGGATATTAAGCTAACAACTTTCACGTAAATATCAGATATGAAAAGTTTTCTTTTTATAGTAGTTAGAAGATGTATTGTTAGAACGTTTCATTTTAGCCAAAATAACATTTCTTATCACCAGGACGAAAATATAAGCCGATCTGTGAATTAAAAACATTCTATTGATAGGAGCAGATAAGTTCTTCAATATGGAATATCTAAGTCCATACAAAAGTAATTCCTTATATGTTTTCTCACTTTTGTGTGTATTTGTATGGACAGGTGAAAATGGTCAATAAATGATATGAAACTCTGATAACACTCTGAGCGGTATCTAGTAGTATGCGGTATATCCTAAGGAATCCGTACATACCATGAATAAGTTTATAGGGCCTCATTTGTCAACGTTATTGAATAAAACGTGAAAAACATCAGCATCGCACTAAAATCTCTAGAATCAATGTCTGGACCAATTTAATTAGACATATTCAAAACAGATTTGAAGTCTGGTACATGTTTTCATGCCATTAGTAGCGGTAATTACCCTACTAATAGGAACATTCCAATTAATAAAACACTTTGATAAGTGTTAATTCTGCAAGTTGTGACTCACTTTCCTTTGACACATGCCTTTAAATACAAAGCTATCTGTTGAATTTTAGCGTGTGCATTAGTCTGGTGCTAATCGATTTATGTATAGATCTGGTTTAACTGTCTGTCAATAGGGTATATGATGGTGAAATACATGGTGGGAGGAATATGAAATAATAGTGAATACTTGTAATTTTAAAACCTTTACAAAAAGTTCTGATTTCATTTTTTTACGCTAAAAGATGTCTTCAAATCGTAATGAAAATATACATGTTGTTTTAATCGAATTTTAACTAATATTTTAGTTTGACTTTAACATTTTTCTTTTTGCTTAATATGATATAATGTGTTTCCTATAAGAATGCATTTTTGGATTGTGTTGATATAATCCATAACAATGTTTTGGCTTTTGATGAACTATTGAAGTTTGTATTCAAAACATCTTAAAGTGTCAGTAAACCCCAAAATATTATGATCAAATCCATTTCCTTGCTATTATTGAAATGTAACCACCCCGGTTTTACTTAATTCAACTTATTATTTAGTGAGTTTTACCCATTTAAATGAGTGAAAAAGTAGTTCCACAGTTTAACACTCCATTCAAGGCACCACTGTTTGCCTACGTCATAAAGGTGCGCCAATCTTGAAATGTACATGCAATGAACATAATAAACAACTCTCATAATTGCTGCTAGAAAGAAGGAGGGTGGGGTGGGCAGAAGGAGATTGAACAACACAGGTGTGCAGACCAAAACAAACTGTTTCAATTGCTGGGAGATTGGAGGGGGAAGGTAGAGATATTATGTTCATTTCTGGCGCAGCTTTATGATGTCACACAGCACTCTCAGTGCCCTCTTGTGCTAAACAGACTTTTTCAACTAGGATTTCTCCATTTATGCCTGTAAGTGACTATATGTTAGACATAAATGGAAGTTAAAAAATCGAGACTTGGGTGTTGTATTTATGGCTCCATGAAGTTTATTGTCCTAAAAGTGACCATGAACCCGTTAACTGACCCTTTAAGCTTTCTATCTAATCCCCTTAATAATAAGTATTTGGTTATCTGGAAGAATGTCAGGAGGCAATGATATAATTGTATAGTATTGGAGGGTAAAAAAGGTCAAACTTATAACTTGCCCCCCCCCCCCCCACACACACACACACTTCAAATTAGCTTCCGACGCCCCTGTTACATGTTAATATTCGGTAATAACAACAACAGGTTGACTGATCAGATCGTCAGAAAACGTACGATTGGCAACTCTACACATTTAGTGAAATCTGCTAAATTAGGTTAAAAATGACAAATACGAGGATTTTGTATTACGTTGAATTAAAAAGTCTACTTGGTTATGTTGAACTGTATTTTGAATCTCACTTATATATTTCTTAAATTTGGGTTGTTTGAGAGGATTGGTAAAGGAGATTTGTACATTTTCTGGCGACTTCACCCATATGTGAGTATATTTGGTACATCTACTATGCTACCAGGAATAATCAATATTATGCAAGAGTATAGACTTGTACAAGTCCTTGATTTATATTATGTCGCATGATTTATATTATTTTTAAAAAGAAATACTCAATTCAACTAAATCTATCATATACGAGTCTCTTCTCCATTGCCCCCACGTAAATCAAATGATCCCCACAGAGCTGAAACGACATTATGTGCGATGAGACATAACTAAGTCATAACCAGCTTCAAACGATGGTCCATCAGATTATTGATCGGATGAGAGTTTTATAGATTAGATTTGCTGAGATCAGAGATTAATTAATTGAAAATGTATGTCATGTCCATTCTTATTTCCATGTACCACTAAACTGAACAACAACAGCGAATCACTTCCAGTCATTGTTCACATCCTAAAATTGACTGTAAGGGAAGATAAAGAACGATTGATTCTTTATTATTATTATTATACAAGATCTCTTTATAGGAATGTTCTCACCCCCCCCCCCCCCACACACACATTATTATTGCCGTTAGCCCTCCTTGTTGATGTGTATTTGAATAAAGGAAGACCAAAGGCTGTCTTGGGGCATTAAAGTTTCACTTGTATGAAAGTATTTGTTATATATACAATTGATAAAAGTGTATACATTTTATGGATATATTGATACATTAAATAAATGGGGAAAAATGGATGAAAGATTGATGTGTATAATGCTGTGGAGTTTATAGAAGATGGAGATGCTGGTGATTATATAAATATAGAAGTAGGTGTGGCTGGGTGTAGCTCATGTACATACCAAAGTTCAAGACAGTGTATCAAATATATCTTTGCCTTTCTAAGGTCATCCTATGGAGTATATTTAGCTCCTTTACTAGTAATGTCCACCCAGAAATATCGCAAGGTTTATTTTTCAAACATAAAAGACAATGCATTTTTGATTTCCTAAATGTTGACATCGCTCGAATCCAGTTAACCTCATCTTTTCAAATATGCTAGTATCTCAAAATGTCATGAATTACATAGCCTGTGTTTCTCATGAGAATAAATAATGAAACAATTCCCTAGCGGAATGAGCCTAACTTCATGCAGTAGGCAATGTGAATGTTGAATAACATGTGGCGTCACTGGGCGAAAAACCTGCTTTCCCCTGTGCGTAAAGTAGGTCCTTATAGCACCTTATAACGCAAGCTCTTATCCCATCAGTATTGCAGCTGCTACATGGTACACATCAGACTATCAAAAAAGGTAGGAATGGTGATTGGGGTACCACAAGGGTCCATTTTAGGACCTTCAATGTTTATAATATATCTTAATGATACCTTGAGTTAAAAGGTAAGATGAAGTTATGTGCAGATGACATAGTTTTGTTGAACATAGAAGATAGCTATGATGAACTAAAAGAATCCATGTTGAAAGACTGTGAGCTAATAATGAAATGGAGTAATTATAACAAATTGAGTGTTAACACTAAGAAAACAAAAGCTATGTTCATTGGAAATAAAAGTCAGATAAAAAATCACAATAAAAATGTACCCATAAAACTGTCAAACAATGCACAAATAGAATGGGTGTCTCATTTTAGATACCTAGGTATTACAATCCAAGAAGATCTGAGATTTTACTCTAGTTTTAATTCCTTGATTGGACAGGTCTCAGCAAGACTAAAAACAATTCAACTTATCAGACGAAGCCTTACTAAAAATTGTGCCATGATGTTAACCAAATCAATGGTGCTATGTCATCTTGACTATATTAATTTCTGTTATCTGTCTCTGAATAAAAACCAACTGAATAAGATACAAACTATTCAAAATAGAGCTCTAAAAATTGCCCTTAGCCTACCTAGACTATATCCAACAGCACAGCTTCATGAAAATACAAAAACATTAACCTTCACCCCAGAAATGGAATTTAACCTATTGAAACAGATTCAGTGCCAGTGACGCCAAAATAGGCAAGATAAGATTTTCATACAAATATGTTACCTGGTAACACAAGAAGACATAATGGAATCATATTAGAACAAAAAGTGCCTTTTTAAAACCAGACATAAGGCAAGAAAAGGACATTGTATTCTTTAAAAAAGATTAAAGGCGTTGTACTTACAACAACAAAGAATAATATGACACAATTGACAATAACTGACAAGTTTGATATATAAGAAGGAAATGATAATGATTAACTAGAAATGAACCATATCATACATAATCATCCTGTACAAACACCATCTCATCTCATCTCATTCCACCCAACTTCATTTCAATGACGACAAGCCAGGTACGAGGTGAAAATTATACATATACATATTTATGATCCTCGGTTGAACAGGGATGGCAAAGGCCAAACCCTTCTGTAATACCTGGATAAATAAAGTAAAAAAAAAGTACTATTTGCTGCCGAATAGCAGCTCCTTCCCTAATTGTTATCAAAACAGTTGCCCTTAACTCTCTTAACAATTCAAGGATGCCGATTGTCCTGACCCTGAATGCTATGTAAACAATGTTAAAGCTAATCCTATCACCTTATTGGTCTTGAATTGTGCATGTTCTAACTCTGCATTGCATAAATGTTTTGTATATAAAAACCAACATTCTTCAGCAGACCAATCATTCTATCTATTCCTAAGAACAATCCCTGTCTTTAAATCATTTTCGTATACATATCACATACATACATTGGTTATATCCCATTATATTTTAAGTGCCAGTATCCAGCTTGTCTCAAATTAAGTTTGGGCTGTTTCTTTTTATTTATTGTCGTATAACATCGCTTGCGGCTCCTCAGGATTCTAAATGATACATTTTCTATCGAATACGAGAATGTAACATTTGGATTAGTGATGCCAATGCCCGATGCCCGATGCCCGATGCCTGATATGCCGAATTCCGAAAAGTAGCTGAGTTTTTGTCATACCAACCGTAATCCGACATCACTTAATTCGCATTTCACCATTTAATAGCATACCCAAAACAATCTAAGGTTGGTGATGTACATTTTTTGCTAGGTTTGTTAACCCAAGCCTGAGCTCCGCAAAAATAATATGCATGGTTGAAGTTTGATGGTTCCCTTACCATATTTCTTTCATTAGTTTATCTTTTGTATTCAACAATCATAGCAAAATGTGTCCTTTACAATTGCCTTAATAACACCTTTACTCAATCTTGTAGGATATGATTGTCATGAAGAAAGAATGCGAATCAAAAATCCTCAGTAAATCAATTTTGAAGATTGGTTTCCAGTGCACAGCTATACAACTGTCCGAATACCTGTTATTGCACAGTTCTTTATCTTGCCTACTTGGGCGAAGTCCCCTGAAGTCCCCTCAAATAACACACATTTAAGACACAAATAACATTTTAAGGTTCAACATAACCAAACAAATCTTCCAAATAAAGGCAATACTCAGATATACCTACAATTTATCATCTTTCAGCCTACTTTTGCAGAATTTATTAAATGTGTAGAGCTGCCAAGTGTTGATTCTCTGACGTACTGACCCATATACACAAACTGGAAATATTCGTCTTAGTTTGGCATAAAAAGTGGGTGGTGCGTGCCCCGTGTGCCTACCTAACTGTTAATCTATATAGACATGGGTGGAAATGTGATTAGTGAATGTGATACATGTTATTCCATAGCCACATTAACACTTGATACATGTACACGCGCACATGTGCTGAATCATTGGATCGGTGAATCCAGGATAAGCAATATTATCCTCTTTACTGCTGTTCCACGGATGGGGCTATCAGGTCTTCGTTAACCTTTCGCACCCAAGAATTCTAATAATACTTTTACAGTTGGGAGAAAACAGATTGAATGTACAATTATTTGCTGAAGTCGTCAGAAAATGTACAATTCACCTTCACCAATCCTCTCAAATAACCCAAATTTAAAATAAAAATGAGGTTCAAAATACAGTTCAATGAAAACGAATAGATTTTTTTAATCAATCCATTATCAAATATAATCAGATATGCCTAGTATTCATCATTTTTCAGCCGAATATAGTTTTTAGATATGTATAAGAAACTGTCAACAGGCACTATTAATCATTTTCTAGCCTGAATTATCATTGTTTTCACTATTGAAAATCAGTGAGGTATGAGAGACGCGCCGGGCTCCCTATTCTAAAACACCCACCAATCAATATTACATAACCCACTTATTTCTCCACCTATATGTAAGCCGCCCAGGCTTCCCTTTCAAACCACTTTCCGATTTTCGTTTACCAACCTGGCCATCCCCACATTAAAACAAATTATTAAACTATATTTTATTTTTCTATCATATAACTCTAATTCCTTATACCAATAATTTTGATCAATTATGAATTAATTCTTTTATCTATAATATCCATCTTCATGTATAATTTTAATTCAACTCAACAAAACATTGTATTTTATCTCAAACATTTTATATAACAACAACTCTTCATTCATGATGGTCAAAAATGAAATATATTTCTTCATACCAGGTATTATCCTCTCATGGTAGAACAACACAGTTTTTAAAAAAAAGATTTGGAGAAAAAGAAAAAAGAAGTCAAGAAACAAAGAAAAAAAAGAAGAGAAAGAAAATGAGAAAAATAGTTTGTGGTCGATTCAGATAGGAATGCAGCTTAAGCACGAACATTTCTTACAAAACTAACAAGGCAATTAAGTTAATTAACGTTAATTGTGGACAAATTGACGTCAATCCATCCACAACATTTAGTGTTAACTGGGTAGATTGCCCTACAACAAGGCCTCTATAAATGCATTATACGCTGCTCAATTGTCTCTTTACCCTCTTCCTTACTGGTTCATACGGATGGGGAAAGGACTAAAAATAAGACCCAGCTATTGACTCCTTGATGTTTATCTGTACTAAGGATTAGTTTAATGGGGGTGATGTAGATCTAGCTGCATCATAATGGGGGCAGTAGGAAGATCAACTTTTGACTGTGGGAAAAATAAAGATGAATGAAAAGCTGAATAGGGAACATTATTTATGTACAGACAATGGCAGACTAGGAGGATTCTACATACATGGGGTAGGTCTCTACGGTTTGATTGAAGTTTGGTTTGTACATTAGCCACATTCTCCAATAGGGGATTTGCATGTCCGCCATCTTGGATCTTGATTCGCATGGAATTGTATGTCAGTGTAAAAAGTATAGCTATGTTCAGCATGGAGTATTCTTCAATGATCTCATGGTATAAACCATAGAATAATAGTCCCAGTAGAAAACTACATTCATCCAATAACAAAATGTATTCTGAATATATAGTACTATTATACAATGCTGTATCCTGTGGACAAACCTATTCCAGCAAGCTATACCATATAGCGTACTGTTTGACTGTTCTTGAAATATCATTTGCATACCCAGTCTATGCTCAGAGCCTCTCAGATCAGATCAGAATGGTAAGTCAGCGATTAGACGCCTACTGCGCTAATGGCTTTGTTGGCCCTGGAGTAAGCGCCCTAAGGGGATTATATTGGCATTTTGCGGTTTAAAGGAAGTTTAGTTTAGTTTAAGATATTTATTCATTGTAAAGCAATACGTTGGTTGCTGTTCTCAGCTAATCCTGGTCCATAATTGATAGTGAATACAATAGAAGTATAGAACAAATAGTTGGAGAGGCTTTCCCTATATTTCGAGGGACTTTCTCAACTATGAGCCTAGTCTGTACCTGATTTTGGGTAATAGTTGGAAGTCCTGCTTCTAAGCAGAAAATCTCATGCTATTTTCAAAACGAAAAGAAAATGAACCAAACAAGTTTGATTTCAGTCCGATGACTTTCTCAGAAATCAAGAAGAGTGTTGGAACATAATTAGAGGAGAGATGTTACTATCAGAGCTTCTGCTCGAGTATTGTTCGACATTACAAAAGCCTAGTGTTACATCCCATTTTCACTGAGGTTTTCACTCATGTCATAGAATTTCACTTATACAATTCCCTTTATTTGTATCCATATGCTTCTTGCAATTTTTGGCTCATTCAG
Organism: Sthenelais limicola; assembly: GCA_942159475.1. Lineage (NCBI taxonomy): Eukaryota > Metazoa > Annelida > Polychaeta > Phyllodocida > Sigalionidae > Sthenelais > Sthenelais limicola. The sequence continues at coordinate 68,498,964 of OW804098.1, forward strand.
CATGTCGTATTCATAAAGGCAGTCATGTATACATTCACGTACATATCTGAAGTTAATCTGTCAAATTATATGTAAAATGTGATTAGTCAATTATTCCTGCAAACCGCAAACCGCAATATTTGTCAATGGTCAATCACTAGTAAAGTAGTTAAGGATAACCTCAGATATGCAGAGATGCATTCAATATACAAGCTTGATATTTGGCACATGCATTCATGCTACTAACAACGCTAAACACCCCCAAAATGAAAAACAATTGGTAAATAGTTGTGATTGTTTTCATATTGTTTAGTTCATATATTTCCCGTGCATATATGATTAGTATTGTAGAAGCCAGGCATGCACTGCAGCACATATCTATAGGCACATTCAAGTCTCCTATTGTAACTATGCTATTAGAGATGACTGCCTTGCTCCAAGTAGGAATCGGATCTATGTAATTCACCCATTAACTAGATTGTCACTAGATGTAAATTAACTGCATCATAATAGCTACAGTTGTCATTGGACACTAAGGAAGTCATGAATTTGAATTGCTACTGCATTAGACGTTTTCTAAGACCTTGTCGCTGACATTTACTTATGTATTTCCCATTGCTGCTTATCTCCAGATACAGTATATATGTAAGACAATACATCTAGAGTAAAAACGATTAGAATGTGGTTGAAACTCGGTGTGTGTGAATAGGAAGCCTGACATAACTTATGATTTTAGACCCATGCTATTCATTACAGGTTAAACAATGTATAAATATATAGTTCCTCTTACATATGCTGATTCTCTGCCGAAAGTTGAATACGTGTATTTCTTAACTATATATATATTAATTATTAATTAATTAATTTATTATATTATATTCTTTACTATTCACTTAGCTATCTATTTACCTTTCTATGAATCAATGATAGTATGGGAGTATTATGTTAAGGTGAGTGATGATAATAAGGGAACCCACTGCATAAAAGGTTTTCGATGGGCCAGCGATCGAAATATGAATATGAACTTTAGCAAAAACAGCATGGTGCTCTTCTCCACAATTATAGTCAGATTTCTTTCAGAAAATATTTAGATTTCATCAATGTCAGCTGAGACTGAAGCTTTAATCAGATTTAAATTAGATTTGGCTCATTTTTGGGAAGGGTGTTTTCTCTGTGTTCTAGATATTAGTCCCTAAAGTCCCTGTATAGTCGGTGACGCGTGCAATTAGAAACATGCCTCCCCGTGTCACCTGTTGTGACATGGGGCACCTGTTTTGGTGCCATCAATAAGATGGCAAGTCAAAGATGATTCCCCATGTTGACAGAAAGTGAAATAAGCCAAATACCACAAGGTCCCAAGGTAGTTGGTGCTGCAAGGGCTCTGTCAGTGCAAGCGCCTTGAGACGTCTAACAGCACAGTGACCCTTGCACCAAATATTGGGTCGGATGCTGACTACCTAATAGGATAGGTGGACCAATCACTGCGCATGTCTATTACAGCGCATGTTGGGATGGATTCAGTTGAAATCTGACACACAAATATTTAGCAACATTTGGATCGAAAATTGCATAGCTTGTGTAAAGGATCTATGAAAACCAAGTGCATGATGGGAAAGATGAGGGTGTAAAAGACATAGCTATTCACATGAGATCACTGTTATGCATATTCTATGCGAAACATAAGATGTTTTCTATAGGTCTCACACTGATATACAACTTTCATACTTCCATGCAGATCGAGACTCAAGATGGCGTACATACACATCTCCTATTATCATCCATCTCCTAGTTCCCCACCCAATTGCCTTCCATCGTACCATAGGACCTTCCATAGGACCCCACTGCACATATCCCAATGCAACCAAACAAGTGTCCCTAAAAGGGATAAATATGTCTGAGACTGACTCAGCCTTCTTCCCACATTTGGTGGTGATAACTTGGTCAGGTGGAAATAGATAGCATTTGATAAGCTGGGAGAGGCTACTTGTAATTAATTGTTACGTCATTCTTATCATATTAAAGCTACATTCCCAGTTAACGTCAGTCAAAAACTAAAGATTTTCTCATTTTTGTGCCGTTCTTTTCCAACCAATCTACAAGTAATTTAATCAAAAGTGTTGACGATTTTGTCTCGTTGTTTTTGTTACAAGGCTTCATTAAGCTGCGATTCCACTGCACTGCTTGTATCTGTGCTCATGTTTCGATCTTCATCTGCTTTGACCTTCCTGTACAATAAGATTGCAGAGCCAATCTACTGGTTTGATTTTTTAATTACAAAGGTAATAGCAATTCCATTGGAATTATTTTTTTTGCAGATGTGTTCTTTCTTTATAATGACTAAAATAGAAATATTTAAGTTTCCTGGGTTTGCAACTCCCTAGTTACCCACTTAATGACCTTTAATTATTATTTGGGATGATGACAATTTGTGGCAATTGTCACCTTTTTCCAGTCCACTGGAACAGCAACAGCACCATTCCCTCATGTACACCATACATGAGGGAAAGGTGCTGAGGGAAAGATGAAGGAAAGGTGTATGGCCACTCAGGGAAAGTTGAGGGAAAGTTGAGGGAAAGGTGAAGGAAAGGTGAGGGAAAGGTGAGGGAAAGGTGTATGGTCACTGCATGGCAAATAACACAATGTTAAAGTGTAATAGGGAGCCTCCACTATAGGCAAGTGGTGGCCAACGGTGTTGCCAATAGAGTGACCAATAGATTATTGCCCAATGACCGCGAAGTAGAGGCAAATAAAAAATCTATTGTTAACGCAATTGGTACTCTACTATTAGTAACTAGCAAAGTACCCGTCCTCCAGACGGTCCCCCTCTCTCCCCACACTTCTTTCTTTCCCTCTTTTCTCTGTCTCTCATACCTGTTTTTCTCTCTCAACCCCGTCTTTGATTCCCCCCCTGCTCCCTCCCCTCTTCCTCATGCTCCCCCTCTTTGCCTTCTCTCCCGTCCCTCTGTCCCTTCCCCTACATCCTCTCCCTCCGGTCCCCTGCTCTCCCCATACTTCCCCCTTTTCCTCTTTTACCTTTCCCTCTTCTCTGTCTCTCATACCTGTTTTTCTCTCTCAACCCCATCTCTGATACCCCCCTCTCCCCCCCCTCTTCCTCATGCTCCCCCTCATCACTTTCTCTCCCTTCTCTGTCCCTTCCCATACATCCTCTCCCTCCCCTCCTCTTTTCCCTGCCCCTCTTCATTCCCTCCCCTGCCCCTCTTCTATTACCCCACCCTCTCCCTTTGCCTCACTCTCCCCTCCTACACCCTCTTCCTCCCCTACCCATCTCCAATATCCCCCCCCCCCCCGCCTCTTCTTCACTCTTCTTCCCCTTGAATCGACACAGTAGCTTGTGGCTAATGACGTAGTATCTCACAGGGGCTTTCCCAGGCTATAAATACAGTGGATATCCCAATTTAAAAAAGGCTTCAAAATCACATTTCTACCCCAGATACCTTCACAAACCACATACAACGTCCTCCAGAGAGGTTGGATAGAATTCTACAGAACAGTAAAACTGTTTGGAAAAAAAAACTCAAGAACATGTGAGACCCCACTTTTCTACCTCTCTTTTCTACCTCTTTTCGTAAAAATTGCTCTTCCCGTATATTATATGGATGAGTTGTTTCACTGTGGCAAATAGCGGCCAATGAATGGCCAATGACAATCTATTGGCTGAAGAAATCAAAACGTTTTGATTCTTCGGCCAATTACGGCAAGTTGTGGCCATTGACTTGCCACTCATTTGCAATGACTTGCCACTCATTTGCACCACCTCCTCCACTATGGCAAGTAGCAAGGCCAATAGAGTGGCCAAACTTGCCGCTATTTGCCGATAGTGGAGGCCCTCTATTACAGTTTACCGGCTGGTCGTGGCAACGGGGACCTTAACACACTCGGCATATCCTCATAAAACATTTCACTTTTTTGTCAAAGGGGGTAACCCAAATATTTGTATTTCAGCTTAATACTCTCTGATTCCGACAAGTGGTACATTTTCTTATTTGCTATGTACATTTGGTGGGGGGGGGGGTTGAGTATGGGGACACCTAAAGCTGCGATTTAATCGCTTGTATCTACGCTCATGGCTCGCTCTTGCTTCACTTATTTATAGTGTGCATTACTTTTGCTCTTCATCCGCTTTTATATTTAGCGCAATAGAAGCGCAGAGCAATTCTACTTGTTCTTATGAAATCATTGGCAAGATTGTTGGTCCATTCTTATTGTGCTATTGGACCGCTACTTAAACAGGCAGAAAGAGTGTTGTGTTGCTGCACTCAAATCAAACACATCTGCAACGTCAAAAAGAAGAGCCAACGTCAAATTTTAAGAGCTAGAAAGCACAGTAACCGATTCTATTGGACCGCTCTCACTTCACTCTGTCTTCGCTTGTTAGGCGCTCAGTGAAATAAAAAGAGCGCACCATGAGCAGACTAAGGTACGATTCCACTGGATCGCTTGTATGTGCTCATGGCTCGCTCTTGCTTCGCTTATTTATAGTGTGCATTTCGTTCGCTCTTCATCCACTTTTATATTTAGCGCAATACAAGCGCAGGGCGATTCTACTGGTGCGCTTGTTTCCATATGAAACCAATGGCTAGACTGTTGGTCCACTCTCATTATGCTCTTGGACCTCTACTAAAAGCTATGGAAAGAGCATCATGATGCTGCGCTCAAATCAAACATATCAGATATTAGCGCAGTGTCAAAAAGAAGCGCCAACATCAAATTTTAAGAGGTATAGAAAGCGCAGTAACCAATTCTATTGCACCACTCTGGGTTCACTCTGCCTTTGCTTGTTAGGCGCTTGGGGAAATAAAAAGAGCGGACTATGAGCGGGCCAAAAGAGCGAGCCAGTGGAATCGTAGCCTAAGTCACTACAATTCAGGGTTTTCTGTTCATGATGCGCAATATTGTCCATCTAATGAAACTAAAAAAACATTACTTTTTAAAACCTTTTGATAATGTTATTCAGACATTTTCTTTAGGATATAATTATCTAGCCAGAATTCAATATGGCCGCCCCAACTAACCGTTACGTCACAATCCACCTCTTCTTTGGGTTCCTGTGCCGTTAAGACATTTGCATCCAACCCAACAAAAAAAGTCAAAATATTATATTTAACACTAGGGGCAAATCTCACAACATCGAGGATAGAGTACTATAACAATCTTCCAGTGTCAAACACACTCACTCTCAGTGCCCTTACGCACCCTATCGCATTTTATCGTCTTATCACAAAATATATCAAATGTGTCATATTTATCATGTTTTAAACATAAATATGAAAATTAATTGTTTTCCGATCGGTAATTTCATCAGGTGAATTGTGAGAGAAGTAAATGATACCCAACAAGTGATGCAAGTGGCTAAATCATTATGGGGAACACCCTAAGGCGAGGTGTAGTTATTAGCCTGAGCAAGCTGGGGTTAATCTGGCACCCATGGGTAAGTTGGGCAAACTGATGGTAAGAGCTTCAGACAAGACACCAGGGTTTGACAGCCCTGTCCTTTCCACCAGAAACCACAACAAGAATAGGGGAATTGCATGACCACCATCTTGAATCCTGATTAGCATGGATGTATGGGAGCTGTATAATACTAGGTGTGTCTTAGAATATTTGGTATTGTGCTGACTTAGAAAGTCTGTTCGGTTATGTTGAACCATATTTCGAACATGAATTCTGTCTTAAATCTAATTTATTTGAGAGGATTGGTGAAGGCGAACTGTACATGTTCAGACGACTTTACCCTAATGAAGGAAGGCATTTTCATTAGGTTTTAGTTGGCTTCCGAGCTCGTGCAGCACTTCCTAAACAAGAGCTAAGGGGACCTTGAGATCCTGAGACCCATTGTTTCCTGTTTCATATAAACCGAATATTTTCCTTTTGTGCCTAATCTTAATAATGAATAACTTCCATTTTCATACAATAAAGTCATAGAGAAACAGTTCAGAGACCAGATTTAGATAAAGAAGTCCCTTCAATTCGTTTCACAGTTTGTTAATTAAGGTGAACATTTAGTGAAAGGTTGAGATACTACCCAGATCCCTAATCCATTAGAGCTTTGCACGTGACCCTTTACAACCAATCAGTGAACCAGGTTAAGGAGATCAACCAATCAAATACAATTGCTCCATTACAAAAAGGGTATGTATACATGTGTATCCAGTAGAAGAGCAGAAATCTGAGTAAGGGTCAGGCTAGAAAAAATGAACAGTTGAATACCATTGAAATGAAAGAAAGAATTAAGAATAAAATAACTTCAAAATACTAAACTAAATCACATCCGGATAACTATACTTTATGATGTCTTTATGAGCAACGTCGATTACTGTTAATTTTGTTAATTCCATACATCCCCTGAAGAATTTAAAGGAGTTCGAAACATTTAACATGACGTATTGAATAAACTACTAAAAACTGGAATGAGTGGTTGTACTTATTTAGGTCTTCTCCTTTCTTCTTGAGTAGTAGTAAAAAATACTCTATAGATCTATAGTCTATAATGAGAAAGACATTATAGGTCTCGTTCCAATATAATATTCAATATATAAATTGTAATAATTATAAAATGTGATGTGTCTTTTCAACTTGCAAAAACATAAACACAAAATTGAAATAACAGCAGTCTTGAATAAATGGGGATGGAAGGTGGTTTAAGTTATTGTTTTAGGGGATATTGTCCAGGCGGAGTGTCATTGTCTTAGGGGGGGATATTGGCAAATGGCAAAATAGCAATATGTCGTTCTCTCCCATATTCATGTCATGATAGAAATACATATTAATTTAGACTCTAACACATTCAATATCGGCTGTATATATATTCAAGGTGATACACAATAGGAAACAAATACAACTCGAATATTTAATGCCTGACATGACTGTGTGTACCCATATTTGTGAAAAATACCAACCAGGTTATAGGCCTAAATTTACATTTCCAGTTTTACAAGTCAAAGAGTACGATCAAAGGCATCTAATTATTTCATGGATTTAAACTCAGGGCTATATACATATTTGTTGGTATTGCATATAGTTCTGTGATTTAAAAGGTACATTCGTAAGTTACGGTGGATCTGTACAATGGTAATGGAATCTTGGAATCGAGATATGGAAGATATGGTAAAACATTTGGATATTGAAGGCATGATTCTCAATTTTGCTGCTATAATTAGTGTTACATTATATACGGATTCTATGGTTTCTCCGGTTTAAAGTCAGATTCTGTTCTTGGATTAACTCCCTTCATTCATATTGATTCCATTATCTTTACATTACAACATAATCAAATAATTCCACTGTGGGAATTAAGACTAATAACATTAAATCATAAGGTCTCAACGAGATTGCTTAAAATGACAAAATTATGGATGTTCATGACCAACCAAGACGTTCGTTGTCAAGGGCTTTATGGAAGCTTTTACTTCTATAACGGGTAATTTCTTTATTTTTTCTTCTTCCATCTTTTTCTCTCATACTTGAAGATACATTCTCATAAACAAACAGTAAAGTTCAAAACATTTAAAATGTTAAAAATACTATCTAAAGGGACACAATTATTGTCAATGAGGGATTAATCAAGAGAGCTCTCCTAAAACTGAAAATATTAATATTAAGTTTGGATTTTGAAATGAATAGGAGACTTCACATATTGACAGTAGCGCCACACTAGGAGTGGTGGTAATGACCCAAACTCTGAGGACAGGCACACATACAGCGGTCATATACCTTCAGCAAAGGCAGCCAACTTTCCCTACCTTTCTCTCCAAGAATTCTACCTCTGTGCCCTATAAACTAGCTAGGGATATAAGATAACATTTAAGAGTAATTATGCCAAATTCCAGGTAGATTCATCTTCCAATTTTTAGTATGGAAACATTTGTCAGAGTTTATCTACAAAAAGAGATGTTAGTGAAGGGACACACAGGCAGAGGCTTAGTAGTGGAGCCAAGTCGGCTGAAAATGTACAAATCGCCTTGACCAAATCTCTCAAATCACTTGAATTGAATACAAAAATGTTGTTCAAAGTACCGTTCAAAATAACTGAACATATATCTTAATTCAAAATAATACCAAATATACCGAGATATACCTAGTATGTATCGTTTTGCAGTCCACTTCAGCAGTATTTATTGAAGGTGTCGAGCTGCAAATTGTACATTTTTAGGCGATCCGACCCAGTGTTGTTGATGTGGTAAGATATTCCAATATAATGTGGTAAGTATTGCACCATATTGAGGTAATGGGTAAGGTTTACTGATGAATACTTGCCCCTATCATCATGTCCCTCAACTAAACCCTCTGTCCACTGAGACAGCTATGTCTTACTAAGTTAAAACTAAGATATTATCCCAAAAGGTTTGAGTAACCTTGAAACATATCCAAGAACAAAGACATCATACAAGTTTAGAATATACACATGCCATTATTTGGGTGTGATTAACGGAGTTTCTTGGAATCAGCAGGCCTTGTCATTACAAGTATGTGGACGCAGTCATTATTGTTTGTTAAAGCTGCCCTCTCAGTTAACGTCAGTCAAGAAGTTAAGATTTTCTACTTTTTGTTCCGTTCTTTTCCCACCCACCTTTGCTACTGGGTCTTATAGAAGTCTATGGAGTCAATGTAGGAGCCTATAGGAAGTTGAACACCATGGCACCTGACATTCTTTCTTCTCCCTGCTCTATCCGGTCCTCCCTCTTCCTCCTGCTCTTTTCTTCCTCTCCCTTCCTCCTTTTCTGCTCGCCCTCCTTCTCTACTCACCCTCTCTCTCTCCTCCTCCCTCTCTCCTCCTTCCTCTCTCCTCCTCCCTGTCTCCTCCCTCTCTTCTCCTCCCCCTGTCTCCTCCTCCCTCTCTCCCCTCCTCCCTCTCACCTCCTCCCTGTCTCCTCCTCCCTCCCTCTCTCCTCCTACATATCTCCTCCTCTCTCCCTCCTCCTCCCTGTCTCCTCCTACCTCCCTCCTTCTCCCTCTCTCTCACCTACTCCCTGTCTCCTCCTCCTCCCTCTTACCTCCTTCCTGTCTCCTCCTCCCTCCTTCTCCCTCTCTCTCCCTCTCATCTCCTCCCTCTCTCCTCCTGCCTCTCACCTCCTGCCTCTCTCTTCCTCTCTCCTTCTCCCTGTCTCCTCCTCCCTCTCACCTCCTTCCTCTCACCTCCTCCCTCTCTCCTCCTCCCTGTCTCCTCCTCCATCTCTTCTCCTCCCTACTTCTCCCTCTTTCTCCCTGTCTCCTCCTCTCTGTCTCCTCCTCCCTCCTTCCTTCTCCCTCTCTCCTCCTCCCTGTCTCTTCCTCCCACTTTTCTCAATCCTTCTCCCTCTTTCTCCCTGTCCCCTCCTCCCTGTTTCCGCCTCCCTCTCACCTCCTACCTCTCTTCTCCTTCCTCTCTCCTCCTCCCTTTCTCCTCCTTCCTCTCTCCTCCTCCCTCTCTCCTCCTCCCTCTCACCTCCTCCTTCCTTCTCCCTCTCATCTCCTCCTTCCTTCTCCCTCTCACCTCGTCCCTCTCACTTCCTCCTCCTCCTTCCCCTCCCTCGTCCTTCTCTCCACTGGCCTCCAGATCACTGTCTTGCCTGGCACCCAGACCGTCCACTACCAGTAACCTATCCCACCCACCCACCCTCACCTATTATCCCTCATCTCTATTCGAATAAACTCAAGGCTTTCACCACAATTATACAATTTTAGTCAAGGAACTTAAATAAAACCGAACAAAGATAATAACATTTTACTACAATGTTTCCCAATGGCCGCTTCCAACTATTCATTCAGTAATGAAAACTACTAGAGGCACTGTTGCGCATTCCGGTGACAGAGGACTGTTTAATATAAATACAATAACGTTAATAATTCATAGTAACTGATATGAATGCAATTACAGAGCGAAATACCTAGCATCTCTTGGTGTCGGTGGACCTCTGTACAAACATAACAAATACACCTGGTTCATACAATACATTATCAATGAAAACAAAACAAACAAAAGTGGGGTGTATGGAAAGCATTGTCAAGCAGTTACACAATGCTTGATTTCATTTTTTGCTACTTCTAACGCTATGAAAAAAATGAAATGTATGCAGACAAAATTTATTTTCACATAGAAATGAACGCATCAAGTATCAAACAACCCTAGCCTTCAAAACTAAATTGAAAATATACCTTATGACCAATGTCATAATGTTACCCAACTCACTTAGACCCCTACATGGTACCCATGGTTATAAAGACTATGACCTGAGTCATAATCCTATACTACTCCAAGATACCTTGTCTGTCCCATCCGACCCCTTTCACCCCTTCCACCGCCCGCCCCCCCCCTACCACTACATCTCATCACTCATACCTCTCCCCTTATCATCCCCTTTTTCACACAAAATGTAATAACCAAGACTGTATTTGACCTCACTCACAATTATTGATATTAAAATGTATAAGTTGAGAATTCAGGGTGTGAAGGAAGACCGGGTCTGACCCGAGTCACATTAAGTATGGCCTAAAGCCAGCATATGAACCTGAATAAAATGTGTCAAAAAAAATGTAGGCGATCATGTCGGCGACCATTCAACAACTTCAACAACTTCTCGCCCGTCGGCTATGTCGGCCACCATCTCCACCACAATTTGCGCACTGTGGAAAGGATCAGTGAAATTGAAAATAAAAGATATAACGAAATTGGGCATTAATGAAAATACTCTTCAAATTAATCCTTGAATTCTTTGAGACGAGAATCCGGGTATTTGCAGGTGGCGCTGCGATCGGCGGCAAAAACTCGGGTGAATACAAGAGCTGAGTCTCATAGGCGCTAACGTTAAACTACCTGTTTTCAACCCCTTTGAAACCATACATAAACGGGTCAAAATGCTATGATCTTACATGGATATATCAATTATAGTTCATACATTGCAGTCGCTTGTTCCGTTTAGCCGACAAATGTGTATACTTTAAGATATCAAGGGGGAAAGTTAGAGATTTTAAGCTGGGTTGCTATGGTCGTCAAGGGCCGGATTCCCCCAAGTCCCGGCCCACTGCTCGCCAAGATGCACTGTCACGTGACCAGATGACCGGAGGCCGTGTCAAAGAATTAGTCCTTGAATGTTTCAGAATGTTTAAGAAACAATTCGGATAGGGTAATCCCGGTTTCGATAGTATACCTATTACATCACAATCCTCATGTATTCCACGCCCACCTTTGCCCTTTTTTTAACAAATTTATTTATTCAGGAAATTTTAACATAATTATAGCACGCTCATCCGTAGAAGGATTTTCGTTGTTGCCTGAGAATATACAGAAATTAAACATATAGAGAGAGGGCATGATGATAATTAGACAATCAAAGTACTACAAAAATCAAATTAAATAACAAATCAGGAGTAATGGATGAAATAAAATTTGATGAGATGAAAAAATAATCCAATCTAGTCGATAAGCATTACAACATATAGACGTATGAGAGGATGTTGGTTATTTCCGAATGTACAAACACATAATATACAACCATAAGGTAAACGCAGGCGGCATGGCTGGTAATATAGTATAGGTCATCAAAATAGACCAAACAATATTAGCGAGACATAAGTTATAGAAACAGGCATAATATAGCCTTCCACTCTCTAACGCCCACTTGCCCGAGCTGCACGTACAATTTTTTTCTTTTATTGCATTTATATGTATACATATATTTATATATTATGGCGAATAAAACCTCCTTTCGGTTGTTTCAAGGCCATTCCTTCTCTTGACTTCTTCCTTTCTCACTTAACAGGCGTCCGAGCCACATATTTGTATAATATCTTGCTGAATAAAATCTGACCAGAGGATGTTGACCGCCCTTTCATTAATTGAAGAGATTAATTATAAATATAGGAAGTTCTAAATCGGTACAGACAGACAACTTTCATCTTCATCATGAGTGTTATCTTTCTGATACTTTTACATCTCAGTGCTTAAAATGTCTGCAATAATAATTTGAAAAACTATGTTACTTTTAGTTTGAGTAGATTTGATGTCATCAGACGGAATCATCTTCAAAATGCATTGAGAATTAGGATAATGACGTGCTCCTACTTTTACTCCACCTACTTCCCTCACATTTCTGGAAAGATTTTGTTGCATTAACTTGGATTGTGTTTAATGCACGCATATTCTATGCATCGTGTATTTTGAATTGTTAAAGCTGCACTCTTTGTTAACATCAGTCAAATACTAAAAAAATTCTATTTTTTGTTTTGTTCCTTTTAAACACATCAGCTAATCATTTGACCAACACTTTGGGGGGTTTTGTCCGAATGTTTTTACCGCAGGGCTTCATACAGTCCATTCATAATTCGGAGACTTGCCAAATTCCTTTCCTGCAATGATTTCACTTATCGTTCACCAATGGCCACATTGTCAGCTATTATCACAAAACAAATGTACTCATGTGAAATTGCTTGCCCGAAATTCAACGACTTATATGACGGAATTTGTCAATATTCTGGTGCTGTTATATTACATTAGATGCATTTATAATTGTCCCTACACATGTTACCATAGTAAATTAATCTTAGTGCCAGATTTCTAGATTTCTTATCATATGCTGTTAAAGTTGTTAATGTTCGGGAAAACAAGTATAGATGGAACTGTATTGCTTATTGCCAAAAGAAGAATTCATGAGGAGGTATTTATGATGAATAAAATATACTGGCATATATATTGGCATATATTGGCATGTGATATAATAGCTTGGGGTTTAATGGAGTAGTCCTGAAATCATAAACTACGCCAGCAGAAATAGTGGTTGTTTTGAATGGCCTCCTAAAAGTCAACTACTGGAGTAGTCCTGAAATCATAAACTACGCCAGCAGAAATAGTGGTTGTTCTAAATGGCCACCTAAAGGTCAAGCAAAAGAAGTATACATCATACTCTGACAAGAATGTAGTTGATGGCTTATAAGGCTGCCTTGCAGAACACCATGAGTCAAACCCCTTCATCAAATCCGAACTTCTGAAATTGCTTGCCCGAATTTCAATTCAACACATTCCATTAACCTTTACTTACTACCTAGCGAAGCTTTATTTTCGCACCAAAGATATGTGAAAATCATCGTGTTATAGGCCTATGTTCATAAAGGGCTGATGTTGCTATAAATGTACAATTCACCTTAGTCAATTCTCGCGAATAACACCAAATTAAAACAAAAATAAGGTTCAAAATATGGTTCAACATAGACTTTCAGACTTTTTGAATCAACACATTACCAAATATACTCATATATACCTAGCATTCATCATTGTTCAGTCTAATTAAGCAGAATTTACTAAATGCAAATTGTACATTTTCAGACGGCTTCACCCAAAGATTACTCAGACCACTATATAACTTGACTTTAAAGTGCAATTATAGGGGCTACAGATATAGTTATAGCCATTGCCTCCAGCTCATCCATTATAACAATGGATTTTAACAGTTATGTTAAAGAAAATACAATCAGTACTGGTTGACTCATAAATACCCTTGGGGAAAACACATCCTCTCCCGGACTTACCTGCTCTGTTTGGATAAGCTCATTGTAGTTGAGAGATGTATAAAATCATCAGAATTAAAAGCAATCTTGCTGAGCTTAGGTGTAAACATGATTGTACCCACACTTGGGAATTTAAGAGATTATTTTGGGAATCCTGGTCATTAACTGGCTTCTTGTATGTCTATCACATCGATTGCTTCTACAAGGGGTAATGTAAGTTCATGGACAAAACAGTAAAAAATGCTACCTATAATTGTGACTCCTCTAGTCTGTATTTTCAGACTACATTGCACTTGAATATCTGTGAAACCACTTATCTTACAACTTTCCCTTGTCAAAATAAACTACCTTCTATGAAAAGGGGGAAGAAGAAAGTTCTAATATGGTGGGATTAATCAAATGAAATGATTTACAGTACAACATAGCTACTATGGGTTTTAAACAATTTGGGTATGCTCATTTCTAAGCCCAAAGACCAAAAGCTTAAATTACCTGAACCTTTCTTTGGAAGACGGTTACCTATGAGCTAAGTGACTTTCCATAAAATGTGTATGTTTGGTTTTCTAATACATATCACGGACTTCAAGGTTTTTTTAATTTGGGTGATCATATCAGAAGAACAGTAATGAAAGCTCCCCATTTTGTAGAAACACTATAGGTTCTCTGGTTTTATCCTATGTGGGTTGTTAGAAATAGTTTGTTTCCTAAAGTCACAATGTTTCATAGATGTGTTTCTTAAATATTATGCTAGATCGGTTTATTCTGTACGTGTTGTTTTAAAAGGGCAACAGTTTCCTACAGAATAAAGCATTGTTAGACTGTGTGTTCAGGTTGCTAATTTGTGCATTTTATTTCCTAAAGCTTCAGGTATTTGTAGATGTAGGCTTTTTTCACTACGAAATAATGATCTATATTCCGACTCAACAATCTTCAGGTTTTGAGGTTTTTAATACATTATGTAAGTCAAAATAGTCCCCATAATCAGTCATAAAGGCTTCACCAATATTTCTATTCTGTACGAGGACGAAAGATATAAAAAAAAACTTCTGGTGCCAATTTTCTTTAAACAATATAAGCTCTGGTTCAGGGGAGCATATTTCCCGGTGGCCGTATGCAATATGGCGTCCGCCAATCAAAAGGCTTGTTGTTTGTTTATGATGACGCTGCACATTCCTCTGTGATTGCGTTTTAGTTGCGTGTCACTGATCACGGAGGGCGTCTCTGATAGAACCTTTGCATGGCTGCCATCTTGAGATCAATAAGAATAGAGCCTTTTGAAATGATATCATGTTTTATTATAATGATATTATAACAATGATTAACCACATTAGAATTGACATTCCAAATTATCATTAAGAATAAGTATTACTTACGTAATTAATTAATTGTAGTATTATGCAAGTCAAGTAAGAGGATCAGGTAACACCAGAGTTCCCGTACAAACGTATTAACCAATCACTAGCAACCACGTCAACTCTACAACCAATGTGTACACGCTTTCACCAATAAACCGTTTCTTTCTTATTTGATAATAGTTTTCCAACTTATAACAATCGCCTATCTTTGAATCTGGAAAGACCATTCAACTGACTACAAGAACGGAATACATTTTTAAATATTCCTTCTGGTTAGTCCTTGTTATTTTGCTCAGATTCCTCAAAGATTCATAACAAATTATGCATTAGCGAAATGAATAATGTATGAAACAGAAATCCCATATAAGATAAGAGAAGAGAGTTCTTTATTCGTCATAAGATGGTTCAGACAAAAATGTTGTAGTCATCTCAAAAAGAGATATTTTATATAAGATGAATATTTGTATAGGAATAACAAGTGTCATGATGGTGGGGAGTGATTTAAAGTAATCGAGGCAAGCACTTGCTCATGCATTGTCTGTTGACAGGAAATACAAGAGGTTTAATGGTAATGACTGAAATATTTTGGCACTATAGATGGTCGTCAGAATTCGTAAGATCCTTTAGAGTGATGAAAGAAGCGAATAGTTATGTCTGCAATACTAAGCCTATGGGAGTTTTGCACTTCCTGTTAGCAAACTGATGAACTCTCTGCCGCCAACAACTTGCACTCCCTTTTGAAAGTCAAATGTCTATCTTTTCTTTCTACACATGCTAATCAAGGCTTTCTCATAATAAGCGTAGGCCATGCAGCACATGAACATAATTTGCCATCGGGGAATATGTGCACTTTACTAATGTTTCTGTAGACCCATTCATGCTAGATGTATCTCATGAACTTGAATGGCAATATTTCAGATGCTCCTATCCCCATAGTACTGGTGAGAATGTATGTTTGACATTTCGGAGACATTGACTTGAACATAATGTGATAAGTTACAAAATGAGACAGAAGTTGCAGAATTGATTTTTCTCAAAGTGTTTTATGCACGAGACCTCGTTCCTAGAATGTCCTTTTTTTCGAGTAGCCTACCTTTAAGTCGTATAAATACATCTCATATAAATACATGTTTTCTACGTGTACCATTTTTCAAACATCATAATATTGCACCTTTGACTTGATCTCGGGCACTATGTATCTGTCTCACATAGACTCTAAATCTGTCTCTACCAATCTGTTGCACAACAGTGAAGAAATACAGCATGCTAAAAGGGTTCTATTTGAGGGTTGAACGGCAATAAGGGTAGGTCTACTAAGTTACTTAGAGTAGTTGAAGAGAAAGAAGTAGGAAGAGAGAAGAAGGAGAGATGAAGCAAATTTATCCTGTGCGTATAATAACAAGGATTTAACACCCTGCTTCATTGACACACTCCAAATTGACACACTCCAAATAACTTAGAGATGGCCTTAACTTTGGCCCTTACAACATTGTAAGGGCCAAAGTTAAGGCCATCTCTAAGTTATTTGGAGTGTGTCAGAGAGACACCTTATTATTGCTGTATAAAACTACCATACTCCCCCATATTGATTATGGAGATGTATTTTACAATGTAGCTCCCCAGAAACAACTAC
This sequence comes from Sthenelais limicola, assembly GCA_942159475.1. Lineage (NCBI taxonomy): Eukaryota > Metazoa > Annelida > Polychaeta > Phyllodocida > Sigalionidae > Sthenelais > Sthenelais limicola. Next base: position 68,515,428 of record OW804098.1, read on the forward strand.
AAAAGTTACAATCATTACAGAACGCCTCATTTAAGATCATATTGGGACTACCCAAACTTACGAGTACCAAACAAATACATGTAACTCTTGATATGCCGACCCTTAAAACTAGAAGGGAAATGCATATGCTAGGGAGAGCTTTTTCCAGGGTAAAAACTGGGAAAAATATTGACACCAGAGGCATTGGTCTTAGAAATCTTACCAAAGGGAGGAAAATGGTAGTACCTCATCCCAAAAATGAAATGTTTAAAAAATCCTACCTCTACAATATGGCAGTCCTTTGGAATAAATTGCCGGACAAAACCCAGATTTTACAATCGAACAAGGAATTTAACCGATATTTGAAGCAAATGTATCCATCTGAATACGACCAATATCTTAGCGAACCTATTACTGAAATAATTGATTGAACATTGTGACTAGTTGTTTGTACCGAGTATGTAGTATTTTATCCATGCTAAATTTACAGAGTTGTGAGTTGACCGATGTATGTATTATATTCATGCAAATTTACAGAGTAGTGAATTGACATAAACCAACCAAGTTGAAACCTGATTTCGGGTATAGAACTGAGGTACATAATACCTAATTTTAAAGATCGAGACATCGATGGGTAGATATATCAGGGTTGGATGGCGGGGTGATCTTTGTTTAAAGATCTTATCAATAATATCAATTGTATGTTAATGATGTTATATTGCTCTAAAAATACTGTGACGATGCCTAGTAAATAATGGCAACGACTGAATTCCGTCCATATAGATTGTAGTACATAATATGTAGCCACATTATAGGGATATCCCCCAGTAACTACTTCGGATATGTTGTTAATAATGAACTATGATATACCTGTTGTAAAAATGTATGAACATAAATGGAAAGGTCTTAGAGTATACAAAGACTTAACTATTGCCAAAGTACTCACTGTATGTAAATTAGAACCAATAGAGCGTAACTCAGATATAATTGTATATGTAAATCTCGAGACATGTAAGATACTTTATTTTATTTATTTTTGGACTCAGTGGAAGACCTACTCTGTAGAATTGTACGCCCGTTTCATGATTATGTAACTGTTGACAAACCATGAATAAAAATTCAATATATATATATATTGAGAAGAAGTGAAATACAGATTTCCACAGCCAATACATCTTCTTTCTTCCCTCCTGCACTAACATCACTTTTAATCCAGAGATATGATAAATAAGTTTGATAGCGCCATTGTTTCTTTGTTTTCGATATAGCTACGTCCTTATAAGCCGTAACAATGATTGTAATGGACATTCTTTCATTTAGTTAGGTGGTCGGTTCACATTCTGGTGAACCCTTAACCTGATTAATAATAAAACCTGTTTGTTTGTGTTAAACCTTACTTCGGACCTCATTTATGTCTTAAATTTGGGTTATGTAAGAGGATTGGTGAAGTTGGATTGTACAAATTCAGGTGACTTTACCCATGGGGGCAATTGGCAAGCTAACGAACCTAGCCTGTGCAATAAAACGGGTGTTTCGACAGTTTGCACAGGAAACCTATCTTCAAAATTGATTAACTGAAGACTTTTGATTCTCATTCTTTCTTCATGACAGCCTAATCTCCAACAAGAATGTCCGTTATCGAGTTTATTAAGCATCTCAAAATGTCACCTTTTGTCAAACCTTAGGGGTAATATATCACAATAGAAATCATATGGACTTGTATGTCTAACAGCAATAACCAAGCACATTTCATGTAGACGCTAAAGCAGTCTGATTTGTGCTTTGTCATGTTCACAATCCCCGATTAGAAAATTTTGAAATCACTCGTTGTGAAGTGATTGCTTTCCATGAAGTCTCATCTTCATGAATATTTAACTGCACTTTTAGACTTGAATTGAGGATATGAGCCAGACGTAAATGCCGGATAGTGAGACATGAAGGTTATCTCTAATTCCCTTGATAGTTGCAGGGGCCTAGTCTCTCAGTGCTTAATCAATGTATTAAAGCTGCATTATCAGCTATTGCGACAAAAGAAATCTCACCAAAATTATGCACATTGACTTATAGGGCTGATAAGAATATCAATATTCTGCTGTTGTTATTATTTATACAATAATTTGAAGACAGCCGCTGGTGAGCGATAATAACTCAAAAATCCTTTATCAATTATTTCCGGATATCTGTAAAATATATAGTGATATCCATAAATGTGATAAGCATCGATCCGCAATAACTAGGCGTATCATGAAGGCCTATTGCCAAGCATATTGCGGCTAGTATGGCTCCACCTTAAACTAGGTTTGGTTAATATTCAAGTTTCAACATAAGCAATAGATAATCCTATATTTGATAACAAAACTAATTAATACAGACTTCATTTAGGTAATTGCGATACACAACTTTTAGCAGTAGATTCAATCAATTTCTCTGGGAGAAATATAGTCTGCTCACTAGGTACAGACATACCACGTAATTAATTTATTATGAACGAGAAAGAAACACATAATTATTCAATTTAAACGGTTAAACTTCTTTTGGGGTAAACATGTTAGCCTAAATGTATGATTTGAGTCAAGTCTTTGAGATGATCGATTGATATATAATTATTGATGAGAGTCACTGAGGTAGGGAGTGTTGATGTTTCAACACACTGAACCATAGCCCCTCTGAGTATTATGTAATAATAATATATGATCAATATTGTTCAATTTTAACAATATCAGAGACGACATCAAGAACGAGAAAGAAGCACAGACTCAATTTAAATGGTTTTATTTCTTTCGGGGTAAACGTTAAATGTATGATTTGAGTCAAGTCTTTGAGTTAACAGATTAATATATATTAGCAAATACCCGTGCTACGGACAAGATTTGCTAGTGGGACAGTAAGGCCCACATCTTCATTTCTCCTTAACTAAATATGTGTATTGGATGGAGGGAGGAGGAAGCGGAGGAGAAGGTAGATTATGTTACTGACTTACATTTATTCTAATGGTGCAGCGTTGAACTCTCTTGCTATGACAACACGTTCTTTCTTTTGATGCGAAATTTAACCTGTTTGACTCATGTATTAGTGGAACGGGTTCCCACTATGCCAAAGGATGTCCACCATGAAAATAGCAGCAATCCCTCCAGGGGTTAAGGAGGAGATGAAGAGAATTACACTTTTCTCTCCCATCATCTTTCTCTTTCATCTTCTCTCCGTAACTTAGTGCACATATCAATATTCGTACCTCAAATGGTACACTGTTAAGATGCTTCTTTTGGTCACTGTTCACCTTCAGATACATATTCAGAGGCGAGATGGATACAGAGTGTATGAGGCAAAGGAACAGAGAGATTAATAGAAGGCTATGTAATGAAATAATGGGAATGGAACTGTGCACACCATTTATAATGTATGAAAAGTTGTAGGTTTGAGTATTTTATAATACTAAAACTGACTTGTCATGAAAGGTTCTTAACACTAACAGTAAACTAAAGGCATTCCTCCAGATTTCCGCAGTCTGAATGAGTCAAAGACAGGAAAGGAAACAGGGAATTCGAGACAAAATATGGGAAGACAGATGGAGACAGAGACAGGGGACAGATTATAATTATTAGAGTAATTATGAAGGAAAAAATAGGAATAAAAAGGTTTAAACTTTAAACAGATTTGTTGTGGATGGAGGGAGGAGGAAGCGGAGGAGAAGGTAGATTATGTTACTGATTATGTTGCTAGGACAACACGTTCTTTCTTATGATGCGACATTGAACCTGTTTTACTCATGTTAGCTGGTTGTCCAGTAACTGCGATCTTATGGGAAGTCAGACGTAAACAGGTGGGCGTAAAAAAGGCACTTAAAATCTCTAATAATATTTTCATGTCTAATGTTTTCCATTGTCTGGCTTATAGGATTTCCTAATGTATCTTTTTCTGTCCTTTTTCTTAATAATATACATTGTGCCTGATTTCACCACATTTTTTACTGTTTGTAAAAATGTGGTCAATTGTTGATGAGGATTTTTTACTAACCCTGCTTGGAACATTTATTGCTGGCGAGAGTCCAAATTGTTTAACAAAATCCAGTTTCCCCATGTCACGATTTATGTTGAAGTCACCCACCACATAAATATCTTTTGATAGAGGTACCTTGTTAAGTATTTCAGTTAACCATTCAATCCCATCATTCAGGTTAGCCTGAGGGGGTCTATATGCATTTATTAGTATAATGGATTTAGCTCCACCTTTCCTGCACTCAATGACCTGGGCTTCTAGGTATTTGTCCGATATATATTTAATTTTTCATAAATTGTATCATTTATGATATAATCATTGCTAATATAAATGAGAATACCACCCCATTTCTTCTTTTCCTGTATATCTACTCTGGGAATCTGATATCCTCCAATATACATTTGATTATCACTAATGCTATCATGTAGCCATGTTTCTTGTAATGCAAGAATATCAATCATTTAATACAAATGATTTAACTTGAAGATATTTTGGTGTGAGGCTCCGAATATGACACTATTTTCACACATTTTGCTTCTGACAATGTTTCCTCAGAAGTATTTATCTCACTGTTATTAATTATATCACTACTTTTTTCTGACATTTGGTGGTATTGACATATTCCAGGTATTAATCTGGTTGAATGTTCTACTCTTTACATTCTTATATATACACAATAACATTTCTATATGACTTAACATTTTCAATTGGTTTAAACTGTTGTTCAATCCTCTAACTGAGTAATCATTATACTCAGATCACCTTCAAAACCTTCTTATTCTTAATAAGATTCTGTACTTAACTTTCAGTTACTTTAGAAGGCTAATATGAATATTCAGTTAAGGAGCTTTTAGAATTAATCAATATCAATCAGTCAGGATATTTCGGAACATTTCCAGGTGAGCATTCCGAGAAACACTTTGATGTCCATGTCCGGATTCAATCCTATTACTTCTACGTATATTTCTCAAGCTGCCTAATAACTTAACAAAAAGATAATTTGCCATCTGAGTTTCTTTGTAGGTTCTTCATAATACATCATAACGTTTATCATCTTACCCTGCTTTTAGGTAATGTACAGCTGACATATCAAGTGATCTATTGTATACAAATATAACAGTTCAGAAGCAATCCGAATTTCGGGGCCCCGAACAGCCGGAAGAAATGGTACCTTCGTTGTATCATATAGGCATGTCGACCCTTTTGTCAACCCCTTACATTTACTCATTTGTACTACTCTGTACTTACTGAAAGTGGCAAATAAATGACAACTTATCTTATCTTAATCCCATATTCAACATTTTAAAATCTCAGCAGTGATAATAGTGACATTTTCACCTGTGTTAATTGTTTATGTATGATATGTGATTCGCACGCCTGGTAATTAACGTATAGATGACACAAGAGAGGAGATGGCCTTGAAACCTGCTTCAGGAGGTTTTATTTCCCATAATCATACAGATACATACCAATAAAGAAAAAAATGTGTACGTGCAGCAAGAGCGGAGGAGCGTTAAGGAGTGGAAGGAATAGGTGGGCGTGGAACGGAGGATATTATGGCGTCATATGTAAACCCTGGGTGACGTCATAACCGGGACCAAGGGGGGCGTGGTTACCTGGGTGGCGTCGTTGAGGCGATGTCCCTCAATATATACGGTGATGGTTCACCTGCACATATAATAATTAAAATAATAGATGAATATGACTATGAATAAACGAACACTAAGGACCTGATATTCCTAACAAGATGTGTCTAATTTACACCGGATGTAAAGGTTCCCACCATTATGCTAATTAGTAATGCTAATTAAGTTGATCAAGATATTAAATTCTTGTCCTTGGATGAACTATGTTTAATTCAAAGTCTGCTTCAATGTTTATCTAAGGCCTCTTTACAGACTTCGTATGATCATGTGCCACTGTTCCCACCACAATGATTCGATATTGTTCATTTAATAAGCTTCATTAAATAATGTCTGATTATTTCTTGCAACACAACATTACGAAATGACTGTAATGCGACCGGCACCTTTTGTCAGAATGATGTGTTTTTAACTATAGTTCCCTCGGAATCCTTGAATGTGAATGCAATCATTTGATGTGAAATATTTATGAAGTTAATCAAATACATGGAATACTTCTGGTATTCCATCCACGTTTGCTTGCTGTATATGACTCTACCTACTATATATCTATCTTTCAACCTCTTTCACATCTCTGTCTATCTATCTTTATTAATATACACACATTGGTCTGAAAACAAGTTATGTACGAGTCATGTACTGTTGCCATGGCACCTATCTGGTTTTGTTATGCCGCTAGGTCTCGAGAGAGATCCTCAGGTCAGTAAAAACTTGTGGGCACTTTCTGTATACAGCCTCCTACACACTGCTCACTTTATTCAAATTATATTTCCAAGCAAACCATTAAATAATTCCTAAATATAAACTTGAGATTTTAAGTTTAACCACACTCTGAAGGCGCCTATAAGGCCTGTTGTATAGGGTTGCGAGAACCTCACGTACATGTCCTCGCATCTCAGTAATAAGTGTCTCGTAAGTTGAAAGCATGTGTATTTAAGCCCCGAAATTCGTATCTCCTCGTAAATACACCTCCGCATCTCCCTCTAGCTGTGCATAAGGACTTTTTTCTGGTAAATATTTCGCAAATGTCTACGAGCATTTTGAAGGCTGCACATCTTTTCGCATCTCCTTGTAACCTGGTTTGTTACATAATTTATACTTTCATTTTGTAGTGTGGGAAGGGATAGAGGTAGGAGCACAGGTGGTATTTATGTTTAAATGGGGTTAACAAGTTTGGACTGAAACCTCTTAAAAAGTAATGAGCTAGAGAGAGAGTAGGGGTATGCTGGAGGTAAACCTGGAGGGGGTGGGGAGAGCTGCATATGTCAAAACCTTAGATACAAGAAGGTACGAGGAGATGCGATGTGTTGATGAATACAAGTTACGAAATTGCTGCAAGGATCCTTATGCAAAGTTCCTCTCGCATGTCTGTCATATCCCGTAAGTCCCTCGCAAAAAGATGCGATACAAAGCGAGGAGATGCGAACTACTTACAAGCACTTTCTTTAATATACAACAGGCCCTATGACGGTATGGTCACCAAAAAGTACAACCAACTGAGAGGAATCACGCCATTAGGCTGATTAGCTGTCAACGCAGATGAACGGGATGCAGAACGGTAAAATATAAATCAAAATGAAGTACATAAACTAAAATAAATTCACCTTTACTTAAGTGTATCCTTTCTTAAAGTATTACTGTGATTCTAAAACTATTTAAAGCTGTGAAAAGGTTGGAAATTGATTCGAAAACGTGAGTGATTTCCCCTCACTGGCCAAATGATCTGTAGAGATCGTCGTAACTTTCAACGCAGGTAGAGGTGTAATATACATATCAAACAAATTGATAAAGTATAATCCTTTCATCAGTATCGATGCCTACGTTTTTTCAAAGCATTACTTTATTTTGAAAAGATATAAAGCTGTGAAAGTGTCTAAAATTGATTCGGAAGTGTGAGCTATTTTTCTCAACTAGGTTTCCCTTGCAGCTATGGTAGAACAGTGGGGGCATTATAATAGGCCTAGGTCTATTCACAATAAACCACGATCAAGCATCTTATAATGGTAATGTTTCTACAAAATATACATTCTTCTGTCTTATATAAAGCATATATAATAAATACAGGATAACTAACGAGTGCGCAACGAGTGCAATATTCACAATCCTTCAACCAACTCGTTAGTTATCCTGTATTTATTCAGTAGTTTTATGAAGATTGGAGGTGATCCATCATTTCGCCCTCCTATAAGGGCTGCTTCAGGGAATCTAATAATAATACATTAAAAATATTTGTGTTGTGTTATAGAAAAATGAGTCATAAGTCGCAAACCATGTATATTGAAATATTTGAAAAGTTGGGATCAAGGGGACTCAAATGATGGTAAACATAACCTCCATCTGATATGTACTTCTATATATTGTGTATGCATGAACAAAAATCTATAGCTATATTTCTTTATGGTCAATCACAAGTAAATTAGTTAAATATACTCCTTAAAATAACCTAAAATGTGCATACTTGTGCATACTTTGCTACTTGTGACTCATTTTTCTATAACACATCAGATATTGACTTCATGTATGCTTGCCGTATATATAACATGTATTATTTAAGCATAGTCCCATTAACAACGCTTGTTATTATAGCGTTGGACAGGGTAGTGCAGGAAGGCAGCTATCTATACTGAAAACACCCATGGTATTAATAATATCCGCGGTAACAACAGGATATATGTTATTTATCATAGACACTGCCAGCTATGTGAATTTATAATGCTGACAGGAGAACAAGGGAGACATTGACAGCAACTATTCATATACATTGAAGGATTATTCATTATGTATGCCCATGCTGAATGAGAAGTGCAATAACAGGGGTGCAATAACAGAGTCGTTAGATATTGCACATGTACAATAACAAATAGAATTTTTCTTTCAACTTTTAGTTACTTAAATCGCGATTCAGAACCTATAGGTCATTAGTCACTGTCATGAACAGTCCAAGGGCTATACCAACCAGATGCAGAGACTAAACAGATTAATAACCTGCATTTCAGGACTGTCGGTGCTTTGCCTCGGGATTAGTATACCCAATGGTACGATGGAGGTGTGTAACCAATCGAGATGGAAGGTCAAATCGTACAACAAACACCCTGGAGAGGTGGAATACGATTTGACCCGAAGTTGAGATCTATTACCAACCAAACGGAGTGCCATTGGGTATTTATTACATACTTATTTGTAATATTTAACTCATTAGTACTATATTTTTTGCCAAATTATGGGAACAATGTCTGAAAACTTTCCAAACATCCAAGGCAGTGGTACGCAGCAGCCACGGTTTGATAGGCGTGATATTGTCCTCCACTCTATTATGTCTGGCATTGTATTATTTAATAGGTAGCTCATATGATAAAGTTTAAAAGTTTTTGAATGCATAAAGGTTGAGATTGCACCAGAATTTGGATTATTTTTATCCAATTCCTATTATAAATTCAACATTGTTTAATTGATCGGTACAATCATGTATGCAGTCAGAACATATCGTAAGGAACACTTTGGTGCACGAATTGTTTTCCTACTCCTATTATTCAATGAGTTATGAGCTAAAAAGTGATATTGGCAGTTTATGGTGGCCAGTTCATGGTGGCCATATTTAATTTCTCAAAACCCACAAGGGTTACAACTTGGCACTCCTCAGTTTCCTATCATCCAGGGTCCAAAGATACAAAATCAGTAAAAAACCATTGTGGGATCTCCAGAGCTGGGGTCACTCAAAAAGCCCATTTGGCTGCTGGATGATATGTGGTGCGATACATTCATGATCATCAATATCAGGCGTCTAACAATAGGCTTAATGATGCAGCATTTTGAAAGGGAAGCATCTCAGAGATAGCGATGATGCAGTTCACAATGTTGTTGAAGGCTATGGAAAATAACATACTTCAATGGATAGCCTTTGTCTTCTCCGACATAATCCCATACATTATATTAGAGTATTACAAAGTTAGGCCCGACCCAGACAATTGTGACTTGTTGTTGAAATCATTGACTGCTACACAGATCTGTACATTTAGACTCGTCAATATCCTCAGACCTGTATCGTTTTTACATTCTACGGAATTAAAAATTCGTGAATGTTAGTGAATTGCGTACCATTCTGTCAATCATCCTGAGTAGCCAGTTCATGTGATACATTTTGAGGTGTTGGTTGAGGGTTGGTGTGAGGAGTGTGGACACTTATCTGGGAGGATATCTGGATACCCATCTCTGTGTGATGTAATTCACACCAACACTACTAACTTGGCACTTATGCAAAGACTGCTTGATTGACAACCTTCTACCATCTCTGCAGTAAATCCCTGAAGGCCAGTGTGACATCCTATTGGTTAGGACTGTTTGATTGACAACCTTCTACCATCTCTGCAGTAAATCCCTGAAGGCCAGTGTGACATCCTATTGGTTTACATGTCTTGTATTCTATTAGCTATCTTGGTTTGATTGACAACTGTAGAGAGGACCACCCATGACTGAATCTGAGTGATCTACACCTACTACACCCTTTGCGATTTCTGGGTTTCAAAAGAGTGTTATGTTCTTTATCCAATATTATTATCACAAAATTTACACATATAATTAAGCATAAGCATTTTTAATTAAATATTAAGCATTTTCAGTCGAGCAAAAACTAAACTGCTAACTATGACTTGCCATTGCGCACAAATAGTTGTCCGTAGAATTTGTTTCCTTGGGAAACGCACAATATATACATTAACTTAAACTGATTATAAAGTTAAACAGAAAAATAGTTCATTAAATGATTGATTAACTTAAAAAACATATAACTTGTTCGTTTCTATCTTTGTATAAAATGTGCTTATAATGCATGGGATCGGTCCTAGCTATTGTATCATTGAGTGTGCTACTGCACAAAGATAGGTCCGACCCAGAGAGTTGTGACCTGTTGTTGTAATCTGTATATATATATGTATGCAGGTCGATACCCAGAATCGTTATTCGTTTGTATCCAATATGCTTACAAGTGTATGAGAGAGGTACAAATAATTTGATATGTTATACTTTTAATTTCACACCACAGGAAGATACAGTATTACAAATTATATCTACGCTATGTACATTAGTATCAGTTCCCGTATCCCTATTGATTCTTTTCCTTGCCCGTAATAGCTCTATGCATTGCTTCATATTTCATATTAAATTTTTCTTTCCTTTATTCTATGGGACGTCAACTGGTATTGGTGCACTGATATTAATATATAATGCAATATAATTGGCTTTCTATTTTGTTATTTTTCCTTTTGTGTGCATTTACATGTGTGTCGCTCTCTTTTTACATTTAGCACAGCACAGTTTCGAAAAAGCAGTGCATGAATTAGATGATATTCCTACCACTGTTGAGTGTTATGAATGTTATGTCTGGCTTTTAAGCCCTAAGATGAGGGGCGGAGCCGTACATGTATTGTTTATTGCTCGAATAGGGACTTTCCTTGTCTCACTGCCTATGTCTACGTCTACAGTTTATGCTGGTTTGGATTCTGTTGAAATCTGACATACAAATATTTGCCCCCGATCAGAGTTACCATTGACACCCACTGGTGGATATTTGAATATATTTTTGAAAATTGAACATCATTGGAAACTCATAATCTATTTTTACTTCTCAGTGACACATAACATATTTACATTTTTAAACTTTGATTATAGTAGAAAGATGTCGTGGTACACACAGAAAAAGAAAGGAATACCTTTTATTGAAAAGGTCTTCCAGATTAGTAACCTATTATGTTATCTTGATTAGCTATGAAATAAGACTACAAATATCAGGAAAGATTCCTATAGAATTCTGCCTAATCATATATCACTACCTCCACAGTAATCAGTGATAAGATCAGATCATATGGATCAGGTTGTCAGTAAATGTACAATCAGTAGCTTTACATATTGAGTAAATTCTGAAAAACCAGACTTCCCTATTAAGTGATAAATGCTAGGTACATCGGAGTAAATTTGGTTTGGCGTTGATCCAATAAATCTGATTGAACCGTATATTGATATTTGGGTTATCTGAGAGGATTAGAAAAGGCATTTCCATGTGCACCATCTTGCATTCAGATTCGCATGGAATTATGTCCGTGTGTATGACAGTTTCTTTAAAGAAATGATTTTATTTGAACTGGGGTCTACAGATTTTTCATCTGATCCCAGTGGTATATTTCTAATATTTCTAACACATTATGTGATACATTACAGCAACAGAGAGAACTGTATATTACATGATACAGGCAAGTGCTCTTGCCACAGGTATATGTTGGAGCCTACACAGCAATGGCATAGTGGGTTTATGAGATGGATACAGAGACGATATATGAAGACATTTAGTCCAGAAGGAACAAAGTGTAAAAGCTATAGAAAACATGTTATGTTTATTATGTCATATTTAACAGTGATCTCATATAATAGTAACGTGTGTCACATGCTCCCATACAACAAGACCTCATCCTTCCCATCCTGCATTAGGTTCTTATAGATTACACAAGTTTACACAAGTTATGATATTAGTGAAAGAATCCTTTTGCATTTTTCAATAAAATATGCTCCTGAATATGTGTATGTCAGATTTGAACTGAATCCACCCCAGTATGCCCTGTAATATACATGGGTAGTGGGACATGCAACTCCCCTATTGTACATATTTTGAGGTCCTCACCCATAGGGAGTGTAGGCGGGCCTTCCAAGCTGATAAGATGGCGGAACAGGATTATACACTTGATTGCCTCTGTCGGACCCACTTTAATGAACTAGTCCGTGTAGCATTGAGATAAGGGATACCAGTCTGTCAGGTATCATCTGGAGAAATGATGATCTTAGTATGGTTTATAGGCACGTATGGAACAAGGTCTTCCCAGTCCACTGGCTTGTGAACCGATTCTAGGAGGATTTCCTGTGTAGATCCTTTGGATAAGGTCATATTATTAATAGTGGGGAGGATAACCAACAGTCTCTTTCTACAGATGATAATGTCATAAAATGTGAGGTGTTAGATAAACGTGTCATAAGTCGAGAAAAAATGTATTGCAACACCATCATTATTTGAAAAGATGAGGTAAATTGGATTCCAACGATCTTAACATTTAGGAAATCCAACAAGTATGTATATGTTCATAGGATGACCTTAGAACAAAATGTACACAAATTGTGATTTTTCTTCAAAGAGGCATGAAACTTGGCAGAGTCATGGACTTTGGTCCTGCTATCAATGAAATATTCGAATATTCGAAATATTTCAGCAATATGAGATATTCAAAATGGTCACCCGCAAACACCACACATTTGTAAATAGGCATATCTCTCTGCATCTATAGGGCTAGAATCATGTTCTGAATATATATGTTTCTTTAGCCTAGGAATTCAATGAAGCAATAGATAACTATTTGGACCAATATTTCCAAGGCGGGACTGCATTCCGATATTTATAGTGAATAAAATAAGTAGTGAATTCACAAGGCGAGTGGTGAAGCCACAAGCGATGATGTGCACATTTCCACCCCGAGTGTGACAGATCTACAGATCACCTGCAATATGTTTGTATTCCATTTTCTAAACTTCCATATTTAAATGACGACATTACCTTGTGTCATTGTCCCTCCTGACACTGTTCACATAAATCTAGGAGATTGCCTTTGCATCGCTACGTCATTTTGCCGAAAATCAAAATATAATGTGCAGAACTGCGTGTTGCGTACGTTGTAACCGGTTGTGATATAAAAAAAGCAATTCATGATGGTGCTAGAAATACGTTCTAGAGGTCTACTTATTTGTTTTTTGAGACTAGGAATTCAATTTGGGCAATAAGTCATTGGACCTACTAATAAGGGTCTAGTAGACACATATTTCAACCAAGAGCTCTCGTCAATCTGAGCAAAGTCTGTTTACAAGTCATTAATATGTTTACAAGACTGGAATATCCCACTTGCATCGTTATGCCAAAGGAAGTTACCATTCATTGGGTAAACCAAGGAACCATAAATTCATACAATTAATTGCACTGTAACAATCAATATCGTAATTGGAACCCTTTTTCCCCAGTAAATTGCAATCATTAAAATCAAGCTGATAACATTTATTCTGATAAAAGGAAGTATTTTCATCCAGATAAAAACAAGAAATCCTCTGGAGCTCTTGCCTGATCTTGGCAATCACGCAGTCGTCTCTGATATGGGTCAGTACGTCAGAAAATGTACAATCGGCAACTCTACACACTTAATAAATTCTGTTAAATTAGACCGAAAATGGATGAATACTGGGTATATATTATCTGAATGTATTTTGTATTGCATTGTTTCAAAACATCTTTTCGGTTATGTTTAACTGTATTTTGAACCTCATTCTTGTCTCCAATTTGGTTTATTTGAGAGAACTGGCGAAGGCGAATTGTACATTTTTAGGCGACTTCACCCAGTGCATTCCTGTTACTTGTGTCCCCATGGTGGACTACATTAACCGACGTATCATCAAAAGACCAAACACACAAATAACTCTGTGTTACTTCCACTGAGATGTTTTCTCTCTTGCTATCATTAGTAGAACAAAACATTGAGGAAAACAATCTTGCGGTGTGATGAACGTCATCAAGTCTTTCGCAGCTGTAATGGACGAGTTGCATTCACCTCATTGGCAGGAGATGTATAGTGATTAAAGCCCGACTATATCAGCTAACATTGATCAAGAATGATTTTCTACTTTTTATTCCATTCTTTTCCAACCCATCTAAAAGCCTTTTTGGAGGATTTGTCAGGCCGTTTTGGACACAGGGCTTCATAGAAGTCCACATTTGTATTTCGGGACCAGCCCAAATCCATTCCTGCGGTGGCTTTACTTATTATCGCCAACGGCGGCAGTTTTACTAAGAATTTCTACTTTCTGTTCCGTTCTATTCAAAACCACCAGGAGCCTGAGGATGTTGCACAACAGCGGGTGCTATATATATTCTAAGCAAATGAACCAACGATCGAGGTTTGTTAACTGTGTGACCTATGGGTTGCCCTGTGTGTAATGCAGGGCATCCTGAGATGTTGACATGCACCTGTTCATCCTCCATTGCTCCATTGTCTTCATTTCCTGGGTATCTTACTATCACTAGTCAATGTGTTACAGAAAATAGTCATAAGTCCCAGAAATGACAATAGTCATAAGTCGCAAAATATATTTTCTCTAAAGGCTGGGTTCCACTGGCCGGCTATTACTCCGGCTACTCCTCCCATTTCTTTGACAGCCTATTGCTCCCGCTTCTCCCGCAATAGACTGAAGCTAACCGGAATGGGTGCCATTGGGACGTTACTTCTACCGCTACTTCTACCGCTTCTCAGAAATCTGAGCAGACAACATTTTATTTTCACATGTAAATGGATGCATCAAGTAATGTGAGGGGTAACATAGAGTGGTGTTATTGCCCCGCTTCAGTGCCCGCTACATCACGCTACCTCCCGCTACAAAGTAGTGGCCGCTTCAAATCAAACATGTTTGATAGAAGCGGGAGCACTCTATGCTTGAAAATGCTCCAAAAGAAGCGGGAAGTAACATGGCTCCTGCTTTTTTAATCAAGAACCAGGAGCAGTAGCAGGAGCAGTAGCAGGAGAAGTAGCCGGCCAGTGGAACCCAGCTCTAACGTTACCTCCGCAATGTAGGCCTATGCCTATGGATTTGTTAACATGCTTCATGCAGATTCGCTGGCAGCTTGTTCCATTCTCTCTATATATTTCTCGACTTTAATATCTGCAAAGAATTTCTCAACCTAATTATATTTATATTAATTATTAATTATCACCCATTTATAATTATTATCATATTTCCATAATTTCTGATTATGGTAATACAATAGCATTGTTCTATGCAAGTCTACTGGTCAGGATCTGCCTCTATGTTACATAATAGTCCTAGCATCATGGGCAACGCCCACTATGCATATCACTGTACAAGGATATAGGCTCTCAATATAAAGGTGGGGAAGTGATGTTCAAAATACGGTTCAACATATCCGTCACTATCCGAGCAGTCACTTGTACATTTTCTAACGACCTGACACACAAAACTTAGGAGGGAATTCTTTGAGTGTAGCGGATCTCTAGTGCAGTTGTAACTGTCATTACTGCATAATGTATTACCACAAAAAAGAACTCCAGTGTCGGAACTACATAGTACCCCATTCACCTGTTTTAATCGTCTCTACTGAACCAAGAAATAAGGTCTCCCTATATAGTAGTTCTATTCTAGTAGTTTCCCCGAGAATATAGATGTACATCTAAATTGAGCTCAAATAAAATTCTCTAATTCGAAATATAGTGGGTGATCATTTTATGGCTATTATATTGAAATTATAATTATCATTTTCAACCCAATCGTTCCTAACGTTGAAGGTCACGGCGTCGCCGAGTATATATATGTAATTAGATAAGGCTTCAGAACAAATATCAATTTCCCATATTGGCAAGTGGTGGCCAACGTAGTTGCCAATAGAGCGACCAATAGATTATCGCCAATGACCGACAAGTAGAGGCTAATAGAAAAGCAATTGGTATCGCAATTAGGATTGAGCTGTTTCACTGCGGCAACTAGCAGCCAATAGTGGCCAATGAACGTCTAATAGAACCTGCGATTAATGACAGAGAATACAAACTGATATCAAGATTTAAAATTACTGAGTGAAGTGATCTTAAGATGTATGATGCGCCTTCACCAATCCTCTCAAATTATCTAAATTTAAGACAGAAATGTGATGTGTCACATGAAAATGATTTTGAGATACATCATACATCATACTTAAAAGATGAGATCATATGCATTCCAACGATGGTAACATTTGGAATATTAAAAAGTAGTTTCTATGTTGTATGTTTGCTATTACTTTATGTTTGAAAGAATGTTTGGGATATTTCTGGGTTGACAATTACTAGTAAAGTAGCTAAATATACTCCATAGGATGACCTTAGAAACACAAGGATACATTTAATTAACTGTCACTGTCACTGTCTTGCCGGTACATGTATTCATGCAACATAAAGCTGCATTCTTGGCTAAAATTGGTCAAAAACTAAACATTTTCTACTGTTTGTTTTATTCTTTTCCAACGCATCTGAAAGTAATTTGACCAAAACTTTGAAGGATTGTGTGCAGTTGTATTTGCGACAGGGCTTCTAAAACGTTCCCATTCGTATTCGGAGGACCCGCCCAAATCCTTTTATGTATAAACATATATGATAGCAGCAGAATATTGATACATTCAGTCTTATAAGTAACTAGCAAAGTACTTGTCCTCCGGACGGTCACCCTCTTCCTCTCACTGTCTGTCCTCTCCTCTCTCACTACCTCTCCTCCTTTTCTCCCCCTGCCTCTCCCCTGTCCCTACCTGCCTTCTCCTCACCTGCCCTATTCTCTCTTCCACTCTTCTTGCTCTATCCTCTTGTCCCTCACCCTATCCGATTTCTCCCACCCTGTCCCTCTGCTTCTTTCATTCTCTCCTTCCCTTTCCCTCCCTTTCCCTCCCTCCCGCTCCCTTCCTCCCTCTCCCTCCCTCTCTCTCGTTGCTAGGGACTCTCACAGGATGGGTTGCTAGGGAATCCTATGTTGCCACAGATGTATGTATGTATGTATATTGTTTATTTCCGAAAACAGTACATGATAAAAATATACGATAATATACATCGGAAATGGGTCAGTCCTCTTCTGTGGCAGCCACAGCTCTTCCAGAGGGTCCCTGGGAGAGGCATGACGTCAATCTCTTTTAGTTCCTAACAAGGGCTTTTCCGGGCTAAAAATAGTTGTATAGAACACAACTTTAAAAAAACTAAAAGGGACTTCAAAATCACATTTTCACCCCAGATAACAAACCACATACTTCGTCCTCTGGAGAGGGTGGACGACCTCTACAGATAAAAAAATGGTTGGTAAAACAACAAATTCTGAGAACATGTGAGTATTAAGGTATGATGGAAGAATACAAACAAACATGTGGTCTTCATGAGAAGAGTGAAGGAACTGATTTAATGAACTAGAATCCAACTACATATCTTCCTCCAGGAAGTGGGTAAACAGTAGGGGGCGGAGCCCTTACGTAATACTTATGGCTTAGCATGAATAAGTAGACTTGCACAGTACTGGGTAGCTAAGTATAATTAGCGATTTTAGTAATGAGGTAATATGATAAATGGGTGATAATTAATAATTAATATAATGAGGTTACACAATGTTACATAATATTACGTGAAGGAGAAAACGTCTCCGATTATATTGGAGAAGTCACGCCCCTAACTACGCCGCCTAGGTAACCACGCCCCCCTTGGTCCCGCTTATGACGTCGACCCGGTGTTTACCTATGACGTCACAGTCCCAATCCTTCCACGCCCACCTTATCCTTCCACTCTCAACCGCTTCTCCGCCCACGCCACACGTATAATTTTTTCTTTATATATGTATCTGTTTATGGTGAAAATAAAACCTCCTGATGAAGGTTTCAAGGCCATTCCTCCGTTGTGTCTTCATTCCAGCGTAGTGCGGGCGTCCAAGCCATATATATAACATGAGACAAAGAAACCCCTCTTCCTGTGTTTTATACAGATAATATAACTAAACCTGCTAAGTTTTGTTTTGTCATAATAGCTGGGAATGCAGCTTTAAAGCGCTAGAAAGAACCCACAGTCCTAACTACAGGATGCGAGAAAGAAAAACATTTGTTCCTTGAAATATTGGATTTCTGACATGGAGAAACAACCATCCTAATAAAGATATCGATTTCTCTTATGAACAAAATCGTGTAAAACAATGACATAATGACTTTAATCAATTTCCATGGCTTTTCCTTTTATTAAAGGACATCAACTAATTGGAGCTTCGACCAAGTGATATAGATTACAGAATGAGAAATATTTTCAAATGAACCAAGGTGTCCCGCACAGTGCCCTTTTGCAAGTGTTCAACTATGTCTCACGTGACACGCAATAGAGGATTTGTATAACTAACACGTTGAATAATGATTCGCATGGAATTATGTGTGTTACTAAGTACAGTCTAGGCTCAGAGCATATCAGATCCCTCCAAATTGAGGGAAGCTCACAGCAAAATGCCATTAGAATCCCATATAAGGAGGGCATTGGTGGGCCTACTCCTGGGTTATATATATATGGCCTGGAAGGCATTTGTTTTACGACGCTGGCACACCACTATTTATACATATATACAGCTGAGCAGCTGGTAAGGAACTTTTAGGGAAGGAATTTCCTATAATCATACACGATCCTATGTTTAATTGCTACAGTAGAAATCTCCTGCCTAAGCAAGGACATATATTTAGCTTAGCAAGTGATATTTTAAGTAAGGATTTCATATGCAACAGGCCCAGTACTTGTCAGAGTATACAAACAATGCCACCTTTTATTCCTACAGTAGGAACTTCCTACATAAGCTAGGACAAATAGCTTTCTCAGCGAAGCTACCGTACTCCAACTCGCCAGTTAATGATGATGAACCTCATGGAGAAAACAAGTCATGGTTGAGACTCTTCAGAGCATAATTATTGTATGGTCTCTATGCAAATTAGAAGGTAATACAATTGTCTCAACTCCATAAGCCCAAATGGAGAGATTGGCCTTGGTCTTAATTACTCCTTGCATTAGTCATGAATGAACTGCTGTGTTTTTGTATTGTTCTTTGTTGTGCGTTGTATATAAACCCCATAAGACAATAGTCAGGGGGGCAGGCGAGCTCATTATGAGAAATCTTCAATTTAAGACTGTTCTTAAAAATATCTTAATATACATTTACAATATCCTTTAGTAAACTGTTAATTGCAGTCTGAACAGGTTATTGAATTCATGAAACAATATATAGATATATTTATTTCCACATTCTGTCAGGCATTTGCATGAGGCATCTTATATCATACACAATATCTTACATTGTACATTTTTCTCTTATTTGTATGAATTAGGGAGGACCGCGTCACCCCTCTCCACCTACAGAACCAGCACAACAACAACGACCCCATTGCTTTAGTTTCATCAATAATTGATCAGATTTTGCCAGCATGTAAGCACTTTACAAATTGTTGTAAAACTCACTGTTTATAATAATATTAATTACCCCCTATACAAATAATTAATTGCAGTAATATGCAAGTCTACTGGAGAGAATGGGGTAACAGCAGAGGACATGTAAGGATAAAAGGTTAACCAATGAGTGAGGGACATGTATAATAGCACTCATGTGGATCCAATGGATCAGTCGTCAACAATAAAGTCTTCAGATGGATCTCGTGATTCAAAGCCTCCGGTCTCTATTTATTGCTTCTCCTACAATAGCTTTCCAATGGAATTTAAAACCCTTCACCTTCACATAGCCCATTTAAACATCCAATTTAAGTTTGTATTATTCACCGTAGAGTTCACTTTAAGAATTTGTACTCAATTCCTTCGGAACCGAGTCCAACAAATATTCAATTACTAACACTTTGTGCCTACTCTAGTCTCGGTATTTATGCAGGAGGAAGCATCATAATCATATGTAGTGTGCTGTAATAAATGATACCATACGATTCATATCCATACAAACAGTCCCTCTCACTTGTATCAATACTCAAAGCATTCGTTCATGACAAAATCATTCATACTCTGACCCATTCATCATCAATGGGGTCATTGCATAACAAATGTCTATCTACGATGTCGTAGACTTTTTTTCCTACGACTACGACGTCTGTTTGCGACTCGTAAAAATAAACGACAGGTGCATTGCATAATAGGGAATCGTGAATTGGAGGATTCCTCGTGGCTTCAAAAATAACATTAAATGACAATTTGAAGGTAGAGAGACATTAAAACGCCGAAATGGTGTATGGGAGAACATCAACCATAATTGTAATTTATTATAATTTAAAAAATCTGGCTTTTATTACTTTCACCAAATAATATGCTAGAAAATTATGAAACCTATTTTGAAGTTCAAAAAATAAATAAATGTGCAATGTATCAAATTCATAAAATATCATTTAACATTGAATAATGGCATATTTGGATAGCTAAATTTGACATCTTTTCACTATTAATATATTTTAAGATGGGTAAATGTAATATCTGTGCATCGCAGAGCATGTTTGTTATGCAATGCAGAATATTAAGACAGTGAATATGGCATCGTTTATTTTATCACCAAAATGATATATGTCAATATTTATTCAATGAAATAAATAACCATAACCATAAGTATTCAGGTTCGATTTTGGGTCTCATGCCGGCCATTATTTCAGGAAGAAATATTCGAAAACATTTCACATGTCAGTATTGACGCAGCGTAGAAAATCGATCGTGGATGCCAAGACATGTACGATGTCGTAGAGGATGTCGTAGAAAGTTATGCAATACACTCATTGCAGATGGCTGTCTACGATGTCGTAGAATCAATCCACGACCTCGCAGATTGTTATGCAACGGGGGCATTATCACCCCTCTTACCCAAACGTTATCGCCCTCACTAATTTACCAGGTCCAACGTATTAACCATGATAGTGGAGCAGCAATGTGGCAAACATATGATGCATCGCATATGAAATAATAACACCATGCATGGGACATATGTCAAGGCTCAGAACCTCAGCAATATAAGGATCTGAAACATTTTTAGATACCATCATATTGTGATATGTTGATATATAGTGATATGTTCGGATGGATCATCCCTGGTAAATTAGTTAAATATACTCCTTAGATTGACCTCAGAAATCCATAGATCTATATATATACAATATACAGGCTTGAGATTATATGACATATGACATTTATACAGCTATAAGTACTCCCAAAATGAAAGCATATCTATGGACTCCTAAAGATTACTTGTGTAAGAAACATTTGAAAAATATCATTTTTTTTTGCGATTTTAGACTTTGTGACACATCGCATATAATTGACACATGCCATTAGCCATCATTATGTGAAATCCATTGCATCTATTTCCTCCAATGTCACTTGTGCTGGATCAAGTTCTCATTCAGATTCATGTATGTTTGTATTAAACATGTATGTGTTACTCAACCAATCTTATCTGCGAATACATGTTTTCTTCAAAAGTCAACAATGGGGTCATTGCATAACAAATGTCCATCTGCGATATCGTAGACATTTTTTTCTACGACTACGAGGTCTATTTGCGAATCGTAAAAATATACAACAGGTGCATTGCATAATAACGAATCGTGAAATAGAGGATTCCTCGTGGCTTAAAAAATGATATTATAGGATAATTTTAGGGTATAGAGGCATTAAAACGCCGAAATGGTGCATGGGAGAACATCATCCATAATTCTAATTTATTCTGATTTAAAAAATCTGGCTTTTATCAGCTTTTATCACTTTCATGTAAAAATATGGTAGAAAATAACGAAACCTATTTTGAAGTACAAAAAATAAATAAATTTGCATGAAATTCATAAAATATCATTTTACATTGAATACTAGCATATTTGGATAGCTAAATTTTACATCTTTTCACCATTAATATATTTTAAGATGGGTAAATGTGATATCTGTGCATCGCAGAGCATGTTTGTTATGCAAGGCAGAATATTCATGCAGTGAACATAGCATAGTTTATTTTTTCACCAAAATGATGTATGTTGATATTTTTTCCATGAAATAAATAACCATAACCATAAGTATTCAGGTTTGATTTTTTGTCTAATTATGGCCATTCTTAGAGTAAGAAATAATCCTAAACATTTATCATGTCAGTATTGACGCAGCGTAGAAAATCGATCGTGGATGCCAAGAGATGTACGATGTCGTAGAGGATGTCGTAGAAAGTTATGCAATACACTCATTGCAGATGGCTGTCTACGATGTCGTAGAATCAATCCACGAGCTCGCAGATTGTTATGCAACGGGGGCAATATGGGTGTAATCTCAATCGCGTATATAATGCGCATTGAAAATCGCAAAATCGCACATCATTAAAAGAAAAAGGAAGTCACTTTCATTAATTAAATTTATCATGCATGCTAACCCATAATCTATTCCATGTAACACAGTAGAATATCCTTTATTTTAATTGAATTATTCGTACAATGAAAGCCCGTATACTCATAGGTGTTTAACACAATGAGATGTCATTTTCATCAATTGTATCATTTGTGTGATTCTTACACATAACCTACAACATTAACCTTGATAAGCTATCATTGTCCTTAATTGAATTATCAATAAGATGCAAAAAGAAATCGAATCCCTGCTTACAGTAAGTCTCTCTGTAGTTCTCTATCTTCCTATTATGATTGCACAAATGTGAAACTTCCTTGACAATTAAATTGAATTATTCACACACAGGCTTTGTAATATATGTCTGACTTTCATTTGTGTTTGATATTTCGTTCATAGTTTCTATGGAGAATCCCAGTCAATTGCGGATTAACACAGGCAATCACAGTCATTTGCGGCCAATTACTGTCAATTACTGTGGTGCAAGGGATTAAATAATACACCTAAAAGTTTGGTTTTTGTGAGTGGCTTTAAAGATTCTAAAATATTACTACATTTTTATCATTATTTATTGGAAGTATATACATAGATCTAAACTATCGTATGTACACTTTTCAAATACATTTAGTTATTAAGTCCTAATACATTTCTTATTATTGAGACCTATCACTGTTTTTAATGTTACTTTAAGTTAATGTGAATGCTTTTAATTTATTGGATCAAATAGACATTTGCCACTTTCTAGGAACTGGCGAGTCATTGGCTTGAGATGAAAACTTGAATGAATATTAAAGTTGATATTGCATTTTCTTTCAAAAATCGTCCAACATTATGTATTCATTAGTGATGTCGGGGGTAGGGGTGGGAGTGGTTTCCATACTAGGGTTATCCCAGGTAACATCACATCTTGCCTGCTACCTCCACCTCTTGCTGCCGGTGCGCTACAGCTTTTCACACCTGTAGCCAGTGGTCCAGTCATGAGTTGGTCATATCAATGAGAAGTGACCACCAACTGCCCGAATATGGACATTCATCGGCCTTAACTGTAGGACCTCTTTCTCTCTCAAATAACATGTCAACTTTCTGCTGACGTCACAGATAGTCAATAATATGGGTGTGATTTCAATTGCGCATATAATGCGCATTCAAAATCGCGTCTAAATACTAATTATGTAAATTAAACTGTCAGCAGGTGGCGCACCTGGTAACTGGGGTGCATTTACAATGTCTTTTACAATGAAAGTGCTGCTAATACACTTGTGTGGCATTTATACCACTTTAGGGGTCTTTGGTCCGGTTTTGTCCCTAAATTGCCCTTGTGGGATAGAGAACTCGCTATCGCTCGTCCTCTATCCCATGCCATAAGACTCTTCGCTCCAAACCACAACCTTCTAAGTCCATATTAAGGGTCTCTGGTCCAGTTTTGTCCCTAAATTGCCCTTGTAATGGGCAATCCTAACAGCGGATAGAGTCTGTGGTCGACCCCTAAAGGACTTGGAAGGTTGTGGTTTGGAGGGAATAGCCTTATGGACATGTGATAGAGAACTCATTCAAACAAACATTCCCTAATATAATGTAAAATGAAAAGTATTATCAGTTAAGAATCATCAAACATACAAACGAAAAATCAATGGCAACATTGAGATGTACCTGTCAGAGCAATAAAAACGTTACAACAACAACATGTATCATCGAGAACTGGAAAGCCACATGCTATGATAGGTACATTTTTATTGTCTGATATGCTATATTTCAGAAGGGCCACGAGTTGTATTCCATATCGATATCACAACTACTATGTTTAGAATAGTGAAATTGCATGTTTAAACGGTGGAAATCCCTTGTCCCATTGTCCCTCCTGATATAGTTTACATGTATGCATCGTAATGCCTTCGCGTCTCCGCAAAGTATCTGCAGAACTCCACATGTATCTAAACAACATGTAGTGCTGATCAGTTAGTTGCAGGGTTGGTAAGTGGTGATATAAATGCATTTATAAATACGACAAGTACCCCAACAATTAAAAACTTTCCTATATAGACTTCTTATACTTTTGTGAGAAACATTGGAAAAATATATTTTTTTGCGGTATTAAACTATTTTTTTTATGGAACACATCACTAATTAATTTAATAGAAAATCCATTTGTTTGCGACTGTAGACTTTTGCTTTTGTGACACATCACATATTGAGATCTCTATATTTTGTAGCTTTTCATTAGTAAGTTCTTATCATTGAGTTCAATCTACTGCAGACAGCGTGGGGGCTTTGTATGCAGGCAAGCGTTTAGCGTAATGAAGAGAACATGTATGTTGGCTAGCAGCTGGCACTAATTCTGCTGGGACCGGAACACACATTCATTATCAGCTGGATGGATGTATTGAAGGAAGACTATATGTGCTATGTCACATATATATAAAGGTGAGTCATAAGTCGCAAAAATTGTGTTATTTCAGATATTGTTTCCAAATCTATATGTAGGGATGTTCTCATTTGGGGGCTGTTTACAGCGCTAGCTCTTATAGTTGTACATATGCACATGTATTAAATTTATCTTGAGACTGAGTATTGGAGCGTAAATAGTAACATACTTCTTAAAAACGGCCTTAAATTTAAGATTTTGTGTAAATGTTTACGATATCTTAAACCCATATACGACGCTCTTATATTTAAGATTAGGTTATTAGGTTATGAACCCCGCCCCCCGAGCTACGATCAGCTGTGCGCCTTATAAATCGCAGAGGTAAGTATACAAGCAAGAACAACAAGGAAGTAGTCAACACCGGCATCGATAAATGCCCTTTATTAGTTGTTATACGGAGAAAAAGACAGAATTCTCCTGGTCTAGAGGCGACGACAGCCAACATGAACGTCACACTGACCGCTGTCCCATAGCATAGCATTGGGTTGGCAAAACGTCCACCAGGTGGTGACACATCACATATGTATGGATACCCACATAGGTACAGGCCCTATATATGCTACTATACCATGGGACATATACCACGTATATATATTTGTATATATAATAGATATGATAGTGGGAGTATTGTATAATGTTGGTTCAGGAAGCAGGTTACATAAGGTTAATAAGTGCATGTATGTCATTCCGCATGCATGCATATGAATGGTGAAGAGACAAAGACAACTTATGGACGGCTGTTATGAGCATCAACATAATCATTCACAAGGACCTTATCACTAAGTCTGCGTACGAGACACCTTGTGTCACACTCAGAACTTTATTGATTATGTAATGTAATGTTATGTATTGATTTATTAATGATACATTATAACAGGATATATATGTACACAAATTACAATCATCAATTATATTCTGAAAGGCTAGACACAGCAGTGGGCGGAAGGCCATGGATATTCTTCACCGAATATACTTCAGTGAGGTAATATCTCAATGACCTCAACTGTACATGTATTATAACTTACAATGTACAACGTTCATGCTTTATTATAATGTATTTGTATTGTCTGATGGTTACTGAATAAACATACTAAATATTATTTTAAAAAAATGGTGTTATTGATACTTCAATGATATTATGTTATCCATGTTTTAATTTGTTATTTATGTGCTAATTATTCTACACGTAATATTTAAACGATTTGTTTGGACGAACATAAATGAAAGATACATTATCTATGGCCTTAAAACTTTCCAAATAAAAATCCATTATATAAGAATCATATTTTAGGACCGTATTTCAAGTTATTCTTCCACGACTACCTATTTTATGGGAATATTCCACTGAAATGCAATTATTTGTATCCAAACATAACTCAATAAATTTTAATGTGAGAAAAGTTTTAAAAATCGCACCAGACTGAATCAAGAGCGAAACAGATCTTTCTTAGAATCACCATAAATTCATTGGTGGGAATGATGTTAATTATCCACACCTTTTCTATAATTTATAAATACAGGTTGGCAGATGCGTAGCTCGAAGGAGTGAGAATAATAGTGATAAATAATAACAAATATAAATATAACTAATATAAATATAATTATGTTACACAATGTTACGTAATGTTACATACCACTTGCTTTGTTATTACTGTTATTTTTGTATGTTTGTCGTCGTTTATGATGTTGTTTGTTTATAATGCAACTCAAGATTGCGAAGTTTTCAAAATATTTTGACATTTTCAAAATGTCGACCAAAAATGACCTTGAAAATGTTTTTTTGATCGATGTGATATCTGAGAATGCCGCTCTCATCCTATAATAATCAAGATCTGTTTGTTTTTTAGACTGTCACAAAACTCGCTTTAGGCTTTATAGGTTTGAGGAAACTAATGACCAACTTGATAAGCACTTCATTAGCATTGAAATCCACTGTAATGAGCAGCTTGGATTGAAGTGCCTCATTAATTTAGACTTTGGGTATCTACAGGATGCAAATTTGAATTAGAGGATACTCAATTATGAATAATATTAGAGTGAATGTATCGGCATGCATGGCTCTTATGTACTGAGTAAATCTCGATATCCCGCTGGCAGGGAAAGACCCATATTGACCCATGTTTAACGTAAATTATCCCTTTTGATTGGGGACATAGATAGGTAGGTAGAATATAAAGCCCCGAATACACAGTCACGATTTGGGAATCAGACACGATTTCAGGATCTACGATTAATCGTGGGTGCTTATTTGCCTGAAATCGTGCCTATTTTTAGACCTACACATGCACGATATGGTGAAAAAAGTGAAATCGTTGGTAAAAAGTGAAATCGTGGGTGGGTTGGCAGTCAAGATTTGATCTGCGATTCTGAAATATAGAGGTGAGAAAATTGTTTAAAAAAACGACCCTAGAAGCCAACAAGAAATTATTAAACTGTAAAAATAAAATAAAATATAACATTACTCATTTTTCTGTGACACATCACCTATTTTTTGGTGTGTTTTTTTCTCTTTTTAATTGTCGAATAAAATAAAATAAAATATGAGAAGAATGAGACCTAATGTCGACATGTCTAGAGGGGAAACTCTGCATTATAAAAGTGAAAGAATTATGTTGATACTCCAAAAATTAGGGAAGTTATAGCAGTTGAAAGTAAAATTATTAATAATTAAATTCTTTTATATTGCCAGATCGCAGATGGACCAACGATTTTCGAATAAATCCGAAAATCGTAAAAGCACCTACGATTTGTCATAGACCTCATTATAGAAGTCTACGATAAATCGCAGCACCATCTACACATGGACGATTAATCGTAGAAGCAGCGGCGATTTGATTTGAAATCGCAGAAGACCCTTTTTTCCCCCTACGATGAATCGTACATCCAAATCGGGGCTGAATTGGCGCTAAATCGGCCCTGAAATCGTGCATGTGTAGGAGTTTTGGCACGATTTGGGACCTACGATCTGATGTGCGATCTCAAATGGACAATTTGAAATCGTACGACGGATCGTGGATGCCAAATCGGCCCTCAAATCGTGACTGTGTATTCGGGGCTTTAGTATGTAATACTGGCGAGAACAGTAGATACATAAACACGGCATATGTCGCAAAGTATATTTCTTTCAAAGTGTTTTATTTACATCCCGTATAGGAATGTTCTCATTTTCTGAGTAGGCCAAACAAGTAGTATAGGTGTGTTTCCGATTTATCTGGCTGAAAACTAGGTAGGGGGGTGGTAACCTTTTTTTTTTTTTTTTTTTAGGAAACCACCTCACAGGAACTGAAAAAATGTCTATTTTTATAACAATTTAGTTGTTTTAAGCATGGGGAATGTGCTTTTTGACAGTTCCGGGCAGGAAAACTCGTTTTCCTGCTTTTATATCCAAAGATATGGTAAAACAAAGGTAAAAAAAGGTAAAAAAAAAAAATCAGGTATGGTCAACAAATTTTTAGGATGGGGAAGGTTTTTCTAGGTGGGGTTGGGGCGGGGGGGGGGGGGATCGGAAACACACCTATTTTTTGGGGGCCGTATCTAGCGCTCTCAGTCATGTGAATCCATGTACCCAAAATGCTCATTACAACTCCTCGCACTGAAAAAATAAAGAACCAGTATGTTTGCGACGGACTCATTATAATACTGTAAGCTATATTATATTATATTGTCTTTATATAATGGAAGGCTCCTCCGAAAGAAAAAAACGGGTTGTGATCGTTGTAATACCTAACTTAATAAGTTATTTCAATTTTGGAAGATCGAAATCAAGTATGTAAGACTTGGAAAGGATGGAAATACCATCAGAACATTACTTCTTATTAAAGCTCATTGTCAATTTTAATGACATGATCCTTTACTTCCATATATTGTTGTCACAAAATGTATTTTTGTTATGTATTAGCTGATAGAGAGACATTTCAGTCTTCCCATGTTTAAAATTGTATTTTATGTACCTAATGACTTAATGTAAAACTATGGTAATTATCGATGATCCGCGAGGAAGATATGTAACGAAACATAGACCGATTATCCAGTTTCCTGTGTATAATGTATACAAGTCATGATATAAAATTCAAATCAATTAATCAATCAATCAAATTTCAAGACAATGAATTCAATATATCCTTGCTTTTCTTAGGTCACCGTACGGAGTATTTTATTTTAGATACTTTACTAGTAATTGTCCGTCCAGAAATATTTTAGATTTTTCATATATTAGACCATGGACATCCTTCATTGATTTGTAATTTCGTTTTGTTTTGGGTCGCTTATTGGAGACTCCCTTTCATTTATTTAGATTGTTATGTATGAGATATCGTTAAAATGTCACCATAAATCACAATCTGTTTACACCTTTTCTCTATTTGAGTGAGGTGGACAGAAAATGGACACTTGGAGATAATGGCCATAGCAATGCGTTAGCGATGTCTAGTAGATCAGATTGCACATATATATAAACACAAAAATCAGCCACTGAAATGCAGATTTAATTTACACATTTAGTAAATTAAAAACAAAATAATAGACACTAAAATGCAAATTTAATTTACACATGTATTAAATTCTGCCAAATTAGGCTGGAATACTATTCTAGGTATATCAGAGTATCGGTATATATATATTTGGTATCATGTTGATTCAATACTACTGTCCGGTTATGTTGAACTGTATTTTTTAACCTCTTTTTTGTATTAAGTTTGTTTTCTTTTAGGACATTGGAAAAGGCGAATTTTACACTTCCAGGCACTTCCCCATATCATTGATTAGGAATAAGATCATTTAAGATATTTCTAGCGTTTGGTTGATTGAGAAAAAGTTCTATGAACTTAATTACTTACAAGAAGCTTAAAATGGTCTCAGTACCTAGGTTCGAATTAGAACTATTTCTATGGTCACCACTGCAAGCTTATCATAGCTAAGCAAAACTATCGACTTTTCTCACCCCGGATCGGATTGCTAAGAAGAAAGTGCCCTTTCATGGAAGAAAAAAATCATATGATATAAACATATTAGGGAGTCATTCGTCATTTATTATAATTCCCACCTCAGCTATATTAACGCAACGATCTGATGACGCAGGCCCTCATGCAACACCAACACGATTAGATCGCAAACGGATCGCAAACGGATCACTATTATAATTGTAGCCATACGATATTCCAAAAACTCATGCAACGGGCCCCTGGTGGAAGATCACGGATACTACTACATGTCAGTCCCTGTGATCCTTGTACATCTTTCTAACAAAAAAATGGCTGTATAAATATGTTAAATAAAGAAACACAAGCATTTCAACAGCAACTCATCACTGCCTAATTTCACTCCAAGAAGTCAAATGGCGACCTCGCTCTGTCCTCTTCCTCTCTCACTTTGCCTTACTCCACGGTGCAGCAATTCTTAGACTTGAATTGTATTGAAAATTACTTTATTTGCCAAAATATGTATGAGGATGAGAAATTGGTTAACGATAAGAAATGTTTATAGTTATCTGTTAAAATCATTATTAGATAATTGATTACATAATTTACTACATAATTTTCATTTATGAAATATTATTTTCTAAGCCATCGCCTTCTCTCCTGAGCCTAGGTGGTCAGTAATGACGATACATAATGATTATAACATACACAAGAACTCAAAGCTTAAGGATAGGATAGGATAGGATCCAGTTCTTACTAACCTCCACTTCCGTTTCTCTCTCCTACTCCACTTTTCTTGCAACTTCTGTTTCCCTTAACACTTTGATATCATTAATTATCCCTTTTTATATCCTAACTTTTATCTTTATTAATTCTTAATTAATCAACGATCTCAAATTACTACATCATTTTAATTTATAAAATATGATTTTCTAAGCCATCGCCTTCCCTCCTGAGCCTGGGTGATCAGTAATGACGATAAATATGATTATGACATACGCAAGAACTCAAGGCATAAGGATTGTGGATGCAAATCAAGTTACGGGGCGGGAAATTGTTTTTCAATCTGCCTCTCCTTATTATACTTTAGGTAATATCTTAAGCTTTTTTATCATGGAAGGATTGAATCAATAATTCCGATCAAAGTTCTGATACTGATGAGGAAAAATAACATAAGATTTAGGATTTTGACTTAAACTTATAATATCATTTGAAATTAGGGACAGTTGCACATCTAAACTTTTGAGGACAACAACAATTATTGGCGACCTTCCTCATGTTGCTGATAACATTTCAATGAAAGCAAGCCGTTGGGTATATGGTTATATGTTAAACTCATCATTGCACATGTGATCAGTTTGAGAGGTGCAGTTCGGGGGTTTGGGAGTTTGAATTTGAATTGCACACACATCAGCCCGTTGAGACAGACCCTTAAGTGGCTTATCCACTTACACGTCGGTTGAAATCACCGTCAAGAGTGGCCAGAGGGGACGGTCAAACGGTGACCACCGATGGTCATTTTTGACCGTCTCTGTTGACCGTCCCCGGTATTTACTTGCACGTCAAAAAGGTCACCGTCTGACGGTCCCCTGGGGACCACCAGACATTTGATTTATTAGTGTATGGATATTTCTGGTCATATTTTTACATATATATTAGCAAAGCATCGATTTCCAGACTCTACCAAACTCTCCTTAATATTACTAGATATATTAATTTAAGATATATATATTTTAAAAATAGGCTTGGCAAACAGAGCCATGTTCACTGCCTTGTGTTATGGGACTGGATTTTCAGCAGCTAGAGAGAGTGGGCTAGTGAGACTTTTTATATTATTCTTATTGTTCCTGATCGATCTGCATATTATTTAATATTGATATGTACTTCGCAATGATTATTATTTAAATAATTAATTAATTCGAATTACAAATTAATTGTTTTTTCTGGGGGTTTTTTGGTCAAACCAAAGGTGCTTATGATCTTGATGAACCTCCTGTTCATTCCTGTTCACTTCTGTGAAGTTTAGAGTATATTTGTACATTTATTTTTATCATTCAAATTGATATATATAGAGAATTATTGCCATTTTCACTAGATATTTCGATTTGTGTGTGGTTTGCGGGTCCCTGATTTTAGTGAATAGTGAGTTAATTTGTAGATTTATTTGTACTATTTCTATTGTTCATTGTAATTATTGGTAATTTTTTATGATTATTTCGACTATTTCGACTTCAAAAGTCTCCCAATCTTACAGTATGTTACACCACGTTGTAGCATACTTATTTAACTTAATATTTCTTTAATTAGATATAGCGAATATAGGTTTTAATATATTTCCATATAATGTTCTTTGTGTATAATGATATAACTAATTATCGTGGCAATGTAGACAGAAAGTGGCGATATGGTATGGGGTTGTTATATTGACGTTTCGGGCTACATGTGGCCTTTATCAAGGAAGATAGTTAGTTCCATGTAAGCACTGATGTTGCAGTTGTTTGACATTGATATGGCTATTATTTTTCATTTCTTCTTGTCATAGATATATAGCTTTGGAGACATTCTAGTCCATTGATCTTTATACATGTTTTGTATCTTAGTAATCTTAGATATTGGTTCGCTGAAATCCCCATCCTGCTAATGATTGCATAACGTTTGATACTATCATATTTCTTGCCTCAGTTGCGAATCGATTCTTTTTCCCCCTTTTTCATTTTCAATAGAGCCCCAATGTACACTGGATCATTCTTTCTTTTTCTTTTCTTTCTCTTATCAAAACTGCACGCCGTTTTTACCGAGGTGTTGTTGCTGCAGGGCTTCTAAAACGTCCTTATTTGTATTTGGAGGACCTGTCCAAATCCTTTTTTATGATGTGTTCTCTTATTATAGGCGGTTGTTTCTGCTCGACTGTCTCTACTGATCTAAACATGCCGCACCAGTTGGAGGTTTTTACGCGCTGATCAATGTAGCCTTTGATTCATTTTACTAACCATTTCAAAACCCAAAAAAATGATGATAATTTGGATTTCGTAATTAGTACTATCTTTCCACGGTTTTATCACTATTGTGTGAGTGTCATCGCTCTCTATTATAATTTAATATGTTATAAATTGCCTCGGGTTGTGATGAGAACAGTGCTTTGTGTAATTTGTATCCTGAATAAAATACCTTTCAAATATAAAAATCAGTGTCATACTTGCAACTTTACAGTGAAAGCTAGTGAACCTGAGATTGTGAGAATGGGATTTAACAAAAATTACCAAGCATATACCTTTTCTTTCAAAGATAAAAAATACAGACGGTCGTCTGAAGGTTAACATCACCGAGATGCACTTGATCTGATCTTGTTAAATATGACGGTATCTCAAAACCCATTTTTCAGCGACTTAAAACTACTATTTGGATACTCTTACCCCGGAGGGAATTGGTATCACCAAGTTATTTCGCAAAACTTGTATCTACCTTTCTAAATACGCCAGTTAATGCTAAGAATTTATTGAGTTAACTTCCTCTTTGATCTCAGAATTGGTTTCACAATGGTAAGTGATTAGTCAAAGAGCTACTGAAGGGTTCGGAACCGAATCTTCAGAGAAACTTTGGTTCTTTTGGTCCTACATTCTGACAAACACAGCAGAAGGAGCCCGCAGGTCATGCAGCAAACACTTACTGGGAAAACCAATCATCTTAGAAATTTCAAACTCCTTAAATTGTTAAGATTTGATGTCTGAATTTCGGTGATAGATTTATTTAAATTGATTATCAAAGATACAATCTGGAGAAATTTGTACATGTGGATACTTTTATGTTGATCGAAAACAAATTCTAATTAAGAGTGGTTTAACATTATATAATCTCATTGCAATGGCAATGAGAACAAAATCTATTCATGACTATTCCCATATTTTTATTTGAATTATTTTCTTATAATTGTAATTTTACAATAATCATTTTCATTTAATCATCAAATTTGTCCAAAGGTCAGCATGCTTTCTTGTCTATCCTAGTAATTCCAGACACCAATGGCCTATGAGTGAATTACGCTATATATTTTTGTATGGTAAATCACTCGTTTAGTGGCTTCAAGACTGCCTCATAGCATAACCTGCCTTGCACCATTCCCTATGGTTGAATTGCACTAGGTAAGATTGTGTCTTAAAGAGATAAACCATGCACTGTCATATGCACTGCTGCAGGCGGGAGTTCAAGGGACTAATGCATGAAAAATAAGGATTATAAGGATAATATTTTTTTCAAACTTTGTCTTGAGAAAGAACATGGTTGGGGGATAACAAAAGCAAAAACAAATGGATCTCAGCATATTTTTTTTTCATTTTAGAGACCACCAAAGTTTAGTATTGAAGTCTGTGGGGAAAATGGATATTTTCTCAGTTTTTCCAAGATTTCAGACAGATGAATTAAATTTGTCAGTTGAAATGTCTTCTAAGCATAGCTACTATACAGGTTTACCCTCATGCATGAAAGAACAGGGTATCAACATATTTTGAAAGATATTATTTAGTATTGAAAATCTTCAATATTCTGGTTTTTAACTCTTCAGGATGCGAATTCAGTTGAATAACGTTTTTTTTTTTTTGTTTTTTTTGCAACCAACTTTATTTCTGATACCTGCCGTCTGGGCTTTTACAATTCTAATTTTCATTGCTGGAATAGAAAGGACATGTATGAAAAAATCATTTTTTTAGTTCAATAATATGTTCCTCAATGTCTTTGGCCATACGTCGCCATATTATCTTTTCTTTTGGACATATTTTCCTGATCTTAAAGGAATATATTACTACCTTAGCTCTCATTCTCAGTTCATACATTGCTGATAGACAGTCGACTCTTCCTTTCTCGAACAATTTTTGTCGTTAGATGAATGATTTTAGCTGGAGGATGATCCAGTTGACAATTTTCGAATTGATATTTGTTATATCTATACCGAAGACAATATCTATTGGCTTTATCACAATGTTTCTACCTTTTTGATTGAAGATTACCTTGCCATCCGCATCCTTATTGAGGTATCCACTATCATAAATCCACTTCAAGACATATTGCCAGAGAGCTTTGGTTCTAGAACATGTTACCAAGAAGTGCGATATGTCATCCTTATTTTTACAAAATGAACAGGTATCTTTCTTAATGACATCTATTGGTTTCAAATATGTGTTACATACAAGAACACCATGCAGAACTTTGAATTGGAAGATATGGATTCTTGCCTCAGTAGAGGCTTTGTATGGGATTGTGAAAACATTACTCCATTGAATTTCACCATAACTTTCTTTAGTCAATCCAAGCTTCTGTTCCCACTTTAGGAATTTTTTCCATTTCGGTTTCAATATTGAAATCAGTTGGCTGTATATTATTTTCGTGTTACATTCACAAATGTCAATCTCTTTATCATTGATTACAAAGAATACAGAATTATTTAATACATAATTTCTTTCTCTCTTTATACATCTGATCCATTCGCCAGTGAATAACGTTTTTGAAAAGCTGGCGGCCCCCATTTTATATTGCTTGAAAGGGCAAAGCAATATGTTAGCTATGTCTATAGAGATTACTAGGAAAAAGTTATTTTCAATTTCTTTTTATACTGAACAAACGAAAAAAATTGTCCTTTTCTCATAGACTTCTATAGTGAGTAGACATGAATTTCAGGGCTCTCTGAAATGAAAACTAACCAGGTGACATATTGTTTTTATTGGCTTTTTGGATGCACATAACCTTGTTCTTTCAGCAGGCAAAGTTTAAACAAAATGGTGCTTTCAGTTTGTTTCCCTGTAATACCCTTTTACGATTACTAGGGCTTTATGATATGAGGGTTGTTACATTTCAACTCATGCATTTGACTAAGGGAGGAGGTTCCCCAGACAAGTTATGATAAGAGCGAGTTATGCTGCCTCTAAAAGTGGTTACCATATAATTGTAGAAAGGGCAATGCACCCATACAATGCACCCGTTGCATAATAATCTGCGAGTAAAATATTAACACTGAACAAGCAACTCGCAGATTGTTATGCAACGGGGGCAATATGTCTCTTAGATTAGTTGGAGAGCCAACTTACCTCCCTGAACTACATCAGTTCATGTTCCAATCCTAGTATCATAAAGCCGGCATTGTTGTACATTTACCAATCTTGGGTCAACGGTCCCCATGTATGAGTGTATGGTAAACCACCCTTATTTAGAGGCCTCTTGTAAGTCCCTCATAGCGTAACGTTAATATATATCCTGTAGTTGTAAATTAACGATGGTGCTAAGAGCCCTTTAAGACACGAGCTAATCATATATATATATAGTGCAACAGGCCCTAGGCCTACCTATAAGAAGTATACTTAGGGTCATGCACCCGGTAGTTTCTATTGCAATAATCAATAATTAGTCATTGCCGGAACATAACCGAGGAGATGGATTGTGGGAGGTACCTGATACTCGCCTCCTACAAGGATGAACCACATATCATCCTCATGTGTGTAGGCCACTTGCTGGGGCCTGTTGTATAAATTACGAAAAGGCATCTTTATGGGAATTTCCTCACCTGTAGGAAGGGGAAATTCTGAGCTGGTATGTCCGAAAAGTATATTTGACATGGAAGTAAACCCAGTACACAGTGGTAACTATGACAACAGTGCACATATGTAATGTGTTAAAGAAAATGGGTCACAAGTCGCAAAAAAATGATATTTATAAAAGGTGTTTTTCATAGGAAACTTTTCTCAGAATGTTTTCAATTTTTATATGTTTAGCATTGGTATACCAGGGCTAAACATTTAAGACAAATTCAAGACAAATTTGGTTTCAGAATTTCAGAATGGTTTCAGAATTTGTTTCAGTTATTTATACACAATGAACAAAACAATACAAGAGTTGTCTTCCTGGATTTCAGGAAGGCATTTGACAGATCGAGTTGCTAATAGGCTATTCTTTAGATAAGTTGCAGAGTTTAGACATTAGAGCAGAGTCTTTCCTGCTAGACCTAGCCAGAAGGATGTAGTTGCATGTAATACACTTAGGTTACTTCTGAAGACAGATCTATAGGTGGTGGGAGGTGGAATCTTTTGACAATGGCTTCCTCGTACCTGATGTCTAGCAACTGTAACAAAATATCTCCTTTATTTCCCTAGTGCGTGTTGCACGTGTCTTCCTCTATTGTCTTCAGGGAATTGGTCTGTTTTACACATAAACATAGAATTCAGGTTGTATTGACTATAATACTCTAGTATTTGTTGTTCCTTTGTGATATATTCTTTTCTTATTCAGGATTTCATATATTTGTGGATTCTTTTGTATATCTACTCACTAACTGTGATGTATTTTGGAAAAATGAGTCACAAGACGAAATAAACGGATTATTTCATATCTGAAAAGATGAGATCAAGCAGATTCCAATAGTGGTAAATATTAGGACATCTCAATCGCTGGGGTCTAGCTATATCTATAGTGGAGGACCGCTATAATGGGACAATAGGGGATTTGCCATCTTGTTCGCCATCTTAAATATCGATTTGCATGGCATTTTGGGAGTTGCATGCCAGTGCCAAAGCTATAGAAAAAATGTTATGTTCAGCATGGAAGATCGTACAGTGATCTCATGTAAATAACCAAGCGTTTTACATGTTTCCATGAAACAAGTCCCCATTTTTTCCACCATGCATTTGGTTTTTATAGATCATTTACACAAGCTATGATATTGGTGACCAAAAAACGTGCATGCACTGTAATATACATGCGCAGTGTTATTTGTGTAGCTGACCCCTCAGTGGATATAGTGTAGCATAACTAACTACCTGCCAATCAAATCAGCGCTCTGCCTGCCACGCCCATCGTTATTGCAATAACATTCGTTCCATTCTCCTACCTAATGTTACCTGCCGGTCCGCCAACACCTGTACATTGTGTTTCCCTTTCTGTAACTGTTAATCATATAATATGGATTCAATAAAAAGGTGTCATGAGCCTGTTGAGTAAAAGAAATCAGTACATTCTGCTAAATGAGGCTGGAAATGATCGATACTAAGTATGTATTCGAGTAATGTTGCATGGTATTGCGTTGATTGAAAACAAATCTGTTTGTTTATGTTGAACTGTATACCTTTCAACCTCAATTTTACATTAGACTTGGGTTATTTGAGAGGATTGATATAGGGGAATTGTAGCTTTCTGGAGACTTCAGTCATAAGCTATATAAAGTTAAAAAGTGTGTGTGCGTGCTGGAGGGGGGAAGGGGTCATAAACTTTGTTAGAATAAAGATCCATTGTATGCATAGGCTATTGCTATATCAGCTGGGTGTGCCAAGTAGGAAGGATTTTCCTTCCTACAGGTGAAGGAATTTCCACCCAAAACATCCCTTTCTTTAGCTTATACAACAGGTTCCTGACTGCTGTCAAACCTGCTACTCGTTTTCTTATCAAAAGGTCATTTGAACCACATATTTAATGTAACAATTTGCTATTCAAATAGGGTAAGTCCTTTGCTGGTTCTTCATAAAGATTATAGTGAAAACTAGTTTGTGGATCTAATTTATGAGGAGTTTCTTCGTTAAAGCTGGATAAGCAAATAATGTCTGTATAAAGATACGAGAAATATATCAGAAGTCTTATATATATAAGCTTTCACTCTAAATGAAAGAGAAAACAACTATTCCTAATAACTTGTGTAGCTGGCCTCTAAGGCAATGGCACTCTTATACATGTACGCTCAGGTGTATATCTATGAATGCATTTATTTTAAATTTCAAGTATGATTTCAATTCATCTAGGCATACAACAAATGAATGTTATTATTAATCATGACCTATTCCATACTCGATATTATGAACCAGATTGCATAGCCAGGTACGTTATCGTTCTAGATTGTTCTATGCTAATCGAGACCTGAATATTGGCATATTCTGTGTATCTGAAATACAATATATTTAAAACAAAAGACTTTCAAGCATATTTAGATGTACTGCATAGATGTACACACAGTCTGCGAATAAAATCAATCCAATCCAATCAAGATATCAATCAAATCAAATCAAGATGTCAAGAGGTTTGATCAGTTCTGTCAAACCAAGTCATCTACAACATTATTCACTTCTGTGCACTACAGAACCCCATTATTTGCAATAAATAAATAGAAGTTTGAACATCAAATCCGACTATAGGGTTCGGAAGTCGTCGTGCGACCCGATCTAGATACCTTCAAAATTCAGTTTCAGTTTCATGAGAATATCGCGACACCTGAAATTGAACACAATCAAATTCTTCTTTTATAAAATCAGATCAGCTTAGTAGTATACAGTATGCAGCAATGAGAGTGCAATTGAAGAGGAGTTAATTAACTGAGATCAGTAACAAATAGTCCATTCTTCAATAACCTAGGCACTCTTCAGTTAATTTAGAACTTGCCTTTGTGTTGTAGTTTGAGTTAGGAATTTATTTGACAACTTGCGTACGATTTTCAGACAATAATTATTGGTTAAATGGGGAATATCGTCGGGGAATGGGGAATATCGTATTATTTTCAAACTTTGACTTTGAAAAGGTTTACCCCTTTTAAACCAGAACTATCTCTTTCGTCTGCTATAAGATGTACTTATGGGACGGTTGTCATAATCATTTGCTCAAATATGTTACTCACTGCATGGTTGTCGATACAGGCCAAGCAACATGTTTAAATATTTCAAATTATGATTGATTTGCGAATAAAATCACCACCTATCATTCTTTACAAAAAATATGAATATTCAGGAGAAAGGGGTGGCATATGCCCAGTAATTAGTGTGGCTCGGGTGAGACTGGTCGCTCGCCACATCCAGTAGTATAGGGCGTTTCATAAGTAACGCAGCGCGCGTTGGTTATGGTAGCGTAACTATGGGTCAGTTAGCGATCAATTTAAGGCGCGTTCGTTATAGTAACGCAACGTTAGTTGCCTTCAATATAAGATGTGTCCTTGATAGAGAACATGAGGCAGAGGATCATGAAAAATACTAAAGCTGCATTCTCATTTGTATGTACTACTCATTTATTAACGTTTAGGACTGAAGTTATCAATATATGTTTCTGCTGTTATATGAGTATACAAGAAACTCAAGTCAAATTGGCCGAAAGAAAAAGAGCGCCGTTTAATGAAGTGAAACGACTGCAGAGAGGGATTTGGGTGGGCCACATACATATTATGTGGACGTTTATGCAGCAGTTTGGCAAAAACAAGTGGGTTAGATCCTCCAAACCTTTGGTTAAATGATGCACATATGAGTTGGAAAAGAATGGAACAAAAAGTATAATATATCTTGTTTTTGATCAATGTTAACTGAGAACGCAGCTTCAATACCTGTTCATGTCATGATCCAATATATCCTCATGATGGGTTTCACTGTATGAATAAAATAGATATCATTATTATTCACTTACCTTTTTATGTTGTCCACAGATGGAGTCAAGAGATCTGCTCATCGTTTCTCCGATATTTCCCAGATTTTCCATTTTTCTAATTTTATAGAAACTTTTCGATGCTAAACACAAATTCTTCTCTTTTTATTCTAGCTGTCTGGAAAGTTATGTTATGCTATTATGCTATAACCTTCTTTTGAAGCAGGCTGTGCAGGGCGTAAATATAATGGCGAAATAGATTTGTTATCTCTCCTCTTGGGTGTTCGCTCTTCAGTGTAATTTTCCTTTCGGGAATCGAAATATATCAAGAACTTTTCAGTGTTTAATTTATAATAATCATATACTGGAATTCTATGTATGTTATCAGTTCGTCTTGCTGTTCCTGCTTTGGATATATATACTTGTGGTTATATATCTCTTTTAGTTTAATCTTGGCTCTCTTTCGCTATCTGTATGATCTCTTGTTCTCTCCCGATAAATTTGAAGCTCAGTTCCTGCTTTTGTTACCTCAGTTCCTCCTGTGTGTATGATGTCGCTCCTCCTGTGTTTCTCGCCTACTACCAGCAGTTCTCCAGGTCTAAAAGTGTAAGGTGGGCCGGGGGAGGAGGAGTGGGAGGAGGAGGTGGAGGTGGAGGTGTAAAACGCAGCAGCGACACTAAGTGGGCTGCGGCAAAACTGGCCATCTCACTTAACCGAGCGCACTATTGGAACACGTGATATTACCTCCATATAAGAAATATGAGTCTAAAGTCGCAAAAGTATTTTATTCACAAGATCTCTTTGTGGGAGTGTTCTCATTATGTTGGTGTCTAACGCTCTGAGTTGTAGGAATGCATGTACCAAGTCTCAAGACTGTATTAAATATACCCTGGCGCTTGCTGATATCCGCGATTCATTTGAACATATTATGCGCAAATCATTTACACATATATTATCTACAATTCAATTACACGTATCTGTAATTATTATATGTGTACAAATTAATTTCAGATATTTGAAAATGAACTGGACACACTATGTTTACATTTATTTTTTACATATAAATTTTATCTGCAAAGCAATTATATATGTAAGTTGTAATTTGATTACTGGATAGTTCATGGCTGTGGTGAGACAGAATGGGCAAGCCCAGATAATTTAACGAGTGAAACGA
Organism: Sthenelais limicola; assembly: GCA_942159475.1. Lineage (NCBI taxonomy): Eukaryota > Metazoa > Annelida > Polychaeta > Phyllodocida > Sigalionidae > Sthenelais > Sthenelais limicola. Next base: position 68,556,899 of record OW804098.1, read on the forward strand.
GTTAAATTATCCAAGGGATTTGTCCACTCTCGTCGAACCACTGCCATGAACTAATCAGTTTATCCCACGTCCAACTGATTAACCATCCCCACTGTGTAGGCCTACACGAATTGGCCCCAGATCTCTAGATCTGGCTCTATTGCCCCTCTCTGGTTGCAGCTTGCAAGATCCTATAGCAGTCAAATGAGCCTTGTTCTGACCATGTTCTGACCACCAAGACTTAAGATTCTTAAAAGTTGTTTTAAACGCTAGTGATATCCTGAATGCAAGTATGAGAGTCCTCAGAGTTGACATTACATTAAAAAAGGGACCAGATTGTACTGATATTCTAGCAGCTACAGGTGTGTAATAAAATACCACACAAAAATCAAGGTATCGATGGGTCTTGATATATATGGGGTTGTTAGACTGACATATCAAATATTCACAATTATTATTGTTCAAAATACCATGCGTATGCCATTATAAAAGAGATGGGAAATATCAGCCAATTGCATAAATTTCATAATTAAAAGTGAAATTAAATGCTAAGACATCACTGCCGCATTAAGTTACGATGGTCAGAGCCTCTATAAGGGTATTTCATTATATTTATTGAATTGAATTGAAAAATACTTTATTTGATCCAGGTCTTCCAACCGTTACCTTTTTTTGAGAAGTTGCTCTATTGTGATAAGGCTGTTTTGCAAGCACACTAAAATAAACAGAATTAGACATAAAACAAGTTATAAGACAAGTTATGAAGTTAAGTTAAAAGATACAGTGGAATAAAAATAGAACACACGCTTGCAGCATGTGTTGTATTTTGAACAGGGTTCAATAAAATATTTTATCTCAAAGTCATGAATTAACGATTCCTTCATTTTAAAAGTTAAAGAACAATTTTGAAGGCACCAAAGTGGTGTTTGGCATTCATTTAGTTATTTTCTAAAAAATGTTGTAGTTGCTTGGTATTTTCGAAATTATGAGCCTCAGATGGTAGAGAGTTCCATGCTATACTGGCTTTATAAAGGAAACTATTTTGATAGAGGGATGATTTTGGTCGACTGATTATTAGATTTTTTTCTGTTTTTTTTGGCATGGCTTCTTGTTTTCAGGATCCTTTTGTCTAAATTTGTTTCTGAGTTGGCTAAGTGAAAATCACTCTCTAGGATATGAATTACTACCCATTTTAAATATGAAGGTAGACCTTGGTTCAGTTGACATTATTATTACAATGCCCAAGGACAATAAAATGTGATGTGTTGTAATAAATTGAGTTTATATTATTCAAGTCATTCATCTACAAATCTCTTGCTCAAAATGTTTTTATTCTTTGGTGGCAAGCGTTTAAAATAACATATCCAGAGATAACCTTACCAATTTATGCACAAAAACCCTTCAAAACATCTAGTTTTGTGGTGTAACAAAAATATAATATATACTTTCCTTCACTTTTTCTTCCTTAGCTCTTTATCAATTGTAAATTAATCTTAAGCAGGAATTGATCTAGCTTCAATATTCTGCATCCCAGATACTTGCCTAAGATCATCATTAAATAAATTTGAAGAAGCCTATGATAGAAAGTATGGGAAAAAATCTTTTTAAAAAAGGAATCTTGTCGAATTTAACCAATTTATAGGACAACCAATAAACCCAAACAACTTTGTCTCCTTTCCATTTATTCTCTTCCGCCCTCCCCTCAGAGGGAGGTCTGTCACCAATAACACAAAACCACATGTACCCCCACCCACCCCTTGATACCCAACACCACCCCACACAGATAAGGAACCACAAGGTGGTCAGTTGGCACTTTTATAATTTGTATCCGCAGAAGAGTCGTCTTTATAATGTGCTCCAGAAAACAGCTCACAGTGCCATTAGGGTGTACAATTGCACTCGGAGACACTCGGAGATGTATAATTGCATTCAGAGATGTACAATTGCACTCGGAGATGTACAATCTACTCCCATGCATCCAGCCAGTGAAACTATCCACAATAATCAATCTCAAATTTCAACTCAAACGGCCTTAAAGTGGGATAAGGATAATTATTTGAAAAATAGATTGAATAGAAGGCAACGCAGGAATATATCCACAGCGTGGGTACGCGTATTTTCCTAAAGATGAGTTGTAAATGTTTGGCCTTATTTGTAATAAAAAAAAGAAAATGTATTTATAAGTATCACTCGATTCTCAGATGTGTACAAATCAATTACACGCTTTATATAATTACTATTAATAGCAAAGTACCCATCCTCCAGATGGTCACCCTATCCCCACACTTCCCCCTCTCCCTCGTTTCCCTCCCCCTCTTCTCTCTCTTTCATACCTGTTTTTCTCTCCGCACCCCATCTCCGATTCCCCGCCCCGGTCTCCCTCCCCTCCCCTCTTCCTCATGCTCCCCCTACATCTTCTCCCTCACCTCTTTCCCCCTGTTCCTTCCCTCTGCCTCAATCCCCTCTCCTATTCCCCCGTCCTCCCTTTTCTTAAATTTCCCCTTCCTACACCCTCTCCATCCCCTCCCTCTCTCTCTAATACCCCCACCCTCTCCCTCCCCTCTTCTTCATTCTCCCACTCCTCTGCATGTAGTTAGGTCCCCCTGAAAGGTTGTGGGAAATGACATAGTGTCTCACAAGGGCTTTCCCAGGCTATAAATAGAGGCTATAAATAGAGTGTAGAGATCCCAATTTAAAGAAGGCTTCAAAATCACATTTTCACCCCAGATACATTCTCAAACCACATAATGACCTCCAGACAGGGCAGACGGACCTGTAGAGACCAACAAAGTAGATGTGGAGACCCCAGATTCCGAGAACATGTGACACAAAGAAACCCCTCTTTTCTACCTCTTTTCGTAGAAATCACTCCACCCGTATATATATATATATGGATATGCGTATTTCAGTTGTCAGATATGAAGTAATTTGTTCTAAGTCAGGGCGTCAGAAAACGTACAATTGGCAGCTCTACAGATTTAGTAAATTCTGCTAAATTCTGCTGAACAATGATGAATACTGGGTATATCTGAGTATATTTGGTATTGCAGTGATTGTGAAAGTCTGTTCGCTTTTGTTGAGCCATACTTTGAACGCCTTTTTTGTCTTTCATTTAGGTTACTTGAGAGGATTAGTGAAAGCGAATCTTCAGGCGACCTTATATATAGAGAGAGAAAAGTATTTGTGGCCAAACCATTTCGTTCTGTTAAATGTCACCATATCCAACTAATAAATACTGTTTGGTGCAGGTGAGATGGATGCCACACTGGTTCAGTGGTTCGTTAGAGGTATGTGAGGAAGGAGGTAGGAGAGATCAGCATACTGAGAACTATAGAGGGTTTGCATGCGTGCTGGTCCACGCTCGTCTTCCTCCTTACAAGTTCAACTGTTTTATCTGAGACGAAACATCGTCGCGCCGGCCCGATAGAAATGGGGAGATTTAAACTCTCAAATACTCTAAATACATGTAATTCATACATTAATGCTCCCATACATTTGCGCCTTTAGCTCTTTCGTTGAAATAACAAATACAGGCACTACAAACTTAATCTTACTAAACTAACCATGCAAAACGCTCCTACCCTAGCGTGGATACTCCTCTGGACCTGCACTAGCACTCTCCAAATAATACTGTCTTGGAAACGAGGGATTTGACGTCGAATTGGCCCATGTTTATCTTCATGTAGCTATACAACTTTTCGCTGGAAGACAACTCCAGAGAGGCGAGACATTTTTGTTTTTGAAGCGGAAACTTTTCCTTTGCTGAGAGTATTGCTTGAGTACATCAATTATCATCAAATAGTCTGGTCGATGTGACACGGTTTTCGAGACACGCATATGCACCCTTATTTTCCACCTCTATACTGTAGGTTCCTGTGTGTATAGTAGGTGTAATATTTTTCTTCATGTACGAAATTGATTTTGGCTAATGCAGTGTACATGTACTAATTATGTCGCTATGTAGTGACAGTATGCATGTCCTTAGGGTGCGGGTTTGTAGTCGTTCAAGTCTATTGAATAATGTTGCATTCGCACTTTTCTGGACTCTAGAGAGCGTACTAAGGGTTCTTCTCCTCTGGTATCTGAGACAGCAGTCAGTGCTCAAGGGTGCCACATATCCGTATGTACGTATGTAATGTAAGGTACTAGGATTGTTCTATGATGACTTTGAAAATTTGGGGCTCTCACAGGTTTCCCCCGCACTTTCGCCAGGGTTGTCCCCGCTCAATTTTTTATTACATTCTACGGAATTAAAAATTCGTGAATGTTAGTGAATTGCGTACCATTCTGTCAATCATCCTGAGTAGCCAGTTCATGTGATACATTTTGAGGTGTTGGTTGAGGGTTGGTGTGAGGAGTGTGGACACTTATCTGGGAGGATATCTGGATGCCCATCTGTGTGTGATGTAATTCACACCAACACTACTAACTTGGCACTTATGCAAAGACTGCTTGATTGACAACCTTCTACCATCTCTGCAGTAAATCCCTGAAGGCCAGTGTGACATCCTATTGGTTAGGACTGTTTGATTGACAACCTTCTACCATCTCTGCAGTAAATCCCTGAAGGCCAGTGTGACATCCTATTGGTTTACATGTCTTGTATTCTATTAGCTATCTTGGTTTGATTGACAACTGTAGAGAGGACCACCCATGACTGAATCTGAGTGATCTACACCTACTACACCCTTTGCGATTTCTGGGTTTCAAAAGAGTGTTATGTTCTTTATCCAATATTATTATCACAAAATTTACACATTATAATTAAGCATAAGCATTTTTAATTAAATATTAAGCATTTTCAGTCGAGCAAAAACTAAACTGCTAACTATGACTTGCCATTGCACACAAATAGTTGTCCGTAGAATTCGTTTCCTTGGGAAACGCACAATATATACATTAACTTAAACTGATTATAAAGTTAAACAGAAAAATAGTTCATTAAATGATTGATTAACTTAAAAAACTTATAACTTGTTTACCCCTCATAGATGTCAAATCCACTGAGAAACCAACCTTTGCTCTCAACGGTCACAGAAGTGCTCCAGATGAACCAACTACAGAAGCGGAAGGGGAAAAGGTTACAAAATGGCGCCCTCATTGGGTGGAGCAGATGGAAACTCTACCCACAGTTGATTAATTCTTCACATCCAGTATTGAAAGGTGACAAGTAGGGAATCGTATTGTCATAGTGAGTCGTTAGAATCTTCTAAAACTCTCCACAAACCCAGCTGCCCCGTTTGAAGCGAGGGTTAGCCACAGCCCTGTCTTAGGGGGTATGTTCATAGTTAGGTTGCCAGTCTACATTTGTATAGGAACTCTGATGTTACCTGATCCTCTTACTAGACTTGCATACTACTTCGATCAATTAATTTAAAAAGTAATAATAAGTGTTGATGATAATTTAGAATGTAATAATAATGTGATTAATCATTGTTACTTAATCATTGCCTTATATGATATGTATAACAATTTCAAATCCTGGTATAAACATAACAGCAGCAAAGTATTGATAAATACAATCCCATTGGTCAAACTGGGTCAAACATGGAAGATGTGTTTGACGTAATAGCTGGAAATAAAGCTTTAAAGGAACCTGAAGAAGAAAATAGGAGATGTATAGGCTATAGCTTAGATAAATGGAACATTTTGAAGTGTTAATCTATTATAGAATATTGAGCAACACTCTCTTTAAAAATATGATGATAAATAGGAATAAAAAGCACGATGGAAAGATATAGATGCATTTACACATGTATACATATATATCATCTTTAGTACTTCTTATACTATCATCGTTGGACCGACCAGGGACTTTGAGACGGTATTTACATTATGTGGTGTCCGATACGAATAAACTATCAAGATCGAAGCTCTATTCCTTCTGAAACCGGACTCAGGAGAAATACTCTAGCTGTGTACTCTGCTTTATAAAATCATGGATCCGCCCCAGGCAATTGCCATTACAACCCCCCACTTAAAATCTAATGTATATTCCTTGAAAGTTCATTAATAACGACACCAGAGACATAATTGAGGTTTGTGGCCCCTTTTAAAACGCAGGATATACCCAAACAAGGCTCTACAGCACATCAAAGACCAAATAAAACATCTATACAATAGGGGTCTTACATCTCCGCCATCTTGAAACTTAATTCTCATGGATTTGTGGGAGTACATCAGTAATAAATCTATATGCCAAATTTATCGGCGCTCTAATGTCAATATCCATGTGTTTTACATCTTTCCCATCATGCATTTGGTTTTAATAGATCATTTATACAATCATGATATTGGTGAAAAGATCCTTGGTATGATATTGGTGAAAGGATCGTTACATCTTTCGATAGAAACCATGCTAATATTTGCATGTCAGATTTGAACTGAATCCCTGTAATAGACATGTGCAGTGGCACATGCAAATCCCCTATTCCCATGAGCCTTTGAAACTCAGAATCCAAGTCACTTCGTCTCAAGTCTATTCCTTTCAAAGTGTATTGTGGAGATCTGACACCGGAGATATAGTTTTATAACCTAGGATTCGCCCAAACAAGGCTCCGCAGCACGTGGGTGAGGACGTCAGAAAATGCAAATTCATCAGCTCTACACATTTAGTAAATTCTGTTCTGAACTAGGCCCCAATAAAACGACATTCATACAATTCCCTTATTTAGATGCCACACTCATATCACTCACTCACCATACCTTCCTCCTCCTCCTCCCCTGCCACCCATCCAGTTTGCGGTTGTCACGACGCGAGGCATCAAGGATACGGTCACCATGGTTACAAAAACTAAAGGACAACTTATTAGCTCTTGAAATGGCTATGAATAGGCATTGCCTTGACACATAGAGAACAGCTTGAACAGTTTGATATCTAACAACGATCCGTGTCAGTCTAGAGTTTCTATCATTATATAAGTAGTAGAGACAGGGTGGATAAGTATCCTTTGAAACTGACTACATCAGGGACGTACGCTACATGTCGATTGACAGAAAGTTAATTTCATTCATGCAGCAAAGAACAATTTAAAGAGACATATAGTTGAGATCTGTGAACCGTATAGTTATGACCAGTTTGACTCAGTCCTAATAAGGAGATAAGATAAGAGGTCATGCATAACGCTATGCGACCAAAAGTAGCTTTATTAACTAGCTTCGCTGGATAGTAGCCACACCATATCAGACATTAATTTTATAAAGGTGGTGTAGCGAAGAGAAGAAGTTTTAATGTGAACCGTGTGTAATCTTGTGGATAATGATAAATACATTTCCAGTGCCTTAGACGAATACAGATTTCACTATACTACTTACATCTGGGTATAGTAAATTATAGTATAGGATGAATGTGCACTCATGTCTTAAAGCACATTATCTACTCATCGTACATATCTGTGCACACATTATTGTTTAAGTTCTTTCCTTATGTTAACCGTATAGTGTGTCCAGACACGCTTGTAATGGAGCTAGACCCTCCCATATGACCTTAATGGCATTCGCACGCTGGCATTCGCAAGCTGTATTTAAAGATAATAAAGAGTGTGCGAGTATCAATACACAAAACGTGAAAGATGTATATGAGTAGTATAAGGAAAGTTGACATTTTTAACGGCGACACTACTACAAATGTACGTCAACGATCCTCTCAAATAACCCAAATTCGAGACAAAAATAACATAACCAAACAGATTGTTTGAATCAACGCATTCCCACACATACTCAGATAAACCTGGAATCTATCGTTTTCTTTAGCCGGATTTAAAAGAATATCTTGTGACTGGTTTAGATAATAGAGAACATGATTAGCTACTGTCATTACCAAACCACTCTCTGATCTGCCACTAAACCGTACAGACCTGGCAATTTTATCATAGCAAGAGGAGAGAGGGGCGAAGGAGAGGGAGAGGGGGAGGAGATATCTTTAATATAATATTTCTGATAATATCGCAATTAATAATAATCATTACATGGTTCTTATGTCGGATTTGATGTTTTTTCTCCCCTTCAAAATATCTAATGATAATCTTCTTTGATGGAGAACTAATGAAAGTTTGAAATATTGGATCAGTGAAAAAAACCTCAAAACTTTGATCAACAAATTGTTATCCTCCCACGTTTGGTGTTGCCTCCCGGAACATTGGTGAATTCTGTCCTATAAGTGTAACATGAGTAAATTGTGTACTCTTTTTGTTATTATAATATCAGAGATTGTGACTTAATCTATATAGTTCATTATTTACTGGATAAAGTATTGCTGGAAAAGATGGCCATCCACTAACCCCAATAACCGCACGAGGTACGAGTGGGGTTATTAGGGGTGTAATGGAACAGGCCATCAAGTTCATGTACCATCTAGTTTATGTACGAAAAAGCTATTTTAAAAAATTAAGAATTTTCAGTCGTGGATGGCCAAATGACGACCAAATGGTGGAATTGCTCAGTATATAACCTCTTTTCAAGTCACTATGTATTATTTAATTATTTAAGACAAAGTCGTTTGAGAAATAAAAGAGGAATAACTTGGAACTCATTTAAAAAACGAGAACCTGAACCCGTTGATTTTTGTTCCATGTTTATGGCCAGATTTAGCATATAGATGTATTACTGATGTACTCCCACAAATCCATGAGAACCTTGTCTGCATGCTCAGACATGTTGGTTATTGCATGTTCATACATGTTCAGAGAGGGATATTGCACGTTCAGACATGTTGGTTATTGCACGCTCAGACATAGTTATTGCAGGCTGGTGTTTTCAGCGTTCCCATATCGTGAATATTGCATGGCCTTTTTGCACACACAATCCCTGAAATTGTGGTAATCGTTTTAAGGGTACAAACATAATTATGGACGAAAAGATGAAACTGCTTTCAAAATCGTATTCATTGGATAAACTTGTCAAATTCTTGACGTGATGGAATATTATTGATAAATTTGTCATTTTTCGTGGATAGTCAGTGTTCATAACATATATTCTCCTGAGGCACGAAGATGGCCCTCCTTTTAATACTATAAAGTATTAGTTGATGTAATAAGGGAGGTGGGCGGGAAGAAATAACATTGTCCGATTTTTTTGGACAGCGACACTTTTGGGGAGAAAGATGATACATCAGCTGACGTTCGATGATGAGCAAGCTGCGACTCCCGCCACAATGATCGAATATTATGAAATACAATATCGTAAAAGCAAGTCTGCTCCACGATTTCTATGAACACTAAAGTTGCAGTTTCCTCATAGTGTCCTTGAATTGTTCTTAAACCAGAGCTTTTCGGGGAAATCCGACCTTAAGAAATGGATATTGAGCATGCAAATGGTATCAGACCTCCTTGTTAGGTATCTGAATACATGCTTCTTCTGACCTGAACCATTTTCCTTTAAAGGTATCAGCAGGGTGGGTGTTCCATATCCTTTTTAAACTCTTCCTCAGAAGGTAGATTCTGACTCTTTGTTTCAAATTACATTAATGTCACGATGGACCTAGGATGCCAACTATCCAGTTGCGTTCATAAATTTATCTTGAGATTCCAGGCCAGCTTTATGATGATAAGCATACTACTTGTAACAGAGAAGCACCATAATAAGCGATGTATAAAAGTTGAAGTCAAACCAATTCGATCTGTTATGTATGGTTCAATAGCAAACACCCAAGAAGTTTGTAACTTTGTGTGTCCTTCTGCAACAGACACACCCGAAATATAGTGGCTTTGTCTTTTTGATTTTTTTTTAGCCAAGGTCGAGAGTATGACTCACAATTGACACGACATACAACACACATAGATCACTTCTATGTTATTAGCTTTGATAGAAAGGGCAAAAAAAGAGTCACATAGACTTCCTAGGCGTGGGGTTCTATACATGTACAGGTGGGTGGGACTTAGCATGGAAGGTTCACTCTGTGCGGTAAAATATAAAAGGAATATAATAATGTCATAGCTAAGAGCTAAGAGATTTGAATGAATGGAATGAAGGGGTGAGAAGGTAGCTCCGAAGGTTGTGATAAAATATAACATGAATGGATTATGCTCTCAGAACATGCCCCCATATGAAAAGAAGAATAAAATGTGCAGGGAATATGACTTAATGGCCGAGAGCTATATCTTATAAGATTCACAGTGAGTAATTCTATGTTTCGTGTCTCATCCTATTTTGTTATTATTGTTAAAGTTCTAAGCTAAATTACAGAAAAGAGCGGAACTATTATATTTACGTTCATCGATTACAGCAACAAATATGTCACCAAATTTACTCGTAATGACTAGGACTTATGATTAGGACTGACTTGATTAATAATCTACTGATGTTAGTAAGAAAATTCCTTCCCTTTATTTAGTTAATTACCTATATTTATTTACTTTCATCATTTAAGAAGTCATCATTGTTTACACAAAATATTTGTTTCTAAGGTAACCTAAAATATTGGAAAATATCTCCAATACCATGCCATACCAAATCACAAGATTTTAATATCAGATCCTAATTGGAGAGGGTCTTAGCATCAATTTGTATAATGGTGGTGTTATTTCATGCGAGCTGACCTCTATTATTTTCCCTTCCTGCTAGACCATTATAGAGGATTAAGGACTGATATTGAGCCTGAAATAAAGGTTATTAATCCTTGTAGTCTTTGCTTGTTATAGCCCTGTAGTTGTGAGGGTAGTGACCTAATATGCTTAATCAAACAATTGAAGTTGTATCAGCTGCGAGAAAAAGGCCTCCCACGAGCGATAATAAGGGAAGTCACCACAGGAGAGGATTTCAGCGGGACGCCAAAATAATGTATGGGCTGTTATGAATACCTGTCACAAGGACTTTTGGATGGGTTGGAAAAGAAAAGAAAAAAATGAGAAAATCTTGTTGACAGAATCAGTCTGATGGTAACTGAGAGTACAGCTTTAAGAGTTCCAGGGCTATATCTTAGGATTCGGAGGGAATAATCCTATGAATGAATAGTCTGCATTTCACGAAGATGTGCCCGACATTCTTTATTAGCCTTGTGAATACATGACATCTGTCAACAAGGATAATCGTTACTTTTAGAATTTCTATTTGCAAAAGGAAAAGGCAGATGTTTTAATATTATAATTATAGGTTCTTCAAAGCTATGTCCTGATATTTTTAGCACCTTACCTACATTACATTTACAATGTATTTATATCAAAAGTTTGGGGTTTTCCCATATGGAAATGAGTGATTTCTGCCTATGGCATACGTTTGGATGTATCACACATGTGATGATATGCGCATTACCAAAGGGGCTTGTTTTTGGTGAGTGTTATTGGTTTAGAGAGTGTGACGTCATAAGGTGCTGGCCAATAGAAGATGCTCTTATTTAAGAGGTTTGGTGTGGTTGATAATATCTTCAAAAAATGGGAGACTTGTGATAATAAAAAAATAAAAAGGATAAAGATAAAAATAAATAAGAAAATAAAAAGGAAATTCATCATAATAATTTATATGTTTGAACGTTTCTATGCACACACGGTGGTCAAATTATACCGTCCATGTATATGGAATGAAAGGATTGATTTCCAGAAGTATAATCTTCTTTGCCAGACCAAAATAATCCGGGTAGAGCGCGGCCATTACAATGACACACTCAGATTCTGTGGTGGCCGTCATTGACGCATCATTGAAGGGAATGTCATGATGTAAACAAACCACTACCCTAACCTACTCTCTCTCACTGGATGTGTTAATAATGTGTATTCAATCTGCCAAAGTGTGGGATGCATACCTTGCTGAGAATAGGCATATTGGAAGTATCTTATCAATGTTTTACGGTTTATATAGGTTTATACATAAACAACAAAGCAAGGTTCTGGCTGCAGAGGCCTGCATCAATTTTTGTGACATCCCATGTATGTGCGTCATTCTGACCCAGTTCATGCAGTTTCAAAATGAAACCATGTCAGGGCTTCGCCGCGGTCATCTTGTGCTGACTAATAGTTATTAAAAGCAATCCAGGAAAGATATAAACATTTAGAACTAAATTTGTGAAGACCTGACATACGTTGAATCAAATTCTTGTTATATCTTATACAAATCCTGATCTTCATTTTCAGCAATCTTAGCCACTTTTAAGTTGTAGAGGACTGAATAGTAGGAGGATGTAATAGAAGGAGTGGATGCAGTAGGAGAGGTAGGGTAAGTAGAAGGTATCAAAAGTATTTGTAGTACGAAAGGTTGTAGAAGGATGATTACGAGAAGTAAGACAAGTAGGAAAAGGTAGTAGAAGTTGGGGTAGTAGGAGAAAGTAGCAGAAGTAGTACCTAGTTGATGCAGTAGGAGAGGTAAGAGTTGTAGTCATGGATGTAGCGGGAGTAGTGGAAGACTGAAGTAGGAGTGGATGTAGCATGATAAGTAATAAAAGTAGAAGTGCATGTAAGAGGACAAGTAGTAGAAAAGTGAGTAGATGGAATATGTAGTAGGAGTGGATGTAATAGGAAAAGTAGGAGACATAGTAGAAGGCAGTAGAGAGGTGGCTCAGCACCTGCTCTCTTGCCCTGCAGGTGTGTAAGGCTGAGGTGGGTACTGAGGCTAGTTATTTCCTCAGCACACCAATCCAGGAAAGTATCCACAGCGAGATTATTGTAGGTGTACGGTAATCGTTTTGCATGGTTAGTTCAGTAAGATTGAGTCTGTATTTCTTATATGAACGGAAACAGCCAAAGTCTAATCATATTGCACAAAAAATCATCGCATAAGGTAGATCAACAACAAATCAACTGATTAATGTAAAAAACATTTTTTGGGTACTTAAGGGGGTGCTAGGGGCCCAAATGTTGTCAGATAGGTGGAAATGGCCATATATAGGCCTATCAAGGAGCAACATTTACTTGATTATTCTAGAACTCCACACTAATAAAATTTGTCCTTTGTCTGATTTGACAGTAAAAATCAACTCTTCAAAATTAATTTCATACAAGATGCCCTTTTCATAATCTTGTTATGGCAAATAAAATATAGAATGATCTCAACCTGCAGTATGACTGGCTGAGTATGACGAATGAATTCAGGGCAGAAGAAATCCGAATTTCATTTGATCTGTGAAAGTGGAATTTTTATTCCTCGAGAGTTGGTTACATCAATGGCTTTTTAATTAGAAAAATCATACATTTTATTAATCTATGATTTCTGTGTGTGTGGTGAGACATTAGACAATACTATCCCCCGGTCCTTCCCTAAATGAGTGCGTTACTCTAAGCGACTGAAACCAATAAGTAAGCTAAGTGTTATTATATATTCCTTTAATAATCTAAAATGAAACATAGTTGTGTGACGATTCCATTATGAAGATTTCCATTGAGCTCCGGGTAGCTCCGGATTGACCCGGACCCGGACCTCCGCCTCCAGGTAGTTCCTCCGGATCCCACTAGGATATTCATTGCAACCATTGATGATATTTGCAGTTTATATTATTTGATTAATTCATCATTAATTAACTATTCATTTGATTTCATCCGGACTTTGACCATGATGTTCATTACATATTTCTATATTTATGTTCAACTTTGCATTTATGTGATTATTATATTTATTCCATTATTCCTGAATTATGTTGCAAACATAATGTTTCCTTGGTTTGAAAATCATTCATATCTCGATGTACCTGTTCATTTATCGAGTTGAGGAGCAAGGTCTTCAACCCAACACACAAGGAGGAATAAAGGGAACATATGAAAGAAGTATTTCACTCTTGATGTTTTATCTCGGATCCGCGCTTGGAACATAGAATATTTCAACCCTTGGTCCTTTGGAACTTTAATATAATCCGGCCACTATAGTTCCTTTTCCCCCCATCTCCTGCTATCGATATTCATAATATATTTATTCTCGCAGAAGTAAACCTATATGATCACGAAATATCATTATTTAATATCGATTAATATTAAGCCGGAGCTGAAACACAGATGTGCAACGATGGCCACAAAGACATTGGAAAGAACATAGGCAAGAATCGCAACAGTTGGACTTTGGTGACAAACCTGGTAAACATCGATTTGGTGGCCATGACTACTTTCCGTTTAACCACTGTTGCTTTAAAGCAACTGCACAAAATCCTCCAAGATGTTGGCCAATGCCTTTCGGATGGTTTAGAAAAGAATGCAACAAAAAGAGGAAAATATTCAATTCTTGACCGATGTTAGCTGAGACCACAGCTTTAACAAATATTTAATTTAGCTACATGCAATAACTTTACATCAAATCCAATGTGTATGTCGTTCATGAGTAGTTATAGCCCCTCACACATATATCCTCACCACTACCACTATCACACCCCCACCCCTCTCACACACACTCCACATTCGTATAGCTTATGTAGCATAGGCATAATACAGTAAATATATATTTGGGCTCTGTACCTATACTTACACCAGAAACAAGCCTTTAGTTTAGTGTTGCAGGTTGAAACGCATCCCCATCCTGTCATTACCGTTCATTAAATACAAAAACAACATTATGTGTTCTTCAAAGACAAAGAAAACAAAGAAAGGACTCCTCTAATTATACTAAAAGGTGCCTTGTAACCTGATTGAGCTAATCGTAGGCAAACATATATGGGGTGAAGTAGTGAGAAAATGTACAATTTGCCTTCACCAATCCTCTCAAATAAACCAAATTTAAAGCTGCTTTCTAAATCTTGCCAAATGTATTCACATTTTCTCTTATAGGGGACACATTTTGTTTTTGCTATAATGTTTATACATGAGGTTCAATATAACCAAACAGATTCATTGAATCGACACACCCCATTGTACGATTCCTGATGACCTGGCAACTACGATTGACCATTGATTCAACCAGTCACCCCTTGCAAACGATTTTAAAAGCCCTCTACAACACCACATCTTTCAAAATAAATCTTCCCCAGGTTAATTTCCCGGGCGATCGGAAGTTTCTGATATTAAAGCTCCTTACTCAGCTATTACGACAAAACAAATACCCGAATTTACTCAAATTACGACTTATAGGATGGAATTCATCAATATTCTGATACTGTTATGTCAAAATAATTATTGTGTAGTCGCTGCTGCTGCTGCCGCTGCTGGTGAGCGACACTAAGTGATGTCACCATAGAAAGGGATTCGGAAAGGTCCTCAAAATACAAATGAGGACGTTTTAACAATGCAAGCCAAACTATCCAAGATTTATAGACTTCGCTCTTGCTTGAATAAGAAAATGACTGAGATTATTGTAAAAAGTCATGTCTATTCTATTGCGGAATATGGTAATATATTTCATAACATGGCAAGTGCAAACAATGTAAATAAAATACAAAGTGTATTAAACAGAGCTGAAAGATTGATATTTATTCACGATAACAATTACACCCTAGATGAGTTGTACAGGAATACTAGAATTACGAAATTCTGCAAGAAAGGTGACATTGCTGTAATGAATCTAATGTTCAACCTCAAAAACGACTCAAAAAATGTACTAGATATGCCACTTGCAACGAGGATGGCCGAAGGCACTAATCTTATCGTGCCAGCTGTTAAAACTGAGAAAATGAGGAAATCTCCTCTTTATCAGGGCCCTCGAACGTGGAATAATCTACACGTAATGGAGAAAAATATGTCATGGCCAAAGCTAAAAAAACATCTGAAGGTTACTGATAATTGGATGATATGATGTTTAGTTCGCCTGTTATTACAGGCTACTTATAGCTATGCAAAGATGTGACATATTGTATGTACTACAAAATTGGTGGTAATATGTAACAAATTCTTTTTACCTAAAGCGAGAGTTCTCTGTTAATGTTTTTAATTATTGGGCCAAAAAAAAAGAAAGAGTTATGTCTGGTAGACAAGAGGTAATGATAATACGATCGGATCGGATGTCTGTAAACCGCATTGATCTATATAGTATAGCAAAGCTGACTCGATTTGAGAGAGTTATTGTTGATAGATAATAGTTATTGTTTATATTGAGCTGATCTAATGTCTGTAAATCACAACAAATTTGTAGTGTAGTAAAATTCGACTCGATTCGTCATGATATTGTGTTAAATTAAAGATGTAAATACCTTTGTAGGAGATGAGACCCACCACATTGTGGAAATCTTCCTAATAAAACTGTTTAAAAAAACCAAAAACAGTCCAGTAGCAAAAGCAACTGGACAAAATCCTCCAAGAGTTTGGTTAAATGACCTTTAGATCGGTTGGAATAGAATGAAACAAAAAGGAGAAAATATTTAGATTTTGACCGAGATTAACTGAGAGTGCAGCTTTAAGCTTCACTTTCCTTTCGAATTACATATACTTATGGGGTTTATTTATTACAAATTTTATTCGAGTAATAACTTACACTTGGGCTTTGGGCTTTTTTCAAATCCTTACATAAAATGTTCCTACTATGCTATTTTTCATTGCTTCGGTTCTAAATTCCTACTGTGCGAATGACGATTAGCATTGTCTGTATAGCAAAATCCTTTCCTAAAATTTCCCTACCAGCTGCTTAGCAAGGACAAGTAGCTAAGGAAGGAAAATATTAAGTAAGGCTCTGTTATGCAACGGGCCCCAGAATAAGCATGAATGATAGACATACATATATGTATGTTTCCTATAAGGTAAAGTATCGCCATGGTTCCAAGAATAACAAAAAGATGTTCACTGAAATGTTTTTCAATGTCTGAAGAATGTTAAAAGGTAAAGATGACAAAATGTGTTATTGTTGAAGGAACAAGTACTGTCACGGACTATCTCTTCGGAATAATAGTTTTCTACAGCGAAACATGTTGATATCTTAACTTATAGAGAGAGTTTTTGTCTTTGGAAGGTGCCAGGCCTCTCTGATTTCAATAACAGCAGAGATCTTCTTTCATGTGAGATCTTGGCTTTTTCTTTTCATGTGCCGGAGGATCTGATTTATCAGAGATGGACTGCCATGTGTATTTAGCAATAGAATGTTTTTGTCAAGGTGTAAAAAAGGCGGGGGTGGGAGGTGTTGGTTGAACAGCTGAAAGTACATTATATGAAAAAATCGAATTACACATAATGGGGTCATTGCATAACAAATGTCCATCTGCGATATCATAGACATTTTTTTCTACAACTACGAGGTCTATTTGCGACTCGTAAAAATATACAACAAGTGCATTGCATAATAATGAATCGTGAAATAGAGGATTCCTCGTGGCTTCAAAAATGATATCATAGGATAATTTTAGGGTATGGAGGCATTAAAATGCCGAAATGGTGCATGGGAGAACATCATCCATAATTCTAATTTATTCTAATTTTTAAAATCTGGCATTTATCAGCTTTTATCACTTTCATCTAAAAATATGGTAGAAAATAACGAAACCTATTTTGAAGTACAAAAAATAAATAAATTTGCAATGTATCAAATTCATAAAATATCATTTAACATTGAATACTGGCATATTTGGATAGCTAAATTTTACATCTTTTCACTATTAATATATTTTAAGATGGGTGTATGTGATATCTGTGCATCGCAGAGCATGTTTGTTATGCAAGGCAGAATATTCATGCAGTGAACATAGCATAGTTTATGGAATAGGTAGCATAGTTTATATTTTCACAAAAATGATGTATGTTGATATTTTTTCCATGAAATAAATAACCATAACCATAAGTATTCAGGTTTGATTTTTGGTCTAATCATGGCCAATCTTAGAGTAAGAAATAATCCAAAACATTTATCATGTCAGTATTGACGCAGCGTAGAAAATCGATCGTGGATGCCAAGAGATGTACGATGTCGTAGAGGATGTCGTAGAAAGTTATGCAATACACTCATTGCAGATGGCTGTCTACGATGTCGTAGAATCAATCCAAGAGCTCGCAGATTGTTATGCAACGGGGGCAATATGTGTGTAACTGATTCGTATATAATATATGATCATCTTCAAATTCATTAACAACAAATCTCTGTTGATCTCTTGCCATGGATACTGAGAAAGAATGTTTCAGATCATTTCTATCATTATATTTCTATGCACATTTGATGGTGCATTCCTTCTGCCAAAATTCAAAGAAATCTTCATTTTTGTTCCTTAGATATCATTAAATTGCTTTTTAACCACAGACCTCCTAACGAATTAGAGTGGTTACCATGGAAACATGATTTTGGAACAATAAACCCACTTTTAGCAAAAAATGGTGGTCAGAAATGGAAATTTCGGAAAAAAATGGACCTAGTAAGACAACATATTTACGGTTTACAAGAATTGCTCACAAACTCCTTAAATAAGGCCCATTTTGCATATCAAGTGCCGGACTACACAATGTTCATGGTACTAGCAACGCTAAACACGCTAAAAATGAAAAGACGCTGCATGAGCATGAGTTCTTGTGTAAACTTCATTTACAAAATATATCTTTTTGCCTCTTGTGAATCATTTTACTGTAACTGATTACAAATGGGTATAGAGCTGCCGATTGTACATTTTCTGACGACCTTCATGATTCAGAGGGCTGCGTTCACTATATCTTATCCACACTCCGTACCGGGTATTAAAGTTATATTTCCATCTCATATACTTCTGACAGAATTTCGTCTTTGAAAAGCAAAAAACAGACAAGCATTCGTTTCTCTATATATATATCGGTGCGGTGTGTTATCTGCTGATAGGCTGGGAAAGATATGATATGCCGTCATTATCGCTTTGCATTGTTTCTCAATAGAAAACCGAATAAAGAGCTCTTGAGTAGACAACAAAGTCAACAAAGTGAATGACAAAGTTACAAATTAGATGTGTCACAGTAAAATGAGTCACAGGTTTCTACATATGATATTTTCAAATGTTTTTTCACAAGCACCCTTACTCAGAATGTTTTCTTTTGTGGGGTGTTTTGCGCATGAATATATGTGCCACAGTTAAAGACAGTGTATTGAATATATCTATGCATATATCTGCATGGGTTTTTTTTATTTAGTATTTTTATACAGCAGATCTTCTGTAATAACGACAGTTGAGTTATCAACAAACAAGTACATTATACAATGAAGTTCTAATAATCAATTGAGGACATTAACATTGGGATATGGGTTCACAGATGATATTTCAATACAGACGTTTCTGTATACAAAAATGTATAAATGTTAAGCATACATATATTAATTTTGAAGAAGGAAAAGTTAGATATCGTGCAATAAGGGAAGAAAACAAGAAAGGCATGGCCTATAGATGACCTCTTTTTGAGAAGACCATGACTTCTTTGTCAGAACTACACTCTTATGGTAAATAAAGAATTCTCTTATCTTATCTTTTCTTATGCGATGTGCCAGAGAAAAAGTAGTCTTATAATTATGTTGCAAAAATGGAATTGGAGATGTTATGACTTTTGAAGAGATGAGATCAAACAGAATCCAAGATCATCAGTGACACATTTGTGATGTGCCACAGATGAATGAGTCACATGCGGCAGAATATGGATTTTCAGATATATATCATCATATTTGAAAAGATGAGATCAAGTTGATTTCAATGATAGTAAACTTTAGGACATCCAATAAGTACTTCTATATTTGTTTATGCCTGAAAGAAATTTTACTGGAAATTGTATACAATTTAATATCAAATTTGTCGCATTGAATAAGAGCTCATTAGACGCAAGAAACCATATCTGTTCTCAACTTGTATTACTCACTTTGTCATACCATTTGCTAAAATGTGGGGGAAAAGACACAGCTTCATACATATTGGGATGGTTGGTAATAAAAACAGAACTACCCGGGATTCGAAGCGGGAGTGGGTATTCATCGATGTCAGTCAAGGGTCAATAGGCCTGTGACTGACATCGGTGAATATTCACAACGCCGAGAATCCAAGGGTTGTTCTGTGTTTATTTCACACCACACACTTCAACAATGTTAGGTAATGATGATTCATGGCCATTTTGATGAATAAATATTTATTATGAATACATTATGTGGTCTTCATATTTGTTTGTTCGATTCGCTTTGTTGGAAGACATAATTTCTAGGAAGGCTTTGCCTCAAGCGGATACTGTATTCATACGCCAATATTCTAACTCACTGGAAACGGCCCAACAACTCCGCGCATAACATAGATCATCAGGAAACCAAGAATTCTCTCAGCACACTTGAAAAAAAACTAACCCATTAGCATAGGCGAAGGTGGTGTACTTATTTTTTATTCTCAAAAAGGCCACAACATTTCCTATGTATAAGCTGCATATTGAAATCAAATGTTTTAAATGTTTCCAAGAAAAGCAAAATGAATATTAAGGTGAACTAGGAACCTCAGCACCCCCACCCCCACTAGGTATACCCTAGGAAGCAAATGCTATTTTACACCTGTCCATTCCCTTACAAAGGACATCCTATGAGGCAGCTCAAGGAGGATATCAATTCCATTCATGCACGTGCTTTTTATGATTATTTTAAGGAGGATCTTCTCAAAGGTGTCAGGCTTTTGATCTTTCCACTTGACCTATGGCAGAGGATAACCATAAAAATGGCGGAACTACTTGACAGTTCTTGTTTATGTATTGCCTTGATTTGAGCGTAGGCCCATGTGCTGTTCCTGTATCATGTCGTCGCTGTCTTTATGTTGTCATGAAAACAATGTTTTGTGCATTCACTATAGTGGGTGTCTGAATCCTGCCTCTTCTGAAGATCAGTTGATGTAGTGATTCATGAGTTTTTGATGAATTACAATAAATCTATGTATTAATGGATATTTGGAATTCTGTGCTGAAAGCCCGTATAAAAGAAGGCTGGCTCAGAAATGGCCTGCACCAAGCAAAGCAGGGTTTATTTTCACCAATAAACATATGCAAAAGAAAATTAAAAATTAGACAGTAATATTAGAGAACATTAAAAAAGGGTAGCAGTAATGCCAACACGCCTGTGATCTAGGGGAGACAATAGCTCCCACAGTTGCTGCCAGAAAACACCACCACACTCCCCCAGAGGGCGGGCCTAGCCAGGATCCAGCGGATTCAGAGGAGGACGCCAATCAACATGCTTCCCCAGACCTGGGGGGAGGGGGGGACTCAGTATCATGGATAGCACCGAGGACCATTCCAGGACACCTCCAGAGGGAGACAAAGCCAGTTGGCCCGCCAGTTGGTTGTGTCACTGCCATTCCACTAGATGACCCTGATGATTATGGCAGCTTCCTGTTAGATCCCTTTTGTAGTAGAACTCTCTCGATCCATATCTTTGGACTAACACTCAAGAGTAGTGTACTGTAAATACAGATAGTTTGAAGCTTAATAAGAATTTCCTAGCCTCATTTGACTTGATATGCCCCTACGTACACCATTCATTATCCCATATAGAGTAGAAACGATTATTTCAATCATTTGCACAAGACAAAAGGGTCAGCTCCAATAGCCACCAATAGCTCCAATAGCCAGCAAGGGCTATACTTACGTCATATGAAAGAAAATGGATACTTCACATAAGGTGGGTTAATTTTTTTTCTTGAAATAATAACAAAAAACTTGTGCAAGCTGTGAGAGTACCACAAGGAGTGACCGTCAGTGGTGCTAGGCGGCAAAGCAGTCTCTCAATTATTTATACCGCCATCTACATGTAGATACCTAGCTATAAATTTATAGCTAGTCGCAAAAAATGGATTTTGAGGTATCATATTTATATGATACCTCAAAATCCATTTTTTGCGACTTGTGACTCATTGTCCTGTGAGACATCACATTCGGAGTTGAATTCGGGGTTTATTCGGAGTTTATTCGGAGTTTAATATTTGTTTTATTTTATTTATGTGATATGATTGGTACCAAGGGTCAGAACTAATGGCAACGAATGGATATACTGACATCACAAAATAGTCAAAATAATTTCCATGAAGTGAAAACAATAATCATTATACTATAACAGTCTACTCTCACTTCTTGTAACATCAAGCCGGTTGATAATGGTCTGAAGCACAGATTCTGCTCAGAAAATCAGTTGGAAATAATCATTTGTCATAATGAGGCCCTTTTTAACCTGAAAACGCAACAAAATTGAAACTTTGGGGCCGATAAAAAGGGAACTTTGGGGGAGGGCAAAAAGGGCATCATGGGGCCCAAGGGGCGGTCGAACCCCCGAACCCCCCACCCCCGATCCGCCCCTGAATATTCTGCAACTGTGATAGAATTCAAAGTGAATCTGTCGAGGGAAAATAGCTGCTGGTGAGTAATAATAAGTGGAGTCATCATAAGAAGGGATTTGGGCGGGTCCTCCAAATACATATATATGGGCACGTTTTAGAAGCCGCCTGTAGCAAAAACAACTGGACAGAATGCTCAAAAACTTTGGTCAAATGACTTTTAGATGGATTGGAAAAGAATGGAATAAAAAGTAGAAAATGTTCACTTCTTGACAAAAATTACCTGGCAATGCAGGAATCCTTTAAGGGAGGTTTAAACTAGTTTAAACAGGTTTAACTCAACGCGATGCCACCAGGGCCAGCGTCCTCCTGTGTGTAGCCATGACCACATGTTGACCAGCACTTACAAGTAAGCAAGGCAGCGCGAGGTCCGCCACCTCCCCGACCACCTCCAATTATCTCAGCTCCACAGAGCGGTAGGGGGTCACGAGGAGTCTGAGGCACCACTCAGAGATCATTACTCGGACATTGGTTAATTCATTATGCTGATTGTTATTTACTTCTGTAATTGATTTCTACTTCTGTAATTGATTATACCGATCGTTTCACTAATTAATTATGTAATTGATTTATGTATGTTCATGTCTTCTGTACAACTTTTTAAAAAATACCATTATGTAATTGTGTACCTGGCGCGCGCAAACAAGTATAGTCTAGTTGAGTTGAATAAAACTACCTTTCCCACAACCACGTTTTTGAGTTACAGGAATAATGACCTACATTGAGGGGCAGCTGGTGCGCTGTATAATCCCAAGGAAAGCACAAGCAGACGTGAAATGGAGTAATAATTATTGTATTTAGTTAATATAAGGGGAAGCCGATGGATTATACACAAACAATGAACCAGTAGGCCCGAAATGGAGGTTATGAATCATTTTAGTCTCTGCCTAATTAGATTGTTATAGCACCAAGACTTTCAAGGCAGGGTCTAAATGTTTTTATATTTATAAATACATGTATTAGAAATTGAATTGGCCGCACGTGCACTGTTGAGCGATAATAAGTAAAACCACGACAACAAAGGAATTTGGCAGGTCGCCGAAATATAAATGTAAACTGTTAAGAAGCCCTGTAGCCTAAACAAGGGGTTGGAATCTTCCACAATTCTGGTAAAATGACTGTCGGGTGTGTAGGAAAAGAACAACCACAAAAAGTAGAAATTTTATTTCTTGCCCGATGTTAACTGAGAATGAAACTGCCATGTAAGATAAAAAGGGGAAAAAGTGTAAAAATTAAAATAATCTTGCTGAAAGCAGATCCTAGATTCCAGGGCCCATGTTCCAGGTGAGGGGAGGGGGTCTTTTGGAGAGGAAAACAACACAGCCCAGGTGTATTGTGAGAACTGAAAGGCTTTGTCAGAATGATGGGAGATTTTCATGACAGAACGGTCTCTAATACCATTGCTAGGGAATATTACTCAACTACTTTTCCCCCGGACTTGTTTATATGTAATTTACCTTCTCCAGATATCAAGTTGAGCGTAATATTTAATAAGAAAAACATATTTCTAGTACGTTGACATGAGAACAGTTCTAAATGTAACAAAGAACAAACTTTAGGGAGAAACACAAAACACACAGTACATGGAGAAAGTTCTAGACATTAAATTGAAGAAAATAAAGGACTGGAAATTGAAGGACTTACCAAATATATTCATATTATGACTGGATTATTATATACGTATTTTATATAAAATAACAGAGCTAGGGTGGGATACATTGCATACAATTCAACTGTTGGAATTACTTTCAGGAAAAGACCACAAATAGATTTAAAATGTTACTTTATGATAGAACCACATTAGGAGGTGGTATTCATAACACATTTCCCTCATAGGTGCGATATAAATCTGCCCTTGACACACAAGCGATAGCGAGTGTGTTGAGAAGTTAAAGCTCCTTGAGTAGCAAACTCAATAGTAACATAGGCATCAGCATCGGCAGGCAGGTCGGACACTGCGTAACTTATGCTGTAATATTGGGCCGTGTTTAATCAAATTAATGAAAACGAATTAATCTTAATTAACAGACCTACGAAATGTACACCACCATACGGGTTCAACGCTCCCTCTTCAGAATCCAAAATAATTTCATATATAATATAGTCGGTAGAAGCTGAGCAATAAGTAACAATCTGGACATAATTTAAATTGGGAAATAAACCGTAACTAAAACCGTAAGTAAAACCCTAAGTAAACAACACATTAATATAACATTCTCGCCCATACAACGGCTGGATGATACATATGTTAGCGTGTAGTAAATACACTGTATCTCATTCTAGATCGCTACCAAATGAGGTAGTGGTTATCTAAAAAAACATTTCAGGCTATAAATTTGGCTTTATCTCTCTTTAAACTATTCTTTTGTTTAGTCTCACATGATACACACCCAGTATATGCCCATATAACATGCATATATGTAATGAGCGCTAATATAATACCTTTATATAGTAGTGTATATTACCATGAGGAAAATCATCAAATCAATAACCTAGCTTCTTTGGTTGTGAGGTCTGATGATGAAATTGGCCAGCATTCTGTCCTGAGGTACATTTCCACCCTGGAGGTGAGATACTGTCCATGACACACCTGCATGGCTCCAAGGCATTATTGTATAAGCCTTCTTAACCAACAGACATCAAAATCCACATAAAACTCCTCCTCTACAGCCGAGTCTTCTTCCAGGAGGTGAAGGGGGCTGATGTAGCTTTTCACGGAGGTCTTATTGGGTTTTCTACCGTACCTTAATTTAAGATTAGTAGCATACCTTTAACCAGACCAAGTGAGTAATACTGTAGTCATGAACGTTTTACGAAACAATAACACCATAGGACAAAGTAGATGCTAAGATTGATTTAATCACTGTAAAGTAGATGATGCCTTAACATTGTATCATAACCCATCGTACCTATATTGTAAATGAACATTTGTATAACTTTTTGTATTCAGTTTGGGCATCCAGAAAGAACTGTCGATTACAGAAGGGTCTGCTCCTTTTACCCAGAAAAAAATGTACAATTGCTCTGAGAATCGCAAATTTAAAACGTTGGTAAAATGACATGTTATCTGATCGTATCTCAAATTTTAAGCAAATATAAATTATACAACAATAATCCAAGTTCAGGTTTCCCTTCACAACTGACCAAGTGCTAGTCGCCCATTGGCTGACCCGCACCTGACCAATCACAGGCGGGCCTAATGAACCAGTGTTCATTACCCCACATACAAGGGACTATCTCACTGTTCTTTACTTATACCTGCCTAATAAGACCAAAGTTATACCATCATGTTATATACCTGTAACAGGAATAAGTACATCTTCAAACTTCTTTACTTTGTTACCTTTTGTGTTACCCTCATTGTAACATTATCACATCCAATGACTAGATAGGGTGTTGCACAATGGATGGGGACAACAAACGAGCGAAAAAAGAGATGGTTAATGAGAGACGGTTAATGCTCTGTTTAATAAGGCTTGCTCCTATACCTTCCGATATGTATGTATACTTGTTCTTTGAAATCTCTGTTTGAACATAACAGACTTAATAATAACCATGAAATTCCCCAGGAACAAAAATGTATAAACATGAAACAGGTTCTTGTTGGTAGGCCAACAAATGGTCAGGATTCTCCACGAATTTCAATGCATGAGCAACAGACAGGCTACGAACAGCCACAATTATGGAACAAACAGGCCATGTGCAACAGCCCTCTGACCAGTATTTTTAACGATCTTACACCTTTTTAAAGAGATAACCAATGTAGATGGGCGGCCCCTTGAGGTGTTTACTCCATTTAGGTCCATTTGGAGACTGATAGAGACAGCTTGCCGGAGATAAGGCATTCAAATGCACTGGAAAAGCTATCCAACAGCCAGGACTTT
This sequence comes from Sthenelais limicola, assembly GCA_942159475.1. Classification (NCBI taxonomy): domain Eukaryota; kingdom Metazoa; phylum Annelida; class Polychaeta; order Phyllodocida; family Sigalionidae; genus Sthenelais; species Sthenelais limicola. The sequence goes on from OW804098.1 coordinate 68,582,876, forward strand.
TGCCTGAAGGGTTACTATAGGTGTTGCTCGGGTTTCTTAAGTGTGTTCCAAGAAACCGACTGAAAGTCAAATAGGCTAGATGTTTAGTTGCTACAGTGAACAGTGGACCTCTATGTTAGGTCTTTAATCATTACAATCATGATATTTCAATTCTCCAAAAATCATTTTTGGAAATTATTTAGTAATATTTCTTCCAAGATGAAGGGCCCTTGAAGTCTGAAACGTCAGAATCGCCAATAAACATGCCCCGTACAAAATAACAACTTCCTGGACTCACATTCTTGATTTTTGGAAATTACCTACAATTAATTTAATAATTTTGAATCTGTAGAAAATTGCCAAAATTTATTTTTGGAAATCTGATCCAAAATCATTATATCGAATGTTACAATAAGCTTTTACATTTTTAGCACCACAAGTTAATCAAGAAATATACTTTTCCTCTCTCTCTATACCTCATTGACCCAGAAAAATAACTGGGGGATAAACATAAAACTTAACTTCGCACTTTGGTCACGCAATTTGGTGATTTATATGTGCATGGTTTGGGTGGTGAGTGAGATTAGTTGTTTTACGCCCTTATCAACACATTTAATATGGTTTGGGTGGTTTGGTGTGTGTGTGGGGGGGGGGGGGACTTAAACCCACTTCACCCCGACCCCACCCACCAACCCCCTAAGCATCTGGCACTCGAAACCTTTCAGGCTAGATTGGCAAGTGTGTGTAGTTATAGGCAGGAATTAATCACATTTGTATAACAAGTATGACAGCAATTGTAGCCCATGGAGGCCCATCAGTCCTTACTGACAAAGGCCATGATATACAGGTGGCCTAGGGGATAATACAATTCCTCTTCCATCATAGCAAATCCTCTCTTTCTGCCCTCCCTCATCAGACTGGATCTGAACACGCCCCCTAGGAGAAGGAGAATAAACCAATGTTCACCTGAGGGGGAGGAGAAATAAACTAATATTCGCTGCATGGCGTGACGAAATAAACTAATATTCGCTGCAGGGGTGGCAAAATATAACACCTGAAATAATTGATGGCACTCAAAATCTGATGTGATCTTCCTATGTCAGAAGGGGATCAGACATAAGCATGTATATAGATTGGGCTTATTACATATAGGATTAATTGTAGTAATTACCTCAAGATGGTTACCCCGAATAGGAAAAATAATATGAGTCTGACATGGTAGTCATAAACATGTTTTTTCAACATTTTTATTGGACATAACATTACAAAGATAAAATGTACATAATGTATAGTCTTATATAGGTTGTTTTCGTCACACGTCACGCCACACCCATAGGATTAGCATTGTAGACATAACTATTCTCTCTTCATCACCACAGCAAAGGCCCGAAGTTTGTTGTCATCATGTTAGGAATGGTTTGGCCCTATATATTGCTATCCAGTGGTCAGAACTTTTCTCAACCCATATAGTGATCTAAAAACAATGAAAACATATCATAGTAATGCTAATCCTATGGCCGTAACGTCACATCCTTCTCTGGAAGTAGTACCAGGTGCATGACGAATCCAGTCTAGCGGGCATGATATTTAACAAAATCTACAACAAAAAATGTTGAATACACTTAATGCCACCATTAGAGTTCATTTCACAGCATTCATTAACATGTGGTTTAACATTACCAGTGGTTTACAAATCATGCTAATTAATCACCTGAAGAAGACCACAAATACGTTGTTGACACATCTGACTGATGCATCGACACAAGCCATAATAAAACAGCTAAATACCGAAGTTTAAGGATTTTTCCATTCAAACATGTTAACCGATGTTCTCTATTTTTTCTCATCCTAATTCCTTTCACATTCATCTAGACAACCCAACACTCTTAGCGAAATGATATACATCTATATTAATAAAAATAAATAAATATTATTCCCCCTATCTTCTCAGAAACCACTGGACGGATTGAGATGTTTGAGGTGCACATGGTTCCACTATGTTTCATGAACACTTTTGGAGAAAATTAGGATTAAATTAGGGTTTAAAAAGAGTTCTGCTCCATAACCGCTGGAGGGATTGCCACAATTTTCATTATAAACATACTTTGCCATAGTGGGAACCCATTCCACTATGTTTTAAGAGCAATTTCCCAGAAAAAGGGTCTTAAAATGGTTTCATATTCAATTTACCCCCACTTCTTTTATGCCCACTTGTTTATGTCCAACTGTCAGGAGAGATGAGGAGAGGTGTGGGTGACAACGCCCTACTAGCAAATCCTGTGCATAGCACAGGTAATTGGTAGTGTCATATTATTCACTTTATAAATGTTAACTCTATACCAAGTATAGTAACACAGCATATGATCAAATCCACCATTTGGTCGTCATTTGACCCCAAACTCATCTTGTGCTTATTTGAATAAAAAAAATGATTGGACATTTTTCAACAGTTTTATTGTGTCCGCCCGCCCAAAATACATCAGAATTATTCCTAATAATTTAGGGCATGTGGGCTAAAAAAAACTGGATTTTAGGGCCTTAAAAATGAAGAAAAATCAAGGGAGGCCAAATAAAATGATGGAAATAAATCAAAATATTCATTCGAACATAGTTTAAACTTATTTTACCATTGAGCCTTGACCCCAGTTACTGCATGATCAGTTTTTTATTCATTTACTCTTGATCTTTGGCATAGTAAGAATGAAAAATGTGTTGGGATCTATAAATAATGTCAGCGTCATGTGTGGCATATCAAATCCTGGCCTGGAAAAAATCACCAGGGGTGAACAATATATATAATTTTGTTAATTCTACATGGACTTGAAATATCAAAAATAAATCTGTTCAATATCTGTTCATATTTTGGAATACTAGGTAATAAAGGAAGAGTTGGGCAGCTCTAATGTCAGCGTCATGTGAGTATTATTACTGTAGGCCTACCGCATTTACTAAATATTAGGAATTAATGATTAATAATATCTATATAGCTGAGATGCCATACATACTTCATTTCAAAAACCATAAACCCACCCAGGTTCTCCTTAATCGGAAGGTAGGGTAGGAAATGTGTCACATGTGTATTCCACACGTGGCACTGACACTGATGCTGACACTAACAATGACACTGATATGTGTTGTTGGGACATAATTAAGAGAACCTTTAGCCCTAAGAATTTTGCCTCTAAATACTTAAAAAGAACGCACATTTACCTTCATGAAAAATCAATACAAGTATTCAAGTCAACTTAAAAAGGGAACAAGGGGGAATCAATGTTATAATATTTTTGTATAAATATTCTAAATATAATGGCTTATAGATGTGTATACATATGGGTGCAGCGTCAATGACCTGCCACCCTTGCCGCTACCATTATCATCTCTATATTAATAAAATAAGGGTTTGGAGCCTAAAACGGCTATCTTCTCTGAAACCGCTGGCCAGATCGCCATTATATTTCACATGCACATTGCCAAAAATGGTGCCGAACCATTCCACTATGTTTCATTAACAAATTAGGGTTGAAAAGGGGTTAGAAATGGGTTTACATCGAGCACCCCCATCCAGGGCCCCCACCACTGCCTGAAAACAAACCTATCAGTGCCCCATCACCAGGTTTCTGGGTCACCCAAAGCATGACGTCATTGTTGCTTCACTACGGGACGGGAGTGGATATATTATGGAATATCGTATACTATGGCAAAATCTGATGTCTAAATGACCGAAAAGCTCGGCAATGTACCATAAAGAAAGCATTGACAATGTCCGATATCTACGGTAAATTTACCGATCGGAACTTACCGAGGGAGGGCGGGGAGGGGGGGGGGGCAGGGCGAGGGCAAGGCGAAAGGCAAGGGCAAGGGCGGGGGCGGGGGCAGGGGGAAGGGCAGGGGAGGGGGAAGGGCAGGGGGAGGGGGAGGGCAGGGGGGAGTGAGAATGGGAGGCAACAACAATACAACAGTTCCATTTGAGGTATGAATGTTAATACAGATACTAACTTACAGAGACAACTTGAAAGAGAAAGATGGTTGGAGAGGAAACAAGGAGAGTGGGAAGATGTGGGCCCCACTGTCCCACTAGCAAATCCCGTGCGAAGCACGGGCATTTGCTAGTTACAATTACTCAAATGGTTATTTGGCTTTAGTAGCCGATCTTTGGATTCTGCTGGGGTTGTGGATAGTGATAAATTACTGTTTTGACCGGATCTAGTACATTATTTTAGCAGATCAAGTAACTTATTTGAGTGGATCCAGTAAATTACAATAGCTGGCAGTGGTTCCAGCGTTTCTGCTCATTCACTTACCTGATCACCTAGTTGTTTGTCGTCAATTCCGCGTTCAGTTTGTAACGTGCATAAAGTCCTGGTCACCTAAAAGTGTTTCCTCCACTGTTTCCGATGGAAATATTACCCATTTTTAAGTAATTAAAGCCTAGGCTTCTCCATAACGTGATGACAGTAGACATCATGCAAGTGATGTTTTGATTCAATGACTGCTTCATAGAGCGTAAAATAGATAGCCGTAAGCATCCATATCACTACCACTAGCTCCAAAATTACCGATATTGTTCCGACTATCATTGTACTTAGCTTCAGAGGGATGATCCACTTGCTGAATGGTGGCGAACAACGAAATAGGGAATAATCCATTTGACAATTCTGGCAAAACATCGTCATGTTCGCCACAGTCGGCCATGACAGTTCTAAGTTTAGAGTTCAAGGTCGGCTCAGGAATAACTTCCGGGTCAAGGTGTTTTCAAATGGAAGGAGGTGTGCGCTAAATAGACTAGGTACACAGTACAATGCCAAGTGGACATAGTGGCTATGTGTGCCATGCCAAAAGTCTCCACACCTCTTCCGGTCTGCCTTGCTCGCCCCAACGTAAATACTTATGGCTTCTGCAATCGCCATTCATGGACTCACATACACTAAAACTTCACTATCGGGGTAAAACACTATTCCCATCATTTCTACAGATTCAGATTTTTTATGTATTTCTTTGATTTGAAGAAAAGTCGCTAGACACACTAACACGGTCGAATAGGTCAAGGTCAAGGTCGCCATAATGTGGGCGCACGACATTAGAGCCCGGACACTTGGGCCTATGCACCATAGCGTCCAAGCAGCAGGAGCTACTAGTATACAAGGCCCTAACGTCTCAATTTCGGGGCGCCAGTGTCCGGGCTCCGTTGGTTGCATGTAAAAAGTGGAAGGTTTGTTTGTTTATGGAATGGAGAGTGCGGCCGATATAACCGACATTCTGAAGTTATAATTACGTGTACATATGTGATATTGGTTTGACAGAGGTAAAATAAACTAAATACTAGAATGTGATGGTTTGGATGCTAAGGGAGCCGGTGGCCAGGTGGTCAAACCAGTTCTCAACAGCAGGGTACCTCACCCCCGCCTCCGCCACTGCCTCCACTCAGTGACCAGTACTGCAATCAGATCAACCAGCCGCTCACCACTGCTTTGCACCAGCTGACTTTGGTCATTGACCCGGATGCCTCTTGCTGTTTAAAAGGTATTGTCTTCAAGCCAGAATACTACGTCCAGTATAAAGATCGCAACATGCATATTAAGAATTTGGATCATAAGAAACTCACCTTTCGTTCATTGATTTTTTGGCATGTTTCATGTATTGCAACACTTGCTGGATACTGACGGTGATGTGAAAGGGTACCTGTCACACTTAATCCTCATTGCCAAACATGCTGTGCCCGAATCTTATGTTGACTCTGCCTTCATTGAATATGACAGATCGGTTGTAGATAAGGTGGTTGATGGTACCACTACTAACTTTTGCTTCGATCCTATGGCCATGTCATCCCATTTTCATGCTGCTGCTATGACTGCTAAATATCTCTGATCGCTGAATGTTGTTGGGGCTAACTTAACTTATTATAAAGCTATTATTAACTGATATTAATTGTGGTATCTCCTGATTTCAGTTAACATCGGCCGTAAATATTTTCTACTTTTTGTTCTTTTTCAACCCATCTAAAAGTTATTTGACCAAAGTTTTGGCAGATTTTCCCTGCTTGTTTTCGCGACAAGACCATATAAAGGTTCACATTTGCATTTTGGGGACCCACCGAGCTGCTTTCCTGTGATGACCCCTTTATCAGTCCCATTAGTCATGGTATGAGTAAATTTGTAAGATTGCGTTTGTCACAATGCAGCTTTAAGATTAGAGGTCTCTATTTTACATTTAATACGTAATCACAACATAATTTTATGATATGTTTGTATCATCTAAAATTAAAACCAAACAGCCTGAATAAAGATATTTTAACCACAAAATGTTATATTTACATGGTTACCATTGATTTAGAAATATAATATTGCAACATATTATTGCATCAAAACCTTTTTAATGATATCATATTCTCTTCTTTTTCAGTGGAGTCTCTCTTTATTTAAGATATGAACAGAATGATATCTAATACCTAATATCTGACTAACATACGTTTATTCTGTCTTAACAGTATCTCAATTCTACAATTCAATATCAACCAACTTCTTTTGAGATCTTATATGAAAGGGAAATCAGAATGGAAAAAGTAAAAGAAAGGGTACAGTGAATAGTAGAATATGAGTGACAAAACAGTATTGAGTATGTACATGAATTCCTTCACACAGTCAAATGATATGCCACACTTCTTAAATAAGTGGAACTAGAACTTTAAATAGGAAATGTCCCCTAAGAAAGGTTCATATCAAAGAGAAACATCAAATTTGCTCTTTTCCTTGTGTGGAGTAAAAGGAAACCTCAGATAGGCACCTCTTGTGGCTCCTCACAGGCAATTGGAACCTTCGACTAATTCATTCATTCATTCCTTCATTTATTCCTTCATCAATTCCCCTTTCGATAATTTCATGTATCCTTATTATTTCAGAACAATCACAAGCCCATCACTCATTCATCTTGATTAATAAGAGCAGGCAACAGTAAAAACGATGCTGTGAGTGTCTCTGTACTGCTCTACAAAATTATTGTTAAAAATTAGATCACAAAAAAATAACCTTCTCCAGAACTTCTCATATTTGTTCTCTTAAATGTTAAAAAGACGTATGTATATCGAGTTGACGGATAAAATACCTAATAGCCTTGCATTTATATGGTCGGTCTATGGAGTATATTTAGCTACTTTACTAGAATTGTCCATCAAAAAATACTGCAAGCTTTTTGTCAAACATGAAAGAAAACCACGAAAATAATAGATTATCTTTTGTCGATGTATGACTCATTATTTCTGTGACATACTTATTTTGTCCGTGACCCACAACAAATGTGTGAGGTGTGTGTAGAGGGGTGGGGTGGCGGAAGAGGAAGGGTTACGTAGGTTATTTGTTATTAGATGAGGCCCCCTGTGATGATGATGAATTGGAGATTTTGTGTTTGAGGAGGACCAGGTGGGCCTGACATCTAGTGCCCCTGAGGAGAACTAAGCAGTAGTCCCATGACTCCAGTTAGGCTATCCTTTCGTTCTCGTCTATAGGTAGCTAACCTGAGATGGTGACATCTGATTATAAATCCCACTGCTTTCATTTTAAAATTTAAAAGTTTTATTGTTCATTATTTATTCTCTAACCTGAGATGATAACATTTAACTATTTTACTCATCCCATTTACAAAACTTTTATTATTAATTAATTGTTAATTGCCTGTCCACAAATACATAGATGAAACATGCTGATGGGGAGGGCGGGAATGGTGTTATCCACCGAGGAATTAGACGAAGCGCAGCATATTATGTCCTGTCAATTCCCTGTCCCTTTTAGACATGCCCCTTTTAGCTGAAATAGGTACATAATGGATGTCCTAATGTTTACCATCATTAAATCCGACTGATCTCATCTTTTCAAATACAAAATCTCAAAATCCACTTTTTGCGACTTATGACTCATTTTTCTGTAACACATCACATATCTCAAATATAGATACAAGTTATAATATAAATATGACACTTTATGGACCAAATAGTCTAAATATTATATAAAAAATTTGATGTGTTACAGGAAAATGAGTGACAAGTTGCAAAACTGACATTTTTCTAAATGATTTATATATAGGCCTATGTTCATCTTCGGGGGCATGGTGCTGCTAGTATGAATAGATGTATACACAATTGGGAGACTATATATTAAATATATTCATGTGTTCTTGAGGTTATCCTAAAGGATATATAGTAATTGAAGTAATAGTAAAAGAAAAGATTCTTGTCCGTACAGGCGTGCGACCGGCTAGGGAATGCCTGAGCGCGGCAGATACTGCCTAGCAATGACACAACCAAACAATAAGGTGTCAGTACAATGAATATACATTATATATCAATGAGATATAAGAGTAAATATCCAAAATATATCCCAAAATTTTCTTTCGTGTATAAAAAATATAGAGGTACTTAATGGATAACTATCATTGAAATGGGCTTGATCTCACCTTTTCAAATATTATGATATCTCAAAATCCATTTCTTTCTACTTGTGACTCATGTGTCTATAACACATCACAAATGGCTCATTATGAAGCACATTCACCTGTAGGACAATGCCTGCCTCCCACCCACCTTTCTGTTACCACTGGAGATGATAGTCGTTATCATGCTGATGACATGGCCACATCGGTCCAGCAACCACTCATTAAACCCTCGTGTTTAAACAGGAAGCAGCCACCTTTACCTGTCAGCAGAATGTGTGTGTGGGGGGGGGGGAGGGGGGCTCTCCATGGAAGTGGTGGCGGGGGTAGTTAAGGTAAACGAGCCTTCAGACATAGCAACACAGAAAAGTGAGTCCTACGTGGGACTTAAATTTGGGTTATTTAAGCGAATTTGAAGGCGAATTATACATCTTCAGACAAGTTTACCCATTCTATAATCAATAACAGGACCATACTATATTTCTCCATCTACCAGTACTGTCCTTCGATCCTGCGTCAGCCATCCCTGAACTGGCCAACCCCCCTCCCATCCACACCCTTCCACCCATCCCCTCTTCTTCTTCCTCCCCTCTTCTTCTCCCTCCCCTCCCCCTGTTCTCTTTCAATCCATGCTTCTCTCTTCCTCTCCCTCCTCTCCTCTCCCCTACCCCTCTCCTCTCCCCCTCTCCTCTCCCTCCACTCCCCTTCTCTCTCTCCATATCTCTCTTCTTCCACCCACCCCCTCCGCCCCTCCACCCAGCTCCACTCTTCCTGAAACATCCAGCTTCTCCTCCCCCTCCCCACCCTCACTCCAATACATCCTTTAAATGGCCATCAATTTAAACCTAACATGGATAGTCACTTGCAGGCCGACACAGCATTCAACCATTGCCATCGCCAATTAAACATCTAACTACTGGGCTTCAATGGCAAAGCATATTTAGATGACCCTGTAATTAATCCATTAATTATCATATAGTCATTAGTATACGCCAGGATTTACGTCAGCGAGATGGTTCATTTAAAGTTATGATCGTAGTCTGTTAGTTTTTATCATTTAGATCAGCTTCATGATAAACTTTCGAACGTAAACATGATAAAATATCCTTTTTCCGGAAAATGATATGTAGGTGATTGAAATCGTAAGAAAATTCGCCTTCAGCAAGACTCCACGAAAACCCCCATTTAAGACAGCCATTCGGTTCAAAATTCCGTGTGAATCAAGGTTATATCAAATATAGTTTCATATATCAGGTAGGGACATCAAAACCAGAATAATAACGTTGAGGAGGTTGTTGTTGAGTACAAGGGTGTTTATTGTAAATGTTAGCAAAGGGAGATTGTGTGACTCCGACCAATGTGCTCTCGGGGTTAGTGGAGGCAAAGATTTTCTATGAAAACCAGGTGAACTTCGTAGTGTTTATGAAATACATTCTTACGAAATTCAGGGTCATACAATATGGTGAGAATGCTATGCTGAAGTTGAGAGGAAAGGGCGAGGAATGGAGGACGCATATCCAAGAGGTTAATGGATTAATTATAGAAGAAAGATGAATTCCAAATTATTATGCGTGTATAATTTTGTTATTGGTAACAAGTAAATAAGAGAACCAAACGAGGTATTATTGTATAGATGTCTTTGTTATTCTAACGAACATTACATGAATTATACAATGCTTTGTTTTTTTAAGAACTGTACGAGCCAAGATGATAAGAATCGGATTTGAAATGAATTGTTTACAAAAGAAAATTACAAGGAATGTTACCAGGGAATCATCAATGTATATATTCAGATATAGCTAAACCTGTCCATTGTTCAGTCTAATTTTGCATAATTTACAAAATACGTTGATCTGCCGATTGAACATATTTTGAAGATCTGATCCATAATTCATTGATATTGATAACATAATTGAACAATTTAGTCACTGTCGCAAAGGGCTGCAGCGGGTCACTGTGATATAGATTGCGTGGGTGAACCGTGGGGATTTATGAAGCGCTGTAACAAAACAACTGGGTGAAATCCTCCTAAAAAAGTAGAAAATCTCTAGTCTGTTATCACTGTTTTGATCCATAGACTCTGAGAAGCACAACAAGTGGGTAAGCCTGCTGGAAACTTTTAACTTTGTAATAGTGTTCTGAAGAGATGAGCTCCATAGTCGTAAAAATAATAACAGTCTCCATTCCCACTCGTAGGTAGGTGCGCATAAACAATTATAGGAGTATATTAATGTATTTTGGTCTCATAACAGTTAGGACAAACATCTTGTTAAACACCTCTGTATTTATTACTAGACACTAAAAATTAAAGCGAGCATATTAACATAAAGAGACATCTTTAAATTAAAGCAATGCATCTTCAAAGATATGTCTCGGTATTAACTACGCCGAAATTGTGGAGGATTTCATCCAGTTCCGGTTTATTTGCTGCAGGGCCTTAATAGGTCAGGAAATAGTTTATGAATAAGGTAAGAAATAATAAGAACCAACGCCAATGCAAAATGCAAAGTGCACCTTCAAAATGTCCTTTAGCATCAAAGCACATTAGTTAGTCAAAATGTCATTAGTCAAAATGGCACCTAGGTACCCAAGCAGTATGAGTGTTGCTAATTGGACATAGAAGCATATTAATAAGTAGGTTTAAGGGGTATATCTTATGTATCATATATTTTTAAAAAATAACTTATTGTAAGTGTATAATCGAAAGTATTATGTTAGCCTCAATGGGCCCGTTGTGTAAGAAACTCATATCCTGGTAGTTACTCTTTCGCAAGTGCTCGCATCTATGTGAGAAACAGACATACAAAGTGCAAGAGACATACAATGCACCACTTGTATAAGCTTTGTTGCAGGACCGGCGACACCTGTTTTTATATTACCACATCAGATAATTGTAACTCATTGTAAGTGGAAACAGTGTAAAGTTACACGGAAGTTATCTACGTTATGGATGTCTGCAAACTATAAGGGATAACAGTGCAGGGTTTATGTGAATTATATGAAGCACATGTTAATGTTGGACTGAAAAACATAGACCATTCAAGAAGTTCCATGTGTAATGTAGCTGCACATAATAGTGGAACTTTTGAATTATGAGTGAGATAGAAAGTATAATATATACATAAATTAACCGTAAGTTATCCAGCGACTATATAGCCTCTGAGAAGCACAACAAGTGGGTAAACATCCTGGAAACTCTTCACATTGTTCTCTGGTCCATACATTTAGCTATTCCATCCTTACAATCCTTTTTCAATATTTTCATGGCATGTTTGATATTCTTGATGCTGCATGTATACACTGTTATGTTATCTATGTAATAGTTTACTTCAAAATCGCTTTGTTACAGGCAAGAGCAATCTCTAGTTTTACATGTTTAAACTGCTACGTATACAGTTGGTACAGCTGGAGGTGGTACTTTAGAAAGCATTGGAAGGGGTACTGGGAGGGTACAAGAATGGGTAGTGTAGTGGATACCGCAATTTCTCCCTTATTGGCCCTGATTATATATTGGCATATGTGGCATATTCGAGCTCCATAAACTAATTCAGTATATTGCCACAGACCTTAATTATCAATCATTTTTTAAATTTTCATAATAATCTCATATTTTACGTAGGCTGCCTATTTGAGCTAGCTAATCCGAATTATTATATTATCATTTAGTTACTGCGTCTTTGCCTGGATGTCTGCTGTCACTTGAAACATCTTTGCAACATAGCAGAACAACGCCTTTGCAAGTTTGCCGACAGGGCTAACAAAGGCTGGCCATGAGCATAGCTGCCCAGTTGGCTATATACATTTAAAAGAACCATATTGCTTAAAGAACTTGATGGTATTAGACGGCTGATCCATATTACTATATATAGAAGTTTAAAATGAAAACTCATGATACCAATGTTTATTCCTGATAAATGTATCTGAGAGCACATCATTAAGAGGGAAGGTAAATATAGATTTTCAAATTGCATCGAATTTTTAAGATTGCATCGAAATGAACATCAAATATTGGGCAACTGAGGTTAAGCTTATAAATCGTGTTTCCCTCCTGCAGACGAAGTAATTCACAGCAAAGTTCCAATGAATCATATCTTTTTGCTGTAAAGCAATTTCCTAAAAGGCAGCTGGTCTTTTTCTCAGTTAAACCACTCGCAACATTTTTTCATGAAAGGGCCATATTGGATGTCGAAACTGCATAAGAAGGGCCAGCGGAAATTTGCTCTTAGAATTTTAACCTCTCTAGCCCCATAACCATTAATAATATCTTTGTCCTCTCTATTTTTATTAGCACATCCATAAGGAAGCCTAAACGGAGCTTTTATTATTTTGCATCGTAGCCTGATTATGAGAACTCAGAACACAGCTATAATTGTTGTTTTTTTGGGGGGAGGGGCAGGGGCAGGGGGAGGGGAAGGGGGGTAGCATCTAAGGAAGCTTTTATTATTTTGCATCGTAGCCTGTTTATGAGAACTCAGAACACAGCTATGATAGTTGTGCCTGATTGATATAAACCCATTAGCCTTAGGACTTTCTTGTCAGCCATTGTACACTTAGTGAGGTTCAACTTGTAATAATGATAATAGTAATAAGTCACATGGCGGCTCTTTTGCCTAAGTTCCTACTCATTTCTTTATACTTGTTAAACCAACGTTGTCGGTTAGCATAAGTGATTTCTTTTACTCCATTAACTATACCATCGAAAACTGACCCCCTACTTCTATGTTATCATTGAATCATACCATTAGTATAATACTATTCTCTCATAACTGTAAAAATCTCAAATAATCACCGAGATATAGCTATTCACTGCATTCGGATACAATGATATCATTTCCCTGAAAGCTGGATTATTACAGCTTTGTCAAGTATAAATTAGCAACGATCAAGAAAATCAGTAATGATATTGATATAATCTTAAAATCTATCTAGAAATAAGGCACATGTCCTTGGGGATACATACATGCAATACATAGGTTTATACAATCAGAATTGACAAAGATAAAGCGTGACAATATTCGGGAGCTATAACACATTCTATGTTGTTGTATTAGCAGTTGCTAGCTCCATAATTGCTGACAAATGAACGCTCAATATGGTATAAAAGTTATATTTTTGTATCTTTGCATAAGATGTCTGGGTGATTTTTCGATGGGGTGGGTCACTTTTCGATTGCTGAAAAGTAACCCATGGGTCAATTTTCGACGTCCAAAATCGACCCATGGGTCACTTTTCGACGGGGTCACTTTTCGATATGACACCGGCAAGGACACAATATTTAGTAGGACGTAACGACCTGTAATTAAGCTACGTTAGCAACACGTCCTTCGCAACACTTTTTACATGTGGATTATTGATTATCAACTATAAGTGTGTTGGTTATTACCTGAGAAATAAGGGGTCGTGGTCGTTGAGATATTAGTTTTAAATATAGCAGCCTACATGTAGGCCTAGGCCTATGACCCTTAAAACTGTTTTAAAACATATTGTGCACTGTTTTCTTGTCATGATTATATGTACAGTTAGTGCAGTTCAACTTGTAATAATAATAATAATGATTTACTAACTGTATATATAATCGTCATTAAAATATTAATAACGCCGTTTTTCATGATGAAGTGCATTAATATCATATTAATTTGGAGGAAGTGAATCATTGTTAGGTACGGTTCAATCCAAAGGTACATTTAGCAATAATAAAGTAGGTTTTTATTGTTTAATTACGCTTCGAACACAGAACTACTTTCTTGCCAAACAACACTTGTGTATGGATATGTGTACTACTTTCGGATTTTGGTTTCCCGCTGTTTCCCGCTGTATTTCAAAGGTCCTACTTTTGTATTCCCAGACTCCCAGATTCCTAGACTGAAAATCATCCAAGCTTTAATTTGATATAAAATATGTTCCTGAATTCGTATTAACTTACTAGTCTTTCTGGCCTCCCTTTCATCCAGACATTTTTGTCAACAACTATGCCATGTCCGCAGGGAAACTGGCTCAATATTTTCAGATTTCATGTCACTTATATCCGCAGTTACGCTCGCTTTTTAAGCCTTGCTGTACAACTGACCCACAAACAGCACACATTATTGGACAGGAAATCATCCAAGCTTTAATTTGATATAAAATATGTTCCTGAATTCGTATTATTAGTCCTTCTAGCATAACTTTCATCCAGACATGCCAGATTTGTTGTCCACAACTATGCCGGCAAGGACGCAATATTTAGTAGGACGTAACAGCCTGTAATTTACGCTACATTAGCAACGCATCCTTAACAACGCTGTTCCCGCTGTGTGTGGTTAGGGGGGGGGGGGTTGGAGGGGGGCAAGGGGGGGTCTGCTTGATGTGTGTGGGTGGGGGGGGGAGGCATCTAAGGAACAGTCAGTGCCTGATTGGTGTACTGATAATCTTATCATGCCCTCATGGACTTTCCTGTCAGTCATTTTATATATAGTAGGCCTATGGTTCAACTTGTAATAATATATAGTACGGTTCAACTTGTAATAATGATAATAATGATAATAATAATAATTTACTAACTGTATACCCGGTATATAATCTTCATAAAAATATTAATAATGCCGTTTTTCATGATTAAGTGGATTAATATGATATTAATTTGGAGGGAGTGAATCGTTGTTAGGTATGGTTCAGTGAATATTTACATTTATCAATAATAAAATAGGTTTTTATTGTTAAATTATGCTTCAAACACAGAACTACTTTGTTGCCGAACAACGCTTGCGTATAGATATGTGTACTACTTTCGGATTCTTGTTTTTCCTGCTGTGTTTCAAACTTCAAAGGGCCTACTTTTGCATTCCCAGACTCGTAATCGGCCGTTTCGCTCGATTTTCAAGCCTTTTCGTACAACTGACCACCAAACAGCACACATCATCAGACTGGAAATCGTCCAAGCTTTAATTTGATATAAAGTAGCCTATGCTTCAGAATTTGTGTTATTAGACATTCTAGAATAACTTTCACCAAAACATGTTCTGTCAACAACACCGATCAGGACGCAATATTTTAGGATGTAACGTCCCCTAATTTATACAACATTAGTAACGCGTCCTTAACAACACTTTTCTCGCGTAGCTCGGTGGGTGGATGGGTGGGAGGTGGACTTCATTCTACAACTTAGTTTTGGTACAAAGTAGCTTTGATATTTCACAATTTAATTTAGTTATTTGGAATCTGGGTTTATTATTACTTGAGACTTTAGAAAGAAGGATCGGTGATTGTACCGTAGAACCTATACATAGGCCTAGGGGCCTTCATCAGGGACTGTTTACTTCAAAAGTCACAGCTGGGGGTGCTGATGGGGGCTCCATTTGTTGATTTATGTATACGTATATATATGGCGTTGTTACAAATTTGTTGCATATTTCTGAACTATTACAGGTGTATGGTAAATAATAGCAAAAATTAGCAGAAATATTTGATTTAGGCCTGCATCAATCAAACTCACAATTATCGTCGATATATAGGCTAACTCTACTTTTATGTAGATGTTTTATTGTGAGCCTCTGGTGATAATTACCTGAGAAATAAGGTGTCATGGTCGTCATAATATTAATTTTTAATGTAGGCCTATGAGCTCCTAAGATTATTTTAAAACATAATTATGGACTATGCAGTCTTTATTCTTGTCATTAGCATTATATATACAGTTAGTGCGGTTCAACTTGTAATAATAATAATAATAATAATAATAAGTCGTAAAAATGATATTTTCCAAAGTGATTTATTCAAAAGATCACTTGTTGGAATGTTTTAATTTGTGAGGGTTTAGCGCTTCAAGTCATATGAATACAAGTAACAAAGACGGTTTATTAAATGTATCATTGCGTTTCTAAGGTCATCCTATATGGTGTATATTTAATTACTTTACTGGTAACTGCCCACCCAGAATTATTGAAAACATTTTTTCCAGCATAAATATATCAGACATAAAGTATAGAAACTGTTTAGAAGTCCTTATGTTTACCATCATTGGAATCCCCTTGAACGCGATTTTACGACTTGTGACTCATTTCCCTGTGACAATATATAATGGGAAGTTGATATGTAAGAGCTTTCTTGATGCAGGAGGTGGTTCACAGCTATTTTCATGAGTGGTCATAGGTCACAGGTGAACATGGTTGTCAATGAAAAAGTCCATCAAAATAAAGCCTAAGTATTTTTGTTATTCTTGTAACTAGCCATGTAACAGTTATGATGTCTGGTTTTCAAAACAAGTCTGTTATAGGGATTTAGTCTCGAATTGTTGAGATTTGGTTGTTTCTTGTGGAGGTGTGGTGTCACATGGTCGTCTCGCACTGGTGAACACGGAGCGGGCCGGAGCGGCGCTAAGAGTTTAGCCCAGTCCATGTTGGTGCTGAGCGGGGGGTGGCCGTGTGTGTGAGTATCTCAACAATGCAAGACTAAAGCAATTAGACCCTTCCGTTGTAGCGGGGCCGGGTGTATGCATTCTTAGGGACCAACCTCGGCCTTCAGTCTTGGTTGGTCCCTAAGAACACATACACCCGGCCCTGCTACAACGTCAGGTTCTAATCGCCCAATAGACTCACAGGTGAGATATTCAGTTACGATTTCCATGGCATTCCAACCACTGCTGTCTCTAACTACCATTAGTGCTATCAGGTATAATCTAAGTTAAGGGCTTAACTTTATAGTTTATTTTTATTTTGAAAGACTCAACAGCGCAACCTAACGGTATGGAGAAAGATCATTCATTTTACCGCCACCTCCCAGCTTTCTGATCCTACCGACCAATGTCCAAAACTGACCAGATACCACGGTACTAATTTGTTATCTAGGGGAAAGGGGGAGGGGGGAAGGAAAGGAGGGCCAGCAGGCCTTAGCCTAATTAAAATGGGAAAGGAGTTATCCAGCCAATACAAAGAACTTCACTTCCCTTGTGTCACTCCATTTTTTTAAAAATCTTTATTCAGGCACAGCTTAAATTTAACAAAAAGCAGGTACCTATAGTGCTGCACCCTAAGTTGACGCTGACTTGGTTGGGTAGATGAAGGTAGTTAAGGAGTCTTGCCTCATTTCCAAATATCATTTAACACTGTTGCTAATTGGACACCCAATGGATAATGAGAAATGATTGGTCAAGCCAGGGAGCTCCAATCAGACTTACTGATTATAAATGACTTATGGAAAATTAGCCAGAATAAATGGATTCAGGATCTCTTCTTTCCTCCATTCTTAACTTGAGACATAACCCTGTCTGTATTGCGTTGATTATTTTTTTTTGCCCAACTGACAATTTGTGACATTAGGTGTTCGCAGTGTGGGATGTTTTTGGCAAGTTGCCACAATTTGAAGGTACATTGGATTTTTCAGCAAAATGTAGCTAGTTGCATAGTAATTCAGAAACTTTACCCCAATGTTGGTCTTAGCAAAGAAGAGGATTGTGTAAACCTGAATTTTGGATATGTAATCGAGGAAAACTCCTGCGGGTTTTGGCATGTGGACATTTTTAATGTTCTGCAATTAATGGATTTTAATGTGATTAAAACAAGCAATGCTTTTTGTTTATTTCATTGATCCTATACTGCTTTTTACATGTATTCTGGGCTCAGTTTGGGAGACACATTGAAAATTAGACAAATTTGCCCATTACTATCTTAATGCCGTTTTGGTATAGTAGATATATAGACAAGCTATTATTCTCATTAATGTACTTAGTATATTGTAGAGTCATTAGCATAGGGGAAGTATTACCGGTTGGTTCTCCGCTTATCAAAACTCAACAGATAATAGTTTGAGAAGCAATGTTCTTAGCAATGTTCAGATGCATTACATTATATTATATATGTATTTGTTATTTATATCAGTCTATTCCCTTACATATTACAATGATTGAAGGAAGTGGAAAGTACATTTTCGTTCTGTATTCAAACACTGGATTTATCTCATTCTTCACATATGGAGACGCAATTGAAGCAGATCTATCCCTGAAGGGAATATGTACTTAATCAAAGGCGAATCAAAGTTATATATTATATACATAGTTTATTGAATTGATATTGCTTTTCCCATGATCAAAGTCTTGTAGAGTCTCTCCTGCTATGATTTTTATGATTACATCATGGGGAGCAGTCACCTGACGGAAGGAAGAATTTGATTCTTTATGCCTTGTTTTACACCATAATTTGTGATTCATTACAGAAAAATGAGTCATTAAGTCACACAAAATGATATGTTTCTGGGCTATTCAAAATTCAAAATTTGTCATAATTAATTTAAGTTTAATTTAT
This sequence comes from Sthenelais limicola, assembly GCA_942159475.1. Lineage (NCBI taxonomy): Eukaryota > Metazoa > Annelida > Polychaeta > Phyllodocida > Sigalionidae > Sthenelais > Sthenelais limicola. The sequence continues at coordinate 68,601,547 of OW804098.1, forward strand.
CTCATCAACTCAAACATTGATGCCTAACATCAATTATTAATTTATCATCAACTCAAGTATCTTATCAACTCCACCATTCAACAATTTTTATTATATAATTTGACCCCATGAGGCAACATATATATAATAGTTACTTCACTAGTAATTGTCCATCCAGAAATATTGCAAACTTCTTTTTCAAACATAAAATCAAATTAAACATAAAACAGAAATAGCTGTTAGCTTTCCTGAATATTCATCCTTGGAACTTAATGTCATCTTTTCAAATATGATGGTATCTTAAAATCCTTTTTTTTCTGTTTCACAGCATAATTTTCTATATATTTTTGTCATATCAGGGCTAGATGGGAAACATACTAACGGGATGCGATATCCTTATTACGTAATGTTACACAGGATCTACTCACACAAACCCTAGCTCTTAGATCTCTTGTGTATAAATTAGAGAAATTACCAGTACTTATATCGAATCAGTCAAAGGATAACTCGACACTTATCACCCTGCTCTTTTCCATTGAAAGCAATATGTTCTTTTCATGCATCTAACCAGGTGAAGCCGCGGGATTATCATGGGATATGCCGTGCACCAGCAGGCCCAAAACGGAGGTTATTAATCTGTTTAGTCTCTGCTTAATGTGACCTTACATCTAAAGGCTAGATGTATCACAAGTCATCAAAGGGATGTAGGGTGGCCATGTGGTTAAATGAAAATATGAACTCTATTTCATGTATTATCTATGTAAGCTGAAACGGGCATTGTCACTCAATGAGAGGTTATAGAAATAAAGAAACAAAGCAAACTGCTGAAATTATCTCTGTTGAAAGGACATTCACCCTACATATGTTGTGTAATTCATAGCACTTTTACTAGGGCTCTTGAGGCCTTAATTCGACAAATCGACACATCCCTTTCTTAGATCGACAAATTTCAAAGGCAGCTAGTGACAAACGACAAAGACACTTTCTTAGCCTGACAAATCAACAAAGACCTTAACAACAAAAATTTGGCTGTTTTATGAAAATATAGCGACAAACGACAAAAGAATTGTGTTAGTGACAAATGATAATTGCTGTTTTTTGGTAGCGACAAGAGAAATTAGATACTGCCCTCAGGAGCCCTTTTACTAGATCTGGGAGGACATTCACCCATCTATTTGTTTTACAATGGATAGCACTTTTAGGAGTTTTGTAATGTGGCATGTGATATTAGGTGGTTAGAGCATTCGGTTATGGTGCTTTGGGTTGACTATGGCTGCCGTGAACCAGAACGAGGCGAAGCCGAGTTCTGGTTCCTGGGCTGTTACTATCACTACCGTATACTGTTTCTGGGCTGTTACTATCACTACCGAATATACTAGGCCCCCCAAAACCAAACTACTCACGTTTTTAATCCTTTTCTACTGCCATCTACGCTTCACTTTACGTGCTTGTCACACGCTCTCTGGGTTCATGTTTTACTACCGGAAGACACATATGCACAGGCCGAACGGCACCAGAATGCTAACATGGTAAAAATAAACCCCTGCAAAGACTTAGCATAAACACTGAGGCCAGCCATAATTATAACCATTTTTTGTACTATAGGGAGATCGGTATTGACTTGCTTCCTACATCAATTAACGTTTAAACACATACTCGCGTTGCATGTGTTCCGTTCCGCTTTGCCTTCTGCGTTCCGGCGAACTACTTTTACATCCATGGCTATCAACTTCCGCCTTCCTCAGTCACAAGTAAACAAGCATGGCCAATGAGCGTGTGTACAAGTCAGGTGAGCGAGCAGAGGCTTTCCTCCATTCTAAGTGGAGGGTTGGATGGATTGGTGATGTTACGATGATAGGACCACTTCTTTGGTACAAGTTTATCCCTGTTGATGGCAGTGACAGACAATGGTTGTTGGGACAATCACTGAGACCGTTATCGCAGTCACGGCCAGATTTCCTACCTCCGCACGTTGTAGCAGAACTCTCCTTGGACGAGGCCATGGATGGCCAAGCCCGATGACACTTTCAGAAAGGTAATTACTGTTGCGATCGTAGTTCCTATAACCACACCTTACATTCCAACTTAGCCTTTGTCAATTTTCACATGATATAGACACTAAATGTATGCTGTTCATCCTACAGCCGAAAACTCCAACCAAACCCCAAGCCCGACACAGTGGCACCACCCTGCCGAAAGCGTCTACACCTTCCTGCCAACTTGGCGCACCCTCACCATCCTCAGCCACCACCCATCACAAGTGACCAGGACAACATTATGTTTCCATTCTCAAGCCCAGGAACTTGGCCAGTGAAGAAGCATCCACGGTAAGCCATCACACACATATATTTATTTCAAAATAATCCAGCTTCAATCCCCTCAAAGACTGTAACTTGCATAACGACAACAGAGACGGGAGTACGTCCCAACAATTCTCACAGCCACACTGAAACTATTTAAGCTAGCTATCATCACAACTTGCGGGGGGGGGGGAGTCACAGTGCACACATACTGCAATTAGTCACAGGGTTAACTTACAGATATAGTTTAAAAATAACATCACAACTTGTACGCTACAGACTGTGCAGTTATAACACTAGGGAGGCGCGAATAGATGCGTTTAAACAAGTAACACTAACCTAGCTGTTAACAACAACGCTTCCAGGCACTAAAGTTAATGCTCAACCCTCATTTATATTCACAGGACAGTAGTTCAGGAGATGACTTCGAATTCACCCCCACACCTCGCCCCTCTGCAAGTGGCAATTCCAGTGGCAACCCATCCAAGAAAAAAAAACGAATGAGCGGGTCTTCAAGAAGAAAACCCCAGAACAGATCGCTGCTCTTATGGGCAAGTGCTCATCAGTGAAAATGATTGCCAACACTGACTGGGCGTTGGGGATTCTCAGAGGTGAGTACTTCATGCATCATACATTTTCTATATTTCCTACATCCCTCATTGCACGACCATCATGCCCTGACTGTCTTTTGCTTTCCTTTCCCTTTAATTTTTAATGTATCTGTATAGATAGAAATACCAATACTTATATTCATATATACATGCTACAGTCTTTCGTGTATCTGTAGAAATATAAATATAAATAATTATATTAATATATACTCGCTACAGTCTTTAATGTACCGGTATAAAGAGAAATATAAATACTTGTATACATATATACAGTTTCTTCTCATCACTCTCTCACCTGAGACACTTGTTGTATAAAATTTCATAATTATTTCTTTCAGTTTGCCCAGAGAAGAACGGACACAGCACCGAATTTGAAACGCTGCCAGTCCCTATACTTGCCAACATTTTACCCTATAGCATCTCCTCGCTGCAATCTATCAGGGCGGCCATTAACCGCAGAATTAACGACCACCCTTCCTACCAAAACCTCAACTTGAGTCAGGACACCCCCTTCACATGTGCGAACAAGGTTCTGAAAGGCATGATTACGTACTTTATCGGAAGATGGGCTAGACATCGATCGGGGGCATCATGCCATAAAGAAAGCAGACCTGAAGCTCATCTACTCGTCTGGATTATTCAACATGACCACTCCTGCTGGACTGCAACGAAAGGTCCTATTTGAGTTGATTCTTCATCTAGACAGACGTGGCAGAGAGGGGCTAGAGAAGATGACCAAATCAGAGATAATCTTCCTCTTAGACAACAACAACAACGAATACACCACCTTGAACCACCGCCCCTTGGAAAAAAATCATGGCCCTTCTCCTAACAGAAGAGTCAAAATGCACGATCAGCGCATGTAGGCCACAGGAGGGCCTGGATGCGTACTTAGGGCTCTGAAGAAGTACCTCAGCAAGCTAAATCCCTTGTGCGACCGCCTTTGGCAACGACCAAGAGTGAAGTACAACGACGCAGACACCTATTGGTATACTAACTCTTCCATTGGCAAACATACACTCGGTGATTCTATGAAGAACTTGTCTGCAATGTGAGCACACCCGCTGGCAGGTGCTGCGTTTGTTTTAACAAATATCTCTGAATCTCAAAATAATCCAGCTTCAATCCCCTCAAAGACTGTAACTTGCATAACGACAACAGAGACGGGAGTACGTCCCAACAATTCTCACAGCCACACTGAAACTATTTAAGCTAGCTATCATCACAACTTGCGGGGGGGGGGGAGTCACAGTGCACACATACTGCAATTAGTCACAGGGTTAACTTACAGATATAGTTTAAAAATAACATCACAACTTGTACGCTACAGACTGTGCAGTTATAACACTAGGGAGGCGCGAATAGATGCGTTTAAACAAGTAACACTAACCTAGCTGTTAACAACAACGCTTCCAGGCACTAAAGTTAATGCTCAACCCTCATTTATATTCACAGGACAGTAGTTCAGGAGATGACTTCGAATTCACCCCCACACCTCGCCCCTCTGCAAGTGGCAATTCCAGTGGCAACCCATCCAAGAAAAAAAAACGAATGAGCGGGTCTTCAAGAAGAAAACCCCAGAACAGATCGCTGCTCTTATGGGCAAGTGCTCATCAGTGAAAACGATTGCCAACACTGACTGGGCGTTGGGGATTCTCAGAGGTGAGTACTTCATGCATCATACATTTTCTATATTTCCTACATCCCTCATTGCACGACCATCATGCCCTGACTGTCTTTTGCTTTCCTTTCCCTTTAATTTTTAATGTATCTGTATAGATAGAAATACCAATACTTATATTCATATATACATGCTACAGTCTTTCGTGTATCTGTAGAAATATAAATATAAATAATTATATTAATATATACTCGCTACAGTCTTTAATGTACCGGTATAAAGAGAAATATAAATACTTGTATACATATATACAGTTTCTTCTCATCACTCTCTCACCTGAGACACTTGTTGTATAAAATTTCATAATTATTTCTTTCAGTTTGCCCAGAGAAGAACGGACACAGCACCGAATTTGAAACGCTGCCAGTCCCTATACTTGCCAACATTTTACCCTATAGCATCTCCTCGCTGCAATCTATCAGGGCGGCCATTAACCGCAGAATTAACGACCACCCTTCCTACCAAAACCTCAACTTGAGTCAGGACACCCCCTTCACATGTGCGAACAAGGTTCTGAAAGGCATGATTACGTACTTTATCGGAAGATGGGCTAGACATCGATCGGGGGCATCATGCCATAAAGAAAGCAGACCTGAAGCTCATCTACTCGTCTGGATTATTCAACATGACCACTCCTGCTGGACTGCAACGAAAGGTCCTATTTGAGTTGATTCTTCATCTAGACAGACGTGGCAGAGAGGGGCTAGAGAAGATGACCAAATCAGAGATAATCTTCCTCTTAGACAACAACAACAACGAATACACCACCTTGAACCACCGCCCCTTGGAAAAAAATCATGGCCCTTCTCCTAACAGAAGAGTCAAAATGCACGATCAGCGCATGTAGGCCACAGGAGGGCCTGGATGCGTACTTAGGGCTCTGAAGAAGTACCTCAGCAAGCTAAATCCCTTGTGCGACCGCCTTTGGCAACGACCAAGAGTGAAGTACAACGACGCAGACACCTATTGGTATACTAACTCTTCCATTGGCAAACATACACTCGGTGATTCTATGAAGAACTTGTCTGCAATGTGAGCACACCCGCTGGCAGGTGCTGCGTTTGTTTTAACAAATATCTCATGTAACTAACTACCTCATTGCCTTTGTTTATGGCGGAATAAAAAACTCAATTACTGAAACTCTCTTCTCTCTCTCTACACCATCTATTACAACGTCGTGCAAAACCTCAGAGTACAGACATTAGACTATTGCAGCTGCTGTTCTCCCACCGAACAGTTACCATTATGCCCAAGGACCTTACTTAAATAAGCGATCACTTACACTAATTACTTCATCAGTAAAACAAAAAATGTCAGAACAAGCGAACATTGATGTTCCCACAAACGAAAAATAGCCCTTCGTCCCCTACACCCATTAAATTCATTAGTTTAGCTTCCTCCACGCGCACAGGGTTCATTTCTCGCCCCTTTGACGACCGCGAACGATCAACACGGCCAGCAAACTAACACTATGGAAGACCGTAATGGGTAGTATACTTCTCGGCATTCCGATAACGGACCTGCCCGGTCCAGGCCCGGCCCGGTACCGGTCAAGACCAGACCCGGTATATTAAGAAACTATATCATACCATAGTATTACTATAGCGACAACTTAAAAATTAAAAAATCGGGTAAATTAACATCGGGACCGGACCGGTACCGGACCGGGAGTTCAATGACCGGGGCTCCGATGACCGGACTCCAATGACCGGGGCTCCGATGACCGGTACAATACCGGGTCGGTATCGGCCGATGACCGGGGTAAAATTTTCTCGGAGCCCCGGTTATAATTTCCCGGTCATCGGAATTCGATCCGATTTTAGGTATATCAATGATTTTTAACACAAGAGAACATTATGTTTGCAATACAAAACAGGAATAACTAAATAAATATAATAAGGAAATAAGTACAAACTTGAACATAAATAGTAAAATATGTAATAACCATCATGGTTAAAGTCCGGATTAAATAATATGAATGGTTAATTAACAATAAACTAATCGCATAATATAAATTACAAATATCGTTATGGGTTGCAATGTAGACCCCAAGTGGCGTCTGGAGGTACTACCCAGAGGTATCCGGAGACGGAGGTGTCCAGATCCTGAGCTACCCGGAGCTCGATGGAAATGTTCATATAATATACTGCTTTTGGGTGCTTTTGGGTGATTTGAAAATTATAGGCAAAAACGTTAACAATTTCGGAAATGAACAGCACATTAAATTTTTTGGTTTTAATTCTGGTTGATGTAAACCACTGGTAGTGGTCGAAATATGTCTCATCTCTAACCCTCGCTCCCCCCTCTCTTTCTCTCTCTATCATTTCTAGCTATTTCTCTCAGTCTGATTTCTATCTCTGACTGTCTTTCGATCTTCCCTCTCTCTTTTTCTGTCATTTTCTCTTGCTCCCTCTTCTTCTCTCACTCACATTAGAGTAACTTATTCAAGAGCTATCATATGAAATACACCAAACAGAGACATCCATTAATATATATTAAGACATGTCTTCAATCATGGTAACTTGTATCGAAATACTTTCAGCACTGTCCAATAAATAATAAGTGAAAGACATGGGCTTGCTTTAAAGCTGTGTATTACGAATAGAATTTTCTTGTAATGTGGGCAAGCAATGACTGCTGAGCACAAAGAAAGCCCAACCCAAATAATTACTAAGAATCATGCCTGTACTGGCTGTTAAGTTTCATTTATGACCGAATATTAAAATGCAATAATAATATTTAATTTTAGAATAATTTCGAAATAATTTCAGGTTGGCAGCCCTGCACATAGAAAATCTTATATCTAATTGGAGCTTGGTAGTAAATGGTTTCAGTGATAGTGGATGCAGTAGCCTTAGTAGGGGAGATATGGGGCGATATGTAGATCAACTATATAATTTCAATTATTATTATTAATTAGATAGAATACAATAGAAAAGATATGTTGGGGTATTTAATACAATTTAAATTGTGTAAAAAGCTTAAATAGTTTTTGAGTAATGAGCAGAAGTATTCAGACATAATTTTAGACATTATGTCGGCGAATAGCTCATCCTATAGAGTATATTTTATAGCTTCTTTTCCAACGATTGGAAATAGAGGTAGAAATAATTGCGCAATAATCATATAAAATTAGGAAAGTTGAATAGATATGTTGGGGTATTTAATACAATTTAAATTGTGTAAAAAGTTTAAATAGTTTTTGAGTAATGAGCAGAAGTATTCGGACATAATTTTAGACATTAGTTGACCGGTCATCGGAGCCCCGGTAATTAAAGCCCCGGTCCGGTACCGGTCTGATCCCGACCTCGGTACCCGACCTCGGTACCGACCTCTATACTACCCATTCCGGTCTTCCATATAACACCAACATGCCCCCTGTCGTGTACGGCGAACACCACCCGGGTCAGGTAGCGGCACATTCGTTCCCGCTAACAATAACAACACACGCGTGCACTTCATGCTGAATCGTTCCGTAGTTCACAGTGGATGCACTCAGGGTAAATCGGTTATTTCAGGAACAATGGCCGCATCAGCTTTCGCATTTACTGCAAGGGTTTTACACAATTGCCCCTAACATTGGGTGCGCCCGCCTAATCTCAGATCGACACTCCCGGCAGGAAGTCAGCTGTACCATAGACTATGGAAGACCGGAATGGGTAGTATCAAACTCGGCCGGTCCGGTCCGGTCCAGGCCCGGCCCGGTCCCGGTCAAGACCAGACCCGGTATATTAAGAAACTATATATCGTCATACTTAAAGCATAGCGACACCTTAAAATTAAAAAAATCGGGTAACTTAACATTGGGACCGGACCGGTACCGGACCGGCATTTCAATGACCGGGGCTCCGATGACCAGGGCTCCGATGACCGGGACTCCGATGACCGGGGCTCTGATGACCGGTACAATACCGGGTCGGTATCGGCCGATGACCGGGATAAAATTTTCTCGGAGCCCCCGTCCTAATTTCCCGGTCATCGGAAGTCAACCCGATTTTTGGACAGGTTCATAAGGTATATGAATGATTTTCAACACAAGAGAACATTATGTTTGCAATACAAAACAGGAATAACTAAATAAATATAATAATGAAATAAACACAAACTTGAACATAAATAGAGAAATATGTAATAACCATCATGGTTTAAGTCCGGATGAGTTCAAATGAATGGATAATTAATAATAAATTAATCACAAAATATAAACTGCAAATATCGTCAACGGTTGCAATGAATATCCTAGTGGCGTTCGGAGGAACTACCCAATGGAATCTGGAGATTTAGATTTAGATTTTAGAATTAGAAATATTTTATTCAGGTCTACGAACATTTCCATACATACAGTACGAATATTTTCAGGACAGCCTGATTTTTTAAAAAAAGAAGAAATTTTACATCGATCTCTACAAGGTAGGTAGTATATGAAAGAATGTTAATACATTATAATAGTATAAGCTAGGTTTGCATAATAAGTAATGTCAGCTTTCTTACAAATACAAGAGGGAACCAAAGTTTTACCGAAGTGATATAATAATATAAAAACAGTATACCCATACTCATAGATCATTGAAAATGAAGAGTCTAGTTTTAGTTTTAGGAATGGAATTAAAATACACAATTATACAGTTCTGTCGATGCCGTGCTCTTTCATATTAACAATTAATAATGGAGATGGAGGTGTCCAGATCCGGAGCTATCCGGAGTTCAATGGAAATGTTCATATTGGAATCGTTACACTTATATAATCAGGTATTGAATATTCATTGGTGATATATTGATTTATATTGTATTATTAGGCCTATGTAGAGCGAGAGTTGGGTTCATTAACATAGCCTATATTGAAATATCTTTACTACCTATAGAGAGCTAAGCTACCCCTATATTATATCATTAGATCTTAACATTATATTATGTAAATATTACCTAACAGCAACTGAGATTATTAGGCTATATCATTTCGTATTATTGTTTATTTAGAATATATATCATTATCATTGTTATCATCCTAGAATATCATATCTAGATATCTATTGGTATTAGTCTCTATTACCCTTAGTTCTTATTACGTCATCATAGCATATCCTATGTGCATATCTCCCCATATTAAGGTGACTCAGTAGTGATTTTGATTACTGATGAATTTCTCTAAAATTTTAACCAATGAAAGTTGACATGAAATAATGATTGATGATGTTAGTACAGGTTAATAAGTTAGATATTATCATTATTCTCAATGAGGTACAATTGGCTCAATAATCATATGGTATAAGGAAAGTCGAATAGATATGTTGGTGTATTTAATACAATTTAAATTGTGTAAAAAACTTGAGTAATGAGCATAAGTATTCGGAAATTTTTCTCTACATTATTTCGGCGAATAGTTCATCCTATAGAGTTTATTTTATAGCTATATTACCAACGATTGAAAATAGAGGTACAAATAAGTGGGCAATAATCATATAAAATTAGGAAAGTCGAATAGATATGTTGGGGTATTTAATACAATTTAAATTGTGTCAAAAGCTTAAAATAAAGTACCGCCTTCAGTACAATGGTGCCGCAATAGCTTCGTTTATTAAATAAAAACGTACCTGCAGTACAGAAATATCCCTAGGATCTAATACAACCTTGATAGAAGCATTTGAAACATCCAAAATAGGTTCGATTCAAGATTCATGACTGCCGCCATTTGGGGGAATATTACCCAGAATCCTCCTTGATTTTGACGTCATCAAGGCTGAGCCAATCTTGGCTCCATACCGGCCGATTGAGCTGAGGGCGTGGTTGGGTTAAAGTTTGGATCAGGTTTTCCTCCCTTCAGATCCCTAATAAGCCATTTTCTTTGCTAATAGTGAGTGAGAGAGGTTATAACTAGACTGGTATGGGTTCATTTGAACTTAGATGGTTTGAAATGAACCCTGTATAGTCCCGAAAGTTCTTTGTTATTGTGAGCGATAATATAGATGGTTTTAGAATGTTGTCAGTTCCGGTTTGGGCCAGACTTGTTTACTCCTGACAAAACACCTTCTCTTTCATAAAATCACGCTTCAAAAAGTGAAATCTGGCCATGAATAGCATGTAAACATTCATATCTAATGAGGACATGCTTATTTCTGCTATATATCATTGCAAAAACTGCACTAGGAGGAGGAGCATGACCACGGTGCACTCGCCTTGCTATAATGGCTGGCCGGTTTTGCTCATGAGTGACGTCATAAGTTCTCCGAAGATGTCTGCCTTTATTAAACAACATAATCCAAGATTCTAAGCCCTCCAGGACTCTTACTGTTCACCATATTTATGTTCGAACCTAGCTGACATTGATTTTACCTCAAGAAGTAGGGATAGGGCTATCATTATACTGAAGGCGGTGCTTTCTTTTAAATAGTTTTTGAGTAATGAGCATAAGTATTGGGACATAATTTTAGACATTATTTCGGCGAATAGCTCATCCTACAGAATATATTTTATAGCTACTTTACCAACGATTGGAAATAGAGGTACAAATAATTGCACAATAATCATATAAAATTAGGAAAGTCGAATAGATATGTTGGGGTATTTAATACAATGTGAATTGTGTAAAAAGCTTAAATAGTTTTTGAGTAATAAGCAGAAGTATTCGGACATAATTTTAGACATTAGTTGACCGGTCATCGGAGCCCCGGTCATCGGACCCCCGGTAATTAAAGCCCCGGTCCGGTCCCGGTCCGGTCCCGGTCTGATCCCGACCTCGGTAACCGACCTCGGTACCGACCTCTATACTACCCATTCCGGTCTTCCATAATAGACATCCCTCCACACCTCCCCGGCGTCAGCCCTTCTGCCTTAGACGTCCCTCTAAGGCTCTCCATTCGTCCCCGCCAGACCAACAAACGGGGACTAAAGCAAAAGCAGAACCCAGTTCATGAATTTAATATTCAGTTGCTGAGCTAGAAGGGAAAATCAATTCATGTTTTACTATGACAAATATCGTAGGTGATGTCTGAGACTGACGGAAACTGATAAAATATATTGTCACTTTGATCTAGATGTCAGAAAATTCAGCCATGAAAGAGATGAAGCATAGTCTATCGAAAAAGCATATGTGATATGTCACAGAGAAATCTACTAGAACTCTTTGTAGTTTTTTAAAAAGAATTGTGGGATGTATATTGCTGTCAGTCATATCAATATATATGCAACACATTTTAAGACTGTGTTGTAAGTTTATTCATGCGTTTCTAAAGACATATCATAAGGCGATATATTTCAATTCAATTCAATTAAAAAATATTTTAATTGCAGATGTTATTATAATCAGATCGGTCAGTTCTGGCTTTAAAGAAGGTCTTCCTATGAATGCCTCCTTTCAGAGTCTTTAATTGATTTGTTACAATAAATTGATTTGTTACAAAAGTGGAAAAAATAAAAGACTTAGAACTAACAGTAGTTGGAAATTGTTATGAGATGTATAATTACAATGTAACAATAATGGATTAAGAGTACTAGCTGTGAGATAAGTATGACTAATAGAGTGCTGCTGGGTAGCAGTTTCTATGTCTTATAAAGAAATAACGACTGTGCACCATAATTTCACATTTTGAAGAAGTATATAATATAAAATATCAGATCAGATGTAATGTAGAGTAAAGTACACAGAACTGGTTATTCAGAACAGGACAGACAGTACAGAATTAAGATTAATATAAAGCAGTAAGGTATTTAGTAATAATGGTATTAAAAAGGGGCGAGAAGCTAATGAGTATCTCTATATTGATAAAATAAGGGTTTGGAGCCTTAAACCGCTATCTTCTCTGAAACCGCTGGCCAGATCTCCGTTATATCTCACATGCACATTGCCAAAAATGGTCCTGAACCATTCCACTATATTTCATTCATAAATTAGGGTTGAAAAGGGGTTAGAAATGGTTTTACATCGAGCACCCGATTGGGCCCCCAGTGCTGCCTGAAAACAAACCTATCATGCAGTGCCCCTACACCAGGTTTCTGGGTCACCCAAAGCATGGCGTCATGGACAGGTACCATGGCAAGTCGTTGCTTCACTATGGGACGGGAGTTGATATATTTCCCCATATTTCCACCAAAAGGAACTCAGGAAATGTCCATTGTGGGGGCAGGGGGAGAGGCAATGGGAGGCAAAAAAACATTTTAACAGGGTTCCATTTGAGGTATATGGGGCGGGGGGAGGGGGTAGGGCTGGGGGGAGAGGGGCAGGGGGAGAGGGGTGGGGGAGAGGGGAAGGGGGACGGGGAGGGAAAGGGGGGCAGGGAGGGAAAGGGGGAGAGGGACGGGGGGAAGGGCGGGGGGAGGGGGGAGAGGGAAATGGGAGGCAACAACAATACAACAGTGACAAAAAAACATTTTAACAGGATTCCAAGATGGTTGGAGAGGGAACAAGGAGAGTGGGAAGATGTGGGCCCCACTGTCCCACTAGCAAATCCCGTGCAAAGCACGGGTATTTGCTAGTACTTTTTAAATACAGTAGGATTATCTAAAACATGTGCATCAACTTCTAATGAGTTCCATTGAATTCAACATTTATAAATAGCGGAGTCTATGACTTTATTCATGACGGCATGACAGCGAGATTCCTCCTCCCCTTGGCATGGCTATACGAGTTGTTAATGTTTTATTGTCAAGATTAACTTGATTTTGAGCCAAATAAAATGAAATATCTAAGTTCGTCTCTTCTCAGGCCATCGAGCCAGCAATACTTTATTTAGTTCATCACACGTCTCAATCACATCCCGCCCCCCCCCCCCCCCCACTCTGTGGTTTCAGGTGACCACAGGAGGAGTGCCAATTACCTGATGACCATCTCCTAATTTATTGCCTACCATGAATTTGTGGACAGCTCTATGTATTCTCTACGATTTACTTAAATCGTTCTTATTTAATTATTAGGGGAGATAATTAGGTTTTATAAATTTAAGTTCATCCTGTGTTAGACAATGTTAGGATACATACTGATGCAAGTAACCATCCCCAGAATCACCAGTCAGATTCCCCAGCTAGATCTCTCTCCCTTTCTCCTTCAACAAGAAGCCACGCCGAAAATAGAAAAAAAAATCAGTACACCAAAAACAACCTTTTATAAAAATAGCTTCATCTATAAAGCCAAATCAGCATGGAATTCACTCCCCACCGCTGTACACCAGCTAAATACCAGAAAAGAACTCAAAAATCATCTACAAAATCCTAAATGATAAAAATAAAAATTAAATATAATGGATAATAACCGTAGTCCTTTCTAATACAATGAGAACTTTCTTAGTGAGCAAACACCATTGAAATCAGGGGTAACACCAGTATTTAACTGAATCAAGTTAAATCAAGTTACTTACTCCTCTATATTATATGTTCTGTCCTTTGTAAAATATCTTTATCAGAAGGCATGAATGTAATAATCCACTCGTAATTGACTTCCTAATTAAAAACCCTGTTTTGCGGTACTGTATTGTATCAGCAGGCGCGCACATAAAGAAGAGACAATTAAAACGAGACAATTTTTAGCAAATCTAGACAAAACCGCGCTCATAAAAAATTTGTCCTTATAGCCATTCTCAGGCAGTCTTGTCTCGAAATTTTGAAGTTTTGTCTCTAAATTCATAATTTGGAGACAATTTTGCCATAGATTTGAATTTGACCTGGGCAATCAAGTAAGTAATCAGTGATGAACAAAGGTTTTTTGAAACTTTCAAGAAATTAGACAATGTCTAGGCAAAAATCTTCAATAAAATCCCTGGCTTCAAGGACAATCTCAAAAGGTGTGCACATAAAGTCAGATTGTCCTTGTCCTTGAAGCCTGATTTTGTCTTTGTCTCCAGTCTCTGAAAATTAGACAATATATTGCCTCTTCAGCTTTTGTCCCAATTTGTGGTAGTTTTCTGGTGGCAGGCGGTAGTTTTTGGCGGTCAAGTCAGCCTGAAATGTAAAGCAACCAAAATTTTCTCCAAATTGTGACTTTAGTGACAAATTCAATATTTTGAGACAAAACCAGCTATCTGAGTTGTCCTTAATTCATTTTTCTTTCAGCCTCAAAATTGTCCCAGAGACAATAGAATTGTCCCAGAGACAATAGAATTGTCCCAGAGACAATAGAATTGTCCCAGAGACAATAGATGAACTGCATTCAATGTAAAACAACTAAAATTGTCTCCAAATTGTCTCCAAATTGTGAATTTAGTGACAAAACTCCAACATTTCAAGACAAAACCACCTAAGGACAGCTATTGGAGCTGTCCTTAGTTTTTGGTCTTTCGACCTCCTAATTGTCACAGAGACTGCAAAATTGTCCCAGAGACAATAGACAAACTGCTTTATGAACACGATATATATTGTCTAGAACTACTTAAAATTGTCTCGTTTTGATTGTCTCTCCATTATCTGGGCACCTGCTGCAAATCTTACAAAATAGCATGTATCTCTATGCAAAAAACTACTGCCAGCCGCCAGAAAACTACCGCAGATAAGGACAAAAATTGAAGAGACAATTATATTGTCTAATTTTCAGAGACCGGAGACAAAAACAAAATCAGACTTCAAGATTGTCCTTGAAGCCGGGGATTTTATTGAAGATTTTCGCCTAGACATTGTCTAAAGTCTAGTTTTTTATGTGCGCGGGCCCTGATCTTATCTAGATGTCTGTCTACCTGTTCTATCGGTTTTGTCTGTTTTATTTGCATTGTCTGTTTTATCGTGTACTTTGTGAGTTTGATAAATAAGGTAGTATCTGTACAAATCTGTACAAATCTGTACAAATCTGTACAAATGCCTTCTATAGAACATTAGATATCTGGAAATTTCCAGATCCTGAAAATTTGATTTGGCCCTTTTTTGTTGTCGATTTACTTACATTGATCTTGATCTGAATGTCTCAGAAATATGTTTTTGTGTGTTGAAATAATTATGTTTTTGATTTATTAGCCTCTCCTTAGTAGTAGTAGGCAGTAGGCAGTAGGCAGTAGGCAGTAGGCAGTAGGCAGTAGTATAACGATGATTATACCCAGGTGTTGGATCTTAACCTTTATTGCCTCGATTTTATTCTCTTTGTTAAAGATATAACTGATATTTTGCTTTTTTTTCTGGATATATTTTACTATCACGATTTCTATGTATATAATCCTATATTTGTTAAACTATAATTTGTTGTAGCGAACCTTAACGCTTATCTTTTTCCATCAGATAATTAATACTGAAAAAAGTGTATAATAGCATAATGTCTCTTGGCTGAATAAACACATTTAAAACAAACAAAATGGTCCATGAGTTGTTGCTAACGGCAGCTTCTATAACTATTTTACTAGTTGTTTTTTTAACAAAAGATATCACTAGCTTATTTTACAAACATGAAAGAATATAGAAGTACTTAATAGTTTTTCTAATGGTTGACATTTTGTATTCTGCTTGATCTCATCTCTTCAAATGTCATGGTGTCTCCAAATCCATCTTTTTGCAAATTAAGACTCATTTTCCTAAGACATATTACAGGAAAATAAGTCACAAGTCGCAAAATATTTTTCAAAGTGTATTTTTCGCTGTAGCATTCATATATGAATAACTGTACCAAATTTCAGGACTGTGTACTGAATGTATCTATGCATATCTGAGGTTATCCTAATTTATGTTAATTACTGCATACAAATATTTAGAAGTCCTACTGTTTACTATCACTGGATTCTGCTTGATCTCATCTTTTCAAATATGGTAATTTCCCAAAATTCTTTGCAAATTAAGACTCATTTCTCTGTGACAGAACACATTATATATAGAAACATTATAGGCTTCCGCACTGCTGAAGATTAGCTCCTCCCCTGAAGGTTAATGCAGCTTCAAGGTTGCTTTGTTCAATTTAGATTAAAAGAAGAGCAACTCAATGCAATCCACAATAGAGGTGTGCTCTTTGACAGGCACATGTATATTTCTCATTGTATTGTAGACATTTATATGGGTACATAAGGTCAAGTTGATAAAAGGATTGTATAGTAGAATATTTTTCTTCAGATACAGTTAGTAGAATAAAAATCATTTCCAGTCTAGTAATGTAATGTCAATCAATTATTCAATACTACTGGATCTACTAGGTAACACATGAATAGGTAAAGTTGCTAGGGTAACTATTTTGCAATGTAAGTTCGGATTCCCATGATTTGCAGAGGTAGGGTCATTTATGGGAAATATAAGAGAGATTTCTTCATTAGATTTGTAAATGAAAGTCAAGTGGAGTACAATCCCTGGGTAAATGAATGTTCATGATAATGAATTGTTACTAACAAATCCAAGACCACCGCTGTTCCTTTCAAATTTTCATTTCTATTGCAGAGGCCTGTCGCAAAGCCTATTGCGAGGCTTATCGTGGCTAGTTTGCTCCCGCCTTAAGTGTTGTCTGTCAACCTAATGTAAATGCTGGCAACACAGCTGAGCATCACTCCCAATGAATGTGACTTTTGGGGGCTCCTACCAAGGTGCTCTTAGGTGTCAAGTGTTGCAGGATCCGGCTGACCCCAGGATAGCCTTGTGCTGCTGGCAGGGTTTCATCCCAGCTACCAAAACATGCATCAGATATATATAGAACTAGCCGGCAGGCTTTGCCCCATACCGAAAAGGACTGCTACAGACATACAGCTAGTACAGACAAACAAAACAGATCTCCCACCAAAGCAAGGTGGGGATGCCCTAAAAAAGCAAAAATAGTACTTCACCCAACATGATGAATATAAATTTAAATTTATGCGTTAGTAATATAGTTAATGGGCGATTCTATCTTACATATTGACTATAGGTGGTTAGCAATATAGAAAGGTGAAACTAATGCAAAATATATTAGACTAGATGAATGCGGGAAGTAGATCTTAGCTGCCATAGAATGTATTTTGATGATTTGAGAGCTCAGAGAATGTACAATGTCAGGTCTGTCTCAAATCCCGAGAGTCATTAGCAAGATAACATAAAAGTAAATATTCCCCAATGTTCTAAACCACGAGAATGTTTGATTTGTCCTTGAAGTACATATATATGCATCAGAATTGAATGAAAACAAATTCAATTTCAGGCCTTACTTTCCACCTTATGTCAATTGGATGTCATTATATGTAACTTAGTGGATTGGCCAAACCTTCTGTTTCCCAGGATGGATGTTTTTTTACCTTAACTTCAGATTAACATGTGTGCATAGTTAGTTATACAACATTCGTGAATAGCTTTGTTTTCTCTAGGGATTAAAAGCAGGCAAAGGGCCTGATTCACTGTAGAGAGGTGTCTAAGAATAAAAAATGATCGACCATGGTCTTCAAATCACTGGGGGTCACAATTCCCTCGGGGAGAGGTTTTTGCAATTAGTCCTAGTTGGGAAGCCCTACATGAGCGTAGCTAGGTCTGGCACAGGCTACACCTAAGAAAGTAGTTATTTCACCTTTGGACCTGTCGGTCAATCCGTCATTCAAAATATTATGCCCGCCTACCAGTGAGTGCCCAATTATGAACTCATTTAGAATCCTGCTGGTCTGAATATTAGGCTTCTGATGCATTAAAGAAGAAATGCAACTTATCAATAACGTTTCATTCATCTAAGAAACAATCGCTAGAAATTCATGTTTCAAGATAAAATGTATGAAACTCACATGGTAGATTCTTAATTGGAATTCTTATCAAAAAACCAGCCAGAAAAAAATAAACTTAATTTGTAAGTCTCAGATACAGTTTTCTTAATAACCATATTATATCCAAATTAGCAATACACCGAATTATCCCTCTTAGGAAGTGGATTTTCAACTGGAAAATCACATATCCCCAAGTAAGTACACTACCAAGGAAAATATCAACTCATATTTATATTGATGCTGTGAGACATTATATTAATTAATGTTATCCTGTGTTGCATAAATCATGTTAGCTTCTGCAAAGGTTGAAAAAGAATTGGCTCCATTGCCCCCCCCCCCCCCCCACACACACACACACCCCTCAAGGTCCTTCTCTTGATTCAATGACTATGGGCCTAACATGTCAGGTGTCCACTTTTACCAGTGAGTGAGTGAGATTGGTTGCTTTACGCCCTTATCAACACATCTAAGATGGTTATATCAAGGGCAGGAGAGCTGAAAGGAAGGCACTTTATGATCATACCCAGGAAATAGAGATAGAGAAGAAGGGAGAGAGAGACAGAGAAAAAGAGAAAATAGAAAGGCACTTTAAGGTCTTACCCAGGACCAGACTTTTACCGGTGCAGAGCTACGTCGTATACAGTTGACCATGTGCTGTTGTTGACAAAAACCGTGTTGTCCAAAATACCTAGCCAATAGGAAGCGGCCAATCCACAAGCCTCCCTGAATTTTAAGGCAGCGTCTAGACAGTCTGTGATAGACCCTATGTGGCAAGGGTCGATTTAAATAGACTAGATGGCATTGTGCCTTGGGCTAGTCTGATGTCATGCATATACATAGCATTCTGGGAATATGGTAGCTCCCTGCGTTTTGGATAATAGTAAGTTTATGGACTAGAAATGAACCCCCAATGATTTATTTAGTACTTAAACCATGGTCGGTCTAATGACATCGTGTTGCTTCCTGAAATATAGCACGAGGTACCAGTGCAATATTTGTATTAACAAAAAAATGTGGGCAGAGAAACCTCTATCGCAATCCTTTTTTATTTACAGCCATCTTGTCCATAACCATTTATTGTATTTTCGTCTTGATTTATTTCAGACAAATCTGAGCAAGTTACCAGCTCGATTTGTATTATTTCAAAAATGATAAATTTCTTGCTTCAAATCCTGATATTATCACCCTAGGATTTGTGGTAAAATCTTCTCCTTTGGTAATTGCTAGCTTATTAGGCAATTGAAAAAAACAAAAATATCCAATGATTATAATAAAGGCTTCAAGGAAATTAAGATTTTTGTATGGACTTTTACCCCTTACCACATCATATAATGAATAATATCCAGTATATCAAAGGTTTGTTCTAACTTAATGTCACAGGAATATGGGGAAAAATTGATAATGTCCATTAGTTTAGTAGAAGATCATTCTTGTATTTTAAATATTCTGTGAATAACATTTATTTGTTTACTTAATATCCAATAAACTTTTGCTGGATTGATTATAATGCTTAATGGGTACTTTTATATATACTCACTTATATCATATGTTATGACGATCTACCTCCAAGGTATGAATTAAAGTTTAGAATAGTATTTCCTCCCATCGTCCTTATTTTATGCTCCATTTAGGTTACCCTCTTGATTTGCCTACTATTGCATCATTTATCATTACTCCATCTCCCTGACTCCCTCCTTCGCCTCTCTCTCTCTCCTGTCTGGTACAGTGCTCTCTTTAAGTTTCAAGAGTGGTATATTTTCCTCCATCCTTCCTAGGCAGTCCCTCTATTCCGCAATGAGTTATTCCATACTAGGCCCTGCCGCAGTAGTACCGCTATGAGTGGGAGTGGGTGAACACATGGTCAGCTACCCAAAGCAGGGCGTGATTCTACTAATCACCCCTTGCTGTGTATGTCTGACCATAATGGTCTGACCTCTTTAACTTGATGGGATAGGGGACTTAATTGCATGTCCACCTACTTGAATCTTGACTCAAATGGAACACTTCCGTCCCACCGTCACCATTTATGCCATGAAAGGCATAAATTATGCCATGTAGGCCTAAGGCAGGAAAGGGGTCACACGCTCCCCGGTACAAGATTCACTGTACCCTGTTGCTTTTAACATTGAAGTCTATGGAATGAGGTGAACCCGAGGTATAAGGTGCTTTTTTTCCCAATAATTCATAATTCTCGCTTCAGGGGTTATTTTACAGGGTACCATAAATGTTTCTTTCCAGTCGATTTTGTCAAACTGTATATCGTTGAGGCGCAAGTCCTCTTGCCAACTGTCAAGTTTTTTTCTTTTCACCTTTCGACCCAAGATTAATTCATTATATAACTGCTTGGCATTACACTTGATTATATTCAGCTTACGGCCTCTTATGTTGAAATCAATTGAACCGTCTTCTAGGCTTGCATCATTATCTCTAATTATTTTGAGCCATTTGTCAGGTATAGCTGTTTTCAATTCGATTCTCTGTGATGCTTTAGGAAGAAAGCTAAAATATCTAATAATGTCCCTTGTGGGCATAATGAAGCCATTTTCTTGAACTATGTCACCTACAGTTGATATTCCGAACTGCTCCCATTTCTGCAGTTTCAATATAGGATTATTCACAGAACAATAACGTGTAATGTATATTTGTCTAACATTGGCATCGTCAGGAACAACAAGTGTACTCTATGTAATAAAAGGGACGACATAGTCCACTTTTTCATACTATGTAATAAAGCATATAGACTCTGGGAAAACATCCTGGAATGGATAAGAGATATAGGATATCTAAACAGAGGATATAAAGGTGAAGAATTAATTCTCACTAAGAGAAGTAGAGTGGTGGTCAATAATCTTCATATTATGTTCGGAATCGATCAAACCAACTTATGTACTAAAATAGTTAATTGGCTGTTTTTCCAAGTGAAAGCGTACATTCACAGAGTCAAGCTATTTGATCGAGGGAATTTTTCTCTCCTTCACCTAATGTGTGAATTAAGAATGAGAATTTCTGTCATCCTGCATGCACAAAAAATCCATATTGTAAGCAAAGAAGAGAATAGACTATGGAGAACCTTAAAGGACGATACCACCGAGCTGATTGACACTTTGAAAACCTAATATATATTCCTGAAATACCAACTTAGAGTTTACGAAACACCTGTGTGAAACCTATGCATGTCTCTTTTGTTTGATCACTACCACTTCGTATCATAAAATGTGTTTGCATTGTATAAGCCCAGCTGGCAGGGATCCTGAATAAATATGTTGCAAAAACAAAAAAAACAAAAAAATAATTCATAATTTTACCAGGATGATCGCAGGGAAGTTCACAAAAAATCGATTACATGGTATTACCCCCTATAACATAGCTTAAGGCTGGGTTCCACTGGCCGGCTACTACTCCCGCTACTCCTCCCGTTTCTTTGCTCCCGCTACTTTTAGAAGCGGGAGCAAGTAGCGGGAGGTAGCCGCTTTAAATCAAACATGTTTGATTTGAAGCGGCTACTTCCCGTTACTTCCCACTACTTTAGAAGTAGCGGGAGCAAAGAAACGGGAGGAGTAGCAGGAGAAGTAGCTGGCCAGTGGAACCCAGCCTTTACTTTCAGTCACTTTGAACCCTTTTTTGATACATTTTGGAGGAGTAACTTAAACAGGAACACCGATTAGGCCTAATAAGAGGTGTACACAGGGAGCTACAGGGGACTTCCAATGGTGATTTCCAATATAATACCAGGTATTACATGTTTGATATTATTTACTGTTTCCCAAGACTAATTCTGGAGGATGAGATGTATCTGATATCCATACAATGCAAGGATAAATCCCTCATGCTTAGCTCAATATGAAAAATATATCAGCTGACTACGAAAATAAACAACTCAACATTACTACATCTGCTCCAATGTATAGCATTATTTAACCAAATTTCTTCTTTTTCATAAGTTCTTGAATTCACCCTGCCTTAAATATGCAGGGAATCGATCATACTCAACTAGTGCAACAACTTGGAATTGTCCATCTTTGGTCATTGTGTACCTACATGAATTGTTTATTTAAACAAATCATGCAATTTGGCCTTTTTCTGGTGGGCAGCAAGTATTCTTCTATCCTTGAGGATTTTTTCCCAGCTTTTAAACACTTTTTATGTCAATTTTTCCAAGGTATCATGCAGGAACCCTATATGTTATTGTATAGGGTGTGGTTGGGAGTAAGGCAATGTTTGTACCCCTCTCCCGGCCTGGGTAGACAGAACCCCTGATGAGTACCATCTGGAGGGTATTAATACCAAGGCATTAGACGGGCCTATTATAGTACTTATGGTACAGTGTAATTTCCATATAAAAAATATCTCAAGTTCATCATAGGATATTTATTGGTGCTCTAACATTAATACCCATGGGTTTTACATGTTTCCAAACACAAACCTCCATCTTTCCCAGACTAATGCAGTGGTACATGTAAGTCCCCTATTGAAGGAGGTTCTGACAGGGCCTGGACAAGTGACCACAGCTAAAAATACGCTCCTCTCAAAATCAAGAGGGGAGCTCACTGATAGGCTGGCGGTATTTGGGACACATTGACCAATAGTCCATGAGCCTGGACCCTTGGCTGCGCGGAAGACACCTAGGCCATAGTGGTGGGCTGTAGTAGAGTCTAGTTGACCAACTCCCACCGAATTGGTACCAATTGGGGCAGGGCCTAGTATGTAGAAACCCAAGAAAGATACATATATCCGATCTAAGACATTACCGTTTATGGCGGTTTAATTAGATTCTGACGACCTGCATGCTATAAAAACAAATGAATTACATATTACAACCCACTGAGCATCATTATAGTTTTTCTCAATGTCTGAAACCACATTATACACAGTCCAGTGTTTCCCTTTAAATTAAAAATCTAAAGATCTAGCTAGTCCTGAGAATAGCTAGACCTATACTATGCAATGGAGTGAATAGTTTTACAAAGTAACAGATCAATTGTTGTAGGACATCCTGAGATAATCCAAGTCGAAGATTCCTCAAAAACAAATTTCGTTTTTAGATTGATGAGAAAACACCAATCTAAATGGATTGGGGTGATGTCTGTCAATCATTGATAGGATCTTGGCTCCTCCCATCCAGGATATCAGTGTGAAGAATCTGTTGATTCTGATATCAGCAGATGGGATCAGAATCATGCTGGTAATGGCTGGGAGGGGGTGGGGATGGCGTTTAGGTGTGAATTAAAGGGTAGACCATGTGTGAATTAAAGTGGCAAGTTGAGAAGTAAGATGCCTCATATGCAAAGGTGTTAAAGGGGCCAACATAATTACATGGAGTGACCAGTCATATATGGTATAGGGATTTCATGTTTTCTGTCTCCCCTTCCTCTCCCTCTTACTATCCCTCCCTCTTGAACTTTACATTTAATTGACATCAATCTTTGTTTCCCTTGGAAACGCAATCTTCTGCGTGAACCAGAAATAAATAAATAAATGTAAACTGATCACTGTTAACTAATTCTTGTTCTAACGCCGTGTTTGCGCTCATGCTAAGCTACCACAAGCACTAACACTGTGTTAACTTTATAGACATGGCCGCTAACACAGTGTTTGTCCTTGGCATGTGTGCTAACACCGGGTGCTGAAATACTGTTATAAAAAATAAATGTCACCCATTTCTATGCGACTGTAGTTGGTTCATTTTCGTGTGGGACATACTTGTCCTAGGCGGCAGTTGTCCTAAGTGGCAGTCTACCATGTTGGCACTTCTCTGAGTGGCACTTCACCTGGCGGTTATGCCAAACCCAATTTCTTATCCCAAGTGAATGATATCATCACCTCCATACAATTAATTAGTGGGATAGCCTAAAACAACGGATAATATTAGCGAAGTTGACAGGGGTCCGTTGCATAATATATCCTTATTTGATTTCCCTTCCTCAGCTGTTCTTAACGATTCTATGTATGCTGTGTCAATGTCCGGAATATGTCCGGATATTGTCCGGGAGAAAAGAGGATACCTCCGGATGCGACCAGGGCTCTCAGGAGGAGGAGGATTGATTATATCTGTTAATATTATCATTTAATGTAATATTCATTTGGGAGTTATTATTCCATTGTTTAAACTTCTACCAGTGTTTGTGTCATATAGTTCTCCCGTTCATGTTGAATATTATACTTATCATATCTTTATAATTATTCACATGTTCCTCATTTATATGTTGAAACACCTTGATGTACTTGTTTAAATAATTATGACTTCCGTAAGGAACTCCTGTATTGTCAGGTTGGGACCACGGACCTCAACCTCACCTCTAGGATGGATTCTGAATAAAACTGAATTCACAAAAGTACTCTCTCTTCATATTATTATGTCCGGATGAGCGTTTAGAAATTAGGATATTATTACCCCTTGGCCCTAGACACGGGCATGGATTCTTTCCTCCACTCTCCCTGCTAGAGATATAACTATTATATATGCGCGGAAAAGTACCTTATAATACGATCACGAATGTATTCATAATAGATATCCCTAGTACCTAAGCCTGGAAGAGATCCAGAGTCAAAACACAGACAGTGCAACGCTGGCAGAACATCTCACTGGAAAGATCTTAGGCAAGATTCATAACACTTACTTGCTATCGACAGCAACATTTAGGGAAGAAATTTGCCATACATGCAATGCTAAATTTTATTCCTACGTTAAAGAATCCCTACCTAAGCAAGACAAAATAGCTAAGCAAGGAACATATTTCAGTAAGGGATTCTCATACAACAGGCCACGGAAATCACTACTTTTTAATTCCTGTATCAAAATGTTGTTAGAACTATTCTTACATTAACACTATATCCCCCCAAAACCAAACCTTGATTATTGAAATTGAAAAAGAGCATTGACATACGATGCCGAAATATATATAGTTATACTTTCCTGCAAGCTGAATCCAAATAGTGACAACATATTGGCAATAACAACATAATGCGATTAACTAGAGGCTTGGAGAAGAAATTAGATTCCATTTTTGTTTATGTCTGTAATAAGGAATTCCCATCTATGCTTGGCCTCCATACTAATTGGGAGAGACAGCTGGTTTAAAATAAAATTACCAATTTATAGTTTATAAAGAAGTTTTCCGTAGCCCATTTCACTCCAACTCTTCTCACTAAATTCAATAATCATGAAGTATCAACTTTGCCATACTGCCTGCTTTGCCTACCCTTCTGGAAGTCATTTTGTCCAGTTCTTTATACTATCATATATACTTCATTATATCTGATGAAGATCTGTTCGCAGAGGCTCCTGTCCATTTCGTGTAACTGTACTGATCAACTTGAATAAAAAATCTTTATGTATATACAGGGCTTCATAAAAGTCCAGATTTTTATTTTGAAGAACTGCCAAAGTCCTTTCCTGGGATGGTATCATTGAATGCGATGGATCACAGAGCTGAGTCATCAGTCGAAAAACAGTTGTGTTAGCTTCCTTTGAAGATCAAGTGTAATGAAAATTGCAAATTCGAGACAAGGGCTTATTTACATTATCGATGGCATCCAGGGTTGAAAATTGGGAAAAAAATCAATTAATACCCATTATTTACAGCTTTTTGATGAATAAACAAATGGGGCTCAGTTTGCTAGAACTGAGGGTGTGTATTCGCACCCCACCGCTGTGACGTCATGTGCGTTCTGCTGGGTCTAGACTAAAGCTTGCTTTAACCTGGCTAAGCATTGTCACCTAGCATTTAGATGTTAGTTGGAGTTGTATGCCTCAATTTATGGATGGCACTAATGAGGATATTTTAAATTTTGGTGCTATTCTTTTTCAGGGTCTTTGATAAAGTTTTGAGTAGGGGGAATTTGTGGGAAGGAGTCGGGGGTCAGGGAATCAAGGCCAGCTAAGCTCCTCTCCCTTCAAACTGTTATCATGCAATGTCGTCTAAATTGTTCATTTTTCAAGATAGGCCACATGTCCCAACTGATGGTGTATTTCGCAAATAGGAATAACACATATTCATTAATAGGCTATCCATCTTTTTTGTGAGATAATGCAATTTCCGTCAGGGCACTCAGACAACTTGTCCCTGTCAGATCCACTTTTTAATACTGTGTACGGTAATACAATGCCTCTATTTAACTTTAAAGAGTGGGAGAATCAGAATCATTTCCTAGTGTTCACTCTTGTCAGACTCTTTAAGAATGGCATATCCTTTGTCATGACCTTCCCCAGCCCACCTTGCAGCAAAAGATATGCTGAAATATACTGGTATACGATAATCAAATATTTCGGGAACACTGCAATTAGATATTAGAGATTTTCTATTATGTACACCTGTCTGATCATGTTTTTAGCCCTGATCAGTCACATGGTATTGGCGGTAAAACAGAAACTAGGTGAAAGCAATGAAATGATTGAAAATATCATTTTGATAGAGATATATTGTTTTCGCCACTGTGGCTATTGAAATTCCTTGCCCCAAACTGATTTTCCTTTCGCAATTGGTGATGTGGCAAATGGCTAGCACGATCCCAGCCACTGTTCAGTCCCCATCACCCTAATTTTAAAACAAAAGTTAAGCATCAAAATGCAGATTCTTGTACATAATGTTTTCCCTACAACTTTGGACATTTTCTGATGCATTTTGGGTACTGGCTGTTTGATAATATATGTCTTATGTAATGTGCAGAAAATTTCGATATAACTGAACTGCATCGTATTTTTTCTTACTATCTTCAGGAAATCAGTCAGAAATTATGATGAAAACTAGGTTCTGGAAGGGGGACATTTTAAGTTTGATATTTATATATTTCAGGAGCAGAGCCAGAAAAAAAACAATATTATTTTTCCAGAGAATCTCTTTGCCGCTCGGCTCATGAAATATGATTTCAAATAAAAGTGTAAGCCCTATATTCTTTTGAAGTCAATCCTTGCAAAAATACAAGACTCGGGAAGATAAAAGACGCTGAAAGCATTTAAAAAATATGTGGTCTTTCTTGGGCCATACATCTGACAGTGATCACTGTGACTGATGTGATGTGTTCCAGAAAAATGAGTCACAAATCGCAAAAAATGGATTTCGAGATATCGTCATATAGATCAAACCGATTCCAATGATGGTAAATACAAAGACATCTAATAAATACTTCTATATGTGTGTATTCACGAAAAAACTAATTGCAACATTTGTTAATGGTCAATCTCTATAGTAAAGTAGTGAAGTATACTCCTTATGATAACCTCCGATATGCAGATATATATATACATCCTTAAAATGTGGCGCATGGGTTTATGCTACTAATGGCGCTAGACACCCCAACAATGAAAATATTCTGAGCATTCATTGTTTACATATCTTAACGACGTCATGTGTGTACGATTCGCCTACACTAATCCTGTCAAATAACCCAAAGTTAAAAGTGAAATGAGGTTCAAAATGTTATGGGTCAACATAACCGAAAGTATTTACTGGATCAATGCAATACCAACTTTATTCGATATATCTAGCATCTGTCACTTATTAGATATATTTCGATTTTGTTGACAAAGGTCTACCATTAGATGTACAATCAGTTTTTTTCTTTTTTAAAAATCATTTTATTCAGGTTTAATGAGCAGTTACGTATTCGTTATTGAAATTTGATATATAGAACAGCGTTAGGCACGCCAATGCACATTCCTAACCAGAGTTCTTGTGGGAAAAAACCTTTATAATATTTCTTGCTACCTAGGACTCATTCTTCTGTGACACGTCACATATAATATAATATATAATACATATATTTTATGCATATGTCTCCCTAAGTATTATTTATGTGCAAAAAAGCTCTCTGTAAAGGAGACCTCAGTATCAAGCATTCGTGGGAAAGTTGGGAGCTGCATGTGCATACAGACGCCCACTTCTCTGTAGGAAATGTATATCGCTCTAAGAAAGTACGGCCATTAATTGAGAAATTCTTCCTCATAAGTTATCAAATCGATATTTATCAATGCGGGGGTGGGGTGGGGGCAGGGTATTCAATTATAGCGAGAGCCCATAGAAGTGTTCAACAATGCATATATCAGAATTATTGGAAGTATTATATCATAAGTTGAAAACTTGTTGTAACACCATGCATGCACATTCGCTGACCATTGGTCGGCAGCGACTAGGTACTAGGCGCCAGGCTACTGATAATGCTATGTCACCATTATGCACTGTTTTTTTTATATCGTCCTGGAGGTGGAATGGAGTACATAGCCAAATTAAAAAAGAGATGCTATCTATAGTTTATGCTGTAGAGAAGTTCCACCAGTATGCAGAATCGATACCTCGGTGATTATATTTGGGGTGACGCAACAATCACTATTATGACGCACATCCATACCTGCGTCCTGTGAGCCAATCAACGCACGCCCCTCCCCCCACTCATCGTTCCACCTGGAGGAATCCCTCACTTTCCCTCCATCTCTCGACACACATAGAGGTGCTTTCCATGAGAATTTTGTTCTTAATTTTTCTTACAATTTCTTAGAAATTTTCCACTTTTCTATTTTTTGTCTGCGTATGTCTGTATGTATTTATCGACATGTTTTTTGCTTATATATTGTAATATGTATAGGGTTAAATAAACCTTGGCTCCGCTGGGGTTCATGGTCATTCCTGTGTTCGTTATAATTATAAATGTTTCCATTTATTAGATTCTCCAGAAGCCCCAACATATACCTATGGATCATTGAGGAAAACAATGAAAGAACAGATCCATTCCTCTCATCTAGGTGTTGATGCTTGTCTAAGAAGAGCACATGAGGCACTATATTGGCCAAATATAAACATTGAAATGAAAGACTATATGTTACAATGTTTGACGTGTAAGACATATGCTACAGCCAATCCCAAGGAAATGCTGATGAGTCATGATGTTCCGGAACGTTGATGGGCAAAAAATTGCGACTGATTTGTTCATGCTTGATGGGGAAGATTACCTCATAACTGTGGACTACAACTCCAACTTCTGGGAAATAGATTATCTAGACAATACTGAATCATCAACAGTAATTCACAAAATGAAAGCACATTTTGCTCGACATGGCATCCCTGACTGTCTAGTAAGTGATAATGGACCACAATACACTTCAAGTGAGTTTGTCAAACTTGCTAAGAAATGGGACTTTGTCCGTGTGAAGAGCAGCCCAGGAAATAGTCAAGCAAATGGTAAGGCTGAGTCTGCAATTAA
Organism: Sthenelais limicola; assembly: GCA_942159475.1. Classification (NCBI taxonomy): domain Eukaryota; kingdom Metazoa; phylum Annelida; class Polychaeta; order Phyllodocida; family Sigalionidae; genus Sthenelais; species Sthenelais limicola. The sequence goes on from OW804098.1 coordinate 68,630,912, forward strand.
AGTAGCCAAGCAAATAATGAAGAAGTGCAAGATCACGACTTCCGGTTGACCATAGAAGTGGACAGTACGCGGGTGGATCAGCTCCCCCAACTAATCCTCTTTCTTTTCAGATATAGCTCAGCGAGCTACTCGGGAAAGTGTTAAAAAGGTGACTCTGTCGCAAGGATCATACCAAAGTACAAAAGATTTTTGGACATTCGCTAAGAACAAAAATACGGCGATTTCAAAATAGGATATAGCTAGCCACGAGGTAGGACCGCCATTGTGTAGAAGAGATAGACCCTGGAGAAATAACCTAGCCTCAGGAAAGTTTAACAGAAGGACTTTTTACTGTAAAAGTAAAATACAACAGCCGGAGACATTGGTAAAAACGCCATAATAAGCTTTCAGGAGGATAAGTACAAGTAGGAAATAGATAGAGAGATCGAAAGAGTCGCTTGACCACTGTCGAGACGGTGGTCAGCAGCCGCCATTACCAGGAGGAAATAACCCTGGAGAAAATAACCCGCATCAAAGTAGCAAAAACCAAGAACACTCTGTGCCGAAAGTGGATTAATGAAGTATAAAAGTAATTCTTCTAAGGATTAAGGTGGACTTCAGAGCTGGTAAGGGAAAGCAAGGAATAAACAGTGTGATAATTTTCTCGCATCAAGTGTGGGGTAGTAGCGGTCAAGGAGTCAGGCAGCGGCCATCTTGCCATGCTAGCCACCCCAGCGTATAGTATACGGTTGACCTAAATAGCCTAACTGACCACTCAGGCTGGTTAGACAACAACAAACCCCGGCACGGACTGGGAACCCGAGCACGAGAGCCAGGAAAAAGAAAGTGTAAAATAGAAGCGAAACAAATAGTGAGTGAACTTTAAAAAATAAATCTGATAAAAGCGGACAAATATACAATTCATATGAGCCATAAACGTTAGTAGCCTAAGAAATAAAGTTCTAAGAGTCAAAACAAAACTTTCAAGAAGCCGAGTTCAGTAGAACCGGAAGATGATGGCCGCCATATTGGCCACGGGTGAAAAGAGTGAAAATAACAGTGTTATAGGCGAGGAAGGGCCGGTAGTACCAGTGGCAACGCCAGATCCCGCCAAGCCTGTGCAGGAACAGCGCATGGACGTGGACTTAGAGAATTTAGCTATAGAAAACGCAAATTCCCCTGTTAACCTTAAGAAAAGAGTCCAAAACTTCTCCCCGGAGGAGGAAAATAGAAATAAAGGCAAGCATAAGCTTCAAAAACAGAAAGATATGAGCCTCACGACAAAGGAAAACATGAGCAATATCAGAAACTCGATGGGTAAATCGAAGGAGTCAGAACCTGACCTTGCAAAACTGGTGCTAAAAATGGCTGACGATGCCAGCAAGGCAGCTGAAGCGCAAAAAAAGGCAGCAGAGGAGACCGCACAATCGGCTGTGTTGGCTAAAGACAACTTTGATAAGCTTTTTGAATCGATGAAGAGGCTAGATGAAATCAATAACACTGCAAAAGGGGCAGAAAACATCGCCAACGAAGCAGACAAAAAAGCGACTCAGTGTGTAAAGAAAGTGGACGAGCTAATGAAAGACAATATCAAAAGGGACAAAGATTCGGATGACGTTAAGAAAGAAGTGCAAGAAATAAAAAAGAAAATGGAAAGCCAGGAGGAGGAAATAAAAATCCTTCAGCAAAAAGCACCAGCAGGTAGAGAAATGTCCCAGCTCGAAAATCAGCAAATCAAGGACGCAAAGGAAGCGACAATAATCCAGCAAGAAGAAAAAAAACTGGAAAAAAATCTGCTATTTATGGGAGTGAAGAAAATAGACATCATTGAAACCCCACTGCTCATCGAAGCAACCATCAGAAAAATGATAAATGTATTGATGAAGATACCAACAGTGGACATCAAAAAAGCTTACAGAGTTGGTACAAAAGAAGGGAGCCCTATAAAGGTAGAATTCCTTACAGCAGAGGACGCAACCTTAATTCTCAAGGAACGTGACAGAATGAGATGTTATGACAAAGATCCAGATGTAGGGAAAGTAGGAATCAAGAGAGATGTTCCACTGATCCTTAGACAAAGATACGCCAAGGCAAAGAAGATCCAGCAAGCTAGTCTAAGAATGGACGGATATAAGGTAGAACTATTGAGAGGGAACATTAGAGTCAACGGAGAATTTTTCAGACATGACCAGCTAGCAGCCATCCCTTCCAGCCTGGTTTTGTCAAAAATATCCAAAAGAGAGAACAGAGAAGCTTTCATCTTTTTCTCAGAGGACAATCCTCTATCGAACCACTTCTCAGCGCCATTTGTAATAGATAGTCACGAATATGACAACATAGAACAGTTCATCTTATATCAAAAAGCCTACTACGGAAGAGACCCAGAAAAGATGGAATTCGCCTTAAATACTCAGGACCCCAAGCAATGTAAGAGGCATTTCAAGTCTGTAACCGAAAATCAAGAGGAATAGGAACAACACAGATCCGAGCTAGTCACTAGAGCCCTAAAAGCCAAGGTCAAGAGCAACGAAAAAGTCAAAAATTACCTCTTGATGACAGGGGATCGACAAATTGGAGAGGCCTCATACAATAGAACATGGGGTATCGGTATGGACATAGACCACATGGATGCCTTGGATATACAAAAATGGCCCAAGAACGGAAATCTATTGGGTGAATTATGGATGACGGTAAGAGAGTCACTCCAGCAGAAAGAAGAGAAGATGGAAGATCAACAGAACCCATAGAACTGTTCCAATAAAATAAGCGAACTAGAAGAAGAACACCACTCTTCACAATGGATAATAAAACCCAAGAATCCACGCTCAGAATAGCGTCTCTAAACGTCAACGGTATAGGTAATGTGGTAAAAAGAACAGCCATATTCACAAGGTTTAAAGAAACAAAAAATTGTATAATAGCTCTTCAAGAAACACATTCTATGGAAATTAATGAGCAAATATGGTCCTCTCAGTGGCCGGGCCAGGTGTATTATTCTCATGGCTCCTCTGCCTCAAAAGGTGTGTTATTTTTAATATCTGAAGATATGAAGGGAAAAATTGTACAAGCAGGGCAAGATAAAGAAGGCAGATGGCAGTTTATAATATTCAAAAATAATGATACGAAGATGTGTTTATTTAACATATATGCACCAACTGCAAATGAAGTTAAAAACCAGAAAAGAGTGTTAGAATTGATAAAATCAGCCCTGGAGGAAATATCCTTCGACCAGTTAATTATAGTAGGTGACTTTAATACGGATCTTACCTATAAACCGGAATCGCCATCAAGCAAAGCATTAATAGATTTTGTACAGGAGCTTGATTTATGTGATGTATTAGCGGTGAAAAATAACAACAATCCAATATGTACATGGTCTAGAAGTAATACCCAACAGCAATCAAGACTAGATTATATATTTGCTTCCAACAATATTGCCAATCTCTCATCGAAAACTGAAGTGTCATCTTGTGGCCACACAGACCATAAAGAAATATCGATATTTTTGGTACAAAATGAAGCCAGGAGGGGGAGAGGGTTTTGGAAACTTAATTCAACCCTCCTAAGAAATGACAGATTTATAGCAGAGGTAGAGGAGTTAACGAGAGCATCTTATAACAATGGGCTCTCAGAGAAACTGAAATGGGAGTTCTTTAAGCTACAAGTAAGAGAGATAGCTATACGAATTGGCAAAGAACAAGCTAAAGAAAGAAGGGTTAACAATGAAAAACTTACCCAGAAGATTAAAGACCTAGATAAAATAAATACACTTAGTGTCGATCAAAAAAGAGAAAGAGAAAAGGTTTTAGCTGAAATTAAAGATCAAGAGTTAAAAAAAGCAGAAGGGGCACTCATACGCTCAAGGGTGAAATGGGCAGTCGAGGGCGAGAAGCCAACAAAATACTTTTGTAGCCTGGAGAAATATAAAGCCAAAAAAAAAAATATTGCAATGTTATGTATAGATGGAAAAATGACGATGTGTCAGAAAGAAATATTAATCGAAGGGGAAAAGTTTTATTCTTCTCTGTACGAGGAGGAGGCAACTGACCAAAAAATGGCAGAAGAGTTCGTAGAACCTAACACACCTGTACAGGTAAGCAAGGAGGAGAACCAAATGTTAACAAGAAATATAACTAAAGAAGAAATAGAAAAAGTCATGAAAACTTTCAAAAAGAATAAATCGCCAGGAAGCGATGGTTTTACCATCGAATTCTATTTAACTTTTTGGCAAATAATCAGTGATATGTTTTTAAATATGGTACTTGCTTGCCTGGACGAGGAAGAAATGACATCTGAGCAGAGGAGGGGACTTATCAACGTAATCCCCAAGAAAGACACAGATGGTGTTTTTTTGGCGAATTGGAGGCCCATTACTCTGCTCAATGTTGATTACAAAATAATATCTAAAGTAATCGCCTCTAGATTAAATATTATATTACCTAAGTTAATAGGCGAAGATCAGTACGGTTTCGTAAAGGGGCGGTACATAGGCACTGCTATACGCAGGATAGATGACATTGTTTCAATAATAGAAAAAAGAGAAGAGCAAGGCCTAGTGGTATCTCTCGATTTCACTAAGGCATACGATTCTATATGTTGGAGGTTCTTAGAAAATACTTTGTTAGCGCATGGAATTATGTATGAATATGTTTCTTGGGTAAAAACCCTAATGAGAAAATCAGTAGCAACATTTTGTAATAACGGATATTCTTCCAGATGGTTTGATGTAAGAAGGGGGATGAAACAGGGAGACCCCATCTCCTCGTCCCTCTTCATTCTCTGTGTAGAGAGGCTGGCAGACCAGATCAGAATAGACCAGGATATAAAAGATATTGATCTAGGGGGGGGGGAAGAGTCAAAGTTAGTACAATTCGCGGACGACATGACTGTAATGGTCAAGGATGAATTCTCTTTACACAAAATTATACAGAAGCTCGACAGATATGCTATGTCTTCAGGACTAAAGTTAAATGCTAAAAAATCTAAAGGATTTAATATAGGAGGAATTGTCTTGTCAAATAGAGAAATACTTAAAATAGAGTGGACCGAAAGGATGAATGTACTGGGGGTGACTCTTCTCTCCCCAAGAAACGAAGCCAAACTTTCAGCGATAAACAGTGAAAAGTTGATAGAAAAAGCCAAACTGATTATAAATCAATGGAAAAGAAGAAACCTCACAATCAAGGGTAGAATTCTCGTATGTAATACATTTCTATTACCCATATTCCAGCACGTGCTGGCCTGTATAGCCCTTCCCAAGAAAATCCAGGAAGAAATACACAAGATCATGTTAGATTTCGTATGGCAAAATAAAGACCATAAGATAAGCACCGCCTTCTTAGCTCAAAAAGCTGAAGATGGAGGGTTAAATCTAAGAATTATAAAAGAGGTAATAAACACCAATCGCCTAAAATGGGTCCAAAGAATATTACAAAGTGGCTCAGGTAAAGCATTTAAAGCAATGGCCACCTTTTCCTCCCCAATGTTAAAAGTTGAGGATGTGTTACTATGTAGAAATATGCCTCGAAAGATTTTGAATGGCTTTTATCGGGAAGTTTTCACCATATGGAATAAGTATTATTATTGTAAAGAACCTACCACGAGAGTAGAAATATTAAGAGAAAGGATATGGTCTAACAGACTTATCAGAGAAAAGAAAAAATTATTTTATTATCACAACTGGGAAAAAAACGGAATTGTATGTGTAGGTGATATAGTCAACCAACAGGGTAAATTGATGTCGAGTCTTGAAATAAAAAGGCAGTACGGGTTTATCCCAGATTTTTTCTTAATGAAAGAACTCCGAAAGGCAATACCTAAGGAGTGGCTCAGAATTATACATGATTCTCATCCGTGTGAAGATAAAGGGAATATTGATATAAAAATTAACAGCAAATGTGTTAATATCCTAATATGTTCTAGCAAAATACTGTATAACGCGCTTATAGAAAAAATGCCTGTAAAAAGGGAAAAGCTTAATTCTTGGCAGAAGTTACTGGAATTGAGTGAAAATGAATTTAAACAGCTTAGCTGGAAGAAAATCTTTTTAAATCCCTATACAGCTACAAGCGAAACAAGATTACAAGTGTTGCAATATAGAATTCTTCATAAGACTATCACCTGTAATTATTACCTGAAAAACGCTGCAATTAAGGACCTCCCAGTATGTTCTTTCTGTACTGAAAGGGATGATATTGTGCATTTCTTTATGACATGTAGAAATACAAAAACCCTATGGCAAGATGTGTTCAACTTCATAGACTCTACAGGCTATCTGAATGAGGACATAGGTGGTAGAAGTATAGTCGGAAGAAAAGAAGATGGATCATTCGATCTAAAAAAAATTAATATAATGTTCGGTTTCGACAAGAAAGGTATCAATAATAAAATTATGAATTGGATTGTTCTAGTAACAAAAGCTTTCATCCACCGTCAAAAATTATTCCACGAAGGAACGATAGGATGGCTGTTTTTTAGCTATGAGCTGAGGTCGAAATTATCAATTATCTTATATCAGAATACCTTTGTAGAAATCAACAAAGATGAAAAGAAAAGGTGGAGAAGTCTCTTTGCGGACTTAACAGACATAATAGATAGAAATAAATAAATTGTAACCATAAAGGAAAGCATAATTTAAGCTGATAATAGGATAAAGTGTATAAATGAAAGCAAAAACTAATACGGTGATGTTCTCCTATTTTTAATTTACCGTCAAATGAAAACGTGTGAAGGGCCTATGTATATTTCGATGTAGACTGGTCCAGAAGAGAGATGAGATTTGTTGACATATTGAATAAAAAGAAGTTGTTGCAAAAACAAAAAAAAAAGTGCAAGATCACCGTCCTTGATGAAGAGCGCCCAAAAGATGGCAGCACTAGTTGCCGTCGAGGTAATTCTCCTGAGAGTTGGTGCAGGCACAATGGACCCTTCGGGTCGAGACAAGGATATAGGCAGATGCCCCCTGTATCGCATTTAACTTTTAAAAAACCCATGTGATGAACAATTCCAGTCCCGGATTCCGCCTTCCCCTCCTATAAGCCTACTGCTAGTATAAGGCTGTTGTCCATACAACTGTAGAATGAATGATTTCGGCCACTTTCCACCACTACACTTGGGTTAGCCCTACTCATATCACTAGCAAAGTTCAGCCACATTGCTACTACCAATTCTCATAGTGCAGGGGTTAGAGCACTGGACTGCAGAGGAGAAGGTTGAACATTCAAGGCTTGGCCGCGGGATGGGATGGTGGGTGGGTCTGCATGGCTCCAGGCATGGTTTGGGTGAGGGTAAAGGCAGGCAATATTGAGAAACAAAATACCCATATAATGCGTTAATGTGTGCCAACAAAAGCGGCTTAAACATATCAAAATTTCATTAGCAAGGCGCCTCCTAGCAGCTGCCACTCCACTGGACTATAGGAACACTCCACAACAAGGAATGAGTAGCAGTCCTGTCCAAAGGTTGTTCAGCGAAGAACACAAACCCTTCTGCCAAGTACTTCCAGTCTACTATGATGTGAGATAGTCTGTGAAAAATTGACAAAAAAGGAAACTCAGAATAGACAAGTGATGCAGTCAAAGTACTTCAACCAATCTGCAACTGATCTTCCCATACTGGAAGAAGACCAACCTGTCAGGATACAACTTTTCCGTCTGAACCAAAAGACACAGATCCCTGGGAAGGTAGCCTAGTCAGACGTCTTGATGAGCATTTGTATGAAGTGGAAATGCCATAAGGAACCATTTATTAATTAGGAGGAATAGAAACCAACTCAGAGCAAACTCTTCTCCATCATCTAAAGACCCTAAACCTCCACATAAATCACTAATTAGGATGACACACTATATCAGGATTCACCTGTGATGGATCCAACACCTGATAAAGATCCTACCACACCAAAAAAAAGACAGAGACTAGACTCCAGAGTACTGAGAAATTTGTCCAGCCTGTGCAACTTAAATCAGGAAGAAAAACAACTATGCCATCTCACTTTAAGGATTTTGTGAATAGCTAATTAACTGACTGTTGTTCACAGTATAACCAGAAGTTCATTGTGTTTACTTGAAGTTTCGTATTGGTGTTTATATACCAGATTTCTCACTGACACTTACAGTTATCAAAGTTACACTACCGGTATATAGATCATCTCTGAAGATCTTTTTCTCTTTTTTAACAACTCTATGATTTTTCATTGAAACAAAAAAGACTTTACTCTAGGGACATGCATTTGGGGACATTTTCGAATATAAGATATGGGGGTTTTTTTGCATAGAAATGAATTTTTCCATATATTTTGAAATATGTCCTTATTAAAGGCCTACACTTGGAAAGGTACAAAACACTGAAAAATTAGAAATGTGGGGTGAAATCCAAATAAATTACGAAATTAAAATGGGTGATTTTGGCAAAATGGACATTTTTCGGTAGCCCCACCCAAGCATTGTGTGTGGGCCTATTTAATTCAAATATCTTAATACCGTAATGAAAATGGTGCTTCCTTCTAACATTTAAGAATTCAATACTGGTATCATTTGTACATAACTACAATGTAGGCTACCGTATTATTTTCTCTGACTTTGGGCATAGCCTACTGGAAGATCTCCACTGTAGTTCTAATTTAGGGTGCCTTCAGGTAAACCGAACCATCAGGTAAACCGAACCAACGAACTTAAACCTCCATGCAAACTCAGTAGATTGGACCACAGGATAAAGAGCCATCTATTGTTTAAAAGAGAATAAATTGGAGATAATTTCAGCAAATCTTTCTAGGTGTCACAGAGAATTTGCTCACATGGGAAATTGGCGGGAAGTACAAACTATCTATTTTTTTGGGTTTTCATCTGAAGGTCAAGATTTTTTTGTCTATATACAGATTCATCGATCATTCCAAATCTATGTAGAACATGTGGAAACAATTTTTACGCAAAACATCACAAATCATAGTGTATTATGATTTCCTCATTGAAAAAATGGATAACCCCTTGCAAGTGACTTCAAGGTCATTGAAATGTAATTGGTTCGCTTTTCCTGACAGTTCATATAAACCGAACCATGTAGTGTAAGGTAAAGCGAACCACTGGTTCGCTTTACCTGAAACAACATGTTTTATCATAAAAACCTATCCCCAACCTATTCATTTTCATTCTCCACACTTTATTGTGTGCATTAGTAATGCTGTGCCACCTAATAGATTGTTCTAAGATTTATCATCCATATATATACGCCTAGGCCTAAACATACAGGGTAGGGAATACCTTTTTGGGAATCGGGATTGGGGCCTATTTTAAATCGGGATTCAGGATTAAAAATTAAGGGTCTACGGGATTCTTGAAAGGGATTAAACATTAATAGAACCGGAGTAAATACTCAAACAAAGAACTAAGAACAATGAACAATCACCCCTTAGATGGGAAAAGCGAAAAACATAGATAAAGCGTTCAATATAGATACTCATGTATAAAATATAAGAAAGGTTCCATCCGACAATTGATATATTTGTGTGCATATATATATATAGTACGATACATATATATTGTAATACTTGTTGTATATATGTGTATGTATATGAGTACATGCATATATATATTGCATATACCCACTCTAGCATAGAAAACAACACACTCCCAGACAATGCCTGAGAGTGAAGAAATCGACGCGGCAGGGCTTGGGGAGAAAAAAGGAGTAAAAATCATCTCCTGGAATATCAGGAGTATCCTCCCAAAGCTATGCCATGTGGAAGATTTCCTTGTAGAGACCAAGACAGATGTCTTGGCGATACAAGAAACCTGGCTGAGCAATAATGTCTTAGACAGCCAGATCAAAATACCTTTGTACCAGCAATACAGAGCAGACAGGCTTACCAAAAGAAAAGGAGGGGGACTCATGCTTTACATAAAAGACAACTACAAGGTAGATGAGCAATCATTAGCCCACCTAAACGTGCAAAGCAAGGACCTAGAAATACAGGTAATAACATGTTCTAGGCAAAACTCTAAACACCTCACGATTGTGAACTCATATCGGCCCCCAAATGGGAGTCTGCCCGCAGCATTAGACTTGCTGAAAAACGTGCTAGGTAAAATCAGCACGAGAACAGAAATCTATGTCATGGGAGACTTCAACCATGAAACGAATCAAGATAGTTGTAGAATAACACCCATCTTGAAACCAAGTGGGTTAAGCCCCAAAATTAAACTGCCAACCAGAATCACGCGTAAATCTTCGAAGATAATAGACCAAGTCTATACAAATTCAAAATTTATTAGTGAAACTGGTGTGGTGAACAACAATTCTAGTGATCACCTCCCTATCTTCGTAGTCAAAAAGAAACAAAGAAATAAATATGAACGATCCACGATAACAACTAGAGCGTGGAAAAATTTAGACATAGGCACCCTCTGTAGAAATGTAAAAGAACAAAATTGGGCTCCACTATATCGTAGTGAAAATGTAGACCAATGCTGGACAGAGATGTCAACTAAAATTGAACATTCACTGGACCAGATGTGCCCTGTCAAACAAATTGCTGGTGCAAAGGTAAAGCCACTTTGGTACGCTAGCGAGCTGAGACGAATGGCTAGGGAGAGAGATAGAGCCTTCAAAAAGGCAAAGAAAACAAACAAGGAAATTGACTGGCAATCAGCCAAAATAATACGGAACAAAATGAACTCTAAACTTTCAAGAGCTAAGAATGAATACATTGCTGAGAGACTGGCAGAGCACTCAAAAAACCCAGGTAAATTCTGGGAAATACTAAAGCCCCTAATAACTCCAAATAAGACCAAAATAGAGGAAAAAATAAAACTGAAAAACTCAGAAGGCAACTTTATAGAGAGTAAGGACGCGCCGGAGAAATTTAACAACTTCTTCGCTAACATAGGCCCAACTCTTGCTGCCCAAATCCAAACGCAACCCCAGTCTCCACCAGTGTATGAGCAAACACCGACCCATTCACTCGCCCATAATGATACCCCTTCGGAACCCGAGCATAACATACAGGTACTGCAGTTTCCAGAGATAACCCAGAACAGGGTCTATGGCATTATTAGAAAAACTAAGCCAAACAAATCCTCAGGCATGGCTTTGATGCCAACCAAAGTCCTAAAACCAATACTTTTGACCCTATCTCACCAGTTTACACATTTATGTAACGTATCGATCAGAACAACTAAAGTACCGAAGGAATTTAAAGAGGCAACCATAGTACCTATATATAAGGCAGGACCTCGCACAGACCCTTCAAATTATAGGCCAATAAGTCTGGTAAAACTCCCAGCCAAACTACTGGAGAGAGTCATACAAAGCATAATTTACCCCCATTTGGAAGAAAATAGGCTCCTGTATGAATATCAATACGGCTTCAGAGAAGGACATTCCCTGGAGCAGGCCCACCAGAAACTGTTCGGGTACGTCTACCGAAACAAAGTGAAAAACAAACCTGTATCGCTCGTGTATCTGGACTTTAAGAAAGCATTCGATACGGTAGACCATGCGATCCTTATTGAAAAATTACATAAGTTTCACCTATCGAAACCTATTATAAACTGGATCGGTCACTACCTATCGGACAGATATCAGAGAGTGCGAGTGAATGGGATAACCTCTGACAGGGAGAGAGTACGATGCGGCGTCCCACAGGGTACGGTCCTGGGACCTCTACTGTTCCTCCTGTATGTGAACGATTTACAGAGTGTCGTCAGAAAAGCGCAAATACAACTGTTCGCTGACGACACTGTGATATATCATTCACAGACAAATGAAAACACACTAAAAGAAGATCTACAAAGTGACTTGAACATGGTTGGCGAATGGTGTAGAAACAACAAAATTTCTGTAAACATCAAGAAAAGTAAAGTTATGGATATTACATTTGGCAATACGAAACAGAAAACCACACCAAAAACACTGAGTTTAAACTCAGCCCCCCTAGAGTACGAAAAAGAATACTGCTATTTAGGCCTGATAATAGATCAAGCGCTCACATTCAACCCACATGTTCAAGCAAAGATAGATCAAATTACAAAAAGACTCAAAGCCACCTCAAAAATAAGGAAGTCACTATCGTCAGTAAACACAATGCTGGTATATACCACCATGGTGAGACCAGTCATTGACTTCTGTGATATCTCCCAGCTCAGGGAAAACACCTGGAGAAACTCCAAACTATTCAAAATTCATTTATTAGAATAGCCCACAACTTAAACAAAACCGAAAGTGTAAAAGAACTTCACATCACGAGCAAAATACCGTTCTTAAACGAGAGAAGAGAAGCACACCTTCTCCAGACTGCTTTTTCCATGAGCTGCGACGAGAACTTAACGGACAATAGGAAAATAAACCTAAGAAATCTGACAAGTGGCAAACTTTTGAAAGTCCCCATGACAAAAACTGAGAGGATCAGGAAATCATATTACATTCAGGCACCATATTTGTACAATAAACTACCCCCCAAAGGGAGGAAACCATCCCTAACAATCAGTGATTTCAAATCCTACCTGGAAGAAGAATTTTATTCTTACTCCCCAGGTCAAGCCAACCAAAACGGCCCCTAGAAAACCAAAAATCCTAAATTTACGGTGCCGGGGCCGACCCCCTGTGGGACACAGACAATAAACTCAAACCCTATAACACAAACGCCCCTCGACTGCTCTATCTCTCTACCGCAACAACACCGACGAACGGACATGAGCTGACTCGACTGTGTGTTCGTCAGAATGCCATCGACTCAGCTCATGTACAGGTGGGCGATCGATTGGTACCATGAGTGTTCGTTAGAATGCAAAATGCGAACCACCCGACAGCCCGCCAACACAAATACATACATGTAATGTAATTATTATAGTCCCCAAGAAGACTAGTTCAACACTAAAGGCTGATGCGACCAGTGTTCGTCAGAATGCAAATCGCACCACGCCACACAGTGACACAACGTTTGTTCATGCGGGACACCAGGAGTGTTCGTAAGAATGCAAATGGCCTCCCTAATGAACAAACAAGCTCGCGCACTATATTGTAGTATACTATGTAATAAATAACTACCGAATCTACCAAATAGAATAACTGTAATGTATATATATATAATAATGTAATTAGATGTAAAAGGGACCTCCTGGTAGAGCTATGATTAGCATAGAATGTCGTACCCATTTCCAGATATTATATTGTAATAATTGTATTGATGTAACTGTGATTGAACTGGAAATAAACAATATACATACATACATTCCGAGCCAGATTTAATTATTCCAGGTAGGGATTGCATATAATAAAACAGGATTGCAAATTGAAAACCTGCGGGATTTGGAAAATGGGGCTTATACAAAATGGAAAATAGAGCTGACAGGCGTAAAATATGGCCAGAAAATGATTTTGGTTTCAGCATCTGCGGCCCTACTTTTGGTCAGCAGGGAGACAAGGGAGACTTGGAACAGTGCTGGTTTCACAGGCTACATTTGAATACCATACCCAAATTAATATTCCTCATATTTCAAATGTCACCAGTTGTGATTTAAGCAATCACCTCGCTGAATTGTGAATACAAGCAAGAGATTAGGACATGCCTCTCCAAGTGGGGTTAGAGGTAACTGCAGGTAGGGGTGTGCGGTGGTAGAAGTAACTGGGGGTAGATGTGTGTGGGGTAGAGATAACTGGGGGTAAAGGTGTGTGGGGGTAGAGGCAACTGGGGGTAGATGTGTGTGGGGTAGAGATAACTGGGGGTAAAGGTGTGTGGGGGTAGAGGCAACTGGGGGTGAAGGTGTGTGGGGATAGAGGTATATAACTGGGAGTAAGGTGTGTGGGGGTAGAGGTAACTTGGGGTAGATGTGTCGGGGATGGGGGGTAGTGGTAACTGGGGGTAGATGTGTGTGTGTGGGGGGGGGGGGGGGTAGAGGTCACTGGGGGTAGGGGTAACTGGGGATAGATGTGTGGGGGGGGGTAGAGGTAACTGGGGGTGAAAGTGTGTGGGGGTAGAGGTTACTGGGGGTGGAAGTGCATGGGGGTAGAGGTACCTGGGGGTAGATGTGTGTGGGGGGGTAGAGGTAACTGGGGGTAGAGGTAACTGGGGGTAGAGATAACTGGGGGTAGATGTGTGTGGGGCTAGAGATAACTGGGAGTAGATATGTGTGGGGGGTAGAGATAACTGGGGGTAGATGTGTGTGGGAGTAGAGATAACTGGGGGTAGATATGTGTGGGGGTAGAGGTAACTGGGGTAAAGGTGTGTGGGGGGTAGAGGTGACAGGGGGTAGATGTGTGTGGGGGGTAGAGGTAACTGAGGGTAAAGGTGTGTCGGGGTAGATGTATCTGGGGTTAAAGTTGTGTGGGGGTAGATGTATCTGGGGTAAAGGTATGTGGGGGGTAGAGGTAACTGGGGGTAGATGTGTGGGGGGGTAGAGATAACTGGGGGTGGAGGGTGTGTGGGGGTAGAGGTTACTGGGGGTAGATGTGTGTTGGGGTAGAGATAACTGGGGGTAGATGTGTGTGTGGGGGTAGAGGTAACTGGGGGTGGAGGTGTGTGGGGGTAGAGATAACTAGGGGTAGAGGTTACTGGGGGTGGAGGTGTGTGGGGGTAGATTTAACTGGGGGTAAAGATGTCTGGGGGTAAAGGTGTATGGGGGTGGAGGTAACTGGGGGTAAAGGTGTGTGGGGTAGAGATGACTGCGGGTAGATGTGTGTGGGGGTAGAGGTTACTTGGGGTAGATGTGTGTTGGGGTAGAGATAACTGGGGGTAGATGTGTGTGGGGGTAGAGGTAACTTGGGGTGGAGGTGTGTGGGGGTAGAGATAACTAGGGGTGGAGGTGTGTGGGGGTAGAGGTTACTGGGGGTGGAGGTGTGTGGGGGTAGATTTAACTGGGGGTAAAGATGTCTGGGGGTAGAGATGACGGGGGTAGATGTGTGTGGGGGTAGAGATCACTGGGGGTAGAGGTCACTGGGGTAGAGGTAACTGGGGGTAGATGTGTGTGTGGGGGGGTAGAGGTAACTGGGGGTAGAAGTGTGTGGGGGTAGAGGTAACTGGGGATAGATGTGTGTGGGGGTAGATGTGTGTGTGTGTGGGGGGGGGGGGGGGGGGTAGAGGTAACTGAGGGTAAAGGTGTGTGGGGGTAGATGTATCTGGGGGTAATGGTGTTTGGGGGGTAGAGGTAACGGGGGTAGATGTGTGTGGGGGTAGAGGTAACAGGGGGTAGATGTGTGTGGGGGGTAGAGGTAACAGGGGGTAGATGTGTGTGGGGGTAGAGGTAACTGGGGGTAGATGTGTGTGGGGGTAAAGGTCACTGGGGGTAGAGGTCACTGGGGTAGAGGTAACTCGGGGTAGGTGTGTGGGGGGGTAGAGGTATCTGGGGGTAGATGTGTGTGGGGGTAGAGGTAACTGGGGGTAGAAGTGTGTGCGGGTAGAGGTACCTGGGGGTAGATGTGTGTGTGGGGGTAGAGGTAACTGGGGGTGGAGGTGTGTGGCGGTAGAGATAACTGGGGGTGGAGGTGTGTGGGGGTAGAGATAACTGGGGGTAGATGTGGGTGGGGGTAGAGGTTACTGGGGGTAGATGTGTGTTGGGGTAGAGATGACTGGGGGTAGATGTGGGTGGGGGTAGAGGTTACTGGGGGTTGAGGTGTGTGGGGGTAGATTTAACTGGGGGTAATGATGTCTGGGGGTAGAGGTGACTGGGGGTAAAGGTGTATGGGGGTGGAGGTAACTGGGGGTAAAGGTGTGTGGGGGTAGAGATGACTGGGGTGGAGGTGTGTGGGGGTAGAGGTAACTGGGGGTGGAGGTGTGTGGGGGTAGAGGTAACTGGGGGTAAAAGTGTGTGGGGGTGGAGGTAACTTGGGGTAAAGGTGTGTGGGGGTAGAGGTGACTGGGGTGGAGGTGTGTTGGGGTAGATGGAACTGGGGTAAAGGTGTGTGGGGGTAGAGGTAACTGGGGGTGGAGGTGTGTGGGGGTAGAGGTAACTGGGGGTAAAAGTGTGTGGGGGTGGAGGTAACTTGGGGTAAAGGTGTGTGGGGGTAGAGGTGACTGGGGTGGAGGTGTGTTGGGGTAGATGGAACTGGGGTAAAGGTGTGTGGGGGTAGAGGTAACTGGGGTAGAGTTGTGTGGAGGTAAAGGTAACTGGGGGTAGAGGTGTGCAGGGGTAGAGGTAACTGGGGCTAGAGGTGTGCGGGGGTAGAAGTGAAGTTAATGGGGGGGGGGGAGGGGAGGGGGGTTAGAGATTACAGGGGTGAAAGAAAGTGAATGGGTATGGGTTAGGGAAGTGAGGGGAGGGGTGTGTGGGAGTGTGGTAGGGGGAAGGGGAGATATGTTGGGGTAGATGTGGGTGAGGGTAGAGATGTGTGGGGGGAGTGATGGCCTAACTTATTATATATCTTTTCTCATATCAGGTAAAGTGAACCACTTGGTTCGGTTTATCTTAAGTGGTGGTTCGCTTTATATGAAATGTCAGGTAAAGCGAACCAACTCTACACAATATTTCCATGGAGACTATTGGTATTAATATGCATAGTAATATAATTAATTCATGTGCCATAGGAAGCTGACCCACTCTAATGTTCATTTGAAGTTTAAATGGTTTGTTGCTATTTTTTTTATAATGATAAATCAAGATGAAGACGAAATGGTTCGCTTTACCTTAATGCACCCTAAGTGCCTGTCCCATTCTATTAATTAGGCACTTTCATGAGAAATGTTATCTATGTTGAACACTTCAAGTAAATGTGAGAATCGATAGATCTCGTCGAGACAATTTCAAGGCTTTTTTCAGAACTTGGTTTGTTCCAGAGATATTTGGCAAAATCATATTAACAAAGGGCCTATTATTCTGCCTAATTACCTATAATTAGCAATCAAGATTTTTGTGACCATTGTCAGTGACCCTAATTATGTCTTAAAAATGCTTTGTCTTTAAAGTAATGTAATTCCTTTGATTTTTATTATTTTTTAATGATATAAGAAGTGGAAATTAGGGTTGTTGACAAACTTTAGGTTGGGATGGGGCATTTGATCTGAGGTCAAGGTAATTTCTACGTTGTGATTGTTCACGTTGTAGCAACGTAAATCTGTATGGGAGAAATAACGTGAATACAACGTAAACAATTTTTTCATTTTTTTAAACAAAAGATAATTTAAATTAAAGAATAATAATTTTTTCAAAAAATAATTTCTACGTTGTATTCACGTTATTTCTCCCATACAGATTTACGTAATTTCAACCGACCAAAACATAGAAAATAACGTCGCCTCAACGTGAATACAACGGAAAATTGTTAGCTGGGAAGGCTAAGGGCAATGCCCTTTTGAAGGGTAAAGGGTCATAAAGCTTCTACTCAAAGACCATGTGTAGATTTTATAACGGAATAAAAATTCTCTCTCTATATATATATATCAGGGTAGGGGATACCTTTTTCGGGAACCGGGATTGAGGTCTATTTTAGGTCGGGATTCCAGGTAGGCATTGCAAATAGAAAAACGGGATTGCAAATTGAAAACCTGCGGGAATCGGGAAATGGGGCTTATAAAAAAATGGGAAACGGGATTCAAAAGGGGGTCTTCCCTACCCTGATATATAGGCCTATACAACTTGGTCAGAATGAGATAGAATGGAAGTTAAGGCGGGAGTTTAGGCTGCAGCTGGTACAACGACGTCATCTAGAGGTTTATAGCCAGGACTACAATAGAAATCTTATAGTTTGCTTCCATCTCAAGTGATGGCGCCAACCGGAAGAAGAAATCTGCTCGTGCTTGCTGAGCGATAATCGGAGTAAATATTAGGATGTGGACAAGAAAAGGTTAGCTAGTAATTTCGTTATACTTCTGAACATGACGAGATTGTCAGCCTTTCATAGGCCAATATCAAGGGAATACTTCAATGTATGTTCACTGTCATTTCGAGTACCGTCATAACTTCACTATAGGTCTATGCTGATTAACTTAACCAACATGGCCCCGAAACTCTGCCAAACGGTAAACCCGCCCAGCGGGCCGCCCAACCAAGAGAAACATTTTCATTTATTAATAATAGAGTCTCTCCCTTCCGTTAAGTGTTCGTATTCTCAAAAAGATATATTTCAGCAGCTGTTTTATGTAATGAATCTGGTGATATTTAGGCGCCTTGTTTTCATTCCTTGGAAGTCTTGTTCGCCGTAACGTTAAGCGATCATCTCCACCATCAGTAGCCTGTTGAACTGGCCTCTGTGTGCGAGGCCAGTGGGTGGCTCATTAGAAAAAAGTGGGACGCCTAAAGCGATCCATTTCTACTCGTTATTTTGGTTGCAATGAGCTTTTACCTGATAATCATAATCACATACCAAGTACCATAAAGTTCCCTCAACTGTTTCTAATGGTAATTCCCGATTTACTTTCTGAGTCGAGGGAGTCTAAGTTAACGTTGGCCGCCATTATTTTGAACCTGTCTTAAAACGAGGCTTGATCATGCGGGAGCATTCAATGATATAGTAGCCACGCAAGGGTTTGTTATCCAGAATGGTCTGGAGGAAGGAATGCTCCCTCTTGCATCACAGAGTACGCATGCGCATGCAGCAAAACGAATATGGCGGCCGATTTGAACGTCCTACCGCTTCGGGAATTAAATTGGGAAATCAACCCATAATACATCCACAGGCTTAAGGGAAAATGTGATAGAAATGGTACTAATACTCATATCATTACATCGATACATTAATATATACCATAACATCGCTTGGTGAGTTGTTTCTCTATACACATTCTACCACCATTGCAAACATCAGACTCAGTGTCCGTCCGGGTAGTGGACCCAGGACGAATTCTGTAGTGGACCCAGGACGAATTCAGTGGACCCAGGACGAATTCTGTAGTGGACCCAGGACGAATTCTCTGTCTACACCATCAGTATCAATAGTATCATATGAGCGGTGGGTTAGGCCTTCGCAAATTTGCAGATGAACTGAAATATTATGTAGAATATTAACTAAATAAAACAGTTGTAAAAGTGGTCCAAAAAATATCAATCAATGTTAGGCCTAGTAGACAGCGCTATTGCCCACCGAAACTGCATTTATCAGCGTGCATTCTCCTGCGGTGGAAAAAAATGTCTTCTGGAGAACCCGGGCATCGATCCCGGTACCTCTCACATGCTAAGCGAGCGCTCTACCATCTGAGCTAGCTCCCCGAAGTTACGACAGGCTGTCGGCGAGTAGAACTAATGAGAGAAACTTACCAAACTTGCCATCGTTATTTGTATAAGGTGCTTATAAAAACTGATACAGTAAACGTATTTATTTTCGCGCAGATAAATTTTCGCGCACTAAATAATGACAATACAATGACACCTTTTCGAGGGGATTTAAATTCGCGCAGCAAGGAAGTCTCATACATTGTTTATGGAATAATTATACCTTTCGCACAGGATTTATTTTCGCGCACAAAGGTGGGACATATGTTCTGGCACAAGTCATTTAGTTTTAGCTGGTCCACAAACGCAACCAAACGCGACGGGATTAGACAGTCAAAAAATGATATATATGTCGGCCACCAAGTGCCTCATGCTCGGTAGAGTGAACGACTAGGAGAGTATCGTGGCACCAGATAGGTCTATCGTCACAATTTGATGGGAATGAGGAGAAGTCTTGGGCTATTTACGTTCATAAATATGGTCTAGGAGAGTATTGTGGCACCAGATAGGTCTATCGTCACAATTTGATGGGAATGAGGAGAAGTCTTGGGCTATTTACGTTCATAAATATAGATTGTTTTTGTCGATTAACACTATCAAGACCCTACCTGCTTCCCTCCCTCCTATGGCGTCTCACGACGCATCCAAATCGTTTCGTTTTTTAGCTTTAATCGTGTGGACCCCATCGCCGATCATGCACATGATACGGCGATGTGGATTCCCTGCTGCTATGACGTCATTACATGGGCCTCATTCTGGGTAGGGTTCCGGTGGGGAATCCCCGCAACTATGACGTCATTACACGGGCCTCGTGTTAGACGAAGCTCACCGAGTGTGGCGTCACGGAGACGGATGTCGGATGTCGGATTTTGAATCTTATGCATAGGCATAGGCTTAAGCATGTAATGCTGGAACTCCGTAATTATACTAGTAAGACCTTAAAATTTTAGGTGAAATGTCTCTTAAAATCAATAAGCTTGAGACTGGGACAGGTTTGAAGTGTGTGTACATATGGGAACATAGGGTTTTTTGGAAATTATTTGCAGATTTTCCCTATTGTGTTGGCCCAAGGAGCTTGGGTCGAATTGCCGAGCTGAGGTTTTTTATGCATGGCATTGCCACTTTGCGACCTCTCGTCCAGCTATGTCCATTCCCTAGGAGATATGGGATAGTGGAGGGTTGGTTTTAAGAGGCTCAAATTGCTACGATTTCATTAAGTTGGGAGTAGTATCACACATGCATGACAAGAACGATAGGCTACTTTAGGAACATTTTAACATAAAAATAAAAATAAAATTACAGCTGATCATCATTTCAGCGGGAAATGGACATACGTTGGGAACGTATTGACCCATCTCTCAGTGTAATTGACCGTCAGACGTCCATATCTCAGGTAGGCACGCTAAGAATAGCACACCTAGTGATGATGTAGTCCTCTTAAAACATACGTTAGCGTTAGTGTTAGCGTTAGCGTTAGCATTGTGGTTGCTAAATCAGCCTAATATGAAAATTAGGAAATATTTATTTGGTAGGCACCACACACTACTCACTGTGTAGTAGGGTAGCAAAGGTCAAACTTACAACTTGCCCCCCCCCCTAGCTCCCCCTCCACACACTCACACACACTTCGAATTAGCTTCCGACGATCATATGCAATATAAATTTACTACTACACCCCTCATATGGTTAGGCTACCCCAAAATAGGTCCACTGGACGATTTACTCACTTCTGCTCTGAGCAACTCACAAAAAGGAAGGGTTTTTAGTAAAAGTGTGACAAAATCGGCTCTAATTTTGAATATTCATATACATGTATATGTAAGAAAAGTGGAAATAATGATTCTTATATAGTCGAAGGTTCCTTTATATCACAAAAGAAACATGCACCTAGCTATAACTAGAGATATGTTATGATATACATTTATATCATTGTTACATTGCTTTATTCCAGGTTGTCGTTAAATTCTAACCCGTGAATAGTCCAAGCAGGAATTATCAAGACTGGTCCTGAGGATCGATAAAACCACAGGACCTACCACAGACTATGGCACTTCGAATTTGCTGTAATGTGATCCATCGGATTGTAACACATTCCTCTCAAAACACATGGACTCGCAGATGTAGATATCTTTGTTCGATAAATCACTTCAACAGGAATAGAAAACAAGTGCTTCTATTTAGTTCTCAGCCTTACTTTAAGGTCTATGACTCAAGTTTGAATGAAAAGAATTGTAGACTCAATTCGACCACTCATGTCCTGAACAAAAATAATGTTTTTTCAACCCTCAACATCCAGCACCGAAGGTGCATTACAACAGTCCACAACGATCCTGATTTGGGTGATGAAATTGATCGAGGTGAGTTTTAATTGAGCTTTATACATGTTAGGCCTACTATCTATAGGCCTACATCTATTCAAAAGTTTCTTTTCACTACAGGTATGTAGGAAGGGGGCGGGGGTGACAAGGAGGAGGAACTATATGTAGAGGTTAGTTTTTTTACACATGAATATGTAGGCCTACGGTATGGGGTGGGGTGGATTTTAACAAGGAGAAGGAGCTAGAGCTAAGTTTTAATTAAATTTTCCTGCTTGTTTCATCAAAGAAAACATCTAAAGATATTTTATTTGAGCTTTTATACTTTAAAAAACTCCTAACGATTTCTTTACACTTAAATATGTGTTTGAGGGAGGGGGGTTAACAAGGAGAAGCTTATATATATATAGGGAAGATGCACAAATTGTACAATCTCTTTATCATGAATCTTTATGGTCTAGGCTCAGAGTTGATTTGGGGTCTCTCCAAACTGAGGAAAGCCTCTCGCTGCAAACCGCAAAATCCCATTATAATCCCATTAGGACGCTGACCTACTCCAGGGCCAGGAAAGCCATTAGCGCAGTTGGCGTCCAATAGCTGACATACCGTTCTTATCTGATCTGAGAGGCTCTGAGCCTAGACTGTTTGTTCCATTGTTTCCAACCACTCATTTGACCAACATTTTGAAGGATTTTGTTCAGTTGTTTTTGGTACAGGGCTTCATAATACTAATAGTCCACATTTACATTGGGGACCCGCTGGCTGCTGTTTTTGCTCGACCGATACGCCTTCTAGTCAGTCCTCTGAATCGTAATATGAGTAAATTTGGTAAGATCCTGTTTGTCATAATAGCTGAAAATACAGCTTTAATCTATCTTATATAAATTGTTAATGCTATTGTTATGTTTTAGAACTGGAAGAGATGGATAAATGGTTAAAGGACCCGGAATACCACCAAGCTTTCTCACAAAATTATCTCCTCCCATCTTCAGGACACAATGTCTTCCTTTTACAACCAGGTAATGTTTTACCAGACTCTCTCAACTAAAACATCGCCAAATTTGTGACCTATGTAACCCTTGGAGAATTTAAATTATCGACGTTTAAAAGAATTAAATTTAATCAATACAAAAATGTTCTACTAGATCTAAAATCAAGTGACTGATATCATTGAATATAAAATAATGTGCCATAAAAGTGTTTTTATTTGACCTAAGATGTCAGTGCATTGTTCTCAGAGTTATTTGCAAAAGACTTCATAATGGTCAAGGTCAAAGGTCTTTTTGATTAAACGGAGTAAAATTAGTATTAGAATTCAGAAGGATAATAGGTCATAATAAAAATTATTTATACATCACATGTCCATTTTCTGTTGATTTTGTTGTTATTGTTCACTTATTTTTTTTCAGGCATGTCTGTTATTATTATAACCTGTGTTCCTATCATATCAGTTACATGTTTGTGTTATGTGTAGATGTCTGTTGTTATTAATAGATGGCCACAGTCTATACACGTATATATGCATTAAAGATATTTTTTCTTCAGATTATAGACAAGGGGATAAAAGGTTCAGTTCTACAACCACCACTGCCCAGAATCAACTGATGGAGTCGGTTGCACTTATAGATACCCTTCCTATGTGGTCTGTTGCCCGCCGGGTAAGGTTTCTAATTATCTCTTTCACTAAGATAAGGATATTGGAGATGGCTTATGCCTGTTCTTTAGGATGCCAGAGACAGGAATCACTCTATATAAAGTAGCCCTTAGATATATGCATCAATTTCATCAAAATTTCAAAAGGATCGCTTAACAGCCGAATAAAGATGCAAACACTAATTCCCAACAAAGATTGTCAGTTCAGTTGCTACCACATTTTTTTTAATTTTCAACAATTGATTGTCTGTAAAATCGTAACATTTTGGTTTTCATCTTAATGTTTATCAGTTTAAAGTGTAGAGACCTAGATAAAAACAAATCACTCTTTTTTTCCTAAAAAAGAAAATGTCAGTATTTTTTTCATGACCCAACTTTGTTCCCATGTAATTTGTATTTGTATGTATGTATTGTTTATTTCCAGTTCAACGTGGTCCAATCTCCACGAAATAACAATCTATATCTGAAAAAAAAAAAGAAAAAAAAAAAAATCTATATCTGGAAATGGATGTCCCCCTTCTATGACAATCATAGCTCTTCCAGGGGGTCCCTAATAACTAATTAATGATATCGTGTTTCAGGTTGTATATCCAGTGAAGACTGCCAACAAGATAAGAATCTGGGGGAAAGGTAACTTCAGGGAGATCAGTGAGAGGATCGGTCAGACACCGGGGGTGACGGCGGTGGTAGTAAACGTTGATATGTTGACTGGGGTACAGCTGGCTGAACTACAGAAACAGTGGAGACTACCCGTGTATGACAGGTCAGTTGTTGCCTGATGTATTACCTACTTTCCCTTTCTCAGAGTAGGAAGAGAAGGTGGGGGGTAGATATAATAGGAAAGAAACCATCTAGATGAGCTAAAGAAGATGATCAGCTAGCGTTCGATGATTTACAAAATAAATCAGACAAAAAGAATCGTCCTATTAAAGGGCCTGAAACCATTTTTCCAAATAATTTAGGTAGTCATCCATCCATTTTTTGTTACTGCATTAAATCATTTTTGTCTGTGATTTGTTACTAGTCTCTCTGCTTTACCTCCCTGATCTAGGTACACTCTTGTGCTACAAATATTTAAGACCCATGCAAGGACCAAAGTGGCCAAACTACAGGTGGCCCTGGCCGAAATACCATACTTAAGGTAAGAAGAAATATCGTAAGCTGCCTGGATATGTGATAGGGATCTAAGTATCAATAATCACGGGTGTGGCATTGAATGTCATAAAGCTAAGATAAATTATTAATTTATTGGAAATTGGTTAGACTTAGCCTGCCACTCCGTGACTCCAGGTTTCCCCCTCTTCTTTTCTCTTTTTGATGTGTTTATTTACCCAGGCAGGTCACATTTCTCCATATAAGGTATCCACAGAGTCAAGGTTACATGTTTTTCAGTATAAATCAATACATGGTGCAATAGCTTGCAACAGATTTCTTTCGCAAATCCAGGTTAAAAAAGACGACATATGTTCCTACTGCCCAGATAGAGATGATGCTGTTCATTTTTTTGCCAAATGCTAAAAAATCAGGCTACTATGAAAAAAATTATTCGAATGGATATATTCACGGCTCTGGCTATTTAAATAAAGGTTCAAAAGATGAATTGATATTTGTCAAGAGAAATGGAACTCTCGTAATCAAGCCTAAAGATATTATCCTGGGTGTTGAGCAGACAGATGTTTGTTCTAAAATCATAAACTGGTTGATTTTACAAACTAAAGCGTCATTTATAGACAGAAGCTTTTTGCAAATGGTACCATAGATCTGTTGTCTACCATGTACGAACTAAAAATGAGATGTAGGGTTGTATTATACTCTTTCAGCTTCAAATTGGTTAAATCTCAGGAAAAAGCTCTATGGAGAAGATTATATGGCGATATGGAAGAACTTATCGTCTCTATTAAGGAAAGACTATTATCCAATACAATGTTTAATATGGACAGCAAAAAAAGGGGGGGGAGGCGACCGAAAGAGTCCTGAAAAGTTAGAAAGAGCATAACGGTGAGAAAACGCCTAATCCGGGTAGTTCTCCGAATTATAATATGGGTACCCCCCACCCCCGACTCACAATCTTGGTATTTTATGCTGAGGAATAAGGCTTCTAAACAAAAGTCTGTGCGTCTGCGAAGGTAGCACCAGTTATATTATTGTGTAATTTTTAGAACTGGTACACAAATGTATTGATCATTTATTTATTTATTCTTTTATATTTTTTTTCATATTTAATCATGTCTTAGAGATGTAAAAACCAATAAGTCGGTTGCGAAAACAAAAAATAAAGTTGGTTGCAAAAAAAAAGAATTGCAGTAGATCTATGTACATGTATTTTTTATGGCTCAAATATTCTGGGAAATACGTTTTGACAATTTTTTAAATTTAATTGTGGGACGAATTTCCCTGATAGGTAAATAGGCTCAGCTTTCTGGCAATACCAATTATACTCCTTAAGACCCAGGGTTTTTTTTCGCCTGTCGAAAGTTATTTTTTGGGTGTAACAATGGGGCGTTGGGCATTTGTACCATCGCCGAAAAGCTTACCTTTATACTGCCAGTCTTGCAGGGAGGGGCATTGGTCCGATATATTGCTAGATTTATACTTGCTGTGGCATTTCACTTCCTTTCTCCATGTTCAGATCGCGACTACGAGGCACCTACACCGGAGACTTAGGCCAGCAGTCGGGAGGATTTGCCATACACGGCGGCCAGAGCTTTGACGATAAGAAAGAACTACTGCAGGTACACTAACGTGAATTAGTTATATAATGGGGGAAGTCTTCAGAAAATCCACAATTCACCCATCAGCAAACCCCTCAAATAAGCAAAATTTTAAATAAAAATGAGGTTCAAAATTTAGTTCAACATAACCAAACAGATCATTTGACCAACGCAATACCAAATATACTGAGATATACCTAGTTTTTTTATTATCATTTTTAAACCTTATTTAGTAGAAACTATGTGCAGAGCTGCTGATTGTACATATTCTGAGGACCTGACCCGTATCATATGGTCATTATTATACAGTATATGGAGGGAACCAGCCGAATAAAAGCTGTTTGGTGCATAATATCGAGGCAATGTCAAGGCATTATGCACCAAACAGTGCACCAGCAAGCCCGAAATGGAGGATCTAAATCGGTTTAGTCTCTGCATAAGGTGGTTATAGGCCCAAGACCCGGGCCCAAGACCGTTCAAGGCAGTGACTAACATAGACGTACTTTTAACAGCCAATACAACGACACAATACGTCACAATATTGACGTCACAATAGTGAATACCTACTGGACTATGACGTCCCGCTCCATCATCTGTAAGAATAATAATAGTTGTTCTAGTGGTAGTAGTTGTAGGATCATAAAATAATACCTATCCATCATTTTTACTTCTGTTATCAAAATAAAATGTAAGTCTCTCATTGATCTTGTTTTTGTCTGAAAGTAGTGACTACAATTTAAGAAAGGCCATAGGAAAGTGTTTAGAAATATTTTGCTCACATTCCAGCAAAGAGAACTGAAGCTAAAGAAAGCGATTACTAAAGTGGAGAGTCAGAGAGCGCTTGAGAAGAAGGAAAGAAAGAGAAGGGAGATCCCCACTGTGGCTATCGTAGGGTACACCAACTCAGGTATATTGAATTTAATTCAAACATACTTTTGGTTAGATATGCGTGAGGTGTTGACAAATTGGTAATAAAGGTTTCTGGATAATACTTTGGAAGTGTTACCCAAAGACCGTCGATATTTATCTTTGTTTTAGTCAAATTAACGAAGTGGCAAGGATGAATAATATCAAAGTTAATTTATCAATTAGGACATAACGACTTAGATACATATTTCTGCTAGATTGTCACGCATGCAACATGTCAAAAATCTATTCCTAAAAATAGATGATTAATCCAACGTACACTGTGTCATTTTCTACTAAATCATTACACCTTCAGAGTGTCTGCTGGATGTAGATACGAATAGTTGGGGTATCAGGGCAACACATTTCAAAGCTGCATACATGTACTAGGTGAAGCACCCCATTGCACTCAGCATGTAAATGTCAAAAGGCTCTGCTGAGATTCGAACTCAGGATCTCCTGTTTACTAGACAGGCGCTTTAACCAACTAAGCCACAGAGCCAGTTGACTGCCAATAATTAGAGCTATTTATTTATTCAAGCTTGTTACCAAAGGTGACAGATGTTGAACATCTGCTAAAATCGTATACAAAAAAAGTCAGAACTTCTAAAAAAAGGCTCTGCTGAGATTCGAACTCAGGATCTCCTGTTTACTAGACAGGCGCTTTAACCAACTAAGCCACAGAGCCAGTTGGTATTCAATGATTTTGCTTATGATAATCGTATTAAGTAGGGAACTGTCTCACTTCTCTAATAGTAATTGTAGTTACCCTTTAACTAGAATTAACTATCCTTTGGTGTTTAAGTGCTATTTTACAAGTAAAAGTATTACTTGTCACTGCCATGTGTACCTGGCCCCATCTTTCCCTCTTATTTTGCCTCTTTTGCTCTCTAATCTCTCCCCCCTGACATATCTGTTGCTTTCGCCAGCTTTCTTTTTATAAAAGAAAAAGAGAAGGAAATTGTTAGCATATATATAATGCATGGTTACACATAATATGGAATATGAGGTGATAATTGTGTACCTTTTTGTTGAATTCAGTTGAGTTAGAGACTGGGATATTTCCACACTTAAAGACTTGTTATGTCTAATGTCTTAATCATCATTAATTATAATTTCCATTAAACACTTTTGGTTCTGCACAAAAGGCTCTGCTGAGATTCGAACTCAGGATCTCCTGTTTACTAGACAGGCGCTTTAACCAACTAAGCCACAGAGCCAGATGTCATTCCGTTTATTTATAGCATTTAATATATTGATTAACCTCCTATAAAATGTGTAACACATGGACATACTAATAGGCATAATTAATACCCCAATCAAAACTATGGACTAATGTATTTAGGTTTGGTTGCAAGAATAAGCAGCAGCACTTTTCTCATTGGCTTGATGACACTCACATTTATTGCATGTATACATTATACAATTATTTATGCAACCCATGTAATTAGCATTTTAACACGTCCATGACTCTATAGTTACTAAAAAAAATCTCTTCAAAAGGCTCTGCTGAGATTCGAACTCAGGATCTCCTGTTTACTAGACAGGCGCTTTAACCAACTAAGCCACAGAGCCAGATGGCATCCCCTCCATCCTCCCTTGTTAACGATGTATCAAGTCAACTCCTATACAACCCATGAATGTAACACATGTGACTTACGTATACAGCTGTCACCTCATCCTGCCAGACATTAAAATGATGTGTGACCAACTCCTTATACTTTTATTTCTCACAAATATTGGTATGCATGGTTTCATCTATCTATATGCACCCACTTTTCTCTCCCTTCTCTTGCCCTCCATCTAATAAAATGTATTTCAGACAAACGTTATTTGTATGCATGTATATTATTCTCAGAGACTCAGTCAGTTAAGCTGTTTAACAGATCCATTAATAATGTTAAAAAATACAAATTGAAATTGAAAGAAAGAAATCTTAATACCAAGTGATAAGTCACCACAAAAAGTATTTCGGCAATACAGAGAGAAATTAAAATACCATCACCTGGTGTCAAACCATGACAAATACATTATGAAAAACATGGCCTCATACAGATATACAGACTTAAACACTCCATAAGTAGGGTCTAATTTAGTGTCATACCAGGGAGGTGTATAATAAGATATCATCTCATATGATATAAAAAGTTTGTTACAAGATTGTTCC
This sequence comes from Sthenelais limicola, assembly GCA_942159475.1. Lineage (NCBI taxonomy): Eukaryota > Metazoa > Annelida > Polychaeta > Phyllodocida > Sigalionidae > Sthenelais > Sthenelais limicola. The sequence goes on from OW804098.1 coordinate 68,659,773, forward strand.
AATTCAATAGAGAATTTAGGTTTTTCCTTTAAAGTTATTATTCTTTATTCCAGTTATCAACTACTAATTTATTGGGGTCTCTTATTTGATAATGAAGTAGGGGGTCTATTTTAAATAGATTTTTCCTATCATTATGAAACATTCTCTCCCTGCCGTTTCTTCTCCTGGGAACCCATCTGACTTATGTTCTGAAAATACTTCACTAAATATAATGTGAATTTGTTAAGCGCCTCAAATATTACACTTATAAAAGAAAACTATCAACCCTATTTGGGAGTATGTGCTATTCCCTAGCTGCCATTGAATCTTAAGTGGCAAATAACAACTATGTAGACATTAAAAGGCTCTGCTGAGATTCGAACTCAGGATCTCCTGTTTACTAGACAGGCGCTTTAACCAACTAAACCACAGAGCCAGATGACTGCTAACAACTAGAGCTAGTTATTTATCAAACTTGTTAGCAAAGGTGACAGATGTTGGACATCTGCTAAAATGTTATACTAAAAAAGTCAGAACTTCTATAAAAGGCTCTGCTGGGATTTGAACCCAGGATCTCCTGTTTACTAGACAGGCGCTTTAACCAACTAAGCCACAGAGCCAGATGGGCATCCCCTCCATCCTCCCTTGTAAATCATTAAAACTTTGTCATGTTAGCGTCCATGTTACACATGGGCCAGGTCGTCAGTAATGTAGCCTACACGTGGCAGCTCAGTAAATTCTGCTAAAAAGGGGTGTGGGTCAGATCGCCAGAAAATATACGATCAGCAGCTCTACAGATTTAGTAACTTCTAATAAATGGTAAATACTAAGTATATCCGAGTGTATTTGGTATGCAACAATCTGTTCAATATCAATAGAATTCAATTCAAAGATTCTTTATTTGTAGGTCTTGTTTTACAGAGGTTCGAACTGTAATTTTAACCACATTTGTGTCATTAATGTCGTATCATGGGCTAAAAATGTTCTACTAAAAGCAACCTGAAAGTAATTAGATATATATGAATACCCAAATAATTTCGATCCGAAAATAATTTTTTTATCTAATATTAAATCGTAATTCGGATACAATATACATAATGTGAGAGAATTATAACATCCAACATAGTAAGCTGAGAGTACATTTTTCATATCCAGATAATTAGTGGTCACTCGCCTAACATTAACATCATGTAAGCTAATGAAGGATAGGACTTTATTTGTCATCGATCACTTATGGAAAAAGTCTTTCAAGGTAATAGAAAAAGGTTGTGAAATTATATTCAAGTGATCTAACCATCTCTATTATTGTGAATATTAATTCATTCCGCATTTTCCTGAGATTTATATTATTAAAAACTCAACCAAAAACAAACAAGACGACTACACACAAAACAACTTGCAACTTTTTCAGGTAAAACAAGCTTGATCAAAGCACTGACTGGAGACATAAAGATGAAGCCGAGGAACCAGTTGTTCGCTACGCTGGATGTGACGGTACACGAGGGGCGATTACACAGAGTGATGCCTGTATTATATGTGGACACTGTAGGCTTCATCTCCAACATACCCACCGATCTCATCGCTTCTTTCTCCGCCACTCTAAGCGATATGCTCGATGCTGTGAGAATTACATTTATTTATCTCCTGAAGTTTATTTTCTATTTTTTTAGAATATTTCATCTCTTGGTGTTTATTTTCCCCGATTTTTTTAAATGTATTTTAAGATGCAATTCAATTCAAAATACATGTATTATTTATTTGTATCTAAGGGTGGTACTTCTTAAATAAATTCCAGGTATTCCAGTATGTTCTTTGACTAGAGGGAATAAAAGAAATTTTAAATTGAAGAGACCGAAACAAACATTTATTGTAGAATATGTAGAGTTTGTAACATTGAATTACTGAAAGATTCAAAGGCTATTGCTTTACTCAAGATCGAGACCTAGGTGGCCTTACATGGAAGAATAGTTTATGATAGATAAACATTTGGTTCTCAACGAGTTATTATATGGCAAGGTCTAGCCAATAGATTTCACCTCCTGATTATTATCTTTTTTCAAATATTTTATTTATTCAGGAATATACAAATGAGTAGCCTTTACCATCTCAGCTTGGCATAAGTTGCCTGCTTTTCACCTCATTCCTGTGCTGGGTTTGTTTAACAATGCAGAAATACAATAAAGGGGGTGGAATGAAACGGGATGAAATAGAAGTCTAAAAGGATGAAACAAGATGGAATTTAATTTATACTGTTATATTATAGTTTATATGTTTGTATGAGAAACACCAGTGGGGAGAAGAGACGGCAATAAAGTTCACTCAAGCTGTCAGATTTTAGGCGCATCAGCAGAGAATAACAATAATAACACAAGCAATATGTAAAATCTGTTTCATGTTAGCCGTCGCTGGGTAACAACAGAGATGCGCATGTCCGGTCATGTGATCAGCCAGGTACAACATGATAAAAAAATGGATACAAAAATCAAAATAATATACATTACAAGAAAGAAAATGATAGCAATACCACTTCACTTTTACCGGGGGTATGTGTGTGTGGGAGGGGGGGGGCGGTATACTAATATACCTGCCAAATTTTAAGACAGTGCATTAAATATATTTATGCGTTGAGGTTGTTCTAATTAGTACATCTAACTTTTTACTAGTGATTGACCTTCCAGAAGAATCACTAACCTTGTATTTAATTTTAAAAAAATAGAAGTACTTATTAGATGTCCTAATTATATTATGATGATGCATGATGCATTATGTCCTAATGTCCTTATTAGATGTCCATCATTGGAATCGGCTTGATTTCATCTTTTTAAATTGAATGGTATCTCAAAATCCATTTTTTGCGACATCTGACTAATTTTCTGAAACACATCACATATCTACGCCAAGCACCTTAAAGAAACTTTTTAAATGAAGTCACTATATACAATGTCTTATACAATTATGATAATAACAAACTTGAAAAATATATTTTCAGGACGCCATAGTGGTAGTGAACGACATCAGTCAGTCAGACTTTGAGTGGCAGCAGAAAACGGTGATAAAAACATTAGAATCTCTGTCTCTCCCTCCTCGCCTCGCCCACAGTATCATACATATCTATAATAAAATTGACTTGGTTGACAGGTGAGTCAGTCATTACTCAAAATACACCGTTCCACTTAATCTGAATTTAAGGGGAAATTATAAAATGTTCAGATTAACCAAAAGTTCAGCTAAAGAGAGAACTAATACATTAAAGGGAAATTGCAAAAGGTCAGTTTAACCGAAAGTTCAGGTAAAAGGACTTCAGGTTAAGTGGAACAGTGTATTTTCATTTTTTATATGTTTATATTAAGGATGCTTATACAGCGTATCAACAAAAAAAGACAGGAGTATTGCAAAAGGACTTGTACATCATACACTTTTTAATTAAATACAGTGTAGCCATCAGGGTCTGGGCTCCCGGGAGAAAATTCTGCGAGGAATAACCATGGTTTGAACTTAGATAGTGTATTGTATTGGCTGTTAAAAGTACGTCTAACGGTTAATTTTGTTGTAATATCTTGCATTAGATTTACTGATAATATTACCAGGGACAGGTCGCCTAGAAATGTACAATCAGCAGCTCTACACATTTATTAGGCCGAAACTTGATAAACTCTAGGTATATCTGGGTATTGTTAAAATTGATAAGTAGTAGGTATGAAATAGTAGGTATGTTGGAGTATATTGTCGATCTTTTTGCTTATGGTGAACAGTAATTTGAATAAGTAGGGTCAGATCGTCAGAAAATGTGCAATCGGCAGCTCTACACATTTTGTAAATTGTGCTAAAGTAGGTTGAAAAATGATACTTGGGATATCTGAGCATATTTGGTGTTCAGTTGATTGAAAATATCTGTTCAGTTATGTTAAACCGTATTTTAAACATCATTTTTGTTTTAAATTATTTGAGAGAATTGGTGTCTAGACGCCTAACTCATACATGCAAAATGTATCTGAATAAAAACATTTAAGTAAACAAAAATTTCATTCTTATCTCCAGTTCATCCCAGTCTCTAATAGACCGCCTTCAGTCCTCAGTGGAGAACCCTGTATGTGTATCCGCTACCAAAGGTGTGGGACTCTCCATACTGGAGGACAAGGTCAAGAAAGCCATTCTCAAGTCTACAGACCGTGAACAGAAGAGATTTAAAATTCCTTTGAATGGGGACCATCGTAGGTAAGTTGTATGGTTTGTATTGTCTCTTTGGTGCTTTATATCACAACTCAGCTTGTTACAACGTCCGCTACCCACAGATCCGCACATTGCATTTTGTTTGGGGGAAAAAAACATTTTGTTTTCTGCAAAGCGATATGCGAAGGCGTTTGTTAATCTTGTAGATGCATGTAAACAATTGCAGGAGGGATGGCAGAAAAAGGTGATTTCACCATTTAAACATGATATTTGTGATATAAACATGGAATACAAACTCGTGGCAGTTCTGAATTAGCATGTCAGAGACACTTGTATCATACACTTTTTAACAATATGACCTACAATATGACCTTGAAAAAGTTAACTTATGGTGCAGGAAAAATAAAATATCTATTAATATATCCAAAAGCAACATACTAGAAGTACTACCTAACACGAAAAAAAGATAATATAAATAAATTCTCTTTCAAATTAGGGAATGAAATTATGAAATACACCAAAACCTATACATATGTGGTGGGACTGACTATTGATAGTAAACTTACTTTCAAAGGTCACCGGAATCAAAAAATTGCCCAAGCTACAGGAAGGCTGAGAGCAATTAAAAGAATATTGAATTACAACAAACCCATGATTTACCTCTACTATCTGTAAGAAGAAATCAACATATGCTTGAAATAGCTTACGACCTATTTGAAAACCACATGTTCATTGATGATAGAAATTTAAACCTTAGATCCCACAAACAAGGGACAAAAATGTTAGTATCTTACCTCATTCAAAGAGGATTAAAAAATCAATATAATTATTATTTAATGCCACTTTCGTGGAACAACTTGCCTAAAGAAGGTAAATCTTTCACCTCTAAAGAGGAATTTAAATCCTTTTTAGAGAAAATGACGAAAGAAAAGAAGGAAGTAAGTAACTAACAAATTAACAAAAATACAAATAATATTAATTGATTAATGATTAAAGTATGTATGTGAACTAAGAATCTCTCACTGAGGATTCAAAGTGAAAATTAGAAAGATCCATACTATAGTTTGTAAACCCATATACATTGTTGGATATATGTACAATGTGTACACAATGTCTTTAAATTTTGAAATACTTCAACAAAGGAACCTAAAGAGTCGGTATTGTGTTATTAAGAGGGTATTAATTGTAAAATAATCTGTTAAATTTAAGGATAAGACTACTGGTCGAATATATATAGTGTTACTTGTAATTATTTGGTGCTCAATAATTTTCCACCAAATTTCTCAAATTTCAAAATATTGTATTGTAGTGTCTGAACACTAACTCAGGTTCTTGGTCCTAGTCAGCAATCTTCTTTTATTATCAAACACCAATCACAGCTCGGGAGGCCAGACTACAGAGGCAATCTGAAGCCTACCTACCCCTTGCCACAGAGGGCCAGTACATGAAACATACACAATACACATAGGGGTGTCACAAGTGTAGCATACAGGTTAACACAGAGTACATACACAACATGACTATACAATACAGAAGTTATCACAAATATAAATGTAGCAGTAAAGAGTACCTGTGATACCCACAGTACTACAGTATGTCTAAATCAATAATGGAAATGTATACATACGTGTATACATATGTGTATACATACGTGTATATATATACATGTATACATACATACATACATACATACATACATACATACATACACTTAAAGTGAAAAGTTTGCATCATCACTTGCGCGCTTGTGGTTTTGCCACTCAGGAAGATGCATACATTTTCATTTGTTGTGTCTGATAAGCTAATTCAGAACAGTCACTCATTGCATTCCATCAAAACAACATCCAAGCTGCTGGTTTTGTCCAACAATTTGCGTAAATGTATTTGACATGACAGAAAAGGTGCTAAAATTGAATAGAATCTCTCTCACAGTTTGAAATAAACATGCCTCTGTATAAGTCATGTGTCCTATCAGTATGATAGCTCAAGGCACAATGAAGAACACTTGTGTACTGTAAGTGCATTGTGTCGCTTCCTTGAGGTTAAAGCTGCATTTTCAGATAATACAAAATTATGTTAGCGAATTTACTATTCGTTTGACTTATTATGGATTCCTTGAGCCATGATATTAAGCTTATGGCAAGTGATGAGTAGCTGAACAAGCTTGAGGACCAGCTTTCCACGATCCCAGCTAGATACTTTTTCCTTGGTCTCTAGTGCATTTTAAGCATTTTGGGGGTTAAAATTAATTTACTTTGGGTTCACCCTAAATCATTTTTATCATACAAGTACTAACATCGTATTTAGACGCTGTAATCATATATAGTTGTTGCTACGTCGAGATAATATAAGTTGTCACCTCTGAGATAGGTAGGAGAAGAACGGAACAAACACAATCTTTTAGCTTTGATTGCTGTTAGCTGAGAATGCAGCTTGAATTAATTTCCTAAATATTGTTTTTAAGCAATATATTATTTTTACACTCCAGTTGGCTGTACAAGGAGGCGACTATAGTGAGGGAGGCGCCCGTAGAGGGAGACACTGAGGCTGTGATACTAGACACCATTATTACCAAGAAGGCTTATTCTCAGTTTAAAAAGCTATTTGGTAAACCTGCACCTAGGAAAAAGCAAAGTCTTAGTCCAAGATGATGATAGCTATTATACTAATTAGGCAATAAATTATTAAATTATGTAATGTGTTCTTTTTATTTTCTTTCTCTGATCTTCATATGGCCGTATTATGTCTATCATCATTCGGTCGGTATTCCAGCGTCTGAATTTTGACCCATCCCATCCCCAATTTAAATATTTTAGCTTTATGTAAGTAGAAACGGCAAATACCCGTACATCAGATAATGCCAACCCTCGAAGATGAGTGAAGTTGTTTGTAATACAACAACTTCCGAGAACATTCGGGCAAAGAAACCCTTCTATTCCTTATATGGATTTCTACCTCCTTTCCTAGAAATCGCTCTAGCCGTATATTATATGGATATTAAAGAGGGCAGTGGGTGGGACATACATTTTGCGACTAGTGTGGCCAGTGACCTAGGACGAAGAGAGGTCGATAGTTGGTCTGGCTGTCCCATGGAGGAAGTTGTGCTCAGCTGACTAGCCAGGTGGCGATGCGCGCGTTTCATAGTTTTACATATTATTCATGCCGAATCCCCCAACTGGCCCTTTGTAATACATGTAAATGAATCGATGAGCAACATGGAAAGAAGAGATTGACTTCCAACAAGATATTTTGCGAATTTGTAAGATAGTTTTGCGATTTGCTTCCTCTTCAGTAAGCGGCAGCTGGCATACAACAGCATATTACAAATAACAAAAAAGATGTCGGTGGTATTTATATATAAAATTTATTTCAAGAATAATTATTTTCTTTCATGCTTTACACGAACCTTCATGGAATGTCCATTCAAAAGTCTCTAAATGTACGATATAGACATTTTATAGAAAGATCTCCATATGCTATGTATGTACATTATTGGACGTAAATTCATGATTAATCAAAATAAAGTAAATTAGTCATTCTTCTAGTGGCTACTTATGTAGGCTATTTACAACTTGTAGAAACAAAATGATTTGTTTACAAATATTTTTTCTATAAAGATATTTAGTGTAGACATTTTTTTTTATTTCAGTAGAAAGTACGACAAAGTTGGTTGATATACTATAGGTTGTATTTTATGCATAAATCATAGAAGAGGTTTTCTGCATCAATAATTACGATTGGAGATCTGTTTTCGCTTCATTTTAGTATACCATTCGTGGAACATTGTAACAAATCAAAGTACCTATGGCACCTTTCCAGCTTCATTTGTGAATACTGTACACGAAATCTTTCGATTTGGAAGAAATTCTATCCAATCATATTCATAGAAACGCCCATTTAGATTTCATACTTTTCCTCAAACTCACCTTTCGAATACAATAATATCTTGTATACATACATACTTGAAAGCAAATTGAAATATTCATTTAGCAAGAAATTCAAGTTGTCAAAAAATTCAGTGGAGTGCATTTGCATGTAACAAAGGTATTCTAATGGATATGTTTGATAATCAGCATATGGACTATTTACAAAATATATAAAAGAGAGAAAGTTGGATGGAATGCACTGATTCTAAGACACAGGTAATCACATAGCATCACCATAATATGATATAATAGAGTCAGGCCACAAGAATATGTACATAAAGAGTAGTTACTATTCAGAAATTGAAAATGATTTAAAATTTCGATTTATAATTAGCTCTTAGTCGATTTGCCACACCAGATATATATTTATATATATGGTAGGCCTATATAAGTTTTCCAAACCTTTTCCGAAATGGTTCAGCTGTCTGAAATGTTTTTAACAGGACTGAGGTTAAGGTTTCCCTAATCATAAATTGAAGAATTACATGTGAATTCTTAATAAGGCTCAACCACCTAATGGGCCTAGGACATAAAAACACTACCATATAACATCTCCATTCTGGAGTTGGTGGAAGGTGTTCACTATCCCACTCATATACCTCAGTCTCTGGTATCATTTGCTTATGGAAAGTCTTTCCAACAGTGAGTGATTATATTTCGTCAAATTAGGTTGGTTTGGTTTTGGTTGCTTGGGATCCTCAGTAACAGTCAGTCGTATCAAGTTATGCACATGTTTCTGACTCAAAACTGCCTTTACAATGGTAAAGTATACCTCCTGAATATGCAATCATAACCAATAATAAAAGCTAGGTTCTTCTTTAACTTCTAATTATGTCTGGGGTGATGTTTATTTGCCTTGATTTCTCAGGTTACGTAACAACAAAATGGATCCAACGATTCCAGAAATCTGAAATGTAAAAGAAGAGGTCAATACTAGATCATACTTTTCTAATGAAAGAGCAATTGAATTTGTTATTTCTTTAGTTTACAAACTTAATGAAACAGCCATGAAGCAAGATATTAAGTGGAAGAATAAGTCCCTCCTTCAATAACCGTATACAATTTGTTAATGGTTTTAATTGTGGTAATACAATTTTTAGGGATTCCACTCTTAGTCCCTTCCTCTCCTCCCCAACATTACAAGAACAAGTCATCTCCGCTATCTATTCTAGAATTGTAAATGTTCGTAAGCCCATTGCAGTTTAAGTAAATCATAAATAAAGAAACAATTTCATTTGTCGTTGGTTTTACCAAAGAGCTTAAGCCCTTTGGTTTTACTAATCAAAATAGTTCGATGTACTCTTTCCAACTGCATTTACTGGTGCATGTATTTTATAAATATCGGCTTCTTTATTTCATCTGGCATCAATTCGAAGGACTGCACAATCAGAAATGGATAATCAATATTTAATTTCAAATAATCAATAATGCTTTAATACCTAATAGTCTAATATGATTCTCCACTTACCATACAAATAATGAGAGTAAAACTGAAGCCCATGATGATATCAGAATTCTCCTCTACGTACCGCTTACCAGCATTATAACATCCCTACAACATTAAATAAAAGTCCAATAATTATTAGGAATATTGTAACCATACACTACATAGATATGGTATTAAAAGAGTTTATCACTACTTCAGGAAAATAAATACGAAACAAAAAAAGGAATCTCCCAGAGAATTAAAATAGTGCAAGTAAAACCAGCGCTTTTATATTTAGAACAAGAACGTCAGCTTGTTTTCAGTGTAAGAACACATTGAAATAATTCAAAATTTGGATTTTCATAAAAATATTAAAAATTGTTTGGGACATAAGTGGCACTGAATATAAATCTTCTAATCGACTGTCCAAATGTTTCACTCCGTAAACTTATTCATAAACATACAATAATGCCACATTCACCCAACTAAATAGATACGTTTTAAGTATCAAAATAAAAAGCAAATAAATAAAGTGAGCTTTACCTGATAGTAGAGAGCCCTGTTGATGGCCCCATCAGGCTGAGCAGGTGGCCCCAGTCGCCACTTCTGGCACGTCCACCGGTCGATGTAGCGGTAGAAGCGGTCATGTACACAACAGGATCGGGGTACATAGGGCTTCTGGTCCTCTGTGGGGGGACAAGGATATATTCATATATTTATGACAAAGGTTACACATTTAAATATATTGGGTACACATCTTCTATTGGTGAAAGTTATACCCATTATACAAACATTTTTCTATTGAGAGATACTGCTTTTTACACATATTTAAAGGCAAACGCTACTATCTAGTGGAAAATCAAAATAAATGTCATTTTTCTGAAACTTTGGTATTTGATTCCTGAAGTGTTTCTGGTCATAAGGATGGAAAAAAATTAATGGGTCGCCATGCTCATTTTTTAATTATAGTGCTTCAAAATTTGGTATCTCAAAAGAACCAATGAGGATCAAAAGGGGGGCTCATTTTACAGTACCTTGACTTCATAGTACATATTTGCTATTTAAATTCACTCAATTTAAGTAAAATTAACAGTTTTCGAGAGAGTATTATTCGGCCAATAATTATATGCCTCTTTTTTATAAAGTGCATTGTTATCTTTATTCTGAAAACAATAAATACGTAATGCAAATTTTAAATTAAAAACTCGAAAAAATTCACTATTTTTCACCATTTTTATAAAAACAATTTTATTTTTCTCCCCATCGAAAATAAATGTCATTTTTCTGATTCTTTAATATATGATTCTTGAAGTATGTGTGTTCATGGAACTGAAAAAAAATTAATGGGTCACCATGCTAGTTTCTGAATTATGGGGCTTTGAAACATGGCTGACAGCCCAAAAATCTGCTGCTTTCAAAGTGTTCTATGTTTCCTAAACATGTCTATTTCAAACAGCTACAACTATTTTTTTAACGTGATGACATACATTTTTTTCCCTATATATGTGTAGAATATTACCTGCACTATATGTGTAGAAAATTTTGGGACATTGGGAGCTTTCATTCTTGTTTTATTCCCAAAACTGTGAAAGGAAAATGCAGCACTTCCCAATAGATTCGCATACTAAATGGGTACAACTGAGGGTATCCACAGCTAGCTCTTTTTCCCAAACATGTCTATTTCAGACAGCTATAAAAAAAAATTTAAAGTGATGACATATATTTTTTTTCCTTTTCATATGTAGTATATAACCTGCACTATATGTGTAGAAAATTTTGGGACAATAGGAGTAGCCATTAATTGTTTGTTTTATTCTATAAAACATGAAAAAATGGGCCGTTTCCTCATAGACTGCAATGCTAAAGGAATAGTACGTAAAATGCCCGTGTATTTGGTATATAGAAAGGGGGGGGCGTGGCAGTGAATAGTAGCGTTTGCCTTTAATATTCAAAGGAACAGATTTTGGAATATTTTGAAACTGCGATTTCATGAATAATTGAAAGGAACAAATGATAACTATAGAAAGATATCTTCTTTTTTTCTAAATTAACGTTGAAATGTTATATAATGAATTTGGCTATCATACTTCGCAGTTTTCTGATATTACAATTAAAAATATTTTGTGATTTGAAATGCAGATAACTTCAATACCAAACCAAGATATTCCCGCACAATACCCCAAGATATACAAACAATATCAATATCAGAATTATATTTGGATTATTTGCTTATGCATTACATAGCGAAGATAAGGTGCAAGGGGTTATAATTATGATGGGTCAGACCTCTAGAAAGTGTGCAATAATGCAACTGTACACATTAGGCTAAACATTGAATTAGGCTGAACATGACAGATATAACTAGGTACAATCTTATTTTATTTGGTGTTCATTCAAAAAGCTTGTACGGTTGTATTAGACCTTATTTTGGGTTATTTGAGAGCATTGGTGAAGGTGAATAGTACATTTTCATGCGACCTCGCCCTAATATGTAATACAGAGGGTTTTGTTTGAGTTGGTAATGATATGATTGGACCATGAACATTCCTATAGATCAGCTCATACAAATATGGCTACAATTAACAATAATAACTTGATGGCATTTCTTTTACCACATAATTCATCCAAGATTAAACCATCTGTCAAATAGTCGTACATCAATGTACCACATTATACAACTTTAAATCAGCTTTTTTTTAAATACTTTAAATCAGCTTTTTGAAATACTTGGATTATGTAGAAGAAGATACTCAAGTGAAAATAGATAGGCCTACAGATACTTGTGTAGCAAGGTTCATGGTTGTGATTTTATTAGGGAAACTTTATCTCTACAAACTTAATTCTAATCACGGCTTTGGCCCAAAATAGCTAAACAAAATACTGTTAAAATTGTTCATGTATACTACTGTTGTCCATTCTAAATAGTTCAATACTAAATCCAGTCCTACATAATATCACACATGATAGACACAAGTAATAAAGCCATCACCAAATTGAAGCACAAAACGTTAATACAAAAACTAAATACTGTAAAAAGTGACCTTGTTTACTACGGTACCATGTAAAGACACCTTTAGTGAGTAGGTCCCTGGATATATGTGCCACACACGATAGACAGTAGTAAATCACCTAATAGGGGATTTGCATAGCCGCCAAGTTGAATCCTGATTCGCAAGGAATTATGGGAGTTGTTTTTCAGTGTAAAAACTATAGAGAAGACGTTCTATGTTCATCGTGGAATGTACATCAGTCCTCCAATGTAATTTGCCATTGGTTACACTTGATATATATATGACAGGACAAGTCTTTACCTTTCCCATTAAGCATTTTGGAATCCATAGATCATTGAAATATCATTGCTGAATATATTCTGACTATTTGGGATAAATGTGCTGCTAAATATTTGTATGAGAGATTCAGTGAGAATCAATCCCAGCTAGCATGCAATGTAGCAGACATGTGCAAATCCCTTAAACAAACACAAAGTGTTACTGTTAGTATAAAATATAAAGGTAAAATGTAACTGTGAATACAAAATATTAGTTAAATTAATAAGAGCAGCATGCTGGACATGAAGGGATGAGGCCTACCGGAGCCCTGTATTTGCCCGTCTATACCGTCGATAGCACCGAACTGTTCAAACCACTTGGACTCTCTGTAGATGCCCCAGCCATTGCTATCTACTGCACAGCACCACAACTGCAGATGGGCAAAAGAGGGAGCAAAGTGAAAAACAACTTAGATTAATAATGTTTCCTCTGAAGAAGGTCTGACTGATGGACTAAAAATGTAAGGACCATGTACAGAACCATGCAGGGCACATCGTCCTGAAATAAATTGTACCAACTGACTAGGATCATTGAGGTGTTGACGTTGTCTCCTAATAATTAGTGGAACACATTTTTTAAGGAAATTGGTGTGATTGTTTAAAATGTTGCAATATAAACAGTGAGACGGAAAAGTGAAGAACAATTTAGAATTAATAATTAAGATTTTGTTTTTAAAATCTGCAACATTTTCCCTGTAACTGTGGAACACTTTTGTTGGGCATTTTAAAATGGTGTTATTTTTTAGATTGTTGTTGTGAATATTTTCATGTAATGTGAGCTGGAAATAGGCAAAGAAAAGAACAGTTGTGATTGATATTTATGAAATATTTTACCCCAATTTACTTTATTACATTTGTTTTTGTGGCTTTGACGAGCTAGAAGAAGGGGCAAAATACAGAAAGATTTAGATTAATGAATAGGCCTTTAAATTTTGTTGTATTTTCCATGTAAATGTGAAGCATTCTGGCACATTCAATAAAACCTTTTAAACGATAAAAACATGGGCCTATACTTGTTGATGTAAATATGAAATATGGGAATTTTACTATGAAACAGTATCAACCGTCAGCTACTATGGGCCAGGTGGTGAATATCTTGAAATTTAATTCTTATGCAAATTCTTACAAGATCGACTTAAAGGGTTTGGAAATGGATGAAGGGTTCGTACATGATGAAGAAATAATGCACTTATAAATATGAAACATTTAAAGCGAAAGAATTTAGCCTGGGTTCAATCGGGTGTAGCAGTTTGGCACTTGGGGATTTTATGATGTCTTGGATAGGTGCCTTATGGTGCAGTATACTTCTATTTATTTTATTCTTATTGCTACTGAGCTCATACCAGGGTTCCAGGGTTGGAGTTTGAACCACTTAGCTTCCTGGTAAGCCACCCAACTGTTGTCATCTGTACTACAACACTCCAACTGAAATCCCCAAATTCTGTGATTATTATCTATCTAAAGATATTTTTTTAACTATTAAATTCCCTAAATTCCTACGTGGTTGAGTTGGAAACTATGTACTAATCATGACAACCTTACTTTTAATCATTCTTCTCCTTATATTTTTCTTTTAAAATCGTATCTCAACTGATACACACAATCTTCCAAATTTCATATAATAGAAAGCTTATTTGAACAAGAAAAAAATGTGATACTAGCGTCCTTACTGTTACGTAAGGGATAAAAACGATGGCATAACACAAGAGGGATATTTTCTGTAGGTGCCATCATGATGGATGATGAAGTTCTCATTAATTGATTAATTTAGTTGATTAAACCATAATTAGTAATTCTTTTCTGTTTCGAGCATGAAAGGTATCACAAATGTGAAATCGTTTCGAAATAAAAACATATAACAAAAGTACATGCAGTTTGAGAATGCTGGAACTGTCCAGCCTCATAGCAATGATATTACTTTTGTTATTCAAGATTCTAATAGCTTCCTCTTTTCAGATATAGTTTCATTCACCAGAAGAATGATATCAACAACGTTGTGGTCTAGACATTTCATGAGGTACCAGTATACAGTATTACTGCTTACTAACATATATTATGTCGTTAAGGCAAAGTCATATCAAATATGTTTCACACATTTTGCTAAAAATAATTTTGCATGAATTTCAAAGTATAGAATTCACAACTGAATAAAGCATCTTGAGAAAACTAGAGATAAAACACAAGTTTACCCTTTCCTGTGCCTTGTCCCAGGCGTGAGTGACTGCACGGTTGAACTCTTCGTGTT
This sequence comes from Sthenelais limicola, assembly GCA_942159475.1. Classification (NCBI taxonomy): domain Eukaryota; kingdom Metazoa; phylum Annelida; class Polychaeta; order Phyllodocida; family Sigalionidae; genus Sthenelais; species Sthenelais limicola. The sequence continues at coordinate 68,674,847 of OW804098.1, forward strand.
GGTCTACACCATATCTATCCTTTAACGTGTCCCTCATTGTGTCTCTGATAGCGCTCCCAAGCTGAAAACATAGACGAAACTTGTTATAAGCAAAGACAAAGAAGAAAGACAAGATCTACCATAAATAGTTAGAAAATTATCAGGCCATATATTGGAGGAGGGCTATGTAGGCTATACACTTTAAATCCAAGAAAGTTCAGCAGATCTGGGTGTTTGAGGTCTATTCTATCAACTTTCTGTAGGCGACAATCAACTAATTTACTGATTGAGATTTGCAACATTAAATAGTTGAACGAATTTCGATAAAATAAATTTTAGCATTTTGAGGAAATATATAACATTATGAATTATAAGTCAGATCAGAGGATGAGGTCGTTCAAAATAAACTTTAGATTATAGAAACAAATGTCACATGTACTAGGAATCTTACAAGTTGTTTAATGTTTAAGGCACCATGCATAACGTATACAATAGGGAGCGCATTTAGTCGGTGGCAGTGAACTTGCACGCCACTGCACCACTTTGTTGACCGGAAGCGCAAAACTCTCATATATAGGCTAAGCATTGCAAATATAATTATTCCCTTTTCTTTCATCACCGCAAGAGATCGTAAGAACTCTGCGACCAGATACGTATTTATATCACTAAAACATTTCAATCATTACCACCCGAACCTTTAAACCTCTGATATTATATTTCCTGTCAACAGATTGGTGCAAGTGCACGCTTTGATTATATTAAAAACGCTCATTGCTACCATGATACTTGCGCGCCCTATTCAGGATGCAACATTCTCATGCAATGTGTTTGTCGTTCAGTATATTTCAATAATTACTATAGAAATTTGGTCACTAATCCTGTATTTACTATAGTAAATTTGATACAAATGTTATGGTAAGATAACACGTAGAAAACTCCATGGAACAAAGTCTAGTAGTACATATAATTTGTTTTAGACAGTAAGTTTCAAACATTCGATATAGAATTGGAAAAATGGTTAGAAAATAAAGTTCCTGTTGAATAAAATTACAACGCTTATTCGCAACAGCATTCCCAAATGTAATTATTACAACAAAAACCATGTTATAACTAATATGGTATATGATCAATGGAAAATGCCAAAAATATTTCTTTTCAGCTAAAATTATTCACAAAATGTGAGTACCATTCAGAGTTGTTATAGACTTTCAAAATACATGTATAAGATTAATCGACCATTGAAGGAAAATAAATACAAATAACATTTTGGTATCATATATATCATTGATATAATTGGTAACGTGCTGGAAGTGAACTCTGTGTATAAGGGTCAGACCATCAGAAAATGTACAATTAACCTTCACCAATATTCCTCTCAAATGAGCCAAATTTTGACAAAAATCAGGTTCACAACACTGTTCAACGTTCAACTGACCAGATATTCTGAATTAATGCCATACCACACAGACTCAGATATACCTAGTATAATATGATTTGCCACATGTTTAGAGCTGCCAATTTTACATTTTCTGAAGACCTAACCCATACGATTAGGAACAGTGAACCTTTGCTTTGTAACACCATTCCTCACAACCTTACAAAGTAGACATTTAACTATCATGATAATTATCCATGAGGGGTATTTCTTTACCTAAAACTGTCCAAAAAGAAAAGATAATGTTATTCCCCTGAAGACGAATAAGTTTTGGTCAAAATCAGATTAATCCTATAGTTTAAATAGACAATCATGTGAAATTTCTTGTACATTACAACCAAAAATAATATCTTTTGGCACCCTTGGAGTTCCTTTGACTGACGTTAACAGAATTTAGTGTTGAACCATTAATTTATTTACGAAAGAAAAAGCACAGCTTCTTAAATTTTCCAGATGAATTTAGAATTCTGATCTTTCCAATACCCAGTGACAATGCATAGGTTCTATGATTGAGATAGACAACATCAAAGATAAAACAAAGTATATGAAATGAGGGAAGAGTATATGCAAATATATGTGGGTCAAGATGGCAGAAAATGTACCAATCACATCTCAAATAACCCAAATTTATAGAAATGAGGTTCTAAGTGCAGTTTAACATAAAGGAACAAATGTCTTTACACAATAGCAACTATACTCCGATTATTTATTGTGTCAAACCCAATTTAGTGTTGAGCTGCCGATTGTACATTGTACATAAATTATGTCATGCCTTAACCCATATATATGTCTATACCACCCTGATGAAATTCATTTGATTTGTTTTCCTCCGGCAAACCACTTACCCTGCCATACTAAGTGAAAGAATTCCGATATAAGCAACATATATGAGGACTTAGTGATATATATTGTGAAACACAACCATCCAAGAGTTAATAAATTAAAGGTGAATATAGGGAGTCTGGCCACACGATGGAGTAAGCATGGTATATCTAATAGACGAAATATTGCATCAATCAAAGATGTCAGTGTCAGAAATTAGCTTTTGAATTACTGATATATTTAACCCAATGTGTTAAAAAAAACTTCAAAAAATTTGTCAACTTTTGGCAGCAACAAAAGCCTGTTAAACAGGATCCAGCTGTTAACTCAAATGTTCCAAATAGCAAAGCCATACAACATAATTATATTATATATTCCAGGGGTCTCCACTAACTGAAATCATGTACTCGCCCACAGGACTAGTAGAGTATAAAACCACTAGTCCTTATAGAAATCGTGTAGTCTTTAAAATAGTCTCGGCATAATATCCCAAAAAATTTCCAGGTGAGATCTACTAGTCCTTATACCAAATTGTGGTCGCCTGGGGTGAACGGGCGAGCATTAATGGAGAACCCTGTATAATTCTTGGTAAAAGCCAACGCAAATATAAATGAGTATACATATATATATACTCGAGAATTACATCCATGGCATAGAACAAAATGTCCATTTGTCAAGCAGTGCCCCCAATAACTCAATTTATTTTCAGGATTTAATGTAATTTGATTTATTAAAACACTGCCTTATTTATTGCAGTTATTACAGTACATGCTTAATCGAACATATTATTATGCGGGTGGCCAGGAAAACCAGCTAGTGATACCATTAACACCCTCCAAGGTAAATGATGAGTGGTCATGTATTTTAACAACAGACATTAAAGTTGCATTCCCAGCTAATTTCAGAAATTTCTATTCTTTCTGCCATGTTTTCCTAGTCTGTCTTATAGTAGATAAGTCTCATGGTTATAGGGATTTCGCCCATCATAATTTATCTGGGTGTTAAATCAAAATCAATATCAATTTCTACTCATTTGATTATTATATAAAGTCCTAAACAAGAACTTCACAAACTGCATAATCCCGCTAATCTTTAGAAATACAGATCAAATCGTGAGAAATACGATTCACTAGCATCATACTGAAAGACCTGGAATTTACTTTTTCAGATGCATACCATCTTTTTGTACAATGCTATTAGATCCAAATAATACGTTCAATTGAATTAAATTGAAATATGCAACCATTTCTTTTACTAACTGAAAATGCAGCTTTAAAGCATCACAAATTATAATTGATAGATTAGATAAAGGACTACAGAGAGGCACTGAGAGCTGCCATTACTCTAAAAGAGAGTTATATACAGATACAGAGTGAAATCACTAATGTGGAGCTTTACTTATAGTCAGAGCAACGATCAGTGATAGAGTGAGTTCTTCCACCAACGAATATAACCACATTACTTTGATATTGAGTGATTTTCTTAAAGGGAATGTCATAAAATATAAAATTCCAATACAATGGTCTTTCTGTATTAAAACTGAAGAGGAATACATTAATATATTCAGTCCCAATACTAAAAGATCATGAGAGTGAAGCACATTATAGTAAAGAATAATAATAAGATTTACCTGGGATCTGAAGACTATGGCTAGGATTGCAGAAACGAACAGTATTAGGAAGATGAAGATCAAAACTCCAAGGTACTGAAAATAAATAATGTATTATTATTAAATGTTTTTTTCAGCTTTTTTAGGCTTTTGCCGTTCCTCCATACAATTGAAAGCATGGTTATGGAAATAAAACAAAACAAAGTTTTAGTAATATATTTACATTAAGAAATTAAGAAATCAACAATTTCTTTTTTACATAAAATTAAATATAATGAGTAACACTTCAACGGGGAAAGTAACAATGGTGATGGCAAGTTTTTATTTATTCTTTTTATCATAATTTATTCTTCCATCATGAAAATGTGAGCAATGGTAGGTGATGAAGTATGAGGCAACACAACAAACCTTTTATATTACAATTATCATTAATTATGTAATATTGGAAGAACATTCTGGGGGAAAACCTAGTGGCAATTTAGTATTAGTACTAATCATCTTCCTTCATACAAAGATAAATTGGCATAGGGGTACGTGGATAAATAGAATAATAAATGCATATTTAATTATAGGATGATAAGGGGTGAAAGTTTTTTCCTTTATAGATTGACTTGTTGCCCGATGGTTGTTAGTAAAATTGATTATTGTTATTGGTTTTATTACAATATTTCAGGCCTGTTTAGCCCTTCGTCAGGTCTTGATAATCACAATGTATATAATATTATAACAAATCATAATTCATTAAAAACAATATTAAAACTAATTAAAAATTTCAAATAAAGGAATCAATTGCAAATGAATAAATAAATGAATAAAAGGGTATCTTACGATGGAGAGAAGAGACTTGTTCTCGTTGACAGAGCCACAGCACCCAAAGAATGAGATGATCATGATGATAAATCCACCCACAGCGAACATGTAGGCAGCGACCTCTATCATGGGGAAGTTGGCAATAGTGGCGATGAAGCTACGGTCTACTGCTACCCATATTCCTACTCCTACCACTATACATCCTAACAACTGCAATAGGAACATTAGATGAAGATTTCAGTCAGTTTCAGTGGAGCCCCAGCGACTCCTTTTATTAAATGTTCTTAACAATTATAGTATCCAGTTTCAAAATTACTAAACATTTACATCTGGGAAGCCTGTTTGGGAGGATACATGTAAATGAATTAAGATCACTGTTTAACATTCTATTACTAGTACTCCATTATTGTTTATGTAGACTTACAATATAATTATTCGGAAAAGGTTGAGTGCTTGACAAAGTTCCTGGCGTTTTAAAATGTAGATATCTAAAGCCACATTGTCATATATATATATATATATCAGTATTCCATAAAATTAAAGATTTTTTGAGATTTTAAGATTTAAGATTTGCTTAATCAGGTAAGTCATTACATCATAGAAGCTGTTCTTAGGAAATCCTGTTGAAATTCGGTCGTTATCATTCACATACATTAAGTTATAATTAAGGTCCAATAGACCAAGTATAGATGAGAGAAAAAAAACATACAAGTCAAGTTCACATTACATTCAAGGAAATTTACAAAAGTGAAAACGACTGTAATCAGTGGACTATAGCCATGTGTCATTAATTAAAGCTGATGATTCCATTGATTACTGCACCCCATAAACACATTATAAATGAATAACGATAACTCACAAAGAATATAAGGTTGAAGATGAACATGAGGTACTTGATAAATTCTATCCTTTGATCAGCCTTGTTAACGGCGGGCTTTCTCAACGGATGGAGCCCATCCGTTGAGCGCTGAAATGAAGAAAGATAGTTGTTAGCAACTTATTAAATTATAACACTCCCTTTATTTTAATGAAAATGATATATCACTGCCGTAACGCTGTATTCTCAGCTCTTGTGACAAAACAACTCACATTATGACTTATTGGACTGGATTTATCAATATTCCGCTGCGGGTATATGTTTATACGAGAATTTGAAGTGGACCTAATCACTGAGAGAAAACTGCCGCCGGTGAGCAAAATCTTGGTCAAATGACTTTTATATGGGAACAAGAAGTAGAAAATGTTCAGTTTTTGACCAAAGGTAACCAAAAGTGGAGCTCTAAGATTTGACGTGATAGCTCTCTAATCCCACCATGAATTGGCATAATGACTATAATTATAATGTCAAGGTCTTAAAAATGTTACAGGGGGTCTAAATTGAATTATTATTATTGAAATTATTGATTCAACAACTGGACATTGACAAAGAGGCGAGATACGTGCACTTTTCAACCCATGTTCACAGCTAGCCTCTCAGATGAAATAAGAATAGTATTTTATCGATTGTGCGCCTACTGCGCTAAAGGCTTTCCCCGCCCTGGAGTAGCCCCGCAATAGGCGTCCTAATGGGATTGTACGGTTTGGAGTGAGAAGCTTTCCCTCAGTTTGGAGGGATTCTCTCAAATCTGAGCCTAGACTTTCTGAAGTACTCATGAATGCAGGTATGCATGCCAGTGCCCCTCTAGACAGAAGATTATGGCAAGAAGATTATGGCAATGAATGTTATAGCAAATGTGGGGAATCCTGTAATACGTATAAGTATTTGCTAATTCTGACAATATCAGCACCCTAAAAAACTGTTGTTTACATTAGTGACTGATAAAAAACACAGACCTTCACAATCACGCAGATGTAAGAGTCGGTCTTTATAATTATATTGTATAGACACTCCCTTATCATTAGTGGGACAGAGTTGCCCCCCCCCCCCCCCACACACACACTCAATGTTCAAATTGCCTCCTACATCACTGCATAGTAGCCTACAAAATCGATATAAAATTATTTTCAGTATTATTCTATATATAAACTTGGACTCAATTTGCTAGATATCGAATCTGGAGGTCTGGATCATCGTCATTCAGCTGAACAATATACAATGATGATTGCGGGATTTTCCCAAAATAAAAGATACATTTTGATAATTCATCCAGACAGTGTCAATGAGTCTACCATCCCATTTTGCCTTAGAGAAATTGGAGAAAAACAAAACTTAAATTAATTCATCATGGCACACAAGAGAGTCAGGAAATCCCAACAAATATGACACATTTAGGTGAATCCCCCACCTGAGTTTCCTAACTAGGTCGCAGTCCCGATGGTATCCAAATGAACTGAACTTACAAACCGAACACATCCTTCACAATAAAATCTCCACATTATTATGATTATACCCCCTATACTTACATGAATCGGATCTGGATCATCGTAATAATCAATGCCAGGCTGTTCCTTTCCCTTCATTTTGAGCGCTTGTTTTGTGCGGCGAAAACACACCACAGTTTCGCCTGAGTCTAACCGATACTAGCGACAGTACCTCTATTATCAGCCGACTGAATAATACCTGGCAAATTACCTTATCAGGTAAATCTAGGTCTCCTGATAAGAGTGCAGAACTCACCTGTTGGGAGGGATGCATCCGATCCATCGCTGGTGAAAGTCGTCTGCCCCAAAGTTAATCCAGAATTTGTAAATATCGTATGAAATAGGGATTGTTACAGGTGTTTCAAATCCGTCATGGCTGTTAATGTGTCCGTCCCAGTTTTGTTAAAGCTTCGCTATACCTTGACCTAGTTTTCTTATTTAGGTCAAAGTCCGCCAGGTGAGACGCACGTTGTCGCGCGCTACCGCTTTCAAAAGCAGACGACATTTTGCTGTCAATGAAAACAAACAAAAACCATGAATTCACTTTATTGTAGCGCGTTTTATTGAAAACAGGCATTTATTTCGCTATATTTGTAATACATAGTTGATATAATTGCTTATAATTGAACCTAGCTATAGATGATGGGATGATTATGGATGTTTTAGGGGATATGCGCAAAGGAGGTGCGCCAGCAAACAAAAACAGAGGCTGCTGATGCCTGGATGACAGCAAGGCCTTGCATATAGATATTGCCGTAGGCTGGCCTTAACATCTACGGTATAGACACGCACACGTACACATACCTTCTGATCGACTGTCCATATCACCATCTTTAAAATGCCTTATGTTTTTGTGAGCACACAAACCAGATTGGTAAGTTTTCCCTCCTACATTATTTACTATTCTTTTAAAAAAATAGGCATAGATTGTTATCATATTGTATTTATTTTATTTTTAATTATTTTTATCTGCAAATCTGTATTTCTTGACATAAACGTAAAAAGGGTTAAGATCGCCCATATAATGCTATGGTATAGTGTACATGTGTTTAATTGAACGTCGGATATTTGAGAGAAGAGAACAGATCCAGAGAGGAGAGAAGCGCGGGATGGAAGGGGGCGGGGCTGTATAACAGTCTGAATTTTACTGCATATGTACCGAATCGAATGTTGGGAGGAGTCCAGGTGGTCCATATGGTTAAGACGTTGGACTCTCAACAGAGGGGTTCTCAATATAGAAGTTCCCAACAGAGTTCCGCGATATATATTAAAGCACCTTATCTCAGGAATTTGACAAAAACATTCCAAAATAAGTTAATGACTTTAAAACCGCACATTAATTCTTAAATGTAGAGTATGTAGCTGATATCGGGGGTTTGTATGTAATCCATATTAGAGCCTATTCGGCCTGCATTTGGCCTTGATATCCATTTATATTTCAAATGAAATTCTTTTATAGCCCATTTTCCAGTCATTTGACCACATTTTGGAGGATTTTGTCCGGTTACACTTTATATTTCGTTGGCTCGCCGAAAACCTTTCCCATGTGGACGTCACTTATTATCACTCACCGGCGGTCTTTTTTCGTCCAGCCGATTCGACTTCAAATTCTTGTATAAACATATAACAGCAGCAGGATATTGATACATTTGTAGTGACCCGGTTTCGCTTGAGGAGGAGAATAAATAATAACAGACTAGGTCAGACTCTGATTTATTGTGAAGCGTTGAGCTGTAGGCCCTATAGTTGATAATGGTTACAAATGACAAGTAGTGTATGAAGAAGTATAATGGTAAGATGACATAGAAATGGTAATTATAATGGTACAGAAAGTATGGCTCCGGGTGGTACAGCTGAGACAGGTGTATATAAATTCGGTGTGAGTAGTATATGGAAACATTGCAGTTTGCCATAATGATATTCACGTACTACACACTCAGTCCCATAAGTCATGATGAGTAAATTTGATAAAATTGTGTGTGTCCTAATGGCTGAGAATGCAGCTTTAAGTTTTCTATTATCTGAGGTCAGAACAGGAAATTAGATTAGAGGAAATGTGTCGGGTCATTCACAATATGTTACAAGGCTACAATATAGTCTCGCCAATGCATATATGCTCGTATCTTTCTAGTAGCTTTGTATCTATGAGTCATACTGCATGCACCTGGTTCATTCACACACCTTCAGGTGTGACCTATAGGAGATTTGCATGTGTCACTGCGCATGTCCGTTACAGTGCATGCTGGGATTTCAGAATTTTACATACAAATATTTAGCAACATTTTTATCGAAAATTTCAAGAATGTTAACACTAATATCAATATTTTCGCGCACCCACGCGACTTTAAATCCGCGCGAAAAGGTGTCAAAGTACTTAGTGCGCGAAAATGTATGTGCGAAAATAAATCCGTTTACAGTATATCCCATGCTGAACATGACATGTTTCCCATAGATTTTACACTGTACCATAAGTCCCATAATTCCATGAGAATCATGATTCAAGATGACGGACATGAAAGTCCCCTATAGGTCACTGATACATGTATACCTTTCTCTTGGGGAAAAGATCGTTTCATGGGCCTTCATGCAGGCTGCCGTTTAATTATAGGGAGGGAACACAATATTATACACATATATAGCATACGGTGAACGTTGTTAATCAAATTAAATCAAAGTTATAGACTGGAATTACATTAATAATATCTTTAACATAGTAGCACCTGACAGTGACAAGTTAGCACCATATTCCTAAACATCCATCAATAGGGGATTTGCATGTCTCAGTGCGCATGTCTATTACAGTGCATGCTGAGATGGATTGAGTTCAAATCTGACATACAAATATTTAGCAGCTTGTCTATCGAAAAATGCAAGGATTTTTTCACCAATATCATAGCTTGTATAAATGATCTATAAACATCAAATGCACGATGGGAAAGACGGAGCCTTGTTTTATGAAATCATGTAAAACACATTGCTATTTACATCAGTGTTAAATATTCCATGCTGAACACAACATGTTTTCTATAGCTTTTACACTGACGGTACCCTAATGGTGCACCTCTTAATTTACTGTCGGCACTATATGGTATAAGAAGCACTCCCCGTCTTGCTATAATATATAACATAAAGTAAGTGTACCTCGATCCCTGAATAAGGGGTCTTCATATTTTATTTATATATGCCTCAAATCCGATCAATGTGTTGTGTGTTCAATCATAATGATTCCCATGTGTAGGCTATATGGGATCGTGGCCTTATCTTATCCGGATCTAACTACTATGCATGCATAAACTACCATATTTTGATTGATGATGTCACATCCTTCAGCTTATACTTATAGGCACAGGGTTAGATCTCTCAGATAGAAGGTGGTTAAAATGAAGTTTGAAGAGTGAACTGTACTCATGTACTATAAGTATACCTCCTGGAAGACCTGTAATTTATGCAGAAGTTTGTTCCCATTTCAATTCACTGAATGTTTCAATATTGAATTGTCATTGTGATGTGTCACCGAAGAATGAGTCATATTATGTCGCAAAAGATGAATTTTGATATACCATCATATTTTTATGAAAGAAAGTTTGCCTTATAGCATATATATTTGATACACTAGATACCCCAATATGAAAACATTGCTACAAAGAGATCTTTTAGAACCAACATTAAATTTGGTAAAATATCACTTTTGCGACTTAAGACTCATTATCCTGTAACGCAGTCTAGGCTCAGAATGCAGAGTCCCTCGAAACTGAGAAGCATTACGACCACAAAACACCATTATTAATTAAGACGCCAACTACATCCAGGGACAGAAAATCCATTAGAGCAGTAGGCGTCCAATCATTAACGTACCATTCTTATCTGATCGGAGAGGCTCTGAGCCTAGACTGGACATATCAAGGTGGAAATAACAATTATATAGCCTACAATATTTAAAAGTATATGCTGTACGCTTGGAATTTTCAATCAATTGTTATCTATACAACAATTCTTCCACAAGATCATGTCCTTCAGTTCCTTCCTGAATAATCGTCCGCTCACTCCATATAAGAAGAAATTAATTTGATGATTCAAACCAGACATTGCGAACAAAGCAGCCCGCAGAATTCCCTCGTGTAAGCGCGTAGAAACCATTTCATATACGGGAAAGGCAGTAGCAAGGACAACAAATCCAAAGCTATTAATAATTAACATGAGGAACATGTTGCGATTAACATTTAACCTTTTCTGTTCGCCTTTCTTGACGAGGACTCTTAACATGACTCCATTACAGACGGCGATAATGACTGAAGGGACGATGCTGTATAGTACCGCATGTATTGCTGGATGTGGATATGCATGTGTGTCTCCCGGATTCGCATAAATGCAGTAGGAGTTTACGAGTAACGATAAAATCAAAATAACAAGACAGGTTATTATCGTGCGAGACCTTGTAAACAGAATTTTCACCTTGAACGGCGATACTATTGCGATGCAACGTTCAATTGATACAAGCACAATCATCCAAGCGCTTGCCACTGCGAGGGAGAGTATAACCCATATTCCCATGTAATATTTATGGAAGATGTAAATATCACTTAGACTATGGTTTGTCTGGTGTTTATGTATCACTAATGTATTGGCAACTATTGTCAATCCAATGTCAAATGCTACGAGGAAGCGGAGAGACACAGAAAAGCTGTGGCAACTGAAAGCTTTTCTGGAGAACACCATGAAAGAAAGAGTGTTTCCTAGAACTCCCAGGATGGAGAGAATGAGAATCACGATATCGCTTATCGGAAACGGGGATACCTCATGTCCTGATGTATTTGTCGTCCTGTTAGGTGAAAACAAACTATATATCCCTGATTCCATTGTTCTTCCAATCCGCCGAAAAAGTTAGCGTCCCTCACTTTGTTGATAATTCCAGTCTTTAGTTTATATATAACAAGAAAGATGACACCGTATATCACACTCGAGTACACCGTATCACACGTACTCGTATTGTTTTAACAAGGCTTATACTGGAACGTGTGGTCAGAGATTATGTTGCCACCCATGCACGTCCAAGTATAACATATTAATATATTATTCGATGAGAATCCATCCAAACGTACAGGGCTATGGGAAACTCCCATGTGTTTAAATTCGGCATATGATCTGTATATCCTGGTAAGGAAATTACTTTCGGAGTGATGTAATCAAAGAGAGAATCTTTGATGTAATATATTTATGACAACCTCTAGGACCTGGTGAATGTTTACTTAGGAAATGAGATAATCGACGAAGAATAATGAAATTAAGATGACCTGACGATTCTGTCTGGGCTCAAAGCTGAGGGAGTCCATTCAAACTGAGGGAAAGCTTCTCGCTCCAAACCGCAAAATACCATTAGGATGCCACCTCCTGGGCCAGAAACTCATCAGCGCAGTAGGCGTCCAATCCCTGACATGTCATTCTTATTCTAGACTCAGAACCTCTCAGACCAGATAAGAATGGTATGACAGTGATAGGACGCCTACTGTGTTAATGGCTTTATGTCTCTTAATTCAGTCAGCGTCCCAATGGGATGTTATTATGGCATTTTGCGGTTTTGCTCTTTCCCTCAGTTTGGAAGGACGCTCTCAACTCTAAGCCTAGATTGGAAGTCAGCTACCATCATCTGCCATGTATCTCCACTGGGCCTTGGTTCATGGTCGCGACCCAGCTTTTTTGGTCCTAAAAACGAATATTAACCTCCGACTTAGTGAAATGCAGACAACAAGGCTACGCGCTTGTATTATGAACACAGTGAGTAAAATTGGCCTATGCTAGTGTGTTTTAGGTAATACCACTCCCTCCAATACCAGTTCTAGCTAATATCAGTTCTAATTGTTCTGTATGAGGCCTAATTAGACAAAAAAAATAGGTGTGTTTCCGATTTATCTGGCTGAAAAACTAGGTAGGGGGGTAACTTTTTTTTTTTTTTTTTTTTTTTAAACCATCTCGGGGCCTGGAACTGAAAAAATGTCTATTTCATAACAATAGTTGTTTTAAACATGGGAAATGTGCTGTTTGACAGTTTCGGTTTTAAGCTTTTTTTGTCAAAAAATCCAAAAAAAGTAAGATATGATGGGGGGAAAAATCAGGTATGGTAAAAGTTTTTTTTAGGTAGGGTAAGGTTTTTCAAGGTAGGAGGGGGGGGGGGGTTAAATCGGTATTAGAATCTGGTATTAAAACTGGTATTAGAGCGAGTGGTATCAATGGAGTAGGATGCTGCCATGAATGGGATAGCTAGGCAAAAAGAGCGCGACTTAGCATAATAGGCAGGAATTAAAGTGGGTTAGTGGAGCACTTATCCGAATCCCTGGGTCAGAGCATTTGAGCAGTATTAAGGAAACACTACAAGATACTAGATTTCTTAAATCACGACCATGAACCAGGGCCCTGGTGCCCTCTGCTTCATGCATCTCCACTGGCCTCTCCTGTTTCTCCCCCGACTACCCTCGTCGGCCCAGTGCCGGGCCCAGTGCATGGGTATGGGGCTTTACCGTTTGAAGGGTTATAATCAGGATTAGGCCTAACAATTATATAGCTAGGTATGGGGGGTTTGTTATTATTGTTTTTGAAACCATCTCCTAGGAGCTAAAAAAAATGGCTATTTTGTAAGAATAGTTATCTTAACAAGATAAATGAACCTTTATTAATTTATTTGGTTAGGAAGACTTGTCTCCCTGCTTTAATTAGCTTTTGGGGGCAAACAAAATCTAGAAAAATAGACAAGGTCAAACACACTTGAGGTGGGGGTAAGTGGTTCTAGGTAGGGAAGGGTGGTAAATCGGAAACACTTTTTTCGGCCTTATAAGATCCAAAGGAATATCAAAACGCTGGACGAGAGGCGACGGGGCAGAAGAGAGAGGGGGGGGGGGCGTGGATCAGTCAACAATCTGTAAGATAAACGTCAGTCACAAGCACCTCATTTACCACAGGAAAAAACATATTATGGGCGGTTTGATACTTCTGGATGAGATCAAGTCTCCCACCAATGGAAATTTACCCATGTAGAGGTTTTGTTGGTTCATGAATATTCATGAATATTCGGGTCAAGTCCTCAGAAAAAATATAATTCGCCTTCACCAATCCTCTCAAATACCTCAGATTTAAGTCTTTAAAAAATGAGGCTCAAAATATACTTCAAAATAACCGAACTGATTTTATTATTCAACGCAATACCAAATAAACTCGGATATACAGGTCTAGTATTTATGACATTTGAACCTAATTTAGCAGAATTTACTAATAGACGCAATACCAAATGCACCTAGATATGTAATATTTATCATTGTCAGCATTTTCAGAATTTACCAGATGTGTAGAGTTGACAATTTTTCTGACAATTTTCTGACAATTTGGCCCACATTCCAGATCGGCCGGCTACCATACTCTAGTTAGGGGTATATGCTATAGGCGATGGCAATTGTAGAAACATATTGATTTGTAATTATCATATAAATTGGGTTTGGAGCAGGAATGACTCGCAGGGGAGTTGTAGGATGACACGGGATTGAGAAGTAAAGTAATAAAGTCAGTTACCATGATGCTATTCGGCAATCCGATGCTATTCGGCTACTACCAAGCGAAAAACTCAAAAGGTTCTACAAATTGCTCGGCATGTGCTCTGACCTTGTGGTACATGTACGTATATATGTAGAATTATACACATACCTATAGTACTCCTTATCCTATTCAAGTTGTCTTTATACATGTCTATAGGGGATTTGCATTTGCTACTGCGCATGTTTGTTACAGTGCGTGCTGGGATGGATTATCTTTGAATCTAACGTACACACTATTTGGCATCACTATTTATCCAAAACTGCCAGAATTGTTTCAACAATGCTATTTCCTATATCAATGATCTATAGATTCCATATGCATGAAGGGAAAGATAAAGACTTGTCCTATCACACCAAGAGTAACAAACGGGAAATTACAGTATAATTTAGAGGACTGATGTACATTCCACGATGAACATGCAGGGACTGTTTTCTCTAGATATAGGTATATATGAAGATGCACACAAGTCGCAAAATATTTCTTCAAGATACATGTATGAAAAAGAAGTCATATTTGTCAAAAGATTTCTTTATAGGAATGTTTCCATTTTAGGCTGTTTAATGCTCCAAGTCGTATGAATGCATTTACGAAATCTCAGGGCTTTGCATTGAATATATATATGTAGTGGATATGAGGCTCAGTGCAAGTCTAGCCTGACTTGTTCTTGTTTTAACTGTTATATAACTGGGTCGGCCTTCAAGGTCAAGGTTGCAGCAATGCTCGCTCAACCTTTCAAGCCTTTTGGATCTGTTCCGTTCTTATCCTGAATGAAATGTCAAGCTTTACCCTATTTACAGGTCACCTATCAACTAATTGTCTCTACCAGAATGTGTGCTGTATTGCCTATTGTTGATGTACTACATATCTCCTGCATCACTTATTCATGTACGAAGTGTATGTTGATCCTCTACATGTATACACCTTGTTTATGCACTGACTGTATTCATGACTACTCCAGAATGCCTTTCCATCATTGTCTTGGTTGTCTTAGTTGTGTGAGCACTGTGGGGGAAATAAAGCTACGGAAACAGAGATCGTTGTCCGGTTTTACTTTCCCTTAGTTGAGAGGAATATCGAACCTGGATTGTCTAAGTAATAGCATAACAGTTATCGCAGGCTAGATAACTAGTGTCACCATTTACTGATAATTTCCTGTAGAAGAGCCTACAGCCTCGGATTGGTACGATAAACCGCCGAGGTTCAATATATATATATGCGTTTATAAGGCATCCTATGGCAATATAATATTTAACTAATTTACTAATGATTGCCTATCTAAAAATATTGCTAACATTTTTTCAATTTAAAAAATAGATACATACGGAAGTACTTATTAGAATTACTAATCATTAATGGTTTACATCTTGGTGATCTATGATGTTATATCAAAATCCATGTTATGTCAGAAATTATTTATCAAATTACTCGATATTAAATCAGGTGCGGACATGACTTGTAAGAGGGGAAAACAGTAAGTGTCATTGGATGTAAACATCAGTAAAAATCCTGATGCTACTTAGTTAGGAGGGAAAACTGATATCATATTCTAAATATAGCTATGAAGGGACTCCCCAGGATGGGGGGGGGGCGTCTTATTTCATTCATATCAGGCTATATCAATAACCTATCCTAATGTAATCTCAATACTATCCTAAAGTAACCACAATAAAAATATTTAAGGATTTCCCCCCAATTCCTCATTTTCTAATCATATTGGTTACATTTCATAGATGAGAACATTTTAACAAAGATTCTGAACGTATCTCCACCCTGACTTTTTTTATATTATCTTTAATGATCATAATAATAATAATAATTTATGAATTATAACTTTTATGGCATATAATTAAGTATCTGAATCTATCATTCACCAGTGCCATAGATCAAATAATGAATGTACATCTAGGTCAGAGCATAAAAAACGTACAATGTTGAGAAAGTCCCTTCAAACTGAGGGAAAGCCTCTCGCTCCAAACCGCAAAGTGCTATTACAATTCCATTAGAACCACAACATATCAATTTAATCCCACTATGACGCTTAGTCCTGTGCCAGGAAACCATTAGCGCAGTAGCGTCCAATCACCGACATAGGCTACCATTCTTATAGGATCTGGGCTGCGTTGCTCCAATTCTCGTTTGTCAATCTGACCTTAGCTATCTTAATATTTGCTGCAAAAGTGTTGCTCCAAAGAAATAACAATCTCTAGAGGTCTATTTTCTAGCTCAGGAGCCAAATTTGACCAATCTGCCAGAAGTCCCTCTCTGTCATATATTGGTAGAACACTAGTACAGCAGTTGTAGAACAGCCCTTGATTTATATGATTAATATTTTAATACATTATGTGGTTGAAAGTAGATTTATAAACATGCTGGTGGAGAATGACAGAGGACAACGGGACAGGGGATGAGGATAGGTCAGAGGGAGAGAGGGGGGAAAGGGCAGAGGGGAGAATGAGGGAGGTGGTAGTGAGGGGAGAGTGTGGAAAGGGAGGAGGGGAGATGGGGGAGAGGATAAGGGAAGAGAGGGGGGGGTGGATGTTGGCAATGGTCTAAGGGGGATAGAGGAGAGAGGGGAAAAGGGAGAGGGAGAGAGTGTGGGGGCACACGGG
The DNA here is from genome assembly GCA_942159475.1 of Sthenelais limicola. NCBI lineage: Eukaryota > Metazoa > Annelida > Polychaeta > Phyllodocida > Sigalionidae > Sthenelais > Sthenelais limicola. The sequence goes on from OW804098.1 coordinate 68,692,050, forward strand.
TACACTGGTCCGCAGAAAGAACCAAAAGAGGATGACCAATCTACAGTGTGTTCAGAGGATGAGGATGAGGTAATGGGAGCCTATTCGGCTGCATGGTCACTATATGGGCCAGTATGAATTGGATTTTCATTTCTTGCCAGCCAGATTCAGAAGTTACCATTAACCCTACGGTGTTAATTATGTTGAATAATGTAGGGAGACTGTGGCATCACGGCTATCGTTGCCCTTTCTTATATTGCCGGCATACAGGTGATGCAATTAACCCGAGAGGTGTGAAAACCTACAGCTCTAGCTACACTCTAAGAAGAAAGGGTTCTAACAAGAACCCTTAAGGGTTCTTCGGCTTGTCGACATGGCAGAACCCCTAATGGTTCTTGTTAGAACCCTTTTTTGAGGGTTCTAAGTAGAACCCCCGTTTCGGGAATAGGCAGGGTTCTACATAGAACCCTGGATTTGAAGAACCCTCTGGCCAAAATAGGTAGGGTTCTACATAGAACCCCTGATTTGAAGAACCCTGAAAATGTCTGGGGTTCTTGATAGAACCTACAGTACAAGGTTCTTTGTGGAACCCTCATAAGGTTCTTTAAAGAATCTGGGACATTGGTTCCTTGAAGAAACCCTGGTTTTTGTCAATCAAGGGTTCTAGACAAAACCCCTTAATATGGTTCTTCAAAACCTAGTTGATTTTATTATTGTTTTTATTGCTGAAGTAACATCACTTTTCATCAAATTATTCAACATATTCCATTTCATGGCGTGGATAGTATGTTCCCTTATTCTTCAGTGGGTATTCCAGTCAATACATCCTTCCGTCCTTCTGCATTGATGTAGATAGATCCTGTAAATAAAGTAAAAGATTTGAATATGAGTTAAATGCCTCCAGGGTTGTCATAAGTCCCTCTGTCCCGCCCCCAGACGATACAGGGTTCGCCAAATCGCCGTTTTTGCTGCCCGGGACAACCAAAACGTCAGTCTGGGCAACTAAGAAAAAACATGAGGTTGCCCGTTGGGCGACCAGCTTTCACCCACAGTTTTCTCAGTGCAGCAATAACCTGGTACTATGTTTATGCTATAATAAGAGATTCGCGCAGACAACTACAAAGAAACATGCAGTTTTTGTTTGGTTTGGAGTTTCTGAAATCGAATCAAGTTATGTCTGTGCCTGCAATGTCTGGATACCGACTGGAAATGTCACATTTCACCCACAACTAGCTACAACTAGCGTCGGGTGGAACGGTGTAATACCCCAACGCAACACCTCCATGTTGACCGGAGGTGGCTAGTCACACATTCCATAGTCCATACAATTCAAACAGTATGACCTCTCGCCCAGAGCGGCTATGCTCTTGCCCCCCCCCCCCAAACAAACGTAGAAACAAACATGAAAACAAACGTAGTAGTAATATATAAACTTACCTGGACTCCCATACTGGTCAGTCAATTTAAAGTGTGCTTCTCTTCTGGCCGTTAGATTGGAAGTGAGTGTGTTAGCAAGCCACACACCTAGCATGCTCTCTCCCGTCACACATCACTGCCCCGTCCAAGCGTAATTAACTGGGTCACCTCTAGTCGCTAGGGAGAGCATTGAAGCGTGACACAGACACTGACCAGTGCAGGTGTCACAGTATAGGATTGCGTCACTTCATTCCCATGACCCTCCAATAATTATGAGAAATTGAAGTTAAATTAAAATTAGATGAGAGTGATTAAATTCATATTTATGATGAAAAAGACAATACGGTTTGGGCGACGACAATTTATTTGTATGATATAGATTGGAGATAATAAAGTTATACAATAATTGATAAATTGATGTAATGATTTCATAAGGAATTAAATTTTTAAAGTGCTCGCAGGCAAAAAGAAACATAATTATATAATAATAATAATGAGTATGGTGAATATTTGTTGCGAGCTGACGGTTGTATGTAGGAAGTGGGTGGGTGGGTTCAAATATTATATTTAGCGCCAGCAATGGTGGAGAGAGGAGAAAAAGGAGCTTCTTTGTAGAACCACTTTGAGTTAAAGAACCCTTCAAGTGCACGAAGAACCCTTAAATTGCTGAAGAACCCCTATGGTTCTAGATGGAACCTCCGGTGGTCCCGAAGAACCCTTTTAGGTGTCGAAGAACCTTAGGGTTCTTGGTAGAACCATGAGGTTCTATCAAGAACCCAAAAGAACCCTTTTTTCTTAGAGTGTAGGGAAAGATTCTTTAGGCATAATGGTGGAAGAGCATTAATTGCCCGGCCACCCATCAGCTGACTTGCCCTCAGGGGCGGATCCAGGGGGTGGCCTGGGGGCACGTGCCCCCCCCCCCTAGACCCCACCTCATAAAAACTTTGATAGTTCCAATGCAAAACAATGAAAAACAAATCAAAGATCCCTCATATATGAGTGAAATCGCCAGATAATGTACAATTCGCCTTCATCTATCTTCTCAAATAATCCATATTTAAGACAAAAGTGAGGTTCAAAATTCAGTTCAACATTCAGTTTGAATCAAGGTGATATCACATATACTCGGATATACCTACTATTGGCCATTTTCACCTTAATTTAGCAGAATTTACTACATGTGTATATCTGACTATTGTACATTTTTAGAAGATCTGACTCATATATACAAAGACCCAATACTTTGCAACATTATCCCCATGAATTAAAATTATATGTTAAATGGGATTACCGATTGTGTTCCTGACATAATGTATGCTAGCTGAATAGCTTTGAAGCCTGAGTCATGTGGTCCAAATACATTTGGACCAGGATGCAGCGTGTCCAGTAGCCTACTAGGCCTACTCTAATATTAAATAAGCATTGTAATGCTCATATCACTGGATATATCAGAACAGGGTAAAAATAATTACTGCAATAGACTACCTTAATGATTATTTTTTGAATTTCCCAAGTCTGAAATTCTGTCCTTTTGCAAATTGATCATATTGCACTGTTAAAATGTCAATAAACCATGTAATATTTTATTCCAATAGTCTTTCCTAATCTTGAATTCATCAATGCATTTGAGCAATTACTCCTACATCACATGAAATAACTCCAGCGTTTAAATTGCATGCCAGATAGGGAAACACATATTTAAAAATTCAAGTACACATTTTCCTTGCACATTCTCAGAATATCGTGTTGATGTGAAATGTATGTTACATCATTTTTGGAGAACATTTAAGATTAGAGCAAAAGATTATAATTCTCCTAATTGCAGTATGAAGTTATGATTTATCACTATATCAATTTAGTTTTCCCTCTACTGATTTAGTACACAATATAATATTCATGTAACTTCACCTGATGTACATTATACTATATGATTTTTCATTCATTCATTCTTTTCATGCAGGGCTATTTCCTCCTTTTTATTCTTTGGAAAACGTCTACAATTGTATTTAAGAATCATTGCCTGCTAATATCTTTAAGGTAACAGTAAACATAGTTTGATATTATGTATCTTCTGAACCTTAAACGATTGTCCTGATGGGCCTGAAAACCAGCAGAATGCATTAAAACAGAACTCAATATACTAAAAAAAATCCCGGGGGATCATATCCCCTGCAAGCCCCTAGATGTTAGCTACACTCTCATATATTTCTGAGGAGAACCCTGAATGCAGATCCATATTTTTCCTACTCAATTAAGAACAGTTCAAGGCAGGGTTCCCACAATCACTAATTTTGATTGTGGCTTTTTAAGGGCCTTAAAAATCACAATTTTCAAAGTGCATCAGTAATTTTAGATCTGAGGCTCAAAGTCCTGTAGAATGTCCTCAACTCACACTCATTTTCTAAAATGGCCCTCATGCTATATCGTGCTTAGTGAAGTTGGATCGCCAGTCAGAGCTTGTGCGACATTGTATGTCTAGTCATCATGACCAGCTTGATTTGGCGCAGGAGCTGTGTTCAAGCTATAAAGTTTTGACTAAAGAATGGCTGTCAGAAATTTGCAAGAATGACTAGGGAGGATCGGGAAATGGTTGCAACCTTAGGAAAGACTGGAGCTGGTAGAAGATACCAAATTCCTAGAAGGTCGGCGTCTGCTCGCCCCGCCCCGCCCCTCCACCAACATCGGGCCTCAGCTAGCTATGGGAGCGCTGATCAGATGTCTAGCGCCTCTAGAGACGTTTCAGCTGCTTCTGACCGGAGTTCAAACGCTTCCGATCAAGTTGGTGAGGATGACAGTTATGTCAGTTCTGTTGGTTCACAAAGATCGGATGTTAATATACAGCTGCCAATGGGAGATTAGGTGTCACGTTCTCTTGCTTGCATTGACTCCTGTATTACTGAAGGTGTGAATGCCTTCAGACAAACTGCTGTCAATGGTAGCCCTTGCATTATGGAGTTGCGCAGAAAGCTGGCCCGGTTCGCTAAAAGGAAGAAATCGGTTGCTGATAGTCTGTTTGTGTCTAGCTCGGTCTTCCCTCCAAAAATAGAGAGGGGGGAGTATTGTGGTGTTGTGTGTGGTGGTGCTGAGTCAGAACAGTTCCCCCCGCTCTGGCCCGGCACTGCTAGCCAGCCGCCCGGCTCCCCGGTCAAGCCAGCTGGTTCTCCGGTCATGGCCGGCCGGGCTGGACGTGAGCTGTCTTTACCTCCTGCTGCTGGGCAATTAGAGCCTGAGTTTATTGTCCGAGCTGGCCCTCTAAGCCTGACGGGAATCCTGTCGAGGCCGGAGGCCGAGACAGGTTCCCGAATGGCTCTAATGGCTTTAGTCCCCATTGGTTGGGCTGTTTACCGGAAGTTCTCTAGGCATAGAGGGCCAGCGGGACCGGTAGTGACCACTGGCCCTCTATGCGTCTATAACGGGCCAGCTCAGACCAACCAACGGGGACTAAAGGGAGATAGCTCTAGATATTGCTACCTAGGTTTTATATTGTATATTTTTCATTTTCATGTCTAGTCTTTATGTACTGTTTCACTTGCTTGTCTATACACCCTTTTTATGATCAAAGGACTCGGAGATCTGTGTTGTTTCAAGTGTTGTTGTTTTTAATCATTTGCCAAAAGAATTTATAGCACACACTACCTACGCTATTTTAGATACCTGGAAAAATAGCAATTTTGCGACTTGTGACTCATTTTGCTGTAACACATCACATATGTGGGTGGAAGTAGATTAAAACGCAGGGGCAGAGGTCAGAGAGGGAAGAGGGAGAGTGGAGATGAAGAGGGAAGAGAGGGGAGGAGGAGAGAGGGAAAAGGGGGAGGGAGAGGGAAGCATAGGCCAGGAGAGAGGGGAAGGGGGAAAGGCGGATGGAGGAGGGGGAGAGTAGAATAGAGGGGAGAGGTCAGGAGGGTAGAAGGGCTAGGAGGATGGGGAGAAGATGAAAAGGGAGAGGGGGAGAGACGGAGGGACAAAAGGGCGGAGGGAGAGAAGGGAGTTAAATTGATATTTATAATATATATATAAGGTATGTTCTCACAGAAATGATGTGCTAATTGGGGCGATAGTGTGTGGTGGGGGAAGTTGGGGGTTGGGGCAGGGTAGGAAATAATACCTGAAAATGTTATCTCACATATGAGAGCATATGAAACAGGCATGCCCCGTCTGAATAAATTAAATTCAATCTGAAATACCTGTATATATCTATCTAAAGATCATAACATGCAGATCTATATTAAGTGAAGTATATTTCATGTGAGGGGCAGAGTTTGGGGAGAGGGGAAGCTTAGGTCTGAGTGCCTGCTGATTGACGGCTAAGTGTATTGGACTTTGCTTTTTCTGAGGCCTGATATGGCCTGAGGCCTGATATGGCCGTTATATCGGCTGCAGAACTGAGTTGCACTTTCAGTGCTTAGTATGGAAAGGCATTTGTATGCACATATTCTGAGATGTAGAGAGCAAGTTTGTAAAAATGCTTCGAAATGGTCATCCTCTCCTACTCAACATTTTGAAAATATTTTAGAACTTTCCTAATTCTCACCAATTTTACGTCCATTCGATTCCCAACTTGCATTTTGTATCTGCAAACTTACATTTTGCTTTCCCAACTTCTCTTCGCTCGAAGTCCCACTTCGTCAGACTAACTGCCCACCCCACAAGGGTTCTAGGTCATTCCCCCGCCAACAATCTCCCCGCCGACAATCTCCCTGCTGCAATTTCCCCGCCCAAAATCTCCCCGCCGACATTCTCCCCGCCAAACGCCCTCCCCGCCGACATTTTCCCCTTTTATTGCTGAAGTAACATCACTTTTCATCAAATTATTCAACATATTCCATATCATTCATGGCTCCAACTCTTAGCCATCGGCCCCCGGCTACATTGATGTAGATCTGTAAATAAAAATAAAATTACTGATACATCTGGTTAAAGCATATAGTAGACAATATGAATATGAGTTAAATTCCCGTCTGTTGTCTATAATTCAATTAGACTGACCACCAACCAATGGGACGCGGTGGAAGCAACATATAAACAGCGTTGAATTAAGACTTTTCTGACCTGACGATAGACTTTTCTGACCTGATGATAGACTTTTCTGACTTTACGATAGTCTTTTCTGACCTGACGATAGTCTTTTCTGACCTGACGATAGTCTTTTCTGACCTGATGATAGACTTTTCTGACCTGACGATAGACTTTTCTGACCTGACGATAGACTTTTCTGACCTGATGATAGACACTATAGACTTTTCTGACCTGACGATTACTATTTTGACTTTAGGATAAAACTTTCTGACTTTACGATTGACTATTTTGACTTTACAAGCATACAAAAGTTACATAAGATCCAACTTTATTTCCATCATCCTAGACCTAGGGCTAGGCTACATGTAACCGGATATAACCAGTGTTCAGTACTGCCATTTTAATAATTATGTGTAACAAACGGGCGGATCCAAAATTTCTTGAATCAGGGGGTGGGGGGTGTCAGGTCTGACAAAAGGGCACATGTGGGGACTCTGTGAAATACCGGCCCCTAGGCTGGTATACCCATTTTTTTTAAGCTGACCTTCTTTGGCTCTCTGGGGTGGGGGTGGGGTGTCAGATGTACCAAACCCCCACTCCCCCGCCTATGGGCCTGGAAATAGGAATAGGAAATAGGAAAACAAATTAAGGCCTAATAGAGTCATTTCTCATACATGGGTCAGGTTGTCAGAAAATGTACAATTCGCCTTGACCAATCCTCCCAAATAACCCATATTTAAGACAAAAAATTAAGTTCAAAATACAGTTTAACACAACCAAACAGATTGTTAGAATCGAGTCAATACCAAATATATCCTAGTATTCATCATCTGTTAGCCAAATTCTATAAGCCAAATAATCTTGCTCTGCATAGAAATATTACTTGTTATTTTGTCATCTTGGGTAACTATACACATGCATGGGTGTAGAAATACTGAAATCGTGAAAATAAAACATACTCACTACTAGAAATGGGCTAGAAATCCTTGAACGTTTTCCGAACTCCCGGTCAGGTTTGAAAGATGGCGGTTATGATTGATGCATGCGCAGTGATGGTTTAGCCTGCCCTGATGCATAGGAGGTTCTTTGGAGAACCGCTTTGAGATAAAGAACCCTTCAAGTTTAAGAAGAACCATAAAATTGACCAAGAACCCCTATGGTTCTTGACGGAACCCCTGATGGTCCTGAAGAACTCTTTTAGATGTCGAAGAACCCTTAGGTTTTTTGGAGAACTACAAGGTTCTTTTTTCTTAGAGTGTACTCTTTAGGGGCGGGACTAATATTGTAATGAGTGTTTGTTGTGACTGAAAAAAGGAGTCTAAACATTGTGATGCGTTGCAAGTTAGTTCACTTAGCCATTGACATTGTGTACGGAATGGGAAAATGTTTATTATACTTCACTCTAGCCATTGACATTGCATACAAAATGGGAAAATGTTTATTACACTTCACTCTAGCCATTGACATTGCGTACGAAATGGGGAAATTTTTATTAGAGAGATTGATGGGAAATAGGGGTGGGTAAGATGAGTGTCAAAATAAATAATAATGGGTGGGGCTGAGAAGGCGTGGTTTATTTGTTTGTTTTGAGTGGAGTGAGAGGAGGGAAAGTTGTATGAAGGCGGTGGAGTTGAGGAGGTGTGGTTTATTTGTCTGTTTTGGTTGGAGTGAGAGGGACGAGAGTTGTATGAATGCTAAGTAGAAATGTATGGGTTCAATGCGCTGCTTGTTCATTGCAAGTTTGCATGCAGTGGCCCTAGTCTGCAGCGATGTAGCACCAGTTTGTGCGCACTAGGCTGCCACTTCGAAAAGGCGAATTGCAGATTGGGAATTGAAGAATGCAAGTTAGCAATAGTATGAGCTAATATGCTACTCTATCTATGTGCATACAAATGCCTTTCCATAGCTTAGTCAATAGGCGTGCATATTGGCACCATTCTAAGGTGAAATAAAATACATTTTGGGTCGATCTATCTGAGAATGCAAATAGGTCAGAATAGTATATATCTTATATGGAAAGGCATTTGTATGCATATAATTTCCCCTCTCAATTCGGCGATGTAGAGTGCAAGTTTGCAAAAAACCTTCGAAATGGTCATAGGAATTGCATACGAAATAGGAAATTTTTTTCCTAATCTGCATCGAAATAGGTCCTAACATGTTCTGTCCTACTCCTCATTTTGAAAACATTTTAGAACTTTCCCAATTTTCACTAATTTTAAATCCAGTTGATTCCTAACTTGCATTTTGCTTCTGCAAACTTGCATTTTTCTTTTCCTACTTCTCTTCAATCTAGGCCCCACTTCGTCAGACTGACTGCCCACTTCGTCAGACTGACTGCCAGTCTGCATTTCATCACTTCCCAGTTCGACACACTTACTGCTAACTTGCAATGCATCCAAATGTTTACACTCCTTTTTCCAGTCACAACACTCATTACAATATTAGCCCCACCCTCCCCACCCATATATAGACATCTCTCATCTCCTTCCAACCTCACCCCTTCCCTGTGTGTACTCTTAAGGGGCGGGGCTAATATTTAATGAGTGTTTGTTGTGACTGGAAAAAGGAGTGTAAACATTCTGATGTGTTGCAAGTTAGTTCACTTAGCCATTGACATAGCATACATGAGCAGTAGGCCTAGGCTACACACAAGACAATATACTAACCCACCATCACACATACCAACCTCCCACCTACTTCTATAAAATAATCACGACAGCTAGTCTTCATATTTTTGTATACATTAATACCTCAAATTGTATAACATAACTATATAATATATTTATCATTTACTTATCTATTCCTCTAATCCATTTCTACCATTCGAGTTGGATAGTATTTGGGAATAACATTTGCAGATTAGCCATTTGAATTGCATACGAAATAGGAATTTTTTAGCTTAGACAGTTGAGGCATCCCTGAGTTCCCCATGCCTTCCAAGGACGCCTTGTTAGTGTTATATAAGTGTGTTATATAAGTGTGTGACTTTGATGAAAGGCAATAAAATAATTTGTCTGGGAATGAACGAAATAGGAATAATGTTTATTAGTCATTGGAATTGCATACGAAATAGGAATAATGTTTATTAGTCATTGGAATTGCATACGAAATAGGGATAATGTTTATTAGTCATTGGAATTGCATACGAAATAGGGATAATAATGGAGAGCAGTGTAGCCTTATGGGCGGGGCTTAGCAGGTGTGGTCTATTTGTTTGTTTTGACTGGAATGAGAGGGTCCAGACTTGTATGAATGCTAAATAGAAATGTTGTGGCCCAACGTGCAGGTTGCAGGTTGCAAGTTTGCATGCAGTGGTCCTAGTCTGCAGCGATGTAGTGCCAGTGTGTGCAGACTAGGGTGCTACTTCGAAAAGTCAAATTGCAGATTGGGATGTGAAGAATGCAAGTTAGCAATAGCAGGACCTATTATGCTACTGTATCTATATGGATACAAATGCCTTTCCATAATCTTACAATGAATGTCAGTCTCAGGTAGATTTAACTCTTCTGTTTCTTCTTCAGGAGGTGGGACCATGCACGGTTGGAGACGAGCAAAGTGAACCAGAACTCATGAGATATCTCAATGCTAAACTCATCAAACAATTAGGAAATAATTTGTAAGTTTTGACTTACTCAGATACAGATTGTTTTTCTATCACTGAGCTATGTTCTTCAAATGATACCTAAATAGAAATCGTTAATTCTTCCTATGTGTTAATATATTGTCCAGATTGTCTCTCTTCTTAAATCAATTAGCAGTGACCCAAGATGTCTTGGCAATTAAGAATCAACGGCGGATACGAGCCCCGCGAAATCTGGGAATATGGAAGTAGTAGCCTATACCGGTGGTATTCATACATGTTGCTTCGGAAAGAAAGAAGTTCTGTGTTCGAAGCGTAATTAAACTATAAAAAACGTTTATTCTTGATAAATGTACATGTATATATACGTTAAACCATACCTAACAACCATTCACTCCAACCAAATTAATATCATATTAATCCACTTAATCATGAAAAATGGCATTATTGATATTGTTATGACGATTATACAGTGAGTAAAATATTATTATAAAATACATTTCAGTATGGAATGGAGAACCGAGGACTACCCGCGAGTGGTGCTAGAGAAGTTGGATGACAAGGACTACAAGGTGGTAGCCATGACTGGCGTGGGACAAACGTGTATCTGGACTTTGTACAAGGAGAAAGAGAAATCCTCTTCAAGACAAGCACAAATAGAATAAAACATGTGCATAATAGTTAAAGTAGTCATTTGTAATGACTTGTGTTGATATGTATTAAATTAACTGCTGATTTTATGGGCAAGGATCGGTTGTGGAGAGTATGTAATAAGTCGTATATTTTGAATTGAATTGAATGTATTCTTTATTTCTTCTAAAAATTAGTTGTCCATTTCTAATTGCTCAGGTCTTCCAATGGATGCCAGATACAATAAAAAACAGATATTAATAAAAAGGAAATGTCAGCGTTAGTTGGAAAATGCACATCAAAGTACACCTATAACAAATAATTAAGGTTTATTTAATCTGCATGATTTTGAAAGATTGTTATGGATTGGATTGTCTGCCAGCAAATATGAAAGTTTGTTGTTCCATATTAGCAGTGGATCCTTTTTTGCTTCACCTCTGGAATGGAGTGTGCATAGACTTAAAGTGGCTATGGACACTGTTTGACTATATATCATTTAGAAATATGTTTGTTGTTTTCGATGACATGCATAAGTAGGAACATTTGTGTGGAATACCAACGCTATATATTCCTTAGATTAATTGATATTTGTTAATGAAGAATGTGGCAGAGGTTCCATTGGGGAATTCAAATCTGAGAAAGCAGTAACTAGACCATAAGGTGCTGACCTCAGTGTATGGTAAAGGGATGTGAACTAAGAGCGAGGCAGGAGGTACATAGTGACATATATACCCTGTCCCATCCAGCTGGTATCACTTAACTCTCATTAAGATAAGAGGCGTCTGGGACCTTCCCTAACTGTCTGGCAGTTGGGTAGGGTGACTCCAGCACCCTACGAAATTGGAGTTTTAAACTCTTAAATACACACAATATATGTAATTTCTACATTAATGCTCCCGGGTATACATTACAAATATACTAATCTAGAACATAGTTGAAATTCAGGCAAACTTTCCCCAAATCGGGAGCTCAGTGGCATGTGTCACTTTAAAGTATAGGCTGGCTATATATATTTATCCAAGCGAGGGGGAAGAACCAATTCTCATTCCTCCCTAGGTTAGAATCAGTTATTGCTTTCTGTGATTTTATAGCGGTCTAATAGCGCACTGAGAGCAGACCAGTGTACTTGCTTTCATAAGGAAACATGTGAACCAGTAGAATCGCTCGATTAGTAGCGGATGAAGAGCAAAAGAAAAGCCCGCTGTAGAAGTGAACCAATATACAAGCGAGTCAGTGGAATTGAATCTTAAAGGTGCGATTCCACTGAATCGCTTGTATATCTGTGCTCATGGCAATCTTGGAAATCAATAGTAAGTCCCCTGGTCCACTGTCATCGCACTATTGGACCTTTAAACACGCAGAAAGAACGTCATGTAGTTGCGCTCAAATCAAACCTGTCAAATTTTAGCAGAACGTCCTGTGTGCTTCTAAAGTAGCATAGATAGCAGTTTTTAACATCGTTTAGAAAGCATGGTAACCAATGCTCTGGTTTCCAATATCTTCGCTTGTTGGGCGCTTGGGGAAATAAAAAGAGCAGACCATGAGCAGGGCAAAAGGGCGATCCAGTGGAATTACAGCTTAAGTGTTCCATTGAAAAATAAGTCGTTGGTTGGGTTGGAAGAAATACCTTATATATGATTTAGTTCACCAAGTTTGACAAACTTTGAAAGTGTATGAGCATTGTGTAGACAGAAAATTGTGCCAGTAGAAATTGCGTTTTAGGCCTAAGCACTGAGCCTCGTATTACCCGCACCTAGAGTCCCCATCGTAACTATTTATATTTTTATCTAAATGCAAAAATGCACATATATATATAGGCCTAATATACAACGACCATAGGTAATAAAGGTATTTAAAAGAAACTACATGTAATTCGTTTGGTAGTTTAACCACCCTCCAAAGACGCCTATGGTAGTGTGGCTGCTGACTGTAGGCATATTATAGGTCTCCCTTATGGTACTGAAGCTGTCATGAATAATTCTGAACAAATAAAGAAAATACTTTAAATGGGCCTACTAATATTTTCATACTCTAAAGGCGCCTATGAGCCTCCCTTACGGTACCGAAGCTGTTATGAAAAATTCTGATCAAATAAAGGTAATAAACTAAAAATACTTTCATGTTTATCAAAGCCTAACCTTTACCAAAGCATTACTTGTGTTTTAAAAAGTTCTAAACCTGTGAAAACGATGCAAATTGATTTGAAACCGTGAGCGATTTTTCTGCGGCAGCCAACTGACAATGACAGTTGTAGGCTAGGCTAGGCCATGATCAGGCCCTAGCATGGTTAGGCCTACCAACGAGTTTAAAACACCCTACATTGCAAGACGGCAAGAGGCTCTGAAAAAAACGTCAACGAATTCCAACGTTTTTCAAAAAGAACTAGACCTACTGATTTCAGGTGATATCGACCAAAAGTTTGAAAAGCACTGTTTGTCAAAATAAAACCTTGTTTTTTAAGTGACAAACCGAGTTTTTAGTGACAAACAGGGTTTTTCAACTGACAAACGCAGTTATTTCACAAAACTTTGTGAAACATTTGATATCAGTTGAAAAACAATGATTTCTCCAATAACTACGTTTGTCATAGAGAAACAATGTTTTTTTACTGACAAACAGTGTTTCTCAACTGAGAAACAGGGTTTTTCTAATTTTCAGATGGCTTGCCATAAATGTTGGCGGATGTAAACATATATGAAATGGAGGGAGATCAGATGACCCACTGTCTATCAATATTGATATCTGTTGTTGTGATACATGCTGCGCATGCTTCTCGTTGCCTTGTCTGCTTCATCAGCAGTCTTCCTCTAGCCAGGTTTCGGGCTTAGACTGTGTTGTGTTCAAGAGGTGCCCCAACAGAGCTGATCAGACTCCACTTAGCGACTGCAGGTTTCCAGGAGCAGGTGTGACAAGAAAGAGTATGAATATCCCGACATGGATAACTACTGTAATTCAAACCAGAACGCAGACAAGACAAATTTCTATTTGAAGCATGACCCGAAGGTAGAACTCAAAGGTCAAAGAGGTTTATAGTAAATCTTGGGATAAATCAAAAGTGAACATGTATTAGTCCAGCGGCCAAGGGCCAAAAAAGCCATTATTTAAGAAGTTACCCCTGCCAACCGTATAACAAGCTAAATTTGAGGTATTTTGTGCAGAATTTAATGAATTTTCCGAATCTGAAGAAAGAAATTGCCTGAAAGCTGGCGAACATTGTCAAAATGGCCTGTTTCCATGCCAGACAGGGCTAGGAATAAATAATTCCAGAGATACATATACCTAATTCTAAACTGAAGATAACAAAATTATGTTTGACCTTGGATATTGTGACCTTGACCTTCCCAAAAGGTCATTCATATGATGTCTCATGGAAGTGATGTTAGTGTCCTATCACATGAATAGAATAGTATAGTAGAATGATATATGATGATATATATTTATTCAGACACTTGCAATGTAATAGCATAAAATAATGTTGGGTCGAAACGGCAAACTGAAAAGGTGTATCTGAGCCCAGGCTCCCAATAATCCCTTTTTTTTCAGATTCCAGAAGGTCGACGACGGAAATAATAATCAAAAAGAATTATTCAAAGTTCAGAGAACTGAGAAATTCTATTGAGAAAAGTTTCCAAGTGAATTATCAAGTGAAAACAGAACTTTTTGGATTACGATAATCTTCCCGCCGATTCAAACAGCGAAGTGCGGATTATCGCCCAAGGGGTCAGGATTAACTTGAGGATTAATGGATTAACACCCATCACAAGTTGAAAAAAGAGTGAAAAGAGATTTCAATGGACTAAAATCGATATTGAACAGAAGCTTCTTGAGAAACAGCCCTAAATTGGATTATTGTCAACACGTGTAGTGGTCAGTCGGCGAGCAAGGAGTCCGCCATTACGGCTTCATGCCCTGGAGGTGGACACTGGTCAAGCAAATTAAAAAACCGATCTGGAATAATCTAAATGTGAAATAGGTGGAACAAGTGAACAAGTATCAGGCAAAAACAAAAAAAAAAACAGCAACCGATTTTACTTTGTGAACAAGGAAAACTTGGATTAACTGACCATACGGAGACCAAGGTGCGGTATAGACTAGACACCACGTTAACCGTATAATATACAGACGGCCGCACGGAAAGAGCCAGCTCAACGGGGTTAAAGACTGAGTGAAAAAAAGTGAACCCGCTGTACAATATCTTTCACAATAACAAGGAAGGTAGAAAAAAGTATAAATCGTAATCTCTGATAAATTTTGATCAATTTGCAAGTCAAATGACTATGAACAAATCATAATTTAGTTGTCGAAGTAACTACACGAGCAAGACGGAAGTAGTTGGCGGCCATTGCTGTGTAGAGTGAAAAAAAAGCAAAAGTTCAGTGCATTTGTATACGAAGCCAACTTCCGGTTTGGTTAACTGTTGCAACGCTGGGCTAGTTCTGAATGGATCTACCAGAGGGCAACGGCGAAGCGGTTGCTGGAAATAACACTAGCGAATCGAAAGAAAGAGGTGTAAAAAGAGCACCAAGCGACTCACCTATTGCCATGGCATCTGCAGACAAAAAATTGGTTAGACTAAGACCTGAAAGATCTAGACCAAAGGAAAGATCTGAAAAAAGAGAGAGAAGAGAGAGAAAAGAACGTCCCCCTCCAATTAACTTGGAAGAAAATGGAAAAGGAGCCCCTGCGGAGGTAAAAAATAAAGAAGTGGACCTCAAAAAATTAGTGAGAAAGTTTGCAACAGATGCGCAAAGACAATTCACCGAGCTTTTTGATGGCGTAGAAGAATTACAAGATCTGAAGGACAAAGTATATGAGTGTGAAGACAGGCTGGACTTAGTTGTCGATGACGTTGATATTCTCTTTGAAGAAAAAGATCAGCAAGTAGAAGACAATATTAAAAGAGATAAAGATATCACCGGCATGAAAAAAGAAATGAAGGCACAAAAAGAGGCGATAGAAATTCTTCAGCAAAATGAGCCTCAGAAAAAGGCAAACTACCTGGAAAGAGAAATGCAAGAAGAAGAAAGAGACCAAGAATTCATCAGAAGGGAAACCGAAAAGCTGGAAAAAAATATCCTGGTTGTGGGAGTACTCCCACAAAAAGATGAGGAGGAAGAAGAAACCAATGAAATTGTGGAAAAAAAGGTGAACCACATAGTACACAACTTGATGGGATTAGCGGCCATTAAAATCCTGAAGGCATATAGGGTAAGCAAAAGATTCAAAAATGCTCCTGTGAAAATTGAATTACCTTCATTAGGCTCTGCAGACCTAATAATCCTTAACAAAGAACGAATGAGGCAGCATGATGACAATGTTGACGTTGGAAAAGTCTACTTTAAAAGGGATCTACCGCTTGTCTTGAGGCAAAGATATGCAAAAACAAAAAAAATTGCAGAAGCTGCCAAGGGTACGAAATACAACGTCAAGCTTTTGAGAGGTGATATAATGATCGATGGCAGAAGGTATAAGCATAACAAACTCGGTGCTGTACCTGCGGATCTTCAACTTTCAAAACTCACAAGAAGAGAAAATCAAGTGGCTTTTGTTTACTTCACGGAAGACAACCCTCTGTCAAACCACTATCTCTCGCCCTTCACTATGGATAAACGAGCCTTTGAAAATATAGAGCAATATATTTTGTACAGAAGGGCAGGATTTGCAAAGGACACAGATAAAGAAAAGCTTGCACTAGACACGCCAGATCCCAAGGCCTGCAAACGCATGTTAAACGAGCTAAAGGATGTGCAGGAAGGTATGGTGGACTGGGAGACACATAGGCAAGAGATTGTTCTTCGTGCAGTGAGGGCCAAAATAAGGCAAAATGAATCGGTAAGAAAGTATCTGCTAAACACTGAGCAAAAGCAGATAGGAGAAGCCTCACCCAAGGACCGAATCTGGGGCATAGGAATGTCACTAGAAGAATATGATGTCCTGGATCAGATCAAATGGCCTGTGAATGGAAATCTCATGGGCAAGATCCTAATGGCAGTGCGAGACGAATGGAATGAGTATCTGATGAGAGAAAGCCAGGAACGAAAGCAAGAAGATGCAGAAGAAGGCATGGAATATGTTTAAGAAAAATGTTTTTCTTTAAGAAATGTGTGCGATAGTAAGCATATAGTTCAATGTCTCACAATAATAGCAAAAATCATGAGATAAAATTGTGTTCTATTAATGTTAACGGGCTAGGTGATGTCCTAAAAAGAAGTTCAATTCTAAAAAAATTTTCGAGTACAGAAAATCAAATAATAGCGATGCAGGAAACACACTCAACGAAAGAAAAAGAGACAATATGGAGATCGCAATGGAAGGGAAGCATAATATACTCTCATGGAAGCTCAGCTTCCAAAGGAGTTATGTTCTTTGTACCTAAGGAAATAAATGACAATATCATAGACAGTGGAACTGACGAAGAAGGAAGATGGGTATTTATTATTTTGCAACAAAAGAAAAATATCACATGTATCTTCAATGTTTATGCCCCTACGGCGGATAAGTATATAGAACAACAAGCCATGTTAAAGCAAATAGAAAAAAAAATAGATGATCTGGTATTTGACGAATTAGTTCTGTTGGGAGATTTCAACAGCGATATATCATACAAACCAGAGTCAAGATCAAGTCAGAGTTTGAAAGAATTTCTAGAGAAATTTGACTTATGTGATGTTGGCATTTTGAATAATCAGAAGAAGCCAGATTGTACCTGGATAGGTTCGAAATCTCAGTCAAGAATCGACTATTGTTTTATGTCAAAAAATATTATCAATAGAGTCATATGTTACTGTGTGGATTCTTTTATTCTAACTGACCACAAAAAAATAGAGGTTAAAATTACTCAGGATTCCTCTCCAAAGGGAAGAGGATACTGGAAGCTTAATTCTCAAATTTTAAATGACGATCTGTTTGTGGCCGAAGTGGAAAAAATTTGTCAAAGCAATGAGCTAGACAACTTGAACCCAAAGTTAAGATGGGAATTTATGAAACTAAAAATAAGAGAAATCGCAATGAAAATAGGCAAGGATAAAGCCACTCAGAGAAGGGATAAAGTGTCACATTTAAAGACCAGACTGAAATATCTAGATGAGCAAAGCTGGCTTAACAGTGTACAACTGGAGGAAAGAAAAAATATTATGAGTTTATTAAATGATTTTGAGTTAGAAAAGGCAGAAGGGGCCCTGATCAGATCTAGGGCCAAATGGATAGTCGATGGGGAAAAGGCCACGAAATATTTTTGTTCCTTGGAGAAATACCGAGCAGGGAAAAAAATCATACATCAGTTAAATATAGATGGTAAAATCACTAGCAATGGAAAAGAAATTCTGAAAGAAGGGGAAAAATTTTATTCAGGCTTATACAAGCAACAAAACACTTGCAATGAAGCTGCTGATGAATTTTGTATTTCGGATGATTATGTTAAACTGAACGAAATCGATAACGACCATCTTTCTAGAGATTTTGAGGACGAAGAAATTGAGAAAGTAATTAAATCATTCAAGAAAAACAAAGCCCCAGGTTGTGACGGATTCACGATAGAGTTTTACCAAACCTTTTGGCATCTTATTAAGGACAAATTTATAGCAATGTTTAAATCATGTATAGAAGAAGGAGAAATGACCCTTAACCAAAGAAGAGGTGTAATCAGTGTTATCCCGAAAAAAGATGTTGACTTAAAATTAATTAAAAACTGGCGACCCATAACACTCCTCAATGTTGACTATAAGATCATTTCAAAAACAATTGCAAATAGACTTCAGCCGCTTCTTCCTAGTATTATAGGAGAAGATCAATTTGGTTATGTTAAAGGTCGATATATTGGTACTGCTATACGCAGGATAGATGATTTAATTTGCTTATTACAAGCCCAAGAGAATAATGGACTTATTGTATCTTTGGATTTTTCCAAAGCGTACGATTCGATTTGTTGGTCATTTCTCTTTAAATCCTTGAAAGCGCATAATATATGTGATAAATATATATCGTGGATAAAGACTCTTTTATCTCGTTCAGTAGCAACTTTTACCAATAATGGTCTTTCTTCCAACTGGTTCGATGTTGCCAGAGGCATGAAACAAGGAGATCCAATCTCAGCAATTTTGTTCACGATTTGTGTAGAAAAACTGGCTCAGCAAATAAGAAATGATCAGAATATTGAAGGTATTGAGGTAGGTGGTGGTCAAATGAAGTTGGTACAATTCGCTGACGACATGACTGTGTCGGTACAAAATGAATTTTCTCTGTATAAAATATTATGTCTATTAGATCGATTTCATGAAGCTTCGGGATTAAAACTAAATCCAGAGAAATCAAATGGCTTCAATATTGGTAATTGTCTCTTAACAAATAGGGAGGTGATGAAAATAAATTGGGTGAATAGAATGAAAATTCTAGGTATAGTTCTGCTGTATCCAAGAAAAGAAACTATGCTCACAAATGTCAACTGTAATGATTTATTTTGTAAAACGGAACAGGTTATAAGTAGTTGGAAAAAAAGAAACCTTACCATTAAAGGTAGGGTCTTGGTTTGTAATGTTTTCCTCTTGCCTATATTCCAATATGTAATGGCATGTGTATCGATCCCTGAAACCACTAAAAAGAAAATTGATAAAATAATGATGGATTTTGTTTGCAAAGGCTCTCACAGGCAAATAAGTGCCGATTTTCTTTCACAAAGATGTGAAAATGGGGGTCTTGGACTAAGACTTATTCATGAAATAGTAGAAACAAATAGATTAAGGTGGATTCAGAGATTGATACACGAGTCAACAACCATGAACTTTAGAGCTATGAATATGTATACCTTTTTCGCAAGAAGACTGGAAGATATTATTTTAGCAAGATTTATGCCAAAAAAAATGTTAAATGGCTTTTATAAAGAGGTATTTCAAGTCTGGAATAAATATTATTACCGCATGAAACCAATTACACCTGCCGAAATTGCAAAGGAGAGAATTTGGGGCAACAGGTTGATCAAGCATAAGGGTCAGATGCTCCACTACGAAAGATGGGAAAGAAAAGGCATAATATGTGTAGGCGATTTAATAAATAGTTTGGGAAATTTTATGTCCAGTACAGAATTAAGGAAAAATTTTAAATTAGACACGCTAGAATCGCAGAGAAATATAGTAAGAAAAGCAATACCCTTAGCTTGGTTGACTGCCCTTAAAAATAAGCCTGAAGCTCCTGATCTTGGTGAGATAATTATTAATGTAGGTAAGGTGAAAATCGATATATTGAAAGACAGCAGTAAAAAAATATACTTTGCTCTAATATCCAAGAGAAAACCGAAAATTGAGAAACTAGATAAATGGCAAGACCTTTTGGGTCTCTCGGATCAGGAATTTGATCTGGTATCCTGGAAAGAAATTTTTAGTTTACCCTACAAAATAACCAAAGAGACAAGACTGCAAACCTTGCAATATAGAGTGCTTCACCGTACTATCACATGTAACGAGCATTTGAAAAACATGGGAATAAAAACCAAATATGATTGTAGCTTCTGTGGTCAAAGAGACAATATATGTCACTTTCTAGTAAAATGCGGAAATACTAACAAGCTATGGGTGGAGGTTTTAAATATAATTGTTGAGGTCGGATATATTAATGAGAACAATCGCAACGAGCAGCTGGTAAAAATGAAGAACAACAAAATTGATATGAGTGTCAAAGATTTAATTTTTGGTTTTAAACACTGTAATGCAAACACAAAAATTGTTAACTGGATAGTGTTGCAAACAAAAGCATTCATACAAAGGCAGAAGCTTTTTTATGATGGAAGACTCGAATTCAAAGCATTGTTGCTAGAGTTAAAAAGAAGGATTAAATCCGAGATATACATCAATGCAATAGACAAGAAAACAAGCAGAGAGGAGAAGAAAAAGTGGTCACAACTACTAGCAGATATCTCTGATAGAGTGGAGAATATGTAATATAGCTTAGTCGAGGTAGGCGACAAAACAAAAATAAACAAAGAGCGTCTAAAATTACTGCAGCGCCATCTGGTGTGAAAGAGCGGAAAATAGTTTATGCTCTAAAATCTTGGTGTCGCCGACTAGCGGAAAGAGATTGAATCGCTTTCTTCTTCTTACAGCATGAAACTTTTTAAATGGCAACGCGCATTCGCTTGCTAACACACCTATTTTATCATGTTATAGCTTTGTAGAAGCCCAGAAGGCAGGAAAATGAATAAAAGCTTTAAAACAAAAAAAAGATTTTTCGATTTTTCCACTCCTTTTGCCGAATGGTTTCAAAGTATATTGTTTCTTGGCTTAGATTGTTCCTGGAGAACTTTTTGGTCTCAAGACATCTCTCAATTATTGTATCTGTACTCACAATACTCATGAAGTTATCAATATGTGAAAATCGTTCCCCAGGCAATGAAAAAGCCTACTTTAAAATGATGTAATATTTTCAAACTTTGAGTGTTCACTAAAATTCGAAGGATCATCCGATTTGAAAAAGGAGAACAGTTCTGTTATTATCTTGATTTTCTCCTTTAAGTAAACGCAGTTGAAAGCTAAAAAAAAAAAAAAAAAAAAAAAAAAAAATAATGTAAAGAACACCTGACAACTTTTCATGAGAATTTGAAGAAATTTTTTTTCAAGACCAAAATCACTTAATTTCCTGAAATTATATAAAACTTCTCAAAACGGCTTCAAATTTGGTATGTGGGTGGTCGATAGGAATGCCTATGAGGACCACTTTCAATTTTCTAATATTGTAGAGGAAAACGGGATTTCTTTTGTATTTCTGTTTTTTTATCAAGGTTCTCAAAAGTCATTATTTTTTGCTGAAACGTCTTGTTGGGACTATTTGTAACTCCAAGCAATGAAAACAAATGAAAATAATTCTCCTGACCTCCGATCAGAGTGCAATGAAGTATCAATCAATGCCATAGCCAGGGCTACAACTGTGATTCAGTATACTACTACTACCCTTGGTGCTGCCATCTATACCATAGGTTTGAGGCTGCTTCCTCAATCTGTACCTTTGTCATCACCTTTTTGTGCATGCTGGAAAATGAACTCTTTTTATGTACAAACTGTTTATTCCAGTGCCTACAGTTACATCAGAATAACAATGTCAACTAACATGATATAATAAATATCCATGCAACAGAGATAAATACATGTATGTCAGTTCTTTGATTGGGAGAACTGGTGTTCTGAAAAAAAAGAAGAATTCATCCAGAGAAATACAAGAAACTTTTTTCAAACACACAACAAGGATATACAAGTACATTTAAGATATGCTTAAGGTTAGCATTGTTGGAATCAGCCTGATCCCATCTTTGAAATTATAACGGTATCTCAAATCCCTTTTTTATGGCGACTTGTTACTCATTCTCCTCTGACACATACATCACAAATGTGCAATCATATGTGAGCTCAGAACATCATATATACACAAGGTATTGCCCAAATAATTAAATGGACTTAACAGCAATATCTGTTTTCATGTATTTGGCTGCAGTACATTGATTTAACCACACTTATACCGTGTTCGTCGTTACAGATATGAAGCAGGTAAGTGCCCTTAGGTTTGAAAAAGACCACTAATCACTCCTATACTATAGCGAGTGGCAAAGTGTCTTTGTCTCTTTGTGTCCTTGATTCTTGTACTTTTATCTCATTTCTAGTGTCTCAAACCTGAATTGTAAAGATCACTAATCACTCCTATTCACTAGTGAGTGGCAAAGTGTCTCTGCTCTTTATTCTCCGTTTCCTTTGAATGTACTGCGTTCCTCCATCATGAATTTAAACATCAATGGTTACACCTCACATAACTACTTATATAGGTTACTTGTAACTGCTATCATAAACAAGTGTCAATAACTGAATCCACTTAGAATTTAGCATGAACCTAAAAGGACCACCAACACTCCTATGTTCTAGTGAGTGGCAAAGTGTGTCTGGTTAATGTATACCTTCGTCTTCTAACCAAATTAACAAAATTATTATTTCTATACTTTTCATCTACCAAAGAATATAATCTTCAACAATTTGCTGCAGCTGACTATGTTATCGCCACCCAATCTGTAAGAATAACATGTATATCTGGGGCGGGCGAAAAAACCCTGATGTTGGGACTCAGGTACCCAGTATAAATAAAATCTTAAAAAAAACAAAAATCCATGAGGCACATGCATCCAATTACTTGATTCGTCCACATAAGCACTCTGCCTACGGCATCGTGCTTATGTGGACGAATCTCGTCCAATAAATTTTCGATTATTGCCGGCTCGTCCCATTCTCTCTCTGTATGAACACATACACCAGCAGCAGAATATTGACAACTTCAGTCCTATAAGTTATAGCCTAATATGAGTAAAATTGATAAGATTTGGTTGTCATAATAGCTGAGATTGCACTTTATATAAATTCATGGCATTTTCAACCCGTGGACCCAGAATGGACACACATGCATGGGTGCCCTATCTATATCAGAATTTATTATGGGTTCAGTGAGATTACAGAAAGGTATTGATAAGATTAATTTGTAACATTGATAGTCAGGATTTCTGGTGTCAGTGTATCAGTAACTGTACAATTCGTTTTCACAAATTGTCTAAAAAAATACACATTTAGGACAGAAATCAGGTTCAAAATACAGTTCAACAATAACATAATTAAACATATTTTACTAATTAACCTAATCTATTAACCAACGCAATACTTCTATATACTCAAATATACCTCGTATTTATCAATTTTCAGCCTACTTTAGTAGATTTGACTAAATGTGTAGAGCTGCCGAATGTACATATTTTAATGGTAGGATGAATTACATGGATCTCCAATGAAAATCCCAATGTTTCTACAGAAAGAGTATGTATAGGCCTACAAGGTTTTCAAATTACCAAAATTCCCAATGCGAAAGCATATTGACATCTTTTTTCTTTTAACAGTAGAAGTTAAAGCCCTTCTCATTATTTAACCAAAGTAGAACTAATTTTACTTCTATTTTCAAAGAAACTTAGTAATTAAGTGTCTGGAGTCCTTTTTTTTAAATAATTTATTCTCTCCGAAATTCTTATAGGCATTGACACGGGAAAACAATTTTCATTATAATCCCTGAAATGGCCTCATGCAACTCTTATCTATAAGGTTCACGCGAGATAGATATACATGTTTGCCTGCTTTCATGGACTTTGCTTGGACGCCACATCCCCATGTAAAACTACTTAAACTGACTTTCGGACCGGCAATCTGTCTTGTCAATCGGAGAGTCGCTTTGAACAGTCTCTTTAACCAACTCCGGGATCAATTCTTCACATATATATTCCACGATGGCCACTGTAAAGGTACCCCAGTCGTTCCGTACGATGGTGGTTCAGAAAATCAGCCAGAACTTCAGGACAGCCGTCTGTATAGTGGAGGAACCCATGATTCGACCCGGACCCAAGGAGGTATTGATCAGAACCAGGTAAACACTCTCGGCTCAGAGTCTCTCCAATCAGATAAGTAGGGTATGTCAGTGATTGGACGCCTACTGCGCTAATGACTTTCCTGGCCCCGGAGTCGGCCCAATGGGATTCTAATGGCATTTTGCGAGAGGCTTTTACTCAGTTTGGAGGGACTCCCTCAACTCTGAGCCTAGACTGTAAATTTTGTGAAGTAAAGTTTCTCAACATGGCTGAATTACAATGAAAGCCATTGTTATATACGGTCACTGTGTTGGAAAAGGTTTTGATGATATAATTATTGAATTAACTTGATGTAAGTATGTTTGTATATCAAGATAATTATGGTGACCCGCCGAAATTAAACTTTTGTCAATCTAACTCGATCTTTATCACCATCTTAATCTTTGAGAATCCTCAATGAAATTGAAAATGTTAGCATTTCACAGGCTAGATACGGTGTACGTATGGGTCATACAGTACATAAATCCTACCAAAGCAAGGATAAATATAGCAAACCACCAATCACAAAAAATCACAAAAACTGGTCACTGGTCACTGGTGTTAAGAGCCATACGTCCAACAGTTTAGGTTAGGGTTGATTATGGAACACATCTACGCCCCTGCATGGCTTTCATCTATAGCCTGCATAGCTAGTTCTGTCTCTCAAAATGGATTAAATAAATTAATGGTCTGATTTAT
Organism: Sthenelais limicola; assembly: GCA_942159475.1. NCBI lineage: Eukaryota > Metazoa > Annelida > Polychaeta > Phyllodocida > Sigalionidae > Sthenelais > Sthenelais limicola. Next base: position 68,716,781 of record OW804098.1, read on the forward strand.
TTTTATTAGATACGTTGGAATAAATGCATCTGATATTAACGCCAGTGCTGCTAGGTACGATCCGAGTGCTAAGCCACCTTTTGGCGCTGGTTTTGAGGTAAAATATTTCATTATCATCTCTTATTATCTTTTATCAATCATGGCACGGACTTGTAATGGGAATTCTCATTACAAGTCCGTGGTCATGGGTTACCAAGTACTTGCAAGACTTTTGTTGTTGCCGCCTTTTTCTGTGTAGCCTATTTCACAGCGGCACGAACATATTGTAATATTAAATAGGGGCTTTGCTTTGCCATCTTGAATTTTGAATCTCATGGAATTATGGGAGCCGCAAAAAGCTACAGAAAACAGATTATGTATAGCATGGAGTATTTAACAGTGATGTCATGTGAATATCTATGTGTTTTACATGTTCCATAAAACAAGACTTCATCTATCCCATCATGCATTTGGATTTTATTGATCATTTACAGAAGCTATATATAGCATTGGTGCAAAGATGCTTTACTAAATATTAATACGTCAGATTTGAACTGAATCTATCCCCGCATGCACTGTAATATGCATATATATGCACACTGAGTCATGCAACGCCTCAATTGCAACCAACATATAGGAAACTACAAATATGTATTTCTTATTTTTAAGGGTATGGGACGTGTTGTGGAAGTAGGCAGCGAGTGTGAAAACATTAAGGTTGGACAGTCGGTGGCATATATGCACAATGGTGCATTTGCTGAATACATAGTAGGTATATAATCTAGATCATATCTGCAATGTTCTGCAATTTTAATTCTTGACTTTTAAGAGTGTGAGACTACGCATAGAGTGGAAATCAGTGCACAATTATACAGTATTGCATAGAAGTGTAGAAATAAATACAGAGTTGAACAATAATGTGAAATACCTTGACTATAACTTCATGTACTCGGTTATATGATGCAGGCTATCACTCCTACACGTCGATATATACAGTTGAAGCCATAAGGTTGCTTTGGTAGTTCTTATATAACATGTTAGATATTGTTGTTGTTGTAATAGTTTTATTTCCAGAATTTTTATATTATACATTATTTCTAGAAAAAGGACAATCATGTTATAACTTTACAAAGATACAATATAATTTCCGTCTGCGGATTTACATTCACAGTTCTTCCGGGGCGTCCGTAATTCACTGCCTGGTTTGACTAAATATTATATTTTATGATTTGCGTTTCTCTTCAGTAAAGATGTCAGAGCTATTACTATTACACAACTTTATATACTAAAATTAATCTCTATTAAAGAGAACTCGAACAAGTAATATACATTCCCTAATATTAAGGTTATCCCACTGAACCGTACAATACAGTACAAAGTTCGTACAAATATTACATTTTTCTACACATCTTTTCTTCAATTTTAGTATTTATACATGGACTTACAAGCCATCATTAGTTTTCCTATCAATTCTGTAAATTTGATGATATTTCATATATCATTTACATATTTTCCAGATAATTATCTAGTTAGATATCTCTTTGAGATATTCTACTTCCTATTAGGTTACCCTTACATATTATTATAGATATTCATACATGTTTGTATCTATATATTATTCTCTTTACAACAACAAAAACGGAGCCTGGGGCCAAAGATGTAACTGTGATGTTAACATGTTCTGTTGAATAATACTAAGAAGTATCTATACTAACAGATGTGTGAACATCTTATTTCTGCGTGATTTGCTGTTACTGGTTACATATAATCTCTTTGGGGAAGTATTTACATTCCACTACCGGTATTTATCATTTATTACAGAACGTGCCCTCAGCAAGTGTCATCCCATTGCCTGAAATGCGGCCCCAATTCCTACCACTGCTTGTGAGTGGACTGACGGCCGCAATATCGCTTGATAAGGTATTCTTAAGCTTATTTTGTTTGTTTGTTATATTTTAATAATCACGTATTCTTTATATGTAACTGTAAATACAGATCGGAGGTACACATCAGATCAAGATCAGGTCTTCCCATGCATGCTTTACTAATTTTGGGTGACTAGCTAGTATGGGGCATACTAGGGGCGTTGTTGAGGGGGAATAGGGAATGGGAGGTCTAAAGAAGTTTATTATACACGCATTGCTCTGAAAACAACGTATCTAGAGTGAGTTACACATAGTGCGTATTTCACTAGTGAGTTATTAGGGGTTGTCATGGCAACAAATCTATTTATTTTCAGATTGTCTATTTTCCGATTGAAAGCATATATAATAAATCTGATTGGTTTCAGTTGCTTAGAATATTGCACTCATTGCTACGCAACTCGTGCAATATTCACGCTCCTTCAACCAACTTGTTAGTTAACCTGAATTTATATTATTTATACTATTATTTAATATAGCAGTGACTCATATGCTGTGTCACTATGCATGGAATAAAGTTAACACTTATAAAGTGAATAATATGATATAATATGCAGACTTTATACTAAGCCTTTCGGGTGTGGGTGACTTTAGAGCAGCTATAAAACTTCATCTTAGGAAAAACATACACGCATCCAAAGAGGAGGCTACATAATACAATAAGCAGGATATTAGGGCGACTTTATACCAAGTCGCTCAATAAATGACATATTACGTTTTGAGGGTTTGATATGGGTGACTTTATACTAGCCAACTCATATTGTAATTAAACTTTCACCCCCTTACTTTCGCACGCTACTCAATCTTTCAATTTAGGCCCAAACAATATCTTGGATGGTATCTTTGTTAATAATATCTTGAATAATATCTATGAGTAAATAATTTAATGAGTGTCCTTAATGTGAAACTTTTTGACAACGATTGCAGGAATGACTGAGAATAGCGTCACTATTTTGTATGTAATGTTGTAATATGAATACAAATATTTCTCAATCTAATCTAATCTTTGATTTTCTCTTGGACAAATATCTTGGACGATATGGCAAATGATATCGCAGATAATATGTGATGTATCACAGTAAAATGTCTCACAAGTTGCAAATAATCGATTTTGAGATATCATCATAATATCTAAAAAGATGCGATCAAGCGGGTTCCAATGATGGTAAACACTAGGACTACTAATATGTATTTTTATATCTATGTATGCATCAACAAAAAGTTAGGGATATTTCTTCATAGTCACTCACTATGGTAAAATAGGTAAATTTAGTTAAATATACTCCTTAGGGTAACCTCAGATATACATAGATATATTCGATAGACAGTCTTTAAATGAACATGTATAATTTATACTACTAGAAGCGCTAGGCACTCCAAGAAGGAAAGCATTCTGAGCAAGGGTTCTAGTCAGTAAACTACTTTGAAAATTATCAATTGGGCGAATTGTGACTCGTCTTCTTGTAAGACAACACATGTTTAAAGCTGGGTTCCACTGCTCGGCTACTTCTCCCGCTTCTGAAGTGGGAGAGTAATGGGGATGGGTGCTATTGGGCCCCGCTACAAAGCCACATTACTTCCCGCTTCTTTTGGAGCATTTCCGAAGCGTAGAGTACTCCCACTTCTATCAAACATGCTACTTTGTAGCGGGAAGCTGTGGGAGCTGAAGGGGGGCAATGGCATCATGCACTCCATGTTACCCCTCACGTTACTTGATGTGTTATTCCTGACCTCCATGAACCTTATTCACTAATCCTCAAGGATGGTAATCTATCAAGTCTAAACATTTGATTAAACTGACCTTAAATTGATGTAGCGCCCAGGATCGGGGTGAAAAACAGGCAATGTATGCCTGAACCACCAAAACAGAGATGGCAAATGTACCGATCGGATAAAATTGTATGAGCACTACGTCCACGATTATTGTTATTATTTACTCTTTAGCTTGATTGCACTTGTTCTATTGTTTTATATCTACTCACATACCTCCACTACTTGCGTGAGCGACATGTATGTCTGACTTGATTGTTTTATCTTTTTGTAAAACTCACCGTCGGTTCTCATTGTATCGCTATGTGTAAAACGTGTCTTACTGTAATTCTGTCCTTATGACCAGCTATATATTTTATTTTCCTCTTTCATTCTCTCCTTCCCTCTCCCTCCTTCCCTCCCTCCCTCTCCCTCCCTCCCTCTCCCTCCCTCTCCCTCTCCCTCCCTCTCCCTCCCCTCCCTCTTTCCTCTCCCCCATCCGCTCCCTCCCATTTTTCTCTACCACTTCCCCTCTTCTCCCTCTCCCTATCTGATTTCTCCCACCCTCTCCCTCTGCTTCTTCACTCTCCTCCTCCCCCTCTCATATCTCTCCCCTCACCTCCTTCTCTCTTTTTCCTTGCTCTCCCCCTCCCACTCTCATCTCTCTCCCTCTCTCCTGTTGCTAGGGACTCTTGCAGGACGCGTTGCTAGAGAATCACAGTGGGACATAAATGACTTTCCCAGAAAGGCTCTCCCAAAGGCTTCCCCAACTTTCTTTGGCTAAAAATAGTTGAATAGAACATAACTAAAAAACTAAAAAGGGCCTCAAAATCACATTTGCACCCCAGATACCTTCACAAACCACATACGTGTACAGATCAGAAAAGTGGTTGGTAACATAATATATTCCAAGAACATGTCAGACAAAGAAACCCCTCTTCACATATATTATACGGATAACCTGTGTCAGTGGTCGCTGAGAAAAGCAACAAAAGTTGCGACGCTATTGCTGAATAAACATAACTTAAACTAAACTAAATGCCACTGAAACTGTTATTTCATGGTTAAATAAATTATTTAAAAAAATAAATAGAACAAACATCGCATGCTCATAATTTTCATAGATACTGCGGTATAACTGGTATATTGTGTATATTAAAGGATTTTAATGAATTTCTATGATTTTAATGCTAAGCATGGCATCTACAACAGAAATTACACAGTCCTGGGTCTAAAGTCGATTTCGCGGCCGAATTCGGTCGATTGCAGTAGCCCATGACCGAGTGGACTGACAGTCCTAACCACAACTATGTGTGGCATCAGTGAGGTCTCCGAAGATGTATAGTCTAGGCAACCGAAGTCCTCATACAAACACATCAAAATAACAAAAAACCCATGTAGGCCTACAGTTTAGCCTAGAACTAGAGCCCTGTTCTCTGAAACCTTAGCAATTTGTGGTGAGGTGAAAATTAATTTAGATACAGAGAGAATGGAGATCGGTATCACTGCTATGGGGCTGGAGCCAGGACTGTTAGTAACAAACTCAATGATACATATATCATTTTAAATAAACACTGTTTTTTTGGTTCCTTAGGTCGGAGAGATGAAAGCTGGCGAGACAGTACTCATTACAGGTATTTACAGAATTAATGATAATAATAATTGTTCAGTTAGGCCTATACCTTATGGTTACATAAGGCACCATGCCTAGAATTTTCATTTTCTGTACATGTTACCTACATGCTGGCGCAAGCCCAACTGACTGTAATTAGTTATTGATTGGACGGCTTCACCGTCCAATCTTAAGATCTAGTACAATAAACTACGCTATGATACTCTACGCTACATCTCCTTCATCAATTTGTGTTACACTACGTATAACAGTTCCCCCTAAATTGACAAAAAGGATGTCCTTCTTGAATTTAATGTAGGTCTTTCAGGACACATAAATAGGATTAAGTTAACGTCCAGTGCTTTAAAAAATATTCTATGTGAATTTGGCTTTAGTGTTTATCCATTAAGTTTGATTTTTCTTCATATTTATTTGCATTACATAGCTGCAGCTGGTGGAACTGGACAATTTGCTGTAACTACAGTTTTCGGTTTTGTTTTAATTTTTTTTTCTTTATTTACAGTCAACATTAATTTGATAGTATATGTAAAATCAATGAAAATGCGTCAGCACAAAAATTTACAAAAAGTTTATTTTAACTATATAGTTTAGGAGCAAAGTCCTAAAAATACCTATTATTCTGTACTGATAGCAGACATCAGCTTGAGGCAGACATTAATTGACCTTCCTATTCCTTCTCTAGTATTTATGTCCAACTGTTCCAGGTCCAAATGGCCAAAGCCGCAGGATGTCATGTTATTGGTACTTGTTCAACAGATGAAAAAGTGCAGTTCTTAAAGGTGGGCCCCATTTATACATATGTGGTGAACCTGGTCTAGGTGCTAAAGAGCTTGTCTCGAAGGTAAAGAATCATGATAAGAGGACATTCCACAGTGGGAGCACTTGTCTGGGGAGAAATTACATAGAGATGAGACTACTTGCTGTACTGCAAGCACCTTTGCCGGTGACATCTGGGTCCTGTCCCCATAAGGCAGTATCCTCGTTCACCCTTGTCACAGTTCCCCATCCCTGGTTTAAGGTGATGCTTCACCAGATATGCTGGGTGCTGCTGGGCGATTAGAACCTGAGGTTGTGGTGCTTCTCGATGTCTACGTGGTGAGGGACAACCCAAGGCATAAGCCAAGGGTTGTTCCAGTCACATAGACATCGAGAAGCACCACAACCGAAGGATCTAATTGCTTTAGTCTCGAATTGTTGGGATCCTTATGACACTTTCCAAAGACCAAAGACTGTAATAACACATCAACAACACATTGGGGACTAATTAAATGAATGTACAACATCAGCTCATTCTCTAATTACAATTACTCAGTTTGTCACTTCCAGCTACACACCCACGGCCCTCTTTTAGCATCTATGGCTAACGGAACGGACATAAACCGAGTCATGCTTGATTAATGTTAGTCAAACAAGCTTTGGCATTTAATTAAGTAGCGATCTTACATGCTTTACCCTCCAGTATTGAATCGGCACACTTCAAAACATGACATTATGTTGAACACTGTCTTCAAACACACTCAGTTACAACAACTGCTCCGTTCCGAAATGCAGTCAACCTTCCACCTTTACACACAACCCACTGGTCAGTTGTGGGGGATCGTACCGGCCTCAGTCACTGTACACACGGCTAGTAAATAACACAGGCATTGCCCACCGATATTGGCCATCAAGACAAACATTTGCTGGGCGAAATCATGGAATTTAGAGTTGTATAGAACTTTCCATTAAGTAAGAGATAGATGATATTGAGTTTGGGAACTAATCTGATTTCATGGAATAGGAGGAGGGCAGTCGTTTATGGCGGAGGGCCCGGTTGTTTTCTTTCTAGTTAACTTGTGGGTGTAGTAAAAATCCCAGAGTTTTGTGATTATTGGGTTTTATTTTCACTAGCTTTCGGCCATTATTGGCCTTCATCAGGTGAATCAATCTGATTTTAAAAGCTTTGCCCAATTCACATTTCATCAATAAATCATGGATGGCAAGTAAACACTATCATAATAGGCGACTCAATGCCGGGTCACGCACTAGACGCCACGGTGACTCAGTTTGTGGCCACCGTACGGTGCCGACAAGGTACATATCAATTCCCATAGGTGTCACCCTCAGTCTCTACCTCAGAGAAACGATACTTGCTCAAAACGGCACACGATCACCTTTTTACACTGATCTGATACATCTACTCATTTCTGTTGCCACAGAACGCCCCCTAAACACCTCTAGATTAATGTATCAAAGTTACACAGTCATCGTGGCATGAATAAAGGAGTAATGGACGTTTTCCTTCCTTGCCATGCGTTGGCCCTTCTCATACCACTAGTCTACACTAGCAACATTCACCCTCGCTCCTCCACTCAAGGTTCATAGCCTAGTGGTAAGTCACTCGCACAGAGAGCTGAGGATTGCAAGCTCGAGCCTTGGCCAGTGCAGCTACTATATTTTTTATTTTTGGGTCGTGTAGATGCTATCTTATTCCACAGAACTCGAGAGACCCTAGAGTTCTGTGGCAAAAGGGAAGGTGGGTGGGTTGGCGTGGTTTAGTGCTAATGGGAAAGGCAGGAGAAAGTACATATCCATATAATGTTTTACACATAATTACCCATCGATAATCAAAGGGCTATCGATTCTACTAAAGGAAAAAATAGGCATTCAGGCCAGCGCTAGCATATTGCCACTCTTCCTGGTCTGACCTGCGACCCGGAAGTAATTACATTACCCACCACGAAACAAACAAGTTCTGTTCTGCCCCACCAACTTCACTCGTTACAACAGAAGTCTACACACGAACAACAACACCCCAGATCCCAACAATCCGAGATCTGGAGTAGACACTTTGCCACAAAACATAGCCCAAGAAGCCCCAAATCCGCTCTTCTCCAAGTGTTCTATGGTTGGTACTCATGGCAAATTCAGACGGCTGCAATCTTTTTTTTACTGTGGCAACATGTACTTTTTCTTCCTTATATGTAGTACAAAACCTACATTATATGTGTAGAAGGATTTAGGAAATTTGAATTGGCCGTTTTTGTTTTATTCAATAAAACGTGAAAAGATGTAACCTTTCTCCATAGACTCCCATAGTAAAGTACAACTTAACATTGAGCTGCTGCTCCTCACTGCATGTGTCTACCCAACTGCGTCATCATCTAGAAATGCGCCCTAGTAACAAGCCTCACGTAGTTGGACCACTGTTTTCTCGCATGCTAGGCATATGGATGGATAGGGTTCTGTTTTTGATTTGTGAGGACAAAATAGTATGTCAGCTATGTATGGAGAAAACAAGTCACATTTTTCTGTAAACTTAAGTCCTCCCTAAAATATAAAATAATATGATAACATCCTGGGTTTTTTTTACTTTCTGTATTCACCCAACCATGTTCTTTCTCGATACGAAGATGTTGTTACTCCTTTTTTCATGTATTAGTTCCTTGAATTCCTGTCTGCAGCAGTGCTGACAACACTGGCTTATACCTTTAATCCTATAATTTTGCCTTTGAAGGGAGAACCGAGTCGTATTATATACATATAACAATAAATTTAACATAATAATAAAGTAATAATGAATAGTACATAATATTACTCCATGACTTTTATTTCATAACTTATTATTTTTAATCACCAGAACCTTGGTTGTGACCGTCCAATCAATTACAAGAAGGAAGACCTCGATAGTGTTTTGAAAGAAGAATATCCTGTAAGTAGAGGTATTTTTAAAATTCATTTAAGGCCAATGAGATATTTAAACAATTACAGACAAATCTTTCAAAGATGTTTTCATGTGTATTCACAACGTTTGTCTTTCCTATCCATACCAACCTTCCCATGCCAGTCAATTGTTTATTGTATTACTTAAGTTGACACAAAGGGTTGTACACTTATGAAATTGCAGCATCATGTTACCTTTAGGTGTGTGCCTGGCATTGATTCTCAACAGGTTAAAGCCACAAAACCGTTTGGGCAATTACAATTCTTGTATAGACTCTATGTACACGACCACAGAATGTTGTTTTGTTTTGTATTTTGGGCCACACTAAAATACTTGATATATTCTCCACTCATTTATAAAACTAGGAAAGGTCTTCTTATCCATATGTTGCATTTCTTGCATATATGTTCTTTCCAGTGAGATGAGTTGCCAGCGTTGCACTTTCTGTGTATCGACTCTGGATCTCTTCCAGGCTTAAAGCTGCCCTCCCAGCAATTTTCTAAACAAATCTCAGATCTCACTTGTTTAGAAGATCAATACCCTGCCCCACCTTGTCCCAAGAATTTGGGTCTCTTTCTTAATGTTGAAGATAGATATTTGAGTTTGAATGGGACGAATCTGTATTCAGTGGGCTGTGGTGTCCACCATTGGAGATACTGATTCCCAAAAGACCTGTAAGATGGCAGTCAAATTGCTAGGTGCATGGGCAAGTCAACTTGCGTATGCGCACTTGGTGCATTACAGCCAGAGAGACTAGGGGCACGAGAGTATTATTCACACCGGTCAGCGCCCGCAGGTCGACACCGCATCACGCCTCACGCATGTAAACAGTATCCCATCGCCGCAGTATAGTTTCTCAATGCGTTGTGAGTTTAACAAGTAATTATCGGCTCATCAAGACATAATTAATTTTGCAAACTCCTTTTATTAGTTCTAAAAGTATCGTGAGGTATTTAAATAATCCCAACTACCTCGAAATTTGTGTCCGATTCCGCTAAGGCCGTAGTGTGCGGATTCTACTACAGAGTCTGTCAAGCACTGTAACTAAAAGGCGCATGTCCCGCATGCTCCCGCATGCTCCCGCATGCTCCCGCATGCCCCACGTAAGATAGTAGAATAAAGTAAAACACATGCTTGAAGTCTGCAATTTGCTGTATCAAGTAAGGTAAACTATTATAACCTCAAATAACATATGGTCAACGACACCTTTTTATAAATGTAAACATTATTATTACCGGTACATAAATAGGCCTAACCCAAAGTTAAATAAAGAACAGACAAATCCGCTATATATTACTCTAACATTATACACAATTTAAAGAACATGCATGGAAATATATTAAAACCTATATTCAGTATATTTGATTAAAGGAATATTAAGAAAAATAAGTAGGCTATGTTACAACATGGTGTACATACTGTACGATTGGGAGACTTTTGTAGTCAAAATAACCACCACAAAATGCCAATAAATAATTATAAATCAATAGAAACGATAATAAATAAAATGTACACATTAACTCCAAACTATTCACTATTCTCTCTTCTCAACTGAAATTGGCCATTACTGTGAGGAATTTTACCCCCACGAATTGATATTGTTGTATTAGACCTGGCATTGTATGCTTCTGTTGATATTAATTCTATATATTTGTGGGTTATGAATATAACTTTGAATCACATAATCCAATATATGACTCTCGTAAATAGCTGTATGACTAATAGACAGGCGTCATCATCTTCTCATTCTTCATCTTTTTTTAAATATTCTATATGTAATCTTGGTTCAAATTAAAAAAGAATCTCTCTTAAATATGCCTGTATTTGTACTTAAGGTATTGATTTGACTATTGAACGAAAATAGAATCTTTTACTGCTTAGAAATACTTGTTATCTAGGTCAGGACACAACGAAAATCACAATTATAATTAATTTTTTGTGAGAGTGTATCTGTCTGATTAATCCTGAATAAAATGTTGTCCATTACAACTGTGTATGCCCTGAGGGAATCATCACAACTGTGTATGCCCTCTGGGAATCAATATTACTTTGTATGCCCTCAGGGAATCATTACAACTGTGTATGCCCTGAGGGAATCATTACAACTGTGTATGCCCTGAGGGAATCATTACAACTTTGTATTCTCTCACAAAGTTAATACAACTGTGTATGCCCTGAGGGAATCATCACAACTGTGTATGCCCTGAGGGAATCATCACAACTTTGTATTCTCTTAGAGAATTAATACAACTGTGTATGCCCTGAGGGAATCATTCCAACTTTGTATGCCCCGAGGGAATCATCACAACTGTCTATGCCCTCAGGGAATCACCACAACTGTGTATGCCCTCAGGGAATCGGTTCAACTGTGTATGCCATGAGGGAATCAGTTCAACTGTGTATGCCCTGAGGGAATCATTACAACAGTGTATATGCCCTGAGGGAAACACCACAACTGTGTATGCCCTGAGGGAATCATTCCAACTTTGTATGCCCCGAGGGAATCATCACAACTGTCTATGCCCTCAGGGAATCACCACAACTGTGTATGCCCTCAGGGAATCACCACAACTGTGTATGCCCTCAGGGAATCATTACAAAGTTCTGTGTATGCCCTGAGGAATCATTACAACTGTGTATGCCCTGAGGGAATCATTACAACTGTGTATGCCCTGAGGGAATCATTACAACTGTGTATGCCCTGAGGGAATCATTACAACTGTGTTTGCCCTGAGGGAATCATTACAACTGTGTATGCCCTGAGGGAATCATTACAACTGTGTATGCCCTGAGGGAATCATTACAACTGTGTATGCCCTGAGGGAATCATTACAACTGTGTAAGCCCTCATGGAATAATCACAAGGATCATGAGGGAATCATTACAGTTGTGTATACGCTGAGGGAATCAGTTGAGCTGTGTATGCCCTGAGGAAATCATTACAACTGTGTATGCCCGGAGGGAATCATTACAACTGTGTATGCCCTGAGGAAATCATTACAACTGTGTCTGCCCTGAGGGAATCATTACAACTCTGTATGCCCAGAGGGAATCATTACAACTCTTTATGCCCAGATGGTATTATTACAACTCTGTATGCCCAGAGGGAATCATTACAACTAAGTCTGCCCTCAGGGAAACATTACAACTGTGTATGCCGTCAGGGAATCATTACAACTGTATATATGCCCAGAGGGAATCATTACAACTGTGTATGCATACAGAATCAGAATGATGCCCTCAGGGCATACAGAACCAGAATGATGCCCTCAGGGCATACAGAATCAGAATGATGCCCTCAGGGCATACAGGGCATACAGAATCAGAATGATGCCCTCAGGGCATACAACGTTGTAATGATTCCCTCAGGGCATACACAGTAGTTGTAATGATTCTCTCAGGGCATACAAAGTCATAGTGATTCCCTCAGGGCATACAAAGTTGTAATGACACAGTAGATTCTCTCAGGGCATAAAAAGTCAGAGTGATTCCCTGAGGGCATACAGAGTTGTAATGATTCCCTGAGGGCATACACAGTTTTAGTGAGGGCATACACAGTTCTAGTGATTCCCTGAGGGCATACAAAGTAATAATGATTTCCTCAGGGCATCGAAAGTAATAATGGTTCCCTCTGGGCATACAAAGTTGTAATGCTTCCCTCAGGGCATACACAGTTGTACACAGGGCATACAGAATCAGAATGATGCCCTCAGGGCATACAGAATCTGAAAGATGCCCTCAGGGCATGCAGAAACCCGATGATGCCCTCAGGGCATACAGAATCAGAATGATGCCCTCAGGGCATACAAAATCACAATAATTCCCTATGGGCATACAGAATCACAATCATGCCCTCAGGGCATACAGAATCAAAATGATGCCCTCAAGGCATACAGAATCAAAATGATTCTGTGAGGGCATACAGAAACACAAACACAGGGCAAACACAGTAGTTGTAATGATTCTCTCAGGGCATACACAGCTGTAATGATTTCCTGAGGGCATACACAGTTGTAATGATTCCCTGAGGGCATACACAGTTGTAATGATTCCCTCAGGGCATACACAGTTGTGATGATTCCCTCAGGGCATACACAGTTGTATTAATTCTCTGAGAGAATACAAAGTTGTAATGATTCCCAGAGGGCATACACAGTTGTAATGATTCCCTCAGGGCATACACAGTTGTAATGATTCCCTCAGGGCATACAACGCTGTAATGATTCCCTCTGGGCATACAGAGTTGTAATATGTAGTATTATGAAAAAACACAATATTAATGTACTATCTAATTTAAACTCATCTAGCTAGAGATGGGAAATATCATTTTGGAATACTTGAGTCGTGTTACAACGTCGATCAGCTTCAAAATAATGAAATACCCCAAGACTAAACATTGATATTATATTGCATCTAGTATTTGTGGATGAAAGATGCACATATATGTATATATATGTTTTGATAAAAATAAATATTACTAGCCCACAATGTTTCTGAAACCTTTTATTCCCTTACATGAAATTCCTTGAACAGGTATGGGAATATTTTATGTAACGACATGTGATATATCTCCAATATTTTTTCAAAAAATCATTTATATGTAATTTCAACCTTCCTAATAATTGTTTAGGCTGCCTTGAATTTGGTAAAAAATATTAATATAATTAAATATTGATGTAGTTAAACTGAAGCGAGCTTGTGCAGTAATGTAATTAATTAATATAATATTTGTTTACAGATAAAGAGACCCCCAATAGCTTTAGCCCCCCCCCCCTTACCTCCGCCCCCCCCCTCCCCCCTCCCCCCTCCCCCCTCCCCCCTCCCCCCTCCCCCCTCCCCCCTCCCCCCTCCCCCCTCCCCCCTCCCCCCTCCCCCCTCCCCCCTCCCCCCTCCCCCCTCCCCCCTCCCCCCTCCCCCCTCCCCCCTCCCCCCTCCCCCCTCCCCCCTCCCCCCTCCCCCCTCCCCCCTCCCCCCTCCCCCCTCCCCCCTCCCCCCTCCCCCCTCCCCCCTCCCCCCTCCCCCCTCCCCCCTCCCCCCTCCCCCCTCCCCCCTCCCCCCCCAATCCGCCCCCCCCCCCTAAACTGCGGCCCCAGCCCCTCACAGCACGCTACAAGGCACAGGCCTGAAACTGTGATGCCCAGAGGGCATACACTGACTGAAGCCCGAAAGTAGTGCACTATTCCTGCGCCCAGAGCTGGGAGTTCACTGCGCCCTGCGAGCGCTGACCGGTGCGATTATTACTCTCGTGCAGACTAGGGTCAACCCTAGACAGTGCAGACACCTAGTGTCTACAAGATGCATATTAAAAACTATGGCGAATTTGTCCGCGCTTATTCTTGTATGTCCGAGACCCTAAAATCATGGAATTTAGACATTTATAGAACTTTTCATTAAGTAAGAGATAGATGATATTGAGTTTGGGAACTAATTTGAATGTAAGTTCAAAAGAATCATCCAATATTAATTCCTGGGAAGGCAGCTTTAAGTACTATCGATATTTAATAACAATATATTCGTGATCGTAAAGGTTACTTCTCCGCGTAAATATTAATCATATCTCTAGCAAGGGTAGTGGAGGAAAAAACTATACATGTTCGTGTCAAAGTGCTCCTCCAGGAAGAATGAAGTATAGAGAAAATACTTGGTAGGTTCAGTTTTATTCCTGATCAATCCTTGAGATGAGGTTGTTCAACAGGAATGAGAGCAATATATAACATCAATATTGGTGAAGGTCTAAATGATGTAATATTAAACCATAATGAATTATTAAATGATGACAATACTATTAACAAATAATATCATCCATCCTGATCCTTGGAATCCTGGTGGCATCTGGAGGGAACTCCTTGCATTTTGGAGATTCCCCAGAGGTTATCCCGGAGGTTACCCCGGAGGCTTCCCGGGGGTTTCCCGGAGGTTACCCGGAGGTTTCCCGGAGGTTATTAAATCAGTCATACATACTTCACATGATCGTTTCACATATATATACCCTTTACAAGCTGTACGGTTACTTCTAACATCTTGCTTTTCATCACTCAATTAATCCATTACAGTCTATAGATACTGCATTTTTTTTCATTTTTTTGTTACTGCATTATTGTTGGGTTCTTCTTGACATCCTCTTTCTCTTCGTTTCCATAGCCTTCTTATCAATCAAAAACAAGGATACGGTCAAGTGAACACCTAGAAGACTATGCAATACTACTGTACTGTAAACATATTTCAGAAAAATTCTTTGCATGTTTTACGTTTACCATTCCTCCAAAACAATTTGCTGGTGTAATATATAAATAGTCTTTATCAAAGCGGTACTATTTTCTTTAGAGAGGCCTGGATGTTATTTACGAGACCATCGGAGGGGATATATTTGATATCTGTGTAAACAGGTAAGCCTACTGCCATGTTTAAATGTCTGTGGTGTGTTAAACCAAGGAGATAAAATAACTATGCCATATATTTGGGCAAGTGGGGTGACATTGCTGCCCCCTGTGAGCAACACCTCATACCATTAAGGCCGTTATCCACTTGTACGACAAACGGTCACCGACAATCGGTCACTAGTGCTATACAGCCAAGATCATCCTAGCCCCTCCCTCCATGACTCACACCTGCCATTCATATTGCCTTGGGCCTATCATGGATAGAGCCCCTCCCACCTCCAGGAGTAGCACGTGAGCTGCTCCTGTGAGGGTTGTTGTCTAATAAAATATACAATCAGTTGGTAACGGAATCTGTACGTGTCTGGTCGTCCTTTCTCCTTATCTCCTATTCACATTAGATTATAGAAGTATCCACGATCTCGACTATATAATACTGGTGGCGAATTCGAGCAAAATTTTTTTTCTACAGTGCTTTAACATCAACCAACTCTATAGAACTACTTATGTTTTCGTTTTTGGATTATTTATGGAGAAGAAATCAAAACTACAAAGGCTCAAGGAGGGAGTTGACTATTTTACATCTTTCATAGACACGAGGACACGTGAGAGTCAGGAAACCAGGCAAGCAGAGGTGTTTGGGAGAGTAAGAGAAGACTCGGATTTTTCGTCAGATCTTTTTGATTCTGACGATTCAGAACCAGATTTCAAATCGGTCATAAATACCCCCAGGAGGAGTGGACATTTAAGTGTTAACATGTATAACCAGGAGGAAGAGGAATACCCTCTACCTCCAACTCCAGTGGCTGGAATATCGCCTCCAAAAGGCTACTGCGACGATGGTGTATATAGGCCTAGAAACTATCTCGAGGATGGCGACGTCGACAGGATCTTGGGTCGGCCGGAGGTGAACCGAAGCTTATTCGGTACCGGCCAAGCCGCTGAGGGGAGACCGCCGGCAACACGAGAGAGGTCGGTGGGCCCGCCTGTTGCGCCCAAACGTGCCGGCAGCAGGATGAGCGAGATGGGCTCGTTCTTCCACCCTGGAGGAGCTCCTCAACAGCGATTCCCTGTACAGAAGCCTGTGATCCAACAAGTCCCCATTCTTCAACCTTCGGGAATTTCTCCTCTGAGGGTGCCTAACCCAAATCAGCCTAGAACGAATCACCAAAGTCAGGTATTTGCTCAATCTAACCCTGGTTTCGATCCTGCATCGGTGCCTCTGGTAAACATTCAGCCTAACTACCAGCCTTATACAGTAAACCAGTCACAAAGTTCACCCTTGTCTCCCACACACCAACAATTGGCTCAGCAACACAACGTAAATATGATAAATTCTGTTCCAAATGGCCAGCAGTTCCAACAGGGTGCTTACTCTCCTCTAAATGTATTCAACGACCCCCAGAATAGGCAAAATTTTCTAAATTCTCCTCAAGAGGTGAAGCCTTTTACTTTTCAACAAAATTACCAAACTTCCCCACAAGAGGTTAAACCTTTTGTGTCTCAGCAAGATCCAATGCTGGCGATGCTCCAGGAAATGAAACAAATGCGTGTGGATACCTTTGACTTCATGAAAAGTTTCATGGATAGTCAAACTGAGAAGAGGAATAAGGGTAGTTTCAATAATGGTACAAGTGACCATGTCATGAAAAAATTTCTAAAAGCCCCCCAGATCTTTAAGGAACCTACAGTCCTTTATAGTTGCGAATTCTTTCTAGAAGAGTTTGAGGAATTTGCGGAGAGGAGTGGGCTCCCCCAGGAAATGTGGGTAGTTGGAATAAAGCCATATATTTCGGATGAAGCATTGGTTTTCTACAATAGTTTTACCAAACAATATGGAACTAGAGTTCCATACCCTACGTTCAAACGGGACTTTTTAGACAAATTTGCAGATCTAACCCTTGACGAGAGAATGAAAGATTATCCTTTCAGGACCCAGTCAGAGGGTCAAGATACTAAGGCTTTTTGTAAAATTATGAGCCAGTTGTTATCTAGATCAGGCCTTCCCGAAAGGGAAAGGGCAAATATCCTCCTTGGCAAGCTGAGGGAGGATATTAGGGTGTGTGTTGCTGCCGAAAACCCTAAAACGGTAACAGCTGTTACCGATTCTGCAGCAAAATTCGAAGCAGTAATTGGGGCAAGAGCAGAAAAAAAAGAAGTGGCTGAGAAGGTACCAGAGGTAGCACACATTGGCAGGCAAGATGACAGGTCCAGGAGAGACAAATATCTGAACGGAAATCAGAGAAGTGCCAGTGGAAATAGGTTTCAACAGGGGAGGAGCAGGGATAGGCAATTTAACCCTAACCCTAATTACCATCAGAACTCAAACCCTAACTACAACCCTAACTACAGCCACAACCCAAACTACAGCTACAACCCCAACTACAACTACAACCCCAACTACCGTCCCAATAACAATCCTTATCCCTACCAAAGTCAGCAAAACTATAGGGGTAGGAGCAGAGAGAGAGGAAATTTCCAGCCTCCCAGCCAACAACCATATTATGCTCCTTCATCAAACTATCAACAATATAACAATAATTTTTCTGGCCAGCCAAGGTCGCAAAGCCAAGAAAAGAGAGGATTTCCCCCAAATAGAAGTGGCAGCCAGGACAGGAGAGGCTGGAACAATTCTCCATGGCCTCAAAATAACGTGAGATTTGGCTCCAAAGACAGGAGTCAACCCAGGAGCCAGAGCCAGGAGAACGTTAGAGGACAGGCCTTTCATGTAAATGAAGTCTCAGGAGAAATAGTGAACAATGGTGAACAAATCGATTCAAAAAACGGGGGAGAAGGTCAGGAAGCCTTCCTGACCTGTCCAGAAGTTCCACAAGAGCAACTGTACCATTACTACCCAGAGCAAAACTAGGGGTAAGTGAGACAAATTCCTCAGATTATTCGAATCCCAGCAATAAAAGTAAAATCATGTACACCATGTTGGAACTAACTTCCTTTTCTAGAACAAGGGGAAGAATTTTCAATGTGGTAAAATTGTCAGATGCCAGAGTAGAGGTTAAGGTGGGAAAATATATTGTTCCTACCCTTGTAGACACTGGGGCCAGTGTCTCTTGTGTCGGATCAGAGTTCAGTAATGCTATTATCAAGGATAATCCAAAGTTTATTGTAGCTGAAACGTATTTAAAGCTGTACATGGCGAATGGTGATTATAAAATAGCCAGAAAGGCTATAAGAGCTGTATTCGAAATAGGAGGTGAAACTTATGTAGAATGGTTGCATGTTGTTCCTGGCCTGAGAAGGGCTATGATTATTGGTGTCGATTTCCTCGACAGGTACAAGGCAAACATCAGGTTTGGTGATCCAAACCAAGGTCTATATGTGATAAGAACGGACAGAGACATTGTGTTGATACCAAGGGCTGAGAATGTTTTTTCTATTCGTATTTCTGGCTTGCAGAGTCTCAAAGGGAAGGTAGGAATAACAGAAAATTTGAACAGGAGTAGACCTGTTCCCTTTATTGCTAAAAGGTGCCTGGTAAGAGCTAATGAAAACAATTCCATTCCGGTTGTCATTGCTAATCTTTCAGAAACCGAATGTAAGGTAAGAAAGGGAAATATTTTAGGCCTTTTTAGAGTAAGAAACGAGAAAGATTTCTTCCCTTTGCTTCGAGCAAGCCCCCACAGTGTGATAAACGAGCTAGGCACGTGTCAGACAAGTACTGAGGCGTCGACAGCTGTGGGTGATAAGAGATATGAGCCACTCATGGCCGACAAAATACAGACGGTGGGGGGCTCATATCAAATGTCAGAGAAGCTCACGAGGGAACAACAGACTCAGCTACTTGATATTTTACTAAGATTTGATCAGGTTTTCCACAAGGAAGGGGTACCAATAATACACGCGGAGAATTATGAACATCGAATTGATCTGAAAGAAAATTTTAGACCTGTTAATAAAATGCCATATAGGTTGAACCCACAAATGACGACGATTTTGAGAAAGCTAGTGAAGGAACAGCTAGATTCTGGTATTATTGAAAAAACAGATGGTAGAGGTTTGTTTTCTAGCCCATGTTTTTTAGTAGAGAAACCAGGTTCGAGGAGGTCGGGAAACGTCAAACATAGGCTTGTCGTGGACTTTCGTTTTGTCAACACGGAAGTTTTACCTCAGGCTATACCCTTTCCAAGAGCTGATGAAGTAATATCTAGAGTTGGAGAAATGCGTGGAAAGTATTTTACCAAGGTCGATTGTTATAATGGCTTTTATCAATGTAAGTTGAGAAAAGAAGATCGCCATATAACAGCTTTTTCCACGTGTGATGGTATATTCCAGTATAGGAGTATGCCTATGGGTTTGAAGACAAGCCCTAAAAGCTTCAACGCTATGATGACTCGGATCTTGGAAGGGATCCCTAATGTTAGTTGCTATATTGATGACATAATTTTGGCGTCAGATAGCTGGGAGGAGCATCTCCTGAGTATAGATAATTTGTTTTCTACTCTTGTTAAAGCTGGCATTAGGTTGAAGAAGGAGAAATGTTTCTTTGGTCTTGAATCGGTTTCATTTTTAGGCTATGTGATTAACAGGCGAGGTCTCCAACCTGAGCATTGCAAGGTAGATGCTATCAGGAGCTTCCCCAGACCTAGGAAAGCCAAAGATGTGAAAGCTTTCTGTGGCCTGTGCAATTACTATAGAAATTTCATTCCAAATTTTAGTGAGCTTATGATACCTCTGTACCGTATTACCAGCAAA
Source organism: Sthenelais limicola (assembly GCA_942159475.1). NCBI lineage: Eukaryota > Metazoa > Annelida > Polychaeta > Phyllodocida > Sigalionidae > Sthenelais > Sthenelais limicola. The sequence goes on from OW804098.1 coordinate 68,736,854, forward strand.
AAGAGGGAGTTCAAATGGGACCCTGAAAGTGAGAGAAGTTTTGAGCTCGTCAAGAGGTCCATTTGTAAAAATGCCTTGCTACCACATCCAGATTATTCTAAGGAATTTTTTATCACAAGTGATGCAAGTAATTTTTCCCTTGGCTGTTCTTTAAATCAAAAGGATGAAAATGGGTTTCTTAGACCCATAGAATTCGCGGGAAGGGCCCTCACGAAATGTGAGAGGAACTATAGCTGTTCTGACAGGGAACTGGCTGGTTTGAAGTTTGCTATGGAAAAGTTCAAACATTATATCTGGGGGAGGCCCTTCTCCATATACACAGATCACCAAGCATTGCTTGCTCTAAATAGCAAGAAAAATCTTACTGGTAGAATGGCTAGATGGCTCGATTTTTTCAGTAATTTTGAATACACTATCCTATATCTGAAGGGCTCCCTAAACACGGTTGCTGATATTCTCAGCAGGCGAGATTACAGCCTTGAGGGAAAGGAGAGCCACGTGCCTCAGGGCAGGGGTCATGGTAAATCTGTGGCTTTTTCTGAGGTACATGCCATTAAATATTTCAGACCGGAAGATGTGGTACAAAATTATCCTGTAAGAATGTTTAGGCCACTTCCTATAATTTCCTTGAAGGAGGACCTCACAGTCATCGACCAAGAATGTGAGGAAGAAGCTCCTAGAATTCCTGTAGTGAGTGGGGAGAAAGCCATCATGGCTATTGAAACAAGATCCTCCACACGCCAGGATACGGACAGATCTAAGGAAAAGGCCCTCCAAAGATCAAGGGATCAGGAGAGGAAGAGGAAGCAAAAGGCTATAAAGAATAAACAGGCTAGGGTTAGCAGTAAATTGCCACATTTTTCTAGGTCTAAGATCAGTAAGAATGCCGACAGAAGAAAGGCTATAGCATCAGCCACCCCCCGTCTGTCAGGTGATTTATTTTCTGAGGAATTAACAGGAGGTGAAGCTGTGGGAGTGAAAGATCTGATTTCAGGACAGATGTCTGATCCTGCCTGTAGATCAATGATCAACTATATTAAGTCTGGAATGCTCCCCCAGGATAATGAGGAAGCAAGGCGGATATTGCTGTCCCAGGAACAGTTCTTTATGAGAAATGGCCTCCTGTGTCGAATTCCTGGGAAGCTGAGGTATAGACTGATACCACAGGTGTACCAGATTGTGATACCTAAGGATCTGATTAATAAATTCCTAGAAAGGATCCATAATGGGGTAGTCGGTGCACATGTGGGGATCACTAAGATGCTTCACTTGATCTCCAGCAGGTTTTTCTGGCCAACTATGGTAGCAGATGTGGAGAAATATGTTTCAATTTGCCACGAATGCCTTAGTTCAAAGAAGATGAATAGGACCATCCGCCTGCCCATGGAGATTAGGGATCCCACCCCACGCCCCTTCTCATGTTTTATGGTTGACTCAATAGGTACCATTACTAAGACCAAATCAGGAAATTGCTATATTCAAACCTGTATAGATATGTCCACAAAGTTCTTATTTGCTTGGGCCACTGATTCGATCAGTAGTGCAAGTTTTAGGAATGAATTCTTTGAGAAAGTGATCTGTTCTGTGGGTTGTCCAAGTAAGATTTATAGCGACAACGGGACGACATTTACAGGGAAGGATTTCACCTTATTCTGTAAAAAGTTTGGAATAGAACAGATTTTCTCCTCTCCCTGGAAGCCATCTTCAAATGGGCTCATTGAAAGACAAAATAAATCGATGGGAGAGAGGCTGCGTACCTTCTGCTTGGCAAATGCAGAGAACTGGGATCTATATGTCCCAGGAATTGTTATGGCCCTAAATGCCACAGATAGTTTCAGTGCTGGAATAGCCCCTTATACACTGGTGTATGGGCGTGAATGTCAAATTCCTTCTCAGGCATGTCTGATAGATGTGAAAGATACGATCAAACCAATTCTGGAACATCTGTTGGACGCGGATGAGAACAGGGAAAAATTGACACAGCTTGTAGAAAGAAACATTGAAAGATCTAATGTTAATATGAAACAAAGGTATGACAGAAAGATTCATTTGGACAATATTGAACCTGGTTGTGTGGTGTATGCCAAAGTTCATTTCTTCAAGAAGGGTTTGAGTGCTAAGATACAGAGCCAGTACTCTGGACCTTATTTGGTAGTGAGAAGGCCATCAAAATTCACTGCAAAACTGAAGAACTTGAGCAGCGGCAAGATATTGAGTCGGCCTGTGCATGTTCAATTCCTTAAACTGGTAAATAAGAAATATACTCGAGATTTCCTCAAGAAATTGTTGGGGAAATAAGTTCATTTATTTTGTTTTTATTCTAGCCATTGTCTGGGCGTGTGGATATCAGGGCTTATTGGGGAATGGCCCATCGGTAGAAGCAAGCCTAGGCAGCTTTTGTTTCATCGGGAGAGCGGCCGACTGACAGAGTGGCGTTTTTCACGGCACGGGAGCGAGCAGGTCCCGACGAGCGTCGTCGGGGAAGCAACAATGCGGTGTGCAGTAGCATTCCCTATGTGGATATATTTCCAGCTGGAAAGTGTCAATCTGGACACCTCTTGTCACCCGCCCATAGGCGCTAGCGTGTTGAGCGCGTACACCTGTTCACTCCGACGTCCGCGCTTTCAACTCTAGGCCTATAAATAGCCGGCTGCTCAACGTTAATTTATCGCCCAGTCGGGAGTATGGGCATGATGCTCTCCCTTGCTAGACACTGTGTATCACCACGTCTAGCAATAATGTGATGCTTTAGGCACTGCCTGGAGAAACAGCAACCCCGATCATTTAATTTTTATTTTTTATTTCCCAGTTCGGAAGAAAACGCTCTGTTTCAGAGCGATTTGGGATTATATTTTTATTTTTTATTTATTTTCTAGAAACCATTTGGTTGCCAAATACTGCAAACCTTTTGCAGTTTGGTCGCTTGGCATCATTTTCTGCTAATTTTGCTGCGGATGTGTGCCAACCCTTGGCAACTTGGAAGAAAAAATTTGCTTGGTTGCTGAATCTCAAACCAACAATCTGGCTTGCCTGAGGTGTCATTTGGGGGAGATATTGTGCTTAAATCCCTTCTGTTTTGTAGTATGATGAGTGTTTCTGTTCCTTGGTGAGTTTCGGACTATTTTTATGACAATTGCAAGGGTTTTGGAGTAAATTTTTTGTGCGATTTTGAGCGTTTTTCTTGAACTTTTGAAAAACTTTGAAATTATTTATATTTCTAAAGTTGATATTTTTGATCTGTTTTAGTTCTAGTACAGAATGTGATGACTTTAGGCCAATTTCTCTGGACTTTTTCTTAGTCATCACCATGTAAGAACGTTTGTGAGCCAATGAAGCGAAGATTTTAGGGGAGAGGACATGTAAATTTATTCAAAGAATTCTTGTCCATTCCTCCCTTGAGGCTTGTGTTAACTGTGGATGATTTGAAAGGAGAAATCTCGCCCTGAAGGGACTAAAGGTAGGATTTGGACAGTCGTAGGTACCGTTGCTAGAGTGGGATGAGCCTCAGTGCAGAGGAATGCGCGTGGCGTGGGCGTTGCTTGGTCCTTCCCTCAGGGGGGCGTGGCATCGCTCATGCTGCAAACCTCTCGTGCATCCCACAAGCCCTAGTGTTCCCTTGATGGAATGGGCCTGGGTCACCTACTGAGCCAGCAATGAGGGGTTGGGGGCTGTATTGAAACCCCCCTGACACTTAATCTGGACGTGGCCAGGCCTAGTACCGCACCAATCCACCCTGGAGGGGTTAATGTAATGGGTACTACCCTAAGGTTTCTCTGACTAGACCACGATCACTCAAGGTCTGGAGATTCAAGATGGATAGACGGAGGTAGGAGTTGCTCCCTGATATATTTTTTCTTTTCATCTTGATTTCTCTTGTAATTGGTTACCTAATTCGTCGTTCGACTCATTTAAGCGTCCATGCTAATGATCTAGAAATGATTTCTAGGAACTTTAAATTATTTATTCTGTACTTAGATTTTATTTTTTTCTGAAACTTAAGAACTTTGCCACTCCCCACATAGACAATGGGGATCGTGTGAAGCCAATGTCTAACTGAATCAAGTAGATAGACTTTGGTTTTAGTTATTGTACTTTAGTTAACCCTTTTTCTTTACGTTTTTATCTTTTGTTTTTGACTTTTTGCAATTGTCTGAGAGAGTGTCTGATTTTTCTTCAACTTCAGCGTGCTTTTCCTGCTGGTCGTGGCGACTGTGTCTGTTACGGGACACAGGCTGCGACAAAACCTGGGTGTTTTCCTGTTCAAAGAGCAAGACATCGTGGTCAATTGCCAACAGAAGTCAGTGATTTTGGACCTACCCTTGCCTAGGGTAGAAGACCCTGTTATGCCTTCCCTTTGCGATTCTGTTAGACTAGGAATACAAGAGGAAGATTGTGTTGCAATTAATTTTATGCAAAATCGTCTATATAGGATTGCAAATGGGACATTTTTCAAGTTTTCTTCTATTATGGAAACTTTGAAGGCTGATTACTCTGCAAGGACAAAACGATCTGTCTTGCCTGGGGTAGGAAAGGTTGCTCGAAAACTTTTTGGTGTGGCCACTGAGGATGAATTGGCTGACTTCAATAAAGCAGTGCGAATAATGTCAGGAGGAGTTGGAACTATTGAGGAAACACAAGAGGCAAGAGATAAGGTCATCAATGGACTTGTATTAAACACAAATTTGCTGTTGGATTTTTCTTTGGAACATTTACTGGAAGTAGACAATTTGATTTTGAACTTAACTGCGACTATTGGTACTGTGGCTAATACTAGCTCTGGAGAGCTCCTGTCGGCCATACGATTCATGCACCTAAACTTCAGAAAGCTGTCTTTCCTCTCTGCAACCACCCTTGACATCGTGGCCCAGGCCCAATACGTGGGAACAGTGAGGAAAGTACTGACAGCGATCGAGGGTTTATTGGAGGGGCATGTGTCGTTGGATCTCGTAGAGGACAGGAGTCTGGACAGGGCTAGGGGAGTCTTGCGGAGGTCCTTGCCTGAAGGTTACCATATGGTAACTACTTTGGACAGGGATTCGCTGCTAAATTTCCATGTGGATAGAGATCGAATTTTTATTTCTTTAGGGGTCATTGTGGCTCCTAGAAAATCGATTTTTTCTCTCTTTAGACCCATTTTTATTCCCTTGCCCCTACATAGCCATTCTCACAATACCTCTGGATTTACTAAACTGGTGTTTGCCTCAAAATATTTTGCCATCTCGAAGGACCAGAGCCAGTACTTGGAACTGAACAGTGAATTTATGGAAGCTTGTGTCAACTTGGATTATGGTAGGTTTTGCAGAGAATCTATTATTTTGAGATCTATTAGACTTTGGTCATGTTTATCGTCCCTATTCTTTGATAATGTAACTTCAGCCCTTGAACTATGCCCTTACCACTCGTTCCTCAACGTGCCTGTGCCCCTGACACACCTATCAGTGGGTAATGACAGCCATGTCATCGTCGGGGCAGGCCATACAGCGAGGTTTGAGTGCCCTGGGGGTCATAACAAGGAGATTAGTGTCCCCCCTTTTCTTGTTGTGTCCTTACCCTGCCAGTGTATTTTGAAATTCGATAAGGTTGTGTTGGAAAATAATCAAATTAACTGTGAAGAGCCAGAAATTGCTCATATTAGTATCAAAACAGGTTTTAATATGCCTATGGCTGCTTCTTTTGGAATCGATATTTTAAATATCTCTGGGGCAGAAATCTTTCATGCTCCAGTGGAATTAAATTTACCCTCCTCCGAGGACATTAGGAAACATTTAGGCCACCTTGGAGACGATTTAATAAATAAGGGTATCGACTTAAGACCAGCGGTAAAGGACATGATGGAAAAGCAACAAAAAGTAAAGAAAATTTGGGATAACTTGAAGGTAAATCTGCAGAATCTCCCTAAACATCAGTCGGTGGGCATTACTGCCACCATGATCAGCCTTTTTAACACGATAATGTGTGTTTATTTATTCTGTAAGATGCATCGTTTGGGAGCTATTTTTCCAATTGTGCGCCAGACAGATGCTTTTGCTATTATGAATTTAACTGATCTGGAGGCTGCTAATGTCGTTTTTTCACCGAGTGCCAAGTCTATCACTGATTCTTCCTTTAATTATTATTCTTTTTACTACGATTATTCTGGTTATTTGGTCTCCATTTGCCTCTGTATTATGCTAGTATTTGTCTTAAAAAAGATTTGGACCTATAGAGTTTTCTTGAACATGATTTGCTGTGGGGGAAGAAACGAGATGTTGGACACCCCCATGCTTCACTTGCGTTTACAGAGCAGTGGAAACTCTTTCGATTTTCCGTTGGTCAGTTCAATTTTTTCTCATAATGCTATGGTCAAGTCTCTTGCTCCTGTAGTAATCTCTGCAGAGGCAGAGATTTCTTGCTGCCATTTGAGGAGATTTATTTTCCTTGAATGGAGTGATGACCTTTTAGTACCCAGTCAAGGCAAAGTGTTTAGAGTAACTTTGCCGACAGCTGTTAAAATACCCTTTTATTCCTCTTTTAGGCTAAAAACAGCCTTGGCAAGTCAGGAGAAGATTTGGGCTCTATTTTGGGTCCCAAAGAACTCTAGAACTGTGCAGATTTTATTAAAAACCCCCCTCAGTCGTTCGAAAAGAGGTTTAACCTCGAGTACTATCTCATTAGCAAGTGTGGGAAATGGGGCAGGTCTGAGAAACAAATGTGTTTCTTTCTCAGATCTCCATGAGAGAGATGAGAAAGACGTCTAGTTTCTTTCCTGGAAGCAGTTTTTTCTGTGGATTTATTGTTTTCTCTCTTGTCTAATTTGCTATGTGGACTGATACAGCTGTTTCAGTGTGTGACCGAGTATTTGGGTCACCCAGTTGTGGTGACTGGGGTCACAGCACGGCCCCATGAGGTATTTTTATTATTCTGCCAACTTAGAAGGTATCTGACCTTGTTTCTCTGGTGTATGGTGTATTTATAGCTGGGTATTTGAATGAGGAAGCAAAACAATAACATCTGTTTTGTGGGTCTCACTTACAGCCGTATGTGCTGCTGATTGTACTGTTTATAATTTGCCTTAACCATGTTTTTGCTTCCAGGGGTTTCCTCAGATGTTTCTTTTTGTTTCCATGTATTTTAGATTTTGAACTTTTAAACATTTAAACTTGATTTTCTCGTTGATAACTTTCAACGATTTCTCAGATCCAGGCTTTTGGGTCTGTTTTCCTATTTTCTGTATTTCTTTGAAACGATTGCTTTGTCTTTGTATTGTGTGGTGTCGTTGTACTTATATGTATTTGCTGACCTGTTTTTGCCACGATATCTCACAGATACTGAGTCAGTTCCTATTGGGAACTACCATACATATGTGTTTTGATTCACAGCATGGCTCTCTCGGCAGACGCCATTGAGTTAACATTGCGCCCATTTTGTGTTGGTCGCCATAGACGACCCATATTATGTTTCACTGACCGGGCGCTATAGGCAGTCATGCTGAGAGCGGGGACGTCATAGGCGGCAAGGTTAAACTTGTTAGCTCTATACAGCAAGGTTGGTGTATGTAAACACGCTCTGAATGATCTATTATTCTGGCACTTATGTAAGGCTGGAGAGAGCGGTTTTGTCTTGCTGTTAGCAATCTTTGGTTGACTTTTCTTTTTTTATGTTATTCTTTATTAATTTGCCTTCACTTTTGTGAAACTTTTTCCTTTTAAAAACTATTTATTTTTATGTCTTATTTATTTTTGTAATTATCCCATCCTTTTGGAGTTTGCTTTTTGGCTTTTTGCCTTGCCTATTGGCACTTTTCTCTTGATTTTGATGACAATCATCCACACAAGGTCGTGTACATGCCTGAGTGATCATTCACAGGGCATGACACGGCATTGTGCAAGTTTGGAGGAGATGTGTTTGTAGGCTAGTCATAGAGAGTTTACAAATTATTACGAAGTCACTTTTAAACGTTTTTCACTGCAGATAACTATCCTTTACCCCACTTATTTACCTTTATTTTTTTGCCTTTTGGCCAGACACCCTTGTTGTCACAAAATTTTGTGTTACCTAGTGCATTTTTTCAGTCTTCACGAGGCTAAAAATGCCTCTCACTAGGCCGAGCTTCACGAAAATGGACTTTACTTTGGGCCCCCCTAAGAGCCCAACGGTTGGTCCTCTCTACCAAGCCCCCAAATCAGGGATAAATTGGATAGGTATCGTCGCAGTGATTTTTATTGTTTTCTTTTGCTTACCAAAGATTGTTAGATGTCTTTATAAGGTGTATTTGTGTTTGAAGGCCTGTTGCCTTTGCTGCTGCCGCCGAAAGGTCACCAGCAAGGCCAACAAGATTTGCCTCCGCCTCCAGCAGGGAGAAAGGTATATTGAGATTTTTCTCTCTTCCACTATTTTTGAGAGAGAGTCTTTCTCCGCTGCTGAAGCCCCTAGAATGTCAGGTATCTATGCAGATAGGGGCTGCTATCTCTTCTCCTCAGTAGCTCTCCGATGGACTGGACCTATCAGGCTAGTACACCAAGGAGGGCTGCTGGAGATCGATCTGCCTCGACAGAGATCTCTCACCTGCACTAAGTACAGAGTGCTGGCTGCCATGCTGGAGGAAGGCGAGGTTCGCTGGACTCTGGTGTGGAAGCCAGTACAAGGAAACCCAATGGAATTGGAGGTGGTGTAGAGTGTGAGGCAGGCTGATCTTTTCTCTCTCTCCCCTGAGAGAGAGAGGGGGAAGAGAGTGATTCTCACTTATGTGAGCTTTTTGTATATTTGTAGCATATTTTAGTCTTCTTTAAAGTTTCATGTACGGATAGCGTTCTGCTGTATTGTTGTATTCTCTTTATATTTTCTAAGCAGAAGCAGGAAACAATTATGTTTCACTCTATCAGAGTTATCATACTTTTATTATTAATTTTGGTCTTTTAAGGAAGTTTCTGTGCGGGCCGGTGTCAGGCCCCGTATTCACTGCGCCTTGCCGGTCTCTCTACGGCCAGGATTTATGTTTAGGGCGGAATGTGTAGGTGCATACGCCGGCGCTGTCATTTGAGAAGGCCGGTCGCCGACGCAGGCTCTCGCCTTATGCCATCCCTGCGCGGCCGGTCAAGTGTTCGAGTTAATGATTTCACAACCTTTCTGTTAGACCTTACGTGTATCTTAGCTTGTCATTGTTTTCTCAAATGTCTAGTAATTGCTTCCATATACCATATTTAGGAAAAAGAATCCGTATGTGATCGCCTTCTTGATTGTTCTTTATTTAATTATTACTCTTAAATATTATGTATTATTTGTTCTTTTAAGCAGGTGTGCTTTATGGAGGATCGTCGGGGTAGCGAGGGGGTGATGCTATACAGCCAAGATCATCCTAGCCCCTCCCTCCATGACTCACACCTGCCATTCATATTGCCTTGGGCCTATCATGGATAGAGCCCCTCCCACCTCCAGGAGTAGCACGTGAGCTGCTCCTGTGAGGGTTGTTGTCTAATAAAATATACAATCAGTTGGTAACGGAATCTGTACGTGTCTGGTCGTCCTTTCTCCTTATCTCCTATTCACATTAGATTTTAGAAGTATCCACGATCTCGACTATATAATACTAGGGGTCACCGACAATCGGTCAAGTGGATACCGGGCGACCGACAATCGGTCACCAGGTGACCGACAATCGGTCACCCTCTTCATTTCGTCGGTGGGTTGTCGTGACCCCCTCCCGACAATAATGTAAATTTACATTATTGTCGGGAGGGTGACCGATTGTCGGTCACCTACCATTTTTTTCTTTTTTTCTTAACATGTATTTATGGTTATAGTGAGTGTTGTTATGACCTTGGATACTTTCGGTGGACATATGTGAACAATGTGAAGTACATTTGTACATTTATTTTAAGTTTATTTTTATCGTTTCACTTGATTTTTTATTCATTTTGGGTCATTTGGGGCATATTTTACTGCCTATTTCGATATGTGGGTGTTTTCCTGGTTATGACCATTTTGGTGAGTGGTTTGGAGTTCATCTGTACATTTATTTTTATCATCTGTATTGATTTATGATTTATTATTGGTACTTTTAGTGATTATTATGACTATTTTGACTTAAAAAGTGGAAATACATAGGAGTCTTTTGGGGAACGTTTTCTTTTCTGGGATGTATATGTACATGTATATTCTATCACTAATATTATGTAATAAGACCGCTTTAAAAATGTGTGATGTAGTCGTGGATCTTTTTTTGCCAGTATTTTGCCAGTCTCACATATTAGCCAAGCATCATCTCCAGACTCTACCAAACTCCCCACGAATGGAACATACCTGATAATGGCAACGATGGGAAATACCTTAATTTTAAATGGAAAGAAAGCTTGTAAATCCTCACTTCAAGAGCAGAACCTCCTTGCCATGTCTATGTATGCTGGCACATCGCCCCATCTTTGATAAGGGGGTTATTCGGGACAACGCATGGGTGATAAATTATAGACCAATACATCGTTTACAATTGCTTAAATTTATGATTATTTATTTGATGTTTTTTCATAAATTAATCAGGGCCTAACTCAGAAATCATTGCGCCTAAAAAGTTAGCTTTCAATGTCTCCTACATCATCCACTTGGTTGTTTTAAGGTATTCTAGAAAATGTAATTTATGTGAATTTATGAAGAAAAAAATAGAACATACTGGTGGTCAACCTTAATATCATTAAGCATATGAATTGCTTCTTATGTGTGGGCAGGTGGGTGGTTGGTGTAATCATGGTGATTAACATGTATAAGGACGAGGGGGTAGAGTAAGAGAGAGAGAGAGGGATTGAGAGGAGAGAGAGGGAAGAGGGAGTAGAGAGCTAGAGAGCAAGAGAAGGATGCATAACATAATTGTGTTAAATACCCGAATATGTCTACTTGACCTTGCATGCAACCACCTATATTTGGTATATTTAATTATAATGAATAATAGCTAGAAATAGTAAATTAATGTACATTTTTATTTTTGAATTAATACATCCCCCTTTCGGATTGCTTTTAATCTCATTCCACATACTTCATATTGCGGATATATTTAGTTCAATACCTTTTCTATACCTTTTCTATGTTGAAAATATATCGCGGAGAGTTTGGTAGAGTCTGGAAATCGATTCTTTGCTGATATATACTAGTATGTAGAAATATGACCAGAAATGTTCATACACTAATGAATCAAAAGATTCAGAAACTGTCAGCATCATGTAGAATTATCCAGATCCACAGAGGTCTCGCAAGACTGGCCATTTTGCTAATCCTATATATGTCGATTTTTTAGAATTATATAGAGGAGAATATATATTTTCATGCTTAATCGTACAAGTGGATACCAGTTACCGACAATCGGTCACCCCTAGGTGACCGATTGTCGGTCACCAAAAAGCCACTTTTTGTCGTACAAGTAAATACCAACCGACGGCAGCCACCGACGACAGCCACCGACAATGGCAGGTGACCGATTGTCGGTCACCCGTGGCCAGTTTGTCGGTGGTCATTTTGTCGTACAAGTGGATAACGGGTTTTAAGGTCCATTCTCATTGCCCCGACCAGCCGGCCGATTATAATGCATTGTATTTTTTGTCGTGCAAAGGCCGTACACCAAGTCGGCCGTTGTAATGTGAATGGGCCTTAACATTCACTCACTCAATCTTGATAGAGAATATTAGATCCAAGTATACCTTTAGGTTCAACTCGTCCATAAGCAATATCAGAAATTCAATCATTAATTTAAGTGTCTTCAAAAAGGCATACATATTATTGAATTTGACTATCACAAAACTCTTAATTTACTTTCTAACATAGACTTGCGCAGAAAGGACGGCTCGTGATAATCGGTTACATCTCAGGCTATGAAAGTGATGCTGGTGTGCCCCTGGAGCGAAACTTTAGTACACTACCATCCAAGGTGGGTTTCTTAAAAGTTTTCATGGGATTTAAATGTTGTGAGAATGTGCGCATTCTAAGGCATTGGTGGCTCCCCCTACCGTCGGGCACTGGTTACCAATTCCCCCACAAACCCTTTCTCTTCCTTCTGCACCAAATCCAAACTTCGCCATTACACTATAATTTAATTGATCCCACCCACCCACACCAAATACCAAAAATTAATGGTCACCAGCTCCCGTCGGATCTCATAACCAAATATTTTATCTCATTTTACAACTTTTATTACTACAATATCAATTGTGTAACAGTAATTCCCTAGCGACATGTTTAATAATTATCCCTCCTAATAATTAAACTTCACTTCAAATCATTTACAAAATATTTTACTCAACTTTATTAATTATTCCGTCTCAATTTATACCAAACCTTATATAATTTTTTAAATAAAATATGTCGTCGCCCAGGTCTGCCTTTATCATTTTATTCAACTCTCTTATATAATCTGGGGTTTCACGAATGTCACATTGTCACATTGGATAAAAGAACAACCAAACGCATGGCACAAACAACAAAATATACAAGTCATTTTCCAGTCATTGTCGCTGGCTTAGTGGGGGGACTGGCTATATTGAATTGAATTTAATCAAATAAACCCTTATTTGATTGAAATCTTTAAAGCTGTCTCTACACCAGTCCCGATTCTGTCTCACAATACTTGCAATACTAGCCAATAGCAAAAGTTCCCGATGGTAGCGATGCAACCAGGTATCTGTCCTGAGTATCGGCAATGCCTCTACACTGGCGATTACAATCGCCGACACGTCGGCGACGCATATAAATTCAAACATGTTTGAAATCGTCGGTGACTGTCGCCGACAGTTGCCGATAGCTTCAAGTGTCGGGAGGCCGTCGGGAATGCCTCTACATTACTCCCGACAGTTGGCCGATAAAATAATCGGCAAGTATCGGCAACTGTCGGCGATGCACAATCTGGACTGGTGTAGAGACAGCTTAACAATGAACTACATCTCCGCTATTTATCAGCAGTTGATTTTTAATCAAACAGATGGGAGAGTCAGTTGGCCTAGTGGGTCCGGGCCTTCATATTATAGTATTTAATATACAAATACCACTAATATTTCTAAATATGTGTCAGTAAAATAACTTACACATCGAGCTTGTGAATAAATAGATTTTCATAAGATTCCCGAGTTACTGATAAACACATTGCAGTTCCTTGATCCAAGAGAAGAATATTACTGTTCTTGGCTCTTGGGTGGAAAAAACAAAGCACAACCGGCACAACCTAGTTTGCATTGACGTATGTCAACGAAATCAACGCTGTTGATATCAACACATGCTTGATATTGACGAGAGGGCTCCCGTCGAAGTCCCGTCGAGCTCCCGTCCCTAGTAATTTCCATTTTCCGCCTAATTTAGCAGAATTTACTAAATGTGTAGAGCTGCCAATTGTACAATTTCTGACGTACTGACCCATATGGTATAAAGGCATTTATTTGACTGATTTCACTTCTTATGCTTTCTTTCTATAGCTTCTCGCAAGGTCGGCTAGCATCCGTGGCTTTTTGTTGTTTCACTTTGCACAATATTACCGTGAATACCTTGGGAAACTGACGAAAGGTGTGATGTCTGGAAGTGTGGTTAGTACTGTCGACAATGGAACCAATTCTACCGCAGGGCCTTTCCAGGGCCTAAACGCTGTTTATGATGCTGTTGATGTAAGTATTTCTTTATTTCTGATTAAAATATTGTAAGGCAGAGAACATCATTCATGGCTACGTCGTGAGACGGTCGCTAAATTTATTTCATGATAAGAATTTGTGAGAAATATTAGTCCATAATGGTTTAGTTAGTGGGAATCGTTCATAAAATATCATTTTGAATGTCGTTTTATGTTTCAGTTAATTCATTACATTAAAGTAATGCTACTATTAGCACATACCTTTATAGGCCAATCAGAGATGCACAAATAGTAATTTATATGTCATAAACTATATAATATGGTGAAATCAATAATGGTTAGAATTATATTAAACTATGAAGCATACCTTAATTTTTAGAGCTCAAAAGGCTTTACTGGGATATTTTACATCGCCAGTGGTACGCGATACTTTGTTTATAGAATGGGTGAAACTGGCTGATAATGGATAATTCGCTGTCACCGATTCTCTCCAATAAAAATATAACGGAAAGATTAGGTTAAAAACCAGTTCAATACAACCGAACAGGTTCTTTAAATCAATGCAATACCAAAATGCACTCGATGTTATTTATCATTTATTCAGCGGAATTTAGTAAATAAGCATGTAAATTTGCTGATTATGCGTGTATATGACCATAATATCTTGATTTTTCCAGTATCTATATACCCGGAACAGTATTGGCAAAATCGTGGTAGAGATTCCAGAAGAGTAAAGGAAGTATTAATTCAACTATATGCATCTCCATCAGATGTTTTTGCCTTCTCTAGGTGTTCTGAATATCATTATCAGCTTTAAATCTAGTGCTGGATGAGCTTTCCACTTGTGTTGGAATTGTGTTGCGTCCAATGAATTCAATAAAGTTATTGATGTATTCAATTGCGTGTGGTTGTTCTTTTATCCAATCGGACCATTGATATCAACTAATTGTTGTTAATTACTACCTTGAACAGTCTTGGCGCTATGCCAACCTTATGCACATATTAAAGCTCTATAATGCCTGGCTTCAGCGGATAATTTTAACAAAAAATCATCCCAAAGATGAACCAGTATGATGTCCAGCGATGTAGTTAGTAAAGTCGATGATGGTACTAATTCTCTGTCAGCCTCCATTGTAAACTGTATAATATTATATAGCTCTTTATAAATCAAGCCAGGAGCAATGTGCCTTGATCCTTGATCCTCGATGGCCGTTTCATAATTGTTCTTTTCCTGGAGAAAAATTACTTGGACGGCAAGATCTCTGACAAGGACGATGAGGGGGCTGTTGATGGTACCACGGTACTAAAAAGAATAGGTGGAGATAACATAGAAATACAAGTAATATTAAGCAGTCCAGCTGCAAAATTGCAACAAGTTTCTATTACTAATGAAAACTGAACTATCTAATTTTACAATGATAAACTTGACTTGAATTTATTTATGTACACTGACATCACAGATGAAGACATCAAGACATCAGCAAGACATGAGGATGACATATAAAGAACTTTAAAACTCATGAAAAGAGAAATACGAACAATGATAGACTCAATTGACTATAATAATAATAAATAAGAATAAAATTGCTGAAACAACGAACAATCAGAGACACTATGAAGGAATTAATGAAGCAATTATTTATTTATTTTAAGGGTCGCCAGGAAAACCTAGTTTTTAGAGGGTGTTCACCCTATTTTAATGCATTACAATATATGTACAATTTTGAATGTGAAATAGTCATATGTATAATATGTGTTGAAATAAAAATGATTATATATATATATATTATCCAAGTTGCTATGTTATCCTCCCTGTTGACGCTTGTAATATGATATTTTGATCTTAAAGCAGTACAAAGTTGTATTTTAGGTATTAAATGACATAATAAAGAAATCCCTTTTAAGCGTATTTTGTGTTAGAAATTCAGTAATGTGAAATTCTTGTAAACAATTCATATTATAGGCGACACATGAGAACATTCTAGTTATCAAAAAAATGTGTATAACTACTTTATGTTAAATATGTAAATATATAAAGTATTGATTCTTAAAATGTCACAGCCTGGATAAATATTTCAAACAAACATGTTATCAGAGGAGTCGAGCTGGCAACATAGGCCAAGTTAGGGAAGTTGAGTGCCCATTAGGCCAAGAAAACAAGTAACAAACCTGGCCTTTTTCAATTTTATCAATGATTCCCTAAGGTAGATGAAAGAGATCGTGTTATTCTAAACGAATAACGTGAACATGATTTGTTTTTAAACCCGGAAAAAAAAAGAATTCCATTCACTTGGCAAACACCATGGATGCTTAGACCTGTAGATTTTCAGATTTGAAGGCAGATAATCAAGACATATTGGACTTCCTTGAATTTCTTTAGATTTTGTTTGTTTGTGTGTGTGGGAGGGGGGGGGGCTATTTTGCCATTTATTCAGCAGCAATTTATTGTAAAAGAATGACAATCTGTGGTGCAATGTATCAGCTTCTTGATATTCCCATATGTAGGCATGCAGTGCTATCGTAATATTAAAAAGTTGTTGTCAATTTCATCAATACCAAATTCTAAACGCGTTGAAAATGCAATGTAACTACACCTCCTACAACGAGATATGCAATCTTTGAAAACCATATTGATTTTACTCAACATTCTGTCATTAGTAAAACGCCAACTAGGAAGGGAATCAATATAAGAATAATATTTTAATACACAATGAAGAAAAATGAATAATTGTTATCACATAAACAGCAGACATCAGATAAGGATGTCAGTATCATAATGTTCGGCGGGATGTGTCTGTGTTAAACAAAGCAAGCTGCTACCAGTTGTTCCTCCATTTAAACAACTCCCAGTGCTTTCATCTGCGACTCCTGACTAGACTCTACTACCTAGCTTAGTAGGGAAGGTAAGTTCTAATTTTCTCTTAGATATTATTTCAATATGAGAGTGGTTTACTGGGTGCTCTTTATTAAAGCTTCATTTTCAGCTATTATGACTAACACAATCTTACCAAATTCACCCATATTATGACTTATCATCACGACCAAATCATGGAATAAATAAATTTATTTATATACAACAAGTGTCTAACATCTGTATAGAGTAAATTTGACTGTTGGTCTCGTAAATTGTTCACAAGGAGGTTTTTATTCTATATATATTATTGCAAATAATATCCATATCCTGTATTGTAATATATTGAATATACTTTAGCAACCGGAGACTAACCTTTAGTGTACGACAGGACTTGTTTGTGGTTAAGCATTTATATTAAATCTGCCAGTGTCCTGTTATATGTATGTTTCTCAGACTGGAATCCTGGGTGAAGGGTGTGTGGGGGGGGGGGGGGAGGAGGAGGAGGGATCTGCTGTGCCCTGGAATGGGAAAGGGGTATGAGCATAAATGTGGTGTTTGGTCACTGGCAGACAGCATGCCTCATTTTAACAGATTATGTATACTCCTGCTATGCAAATAATTTTTTTTGGGGGGGTATGCAAATAATAGATAAGACGTCCTCTCCCTATGCTTAAGGCAAATTCACTCTCTGTTGTGTTTATCTGCCTCCCTCACTTATATGTTAGGGAAGAGGAGGGTGTGGGATCCGCATTGGGGACTAGGTCCGAGACTGTAATACATATAACTTTAACTTTCTGGGCAGGAGAGAAGACACCACTGGGCAGAGGTATCAGAAGGTGAGTGTGGTTCTGTAGAAATGCTTGTTTATTAATGATTTGTGGGTAGAGTGACTTTGCGATGTTTGCCTGATGTTTTGTATTATCATTTATGTGGGGACAAGGTCACAGTATACGGGTCTAACATGAATTTAAAATCACTAGTGTATCTGTATGGAAATGTTCTGAATAAAATTTCTTTAAAAAAAATCCCCCTGCTAGGTCTGGTGCTGCTTAAAGAAAGTAAACTTCAAAATATAATCATGGCTGCAATTAACTGAGCACGATTGAGGGGAGCGGAGAGGGAAAGGATAGATGAGAGAGAGACAGATATAGGAGGGTGTCATGGAAAATCTTGCTACCCCCCTCCCCACCATACATACACCTATAGATTTCAGTCCCTTGATTCGAAATACAGCAGATAATTTAATCTTATCATTAAGTTCCTCAAATGTTACTTAGTGGAACTTGCCAGATTATATTTAATCAGAAAGCTCACATAATAAGATTTCAGTTTGACGGCGAGTATAATTATATTGTTTTTCAATTTTGACTACCTGTTAAACCCCCTTGCTCTCCCTCCCCCTTTCTTCCTTCAATTCGCCACTTAAATACATCGCCCATCCTTCACCTGTCCTCCTTCTCCTCGATCCCCTTCCTTCCTCCTCCTCACATTCTCCTCCTGTCCTCGTCCTCCTCCCCTCACTCCGCTCTCCCCCATGCAATAAAAACTATGCAACTCACTAGGGTAGGGAAATACCCTTGTCAGGAACTGGGAAGAGGATGTAATTTGGGTCGGGATTCGGGATTTAAATGGGCCTACGGGATTTGGGAAAGGGATTCAGAGCCGAATTCATTGTAGCCAGGTAGGGATTGCAAAGAGAAAAACGAGATTGCAAATAGAAAACCTGCGGGATTCGGGAAATGGGGCTTATATATAAAAACGGGAAACCGGATTTAAGGGTTAGTTTTCCATACCCTGTCACTACATATATCTAACCTTTTAATTCTTATACTTTCTATTGGCAAGGATGTAGTTTCCTCATGGATGGGGAGAGGGAGGGGCAGAAGGATGGGAGGGCAGAGGGAGGGCTTAGGGCGAAAGGAGGGAGAGAATAGGTTGGGGGATAAAACTTGGAATAAAAATATGTAATATAGTCCTAGGCCTACACAACGAAAAAGTTGAGGGAAAGAACTTTAAAATGATAACATGCTTTTGGAGTTGAGTGCATTGAAACTATTAAAGTAAACAGGAGGCTGAATGTAAACACATCAGAACGATGAAACAACTCTCCACTGTAATGGTTAAATACAGGTTAACTAACAAGTTGGTTGAAAAAGCATGAATATTGCACAAGTTGCATAGCAATGAGTGCAATATTCTAAGCGACGGAAACTAACAAGTTTTATTATAGGGAGGAGAAATCTGATGGTATTATCCTCAAAACTATCAAAGATCAATAATTCATTACTGTACAAATGCCAGACCAGGTGGAATGCTTTAAAAACCGAAGCTCACCTAATCACAGACAAGTTGTCATTCAAAAAGTATACTGATAAGCTCTTAAATCCGTTCTGATCGGTAACTATCTACCATTAATTTCAGTATTACTAACTTATAAATACAATTCACATATGAATTCAAAGCTGATGTAAAAGCCATCACTGGATGAACAAGGTAACCTGTTCTGGTACCTATACATCCATTGATTGCTGGAAACAATCAGAACTAAAACCCTGCTGATCAATCATGTTGCAAATGTACTTTCCCTGTATAATAATAGCCTGTAAGCACTCTAAAAATGTAGTGTAAGCAGTTATGTGTCAATACTCCTGCACTTACTTCGAATAGTCAAAACCCACAACTGAAATATTATCTCGACTTGAACTCTTGACAGGAGATCACTTTAATGAATGCGAATAATTCTAGCGCTAGCATAGATGTTGCTAACTTCATCAAATAACTCATGTACAACATCTTCCTAGAATGTACACAGTTCATTAATCCCTGTATATCTTCTAGATATGTAGTATATCAAACTTAAACGAAGAAACTCTCTATT
This sequence comes from Sthenelais limicola, assembly GCA_942159475.1. Classification (NCBI taxonomy): domain Eukaryota; kingdom Metazoa; phylum Annelida; class Polychaeta; order Phyllodocida; family Sigalionidae; genus Sthenelais; species Sthenelais limicola. The sequence continues at coordinate 68,756,156 of OW804098.1, forward strand.
GTTAAAACCCTAGCCATTGGATATTATCATGACTTTACATCTGTACCATATTCTGTTACTCTTCATAATCATCACATTTACCACCGTAATTACATTATTATAATTTATTGTTATCGTTATCGTTGCAACACAAAAATATTCAAGGTATAAAACTCAAGGCACTCTTTGGAAGAACTGATCACAAGGGCCTGTCCTTGCGATCAGACATCGAACGACCTGACTTTGTATTACCATCGACAAATAAAAGAATCCCTGAATTGAATTGAATTGAATTATATACTATATGAACCAACAAGATTTATTATATACTAGCAAATACCCGTGGTACGTACATGATTTGCTAGTAGGGCGTTGTCGCTCACATGGTCATCTCTCCTCATTTCATCTTTGGCCAAGGAACAAGGACGATTTGCGGAATTTTGTATTATTATCAAAAGTTGCAAACAATACAATCTGGCAAAATGAAGCAATTGCCTGAAAATTTGAACGTTTTTTGACAGTGAAAAGGGTCCAAGAGTCACTGAGAAATCTGGAGCGTATCGTTTAAATACGTTAGTTGGAGAATTCCTAAAAACAGCATTGAGAAAGGATAGAACAGAGTATGAGCCAGATTCCTTGACTATGATGCATAGGGCTCTAGCTCGTCACTTGGAGGAAATAAAGTATCCATAGAACATCATCACGTACAGCCGAGGAATTTAATCTATTTAGACCCATACTACAAGTCGAGAAAAAAGAACTCAAGCAGAAGGGCAAAAGCAACAAGCCGAACAAGGCTGAGGTGTTGACAAAGGTGTTTGGGAATGGATTATGTCGGCCATTATTATGATGAGTTGAGGCAGTTAAAATGTGGGGACTTAACGCTAAAGGCAGACAAAAGTTCTCTCCCGCCTACTCCCTCCCTCTCTCTCCCTCTTTCTGGCTCTCCCCTCTCACTCATACTCCCTCCCTCTCTCTCTCTCCTCTCTCTGGCTCTCTCCTCCCCCCCCCCCTCTCTCTCTCCCCTCTCTCACATAGGCCAACCCCTGTGACCCCATCAGTGCCTAAAACGAATGCCCTGTCTGTACTCTGAAAGCTGTGACCTATTCATAAATGGTATGCAAATAGCGGCCACATCCTTGCCTGATGACGGTGAGCCACAGGATGGGGATATGCAAATGAGGTCAGGTTATGGTTAGGTTAGGTTTTATGGGGGAGATTATCGGGGGAAATTACATATTTGACGTTCTTGAAGGTGAGAAGTGATCGTGTTATACTAGGGGGGCCGGGTTGTATATAATTGATGTTTCCTTAATGGGATGGGATAATATTTGACGTTATTCTATTAATACACAGAATCATGAAAAAAGACAAAAATTGAGTCATAAATTTGAATTTCAGCAGTAATCTTAGTAAAAGACCAGATTGGTTGCCATGACAACCCCACATAACTCACTAGTGAAATACACACTATGCCTAACTCACTCTAGATAGTTGTTTTCAGAGCAATGTGTGTATAACAATATTTTTTTATTTTTTTCCCATTCAATTCAGGCCAAACATTTAACAACGACAAAAATTCATGTGTAAAAACGTATTGTCTACCATGGACGTACTTCATATGGTGCCAATGACAATATCTGGTGAAATGACAATATCTCGGAAGGAGACTTAGGAATAAAAAACAAATATTTCTCATACTTCAAGAAGGATAATTGCAAAAAACAGAGAACAGACAAAATTACTTAATACGAATAGCAAAACGACAATGAAGACAACTGCAACATACAATCAACCTTCCACAAGTATTAGGGCTCTCAAAATTTGCAGTTCCACAAACAGAAAAAATTCGCAAAACTATTTAAACATGTTCACATCACGTCGAAAAAACCCACACAAATCAGGATGTGTCCTGCAGCAAAACATCTGCTCAAATACACTCCAAAAGTAGAAAATCTTTAGCTTTTGACATATCAAACTGACATTTATAAGCTTTAATTTATTATTAATGTATCTTTGATTAATTAATGTATTAATAATTTCAGAGATACCAGGATGCCGGTCCTATTTTACCACGTGGTCTTTGCCACCGTTGTGTCTATCTGCCTATCTGCAGGTAAAAATATAAAATATTACATATCTTTGTTATAATCTAATAAATTTGATTACAGCAAGAACATAATTTAAGAAATATCAAAATGTGCCTGGAGAATACAAGATTAAAATTCCCATTTAGTCACTGTGCAAGGTCCTAATGCTTTAAAGCATTTCAAATAAAGGTTTTGAACTTCTCAATTCTAAATTCTTTGTACATGGGATGAGGAACATTTTCCAATTACCTTGAAAGCTGTTTCGCATGTTTTACTTAGGTATTACTTAGAAAGGAAAACTAATAACCTTCTTTGGCAGATTTGAATTAAATAGTCGAAGGGTGTATTACTTTTTCTTGCTGTATTTAAAATTACTGGCAGGGCTATTCTGCTACTAATGTTACATTTCTAACAACTGCACATGCATTTTTTATGGATACACGTGATGGTCGGGAAAACCCTGTTATAGGCAAATTAGATTAGATACAGGGAAACAATTCATCTTAGATATGTCCAAGTCTGTATTTTTCCTATCCAGAATTCCATCATAAATCTGAACAACCAGACATCAGCAGCCAAAACCTACGCAAACGACAAAGCACTTCATGGAGGGATGAAATCCTTGCAGGTGTAGCTGAGATAAAAACACCTAGTATCAAGCCTAGTAGTCTGTTGGTATGGGGAGAAAATACTGAAGTTGTCCAAGTAACACCAACCATGGATGTTTTCATCACTGCTTCAGAATTGGGGAATGGGAGAGTCATAGTCTTTTCCCATGATCGTGGTCCCAAACACTTTACCGATGAAACAGATGAAAATCCAATCTTAGTGAAGAATATAAAGCAGTGGTTGACAAAGGGGAGTTATACAAGTGATAGCGATATTTGTGATGCTTCAAAACTGGGGGATCTAGGGAGCATTCCTGAAAAATGTAAGATTTTAGCCTGGATGGGAAGAGATGATAAATCTGATACATTCTATTCCAACTTTGAGGCTTGGATAAAGAATGGTGGAGGTATGGTATGTGGGTATGAAGGATATTATTATGAAGATAACCTTAAAAAGAAGATAGAAGATATGCCTCTTAATAAATTGATCAATAGGTTTGGCGTATCCATGCTTACTACCAAATTCACTTCTGGCACTGTTTATCCAGTGAATGCTGAAATGGCAGTAAATGCTGACAAAGCACATTTAGGGAAACAACTGGCATTATGTAAGGCAGACCCAACAAAATTAAGTTTTTGTTCTGAGAAAATTGCGATAATTGAAGACAGAAAATTGCCAGCTTTAGCTCTTGATGGTTTAGTTGGTGTTTTTACCAATGTCATTGAACATTATGCTCTGACTACTAACACAGTACCAACTGCAGCCTCGCCAGTTAACACTGACTTAGGAATAGCTCTTGTACACATGAAAACTAAGATCTTAACCAGGACTGGGCAGTACAATGGGCAAAATAAAGCCCCTGGAATAAAAGATTTCCCTGGAGATTTTGATAGTCTACCTGAAGTCACAACAGGGGCCTTTACAGCAACAAGTTACAACACTACAATGAGAAAAGTATTTCCCACACCTTACTATCTACCTGCTGGACAAGAACTGGTAATATCTTGGTCAGTGGCACCAAGCTCAAAATGGGAGGTCCAAGTAGGATTCCCTTTTGACGATCTGTCTGTGAGCAAAATATCAAGTCTACAAAGATGGCCAAAGATGGATATTTCTACAGCTCTTGTGCAAAGTCCAGCCAAAATAAAGTCTCCCTTTGGGGGTCCAATTTATCTCTGGTCAGAAGCTTCCACTTCAGATACCATTACAGTCAATTTTGAAAATGTTGTTGAAAGGCCCTTGTTCATTGTTAAAGATGGGGCTGATTGGAAGTCAGTTAGAAGTAAACCGGGTCTTTGGGCAGATATCCAGGGAGAACAAATGCTCCTTTCAATGCCAGCCAAGTCCATTAGGACCTGGCAAACTAACCCTACTGCAGTGATGAATGAATGGGATAAGATTATTAATTTGGAGGTTGGTTTAAGGGGTATGGACCCCCAAAAAGGCAGAGGGCACTGGGCAGGTGCTCAGATACAGACAGGTGGAGATGGCTCAGCATCTGCAGGATATCCCATTAGTTTACCTGCATCTTATTTTGATCCAGCTGGTGTAAGTACACTATTATCGTAATAATATTATTACAAATAAATCTATTCTGCTCTGATGTTATACCTTCCTGTGGAAACTACAAGTTGCTATTCACTCCTTATGGACAGTAGCTGCAAAATTGAAAATGACTGACAGTCAACACCAAATGCGTCATAATGTTGGCTTCTACTGATCGTATCATAAAGTATAATCATAATACTAATTAATATGTTTTAAGCGGTAAGGAATCAATTTCCGAAATTATTTACCTGTTTCAATATTCACTCTCTTCATCACCCCATTAGAGGTTTCAGACTATTGAAATGTTTTGGTGATGGACATCTGGTCATCAGAATTCTTAAAATCTCTCAAATAGATAAAAGAACAATGAATAATTATGCCCGCAATGCTAAGGCTACAATGCTAAGAGTTTTACACTTCCAGATCCCAAGCTGGTGCAGTGGTATGCCTCTAAAATGTACAGCTGCTAGCACTCTGTATATTGATATTGAACTGAGCTATCCTTTTGCACTGTCACTTCTTCCACAGTACAATGTCAAGATGTGACCTATTCTTAAAGGCTACCTCAGTGATATAATATGAAATAGTTTCTATGCCAAGAAAAATAGTTTCTGTATTTAAGAACAATCTCTTGAATAATTTTGTAAGTTAGAAGATGAAAGAAAATATGATTGAATAAACAAGATTTGGTTCATGACTATACCAATTAATGTGATGATCAATGTGACTCTTGGGAGATTATCTTATACTTATAGGAGCTTGCTTTTGTATTTCAGTCTGACTATCCTCTCAGTGAAACTGTCCTATCAACCAAGGACCAATGGGAATTGTTCAATTTTATAGGACGTAGCATGGCAGCCTGGTCTTTTACCTTACCCGGGTGTACTGAAGCAACAACTAATTCTTTCAACATGTACTGGCAAGATTCCAATCGTGGACTCAAACCCTGGACTCAGGCCATCAAATGGATGGGAGGCACCGCTAATCTCAAAGCCTATTTTGATAATGGAGCCAAATATGAAGACCTGATCTCCAGTAAGGCAATTCCCATTGGCATATATGCAGCTCTAGCCAGGGACTTTGGTTGGGATGCCTTCAAAGCTGTTTTCAAAGAATATAACACCAAATGCAATCCAACTGAAGATGAAAAAAAGATTGATGAATGGATCAGGCGTTTCTCCATACAAGTTGGAAGGAACCTATGTCCCTTCTATGAATTCTGGGGCTATACCATACGCTCTGGTCTTTTGGAGTCGGTCAACAGTCTTCCGGCATTTTTGCCTTCAGATGAAACAACCAATTCGATTGCTTCCAATAGGGCTAACTCTATAATGGCAAAATATGGAGTTAAAGCTCTTGGTGAAGGTGCCATCTAGTAAATCTAGAAATGAAGCTGATCTATTAAATTGTTTTTGTCTTTCCTTTTACCGGTACTTCCTTTCCACCTGAGAGGACAAATGATTGTCACAGTTCTCTCAATTAGATAATACAATGTGACAATGCAGGCTTTATAGCTAACAATTGGGGAGTATTTTAAGGTGTGTTTAGCAATACTAAAAGCACAGGGGATCAGCATTGCGTTTTCATTCAATATTCCTCAAATAAGTGTAATAAATATGGCAAAAGGCTACAGCACCACACCCCATTTAAAATCACTAAAAGAAACTGTTGAGTCATGATAGCTCAATGTCAGCAATAATTATGCAGAATTGCAAAATATGTTCATGGTGTCAATTACTTACTATCAATTCAGGACACAAACAATAACAATATAGCCTTATGTGCCTGCTGTCCCTCCTAACACTTATCCTACAGTTGGACATGACAACGCCCATATCGCGGCACATGGGTCTGTTTACCTCTCAACTATGACGTCATGGCGGGCGCGACCAATCACAAGCGTCGTGCCCCGCCCACCTTTGCCACGCCTTCGTTCTAAGCCACTTTGAACTCTGCAGCGGTTACGCCCACATCGTCGCACCCTTTGTGATTTTTTTTTTCTTTTATTCTATGTATTGTATTCGGTACTAATAAAAGTGCTTGTGCATGCCCAAACAGCACTACTGCCTCTGGTTATTCTTCAGATCAAATATATATCATCTCATACCTCTAGGCATCGTCGTAAAGGCCCACGTCCCCCCGCACATGTAGTGTGCATTAATACCTGTTACTTTACCAAGCAAGTCCTTCAAACACCACCTGAGGATGACCAACTGGATAGTGACACCCAGGCGCTTGCCAGTATGCTGATGTCTAACTCGATCACTATGTATTACCTCCACACTTCTTAACACTTTGCCTGATGGAACTAGGCCATGATAAATAAACAACAATACTTAGTTCCTGTAAGAGCCTTGCTTTTCCGACTCATATTTAGCATAAATACACCATGGGGCACCTGAAGTATTCCTGCATCACATTGCAAAAACCACAATCTCTGTGGGTGCACTGGTCCATATTCTCGAGTACCAAAATACAGTAAATAAATATGTTGGTTCCTCTAAAATGCTAAAAAAACGAAGGTTTTTCACATAGATAATGCTGAAACTGGGAGTGAAACTAGCAACGCAAGAATCCCCAGCGCGAGTATAGCGAACGCATTCCATTCACGCACATGCAGCTCTCGCTGATCGTCTTGCAACGCTCTGTTTTAAAAGCCTTATAACATTACTAATAATGAATGGAATTACATACAGTGAAGCTTACAGTGTCGGGAAAGTGTTATAGATTTGTACTCCTAGTTCAAAAGTATTGTGAACCCCCTTTTCCATCACAGTTTTAAGAAGACTTAGGCCGCCGCTTGGCCACAAAAAGGGGCGCCGCTGGGTTGATATGCCTCCGTAGGGACTGCAGTCCAAGTTGAAACTATGTCATAAATAGGTATCTTTGTAATAGCGCTTGAGGTTTATTTTATTCATTTTGTGACCAATAATATATCTAAGATTCGGTCAAATATCCTTAGAATACAGGAACTAAGATGTATATATATTCATTCATCTGAAATGCACCATCTAAAATTTAAGAATATGTGTTCAAAAGATTTCCGGGGTAGGGGAGACCCCACACCCCCAAACTCCTGACACGAAAATTATGTCTGGTTAGATGCATAAATTATTTTTAATCTAAGTTGATATCACGATATTTATATGAAAAAATAATGAGGAAGAAATGAAAGATAGCAGGCTGTAGGTAATATAGTTCTCATATCGTCAATGATGTTTTGAAAACAATGGGAATCAATCTGGGAAATTAAAGATTTCTGCTGAAAATATAACTACAAAAATCTGGCTGTGACCAATAGCCTGCCCTGGTGGGCAAGCTTGTGGGCAAAACAACTTGCCCGCCACGATTTTTACTTGCCAAATGGCCCAGGCAAGTTCTTATTTCGAACACTGTCTAAATACTACATCGATCTCCATCCATTAAAACTCATTTTACTAACCTGAAAACTAAATACAGATCCTGGTATTTATTCCATGATTTGGCCGTGAGCGATATACTTGCCGGTCACAAGGTGTACAATATAAATTCCCTGTATTGTACAGTGACGTCACGACCGTTCGAGACTTGGGGGACAACACAGTTTGATGAAATTAATGCAAATAAAGTTGTTTTAAGTTAAGAATCATGGAATAAAAGCAAGAATAGCACAGTATCGCGTCTTCGGTGGCCTATATTCTCCTCGTATGGCCGAAAAACAACTCGGCCTACGGCCTCGTTGTTTTCGGCCATACTCGGAGAATATAGCCTCCCTCATACGCGATACTATGCTGTTCTTGCTATAATATGCGCTGCCTTATTTCTGATTAATATTTGTTTCTTGGCTGTGTCATACAAACTTATAGTCCAGCTTTCCAAATAATCTTTCTATTCAGAGAAAATATACTTCACACTGGAAAACTGTTAAACATGATTAGGAATAAGTAATTATATGAAAGGACCTTAATATGCCCCACTGGTTCTATTGTTTCTGAGAACATATATCCTTAGTAACATATTATTATATTTGAGGCGGTAATGCTGGACATTACGAGACATTAACAGGTGGTGCCTCTACCCTCTCCCCGGAACTAAATACCGGAAGTGGCCTGTACTGGTCACTTGGAGCCTGCTTGTCACGCTGACCGCACGCTTCATTTACTAGGCTTTTACCATTTACACTATTTTACAACATTTCTACAACCAAAATGGCGAATAACAAAGGCCGAGGGGGTAGAGCACGAACCCAGAATAAGCCTGAGGGACCTAAAGACGACGAAGGACCTCCTACGCAGGTAGAAGATATTGGCTCGGAGCCAGATATCGACATTGACGATACCCAACAAACTGAGGGTGATACCGCCGGTGACAAAGATGGCGGCGAAATCCTTGACGAGGACCCACCACCGCTATTACCTGACAGTGAGACACACGAAGCCGACGATACTGCCGATGATGATGCACCTAAAGTCCGCAGGTCAAAGCGCCCTAGGGTTCCAGCACGCAGAAAATCCATACTAACCCCAAAGAAACTTAAACGCAAGAAAAAGGAGAAGGAAGTTCCAGAACTGAGCCATATGGAGATAATGTCTAACATGCTCAGTAAAATGTGCCAGGATGCGGTGACCAGGTCCGAGGCTAAGTCAGGGCAGACTCAACATAGGAGGGAGGTGAGACACCGAACTCCGTCTGTCAAAGCCGACGCACTGCGACCCAAATCCAGGCATGTTAAACAAAAACTATACAAACAATTCACAGAGGAGTCAGACAGTGCTAGTGAGTCTGAATACTCCGAGGACCAGTCCCCACCGAAACGACAAAGACGACCCCACTATAGTGACCACCGCCAACAACGCAGTAGTGGGGGTCGGAGAAAGAAATGTCAATGTGACAGTGACGGCCCCGGCCTGCTGCACTGCCGTCACCCAGTCAACAGCTACCGCTCCAGGCAGCCAGCCGACTCGTCTGAATACGAATCAGAGGATGATGCCATCCCATCACCTAGACGTCTCACTGGGAGATATAGGTCCTCTAGGACCATGCGGCGAGCATTGGAAACCCAGTACTCATCCAACACAAAACGAGGTAGAGTAACATTATTCGAGGCTCCGGAGACATCTCTTCCCCCGGACATGGCCGGTAGAATTAAGAAGGAGAAGCGTGATCTCACGTTGGCAGAATATACCTGCGGTTTTGCTAACATGTCAAAAGAACGATGTAGACGAGGTTCCCCCTTATGGTACATGATGCACCACCTCTCAACGTTTGCTGAAGACAGTGCGTTGAAAAGCTAGCCCATGGCACATACATGGACAAGGGCCTGCATGGACTTGATCATTGATGGTCAAAATAGGTGGAGTGATCTGGATGTATTCGGTGAATATCGTGCAAAGTTGGCGTGGAACCCGCCTCAAGCTGCAACCAAAGGAAGTGCTAGTGCCGATCAGGCTGTGTGTAAGGATTACAACTTTGATTTGTGTAACCATACCTCAAGCCATAGTGATAAAGGAGTGGAGTTCCTCCACGTGTGCGGGTACTGCTACTTTGCCATGAAAGGGCGTGAAAATCACCATCTGGTGAAAGAATGCAACAATAAGAAAACAGCGCAAGCTAGCTTACACGGCGGGGAGTCATCATATCGCAAAAATCACTACAACAACAACAAGAAAGTAAGCTCTAATTCTTCAAAAAACGGGCAGACTCCTGCGGCACAATAAAGGAACTGGGTGAGTTGAAATCTAATGTATATGCCGACTTGCTATTATCTGACACTTCAATACAAACTATCGATCACAATGTAAAAGTGCCACGCCCATTTAAAAATGGCGATGTCAACAACATGCATGGCCAAACCACAATGGCAGCCACGCATCACACGAGACCTCGCACCACGCGAGATTCTCGGGCCAGGCGAGAAGTAAACCAAAATGGCCACCAATGCAACGATAGTACAGTCGGGCATATACAAACAACTAAGAAACCACCTCAATCTAATTTCATTCCAGTTTCGGAAGGCAAAAGTGATAAAATATGTGCCAGCAGGCGTAAATCCAATACGAACCCAATCGAAGTAGTGACTAATTCGCACAATGTTTGCCCATTTCAGACGCCCGTGGGAAATGACTCCAGCCCAAGTGTGTCGAGCGGCGACATGTCTAACTCGAGTGAACTCCCAGCCTTCCTACAAGGGTACGCATCGCTGTTAAATGGTCGAAGACCATGCAGTCTTCGAGGCAGGCAACCATCATCTACGTTCCAAAAGCTGATGACCCTTCCATATGCCTATACACAGCAGTCCGACGCCTGTACAGATCCCAACCTTCAGTGGGAGACACAGCTCCCCTCCTCACCTTCGATGATGGCCTACCACTTACACTACCATATATTAGGCGCCAGTGGAAACACCTACTCAAAGCGGTGGGCGCTTCCCCAAAGAGCTACTCACTCCACAGTCTCAGAAGAGGGTGTGCGTCACACTTGTACAACTCCGAGGGTGCTTCAATACAAGACCTAAAAGCACACGGCACGTGGGCCTCCGATGCCATAGCAGCATACATACACCCATTTGCAAACACTCGCACATCGGTCCACTCGGCCCTCAAGAGACTCAAATAATCCCCTCTTTGGTACCTTGCTATATGTTTGAAATGTTCTTACTCTAATTTACACCATCTCTTATTTATTATATCAAAATGTACTCCAATGAAAATGTGATACTATTCTACAAATGTTCAACAAAGATGTGATACTATTCTACAAATGTTCAACAAAGGAATTTTATTGTACAAACCAGGTGTTTTATCCCAAAATAACAGAATAAATATATCTTAATCTTATATATAAGCCTCTCTTGTTAATGTATAATTATTCGACTTCTCTACCCTCCCTGTGCCTGTGGGGAGGAGGGGAGCGGGAGCGGGTTGTCTATTGGGTCCAACGTTTCGGGCTACATGAGCCTACATGAGCCCCTTTTCAAAGAGGTTTATGATTTTTTTAGAGGATGCCTCTACAACATCATATAGATTATGAAATAACTACTAATTGTATGTACACGCTTTGGGGAAAGATGAATGAGATGAATAGCTGTTTGCATGCTAATTACGAAGTTATTGTATGTACATGTTATGCAAGACAAGAGCCAGCTTGTTTACAACTGTAATATCTACATGAGATTCGTAGCTAGATAGGAACAACTTCCATTTGTATATCCATTGAGCTGGGTTTATTGTCTATAGCACTAGGCCTAGCACAATATGTAAACAATGATAATAATGAGTTCTTCAGTAAACCAGAGGGCAGCACCCTGCTATACAGGATGTAGTATATGTAGTGGTCCACAGGGGGCGACACCTTACAGTCATAGTTGATGATGCTCTAGTAGCTATTCCATTGAGCGTTTTTGTAAAAAAAGAAAACGGGCATATTATTAAAAGAAAGAAGTTTAACTATTGGGTAGGCAATGCTAACATACAAGGGCAAAAGTATTATAGAGAATAAAATGATGACCCCCGCTATAGACGCTATAGAACTATAGTGTCTACAGTTCTACGCTCAGACTTACCAGTCGCGCAGGACATGGATGACGTCACAGGCCGCTGTACCCATGCTAAGATGGCTATCCTATGGAAGACCAATTTGGTACACCGATGTCAGATATCCGACATCCGATGCCCGGTACCAAATTGGTCTTCCATAATATTCCATGTATTTTCACAGAACTCAAGGAGATGGAACGCCAACTCACGCTCTGACCCATAGACTGTGTGTGTCAATGTTAAGAATGCAGGTGGCGCCCTTGCATATACTGTTTCAGAACTTCCGGTCAAGCCCGCTCACATGTACCATGCTCGGTATAACCAGGCTTTTAATAGAACAAGTGCCTTCGGCACTTGGATTGTAGAGGCAGTTGTGTTTCTACTTCTTTTTATTATTATAGGAATCCAACGGGACGTTTATTTTAATTTGGAGATATTAATTTAATTGCCAAAAATGTCTAAAATCACAGGGGGCCTACATCAGGGTAGTAGGCCTAAAGTGTAGGAGGGAGAGAGAGAGGGAGGGACAGAGAGAGAGAGGGACAGAGTGAGAGGGGGAGAAGAGAGGGAGAGGAGAGATGAGAATGACTGATATAAGAGGGTTTCATGGAAACAAAATTGCACCCCCCCCCCCCACAGCTCGGACCAGGGGGTTAGTAAAGTCGGACAAAGGGGTTACCCATGTCGGACCAGGGTGCCGGAACATTACGATAGGTATAATTATGGTCAAAGTAATTCGTTTATTAGTCAGTTTTACTATGGACTCTCCACTATATACTACCTTTACTGACTTAGGACAACCAATTTTAGGGTTAGGTTTAGGGCTAGTTTTCGTATGGTATGGTTTGGTCCGAGTTCACCAACCTGGTGGTCCGAGTCCACTAACCCACTGGTCCGAGTCCACTAACCCCCTGGTCTGAGTCCACTAACCCGCAAGGTCTGACATCACATTGGTCTGTCTTCTCTCGGAAGCAAAAAAAGTTGGTCAAAAATAAAGTTTGTCCCAAAAAATAGTTGGCCGTAAAAAATGCTGGTTGAAAAAAAATGGTTGGTCAAAAAAAAAAGTTGGTCGTAAAAAAAGTTGGTCGAAACAGATCGCAAAGTTGATCGTAAAAGAAGTTCATCGGAAAAAAAGTTGGTCGTGGGTCCAATATTTGAGGCTATATACTGCCATTCATTATTTCATTCTATAAAATTATGTTGAAAAAACATTTGATGTAGGGGCCAGGGTGGGGTGGGGTGGGGGGGCACTATTGGGTCCAACATTTGAGGCTATGTACTGCCATTCATTATTATGAAATACCATGATTACCACCCGGAACTTGAAAGAAAGAGAGAGAGACCACACACACACAAACATTATTTAGCTTTAATATTAATTATTCAAGTAGTTGCAATGTTACCATCAATTAGCTGGTGAGGTTCAATAAGTCTCTCCCCAAAATTAAGGGGCCCCCTCTGTATATTGGACCAGCAAGCATTTGCTTCCCGAATGCAACCACTGACAGCTTGGTAGTGTTACATAACAGATGCATGCTTTACCCAGGTACCCGGCTAGCCCCTCTTAATTTCGACGGGTACCCTGTTACAAAGCCTGCTACCAAAACGAGGCCCACATCAGGGAGGTTGACCTCAATTTCCAGTGCCGTTTTCTATGTAGAGGTTAATACATCATCTAAAACCTCACATCAATATTGTAAACTTGTAAAACAACCTTTACACACTGCAAGTATCCGAAAATCGTTAAAACTCTGCAAATGATCAAATCATTACATCATATAGGCCTAAAACTGGCCGAGCCCACAATTTGGCGTCTATACCAACAAAATGATTAGGAGGGAGAGGAGTGAAAGGGGGATATAGGGGTAGAGATCAGCATAATTATATCGAGGGAAGTATATATCCGTAGAATTTAATTCATAATGAATATATATCAGGACAGAAGCAGAATCAGTGTTTCATCACCAACCGAATTCCTAATATTTTCATGTTCATTTTTTACATTTTCAGGGTTAAAAGTGATAAAATAAGAATACAATATGATGCAGATGTGTGTGCATCCAAAGCATGAGTGAAAGGGTCACCGACCGAACTTTGTTTTATTATTCAGTTCTTGTGTGGGCCACTAATTTTATTTCATTTTCTACTAATTCTACCCTACAAACATCATAGGCCTACTCGACGGAATTAACAAGTTCCATCATGCACAGGAGAGGTATAAAGGCAAATGGGAAGAGCAAGGATAATGATAATATGGATGATAATATATTATGACAATTTGAGCGATGTTGTAATAATAACAATATCAAAGCCAACGAACCAGCGAGTTTTGGACTAAAATGTGTGGGGCATTTAGCAGGAATGATATATTAAGACCTGTTGTGGCAGGAGGTTTAAATAAGTGGGATGTATTGTTATTTATTTTTTTAAAAGATGTATATGGCTTACGAAAAATGTAAGGAGGTAAAGACATATAAGAATTACCAAAAGGTTAAACTATGGTCGATAGGTTGTCATATTTTCAAAAGAAGGCCAGAGTAGTTTATGTTAAAACGATCGGTTGGTGTTTTTATTTTGTGAAAAATGAATAGAGTTTTTAGTTAAGGAAAGAATGGTGATAGAAAAATACGAAATTGGGTTAACGCAGGATGTGTCTTAGCTTTGTAAAAGCCCAGATGGTTGGTATGTTCGAATAAAACCCCTTAAAATTGATGTTTGATACATTAATTTTGCTAGATATTCAAATGAGATATGAAATAATTATGTGATATCAACGAGTGGTAATAGAGAATAAATTGGCTTATAAACAACAGGATTCAAGAGGGTGTCTTCCATACCCTGATTATAACTTACATGGACTTACACACTGTCATACTAGTGTTTCATACTAGTGTTTGCCGGGCTCCCTGCAAGGGAGTCCGGTAGGCACCGGAACGGTGTGGGAGGCACAGGCACCGGAACGGTGTGGGACCATCGTATTATCACTGTCTTTCATGGCAGAATGGGGGTAATATGTAGGTAGAAAGGGAAGGGGAAGGGGGAAGCATGAATATCCGAAGTAATGTTGTTTGCAGAGTGAAAAATAAAACTGGCCATTCACTGTTACATAGGCCTAGATGATAGTATGACAGTGAGTGTGTAGGCCTACTTCAGTAGGATACTACGGCATTCGGCGGCTTTATAGTGTTACCAAAACATTGAGTTCTGTGGTAATGTCTATCTCTCGGTCTTCAGTTAAGTCTAAGTACTGCTAGGTAGCATTCTAACTTCTTTAAAAAGGATATTTTCCCTCATTTTCATTTTTTCATCTTTTCATCTTTAAATATTTCAAATCTTTTTCTACTTCAGTGCAGCTAACTCCTCCTCGGCCCCCTTAATTGGCGAGCTAAGTTAGAGCTAGCTGACAATATCTCTGGTCCATTTGTGTACTTGTACCGTATATATATTTCAACCCTAAATACCCAGTCAGAAAGCCTTTGACCTGTTTTCTGACACTTCTACATATACATATGTTCCGGGGTTTTTACCCGTGATTTAGGCCCTACACGCCGGAAAAATATTATTTGTCCAAACGAAGGACATATATAGTTACCTCCGGAAATATCTAGCGATCATTCCCCACCTTTTTACCGCGTAAAAATGCGCTTATTTCCCTCCATAATAAGGCCTTTGCTATAATCATTAGCTTTAAATTCCTCCAAAATCGCTAGATATACCTTATTCCAAATAGCCTAGCATAGCATAGCATCCAGATATAAAGTGAACAGAGGCTCCAAGTGTTTGGACATTTCACCAACCACGGCAGCCATCATACTTTTATCTGGGGCAGTCAAAAGCGCGGGAAAAACACCGCGCTCGCGGCGACGTTGGTGCTTGCTCCGCAAGAGATAACAATCTCCTTCATCAATTAATTTAGCACGCCCGCAGGCCTGACGGAAAGGAAGGTATGGACTCACGTCCTTTGACGTCATCTGCATGCACCTGCAGAGACGACATCTGCACCAAAACCAGCGTCCTTTTAGAAATTAATTGACTTATCAAATTATTAATTTCAAGTCAATCTGAGCACTTTTAACTTTTAACTATAATTAGCATACATTTTATTACCGTACGTAACTATTACGTAATCTTATATAAGTATGATTAAGCCCCCTGGTTTGATTTAAATTTATTTTTATCTCTTTATCTCTTATTACGTAACACTACGTAATCTTGCTGAATGATTGAATTGGATTAATTTAATTTGTGGTCTAGATCTATTTAATTTAATTTGAAGTAGCTGCCCCCGTTTATCAACGGGTAGACCTCCCCTGTTCAATCCTTCCCCCTTCCACACCAGCCCCTGTTCACATTACACATTTCACCCCATAAATGTATCACAAGTAACTTAGTAAGAAATTCGAATAAAAAATGCCAAGCATAATACAACGTAAGTCGATCAAAGCATGATCATTGAGTTGAGCCCTTGATCAGCATCCTATGAATGATGTGGGCAAACTGTGCAGGCGTGTTGCTAGGTAGCGTTTCTATGCCGACGACGTTGTGTCGCCAAATAGGCAGGCGCATTTAAGTTGCGTCGCCGAAGTACCGACGTTGCGTCGCCAAATAATACCATCACCGGGTACTTCCTCGTTCGTTGTGTTACACTATACCGGTACATAGCCTATAACAACATCACACATTTCACCCCATAAATTAATCTTAGATTAAAAAAGTAAATGGTTTACTTACGTATTTTAATCTTGATTCTGTGAGGATGACGATAGTCAGAGGCAGAACAGATGAGATAGGCGGCGTAGCCAGCGACCTTCAGTTTTTTGTAGATGGGAGTCCGGGAACCGAGTGACTGAGGCAGAAGGATGACGATTGAAAAGGTGAAATGCAATTCACTAAAGTTAAAAAAGTTTGAATCAAGTCTTTGAGTCAGAGGACAGAGCCCAGGGTGGTAGAGGGTGGGCAGTTGTTCTGCCTCTGACTATCGTCATCCTCACAGAATCAAGATTAAAATACGTAAGTAAACCATTTACTTTTTTAATCTAAGATTCTAGTTCGTCTGCCTCTCGTCAGAGGGCAGAACAGATGAGATGTTTAAAGTGCCTCAGTCACTAGGTTCCCGGCGACGAAAAAGGGCCTAATGCTTGTTTGCAAAGGCCTGTAGAAGCTGATTGGCCCCTCTATCACGAATTACGGGTTTGTGGTAGAAGGTTCTAAAGGTGGATTCAGAAGTCCACGCAGCTCTCTCCATAATGTCCTTAATGGGGAGATTCAAAGCCATCAGCTTGGATGTTGAGGCCCCTCTAGTGCTGTGGGCCGAGAACATGCTGGTGTCAACCCCGCTAATAATCAAAGCTTGGCGGATGTAACGTGCAACAGTCTGAGAACCAATAGGGGCATATGGGGCTCTGAAGCTTAGAAGGAGCCCTCCTACTGGGTTGCCTTTATCATCCTTTTTCCTTAATTCCTCAGTACGAGCTAGGTAGTCCCTGAGGCAATTGGCTACGCAAATGCGTTTATCCTTGTGAAAGAAGTCAAGCTTTAGCATCCCAAAAGATTTCCCAACTCGAGAATGCTTTAGCAGTTTGGAGTAGAGGAGGTTGAAACCGTCCGGAGATGAATGGACGTCTTCAACTTGCAGGTTTGTGAGGGTCTGCACCCGTTGGCAAGAAATCAATGACAAGAGAATTGTTAACTTTAACGTAAGTGACTTAAGTGTGAGTCCGGAATGCGGAAAATGCTCACAATAGGTGTCCAGAACAAGGTCGGGATCCCACGTTTGGCAGTAGCGTGACTTAGAAGGCCGCTTGTTATGCATGCCCGTCAAGACTCTGATGGTGATTTTGTGTGCTCCAAACGTTTTCCCATCTATGTCATCCATGATGGCTGATAGGGCCGACCGGGCGACGTTAACAGAACTCCACGCAGCCCCTTTATCAAATAATTCAACAAGAAATTCCAGACCGAGAACTAGGTCTGTGGTTAAAAAGGGTTTGTTTCTCATGAAACAAAAAACTTTCCACTTCGTGTGGTACGTTTTGTATGCGGCTCTGGTTTTCGGCCTCCATGAACTGAGGTAAATCATCCTCACACGTCTAGGTAAGTCTAAGGTATTAATCTTGTCTGTCAGAAGCGTGCCACGATCAAGGGGCACGATGGCATATTTCCCCCGTTGGTTGGAACTTGGGTTAACAGGGTTTGTTCCTCCTGGAACCAGAGGAGCTTCGCTGCATTCCGCACGAGCAAACTGTACCATGCCTGCCCGGGCCACTTTGGAGCGACTAGGATGGCGTGGGTTCGGTCCTCCCTGATTTTCCTTAGACACCTGGCCACCAGACTGAAAGGAGGGAAAAGATAAGGTAAAGTGAATGTTCTCCAATTAATGGAGAAAGCATCCACATAGCTGGCCCCGGGATCCGGGAACCAGCTCACATATTGATCTACCTGATAATTCGCCCTAGAGGCAAATAAATCTACATCTGGGGAGCCAAATTTCTTACAGATCCTTTTGAACAAGCGCGGGTTTAGCATCCACTCCTTGTTGTCTGAGAAATGCCTACTTTCGAAATCTGCATCAACATTCAAAACACCCGGGATGTATGATGCTGTGAGCCAATTGTTGTTGGCTTCAGCCCATTCCCAGATGTCTTTGGCGACATTATCACAGGACACTGACTTGGTGCCTCCCATTTTGTTGATGTAGGCCACAGTGGTTGTGTTATCCGATCTGATGAGGAAAGAAGTGTTGGTTGTGAATTTGTAAAAGGTCAACAATCCTAAGAAGGCTGCTTTAAGCTCTAACACATTGATGTGGTGGTCTTTCTCATCCTCCAACCATCTTTGGCCAGAGCGACCAAGAGGGCACACCACACCCCAACCGTCTCCTGAGGCGTCGGTGAGAATTTCCACCTCTGGTGAAATGGGCCTGATCATGCGCACTCCGTGTTCTACATGGTCAAGCCACCACAAAAGCTCCTGTTTGGCTACTTTCGACAGTCTCATATGTTGTGAAAAGTCACCCCCATTCCTAATGAGGGCCCAAATTTTGTTCCTCTCCACAGATTTATAATGTGCCAGGCCGTAGTCTATTCCTTTGGACAGATCTACCAACGTGCCTGTGATCGTGGCAATTTGGGAGATGGGGAACCAATTCGGTGCAAATAACACATCCTCAATTTTGTTCACAATCCTGGAGATCTTCTCCTGAGTTGGATAGACTGTCATAGATGAAGTATTGATGATGTAGCCCAGGAAAGTCATTTCTGTAGTTGGTTGAAAACACGACTTTTGGAAGTTAATGGTAAAACCTAATTCCTGGAAGGTTTTAGACAGAGAGAGTGCAGATTCCTTGCACTCCTCCTCAGAGTGTGCCCAGATGAACGAATCATCTATATAACAAAAGGCATGTCGTCCTTGAACTCTGAGAGCATGAAACACAGGTTTAAGAATTTTAGTGAAGATCCTGGGGGCGGGGCTCAGCCCGAATGGGATACAATTAAATTGAAAAATTTTTCCATCCCATTGGAAACACACAAAACGCCTAAAATCTCTATGCAACGGCACCGCATAGTAGGCGTCTTTTAAATCGATAGAGGCCATAAACGACCCCTTGGTAACCATATTCACAGCCACTTCCAGATGATCCATTTTGAAGTGCTCAAGCTTAATGTAGGTGTTCACCACCGTTAAGTCAATGATTAACCTGATTTTCCCATTTGGTTTCGGCCTTGAGAAAATATTTGACACAAACAACCCTGGGTGGTAAGAAATTTGGCTCACAACACTTGAAGAAATTAGCTTATTAACTTCAACATTGAGGAGGTCTTTAGCTACTCCACAAAACCGGTATTGAGAAGGAACTGTGTTTTGAACAGGAACTTCGAGGAAATCTAGCTTTACACCTTTCACACATTCTAAAATGAACCGATCTTCGGTAAGGGATTTCCACTTATTAAAACACTTTTTAATAGAACCAGGCTTTGTACAAGATCCTACCTCTACTGCTTCTTGTTGCTGTTGTTGTTGTTGTTCCCGTTGTTGTTGTAGTTCTGCTTGTTTTGGTTCCGGTCGTAGCCTTTGTACTGGCCGGAGTTGTTCTTCCCCTTGTAGTTGCTGTTGTTGTTGTTGTTGTTGCGGTTGTTGCTGTTGTTCCTGCCCCTGCCTCGGCCGCGGCGGTTGGAACCCCGCCTGTTCCCCCCACGGCCCCTGGCATTTTTTGAGTTCCCTTGTTGGTTGAACTTCGAAGAAAGTTTGT
Organism: Sthenelais limicola; assembly: GCA_942159475.1. Classification (NCBI taxonomy): domain Eukaryota; kingdom Metazoa; phylum Annelida; class Polychaeta; order Phyllodocida; family Sigalionidae; genus Sthenelais; species Sthenelais limicola. Next base: position 68,776,144 of record OW804098.1, read on the forward strand.
TGGTCACTTCCACTTTCTTTATCCCTTCCTCGACATCCACACCCAGCAGATTGGTGGGAGTAGGAGGGAAACGTGCCGTATCTGAGGCTAGGACTTTGAACCTCTCGGGTAGGAAGGCCGCAATATTGATGCGTCTGGACTTCAACAATTCCTCCGTATTGTGATAAGACGCTAAGAACATGGCGTCTTTAAGCATATCCATTGGATCAAACACCTTCTGGGGTTTAAGCGAATCCAGAATGACTTGGGGAGAAAGCACCTCACCTGTGGTAGCTATTTTGGCTGCTAACTTCTCCAGGCGACGTACCTCGTCGAGTTGTCTCAGGTATTCCACACTGAGGGCATTTGCTGCCGCAGCCATCCCCGTGATCATCTTCATGAAGGTTTCTTGGTGTTTGATTCTGATATTATCATTCTTTTTGGCATCATGATTAAGCAAATCCCAAATAGTATCGGGGACCGCAGGGACTTGTAGGCCCGGAGTGTTCTCCGGCCTCCCAAACCTAGTCTTGACCTCCTTAATCTTCTCCTGAGAGACCTCCAGACCCAACACAAAATTTGTAAAATCAGCAACGTCTTTTTCCAGCGCGGGGGCAATAGAAGTGTCTAACTTTGCCTGTTTCAGAAATTCAGCGAAGGGGTTAGGAGTAACAGGGTCGGTTTCGACAGGTTCCGTATCAGGTTCAAGAGGCACGTCATTTTCTTCTTCCGTTCGGAGAAAATCAGCCACAGCTTTAGGAAGCTTAGGAACATGAGTGTTCTTACCCGTGCCTTTCCCTTTTGAACCTTCGATGACTTCAAATTCAACTCCCTCATCCCCGAGAGAGGCGTCATCGCCTGACCCCCGCCCGTAGTAAGCCTCATGGCTTCTCTTAGCGTGGGGCCGGATGTTGTTATCCTTGTCCGCCATTTTGGTTGAAGCATTATGGGATGTGCTTGCACGCACTTCCGGCAAGGCATGTGTCCTACTTCTAGACTTGGGTCGACTGGGCGACCTAGATCTGGGTCGTCTGGGTGACCTAGATCTGGACCTCTCGCGACACGAGGGTCTATGTCTATGGCGTCTATGGTAACGGGACTTAGACTTAGAATGGTGCCTGGAACGTTCTCTCCCATAACGTTGGGAACTATTAATCTTATCGAGTGTAGGCTAGCCTAATCAATGAGAAAAAAAACAAAATAGAGGGAGATCTCTCTCTTCCCCACCCACCCTCATCTCCAGCATGCAGGAAAACAGTGGAGCAACTAAAGTGAGACATGTTGCTAGGGAGCGTTTCTATGCCGACGACGTTGCGTCGCCAAATAGGCGGCCGTAATTCGAGTTGCGTCGCCGAAATAACAACGTTGCGTCGCCAAATAATACAACGTGAGTGGGTCGAAGCAGGGAGAGCGGGCGGATTACGGTAATTTAAACAGATTCGCCTCTACCTTCCTGGAAAAAAATAATCGGGAAAAACGAAGGCCGTGGTAACCTTACTTGAAGCCAAATAAGCTGTGTGGAAAACATGGGAATTTTACATGCCTTATCTACGGAGCCTTTGTCATGTCGATGTCGTAACTCTCTAATTAATTATGTGGATTTTAATTTCAATTTAATTTGTATGTCAATTTTATTCGTTATAAAATTGATTTGGTATATCAATTGATAGTTTTATGTCAATTTTATTTGTTATACAATTGATTTTGTATACCAATTTAACTTTGTATGTCAATTTTATTTGTTATAAAATTTATGTGTAGGCCTATATCAATTTAATTGCAAGGTCAATTTTATTGATTAAGGCCAATTGCAAGGTCAATTTATTGATTAAGGTCAATTGCAAAGTCAATTCTTAATTGTATTGAATTTGATTGGTTAAATTTAATTTTCCTTATCTTCTCATCTACTATTATGTAACCTTACATAACATTGCATAAGTAATCTAACTATGCAAATTTTCATAACTTTAATTACGTTTTATTAAGTACCATAACATAGCACTGTGGTCTATGTATTTTCATAACTTTTTAATTATTCATAATTTTAATTGCGTAATTATTACGCAAGGTTTCGCAGTAATGTGGCTGCATTATCAAACCACAACTTCACTTTTAATTACTCATTTTTAATCATGTAATCAATTACATCAGATTACATAATATTACGCAACATTGCACAATATGATTTTATTGCTTCATGTCGCATGCAGGTTCAAATTTCAATATCTCACCTCACTTAAAACATGGTTTTATTGTATAACGTTATATAACTTCCGCCTGCTACATAACTTTATATACGGTAACTTTCATTATATAACCTTACATAACTCCCGCCTATTACATAACATTATATAACGGTAAGCCGTATGCAACAATTGGGTCACTTTATTAATTAATATTCATTGGCGGAGCGATTTATAGTAATTGGGGGATAATATGTTATACCTTATGGTTACATAAGAGTTCATATCTAAAATTTTAATTTCATTTACATGTTACCTGCATGCTGGCGCAAGCCCAACTGTTTCAATCTACATATTGATTGGACGGCTTCACCGTCCAATCAGGGTGCACCTGTCTCTCTGACCGTGCACCCCTCGCATATATAATGAGGGGCTGTGACCCCCCACACAGCACTTAACATCTTACTACAATTAACTACGCTACGATACTCTACGCTACATCTCCTTATCAATTTGTGTTACACTACGTATAACACTTTCCCCTGATTCGCCCCTCTCACACCTTTAACAGAGTGACTCATTTATAAAGTAGAAGTTGAAAAACGGTGATCTATATAAAATATAAATATAAAACTTGTTAAATACTTCATTGGCCAGTTAAAAACAATAACTATAACCCATTAAGTCATCAGTCATTAAGGTTTTGAAAAAGCATTGATATTGGCCTGGAAAATCACTAACATGGGCCTGGAAAGGCCTTGAAATTCTTTTTTCCAAAGGCGCGGAGACCCTGATACTAAAGTAATGTCTTATCAGACCTGTACGACCTGTGTAATATTACAGACTTTTCTTTTTCTTTTCTTTTTTGCACATATTACGCATAGCCAAAATCCATTACACAGACACCTTTTCCTATTACAGTCTGGATATTCCTATTCCTGGAACAAATAGTTTCATGGCACTGACTATTTCTTTATTATGGAGATCTTTTCACCCATTACAAGGAGTCTTTTCACTATGACGACTCTCCTATTACCCATGACACATAACAGTTGGATATGACACTGATCGGATCTTCTCTTTTTGCTCTTTTCCTTTCTGTCATGGATAGACTAGTGCACTTTGATTATTTTTACAATCTAAATAACATCAATATTATAGCAATATACAACTCGGATTTTAGCTTGAGAACGGTCTGTACTCCCATAGACGTCCCTCGGCCTTCGGCCTTGGGACGTCTATGGGAGTACAGACCGTTCGAACGCTACAATCCGAGTTGTATATTGCTTTTAGTCCATGATGGAACACGTCAGGTGGCGCCACTAGACCAACGCGGTCTGTATTATCATAAGTGGACGCGAAATCTGACCCAAAATGGACTAATAGCTAATAGTCTAACACCACATAGTAGTATATACAAATGAGGGAGTCCCTCAGGCATTTGAGATCCTTGAGATCTTAATATTTCTTCAGATATTAAGATATCCATAAGTCATGTTGATTATGTGTTGGAATATCTTAGAAAAGGAAAATGATATTTGAAAAAGAAAAATGTTGGATATGTTGGATAGTTACTATGACACATTTTTATCCTGACAGTTTTCGGACAAAACAGGCTCTGCCAATATTTCCCCAAGTGCGTGGGCGTGATTATGAGGGGAAAGTGTTCAGTTTCTGCACAAAATAAATTTTCATGTTCCCTTTTCCCGAGCATGGAAATAGGTTGGTATGGTCTATAGATATCTTGCCATAAGAATACAACGTTTACATTATTACAAGCTATTCTCAAAGGCTCTGGAAAAAAGCAATTGTTTTCAGTTTGTTAATAACCACTTGGTGTTTAGTGGTACCATCCCTAGTGTGGGGCTTCCCAATGAGGGAGAGTATGGGAACACGGTGATCGAGTATCCCCGGGGGTGTATATATTGTGACTCTACAATATACTTGATATTACCAATGGCTTAACTGCGTAATATTTACACATATTTTGGAACATTTAGGATATTTTAGACATATCTAGGAAGGTTTGAAACACCAAATTATAATATTCGTCACGTGGCATTAGGCATATCATAAATCTAAAATATATAAGTTTATCAGCTGGAAAACAGACGGAAAGTCCGATGTTTGGTAGAACCACTGAAAATGTCTTAGCTCTTATGATTTTGAATTATTTATTGAAATCAAACTGTGTCTCTGTGAATGTAAACAAATTGCTATTTTAAAATGTTATAGTAGTGACAGCAGCCATTTTGTCACGTGCGAATATGATGTGTGTAAATTAATGTGGAATCGAGCCATCGATGATTATATTTGGGGCTGACGCAGCATCTAATTATGACGTAATGCACCTGCATCATATATGGACCAATCAGTGGCCCGCAACTATTACGTCACTCATTCTACCTGGACTGTTGGACCATTATTGAGCCTGCACCTGAGCTGCGTTGACGTGCATGCTATTTGAAATATTTAATCTCGTAATTATTATTATTCGAGATGCCTAAGGCAAAGGATTGCAGTAAATGTTCCACTGTGCATTTACCTCCAGTTGGATTTTGCTGATGAGAACATTAACCTCTCCCCCCACCCCACCCTTCTCCCCTCCCCCTCAGCTTAGCAAGGTCAAGGTTACACGACCTTACCGCTATCATGGAACCATCGGCAGATGCGATGTATGTTCTATTGATAGCCTCCGGCAATGGCTCCTACCAGATACCTTCGATAAACGATCCAAATGGTTCTAGCGTTAATATGTAAGTTTGTATAATCATATTCATTGGAATACAATTGTTGTTCTCACTAAGTATGCCCTGTTTCCTGAGTATACTAAGTATTGGGTGTGTGTGGAATATTTCGATTCTATTATAGTATTGGAGGGAAATGCAAATTCATCCTCTATACCCCCCCCCCCTCGTCCGCCAGCCCCCCCCCCCCCCCCCCAAAAAAAGAAAAAAAGTTGCCCCCTCCCAATATTTCATCTGTTCCGCCGCCCCTGACAAAATAGCTGGGAAAATAATGTCTCAGAACAGGTTCCACAGGTAGATATGATACAATCATCTCATCTTTATCTCCATGCTCATTATATAGTCACTGGGTTTTACTGTATACCAGAAGATACAATCGGGTCCCAGAGTGGTTAAACATGAAGATGCGACTGTCTTTGCTGTGTGTCACCCTTACATTGGTATGTACTTAATTAACATGCAATTTAATATAAACTGTTTCTGTAAAATAGGATGAACTATATTAACTTGTTTTTATTCTGTCCCTATGTAACCTATAAGCATCTTTCTTGAAGAGACCTTAACAGGGCTATGGCGATTTTGTTTGTAGAAAACCATGTAGGGCTATATAGTTGTGAAAGGTTTTTGATGTGTATGAAATGAGATGTTAGGTATAAAACACTTCGATGGCGTATATTTCCTTGGAATAGTGCAGTAGTTCTTGTAATATTAATTTAGAATCTCTTGGAGTAGTAATAATGCTAACGGCAACGCAAGAATACATCCACAATGCGTCTTTTGTAATACCATGCGTATTAAAAGTTTTGGCTGATTAAGTAATACAAAAATGACAGCAAGGATCACTCTCTCGTATTGACTCGGTGGCCATTATATACGTATCCGTTTATTTGATACAGACATCAAAATCATAATCTGAGAGACTGCAACTAGTTGTTTTTATTGGACATGTTTATTTATTATCCCCTAATTACATAAAATCCGGTCTAGAGTCGAATGATAATTGCTCAGAGACGTACATGAGGATCTAAATATTTAAACCAACTTGAAAGACACATATGTGACACTTCGAGTGTACATGAATGTACAACTTAAAAGACACATATGTGACACTTCGAGTGTACATAAATATTTCCACCCCGGTCATCCCAAAATTATACAATGGGAGAAATGAAGGTATACCATAAAGGATTCGCAGAAACACAGCAGGAGTATAAGACACCAATACGGTCTGGCCAGGAGAAAAAACAACTATCAACTGTTTTCTAAAACTTCTAATTTCATGAAACTGCAACTATTAATCTTATCGATTGGTTTTGTCAAATGAATTATGATTTAAAATGGTTAAACTAGTATATTGGATAATGAAATTTTAACAAGGTTTTTAAAAGGTAATCATTTAATAACTGCTAGATTATATGCCAGCCACGTGGGAATGAAGAAATCCCTTTGAAACTAAAGTTCGATCATCCTGGCGTCGTTCTCATTCCCATAAATACAGACTTATCAACATCAATTAAATATGATATAGACATACAAAAGATGTGATAGTTTAATAACAAAGGGTTAATTGTGTATAAATTTGCTGATAACAGGGGATCGTCATCACCCATGGAGAAAAGACTATTGATGAAGTCATCAGAGCGGCATATGAAAGCAGTAAGTCTGGCTTTGCTGTCTTTGTAGTTATACCATGTTTGATTAAAGCTGCACTCTCAGAGCCCATTTTTCACTCGTCTCATCAAAAATAAATAAATTTAAACTAAATTTCCAGGCACCGCAGTTTTTGATGACAATACTGTGTTGGTTGACATGGATATGCTGTATGAGAAGGACCATTACGAAGCACTGATGTCTGGGTATAATTGTCGTCTGAAGTTATTTTCTCGATTCGATTGAGCTTTATATATTATATGTGATGTGTAACAAGAATATGAGTCACAAGATACAAAAAATGGATTTTGAGATAGGCTTACTATCATATTTGAAAAGATGAGATCGGGCTGATTCCAATTATGGCAAACATTAGGACATCTGATAAATATTTATGTATTTTATTTCATGCATGAAAAAAGGTTAGCGATGTATGGATAAATACCTTCAAAATTATACATTATACAACAGTCTTGAAATTTGCTACATGTAAAGTTGTTTATGCTAAAAGGACCAGGAAGATCTGTTCACAGAGGCTCCTGTCCATCTCATGTAACTGTACTGATCCACTTGGATAATAATCTTTATATATAATAAAAGCGCTAAACACCTCAAAAATGAAAAGATTCTGACCAAGAGTTCCCGTGAAAAACCATTTGGAAAATATCATTTTTTTGCGACTTGTGTCTCATTTCTCTGTAACACATCACACATTTCTTGTTAAATACTTTGAATAACAGCTGCATGTGCTGAGGTAGAAATAATTTAAATGAAATCGTTTTCCAAAAAAAAATACTGAAAATATAGTGGATATAATCGTATATGGTAGGACATAATTCCTTCATTACTTGTACATAACCGTACTCAGGAATGTTGATAATTATGATAATACGATCTACCTTTATGTCGCTTTAAAGATTTTAGCATCATAATTATTATAATAATTATTTTTGTTAGGTCATGATATCTATTAACTATTGATAGAAAATAATATAAGCAGCTGTAAGGTATGGGTGTATAAAGCTAAAAATGTTTCTATTATTGTGTATTTACTATGATTCTTCCTACAGAAAGGACTCCATGAAAGGTATACGCGGAGAGCGCTATCGCTGGACAAATAGGGTCGTCCCCTACGTAATTGATACTTCCGTATTCAGTGAGTATTATTAATGTTTCCTAATGTGCACTTCAACATCATTGTTTTCCAAAGTACAGAAATATTTGTTCACAATTTTTACAATTTCTTGACGTAAATACCCTACTTCAATAACTGGAATATTTCTAGGCTCAGAGTCTAGGCTCAGAGTCCCTCCAAACTGAGGGAAGGCCTCTCACTCCAAACCACAAAATGCCATTATAATCCCATTAAGACGGCAAAATGCCACTATAGTCCTATAGTCCTGATCTATATGGCCGGGATAGGCGTCCAATCACTAACATACCATTCATATCTGATCGGAGAGGCTCTGATATATTCTCTTTCTATTCGGCTCTACATATTTGGCATCGCTAATTTTAGTTCTGAAAATAATCCCCCTGTTTCTGAAGGTTTTACATGCTCTATTGCTCTTTGTGAAACTCGATCATTATTGTTACTCTTAGGATCATAATTATTTGTTAGAAAAAAAACCTAACTAAAGACTTGCTCGACCATTGCCAAATCGATAATCGTAATTAGCCACATGACTTATATCTTATGAAGTATACCTAGCTAGACAAGTCGTGGCCCTGCGCGAAAACGATTTTTGACGAAAAAAACCCACAAGCTTAGTACTGCCACCCAAGCCTCTGTTCTGGAGAACCTATATCCCAGAACCCCATTTAACTCCCTTTTCTTGTGTAGGTGTAATGTCTGCTTATTAACTATCTCGGTGACTAATAGAAATAACGACACTGGACGAGATGTGACCGACCCGCCCTCTGTGGGCGGATAAGCCTACATCAACAATTTGTGACGTCACCCAACCCATCAGCGTCCACTCCCCATATAGACACGACCCATACTTATGGCCTTCTTTTTAACGTTTTCCCTGTAAGTGGCGACCTGTAATTCGTCTGAGAGAAACTTGACTTAGTTAGCTACCTTTTTGTCTGGAAAAAATACTGCATTCATGGTCTAGCAATGCTATTTTGAAAACATTCATGCACCCTCTATCTGTTGTCACTCACTCCCGCCATGTGGCATGTTTACATAGCTTCAACCATATAGCCACTGCCACCCTTACATAATACCCACGCTCACAAACATGTATAGGCTATTTATAGGGCGGGAGCCTACTCAGCACATTGGTGATGTGTAGGCTCGGTATTTAACACTAAATCAAGTGGATATTGTAGGTAGGAGGGGCAGGGAAAGGTGGGGTGGGTGGGACGATCATTTATTTTCAAATATAAAAAATTTTTAAATCGTTCAGATCTGGTGAAATATAACCAATTTACTTCCCACAATTAAGTGTCTTGCTGCGGTAATTTTCTGGACAACACAGATCTCCGAGTCCTTGCTAGCTTGTTCTTGTTTATTCACTGTAACACCTGGATCCAGGTTAAGAGTTTCCCACAGAACGACTCCAGCTCCACAGGAGAGGAGTATAACAATGAAAGTGTAATTAAGTATCAAAGGTGTGTAAAGGTTATCAAACACAGACGAACATAAGCTAGGAATAGAATATCATAAAAACATAGACAAAACCCAATCACCCCATCTGGCGATACAACCTTGCAACCAAGGTATCCACCAGCCTGCCTCCAGCCCAGCCGGCCGCACCTGGATAACCTGGGTGACTAGGCCGGGGAGCCGGGCTACTGGCTTGTAGTGCCGGGTCAAATCCACTATAATCGTAATAGTCGCATGACTTTTACCCGGGGGGGTATACATACCTAGATGACATATTAAGTAATTCAGAACCACCAAACTTTGTTGAATATAGCATCCATACCTTTGTACTTGGCAAAACTCTCCCTTTTTGAGTTTATAATATGAATGCAAATAATAAAAAGATAGAAGTAGTCTTACCCTTTCGTTGTGTAACTGCAGACAGTCAACATGCAGCAGTAATGAGAAAATCCATGGATGAGTGGGAACGCTACACATGTATAAGAATCCAACCTTGGAGGGGAGAAAGGAACTATGTTCGCATCTCAGACAACAACAGTGGGTGAGCATTAGTTTTATTAATATTATTAATTTTCCTTTATGCTTCTTGTGTTTCGTCCTGTAGAGGCAGGTCCATAACATGGTCCTGAGCCACTAAAGGGAAAATGTTACTTTGTTGATAGTACCCTCCTGAGTAGGCTATGTGAGCCGTTTTGAGTAGGGTGACCTTCTGGAATTCTGTGATGTTGACGTTGCCAGGGATTTTGTTGGTGTATTTCTCCAGGACTTTCTTCACTATTCCTAGCACTCCAAAGACCACTGACACTAAATCTACAATAATATTATCTTTGCCTTCCACTAATTTTTAAGGCTGCCAAAAACAAATAACTTCGAAGCAGATAAATAGTGCTTCTGATCGTCAAGTTGGTGCAAGCTCGAATGAGTAGTGCAAGTGCCATTGGTATAGGGAGAAACACTGCAGTTCTGCCATGCAAACAGGTCCCCCTAGCTGATAGACATATATTATAAGGGTCAGATTACCTAGAATTGGCAGCTCTATTCTTTTCGTAAATTCCGCTAAATTAGGTTTTAAAATAATAAGTATGGGGAATATGTGAGAATATAATTGCGAAAATCATATTTTGGGCATAGCGTTTCTTTTAAATTTGGTGTATTTCAGAGCATTGGTGAAGGCAAATTGTACATTTTCTGCAATCTGCCCTCCTGTTTTGAAAATCATGGAGCCTGAAAGTGGTAGCTTTACCAAATGAAATGGGTAACAAATGATAATGGCCGATTTTTCTTTCTAGCTGCAACTCCTATGTTGGTATGTTAGGGGTCGGCATGCAGCCCATGAACCTCAACAGAAATGGATGTGTATACGTGAGTCTGTCTTTTGGCTTTTATTTTACCTGAGTTACCCAACATCCCCGGGTGAGGCTTTTCAGTTGGCTCAGATGAACGCAATCGTTTGACCGTTCTCCTGTTAATCAGCCCCCTGTGAAAATAATCGGTTCAGTGTATATAGTGCTTAACACAACAAAGGACCGGGTATACTGATACTGATTTTGAAATTACTGATAGTCTGATATTCATCTTGTACATGTACTAATTTTGCTACTATAGCTGTGATTTCACTGCACCGTTCATATCTGTGCTCATGGTTCATTATTGGTTCGCTTCAACATAGTGAAGAATTCAGGGTCATTCTTTTTTTGTTTTTACGACAACTTTTATTGATCTTGCCTGCCATCTTGGCCTCTACATCGCTAAACATGTTTATGCAGTATGATAAAATGAGCATTTTTACTTCACTGTAATATTTTCAAGAAATTACACTATCACATTTTTAACAACAAGGATAACAAATACAAATTTAAACCTAATTACTCCCTCTCTTTTTCTCTTGAGGTGTAGGTTGGGTAGATCGCGAATCTAAGCGAATCAACCAAAAGCTTATTCTTGATGTTATACCGTGGCACCACCTGGTGGCCAAATAGGTAACCAACTTTGCCAGGGGGGTATTCATATTGTTGAACCGAAAAGACTACGGATTTGGCGTTTTCAGACCTTGTTTGGCCCTTGTCGACTCTTATCACCTTCACACGTTTAATAAGTACTAACTTTTAAGCCTTTTTATATGCTAGGCGGTTGGAGATATACTTCTATATCTTCCTTAAGATTTCTCCAGGGAAGCGATTTCACTCTCTCATTTCTACTCAGCCTTATGGCTTGTATGGTAATATTTGTTTTCGACTTCAACTCAGAGATTAGGAAGACAAAGTTTAACTTATTATCATGAAACAATTTCTGTCGGTGCTATGAATGATTTAGTGTGGATGACCAACAAATTTATTATTTTAGACCCATCGCTTGTGATGGGTACACTCAACAGTACCTGACACAAGTCAACGATTGCTTTACCGTTGACTGCCTGTATTATGCTTCTGTCACCTCTATCTTTATTAAAGTAGCCCACTCTTATTATCCAGTCAAAGAGGTTTTGCCACAATGCTTTTGCCTTTTGGCATTCTACCAAGAAGTGGCTCACATTATCTATTTTTTCGTTACAGAAGCTGCAGCTGTTATCTTTTTTAACAGTAATATTGTTAAGATGCACATTACAAGGGATTGCCTTATGTAACACTTTGTACTGAAATGACTGTAACCTCGTTTCGGTAGAGACCTGGTAGATTCTTTTAAAAACAACCTTCCAGTCTATTTCCTCAAACTCCTCTTCAGGCAATCTCAATATATTTTGCCACTCGTCAAATTTAAATTTGTTCAACCTTTTCTTTCTTACAATAGCTTGGTGAACTTCTTCAGACGAACACTTTAGAATATTGGTTTTGTGTTCTCCTATTTCTATCATAATTTTCCCTTCATCGAGAGCATCAAAGGATTTTCTCATAAGAATTACCCATTCTCTCGGGATGGCTCTTGCCAACTCGATTCTCTCGGTACAATTTGTTTTTATCTTATAATATTGTTTGATCTCTTTGGTAGTCATCAGCCTACCGTTTTCATCAAGAATATCACCTAAGACACTCATACCCTGGCTCTTCCAGTGGTGCCAATCCAACATTTTGTTCTTTATTTTAATATTTCTATTGGACCATAACCTTTCACGTTTGATTTGTTCTGGCCCCTTCAGGGTCATTCTTCAATATAAATTTAGGGTCAGCAGTTGGGCGAGAAATGCATCAACGCAACACACAGTATGTTTCAAAGCCAGAACCGAACCAAATAGAATGAGGATGGTTATAATCATTTTTATTCTTATATACTAGACAGATTACAGTGATTACACAGGCTGATTGGCTTATCCTGACAGGACCAATTAATTACCTCAATAGATAAAGGATCCAATCAGCCACAGGTTAACAATAAATGAAATGAGTTGGATACGAGGCTAGAGTGATCAGCATCACACCTGACCAATTCCCAACCTACATCGTGTCACCTTGTCCTGGTCAGTTTGTTATCTCCCCTGCCCTCTCCCTCCCGCTCTTAATCAGTACCCCCTTTGCTTCTCTTTGCTGACCTGCTGGTCATTTCCCTTCCCCCTCCCTCCCACGTGATCAGAATCTAAGATAACAGTAACATGGACATTGGTGCGTATTTTGGAGGATAGAAAGAAGTTCATGAGTGTGTGGTGGGAACAAAGGTGGTTAGGCCTGTGAGCCGGTAGGGGACATGGCAGATGCATTTCTGAATAAGACTTCAAATAAACATTCAAAACACTCAAAGAGTAGTTCCGAATTTTACAATAGTGCGCTTTTCATTCACTACTCTTTTCATCTGCACAAACATAACATGTTCAGGGCAGATACATAGCACATTAATTGATTCCATTGGACTGCTCTGACTTCACTCTATGTTCACTTTTTAAAGCTGCGATTCCACTGGAACACACTTTAGGTATGCTCATAGTTTGCTCTGTTATTTGCCAGAGCGCATAAGAAGCTGAAAAACAGCAACACCAGACTATAGTCGAATGGAATTGCTTAATGCGCTTTGGATCCACTGTTAAAATTAACAGTTAGCACTTGCACTTCTTTGGCAGCCCTCTGGACATTGCCTGACGTGTTTGATTTGAGCCCAATGACAGGACATTTTATTTTTTTTAAAAACATATTTTATTTCGAAAGACAATTCCAAACAAAATGGTACGTTTCACACATTCCACCTCTTTCAGATCAATAGCACACTGAGAGCAAACTAATAGAATTGCTAATAATTTCATAGCTAAACAAGAAGTTGATAATTGTCAGCTCAGCTCAGCTCATCAGATCCTCTGATGAAGCCCAAGAAAGGAGAAACGCGTCAGGAACGCCAATAAACCTACAAAATACCAACTTGACTCGTTCCCATGACTGTTTTTGTTGAGTTGCTTTTCCATCAATTTTTTAATTGTCAGCTTAATTCAATTAATTTCCATTTCCAAAGGAAACGTTTGCAAATTTCAGTTACATGTAACCCATGGTCAAGAGTAAAATAAAAGCGCAATATGATGAAAAGAACCAATGGCGCACAATGAAGGCACCTACTTGTCTGATGAAAACAAACAGAGTTTGAGAGCTTACCTATGTTTTATACAATTATACAGCATGGAACAGTTGTGCACGAGTTTGGACATGCTATTGGAATGCAACATGAACATCAAAGACCTGAGAGAGACAGTTACGTCTCCATCAATTTTGCTAATGTTGGTGACAAGTGGAAGTTTGCTTTCAACAAATTCCCTGCACACACCATAGATAATAGAGGAGTGGCATATGACTACCGTAGTATCATGCATTATGGAAAGACAGTAAGACTACTTTCACTTTCTGTAATACAGTATATATAGATTCTGAAGGACAATTGTTCCAGGCCAGCTAGGCCATCTATTCTTAAATAATGAGACACATCAATGCATGGACATTATGGATAATAAATAGGTCAACAGTATTAGTAAAATAATTTAAGATCTGTACAGCTAAATTATTGCTGATAGATATCCAGGCAGAATCTAGGGGCAAATCAACAATTTAAGCTGCAGCTACATTCTTAAAATAGCCTTAATATTGTATAAAGATATAATGACAGAATGAAAGAATTGTATACAAACATGAAAGCTTGATTAAAGTTTCAGATAAAAGTTCAAATGGTGTGGTTTACCTTGATGTGACAACTATTTCTATTTTAGGCATTCACCAGAAATGGTCAGGTTACAATCATAACAAGGAACCGTGCATTCCAAGATGTCATTGGTCAAAATGTTGGCCTGGCATTCAGCGATATTAAACTTGGCAATCTTCTGTATAACTGCAATGGTAAGGCTTTGCATTAAAGCTGCACTCTCAGTTAACATCGGTTAAAACTACTTTTTGTTCCTTTCTTTTCCAACCCATCGAACGGTAATTTGGCATCAAATTCTCGTATAAACTTATAACAGCTGCAGATTATCGATAAATTTAGTCCTGTAGGTCATCAAACGAGTAATTTTGGTAAGATTGATTTCGTCAAATAGCAGAGAATACAGCTTTAAATGAAAATCAGACTAGCACCTTACATGTGGTCGTTGGGCACACCATGCACTGTATAAGCGTAAAGATGGGAATCATTTCTGGTTATCAGAAATCGAAGCAAAATAAGTCCTAAATCGATTCCCCACAATTAAATTCCTCTCATTTGAGTTTTAAAATTTGCATTTTTCTTTTAATCACAGCACACTGTCCTCGCAAGGCCTGCTCAGATGGTGGTTTTGTTGGAAAGGACTGCAAATGCTGGTGCGAATCAAGTTCTGTCAATGAAAGAGTCTGTGAATGTGGTAGCCGTGCTTGCAAAGGTATGTATCAGGGTAGTTATGATCAGCCCGTATCAAAGATGTGTCGAAGAGTCGAGTCAAACTTTTGAATACCTCCGATTTCTTATACATTATTCTATATTCTGATGTTACAAATTTTGTCATACAATTTGCAGTTTGTGAAAACAACCATCAGAGTTGCGAATACTGGGCTTCAGTAGGAGAATGCCAGAAGAATCCCAACTACATGTTCGTAAACTGCAGGAAAGCTTGTGGAAGGTGCTCATAAGTTGCTCATAACCACCTCCCTTAAGCACCATTACACCCAACCCGTCTCTTGATTGGGTGGTCATCACGTCAATCATGACTAGGGGAACATGTCTGGCACAGTTCAGTTCAAAATTAACATGGAAACATTTTTTTTTATTAAAAATAGGTAGGCCTAGTATGTTTTTGCCATTTGTGTCAATTAAAAACACAATAAATAAAATGCATGATGAGAAACATTAAGACCTGTGTTATTGATTGCTGATATAACCAATGAATATGTTTATTTTAACATTGATGAAGATTACATGCTGAATATGGATGGAATATTTTCAATAGTTTTTGTCTGATGTGCAAGTCCCATTCATGTGAATCAGGATACAAACTGGCAAACATGTAAATATCCTCTATTGTCATCATTTGATACTAGATATTTTAAAGCAAAGATGCTATAGCTAGAGACATTTCTTTGTTCACACAGATCAAACGATTGGTTACTTATACATTGTTATAGAAATCTTTCCTCTAGGCGAAATATTGGAAAACAAAGCTAGCCCTATATAGTGGCCCTCAAGGAGCATTTTAAATCACTAAGAAAGTCGACCAAACATGCAAATATTATTTTGGTAGAACAATCTCTTCTTGTATATATAAATATACAAATGAGGCAACGAAGGCAGACGGGATGGTTTTATTCCTGACGAGTGGGCTCATTTTGCCCCAGACAAAAACTCTACAAATGCAGCAACAGAGAACAAAAACCGAAAACAGAACAGTAAAAAAGTTTTACTCAAGCGTCCATACTGTGCGACGGCCACTGACTAGCTGCTGGCGGTTAACTGTCACGTAGCAACGGCAAACAGGTCTTTCTGGTGTCCATACAGCATATTTATAACTACATTTCATCTACAATAATTATACTACATAAATATACAAATGAGGCAACAAAGGCAGAAGGGCTTCTTATTGGATTTATTCCTGACGAGTGCGCTCATTTTGCCCAATCCCAAGGAAAGCTTATAGGAGAGATGGAGTTTTTTTTAGAATTTTGAGAGAGCCACAGCTACCTTTTGGTCAAGATCCAGTTTGTAAGATGTCAGAATATTTGAATAAATCAAGGCTGGCCAATCGCCGGCCATTTTTATTTCAGTTAAATTGAGGCCCGACATGTGCAAAAAGAGGCGGATCCTCTCCTTAAACTGTGGAGGCCCAGCTAGATCCTTATTAATTCCACATTTAGATGACCATTCTTTTAACTTTTTCAGGGCGAAATCTTATGGCACATATAGTGACTGCCATTATAAGAAATCAGGGGAGAGTCCGGTGTCCGGTGTTTTCCCCGCCAACATTCTCCCCGCTGACAATCTCCCCGCCATACATTTTTCCCGCCCGACATTCTCCCTGCCAAACGACCTCCCCGTCAACATTTTCCCCGCCATTAATCCCTGTTTAGGCCTAATTATCGTCCAAGACTTATGATATCATGTTAATATCTTGATATAAAGTTGGGATCTTATTGAATGGGTACCGGTAAAATACAAAATGTACAGTGATATAGGCCTAAATTAATGCACTATCACTCACTAACCACCAATATCCAAGCCTTAGAAGTAGAGTATTGAAATTATGAAAGGACATTTGAGACTGTCACGATTTAAAAATAATGAATCAATCAAGACAGTTTATAAATATTATATTATTGCTATATTATAAAACGTAAAATGTCGAGTAATATATGTATAATGTATTCTCTAAGTTTGCGACATTGACAAACTCAGTCCAAGATGGCCGCCATGGCCGTGTGAACTGAGATAGGCTAATGAACAAATTATGACAGTGGTGGATAAAGGTACGTGTTGACTTCGCAATCTTCTACTAACCAGCCAAATGAATTCTGTTTACAACAAGCCTAGATAGTCATTTGACCCCTCAAACGCATGTCGAAACAGAGGTGTAGGTTATCAAGCTAATGACCGTTGTATTGTTTGTATTCGCCTGATCCCATGCAAGAGGGACTAGTGGATGGATAGTGTGATAGATATTGATCAACTAAATGGTCTGAAATTATGCTACCTGAACGTGGGCAGTTATTTTTTCAAAAAAGAACAGATAGAACTAGAACTTATAAATGGCTCTTTCAACATAGTATGTGTATAGGTGAAACATGGTTATCTGACATTATTAGTAACAACCAGCTACGTATAAATGGTTACTGTTTTAGGCGGATTGATAGAACCTCCAGGAGAGGTGGTGGCCTCTTGATATATTATAAAGAAAATATATTGGTTACTATTCTTGAAGACTATACCTATATAAGAAATCACTTGGAGGTGCTGAGTATACGAGTTAAAGCAGGTAGCAGAAAACCTATGTTAATAACAAATCTATACAGACCACCAGGCTCTAGTATTGTGGACTTCATGACAAATTATGAAAGCTTACTTCAGTTTTACGATACGATGGGAATCGAACAAATCATACTTGGTGACTTTAATATTGATGTTCTGAAATACTCGAAGCCTAAGAAAGATCTTTTGATGAAAGCTAGAAATCACGGTCTGAATCAGTTAGTAAAAAAACCTACTAGAATTAGCAGTTATACTAGCACTGCCATTGATCTAATATTTACTGACTGTAGATTTACTGATTGTACAGGAGTTCTCGATATACTATTGTCAGATCACTTACCAACCTATATGGTCATAAAAAAAGAAAGAAAAAGTCATATGGCCACAAATACCAGGGTTGTATTTTCTAGGAATTTGAAAAACAAATTGAATCAGACGCAGGTTGCTGATAAAATCAATGCTATCAATGATGTATCACCAATGACTGAAACAGAAGTCGACCCCGTATGGGATGAACTATCAAACAAATATATATCTGTACTCAATGATTTATATCCGATAAAGGAAATTGTCATTAATGAAAGATACAATGGTCCGGCTAACAGAGAAATCTCAAACATGATCAAAGAGAAAAACAGGCTATTTAAAACAGCAAAAAGTACAACCTCCGTTCATGATTGGAGGATAGCTAAAGCGCAAAATAAAATCTCAAAATCACGAATTATTAACAACAAAAAAGCCGAGACTCTGGAAATGTTAAGAGTACATAGGGGCTCTGGTAAGAAATTCTGGGACCATATTGCAGGTATATTCCCTACCAAAAGTTCACAAAAAGGCATTACTGATATCACTCACAGAGGTCAATCCTATGAAGGAGTAGAAGCGCGAATTTGGTAAATGATTTCTTTGGTAACATCGATTCACAATGTATAGAGCAACTACATATGCCTGAAAATAGGGAACTAGAAAAAAATCATCTGAAATCTGAATCTGCAATTGGGGCTTCTAAATGGCTATCAGGAAATATTATATTATTTTATGTAGTTATTTCATGCAGAGATACAGTACGGAAATAACGAAAAAGATAGAAATAAGTATATACTGACATAGTCTTTTATTGGCATCATAAATATAACTTGGCAGACATTATCTCAGAATACATTAACTGTATATATTTACAATGAATACAGATCAGAAACACAAGAGGCACCATTATAGTTATCCCTTCAAACGTATCCACACAAACTGATTATTCGGAAAATTATCTTTTGCTGCAATTCATTCTGGTTTAGATCCATCAACGGAAATTGGCATAAGTCAGCAAAATTAATTTTAATGCAATCTACTGGGCTGACATTGCTGATGAATGTCTATTATATACACACACGGGGAATTCTGAACGACCCTACGTTATAAGATTAGTTTGATGACATTAATAGACGACATAAATGTATAACAATTCATGTATGCAGATTATATTGGGCTATATTAACCTTCACATTCAAGATAAACAAGTCAATATTATTATATAGACACAGAGATAGAGAAGTTATAAATATAAAAGTAAGTGTGAACGGATACGCAAATGTCTGACGTTGCTGTACACATAAGACATCATAATTTCTTTACCACTCCAGTAGTCACAATAAGTATACCATATTTCCTCTAATAGCAACTGGGGAAAATTAGTTTTATTTAGATAGAAGCCAGGCTTGATATAAAAGCCAGTATCATCCTACAATGAATTTGATATAAGTCGGCTCTTAAACCCAAGCCTGATTTGTATAGGGATGTTGATCATCAACATCAATGATGGCAGGTTAATTGAAATATAATTGAAATAAGATGCCCAGCGTTCTATTTGAGAAAATACGGTATTTGTCATTATAGTGGGGCGCATAAACCAGGGTTTTTATAGTCAGTATCAACCATGGAAGTCTCTCTACAAAATACACACTGTAGCCAGCCAACAGTTGCAAGCCTTTATATTCATCAGAATTCCTTAATAAATATTCTCACGCAACATCTTGTATACATACCCATGAGAACAACTGCTGTAATCGCAAATAAACGTATCTAGTAAATTGCAAGGCAATCACAAGCAATATCGCAAGTACTCGCAGAGAAAGATATCCAAGTGGATGTACACATATTCAGAGAATGAGAATAGGACTCTCAAGCACATGGTAATGAACGTTAAAAATACTGAATCATTTGCCTAAGTTTTAACTAAGTATTAAATGTCGTCTGCTCAGCTGGATGACGACACGGCCAACTTTTTAAGGTGCTCCATGAACGTCTGGAGGCTGACGTCATCCGTTAGTACGTGACCACCGCCCTCCTGAAAAAAGTAAATATCATCATTTTAGCTAATGAAGTTTATTCTCAAGAGATATGCCCACAAAAGAGTTAAGTCTAATAAGTCTCATCCGCATTGGTCATCATTGAAATGAAAAGAGGCGGGCTTGGTAAAATGCCAGTACTTTTATAGCGTCCCTAGATAATTCCACACCATTCGTCACCACGGCTTAAAGTAGCATTCTCAGCAAATTGGAATCAGGAATAACGAAAGGGATAGGAATTTACTCTATCATTAGTCACTAGTCATCTGAAGGTTTCCAGAAAAAAATATCCAAAGATTCTTATTTACAATCGAATCATTTGCATTGTAATTTTTTAAAAGTAGTTTTGCCAGATCAGAAACATATTGGAATTATTGAAAAAAGGTACCAGTATTAAGTGGAAATTATTATCATTATTATTTATCTTTATTTCCACGTCATAACAATTACATGAGTTTTCTACAGCTGCAAATAGGTGGCAGTTCTTCCGTCTACCCTCCTTTTGGTTTAGGGGTTGGGACCTTTCCTTCTCAAATAAATAGAAATTGTTTAACCTTCTGAAGTTCATAGCTATACTAATGATAGAAGTGGCAAACGAATTTAGTTCAATTTAGTTGAATCTTTAGTAGAGAGAGATGACAGCGAACTTTCATTAAGGATTATGGGAAGCAGGGTCCTTTTTTAATCATACCCCAAATAATTGCAAATTTCTTGTAAAATTAATCAATAATACGAAAGGATAAACATCAATAATTTTGTTAAAACACCGATAATTTATTTCTATGCAACTTAGTTTCCATGGTGGCGCATAAATTCGCAATATTTGAAAATGAAGTGAAGAAAGCTTGCAACAACAAAGGGAAGGAAGCTCCAGGGGAAGGAGACCAGGTGGTGGCATAGAGTGTGACCAGATGGGGGTTAAGTTGGTGTTCCACGGGTGCGATAGGACTTGCGATATATATATTGCATGCGACTACAAAGTGATGAGATAATTATTAACCTATTATCGAGTTATTGCATCTTGGCATGTGGTAGGGATGAAGTATGATAGTTTTTAATAATATTTTAAATAACATTTTTGTTGTATGCAATACATATCGCATGCTTATCGCACTGGTGAAATAGCACCTTAAGGGGAGGGGGAAGGCACCTGGGCAGGGTTTAAAAAGACCAGCAGCTATATATTGAAAACAAGAAGAAGGGTGAGGAATCATGTTAGGACATCTGGAAAAAAGGTAAAGCATTGATATCCCTCAAACACGGGTGTGTGGGGGCGGGAAGTGAATGGAAGAGTCTGAATTCAAGAAAAAAGAAGGATAAATGTATCAGGGCATTAGAAGATGTACAATCGGCAGCTCATTATGTTGAACAATATTTCGAGTCACATTTTTGTCTTCAATTTGAGTTAATTGAGACGATTGTGGAAGACAAATTGTACATTTTATGATGCCCTGACCCATATACATATGAATAAATACATATCATATATGATATACAAGTTTAGAAAATACCACATGAATATTTTTATATTGGCCGATGAATAATGAATTTGAATTGACAGAAGGTAGGGCTTATATATGTATCGCAAATGAAAACAGATGTACAAATATGTACATTTTTATTCACGTAGAAAGAGGATAACCAATTACGGTAATTCCATTTAAATTTGTAAACTAAAAAATAATTTCGTAAAAGAGATAACATAATATTAACAAGAAAATCTCTTTTTCTACGAATACTGCGCCACAGAATGGAATGTACACAAAAAAAGACATATGGGCAATAGGCACAACTGTCACTATGGAAAACAGTGGTCACAAATAAATTACAAAGAGATGATCCTTTCACAATCTTCCCACAACCGAATAGTCCATAGAAATAGAATAGGATAGATCTAACTCAATTTATTATACCCCATGCTATATAATATATCAATATTTCTGCTATAAATCAATGGCATTGTCACCAGGTCCTATATCAAGACAAACCTCCCGATCGGCACAAAACTGCCCGTGACACACCCAGGCCCAAAAAGAAATATGCTTGTTTCCAGTTTATATTCGCTGAACACTAGGTAAGGTAGGGTGGTGGTTCCTTTTTTGTTCGTTTTTTCGTTTAAAAAAGGAAACCACCGTTCAGGACCTGACAAAAAAATCACGAGGTAAGTTAATTTTCAACAACCTTACTCATTGAATTACCATGAGACGAAACAGTTTTATAAATAATTATATTCAAAACCACCCGAGCCCAACCAGAGAAGTAGTGAAAAAGAACAGGGAGGTAGATTGAGGGCGGTGACACCAGTATTCTTAGACTAAAAGGGTTTTTTCTAGAACATTTTTATTCGGGTCGCTTAGAATATTATATTTATGCAGTCTAGACTCAAAGTTAAGAGCATCCCTTCAAACTGAAAGAAATCCTCCCGCAAAATACCATTATAATTCCACTAGAACGCCTACTCCTAGACCAGAAAAGCCATTAGAACGGTAGGCGTCCAATCACTGATATACCGTTCTCATCTGATCTGAGAGGCTCTGAGCCTGGACTGTATGGGTAAGTGATGTAAAAATGGTTATATTGACACTCTCCAAAATATCCAAACATTGGTGTTCAAATTCCATTCTTTATATAAATATATATATATATAAATCTCAGCTTTCTGCTGTTCAAAATATAGTAAAAAATATACAATATTTTCATGTTTTCTGAATTTCATTTTTCTTCGTTAGTACAATTTTTATTTTCAGCTTAATCCGGGGCCTGTGTGCATTTTTATTTGGGAAACATGCAGAGAAACTATTTCAATGGATTATTCGATGACAATGGAGTATAATTTCTTGTTGATCAAACTGCTAGTTCTTGCCTGAATGTTACAAGATTAGGAGAAGGACATATCTATATGAACCTTTTCTTGAATGATACTAGATTGTTATTTGTAACAATTTTACCTACATGCGTTACCTCTTACAATTGTTTGGTCACAGCTTTGCATACGAAATTGTGGCTTCCAGATTATGACCATGACAGCTTCCTAACTTAACATGATGGAATGAAACTGATGAGTTATTTCGATTAAAACCCAAAAGTACCAAATAGCAAGGGCAAAAGTAAAACCTCCATCCCTTTACATAGACCTCCCTGCTCAAGCCAATTCAGTCAGACCACTTAGTGCCATTTTAATACTCCAGGTGACGTTACAGGTCCCGTTGCAATAGTTGCTACTTTGCTAAGTTTCACCACAGATCTAGAGACACTAGTTCTGTGGTGGCTCACTCGGGTCAGTGCAGAATTTCTTATTTGATTTTCATAGAAGGTACGGTATTTCTCAAAGGCTATAATTGATATCAAAATAGAGGGCTTTCATGCCCCCCCCCCCCCCCCGCGCTTTTTTTAAAGAAAAAAAAAGTTTTAAGAATGGTTTAACGTTTTTTTGTGTTTGAAAAATAAATAAATTTAAAGTATGGTTTCAACCCAATCGTGTAGGAATTTTGCAACATTGGTGAATTTTGAAGCACTGACTGCCTGATACAAAAGTAAGGTAGAAGTACCCTTACATCGAATGATTGTCTTAGTGGGCGGACCGAATTCCCATTATTTTAATACGACCACTCCGATAAGATTTGGCAATGGATAGGCATGCAACTTGCAAGAAAGCAGGAAAGAGCTGGCCCCAAGCTCCAGATTTGTTTCAACGAAGATATTGTACTGACTCCACAGGGGTTTGGTGCTCAATACAAGGGTACTCTTCCCACTGATATCCGAATACATGCACCTGTCAATTACAATCCACACTCTAGGCTTTTTAAATTATATATATATGGGGAAATTGGGAGGGCTGAAAGTGTCCTGTTTCATTATTTTAGGCGTGGTTGCTTTACGCCGTTTTGACGCTATACGTTCATATATATCTTTGGTCATAATAGGGCGAGAGAGGAAGCACGCTAACGGGATGCGATACCCTGCTTTTTTTCGATTATTAGCCATGTTCACAGGCAGCTATACACACGGCTGGTCTTTGGTAACCCAGTCAGCGTGGTGGGGATTGCAGTTGACAGGCACATGAAGGGTAAAAAGGGGCAAAGGAAGTGGGGTAGGAAAAAAGGAGTTCTCATTGGAAAGATCTGCCACATCCCGAATACAACGACCAGGGTATGTCTGTTGGAACAAGACGAACTGGAATAGATAGATGTATACTGTATGATGGAATGGTAAAGGAAAAGATGACAAACCCCTGAAGCACTGGGACCTCCGAAGACGGTAGACTGAATCAAAAAGTTATTAATCTGGTTAGAGGTAATGTCAGGGACTCTTCCCCAATCTCATCAATTTTCCCAATGTACATGAAAAATGGAATTTATATAGCAAAAAGGATTGGCAATAAATACCCTTGGTGCGAGAAGACATGAATGAGAATGGATAAATGGGGTTTGCTAAATGTGTGTTAAATTATATTCGAATTCCTGACACAGGGATTGAATCAAAATTCGTAATAAACTCAGTCTAGGCTCAGAGTTGAGGGAGTTCCTGCAAACTGAGGGAATAATCCCATTATATTCTTACTAGGACGCCTACTCCAGGGCCAGGAAAGCCATTAGCACAGTAGGCGTCCAATCACTGACATAATATTGTCTGATCTAATGGGACTGTGAGCCTAGATTGTACTAAAGGAATATGGTTAAATTTAGAAAACAATGGAGGTGGTGCAAATTCTTTTTGTAACTTTTAGCATGGTTGCAATGCGCCTTTAAGAAAATTGATGTAAAGAAAACGAAATATTTTGTCATACGTTATTACCTAATTCTCGAAATGTTCAAATTCAAGCATAAATTTGGGAATTTACTAGATAGGTTGATTTCTCGTTCCTAGTTTGAATTCTTACCAATGGTCACGCACCACCGCTAGTGTCGGAGTAATATATACATATTGGAAAGCTAGAATGAATTTACAAGGATGAAATAAGTTCTCATCAAATCTCTAAAAATGTGTGGACGAATAAAATAGAAGGCAAACTCGCTAAGTGAAAAAGCATCAGATGTTTTTCACTCGCTCTTTGCCAATGTAAAGCATTTCTATATTATATTCTAATAGATATAGAAATACCTTGAATAAATGTCTACAAAAATTTATAATTTAGATGACACAGATAAGTGCACATAAAACACAAGTTGTACAAGGATTTGGGCCGAGAGAATTTTCATCGTGGAGGAAGTTTGTAGCTGAGTGGTATATGGAATGAAGAGAGTACAAGAAATGTAGGACATAATGTAGGACGATATCCTACACTATAAGACACTGTAATATAAAACATTGATAAATATACTCACTTGACCCCAAGCATATGCGTTGTTGTGCGTTTGTGATGGGTTCACTTTGGATAACAAGAATCGAGCCTGAAAGATGAAATAAAAACACATGTAATGATTGCAGATTCAAAAATACCATTACCAATTCAAAAGTTCACAACTCGTAAAACTGCATCTCGTTTCATTTCATCTAGAATATATACGCCTATGCTGTATGCGAGGTGCCATAACGAAATCGTTATGATACACGTACTATAACAAATCAAATTACTTCCATGTGCCAAATCAGAAAGCCACCCACGTTCACTAAGTCTTCGTCTGTTTATGTTTGTTTACATTCACTCCGATCGTGGGGAAACTATTTATCACACGGTGCATACTGTATGAGCGTACAATACAGGGAGTGCAATAAAAATGTCTTTAAGTCTTGTCTTTGGTGAGTATGCAATAGTTTCTCCTATAAATAGAGAGAATGGAACTCGGTACTAGTAACTGAATATTTATTGGACGAGATTTCGAATCGTCACAAAGTTTCTAAAAGCTGAAAGAAAAAACACACACTTCGAATTTAATATTTTGAGTGCACCCAACTTACCGCACCTCTCAAATGGAAAGCGCATCTATCATTTCTTCAATGTATAGCTAAATTCATATGGAAAAACAAATAAAATGAACAGCCCCCCCCCCCCCGCCGCCCCCCACTCCAACCCCCAAAACATAAGTGAACCTGACCTGTGAGTGTCCAAACTCGGTGTCTATATATCTGGGCATGGGGAAGCGGGTCTGGAGGATCTCCTGTGTGTCGTCTACAGGGGCGTGTAGCAGCTGCTTAAAGTTCTCATACTCTGGCAGGTCCTGGTAGCCAGCCTTACGCCACGCAGCCATCGTCTGTAAGGCAAAAAAACACATGGTTGGAAACATTGTCACAGCATAATTACAACAAGTTAAAGCTGTACTCTCAATCAACGTCGTTAAATATTTCTTTTCCAACCCATCTATTTGACTGAAATTTTGGAGGATTCTGTCTGGTCGTTTTTAGCTACAGGGCTTCTAAAACGTCTCTTTTTTTGTATTTTGGGGACCCTGCCGAAACCTTTCCTATGATGACTTCACTAGCAATATGTGCATGTACCAAATTCTAAATATATAACAAATTTTTCTAGTGATTGACCCTCAAGAAATATCGCTAACTTCTTTTTCATGCATAGTAAAATATGGAAATACTGGTTAGATTAGATGTCTTAATGTTTACTATCATTGGAATCCGCTTGATCTCATCTTTTCAAATATGACATCATAAATATTTGTGTGACCTGTGACTGTAACACAGGTCACACATCACAAATAGTCAGGTAAAATTCTGTCCTTACCTCTCCGTGGTACAGAAGTATGTGGAAGAAGGTATCCATGAGGAGGATGCGGTCAGGTTGGATGCTGGAGGTGTCTAGAAGCACTGGCTCCGGTGGTCCATTGAAAGAGTAGGCGTAGAGTATGGGTTGGATCATGATCAACGATTGTGTCAGGTCCTCCACTAGCAGACTGTGTCTGTAAATAAAGTTAATAAAGGCGTAGTTTGATTATTTGAAGAATTTGATACTCTTGCATGTTTCATTTATAAGGGTTGGTGTGGAATCACGAATACAAAAAAAAAGA
The DNA here is from genome assembly GCA_942159475.1 of Sthenelais limicola. Taxonomy (NCBI): domain Eukaryota; kingdom Metazoa; phylum Annelida; class Polychaeta; order Phyllodocida; family Sigalionidae; genus Sthenelais; species Sthenelais limicola. The sequence continues at coordinate 68,803,000 of OW804098.1, forward strand.
ATTGATGAATCTTAGTTTTTCATCAAATGACTATATCAGTATATCGAGTGAAACTCTTTTTACACTCTACACGACTTTCAATGTTGACTTAGTTGTCAGGTGCAGCGGTTTTGAGTTACGAGTGGCTGTTTGCTGGGTTATGCAGATTAAATGAGAATTTTAGCAAATTGGGGAATAGTTGAAAAATCTTTAGAAACAAAAATCACCTAATTAATGACTGTAATTTACCTGTAGTAAGAAGTTTCATCAGGGCTATTATTGAACACTTGCAAGAATTGCGACCGTCTCAGGTGGAACATAAACTGAGGATATAGCGTAAACTGTTCACTGAAGCGGAACGAGTTGGGGTCGTCCTTGTGATAATCTCCAAACTTCTGACACTGCAAACAGAAGAAAACATCAATATTGAGCCCAGTTTCTCTAATAAGATAAGGAACATGTGTAATGGATTGTTCCTAAAAGGTCTGTTGAATGTTTTAAGATAATAATTCTAATGTCTTAGTAACTCTAATGTCTAATGAAGTGGTTATAACGAATTTATTGTAATTTTGTCTATGTCAACGGAGTATCTAATAGATTCTTTTATTGATTGTGACTGAGTGTTTTGTAGATTAATATAGTATATTTGTAACGTTGATTGATACTTTTATGAGGCGCCGCATGGAAACATCACGGAGCGATATTGCGTTTTTTCAAATGAATGGATTAGATATTTGTATTGGCCTTTAGTGAAATAAAAATAAATACAAAAAATGTGACTGTCATGCATTGAAGGTCTTTAAATCAATCTTTATTTTAAAATAATGCCTGCATACGTATTAGGACTTGCTATACGTATTTTCAATTTAATAATGTACATTCAGTTCTAACTCAGAATAGTGCATGTTTAGCTGAAATATTAAATCACCCATAATGGCAATAACACCAACCAAAGCTTACCAGTCTAATGAGCATTCTGTCAAGCCAGCGGAGTACGTCTGGTCCATCGTCAGTCTCGGTGCGGTGCATAGCAATACGGGCCATGAGGACTGCAGCCGCCTCCTGGTCAAACCCTGCAGCTATGTGCTGAGTGTTGATAGAGGCATCTACCCAACTGGAAAAACAAAACAATAAATATAGATTAACTTTTAAATGGGTTTATTTATACGAGGTGACAAAACTTCTGCATGGTCAAACTGCTACCACTATAATCACTTCATTACTAACAAACTAACTCATAAAGTAAGAGAATCACCCGGCCTATAAATCTGAGAGAATAGAAACTGACAATATTCTGTTACCCGTTACCACAGGAACCAATACCCCGTTTCCATAGCAACAATCACCATCCTAAGCTAGTAATACATGTACTTTTTACTCCAACCCCAACCAGACAAGTTGTGTATTATGTAACTTCCAGTTTCATTAGATCTCCCTAATTCACAAGCTCTGCAATATTACGAGATATATGCACAATTTCACCAATTGCGTGTCATTTGGCCATGGCTGAAACTCTTAATTTTTTTAAATTGATTCTATTGAATTATTTTCTTTTCATACATAAACTCTTAGGAAAACCATGTAAATAGGGGGTATCTATACACAATAAAACCATTGAAAAATGTCTCCAATCATTTTTTTCTATTCAAATAAGCAAAAGACGATTTAGGGTCAAATAACGGTCATATATTCCTACACAAAGACATATCATCGGTGGAGAACCCCATACAATTTTCCTTTTTTTTAAAAAAATTCTTTTATTTCATTAAAGGCAAATAAGATCTAGGATTATTATAGCATTAATACCCGAGGTGTTGGATGGTCTGGGTGGTCTATAGCCTGGTGGATAATTCGAGGGGCGTTATCCCCGAGAATTTCCACCAGGCAATAGACCACCCAGACCATCCAAAACCGAGGGTATTAGTGCTTTTAGACCCGGCTTGGTCAGATTCGACTGTTATTTACCACTTACTGACTTTTATTTACCAGTTATTTTGACATCTATAACCCCCATTCCTTACCGGAAGTTGCCGGAAGTGATTGCCGTGGTCTGTTGTGAAAAAATACACCCCAGAATCTGACCAAACTGGGTCTAACTCTTCTTATTCATTGGAATTCTTTTCAATGAGTTAGTAGCTTCACACCAGATCATACCTGAGGAAAAATCTATTAGTCAATATAATAGATAAAAGGACAATTCTATTACCTAATATTGCTAATACAAAAAAGAAATTCAAGATTATGGGGCTATATCGGCTGTATGATTTGGACCTATAGGATTGAGAGCTTCTGTGTAAACACTTACTCTATTACTCTTTGACAAACAACCATTCATTACCACCATAATAAGGAACAGATCGGGTAGCTCTCGACATAGAAACTAAAACTAGTAAGAGAATGGACTTCAGATGTGCAAAAATCTCTATATTTAACACCCTTTTATTCACCCTACACAGAAAACTTAAAGGGACCAGCATCTACAAGCGAGGTAGATGAATACCATATACAATTTGGCCCAGCTAGTTATCCAATATCAAAGCTGACTCTCGCTTTGAGTGCGGAATAACGACTTCTCAAGTAGAACCAAGAGGCGCTTGCTTCATAAGGGAGGCAGGGTGAGAGGGTCCAGTCTTGTTGCTACCTGTTTCTTACCTCATATTTACTGGCGGTAAGTAGGGAGTTTGTTATGAACTCAGGGCCAGAGGAAAGACACTAACTGGGAAGGTGAATTCGCTACAGGAAAAGGGGTGGGGGAACAGCTGTATTTTAGTAGGAAAATTATAAAAGTTATACTGTCTATGGTAATGTGAGGGTCATGATGATGGTGTTAATAAGAATAAATAAACAATTTTTAAAATTTAATATATTTATACAGTCATTAGTGATAAGGATAAAAAAAAAAAGCTCACGGGGACTATTACCTAGCATTGTCCATGATTTACTACTATGGAATGAAAGGAGCGGTGCATGAGTAATAGTAATTAGTGTAAGAGGAAAGATGACAGTTGTTAATCTACATAATAGGATGAGTTATTCTGTCCGTCCGTAGCAGTGTGTTTTAACCATTTGGCATATTGCGATCAGTCCTGGGGAGTTCACAGGAAGGAGGAAGGAGGCAGAGGAGGAGCAGGAAGAAAAGCGGGAGAAGATGAGGAGGAGGAGGAGCAGGAAGAAAAGCGGGAGAAGACGAGAAGGAGGAGGAGGAGGAGGAGGAGGAGGAGGAGGAGGAGGAGGAGGAGGAGGAGGAGCATCAGGAGCAGGAGGAGGAGCAGGAAGAGAAGAGGGAGAAGATGAGGAGGAGGAGCAGGAAGAGAAGCGGGAGAAGATGAGGAGGAGGAGGAGGAGGAGGAGGAGGAGGAGGAGGAGGAAGGAGGCGGAGGAGGAGCAGGAAGAGCAGCGGGAGAAGATGAGGAGGAGGAGGAGGAGGAGCAGGAAGAGAAGCAGGAGCAGACAAGGAGAAGGAGGAGGAGAAGGAGGAGCAGGAAGAGAAGCGGGAGAAGACAAGGAGAAGGAGGAGGAGGAGGAGGAGGAGGAGGAGGAGCAGGAAGAGAAGCGGGAGAAGACAAGGAGAAGGAGGAGGAGAAGAAGAAGAAGAAGAAGAAGAAGAAGAAGAAGAAGAAGAAGAAGAAGAAGAAGAAGAAAGAAGAAGAAACTTTTGGGGGATGTAATACAATTATTGATGGAAAGTTCTGGGTAATTCTAGATTTTAATTAGTGCATATTACAGGTGTATTATTAGGCAATAATTCAGCCATTCCCTTACACCCACCACAACAAACTTTATGTGCAACTGTTGATTAGTATGCAACTTGAGATGAGAAAGCCATGAAGCCATAAAGAGACAGGTGAATAATAAAGTGGTGGGCGGCACTTAGAGGGGGCTCTCCTGAAGGCTGAATTACCAGTTAATTTTCCTTCATTCCTTTTCTTCGTTCCAGTCTAGGTTCATAGCCGACAGAATCCCTCCAAACTGAGGGAAAGCCTCTAACTCCTAACCGCAAAATCTCTTTCAATTCTGGATAAAAAAAGATTGGGATATTGTACTATTGAAGATGTACTTTCATTTCTTTCTGCCTTTTCTTCAGCAAGGTTCCTTTACTTAAAATGAAGTACGGTACCATCTTCAGTACAATGGTACTGCAATAGGTTCTTTTTATTAAATAAAACCGAAATAGTACCGAAATATCGCTAGTATCTATCACAACCTTGATAGAAGCATTTGAAATGTCAGAAATAGGCTCAATTCAAGATTCAGGACTACCAGCATTTTGGGGCATATTACCCACAATCCTCCTTGATTTTGATGTCATCAAGGCTGATGCCTGTGTTGACTTTGCATCGCCCAAAGGCAGTGCGAAAGGGTTGCGGACGTGGTTTGGTTGGAGTTTGATTCATGTTTTCCTCATTTCAGATCTCTAATAAGCCATTTTCTTTGCTAATAGTGGGTGAGAGAGGCTGTAACTAGACTGGTATGGGTTTTTTTGAACTTATATAGTTTGAAATGAAGCCTGTATAGTCCTGAAGAGTTTTTGTTTTTGTGAGCGATAAATGGGGGCCGACAAGAGTGTTGTCTGTTCCAGTTTTAGCAAGACTTGTTTACCACTAACAGAATACCTTCTCTTTCATAAAATCACACTTCAAAAAGTGAAATCTGGCCATGAATAGCATGTAGAGATTCAGATCTAATGAGGACATGCCTATTTCTGCTATACATCATTGCAAAAATGCCAGGAGGAGCATGACCACGTTGCACTCGCCATGCTAGCATGGCAGGCAGGATATCTCATGAGTGATGTCATGAATCCTCTGAAGATGTCTGCCTGCATTAAATGTCATAATCCAAGAGTGTAAGCCCTCCAGGACTCTTTATTATTCCTCATAATTATGTTCAAACTTAGCTGACATTGCTTTTACTTCAAGAAGTAGGGATAGGGCTATAATTGTTCTGAAGGCAGTATGTTCTTTTAATATTGTGTTTTGATTTAATACTGGTGAGTTAGTTAGAATTAGTGTATCATTAGTTCCTAAGGCTGGTGTCATATTGATAGATTGCACTGACGATTTCTGTCAAGTTTCCACCTTTAAAGTATTTTCCCAAGAACAAGAACAAGAGGATGACAAACAAAAGCAAACGCCTACCAAGCTACACTCCCACAGATACAAATACAGTTGATAAGAGAATTAAAAGGCCAATCCTGAGAACTTGGAAAGCCAATCCTGACGACATATGAACGTGCACAGGTAAAATTAACTGTTGAGCCCCGAAGCTTTTGATTTGATATCTGTGTATCATCCATGTAGGAAATTCAGGGAGGATCTCTCATAATAATATTTGAGGTTTTCAGCCTCACCTGCAAATTACATTTGGGATACAATAATGTCTATTTGCGATGACAAGCGACATCTCCAACATGTTTTTAAACAACTAGTTTTGCAGCAGCGTATGGCATGCAGACTTAACTCTTGGGTGAACAGTTCTAATATACAATGATTTATGTGTAAATTCTCGTGTTGCACTCTCAGCTAACGTCGGTCATGAACTGATCGTTTTCTACTTTTTCTTCCATTCTTTTCCAAACCATCTTAACGTCATTTGACCAAAGTTTTGGGGGATTTTGCCCAATTGACATTGCGATGTCGCTTTTAAAACGTCCCTATTTTTATTTGGAGGACCCGCCCAAATACTTTCCATTGAAGACTTATTATCGCTCACCGGCGACCGTTGCTCATTCGGCTTTAAATTCATGTATTGATTTGAATTGAAAAATACTTTATTTGTCTGATACAAGCATTGTCTGTTACAAGCATGAGATAGACAAATGGGTAACCAGGCTTCCGTTACCGTATACATCATCATGTATAGAACACTAACGCGATGGACGAGACATAATCTATATAACAGCAGGAGAATATTGATGAATTTAGTTATACTCTGTGTAAATTTACTTGTCGTAATAGCTGAGAATGCAGATTTAACCCATACTGAATTACAGTTACTATATGTAGAATGCATACAATCAATTCGGAATTATTCCAGGATTGTCATGCTTTTACCGAGCATGTTTTGTGCTATTCAATAGAATGATATTTGCTGACCAAGCAATATTTCATGGAAATGAGTCCATGGTTGTACACAAATAATTGTAAATAAACACGTCCTCTAGATTTTGATTTAGTAGAGTCACGGGTAAACTTCTGTATATGCATGTTGTTTTTTTTAAAAAAAACCGTGGATGATGTCAGTGTGGGAGGTAATATCCAACAGTTGGTCACCAGGGAAATATTTTTTTAATGTGAAGAAAGGGAAAAGAAGGAGGAAAATACTTGGAAAACAACAAAATCCCAACAAAAAGAGAAAATATCCAAGAGAAACACTAGCGAAAGTGGATGAACTACGCAAAATCTGAAAAGCTCAGTAGCAATTCGTGCTTAGATGTAGGCTGTACAAGTTATATACTAAGTATAATGTTTTTTAAAAGTGGAAGTAAAAGTGACAAGGTAGAAGAAAACTTACTTTCGAGCAACGGTGGTGACCCTCACTCTCTTCTGACCACTGGAATGTTGGTATTGACTTATGAACTGGATGTAGCCACGACCTCCCTGAGGTATAGGGGCGTTATGCTGAAATATATAAATATAGCAATAACTTTAATTAATTTAAATAAACAAAGAAAGGGTCAGCAAATAAAAAAAACCCCGAAATTAACAACATGGTTTGTTTCAGTTGAATTGCCTTCAATTTAATCAACTTATAATGAATAAATGCAATTAAACAATGTTTAGAGCAAAGAATGGAGGGGACAGAAAAAATAATCCTGTTATCAATAAAACAATATGTTTTCTGATAAACAACCAAAAACCTAATGGAGCAAATGAGGTATATCGTCAATAATGAGCAAACTAGGGTACTGCAAACAACACTACACACCACTTAACGTTTGTATTGTATATTGTTTATTTCCGGAAAATAGTACATGATAAGATATATAATAATATAAGATAATTTACACCGTAAATAGGAACGACCCTCTTCTGTGGCAGCCACAGCTCTTCCAGACTAGAATCCCTTAGACTAGAGTATTAAATTACAGTTTAGACTAGAGTTTTAAATTACGAACTATATACGAACTTATATATAAACCTAGCATATCTAGATTCACATCTGGTTGTTGCAGTTTTAATTGATAACTGCTAGATCATATCGATCCCATGAGCAGTAAAATCATCGAGGGAACCTTTCTATAACAGACACAAAGTAATTCAAGATGATTAAAATTTGTTCATGTATTTATTTTTTCATTTCCTTAGCAGCAGGATTTACTTGATTCATTAGCTAAGATCATGGAACCTTGGCGCAATTATAGGAACAGAACATCTGCGTCCAAGGTCACGCTAAATTATATAAAAACTGTGAGGGCAATAGCGAGAATGGAACACCATTTTATATAGACATTGATTCGCTTACAAATGTTCAGATAAAAGAGGAATATCCTTTTCAAAACCTTATCTTTGGCACATACTACATGTAGTTAGCACTGATTGTGTGTAGTACTAAAGTGAACTGTATAACATTAAGTCTACATAATACTTCCTCTGCCTTCTCGATTTAAAGATGCATTTAGTGATGGATATTTTGCTCTCGGTTCCTGTAAGTTATCATGAATGAAAATCAAAATCAAAATATGTTTTATTGAGCTTCTACTATATGATTTCTGACTTGCTTTGCTTGTGGGTTTTTTCCCAGCAAAAGGGGTGGGTGGGTGAGATAGCCTAGGGTGTGTGTGTGGCGGGGGAGGGGGTGCACCTCCAATGCCTTTAAAACACATACTACGAGCAGAGACTTAGTGTCATGTCTGGCAACTATATGAACGAAAAAGAGACGTTCAGAAATCGTCACAAATTAGGTAGGTTCTACATTAGCTGTACATACAACCCTGGTTGTATGTACAGCTAATGTATGGCCATTCAAGGGACAGCAAGGTATAGGGTTGATGGTTCCGCTAGATCCTACATTTACATGTAGTTTTAGCTCATCAGGCAATTTCCGTATTGAAAATATATTAACAGTTCTTTATATTTACATTTTTGCAGTTCTTTATATCAATCGATACTCTGAAGCCCAGATTCCACTGAGCCGAATATTTAGACAGGGGCAGTCGGGTGGAACAGAGGATTGTCAGGCCAATGAAGCTGCATGAAAGATGAAGGTAGGGCACTATCAGCAATCAGCCGAGTGCCTCCCGTCAAAGATTGGATCAAACCAATTATCTGGACGTTTTTTCACCCGTTAGCTGACTGCCCCGCCCACCTGCCAGTCAAGATTGGATCAATCCAATTATCTGTCCGTTTTTCCACCAGTCAGCTGACTGCCCCGCCCACCTGTCAGTCAAGATTGGATCAATCCAATCATCTGGCCGTTTTTCACCCAGTCAGTACCCCCGTCCCCACTGCCCCAGTCGGTTCAGTGTGTATGGGGTCTTCCTTAATCGTGGTGCATACAAGCCCCCTATACTGTATACAAGCCACAAACATGCACATACATCCGGGCATTCATATAGAGCCAATCTATTGAATGACCGGGCAGTAAGTCAAATGTGGGCGGTGGATCTGCTTTACAACTTATGCCATTAAATATTCATAGTTTTAATGCACTGTACGCTGGTTCATAAAATGATGCAATTAAATATACACCACCCACACAAAGAGATGAAAAGGGAGAGAGAGAGAGAGAGAGAGAGAGAGAGAGAGAGAGAGAGAGAGAGGAGGGAGAGAGAGAGAGAGGAGGGAGAGAGAGAGGAGGGAGAGAGAGGGAGGGAGGGAAAGAGAGGGAGGGAGGGAAAGAGAGGGAGGGAGGGAAAGAGAGGGAGGGAGGGAAAGAGAGAGAGAGAGGTGGCGGGAGGAACAGTCAAATAAAGAGAGGAAATGATAATCTACCGCACCGGGAGCTAGAAGACAAAATAGAAGTTTGCACCACAGATTTAGACTTAAATGGACAAGGCAAAAGTTTCCCCAAACCGTAATCATAAAACCAATGATTAATCAATAAACCTTTAGTCCGTTGGCCAACTACTTTAACTTTTATGCTAGCTAATTGGGCAATTTCAACGGCTGGTTAACAGCTGAGCAAAAGAGGGAGAAGCAACAGGTGCTGAACTGGAAACAGACCAGGTTAAAACGTGTCCCTAAACGTGTCATATTATGCGTATTAACTGCCTTAGTTATGACAATACAATACATGTCATGTGCACATGCTATTACTTCAGACAGGGAGAAATCATAATGCGAGCCCTGACATGGCGGTCTGGGGCTAATTACCACATCAAGATTCAATGGCTAGAAACGTCAGAGGAAATACTAGTATTATTACTAGGTTTGTTTTATCTGTCTGAGCACAAAAAAAAAAAAAAAAAAAAAAAGAATATGGGTCAAGTCGTCAGAAAATGTACTATCGGCAGTTCTACCCACTTAGTAAATTATGCTATCAAATGATAAATACGCTGAAGTGTAATTTGAACCCCTTTTCTGGCTTCAATTTGTGTTTTTTAGAGGATAAGGGAAGGCGAATTATATATGAGAGCAGACATGTTCATCTTTCTCGCCATGCATTTGTATTAAATCAGTATTTCAGATTTTATGAGCCACAAAGTAAAGGTGTCGCACAAACGTATACATATGTATACCTCTCCCAATTTCCCCCATGAATTAGATTCTATCAAAATTACAAAAATAAGAAGTTCCAGATAGTATGGAAACAAGGTTAACTACAAGGCAGCTAATTATTTACTCTATGGATACAGAAAGTTTGAGAGCACATAAAATTAAAATCTATTTGAATCTATATTGATTCGTGATTACAAAATTAATTTTATTTAATGATCTTGATTTCTTTCTTCTTCAGGGTCTAAAGTTATTTATTAGCTTCCTCATCATGTTTGATTGAAACGCTTAATGCATGCAGTTTCCAGAAGAAGAATCCAGGCAACCTGAGACTATGGCTTCGATAAAAGGCGAACCATTCCTTGCTGAGTACACATACTAGTCAGTCTATACAAAGTTTTACTGGGATGGGGGATGGGGAGGCTAAACTGCCGGATACAAGCGCTGGGTTTATATCCTACATTCGAGGATAGACGGTTCGATTCCCCAACCCAGCGAGGCTAAAACGGAGGTGGAGGAGGAGGAGGCAGAAGAGGAGGAGCAGGAGAAATACAAATACATAATAGTCCCTTAGAATCCCTCCTCTACATTCACACTGGTATATCTCATTACTAAATCCGATGTTTGACCTTAATGCATTTTCAAGAATAATAATGTAGCCATGGAGTAGATGACAAGATCTCTGACGTTTCCTCCTAGCATACAGATGAGCTGAAGGTATTGTTATGTTAAAGACATCAACTCATGTAGGAACCTCAATCAGTAATATATTACTTCCCGGAATGGAAAGCTTTACAACAAGCCAAAAGGCCAAGGCAAAATTAAAGGTAACGATTTTCTTTAGAAAGATTTAAAGCTAAAATAGTTTTATTCAGACGAGACAAAAAAAAAAAAAAAAATTAAAGCTAAAATAGGTACAAACCAATTCAATACAAAATACATTGACCAGCTTCAGAAATGAGTTTAATTTTTCAGTCTAGGATCCCTTGAGAGTCCCTTCAAACAAGGGAAAGCCTCTCGCTCCAAACCGCAAAGTGCCATTATAATTCGATTAGAGCAGCAAATTGTCATTATAATCCCATTAGGACGTCTGGTCCTGGGCCAGGATAGCATTCTTTGATCTGAGAGGCTTTGAGCCTAGACTGTCGTGTTTTAAAGTAACAATCAGTGCATAGTAGTTCCTACAATTTTTTTTTTAAATAAATTTATTTACATGAATTATTAACATAAATTTATAAATTATGACAAACAAATCTACCTGGAATCCCTGAATATTTAGTTGGGTTTTTTTGGACGTGTGACACACCCGCATAGACTTGTACAAGTCGTTGAATCTCTTTTTTTTTCATAAACGAAAGGTTGAAAAACAAATAAAACTAACTTATTAGAGTCACTACGTCCACGACTGAGGAATTGACTAGCGACGCCCAGGCATCAGTGCCTTTGCCGTGTGCACTCAATGAGTTAGGCACAGGGACTTGATGCTAGTCTAACACCCAAGTAGCGCTACCACAACTGAGGCTGAGCCTCGGAAACTAACGAATCCCTGAAGATTTAGTACTTTTCTAATGCAGTTTATAATCATTTCAAACTTGTTTCCATTTTACAGTTGAAAAAGTCAGTGTACTTTAAGGTACCTAAGTAAATATAGTTCATAGAGATAAATTTGATAAATTTTGCAACGCGTAGATCACGCCCAAGGACTGCAATCAATAGGCCTGAATTTATGTAGGAAGTGAATCGGGAAAAATAAAAGGCTTTAGAAAATATCTGTAGTAAAACATGGATTTATGCTGTATGGACCATCTAAATGTAAACAAAACCAAACCACATTTACATTTATAATGGATAGAGGATGTTGGCGAAGCCCGTATATTGGGACCGTTTTTAGCTGTGTGTTCAATATTGTTGACACAATTTGGGAGGATCAGAGGGGGTGGGGGAGATGTGTGTGTGTGGGGTAGACTTGAACAATTCAAAACAGGTGAGGAAGGGACAATATACATTGTAAATGCATTTAAAATTGTTGGCAGGACCAACGATAATAACAAAGCCACATATATATGTGCAGTTCAATAGAAAATGTCTGCACTTCATTAACACAAGTATTGACATGTTTAAATTGACAACTTATTGACATTACTTATTCAGGATTCCTGGCAACCAGAGCACTTTGAATTAAATGACTTTCAATGACTGATTAACATGATTCCAATGACACATTAGTGACAAAGTAAATGGAAGTTACAAGCGTTTCTAATGCGTTTCATATTTCCTTAGATACAATGAACATATAGCCCTTTTCTCAGAAATAAAGATGTCATAATACATCAAACAGTTCACTCTGAGTCCATCAGCCAGAGGTTCAGGGACACACTGAGCCGATATCTGACTTATTTTCCACCCAATTCCAAATCCAATGGTCGATTGGCTTAATGCTACAAACTCACTTTTGTTACCACCACATTAACGGTATACCTCTTAAAGCTGCACTCTCAGTTAACGTTGGTAAAAACGAAACGCGTAGGGTTAGGCAACAGAAAATGAAATGCTTCAAATACACAAAGTCTGATCAGTATTTTTTTCGGAGATTCCCCTACCTTTACATTTTTTTATTTTTTTTTTCAAATCATAATTCTATTCAATATGTCAACAAAACTACCTTGAACGGCGGACATCGAAAATATATTCCGTTCACTCCTCACCTCATCATGTACTAATTACTCACTTATTCGGCATGTAACGTTGACCTTTACATTTGATAAGATTTGTTTTGTCACAATAGCTGAGAATGCAGCTTTAATTAACACAAACAATCATATCAATTAAATTATTCCGAACAGTTCAATAGACATATATCTCCTGCAAGAAAAGCAGGACAACTATAAGAAGGTAAAATACTCCACTAAAGAGTATAACCCTTACCCCAATCCCCCCCCCTCTATGTAACCCCCAAATATAGGTTTAATTGCATAGAATAAATGCCAGCATTAGTCATATATATTATATTGAGCAGTGGTAAGTGGTGTACCATAGAAGGGAGGCTGTACATACACCACCACACCAATCAAATGTGCTGATTGCGGTCATATACCATGGAGTAGTTTCCATTTGACAGATGAATAATTGAGGGTGGGTGGGTGAAGGTGGGGGTGTCCTTTTATACAATTATATATAGGGAATCAACCGGTAAGCGTTTCGAAATCAGTACATTTGCAAAAAAAGTTACTTGACTCAGCACTTTAAGCATTTTAATTTTGACAGTCCTTATTGTAAAACAAAAATTAAAGAAGAAGATTAGGTGTTAGTTACCAGTGTAAAAACCCCCCCAAAAGGCGTTAATTATTGTGTAATTAAAAAACAGAACAAAAGGCGTAAATTACCCTCAATGTGTGTCCCCTACTGTGCACAGGTATTCACAATCACACTTAATTTAAAAAAATGATATTAATGTTATAATAAATAGTGATGGTATCCAACCTCACTTGACCTCATAGAGATGTGCACTTGTGGTCAGGATGTGATTTCACCACCCAGATATCATGCAATATCATCTAAATTGTTCATTATGTCTTCCCAAATGATGCTGAATTTCGCGAATAAAACTAAAATAATTCTTATAAATATTCACATTCAATATCAACTGAATTTGACAAAAATAATTTAAGATTCTTGGCAATTCAACCTGAAAAACTGAATAATGATAGAAACTTTAATAGATAGACGGAGCATTGTTCTCCTTGCCTGTACAGTAAAACAAATCTTTTCCTACACTGTGCCATGGAGGGAAATAGAACAGCGTTCTTTTCTACTCTATGCCACAGAGAAGAAAGATAATTAAAAGTATCAATGATAGAAACTTAGGAAGAGACAATCATAATATCAATAATAATAATGATAACGACGACGCGTGGAAGTAATATGGTCCAAAGAAGCATATTAACATAAAAAAAAACTGCAATTGTATTGGGTCCAGGGTACACGAGCAACTCAGGTATAAAATACAGGGAACACTCGTGTAGCCGCTCCCGTGCCCTGATACAATATTGATACAACCATCAAAGGCCATTTCATAATGCCGAGTCCCATTGATTCTAGCATTCTTCAATAGGCGACTGGCTATACCCACAGTTTGTATCCTGATGCTAGGGGTGCATAGCAGGTCATGCCAAAAATATATTCCCATCCAATAATGACAGAGAGCAAGCCTTTTTTTAAAAAAAAGGCACTAGTCATATTGAACAGTGAACATCCATGAAGGGGAATGAGATTTTATCTGTATCAAATATGTTATGGGCTTTTAATGGAATAATAAAAAAAAAGAAAATGTCTGAAACATTTCAGATTTTTAAATAAAAATTAATCATACTGGCCAGAAGTCCTGTAACACTGGGATAGTCCAGTAATGTATAAGGTAGGTTATACCAAAAATACTGAAAATGGTCAACAACAACAAAAGAGCGGGCGGTTATAATATTTAGTTTCTACTACACGTACAGACTGTTTTAAACTGATTTACATATCCACATTTTGATGAGAATATCAAATTTTTGAAGATTTTTTACGAAATTTGGCCAGATAGTGAAAAATTTGAAGAAATTTAGTTATAAATTATATAATTCGGGAGAGATTTGACAAATTTTGGAAGTTTTCAAAAGTACTGATTTTGGTACAAATACTGAAGTCTTCCATCACTGTCAGATTCCCATTGAACTATAGACACAGAGGTAGTAAATCAACATCCATTGAATTAGCGATTTGGGTACTGATATCGCTGTGCTTAGTGACAAGTGACATTAGCGATTTGAATTTCACATTAGTGATTTGTGCTAGCCTTGTTATAACGTGTGTAACATAAAGGAAACGAGGTTGTAGAGTAGTATAAGGAATTTATGAGAAAGAAGTATGAATCATTATGAAGCTAGCCTCCATACACGTAGGAGCTAGGGTATAGGAATGTATAGAAGTTAAATTTTAAGGGTATGCCCAAGGAAGTATAACAGTGTGTCCACACAGTAGCGACTTGTCCCTAACATACCACAAAATCGTCGAATTTAGTACTAAGCTAGCCCACAACCCTGGCGAAATCGCTAACGCTAATGTGCGATTTTTGATGCAATGTTTCAGGTATACAGAGTGTGGACTTTAGTTCTTATGAATATTGATCAAGCTATAAGAAAAGTTATTAACAAAACTATGGACAGTTAATGCCTTGCTAAATCCCTGTAATATATCTATGATTGAGTTGTAATAAAATGTGATGAATTGTAATCATTTCAGCTTCACAGCCATGTTCAACAGATGAGTGAGTGAGCGAGTGACCCCCGCCCCCTTTTATTTTTTGGTAATAATCTCTTTCTGTCTCTCTTTCCCTCTGTATGTCTCTATCAAGTATACAAAACATACATGTGGACATTTATAAAGCTCTGTAGCAAAAATAACCGGCGCAATCCTCCAAAATTTGGTCAAATGATGAGTTGGACAAAAAGTAGAAAATCTTTAGTTTTTGAACAATTGATGTTAACTGAGACAAGCTTTAAACCATGCAACCCCCCTATTGAAAACCCAGACTGATGAGAGCTAGGCTCCGTGTTTATCCTCACCTGGGCTCGGTCTATATGTGCGCTGACTTTAGAATAGAAGCCAAGTCCCACCGCCACTCCTATTGACCATAGATGCATATTTGTACGGGTGATAGATTAGTGCTTGCCTTCCCACTAATAATTTACTCAAGTAATATTTTTTTTGGGTATAGTTTCTTGTGTTGAAAGATCCTACGCCTTCCTACCTTATAAAAACATTAGAAAACTATATCAAAATCAAAATGGTGGAACTTGGGGAGATTTGAACATTTTTGGAAGGTTTAAAAAATACTGATTTCTGCTTAATTATATATTTCATCCATACGAGTGGTATTCACTAGAGTATTAGTGAGCTTTAAAACAGGGAGGAAACGATATTTTAGATCGTATTGTCCCTTTTAGCTATATTTAGCTGTTGCCAAGAGGTGTTCAACGCTCAGAAAGGCTCACACCCAGATTGCTTTCGATAGTGAGAAAAAAACATTACATTGTGCTTGGTAATTAGAGCTGTAGTATCTAATTAAAATGTCAGGTATGATCTCTTTCATAAATATCTTGATGCAAGGTGAAATATTTGTATGTAGACATTGCTATCAGTGTTGCAGCTTGTAAATTAATTTAATCACGTGTTCAAACACCTCCCCCCCCCCCCCCTCCCCCGCACATATTCCGGGTGGTCGCATCGTAAAGTGCAGGACATTTTATCCATCAGACTAATTAAAGGTTAATAGGTTCCCGACGGACACCCAGCATGAAACTTTTAAGTAAGAGTTTGTCTTTTAATCAGTCACTCTTTCTAGCCCCTTTTCTCCCCATAGCGTATATATGGACTCCCGTGTAGAATTCATGTTAAAATTTGGAAACATACATTTTTTGAAGCATTCAATGAGCAGAATTTAAAACAACAATGTTGGTTATGTCGGTGATTGATCGCCTACTGTGCTAATGGCTTTACTGGCCCGGAAGTAAGCGTCCGATTCTAATGGAGTCTAATGGCCTTGAATCCTGTAAGAAAGAATCTATTAAATTGCCTTGACAATTTCGAAGATTCCCAGTTTCTTACTGTATGTTTTCCCATGACCAGTCCCTATCATCCCACACACTGAGTGACTCACAAAGTAAAAGTGAAAAAACGGTGATTGATATAAAATCTTAATATAAATCTTGTTGAATATATCATTGGCCTATGTAGCCTTAAACACAGACTAGAACCCCCTGGTCCAGTCATTAGGGTTATGAAAAATCACTGAAATGGGTCTGGAAAGTCACTGAAATAGGCCTGGAAAGTCACGGAAATGGGCCTGGAAAATCACAGAAATGGGCATGGAATTAAGGCTGCCCAATGCCAATCCTAAGAACAATATCTAACGCACTTGGAAACATTCCTTAATTCTTAATCGTGTTGTTATTGTAGACATAGGACACAGGTTCCGTGAATTATTTGTTATTAATCAATGGACCGATTCTCTTCTCATTACCTAGTCGGCGTGGAGGAGGTAGGGGCAGGAGAGACAGAAAAGGAAGAGGTGGCGGGAGGGGTGGAGGGGGGGGGGGGTATGTCAGACTTAGGGTAGAGGCAAATCCATAGAAAGGGTGGGCTAAGTGGGACTGCACTCCCCCTCCCCGCTTAACTGCCTTATTTCTCCACAGTCGCCACTATTCAGAGGCAATACCTGAAAACAATCATTTTCATTTTTCAAAGTGGGGGAAAAGGTTACATTTTCTTTGTTGTACACAGGTCTTCCAAATAAATTTGGAATTTTTTAAAAACTAGCTGTATATGCTCTTCTCTGTGATGACTGAGAAGACCATCTACCTTATGTAATGGGTTTTTTCCACACAGAATAAAAATCTTCAATCAATCAATAAATAATTTCTTTGTTCAAAAAAGTGATATCAGGGAGGTATATGGGTCAGAAAAGGTACACCCAGCATATTCATTTAAATTAAATTATAAAAAAATGATTAAAAAAATATTATTCCTATTATTGATTAAAAACATCTGCTCGGTTATGTTAAACTGTATTTTGAACCATATTTTTGCCCTTAAATTTGGGCTATTTGAGAGGATTGGTGAAGGCGGTTTGTACATTTTCTGGCAGCTTGACCCATATGTAATAAGTAAAGTGAGTGTACACAGCCCATTGTCAAGACGCTTTGACTGTAGGCTCTTATCTTTTGGCCACACCTGTAGTGTACCTACCACAGTACAAGTCTATGATCCTCAGGCTTTATAAGGTCGGTTCTCATACTGACAGATGGTGAGTCGTTTCAGTCTAGGCCCAAACCCTCCGATCAGATAAGAATGGTATGTCAGTGATTGGACGCCTACTGCGCTAATGGTGTTCCTCTCCTAGGACTAGGCGTTCTAATGGGATTATACCATTCTGACATTTTGCGGTCCTAATGGAATTATAATGGCACTTTGCCTCAGTTAGAAGGGACTCTCATTTTTTAGCCTAGACTGTTTTTAAGTATTGGTAATCCCCATACCTCTTTTTCTCTCTTCAATTTGTTTGAGTCGACCGTGTACACATGAACAAGAGGTGAACCTGTATATATGAACCTTTATTCAAGTATAAAGAATATACAGGTACAGCTCCATGCAAGGTAAAGTTTAAACAGGAGGCTATATTTTTATAGATATGCCCAGGATTATAACTGGAACATTAGAATGTTCATTGGTGTTCTGTGACGATATCTGATATCCTATAATATATATAAGACTATTAAGATTTAGATTTCATTTTTAAAGCTGAGAATGCAACCTAAGTTGTAAGCATCCCCCCCCCCCCCCCCCACACACACACACACCCCACCCACCCCTCACCCTATTTCCCTCCCCTAAATCCAATTCCCAGAGCCGGTCCTATACACAATGAAGCAGGTGGGTTTCATCAAGGAGTATGACCAGCCATGAGGGCGGAACTGGAAACTTCAGTCACTAATACTGACGATCTGAGGCAGGTCTTCACAAAATGTACAATCATCAGCGCTACACATTCACTAAATTCTGCCAAATAAGGCTGAAAAATGGCAAATACTAGGTATATCTGAGTATATTTGGCATTGCCTTGAACTATAACATCTGTTCTGTCATGTTAAACTGTATTTTGGGACTCATTTTTGTCTTAGATTTGGGTTATTTGAGAGACTTGGGTGCACTCATTTACTAAATTCGGCTTAATTGAAACTGAAAAATGATAAATACTAAGTAGTATTGCATTGAAGCATTACATCTGCTCTGCCATATTGAACTGTAGTTTATGGTTATTTGAGAGGCTTGGAGTTGGTGTTGGTACCTAAGTCTGTAGTTCACAACTTTAACCCAAGGTAACTACCGTTTATCAACTCTATTAGAGTAGTCCAACTATGTCCTTTTACGGTAAAAGCTGGAAGATCTGGAGCTAGGTCACCTTTTTGTCAATTATTCACCCCATATGTATTAACTTGGCAAATAAAGTATTTTCAAATCAAAGGCGAATTGTACATCTTCTGACTAACTTGACCCAACTGGTGACGAAGCACAAGCACCACCACTGACTGCACTAGCCACTCACTCTACCTCGGCAACCACTTGTCACCAGCACCACAGCACCACTATCAGGCCACCACATCTTGTTCGCGGTGGTCCAGCTCCAATCACTGAACTCCCATAACTCATCAAACGTCGGGACGTACAGCAAGCATCAACCTCATCTGTACTTTGCTATGATCAACAGAGGTACTCATTAGCTATGAAAGGTACAGGAGCGTTTCAACACTTAGAGGTGAGGAGATTAACTGGCATTTGCTCAAACATTGAACTTACAAGGTCTGAGGATCTAAACTTAGCCTTGACTATTGTCAACTGAATTCTTCTCAATTTCTATTGGTATTAATCGAATCGAATACCTGGATACCGAATAAAGATAACAGCTACGACGAGGGAGATTACGATATTCAGGGATATGGCTCACTCACTGGTAAGAGTATAAGGATTTAATTCAAAAGTGCTGAGTTTAAATTATCTAAAGCTGAATTTTTAGCTTTTAATACAAAAGAAATCTCACCCAATTTACTAATATTATGATATCTACGTTGAATTTATAACGATTCTGCTGCTGTTATAACTTTTATGTTTATACAAGAATTCAAAGTCGATTTCGGCGGGTCCCCGAAATATAAACGTGGATTTTTATGAAGCCCTGTACAGTCTAGGCTTAGAGCCTCTCAGATTAGATAAGAACGGTATGTCAGTGATTGGACGCCTACTGCGCAGCGCTAATGCTTCCTGGCCCTGGAATAAGCGTCTTAATGGGATTATAATGGCATTTTGCGGTCAGGAGCGAGAGGGCTTCTCTGTCAGCTCTGAGCATAGACTGTATAGCAAAAGCAACTGGGCAAAATCCTCCTAAACTTTTGAACAAATGACATTTAGATAGGTTGGTGCCTGAACAATGAAACCACATCTTCCCTAGAAACGGCCATAAATCATCCAGGGTCCTATCTTCACCGTCTCTGGTGGGATTATTATTTCCTATTACAAAAAGTAAGACCAGAATTAAATTCTAGAATGACATCTCCTTCCTGTCAATGTATGGAACACAACACGACAAAAGCTACTGATATTAATACTCAGGTGGTGTTCACCTGGTTCCACTAAAATACTGTAGAGCGAAAACACTGAAGGAACAATGGTTTCTTCCCTGATCGCGTATCCAGGTGATTTTGTTTCATTTATCAAAGTTTGTGTAAAAAAACTGCTAAGACAATAGTGTTTTTTTCAATATCACTAACACAATCGTAGCTGGACCGTCTAGGATCAGAGCCTCTCAGATCAGTTAAGAATGACATGGCAGTGATTGGACGTCCTAATGTATTATAATTTGAAAGTTAAATCCGGTATTTTGCGGTCCTAATGGGATTAATACATGTATAATGGCATTTTGCGGTTTGGAGGGACTTTCTCAACCTTGAGCCTAGGACTGTAATCACATTTTTTCAACGTGAACAGTTACCATGCATCCGCATTGCAATAGGTGGAAGAGGAAACAAACAACATCCCACATAATTATGTGATGCGTTGCCGAATTATTAGTTTCATTAAATTTCAAGACAGTTATTAAATATATCCTTGCGTTTCTAAGATCATCCTAAGGAGTATATTTAGCTACTTTACTGGTAATTGTCTACCCAGAAATATTGATTTTTAGAAAAAAAACCCATACAATATAAAAATATGGTATCTCAAAATCCATTTTTTTGGCGACTTATGACTCATTTAGCTGTGACAAAACAACTTAAATCTATCTGTCCAAACCGTAAGCAATAATTACAATTAAAGAATATGGTCTATTAAATATATCGTAATATGTAACATATACGAGCACGTGTACAAAATCGCATCCTTGAATGTATCATTCGTTTAATATTAAATTATTCAAGTTGTGTGATAGATATTTTTCTTTATTGCAGAAAAGGAGACGAAGATGTAGAGTACCAGTTTCCCATAGGAATCATGCCTTCACAGCTATAGCTTATACACACAATAGATATGCATTGGAAACACAAGTGGATAAGCATTATATTCTTCAAACATAAAAACAAGACCAACTAGATATTCGCACCCAACGGATTAATTACTTGACACAGAAATAAATGATAGGCACCTTCGCAATTCATATACACACCAATACTTTATTTAATATCGAGAAAATGACTGACATGGGTGGAATTACTACTATGAGCATGGTTGTCCCTATAAGGCTAAATCCCCAATAAACAGTAATTTCATTTAAATAAATCACTCAATGAATCCAAGAGGCATAGAAGGGGATATACTAACATTGCTTATACCTCAGGATCATGGATCAACAGGGAAATACATCGATCCACTTGTTCCCCCCACACATAAGAGACAACATAACGGAACCTACAGTGGGAGGAGAGGCACTAGTGGGATTAAGTCAAGCTCAAGGCATCCTCTATGTGATCATGACGCTAGTTGGAGCCATTGGCAACATACTAGTCCTTCTAGTAGTCAGCCTCAGTCGCAGCTTACAGAACGCTACCTCTACATTTGTGGTAATGCTAGCTGCCTCAGATCTGATGGTCTGCTGTACTATTCTCCCTATATCAACATACTGCCTTTTTAGGAACCTTCCCAAATGGCCCATGCCTCCTGTATTGTGTCAAGTGACTGGGGTGGCCTATGTGGTGTTCAGATGGTCCTCTATCCTGGCCATCATGCTCATCAGCATCGACAGATGCATCGCCATAAGGAAACCTCTCAGATACAAGAAACTAGTGACTATAAAGCGAGCCTGTGTTCTAATTGTCTTGGCCTTAATCGTTGTGATTTCTCTTGCACTCCTGCCTCTTTTTGGACTGGGGCATTTCCAATACTCCCCAGGCAAAGCCTTGTGTGCACCGGAGTATGAACTCAGCCCCATATATACTTTGATATTGCTCGTAGGAGCTTCTTGCTTGCCCATCGTAGTGACGCTCATAATGTATACTAGTGTGGCAATTGTGGCCCTCAAGACAGCGAGGAAGGGGAAAATAGTCTGTGATGAAAATAACTGTACCTATGTACCACCTAGTAAGAAGGCTGAGTTTAAGGCAGTTAAACCGTTAGTGATACTCACGGGTAAGCTATGCTCTTTTATCTTTAATAGGGGATTTGCATGTCCGCCATCTTGAATCCTGATTTGCATGGAATTGTGGGAGTTGCGTGTCAGTGGTTAAGCTTTAGAAAACATGTTATGTTCAGCATGGAATGTTTAACAGGGCTCTCATGCAAATAGCCAAGTTTCCATAAAACAAGACTTCATCTTTCCCATCATGTGTTTGTTTTAATAGATCATTTACACAAGCTATGATATTGGTGAAAGGATCCTTGCCGTATGTCAGATTTGAACTGAATTTATCCCAGCATGCACTGGAATAGACATGCCCAGTGGCATATGCAAATCCCCTATTGAAACTTTTGAGGCACCCAATAATTGAACACTATTAGAGAAGACAGGGAGGTAATATGATTATCTATATTGTGGACAGATTAACAGGTTGCAACTGAAAATGATAGACTCTATAGATTACCTTCCATACATTTAGTAGAGATGTTTTTGTGTTAGTACCTAAGGCATCTTCGAGAACATAATATTATATATATATTATATATTGGCTTTGAGGATTAGAAAATAATCCAAACCAAATTCAGGGATGTGCGTCTTGGATCTCACTATGAAATATTTGACAAAATTTATCGCTGAAACCGCCTTTTACACAAAACTGACGACTGATTGTTTCTTAGAATAAGTCAAATCATTTGTATTTTAGTAAAAAAAATTGTTTATAATATTACACTAAAGAAAGCTTCTTCTATCCAGACATCTCGCTATTAAATGTGGATACGTTCCTGGGCTGTCTAGAATAGACAGGTTTCACTATAGTATAATAGGACAAGCATTTAATCATTGTCTTGCATTAGGTCCACCACTAGGGAACCATGGTTTGGCAGACTGATAATTGGCAAGGAGCTGTTTGCTGTGCTGTTTTCCAAGTATTTCCCAGGTGTTTGAACAAACATCCTCTACATATTTCGAACTCGTCAAAGTCTTTTCCTCAGGGAGGAGAATTACATTACCACACTTGCAAGTTTCCGCAAGGGCACTTTACTCCAGACAAATTACATTTATTTATATCAGCCTCTGGTGAATTAATGACACTTGTTCTTTTGTATCTAAATATGTGTAGATGAGATCAAAGTAGTTTCCTGTTTCAAAATCTGCACTTGCATCGCATTTCATGGCTAAATCGGTCAAATTTGTATCGGTCCACTGGACAATCGGACCAGTAAAGCCTTGAGTTTCATTGGTCCATCCTGTCGCGGACACGGACCAGCAAGTCTCTCCATGTCTTTGATAGCCTCAGGCTTCTTGAGCTGCGCAGTTGCAACTTGATATTCCAGCTCCTTTGAGACACTTGTTAGCTAGCCTAAATATATAGCTGTAGCATTTGAAATGTCAAATTATTTATATTCAGGGAATAAATAGGGATATAAATGTAACTGGGGAGACCTGAATCCTGTTGCTAGGCAGGTGCAAACAAGCTGAGTCATAGGTCTCACTGCCGCCTTAGATCAGCTTGAGTACAGGGGTAAAAAAGAATTCTCTCATTCTCTTGTTTGTTGATTACTTTCATATGTTCAGTTTCTACGGTCCTTCAGTTTCTGAAGGAATAAAATAGGGGCTTAACTTTAACCGGCCCATGAGAGAGAATAAACTCTTTTCTGTGTCTCAATTATATTTGTGGGCTAATCAGTCGCAACTTGATATTCCAGCTCCCATGATGAACCTCGTTAGCTAGCCTGAATATATAGCTTCATTTGAAATGAGAATTAATCTTTCTGTTTTCTCTTCTCCCATTACCAGGTGCCTTCATGTCCTGTTGGCTGCCATACATAGGAGCAAACCTCTGGCAACTGGGACCCGGGTACCACCAGGAGCACCTCGCAGAGTCCCTCACTGAACTGCTCGCCCTCCTGAGTTCAGTCATCAACCCATGGATGTACTCACTGCTCAACAAGTCCTTCAAGCTGGCTTATAGCAACCTCAAACTCAAGGTCACAGCCATCATTCTCGGGGAGGCGTCGGGAGATGGAAGCCAAGGCCCCAGGACCATCAGTACAAATGACAAAGTGAATGATCTAACTACTACTGTCACAACTAGAAGTTTGTCCGACCCTCAAGCTCTTGTTGCTAGTGATAATAACGAAGGGAAGCATGTGGCGATGAACAATGGGTATTTGCTCTCTGAGAATAGTCAAGGGGGATATGGGGACGAAGAGGAGCAAGAACAGACGCAGGAGCAAATGGAAGGAAGTGAGAACGTAATTGGCCTGGAATCTTATTCTCAGCCTTCTTCTACCAACCACCAACAAACATTTGACTCAGACATGGGCCAAGTTACTCGAATCGCTCATATGTAATAAATGACTAACTAAAATGGGATGTGTTATAGGAAAATGAGTAACACGTCGTACAAAATTATGAAATATTTTTTTACAGGAACAACTACTTTACTAGTGATTGACCATCAAGAAATATTGCTAACATTTGTGTTCATGCATAAACAAATATACAAGTACTTATTAGATGTCCTGATGTTTACAATCATTGGAATCACCTTGATCTCATCTTTTCAAATATGATATCACAAAACCCATCTTTTGTGACTTGTGACTCATTTTTCTGTAACACATAAAAATAGTGTCAGCTGGTATACAGAAATTTAAAAGTGGGATTAAACTAATGGGATTAAATAAACAACATCTATAGCTGACAGTGGGGGACTGAATGCCTGGTTAGTGATACGCCATTTGCAGCAAAGTTCATCTTCGTCTTATTTATTGGAGTGTTAGTATAATTATCGATATTTTCTGTATGGTCTTAGCACAATGTCTATATTAATCAATGTTTGAATAAAGTTTTCAATAAATCAAATATGATTATATGAATATTCATGGATGGATGGATGGAATGGGGGAAAGGAAGAGAGGGGTGGTGGTGGTGGTGGTGGGAGCTTGTAATGAGTAAGACGGGGGTGGGGACAGAAACGGAGGGAGGGAGAGAAAGATGGGGAGAAGGAAGAGAAAGAGCGGGGAAAAGGGACCTGCCGTTATCGCTATTGATACGCAACTTCAAAGAAGTTAACCAAAAGGTTTGCGACACAGCTCACAAAAATATATTGACGTGGCACCTAATAGATGACACCTGACAAGTAGATTGAATATGTCGGCAATATGAGACGTCCATGTCCGCCATATTGAATCTTCGCAAGGAATTATGGGAGCTGTATTTCAGTGTAAAACATCAAGAAAGAAAACATGCCATGTTCAGCATGGAATATTTATCGGTGCTCCAATGTCAATATCCATAACACAACCCTCCATCTTTCCCATAATGGATTTGCTTTTTATAGATCATTTCCACAAGCTATGATATCGGTGAAAACATTCTTGCATTTTTTTTTAAATAAGAATTTTGCTAAATATTTGTATGTCAGATTTGAACTGAGTCCATCCCAGCATGCATTGCAATAGAGTTGTGCCAAGAGACATACAAATCCCCTATTACACATTTAGGAAGCACAAAACTGGCGCTCGTATGAAGAAAAAAACTCACCTGATTGACCACATCAAAGTAGAATCCATAGGTTGTGTTAGGGTAAGCGCCGCACATGCGCCACTGGGTAGTTCCGCCCATGCCGATCTCCGTGTCCGACACATTGGCGTTCTTAGCGTTCAGTCCAATACACGAGCCGATACAACCCTGCACCTTCAACTCCCGAGAAGTCTGGCAACACATAAATAGCATAATAACATTAACATTAACAGATATTTTTCTTCCCTTTATCATTATTTATAAATGTAGTACACTACAGCTTTTTCTCCTACGTTTTAGTCTTTTGCTGCCTCTTAGTTAGATAATGGTGCATGCTGAAAGACATGGAGAACATTTTCAGAACCATGTAACCATTTTGAGTAGACCCAAATAAAGAATTCATTTCATTGATACATTAACCTTTATTTGCACCCTTCATACAGTATGGGTGTACAATAAATAGAGAGAATGGAACCAGGTGCTAGTATTGCCAATATTTATTGGACGAGATTTCCCAGCAATCAAATCCAATAAATATTCAATTTCTAGTACCGAGTTCCATTCACTATTTATCATATGCTCCTAGCAAAGAGGAATATTAAAATAAAATACATTGGTTTTGGTTTTGAATCGTCAAAAGGTAGTTTGGGCACCCATTTTATCAATCTCTCTCGCCTTTTGACCAAAATGTTACTAAATACAGGTATTTTGGATATCAATTTTGGGGGTGGGGTTTAAAACCCAGTAGTACTGCAATGATATTAACATTAACAATTATTTCTTCTCTTTATCATTATTGATATGAACCTGTATTGTTGGTTCTGAATCGCCACAAAATATCTGAAGGTTACAAGAAAAAGAAATTCGAAACACGAGGTAAGGTACAATAAAAAAAAGTTTTCATTGCATCCCTCATACAGTGTAGACGTAAAATAAATATGTTTTTGAACAAGACTGTCCTAAATATTTTGGCTATATCTATTGGGGGTGGGGGGTTAAACACCCAATTGTACTGGACCCATTCTAGTTAAGGTAATTTACATCGCTAATCCATAGAGTACTGATAAATTGAACCCACTTTAGTCCTACCTATTCTCCTAATAACAAATCAATTGATACCAATATTACAAAAGTGGAAAGTACCAAATAGACAAACCATGACCAGGTCTAGATTTACTGGGTTGACTCAGTGCTAGAGACATGTAATGGTCCTAAATATAATTGTCATCTCATGTTAGGCAGTGGGTTCTCACCGGGGGATTTCCATGGAGACAATCTCCCATCTTAAGCATTCAGCAGACCAGAATTAAATTAAAGGGGACTTGAGTGTATATACCCCCACCTCATTTTTACTACCATGAATTAGAAGCACTTGAAATGTATATACCGGTAGTTGTACAAACGACGTTATACAATATATTTATCTGATATATTTGATTTCATCATTATTTGGGCTTGAAAGATCTTTGAAATGGTTGTTGAAATTAATTTAAACTATTAAGTTGTATGCTAAAGATTGCAATGATTTGGTCTATACATCAGGCCTTTCCAAAGGGAATGTATATTATCACAATCATATATATGAGATTGGAACGAAGCCAAGAATCTGCTGTCTGAATCTAGAGAGCGCGTCTCAGTAACTTAGTCCTTGTTTAAAATATGAACTTGATCTCACCAGGGTGTAAACACCCTAATCAGATAATCTTGACAATAACTGACCATAATCATCTTACAGAGTAATGTGAGTATGTCAAATGATCAGAACTTTCCCCATAAATAAATAAACAGAACAATAGTATACAATACCGTATGGTAGGTGGCGACTTATTTTCTTTAAATTAACAACGTTGTTATGAAAAGTTCTATCAACTGGTGGGACACTATTTTTTTTTTACAGACTTTGTGGTTCATGTCGTTGATTTTGGAAGAAAAAGACGGTTTTACATTTTTTTAATTCTTAATGTAGACTGAAGACGTCGTCAGGCATTTTGGTCCTTCTTCAGGACCACATAAATCTCAAGTCTTAAGTTAAATCAACAAGGTCTTTCTTTCAGGCTATTATCGGAACCAAACAACAAATTGAATCATCAAAACATAGCACCACTAGGTATAGTCGGGCTGCTACATTCAACAATAAGTCATTGTTGGTCCACCGTAACAATGACTTCCGCAAAACACAAGTGACTTATTTCCCGGAAGATTAATGCGACTCCCTATTGTTGTATAATTGCCTGGCACGCAGAAGGACTAATACGTCACTGAACTATGTGATGCTAATAGCCAGCGACACTCATATGGAAGGGCATTGGGTACAATACAATCCATCAAACAGAGTATGAATGAGAGAGAGAGAGAGGGAGAGAGAGAGGGGGGGGGGGGGGGAGACAGAGCGAGATAGAGAAAGCACAGAGTGAGAGAGAGGGGGGGAGAGACTAAAGAGAGATAGAGAGAGAGACTGAGAGAGCACAGAGAGAGAGAGAGGGGGGGGGGGAGGGAGAGGGAGAGAGAGAGGGTGGGGGGGGGGGGGGAGACAGAGCGAGATAGAGAGAGCACAGCGTGAGAGAAAGGGGGGAGACTAAGAGAGATAGAGAGAGAGACTGAGATAGCACAGAGAGAGAGAGAGAGAGAGAGAGAGAGAGAGAGAGAGAGAGAGAGAGAGAGAGAGAGAGAGACTGGGAGGAGACAGAGCGAGATAGAGAGAGCACAGAGTGAGAGAGAGGGGGGAGACTAAAGAGAGATAGAGAGAGACTGAGAGAGCACAGAGCGGAAATGTGCGAAGACTATAATATTAATTAGATCCAGGAGAGTCCCCCCCTCCCCCTCCCCCTGGTGGCCTGGGAACCTATCACAATCTTGTAACAGTAAGTAGATGTTTGCGGAAACATACCGCAGCCTATTATTGGATTTCAACATTTTCCTAGGTGTGCCATGTTACACAAGTAATTAATTAACTTTGCTGTGTTGCGCCACAAGTATTTCCATGGGACTATGGTAGTCAATAAATATAAGCGTTAAAATGATGCATTAAACCTAGACCGCACAGACACACATATTGCCAGATGTACATGTATACAGAATGGAAGAAAACTAGGTTCTGTAAATCTACCATCTGCGAAAACTACCTACTAGAAAAACTACTACCCTGCATATTACCACCTGTCGTTAAGAAAGACGATGGATTTCTGAAGGGCGGTGGCGGATGCTGGTGGCAGATTAGAGAACTGAGAACTGATACAACTACGACAAGAGAGTCTGAGAGTGAAAAAGTAAAAGAGTGAAAGAGTGAGAGAGTGAGAGAGAGGGGGAGAGAGAGAGAGAAAGGGAGAGAGACAGACAGAAAGAAAGAGAGGTCAGAGAGAGACAGAGAAACGACAGACGCGCAGATATACATAGACAGAGCGTGAAGAAGGGACGTAATGTTAACTTACCTTCACTTCAAGATTAACACCGAAAGCCATTCTGAACTCTTTCTTCACATCCTTTGAGAAGACTCGTTGAAAAGTCTGCTTGAAAAGTGATGTATTGAACGAATCCCCCATGACCATGTGACCTCTGGATTGAAATAAAAAGAGAAATGCAGATGACAAAATTGTCCATTTGACAATAATTGAAAATGACTGTAATATAACAGGGTGTGGGTGTGGCCAAAAAATCTTTGGTGTCAAATGATGTATTTTGGGGGACATTTGGCAGCTTTTCCATTTATCCAAATTATCTTATTCAGACGATAATCTGAGAACTTGCATCCCTGACAAATCTCTATACTTTCGTTCCGTTACTTCGGAATATATTTGCAATATATTTGCATTCACTAAATATTGGTAAATCTTGAACAGAAAATATTGTCTATTGATATACCTCCTTGTGTCATGTAAATAAGGACTTATCACATGAAACCATATTAAACACACATGAACAAACAAAAGTGAATGAATTTGTTCCGAACCAAGTGAAGACCAGATTTAAAATCTGAAGTGCACTACCTGTTTTCTTCTGTTTTATTGTAAATATTAGCAAAATAAAGGAATTCATTATTATTAGTACATAGCTTACCCAGTAAAGTTTGGCAAGTATTTCATTTCGTGAAGTCCAGTTTGGTCGAGAGCACAAGAGTAAATGTCAATGACATGACCATTGTTGGCGGCCCTGTTAGCAAGGCTCTCGTAGTGCTGAAATAGGAGGAGAAAATATTGAGAAAAGGACTTTAGGCATTTACTTAAAATATAGAGTGAATCTGTTGCTTGTCCAAGACCTCCCTAAGTTATGATCCCATATTTACAAGAACTGTATATGGGACATATCGTCAGAAAATGCACAATCATCACCACTACACATTTAGTTAATTCTTGCCAAACGAGAAACATGATGTGTAGCTGAGTGTAGTATTTCGTTATTACGTTGAATACAAAATTATATTCGCTAAATCACCAGAAAATGTACAATTCGCCCTCGCCAAATGACCCGAATCTAAGATAAAAATGAGGACCAAAATAAATTTCAACACACCCAAACGGCATTTGATTAAAATCAGCACAATATCAAATATACTTAAGACTTATCGTTTTTCAGAATTTGATAAATATGTAGAGCTGCCGATTGACGCCCACCTCACCTATGAGCTGAACTAGGACAAAAGGAGGTATCAGTCTTCAGCACACTTACCTTGATACCCTTCTTCATGTACTTGCAGTTGTCCTTCTCTATGTCGTGATGGGACCTGATGGGGTGCTTGAGCTCGTCATCCACCACCATGCCGGGGCCTTGGGTGCACGCTCCGCCCAGGAAGGCCATGATACGGGCCCCAGTGTTGGGATAGGTGCACTGCAGAGTAAAGGTATCAATAGAGTGTCATTTCTGTATGGGTTTGCACAGGCAGCAGGTTCTAACTCATTGTTTCTTTGGGGATGTTGAAATATAATTTATTTATTTTATCAGGGAACCGATTTTAAGAAGTTGTTATGATATAAACTTTATTTCCACAGTTTTACATAAAATTGTCTTTAACTACAGGTGGGAAAAGGAGGTAGTCTCTACTACCGCAGTTCTTCAGACTACCCATTGGTTCTATATTACTATAAAAACATTGGTAAATAGTACAATAATTTCAGCTGCTGCGACAAATTAATACTTATTGGTTTACATGTTGGCTATTGCCTTGTTGGTCTAGCATTACAGGCCGTGGTATGATGGTTGGTATTCTGCTGTACCATATCAAATTTTAAATATTGTTAAACTCTTTGTTGTCAATAGTGGGTGATTTTTTTTAAAGTATGGGTTTGCACTGGCAACAGGTGCTTACTCATTATTTTCTTCAGGGATATTGCAATATAATTCTTTGTTATTCTATCGGAGAACCAATTTCGAGAGTTGTTTCGGTCAAAGGTAAAGCGCGCTCTTAAAAATGGGTGTTTTATGGGTTCCTGACAAGACTAAATATACTGCACAATCAGCGTGCAGTTCAGCATTGTTTCATGCAGTAGGAAATATAAACCCTTAATTGAGTTTAGAAGAAACCAACCTATTGCTGATATTTGACTTCTGCATCAAAGACTGAATGAATGAATGAATGAATGAATGAATGAATGAATGAATGAATGGAATGAATGCCATCCCAAGAAACCACAAAACTTGTGACACTAGGCCTATTAATATTTTTTAAAAAAACAAAAAACAATAAATAAAATTGGCTCACCTCGAGGAGACCGACGGCGATGGAGAGGGCAGTACCAGATGAGCGCAGTGGGCGTTTGCCCTGTGCAACCGGCCAGGGATCTCTCTGTAGCTCGGACAGCAGGTCAGTGAGGGCCATCTCGCACTTGTGCACCGGCTGCAGGAAGCGGTTGGAGGGCAGTTGTTGCTGCTGGGGCTGCGGCTGGGCTCCCTGCGGGTGATTCTGTGGCCCCCGTTGCTGCTGGGGCATGGCTGCTCCCCTGCCGATACCTGCAGGGAGGTATTTGATGATCAATAAGAATGATTACAAACAAATGTTTGTTAATTTTTTTTATTTTTTTTTGGGGGGGGGGGGGGGGGAGAAGGTGGTGGGTGTTACCCTGTCTCACTCCTCACTTCTACGCCTACATCTGGCGCCTTACATTTGCCCTTATTGGGGAGGATAAATATAAGATATTCAGGTATCCAGGTCTTCAGTATTTGTACTGGAATCGGTATTTTGAAAACTTCCAAAAATTGTCAAATCTCTCCCAAATATCTCCTGTTAATACCATACAAAATCTGACAATCTGACAGGCAAAATTTCGTTAAATCTTGATAAAAGAAATTCTCAAAATCCGGAATTTTTGTCATCAAAATTGTTTTAAAATCAGTTAAAACTAGTTTGCACATGTGTTACATTCGGTAAGAAGAATTCCCCGTATTCAAATTGAAAAAAGTCAGTATTTTTGGCATGACCTGACTGGCAGCCCTGTTACAAACAAATAATGATTGCAATATAAATTAGAATTTGTGTTTCTTTTAATTTTTAGATACTTTATAATAGCAATTAAAAGCCCGAAGCAAAAGTTCATATTTCAATATTCTGCCTTGCTAAGGTCATCCACATGATAAATAGGGAATGAAACTCGGTGCTAGTAATTGAATATGTATTGGACTCCTTTCAACAAATATTCAATTATTAGTACCTCGATCATTCCATTCTGTCTCTAGCTATATAAGGGTCAGATTGTTAGTAAATGTACAACCGGCAGCTCTACACGTTTATCAAAGTCTGCTAAGTTAGGCTGAAAAAAGATAAACACTTAGCATATTTGGTATTGCGTTGATTAAAAAAGTATCTGCTAGAGAGTGTTACTTATGTCGAACTTTATTTCGAACCTCAATTTTTGTCTAAAAAATTGAGTCATTTTTTAGGCTTGGCGAATTGTACATTTTCTGACAATTTCACCCATATAAAAATAGAGGCAATGGAGCGAGTGATTTATACTGTACCTAGCATTTCCTGAATCTGCTTGGCGGTAAGATCCTTGGTGCCTCGAAAGACAAAGGACTTGGAGCAACCGTCACATCCGAGTTCGTGAACCTGCACCATCTTGCCCAGTGTGATGAGTCCTATCAAGGCATTCTGGGGGAGCAGGCTGAGAGAAGTCTGCAGTGAGTCCTAAAAGAAATAAGAGAAATCTAAAATTAGGGATTGTGCTCTTGTACTGTCATGATAAAAGTCAAGGACTTTTTAAGGATTTTAAATACCGGGGATGCAGTTTTTCAAGGACCTATAAAACACCAAACACTCTGGATAAGTAGTGATTTGGATATTTTCCCTATAATTCGTCCCAATTTATTCGATGAAATGGCTTCTGTGAAAAGCCAGTTTGGAAGTAGTGATTGGCGTCTAATTCTTTTTTCTTTGAAGGCCACGAAATATTGAAATGGAATTCAAGGACTTTCAAGGATTTCAAGGCCCTGCACGAACCATGTAAGGTGATTGTGACTATCAAACATATCCTTTCATATTTTTTTCACCAGACAAATGGACCGATAAAACTGCAAGTTTCGCCATGTCTGTTATCCTAAAACCTTGTTAAATCTCCAACCTCACATTGTTTTCTACAGTATAGTTATATCTATCTATATTATTTCGGTGTCACCAAGGTGGCAGTTTCGATTTACCAGTATTCTTAGATTTCCCAAAACATTACAGCAAAATTATTCAGTAATATCCTTGGTTTTATGTAATTAATATTAAAACATTTCTCCCGTTTGTTAATAGGTTAACAATTGTCACATCGTTCCTAATTTGAACTCCATTGGTTCCTGTATAAAAAAAGAATCTAATAAATAAAATTTATGAAAATGAAATCGAACATGTTGGAAATGTTCAATCTTTTGGGATCGTTCACTAGAGTGTTACTTTTTTGCCTCTCCCTGTAAATACAATATTTTCCCTGTGAAAGTACTGGTTGGCTAAGCAACTTTACCTAGTCTTAATTTCATCAAAGCTGTACTCTCAGTTAAAATCTGTCAACATGCGAAGATGTTCTGGTTTTTGTTCCGTTCTTTTCTAACACATCCAAAAGTCATTTGACCAAAATTTTGGAGGATTTTGTCCGGTTGTTCTTGTCACAGGGCTTCATAAAATTCCACAATTGTAAGATTCTGTTTTGGTCGTAAAAGCTGTGCTTTAAATTGTTTTATATATTATTTCACTTCAAAGTCAATCAATCGGTGAGAAATAGGGTGAAACCTGTCAGCTTAGAGCTGTTCTTCCCATGTACCCTTTGGCATATTGTATACAAAATTTCATTTGCTTGAAGTCTACATCTAACATCTAACAATTATTATGTAAAAATACAGACTAGAATAGTTTTCCCTCAAAAGCACGTAAAATAACTACTCATGTACTC
Source organism: Sthenelais limicola (assembly GCA_942159475.1). Classification (NCBI taxonomy): domain Eukaryota; kingdom Metazoa; phylum Annelida; class Polychaeta; order Phyllodocida; family Sigalionidae; genus Sthenelais; species Sthenelais limicola. Next base: position 68,836,722 of record OW804098.1, read on the forward strand.
CTTATCACAGTGCAGTCATATTTTTCTGTACTATTGTTCATAGTTTCTATGTGTAAATATTTAAGATTCAATGGAGACGTTGCATCATATTTAAATTGAGCCAACAAAGTCAACAGAGTTGGCAAATATATTGATTTCTCATCATGTCATTCACAGCTTAGTGCACCTGCACCCGGTAACAGAGTAAACAATCATAACAATGTCACACTTGATTGATCATGCTAACGTAGTTCGCTCCACGTCACCCATACCAGTGGAATATTCATGACCTTACATTGAATCGCTTCAGTGCAAGCCTAGTGTCAACAAGTCCCTTATTCAAGTCCCGAATAACTTGATGAGAACATTTTGTTTCATCAGCTTTTAGCAGGTACATCTGCTGGATTTCTCCATATTTTCGTCAGTATCAAGTTTTCTTCTTTTAATTATGATTTTTTAGTCTATATCATTTTTACACCCATTTTAACGTTATACTTTCGTATATATTGGTCATATCAGGGGGAGAGAGGAAACACGCTAACGGGATCCGATACCCTAATTTTGTCCCCAAATTGCTTACTCTTGTAACTATTACACCCGATCCAACTAACTCCAAATAAAGTTATATCTAATTTTGATTAATTTGATGCAACTTTCTGGGCAGACTTCTTTATGAAGTTCAGGGAAGACAACCATCATTGGACCAAGCACATCTGTGGAATGTTTTTTTCTTGTTTTAAGATTCGTATAATATCTAAAAGGGATATAACATAATGATTCATAAGTTCTACACCACTAACACCAGCTTTCTTTTTTTATTATAGAAAAGTGCAGTTAATCATTGAATCAGTATCACCCTAACCCACTAGTATAACAAGAATATGACAGAACTACCCGGGTGGCTGGTAAAGTTAGCAATGTACCCGTCAGCCGTGTAGTTCTAGTTTTACACCACGATGGAGAGAATGAAAGGCGAAAACATTATCCTGCGGCTTGTACCACAGTGATAACTCTCTTCCATACAAACAGGCCTGAGGGTGTGGCACACATTCTTGGTGTAAGAAACATGGATATCAACCGCCCTAAGCTAATTAAGAGGTCATGTAAATTTTAATTAACACTATTGGGAATATAGGATTAATTACCTTGACAGCCTGGAAATCTTCTTCGTCCATACAGGTATCCAGGACTATGAGGAACACGGGTGGATGACATGTGGCTCGCTAGTAAAATAGAGAAGATTGTTTTGTATTAGGTTCAGGTCACCTACGCGCGCATAAGCCATGAGTGCAAGAATTTTACATCGTCCCAGAGTTTTCTCAAGTATTTATGTTCAACAAAACAATCATGTTTGTGTCCTGAGACATATCATGGGTAAATTGATTTTTTTTAAAAATTGAATTTGTTCTTTTTTTCTTTTCGAAATTAGTCGTCCATTTCTCATTGCTCAGGTCTTCCAATGAATGCTAGATACAGCAAATAAACAATTAACAAATAACAAATGTTAAATGCAATTGGAAAGAGTACATCGAAATACCTTGATTAGAAAAGCCTATAACAAATGAAATTGCTGCGTTAATTGTGATCGACTTAACATGCATGGTGATAAGTCTCGACTATTACATAGTTTTAGAGTAGTAGATAGCGATGACTTGTTCTTGGGTTTAAGTTCCTCTGTATTCATCAATGTCGGTTATAAATTGGTTAAGAATATGCTGGGCTATACTGCTCCAAATGAAAGGATTTGGCAATGCACTAACGTACTTACAGTACAGTACGTTTCACTATTCGCAGAAGTTATTCGTCGTATCGACGACATGATAAAATATCTATAAGAATTTTTTTTTTCTGACATGTATGACAGCATACATTATGACAACATACATGTATGCTGTCATATGTATATGTTACAACACCAAAGATCAAAAGTGGTCCATTTTCTTATCGATGATACACTTAAGTGGACTTTGACCCAAGGACAATACTTGTTGTTATCTTGCGGTCATGCTGGGATCCTTGTGTAATTACAATACCGTAACATGATACGCAGCTTAATACATGAGCAGATAAGATTGTCTTACCGTTAAGATATATTCAATTGTTGAGAACTGGGGGATGAGCTCCGCAGGTTGATGTTGCTCGGAAATGGATGCATATTGAGGGGGGAACTGTAATCCAAGAATTATTACTATATCATCATTTTATTTAAAATTTAGATAGAAACAGATCGAATTATTGACATCTGAAATACACAGATCTTGATGCCTATACCGACATTATCAAATAGAGGAAAGATAGTTTAATATGATAAGTATTTCCACATGGGGAAAAAGTTAACTGCCTGACTTGCTTACTAAGCTTACATGAACTTCAAAATACAATTGAGAGCATAAAAGCAGCAGCATTTAGTTAATTCCATTCATATTACTGAGTGGAGTCATATAGGTGCCATATAATTTTTTGTTTTAATATACTTGAAGTTTATTTCTTTATGTACGACACATTATCCACTGTTACTTATAGGTAATTCTGGTAGCAGAAAATAACAGATAATTCTAATAGCAAGTTATTTGATCTGAGCAAATCAAGTATTATAAGTCAAAAACAACTTACAGCATTTCTTTGGAAACAGAAATTGCACGCCCAGTTCTTGGAGCGATAGTCGACTTGGCTGTGAATAAAAGAGGAATGGATATATATATATCATTCAAGCAGATGCATAATTTAACATTTCTTTTTAAAAAAGATATTGCTGCTATGGGATCAGATCAATATAGATAAGGATAATTTTTAAAAAGTATGATATAGAATTACCACACAGGTCTACGAATTGCGCAATTAATAATGTTTAGAGCTATTACATATTTTGATACTGGAATCAGTGACTGAAAGATGAACAATTTCCAGAGAGAAGATAAAAGTTGCTTACCAGAACGGGTTGAGAACTGCACGACAGTTGGGTCGGGTGCACAGAACAGGGTCATACTGAATTGGTGGGAGGTCAGGTCTCTCTTTCAATGGAGTATAAAGACAAGACAGAGGGACAACAATCCTAGTCGCTTCTAACCGGCTTGACGGCCAGACATTCCATGAAAACCTCACGCCGTCCCTGTCTTCATTCTGCTGTATAAACTCTTGAAAAGTTGCCATGGCCTGAAAAGTAGAGAGGAATAATGAGTCAATGGGACCACAGAGTAAATCCTGAGTAGATATAATACGGTATACCAAGTTTTTTTTTCGGGGAAAGGAAGTAAAAGTGTTTTTTTTTCAAAATCACTGTTGATTTTAGTGCGAATTCATGACATTCATCAGGGACAAAACGGTTAAGAATGGTTATGCATTATGCTTTAACAGGCTGTTTAGTTCAGCTCTCATAGCTGGTCCTCCACTAACCCCCGGGGAAAATACTACTACCTACTACTGCTGCGAGGAAACGCGATAATAATTAGAATAAGAATGAGAATATTGCCCATATTAGACATACCGTACTAAAATCGTTGATTCACTCAGGAAATAAGAGTTGGTTTTTATAACTGCGAGTAATTTGGTGCCTTCCCTGAAGGCACCAGATAAAAATGAACCCCACTTAAGGTTGAGGCACCGATAAGAGAAGCTGATCACTGATTACTACGTATCAGTAAATTATGATCCAATTTCTTATAATAACTCCCAAAGCATTTCAAACATCTAAAATTCTCGACAGTAGTAACACAAACCTTCCACGAGGTGAAGCCTATGAGATCTGAAATAGCTTTGCCATAGATTCCAGTTCTGAGACTGACATAGATTTTATTGATTTTACTCGGTGCAGTGGGTATCGATCGTAAACAAGGAAACTGAGACATGGTTACAAGCATCATCTCTTGGGAATCGCAAAACAAGCAGAGATTTTATTTGTGACGTTGCTATGAGGAAGCACTGAAATATTGAACTCAACCTAGCAACTTTCTAACTTCTACAAACGTAACAAGTGCTGAATATCCAATAAAAACAACGTGGGACATATGACCACAATCCCTAAACTGAAGGTACTTATATTTTCCTGCACTTTCATTACCTTCATTCAGCATTGTATATTATGAATTAATGGAAATTTATGACAGCATTTAAGGTATTTTTTACAAAAGAAATTAGCACTGGTGTTTGCAAGAAAAAATACGTTTGAATTTAAAGGTTATAATCCATACCAGACGGGTTTTGGGAAGGGTGAAATCTTCTGATATTCCTAACACTGTAACAGTAATGAGTTTTATTCTTCAGATTTGACTACCATAGGTCCATAGAATTACATAACACAAATCTAAGCGTGTAAACTCATGTCGTTAAAAAAACTATATTGGTTTAGATGTGTGTGTTGTGTGGATTTATATCTGGTCAGCAATACTAGCCTTCCTTTTTATCTGAACACTTTTTTATTTTAAGATTTGTATTTCAGCTAAGATATTTTTTATTTTAATAATGTATAGACTATAGATCTGCAAATGTATATGAATTATAGATTAAAGTTTTCATGATTAAAATGAGCCCCCAAGTTCAAAATAAGGCTGTGCCACGTAGGTAGGCCCAATGTTCATGAAAAACATGTGTAAGTTATGGTTTTAACTCTTATGTTTTTTTTAGTTTAATAATAAATAAATTCAGGGTCAGGATAGATAAGATAGGTAGGCCTACACTACGGTAAATAGTCAATAGAGGAAACCGTAGTCTTATTATTGTATTTGACAACTTTGTCAAACAGTACAAGACATTTGGTTCTTACTAGAATGCAAAACAGATTATAATCTTGGAATGTAATAACCGGGTTAATAACAAAGACTAACTTAGGCTAGGTCAGAACGAGAATTTGCATCAAGTCTTCAGTTTAGCCTCAGGAGACAGAATTCAGAAATTCTTGATCTCACAGTACTTTGTCAGTGACCGGATACTTAGTAAACAGGGGTTGTAAACAGGCATTTAATAAGTGGAAAATATAAAGGCACATTTTAAGAAGGACCAGGTCGATACGGCAAGCAGCTGTCCATGAACGAAGACATGAATGGACACTCCCAGTCGTGACTGAAGTGGACTGGAGCAGTGGAGGTGTGTACAGTCTACGACAGTGTGAATCAATGAACACAGTACCAAATGATAACATGCAGTAATCTAAGAAACTGAAGTGTAGATCTCCATGAATTTTCCATTTTCGAGTACCCCTTGGATAAAGGTATCCCTACCTTAATTCTCCTGGTCCTGGACCGTCAATGAAAGCGTAAATAATCCCAAATATCAGAACGTGACCGGCGTAATCCAAGCCACCTCACGGATGCCACGTCGTTTACCCAAGGTGCAATGGACTCGGGCGTGACGTACATTGTGGGGATTTCCGGGAATCCTGTCACGTGACGGGTTTTCCCGACCTACTTACGCTCACTCAGTTCACGTGCTCTCCACTGGCACGTTCGGTCATGGGTCGATAACATTCCTCACGTTTTCGCATCGTGAACGTCCTTGGATGATTGTCATCCTAATCACATGCCTTGCGGGTGTTCTCTAAAATTGACAGAACCGATATTCTATGGTTGTGGTAAGTTTGTTTTTCTAAATTATATCAATCCGGTCGCTTCGTTTGGGGCAGTAGCCGGGGCAGTAGCCGAGTAGGCCTTCACTTAGTCGTAGTATACACCCTACCGTATAGGTAGGTGACGACAGGATTAACAGGGAGAGATATTCGAACTAGCCTTCACTCAGTAGTTTCTGTTTTTCTAGGAGCCAAACCCCCAAAAAGGGGGTTTCTGTGCCCCGTAACGGTTAGTTAGGCGACTATGAATTTTGTGTACCCATGATCCTGGGGGATCAGGATCTGCCACTTGTTAGCCATATCAGGTGGGACTGACCTTACAGCAGAGCACAACAATAAAGAATTAAAAAATTTAAACCAATTTATACATATATATCTGAATATAATGAAAATAGAAATTTCTCATTTTGCACATAGATTTGACCAATAATAGGACCTTAACTTTGATCCTATGTTTTGACCTCTGACCCCAAGGTGAAAGTCAACCTTAGGTCATGTATAGTACACAATTTAGCCTTTTTCTGAATGGGATTTCAGAGAATTTCCATGGTAACCAGTATTTCATCCAAATGGTCGTGCTTATGCCCGAACTTATGCAGGTCGTTGAAATCTGAAAATGACATTATAGTAAAAATAATCATCCTGGTGTCTTTGTTTCTGTAAACTCAGACAGTGGCCGTCGACTAGGCGGATTAAGTCAGTTAACTAAAAGGATGTCTTAAGATATTTAATAAATTTATATAATTTTATAATTATAAATCGTGTTTTGTTTAAACAAAACGATTAATATAACTAATGATGGAGATGTTTTTCACATTAAAGTTAGATGGCATTGGAAATTCTTTTGTTCGTTTGTAGATGGTTCTGTTCATATAAACTAACCAATGGACGACAGCGACACTGAACCCTCTGCTAAGAAGCGGAGGATCGAGAGTCAGGAGGACTCTCAAAGCCAGTCTGCCAGTCATAGCTTTAACCAAGCTAGTGGGGAGAATAAGGGGGGCAAGCATATCTCTAAAGAAAAGGAGCCAAGTTTCACTCCGAAAGAAATCGTCTCAATTCTGGAGAAAGTGGCGGATGGTGTCAACTCTATCCTACAAAAGGCCAAATCTCTTATCGCAGGTACCTCTAAAACTCTTTACAATGCACTGTAAAGACTCCATGTCCATAACAGGGTAGTAAAGCGGTTGCCAGACGTAATGACGGGGTGAAGTTGAGGTTGCTGTACATGGCTTGCCTCATCTATTTGTGTTGTCTGTTGCATTTGTGCCAAGCGATAAACTAGTGCCCCTTTTTCGTGAATATATCACTAAAATCATATAGCAAAGTAGTTCTAATGCGCAACCTCAGGTACATGCAGTGTACAATGCTAAATATAAAAGGTATAGGGACGACGCAGCAAGGGTGGAATATGATTCAGTCAGAATATGATTATGGAATTTGATTCAGTCCATATTAGTAAAGTAGGATGATTTATCAATGCGGACACCCGGTCACTATTGACATTAGAGCGCAATCTCAAAGAGTAAATTTGTGTTCTTTACTGTTATTTTCATGTTTATGTTGCTTTCTTTGATCTTGCAGAATCGATTGAGACTTTTGGCAACACACACTGTGGAAAGACGTTGTATCCTATTTTCCAAGTTTACAAGTCAACTTTTAAGGAAAACGGTATAAATTCAAAGGCTCATCTTGAAAAATTATGTGGAGCGAATTTTAGGTAATCTTGTCATCTGGCATATAATACTTTATTTCTGATTATAGTTAAACAAATTTGATGTTGATTTCAGGTTATAATTAAATTATTTGGTATTCATTAATATTTTAATTCTGGGATGTTATGTGGTAAGAGCGTACTGATATTTTTTCTTCAGGCACGCCATTGTTCGGGACGGGTTTGAATATTTACAGGAAGTCGAGGTAGGTTTGACCTGTAACCAATACTTTGGTTAAACATCAGGGAAAAACTTAAGAATCACTGATCAGTGGTCAGAACAGCTTCTACTTTTGGAGCTTGTCCAAGTGACTACCATTGATATTCTTTTGAACTGAATAATTTTCTATGTTTGCCCTTGCGAATTGAAATACTGGGAATCAGGCGCGTTTCTTTAAACTTTTATTGACGTCTTCGATGGGAATGTTGTGGGGACAGGTGTTGACTGTCGTCGGAATCTTATTCTGTTCTTTGCCCCTTTTAATTTCAAACCATTGTCATTGCTGTGACATGTTAATCATTAAATAAAGTTGTTAGCGCTTCTTAATTTTCTCCAAATTGATCCGATAACATACCTTCTTTTTTGCAGGATGATTGGGGAGAAACACTCACGGAGGTTGATCGCAAACTGGACCTTAATCGTCTCAAGCAAAGTTTGCAGGTGGGCGATGACATCCCGGACGGCTTGGAGATCTACAATGTGAGCCTGGGCAAAAAGCAAACTCTGAAAGATCTCAAAGGAGCTGCATCAATTCTCTTTGTCTTGTTGCGACACTATGGATGACTTCCGTGACGAGACCATATCGCCAACCTCATGCTAGTTCAGGTGATTAATAATTAACAAAACCATTTTCAAGGCCATTAGGACATTTTCAACCGAATCATCTCTAAAATTTTCTAATAAGAGGTGAAAATAGGGATGGACCCGTATATTTCGGTTTAAACATAAGCAGTCTGGGTCTTCTTTTGAACTGATTTCCTGTTCGCGTCCCTGAAATAGAGAACATCACCGTGTTTCATAATGATCCACTCCGGGTTACATCCGAAATTGATCAGTTGGGTTGGGCACAGCCTAGACTTATTAAGCCCTCTGTGATAGCGTTTTGTGTACAGGATAACTGTCCCTGTGAAAGGCCGATAGGTCCAAAATGAAGGACACGTAAAGTGACAGAGATGAAATACAAACTTGATCCTTTGAAGAACTTATAAAAAATCAACTATCCCCTGTGTTTCAATCAGAAACCTATTTCACCGAACATAGTGAGATTAATAGATTCTAAGAATTAGTGTTATCAGAGCTATACATACAATATTTATGTATAGCTCTGGTGTTACCATTTTAGATTTTGTTGGATGTCATATGTCATCCACGAATAGCGGTTCCCGTTATTGACCCCCTCACAACCAGTTGATCACCAGTTTTAACCAGGCCTGCTTGTAAATTAATGGATCTAATCTTTACTTCTAGGATGAAATCAGTGAGGCAGGGGGAAGAGTAGTTGTGGTTTCGCTTGCAGATCCTGAGGGAGCCCAGACATGGTTGTCAGAAATGAATTGTTCCTTCGGATTCATCCTCGACAGACCGAGAAAGGTATGTAAAATGCATGAGGTTTCGTGGAAATCGGAAAATGTCAGGGATTTTGATGATTTTGTAAAAAAGAATTAAGCCTCCTGCTTGGAGTTTGATTGGTACTGATTTTGTAAAAGAGGAAGTCTATCATATTTTGTCATGTCCAAACAGCGTCTCCACTGGATAATATCGGCTTAGGTGGCATTTTAGTGTAGGTAGGTTTAGAAGTGCCAAAATCCTGCCAAAGATTTCTGTCACCGTGTTCACTATTAATATTACTGTGCAATGCAACATTGACGATTCAATTATTCAAGATTCTCTGTTTAATAGTTGGCGGGGATTAACTTTCAATTTACTTCAAATCCATCTTCATCCTGACCTAAACAAAATTAAAACAATGTTGCCGACCAAAAATTGTTCCTTTAGCCGTCACGTGTCAGAGTTGGGCCTGTTTCTTACCCAGCACATGTGCAGCCCATTGTGTGACTCCTCGGTACACACTATGAAACATAATACAAGTAGGTTACATCTACTACAGCACCTGGTACTCCCCCATCATATATAATACTGCATTGTCTCCGCTAGATAATTAAATTATGAATAGATAATTGGATTACAGGTATTCCCCTGTATGCCCCTACTTGTTATTAGGGAGTAGAGACGTGCAACATATTGAGCGTAGATTACGTTAGAAGTACAGGTATCGTAACTACCAACAGAGCTATACATATACATGTATATATAGCTCTGCTACCAATAATAACCGAAAAGATGTGAGGTCCAAGGCATGACTTTTGCTATGAAGTTAACAACATTAGTTTCAATTCACATGCCTTATCTGTATTATATTTTATATTATACAAGGGAATGAGATTTAGATGAAGGAGTTTGATAGAATTTAGGATATATAAAGGCACAGTCCCTTCAAACTAAGGGAAGTCCTCTCTCTCCTGACCATATAATGCCATTAGTGAATCAATGACAACCGATCTTATCTGATCTGATAGGCTCTGAGCCTAGACTGTATAGTTCCATATACCTGAAGCTTAATGAATAGGGCTGGTATACCTGTACATACATTGTAAGAGAATAGCTTGAAAGCTGCTTTTGTGTCCACGCCTTCTCTTTTTAAAATAGTCCTTCTTTCAACCCATCTCGGCACAGTGTTCTTTGATACTGGAAAGGGGATCGTTTCCAAGGAAAGCCATAATGTTTCCCCAGGAGCGTCCAAGTCCTTTGTCCTTTCACAACAATGTCGAAGTGCCCTGAAAGGACATACCGGTATAATATTCTCTATAATTACAATCTTTTTCTTTTTAGTTATACAAAGCACTTGGACTCGGGCGATCAATTTCTCAGGTACGGGTATACTTTTTTACTTTGAGCAACCAAGAAGCACATGTTTAAATATCTCCATATTTGCTTCTACATAAAAAAAATAGATCTATACCATTTTTATGTGAGCCTTGATCTCACATTTACTTTTAACGGTGAGTCCCCGAGGCCGTTTCGAGGACCGTGTGCCGACCTCAATTGCCATAAGAATCACCGTCAAATGGTCATTTTCGGCTTTCCGCATTCGGCGCATATTTTGGGGCTGGATTTTCTTTTTTACGCCCACAAACTTAAAATGACATATACTACTCACAGCTTTTCAAGGGGAAACCAGCCTTCGTAGGCCTAGTTTCGATCTCGGTAGGCATAGGTAGTAAGTTGCTGCCTCCTCCTCCTCCTCCTGTCAGAGAATACCTACAACATTGTCATTTATTGCGTTGTTACACATAATAGTAGGCCTACTGCGTTGCCATACAAAATGTGTTTTTGCCTCTCTCTCAAATGCTTGTGTCCCTTGTTACCAAGCTTTTCATCCATCATAGTTTGTATGCGTCTTCAAAAGTCATTGAAAATGAAAATATGATTTGAGGCTATCTAATCTTGATTTAAAAGTCAGTAAAAGTTCATTATTTTCCCGCCACCTCGAGCTGTATCGCTATGAACCCTAGCCTGTCAATTGGTTCTACAGGTTTGGGGAATTCCAACCATCGACTGGTACTGTGAACAACATATTGCTGGCCGCCCCACCTATCGTCCATCTAAAGAGGATGATGTTTATCAGGTAAACAACAATTTTCACCAATGAATTCTGAGCTCTCGACTAAATCTTGCCAAATATGATCTTTAATTGTTTCATGTGCACTGGGGATTTGGAAGAGTTGGATGTTGAACCAGTCATAGTGCTTTTCGTCGAAACTCTTTTATCCTTATTTTCATTATTTGTGAATGTGTTCAGCCAGCTATAAGCATGGATTTTATACTATCAATTCTTGACCCTCATAAAGACGATAGTTTTGAGTTTCTATAATTGTCTAGTGTGGGCGCCCATTCAGCTGTTTAGTGAGCCTCTGAGGACCATCTTCTCCAAAATATTATAGAAATAGATGATAAGGAAGTGTTCAGTCCTTATCGGCACCTCCTATCGGCCCCCTTGTAATTGAGAGACTTTGGCATATGTCTGAATGGAGCGGGATATAGATTGTTGGACAGCGAGGAGGGGAGATGACGAGAGTCCACTTTTAGATAGGCAGAGAAGGAATGAGCTTCATTTGTTCCTTTCAGCTTGGAGGTGACCTGTTGATGGGCAAGGATGGACGCATTCTTCTGGTGCACCGTGGATCCAATCCTATTGACAGACCTGAGATATCAACCCTGCTTTCCCTCATGAAGGTAAGATATCAACATAGTGAACCCCATGAATTCTATGGATTCCAAAATCGGTATTCGTTCATGGCCTAAGGAGCCCTTGAATTTTGCCAAGAAAGGCATGGAAACTTGTACATCAGTCATATTTGTTATGGATGACTGCCATCCCTGAAGTATTAAAGATATATCAAAATCATTAACATGTGGACGCTGTTTGGTTTTTAATGTCATTGAAGACCGCATATATATATCCTGTCTTGAAAAGTACTTTATTTTGATCATGATATAAGTGTATATAGACCCTGAAATGCATGATTGGAAAGATAAAAGTATTGCCAATGTGTGATCGTATCATGTTTACTAAATGGCAATATACTATTATTCGAGGACTCTTAATATGTTTCAGAGCGATCAGGACAGTGATGAACAGTAAAAGGCAACTATTAGGGACGGCATTTCATGACGTCAGGCGGGTAAATCAGTGACCCTGCATGACCGACAAATATATGACGTTACCCTTAAGGGTTGCATGCTGCTGTTATCCTAATGTGTAAGACGAAGAAAAATTGACATGTTAAAGTTGTTGTTACACCAAATGTTTTCTTTTTAAAAAAAATACTGTATTCTCTCGGGATGTTCCGAGATTCCTGTGATCTATGTTCATATTTTGTGGTGTGATAATTAATCCATGCCGAAAAGAAATAGTCTAATAACCCATGAAGTGTCTTCAGAATTTAGACGAGTACGTTCACTGTCAATCCCTAAGGCATACCCTTGAATTTCCGTTTCACCAATTTTATGGTGTTCGAGTTACTTCTAAGGAAAGATGTGAAGGGCTGTGCAGCCTTTTCTTTTATGCAAATGTTACTATCCTACAATTTTACAAATCCTTTAATTCAAAATAAAATCATCGTCGCCCAAATTTCGCCTTATGTATTTTATTCTTTCATATCATTATTATGGGTTTATCCACGAATGCTAGGAAATATGCTAACTTCCTATGTAGCATGTGTATGTTGTCTATCATGAGGGCCTATGACTGGTCTATGAACAATAAAATATAACACTTACTAATAATGTAGTTTTTGGTCTTTATTGTAACAAAAACAAAATGCTCATCGACAAAAGTTAATAATGAAGTAGTGTTATATAACGCACTTTGAAATTAAAGGCAGACCGCAGATCCGACCATGCTCGATGTGATCATATTCATAATAAAATTAAAAAGAATATGTGTTACAATTTCCTACTAGATAGCAGTGTCTGCCTTTAACAGAATCTAGCTGCCTGTTGGCCAGCCTTCCAGGAATAAAAGAATTTAATGCTATTGATAACTAGCGGTAGAACATTTTTTCGTACTTGAGCTGTATTAAGCCAAAATATTAACCAAGAAACATCGTCGATGATGATAAATTTACCATATTAACAATAGGAATGTTAGGCACATTAAAAAGTAACCTATCCTTAAACCTAAGGACAAGATCGACCTAAATAGTAAATGGTTTGAATCATGGTAAGTCATCCCAACCACCGTTAACTCTTGGGGCATATATTTCACAACTTGCGTTAGGTTAATATCACGTCCATGTGATATTCTGTCAGATCAACTGGTGGGATCTGATATTTCATTGCCGGCACTTCTGATAGGTCGAGAGCAACCGTACTTTATCACATGTAAAATGAGTCTAAAAGAAGATGCACAGCTAATTGCAATGGGTTACATATACAAATATAAGTATGTACACATACATATATATATATACATAAATACATAATGTATACACCCATGCATACATTTATACATACACCCATATACATATGCATGTAGTACATGCATACATACACACATATATAAGAACCATTCAAAACCTATATACTGGAAAATTGGTAACTAGTGTACATGGTAATAGTTAATTTACACGAACTCACAAGCCAAAAGTCAAACCATCTGAAAGACTAGCGCTTGTGGAATCTCCAAATCTGAGAATGATTTAATAATTTCTCTTAAATACATAACAAATATGTACATGTATATTGCTGCCACTTGATACCATCTATAAGGTACTATAATTATTATATACAGAAATCAGTCAGAAAAATACTCTGTAAAGCTGTTCCTAAATCAAACACTGAAATCTTGATATGTAAGACTACTCTAAGGACGGGAAAACTGAAGCATCTCGAAGAACCTCCCTCCAGTAGATTCAAGTGACAATGTCTAAAGTATTAAGCTACTGTTTGAACAAGTGATGCTCCAGCATCCAAAATTAGTTAACCAGGAATAAATATGTAGGCACTTCAATCAGCTGTAGAATAGAATCCATTGGGGCAATCATTCGCCGAGGATCGTGGCCTCCTGGAAATAGAAAGCCTTAATGAAAACGGTAGTTGGAATATTTCGATCAAACGAAATCTATCACTTAGTGATGCAGTCCCTGGAAGTAACGTAACAAGTTAAAAGTGTTTCTTCTTGCTATTTTACCCGCTAGTAGAATTTCCCTTCCCAATTCTCAGGCGGTAGTATACTACCACATAATTCTATCAGTAAATATACAGTTCTATTAGGTCAACGGCTTCAAAGATAATTGAGTGCAAATTAGTCTTTCGGGAAAAAAATATTCATCGGGACAGAAATCCATGATTATAAGTGAGTTAGAAAAAAGAATCCTGCCACTGTGTTGCGATGAATCTTAAATGTATTTTTCTGTAATACTGAAATTTGGATGTTGCCGAGTGAATATTGATGTAAATCATTTATGGCTCAATAAAGTTTTCAATTTCAACAACTGATAATAACAATATTTGTGTATTTCCTTATAAATGTACAATTAAGTTTTGTTAGAAATGGGATCGACTTTCTGCACACAGTGCAGGTCTTCCAGGACGTCCTAGAGCTGTTCAGATGGGGTGTGTACATAAATTGATGGATATAATCATCTGGTTTATGATGTGGAATTTTCTATCTAATAATTAATACTGAGACTTAAGTAGCAAGTGGATAAAAGAGTGGATGTTTGGGGTAATACATACCGTAAGAGTGGGATACAGCAGGAATGATCACAGCCTTCTTCGTATTGACTCCACCATCACCAGTCCAACATGTGAAAGGTGAGAGCTGGCTGGAATAGGTGACTGCTCAAGGAGATAAATTAAATGTATAAAAACATATCTTTAGATTTGATTAAGTACTTATTGACAGGGATGAAAAACAGGCCGAGCGAAGGACGAAAGTTTATGATGATTGTTATCTAGAAAAATTTCAATTCGATTCTAAGATAGAAATTTTTTTCGAATATAAAAATTATTCTTAGCAGATAAATGAAAATTTAAACGATTTAAGGTAATGATCGAATTTAAGGACATTCGCCATCTGACTGATAGGATGCATGCATTCATGCATTAAAAGACAAATTTCCCACTCGCTCCTGCTGAGGCCTAGCAGAGGTTATTTGACTAACTATAATCAAAATATATGGCAAAACTAAAATTAAAACCATATATAATCTTTAAAAGCATTTCTTTTGCTTCGAGTTGGAAACAAAATAGTTACCATACAAGAGACCCGTGAACATATAATACTCCAGAGGACACGCTTTAGACGCTGTTCTAGGACTTTAAATCCGAGGCCGCGAGGGTGGTACATTTAGCTAGTAGTTGTACAAATGATAATAGTGCGCTGCTTATTAGATTTCAAGATGCCATGCACAAGGGATAAGCAACAAATTATCTCACATTTCAATTAGTTGAATTGTTTTCTAGTCGGGTTTAATTATATTAACTTTATTCTTATGGCAAATAAAGAATTATCTTATCTTATCTTATTTCCTAAGGATGTTATAAAGGCGTTCAAGGTCCCACAGAGGCCCGGGGTTATTGCAGTGTAAAATTCGGAACTACTCTTTGAGAGTTTGAATATTGATTTGAAGTCTTATTCAGAAATGCATCTGTATTGAAGAATGACCCTGAATTCTTCAACAGAATTTACATAAAAACATACCCTGGGTAATTAATGTGTGAATCTATAAAAGATACCATGCAGTTGGCATTAGGTTTGTACAAGAACGAAGCAAACGCCAGTCAAACACCAACACAGAGCTACACACGAAGAGAAATACACACAGACTTGCAGGAGTGATTGAGTGATAGCGGTTATTGCTGTGTCGATCCTATGATCAGGGAAACAGTGTTATTTTATAACATACACAAACTCAGTATTCAACACAGAACACTGTCATTTGCCCGATGCTGCCTAAGCTTTAAAAGCTAACTTAATAACTCTGCCACCATGTATTAACAAGAATATCACCTGTTCATCTGATGTTACACAAGGCGCTGTAAAATAATCGATTCGAATTAAACATGAATATAGCAACTGCGTAAGAATCAAGAAGTAACTTTTAATAAGTTGTATCAGGGAAGTTAGAGTATCACTGGTTCTATTCAAACATTTGATTCATTTGTTCAGTCTCATGCAAGAATTACCGAAAAAAATTCCGTCTCTAGCGATGCGAAATTAGGTCTTCCTTAAATCTCTTCCGACTCATGGAAAATTGATAAATATATTACTTCTCCCAAAATATCAATAAGCATTAATCTATTAAAGAATAGTGTGGGAATATTACCTCAAGCTCCCTTGGCGCTCCCCTCCTCCGCCTTCTGCCTCCTCTTCTTCCAGACGTACTGGCCGCACGTTCTGCTGCTCTTCTGGCAGCTTCCTCTTCCTTGGCTTTTTTGGCTGCCTTACGTTTCTCCTCATCCACTGAATGGAATATATTTTAACAAATGAACTCTGAGCACAACGAAAACCATTCTGAACGAGTTAGCGTACAAACATAATTATGTAATATTCCTGAATAGAATCCAGTAAAAGCACAACATAACACCTTAAAAAGGTTAACTTATTGGCTGCTCTCTGATATTATCGGCACTTATTGTTACCCCATTAATATATTCAACCAAGTATTGGCAACAATTGAGCATTAACGGGGGACGGTTGTGTACTTGTGTCGTCTAAATAAGTATTGACAACAAAGGTAGGATACTATTCTTCTCGAAAGATATGAATACGGATATAGTAAAAATTGTAACCACTTAGAGATTGAAATATACCTACTACATTCAAATATTAAAAATAACTACCAATAATGTTTTATTACCTTGCTGATTTGCTAACATGACTTAATAGCTAAATATATCGCGACCAGAAAGCAAACAATTTAAAAAACGAGCACCTAAAATGAAAAATACAAAGGACTGGGTAAATATGTTAAACCCAAGTAACATAATCACCATTTCAGTATTCATATAAAGTCAACTGGTCATCAGTTGATTTTATGAATAAAAACGCCGCTATTGATAACATTTGGAAGTACCTTTCCTTTTCACAACGACACCATTTCGTTCTTCCTGCTTGTCTGGTGGAAAATAGTCCAGCATTCTCTCGATATAACTATCCAGGACGACTGATCTCAACTGGGAAGTAACTTCAGCGCGACACACTGGACATTCCAGTTTAGTCTCCATCCAAACGCCAATGCAGTACCCGCAGAATGAGTGAGAGCAGTTCAAAGTGGACGCCTAGAGGAAAGAAGGAAAGTTAAAAGTCAGTGATTGGCAAAATCTGGGAGATAGGTACAAACTTAATGATATGATAATATGAAAACAACCTAATATGAATTAATATACACAACACTATCTATGTAGTATTTGACGGATATATTTCAGTGGAGAGAAAATGGCGACTTCAGAAAGCCTGGGGTAGCATACTTAATCAGTATCATAACTTAGCATCATGAATACATGACAAGCAAGGATCCTACATGTAGATCTATACAGAATATTCGGACAAAAATGTAGAACTTAGAAGAATCAGTGCGTTCAAATTTCAGGTGTATTCGGTTTAATAAATTAGGCGGCGATCTTCACTTGCATACTAAGCTGGCCTCCTCTCCTAAGCACAAATAACAAGGGACGAATATTTCGTGTACGCTTCAGAGGAAAGCTAATACACATTAGTTTCTAAGAAGAAAGCAGAATAAACCAAACCTCAATATAAAGCTCAGTGCAAATAGAGCACTGCAATTCTATTTCCATGAGCTGTGCAACGTCGTTCAATACCACTGCTCTTGCTTCGAGGAAGTCAGATTCTTTGTCCGTCTCGTTCTTCTGAGCGTCTTTAATATCCTCTAACTGTTCCCCTAACATCTTCAGTTGTATATCTTTCTGTTGGATAACACTATCAATCCGAGTTCTTTCCCTTGTCATTTCTTGCTGGATGTCAGTTTCACGTTCAAGAATCTGTTCATTCAACTGTTCTAAATATGTTTTTTCAATCCTGTCTCTTTCATCCTCTAATTTTTCTCGCTCCTTCATAAGCATCCGACGTAAGTTGTTTTCATTTACAAGTAAATCTTTCTCGTATTGCACTCGAAGTTCGGCCTTGATTCTTTCTTGTTCTGCTTCATAGTCAGCCTATAAGTGAAAAATAACCACGAGTGAATAAAGACTGGCAAGCGATTAACAAAAATGAATAGTACCGGTACTGAAACGGCTATACAGTACTCCCACTGGACCCGGATAACATCCATGAATTGGATTACCAGCTTAGGTAAAATATTTTTTCAGAAAAAAATAAGAAAATATCAAAACCTAGTTGACAAAATTATTAAGAATAAGCTATAGTTGACATGATTCTCAATTGTGATACACTGCCACATATACTATGTGCTTTACCTTTTGCACTAACTTTCAGCCATTTTACTTTAATAAAATGATATTGAAATTTATCATATTGAGTTATGTACCTTCAGTTTCTCGGTTGTTTCCTGGTGCGCCTTACTTTCCTCTTTCAACTTT
Source organism: Sthenelais limicola (assembly GCA_942159475.1). Lineage (NCBI taxonomy): Eukaryota > Metazoa > Annelida > Polychaeta > Phyllodocida > Sigalionidae > Sthenelais > Sthenelais limicola. The sequence continues at coordinate 68,855,097 of OW804098.1, forward strand.
CTCTTCATTTCCTCTAATTCTAACTGCTGTTGCTTCAATTTTTTTTCTGTTTGTTTCTGAAGTTCAGCCATTTTCTTCTTATATTTGTCTGTTGGTGATAGCCTATCTCCTGTATTAGGACGAACGCATTTAGCCGGAGGATCATGTGCAGGCGATTTTGGTCGAGTGCTTTCATCAGCTGGCCTTTTTAAGGCTAAAAATGACAAGCAATAAATGCATGAATTCGTAACTGTATATAAGTTATTTTCCCTTTTATTGTATTTTGTTGATAATATACACTTACCTTACTATTACTATTCAAGTAATAACAACATATACAAACAGAAGCTTTTACTAAGTTTCGTTCCGGGTGGCTATTTGGGATTTATTACCAGCTACAGTACTGGGTTTTTTTCCAACGCAGTCTATATGGTCAGTCAGGGGTAAATCCAGAAGTTTAAAAAGGGGAGGGGGTTCAGAACTTTTGTTCCTAAACTGCCAATGATTTATAAACTTACTAAAGACTGGATTAATTAAGAATTGAAAAAAAGATGTTACCCCAGGAAATAAAGGTGATATTTTTATGGTGGGTGATATATAACCTATTCTGTAGTAAAAAATCAGTAGAAGCGAAAGTGGCTTAAGAGACATGAATTTGGATTATCTGACTACCTAGTTCCAATGGATGTTCGGACAATGTAAAAGGCCAAGAAAGCCGAAATGAAAGAAATAACAGGATTATTACACACCTTCTTTTGAACAGGTCATTTTCTTCACCTTCAGAGCCTTGTAAAATCTCCATACAAATTCTGCCGGTTGTCCAGAAACACGTGGCACACCAAGTTGTATTTCGTCCCCATCTGATATTTCTACCGGCTCCCCGGGCGGAATTTTTGTAGAGTTAATAAAGATACCATTGATGCTCTGCAGAAATAAATATAATGATAAACTTTAAAAATTTAGAAGTTACATTATAATATTTCAAATATGTCTCGAGATCCATTACTTCAAAATAGATCGTAAGGCAGTTCATTCTAAGTAAGAATTAAATGTATTGAAATGTATCTACAAAGAAAAGACAGATAATTTGTCGCTTTTAAAAGAACCAAAACACAATATATATTATCTGCCATGAGAGGTGCAATAAGGGAGATGCAATGAAAATAGTTTTTATTGTAGACACAAATTCCCACACTTCAGCATTCGTTGTGACATCATTACACAAAAAAACTTACGTTATTATCTGTAATAGACCATGAAGTACTGGTCTTCTTCAAGATGGCATGCTTCCTGGAAAGCATAGTGTTCTTGGCACCAAAACGGACTGTGCAGTCTGGATCCCTGCCAATGGTGACCTGTAATCAGAGTAATCACATGAATGATCTGACTCTGCTGTACGTATCAACGTAGTTAAACTTTAGACTAAAGTTGCCAGAACTTTAGAACTGATCATGCACAGGCCTCCATTGATGTATGATAGTTGCTATTTAGAGTATGCTCCGTTTGTTACCATACATCGCTCCTGGTCCGAACTGACCCTAAATAGCCACTCATATATCTCTATGCATAACGCAGTCAACATACTGTACATATAGTCATAGACATAGCCATAGCCAGCATAGGGTTAGACAGAGTTTCCGTCCCCCGTATCCTCCCGCACCCCCGGAGTGAGGCATATTACATAGCTAGCATAGGGTAAGTATAATATAAAAGCCAGACCAAGTCTAAGCTGACCCTGGACCAAGCTGACACTGGGCTGACCTGGCCAACCATGGTATGTCTATGATACTATACTATAGACCAAGTCACTAAATAAGGCCCATAAACTTTATGTGTCCAGACATCCCTCCAATTGAACCCTGATAGCTTTTTATTTTTTTATACGAGTTCTGAAAAAGTATACATATTATCAGAGCTTACAATCTAGGGAACAGCGCTTCCTAGTGAAGGCAGACCAGTGTGATGTCGGACCGGGCGGGTTAGTGGACTCGGACCAGGGGGTTAGTGGACTCGGACCACCTGGTTAGTGGACTCGGACCACCGTGTTGGTGGACTCGGACCAAACCATGATACCATACAAAAACTAACCCTAACCCTAAAATTGGTTGTCCTAAGTCAGTAAAGGTAGTAGTGGAATGTCTGTAGTAAAACCGACTAATAAAAGAATTACTATGACTATTGAGTGATTAGAACCTGATGTTGTAGGGGGGGCCGGGTGTATGCGTTCTTAGGGACAAACCAAGGCCGAAGGCTGAGGTTTGTCCCTAAGAACGCATACACCCGGACTCCCCTACAATGGAAGGATCTAATTGCTTTAGTCTCACATTGTTGGGATCCTCACACACACGGCCACCCCCGCTCACCACCAAAATGGACTGGGCTAAACCCTTAGCGCACGCTCATTCCCGCTCAGTGTTCACCAGTCCAGAACAAACAGGTTACTCCACACGTCCACAACCAACCACCAGATTCCAACAATTCAAGACTTAACCTATCGTAATGTTCCGCCTAAAGCACCCAGCACCCTGGTCCGACTCCACTAACCCCTGGCCTGGTCCGACTGTACTCAGTCCGAGCAAACGGTGGTCCAAGCATACCATTGTCTGAGCCCAGTTCTGTCCGAGTTCACCAGACCCGGAACAGTTTGGTACAACTGTCACTTCTTATAAATTATGTTCGATGGTTAAGTTGCCATGGCAACTGTTTCTGAAAAATTTTGAAATTCTAAAAACATAAGGACCTTGTGGCAATCAAACCTCTCCCATTTCATGAAAAGTTGATGAAAACTAATTTTATCTCTGCAAGTTGTGGTAAACAAATGTGCGCATCTGTTGATATATCACATGTCACGATGATGTGTGACTCCATTAGGGCGCGTAAGTAGTCCACGGCAGCGATTTTTGGAGTCGCGCTACTGTAGTAGTTTTATGACGTCATGTGGACATGTCGCGCAAAGCTCCCATAGCCCCACCATTGCGGAGATATATAATCTGTTTGTTCATCGATCATATTGTTTTATGTATTCTAACTTACATATATCCATCTTTAGAGGCAAACGATTTCAACTATAGCCTCCATAACCATCAAACCTTTACTGGGGCGATGTATAGAGTGATTATTTATCGCGCCAATGCTAACTCTATGGGGATTGTTTACTTCCGGTCCACACATCGGTACAACGGGGTTGCGACGGAGGCGCCCCGAGATCGAGGCGGCCAGATCGAAGCGTCAAGCGCCCGGACCCAAGTGCCACGGCCTAAGATCGAGGCGCCCACCGCTTACATCGAAGCGCCCTGCCGGTGTTAGATGGAAGCGCCCACAGTCTCGCCCATGGTTTCGAAAGAATGCATGAGTTAGTGACGGGAGGAGGGACAGTCCACTACTGCCTTTACTGACTTAGGACAACCAATTTAAGGTTAGGGTTAGGGTTACTTTTGGTACGGATTATTGTTAGGTATTTTAAAGGCGATTTTAAAACGTCCTTCGATCTTAGACCGGGGCGCTTCGATCTAACACCGGCGGGGCGCTTCGATGTATGCGGTGGGCGCTTCCATCTTGCCCTGGGCGCTTGGGTCTCACCCAGGGCGCCTCGGTCTCATGGCGCCTCGATCCCGGGGCGCTTCGATCGTACAATCGGTACAACTACGCGACTAATTTTCATTAATTTGTGCTCCGCCGCCATGACACTTACGCGGCCTATATTGTCACGAGGAATAAAAAGAGTAGGCCCTATAGGCCTATAAGTCGAGTCGAAATGGTAAAAAATTACCAATTTTTAAAAAAAAATAAGAAAAATTCAAGTTTAGCTCTAAAATCATAATTATACCAGTGACCGTAACCAGTGCGACGGGTCCCGTGACCAAACACCCAATTTAACCTTATAGTAGGCCTATAGCCCTAGGCCTAGGGCTAGGGCTAGGCTAGGGGCATGGACATGGTCAAAAGTCAGATTTTAAAAAGTATAGGTTTATTCACATTCAATTGCATATGAAGTAATATATTTCCGCAATAGATCGTGGCGTTCATTCATGAAACTCACCTCCGTTTCACCTTCCAATGGGATCACTGCACTTGCAGTGGCCTTTCCTCCTAATCTTCGTAAACAACAAATACTTTGTCTCTCCGCCATTTTGCAAGTTTGATACCCACAAACGTCATGTGCTCACGTATTGATGACGTTTCGTGCATACTTCATCACGTGATACCCTGTCGGCTTCCTCTTCAATCGCCATCTTGCGTTGCGCCACACGTGGAAATTGGTAAGTACATTATTTTCCTTATTTCACAATACTTATGATCACTATTTAAACTTGTACTTTGATCGGATATATCCTCACGTTCTCTGGAATTCACATGTGGATGTTCTAAACCCTACGCATTGGATTTGGTACGAAATTGCGCACTTATATTTTGGACTTTGTTACTCTGGCACTGATCGGTGGGCCTTGTAAGTTCGAAGGGCCCTGTCAGGATAGATATATCGGAATTGTGATTTTGAGGCATATAATAGGCCACCTGTTTTCAGATTCATTTGTGGGACGTAAAATAAGTCTTACGTCTCGCCTCACATATTCTATTGTATTGGCACTTGACCCTAGCCTTTTGCTTTTAGAACATGAAATGTGGTTAAATTGATCCGAGTGTCGAGGTTTGTTTTCAGTTGACAGTATGGTTAGTAACTCAGTCACTGACTAAACTGACAACCTCCGATCCGCGTGTGAGCGTCAGACTTTTCAATATGAAATAAGTAGTAAATCACTGATAATATTAACAGGCGTAGTGGCAACTGAGGTTTGTGTTTACGTAGCTTCTTTCCATTATGAACTTTAAATGAAATAGGGATAAATAATATGCCTACCAACAAGTCTTGACTTTGTGTGACATGTCGTGTATAATCTTAGAGGTCCGGGGCTCCATCGTCCGCAGGCCGTCTAGCGTCAGATAAATTCTATTAAATGGATGTGTATTGTCTTTTCAGTGGTAAACATGCAGTTGTTCGTACGTGCCCTAGAAAGCCACACCCTTGAGGTGACTGGCAGCGAGTCCATCTATGACGTTAAGGTACGTAATGTACATGTATAGATCTACGTTTACCAATTTCTTGTTCTGCCTCCTGTCTATTGTAATTGGTGTCTTGGCTTTACCTTAGCCCGTACGGTACCGGTACTGTTACAATATGAATGGTTCGCCAAATTTGATAATGACAGGGTGCCTAGGAAAGTCGGTCCAAATTACAAAAAATTCTAATCTTGTTGAGGTCATTAATTCAAAATAAAATACAGTACTTGACTCAGATTAAAATCAACCTCGGGACAAAATCCTGAGCAGTACAATAAGTATTAAAAGCCTTAAGGGTATTCTAAACCCTTAAATTAATAAAGTTTAAGTGATATGTTAAAAAAGGTTGGAAATAAAAAATAAATATGTGTGCACCGTTTTGTTAGTTTGGCGATTACTTCATAATCCATAATCATTGAATAATGTGAGTGAGTATGTTTGTAACTACTTAAATCCCTGTTATCAATTTAAAATCCCCTTCTCGGAAAAAAATTTACATCACCTATAAGACATAGGTGTGTGTAATGTACCCATCATTATGTATCATTGCGCCAGGGTGATAGAACTTGTTCTATGTTCGTTGATACCGTTGCATGACTGCTTCCATATGGCATGTTGAAAGATAAAATGTCATTTGGGATGGTCTTGGCACTGGTTGTCGCCATGGCATTTCATTATTTCATGGGATGCAGTCGAATGTGTCTTATTTGGTCGTGTAAATGTTGACAGCGTTCCTCTCCTTTTCCAAGATATGTTTAAGGAGATTTTAGTTTGTCATAGAGTAAAAACAAAAGGGACCTTTTCACGCACAACTGGTTCCTGTATACCAGACGGGTGCATTTGCGGGGTTCAACACGACTAGTTCTAGACAAAATGTTGTCGTCGCTGAAAAGAGCTTTATACTGATTACAAATGGTGTTTGTGATTTATCTTGAAAGTAGACACTTCTCTCAAAGACAATGAATTTATAAAATATCTTAACTGGATATGGGTCTATTTTTGTATTTAAGATTTTTATTCAGCAATTGAACATTATGTAACTACACTATTCTCAGTACATGCTGATTTGCTTACAAAAAGGTAACAGAATGTCATTACGTATATGAACATGTATCAAGTCATTTTCTATATATGTATACCGAAACAAATCATTGTGGATAAGAGTAATATTAAGAGCCTCGCACATTAAGCAATTTTAACATGAAATAATAAACGAATAGAAGAGTATTAAAAGGATTTTTTTTTAAATTATAAAAACCAACCCCAGCGTTGTTTAATACAAATATTTCAAACGCATAGATATTTTTTTTTTTAATGATTTGACAAGCCCTTATTTTTCTTTCCAACAGGTCCGTGTAGCAGAGGCTGAAGGTCTTCCCCTTGATGACCTAGCTGTCTACAACAATGGTGCCCCCATGGAAGATTCCATGATCCTTTCCAGCTGCTCAGACCTTTCAACCCTCAACGTTGAGGTCCGCATGCTCGGAGGTAAGCATTATCCATATATTTTTTTCATTATTTATAAATAACCCTTAACAGGCATGTTAATTATAAGACGGTATAATATCACTGCCGACTAGTAGTAAATCCCGCTGGCATAATTACCATCTTCAGATGTATTTAATGTAATAATCGTTTTACCATGTTTGTACCGATCAAACAATTTAACAGCTGGACGAAAATGCATCAATTAATTATTAATAGATTTATTTATTTATTTTTACAATTCATGCCCGGCATCTGACCCCTTCTGTACATTATTATTATAGGAAAGGTGCACGGTTCTCTGGCCCGTGCCGGTAAGGTTAAGGGACAGACACCCAAGGTAGACAAGCAGGAGAAGAAAAAGAAGAGGACAGGTCGTGCCAAGCGCCGTCTTCAATACAACCGCCGCTTTGTCAATGTTGTCGCTACATTCGGACGCAGGAAGGGACCCAACGCTAACTCATAAACAGATGGCTAGATGTATTCTTGTGGAGTATTCCATGATTGCTCTCATTGTTACCCTCATCGTGCTTCATATTCATGTATGATAGAAATCATGGAGTAGCTGTACAGAATAAATTTCATTACAAAGAGATTTTCTTGTATTCGTTTGTTACCGATTGATTGGTGTGGAGCGGCGTCATATTCACCTAAATATTTCACTCTCGTCGTAGAAAGTTATTTCGTCAAACTGACAAAGCAAAAGAATTACAATTACATTTATAGCTATCCATTCCGATCTTCCCACGACATAACCTTTCCTCTAGCATGACGGGCGATATTTTTAACGTGCTTTTTTACAGCCGACTGGGGATTTAAATAGTACGCCATCGTGATTCATATACCAAATTACGCTAGGCCCTACAATCATCATGAAAACCTAGTTGATTGTTGGGCTCTTAATTTACTATATATTTGAGATCACAACTAATTTCTATCGCCCAAAATAGTCTTAAAAAGATTTCGGCGTGCGAATAAAGAAAAAGTTCAAATCGCTATTTATACTTGCATATTTAGTTGCACTATTTTCGATATGGCCCTTTCATCTTAAACTGAAGGATAGAGTTCTGGATATCGAGGGGCTAACACTGCGCTATTTATCCCTTTCACTGCAGTCAGTCACTTCACCAGGTAACTGACAGCGCTATGAGTCATCAAAGAAAGAGAAACCTGCGTTTTGGTCGATTGCAGGTCTGCAGTTATTGAAATCGGTACTTTGAAATATTGTCAAAATCCCCCCGCACAATTTCATCACTTAAAATAGTGAAAAATTCTCTAAGACTGATATTTTGGGGACTTGTATCTGAATTGGTTTTAAAATATCCTGTACAGCTAATGTTAGCCCTAATTAATTGCTTATTTTTCTGGAGCCTTCTGGATATCAAGAGGCTAACACAGGGCACTATTTATCCTTTCACTGCAAACCGTCACTTCAACAGGTAAATGTGACAGCGCTATGAATCATCAAAGGAGAAACATGCGTTTTGGTCGATAACAGGGATGCCAGTCTGCAGTTATTGAAATTGGCATTTTGAAAAATTCTCAAAATCTCCCCTGCACAATTTCACCACTTAAAACACAATAGTGAAAAATTGAAATTCACTAAAATTGATTTGGTTTTAAAATAATCCGTACAAGTAGTGTGAGCCCTAATTAATTGCTTATTTTTTTCTCAACAATTCTCACTATGGCATGAACTGACTTGCATTCCTACGATTTAGCTATAGTGAATGAATCTCTAAAGGTGGGGGAGTGACATGAATCGTAATTGAGGCTGAGTCTGCGGGGCCTGGAACATCCATGAATTTGGAAAAATAAATCAGGGTCCCCGCAGGGCCTGGAAAAGCCTTGAATTTCAAAAAATAAATTAAAAGTCTGGAAAATTGGCATTTTGGTCGAAGGGCCTGAAAAACATGTTCCTTAAATCCTGTTGGAATCCATTCAATAGCCTTGAAATTTTCGAAGATTCTGTTCCTTACTGTACACTTTCTCATGATTCGTCCCTCTCACACCTTCCACTGAGGGACTCGCCAAGTAAAAGTTGAAAAACGGTGATTGATATGTAAAAATCTGAATATAAAACTGGTTAAACACGTCATTATGAGTATGAGAAATATATCTACAACCCCCAGGTCACGTCATTAAACTTCTGACAAATCCTTTGATATCGGCCTTGAAAATCACTAATATGGGGCTGGAAAGGCCTTAAAAAGTATTGAAATTCTTAAGTCCAAATGCGCGGAGACCCTGCATACATATATATAAATTCAAGGCCTGGAAAATAGGAATTTTGATCTGGAAGATCATTATGGCCTAGGCCTATATATATATATATGAACAACAATATAACTACAACCCACTCACTGGTCCCGTCATCAGAGTTGTGAAACATCACTGAAACACTGGAATAATCTTGAAAAGCCTGAAATTTCTTCTGACCAAACACATTAAAGTTCCTGAGAAAAATAATGGTGGACATAGATATGTACACTAATGAAGTATTAGACGCAGGTGTTGCATAGTAGATCAGGTCAGTTCAAGGCGGAGAATATTAAGAGAAATCGGTAATAAATACAGGTAAATTTCCTCCAATAATAACCAATCTAGCTACGTCACCGAACATATAGTGAGGTTAGTGTAGTGATCCTTCATAATAGTTTCTTCAAGAAAATCCAAGTATTACGCAAAATTTGGCAATTGTATTTGAGAATGCTACTGTATACAGAAGCCAGTGTATTTTTGCTGGGTACAAAAAAACAGAACAGAATTCATCTATAATAAATGTACGGAAGGAAGGGCTGGTTACACTGGTTATATTTGGTGTTGTGTCTGGCTTGTTGCTACACGTACCACATTACCAAGTATTGTGCAACGTATATATAGGTATGCATCCGGTGTGTATAACTAGAAATATGATTGATTATTTACATTATTAAATTACTATTGGAAATTGTTAATTAGACTACTATTGGATTTATGCTATTTGTTTTGTATATTTATAAATATTATTTGTGTAATTACAGATATTGAAATAATGGAAAACAGCTGCGCCGTCGCAGAAGAAGGGAGACAAATCGATGTATGGGTATACAAAGGGGGAAATGAATTTAATGTATAAGTCAGCGCGACAATCGATACTGATTTCACTGCAGCAACCCTATATAAATAGCTATAAATGAATTACTCTGTCTGTCATAGTTTTTTCACAGGGCAATTTCGGATAAAGAAAAATTTCTATAATCAGGAAACTAGCAACTGACTGTAAATACCAATTATAAGCCCAAAATTATGGAGAAACTTACATACATAAATGGAAAAATGTATTGAATTTGATCTACAGAGCGGTTGAAGTAGTTTGTTTTTCTCTTTAGAGTAGACATAACATATGCTGTTTGTCCGGTTCTTGCTGTATGTGATGTAACCTATGATAATGTTTAGAAAATTGAAAATCCGAAAATACGTAGAAATGTTGCGTTGAACAAAAAAGAGCGTTGAAGAAAAAAGAGTAGCCTACTGAATAACTGGCAATGGCTTGGTACATGCCCAGATAGCAGGATACTCTAATAAAGATTGATGTTCCCCACAAATAAAGAAAATAAGACAAAAACAAGTCAGGAAACAAGCCACCGGTGTACAACTACAACAGTTTGCGCTCCATGAAGCGGGAAGTCGTCAAGCGCTGCCCCCGTGTGGTCATAAAGTGAAGCACCGATCTAAACAGGAAATCTGCATGCAAGGTCAAGGCCACTAATATTTGTCCGCCATATTGGACAAACCGGTATATTATTTTGACCTGAGTGATCACCCTAAATCGGGGTAATCCCTAAAGGTAGGTCCTCCATATTTTGATATGTTTTTCCTGATATAGTTTGATGACGACTGAGCTAGTATTGTCGGGGAAAAGACTATAGTATAGAAGGGATGGCCTTTCAAATTTACCTACTCCCCGGCGAAATTATAATGAATCGGCCGTTTGACATTTGACAGTCACCACTAAAATATTATGCATTAATTCATGTTCTTGGATGCTTCGTAAAGATCTAAGCTGAGCTCCTTTGTTGAAGTAGATTGCTATGACTTTATCTTTCAAGTCGTTTAGAAGAAATATTCTTTTCATTGTCGACATTGTAGATTCAGCAATCTGGAAATAATAAGATTCGGCTGACGAGTCATTCGAGACACACCCCCTATTTCCTCTCGATCAGCCTTCTGCGGCTGAGCCCTTAAAAAGGGAGAAGACTGGTAACCCTTAAAGAATAATTGCTTATCAGTTTTGATTGCGTACACATATTCATTCACAGTAATTAAACAATCCACACAAGGAAAGTTATTTTCATAACACCATAATATTTTATGATGTAGACTTAAAGTCTCAATGACTCTCAACTCAAGTACGACAACACAGCATAATTTCAGCAACTAGTCTTACTTAAGTTAAGTTACTACGGCTAGGCCTACGACCTATGTAGGCAGAATATCCACCTTGACGATTTGGCGTCAAAAGTGGCCATATTTATGGCCTATAGGTCATACCGCTTAAGATTTTAACCACGCCCCCTTTATTTCGAACTGCCAGCTTTATACTCGACTCTGCATCGATCGTGTGAAACTGCTACTTCCCGGCATCCCATCGACCCAAACAATGTCTCCAGGCCTAGGGAAAATGTATAGACTTAGGTTGCCTCCAATACAACAAGGTCTTTCTGGTATAAAACGTGAGAAATAAGCGATTCCCTGACCCCTATGCTAAAGCATGAACAGATATTTTACCCTGCGTACGGCCGCATGGCATCTTCGGTAACACTCGGCATCGCTTCGGTATGCTCCGGGGAAAAAAATCGACCAATCACAGGGCGCGTTACATCAAGCTTCAGCTAGGCTCTCAGCCAATGGGATCACCCCTTCCAAACGTTACTCGGCGTCCCATGTAGACGGCCATGGGGCCGGCAACATGGGTGATGTGCTGTGGTGGTGGGTAGCTGTGGGTGGCGGTCGGCGGTCGGCGAAGCCTTTTAAAATAGCCTAAACTTTCATTATCCGCCAAACACTATAATATCCTAGTTCATTTAAGATTTCTTAGTTGTGACAATAGTCTATCCTGGTGCCACTCACCATCTGGACTCAGTCAGAGGTGATATGGAAATAAAACATCTATTAATATTATTTGTATTATTATTGGTCTTAGACAATCTTAGATGCGGCTGAAATATGTAGAGTAGCTAAGAACAAGGTGTGTAGAGGCAGACTGGGACGTCTGGAATATGGCTTGAATACCATATCAGATTGAATGTTACCTTTAATTGCAGGCGCAACACGGCTTACGATGAACAAAATGACAGATTCCAAGTACTTCACCACTACGAAGAAAGGTAAGTACAACGGCAAATTGTACTGTCTGGCTGCTTCTAGCCAGGATAACCTCTGCAATTAAGGTTGGTTGTCAAAAGGCCTCATAGTCATATGATAGACGAGGGATAAACGAAAATGATGCGATTGTTTCGAAACATGTTTTTAAAGGAAAGATGTTCACCTTATTTTTTTTTTATTTTTCTAAAACAAAATTTATTGACTGAAGATTCCCCAAATGTGATACGTTTCCCTCCGCCAAGTCAAGAAAAGATAATCATATTACATATAGGCCTACTTTCAACCTCATTACCTTATATTATTCTAAGCACTTTAACCCATTACCTTATACTTCGATGATAATATATTATTACTATATAATAATAAGGCATCAGTAGCATATGCTTGTAGAACACCATAATACCTGCTGCTTACAGAGTCATGTTCTTGTTTTGACATATTCACAGTTGTCCTTTACCTTATTCTCAGCTATACTTAATTAAATGGTTATCATTTTGTATATAGATCCATATGACATTTTCAAATCAATCCAAAGCATTTCAACAGGTTTCTCAGTCATTTGATAGAAATTCAATTGGCAATGTATTCCCGATACATAGACATGTACCTCTTCATATGTCTCCCTGCACAAACTAAAGAATATATGTCCTTCCCAAATCTGGAAAGCTCTGATACTTGGAAGTATATTATCTGATATCAGAAATTGTTATCTGTTCATTATTATGACTTCAACTCTTCTTTTGATTAAAGGTGAAATATTTGAGCTCAAGGCTGAGCTAAATAGCGATAAGAAGGATAGGAAGAAAGAAGCTGTCAAGAAAGTTATTGCGTCTATGACAGTTGGTAAAGATGTCAGGTAATGTTTCCCCATCATTTGAAACAAGTCATTGGGGGCGTGAAGTACAAATCATACTTAAAAGTTCAGAAGTCAAAATTTAAAAAAAATCTAATCTATAGCCTATAATGCGAAACAAATGACAGTTATTCTTTCGCTCTAGCATTTTCTAATTCATACCATTTAGTTATGAACATTTTGAACATGATCAGTGTTGTATATCAAATCACACTGCCTGACTTGAAAATGTTTCATTATTTCGTTTAAGATATTTTTTTTTTTTTTTTTTTAAGTTTATTTTTTCTGGGGTGGCCCAACCCCACCCCAGAATTACTATGGGTCCGAGCCAAGGCCCGTGGACTTGATATTTCCCGTGTCCACGAACTGCTGGTCGGGCCGGAAGTGGTACACCGCTCCGACAAGACGTTGACCCCAATACCGGTCTAGTAGGTCATAGAATAATTTGACCCCACACTTGAACCCATGTATAAACCAATCCGAAGGCGCGCTGGCACGCACGTGAACGTGCACGTCCTAATCACACATTGTCCACGTGATTACCCCGACCCAGATCCCGACCCAGATCCCGACCCAGATTTCTAATCACACATTGTCCACGTGATTACCCCGACCCAGATCCCGACCCAGATCCCGACCCAGATTTTGACGCGCATGCGCAAACCGATTCCACTCGTCTTGGCCGGCCAGGGCCCGCTCGAAGCGTGTAGAATCGTGAAAGATGTGAAAAATATACTGGTTTGATTATACAAATAAAGAGGTTGGTCATATTTCATTCGATATGCTTCGTTTCGTTCGATTTCCAAGCCTTTGTCACTTGTGTTTGCCTCGAGAATTTGTATTCTTATTATCGTTGCTATAAGCGATCGGCGCGCAAAGCCTCACAAGGCCCCTTGTGTACATGACGTCAGAAACAAAATAAAACTGCTTTCTGAGCGATTCGAATGTCTTTACACAATAATCCTGGCATATGAGGTTGAAAACAAGGTTAGATTAGACGTTCAGTCATTTATATTCAGTCGATAGTTAATTATTACGGCTTTCGTAGTATCCACGAGCATAGGCCGGGGCTCTAATGACTCGGTGGACATAAGGGTCCGCCAGCACGAAGGTCCATCGTGCCGGCGACAAGGCCCACCACCGCGTGTACAGCGAGAAGCCCCGGCAACACAATCGCCTAACCGTAGGTAGAAACGCGCATGCGCATGGGCCAAAACAAACAAACATGGCGTCGGAAGCATGGTTCCGAAGAGTTGGAGGTGGTGAAATCGTGATATTTCCACCGAAAGGAATATCGTCAGACATTAATATGTTCATAAACTATTGTTGGGATAGTATTTGAAGTCGACATGGCTCATTTACGCAGATTATACGGAGATTATTGTGTCAACATGCATCGGAAACATGGCGGCCACATCAGGTTCTCTCGAAGCATGTGCAATCGGTGAAATCGTAAAAGATACAAATAAAAAGGTTGGTTAGATTTAATTTGATATGCTTCATTTCATTCGATGTCCAAGCCTATGTCAGTTCTGTTCTTCACAATAGACAAATCTACGACAAGGGGTCACTCACTTAAACTTAAAAAACCAAGCTCTAACTCTCATCTCCGCCAAAACTCAGGGTAGGGAATACCTGTTTGGGAACCGGGATTGGGGCCTATTTTAGGTCGGGATTCGGGATTCACAAGGGCCTACGGGATTCAGGAAAGGGATTCAGAGCCAGATTTAATTTTTCTAGGTAGAGAGTGCAAATAGGAAAATGGGATTGCAAATTGAAAACCTGCGGGATTCGAGAAATGGGCCTTATAAAAATGAGAAACGGGATTCAAGAGGGGGTCTTCCCTACCCTGAAAACTCTTTCAGCCACAGAATCATCAACAACTGGAACTCCCTTACAGATGAAATAGTAACTGCTCCCTCCATCAACACTTTCAAAAATAGGCTAGACAAACACTGGAAAAACATCCAAACGTCCTTCCCATGTGCACCCAATCTTCATCATCATATTGTCTAGAACCCACCCCAACCAAAATTAACCAAAGAGCGACAAACAGGCTACAAGCCTTCAAGTCGAAGAGGATGTATGTATGTATGTATGTATGTTTGCCTAGAGAACGTCTGCACATATATCAATACACTTTCTTAAGCTGGTCGAACTGACAGCAACAGGCTTGTGTGTGTGCATGCTTGAAATCAACTACGTAATTCTGTTAGGAACATCATGTTAAAAAATGAACAAATATGGTTGGAATCATGAGAAATCTGCTAATATATAGGCTAGTATCACTCAATATAAACTCTTATGAGCCTCGTTGAATGATATGTCATGTTGATTTGTCTATACCAAATGTTTTTCTCTGAGAAATTTCTTTCATAAGTTTGGTAGAATTTGATAATATCTGCAAGGTTGATTCACATGCTGTAAATTCACATGCTGATTCACATGTATTTAATCAAATGAACCAACTAAATGAATACTTTACCCTACTTATGAATACTTTACCCTACTTATCCTGTGTTAATTTAATCAAATGAACCAACTAAATGAATACGTTACCCTAATTACCCTGAATAATTTACCCTACTTATGATATCCTCTGAAATTTAATCAAATGAACCAATCCAATGAATAGTTTACCCTAACAATACTCTACCCTACTTACTCTATATAAATTTAATATATTACTCAACTCGAAATAATACTGAACAATTTAATAATTTATACCCAAATTATTCCCGAATACTATACATATAAAAAATTCAAAAATTAGTTATAATTGCTTATAATTGCGACTACACCCCAGAATCATCTTTCTGACACGTCAGAAGATTGTCACTTGTTTCACATATACACTGAAAAATGGCAGAAAAAAACTCATATACTTTTCATGACTTGAATACATGTCAGTGTATAAATAACCTATTATTTATGTTCTAAGTGCATGGATAATTGAAGTTATAAACGTCCATTTTACATATTATTAGGGGCCATACTTTAGGCTTAAAAACTATACACGTTAATTGGCCCCATTTGGTATAACTGTTTATCAACCAGAACTGTTCATGCAAATCGTCTGAACTGATGGGGGTCATATTTTAATTACATACTGTACGTTAAGTTACTGATAATACAACAATATCGTCAAGTGGCTTTGGACTGAGTATGGCCCCTGAGATTGACGTGTGGACTATTGACTCTAGACTTGTAATTATGAATCTTACTGTATTATCACTTTTTCTTGCAGTGCCCTTTTCCCTGACGTTGTTAACTGCATGCAGACGGATAATCTGGAACTCAAGAAACTTGTGTATCTCTACTTGATGAACTATGCCAAAAGCCAGCCTGATATGGCCATCATGGCCGTCAACACCTTTGTCAAGGTATGTATTTGTGCTTTCTACATATCCTTACGAAAATGAGTAACTTGATTGAGTACTGCCAGTAGCCTATAGTAGTAGTCTGTACGTCATAACTATTTATGTCGGAATGCCAATAAACACACCCAAACCAGTTCCCTCATTGTTTTTGGGTCGTATTCTTCTCTTTCTGATATCATTCATATAATAAAACTTTATTCTATTTCCTCTACCTAGGATTGTGATGACAGTAACCCTCTGATCCGTGCCCTGGCTGTGCGTACGATGGGGTGCATCCGCGTGGACAAGATAACCGAGTACTTGTGTGAGCCACTGCGTAAGTGTCTCAAGGACGAGGACCCCTACGTACGCAAAACAGCTGCTGTCTGCGTAGCCAAGCTCCATGATATTAACTCTCAGTTGGTGGAGGACCAGGGCTTCCTGGACCTACTCCGGGACCTCTTGTCTGACTCCAACCCAATGGTGAGCATTGTTGATTGATCGATAGACTTGACTGCTGCTTAGTGCTAATACAGTGCCTGTATCCCTAACTAGGGAAATTTTCATTCTCCCTGAACGTCCAGTTTGAAAAATAAACAATTATCAATCAATCTAATTCCCTCCTTATCGTTTACCTTACAACAATTAGGACACTTGAGAAATATCCTGTCAACATGAAATATTATCTCAATACAAATTTCTTAAAAAAACCCAACAATATCGGCTTCGTCGACGACAAAGGTGGTTCTCCTCTAATAGTTAAATAGTTACTAATATAATACATTTGTGGCACTCGAGAAAATCTTATTATATTTTCTGATTTATTTCGTTATAATGATAGATACATTAAGGTGATATCAGTACTTTAGGGTGTTTGCAAAGAATTTTATATACAATAAAGTAGGGATAATGTAAGTGTTGATTCTGTATTATACATTGTGGTTAAACAAAAGCTGGTTCTATCATTCTTTTAAAAACAGCTTCACCTGGGACAATACTGAATTTTGTAGTGATTTATTTTTTACATCGTTCTCTTTTCTAGTATTTAATTTAGTTTGATCTAAACTTTGTACGAAATATTAATTATGTTCTAAGAATGAATTCTTGATTTTAGAAATAATCTAAATACCTTCACTTTTCAGGTGGTGGCAAATGCTGTGGCTGCCATCTCGGAGATCATGGAGACCTCGCAGACAGCCACTCAGGTCCTCGATATGAATTCTCAGATCATCAACAAACTCCTTACTGCCCTCAACGAGTGCACCGAGTGGGGCCAGGTATTCATCCTTGATTCCATTGCCAACTACAACCCCAAAGATGATAGGGAAGCTCAGAGGTAAGATTGATTGATACACATCCAATACTTCATTAACTAGTAGCGAAGTGTGAATTTAAATGATCTAGGCACCAGTATCAAATACCTACGTTGATACTCTCTTCGAATATTGTTCTAACACATGTAAAATAATTAAGACTGTATTGGACTAGAGCATGTTTCCGGTTAATTCATGATATAACTTAAAATATGAAAAATATTTAAAAGAAAACAAAAACAACGAAAAAAAGAAGCTTACAATATGACGTTAAAGTAGGTATGACGTCATTCGCATGGTTGCGAGAGGAAGGGGAACCACGTTTCATCAATATGACGTTATAATATACCGTACTAAATATGTATTTTTTTCTTTCCTTTTCAGTATCTGTGAACGTGTTACCCCCAGGCTAGCCCATGCCAACTCGGCTGTAGTACTTTCAGCTGTCAAGGTGAGTTCAATCTAGATCATCTATTATTAAAATGTCAAAGAAACCATTGGTTTGAAGAGGGTTTGCTAGTGAGAAAAGTTATACAATAATAACAATAATGATAAAAAAAATACGATGACATAAATGATGATCTTAACTCTATATTGCCGATGGAATCCTGCTCTAAACCTAACATAATCATTCCAGTGAGTCTTTTGATATAATAATAATGTATTGATGGGGGCAGATTCAAATGTTTCGATAATAAATTTCATCTTGTGTTGTGTAGGTGGTGATGAAGCTGATGGAGATGATGGATCCATCAGCAGATTACATTAACGTCTTGATCAAGAAACTGGCCCCTCCTCTAGTTACCCTCCTCTCAGCCGAGCCCGAGATCCAATATGTTGCCCTCCGCAACATCAACCTCATTGTGCAGAAAAGGTAGGCTTAGTTTTGTATTCATTTCATTCATTCATTCTTTCATTCAGTGAAGGATTCTCCCTACTAGTTTCTCTCGAAATCTCAACACATTTTGCCCTTTGGTTTACCACTCAGGAACATGAACATACAACATCCATTGCCAATTCCGTTTTCTCTGCATTCAAACGGGCATTTCATTTTTACATTGTTTCATTGAATGAAAATTTCAAGGAATTAAATGTTAGTAACGTTCTAATGTCAGCTTTACCGTCTCTGCTCGGATTGATGGCATGATTATGACTTACCGATCGTTATTAACTTTGTCTTAATGCTTTCTTTTATATTAAGGCCGGACATCCTGAAGCATGAAATGAAAGTGTTCTTTGTCAAATACAACGATCCGATCTACGTGAAGTTGGAGAAATTAGATATCATGATCCGCTTGACCAATCAGTCTAATATCGCCCAAGTATTGGCTGAACTCAAAGAGTAAGTATGATAAATTGTCTTGTATATATTTTTATGCTGTGTGCATATGGGAAGAATCTTTTCAACGAAGGCACATTTGGGTTTGGGCAATAGAAAAAATGTACATATATGTACCTAAACTTCTTCATCAGCGATCCTCTCGAATAACCCAAATTTAAAACAAAAAATGGGGTTCAAAATCCAGTTCAACATAACCGAACAAATTATTCGGAATCAATGCAATACCAAATATATACTCAGTTTTACCTAGTATTTACGGGGTTTCCCCAGCTTAATTAAGCAGAATTAGAGCTGCCGATTGTACATTTTCTGATGCCCCTGGCCCATATAACATAATTCAAGTCAAGGATATAAGAAATGGTGGAAAGGGTCAGTCTTACATCTATGAATTATACATTTCTTAACACAGTCAGAGGTATCCGAATGTATGCACATACATAATCTACATATACTCAAAATCATTTAATCTATACATGTATACTCTTTTCATCTACACACACTCATTTAGACCTAAAATTCGACGTGTTGACGCCTCTATCGCGCTACCACAACTGAGGCTGTGCCTCTGTCGAGTGTTCTACCCGAGCTCTCTCCATAGCAACGTTGATTGTTGCGTAGAGAACATGGTAACCCCTATTGTTGCGTCATCGAGCAACCCCGTGTGGGGATGTTCTAGCTTTGTGGGATTCTGGAGGGATTCCCTTTGGATTCTGAAATAGCTCGAATCCATTTAAGTTATGAAATTGATGTGAACTAATAAAATTTGTTCAATTCTGTTCACCAAAGGTGGGGGTATGAGTGGTAACTCATTTAGACCTACTTATGTTCCTACACATATTCACTTGATCTTACACTTACTTCCCCCTGTGCAGGTATGCCACTGAGGTAGATGTGGACTTTGTACGGAAGTCAGTACGTGCCATAGGAAGGTGCGCCATTAAAGTGGAACAAGCCGCCGAACGCTGCGTCAGCACTTTGTTGGATCTCATCCAGACCAAGGTGAACTACGTTGTGCAGGAGGCCATCGTCGTCATCAAGGTATGTCTTAGTTCAAATGGAGACCTCTATTTCTTTTCTAATATAATAGAGTCCTCTATTTGATTCAGCGAGGTGTATTTATTAAGTAACAGGGTCTCCGCGGGACATGGAAAAGCCTTAAATTTGGAAAAATAAATTCTAACTGTACACTTTCACCTGACTCGCCCTCGAGCACTTTACACTGAGTGGCTGACAAAGTAAAAGTTGAAAACGGTGGTATACGATCGAAACTTAAAACTTGTTAAATATACATAATAACAATAGCTTTAACCCCCTGGTCCCATCTAAACAATTTCTGGAACAGTCTGGAATTTGGAGACGCTGAAATGAGTAGTTTAAGGCATAGCTCAGAGAGCTAATATTTAATGTTGTTGCATGCGAATCACATTCCAAGAAGATATACTTTCTGAACGGCATAATATCTACACATTCATCTAAGTATATGTTTGGTTTGCCTATTCAATGAACTGTGACATGAACTAATGGATTAAACTTCTATGTTTCACAGGATATCTTCCGTAAATACCCTAACAAGTATGAGAATATCATCTCAACTTTGTGCGAGAACCTAGACACGTTAGATGAGCCAGAAGCTAGGTGACTTACTTCTATTACATATTAATTGCGTTATGAAATTACTTTATAATAATGTGAGTAGTAATGGTCAGTTTGATAAAGCGTCTGATTAATATCATCTGCAGCTAATTCTATAATTTAAGTGGATAATACAGATAATGTATGTATACATGTTCTCTTTATTTTATAAAACATTCGAGTGGGTGCTTTGGCTGAAAATGATAAGAAATTAAGGATCCAATTTATCACTAAAGTCATTTATTGAACTATCTAAAATCTGTTTTGGGTGCTATTTACTCTATCATCAATGAGTTTTGTGTTGGTACGATACTATGTACCCCCCTCCCCTTTTCTAACTGCTAAAGTACTGTATAAATATTAAATGTGTATATATTTGGTAGAAATAATTTATGTTCTTTTTCTTCTGCAGAGCTTCAATGATTTGGATCATTGGCGAATATGCTGAGCGTATCGACAATGCCGATGAGTTGCTTGAAAGCTTCTTGGATGGATTCCAAGATGAAAACACGCAGGTAATCCTCAATCTCAATGTTAAGTTCAGTAATGAATCAATTCAAAGACAAGACAGTTATTGTAGTAAAAGTTAAAAACAGATCCAAATCTTTTTCTTATAACGATGTAATAGAATAATATTTTTGTTGTGTGTATGGACTAACTGTTTCTGGACAGTAGGCCCTAGTCAATATTTTATTGAAAAATAATCTCTATAACCAGAACATATTGGATGATGGTCTGATATATCCTTAAGTGTAATAGTATTTTATTTAAACAACTGTGGTGTACTCGACTACATTAAAATTAAACTTCACCTTCCCTACGGTACGTCTCGTTTAATTTTTTAAAAAAAATTGAAACCCGAATGAAATATTTTCCCCATCCAATCACTAAGGCCAGTGCCCAAACATCTTACAACTCCTACATCCTACACCAAGGCCACACGCATATAAACCACGATCGATATAGTTGGGTGTCAAAATAAAAAATAGATTTTATTTTTTTCAATAAAGAATTTCCCTCCCTACATTTTTCAATTTCCCTCCCTACATTTTTCATTGAACTCACTTTCTCCCCCTGCAGGTCCAGCTTCAGCTGCTGACAGCTATTGTGAAGCTGTTCCTCAAGCGGCCGACTGACACTCAGGAGCTGGTGCAGCAAGTTCTCAGCCTGGCCACCCAGGACTCGGACAATCCCGATCTGCGGGACCGAGGATACATCTACTGGCGTCTACTCTCCACCGACCCGGCGGCAGCCAAGGAAGTGGTGCTGGCCGAGAAGCCGCTCATCTCCGAGGAGACCGACCTCATCGAACCTACCCTCCTCGACGAACTCATCTGTCACATCTCCTCGCTGGCGTCCGTCTATCACAAGCCTCCCAATGCCTTTGTCGAAGGCCGGGGTGCACCGCTCGTGAGGAAGGCCCTACCACCAAGATCTACTTCGTGAGTACCAGTTCTTGAGCGTTTTTGGTGTTCGCTTGAACACAACACAAGCACTCTTCTTGAGAGTCCCATAGTAGCTTACCAATGCATCATTTCAACTCCCACCCAGTGCATGTCCAGGACCAAATTATATATTATATGACACATGTATACGAAAGTATAGAGCCAAAACCGGGTTAAACCAATCGCTCCCCTTTTTGCCACACTGTTGGTACTGGCTGTGTTTAAAATTTAAACATTTAATTTGTAACAAAAAATTATAATTCAAATGAAGTTAGTGAGGTGTTGTAACACATATTTCTTATTCCTAATCAGGTGACCAGTGACCCGTTGTTTTTTGGATCCCTTATTTCTATTTCCGATTCTCTGATTTCTTATCAGGGTGACTCGTACCAATTCGTGTTTCCTCATGATAATGTTTGTCTTGGCCTTGGAAAAAATCATTGAATCTCAGAAGGGTGGGAAAAGGGTTTTTATATATTTTAATCAACGTATCAATACCTTCATTTTGATTGTTTTAGGCTTCTTGGGATAAAACCAAGAAGAAAGGTTTACCGCAATTGGTTGGTCCCATAGAGTGATATGTTGCAGTTCCTGTTCAATGTTTCGTTAAAAAAAGGTTTTATGGTTGGGTTCATATTCCCTCTTACTATTCATTTTCCCTCTAGGAAATTCATGATGTTACTAGGGGATTCTATGGTTATTAAATACAAACAATACAAGATACTTGTAAGTCGGTACAAAGTTGTACATTTGTCCAGAAATTTGGTTATTTTCCGACAACCTTCCATACACAATAGGGGATTTGCATATCCACCAACTGATTTTTTATTCGCAAGAAATTATGGGAGTTGAATGTCAGTATAAAAAAACTAGAGAAAATATACCATGTTCACTGTGGAATACACATCAGGTCTCGAATGTAAATTGCCACAATTATACTGTCATTATACATGTTATGATAGGACAAGTCTTTATCTTTCCCATCATGCAATCCATAGATTATTGATAGAAGAAACATCATTGTTGAAAATATTCAGCCTATTTTCGATAAAAGTGCTGCTAAATATTTGTACGTCAGATTCGATGAGAATCACTCCCAGCAAATCTCCTATTCACCATGTTGTACACTTTTCTGATAATTTCAATGTTCTGCTTTTCAAGGGCTGGATCACCTGAAGAGATGAATCTGACCAACACGAGCGCTGCTGAGGTTACAGCTGTTGCTGCTGCGGCGGCGGCAGCCCCTGTCTCTACCGTTATCCCTGGCGTGGACTCCCTTACTGGCGACCTTCTGGACCTGGACTTGGGTCCCCCCATGCATCAGATGCCACCAATGATGCAGCCGCCTCAGAACAGCGCTGCCATGGACCTCCTCAGTGAGGGTCTGGACAGCTTGGTGAGTTTTCAGCCTTATAGTGATCTTAGATTTCCAGTTAAATAAACGATCAATCCAAAACGCTAGGTTGTATCGTAAATTATTAACCTCTTCTGATTATGGATAAATATGAAAATGTTTTTCATAAAGCAATTCTTTTTGAACGTTCATGGATGTGTAATGAGTTTCCTTATGCACTTAATCTGATCTGGTTCCTAAGACACAGTAAACGGTCATATACTATCACACAATTTCTATGATTACAGCCACTAACCTAAGACACAATAAATATAATATACAATTGCTATGATTACAGTTGGGTCCAAGCCAACCCGTCAGCACAGATGCCATGGGGGCCACCATGGCTGCTACCCGGGATCTGACGGGTGGCCTCGGCGAGATCTTCAACCTCACCACTCCAGCAACCTCCTACGTACCTGCACAAGAGGTAAGCCTTTTATGTATCCCTTACGAAGAGTGGATGTTGTCTGTGGACCTAATGGGGAGTCTGACCACATAGCCCGTACCCAGGGAGGGTGTTGTCTGTGGACCTAATGGGGACACTGACCACAAAGTCGAGCTCGGAGCATCACTCATGTAAAAGTCTGAATTTAAGGAGCTGCTATCATGGTAGCTGTAGGGTTCATCTATTTTTTATATACGTATACATTTTATCTGTAGCCCCAGTTTTCATAGTTTTGAAAATTGTATTTTAGGTTGTTTTAATGTACTTTCAGAAAATTTTGAGTTTGACAATTAGACATTTACACAATACAAAATATAAAGTAGAAAAATATGATATAGGTATGCATAAGTAATGCGAGTAAAGTAGTTACCTTGTTATCTACCGGTATTTTTATTTAAAATCTAAAGTTGGTACCATTGCCAAATAATTGTGATTAAACCGTCCCGTTGTATTTATGGCGATGATGCTGTCAATTCTTGAGAAAATCTATTCACTACACAAAAATAAACATTACAACACAAAATAAACATTTATTTCAGACATGGTTACCAGCAGCCAAAGGCAAAGGACTTGAAATTACTGGAACGTTCTCTCGTAAAAATGGCGGAATCGTCATGGACCTCACCTTTACAAATCGTGCCATGCAGGCCCTCTCAGGCTTCGCTATACAGTTTAATAAAAATAGGTAAATCACCTCTCATACATTTCATTCAAACACTTCATGAAAGAGTTATACAAAGTACGATACTGTACTTCATTGAAGAACAATTGAAATAGACAAATCACATCTAATGGGCCTGGAATTTCTTCCATCCAGAAGCGTGGAGACCGTGTCAAAGACAAGTGCTATAATGATCAAATATTGTCTCAGTATCAAGTTGAATTTATTATGCTGATCATTTATTTTCACTCATTTATTGATAAGTACTCATCAAATAACTAACTAATGATAATTATAAGTTGTCGATCATTTACTATAATTTATATGGATTAGTTGAACTGGTTCTTTTCTATTTTCTCTTCAAGTTTTGGTTTAATCCCGGCACAACAGTTGAATATTCAGAACCAGCTGTTACCCAACACCACCGTTAATGCTTCCCTACCCCTCAACGCAACAGGAGCCGTCCAACGCATGGACCCGCTCACCAACCTTCAGGTAATAATGTTGAAATGATTTATATAAATATATTTATTTACCCCAGTGCTTTCTGACTGGGTAGTATACTACCCCAGGAGTTAATAGTAAGATAAGATAATTCTTAATTTTGTCAAAGGATGGTAGTTCGGACAAAAAAGTTGTGGATATCTAAAAAAAAAAGTACTAAAGGAGCTAAACAGTCTGGTAAACTATAATATAGCAACAACGTATTTACCCTATTTACGTACTAACTAACCATGGGCTAACAAATGGTGATCATTCGTGGTTATTGAAGTTATGTACGTTCTTCGAGTGCCCTCCCTTGTTATGGCTATGCTACTGTAAACTACACCCATGCTGTTGTTGTACTACATTTGTACATACAGAAGATTTGTTCACGATTTTCTCTGACGCTTAGCATTGTAGCATGGCCGACCTGAAAGGTTTTATGTGGCAGCAGTTCTTTCAATTTTATCATGTATATAACCTACCCCCTCTATATATATGTACACGCTTTACATTGGCTTTTTGTT
The DNA here is from genome assembly GCA_942159475.1 of Sthenelais limicola. Taxonomy (NCBI): domain Eukaryota; kingdom Metazoa; phylum Annelida; class Polychaeta; order Phyllodocida; family Sigalionidae; genus Sthenelais; species Sthenelais limicola. Next base: position 68,880,442 of record OW804098.1, read on the forward strand.
TTGTATAGGTTGCTGTGAAGAATTCCATCGACGTATTTTACTTTAGTTGTCTTCTGCCACTCCATGTATTGTTCGTGGAGGATGGCGAGATGGACAAGAGAGTGTTCCTTGCTACATGGAAAGACATTCCTGCACAGAACGAAGTACAGCTTGAGATCAAGGACGTTCAACACAACGCCGGTACGAAGTCAATTTATTTGATGATTCAGATTTGCACCAAGAAGAACTGGGCAAAATCCTTTAATATTGTAGCTTCGCGACTGGTAATGAATAGACCACAAAATAGGAAATTTCAATTTTAAAGAAAACTGCCTGGTATGCTGTTTTAAAGAAGCATTGCTAATTTTAGTAGGGTATAGGGCCTGTAAGTGTTTCTATCATGCACACGATTGATTTGAACCAAGTGTTAAGAAGGGTATGCTGTCAACCACATAATACGGTCACACGGAAAAGAGGCATTCCTGGGAACAACGCGAATATCAATATTAGCTTTAGTGTCTGCATTCATTCTAAAATGAGAGTTAAATGGTGTCCTCCCTGTCTAATTATTTACTATCGATGATAGGAGATCGATCAAAGAATGAAATAAAGCTTTGGAAGCCGGAATAAAAGATTTTCAATCAATCAAACTATCTTACCGATAACCCATCTCGTTGTTATTGCAGATACAGTCTCCCAAAGACTTCGCAACAACAACGTGTTCACCATCGCCAAGCGTAATGTAGAAGGACAAGACATGCTCTACCAATCCATCAAACTTACCAACGGCATCTGGGTCTTAGCCGAGCTGAAGATTCAACCAGGAGCATCTCAATTCATGGTGAGTTGACGAGAGTTAAGACTGTCTATCTCTGCGCCTAATGAAAAAAAACCTTTACCATCTCAGGGATGAACACATTTTAATTTAGATACTCAACTAGGTCTCCAAAATGTTATGTTAAAGGGATGTGCATCCTGGAATGGAGTTCCTCTATGCCACATCATTACTATAGGATATTTGGTTGTTTCCCTCTTGGGAATTTCTTCCTGTCCAAATTGTATTGTCAATCCTGTATTGCATTTTGGAAGGGGGAAATTACCAAAAGCATCTCATCATGTCCTCGATTCCACACCATGATACTTTCTGTTTAGTTGTATAGCACTGCTCACGCTCTGCTATGGTCTGGTGTCCACTTGGCCGATTTTTCGTCCAACTGTTTTCATCGTCGGATGGAAAATAGGCCCGTCGATTGGATTCATCCGATCTTGACAGACCGAAGCTCACTGCCACCCGTCAAGACCATCGGCTCAGTGGACATTAGGCCCTGGCAACCCTGAAAATCTAGATCCTAGATTACCTGTATGACCCCCCACACATCCTTTGTAGAGATGGTCCCATGTAGTTGATCCATTCAATGAAATGAATGGTTGCGATTATTTCTTACGACTGCATGGGTCTTTGTACAATTGTCATTGCAAATTTGAGAGCTCCCTTTTTAGGGTTGCGATTCGCTTGATCGGGCTTTACCACACAATACTATTTTACTCCAATAGATGCACCGAACCCTTGGAGAATATAGAGCTCATTTTCTGTTAACCACTGAATGCTATATATATACAGGATTATATTGCTATTTTTCTCATCCATTTTCTTTTCGTTCAAAGGCTGTTGTAAGTATCGATAAATACACACTTCACAAATTTATCTTACTTTCCCCCTTTGCTTTCATATCTCACCTTTTCCATATATATCTCTCACTATCATTATCGAGAGAGGTACATTCTTTTCGCACCACATTCCTTCTCCACACTATTCCCATTCTTTTAATAAGTTTTCTGGTTCTAAGTTCTAAGTAAATCTGCTTTATTCTCTCTAAGTCAATTCCAATTCTCCAAACTGAAAATATCTTTGACCACTTATATGGATATAATTGTGTTATTCAAACTAAAGAAATTAGACTGAAAACTATGAGACGATAACAAAGTATTAGGCCTTGTACACTTGCCTATATAGGGTTAAGTTTCTAAGGGAACCCCATTTATGGTCTTAAATATGAAAATGATACTACTTGGGTTTCGAATATGCGGTCGTTTCATTGGGTATCTTGATCAGTTCGAATGTGATGGGCCAAAACACAAAAAAGTGTCCCCTCTCCTAATGTGTCCATCATACATAGACTTCCTCTAACATTGTATACCCAGTCACAGTGATATATATCTGCCTCATAACAATTTAATTCACGAAAGAAACATTCATCACTCTTAATTCTCCCTTTTCACATTACATTTGAAATATCTTTTATTGGCTGTTAAAATAGCTATCATTATGTTCAATTCTTTTCCAATTGACAGACATATCAGGTAGAGTGTTCAATATACTTAGTGTTTTGCACTATTGATTACAAAATTGTGCTGAGTCCAAAAAGTTGGCACCGGCCGTCTTGTCCAATATTATATATCCAAAGTGCCCGAGTGATCGCGTTTTAAAATTGTGCGTCCAGGTTGACTGTCGATTAAACTACTAGTCATGTCTTTCTTGTGGTTTGCACCATATTAATAATTCGATAGCACTTCATGTTTAAAGACGACCAAACATATCTGAATATCATTCAGAATTGAAGAAAAATGTCCAAATTTTCTGCCTTAATAATATATAATTTTTTTTAACACGGGTGGTAATAGGAAAACCTGGTTGTAATCAAAAGTTTACTACCCTTTTTGTCAAAATATCCATTCTCTTTTTGTACCACCACCAATGCAAAATAATGTATTCTCTTACGTTATCTTATTATAGCAAATAATACATTATCATAATGTCATTATCATAACCAGGCCTACACAAAAAGAATAACTTATAGCAGTTTCAAAATATTCTGAGATCATAGCTCCACTTGTTTTTAACCATTTGAATTAGGTATTCCATTAGTAGTCTAATCATAAGAATAGATGAGTTCGGGTGACCTGAATGCTAAGGAATTAATAAATGTATCAAGTGTGATTCTAAAAGTGAGGATATTTTGTCCGACTCATATGTGCTTTGTCCTGAACTAACGCATCTCATCTGTTATCCTCTGAACTTAAATGCATGGAACTCTATGCCGCTGGATTCTGACTGGCTATCTATTTCACTGATATACTGTACGATTCTGATCAATTGTCAATGCTAGACATTTATTTCTATGGGGCATTCCCACTTAGAATATAGAATAAATTTCGAAAGGCTATTAATAAAAAAGTCTTGCAAGTTAAAATGGTTAATTTTGTGTTTTTCTGATGCAACTTGTATTCATGATTGATTTTCTTTTGGATTTTTTTGTTACAGCTTTCCCTGAAATCGAGAGCTACCGATGTCTACGGTGGTATTCAATCTGCATTTGATTCTATTCTACACTCATCTTAAGGCTAGAACCCTTTCCCGGTGTGTGACGCTTCTACATCCAACTGAACAAACTTATTGCAATTAAGGATTCCATGAATTAGGAGTTAACTTGGACATAAGACAACTGAGCGAAGAAGTGGAAATAAATGGACGCGTGCGATGGTGTTTGTCAAATACGATTTTACAATTAATGTAATCGCTGCAGTATCATGTTCATTGTGGCGGCCTTGTAAGCTGCGTGTATTGGTCGATCGAAAAAAATGTTATTGAATCATTAAATCATTCCAATAATATTCCATATAATTTGCGCTTGTGGTGGTTCTAGGGATTAATTGATCCAAAACCTCTTGAAATTTAATGGAAAATATTATTTCAATAATATTTCGTTCTAACTGAATTAAAATGTATGAATTCTGTGCAATATATTATATTAAACCTAATTGTTCCATATTGCAATGTTTTGGCTATGTTGGCAACGAGTAGATATTAATGTACAATTGTGTTTCTTAATGTCAATGTAATACCTTCCTGGTACAAATATTTAACCCCGATGAGATACATCTCCACTGGTAATGTTAATAGAAATCTTAGGTTAGGTTAAAACACTCGTAAGAGGGTCTGTGTATACATATTTTACCCTGTGTATGAAGTTCTGTAGATACGATGATTGGAACATTAGGCCCTATTGATGCAAGTCGAGAAGATGCACGTGTATGATCTGATATGAAAATTATAGATATCATGTTAAAAACATCATATAGAAAATAAAATATTGAACATAAGTAAGTGTTGAATACTAGTACTTTATTGAGACAACCTAAGTTGATAAGATTTGGGTTGAGAATAGGCGAACACAATACCCGAGTACTGACATTTCATCTCATTCAGAGAGCGTAGACAGGATAAAAGTCGTCAGTATTTCTACTGAAATCAGAATTTTTTAAACACATTGTCGAATTTCATCCCAAATGTCATTTTGAACCTGCGGAAAACACTTTCAGAAACATTAAATTTACATAATTCGATTTTCCGAATTTCGTCGAAACTTTCAAAGATTAATATAAAAACGATTTTTTAATTTCCTCAAGCTTTTTCCTTTTATCCCTGTACTGTAAAACTATCAAAGCGGAGGTAATGTACCTCATGAGATGTCCCTGACTGAATATTCAGTGTAAACGCAGCGAATAAAAAGACTCACTTTCACTTTATACTTCAGTAAATAGAATGTGTATAGTACATAATGCTTACATATTAGCGACCTTTATTTCTCACGAATACAAATACTGGCCATTTTGATCTACACAGCTACACTATCCGATAAAAATGGATCCAAGAACTGCAATGACATTCACCGGAAACTCTTAGGTATACTGGTAATGATCTGTAAACTGTATCATATACCAGTGTACAATGTACAGGAAACCTACTTGCAAACCCTGAACAGTAAACTACATTACAATTGAATAGTACCTCCTTAATCCGTAACGGTTTCACTGTACATAAATATACTGAATACATCCATAGACATTCAACCAAATTAAGTCTCGATAATATCGACGCTTATGAATCAAGATAGGCTGGAAAGAAGCAGACTGGAAATATTAGATGTCACAGAGTTAGATATTATCTTTGTCAGTAGCCACACAAACCTGATTACCAATTCCTTATCTTTAATATGTGAACACGCTTTAGACATACAAGACATTAATCTGCTTTAGTAGGTGATTTTAAGGTTTTTTGCAAATATGGAAGTGATAAAGACTGGCAGATATTAAAACTAAAGAGAACATTTGCCATTTTTTCACAATTTGCTGAGTTTCTAAACATGCAGAAATTATTCACACATCCAAGAATCATCTGAGACCGTAGGAACCCAGATATATATGATATAGACAAATACTTAATATGAAACCCTCTATTTATTACATCATCCTAATTCAAGTAGCAGAAACAGCGTCCCATTAGAATCGGGAAGTATCACAACGTCGATTTCCAAAACATTCAAGAATAAGCTGAGACCGTGGGAACCAGATTAATACTTAATTTGAAATAATTATATAGAATCAAACCCTCTACTTTTTATTTAACAATTTTTACTGCAGAACGACGTCGTATATCTTCAGAAGCACGTTAGTATAGAGAGTGTAGGGAGTGCGCAGCTCTCGTCAAAACAACCCCTCTATTCATTACATCATCATAATTCAAGTAGGAAACAACGTCAGTCTCCCATTAGAATCGGGAAGTATCCCGTCCATACACTAAGGTTTTGAGCCAGTCCATAGGGACCTGCATTCTTAGTCTCCAGCTCCCCAGTCGGGTGAGGTAAGCCGACCTCCACAACAACCAGGAATGGAAACCTGAAGGACAAGGAAACATTTAATTATGAACAAACTTTAATCAAATATAGAAGCGAAACGAAGTAAAGCCAGTTAGCCCAACTGTTATTTCTAAAGATTATAGTAAATAAATGAATAAATAAATATTATGAATAGCGGATGGGGATCGAGATTGGATAGATACACATAAATACATACACACACCAATGCTTACATGCATTCATACATACACCCATAGGCCATGCATACATACACCCAGGAGGAGGAGGAGGAGGAGGTGTATTTACCTTTAAGTTTGGCTTCTGGAGTATCTGTTAGCGCAGAATAGTCTCCTATATAAGCCAGCATTCCCATGCTACGGAAGGTGAAAGCGTCTGTAATTTTCCCGTTCAGGGTCTTCGCTAAATAGAGTCCTTGCCTCTCTGCCACCTGAAACAATAAATACGGCATGTATAAAAGTACAGATATTCCTTCCTAAAAGTAAGTATCATTTGTTGTCGTTTTCAATATTCAAATCTTTCATTCCACAGTGCTAAAGGTCGAAGAAAGAATTTTTAAATAATTAAAACGGTTAAATTTTATTTTGTAATGGCTTTCATACTTGTTGAAAAATAAAACTATCATTTGTCCTAAGAACTCTTCATGTTCAAGTTGTTTTAAAGTTTTGTTGTTTTAGCTGGGAATACAGCTTTAAAGGGAAGAGGACGTACCTGAGCAGTGGCTGGCAGTGGGTAGTTCTGGATGTCTGCACAGTCACCTAAGGCATAGATAGTGTCTGCTGGGGTGTCCAGTACCCGGAGGTGGCGATCTGTTAAAATCTGTAATATAGAGATGGGAGTGCCTCTATAGTATTCACACAACAATTCCGGGTTGTGTTGGATAGAGAACATTCAATTTCTATATAAGATAGTAGCTACAATGGCAACCAAATGACCTCTTTTCGTTAAGAAAAGGTCAATTCATACATTTTAAAGATGCTTTCCACCAATCATACTTTTTATCTTAGCAACGATAAACTCGTTGATCTTAGTAAATAGAATCGGCGATTTCAAATAAAAAGTTCTTGAAGTGTATAAACATGTAAGGTGATTGATTACATGAATACAGGGCATTCTGTATATCAAGTGCACGATCATAACTGCAAGCCTGAATAGATCACCAGGAGAATGGTCTATTGCACATGAAGACCGCTCGCTCTTATGAGTCTTATCTCACTAGTTTGGTGTCTGCTTTTCCTAGACAGCAAAACTACTTCACAGGCAGTGAATTTGAAGCAACTTTAGCGAGGATTTTTAAAAATATTTTTCTTATACTGGGTAGCCCAATTCCCCTTGTCGGAGGTTCTCACTTGCAATGCCTCAGTTTTTCTTTATCAACAGATACAATTCATATTCACTGACATATACATTAAGGCTGTTTAAAGAAACCCAACCAAATTACCTTATACAACAATTCCACCATAACTTTGAATACACTCTAACGAAGTATGGAGAATTGATTCATGAATATATATATAATTTAATTCTAATCAAATTGTATTTACCCATACTGTTTGGGTTGATTTAAAGAAATAATTTTGATATATTTGAAATAGCATTACCTGTCCTCTGTCTGTTTTGGGAAGGAGGGAGGAGTGGGTGAAGGCTCTAGGAGCGAGTCCGGTGCTCCACACGACCAGTCCACAAGGGATGACTTCTCCACTTTTCAGAGTAACATTCTTATCTGTTACATCTACAGCAATAAGGGAAAAAAGGGAATTTAAAATGAAAAATCTCCCCTTATCGAAAAAGGGGCATTAAGAAAAGAAAAAGGAAAATTTTCGCAGGGTCAAAATTGATACATATGGCAATTGCAATTGGATGTCAATCTCATGTTAACGCGATTATTCTAAATTGTTTCAAAAATGACATTTGCCACCTACCAATGACGGAATCCCTAACAAGATAAAAGTTTTCTCTATCGTTGATCTTTTTCTCTGCATACTTGCGCAGTCGGTCGTCAAATGAACCAAGAATAACGTTAGATTCCACAAGTGATACTTTGCCTTCGCCCAATTCTTGTTTATAAAGGCGGGATAGATCCTGAAAACCAAGGATTTGTCATTATTTGCAACACGCAAATCTCAGATGTATATACCATGGCGATATATATATTCAAATTTTAAATATATCATAGAAGTGACGGCGCAAAGAAAAAGTGGAGGGCTCTCAACATGTATGATCCCGGCCCCTATTCCACACTTCAAGACAATAAGAACCATTCACAGACGGAGTCTTAAGGCAGCTTACTAAGAACCCATTCATACATGATGAGACCTTGCAAAAAAATTACTAAGAAACACCTAAAAGTATATTTTCGAATTATTAATTAGACCAATAAAGAAATAAAAATAATATTTACCTGGCGTGCGAAATCATATAGTTCAGCCCCGAATTCTACGCCAGTGGGCCCGCCACCAACTATTACAACATGAAGAAGTCTCTTTTTCTCTTCCTCAGAGACGCCAGGTTGAACGGCAAGTTCACAGTTGAAGAGTAAACGATCCCTTATGGCACGAGCATCGGATACCTCCTGCAATCATTATATTCATTGGAATCGAAATGAAATGTCAATTGATTCAAATCCTTTTTATGGGGAGGGGGATGTAAGTGGGTGTGGAATTTAAATATCTGTATGCAACACATCCTCCAGGTACCCCCATCTACTCTTGGGTATCTGTTCCATATATGGACAGGAGAATGTGAGTAGGAGTGGAATTAAATATCGTTATTCAACACATAATAGTTCCTCCCATCTACACTCGGGTATATGTTCCATATATGGACAGGGAGACGTGAGTGGGTGTGGAATTTAAATATTTTTTATTCAACACATAAATAGGTTCCATATAATTATGAACATTTATTAGATACACTTCTCAGACCCACTCATGATTTGTAACACATAGTAATTCTAAATAGTATGCACATAATACTTCATATTGGGAGTATACTACCAACGTTGATTTTCAAATTAGGTAATTCAGGGGGAGAGAAGACTTAACTTAGTTTTGTATTGATTGCATTGCATCTTTACGAGTGGTACCTGATCATCCGACGTTTCGGTCCTGGATAGCACCATATCTAATAATACTTTATAATTAACGCCGAGACATGAACACACAACGACTGACTGAGCCTATTCTTTATATGACTGTGCAACCAGGAATATAATATATTTATCGACAGATTATTCTTCGGGCCGGTAGGAAATCCTTGGCAAACCAGGTAAGTATTGTTTTACAAGATTAAAATCTAAGATAAGGTGGACATTACTAATCACAGCGGGTGGCCATACTTTAAGCGGATAATTGCTCGCCAGAAACTCTAAACACCAATGCCTGACTTTACCTTAACCAACTTACTAAAAGTCATTATGATTTTAAAGGAGAATCCATGCTTACAGTCTGTTCCACATAGAAGCTTGATAATTCCCATCGAACCGGTTCCAATTGGAGAAGCCATTAGTTCAAAAATAGTTGGTTATAACAAAAGGAGTTCAACACCTAAATCGCTTTCCTACCTTGAGGAAAAAGGCATGCTCCTTGACGCCAGGGACACCAAACGTATTGCTGAGAGCGCCAACTCCTATGATCAGTTTGTCATATTTAAGGTCATATTCAAGGCCTTCGTTAAGGACACTTCGGCACTTAAGGATCTGAGCTTCAGTATCGATGGCGACTGCTTCAGAAGCGTGGTAATGAGTAGCCTGGCGAAATTTTGTATTTCTCACTGGCTCTACGATCGATCTGAAATTAAAATATAAATTGTAAAATGGTATACGAATTGAATATTGCACTACAAATAGTGGAAGTGTAATGAAAGTCTTATGTTAAAGATAATAAGAATGAATAAGAATGATGAAATTAATTTATTAAATTATTTTATTTGCAGAGGGTGTGAACCATATTTTTTTCCCACGGTTTCTAACATTTATTTATTTTGTTTAAAGAAACATCTCTTAGTCTTGAACAAATTGTTATTTTGTCTCTATGGAAGAGTGTATAAAAGAACCTTAGGGAATAAATACTAGCTTCTTCAAGTGTTGGTTAATTGGTAAATGCTACTTCATGAATAAGATTAAAAGTTTTTATAAAAGAAAACAATTTACCTGAATTCCAGAGTACCCACAGTGGTACTACACAGGAGTGGAGTGAATAGGAAATGGTTTCTTGGACTCACGACGACGACATCGTACTTCTTTTTATTAATGTTTTTCAGAACAGCGTAACTGGCCCAGCCAGTCCCGAGTATGACTAACTTCTCCCTCTGAGAGTCGCTGGTCCCCGTAGTAGTATATCTCCGACGAGAATGGCTTAGCGAACAAGTTGACATTCGGCCCAACTGTGAGGCAAGATGTGCCTTAGTGTTCAGAGTCTTGAGAGCACGAGTGCACAAGAGCACATTTAGTTTCTCCATTGGTGATAGTGTTAAGGAATTGGCTAGGTAAATGAAAGGTTTGCAGCGTGAATGTCACTTAGATTTTGTGTGTAGGGAACTCAGGCGCAAATCCCCACTGCAAATCAAATCAAAGGTATGGTCAAATCTCGAGTCTACTTAAGAACAATTATTGAATCACAACAAAAGCTTAATCAAAAGTGTGCCTATGATTGAGAATCTGACAACAATCATGATTTGGAGGAGTCTTTCTGTTTCCTTTTCTCCTCGGGTGCGTTCTCGTTTTCACCTTTATAGAAGTTTTTAAGTAGTTCTATCGCCTCATCGCCAAATATCCCTGTGACACATTGGAACTTAGTACCACTGGCAGGAATGTCGTCGTTGTGGATATTCAAAACAGACCCACAGCCACCGAACCTTTCGTTCGGACAACCATAAACAACGAGTGGTATATGAACCGTCCTCAGAGCACCAGCACACATGATACAAGGCTCTACAGTGACATATAAAGTTGTGTTTCTGAAAACTTCTTCAGAATCTAAACCATCCTTTTCACACCAGTCAAGTACTTGGTCAATAGCGACCAACTCTGCATGCCTTGTGGCGTTTTTGGTCTCGTTTGTCTGGTTGCTACCAGTGGCGATTATCTTGTCTTTATGAACGAGAATACATCCGACTGGAACTTCCTTGTTCTTCAGAGCTTCTTCTGCATTATCAAGAGCCTCGCGCATCCAGCGAAGATGAGCTTTATCAACATCTGATTCTAACATTTCGATCTGTGTATGAGCAAATATCAAAAGCAACAAAGCTAATTGAGTTTTGAAAATATGCCTTTGGTATAAACATTTAGCGTCTTTTTTTTTATTCGGATGACCATAATGATACGGTATTCCCGATGTTGTGACGCAATAGTACTAAGTAATAGGAATAAAATTATCAAAACATCTCCATGTGGTTGTGTACAAGTTTTTCTTTTTCTTTTCATAGATTTGACAACTTACAACAAATATAACTGCGAATATTTAGGCTAAACTTTAAATCTACTCAAGTCAAAGAAGTTTAACTCCCTAAATTAAAAGTTAATTACTGTATATCAAAAACTTTTAGAGGCCGCCGACCTAAACTTTTGTGTTTTGTCTTGTATTTTTACTGGGTTCTCTATACTGTGGCATCTTTGCTTGTATGTATTATTATGAGTATTTTGTGCCGCTTGGTCTGGACCTACCATAATATTGCTGTTTTACTGCTATACTTTGTTTTATTCTTCGTTTCTACTACTGATGCAATTATTAAACTGCATTAGATAGATTATATTAAGTGTTAGCTAGATATATGAGAAGCTGAAGTTTATTGTCTCTGTTGCTATTGACCGGATACTTGACCAGCTGTCTGGAGGTGCTAGAGCTATGAACTGCTTCTCCCTTTAACTAAATACTCCTAGATAAGACATTAGAAAATAGTCCAAAAATTATTTTTGGCATAGTATTAAATGTAAAATCAAAATTTCTATCAGTAGCAACTAGTCAGGAACCCGCTGGAAGACCTGGAACCAACTTTCAGATGCGGGTCTCCTTTTTGTACATGGACCTGTCTCGTATTTATAAAAAAATGCTTTGAATTGAATCCAATAATAATGACGTCATTGAAGAACAAGCCTTAACTTAAGATAAGCATATAAGGTCAGATTTAGCTGATCCATACACTAATAGTAGTAATACAGTATATAGCTAGTGCTGTGGAACTCTATATACTGTAATACCGGTACGTAACTATTTATAAGATAATGAATCTATCTAGGTAAACAATAGTTGAATCAATGGTTGAATAGACAGATTTCCATCTTTTCCAGTTTATACGATAATGTACTTTATCACAAACTTGGAATAATAAATACATGTATATCTCAATGTCAACCGACATTGTTCCGTGTGGGTACGCACTATATTGTACTTTATGGAGGATTTATTACTTGTTATTAACCTTTGTAAACATCATGCTGTACTGTATGACTGTACGACTGATTTATTACTTATCATATTATATTCAATTAAGTCACTTATTTCGTCTTACTTTGTGTAGTGATTAGGCCTATGTTAAAATCATAGTAATCTCTTATAGTTATATTCTAAATTGATGGTAACTGCCGGGAGAAATGAACTCTTGGCAGTCTCATAAAGGTATGTCGACCAATTTGTCTTCTCTTATAAAAAAAACAAGTACTAAGTTAAGAAATTATCAAGTTAAGTTTGGTTTATCTATTTAACTTTACAATTAGTGTCAACTTAATTTATATACCTGGCGTTTCCAATGGAAACGATTCTCAGGCCGAATTACTTGTGTCCGATGTCAATTTATTAACTTGTTGTCCAGGCGGAGAGCGTGAGGTCATTTGAATTTAGTTAGACATTATTAATGTGCATTCATAGCAGATTTGAAGGAGGCTTAATTTAAATAGATAAATAAAATGCAATACGGAAATCAATGGTATAGGAGAAGATGCCAATGTAATTTGCATGTACACCCAAGGGGAGGACTGGGCAGATATGAATGGTGAGGAGGCATAACTAATGCTGTATTTAAGAAAAGTTCAAAACCCAAACCCTTAAATCTAACAAATAATGTCTAGTCACATATTCCGCACACAATAAAAATTCCTTTTGAGTGATTTTAAGATTATTTAGTACTTTCATCATGGTCAGCTTTAGTGTCGAAATAAGTGAGAGGCATCTCTGAATATCTAAAGCATTGCAGAACAAAAGCTAAGCAATTAATTAGAATATAACATATAATTATGTTCTTTCAAATAAAACTTGAAACCGTGCCCCCTCCTTTTGAAAATCCTGGGTCCGCCCCTGTAGCCTATATATGTATAGGGTAATTCTGATGCTACCTATGTATTATTTGTCTTTACGTATCATAAGGGTAATAGCTGAGTATGGTATAGGAAATCTTTGTGTATAGTTATAACCTTTATCATATACTGTGGTGACTTATTAAATATATGCCACTTATCAAATATTCTGTCAGTGTCACTGACGACTGTTTAGGACAGTAGGGCCTACATTTCCATTAAAAGTTCATACATTTCTACCTTGAAATAAACAACATTCAAACAGAAAAAAGTTCATACATGTCTAAAGAAATGATGTATATATACCTCCAACATGTTTCTAGACTGAAAAATATCTTTCTCCAAATTATTTTGCCTCCTTTTATCACTTCCCGGCCTCAGGAAAATGTCACATTTCCTACTGTTATGCATTGAGTCTCCCTCGCGCTAGGGCTTGTTTGTGGGCCGGTGCCCGAAAGTGGGTCACATGACCGTGGAGGCGTGGCTATGGCCGCGCTGGCGATACGTTAATTCCCCCTTCTGTGTTGGGGGTGGGCTGTCCAGGCGGAGGACAGAGGGTGAGGCGGGAAGGTGGGGGGAGGGAGGGGGGTGAAGGGGCTGAGGTGTTGGCATAACATCTAAGTGCGAAATGTATCACTGATCAGTGAGTTAGATATGGCATGCTCCCCTGTAGCCTATACTAGGCCTCGACACTGCACGACCACCGCTTTTTTTAAAAAAAGCCGCCGATGGCTATTCTTTACCCCCTAATCAGTCGTACCCGTTATCACGGTTGGGCGCCTATATACCTAGAACGACATTTATAGAGCTCTGTCTCTGCCCACCAAATACATGCTTATTGAGGTTATTCTCTGTGCTCACTCCTACCGTATATTAGTAAGCAACGATATTAGCTAGTGATTACTGGAACAATATTGTCTAGAAAAGAAGATATAAGCCCATTTACCACCAGCAAGGCCTGTGATAAGATTCGAATCGACGGCCATTGCCGCGAAATATATCAACAAGCGCCGAAAATGGTGTCTCCGAATACCGCCACTGCATAGGCCTACACACGGCCGGTGCTCAGTGCCTACGCACTGAGCAGCGCTTGGGGTGGGGTGGAGGTGGTAGAGAACGGGGCAGCTGGGTGGACGGGAGTTGGTTGGCAACTGTTTTTCTTTATTTATACAAGCAACTAGCCTAAAAGTCAGATCCCAACACAACCCAATCCAGCGGTATGCTTTCTGGACTCTCCCGCGACCTACCGCTTTTTTTAAAAAAGCCGCCACCGGCTCCTCTCTAAAATTGGAACAGTCGTACCCGTTATCACGGTCACACGTACAAAGTAGAAGAAAAGGGAATTGCTGCTGTCTCTGCCAACGAAATAAATCCTCATTCAGCTTTTTTACCTAGCTTACTCCTACCGTATTTTCTTAAGCATCGTAATTAACCAGGGATTCCTGGAACAATGTTGTCCATAAAAGAAGATATAAACAGATTTACCGCATTCGATCGGTGTAGTAGGGTTTGTATCGAGCGCCCATTGCCGCGTTATAGTTCCTGGGAAAGCCGCCGCAAGCGCCCCTGCATACACACTCCCGCTGGCTGTACACATGTAGGGCCTACATATTATGGCTCTCTGCGTTGACGTACACAGCACGTTGTGGTGTGTACGTTGACGGTATTTAACACTTAATCAAATGGATATTGTAGGTAGGAGGGATATACAGAGTGGGGGGGGGGGGGGGGGGGGGCGGGGGGGACGATCCCTATAAAAACAATCTAAAAGCGTTCAGATCTGGTGAATTATAACCAATTTACTTCCTACAAATAAATAGGCTACCTTGTGCGGTTACTTTCTGGACGAGATGTGACCGACCCGCCCTCTGTGGGCGGATAAGCCCCTCTCTAAAATTAGTGACGTCACCCAACCCATCAGCGTCCACTCCCCATATAGACATGACCCATACTTATGGCCTTCTTTTTAACGTTTTCCCTGTAAGTGGCGACCTCTAATTTGTCTGAGAGAAACTTGACTTAGTTAGCTACCCTTTTGTCTGGAAAAACTACTGTGTTCATGGTCCAGAAATGCTGTTTTCAAAACATTCATGCACCCTCTATCTGTTGTCACTCCCTCCTGCCATGTTTACATAGCTTCAACCACCCAACAGCTATAGCCTTACTAGCCACTGCCACCCTTACATAACACCCACATAACACCCAGCTAGCTTGTTGACATGTAGGCTATTTATAGGGTGGGTGTTGTAGCCTACCCAACACGTTGGTGTTGTGTAGGCTACATTATTTGATACTAAATCAAATGGATATTGTAGGTAGGAGGGGTAGAGACAGGGTGGGTGGGTGGGACGATCTTTTATTTTTAAATATAAAAACAATCTAAAAGTGTTCAGATCTGGTGAAATATAACCAATTTACTTCCCACAAATAAATGTCTTGCTGCGGTAATTTTCTGGACTTCCCGCTCCGGGGTGCAGGAGGATACGGGGACGGAAACTCTGTCTAGCTCCCCTGATGTCATATCTAAGCTCTAACACCTTACATACAGCTACACATATTATCAGATGAAGAATGATTGGCACATTTAGTAGTGACTCATATGATCTCAGGCCTCTTAAATGCCTGAGATCAAAAATCACAACTAATGTATTAGATTGTATTTGTAGGCCTACCCCTTTACACTAAAGGCAAATAAAAAACCTCTTATCTTATCTTATCTTTACTATCCTGCACTGTATGGAAGGAAGGACTAGCTATAGGACTACGGCTAGGGAAAGCGGCAGTACAACAAATAGGCATGCACACAACGAACAGTTTCACAAGTCTAGGGTTTCGACAAGAACTTATTAATTAAGTTGCAAGTTCTGATGCAAGAGTTCTGACCATTGCCATTGGCACTGTTGTACATTCGGCATTTCGGGCGAAAGTAATTTAGAAACAACTTTAGTTTAGTTGGTAAAGGTTACTAACGCTATTACCGCTAAATGTCTTCCATTCGAAGTAACCTACAATACATCGCCTGTCCATATTATTTTTTCTACGGTGAATAAATGCATAGTTTCACGGAATAGTTACCTAAAGTTTCTCAGAGCCCCAGCACACACGGTCTTGCTCTTGGCCAGCTTCATGCACTAACTGGGTCAGCTTATCTCGGTCATGTTGACCTAAATAACCAGTGACGTCACCAGTTCCGTTGTCAGCGGTAATAATGACGTTATTCACATTGCGTGCAGACGAGTAGATGATATCCCGAGCAATCGAGCCATTCAAAGCATGATTTTTGCCTTTATATATGTTTAGCAACAGAGAGGATCATATGCAATCATGAATGCATTCACGGTAGGTCAAGACAGGGTGAGGATTTTGGTTTTTATGAACTGGTTCGCTAGGAGGATGCAAAATGGCGGTCGTTCCCCATAACTTGCGTCTTCTTCCACTAGGCACTACTAGTCTCGGGATCATGATAAATAATGATAGTAGGGACATAGGCGGCCCCAGTAACTGGTTTCAGTGAAGCATCATGATTGACTTTCTGGGGAATACCACTCTCTCATTCTGTAGAACATTACCCTTAAATTGTGCGTGATCTCGCTATTAAACTCAAAGCTTTGCCTTTGGGATCGCTTTTAGTGTTTACTAGTAGTATAACTAGATTAGTAGTATTGTACTTGCATCAAGAATGTAGATCAGACAGGTCAAAGGCAGGTCACCTCTGCCTCTGGAATGGATTAGAGGCTGTTCCTGGAAATGGAAACTATAACATAGCTTTGATACCCTGATAACTCTGAGACTAATAGTGCATTTAAGATATCATATCTTAATTGTTTTGCACTGTTAATTTAAGTCACTTGGAACAACTAGGATGTTATTTTTTTTTCTCCTTCGCTAAAATTAAACCAGCTTTACCCGGAATTTGGATTTTTTATGGGTGTTTTTTGGGTGTTTTTTTTTTTATAAAAAAAATCACTAGATGGTTGGTGGGTAGATAGAAACATTTTATTCCGTCACTTTTCCATGTCATGATGATTCATATCTTAACATATATCACAAGCCAGATTTCATAACTTGCCAGTTTTATCTGGAAGCATACATGTACTTTGCATTAACTAGTACATCAATGACAATGTCGTGAATAATTGATCTGAATTTTTACCACCCTTTAAATATATATGTACTGTAGACAAAATATCCGTCTCCTCGCCGACCTTCACCAAACCAGTGGGTCTTTAAACTTTAGTAGTTGGTATAGTCTAAAGGCTATACCTATTAAACATCGTCCAGTATTTTCATGGTTTCATTCATTACACATATAAATAGGTTCACCAAATTATATAACTGCAATGACATTTATTGAATATTTCTAATTTGCTCTTGGGCGTTATCACAGTCTATACTATAACATTCGTTTTATCAGGGAGGTATACATTCTTAGTATATACTAAGAATATCTACCTCCCTAGTTGTATTCATATCTCATGATCCAAGTCGAACCTACACGGCAAGTTTGATTTTGACGGTTGACAGTTCAATTTTTAAAACGTTCACTTTTATTTTTCAGACACACCCTAGCGTTCGAATCAAAGGGACGGAAACCAACTATGAACCAGTCCAATGCGTGGCTCCACAATGTCTAAACAAGACTCCACACATGCACTGTCCATTCTGCACAAAAACAGAATCATTCGTTGACCCTGTTATTTTAAAAGCTCACTATCGGGTCAAACACGTTGACAAAGGTATAGAGTTCGCAGGTCAGTGCACAAACTATTTAAGTGACAGCAATATTTAATAACCTTAAGATTGTCCACATGTGTAAATAATAATGATCATTACACGCGATTTCTATCAATAAATGTTTGAATGTTTCCACTCTCGGGAAATGAATTTCAGGGAAAGGCATCAGGATGATACAGTACTTGATATTTTAGTGTTGTCCTCATTGTAGAGATGGGTGTATTGGAAACTGGGCTGTTCCAAATACATGTATACTAAGATTGAATATTTGATTTTAAGAGGTTCTTGGCTACTGGTTATTGATAAACATAAGGTACTATAGTACTGGATCGTAGGAAAACTGTCAATGATATCATAATGAATATTTAGTTTGACCTCCACTCCTGTTTGTTCCAGGACTAAAGATTTTAAGATGCTGTGACCACTGCGACATTGTTGGAACTATCAAGGGTGTCAAGGAATTCAAGGGAGCCCATTGGCATTGTTATAAATGCAAAAATGGGTTTAATAGGCGCGATGAAGCTATCAAGCATTATAGGACTCATTTTAGGAATCCACAAACTACTTTCCAAATACAAATTACTCAAGTGGGTATCATTCAATTACAACTATTTCACTTTTGGTAGAAATTTGTGTGAGAATGGCGATATAAATATATATGCATATTAATATATATAAAGGAAGTATGCCGATTGTCATTGTGTACAATTTTCATGTTAAAGTTCCTCAATCAATTTCTATATTGTAAGGTTTATGGTTTTATATATCCCACATAAATGCTATGTATCTCTTTTTTCCCCCCAGGAAATTAATCAAATGTACCCCTTAGGCCATGAAGTTGAAACTGCTACTGAGACCATTTCTCAAGAGGAACTAAGATCAGCTCATCCAATTTTAACCGAGGCAGTGATGACAGCAGGCACCACTGAGAGTAAGTACTAGATATTTATGGCGATTTCTTGACTAGCTATGGTAATTACTTTAAAAGGTTATGGGGATTGAAAATTTCATCTAATCAAGCTTGTATCGTCACATACTATTTTTCTCATATCGAATATGCTACTTTTCCATTTCCTATGAGATATCCGAATTTCCCCTTTTCCTAACCGAGGTCAAGTGTCCGCAATTGTGAAGTGTCCGGATTATACAAGAATCTATAAAAGAAATACATATTAGTGACAGTTTAGAGACTGTCCCAATTATCCATAAAGGGCAAGGTGTCAGGTTTGGGGAGGTGCCACTATGTAGAAGTTTCACTGTATTACCTATATGATCCTCGCATTTCTTTCTTTCAGCACTGGTTACTAGCCAGGGGATGGAGCACACGCTAGTTAATGGGAAGCCGCCGGAGGGAGAGGTGCACGTCTCTGTAGCAGCAAATGAAACAGTAGGAACATCTGACGGGCAGACCATCATGATTATCCATGATGAAAATTTAGATGCTTCACAAGAAGTGCAGCAAGAAAACTGCACTTTCCAAATAACGAACGAATCGGTGAGCAATGGCTGTTCTATAAACATTTTTTTTTCAGTGGCAACTGCAGGCTTTTCGAACTGGGGGCTCGCTAGCCTACTTGTGTCCCCTTGAAAAAGATATTATAAATAAATTGAAAATAGTGACAATCATATATAATGATTACGTCAGGCATATGAGGAGAGTTATCATTGATCAAAATGCAAAATAAATGTCATTGTTCCCCTAGAAATTTGCCTTTGGGTTGATGCTAATATAGCTTTTTTGGTTATTTTGGTCAGAAATATTCTGTTCTATTTTTATACAAATTGAGGAATATTGATTGAAAAAATCTGTTTCATAAATTAATTCATAAAAAAAGGCTTCCTTTATCCTTTTAGGGAACTTTGCAATTGACACAACTGGATGATGCACAAACTGCTGGTATAAACCAACGATTACTAGAACTGCAACAACGGAACGAACAACTAGAAGTAGAAAAAGCCCAGCTTGAACAAGAGGTGGAACAACTCAAAATCCAGGTTAGTTGTTTTGATCTAGTTCAACTGGATTAATTCAGGGATGAGACTTAGTCGAAAAAGAATAGGTCCCATTACTTCGGTTCTTAATAAATGTCACGAATGAATCTCTTTTTTTCAAATTTACAGGTACAGATGCAGAGCCAAGAAATATCGGCCTACCAAAAGCGGGAACAAGAACTCTTAGCACAACTTAGTATACCTTTAGACTCTAGAGTGCACGACCTCCTCACCCAACTCAAATCGGACCACGAGGACTTGCTACATCAACAACTGGCCCTGTTGCGGAGGACCTACATCTCACAACTTGAACAATCAGAGAGCAGTGGGTCAGTGCAAGCAGGGGGGATATTACTCATGTCCAACTCTAAAGTGGCTGGGCAGGACGGAGACTCTGAGGCAGACAATGCCCCCAAGTTAGTCACAATGAAGGCCAATGGACAGTTGGTTTTGGCTGATGTCGGAGGTGGGGATACCGGGGCTAGTACCGATATCACAACCACTTGCGAAGAAAGCAAGGAGGATGTAACTACTAGCAGGTGTGCCGAGCTAGATACAGAGCACGAAACGGTCACCTTAACATCTGAACATTTTGATCATTTAGAAGTGACTGAGGTCGGGGAAAATGAGACTATAATCATTGCACCGGAGGAGGTTGATGACCCACCTCCTGCCAAGCGAAAAAAGAAATCCGAGTAATTATACTTAGGTTTATCAAATTTATATGTAATTCCCCTCGCTTTCTATCTCTTTCCCCTACTATTATTTGCCCCTCCATTTATACTCATTATGTGTAATTGGGTATTTTTATAATAAAGGTTGTCAATTTGAATACATTGTTCTTGATTCATTTCTGAAATGGGAGTTTGAAACGTAAAAGCTACATTTTCAGCCATCGTTGGGCACAGAAATATAAAATCTTATCTTTTTCTGTCTGCTCCTTTCCAACCCATCCGGAAATGATCGGGCAGAGTAGTAATGGAATATTGTGGGAATTGCCCATACTTCATTTTTAAAAAGTATTTGTCTCCCTAGAAATAGTTTTCTAATACGAGAACAGAATAGTTTTCTAATACGTTGAACCTTGGATCCCTGAATCATTTAGTCCCTACTCGTTCTACCAGGTGGCGACTGTTGTGGTTACTCTAGTCTCTAGGTGGTATTCGTGATTCATGACGGGGTCCAATTGGTGGGTATATCATTTCTTCCTTTAAAGGATAATCGATAACTGAACGTTTTGGTAAGCATTATTTGTGGATCCTAAATTCGGTATTCATTCGGAAAAGTCAGTCGTACATTTAAAAAAAAAGTCAGTCCATTTAAAAAAAGTCAGTCGTAAAGAAAGTTGAGCAAGTCAGTCGTAAAAGTCTATTGATTTAGATATAATGGTTTATTTGAACGAAGGTGTTGCGCGGGCTTTAATGTTTTGCCATTAGGTGGAGTGCTTATACAATGGTGGAGGGCAGTATTTTCTCCATTTATTGATTTGACCAGTGTGAATAATGTATTACTATTTGCATTTTTAAGATGTACACATTGCATTTGTCCTTCCTCCTCCCCCACTTCCTTGACACTATACCAGCATATAAATAATAATTTCCCCCCATACTGACATTTATTAATGAAAATCCTCGTTAAATGAAGAGACAAGGTTGATGTGTCGAATCAGAACATTCTACTTCAGAATCTCAAATCTGTGAAAAGGAATACTTTCATAACTTTCTGGCATTACCAAAGAAACTGATTTTATATCGGCATAGAAATTATAATTTCCCCGCATCCATAGACTCGTTTTAACACATGAAATAAAATACGTTGTTGAATGAAGATCCAGGATGTGGTTCTTAACTCAACATCACTGATCAGTATCCCCTTCAGAACCTCGAATCAGTGACATAAGAAAGCATGAGATTTGAATCTGTTTATTGTCATACAACACATTCTCCAATCACTCTTTCGACGTTACACATTCGACATCTGCGAAACCTGACGATCACAAAACTTACCACAACTAAAGACGAGTGTAGGTCTTCAAATCAGCCTTTTCATTACAAATACTACATAATCTCTGAATTTTTCCTTTGAAATTGTAATCAAAGTAATACATTTACTTCTTGGCTACATTTCTTTTGAGCACCAATACTGCTGGTGCAAAAAAGTCATTACTTCATATGTATTCGGATCTGCACAGGGAATGGATCATTAGTTTGGGTATTATTACATCCAATCCAACACCAGGAAATGTGTTGGGCTTCCATGGGAAGTGCTACTTCATCGTTTGATCAGAAGCTTCGGCAGTCCTCCCACCGTAGGCATACTGAAATCAAGAACAAAATAAGCACATGTCATTACAACCAATAAAAATAATTTTGTAAACGTGTTTTCCGAATATCCCCTAGCAGAGTAATCGGTCCAGTATATTTAAACCATATCCGCGTGGTATCCAGCAGTATATTAGATCTTATATACATATATATATTTACAAGCTACCCGCATCCCAACTGGGGAAAAACTAGAATTCAGGGTCCCGTGTGAGTTGTGCTTTTACATTACCAAATGACCAAGCTAGCACCTGATGAGGCCCTGGGGCCGAAACCACAATTACATTAGCCAGAAAACAGTAGAAAATAAAGCATACAGGTTTATTGCCTTGTCATACAAGACCTGACAGCTAAGTCAGAATGTGTATTGTAACCTCTCCGGGCTGGGCGGTCGTAGGAACCAATTATATTTATTCATATGTCTATCTGATTAATAGAATCTTACGCCATGTGGTTTTTCAAGACCCGGCGGTTTTTAAATCATATTCTACTCCCTGCGCTCAATCGACGCCCCGGTATATATCTAAAAGGCGTACCTGTCAGAGTTGGAATTCTCATCGTTAAATATGTCATCTGGCAACATATTGGGAGCTTTATCGATACTCATGAACTGTGGCTTTGTGCTCTGTTTATACTCTAGGTGTCTCTCCAGTTCTTCCCGCGTCATGTGGCCAGGCTGCAACGTTTCTGCCAAGGATACTGGTATTTGTTGCTGGAGTTGTTGCTGTTGATGTTGTTGCTGCTGCTGTTGTTGCTGTTGCTGTAACTGTTGTCTTAGCTGTTGCTCTTGTTGTTCTAAAGCTTGCGCTACCGTTGGGCGACCAGTGGAAGTAGCACCTATGAAAAGATATTAAATTATCTGGTATAGATATCTGTATAACTTGGGTGAAGTCACCAGAAAATGTACAATTCGTCTACAACAATCCTGTTAAATAACACAGATTTATGACAAAAATGATGTTCAAAATACGGTTCAACACAAACATGTACGGATGGGAGAACGAAATAGAAGAATAGTCTCGGATAGAATTCAAAATATTGTTCGAATTGCCGGGTTTCCCCCTTGAACGGCTTCAACTCAACTCAACTTTATTTTAAATCAAGCCTTGATTAAAGACAAATGTAGCCCAAAACTACGGACCGAAATAACACACAAACCCAAAGCTTTAAATTCATACCTGATTTTGTTGCTTTCTTCGTAACTTTTTGCCTCTTCTTAGGAGGATCACCGGAACCCTTGGGACTGATGACTTGAGCCTAGAAAAGAGAACTGACTTATTGACTCGACCATTAAGGAACATTTTCGGAATTTTCCTACGTTTCAAGCACGAATTGCTACCTTGGTTCTTTTCTCCAAATAGATTTAACCGTCATAAGCTATAAGCTCACCGTTTGGGGTGCTGTCGGTGGCTTGGGAAGATTTGCAATGGCCATCGTAGCTAAGAGGCTAGTCGCTTCTTGCTTAAACTGTGGCAAAGCAGGCGGGGTGGCAGTCGTTGCCGAACCGGAAAGTTTCCTCCTGTACAAAGACAAAGATAAAATGAAAATAGTTGCTACTGATCATGGACTAAAAATCAGTGGATCAATTCGATAGTATAGGAGGGAATCACTCAAGGGATTTTTTTGTCTAGCGTGGACGAGAAGGTACATTACACCTCACACCCCACGAAAGGGGTTGGGGGTCTAGTGCACTTCCTTGGTATAGATGAATGCATCATCGATATGGCATTTAAAACACTTACTTTTTCGTCGACCCAGCTTCTCTTGGTGCATCCCCTTCACTGTCACTGGAAGCGGTGGCGTCGGAGTCACTGGATGAATCGTCAACTTTTTCATACTGTATAAGGCGATCTAGCAGAAAACTGTAACATCAATTGTACAAAGGTTACGTATTTTAATACAGCTGACACCATTACCGCACAAATGTATTAATTCATAGTGAAATGTAAAGTTACATATTATATAATACACTATAATATTATTAATTTAACAATAATGATAATAATACGAAAAGTGAACGAGACGTTTATAACATGCAAGGTTATAAGGTTATAACACCCGAGGTTTTGGAGGGTCTAAGTGGTCTGTTGCCTGGTGGACAATTCGAGGGGCATTAGCCCCGAGCATTTCCACCAGGCAACAGACCACTTAGCCTCTCCAAAACCGAGGGTATTAGTGCTTTTAGACACGGTTTGGTCAGATTTGACTGTTATTTACCACTTACTGACTTTTATTTACCAGTTCTTTCGAAGTCTATAACCCCAATTCCTTACCGGAAGTTGCCGGAAGTGATTGCTGTGGTCTAGTGTGACAAAAATACACCCCAGAATCTGACCAAACCGGGTCTAAAAGCCTACAGCACCTCTACCCATTACAAATGAAAGGTTTCAGCCACGATAGGGTGCTGCGCCCATACCCAAGTGAATAGTAAAGTAACTGATATTCATCTTGATTGACAGATTTCCACCCTGTATCTTCCACTGTGACCACACCCCAAATATATAACAGTGAGCGGAGGTTACATAACTCCAGATGCCAGCCAATTTCCACTTTTGGTCCCGATTTTAAACTTCACATCGAAATGAATTCACTCATTGTGATGAAATACCTCTTATACTATGGCTTATATATATAATTATACTGTTGATATCACCAGGGATTAGTTAAGTAGGCTAAAGGTAAATGCCAGCATCGTCAGCACTGCTGCAGCTGGGAGTTCAAGGAACTAATGCATGCTAAATAGGAGTAACAATATATTTTTTCAAACTTCCTCTTGAGAAAGAACATGGCAAGGTGAATACAAAAAGCAAAAAAAATAGGATGTTATATTATATTATATTATATTTTCGGGACGACTGAAGTTTACTACCATTCACTAAGGTATGGATGTCAATTTTGGGGAATTAAAGCATATGTATTCTCAGTTTTTACAAGATTTTAGACAGAAGAATGCGATATGTTTCTTGTAAATTTCTCCAAACATAGCTGACACACTGTTTTGTCCTCACAAATAAAAAAACAGGTTGAAACATACTTGGACAAATATTATTCAGCTTTGAAGATGATAGATAGATAGACCCGCTTTTTACCTTATCATGATACAAGTTCAGCTGAAAAACATTTATTTCAGCTTAATGACCCCCCTGTTTTCATTAATCGGGAGTGTAAAATCATATATAGGCTATGTATGAAGATTTTAAAGGAAATCGCATGATTCAATCATCCCAAATTCTGAAAAAAATGGAGGGAAAATAGTGAATATATAGTGAATGGTGGTAAATTTCAATGGTCCATGAAATAAAAACTAATTCAATGACATTATGGTTTTTATTGGCTTTTTGGGTTCCCCCAACCATGTTTTTTCTAAATCGAAAGTTTAAAAATAAATCCACGATTCCTTCTTTTTTGATTGAACACAGGCTGTGAGACAGTAAAAGATTAAAAATGGAAATTCCGTTACAGATGAATCACGACCAAAACAGTTAGAAGTGTCACTTTAAATACGGTACTCACCTTCTGTCCCTAGAAACCTTCAACAATTTTCTTTGTGACTTTTTCAGTTCTTCAAGAAAACTTTCGTGTTCCTGGAAAGGAAAAGTTCGGAATTAATCTTTCCATAAAGAACTGTCGTTATTGTGAAACGGTTGGTGAATACTTTTTTTAACAATCATTAAAGAATAAATCATCATTTTATATTAGACATATCCATTATAGTTACCTTTGAAATTGAAAAGAAATTGTCGTCTAAAAAGCGTTTACACAGAGGGGGAAAATGAGACAGACTAAAAGATGTTGGATACACAATCTATATTTTGCTAGGCAATATTCTAATTCAAGGAATTATTTTGCTATGAGGCGCCGAATTATAGGTGTTCTTTGTCAAAAAATTATTTATATTCAAGTTTAGTTAATCTAGTATCGTTGAAGCCTACAACAGATGTCCCTTGAATCGTATGGGTGGTGAGGCAAACCTGATGATTGAGAGAATTAATGAACTGGGTCAAGTCTACAAATGTAATAATCCGAACGACTTACATATACTAGGAACCTCAGCTTTCTTTTAAGGGCCTTGTATTTCTTTTTGTAATCAACTGTCTCGGTTTGCTCATTGGTCCCTGTCAAAGGAAGAAGAAAGTTTACACTGACATAACATTTTAAGACGAAGTAAATAGGCGGTCGACATTACGTCATAGTTTTAGAGTTAACTATCAATTCAAAGCTCTTAAGGAAGGCAGTCATAGGAAGACCAGTCTGGATAAGTCAGAACTGGCCAACCTGATTGTAAACAACATTTGCAATAAAAGAATTTTTGAATTTGAATTTGACATATCACCATGTGAATTTGCGAATTGGTTGCGATGGAAATGTTGGTTGGAAAAACAAACAAGTCTAACCTGCAACTGGCATCATGATAGAGTTTAAAAGGGCAAAGCCTTCGACCTTTCCTATCACAGACCTCCTATATCATACATTAACCTGAAAAAAAGATCACAAATATTATTATACTAAACTCAAAATAAAGAAAGTCATTTATCTGGTTAAATACCATCTTTAATTTGCGTCAAAAGGTAGTTTGATACTGCTACTAGATTATGATGTGCGGGAGAAGATGTTTTAGTACAGAAGGACAAGGAAAAGTTGATGCAAATTATTTTCATGTAGTGAAGTTTCAGTTGAACTCAGAACTGCAAATGCCATTATTCTGACTGTTTCTCCTTATTAACTTCCACTTTAACTATGGCTCTGATTCACCCATGAGCGGCTTCTGATCAGCTATATGTTGCGCACAAATGCATGCGTAGTGGGAGAGGTGTAAGCTGGGATATATTGTACTGCTATTGTTGTGAGATTTTTTTTTATTTCATTGCGTAATATGCCGAATTATAATTTACCATCTCATATGTTTCTAAAGCATCTTACTTTCATCGAAATAAAAACTGTTGAAAGGGTTGTTTGTTTAGGTACGAAGAGTTAGCAATTCCAAATCTTTCGAGAGCAATCTTTTGAGAGTTCAGTGCGACGTTGACAACGCCTTGACGTCACTCCTTGGCGAATCATTACTTTGTTATTAAGTGAATTATGTTAAAGCTCTTTTTCTCCGCCTTCTCGTTATATATCCATGACATATTTGTAGGCCTATATTTGTCATTGCTAAACTAGTACTGGTAGGTCATGTCTCACCATTCTGCTACTCTCACTGTCTCTCCCCCGCTCTCTCCCTCCCCTCCCCCTCTTTCTCTACCGCCCCCCCCTTCCCCCCCCCTCTCTCTCTTTATGAACCAGACAAGTTATTTTATGGTACCGTAACGAGATTTGTAGATAACGTATTTGTTTAGCCTATATTTTACATTAACTGAGAGCGTATTAATATAAATATGGAAGGTGGGGAAAATATATATGTTGGACTTGGAGGTGTCGTTTTAGAGTTAATTAAATTGAATAAGTCTGTCACTGATAACACTTATGTTTATCTGTCTTCTTTATTATTTTCATTCTTTCTTTCTGAGATTTCTGTAAAATTCGGGTGATAAAAATCAGGCTAGCCTATAAATAGAGAATGGTACGAGCCGGCAATAATCGAAAATTTATAGGACGAGATTCGTCCACATAAGCACGTTGCCGTAGGCAGAGTGCTTATGTGGACGAATCAAGTCCTATAAATTTTCGATTATTGCCGGCGAGTTCCATTCTATATTTATTATATGTGCATAAAATTTGATCATATGTTATCAGATATCACTGAAAAAATATTAAAGAAGTCTCAGAGAGCCCCGCTGACAGCCCCGTTATTAGCCAAGTTATATTGTTGACTTAAAACGTTCATATCGCAGCCATTTCTTGAGCTACATTAATAAAACTTATATCATTCAATAGAGAATTTAATGCTCTATTTAATGATGGGATTTTTATTATGTATTTCTCTAATCATAGTACTAGAATCACTGGTGGATTACCGATCGCGGGGATTTGTTTACATCCTTCGCGGAGAGCCAAAGCTCCGCAAAGCATATAAACAGAGCTATTTTTAGACAACTACATTCATATAGGACGCATCCTATATGACTATTTTTATAGCACCCCACTTATAGCACTTCTCATATAGCATGCGCGTATAATAATATATTGCCTATACCAAGAACATTTTACTATTTAATGGAAATGTATACGAACCCCGAACCTGAATAAAATATTTTCAAAATCAAAAATCAATCGTTGCTGTTTGTGTTTTTCTGATCCCTTTGTTCATGTGCGGTTGCACTATAAGCCGCATTTTACAAGAAACCCACATTTTACAA
The DNA here is from genome assembly GCA_942159475.1 of Sthenelais limicola. Lineage (NCBI taxonomy): Eukaryota > Metazoa > Annelida > Polychaeta > Phyllodocida > Sigalionidae > Sthenelais > Sthenelais limicola. The sequence goes on from OW804098.1 coordinate 68,908,766, forward strand.
GGAAAACTGCATTTTACACGAAAAAAACCCGCATTTTACATTTTGTTTGTGTATTCTATCATGTTTGGGGGTGGGGTGGGGGTGAAGTGGGGCAGAGGGAGTGTGTGTAGCACTGTAGGTGGGGAGGGGAGGGGGATTTTTTTTTCCATGTTTTCATTTTACACTTCAACCTGGGTTGTGTATTCTATTGCTACCCTCATTACTCTACCCTATAATTATATAGTAGCCTTCCCGACGACCTTCTTGTGTATTATTGGTAGTAGTCTGTTGACTCAATATACACTGTCTTGTAAATAGAATACACATTCATGATTCAAGTTTTTAATAGTCTACAGAGAAAAAAAAGGTAAAACCTGTCAACGCAATGATACTCTTCTTATAATATTTTTACATCTACACCTAGTAACAAATAGTAAATAGCACAACTAGGGTCCACTAACTACAACAGTGTAAATAGGCTAACGAGGAGGGCTATACAGACCAAGACCCCCCCCCCCCCCCCCCCCCAACACTCACCCTGTCCAACTAGAAGAGGTAGAATACACAACCCAGGCCAAGACAAGTGTAAAATAAAAACATGAAAAAAACATCCCCCACCCCCACAAGATAGAATACACAAAAGTGTAAAATGCGGGTTTTTCGTGTAAAATGCGGCTTATAGAAAGTGCAACCCTTAATGTTGTTTTTTCTGATGGAGGGCTCAGGCGAAAGTTAGCTAAGGCTCTTTTCTACAATGACTACACTACACTACACTACAGACAGTACATCCGACAACTCGACTCGCGAGACACAACATAAATGATAAATATGAAAGCTTCCTGAGATTAATTGTAATGACCTTACATATTACCGATTGGCACTTACACTGGTTAACCGTTTTTTTTTAAATTGAAACAGCGCAATTCATGTAAATAACAGCAAATGAACTAAAAGTTAGGTTTACCTGAGTCAGTGAGCAAGCGTTGGATGTAAGCTTCCACCGGGGATTGTAGGGGTGTTCCCCATGCGTACTACGTCATCGGTTTTGTCCCAGCTGAAACGTCATCAGAGTTCGCTGGGAATCCCCTCGATAGGCCCTCTTTTCCATCCACGGGTTAAACGTGAGTATCCTGCGTATACCTTCATTTAATAATCCATCTAAAAAACATAGAAATTATGGTCATCCAGAATCGTAACTGACATAATTGAACAGTATAATTGATAACCTTTTTAGTGAAGACTTTATTTTGTAAATTTATCCGTTTAATAATTGTCAATCTTTAGGGATATTTCCCAACACCGGGCATAAACTCACGTTGGAGTATGGCCGCCCGAAGCTGACATCGCTGTGACCGCTTGTCACTCTTGAGTATGGCAAATACTTATTTTCATGGAACAACTACATTATATTGGATCTATTTACGCATATATACGGCCACCGGACAATTTCGATCAACCTCTGAAGGATTTATTCTTCGTGATTTATTTCTTTGGACTATTGAGTCCATCGCAATGGACATAAACAAACCCCTAACTGGCAAAAGCTGTCTTCCGTCATTCGTGTCAGACCGAGTGACAGCGATCGCAATGGATCAATCGGACCAGTTTGGTACCTATGTCACTGTCTTTGCCGGATAATCGCTCACAGGCCACACATTTTGCCCCGTATAAATCTTTCCCGTGAGAAATCTTAGATAATATTGTATTGAAAGGATTTGTCAATAAAATGCCCGAAGCAGGGGACTCGCTGTCACACTCACCGACCATGCTTTGAACATGTTTGGCCCGATATATATCATGTAATGTTGTGTGTATCTGTAATAACAAATACATTTTATTTTTCTCTAACAGATGGCACCCAAAAAGAAGACCAAATCCAAGCATTGCCCCCGTAACTACGTGTTGGGCGGCAGCGGTGTCTACCGTTACTCGTCCTCCCGTATGTACAAGAAACGTGGAATCTACAAGTAAGTAATCAATGTTTGTTACCGCACTTGCACTATAATTAAGTCTTGAACATACAATGTTTATTGTAAAACAGACGGTTAGATAAGTCGGCAACAAACCACCACCTCGCATTTAGTAAGTAACGGAAAAGGTTGACAGAAGAGGGAAAATATATATTAAAAAGAAAGAAAAAGCTATGCTAAGGCTTTAGATAGAGCCCTTAATATGAAGTTATGTATTAAAATGTGCAACAAATCGTTCGTAGGCTTAGCTTAGTATTGTATGACCATGAGAGGTATGCCCATAATTTTTGTGGCATGGATTTTTTAGTTGGGAAATTTTGTTTTGAAAAAAATGCATTTCCATGCTTATGATGACAAAAAGCCTTTGGAGTGATTCGATGATTATCAATGATAGGGCTGAGGCATGGTGGCATTTGTACCTGACTACATTTGGTATGACCCCCAAAACATTACTCTTGAGCAACTATGCCATGGCCACAATTAGATATGAACAAACCTTCCTTAGCATTGTATGACAAGTGGGCCATATTTTTGTGTCATCGATTTTGTATTAGTCCTGAAATTTTATTCTATAAAAATGCCTATCCATGCTTATGATGACAAAAAGCCTTTGGAGTGATTCGATGATTATCAATGATAGGGCTGAAGCATGATGGCATTTGTTTGTACCTAACTATGTGATATCCCATAATCGTTCCTATATTTATAGGCTATTTAAGTATTCCTCCGTGTTTTGGTACCCCTAAACGGTAGCCAGGAAGGTTTTTTTTAACGCAGTGACAGTGGATGAATATAGTATGCAAATCAACTAAATACATCCTGTATGGCTGATTATCTTAGAAGCTATTAATGTTGATTTAGGGTCATCCCAGACTGCAAATTTCATAATTGTTATTAACGTAGTTTTATAATAAAAGTATGCAGTAGATAAAAAGCATTGCATTGTTAACATAGGTTCTGGTGAAGTTGCAATGACGCAAGCAATAACCATTATCAAGTTTTAGCATGGTCATTTGTAAATTGTTCCTTGAATGTTAGTTATAGAGTATTGTAAAATCTAGATGAACGTTTTAAGGGCGTTTTGTTAGTTGAGCATGGGAGGATGTCATCACATAATGTAAATAATAGCTGCTCGCAGTTTGAAACCCTTGATAAACATTCAGTATTAGTTGCCATGACGTAAGCAATAATCCCAGCTCGCTTCGAGCATTCTAAAAGGATGTGCTGATGAGAAAACACTCTGAGCAACTTCTAGTTTATTGAATTTCTGTTGGTTTGGTGGGGATAGAGAGGAGTGTTTAGTGGATAAATTAATGGATTGTTTTGGGATGTGGGGGTGGGGGCGGTGCTGCCAGGTAGTAGATTTATAGATCGATTCTCAGTGACCATATCATGAGTTTAATTTTTTTGGATCTCTAGATGAATATTTATTATTTGGTTGCAATGACGTAAGCAATAATCCCAGCTCGCTTCGAGCATCCTAAAAGGATGTGCTGATGAGAAAACACTCTGAGCAACTTCCAATTAATGTTGACAGCATTGTGGGGAAAGGTTGGGTGGGCGAACTTTAAGTTGTACCCTTTCTTAGTGTTTTGATAAGGTGTTTAAATGTGTTCTGAAGTATTTCCTACTAGTCCTTCTAACTGATATTCTTCTATTGTCAATGCCTAGAAAAGTATTTTTCCCCTTTTTTTTGGATGGTGTCAGTTGCAATGACGTAAGCAATAATCCCAGCTCGCTTCGAGCATCCTAAAAGGATGTGCTGATGAGAAAACACTCTGAGCAACTTCTAGTTGATTGAATTTTTGCAGTTTGGGTGGGGTAGCAAGATTGAGGGAGGTAGAGGGTGTGCTACAGGGTAGTAGATTAGAAAGTTGATGGTTGAGATTTTTTTACCATAGCTCAGTATCCCTTTGTATATGAATACTAATATATTGTTGGTCATTTGTTGTCCTAAAACCCCTGATAACTCGTTCAGTATTAGTTGCTGTGACGTAAGCAATAATCCCAGCTCGCTTCGAGCATCCAAAAAGGATGTGCTGATGAGAGAACACTCTGAGCAACTTCTAGTTGATTAAATTTTTGCAGTTTGGGTGGGAAAGAGGGACTAAGTGAGATTGAGGAGTCTCAATGGACTGTTCTTGTCACAGGGGAAGGATTTGGGGGGGGGGCTGTCTTGCATGATAGTAGATTTAAAGGTTGCTAATTATTTTTTTTACCATGTCTCTGTAGTATCACTTGGAACTTTAATGTTAATTATATTATCGGTCATTCAGAGTCATAGAAACTATTGACGTATGTTGAGTATTAGTTGCCATGACGTAAGCAATAATCCCAGCTCGCTTCGAGCATCCTTAAAGGATGTGCTGATGAGAAAACACTCTGAGCAACTTCTAGTTGAGTTAACTTTTGCAGTTTGTGTGGGAAAGAGGGACTGGGTGACATTACGGAGTGTCAATGTATTGTTCTAGTCACAGGAGAAGGTGGGGGCAGGGGGGAGCCTTGCATGGTAGTAGATTTAAAGGTTGCTAATTATTTTTATCATGTCTCCATAGCATCACTTGGTACTTGAATGTTAATTATATTATCAGTCCTTCAGAGTCATAGAAACCATTGACATATGTTCAGTCTTAGTTGCAATGACGTAAGCAATAATCCCAGCTCGCTTCGAGCATCCTAAAAGGATGTGCTGATGAGAAAACACTCTGAGCAACTTCCAATTAATGTTGACAGCATTGTGGGGAAAGGTTGGGTGGGGGAACTTTAAGTTGTACCCTTTCTTAGTGTTTTGATAAGGTGTTTAAATGTGTTCTGAAGTATTTCCTACTAGTCCTTCTAACTGATATTCTTCTATTGTCAATGCCTAGAAAAGTATTTTTCCCCTTTTTTTTGGATGGTGTCAGTTGCAATGACGTAAGCAATAATCCCAGCTCGCTTCGAGCATCCTAAAAGGATGTGCTGATGAGAAAACACTCTGAGCAACTTCTAGTTGATTGAATTTTTGCAGTTTGGGTGGGGTAGCAAGATTGAGGGAGGTAGAGGGTGTGCTACAGGGTAGTAGATTAGAAAGTTGATGGTTGAGATTTTTTTACCATAGCTCAGTATCCCTTTGTATATGAATACTAATATATTGTTGGTCATTTGTTGTCCTAAAACCCCTGATAACTCGTTCAGTATTAGTTGCTGTGACGTAAGCAATAATCCCAGCTCGCTTCGAGCATCCAAAAAGGATGTGCTGATGAGAGAACACTCTGAGCAACTTCTAGTTGATTAAATTTTTGCAGTTTGGGTGGGAAAGAGGGACTAAGTGAGATTGAGGAGTCTCAATGGACTGTTCTTGTCATAGGGGAAGGATTGGGGGGGGGGGCTGTCTTGCATGATAGTAGATTTAAAGGTTGCTAATTATTTTTTTTACCACGTCTCTGTAGTATCACTTGGAACTTTAATGTTAATTATATTATCAGTCATTCAGAGTCATAGAAACTATTGACGTATGTTCAGTATTAGTTGCCATGACGTAAGCAATAATCCCAGCTCGCTTCGAGCATCCTTAAAGGATGTGCTGATGAGAAAACACTCTGAGCAACTTCTAGTTGAGTTAACTTTTGCAGTTTGTGTGGGAAAGAGGGACTGGGTGACATTACGGAGTGTCAATGTATTGTTCTTGTCACAGGAGAAGGTGGGGGCAGGGGGGGAGCCTTGCATGGTAGTAGATTTAAAGGTTGCTAATTATTTTTATCATGTCTCCATAGCATCACTTGGTACTTGAATGTTAATTATATTATCAGTCCTTCAGAGTCATAGAAACCATTGACATATGTTCAGTCTTAGTTGCAATGACGTAAGCAATAATCCCAGCTCGCTTCGAGCATCCTAAAAGGATGTGCTGATGAGAAAACACTCTGAGCAACTTCCAATTAATGTTGACAGCATTGTGGGGAAAGGTTGGGTGGGCGAACTTTAAGTTGTACCCTTTCTTAGTGTTTTGATAAGGTGTTTAAATGTGTTCTGAAGTATTTCCTACTAGTCCTTCTAACTGATATTCTTCTATTGTCAATGCCTAGAAAAGTATTTTTCCCCTTTTTTTTGGATGGTGTCAGTTGCAATGACGTAAGCAATAATCCCAGCTCGCTTCGAGCATCCTAAAAGGATGTGCTGATGAGAAAACACTCTGAGCAACTTCTAGTTGAGTTAACTTTTGCAGTTTGTGTGGGAAAGAGGGACTGGGTGACATTACGGAGTGTCAATGTATTGTTCTTGTCACAGGAGAAGGTGGGGGCAGGGGGGAGCCTTGCATGGTAGTAGATTTAAAGGTTGCTAATTATTTTTATCATGTCTCCATAGCATCACTTGGTACTTGAATGTTAATTATATTATCAGTCCTTCAGAGTCATAGAAACCATTGACATATGTTCAGTCTTAGTTGCAATGACGTAAGCAATAATCCCAGCTCGCTTCGAGCATCCTAAAAGGATGTGCTGATGAGAAAACACTCTGAGCAACACTAGTTGATTTGGTTTTTGCTATTTGGGTGGGAAAGGGGGACCTTTGGGATAGGGCTGATGATCAAGGTTTCTTTTTTACCTTGTCTCGAATGGCACATGTCTTGGTTCTTAAATGTTTGTTTCTTGTCTGAATTCTAGAAAACTAGGGGGGTAGTTGCAATGACGTAAGCAATAATCCCAGCTCGCTTCGAGCATCCTAAAAGGGTGTGCTGATGAGAAAACACTCTCAGCAACACTAGTTGATTTAATTTTTGCTGTTTGGTTGGGGTAGGGCTGATAATCAAGGTTTCTTTTTTACCTTGTCTCAAATGTCACTTGGTTCTTTAATGTTAGTTTCTTGTCTGAATTCTAGAAAACTAGGGGGGTAGTTGCAATGACGTAAGCAATAATCCCAGCTCGCTTCGAGCATCCTAAAATGGATGTGCTGATGAGAAAACACTCTGAGCAACACTAGCTGATTTAATTTTTGCTGTTTGGTTGGGGTAGGGCTGATAATCAAGGTTTCTTTTTTACCTTGTCTCAAATGTCACTTGGTTCTTTTATGTTAGTTTCTTGTCTGAATTCTAGAAAACGGGGTAGTAGTTGCAATGACGTAAGCAATAATCCCAGCTCGCTTCGAGCATCCTAAAATGGATGTGCTGATGAGAAAACACTCTGAGCAACTACACAGTATAATGGCAAATTCATCTCCAACTTTACCTGGCACGTGTTATGTTGTATTTAATAACCTTCTACTTGACCATTTCAGGCTTAAGAACAAGGCCAAGCTTGAGCCCAAGAAGGCCACACCTAAGTTCATCACCAAGCAGATCGGCGGTGAGAAGAACGGAGGAACCCGTAAGGTCTACCTCAAGAGGAGGGTAAGTTAGGTTTTTGTGCAAAGGAAATTATTATGTGGAAAACGGTATACGGTATTTTGCGTAACCTAAAGCTATCTTCCTTTAACGGTTTTTCTTTACTTTTTTCACTTTGATATAGAAACCACCTTGTTACATTCAGCGATTCCATTGAGTGGAAATCATTATACTGACTGCTTATTCTCTTGCAGCCACGCGCCTACCCAACAGAATCCCGCCCCCACAGGCTCCCAACCCGTAAGAACTGCTTCAGCAAACATAAGCATTCGCTGAAAAGTTCCATCAAGCCTGGAACCATTCTCATCTTGGTTGCTGGCAGGCACAAGGGAAAGGTAAGAGGACGATACCATAACACAATGTAACAACTGCTCCGTATCTTAAGTTTGGAGATGAACCTTTGAAATGGAAGAATTAGATAGCCCCTAGAATAACTTAGTAAAAAGGTTCTAATCTTATATTTATTCTAATTTACCAAATACATTATTTTCTGACACTCCCTATCCGTAGGAAGATTCTTGAAATGAAACTAGAATAAGAAATTTAATTCATCTAATTTCTGAGTTGTGAAATTGTCTTATTCTCTGGTTTTTTACTTAACTTAAATTGTTCTCTGCAGCGTGTCGTCTTCCTGAAGCAGCTTAGCTCTGGTCTGCTCCTCGTCACAGGTGAGTGTCAATTGCTAATTAGCCAACCTAATTAAAAGTAAATTCATACATTTTTTTTTGCCGTGAATATGACTCCACATGATGTCGTCATGGCATTAAGCAACCATTACTCACTCACATCTTTTTTTAATCTGTTTAATTATGTAGTTTATTCCAACAAGAACAAAACATGCCTTTGGAAATTACACGGATGTCAGCTTTTCTGTCACACAAACAAAATTGGTTTATTCCCCTAGACTTGCGAATTACTGATAATTAGCTAAATTGTTGGGTGTTAATAAAATAATTTAATTATGACGTGAAAATTTGCTAGGCGCCGTTTTCCATGTCAGACTAATACGATATGTTGGATAACATAGAAAATTTACCCTATTTAGCAATAGAGTGCGTAAGTGTCATGGCGGCGGAGCGCGAGTTAATGAAAATTAGTCGCGTAGTTGTACCGATGTGTTGACCGGAAGTAAATGATCCCCATAGAGTTAGCATTGGGGCGATACATATTCACTCCCTACATCGCCCCAGTAACGGTTTGACGGTTATGAAGGCTATAGGTGAAATCGCTTGCCTCTAAAGATGGATATATGTAACTTAGAACTCATAAAACTATATGATCGTTGAAAGAACAGGGATTTAATATCGCGTTAACGTTGGGGCGCTATGGGACTTTCGCGCAACATGTCCACATGACGTCATGAAACTGCTACAGTAGCACGACTCAAAAAATCGCCGCGGTGGACTACTTACGCGCCCTATAACACTAATAGTAAATACGATCTCATTTGGTGCTTTGATCTATGTGTAATATGGATGACCTGAATCTAGGCCCCTCTGGACCCTGTCATGTGATATATAATAAAGTTGTCTCAATGATACTAAACAACACTAATGTGCTATGGTATTCTTGTCACGCAGGCCCATACCAGATCAACGGTTGCCCACTGAGGCGGATCAACCAGATCTACACTATTGGTACCAAGACCTCCATCGACATCAGTGGAGTGAAGGTCCCCGATAACCTCAATGACGAATACTTCAAAAGGAAGGACCTCCGCAAACCCAAGCACGCAGAGGGAGAAATCTTCGACACAAAGAAGGAGGTATGTATCGGGGGTATTATTGGGATTTATGGGAAAGGTAGCTTGGCTTGCTTCAGAGAATTCAACATGACCTTGAGAAAAGTTTTCACGATTAAATTCAGCCCAACCTACTTCACAAAGTTGAATGGTCTTCAGATTTGAAAAATTAAACTTTAGTGTAGGACTTAATGATCCAAATAATGGGCTAACACTAGATGCAGGGGTGAAGTCTTCAGTATTTTTTTTAATTATGTTAGACTGAATTTACATACACACCCACCATCAGTTTTAGCCTTAACTTTTCCGAAATCACACAAAATTTGATTTACCTAATTTTCAATGAGTATAAAATTGTAAAAATCGCTTATATAATAAATGTTATTTTCCCACCGGTGGTGTTTTCTTGTCAGAAATATTTCGGTATTGTTGTCATGGCCTCTCTTTCATCCCTGTAGATGACCCAAGTCTGGCCTTCACTCTCGAATGGCTATTTTTATTGGCACTAAATCATGATCTCTTTGTTGCAGACCTACACCGTTGACGAGCAGCGCAAGACCGACCAAGTTGCTGTAGATAAACAAATTCTTGAGGCCATCAAGAAGCAGGACAATAAAAAGGTTATGATCGCCTATCTTGGCACCATGTTCGCGCTCAAGAGCAAGCAGTTCCCACACAAAATGGTCTTCTAAATGTATTATAAATAGGGCGCTGATGGAATAAAAGTAAAAAAAACAAACATCGCCTTTGTTTGTGTTTTATAAATGACTAACTTTGTTAACGGCTATGTAGTTCTAGCAGAATAGCCCACTTGCGCTGATGTTATTTTCCCAATTAAAAATAAGTGTCTCGAAAATGTGGCCTTGAAATTTTAGTAGATAATTTCGTTTCTCAGTACTGTCCCTGACTGGCCCCCTCACACCTTAGTGACTAGTTGAAAAAATAAATATAAAGCTACAGCCCCGATCCCGTCGTTAGGGTTCTGACAAATTATTATATTTTTTCTAGCCAAAAGCGCTGAGCCCCTGCCTTCTCTAATGGCCTAGTCGTGACGTAATGCCGATAGGAAAATATGTTAACGCTCCAGAATAGGAAATATAGAATGGAAAATAACCCCTAAGGAATGTCTCTGGATGGCACGATCAGACTGGGTCATGTTAATTTGTGGTGAATAGTGGGAAGCTTATTTAGTGAATCATTATTTAACACCTTCAATAATGCCTTTAAACTTAAACATACATAGACTGAACACAAATTCATCTGATAAATAGGTCCGACGATATTTTATTGATCAATATTTATGACAAATTTGTAAGCACCATAATTCAATACATAAATCAGCGGCATAGTTGGGCAAGCTGTATAAAGATCAGTATAGCACTACAGTTAATCCTCTTCGAATAACATCTGGACTAGATTCTTGTTGCTGCATTCGGAGTCTCCCAACCTTTGAGGCTGAAATTAATAAATGTGACGAGTTATACACATGATTTATATGTCATCAAAATAGAAATGTGTTCTTACTTTATACACATGATTTATATGTCATCAAAATAGAAATGTGTTCTTACTTATAGACCTTATAAGCCATTACATTTACTAAGTCATTACATCGGGTAGCAAACACTGCTTTTGTCTCACAAAATACTATGATTTACCGTCTAAATAATGATAATTCGGGTGGTTTTTCGAAGAGATGATTCTATAATTGGTTTAATAGTCGAGGAGCCATTAATTTTAATTGGAGAAAGTCCTAATTTTAATGCTAAATATTTGTATCTAAAACAACCATAGAAGTACATTCATTTTCAACATTAAATACTCTGGATGTAACATAAGATTGCCATCTAATTAATCTTACGAGACGGTTTGAAGCATGGACAGTAGGTGTCCATCTTGTTTGCTAGTGGGTGAGGGGAACATAAGAGAACTTCATCCATGAACTTGCTCTTGAAAGTTAATTTAGAGGTCGCGTGCGGGGATACAATATACATGCATATAACTTGTTGAATGCATTGACTGAGAGCATATTAGTCGGTAGCCCAGACACAACTCAAACATCGGTCTGGCCTACAGACTAAGAGCATTTGGGTATATATAAGTTTTTGGCTACACAGTTCTTACTGTTACATTTTTACAACAGGCGGGAATATATATTAAAAGGTGCCTCACTCCCAAACTACAATGAATTTGGAATCAATAAGATAGTATCAGCAATTTAGAAATAAACATTAAGAGTTAAGAAATATATCACTTAAGAGTTTATAACCAGAAGATAGTGATCGTTGTAGAGTCGGCACTAGCTTTTTGAGTTAGAAAGTGAAAGGCTGGATTAGTTGCCAAATTAAATGCAATGGATTAGGGCCCGAGTTGTCATCGACGATACAGACCATTGTACCCATCCAGTTGTGTTTTGTACTAGTACTAACAGATGGGCCTGAAGGCTTCTGGTTAATATCTCAATCAATCAAATAAAGAACACTACGTCAATACTGTCTAATCGCATGGACTAATGACTGCATACATGAAATATCTTTTCTAGATTTAAACTTTAAGTTTATGCATAAAAGTCAAGAACATCTTACAGTTCCCCATTTCATCAGGGTGGGTACGCCGGTTAGTTTGAGTTGTGGGTCGGTCCTGAATATGTTGTTCATATCTTTCCAGCTGAAAGAAGAGATATTTAGTTTAATTATAGGTCTCCCTGGATACACACATGTGTACTTAAATCACAAGGAAAATTGGGAGCATATTGTTTAAATACTTGTCTGTATTTTGCATGTATACAGCCAAAAATATTACCTTGGTACTATAATTATAAATTACTCCTAGCAAATACCTGTGCTACGCACAGGATTTGATAGTGGGACAGTGGGGCCCACATCTTCATCTCTCCTTGTTCCCTCTCCCAACATCTTTCTCTTTCAAAATCTCTCTGTAACTATAATACTTAGTACCTGCATTACCATTCATACCTCAAATGATACACTTGTGAAAAAGAGACAGATTCAGAGGCACTGCAGTGTGGGAGAGATACAGAGTGCTTGAGACTGAGGCAATGGATCAGAGAGATTAATATTAGTCTTTGTAATGAAATGATTGGAATGGATTGGAATGGAGTATGATATATGAAAAATGGGCGTTTCACAATAGTTATACAGACATATTATAAAAAGTTAGAAATTAAATTCTGAAGACACAACTGTTAAAAATAAACCACTACTGTTAACCTGTAACAGTCACTGATCAATACGTGTTATCTATAAGCACTTAACTCCATGGTAAGATTCTTAATTGTAGTGACGTATATATGAGGAGGAGGAAGAGGGAGGAGGTAGCAGGAAGAAGAGAGGGAGAGGAGGAGGGGAAGGAAGAGAGAGGAGAATGTCATGAAAAGTTACAAACTAAATTCTAACTTTTTGATAATTTAAAGATTATTAATTATAGTGACGTATATATGAGGAGGAGGAAGAGGGAGGAGGTAGGAATTAACCTCTCGCCGACCTACTTGGGCAAAGCAGCGGTAACCAATTAGAGGCGAGGAACGCCATAACAAATACTGACCACATGGTCACCCCAAGGCTCGCTGGCCGGACCTCTGACAAACATGCATGTTGACACCCTCTCTGTGTATAGGAATATACATGGGAGTAGGTTTGGTGGAAGGTGATATGTACATTGATTTGTAGTTTTAAAAACTAAAAGGTACGCCTAGGCAGATGACAGATGGCAGATTCATGAAGATTTAAGAGATTTCTATGTGTTTTCTATCCGTAATCTAAAGGAAATAATGTAATGTTTACATTGGATTATTAAGGCTTGAGCACACCGAGATATGAGGGGGAGGAGAGGAGGATGGGGAAGTGGGGTGAGCGGGGAGGATCTATATTGTTTTATATTCTTGTTCTGAAATTCATGTATTAAGAGCAGCACCGGTAATTGATAGCTCATATTAATCTGACTCAGTATGCATCTTTTTCTGTGTGGAAATTCTATGATTCACAATGTTATTTGGTATGCTTGTAAGGTTGCTACCTTTGTCCTGTTATGTCAGTAGACAATCTGCGTAATCCTTGGGATTATATGTGTGAACTTAAAATTATCAAAATAGATTGGAATATTTAATAGGCTATTAAATCAAATCAAAGTGGGCTAGAATTAGACAAGTATCATAAGTATTTAGACCTATCACTATATTCTAAAAGCTACATGTGTGAGTTATTTCTTATTCGAATCAATAGAGACATTAGTACAAGGTGATTTTAGGACATTTTAGCCATGACAAGATATATTAGTGTATGTCCAAAACAAATAAAAGTTCCACGGAATTCTCAACTTTCATCAAGAAACCCAAGCGAAATGACGTAGGACTTTCCCCCAAAGAAAAGGAAATCCCTAAAATGTTTCATTTTACAAGAATACTGAACCCTATAATTATTTCCTCTTTTAAAAATACTTGTTTGTACTTGATAGCTGCGGACCCCACAATGTGGAGTAGGCCTAGAGAGGGAGCAGACGCAGCCTGTTTATAGCTTATCTCCCATGATTTCAAAAGACATTTGAGTTATCTTAGCTTATCTTCACATTAACTTAAGTATGTATGCCCACTTTCCTTCGCAAAAGATCTCTCTATCTGTCTGCCGATGTGTACAATCAGAGGTTAGAACCATCAACAAAACAGGCAGACGTTACTATCTACCATTGGATTACCTATACGGGCATACATACATGCGTGCCCTGTGGTCAATGTTTGTCGGACTATGGCTTAATGAGGTCAGTGGCACAGATGGGAGGAGTTAAGTCCCGCTCGGCGAGAGGTCAATAGGAGGGGGGGGGGGGGGGGGGGGGGGGGGAGGGGAGAGAGAGAGAAGGTATCTAATTACTTTAACTCCATGCTAAGATTCTCAATTATAGTGACATACATATGAGGAGGAGGAAGAGGGAAGGGGGAGGAAGAGAGAGGAGGATCGTTAAGTAATTGCTAAACTTCTCACAGTGAAAGGTATACTTACAAAGCACGACCTCCCACAGCGCAATAGATGAAGACTGCATCTTCTTGTGCGGATTTAAGGCACTCCTCGATGACAGGGTCCGCTAAAATAACGATAAAAATATTTCAATATTCGAAATGTTTAGCATTCAGAGCATTCACTTAATAGTTTCCCTCTCTTGTTCGGCAAATGACTTTGGACTCAAACAATGTAGTTTATCGTTTGGCTGCTATGAAATAAAATGATATGGAAAAAATAGTTTTTTGTGAGATCATTAATAAATTAGGGTTTAGATAAGAAACGTTTAACCGTTCTGCTAGAACAGATATTGATCATCATTAAAATGTATGGGATTAAGGGAACCGTAGAACGGGGATATTTGAGACAGCGGGGCAATTTGAGACAGTTGAGGTATCACTATATAAAATAATTTTGCCTGAGTTCCAATGTTAATTTTTGGATGGTTTTTGTTATATTTAATTGAAATAAACAATATTTGTGATTATTTTTTGCCAATTTATCAACGAAAATATTATAGGTTGTTACTGCAATATGATTTCAAAGTCAAACAAGGAAAATTGAGAAAAAGTTACATATCTGAAAACTTTGGATCCACAAACTAGATTATCATACAAATGTATATGTTAGTGTCTGTTTATAAGGCCAAAATACGTTCTTTTGTGAATTTGGTCCTTTTAGATTTACTTTATTTGCTAATTATTTCATCAGCCACTTTAATAATGTGCTAAAAAGGTCAGTTCGGGGTAATTTGAGACATTTTTGGGATAATTTGAGACACTTTTGGGGTAATTTGAGACACTTTTGGGGTTATTTGAGATACTTTTGGGGTAATTTGAGACAGTGTCTCAAATTACCCCAAAAGTGTCTCAATAAAGTATTGTGTTTGTTTTCCGCAGAAAATCAATCATAAGACACAAAATTTTGCTAAAAACATAGTAAAAAAGTGGGCAGGAATTACACTGAGTGATTGGTGGTGCCCCTGTCCAGCACTGGAGACCAAGAGGAGCCTCCTCCTGACCATCCATCTTCCTTGCATGTCTACAGACACCCAGAGCTACCCAGACTGTCCACACCAGTCCAGAAAGTTGCCGCAGCAAGAGATATTTATTTCTGGGAAGTAAATTGGCTATATTTCACCAGATCTGAACGCCTTTAGATTGTTTTTATATTTAAAAATAAAGGATCGCTGCCCTCCTTGAAGGGATCGTCACATTTTTCTGGAAAGGCGGTATAATTGATCTAAAATTGATGTGAAATCTAGATTTAACTTTCTGACAACAGTACCCGTTGCAACGCTACTGCAAGTGGGACTCGCTTGCCGTCTGCGTAAATGGAATAAATTAAATAAATATGACCCATGTAACAAAGAGAAACAATGTTATTGACATGGGTATTAATGATACATAATATAAATATTAAATTATTTGAAAAATTGAAAGTTTTTTGTGAAATTTTGAAATTCCACAGTATCTGTCTCAAATTACCGTCTCAAATAACCCCGAATCTGGGGTAATTTGAGACGGATATAAAATGACCATATAATATTCAAAATAAAAATAAAATTATAATTATCCCAATCCAATCAGAGTTAGAAATAGGTATAATTTTAAGATATATATAAATTTAGGGATGTGAGAGTGACACAATTAAAATTAAGAAGAAAAAACAATAAAAACTGTCTCTCTACGGAACTGTTTTTGTGAGTACCGGTAGGCCTAACACTAGTACTATAGTAACAGTAGCCTGATTAGGTTGAATATCCACCTCTGGGTCGGGATAGGGCCCGAGGTGGTGATACAAACTAGCCTAACAGTTGACCTCAATTTAACTTTGATTACCGTACGGTACACGGTTTAACCTCAGTCCTTAACTCAGGACTGTCAAAATGTTGAACCCTTGCCTTGCCTTGTGATTTAGCTTACCTGCAACACAATCAGGGCACCAACTTTTGCCATCATCTCCGACTGAACCAGAAAACTGGACGAATACGGCCTTCCCCTCTTGTTTGGCAATGGCTTCCTTGAAGGCCTCATAGCCATCCACTTTGATCTGCTGAACCATTTTGTTAGGTTTTTGTTTAATTCCTTGTTAATTATAAAGAAATGAAAAGCCGGGTGCAGTACTACAGCGAAGGCGTTGTCTGGCAGATGCTCTTTGTACCCACATCCGGTTTCCTGCTGAAACTATTTCGCGCGACAGAGGTACGGAAGAACCCGAAAAATGTTAGTGTAAATCTTCACGTTGTATGTATTTGACTAGCAATTACTCGCAATACTAACATCCCTGCTAATTAGAAACTACAATAATGTATTTAAGTATCACTGTGTAACGCGCTAATAATTCCTATTATTGAACGTAGGTGATCTTTAGAGTTGTACTCCCCTATTATCGTCCAAGTGCGCACTGAGTGTACGGTACCTCGATAGCATGCACTATTTTGGTATGGGCTACCTCGGCCGCAGTAGGCCGTAGCCTACGTAGCAGGGGCAACAGGTAGTCTATACATTGACCCTTAGACTTCCTATTGACAAACTATTTTTGTCGTCAGTCCACAATAGTGGGAAGCCAACTCTTGTCATGTCATGGCAGGCATAGTCAGTCGAACCTGCGAAGCTCACCCACTAATAACTAGTTACGGTACCGGTACCGTACTGTTAGTGTTAAAATTGTGGCAGGTTATAAAGTATGGAAGTCAGAGTAATAACAGTCTTCAGGGATGGAAAATTCACTTAAAAAAGAGGTTGTCCAAAGTGGTTGTCCTGAGGACAACCATACGAATATCTAGTATGAATCAATGACTCAGAAGTGGTTTGTTGGTAGACTCTCCCAACAGGGGTGGGGGAGTTGCTCCTACTTGCTCAAGGGGGCGCCGCCTCTCACAAGCCTCTCTACATACTTTGCTAGGAAATTGCAATGTGTTTAGGTGTAGCTGAGCCTGTGGTAAACACTTATCGTCTTTTAAAAAATAATATTTTTGTGACATCAGACATCACATACCGGTACTGTTCATACATTCTCTTTTGTCTTCAGTTGACGCCGTTGAACTAAGCAGAAATTAGTGTAGGCCTATATCATAGACCTTCCCAGACATATTGGGATGTTGGGGGAAGATAATGAGGAAAGATGCCCCGGGTGTTCTACGGTTTTATCAGAACCCTACATCCAGTGTGCTGAATGCGGTCCTCCTGACGTTAATTTATGTCTTCATTGTTTCTCACGAGGAGTTCAATTGAAATCACACAAGAATGACCATAAATATCATGTAGTGGTTTGTATATTTTCTATTCATTTATCCAATTAAAGTTGTGGTTCCACGGAGAATAATAAAACTATACAGTACTGTAGACTATTTGATTCACGTCACAAAGATATTGATAAGTATGTCTGATTATAATTAAGCTGCTCAAAATATTATCAAAATTTGGATGAAACATGGAGGTATATATGTAATAGAAATAGTCCTAGTTAAGTTTAAGAAATATTTATACACCGGCATATGTGGGAGCTATTAACTATTCTGACTTCTCTAAATAATAATCTTTCTTAATTTAATTGCCACTTTGAAAAAAATATTTCAGAAAGACGATTTTGAACTACTGGGAGACGGCTGGAGCGCCGGTGAAGAGAATACGCTATTAACTGGGATCTCTAACTATGGTATTGGTAACTGGTTGGTATTTTTTCCATTAATCTTCCCTGGTGTTTTTTCTTTTTTTTTTTTTACGAACCAGGACTAGCTAGTTCAGCTTACAGTAAAGCTGTCCTTCCACTAGTGTGGGAGGTAGAATTGCAGCCGGGCCAGGGTCCGATGCCCCTGGGCCGACCGTGGACTTCACACTGATCGAGCAAGCCACACCCCAGGAAACAATTAAGTTACAAGGTCAAATCTCCCCCACCCCAACCCCAACACCCCCAACAAAAATAGACCGGAAAGGTGTGTTACAACAGTGTTTGTTTGAAATATACAGGCTGTGACATTTTAAGAATTAAAAATAATGAAAATGTTGCTTTTTGGCGCCGTATACCTAAGAATACAACTTTGTAATATGGTACATCAAAATCAAAATAGCATACTACAAATGCAGAGGACAACATAGCAATATAACAATTAACTGCACCGTGCAACACCGTGTTACACCCACCGATCTATAAATACTAGCAATGTTGTAACATCACTTCATACCCCTGAAGAAGGCAAACCAATATGCCGAAACTACTTGGGAAATAAATTTGGGAAAATACAAACAGACGTACCGGTTTTCATTTGTAGGAACCTCTACCTTATTTAATATAATTAATGTATTATCTATTAGGCCTCACATAATATTACAGTGAGGGTCAATTTATTTTGGATGTTGGCGCTTCACTCTGTAACATCAAAGCGGGCGTTTGAGTCCTATGGGGTGCCGCTGCCAATAGGACTCAAACAAAGTGTAGCTTCACGTAGGCCTACTTAGAACGACTCCCAGGCTAACTTTTCTCGTTCCGTGTTCAATCAATTAAGAGAGAATATCTCCGTCCATCAACTGGCGTCCTATGTTTTATAATGACAATATTTTAATTATTTGCAGGGCTGAAGTAGCTCAGCATGTTCAGACTAAGTCCAGATCGCAGTGCCAGCAGCATTATGAAAAGTGGTACATTAATAACAAGGACCCATCGTTACCAAGTATGTACTTTCTTTACTTTAATCATCAAGTGTGGAATTTAAGTGGAGCATTACCTGGTTTCTTTAAATCCGCTTCAACGTTGGGGAGAGAAGACACATTTAAATTCCCCACAATAGCTCGTAGATAGATGTCTAGAATAGCGTGCGGGCACCAGTGAGATATGTTCTATGCTTTTACTGAGTAGAACTAAATATTTTTTCTGTTGTCATTTATATTGCTATGCTTTCAACATCCCGCCCTGCCCACCCCCGTTGAGCGTAGCGGTAGCCGTGGTTACGTCTCTGCGCGGTGAACGCATGTTTTGTTTGAAAATGGGTCGGTGGTATGGGTCATCACATGGACAACGGAGAGCCTACGTGCATCTAGTATTGAGCCAATCTGTCCGTTTCTGTGTGATAGGTGAGAGATGAGGGATGAGAGGTGAGATATGAGGGACTGTACTGTCAAGAAGGTAGATGATAATGGTTCTAAAGTTTTAGTAGCGTGACTTTGTTGGTATATTATTTCCGCAGCCAAGGAACAAGTCCACAGGAGGAATTTTCAAGTTATTTGCGATTCATTCTTGTCCATACAACTGATAAAGAGCACTAGGTGGAAGTGTGGTGACCCGTTTGTTGTTGTTATGGTTTGGTCCCCCGGCCCTAGGGGCTGCATTGGGGTCGCTTAGTCTAGAAAAGCGTACGGCACCAGTGAGATGTCTGTTCTAACTTCTATGCTTCCTAGGCTGTCATTGTTTATATACCTGTGGCTTATCTGTCCCATCCCCCCCCCCCCCCCCCCCCCCACCCGTTTGATTTGAAAAATATCTTTATTCAGGACTAAGGACATTACATCTCTGATGCTATTCTCAGAATCACCTGATGTTACAAAAAAATGTTACAATACTCTAGAACATATTCCGCGAGATGACAATGCAGAAGTTAATAGTGATAGATAATCTTGATAGTATAAATGATACACCACTTAAAGGAATGTAATTAATTAAGTAAAGACTGGCACCCACTAAAAATGGTGATAAAAAATGTAAAGATGGTGTCGGGATTAAGAAATATGAAAAGAGTATATTCTCTGCTATCTGTAGGTATATAATTTTACGTATTTGAAAGTGTTCAACCGTATCAAATGCCTTGTCTTTTATTTACTACTACTTTCGCGCATAGCCGTTAGGACGTCACGGCTCTTCGCTGTCAAGGCTTGATCATTGGTGGGTCCTGTGTATCATATAGAGGGTGAGGCTGTTAGCTTGCAGAGTTAGCTTGCAGTGTTAGCTTGCAGAGTCATGAAAGATATCAGACTGGTCAAATAGTGGAAGAATGGTGTGCAGAGCCATGAGAACGTCACAGCTCTGCACTGTCAAAGCTTGATTCATTGGAAAGTGGGTTCTGTGTAGAGTGAGGCTGATAACATAATAACCAAATAATAACATGATCATTGTACAGATGTTTGCAGACAATTTACATGATAATCCCTGTAAACTCAAAGCTTCTTTAGGTTGTTGTGAATGCCTGCACAAAGTAATGTGGGAGGTCCACAGGAGGAATTTCCTAGTTAGTTAAATCTCATTCTTTTCCAGTGGAGCACTAGGTGGTATGTAGGGTGACCCGTCTTTTGTTGTCATGTGTTGGTCCTCCGGCCCAGGGGCCTGTTTGGGTCGCCTAGTCTAGAGAAGCGTACAGGCACCAGTGAGATGTTTGTTCTAACTTCTATGCTTCCTAGGCTATCATTTTTCATATAGCTGTGGCTTATCTGTCCCATCCCCCCCCCCCCCCCACACACACACACACACACCCGTTGGAGTAGGGTCAGTCTTGGACTTTGTTCGTCCATTGCATCATCGAAGGGAAACGATGTGAACATAACAGGGTATTCGGAAAAAGCCATAGCAGAATATAGGATATCACTACAGGTATAAGTTAGCTTGCAGAGTTAGCTTGCAGAGTTAGCTTGCAGTGTTAGCTTGCAGAGTTAGCTTGCAGTGTTAGCTTGAAATAGTGGAAGAATGGAGTGCAGAGCCATGAGAACATCACAGCTCTGCACTGTCAAAGCTTGATTCAGTGAAAAGTTGGTTCTGTGTAGAGTGAGTCTGACAAAATTAATAACGAAATAATAACGAGGTTATTGTACAGACATCAGACAATTTACACATTAATGCATCTAAACTCAAAGCTTCTTTAGGTTGTTGTGAGTGCCTGCATAAAGTTATGAAGGAGGTCCACAGGAGGAATTTCCGAGTTAGTTGAATCTCATTCTTTTCCCCATACCAGTAAAGAGCACTAGGTGGAAGAAAGGTGACCCGTTATTTGTTGTTATGGGTTGGTCCTCCGGCCCTACCGTCCACATTGGGTCGCCTAGTCTAGAAAAGCGTACGGCACCAGTGAGATGTTTGTTCTAACTTCTATGCTTCCTAGGGTGTCATTGTTTATATAGCTGTGGCTTATCTGTCACATCTCCCCTACCCCTCCCCCTCACCAGACTTTCGCGCATAGCCGTGAGGACGTCACGGCTCTGCGCTGTCAAAGCTTGATTCCTTGGTATCATTCCTGTATATCATGCAGAGTTAGCTTGCAGAGTTAGCTTGCAGTGTTAGCTGACAAAATAATAACAAGATTATTGTACAGATGTCTGCAGACAATTTACATGATAATCCCTGTAAACTCAAAGCTTCTTTAGGTTGTTGTGAGTGCCTGCACAAAGTTACGAGGGAGGTCCACCGGAGGAATTTCCGAGTTAGTTGAATCTCATTCTTTTCCGTATACCAGTAAAGAGCACTAGGTGGAAGAAAGGTGACCCGTTATTTGTTGTTATGGATTGGTCCTCCGGCCCTACGGTCCGCATTGGGTCGCCTAGTCTAGAAAAGCGTACGGCACCAGTGAGATGTCTGTTCTAACTTCTATGCTTCCTAGGCTGTCATTGTTTATATAGCATATAGCTGTGGTTAATCTGTCCCATGCTCCCCCCCCCCCCCCCCCCACCCCACTTATATATATATAGACGTATTTCTATTTCTCTACAGTACATCATTAAAACATTTGTGAGAAATGGGACTAAACCTGTCAGCTCAGAGCTATTCTTCCCAGAAGTCCTAAGGCATATTGCATACATAATTTTGTTTCCTTAAGGCCTACATGTAACATCTAATATCTACAGAAATGCAGAGTCTAAGAAATAAAGACTAGAAATACTAATAATCAACCTTGGAGTATCATTAATAAAATACGTTGTACCATCCTGTAATGGATGCAGACCAATATACAAGGCTAGAGATACCTCCTCAATCCTCGATATGGCTGGCTAAGTACATAGCACCTGTATCTGACTAGATAATGTACAAAGTTTTTAAGTTTATGTTACAAAGTTAACCTATACCATCCTGTACTGGATGGTTTTACAGTTAATAATAATATATGACTCCTAGGCTGTCATTGTTTATGTAGTTGTGGCTTATCTGTCCCACCACCCACCCCCCCTCCCCACCCCTCACCACACTTAATAATAATACTAATAATAGATGTTTATTTCCATAAGACATCTACAAAATTATAAGTGTGGACTAGAGGTTTAATATGAAGAGATGGAAAAAGGAGCATTTTCAGTAATGTGTACTGGTCTTCCTAGTACCCCTGAATTTTGAAAAAGATCTAGACTAGATAATATACATACATATTGAACATACAAATACAACACATTTAGGTAAATAAAGCAAAGATACATGAATCATAAATCATAAGTGTATGTGGTGGCTTTGTCTATTGGTCAGAGCCAATGGATAGTAATTCAAGTTGGTACTTTAGCATTACAAGCTAGACGGATTGATTCATGAGTAAAGAGAATGACATTAGTTGTCAATGTATGTGGTCAGTACATAACAAATGATAACAGTAGTAATAATAATAATGGTAAGTTAGTCCTAAGCAGGGTTATACTGTGTTTTTAGATAATATTGGAATGTGACCAGGTCCTGGATGCTCCTGGCATCCCTATCAGGACTGTTCCATAGAGTCGGCACCTGGTATAGAAAAGACTTTTTAAATTTCTCTGTTCTAGGGCATGGTATTCTCAACTTAGGGCCTTTAGTAAGCTTTCTAAGATTTACACTCCAGACATCCAATCTACCCTCCATTTTAGTGTCTGTACATGCTTTCTCTAGGAGGTGAATTTGCCTTCTGACATGTGGCGGTTGCAACCAGCATCATCAAGGTTGCATTGCCAGGTTGTAGGCTAGTCTGATGATCCTGTTCTGAATGGCACCCGCAAAAACGGTGATAAAAAAGAGAGATTATTGCTAATGTAAGGTATAAGTTAGCTTGCAGAGTTAGCTTGCAGAGTTAGCTTGCAGTGTTAGCTTGCAGAGTCCTGAAAGATATCAGACTGGTCAAATAGTGGAAGAATGGAGCGCAGAGCCATGAGAATGTCACAGCTCTGCACTGTCAAAGCTTGATTCATTGGAAAGTGGGTTCTGTGTAGAGTGAGGCTGATAACATAATAACAAACCCCCCTCACCACACTTGTTGTTCTTGTTGCTACTTTTATTTGCACCAAAAATTATAAAATTTTGCAAACCAATCGTTGCAAAGGCCTCCTTAGTGTTGTCGATCCTAAGGAGCATTGTTACCTTTGCGCAAATAATACTTAAAGTTTATATGGTAGGGCTTGAAATCCTTCCTATGTAGGGAGCTCAGTACCCGCTGATAGATAATCAATAATTTAACCAGGCAAGTAGCACCATGCACAAAATGGAAATTCTATAAAATTAATGTAAATTTAGTGAGTATTTAGTTAGTATTAGTTTTCATTCGGTATGCTTGTTACAGGAGGTGCAATCTCCTCCCTTCCCTCAATGGGAGCAGGCTGAACTGCTGCTGATATTCATCCACATTTTGAAAGCTATTACTTCGGGTTATGATCCGCAACGCTCGATTTTGGAGGATTTGTAAAGAGCTAAGTTTGGTTTTGCTTTGCTTTGTTTTGCTGTGCTTTGTTTTGCTTTGCTTGAGTCATAAAAGATATCCGACTGGTAAAATAGTGGAAGAAAGGCAGTTTTGTAAATTTGAGCACTCAGATCTACATTCAGCTTGCTCCTGAGGTGCCTTTCGTGCATAGCTGTGAGAACGTCACAGCTCTGTGCTACTAATGTAAGGTATAAGTTAGCTTACAGCGTTAGCTTGCAGAGTTAGCTTGCAGTGTTAGCTTGCAGAGTCCTGAAAGATATCAGACTGGTCAAATAGTGGAAGAATGGAGCGCCTAGTCTAGAAAAGCGTATGGCACCAGTGAGATGTTTGTTCTAACTTCTATGCTTCCTAGGCTGTCATTGTTTATGTAGTTGTGGCTTATCTGTCCCATCCCCCCTGCCCCTGCCCCCTCACCAGACTTTCATGCATAGCCGCAGAATGCCTTGTCTTTTATTTATTACTACTTTCGCGCATAGCCGTTAGGACGTCACGGCTCTGCGCTGTCAAAGCTTGATTCATTGGTGGTTAGCTTGCAGAGTTAGCTTGCAGTGTTAGCTTCCAGAGTCAGTGAGGCTGACAACATAATAACAAATAATAACAAGATTATAACATACCAGTAAAGAGCACTAGGTGGAAGAAAGGGGACCCGTCATTTGTTGTTATGGGTTGGTCCTCCGGCCCTACGGTCTGCATTGGGTCACCTAGTCTAGATTTAGACAAATTATCCGTCCCCCAGAGCATTGGCGGTCGGGAATCAAGGCCAGCTAAGCAGGCTAGTCTAGATTAAGTTTACGACCACCTAGCAGGGTAATGAATTGTAATATAATTGGTTTCATATAAAATGTGTACGTATTTATAATAAATTTTTTTTAATTCACAGCTTTTCCCAACCCGGTTATTGATTACGGGGCACCACCGGTAATATTTCGTGGTAAGTAAACGATTCTCACAATCTCAGTGAATGTTTGTAGATCGAATATTTTGATCTTGTTTCAAAGAACACCTTTCAGTTTACAAAAGACATTATTTTGTATTTCTTTTTTGTGTGTGTATTTTAAGCTAAAACACATCGCATATCTGACGGCGCCAAATTAGATTGTTTTAGATTAGATTTCATTTTTTTGGAGAATTTCGATATGTAGAATTTTTTATTTATCAAAATAAGTTTTGCAAATTGTTGATACTCACCCGAGCAGGGTTTGGTTCTTCTAGTGTATACCTTTAGTTGACAACAAAGAATGTAAAAATATTAATGTTTGAGATATTCAAGACTAATATCTCTGTAGTGACACATCTTAGAGTGGCTATAAGGTTGAAACTATTTAGACATACCTCTGTACCTAGGTGCTTTTACAGATTTGAAAAGCTCTTCCAAATCTCCATTTATCAAAATATTTGGTTGTCGGCTCACACCAAAGATAGGTAAAATCTGGTTGTCCACAGGACGCCCATATATATATCCACGCGATTTTTTCGACCCTGTTCATACCAATATTATAGGATTAATTGAAAAATAATATAAGATGATATGAAGTAATACTGTTTATAATGGGTCTTATTTTCCTTCTTCCCAGTTAGTGAAGATCCTCCGCGTCCTCCTGATGACTCTCCCTTGCAAATGGAAATGTCTGGATATATCGCTGCGAGGGGGGACTTTGCAATGGAGTATGACAACTTTGCTGAACTTGATGTAAAAGATATGGACTTTGATTCAACTAGGCATGATGAACAGGAAATCGACAAAGGTATGCACTAATTTTTGCTTCTTCAATCTTCTGCCATGCATTTTCTGTGTCTTTTTTGAACGAGGTTCGCCAGAAGCGAACTCGTTCTTACCGGTATGTTTTTCCTGAGCTGACCTCGAGTATGTAATTCCGACCTTGAATCCTCGTCGAGACCGTGTCCAGTGCCATTATATCTGCCGTCGATGGGTGCCCAAAATGGGTAGGCAAATCCACTTAACGCAACTCAATTCCCATTTCCATATACTACTACATACTTGTAGAATAGGCAGTCATAATAGTTTCAATCAACTTTTAACCAATCATATGCTTGGATTTAGTGGGACTGTTGCAAGAAGTTAGGGAGGACAAATTTTTATTGATATGAATATTGGACTCCTACTTCGTTAATGGCTTTCCCTACCCTTGAATGGCTGGATGTGTCTGTTTCATAAAGTCTGTAAGGAAAACTTTCTCCTTTCTATCTCCTCCTCTCCCTTTTCTTCCTCCTTCTCTTTGCGTGATTGGACGCCTACTGCGTTGCTATAGCCAAATGGCTTTCCTCTCTCTCTTTCTTTCTCCTATTTCTCCTCCTCCCCCTCCTCCTCCTCATATAATGTAAGTAAAAGCCTATTTTGCCAAGTGTCCTCCTCCTCCTCCTCCTCCTCCTCCTCCTCCCCCCCCCCCTCTTTGTTGTATGATTGGACGCCTAATGCGTTGGGCTTTCCCGACCCTGGAAAATGATTTTTTTAAATGGCTTTCCCAGCCCTGGAAAACAAAATTTCCCGCTCAAAGAGAGAACATTATTCACGGATTCCAGATAAGTCATATCCTAAATTATCATTCAGGTATTATAATATGATATTATGATTCGTTCACCAGTTCAAGCTGTTATGTCTTGAGACTATATGCAACTGTCAGGAACAATAAAGGTCTTTCTTCTTCCCCCCCCCTCTCTCTCTCTCTCTCTCAAATATATATTAAATACGTCTGGTTTATTATTTTTTATTCAAGCTATATGTTTCAGGATGTGAAAAAGGGCCAACCACTCAATTCCGTTTGCCGTTTTTATTATTGCATAGCTGGTCGAATTTGTATACATTAAATATGCTTTTCTAATCGCATGCGATGATGTGACATCATCCCTGAAAGGGTTCAGATTTGTTGCACCACTTTTCTGTCAAACATTTCGCACGTCCCATCGCACCAGTTTCTGGCTTTACATAGCCTGAAAGACCTGCCCGATTCACGGTCTCTCCTAACCACTAAACTTATCTGTTTGCAGAGCTGAAACTCGCTGTACTGGATGTATACCTCAACTGTCTTCGTGAGAGGCATCGAAGGAAAAAGATAGTCCGAGATTACGGCCTTATTAACCTCAAGAAGGTCCAAGGTACGTTTCCACTTGCATCGGTGTTCATAGGAAGGAAGAGTGTTTTTCACCCTGTTCCGAAAAAACATTTCCCATACCCACTACAATTGTATATTACAGTGGCAGTAGGACACTAGATTTAATAGGATACTAGAAGTTAAAACTCCAAGTATAGTATAATCAAAAAGAAAAAGGACTATTTATTAAATAATTAACCTATAAACTAAGATTTTTTTAATGGGTCTCATGATAAGACATTGAGCTCAATGAAATTTATTTCTAAAAACTGTATATAATATAACCATTCGTACACTATGGATCGCCTATGCCACTGTTCAATGGCAGTGACTCAAAATTGCAGAAGAAATACAAATATGCTTTTAAATTGATTGATCTACATTTATAATAT
Organism: Sthenelais limicola; assembly: GCA_942159475.1. NCBI lineage: Eukaryota > Metazoa > Annelida > Polychaeta > Phyllodocida > Sigalionidae > Sthenelais > Sthenelais limicola. Next base: position 68,935,948 of record OW804098.1, read on the forward strand.
ATTTTACATTTGTCAAAGTTCCATATATTTTTTTCCATTTCTAGAATCTGGGAGTAAGCTGAAATTATGGGTTAACATTTCAAACCAATAAGTAAAAAATCGTTATGAAAGATTATGAAAACTGTACAGGCACATTACATTGCAGAAATAGCTCCGATCTTTGTTATATTACTGAAGAAATATTTTATTTGTGATTTTTCAGTGTGTAACCGTCCTTACGAAAAGGCATTTGAAACCAAGTTCGACTCACTGAAATCACTTTGTAAACTGTTACCACCTATCGACTACGATAAATATATGGAATCACTGTTATGTAAGTAAAGTCTTGTATCCCAAATCGACGGATCAAATTTAATTCTTTTGAATGTTGTTACCCTTATTTTATTAACTGTGTTCCCTCTCTCCCGAAGTTCAAGCCTATTACTATCGATATTAAATTTCGTTGCATCGTCTGATAATATGTTTCCAGTTTTAATAGTATAACATGAAAACTTCAATCCAATATATTTCAGTTGAGCACGACCTAAGATCTGATATAAAAAGGTTACAGGAATATAGGGAACAAGGGCTGACTACATTACATTCCGGCAGGCTCTATGATAAGCTTAAAATAAATCGAGACGAACATAGCACTAAACGGAACCTACTCTCTGATATTATAAACCATGTGAAGGTGGGTATCTAATCCATTATTTATAATCCGTGCTATTGAGGAGGGTATGGGTTAAACTGGTTTAATATTAGAATGGAAACCTTCCTTTCTGAAATCACTATATTAAGCTGTAGAGGAACTTTGAAGGCCCTACCTTACGTAACAGAAATCGGAGCAAAGCTCATTGTTTGTGTCTTGGGCAGGTCCTCTGAAAGATGTATAAGTATATGTTCACGCTACACATTTTTTAAATTCTGCTAATGTAGTCGAAAAATGACAAATACTAGATATATCCTATAACTGTGGATACGGTTATGTTGCATATGTATTTTAATCAACATTTTACCTAAAATTTTGGCTATTTGAAAGTATTTGTGGGTGAGAATTTTCAAGTTTCGTACATTTTTCTGTATCCTGCCCATTTTCTGTGTCCTGCCCCTGTGCTGATAACATCTGGCCATCATCTGGCCTCATCTCACTCCACCTCTCACTTAGGCCCCCCACCCCCAAAAATAGGTGTTTCCAACTTATCTGACTGAAAACTAGGTAGTGTGTTTTTTTCTTCTTTTTTTTTTTTAGAAAAACCACCTTTCAGAATTTAAAAGAATGTATTTATAACCATATTTGTTTTAAACAAGGGAAATGTGACACATCAGTATAGTATGTGAACTTTTACCAATTACAACATCTTTCGAATAGCTTTAGGCTGTTGGTACAATTGCAATTATTGTCTTGAAAGTGTGGAATGGGTACCACATAGTCTAGTGGGCTCATTTACTGTGACACATCAGTATAGAGTGGTGAAGAAATGTCAGTCTTTCTTTGATTAATAAAATAGGGTCGGCAGCTGGGTGAGTCAATTTTATTCAGAGTATTTATCCCCAGTTGATCACAAATAGATAAGACTGATTGGTTTGTCCTGGCATGACCAATTGTCTGTCCTAGGATCCAATCAGTAACAAGGTTACACAAAATAATAAATGAATATGAGGCTAGAATCACGAGCCTTTGACTCGTCCAATCCTAAATCGACACTCCATCTTCCAGTCCAGGCCACTGGCCTAATACTGGCGAAAATAAACAATGGGTCAAATCTCAGGATTACTGCAGTTTTTAGGCAAGAAATGTTGCGAAAATGTTGCTGATGTTCATGATGAATATATTTTATGATATGGAATTAATATATATGAGTTATTATATGCGCATTCCATATGAGAGGTGCTATAAAAGTGGGGTGCTTTAAAAATATTCATATAGTACGCGTACCATAAAAATGTACTGTATTTCACCGATAGAACGCCCAGGCATTTATTTTTTTCAGCTCACTCTTACCCCTGGCGCTTATACGGGGCAGGCGTTTATTGTTTTATGTTAATGAATACCCATTCTATAACAGTGAGATGTCCCTTCTTAGAAGCTTATTAAGCACACTCTCCTTTTTATGAGGGACAGATTAGCTCAACTGAACAACCATATCTAACTATCTAACTGGTCTGGACCTCATATTGTAGTCTATCGATATACTGACGGCTGGAGGGCATGATCGCACGTGCGTTTGTTGACTGATCCATATATGGCATGCGCTCTCCATATATGGCATGCGCTCTCCATATATGGCCAACCCATATGCCCGCGCATGCGCAGCCGTCTCACGCCGAATCGGGCAAGATGGCGGCCATACCGTAACCAGACACGAAAATTAAACTGCTTTCTGAGCGATTCGAATGTCTTAACACAATAATCATTGCATATGAGGTTGAAAACAAGGTTAGATTAAACGTTCAGGCATTTGTATTCAGTCGATGGTTCATCATTACCGCTTCGGTAGTGTCCCAGATCCCGACCCAGATTTTGACGCGCATGCGCAAACCAATTCCACTCGTCTTGGCCGGCCAGGGCCCGCTCGAAGCGTGTGGAATCGTGAAAGATGTGAAAAATATACTGGTTTGATTATACAAATAAAGAGGTTGGTCATATTTCATTGATATGCTTCGTTTCGATCGATTTCCAAGCCTTTGTCAGTTGTGTTTGCCTTGAGAACGTCTCCATGTCCGCCCAGGCTTAGCGAAAACATGGCCATGTTAGCCTACCTACCAGCCGAGGAAATTAAACTGCTTTCTGAGCGCTTTGAATGATTATACACAATAATCCTGGCATATGAGGTTGAAAACAAGGTTAGATTAAACGTTCAAGCATTTATATTCAGTCGTTGGTTAATCATTACGGCTTTCGTAGTATCCACGAGCATAGGCCGGGGCTCTAATGACACGGTGGACATAAGGGTCCGCCAGCACGAAGGTCCATCGTGCCGGGAGAAGGCCCGCCACGGCGTGTACAGCGACAAAGCCCGGCAACACAACCGCCTAACCATAGGTAGACACGCGCATGCGCATGGGCCAAAAGCAAACAAACATGGCGTCAGAAGCATGGTTCCGAAGAGGTGGAGGTGGTGGAATCGGGATATTTCCACCAAAGGAATATCGCCACACGTTAATATGTTCATAAACTATTGTTGGGATAGTATTTGAAGTCGACAGGACTGATTTATGCAGATTATACGGATATTATTGTGTCAGTGACCAGAAACAGATCAGAAACATGGCGGCATCATGTGCGATCGGTGAAATCGTAATAAAAAGGTTGGTTAGATTTAATTCGACAAGCTTAGATTAGAAGTTCATATATTTATTTTCAGCCGATGGTTAATCATTTCACATTCTGTCGAACTAACATCAACAGGCTTGTGTGTCTGCGTTCAAATCAACTACCGTACATAATTCTGTTAGGAACATCATGTTAAAAAATGAACAAATATGGTTGGAATCATGAGAAATCTGCTAATATATAGGCTAGTATCACTCAATATAAACTCTTATGAGCCACGTTGAATGATATGTCATGTTGATTTGACTATACATGAACTTAGAATCTGTGATATTGTGTAATTATTGCAAGGTTCGATTCACATAGGCCTAGGCTATAACGACGAACATCATGGCTTTACATCCTTTCAAAATTATTTATTTCTATATTATAACCTTGATATTATTGTTCAGGAACTATTCAGCACGATACAAAAGTATATTGAGATTGTTTGTTTTAAATCCCATTTATGTATGATTATTTGATTACTGAATAAAAATTCTTATATATATCAAGAGTCAAAAATGTTTTTCTCTATGAGAAATTTCATTCATAAGTTTGGTAGAATGTGATTATATCTGTTAAAAATAATCCTGATCAGCTGTAAATAGCAGTAGGTCATCAAAATTATTCACAGATTCCAGACACAGTGGAGGGGGGATGTTTAGAATGGCTTCCATACGATATTGGATCTTATGTACTGTTTATGAGAATATTATAGTATTTACTTTAATGTTGTCACATTTATATAGCTCAAAGAAAGAAAATTAATAAGGTTTGGAAAGCTGTTTGGTCAGCAAGGATATATCATTATTTGGGAACTAGTTCAAGCATTATAATAAAATTATTATTTTAGTATTCTCCATTGATTTCATGATTCTAGACTATTTTGACTTTTCAATTGACTATTTGACTTTTCTGACTTTATGGTTGACTGTTAAACCGTAGCTGATGGCATAAATCTGTCCCGATAGGATCGTGAGATCCACTAAAACTGTTATAGTTATGACTGTCGACTTCTGACTTGTATTAGGGTAACAACAGGAAGAAATGCAATCTAATTATCGGGACCCGGCGTTCATTATTTATTTCATGACGTTCAATGACCCGGTGCTTTTTCAGGGCAGGCGTTTATTTGGGACCCAGCGTTCTATCGGTGCAATACGGTAGTTGTCTAAAAATCGGTAATCCACCCTTGATTCTGGTACTATGATCATACAAATTTTTGGACTTTACAACTGTCTTTTTGGACTTTACAACTGACTTTTACCACTGACTTTTTATGACTTTAAGATTGACTTTTTCAACCGACTTTTACCACTGACTTTTATGACTGACTTTTTCAACTCTACAACTGTCTTTTTAAATTAAAGGTTCAATAGTCAAGCAATACATAGTGAATTGAAACTATAACTATCTCTGCCATACCTGACAGATATCGATAGTTATCATAGTATTGTTATACCGCTAGGTGGCGCAGCACTCACTAGGCCATAGTAATAAAGTATGAGTGATGGGTACAACTGGCTTGAAAGTGTGTTCATTGTAGCTCTCCAGAATCTTGGATATAATTTAGGAACATTTATAGATTACACCAACACAGTGGTGTAACAGTATGTATCTGTTTTATGTTTGCTTTTTGATATAATATGATAGTGGCATTGTCTACGTTAAAACTAAATAGTGTAGAGCCACCATGTGGATGTGGGGTGGCCAAGTGGTCTAAAGCACACCCAGTGGCATGGATATGTTATGGATTCGAACCCAGGCGCGGCTACAGTTTCACCTCCTATCCCCATATACTAGAGGAAAACCACCATTGTGGTGATCTATTCCTGGTAAAAAATGTAGGAAAAAAACACATTTACCCTTTAGAAACTATTTTGATTAATATGACTTCCCACATATACCAAGAATACTCTCCATGAATCTATTAAGATTTTTATAATTGTATCTTAGGATGAAGCAGCCTGTCAACAGTGGCTTCAGAGACAAGCTGTTTTGGAGACTATTTCTAAAGGCATTCCTGTTCCCTTACCCAACGCTCGTAAGTTAAATTCTGCATTCTTATTTGTTAATTCAGATTTAATTGCAGCCCAACACATCTTTTTCTTTCATGAATTCATTAAAGCTAATGTGTTTTCATTATTACTCATTTGCCGAATATACGTAAGATATCTAACTTTATCATACAAGGTTTATCTCAAATATTATATTGAATATTATTGTTTAATATTTTAGATATTATTGTTTACCATTTCTGCGTTATTGTTTAATAAACTTTAATAACACAATAAAATGGGAAAACTACCAATACTTACGATATAAGGTTTATAATCTATCCATCAAGACCATAGGAATTATACATAAGAGTACTGATTCAGGGCCACAAACGAACTAACAATACTTTTGATACAAAAATTGACTAAGATACTCGTGAATCCTCAAAATGCGTATCTGACATCACTTTGTGACATGTAGCTTGTCCCACTGTATTATATTATATTAGCTTATCTTATCTTAGTATATTAGTTTACTATAACTTACATTCAACATTTATTGTATTTTATTTAACTTCACTTCTTCTGATAGGGACCCTCTGGTAGAGCTAGGGTTTCATAGAAGAGAGAAATTACTTTATTATTGTTACATAGATGTACACTTCCGGAAATAAACATTATACATACATACATACATACATACATACATACATACATACATACATACATACATACATACATACATACATACATACATACATACAAACAATATGTACCTAGTCCAGGAACTAGGTGAAATGCTTCTTAAGTTAGCCCTAATTATAGCACCGTTTCCTATAAAACTGTGGTCAATATTATCCCGTTTCTGAGTAAAAATTAATATTTTACAGCTCGCAGATCCGCACCACCCCTTGATATTGCCAGTTTACCTGGTTATGATTCTCTCTGTGAAAAGGAACGAGAGGTAAGTGAGCGATTCTATAAACTATTCAGTAACTTTGGAATTATTTATGTACCGCGTCGTACTGAACATCATTAGTAATGCTTGAAATGTCTTGCTTATACTATTTTTTAATCCCTGGATGAGAACGGAATGGTTCCTAACCATGATTGTTTTTTATTCTTTTTCGTATATGTGTATTCACCTGGAATAATGTCTATGTGGGTCAGATCACCTAGAAATGTACAAATAATAAGTTTATTTTGTAATGCATTGATACAAAAATTCTTTGCAGATATGTTGAACCGTATTTAGAACATTATTTTCGTGTTAAATCTGGGATATTTAAGAGGATTGTTGAAGGCGGATTGTACATTTTCTGGTGACTTCACCCTTGTGATGTAATCTGATCACTATCATTCACTCGCTCCATGCAATTTTCTTTTCAGCTATGCTCAAACGTGCGATTGGTTCCCCTTGCATATCGGGAATTTAGGGACTTGCTGATTTCCGAAAGCAACAAACATGGCTACCTGCGTCTGGCCCAAGCTAGAAATATGATTAAAATTGATGTAAACAAAACTAGGAAAATTTATGACTTCATGGTCAGTGAAGGTCATATAAAGAAAGAACCAGCTTAGATCTTAGTTAATTCATTGATGAATGGATGTAATTATTGCATTTAAAAATGAATATAATAATATCGCAAATAAATAATGACAAACACATTTAGAGTTTTTTTTAATTTTGTTTTAATAACAAATCTTTATTTTGGCATGAATACATTGCATACACGTAATTCCAGGATAGACATTTTCATTCTTTTTTCTTCCCCTTCCAGATCATTATTTTACCATCAATTTCCCGATGTAGACAAATTAATATATAATTCGGTTTGATTGGTATCAAGACTTTCACCCTAGGAAATCAAGCCAAGCATTACTCCCAGCCATTTTCCCCTCTATTAATTTTGCACTAATCGTAGAATTTCTTTCCGGATATCATAACAGGTATTAAACCTGGAAAATATAGTCATAAGAGCAATACGTGTTGGATGTACATAAATTATATATTAATTTACTATTACCTTTTAAGTTGCTTCCACATTGCGACGATACGCATCCTTTTCTAGTTCTTATCTTCATCAATGCTGAATTCGTAATCCCCAATGGCATTTTGGTTCCTATATCAACTTAAATATTCCATAAAATTGGTCAATCCTATTGACATGCGTGTCATCGAATTGTAGCACTAAAGACCGAAAGAACTCCTGGTCCAAAGAAATCGATAAAGACGTTCAAGGCAGTCCCTAAGGAACGTAGCTTTCCGATTGGCGTGATGTATTGATGGACTCCTGCAAAACATTCGATGAAGCTGGACAGATTTCCTAATCAGCTTTAATAATGGAAATATTATTCAAGTACTTCGCGTTGCGCAGCCCCAAGTCTTAAACAAACTGCATCCCTGGTCTTTAAAATCTTCAAAAGAATTCCAATAGCATTACTATCGACAAAGGAATATTTTCTTAGTGGAACCACATCAGGTGCCACAATATCAAGCAAGAAGTCCTCTGTCACCATTTTACCAACCGTTCGACCGATCTGAGGTGGACTGTGATTGACAGGTGCTGATTGCTGAGCAACAGCAAGCCCAACAGTAGACCTAGTTAATTTACATGGGTATGATGGTTATAAAGAATACCAAGAAATTAAAATGATAGACCTCTGTTCAGGGTTCTTTCAAGCAACATTTGACAGCATAGAGCATGCAAAATTGGGTGGGTTTGGGGGTATGGTCCCCTGGGAAGTTTTGTAGTACAATGAGTGCTGTTTTAGTGCATTCTACTAATTTTAGAGAGATGCACATACAAAATTTCTGACTTTAAATGTCATTAAAACCCAAAATCATAATTACTTTTACAAACCTTTTACTGACCTCAGGAACCCTGAATAGGACAGTATATGTGATGTGTCACAGAGAAATGAGTCACAAGTCCCAAAAAATAAATTTTGAGATATAAGCATATTATATCTGAAAAAATGAGATCATGCCAATTCTAAAATTAATCTCTGGATGGACAATTACTAGTAAAGTATCTAAATATACTCTATAAGATGAGCTTCAAAGTGCATAGATATATTTAATACACAATCTTGTGCGCCCGAAAAACGTTACATTAAGTTCATACTAATTGTAAATAGATAGATCAACTGTTTACTTAATACTTGTTTATTACGCCAATATAAATAGTAGATGCGATGATATACCTTATAGGGGGCCCCCACTATCGGCAAGTAGCGGCGAATAGTGCGGCTCTAATGGTAATGCTATTTTATTTTTTTTTAATAAATTTTATTGACAAAACTTCACACAGTGATAATTCTCATTTGTCGAACGCTACTTGCCGATAGCGGCCGTCATTGGCCGAAGAATCAAAACGTTTTGATTTCTAAGGCCAATAGATTGTCATTGGCCGCTATTTGCCACAGGGGAATAGCTCATTACCAATTGCGTTACCAGTAGATTTTCTATTAGCCTCTACTTGCCGGTCATTGGGCGTTAATCTATTGGCAACTCCATTGGCCACCACTTGCCGATAGTGGAGGCCCCCTATTAAGTTCAGAAAAATCCTGGTTAGTATGAACATATATATATAGTTTTGTTTGATTTGTTATTTGCATATATCATGGTAGATTGTGCACGAATTGTTATATAAGTGAGACGTGCACATTGTTACTATCAAGCTCTGGGTCTCATGAGGGAAGGGTCTAGAAAAGCGTACAGGCACCAGTGAGATGTTTGTTCTAACTTCTATGCTTCCTAGGCTGTCATTGTTCATATAGCTGTGGCTAAACTGTCCCATCCCGCCCCCCCCCCCCCCACCCCCCACCCCTTTGATTTGAAAAATATCTTTATTCAGGACTAAAGATATTACATCCCTGATGCTATTGTCAGAATTGCCTGATGTTACAAAAAAACTGTTACAATACTCTAGAACATATTCCGCGAGATGACAATGCAGAAGTAAATAGTGATATGAAGAGATAATTTTGATAGTATAAATGATACACCACTTAAAGGAATGTACTCAATTAAGTAAAGACAATATTTCAAAGACATGATAAGAACTGCCTTCAAATATTGATTTGCGGGCATACATATAATATCAATGCAAACAATAGTACTGCAGGTTTTAACCTAGGCAGTGATAGCATGACAAAAAAAAACATTTGTTAAAAACATAAGAAGAGCGTTGTGCTCTATCAGAAATCCGTTGGGTATTGCATATTTATGTCACAGAAACGAGTAACATAACATCAGCACTTGTACTTTCGTTCAAGGTATAAAATTGGAGAAACAATCCAACAAAGCGATCAGGTCAATCTATTGCATATATATGGAAGTCTGTACACGGATATGTAAAAAAGACAGTCAAACTCTCACAAGCATGCAACCAAAAGAGACAAAAAGAGGTTGCTCAAATGAACTCAAAAAAGATGGAAGCTTCCGCTGCCACTCTGTTAAGGTGTTCGCGCTGACTGGCACCTGCAAAAACGGTGATAAAAAAGAGAGATTATTGCTAATGTAAGGTATAAGTTAGCGTGCAGAGTTAGCATGCAGAGTTAGCTTGCAGTGTTAGCTTGCAGAGTCCTGAAAGATATCAGACTGGTCAAATAGTGGAAGAATGGAGTGCAGAGCCATGAGAACATCACAGCTCTGCACTGTCAAAGCTTGATTCATTGGGAAGTGGGTTCTGTGTAGAGTGAGGCAGACAACATAATAACAAAATAATAACAAGATTATTGTACAGATGTCTGCAGACAATTTACATGATAATCCCTGTAAACTCAAAGCTTCTTTAGGTTGTTGTGAGTGCCTGCACAAAGTTGCGAGGGAGGTCCACAGGAGGAATTTCCTAGTTAGTTGAATCTCATTCTTTTCCCCATACCAGTAGAGAGCACTAGGTGGAAGAAAGGGGACCCGTCATTTGTTGTTATGGATTGGTCCTCCGGCCCTACGGTCCACATTGGGTCACCTAGTCGAGACCAGGTAATTCAAGGATTGGTATGATACCAATACAGGACCTTCTTTTTAAGTGTGTAGGGGTGGGGGATCTCGGCCACTTGATATATATGTGGTTTTGGATAGAAAGATGGAGTCTCCCTTCAGAGCTTATATTCATGGACCTGCCCCCCTTAGATGGACCCCACACCACTCCCATATACCATATAACCTCCAATAATTGCTGGAATTCCAATTATGGCCGCGGATCTACCGCCAGGATTCTAATAGGTGCCGGTTGTGTATATGGTAGTGATAGCTCCTCTGATCTAGCTAATGTACTACTGTCATGGATATCAGGTTAGTCTCTGCTTTTCTCTCAATACAGTTTTCAATGGCTATCCAATACTACCTTTATCTTATATGTCTGTAATAAAACAAAATATCCTGGATATGTTTTCAGACTAATTTTTAATAGTTGCCAGGATTCTAATAACTGCCGGGGGGCTCTAATAACTTATTGGAGGTTATACGGCATGCATAATTTAGTTTACTACTGCCCCAGGTGCTGCCAAGTGCACTATTTAGTATACTACTGCCCCAAAGTGGTTCCATGTGCATTATTTAGTATACTACTACCCCAAAGGGGTGCCATGTACATATACAGATTAACTAACAAGTTGGTTGAAGGAGCGTGACTGAAACCAATGAGTTAACAGATTTATTATACATGCTTTCAATCGTGAAAATAGAAAACAATCAAGTCATAAATTTGAATTTTACCAATAATCTTAGTAAAAAAAACAGATTGGTTACCATGACAACCCCACGTAAATCACTAGTGAAATATGCACCATGAGTAAATCACTCCAGAGACGTTGTTTTCAGAGCAATGCGTGTATAATAAAATTTCTTATACTACTACCCCATGTGCATAATTTAGTATACTACTACCCCAAAGTGGTCCCATGTACATAATTTAGTATACTACTACCCCATGTGTATAATTTAGTATACTACTACCCCAAAGTGGTCCCATGTGCATAATTTAGTATACTACTACCCCATGTGCATAATTTAGTATACTACTACCCCAAAGTGGTCCCATGTACATAATATAGTATACTACTACCCCAAAGTGGTCCCATGTACATAATTTAGTATACTACTACCCCAAAGTGGTCCCATGTACATTATTTAGTATACTACTACCCCAAAGTGGTCCCATGTGCATAATTTAGTATACTACTACCCAAAAGTGGTCCCATGTACATTATTTAGTATACTACTACCCCAAAGAGGTCACATGTGCATAATTTAGTATACTACTACCCCAAAGTGGTCACATGTACATAATTTAGTATACTACTACCCCAAAATGGTCACATGTACCTAATTTAGTACACTACTACCCCAAAGTGGTCACATGTACATAATTTAGTATACTACTACCCCAAAATGGTCACATGTACCTAATTTAGTACACTACTACCCCAAAGTGGTCCCATGTGCATAATTTAGTATACTACTACCCCATGTGCATAATTTAGTATACTACTACCCAAAAGTGGTCCCATGTGCATAATTTAGTATACTACAACCCCAAAGTGGTCCCATGTACATAATTTAGTATACTACTACCCCAAAGTGGTCCCATGTACATAATTTAGTATACTACTACCCCAAAGTGGTCACATGTACCTAATTTAGTATACTACTACCCCATGTACATAATTTAGTATACTACTACCCCAAAGTGGTCACATGTACATAATTTAGTATACTACTACCCCATGTACATAATTTAGTATACTACTACCCCATGTACATAATTTAGTATACTACTACCCCAAAGTGGTCCCATGTACATAATTTAGTATACTACTACCCCATGAACATAATTTAGTATACTACTACCCCAAAGTGGTCCCATGTACATAATTTATTATACTTCTACCCTATGTACATAATTTAGTATACAACCCCAAAGTCGTCACATGTACATAATATAGTATACTACTTCCCCAAAGTGGTCCCATGTGCATTATTTAGTATACTACTACCCCAAAGTGGTCCCACATACATAATTTAGTATACTACTACCCCAAAGTGGTCCCATGTACATAATTTATTATACTTCTACCCTATGTACATAATTTAGTATACTACCCCAAAGTCGTCACATGTACATAATATAGTATACTACTTCCCCAAAGTGGTCCCATGTACATTATTTAGTATACTACTACCCCAAAGTGGTCCCACATACATAATTTAGTATACTACTACCCCAAAGTGGTCCCATGTACATAATTTAGTATACTACTACCCCAATGTGGTCCCATGTGAATAATTTAGTATACTACTACCCAAAAGTGGTCTCATGTACATTATTTAGTATACTACTACCCCAAAGAGGTCACATGTGCATAATTTAGTAAACTACTACCCCAAAGTGGTCACATGTACATAATTTAGTATACTACTACCCCAAAATGGTCACATGTACCTAATTTAGTACACTACTACCCCAAAGTGGTCCCATGTGCATAATTTAGTATACTACTACCCCAAAATGGTCACATGTACATAGTTTAGTATACTACTACCCCAAAGTGGTCACATGTACATAATTTAGTATACTACTACCCCAAAGTGGTCCCATGTACATAATTTAGTATACTACTACCCCATGTGCATAATTTGGTATACTACTACCCCAAAGTGGTCACATGTACATACTTTAGTATACTACTACCCCAAAGTGGTCCCATGTACATAATTTAGTATACTACTACCCCAAAGTGGTCACATGTACATAATTTAGTATACTACTACCCCATGTACATAATTTAGTATACTACTACCCTATGTACATAATTTAGTATACTACTAGCCCAAAGTGGTCCCATGTACATAATTTAGTATACTACTACCCCAATGTGGTCCCATGTACATAATTTAGTATACTACTACCCCATGTACATAATTTAGTATACTACTACCCTATGTACATAATTTAGTATACTACTACCCCAAAGTGGTCACATGTACATAATTTAGTATACTACTACCCCATGTACATAATTTAGTATACTACTACCCTATGTACATAATTTAGTATACTACTACCCCAAAGTGGTCCCATGTACATAATTTAGTATACTACTACCCCAAAGTGGTCCCATGTACATTATTTAGTATACTACTACCCCAAAGTGGTCCCATGTACATAATTTAGTATACTACTACCCCATATGCATAATTTAGTATACTACTACCCAAAAGTGGTCCCATGTACATAATTTAGTATACTACTACCCCAAAGTGGTCACATGTACATAATTTAGTATACTACTACCCCATGTACATAATTTAGTATACTACTACCCCAAAGTGGTCCCACGTTCATAATTTAGTATACTACTACCCCAAAGTGGTCCCATGTACATAATTTAGTATACTACTACCCCAAAGTGGTCCCATGTACATAATTTAGTATACTACTACCCCAAAGTCGTCACATGTACCTAATTTAGTACACTACTACCCCAAAGTGGTCCCATGTACATAATTTAGTATACTACTACCCCAAAGTGGTCACATGTACCTAATTTAGTATACTACTACCCCATGTACATAATTTAGTATACTACTACCCCAAAGTGGTCACATGTACATAATTTAGTATACTACTACCCCATGTACATAATTTAGTATACTACTACCCCAAAGTGGTCCCATGTACATAATTTAGTATACTACTACCCCAAAGTGGTCCCATGTACATAATTTAGTATACTACTACCCCATGTACATAATTTAGTATACTACTACCCCAATGTGGTCCCATGTGCATAATTTAGTATACTACTACCCAAAAGTGGTCCCATGTACATTATTTAGTATACTACTACCCCAAAGAGGTCACATGTGCATAATTTAGTATACTACTACCCCAAAGTGGTCACATGTACATAATTTAGTATACTACTACCCCAAAATGGTCACATGTACCTAATTTAGTACACTACTACCCCAAAGTGGTCCCATGTACATAATTTAGTATACTACTACCCCAAAGTGGTCACATGTACCTAATTTAGTACACTACTACCCCAAAGTGGTCCCATGTGCATAATTTAGTATACTACTACCCCAAAATGGTCACATGTACATAGTTTAGTATACTACTACCCCAAAGTGGTCACATGTACATAATTTAGTATACTACTACCCCAAAGTGGTCACATGTACATAATTTAGTATACTACTACCCCATGAACATAATTTAGTATACTACTACCCCAAAGTGGTCCCATGTACATAATTTATTATACTTCTACCCTATGTACATAATTTAGTATACTACTACCCCAAAGTCGTCACATGTACATAATATAGTATACTACTTCCCCAAAGTGGTCCCATGTGCATTCTTTAGTATACTACTACCCCAAAGTGGTCCCACGTACATAATTTAGTATACTACTACCCCAAAGTGGTCCCATGTACATAATTTAGTATACTACTACTCCAATGTGGTCCCATGTGCATAATTTAGTATACTACTACCCAAAAGTGGTCCCATGTACATTATTTAGTATACTACTACCCCAAAGAGGTCAGATGTGCATAATTTAGTATACTACTACCCCAAAGTGGTCACATGTACATAATTTAGTATATTACTACCCCAAAATGGTCACATGTACCTAATTTAGTACACTACTACCCCAAAGTGGTCCCATGTACATAATTTAGTATACTACTACCCCAAAGTGGTCACATGTACCTAATTTAGTACACTACTACCCCAAAGTGGTCCCATGTGCATAATTTAGTATACTACTACCCCAAAATGGTCACATGTACATAGTTTAGTATACTACTACCCCAAAGTGGTCACATGTACATAATTTAGTATACTACTACCCCAAAGTGGTCACATGTACATAATTTAGTATACTACTACCCCATGAACATAATTTTGTATACTACTACCCCAAAGTGGTCCCATGTACATAATTTATTATACTTCTACCCTATGTACATAATTTAGTATACTACTACCCCAAAGTCGTCACATGTACATAATATAGTATACTACTTCCCCAAAGTGGTCCCATGTGCATTCTTTAGTATACTACTACCCCAAAGTGGTCACATGTACATAATTTAGTATACTACTACCCCAAAGTGGTCACATGTACATAATTTAGTATACTACTACCCCATGTACATAATTTAGTATACTACTACCCCAAAGTGGTCCCACGTACATAATTTAGTATACTACTACACCAAAGTGGTCCCATGTACATAATTTAGTATACTACTACTCCAATGTGGTCCCATGTGCATAATTTAGTATACTACTACCCAAAAGTGGTCCCATGTACATTATTTAGTATACTACTACCCCAAAGAGGTCAGATGTGCATAATTTAGTATACTACTACCCCAAAGTGGTCACATGTACATAATTTAGTATACTACTATCCCAAAATGGTCACATGTACCTAATTTAGTACACTACTACCCCAAAGTGGTCCCATGTGCATAATTTAGTATACTACTACCCCAAAATGGTCACATGTACATAGTTTAGTATACTACTACCCCAAAGTGGTCACATGTACATAATTTAGTATACTACTACCCCAAAGTGGTCCCATGTACATAATTTAGTATACTACTACCCCATGTGCATAATTTGGTATACTACTACCCCAAAGTGGTCACATGTACATAATTTAGTATACTACTACCCCAAAGTGGTCCCATGTACATAATTTAGTATACTACTACCCCAAAGTGGTCCCATGTACATTATTTAGTATACTACTACCCCAAAGTGGTCCCATGTACATAATTTAGTATACTACTACCCCATATGCATAATTTAGTATACTACTACCCAAAAGTGGTCCCATGTACATAATTTAGTATACTACTACCCCAAAGTGGTCACATGTACATAATTTAGTATACTACTACCCCATGTACATAATTTAGTATACTACTACCCCAAAGTGGTCCCACGTACATAATTTAGTATACTACTACCCCAAAGTGGTCCCATGTACATAATTTAGTATACTACTACCCCAATGTGGTCCCATGTGCATAATTTAGTATACTACTACCCCAAAGTGGTCACATGTACATAATTTAGTATACTACTACCCCAAAATGATCACATGTACCTAATTTAGTACACTACTACCCCAAAGTGGTCACATGTACATAATTTAGTATACTACTACCCCAAAGTGGTCACATGTACCTAATTTAGTACACTACTACCCCAAAGTGGTCCCATGTGCATAATTTAGTATACTACTACCCCATGTGCATAATTTAGTATACTACTACCCCAAAGTGGTCCCATGTACATAATTTAGTATACTACTACCCCATGTGCATAATTTAGTATTCTACTACCCCAAAGTGGTCCCATGTACATAATTTAGTATACTACTACCCTATGTGCATAATTTAGTATATACTACTGTTCCTCAACCACCCAACGTTTATCCTTTTATCTTATCCACCCATATATAGGCGTTATTAATTCGCCTAATGTCTTGATACAAACAAATGTACAAACATAACTCAACCCCTATGGTTGAAAAGATTGTATCAATTCTTAAAACTTATGTATTTATAATTTCTGAGTCATTTGACCACCTCTTGTTTTATACATTATTGTTACTCAGCTAACCATCTTGCAAAAATCAACATATCATTTAGAAGACCAACATTTTATAGGGGCGGCCATTAGATCGTTGACGTAATGGTTGATTGTTACCCCTATAAACATGTAACCACAGTGTCCAGTAGGGCTTGAGATCCTCCCAACTCAGGGAGATTGACCCACTGACTCTGCCTTAAATTTGACATAATAAAAGTAACAACAACAACAACAACTACCCCAAAGTGGTCCCATGTACATAATTTAGTATACTACTACCCTATGTACATAATTTAGTATACTACTACCCCAAAGTGGTCCCATGTACATAATTTAGTATACTACTACCCCATATACATAATTTAGTATACTACTACCCCAAAGTGGTCCCATGTACATAATTTAGTATACTTCTACCCTATGTACATAATTTAGTATACTACTACCCAAAAGTGGTCCCATGTACATTATTTAGTATACTACTACCCCAAAGTGGTCCCATGTACATAATTTAGTATATTACTACCCCAATGTGGTCCCATGTGCATAATTTAGTATACTACTACCCCAAAGTGGTCCCATGTGCATTATTTAGTATACTACTACCCCAAAGTGGTCCCACGTACATAATTTAGTATACTACCACCCCAAAGTGGTCCCATGTTCTTATTTTAGTATACTACTACCCCAAAGTGGTCACATGTGCATAATTTAGTACACTACTACCCCAAAGTGGTCCCATGTACATAATTTAGTATACTACTATCCCAAAGTGGTCCCATGTACATTATTTAGTATACTACTACCCCAAAGTGGTCCTGTGTAGCTTATTTAGTATACTACTACCCCAAAGTGGTCCCATGTACATAATTTAGTATACTACTACCCCAAAGTGGTCCCATGTACATAATTTAGTATACTACTACCCCAAAGTGGTCCCCTGTACATAATTTAGTATACTACTACCCCAAAGTGGTCCCATGTACATTATTTAGTATACTACTACCCCAAAGTGGTCCCATGTACATCATTTAGTATACTACTACCCCAAAGTGGTCCCATGTGCATAATTTAGTATACTACTACCCCAAAGTGGTCCCCTGTACATCATTTAGTATACTACTACCCCAAAGTGGTCCCACGTGCATAATTTAGTATACTACTACCCCAAAGTGGTCCTGTGTACCTTATTTAGTATACTACTACCCCAAAGTGGTCCCATGTGCATAATTTAGTATACTACAACCCCAAAGTGGTCACATGTACATAATTTAGTATACTACTACCCCAAAGTGGTCACATGTACATTATTTAGTATACTACTACCCCAAAGTGGTCCTGTGTAGCTTATTTAGTATACTACTACCCCAAAGTGGTCCCATGTGCATAATTTAGTATACTACAACCCCAAAGTGGTCACATGTACATAATTTAGTATACTACTACCCCAAAGTGGTCACATGTACATTATTTAGTATACTACTACCCCATGTACATAATTTAGTATACTACTACCCCAAAGTGGTCCCATGTACTTCTTTTAGTATACTACTACCCCAAAGTGGTCCCATGTACATAATTTAGTATACTACTACCCCAAAGTGGTCACATGTGCATAATTTAGTATACTACTACCCCAAAGTGGTCCCATGTACATTATTTAGTATACTACTACCCTATGTGCATAATTTAGTATACTACTACCCCAAAGTGGTCACATGTACATTATTTAGTATACTACTACCCCAAAGTGGTCACATGTGCATAATTTAGTGTACTACTACCCCAAAGTGGTCCCATGTACATAATTTAGTATACTACTACCCCATAGTGGTCCCATTAGGGAGGTATATACAGAGGGAGTGGAAGCCACGGGCTGATCGTACAGGACCATGATTGTCAGGGTTGTGTTATCGTTATTGTATGCCAGATGGCGCTGCGGTGCTGTTGGATTTAGACAAAGGTTCCTACTACCACTTTTAGCTATATTGTTTAATCATAAATCAGTAAACAACAGTTAAGTTCTTCCATCAGCATGTAATCTTTGACACATTGGTGGCCCAGGTAAATTTGATTGCCTTTTCCCAGCAATACCATTACAGTCACATAGTTAGAAATAGCTTTAACATAGATTGGCTCTTGGATTGGGGTGGGGGTGGGTGGACTTGATTCACAGGGCCACAAGCTGTAGTGGCATTATTCTTAAGTATTGGGATACCACGCATGGAACCTGGCTTCCACTCCCTCTGTATATACCTCCCTGGTCACATGTACATTATTTCGTATACTACTACTACTACTACCCCAAAGTGGTCCCATGTACATAATTTAGTATACTACTACCCCAAAGTGGTCCCATGTATATAATTTAGTATACTACTACCCAAAAGTGGTCACATGTACATAATTTAGTATACTACTGCCCCAAAGTGGTCCCATGTACATAATTTAGTATACTACTATGCCAGGTGCTGCCTCCTGTATTATAAAGCTGGGACCATCTCACACACATACATTACCAACTCAAATTCAAATTCAAATTCAAAAATCCTTTTATTGTTAACTCCACCTCTGTGATGTACGTTTCACTTCTTTGCTCACTGGATCAGCCTTGGGGATTGGTTAAATAGCTAACTTCAGTTTTGAATGATGATGTCTGAAAATGCTATACATATTCTTTTGTATGTTCCAAATTCGTCTGGCATTAAAATATTATTATGTTGAGGGAAAGAATCTTCATAACTGAGCAGTAACATACATTTATAAAGTATAAAGTATAGAAATCCTACCTTAAGAATAAAGTGCAACGACAGTGTTTCAACATGTAGATATTAAATATTAATTTTTTTGCTTTTTATGTTGCTTTTGGAAATATTTTTGTATTTAAGTCTGTTGGGTTTACATATTACTGATAGAACATAATTATTAGGAAGATCCAATTTTGTGCGTTAACAGATATTGCAGCCTGCGTCTTATTTAAAATGTATGTTAAATGTAAATGGCCTTAATAATGATAATGATAATAAATTCTCCCAAAAGGGTAACATTTGTTTTCAGGATGCTATTTCTTTAGAAAAAATAAAATTTGTCGAATCTCTACAATTGTTGGCATAACCTACATATTGCAGGGAATATCAGCATAATGCAGACGAAGTATGGGGAGACTGAGGCAATTTTGTTGATACTTCAGATACTTTATGACGTGGCAGTTAACCTCCAGTCCTACATAGAGTGGATACCTACGTAATTGGTCCCGTCATTACCCTACGTAAAGTCTAAAAACACCCGTTAACGATGGGACTACTTTACCTATAGTGGATACCATACTTTACGGTCCCATTGGTATAACATAGCATAACGCAGCCCAGGTGATGGGGGTCTAAATTTTGAGGCAAAAAAGCGTTACGTAATATATGGATAGTCCCTAATTATAAAAGAATGTATGATTTACATGATTCCTTAAAGTCGAATGGAACCAGATTTGTGGATTATTAGGTAACGAAACCGATATATTATCCTAGCTGGCCTCAAATCTCAATGTAGCAGGCAGGTCAGAGAAACTGGGCCGGAGAATCAGAGGGGATAACCCTTGACTCCTGTCAACACAAACTAGACCGCATCAGTTCATACTGTTCATCGTTTTATAACAAATCCTTACTACTTTTTTTTACAAATCCTTTCTTCTTACTTTATTTTCAATCCTTATATATAATTTCTGATTTTCCTTGCTTGGGTATTTTTTTACAAGCTAATTAGGAGCTGGTGAGGAACTTTTAGGGAGATAACGAATTTGCTAGGGTGTGTTGACACATTTACATCATTACAAAAAAACGCATGTCAGCTTTGCTGATGATACAACTACTATTCTCCAAGGGATCTGGTGTCGATGGTAGAGCTAGCTTGAGTCCCGGAGATGTATAATATTATGTATAGTTAATGAAGCGCCTAGGCTAAGTACAGCATAGGATTGTGTAATAATAAGAGCAGAGGTTTGTCCTGTTTAGACATAATCTTTATTGGGTGAAACATGGGGTTCAATTCAATTCAAGAATTCTTTATTGCATTTGTTCTTAATTACAATATGGTAGTTCGACTGTCTTGATAGACAAGAGTCTAAGAAGTTCTTCCGCCGAGTTCTTCCGCCGATTGAAGGGTTATATATTTATTATATATCATTATATAAATACATGTCAGTGTGCATGCGTACGTATTACCCAATCATCATACATACATTTACATTAATTAACCTTGACCAATAATAAGGAATATTATAAGTGACCACAGGGGGTCGCTTATGTTAACTAATAGGAGAGAAATATGTATATTTCTGACCAACCAGGTGTTACCGATTTGGGTTTAACCCACTTAATTATCGGGTAGGTCCAGGTGGACCCCTAGTGATTACCTAACTATAGTTACCGAGACTTAATTCTATGTCAAATGCTTCGACTTCGTTCATATCTTCTGAACTGACGTAGGGAAAAGAATAAGCAATGGTTCAAATAGGGGCATATAATAAATAGTGAATGGAACTCGGTAGTAGTTCCAGTCTCTCTCTAAATATGGGCGAAGTCGCTCGAAATTTACAATCGGCAGCTCTGTGGATTGAGTAAATTTGGCTAAAATAATTAAATACTAGTAACAGGTTTATCTGAATATATTTGGAAATTCGTTAATTAACAAACGATTCGGTTTATTGAATTATATTTTGAACCTCGTTTCGGACTTAGGTTTGGGGTTATTTGAGAGGTTTGTTGAAGTAAAATTGTACATTCTCTGACGATCAGACCCATGCATATAATTATCATATGTGGTTCATATCGTCATGCTCACAAGACCGTTGCAAGTGTACACCAAGTGTTTGTGAGAATGCTCCTTGTGAGAATCGACTATCAAGTGAGTGTGTTTGCTTATCCTACATTTGTAGGCTATTTAGTGTTTAGATCATGGTTTATCGAACTTACTACTGTGCATTTGATTGTGCATTTGTGGTTAGGTAACTTTTGTGGCAGTAGGTATGCAGTCGTCACAATTGGTGTCTGTACCTTTTACTTGGCTCCCAAGACTTGGTTCCTTAGAAGAAAAATTGTTCACTGTGTGTGTACTACATGTAGGGCACTATAGTTTTTATCTGGCCGAGCAAGCTATCATATATGACCGGTTTAAACCAGTCTTAATATTATATCTCTCGCTCAAAACTGCTACGAATTTTACTTTTGACTCAAAGTGCACATGTATGTGTGTATCCAGAGATTATATGGAATTTACACGTCATTATGACGCACAATCGTAGCAACTATAAATAATATTGTAAGTCCCTGTATAGCAATGTCATTTATGCATGGGTGAAGTCGCCAGAAAACGTACAGCTCGCCTTCTCTCAATACAGGGTATTTTGCATCTTAGTGCAATAATTAATAACTTTATGAATATCCACTCAGTTTTACTGAACATTCGATTATAATCTCCAAGAAATATTGATGCGTTCACCCGATGGAATTTAGGAATTTCTCCAAAGCGATATAAAGTATTTTTATTCCAGTAAAAAGTACAGGGAATGGTTAAAAGCTTCTGCAGTGCAGTTCTTCCAGCTCGACCTTAAAACATATATAATATTTCATAATTCACCACATATTATCCAATGGTATGTATTGGTACAATCGACCAATATAAAGATTAACCAAGTCTGTGATGCCTTGCTCCTGCCATCGTAGTGCTAACCCAGAACCGCTGCTTATGATTAATGATATGAAACGTCAGCAAAATATCTATGATTTGAGGTTCTGTATTCAGTAAAATATAAGTTTTCCGTTCCTTGATAAATAATCAATGGTTTTTAAAAAATCAATGAATTAAAGGCGATGGTACCTGGTCAAGTCGGCCCTAAACCGAGTCGGCCCTTGCCAGCTCGGCCCACTTGCGTGCCAGTTCGGCCCACTCCAAAAACCAAGTCGGCCCACACCCAATTAAGGCCAGCTCGGCCGAGGTTCAGAATCCTCTACTCATTTCACTGACTTTTTAGGACCACCAATTTTAGGGTTTGGTTTAGGGTTGGTTTGGTATGGATTAGGGTTGGTGTGATTTTACCGTTTTTAGGCTGTTAGCTCATACGTTTTTTTTATTTCTTGGTCAATATAGAGGCATATATGTTCTGGGCCGAGTTGGTCTACCCTTTGGGCTTTGGGCCGATTTGGTCTACCCTTTGCGCCCACTTGACTCAACTGCCGGGGCCGACTTGGCATTGGGCCTACTTGACAGTAAACCAAAAGTAATCACCCCGGTAATCACCAAGCTAGGCAAAAATCGCAATACTGCCGCGACGTCTGGCATCAGAAGCGAGCGATATCAGGATATCAATTTTTCAATTATTGATGGTGTTTATCGTCTTGACAACGATACCGGTCTATAATAGACTGTTTATGGTGTCGGTTCGCAGGTGTGTTGTTCTAGTCGTAAGGATTGACTATCAGGTGAGATTGTTTATATCCTACCGTATATTAATATTTCCCTGTAAGGTCCATAGCCTACAGGTGTTCTATGGAATTATGCAGCTATGGAATTATGCAGCACATCATTACTACACTAGGCATAGGGCTAGGGTTAGTGATCGAAGCATAATTATTATATGGCTGCTTAATCTCAAAACTGCGATTTCGCCTGCGCTCTGGCAAGAAATTATGCAGCTCATGAAATCAAGCAGCTTAAAGAGATAAACCACTGTTCAACAGGGGAAAAAACTGAAAATAACATTTTGTTTAAACTTTGCCTCATGAAAGAACAAGGTTATGTGAATCAGAAAAGCCAATAAAAACAATATGTCACCGGGTTAGTTTTCATTTCAGGGAGCCCTGAAATTTATGGGTGTTCACTATAGAAGTCTATGAGAAAAGGACAATTTTTATCATTTTTTCAGTATTACAAAAAACTGAAAATAACTTTTTCCTAAAAATCTTTATAGACATAGCTAACATATTGCTTTACCCTTTCAAGCAATAAAAAATGGGGGTCACCGGCTTTTTAAAAAAGTGTTTCAACTGAATTCGCAACCCAATGAGTTAAAAACAGGAATATTCAATATTTTCAAAGCCAAATAATATCTTTCAAAATATGTTGATACCTTGTTCTTTCATGCATGAGGGTGAACCTGTATTGTAGTTATGTTTAAAAGGCATTTCAACTGAAAAATCTTATTCGTCTGTCTGATATCTTGGAAAAACTGAGAAAATATCCATTTTCCCCACAGACTTCAATACTAAACTTTGGTGGTCTCTAAAATGAAAAATGATATGACTAGATCCATTTCTTTTTGCTTTTTATTATCCCCCAACCATGTTCTTTCTCAAGACAAAGTATGAAACAATTATTGTGACTCCCTATTTTTCATGCATTAGTTCCTTGAACTCCCGCCTGCAGCAGTGCATATGACTGTGGTTTATCTCTTTAATTGTTTATAGTGTGTATAGACAAAGTATCTCCCCCCCCCCCCTTACCCCCAGAGGCAGAGCATTGATTGGGGGTCGGGGAATCAAGGCCAGGCTAAATAATTGTACTATTAGTAATTAAGTGCTGCATAATATCATGGGCTGCATAACATTAACTAATACACCGACACTAGGTCCCAGAGGAAGACCACCCAAAGGTGATCTAGCTACTAGTCAGGTTCACTGTGTTCATTTTTTAACTTTCGTTGGCATTTTTTGGAGATTAGTAAAACTATACATTTTTGGAAACATCAGAACGTCCACAATCCAAAAGTGGATGATGTCATTTCCGCCAAAGCCTATTTTGCAAATTATCAATATTTTTGTAAAAAAAAGTGAAAAATATGATTTTAATTAATAAAAAAATTTAAATCATTAGGAGATTAGTAAAACTATACATTTTTGAAAACGTCAGAACGTCAGCAATCCAAAAATGAATGATATCATTTGCGCCGAAGACTATTTTGCAAATTATCAATATTTTTGTAAAAAAAAGTGAAAAATATGATTTTTAATTAATAACAAATTCTAACTCATTAGGAGATTAGTAAAACTATATATTTTTGGAAATGTCAGAACGTCAGCAATCTCAAAATGCATAGTGCTATTTGCACCACAGCATATTTTTGCAATTTATTGATGTTTTTGTAAAAAAAAGTGAAAAATAATATTTTAATGAAAAATAAACATGCAATTCATTTAAAGGTTTCATGTTAAACAGCCTATTCATGATTGTTTCAAATAATTTCAGATGTTCTGAACAACATATCAAAAGTTGGGAAAAATCGGAGCATGGAAAAGTACAAAAATACGCAAAACCAAAAAGGCTGCCACTCAAATTTGGCATCGTTAAGATTGTCTTTCTTTTTTTTCACTTCTTTTAATGTCAGAGTTAATATTATGACCAATATTCAAATATATGACCAAAATAGATCAGGAGGTATGTTGTATGATAAGTTTCAATTGAAAAATCTGCAGGTCTCATCAAATTTATCTCTTTAAATTAACAAAAACTATGAAAATCCGCTTAAACTGGGCTAAATTAATATACTTATTGGTGTCTGTCCCCTGAATAGTCTAGTATTTCCCCTGATACATTGTAGACATGTGGGACTTAAGAATCAATCATCCTGAGACTTGGAGGGAACTTCAGTATCCAAGGGTGACATTCCATTTTTGTCTATTGGTGCAGATCATGCATGTGAACACCTGAACAAGCTAATGAAGGTTCGCTCTGGACTGGTTGGCATTTCTAACAATGCAAATGCTAGACAGTGATTTTTCATGGCTTCACCAGAAATGTCCTGCCTCTCAAGAGAGTTGGATTTGAAGGAGACAACGGATCTTTATGGCAGGTTGATGGTCCTTGCAAGATCCAACCGAGAAATCAACCAGAATTATGCCATAGAAAACTATGAGTTCACTTTAACCCCAAGGGCACTATTTTCCCTGGATGGAGCAATGCTGCCATGCACTGACAAATCAAAGTTAATCAATGCACTGAAAAATTTGACAAGTGTAGATAGCCCACATCAAAATTCTGGATTCCTGCTGTACTGTCCTGTAACTACAGACTCAGTTTATGCAATTCCTACAAATGATTGATATCCAAGTCGCAAGATTGCTCTGGTGGATGGTATAGTAGTTGTCCAGAAGTTAACTAAGTTGTGACAGTAAAGGACCTCAGTGAATGGTTTAATGACCAACTGAGATCTCTAACAAGAGACTTTGATGAGATAATTCTGGTGTTTGACACCTACAGGGCTGATTCCCTAAAGCTTGCCACAAGAGGGAAGAGAAGACAGAGAAAGGATCCAATCCAGTATCAGGTAAAAGATGATACAAGCATCAAAAACATTCCAATGAGTTGATTCCTTTCTCATGACCAAACAAATGCTGACCTTACTGGATATCTTGCTACCATGATCCTCAAATATAACAAAGACTCAAACAAAGTAGTAATTTTTTCTGCCTCAGGATGTACTAAAAGCAACCATCCATTACATTTTGAAGACAGCAACCATGAAGAAGCAGACACATTGTTGATCCACCAGGCAGTGTAGGCATCTCAGAGAAACCCCTTGGACGCACCACTGATGTTCTTCTCCCCAGACACAGATGTATTAATATTAGTTATAGCCAATAATGAACTCTTGCTGTGAAATACATTCATTTCATTGGCATCTGGGGTTGTGAAAATAAAGCCAGGATGGACATGTCTTGGTATGGAACGTGCAAAGGCTTTGCCAGTGTTCCACGCATTCACAGGTTGATATATAATCCAGCGGAAATTGAAGACAGACCCTTCATTTATACATGGAAAACTAGTAGTCTTATTGCATGTTTTCTATAATATCTAATATTAATTTTCTTTGACACCAATGCCAATAATTTGCAACTTTACTGTAATCTTTAACAAATACGGTACCTTAGTTTATATGGGTAATCTTTATGTGGTGACTCCATTTGACCTTAATATCTTACAAGATATCAATGTATAATTAAATCCACCATATATCACTGCATTATTAAGTCCAAATGCCATGAAAATATTAGTTTTGTACCCAGATTTAGAATTTTTTATTAATTAAAAATAATTTTTCACTTTTTTTACAAAAACATTCATAATTTGCAAAAATACGCTTCAGTCCAAATGACATCATCCATTTTAAGATTGCTGACATTCTGACGTTTCCAAAAATATATAGTTTTACTAATCTCTTAATGATTTAGAATTTTTTATTATTTAAAAATCATATTTTTCACTTTTTTTACAAAAACATTGATAATTTGCAAAAATACGCTTTGGTCCAAATGACATCATCCATTTTAAAATTGTTGACGTTCTGACGTTTCCAAAAATATATAGTTTTACTAATCTCTTAATGATTTAGAATTTTTTATTAATTAAAAATCATATTTTTCACTTTTTTAACAAAAATATTGATAATTTGCAAAAATAGACTTCGGCGCAAATGACATCATCCATTTTCTGATTGCTGACGTTCTGACGTTTCCAAAAATGTATAGTTTTACTAATCTCTTAATGATTTAGAATTTTTTATTAATTAAAAATCATATTTTTCACTTTTTTAACAAAAATATTGATAATTTGCAAAAATAGACTTCGGCGCAAATGACATCATCCATTTTCTGATTGCTGACGTTCTGACGTTTCCAAAAATGTATAGTTTTACTAATCTCCAAAAAATGCCAACGAAAATACATAGTGAACCTGACTATACCTAGCTACCTGTCTAAAGATAGGAAATTACTAGAAGCTTAAAAAATCATGTAAACCTGTCCATATGATACACTATACCTTACTTAAGTGTACTATATCACTGGGCGTCTAATATAATGATACAGTTTATGCCTTTATAATGGTGTTTAACCGGAATAATATATATAAAGTACGGGTTCCATTTGACCCCATTTGTTATACCGGACTTTATATCTGTTGTTCATAATCGCTTAGCCGCGTTTTACATGTGACTGGCGTTTAACCTAAAAAATATAAGGGTCAGGTTGTCAGAAAATGTACAATCATCAGCCCTGCACATTTAGTCATTCCTGCTAAATGAGGAGAACAGAATATATGAATACTAGGTATATCTGAAAATGTTAATTAGTATTGCGTTAAATCAAAAGATCTACTCGGTTATGTTGAACCGCAATTTCATTTGTTAATTTGGGTTGTTTAAGATAATTGGTGAGAGCGAATTTGACATTTTCTGATATAGCCATAAAACAATGAAATGCAATTCGACCGCAAGCTATATTTATGTAGTTCTTAGATACATGTAAAGGTTATAAAGTTGATCCTGTTTATGCACTGTCCCATACATATCCCAATATCAGTGCAGCCTGGGTGAAGCAACCTATTTATGTGAGGTCTGCACCCTCTGAGTGAAATAACCATCTATTATTTCAAATTTGGCTCCAGCACACATATAGATCAGGTCGTCAGAAAATGTACAATCGGCATGTCTACACTAATTTGGTAAAGCATTGATTTCCCCTAAAATTTCGGTTAAGTTAAACTGTATTTTGATCCTCTTTTGGGGGCATTTGAGAGGATTGGTGAAGGTGAATTGTAAATTTTCAGGCGACTTTCACCCATATATAATACTCCTTGTAAATTCATAACAAAATGTTGCGAGACGGATGCCGAATATCCATATATTATCGCGACGAAAATAAAAGCTATTAATAGTGATCGTATGGGTGGTAAATCTGTTTATCTTCTTCTCCTCAATACAGGGTGTGTTGCCTTTTAGTGCAATTAATGATATATAAAGAAGCTTAAATATATACCTACTACAATTGTATATCCACTCCATTTCACTGAAATTCAAGATTAGGCCTACGGCAAATCGAGGGGACCGAAATACCATATGCAGTACTTAGACATCAGCAGTTCAGTCGAATTTATGCAAAACGGTATATTTGTGAACACAAAAATATTTATCAATCTCACAAAACAGCATGACAACGAAATTCGATTAATAATAAACTCTATAATGATAGTCCACTCAATAGAAAATGTATCAATTGTTATGACAGTGATATGATAATATGAGAAGATAGCCCCAGAGATTGTCTGTATAGCAGATAGACCATGAAAGTAGTTCAAACAAACAATGTCAAACTACAAGTACTACGATTAACTTAAAAATGAACTACTCACGATTAATGATACGAGAGTTAGGCCCGCAAAATATATTATTATATTACCGAGGTAAACCATATAAAATAGGTATATTATTATAGCACCGAGTTCCATTCAATATTTATTTCATGCCTAGCGTAGAAAAAATGAAATATAAACCTTTGTTTTGGGTTTTGAATCATCGTAAAGTATCTAAAACAGTATCTAAAACAGTATCTAAAAAAACAATTTATACACATACGATAGAAATATTTTTATTACACCCCACTTATCGCACCTCTCAAGTGGAATGCTAAAATTCGATTTTGTTTTCCTTTAAACTTTTCATACTTCATAGCGAAGCTGAACCAAAAATAAAGGTTAACATTTCAATATCCTTCATTGCGAAGGGAATGACACTCGGTACCTTATTGGACTCGATTTCTCGTTCAATAAATATTCAATTACTATATATAACACGTCGTTCCACACGCTCTACCTTCTTGATTATGCACCAACAGTGCCCCAGCTGCCTCTGAATGTTGGTCATTAATGCTTTAGTAGTTAATCTGATCAATAATATTTTCACTGTTACCATTATTGCCAGTACTACGTTATTAAAAAATGCAGACGTCAATGATTGAGGTACCACTCCAGCAAATGTCACCTGTGGGGATTTATGTGTATACATACATGCTGAACAACCCCCATACAAATGGACCACTCCAGTGCCCCATATATCATAGCGAGAGCATCAGTAAGGTCTCTGAGCTTGGCACTCAGGCTCTATTTTACTCCCAATTGTTCATCATTTGCACAAGCACAGACGGACCATTGTCCGTTTTCATGCCTTCGATTCACATTGAGGTGAGTATCGTTATTGTTTCTTATCATTAGCCTATATCTTTATTATGTGATCAATAGTTTGACAATGGTTGTAAATGAATATATCCAAATTATTCCTCCGCAAAGATCAGGCCTATATAATGTCACTCAACATTTAAAAAAATATATATATAAAGCACTATTAATTTCCAAACACATAACTTGATTTCAGAATTTATTCAATAATCATTGCATGCAAATCTTCAAGTTTGAACGCTTCAGGATTTGTTTAGGCAATATATAATGCATTATTTCGCTGGCCCCATCGGTGAAACCTAAATAGCGTAGAGTTTGTCAGAACTGGGTCGGGTAAACAGCGACAGCTATCCAGGCACATTTGTCTATACTATACCCTTGCAGTAGCATACATAATCTAGATTCTCGCTGTCGAACCAAAGACAGTATAGGGTCAAACCTAGATACACCGTGAACCCAGTCTGACCCCAGTTTACCTAGCTTTACCTGAAAGTTCGGTTCAACTGAACTTTCGACTGCGACTCTGCGAATGGAAGGAATAGAGAGAGGCGAGCTGAAGTAAAATATTAAATGGGATTGATTAAAAATAGGTTAATTACTTATATAAATTATTATATATACAATTAAATATCACAATAACAAATGTTAATTAAATCAATAAAATAATCATAATTAAATGAAATTTAAAAAGATAAAATGATTCTTAGGTGAGGGAAGGGGAAGTAACAGTAGAGAAGAAGGGTGGGAGCGGTGGAATTACAAATTCCTGAGTGGTAGCAATGTGCACTGCTCTGTGGGTTGAGCGGTAAAGAGTGGGAGGCGAGGGTAGAGAGAGGAGTGTTGTATCGGTCGCTAGAGTGCAGTAATGATCCGGCATTAAACCCATAGCTTAATGCCACAACCATTCTCAGCTATTATTATGACAAAACAAATCTTAACAAGTTAACTCATAATATATTATGACTTACAGGACTGGATTTATCAATATTCTGCTGCTGTTATATAATGCAAATGAGGACGTTTTTGAAACCCTGTAGCAAAAACAACCAGGCAAAAAATACAAAAAAACAACATTATAACCTATGTAATGTGCCTAGATATTGCCATTGCACCGAACTCCCGAATGGCGATTTTCCAAACTCATTTTCAAACATGAGGCGATGGAGGCTGTTTTCAGCAAAATAGTATATATATGTGATGTGTTGCAGAAAGATGAGTCATTTATCAAAAGATAGATTTTGAGATATCATCATTTTTGGATAGATGAGATTCAGTGGATTCCAACTATGTTAACATTAAGGAAATGTAAAAGGTTTCTATATATCTTTGTTTGATGTTTTTTTTATGTTTGAAAAAAATGGTTTTCAATATTTCTGGATGGACAATTACTAGTAAAGTAGCTAAATATCTCCATAGGATGACCTTAGAAATGCAAGGATATATTAAATACACTGTCTTGAACTTATGTACATGTAATCAAATGACGTAAAGCACCAGATACACCCAAAATGAGAACGGTCCTATTATAAAGATCTTGAGAGGGATCGCTTTATACCGATAGAGCCGAGTATTGAAATAATGTAAACCTTTAGCAGATATAAAGTTGTTGTTGATGTTCTTTATTTTTACACGAGCTTTCGGCCTTACTGGGCCTTCCTCAGGTGGAGTCCTATAAAGAGATCTTGTGAATAAAACACTGTAAAATATATCAATTTTGAGATTGTGACTCATTTTTCTGTAACAAAAATCTTTAAAAGTGTTAATTTGATTTTATGTGCGCAAATTTAAGGCCTTACCATTCTTAAATTCTGGGCATGTTTAGGAGAAACGTCTTAAATCTGCCTGTTGGGAGGCAGTCGCGTAAAGAGAAGCCTATACTCAGTTCCTCATATAGGACAGAATGGGATGCTCTTTCCGAAATGAAAAACTGGTCTTTTTTAGGTCTTAAAAAGTCAAGAAAATGTTCTTAAAATGAAATGATTTTAAATATTCCTAGCTCATATATAGCCGCACGAATCCTGATATGTGAATATTGTTTCTTATTGTCTTACTATAGGAGGAAGACAAGACAAGAACATCATGGAGAGAGACCAAATCCTTTTCCCCCTTTTAATTTTTTCATTTGTGGTCGCCTCATCGAATGCTTCAAAAATCCTTCTTGTACCTTATGGTATGTACAGTCACATTAACATCTACGCAAAGCTTGGAAGTGCCTTAAAAGAGGACGGTCATGATGTCTGGGCTCTTGTAATGGACAAATTCCAAGGAAACGTTGAGAAAAAGGGAATAAATGCGCTCACATACCCGTTACTCCCAGATAACGATCTTCTGGCCCAGGTTGATGTTTGGACGGCTGAAAGCCCCGACGGTGAAGGGGTATGGGAAAAGTTTTTGAATGATCAATTTTGGGTCATGGCTAACAGTAGGAACTGCGATGTGGTCATGAAGGACAAGAATTTAATGAAAAGAATCGAGAAAGAAAAGTTTGACTTGCTTATTATGGACGGTGTCGATGAGATCATTTGTCATTTAATGATCCCTTACAAATTTGATATTCCATTTATTACTGTGCACGGATTCCAAACAACGGCTTGGGTATCTGGAGTGACGGGCATGCCCTCTATTGAACCTGAAGTTGGTTTGGACCACTCGAACAAAATGGACTTTTGGGAAAGAATTGAAAATCTCAAATGTTGGTATGAAAAATATGAGAGTTTCTATTATGAACTCTACAAGCCTCACATGGATTATGCTCCATCGCACAAGCCAAAGATTTCCCTAAAGAAGGTGGCAGAGATGGCTGAAATGTATCTGATGAATTATGAAGTAATGTGTCTTGATTACCCGCGAGTATCTGCACCCAATATGCAGTACCTAGGTGCTGGTACTGCCACACCCGCCAAACCTCTACCAGAAGATCTCGAGGCCTTCATGGCAAGTGCAGAACATGGTGTAGTCTTGATGAGCCTGGGTTCTATGTTGGCCTCACAGCAGATCTGGAAAGTCGTCGGTGAAAAGTTGTTTGACGCCTTTGGACGACTTCCACAAAAGATCTTAGTGCAGTATCGATTGGATGAAATCTATGGCAACGTTCCAGACAATGTGAAACTTGTGAAGTGGATTCCACAGAATGATCTTCTCGGTCACCCCAAAATGCGACTTTTTATAATGCACGGTGGAAACAATGGTCAAAATGAAGCAGTTTACCACGGAGTTCCTATGGTTGTTATGCCAATTATTTTTGATCAAATCTACAATGCAAGGCGAATCCAAGCCCATGCGTATGGCGATTTTATTGCAGATAAAAACAGTATTACATCAGATGAATTATATCAAATGATGACAGAAGTTATCAATAATGACACTTATTCAAAAAATATCGGAAAATGTTCGAGAATTATGAAAAGTATGCCTTCGGCTCAGGAGAAATTTGTGTTTTGGGTGAACCATATTCTTCAGTTTGGCGGAGCTCATCTCAGACCACCGAGTCTTGATATGCCCCTTTACCAGGTATTAATGCTGGATATTCTAGCTTATTATCTAGTAATGGGTCTTGTAGCTCTACATGGTGGTCTATTCATCATGTACTTGATTGTTAAAAGATTATTTGGGTTATCCAAAGCAAAGAAAGATTAGGACTCTACAGCAGATGCCTAGGAGTAAATGATTGCTGCGACAGACCCCTTAAAATTAACAGAGAACTAATTAAAGCCATGGATCCACTGGTGCGACATGATGTGCGACAAAACATGATGTGACAACCTGTCTTTGATGTCAACTTTGAAACGTTTTCAGAGTTGTCACATCATTGTATGCTATATTAAATCCATTTAAGACAATTGTAACATATGACATGTTCTTTCTGTCTTGTATGTTACGTCGCACTATAATTATGTCGTATCATTGGAAACCAGCCTTCCGTCAACCCCAGTGCATGCAAATAATGTCCCTTCATCAGGTCAGACATCAAGATATTTGAAGTATCTGTCTCATTTTCTAATGTGAATACAAAGTTGTTCCTTTGCGTCAATTAATTCACTCTTAATTTTGCTTTACCGCTGATGTTTTGGAATAGACACTGACAAACGCTATAGAATTCTGCTGAGAATTTGTAATATTCCAATTGTCTTAATTTTGTTTTGCTATAGCAATAAATCTTTATAGTAATTTGATGGACTCATATATACGACTTTTTTTTTTAAATAAAAATTTGCAAAAAAAATGTCAGTTTTAATCCCTATTCTAAAGGGAAAATCTTATTCTTGAATGATTTTGTCTTGGTTGTATGTATAAACATTGAAATAAAATTAAATTCAACATCAACATTATCAATGGATTTTTTCTATCTACCTTCTTGTTCTCGTCCGTGACCGCCACATGTACGTTACATAAGATAAACATGGGTTTATTTATCCTAATTATTCATTCATATGCATTTTTAGTAGTATCATATATTGCTTTGGCATCAATCTAAGAAGTTTAACAATTGAAATCGTCGACTAAGTGAAAAGCAGTGGATTCATTGCATACATGACAATCTAATGCCACACTTTGCCCCCGCCTCTCCAGAAAACACTTTTCCCATTCCACTGCCTAGGAATAACATATTCCAGTACTCTAGTTTCTGGAGCATGTGTATATATATGATAAATCTCAATTTGAAAGTACTAAATGGGCGGATAATAACATGTCTCTTTGGATATGTTGAATTGTGTTTTGAATCTCATTTTTGTGTTAACTTTAAGAGGATTGGTGATGGCGAATTGTATATTTACTGACACCCTGACCCATATATCTTGGCAGGCTTGGCCTAAATATTCCTGCCGGAAGACATTAATATCGAAAAGAAACCCCAACCAATAGGCTGCTCCCTAGATTGAGGGCCATCCATGCAGAGCTGTGCGTAATACAAATTCAATTTTTTATGAAATTAGCGTTTTTTTATTTTGTGCTATTCCAAAAGTAATAACATTTTTCATTGATAATTATGTCTCGACAGTTTAGAAGGCAACGTATGACAATCTATTTTTAGTCAGAAATGCTATATATTCTTTTATTTTGTAGTGTACTGAATTAAAATCACTATATGCACGAATACAATTAAGTAATTGAATGACAACAGCAAAGACCAAAGAAATGATCGAATCTTACATTACGACTTCAGCCTCAGAGAATGTTTCAACTAGTGGGAAATTCTCTCATTTGGGAATTCACTGTTTATTTCACAAGGGAAAGAATTCGTTTTATATTATATACATATAATATAATTTTCATTCCGGCCGTAGAAAATTCCTATTAAAGCTAGAGAAAATGATTTAGCAAGGACCATTTTAACGAAGGATTAAGCATTTAAAGGATGATGTATTCTAGGAATGTTAAGTCCACCTGGCTCCTAGATAAAGCATAAATATGGGTTGCTGACGAGTGTAACTATGGACACGCAATCACCCTACCATTGAGCATTATTTCATGCAGTAGGTCTCGGGAACGCGTTATATGTCTATGCATACATGCATGTGTGTATTCTTTTAGTCCACCTGGCGCTTGAAAATAGCCATGTGTATGCATGCATATATATAGTGTATTTGTATACACTATATATTGAAGGTTTTGCACATGTCTGAATGTGAATAATTGAATTTCTGTTTAATTCAATATTTCGGGATTTAAAACTCGATTGTGCATAATTTGATGCCATAAACCATATGTGAAGAATTATATTGGTTGTAAAATGCCATACAACGAAAGGAATATATTAAAGAATTATAGTTTAAGCAAACATATAATAATAACCAAATTAAATATTCTCTTTTCAGCATAGGAAAAGGAACACTATTTGTAAGCATGGCTCGCCTTCAAGTATTCTTCCTCCTAACGCTCGTACTTTGCATGGCTTACTCTTCCAAGGTACTAGTGATTCCCTTTGGTCTGAGTAGCCACATAAATATCTACACCAAGTTGGGAAAGGCCTTAAGAGAAGATGGACATGAAGTGTGGGTATTGGCTTTTGACACATTCAAAGAAAAAATCGAGGCAAATGGGCTCGTCCCTCTAACCTTTCCTCTTAAACGAGAAGATGATTTCTTTGCACAAATAGATGAATGGATGGAAGACGATCCTGAAGGAAAGCTCACAGTTCAGAGGGTCATGGCAAGTGATTTGCTCATGGCTAATAGCCGGATCTGTGATTCAGTTATGCAGAATGAACATTTGATGACAACAATAGAAAGGGAAAAATTTGATTTGCTTGTATTTGATGGGGTGGATATTATCCTATGCCATCTAATGATCCCATACAAGTTTGATATCCCATTTGTAACTGTTCATGGATTCCAAACAACTGCTTGGGTATCTGGGGTGACAGGTATGCCCTCTATCGAACCAGAAATAAACCTACCATTATCAAACAAGATGGACTTCTGGGAGAGAATCGAAAATCTTAAATTGTGGTGGGCCAGGTACAACAATGCCTATTATGATCTTTACAGTGATCACCATATGGGAACATATTGCCCTCCGCACAAACCAAAAGTATCCCTAAAGAAGGTGGCAGAGATGTCTGAAATGTACCTGATGAATTTCGAAACAATGTGTCTGGATTACCCACGAGTATCTGCACCCAATATGCAGTACCTGGGTGGAAGTACTGCTACACCAGCCAAACCATTACCGGAGGATATTGAAGCCTTTATAAGTGATGCACCACATGGCATAGTCTTGATGAGCCTTGGTTCTCTAAAATTGTCCCAACACATGTGGAAATTCATTGGTCCAAAAATATTTAAGGCATTCAGTCAATTACCTCAGAGAGTTATTGTCCAGTATCGGTTGGAGGTAGTGTATGGAACTGTACCAGACAACGTCAAGCTCATGAAATGGTTGCCACAAAATGATATCCTGGGTCACAAGAAGACAAAGCTGTTTGTTATGCATGGGGGTAATAACGGGCAGAATGAGGCAGTCTACCATGGGGTTCCAATGTTGGTGATACCAGTTGGACAGGATCAACCTTACTGTGGAAAGAGAGTGCAAGCTCATGGCTATGGCAAATTTGTACAGAATAAAATTGACATCACCTCAGATGAACTTTACCAGATGATGCAAGAAATACTGACCAATACAAGTTATGACCAGAAGATAAAGAAGTGTTCTGCTATTGTCCGAAGTATGCCTTCAGCTCAGGAGAAATTTGTGTTTTGGGTGAACCATATTCTTCAGTTTGGAGGAGCTCATCTCAGACCACCAAGTCTTGATATGCCCCTTTACCAGGTATTAATGCTGGATATTCTAGCTTATTATTTGATGATAGGCATTGTGGCCCTGCATATGAGTGTTTTGGTGCTTTACTGTGCAATAAAAAGATGTATTTTACCCAGATTGAAATCGAAGAAAGAGTAGGTTCTCTTTAAAAAGGACATTTGGACTGGTATGCACTATTACATTAGGCCCATCCACACTTCTAACATAATCAGGGATGGAAGCAGGGTACAAATGAAAATGTTCGAGAAAAAAAATAAGGGTGATTTTTTAAAGTTATAATTTACTTAGGGACACTATCCCCTATAAAGAATATTAGCCTACGACTCAGCCAGGAAATAAAAAAAATCTAAATGAGGCTGCGGTTGTATGCAAGGGATTTTTGATTTCTTCTGTATAAGGGAAACAATTTGAGATTTCAAAACAATGATGATGTAATTTATCGCAAGAAAGGTAGACACTTTGAGGTAAATATATTAAATACAGGTTAACTAACGAGTTGGTTGAAGGAGCGTGAATATTGCACGAGTTGCATAGCAACGAGTGCAATATTTCTAAGAAACTGAAACCAACGAGTTAGTTAACAGATTTATTATACATGCTTTCAATCATGAAAATAGAAAAAAATCGAGTCATAAATATGGATTTTACCGGTAATCTTAGTAAAAAAAACTAATTGGTTGCCATGACAACCCCACGTAAATCACTAGTGAAGTATGCACTATGCGTAAATCACTCTAGATACGTTGTTTTCAGAGCAATGCGTGTATAATAAATATTGTAACATACTTATTTTAAAAGGCAACGCCTGAGATCATCCTCGAAGGACAGTGCGTTTTTTGTAATCATATTAAATATAATATTGGCTTGAATGAAATAAATTTTGTTTGTTAAAAATGAACGTCCTATTTCATTCAGCTTCTGTGGCTAAAGCTACTTCTTTGCAGAGGCGTTGAACGTTGAGTAAATGATTGATTGGTTTCACACTTGCTTCTATACCACCCTATGTAGCCTATGTATAACCGCAATTACAACTACGACACTGTCTCGCCCAGTGAAGGTTTAAATCTATGGCTCTTATTAACACTATTTCGCATCCAACGCGTGGCATATGACCGCTTTACTTGTTGGATATGAAATAAAGTGTTAAAGTGGCTAAGATCACTGGTTTGACTATATGGCATTTAGAAATGTGTTTGTAGTTTTCGATGACCTGCACAAGTAAGAACATGTATGTGGAATACCAAAGCTATATATTCCTTTGATTAATTGATATTTGTTAATGAGGAATGTGGCAGAGATTCCATTGCGGAATTCAAATCTGAGAGAGAATTTTGACCATAACGTGCTGCCCTCAGTGCATGGTAAAGGGATGTGAAGTACAAGCGACGCAGGAGGTACATACTGACATATATACTCTGTCCCATCCAGATGTTATCACTTGACGGTCGGCACCCTCCTGCTTCTTCCCTGGAAGAAGTCAGAAATGACTATATTCCCCGGCTATATTCACAATCAAATCCGGTGCGCACAGACAGACTAGCGTGAGTGAGTGAGTGAAATTGATGGCTTTACGCCCTTATCAACACTTTGAAGTGTTATATCAAAGGCGGGAGAGCTGAGAGGGAGGCAGTTTATGATCATACCCAGGAAATAGAGATAGAGAAGAAGGGAGAGAGAGACAGAGAAAAGAGACAGAAAGGCCCTTTAAGGTCTTACCCAGGACCAGGCACTTTAAGGTCTTACCCAGGACCAAGACAGACTAGCGTACAGCGAAATACTTTTTACAGCCCACATATTTATCCAGTCGTTTTTCAATATTTTCCCTGGTGAGAATTTGTATGAATACCTGAAATACTTCTTTTAATGTCTTGGCTACACCTTAGTTTCCTCTGATTTCGATTCCGTTCTCAACACTTACACAGTCTGTAATAATCCATTGGGTGTTTTAAGGCAGGCATACAATCGGCGCCATCGTTCACAGCATGTTCCAGTCAAACCTATAGTTCACGCACATGTCAACAGGAACGCCACTCGTCAGACAACTACAACCGCCATCGCTGGGTGGAGCTGTGCCAAGCGGCTTCACACAGCTATTAGACACTCAAAAACAAATGCATATTGAATCATATCAATAGCAGGGCAGGTGGGTGGTTCGTCATTGAAAATGAGAAAAAGAATCCATACAAATAACAGTAAATAGCCAACCACTTCCTCTTTATTCCATGATTTGGCCGTGAGCGAACAGTATAATCGAGTGAGTGAGTGAGATTGGTTGCTTTACGCCCTTATCAACACTTTGAAGTGTTATATCAAGGGCGGGAGAGCTGAGAGCTGAGAGGGAGGCAGTTTATGATCATACCCAGGAAATAGATATAGAGAAGAGGCAGAGAGAGACAGAGAAAAGAGACAGAAAGGCACTTTAAGGTCTTACCCAGGACCTCCAGTATAATCAATATACTCGATATACTTGCCGCTCACAAGGTGGACAATATAAACTCCCTGTATTGTACAGTGACGTCACGACCGTTCAAGACTATGCAGACAACTCAGTTTGATGAAATTAATGCAAATAAAGTTGTTTAAGTTAAGAATCATGGAATAAAAGCAAGAATAGCACAGTATCGCGTCTTCGGCGGCCTATATTCTCCGAGTATGGCCGAAAAACAACTCGGCCTACGGCCTCGTTGTTTTTGTTGGTTTCAGCCATACTCGGAGAATATAGCCCCCCCTCATACGCGATACTATTCTGTTCTTGCTATAGTATCTAGCAGGCCCACACTTTCCTGAACCAATTATGATAAGAGGGGTCTGGGACGATCTATTATAGCAATATTATAATATCGGCCCATAACCTCGCCCTAATAATTATGAATTAAACATTTCTACCCGTCTTAGGGTGTCTCATCCATTACTTTACCAATATATATAAGAAACTTTATTTCCAATTTGGTATATAAATAATGATAACAGGTTTCTACATAGAAATAGGCTGTTCTCTGTCTGAGACAGTTCTTCCGAACAGACCTTTTGCAACTACGTCTCTAATTACAGTTACAGGAAATAAAAATGTCATATCACAGCTCCAATTAGGGATGAGAATCTATTTCAATACTATGAAATTTTACCACAAACAACTACACTTTTGTAGAGTTCCATGGATTGAGAACAGGAATCTAAATGAAAACTATGGGTTCAGGGAACAAAGACATCTAAATTGTGAGACTTCCGGACCAGTGTCTTTTTTATACCAGAAATCGTTCTGTTATTCAGGAATAACGTGGTGGAACAACTTACATCCAAACTACAAAAGTCTACCTTCCTCCCTGTCA
Organism: Sthenelais limicola; assembly: GCA_942159475.1. Taxonomy (NCBI): domain Eukaryota; kingdom Metazoa; phylum Annelida; class Polychaeta; order Phyllodocida; family Sigalionidae; genus Sthenelais; species Sthenelais limicola. Next base: position 68,976,464 of record OW804098.1, read on the forward strand.
TTCAAACAAAAAATGAAGACTGACCTATTACAAAACACTTTAATGCTACCTAACATCCTAATTACGGTATGACCTATACAGTTGTAATTGTACTTGATCTCATTATGGTGGTATCGACTGCTTAAATATCATATACATTCCAAGTATTGCAAATATCCGCTGCCGACATCATTTCATCATCCACCATCCCATTTACCATTATTATCATTATTCTGAATTCCTTATATGATATCTGTATACTGTTTCAAGATTGATCACACACACTACGTACTATGTTATAAATGTACCACCTAACAATTCAGGGTGCAGAGGAAGACCGGGTCTAACCTGAGTGTATTTGAGCATGGCCGTTGCTGTCATATTAACCTGAATAAATTTGTCAAAAAAAAAAAAATTAGCATTGGATAAATGTGTAATACTATTTTCTTTAGGTCTTATGGTACTGCCATATCATTGACCAACCATCTCACTCATGACAATATGGGGGTGGACCCTCCAACTCTCAACCTGGATGCACCTGAAGGTGCAACTATCCAGCTTCCTGATGACTTCATCACTGTCTAATACATTGATGAATATGCTGGAGAAATCACTCTCTCAAAATGGCTAAATGGATCAGTCAGACCAGCTTTTACTAAGTAATCCATCTTCACAAGGTTCTCATAGAAAAAGATGAAAAGCTTCAAGAAACACCAGTGACATATCTTGGTTCTTCTCCCATGGCCAACACCCAGAAGATGTCAGGCCAAGGTCCACAGTTGGAGTTTTCCCTGTATTCTTTAAGAAGGCCTCATCAATGGCTATGCAGAAACATGCAATGCATGTGGTGAAGAAGGTAATTGAGTTTGTGAATCCTGGCCAGATTCCAGTGATTGAAGGTGACTATCCTCTCTATGCGCAGCAGAAGAAATGTCAATGGCAATACCCAGATGAGGTGGGTGAGTCAAAAATGGTGTGTTTTATGGGGTTCCTCCATGTCGAAATGACATCTCAAGAATGTGGGGGTAAGCTGTTGGCTGGATCAGGCTGGGAACACATATTTTTCCTTGCAAAGATTTTCAATACTGGTGTTGCAGCTTCTCAGCTAGGTGGCAAGCATGTCAAGCGTACACGGTATGCATACCAGCTCACTCTTGCCTGGCTCCATATACTCAAAGTTCAGGCATACAATGATTACTGCTCTGAGGGATATGGACCTCATGAACCCATGGAGACATGGGAAAGGCGTCTCATTAACAATGCTCCAACGATTTGCTACTGGACAACAGTGAGAGATTACCTGCTCATTAACTGCCATTTTGTCCGGCGTCAGCGTGTTGGTGATTGGCCACTGACTCTAAATGCCTGCTATGATATGTGTCCATGGTTTTTCGCCTTTGGGCACACAAACTATGCCTGCTGGATGCCAGTATTCTTGAAAGACATGGTGCAACTTCAAGAAACCCATCCTTCAATCAATGAGGCATTCATGGAGGGGAAGTACTTCGGGTCATTAATGAATTTGAAAGTGCTTGTTTCTCTGCTGCAGTCAACAAAGAAACTTTAGAACATCCTGAGTCTTCAGTAGCTGAACAGAACAAGTTCCTCAATCACCTCAAAGCTCCATACAACCTTGTTAAGGATGGTACAGTGGTCAATCCTTTCAAGAAGATTGGTCCAGAGCTCATCACATTGGACACTGGTGAGTTAATGGACCATGAGATCAGCAACTACCTTAAGGGAGCTCCACAGATTGGCAAAGCCAAGTTCAAGGAATTCATGAGGGACAGAATTGAAAAAGCTTCAAAGCTTTTGTCTGATGTCGTTCCAAGAGCAAACCTGTATACATTCTCAAAAAGACCCCCTGTTGATCTAAAGAAGGGAATTGCTAATAAGCTGGGTTCTGCTAAGGCAAATACATCTCTTGTTGCCAAGCTCTTTTTGTCCCTTCAAGCACACCCAGAATCAGACATAGATGAATTTTTCAAGCATGAGAATCAGCATGAACCTCCATCCTTATCTAATTGTGGCAACCTGCGATCTGGAACCAAATAAAATATTCTTGACTATCTACCAGGCATGGCTAATCCTGGTCGATCTCCATCAGCCAAAAAGCATCTTTGGCTGTCTTTGATATGGCAGCAGTAATAGACATCTGTGCACCCAAGCGTGCCAGTGTGTTTGGGGAGTACACACAGATGCATGTGCTGTCATACTTGCAGAGTCAGATGACAGGCAGCACAACAAGAGTTGATGCTGTCTGGGACACATATATAGAGAAAAGTCTCAAATCCCAAACTCGTGCCAAGTGTGGTGAGACATTTGGCTGCCAAACAAGAGTTTCAGCAAAGATTCCTCTACCAAAGGGATTCATCTTACCACCTTCTCACAACACAGACTGACCTTGTACTCAGCAACAAGCCAAATGACATAGCAGGCTTGTCCCCATGCCAGCAAGAAGAAGCTGACACATGAATGATGCTCCACTTACTACATGCTGCCAAGGAGGGTCACCTACCTCAGGACAGTGGATAGTGATGTGGTTGTGCTGGCCATCAATCTATTCCATGAGATCGGCCTGTTAGAAATGAGGGTTGGATTTGGAACAGGAAAACCATATAAAGATATACCAATCCACCAAATGTTGGGACCTGAATATTGTAAGGCACTTCCTTTCTTTCATGCATTCACAGGGTGTGATGTTGTATCATCAATGTTTAGAATTGGTAAAAAGACTGCATGGAAAGCATGGGGTGCCTTTCCTGAGGTCACTGACACATTCATTGCTATCACCCAGGACCCAACCAGCCTCACTCTGGATTCCTTGCATATGCAACGTCTCAAGCGTTGGACTGTGCTCATGTACAGTCAAAATTGCAGTGCAGACACAATGAATGAAGCAAGAAAGCTGATGTTCACCCATGGCCTCAAGTGCCTGGAATCAATTCCCCCAACCAAGAATGCTTTATTCCAGCATGCTAAGCGTGCCCTGCTCACTGCAGGCTTTGTCTGGAAGCAGGTCCTCTCTAAAACCCCTGAGATTCCAGACCCTAGCAAATGGGGCTGGGAATGGAATGCTAGAACCAAACAGTGGGTGCCATATTGGACTGATCTGGCAGATGTCAGCCAGACTTGTTCACTGCTCCTCCATTGTGGATATGTGGTTGCCTGTAAGGGAGCATGTAAGTGCCATCAAGCTGCACTGTGCTGTAGCACATTATGCAAGTGTGAAGGGGGCTGCACTAATAATGTGTGAAAGTAGTTAATGGTATGAAACCTGAATCTTTGTACTATCTCAATGGGTCGCTGTATCAAATGGCTCATCATGAATAGCTTTTGTCTTTAAACAGAACAATACCGTTAACCTTTGACTTTGAAAATGACCTTGAAAATGACCTTGTAACAGGAGAATGACTTCAAAAAGGGATTCCAAATTTCTGAAAACTTACACAAAGGGATATTATTATAAATGGATCTAGTGGTAATGGGAGCTGAAATAGGATATTTACATTACTGGCTGGTGGCCATTTTAGATTTTGACTCAGTGAATCTGACCTTGATAATGACCTTGAAACAGAAAAATGACTTTGTCTAAATGTCTAAATGATTCAACGGTTAAATTAGATGAGTCTTATACAATTTCATGAGGTTGTTACCATAGTAACCAAATGGAAAGGCATGACTACTGAAATTAGTGAAATTGAAGTTATTTTAGATTTTTGGTTTGGTTGCCATGGTAACAATTCTGGCCCAATTTCCAAACAAGTTATATTTCTGAGTTCTCCTCATTTTCAGCTTTCACCTGATACCACACATGACTATTTCAGATCATTTTTAAAAAATCATTTTTTTGCTAGGATCCTCAATAAATGTTATATACCCTAACCTGTTGCCATGGTTACCCCTCTAGGATACAGGTTAAAAAATGATTCATACTACTAATTTTGGTCTGTTGGGCGAGAATTGAAAGTATAATCATATGAGGGTGAATGGTTCAGCAGAAAATCTTATGATTCATTCCAGTCCAAAAATGATGTAATTGATTAAAAATCGGTTACCATGGAAACAATTATTGGAGTAAAACAGAATTTTTTATTGAAAAATATTAAGGTATCCAAGTACTTGAAATCTAGTGGTTTTGTAAGGAAGAATTAGTCAGATTTCCTAAATACAAAGAGGAAAACCAACAAAAATAAGCGCTAAATTCTTACCTTGTTTCATTTTGTTTTTTGTGCATAACGGCCACCAGGGGGCCACTACATTCTGTTTGCACAGAGTTTTGAAAACCTAATACCCATACCTAACACTATGCCAAAATTAAAAAACTTGTCACCAAGCGCACGATTTTCTCGAATTCCCTCCCAGCTATTACCTATACACAAATAAATGCTGAGAATAATAACAATGGATCAATAGTATAGGTTGTGTGGACTCAAAGTAATGCACGGAATTGAACACATCACCATGACCTAATATACTTGCCTTTTGACATAATAAATTATTAAAAAAATAAATATTTGAATTCAAACGATTATTTACTTAATTGATATGGTTATTAACTCCAACTTGATATGGTTATTAACGCAGAACGGAGCCTTCATCTTCCATGCATTCTTTTCATTCCATTATTACTTCTTCATAATTAATCGTGATTTAGTTTATATAAATATGAATATCAACAGTCTGTAACTACATCTATACTATGTTGGGCTATCTTCATTTGATTAGATATGCAACAGGGCACAACGGAAAACACTTCTATAAAGTGAGCATGTAACTATTTATTGGGTATCCAGAATAAAAATACTGTAAGAACCTGTAAGAACCAAAAAATAGATTTAATTATTCAGCACTAAATAGGGTTGTATAAGAAATGCTTCCACTGCAATAGTATAACATTCAATGTCCCAATGATTGGTCTAGAAATGAAATCATTGATCACTAAAATTAATTAACATAGGAATACATCCTAGAGATCTGAATTATTTCTGATGATTGCTGCATAAACATACTAAACTTTAAAAGTTCTTTTCTCTGCTCTTCCGTCCGTCTCTTTCTTATTTTCTGTCAATTGCAATCATCCTGTCTGCCTCTCTCTCCCACTTTCTAGCTCTTTCTCACTCTTAATGCAAAATTAAAAAGAATAATGACCATCAAGCACTAGAGAAATACTTCAAGATTAATCAAATTGCTGTAATCTTTATTTTAGAATAAACATATCTTTGCAAATTACGATTGGACCGACGCTATGTAATGCTCACTTACCATTTCACTGTCGAATTCAAGCTGATATATTCTCCAGCAGGTGGGAGTCGCCGTCTGTTAAAACATTTGACTACAAAATGACAGACATCCCTTTGAGAGCAAAAGGAGCATGTTCCGATTTTTAAAATGGTAATATTCTTTAAAAATACATTACATATGTGATCGTCATTGGATCTTACTTTTTAAAAGTTAGGATTTTTTGTATGATGTATTCTATTGAATAGGCGACACCTGAAAATATTCTTGAAGAATAGTGTGTTTTTTCTCTGTAACTGTCTAAATAATAGGATAAGATGGCAAAGGGATGTCATCTGTCATTTTGTTGTCAAATGTTTTAACAGACGGCGACTCCCACCTGCTGGAGAATAACTTAATAAGGTTGTCCTTGCGATTGGAAACAGATTGGAGGTGTGTGGGCGTGCCGTTAAAGAAAAAGACCACGCAACAGACAAATCAGAAACAAGTTATTTTAAAATGAATAGCTTTAATACACTACATATATCTTCAATGAACTGACAGATTGAAGTAATTTGTAACACGTCAATATCTAACACCACACGATACCTTCACTTGCATAGAGACCTATTCGCAAAGTTCTGTACATATCTACAATTAATATATAACCAAGAAAGAATCATACCTGTAGACGCTTGCATTCCATATCGCATGAAGTTGAGAGTTCGATCACACTGAATATGATAGCTGCTTATGGAACGAATAAACCAATGCAATACTACATGTATACCTGCATGGCCTAGTCCATACACACACAATCCTATTTGATTCAGGATATAAATTGGCAATTGATTGGGGGGACACTGAAGATCAATGTTTGATTATTTATTATTTCATTTTCATCCAGGCCTCGAAGAAGTGATCACAGAAGTTAGTTGGCATTTATCAGGAAAACTAACACTGCTTTTTCGCATATTAGGCGCAATTTTTCACTTATACCAAGAACATTTTTAAAAGAGGAGTTGCAAAACACAGAATACAAGAAATATGTCAGAGTAACATAATTAAACTTATGTTATCACAATAGTATCGTGAGTTAAAATGTATTGAAATTATAATTAATCAATTTAAGAATATCCATCGAATCCGGCCCAACTCAGAGAAAGGAGCTAGGTAAAGTCGATGGCACTGTGAGAATGGGCTGACACCTGTCTCTACCTCCCTAGTAGAATAAATAATATTCAGAATCGTCTCAATCATCCTAAAGCTGCATTCTCCAAAGACATCTGACCAAATGTACCCATTGTTTTACCAATAGGACTGAAGTTATCAATAATGATGCTGCTATTATATGTTAATACAAGAATTTGAAGACGAATCAGGCGAAAGAAAATGAGCGCCGATAAGAAGTGAAACCAAAGCAGCAAATGACTTCGGCAGGTCACCGAAATATAAATGTTGTCACGCTGTCAACGGAGAATGCAGCTATAATGAACATTCTGTCCTATAGCTCCATTTACAACTGGTGCTAAATAGACAATTTCTCAACTATATATACATACATCAGATTGAAGGCAGCTGAACAATATGGGAGATAACATCAGATAGTGGTAGCAAAAAGGGAGAATGTTTGAGGCATTTCCCCATCCACTCAATCAATTGTCCAACATTACTAAACCTTCACCGACATACGTTTAAAATCATTCCATAACTCGTTTTCCATCACCCGTAGTCAAGCAATAGTCTTCGTATCACACACACATATAGAAAGTTTTTTTTTCTTTTACCAACCTATATTTAGCAAAGCGCAATGACTGTCTCAAAGCTTACTTCCTTTCCTTTTTAGAAACCAATAGGCAGGAAATGTCTCATCTATTCATAAGTCAACTCCATCACAACTATTACAAACGCAGCATCGAGTAATAGTAGATTGTAAACATTGAATGTCTGCCTCAGAGGCATTTGAACGCGTCATAAATTTTAACACCAAGGAAATCATAAGCACCGAATTATAATAATAATAATAACATTGGTAGCTATTACATTTGACGCCATTAGGACACTTATATCTTTGTGAATTGTATTTCGAACAGCTTGGGTGAAAACACCATTCATCCACACAACAGGGAAATAAATTCTAATAATAATGATGCATTAACTCATTTTTTGAAGTGTAACCAGTGAAGGTATACACAATTATTTTGTATATAAGTTCCCCAGTCTTTGATTTTTTATTCTACCGATAATATAAGTTCTAATATTTGACACTTATCAATTCTACGACCTGTGAGAGTTCAGACGCATTTTACCCGCCGGTGAAAAGTTACACAATGCAAGGTTTGTTAAAAAAAAGGTATTATAAAATTTGTCAAACAACACCAATGGTAATTTGAATCGCAAAGAAATTCTTAAAGACGTTGCGTGTATTCGGTGCTTATACATTGATAGAAAAGGGATTTTGTGAATTTTCCCTAACCCCTTTAGCATACCAAATAACATCATGATCAACAAAATTTAAACCTTTAATCTGATCAACGAAAGTAGCGGTGCATGGAGCAAAATAAAAAAAACACCGTAAATTTCGCCATAGACGGAAACAGGCAACAACTTTAGACGAAAATGTGATTGAGGAAATAAATCTATTGAGACATTGGAGAGCAAGCTCTGAATAAATTATCAGATAAAGAATTCGTCAGGTATTCAATTCTACAAAGTCTCATTGTAAGAGTGTTCCGAAATAAAATACATAAAAATAATCCATCATGTGTCCCATAGGTGTCAAAATTCCATTATATTCTAGATCTTCAGTCGTATATTGGGGATAATGCAAATCAACTATTATAAAGAAAACTAATGATTGACAACTGGCAAAATGAAATGTATACATAAAGTGCGGTATGACCTTCTCTTTTCGTCTTATCCAAGACTCGAGGAAATAAATGCAAGAGGTTGGTAGAAAATGCGAACTTTCGCATCTTCAATAACTATTTTTTGTTTATTTACAAGGAGGACTTTACATGAGTAACTGCCGAGTGTAAAAACCCCACTTAAAATATAAATTCTTTCAACAATAAAGAAATAAATATAAAGGGTTGGGTGTTATGTAAGAAGATGTCCAGAGGGAGTCTCATAAAGAGCGTACGAATCTTCTATATATACAATATACTTTAAAATAGATTTACGTACCCAATAATTCCTTTCTGAAACTAGAAGGGCAGTACACATGACTTTACTTAATTTGAGGCTTTTATCAGCAAACCTTATGGAAAATTACGAATCATTCCTGCCTCAATTTGTTACGATCATGATTCCCGATGTACAATAATTTTCATTCTCGTTCCAGAAAGTGATATTGTCGCGCATTACATTACATTGCATATCTTAAAATATGGAGTAATATTTTTTCACATCCAATATTCGTCCAATCAAATGAATGATTTTTTTATGACACCACCCTTCGGTATAGGCGGAACATCCCTGACAGTTACATATTGAATAGGAGAAAGGACCAGTTTTACTGCAAAAAAGAGATCTACTAGAAGGGGTTCTTGAAGAAATCACTCAAAATAAGGACAAGATCGATGTTGTCGTCTAACCTCGCTGGTGTTATGTTTTAATGGCTTCCAACTGTTCTTGGAACTCCGTAAATAAACGCTGCAGACTGAGGTTAGACCCGATGAGAGGAAGGATCTCGCCCAAGAGTTTTCTTTTGTTGTGTCCCTGTAGAGAAGAAACATGGAAAATATATGAGAAGCTGCTAGGGGGTGAGGGTAGTAATATTCATAAACGACAAGGTCGATACTCAGTTCTAGTTCTAGCACAAGTGAACCCATTCATACCGAATAGCACTATAAATTTGGCTATTTTTGTTTAATATCGAATTATTAAAATGTTACAGGAACTCCAAGAGAACATCTTAATCTAAAACAGAACAAGAACTCACTAAGACTGTTGGCTGCCACTTTGGTAGAGCTCTGGACCGGAACATTGGACCAAGAAGTTCATCACAAACTTCTCGTAGCTTGGGTTCTTGACCTAAGGAAACAGGAATTGCAACAGGAGTTGTTAGTATAGGATAAAATACTGTTATCGAAAACAAACAAAACCATAGAGCGGGTTCAATTACTTTCATATTGCACATACGATACATCTCTTCACAAATGCATCAATTAAAAGTTTTATTCCCGACTAAACAGACTGACAATTTTCTTTTCATCTTTTTTCAATTATTTGATTGAAAGTTTCTCATACCATTTTAAGGGAAAATAGAAATCGCAAACTCCCTACATTTTCATGGTGACTCAGACAGATAGGGAGGGGACACGGCTACTAAAGACCACTTTCAATTTCAAGGGGATTGGTTCATTTATGCCCATATACTTTCGTTAATATTTTTAATATTCGTCAAAATGAGACATATTTGTGAAATCTTTATTGATCAATAAAATTTATGTAAAAAAAGTAATATTTGGTCGTTTCAGGGCGAGAGAGGAAACACTGTAAAGGTATTAGATACCCCTTTATGGTTCTTTTGCATACGTACACCCATACAGCATACAGCGAGGTGAAATGATGCTCTAGCAAGTCGCTCATGGGATTCTAATTCAAATCTAGGCCTCTAAGAACCTATTTACAGCCCCCCCCCCCCAAAAAAAAAAAAACCCAAAAAAACCAACACCCCTGGTCATTTAACAAGAGTAAAACTTATAGATTTTCGGATACAAAGCTATTCTGGTGGGAGGTTAGTATTGTAATTATCCAAATGAAAACTCTCCACTCTTATGTAACAAGCGACCTTATTGGTCAGATCAGATGAGTGTGTTTGTAAGTGACACAACTATTGGATGGATGGTAAAATGTAAACACAGCAGCCAGGTCCCCTTGATGTTATCAGGGATGCAAGTTGGGTAAGGTAAAATAATCTGAACATTTTCCAAGGTCCAAGGAGAGGTAGATAAAGGCGTACATGTCACATACAGGACCATGTGTGCTTGTAGGGCAGTGTGGCCTAACTAGCGGCGGGTATAGGTCAGTCCAAGGGGTGTATAAGATGCCACCTGCTGCACCATTCCCGGAGTTCTTGAGCGAAGGACCTCGGGGATTTCCGTGAGCTCCATTGACCCAATGCTAAAGACTAACAGAAATATCTGGAATCTCACTTCAGTTATGATCTGAGGCCACCTCTCCCCCGATAGGGATAGGCGGCTCCGTTAGCTTCAGGCTCCGTGAGAACACTTAGATAGAGGTCTCTACACATCACTCCCCTATGGCTGTATACAACCTCTACTCAAACTGCCTACATTTGTTGGTGTAACACAAGATGATCAACAACAATATTGTCAAATTAGATTTTGAGAATTTTTTTTGTATTTAAAAGTCAGTTTATTGTATTGTATGGGACATTTGCTGACTTTTCCATATATCTGAATTCAGTTGATAATCTGAGAACTTGCATCCCTGTGTTATACGAGCAATCCTCAGTTCATCTCATAATATGAGATGTGGCAGGAACACATTATGAATATTTGTGTTTTAAGGATATCTGAGTGAACCAAACTTCTTAACTTTAATATTTCTTAAAATATTACCATATTAAACATGTTAACAAGCCCTACCTTGTGATACGAGATAGCGCACGTAAGTCAGTAACCAGAAGTGGTATTCGTTAGTGGACTGCATGGCCAGGGAGCAGGCTACTTGGTTCTCAAGGTGACTCAAGGTCACTGGTTGCTGTAAGGCGGGATTAGACTGGAACATGGACGCTGCCTGTGCCCCAGGCCTGTAATGTACAAAGTGGGATATGTCAGGGCACATGTTAAATGTATAGATAATGTAAAAGTTATCGATCATTAGGTTGTTTAATCTAGTCGTTTTACATGAGTGGTGAGTGCTTTGGTGGGTTCCCATGCATTCCAACACAAAGGGTGGAATAGTAATGTGACACAATGATACGCATGGGCTACATGCGTCATAATTATGTTCACTGTACGGATACACGTACTTCATAGTTGATTATTATTATTATTTCATTTGCTGTATAAACATCCTGGATAAAAAAAAAATGTAATCATTCGAGTAATTAGTTTTTAAATATGATATTAATGGTTTTTTTCTAGGATGAGGGTCATCAAAGTGGTGTTCTCATAGGAGCTGAATTGTGGTAAAATATTTTCAGCATTGTTATTACAACAACAATTTAATACATTGAACAAAGTGGTTTTTGAGAAGCGATTCCACCTAAGATATATCTCTTCTAAGTTTTCTTTTAGAAAAAAAAACAACCCGAAAGAGTACCTTTGTGCTGTGGACTGTAGAGTGGCAAGAGGACCCATCCTGCTGCTGTACTGAACATCAGAGGGTATACAGCTCTGGTGGTCAGACCCTGAGTGCAACCTATCCGACTTACTGGACAGCAACACCCTGCAATACAGAGAGACATAGATTGAGGCTTGGACTCGGTACTGTTATATTTCTGTTGGGGTGTAAGAAATAGGATGTTCATTGGGTGAAGTCACTCCATGTGTTAAGGGTGCCAATGGAAGTGGGAGGAACTGAGGCTACACAGTGTTCCGCCCTCGTTCCTTCCACCTCTCGTCTCGATGCATAACTCTCGGAGAGACTTCACCCGAAGCACATGCCATATATTTATATCCCTGGATATAATACTTATGTATAAGCGGAGAGAAAAGGCTGGAGTAATGGTTATATCACTGTCAATACTGATTAGAAACGCTGTTCTATATTTATTTCTACTCACCAACAACCTAGGTCCACTTTGAATGTATACGATTTGCCTGTTGATAATGTGATGATTGGAAGACCTTGCTCAGTCAGCAGAGAACTTAATAGCTTAATCCCATTATCTGAAAACAAGAAGTGAGTTTTGGTCAAGAAGAGCGAACGTACAATTTAAAATATAAGAAATGTGTATGTACAAGTAAATACAGGTTCATAGCATCACAGGTATATTACAATTCATTACAATTGAATTTCCGGCTAGAACACATATTAAGGAACGTTTAGAAGTATAGCAACCAGTGCGAGCGTTTATCAATTGCATAATAACAGTGATTCTTAATCGCCCACACACAAATTACTCAAACTGAAAGATGTTAAAGAGCCACAGCTTTACAGGAATAGAAGTTCGGTCATAATGTCTACAGTGCCACTCCCAATGACACGTATAAAAGGGTTTTCTCTTAATTGCATCACCCCACATTGTTAGCAGTTTAGGTAATGACACTCATCTCCATATATTGTATAGTACATTTCTGACACTTACTTGGAATGATTGATACCAGAGATTCATTCTTTATCACAGCTGCCAGTGATTGTGTACTCCTGCATTGAAAATAAAGTCAATACAAATAAGCGTTTTTAAAATGTGTTCACAATCATTTTGTATTTCTTCTATAGACAGTAAACAAATTTTAAAGACACCCTTGTGATGATATAAAACATAAGATAGAGGGTTTTTTTTAAATTTCCGCTCAATAAGTTACAACATGGGAGCAGGAAAAGGGACAGAAGCTTCTATCATACTTCAACTCTAATTCTTCGTTCACTTTTATGTTACACCACTTGTAACAATAGGTCTCCCAGCTCAACAGAATATCTTTCACTTGAATAACTGAAAATTATCTGCATAATATGAAAGTGTGTTTTACAGGGATGCACGTCGGTTGGGTCAAGCAAAAGATACTGAACATTTTCAACAACAAAAGAGTGAATTCTTATTATCTAGGGCCACTAATACGTGTATTAAAATACAATCATTATTAGGCTAATCAGATTTCATTTTTTTAAAATTTCGTTATTTAATGGTGGAATTTTGGGAAGATTTGACAACTCTTGGAAGTTTTAAAAAATAGTCTAAGCTCAGAGTTTCGAGTCCCTCCAAACTGAGGGAGAGCCTCTCGCTCCAAACCGCAAAATGTCATTATAATCCCATTAACACACCTACTCCAAGGCCAGGAAAGCCATTATCACAGTAGACGTCAAATCACTGACATACCATTCTTATCTGCTGAGAGGATTTGAGCTTAATCTGAATACTGATTTCAGTACAAGCACTGACGAGATTTTTTTATAGCATTTTTATTCAAAGGCCTGTAACTTGAAGTTGTACCCACCAAACAAATACAGTTCCTTTGGAGGTGACGGCCATAACGTAGTAGCCGCTACATCTGACTGTGGAGACGCGGGAGTCGAGGACGAGGGGCGGGAGCATACGGCGCCCACTGGAGGAGGACAGCAGATGAATGCCCTGGTCCTCACACGCAGCACAAACCACATAGCTGGGTAGAAAGTCAACAATTATTAAAGCTGCATTCTCAGCTATTACGACAAAACATATCTTACACAAATTACACATATTATGACGTATAGGACTGAATTCATCAATAGTCTGCAACTGTTATATGCTTATACAAGAATTTCAAGTGGGAACGGGCGAGGGAAAACGGCCGGGCCATCCAAATACAAATGAGAACATTTTAGAAGCCCTATCGGAAAACAATTGTACAAAATCCTCCAAAATTTTGGTCAAACTGACTTTTAGATGCATTGGAAAAGAATGGAGCAACGAGTAGAACATATTTACTTTTGCAACAGTGCACCGTTCAATAATTAAATGGTATCATTTATAAGTTAAACCAATCCTTCTTGATAAAGGATAAAAGCGGAACCAAAATAAAAGAAACCAAACTTAATGCCCCATGTCTTAAATGGGGCATTGAGTTAATCATTAAATAATCACTATCATTATGTATTTGATTTGAACTTTTTCAAATGAGCTCCATGAGAATAGTTTATGTCAGATGAAATTGGTCTCAATAAAATTTATTTAAAAAAATGTCCTCTCATTCCCTTGCTCTGGATTGATTTACAACACCTGAATTTATTAAATGAACTAGTCAAAATTATTCACAAACCGTATAACTCGGCACAAAGTAAACATTTATATAACAAGTTTAAAAAGTCTAGAGTTTAAATTATTTTTAAAATCGTATATTATGTCGTAATATCATGTCACTTATGCCAAATCTTATTTAGGCCTGTAAAGCCGTGTACATAGGGCAAATAGCCAGAGAAAAATAGGAACTGAAAACCTCTTTATGTTTCTAATGTATTGTTCTATTATTTTATATTCACATGTTAACATTATACAACTATAGGAAGGGGTGTTAGGAAGAACTGCCTTGGCAGAGGTCTCCACCTTTGTCCACTTCTCGATTAGAAATTAATATGTAATTAATGTGGAAATAAAGATGGATAATATATAAGAGTCTGTAGGAGGCTATCATATTGTAATAAAGTAGATCATAATTTGAGTGCACATTTCTTTACTTGGGCTCTGATAGACAACAATCCTCCTGGCAATTGGAGTGCATAATTACCTTAGAAAGCCCTTTCATCCACACACACAGTTGAGATGGATACTCTCTCTGTATTCAACACTAAAAAGCAGCGAAACCAAGCTCACCTATTGCCAGCAACAGCTATGGCCTTGTTACTGAGTATGGACTGCCATGTCATCTTGCCCCCCTGTGTGCACCGCACTATGTGTAACGCCGGCGCAACGTTATTCTCTACCTCCACCACCAGAGCTGAGTCCGACCCCACACTGCCCGAGATCTGAAATGGATTAATATCGAATCAATATTGGATTGAATTGAACAACATTTCAGTTACAGACATGTATCCCTACATATTAATATACAATCCCATGTAATATTATGACATGTTTCATATATGCTATCTAATACATATTATCTTTCAATACATAATTATACAAATAGAATATTTATTTTGTACTCTATTGTACAGCATGTAGTGTACAGGCTTACCCCTTATATTAAAATTATACTGATGACAAATTTCATAATTAAGTAATTTAAAACTTAGTTTTTTTATTGACATACTCAGTTCAATGAGTAAATACAAATAGTACTTGCATATTGTTATAAATTGTGAGATAAGAAAGTGATCTGTTACCTGAAGAGTAATAATTGAGTTTATGCTGGGGACGGGCAGTTCGAGACCAGCCGATTTGTAAATGATCTGCGGTGGCTTCTCCACAACCTGTAATAGGAAGAAAATCTTGGATTAAACTTTTATCATTAAACTTTGATCATTTTAATATCCCTCCTGTCATTAAACATATTTAGATTCAGAAGTATGAACAGAATTTCAAGAACTTTTCGAAAACACTGATTTCAGTATATTGAATTAGACTGATTCACATGACTTAAATATAATGACTTCTTAGTGACAATCTATACATAATTATAGCCTTTTCCTCAGAAATAAAGATATCATAATATAATAATATATCAAACAGTTCATTCTGAGTCCATCAGTCTGATTGTTTTCTTTTTTCCTTCTGTCTCAACAATATATATTTGATACTGTCACATTTCTAATGACTTTTAAGACAAAATACGAAATTCCCTGACTTTTAATGACCTTCAAAAAGTAAATTCTAATTTATGGATTTCTAAATACTGAACTGAAGATTGGCACTCCTGAATCACGATGGTTATCTTACCATAACAGGCGTGGCAGGCTGAACAGGTCTCGCCTGGTCAGGCAGAGGGTATTTGCGGGGACGGCCACGTCCATCTTTCTTTTTGACTGGGGGAGGGGTGGCTAAAGTTGGCACTGGCTCTGGCTCCAGTTTCCTCTTCATCGCCAGTTTGGTCTTGTCTCTCTCCATAGATCTACAAATGCACAGAAGACATGAATCAGTAAAGTTTGAAAATGACAAAGAAACTGACATGTAATGGAATAATTTTTCCTATTAAGCTATCGTTAAGGCGATGATTTAATGGTGGATTGTACCCTTATTCTTCGTAAAAACCCTACGTGTTCAGGAGGGTTTGAAAACTTCCCCACAACTACTTACTAGGGAGAATTGACCCACTGACATGACATCAGTCAAATAAATTATATCAATCAATCAAAGATAAGTGATCAGTGATATATATCATGGTTTTATCGCGCTTGCCGCACTCTCAGTTCACTTATTATCCCTTCGCTGGCGGCCGTTTTAACTTCAAATGCTTGTGTAAATATATAACAGCAGCAGAATATTGATGAAACCAGTCCTATGAGTCACAATATGAGTAAATTTGGTAAGATTTTGTTTGGTTGTAATAGCTGATAATACAGCTTTAAGACCAGTTTGGTTCAGTCCCAAGAAGGACATAAGATGAAAAGATGATAACCGGTAACGCAACTTTCCTGCTATGCGACCAAAAATTGCTGTCCCAAATGTGGTCAACTAGCGGGACTACTCAGTACCGTACTTGCAACAGGAGGTGCAATAGGAGACTTCACATATTGACAGTAGCGCCACACCAAGTGGTGGTAATGACCTGAAGACTGAGTGAGGACGGAGACAACCACAGTGGTCATATCTTTCACCAAAGGTCTCCAACCTTCCCCACTTTTCTTTCCACGAATTCTAGCTCAGTGCCCGATAATAAATAAGGGTGATCGGATGACATGTTTAGCCTAGTTATGCCCAGGTACATTTAGCAGATAAATTTTAGAATATAGCCACTTTTGTCCGAGTGTATTATTAAAACTTAAGTTTTGGAGGTTTTTTCTCGGAAAAAGAGTGAATTATTATTTAGTCACGTACTACTATTAGATACACTATTGTATACACATACTTGTCCATGAGACTAGTGGGAGTGTCCGGCATGGAGGGCTTGTCTATTTTAGTGGTAGATTGCCCACCGGACGGTCCTTCCAGAGCGTCCATCTTGGTCATGGGCTGGATGGGAGACGGGGCATAGAAAGCTTTTGGCTTCTCCCCTTCGCCCCCTTCACCTGCCTTCTTCTCCACTACGATTTTGCTTGATTCTGTAGAGGTGGTGAACATGGCGTTCCTATCGGCGCTGGGAGTGTCCGCAGCGGGGGGAGCATCGTTGGACACCTGGGAACCTTGCACTGAGAACGGCAGAGGTACCTCTCTGTTTTTAAAGAAAGGGAATTAAGTATTAGTCACATGGATGTATTTGTGTATGCAATAAGATCAACAATTTCGTTCAATAATATGGTGATAAGGATTAAAGTGGGTCTTTTCGCCGTGTTTGCCTCAAGTGTAATTTCTAATAGATGGTAGTATACTACCACATATAGTTTAATAAGGAAAAAAACAATTCTATTTGTTCAGATGTGTGGTCAAGAGTGGTAGATTGCTAGCATATGGGATGATGTAAACCCAGGTGACTATCTATTTCTGGAATTTTTGGAATGGAATATTTTAGTTTATTTGCAACTCAACTCTTTATGTGCTATAAAAAACGGCACTCATCGGAAGAACCGACACCATAGTCAGAGATGAATAACGGTATTAGCCACAGCAATAAAGAATTTTTTAATTGAATAAAGTCACTTGAAGACATTGGTGATTGGAAATTTGATATTGTTTTACACAGAAGAACTTTTGAATATAAGAGGTATTAAGTTCCATCAATATTCCGTGTTCAATTACAAGATAAGTAAAGGGAGTGATGCAGGTTTTAAGCCGCGTAGAAGTACATTGGATAGAATAGGTTAAAACTGTGTAAAGATTCTTTTTAATCACAGCGATAATTTCGAATCTATACATAGATTTCACATGACGTCACCCAGTAGGCTGGGGAATCCTACTGGCCGCCATGTCCCGGGTCAGCGTTACCGTTGCCGTCTACGGCGCGTTTATCAAAACAAAGTTGATAAACCTCACAAGAGTGGATACTTGGGTGATACTACACTAAAGGCAGATTATCTAACCTATCAGGAAGGTATTGTTGAGGCAGATTAAAACTGGTAAAGGTTAAAACAGCCAGAAAACGGTATTTTCAAGTATCGCAGCATACATAGCCATATCTAACGAGACCCCAGACATGGCGATGGCCGTGAAGCTCCGTGACGTCAGTGAAATCTATGTATATCACTCACCCTAAAGCAGGCTGCGGCGCAAGGAATATTGGGGTAATTCTTCGCCGACCATCTTGCGTTTTCGTCTCAATTTGTTTATCCGGCTGAAAAGGAAAAAGAAATGTACGATTAACACCCTCACAATTTCATGAAAAATAAATAAAAATAATGCCTAGTTTTTAATTCTTTTTCATAAAATCCCTAGCGCAAAATATTAAAAACCTACTTACAACTTTGAAGCCAAATGTTTTGAACATTACTTATGATCTTGATCTTTAAGCTCCCTTAGTTTATCTTCCAAATTCAAATTACGTAAAAAATTCACTGAGTGTATAATATTGTAACTGAATAGAAATTCTTACACCAATCGCTAAAAACAAACCATTGTATACCATCACCGATCAATTTTGAATGAGTACATCAATTTCCATTATCGATTTATTTAATATAGAAAAAGTCCCAAAGATCTTAGTGAGTAATGGGCATCCATTCCACTCACTCTGACACACACATGCACAGGACAACTATCTAGATACGGTAACTTGGGTCACACTAATGAACGTCAATACTTTCAAGGTCAATTTCTGATTTTCGAGGCTGATATAGCCATGAATTATATGCTGAATACTTTATATTCGTGGTATTGTCTGTCTCCGAAGGAAATATTATGGTAACATATTAGGCAAGAGGATTCGAAAAGCTCCCTTACATCAAGATAACACGGTTACACACCTTGACCTTATCTCAGATATTGAATAAATATCAATCAAATCAAATCAGTGTCTGCTGCTATTCAAAACAAGAATCAGTATGCTAAACCTAGAGCAATACTCAAATAACTTTGGCAGGACAGAATAACATTCCCATAAATCTCAGGTGGAAAGAAAAAAATTAAATATTAGTACGATCATTTTCATAAGGAATAATCTAACCACCAATTAGTTCAAACTCTTAAACCTACACAGGGGCGGAGCAAGGATTTGTTATGACTCAGGACAAAGAAAGATATAAATGATTAATGTGGAAAGTAATAACGGTAGTAAAACAAAAATCCACAGAGAGGACTAAACAAAAACAGAATGAAGCTGAAAATCTTTAAAAAAGGAAAGAATATTCTTGAAATATTTTTGATATTACATTGGAGCTAATGAGGGACTCACTTCCTTCTAAGTCCGACATCAAAATTTCTATTATTTTTTGTCCAAAAAATAGAAAACAAGATTCTTGAAATATTTCTCATATTACATTGCAGTAAAGGAGGGATCGAGGGGCTCACTTCTCTTTCTAACCCTACTACCGCTACATAAATTAACAAAGAAAACACACAACTAAAAACTAGACAAACTAAACTATCATAATGGATCGTCATCCACTCATCACAAACTCACGCTGCCACACATGTTACTTTGACCAGAGTCCAACCGTACCCGGGAAGGGGTAGCGGGGCCGGCCACGCCGTTGACGCCATTATCGCTGCTGCTGCCCGTGCCGTTGACAAGTTTACTCGGGGTGCCCGGGGTCACTGTCGCTGTCGCGGCGGCTGCAGCTGCTGTGCTCTTCTGTTGTTCCTTCTCTTGGTGTAGCTTGAGCATGGCAGTCGTCTCTATGATCTGAGAGTTGTTGATCGATGTGTTCAGTAGCACGCCTTTACCGTAAGTCATCTTGAGCAATTGGTTCTGTGAACAAGAACAGAAGAAATTATTTTGTTGATATAGATAGTATATAGATGGAAAATATAATTGACTATCAGGGGCTACAGATAAAACGAAATAAGTTAGTACAATTTTCAAAACAATAGATGGTAGCGTATACAACCGCTGGAGTTGTACAACAAATCCAATCACGGGCGATCATGTAGATTAGGAGAGAGGCAATGCCATCTGAATATCTTCTAAAGAAAACAATACAAGTGCTTTAATTGCAACTGCTTCAAAGCTGGTCTTCCACTCCTGAGGTAGTTACTAGTATACTACCGTCTACCGTTGATGAGAGGAAACACGCTATTATACCCATCTCTTTTTGAATTAGCAATGAATCTTTAACGTGCAGTGCCCGACATACACACAGCCGGTCTTAAGAGTTCAAAAATAGGAAAGTATTGTTTTGTAACGATTTATCTCCACCACTTTACATAAAATATATCAGAAAGTATTTCTAATTAATGTAAACTTTATATATATCCTTGTGTATTATGTCGGAATAGAGGGAACACGTGCATTCCAGAACCAAATTGAGGTATCATAATGGTGCCCATTACATAATGTAATTCTTTTTAAATAATTGGTAGCAATAACTCCAGACATGAGAGTAATAATTCTGCAATATATACAACTGAAGAGCCACAGGAGAAAGAATGAGAGTTAAATGGGTAATAGAATCTCTAATTCTTAGACAAATAATGAGATAAAAAAACAATGTCATGGTGACTGTATTTACCGTCTCATCTAATGTTAAGGGCGTTCCAATTTCTTCTGTACTAAAGTCCAAATAAGCAACGCTGCCGTCCCAAGAGCAGCAAAGTAACTCCATCCCCGTCCGACTCCTGTAAGAAATATTTCATTGTCTAGGTTTCACTTTAATCGAGGAGAATCCATTTCAAGTTCAAGGGGAGAACTCACTCATCCACTCACTACTAGCTTCCCATGCACTCACAATAAAACATACATTGAAAATTTGCCGACGTGTCTGCCCTTCTGTTTGATAACAAACGTACCAATCAATAGAATGAGTTTAACAATCATATTTCTATGAATCACTCAGAGATAAGGTTAAAGATAAGACAAGGACGCAAATCGGGCCCGGGAAAAAAGATGGAAATTTCTAGGGCATGCATATAAACGTTCACGTTGTCAGAAAATAAGATAATCGGGACCTCTAACTGATACATGATCCCAATACTGTATAAAGTAATAATATTAACGTTAGATATCTTTTTGATATAAACAATTATTTAATATTAATAAAATAATAATATTTCAAGTATATGATGTTGAGGGTAGAAATGGATGTCGAATCATGAAAGAATATTATGCAAGATACTGATGAGGTTGTTCATGTTACTGGACAATATTGGTTATCCAATTGTCGATACAAACAACAAATCCTGTGCTAAAGGCATGGTTTCAACTAAAAGTCCAAATGACGGAAAACATCTTTGTAAAGTTCGTATGTCTCTCTCAGCGACCCAAATTCTGGTCATGTGATTCATTATCAAACAAATGTTCAGATGGAGCGTACGGCCTGTTTTAATCCCATACTTTCGCATATACTTGGTCATATCGGGGCGAGAGGAAACATGCTAACGAGATACGATACCATGCTCTTTTCGAATATTAGCAATGGTTCTTTTACATACATATAACCATAGGCAGTTATATACAAGGCCGGCCTTTGGTAAGGTCAGTAAACTCGGCGTGCCCTGGGTAGGAGGTGAAATGATGTTTGGTAAGTCGCTATGGGATTCGAATCCAGGATTCTTTTAAGAACCTCTTGGTTTGGAGTCCTCCTCCCCACACAAACACCTTGTACCAATTGATCTGATGGTGAATTATCATGTATACAACAACAACTACTACTACAACTGCCTGGCTACATACATATCATACGTCACGCTACCCCAAGGTAAATACATTTAACATTGACTCACCAGGAAATGTCCATAACCGAATTAGTGAAGAGATCGTGGGTTACTACTAATGGCCTTTTCAGCGCAGTCAGCTTTAAAATAGATAATGGTACATGTTATATTGGACAGAAAAAAGAAAGGGGTGTCTTTAGGCCAAAGGTGCATATCTTCGACTTGGAAGATGGATACATACATACGGTACATTTTTACCAATCAAATAAATCTATTTCACCAAGATACATCCAGGTAATACATTTTACTGTGTCCCTTAGTATTTCTTATTACTTGAAACTGTGGGCGCCATGATGTACCAATGCCTTAATAAAGGTTCTTGTTACACAAAAAAATATTAACCGTCTTATCATAACTGAATCCTTAGTACATGACAGCACTGTTTTGCAAACGCTGTGTGATGTCTTTGCGATGCAATAAAAAATCAATCAATTAATCAGCCTTACCCATATAGAAATGGAACGATCCCTGCTGCCTATTGCACAACACGAGTATTGCTGATGCTGAAAATGAATGGAGGGTTTAGAATCACATGTTGATATTCCCCAGCATAACTATTCAATATATGAGTATAATGGATCACTTGCTTGGATAAGGGGGATGGAGGATTAGTTGCGTAACGCCCTATTAATCTATAATAGTATATTTTTTGCATTATTAGGTCATATCAGGGCGAGAGACGAAATACTAACGTGCCACACACTGCTCTTTTCTTTTCAATTATTAGCAATAGTTCTTTTACATTAAACTGAATTGTAATATTTTTTATTTGCTGATATAATACATGCATAGCCATAGGCAGCTATACACACGGCTGGCCTGTGGTAACCCAGTCGATGTATAATATAGCCCGCTTCTAGTTTATACAGCATATCAGAGTAGGTTCCTACCTTTTCAGCATTCTTCTTAATCTTCTTTGAAAGAACATTTGGATTAAATCTCTGCAAATAAAAGAAAAATAATGTCTGTCATAACAGTGATAACTCAACATTTAAAAGATAATGATACATGGAGAGAACACAACTCCGGGAATTTATGACATTATGTTTTCAGGTCAGATTTGGGAGTAAGCGTAAAGGAACTAGGGGAAATTAAGAGATATTATACATTTCAATGAACGAAATTAGGTGGGTAAAAAATTTCAATTCAGGAAAATCAGAAATTATTCGAGAAAGGGCCAATATCTGTTCAACATTCATTTAAATGACCAGGGAAAATATGATAAAATGTATGTACCTCCCTGATTCTACTGCTATATCAGCAATAGAAACTCTATAGTTCTACTTACCACAACAGTGACAGCTTTCCGATGACCTACAAAGTCCATAGCGACTTTCCAGCCATTGCGCTCTATGATCTGCGCTGTAGGGCCTGAGTTATTCATGG
This sequence comes from Sthenelais limicola, assembly GCA_942159475.1. Lineage (NCBI taxonomy): Eukaryota > Metazoa > Annelida > Polychaeta > Phyllodocida > Sigalionidae > Sthenelais > Sthenelais limicola. The sequence goes on from OW804098.1 coordinate 68,999,619, forward strand.
CATGTGCAGACACTAAGTAATGTCCATCTGGAGACCATCCCAGCCGTAGCACATGTGTTGTTCCTCCACACTACAGAATAAAAATATTTATTACTTCATCTATTCATCTTTAATTGAGGTATAACAGTGGTATTTTCACACGAGAAAGGGACAACATGTACAGATTTATATTCTATGTATGTATGTTTTAAATTTATTATATCAATATAAATACTAAAAGGGTACCTTTTTTTCTTTCTTTTTTCTAAAAGAGTATCTTGATTTAAACAGATAACTTCTTTTTCCTAGCAAACATGTAGTATCCTTTCATTTTTCTTCGATTTTTATTAATAAATTACAGCAAGCATTGCTTTGGCAATATCAAAATTACGAGTCCTTAATCAGAATTAAAAGTAAATATGAATTCATTTTTCGAAATATTTCCCACATTTTTATGGAAAAAATCAGTAGTGTGATAATAACCCTTGTTAACTTTAACTTTCAATAAAAATAAAATTTAAAACCATATTTGATTTCTTTATCTCACCTCTTCAAATGGTTCTGTAACTGACGTCTCCAACTGCCAGTCCAACGTTCTCCACACGCGCAGACTTTTGTCATCAGACTTAAAATTGTGGAAGAAAAACGATTGATTAATAGTTTGATAGGTCGGTGACGCACGCGAATATCAAATAATTATAAACGGTCATTTATCGGCAGGGTCTATGTAAGAATACAGTGCACAAACTACACAGAGCTGGTACATATTAAGTGACATTCCTTTGACAATGACGCCGATTTTAAAAAGAAAATCGGGCGGTGTCGTCGTTAATTAAGAAATTGTCAGTGGGTGGATCGATTGATAATGCTTTAATGCCAATATAAATTAGACAGACAAATCTGTGTTCTCCATGGTTCACATTTTAAAAGTTTTCAAGCCCACCTGTTTTGTTTTTTTACAATTATTTAATTGGTTACTGAATCATTGCATTTAATGTTACAATAGGAAATGAGATACAGTATCAGTAAGGGACATGATAAAGCAAATATAATAATGATTATATGTACATTATTAACATGTTAATTGGTTGAAGATAAATGATTGGGAGATGGGCATCAATGTTACAAAGACTGTAACATTTCATGTAAATTGAGATCTGTCTGCTCGTGCAGGCGATGAGGTTTACTCTAAACTGTTCCTTAAAAATTAAAAGAACGGTTAGAAATCTTAATTCTTTTAGTATATAAAAACTAATATGGTGCAACTCCTTAGGACATACCTGTGATGCTAAATATTTCCCCAATGGATCCCATGTGACACCTTTGACCAAACTGGTGTGACCTTTGAGAACGGCTAGTTGCTCTGGAATAGGAGGAAATAAATAATCAGTAACCAAAGTCTCTTTCTAAGTAAATGTTCGAATTTAACACAGACAATAGCTCAAAACCTGAATACAGTAATCCGTCTCTATTATGTAAACACTCTCTGGTCTGGATTCAAGTGTCTGAGCTTAAAAAATATGCATTCATTCAGCTATTCAATACGAAGCAATATCAAAGAAGATTGCCAAGATAGTTTAGAGTACCCTGAAGAAGGAGTAATGTAAACTCCGAAACGTCGGAATCTTATTGAATAAACAATCTCAAAGCACTATATTATCCTCCACTTGTCTTTATTACAGCTTTGGTGTTTTTCATTATACCTTTGAATAGTTTAGAGTATTTAGTAAAGCTTTGAACATTTAGTAAGCCAATAAGTCTATACATCTTTCTACAATAAATTATACTCAATGGTAACATATAAAGACATCATATACGGTAGTACTGCATACTTAGACCAGAACGAGAAACGAATAGAAATGAAAGGAGATAAATACCTGGTAATTTTCGCGCATTCCATACCACGATGTTATTATCAATGCTGCACGTTGCTAAATAAATATCTTGCGGGGACCAAGCGAGATCTAGAACATCTGCAAGAAAACAAAAACAATCCTAGACTATAGCTCTCCATGGTTCAACTATAAACACGATATATTCTGAATATTTGAAACAAACACTGTAATACATATTTCCATTAGAGTATATTTTTCTGAGCTACCCAAGATTTGCTATAGGAATTATACCAAGTGATATGCTTTTAAAAGCATCTTATATACAGATCATCTTTTGCTCTTAAATATTACATATATAAAATATTCAGTGATAACATTATATATATAATCATGATGTAGATAATATTCTAATTCTATTCTAATATTATGTAGTTTAAACTTCAATGAAACCATACTACATAATCGGCCTTTATTCACATACTTATCTATACTCTCAAAAGGTAGTGAATATTTGGTGCTGTGGATTGGATCTAGCGACTATACCGTCCTTTTCTAAAGGGTTCAAAGGGAACAAAAGCTAAACGTACCGCCTGAATGTCCCCTTAATGTATTTACACATCGCCATTGCTCCAAGTTCACCATCTTTCCTTCGCTGCCGAATACAGTGGTTGAACAGGCATACCTTAAAATATAACATTTCGTTAGTGGCTATAGTATATATAGCAATGTCGACACTAGTCATTTGGAAATGATTCGATGACGACTTATGTTGATGTGTTGGGAGTCGACACATCACGTGAATATTGTAGATCTGGGGTATATTAAGTATCAATAAGACATATCGATCTATTGGTAGAGGTAGTAAGGTTGTAAATCATAACTCAGGTTGGGACATTAACACTGACCTAAGTAGAGGTCATCTGTGTGGAAGATCAGAGCTATTTGATATACAAGTGTAAATGAAGTTTGACTGGAGTAGAATCACCGGGTGAATTCAAATATGAGAGAAGCTAATTTTATAATAGGGTGCCCTTAGACCATGGTGGTAACAATTGCTCTTCTTTTGTTGATTGTTCGAGGCTAATACACATTGAAAGTTCTTTTTCTAGTAATTTAGTATTAATTTGTATCGTATTATGCTTTGCTAGACGGTTTAGTTCAGCTCTCATAGCTGGTCTTCTACTACTGAATGCTTGCAATACACATGGGAGGGAAACCAAACTACTCACCTGCTTGTTTGCCAAATCATAACCAGTTTGTCGTCTCCCCCAGACGCAAGGTACTTCCCATTGTTAGACCACCGCACGCAGTTAACACATGCTGCAATTGATACAAACAAAAAACTGTAATATAAAATATATAATATAAAATATATAGGGAACTCTAGACATGCCAAATTTATTACTTTAAATTCATTATTTAAGAAGCGCTCATGTTGAGACAAACTGAGAACAAACGTTCAACTTGAACACGTCCTATCAAGGTTAGGGTGAACCAAAAATCAAAGAGTCCCACCAGAAATTAATTAAGAAGAAGTTCTATTTCTGACCAAGATCTATTAAATATAGGAAGTGATTTCCGGGGGAAACAAAGACAGATGAGTTCTTTACATATTTCAAAGTCTTAATTTTAACAAAAATGTTAATGACATACCTAGATGATTGTCCATTTGGCACAGCATTTTTGGAATTTTTTCATCAAGTTCCTGTTTTTCATCCTTGATGGGGGCCATGTTCCAGATGATGATTCTACCGGCATTGTCACCCTGGCCCCCCGTTGCAAAACGGGACCCATCGGGGTGGATGTCGATTGAGAAGATGGGCTTGCCTGTAATAGATGGAGCAGCGAATGTTACGTTTATACTTAGCTACCGTACTTGTTTCTCACAAATCCTGAGTTATCTAAACAATTTGGCTAAGGGCAGGCAACCACTACTAGAAAATTAGGTGACAGAAGACCAAGATAGGAAGGAAGGAAGGAAGATGATATCATCATAATGATAATAACATGGCCATGGATCTATTTATGAATACACAACAACTATGATTGATAATATTTTCCTGACGATACAGATCTGTTGTTTAGGCTACTCCAACAAAAAAATCCGAGAACACTAAACAACGCAAATAAATTGAGATAATGACAAAGTAGATGCACTGAGCAGGGCATCCACAGATGAAGTAGAGGTGTCAACACCCATATATATGTCTTGCCATAATGCTGAACAGGGAACTCAGTACGGTAGCCTATATCAGCAATTTCGCTATGCCTATGGAACTCGAAAACGTTATAGGCCTACCACACGCACACATAATAACAAATAGGCATGAAATATTTTTTTTAAATGTTTCAACAAAAGCATTTATGTATGGTAGCAATGCTGAATGTCTAGCTTCAGTAGTAATTCGCCATCGGTTTTTATAGTCACTTTATAATCACAGGCTACATCATTACATGTAAGAATTTTGAATTCATTCCACTATCTAGGTGCGTTTGAATATAAACAAAAACATGAAAAATTATACAAACAAAAACATGATATTTGCAAGTCAATCGCATGAAATAAACATTATCAGTTCATGGGGAGAGAAAAAAACTAGTATGGGCCTGTAAATGATTCTAGTCTTTGCCTTTGGCATGTACGGTACCGATATTCATTGTAAAACTGGCTGACCTTGTCCTTGCCAGTTCAACTTCAATGTGAACTATCTAAGCCTCAACAAAAACAAAGGAGGTGTGGGCCACTCAGCCAGTAGGCACATGTATCAAAATATTGCACAACAAGTTTGTTATCAAAGCGAAGAGAGAGTGTATCTATTGATGGCAATCAGCATGACAACCCTGGGCAAAGCATGACTCATGATTGCCGAGGTATAAAGGCTTTGTTACTGCTCGCTGCTGGAGACTTATCCAGGTCAATCTAAGCTCACGTATCTTGTCTCTTGAAATGATTGATGGGAATCCGACACATGATCACTCCATCAAGTTAGCCATGTGATTCAGGTAGAGAAACAAACTAAATCCAGTGTTTCTTGCATCTTTGGTAAGCACTCTATGTCATACATCTTAAAAGTGGACATATATTGTGTATTTATTCGAATCTTAGCCAAATCAAATGCAAATTATTGCCACGGGTGAATACCAACTCCTCTACAGACTACACCTTCGCCGAGGGCTTCGCGATGGCCGATGCCATCGGCGAGACCCAAGACCAAGTGCCTATAGCCAAAGAATGCCTAGTAAGCACATTCCCAGACGAAATTGATGCATAATGTAAAATACGATATTCATTCAAGCAATTATACGAAGGGAATTATACTGAGTGATTCATTCTGATGAGGATAGGAACATTATGAATGACCCAAATGCACTGATTGATGCCCTCCCATGCTTCAGCCGCTGGCTCTGCTGCCGAGAACGAACAACTGCCAAAACTTATCGGGGCATGGTCAACTGTGTTTGCCGGGAAATTCTCTTTAATTTCAAGAGACATATCAACTAAAACAGGTACAGATCTCAAGAATAATAATCGAACTTACCATCGTGAGAGACCCAGCTCGGTTTCAGTAGTCTCATTTGTGCTAGCGGGGTTAAGAAATCCGATAAAACAAACTATTGTTTTGTCATGCCCCGGCCGCCATAATGAAAATAGACCAATCTCGTTTGAAACACCGTGACCCACGAGACGTGATGCTGCCGTTGCTTGGGTATGAGGATTTCCCGCCTCGCTGAACAAAGCAAGGAGTTGGTATAGTACCCGCTTGGTCAGGACTGGCCTGCCAGGTGGTCAAATCGCCGTGAAGGATAATTTATTCACTGAGCACTCAAACATGGCAATAATTGATTAGAATGACGAACCGATATGAAAAATACACATCTCTATCAGAATGTTTGGTGTGTGCTGCAACTCGATGCAGCTGGGACTGGGAGTGCTGATTTAGCAGTGATATGCCACACAGGCTCACGTACACTCTCACAGGGAGGTAGATTAGATGGCCTCATGCCATTCACTCAATTATATGAGGTTCGCCTCGCCGCTGATTTTATAGCTTGTAAAATAAGAAATATATTTTTAAAAATCTATTATTTTTGTGTCACTTATACACTTGATGTTTTCTATTGTGCCCTGACTTACATAGGACTATTACACAGGAGAAGGGTGAAATTGAAATTGAAGAAACATTATCAAATTTATGTTCTCAAATTGTTATCTCTCCAATGAAAACTGACATAACTACAGTTACATCGGTTAAAATAAGTTCTTTCAATCTCCTAGACATAACAAATTCATAATATTACTTCTAATGTTAAAAATATGACATCTTGATATATACTATGTTTTTATACAATGTTTGGGTATGATTGTTTGAACTGACAACGTTAGCAGAAAGTTAGCAAATATGTGCTCCAGGAACATAAATACCCAATGTTACGTTAATGTTCACGGATAAATGTTTGGGGAACATTATTTTTTAAAACTTTCATTTAATGTATGGAAATTATTGTTCCTTAAACATTTCTTTCAGAACATTAGCTGAATGTTAGCAAAAACATTCCAGGAACATAAAATACTAACACTCCTAGGACGTTTGGTAAAAAACATTTGCTCTATGTTTTCCATGTGTTTCCTACAAACAAACACAGGAGGAACACGATCCCAATGTTCCCCAAATGTTGTGTGCTACTGGGTATTTACATTATATATTGGCCCCACTAGAACAATCAAAAACCCAGACAGGCCCCTGCCTGAGGTGCTCATTAATTGAGGCTGAATGTTCAGATAGTGTACCGCTTGAAAGATATAGTTATTTTAGACCTATTTCAGCAGATCTGAACGCCTAATATTGTTTTTGTATATACAAAACTCCCCTCCACCCAGCTGTCCCGTGAATATGTGCCGACCGTCCTCCCCGCTATCACCACCCGGCCCCCACCCAGCAGACCTACGCTCACTAAAGGTTGTGTTGCTGCTCAGAAAGAAGGGTCGTCAAGTGTTTTGCCTGGTCTTGTCTGCCGCCGATCTATGGCAGAGCCATACGACGACGCAGAGAATTAGATTATATATTTTGTTACCTTTTTTAATGTGATAATCCTAGATTCTCTACGTTTGTTTTGGAAGCCATTGTACAAATCTGTACGACCTAATTCCTAGTCTCCTGATCACGTGACAGCTTGCAAGCAAGTTCAAGGACGTACAGTAGCGCCGGAGCGGTCAGAGCGGCTTGTCTCTGAACTAAAACGCGGCAATGGCGATCGATTCAAATCATATCACAGGCCTCACTGGTGGTAAATGTGCTTATATCTTCTTTTCTAGACAATATTGTTCCAGTAATCACTCGCTCAGAACGTTGCTTACTAAGATACGATAGTACTCACACCAGAGAAAAAGCTGAACGCGCATCTATTTGTGGGGCAGAGCCATCTATAAGGGTCGATCCATGTTCTATTGCGTTAGTATAGGGTCCCGGTACGACGTATTTTTTTCTCTTGAATTAGCCAATGGCGGCTTTTTTCTAAAGCGGTGGTCGCGGAGTGTCTAGGTACTAGTGTAAGAGTAAGACTATACTAGCCGAACCATCAATCCTATACCTTGCTACCATATACTTGAATGGGTTAACAATTGTATGTACAATTAAGACTATACATGTATAGGCCTATTAACAGCTAGACTCAATGGGAGTGAGAGTAAAACGGAGAGCAATTTGTATTATAAATTATTATGAGGTCGACCTCATTTCTAGATCACTGGATATACTTTAAGATCAGGGACGCAAGTCGGGTCATGCCCAAGATACTGAAGAATGAGAGTGATTTTTTGTATTGTCTAGCGCCTAGATCTAGGACCAGTACAGAATATTTTAATATGATTTAAAGACAAATAATTTTGATGAAACTTGCCAGAAACTCTACCAGATTATCTTCGAAGTCAACACACCAACAATACGTGTTGTACGTGTCCCCTGAGTTAATAATTTTAATTGTTATCATAGATTTTTTTCTAAATCTGTAAAGTCTAGAAGACAGAAGAGGTACAAAAAAATTCCAATCAAACATGCTAGTGTTCATATTCATGACAACAAGTTGTGTAGTGAACTTAATTTATGTTGATATAAAGACAGCTGCCTTTAATATCCTGAATTGGTAGCCACCTCGCGGTCAATAGGGAGGTTCAGCAAGTCTAACACAGGATGTTCAGCAAGTCTTACCTAAGTCTTACCTATACCTAAACGTATATCCGTACCTCTGATATACAAACATACGTTAAAAGGTTCAGCAAAACATGGTGGGAAAAAATGTAATGTAACATATCAAGCAAAATGTTTCATCTCACAATTTATTTTTTATACACAAAAATGTGGTGTAATTCACACAAAAAAAGATATGGATACGGTTACGTAATTGAGATAGGTTTGCTTGCCTGTCACTAATATATCTGAGGTTACCCAATGAGTCCACTCTTCTTGCTAGCCCTATATGTTCCAGACTCTATCTAAATCATTATTAGTGAAAATTTGGGTTGGGAACCCCTTTTGCACCCGGGTTAAAGGCCCCTTCTCAGCTTTATTTTGTAATGTAGATAAAGAGTCCCCTGAACAGATGCTGAAAGGAATATCCTGTTTCTTATAATTAGTATGTAAATGTATGATGAGAAATAAAGTCGTTTATATATATATTTAATGGTAACAAAGAACATGTGGTAGGAGCCGTGTGCATATATACAGGCTCATTAATTATTAATGGAGAAATATATTGTATCGAATACCACCAGCATTCCTTTGTCTGAAAAATAACATATACCAATATTATATCATTTAATGTCTAAAACTTGATAAATGAATATAAATGACATTAATAAAACATTCATATTTCCACAGTGAAAATTAACCCAAATTACATTATGTATACGTTTATTGAATAAAAGTGGTATAAATAAATAAATAATATACCTATAGAGCCACTAGTTGGCTGTGACGGCCGCTCTTATGTCTGAAAACGCTAACGATGAGTTTCTGAAAAGGTAATATGGGGAGGGGGTCTAGTAGATCTGAGAAGCAACAATTTTGATTTTCTCCACTAAATACCACTAAATAATTATAATGAATAATAGAAATATTACAAATTAATGTACAAATTAACTCCAAACTATTCACCAAAATCAGGGACCTGCAAACCACGCACAAATCGAAATATTCAGTAAAAATGGCAATAATTATATATAAATCAATTTAAACGATAAAAATAAATGTACAAATATACTCTAAACTTCACAAAGGTGAACAGGAATGAACAGGAGGTATATCTGAGTATATTTGGTATCGCATTGATTTAAAGTATCAGTTCTGTTATGTTAAACTGCGTTTTGAAGCTCATTTGTGTCTTAAATGAGGGTTATTTGCGAGGACTGGTGAAGGTGAATTGTACATTTTCTGAAAATCTGACCCATATACATGATGAAGTAAAGTATGATTCAGAATTTTCAGTTCATAAACGTTTGCTAGGTTTTAACACTTTTTTCATTCATAGGGTTGCTTATTTATATTCTGGTGGAGGCATACGCCACTAAGGGTGAAATATGCTGAAGTTAGGGCTAAAAATTGCGGAAATACTTTTATCATTTCTAGGGAAGATGACCATAACGTGATTGTGTGGTACAGAAATCATTCACTCGCTTTAAACTATATATACACTCATCCTCACCTTGGAATTACCTCATCACTAGCTATCACTATCAGAATTGGAAAACTTGCATGCTTAATAAAAAAACCCACTGGCCTGATCACATTAATGATGAAATCTTTATGATCTAATATTGATTATGATCTTTTGTAAAGCTATGGCCATATCTTTAATGATTTGGCCATAACTTAATTAGTTTATTTTGTTTTTATTTATCAACGCATCAGCCAAGCCACCTTCTTGCACAGACAAGACCTTTCCTGAAGTTCCTCTTCCCGCCACCTCCCATGTTCCTTATCTTGATAACCGAAGTCCACACTGACAGGATAACTACTTGTTATCTTGGGGGAAGTGGGGAGGGGTGGATGACCAGTAGGCCAGGGAGTCTGATTAATGTCTGTGGGAGGGAGGGGGAGGGAAGTATTCGGCCAGTGGCCTGGACTAGGAGATTGAGTGTCAATTTAAGATTGGTCATATTTGATATCATATTTGTTTATTATTTTGTGTAACCTTGTTACCGATTGGATCCTGGATCTATTAGGACAGACAATTGGTCAAGCCAGGACAAACCAATCAGTCTTATCTATTTTTGATCAACTGGGTATAAATACTCTGAATAAAATTGATTCAGTCTCTTCTATCCTGCCAGTTCTGAACTCAAAAGCATAACCCTGTTTGTGTTTGTGTTGATTAATTTCTCATCCGGCTGCCAACCATATTTTATTGAAGAAAGACTGTCATTTCTTCACTCTGATGATTATTTTCATTTATGTCCAGAAAGTTAACCGCTTGAAAGACAGGCCTACAGGCTAGGTTTGCTATGGTTAGTGATAGGTGAATAAAGAAAAACAGTTGCCAATGAACTACCCTCCACCCAGCCGTCCCGTTCTCCACCCCACCCCACCCGGGCCTCGGCGCTGTTCACTCAGTCAGTGAACAGCGCCGCTGGTGTCAGTTGATGTAACTATGGAAGTAGGCCTACGGTACCGCCGGAGCGGCTTTTCTTGGAACTAAAACGCGGCAATGGCACTCGATCCAAATCATAACACAGGCCTCAAAGGAGGTAAATCGGCTTATATCTTCTTTTATGGACAATATTGTTCCAGTAATCGCTGGCTAATTGCGTTGCTTACTAAGATACGGTAGTACTCACACCGGAGAAAAAGCTGAACGCGCATCTATTTGTGGGGCAGAGCCATCTGTAAGGGTCGATCCATGTTCTACTGCGTTAGTTTAGGGTCCCGGTACGACATGGTTTTTTTTCTTGAACCAGCCGGTGGCGGCTTTTTTCAAAAGCGGTGGTCGTGGGAGTGTCTAGAGCTATATAAATACTGAAACAACCATGTAAACAATAATGTGATGTGGTAAAGCGGTTTTCTTGATTTGTGTCGCCACATTGAGATACCCATGTAAGTTGTACTAAGTTTCAAACATCGGGTATCGGCAGCAAAATAAAAATGGGGAATTCACCATCAAGGTAACCTGGGGTAGTCATGCCAGTGATCCATCAATTACATTTATATATTATGTTAATACACATGTTCTGCTATCCTGAATACAAATTGAATTAGAAATGATCATACATTTTCCGTCTATAAGTCTTTATGATCTTATAGTTAGAGCTAATGTATATAGGTTGATTTTGCGAGTTTGGTTGAACCGGGTATACATATATTCGGGTACAGTATGTAGGTCCCACATTGCCGCGCACAGCCACGTTCCAGTTATGAGATTGCAGGTAGATGTGCCCAATTCCCCACTGATCACTGTCTATTTCTTTTTCCTCGCAGAGCCTTCGACTTGCGCCATTCCCCTGAATGTATAGGTCCCACACTGCATTGAGTACGTAGCCGCTAGCTTGCGGGGATTCCCCCAACCACAAAGCACGGGAACCTGGGTGATGACGTCACTCAGTCTACTGGCTCCCAACTCCTCCCTACACCCCATATATGGCAGTGATGAACTTTGACCCTCTCCCCACCACCCAGCGCTCGAGGAACAGCAGGCAGCGAGGGTTGCACACAGGCACTCACTCATGTACACTCACCACAACCCCAGTCACATACACACAGGACCTACCCATCACCAAGGCTGTGCAATGGAAGCGTATAATAGAAACTTCCCCGAACATGTGTTATACAAAGGGATGATCATGTAATGTCACATATAAATAGTGTTTGGATAAAAAACTTACTCACATTTTTATATGATTTATATATATCCATAATTGAAGCAACTATAGTCACATACACTCAGTTATTGAATTATGCATTGAATTCATGATCTAAAAATCGTTCCCACAGAGCCTGTCTTTTGAAATTATTATCAGTTATTATCAAATTTTGTATTAATGTTATAACAGACACATATGTATATATGGTCAATTCTATTTTTTTGGCGTCCAGGGGGCTAAACTTTGGTCAATTTTCAAATAGGTCTCACTCACAGGTTTTTCTTATATCATGAAACTATATATTTTGAAGCATTTTTGTACATAAATTGGTAAGGTTATCTCTGGATATTAGCTGAGCTATAGGGCATGGGTCAAATGAAGCCCAAGGTTAATATACCATGCGTATGCCATGTGATTTATTTAAATTCCTGCCAACTCTACTAAAAATGGTGATTGATATCTTGATTTTACTTTCATTATATGATAAATACATGTCCATATCTAATTGTCTCAGAATCAAAGATATTGGATTAAATCAGTTTTAGATTATAATTATGGATTTGAAATGCGGGTGTTTCTTTGTAGAAATCATTCTATATTGAGTAGATGTTACATAGTCCCAATTATCTTTAGCATATCAATGACAAATGATTATTGCCCTGATTTCTTTAGAGTTGAGTATGTCCGTCATATTTTGTGAAATTTGAGGACAAATTTAAAGAGTTTTTCAATACTTTATAAGCTCTTAGCCTAAGGCATACGCATGTTATAACACATGAGAAAAACATGTATACATGTTACAGTTTAATTGAGTTCAAACTGCAGTAGGTTTCTTTTAAAAAAGTATATAAGTCGATGTATAACAATTTAAGTGTGACCCCTTTATCTGATATAATTATCTGTTAAATACAACAACTAGATAATCATTTTCAATGGGTATTTCTTTTTCATTCAAGCCATACGCACGGTATGCATATTCAGGCACATGCATAGGATAGGTATTTTGGTTGGAAACGTGTGCAAAGCATAAGAGTCATATTTGAATACAGCCCTTTCAGGAAACATTCTAGATTGGCTCATTGCATCGAATTGGTTTTTTTTTTTTTTTTTTTTAAATTCGTTTTTATTCAGGTTTAGAGCTACATACATCATTGTTGAGCAAGGTAATTTTGGAAACAGCTCCTCGGCTCACCATGCGGTGGTCTACCTCCAAGCCCTGAGCTGGCAATATGAAGTTTTATACAATAAGTATTATAGTATAACCATCGGTCCTTAACTAATGAAACAAAATATCAAAAAGAGAGAAAATATATACAATTTGCACTTATATCGGATTGTACTCATAAGATTTATAACAATAACACACACACACTCACACTCCAGCATTACTCTTTTAGCGCAATGGAGGTAATGGAGGTAATATAGCATTTTTTACAGCAATTTTAAAGTTTTCAAATGTCTCGATCGATCGGAATGATATATGCAGATTATTCCACTCTGTACAAATATTGTAGTATAATGATTTTTTAAATTTTGTACTCTTAGGTAATATTAGTTCAAATATGGGGGCTTCTGCGCGTCTGGTTCCTGTATTTCGCCTGCATGCCTCAGGCTTATTAGAGATCTTGAAGAAGGCATTTTTAAGAATATTAAACTGCATTCTCTTTGCAATTGTCATAATATTAGCATTTAAGTGCAGCTCTAGCACACTAGTTCTAGGCTCGGCCATAAGAGCAAGTCGCAGGAAATTATTCTGAGCTCTTTGAATTCTTGTTAGTAATTTATCTGTACATGGCGTAAGACATAGTAGCTGTGTGTCTATGATTGGCATAACAGTAGCTTTGTAAAGGGTTATCGCAGCTTTCTTTGTGAGGTATTTACGTATTATTCTCATGTATTTCAGTTTATGATACAAAGTAGAGATTACTTGGCTTGCGTTTGAGTGCATATTTAAATTTTCATCTATGATAGTGCCCAAATAACAGAACTTATCGACTATTTTCAGATCCAATTCATCCGTTTTAACTGTATCCGGAGCCCTTACGGCAGGGGAAGCAATATACATAAGCTCAGTTTTCTTTTCATTAATCTTCATGCGGTTGCTCTTTGACCATGCCTGAACCTTATTAATATTTGAGACCATTTCAGCAGTTACCTTATCTATATCTTTGCCACTATGGTAAATCACGATATCATCTGCATACATTATCATTTTCCCTTCTATGTTTACATTTGATATATCATTCAGGTACAGATTGAACAGCGTGGGTCCTAAAATGGATCCCTGGACAATGCCCCGCTCTACAGGCAATTCTGCCGAGCTATTTTTACCGATTGTTACCATTTGTGTGCGTCCGTCCAGATAGTTTTCTAGAAGCGTTATTAGTTTAGGAGAAATGTTGTAGTATGGCAGTTTCTTGATCAGTAATTTATGGTCTATAGAATTGAAAGCCTTTGTGTAGTCGATAAAACAACACATTGATATCTCTTTATTATTCATATTAATGTTTAAGTCCCAAATTAAATCCGATATAGCATTAGAGGTAGATTTCTTTGGTCTAAAACCATTCTGTTTGTTAGAGAGGAGATTATTAGTTTCTAAATGGTCCACGAGTCGTGTGTATATAATTTTCTCAAATAGTTTGCCCGCGATATGAGTTAATCCTATCGGCCTAATATTAGTTACTTCAGTGGTATCACCTTTCTTAGGAATCGGACATATCAATATTTTTTTCCAACCTGTTGGGAAAACTGAGGTACTAAGGGATAAATTAATCAATCTCGTTAGCTTATCCACCGTGTATCCAAATATTAATTTGTAAAATTTGGACTGTAGCTTTTGACATCCTGACGACTTAGAGACGTCTATCTCGTTTATTAACCTTGCAACCTCTCCTTCATCTATCTCACCCATTATATCTAGTAGGGGCGTATCGATGCGTTTCAGAGTCCCTTCTTCATGCGCAGTCACTGTGCTAAAATCTATCTCACAAAAGTATTTATTTATACGATCTACACTCTCTGATTCACTCAATAGTTGGCCATTTTCATTTTTTACCCTATTTATGCCGACCTTCGTGTCCCCCTTACATAGTTTTTGTAGTATTTCCCAGTATTTTTTTGGGTTACCTTGATTTGTTACTAGCTGGTTCTGATAATATCTCTTTTTTAAGTGAGTGATTTGATGATTGACATCATTACGCGCTCTCCTGGCTCTCTCAATAAGCTCTTGGTCATGTTTATTCTTAGCTTTCCTTACTTGCCTAAAGAGGTAGTCCCTATTTCGCATTCGTTCAATAATCTCAGCATTAATCCAGGGTTCTTCAACCATTTTAGTTTTAATTTTGACCAAAGGACACTCTTCGTCCAATATCTTTATATACTGTTCTAACATTAGTTCCCAAATTTTAGAAGGATTGTTACTAGACATAATGGTATTCCAGTTCAAGTTATTTAACTTTCTACGAAGATTTTCTTGATTCAATTTTCTGAATTTTCTGCCCATTATAAATGTTTTTCTAGTATCGTTTCGTTTTTTCTTAGTTACCATGAATACTCCCAGGTGATCGCTTAGATTTATATTGATAGTCCCATGGCCACTAATGAAACGATGATTAGAGAAAATTGGGTCTAAACAAGATTCAGTTTGGGATGTGACTCTAGTGGGGGTGTCTATCAGCGATTTTAGTGATCGTTCTTCCATTATATTGTATAACTTCTTCGTATCATTCGCCTTATCATTAAGTAAGTTAATGTTAAAGTCTCCCAGTACCGCAATTTCGTAGATGTCTCCATTTTTGGCATAATCTATTAACTCAGATATCTTATCTAAGAAAGGATCTATTTGCCCTGTAGGAGGCCTGTAAGCCAGGACGAGTAAAGATTTAGCTATACCAGGTGGCTTTATCGATAGTGATAGCACTTCAATATCATCTGATAGGTTACTTTCTAGTATGTCATAGCTTATATCTTCATTCAAGTATACCAGTAGTCCCCCCCCCAGCTTTTTTGATTCGGTCCAGTCTAATCGACTTATAACCCTTTATGCCTATATGATTATCAGGAATGTGCGGCTTTAGCCATGATTCTGTAATGCAGAATATATCAATTTTGCCCGATCGTGCTAAGTATGATACTTGTTCAGTTTTCTTCACTATCGATCTAACATTAAGGTGGATTGTTTTGAGACCTTTGACCGCGCCTATTTCTTCAATATCTAACATTGGTTGATACACAGAGATCGATTATAGTAATTAGGTATGGCGAGGACAGTTTCCTCAGCCATATTAAGGTTACTATTGCAGGCGTTAGGTGATCTTACATGTCTACATAAATAACATATATATGCGATGAGACACAGACATGGACAGATTCCATAGTCTTTTATCAAACAAGAATGATTCATTGAACAGAAGGTAACATCATAGAGCAAGACAATGTTCAACAAGAGCGTAGATAGTGTAAGGCCCAAACACAGGTTTTAAATTTTGTTAGATATACTCCTTCTGATAAATTTCAATATCCATAGATATATTCAATACATATATTGCTCAAAGTTGATATGAGTATTCATGCTACTAGAAGTGCTTAGTACCTAAGAATAAAACATTTCTGAGTAAGCATGTTGTAGATAAAACACTTTAAATGATATTAAATCATTTTCCTATAACATATAAAATGTTATTGCCCTGGGACATCGTAATAATGATGTCTACAAAACCAAGGTGTAAACGTTTAAAATGGGTGATATCAAATTGACAAAAAAACCCTTATAGTACATAATGAATCAACCCATCGCAAAATATTCTCAGATATATCTAGATACAATGTAGTATAGTTGAAACCATCTTAACTTAATGCGACAATGATGTCTTAGCATTTAATTTCCTTTTTAATGAATATATATGACATGTAATTGTCTAATATTTCCCATCTCTCTTATAATGGCATACGCACGGTATAGGCATACGCATGGCATGTTTCTAATTATCTTAGTAATCATTTTAAATGTGTTTTGGAAACATAAACGTGAGATACCTTGTTAATTACCTTGAATAAGGGTCCAACTTATGTATACATGTTTAAAGTTAAATATGTTTATTTGCTGAGATAAGCCTATATATATTGCATACGCAAGGTATGCAGAAAAGTTGACTGTAGGGGATGTCTCTTTACTATTTCATTGATAAGCAGGAAATGCTTGCTGATAGATTGATATTGTTTTCTGGTTTCCTTCAAAACTAGAGTAGTTCTACTATCATATAAATACATATTCGCCTAAACAACCTTTATAATAATTATAAAATTGTGAAGACAATGTGAAGACAATTGCACGGTATACCTAGGGTTGACTATTACATACCTCTAAAAAAGATATATAAAATATTCAAATAGAAACTCTAAAAACATCATATAATACGTAAAAGTATGTTGCCTACAGAATTATTACAAATTTAACTACATATACATTCATTATGTTCTTTTTACACAGCAAATGGAGATTTGTTTGTACCTTGTTGTAAAAATGACCCATTTTAGGTGTTTTTTTAAAGCTGGTATTGTCAATATTCATTTTAGACCCCCCAAAACTAGGGTTCAGATTGTAGCATTTTCAATGGCGGATTTTATGGAGCACATAAATCATGTATAAAGTCACTATTCCTGAAGATATTATGTGAAAACCTTATGGATGCCAAAAAAATAGAATTGACCATATGTGTAGAGGTTGGTAAGATAGGTCATGTATGTGTTTAAAGAAGGGAGAAGTGGATGAATCAAGTGCTGAAAGGGCGGGTGCAATGTGGCAACTGACGGCAGTGCCAGCAACAGCGTAACTACGAGCGGTAACCGAGAAGAAGTATATAGTCTACTGGATTGGTTTGAACCGCTTGCCATTGATATGTCAGGAGATATGCCATTCCCTGTCCTAGTTTTCTGCATCCCACCCATGCATGTATTGCACAACGTTGTGTACAATCACAATACGGGAACATAAGTAGGTGATGGATATATATGTAGGCCTACAATCGGCACCCTACACATTTAACACGTCTTGCTAAATTACATACTATCTAGGTATATCTGAGAATATTTTATGATGGGTTGATTCAAAATACCTTGTCAGTTATGTTAGCTTATGTTGAACTTTTTGAAAGTGATTATTTGTCTTAAATTTGGGTTTAATATTTCAGAGGATTGTTGAAGGCGAATTGTATATTTTCGGACATTTTCGGAAGATCTCATCCATATGAGTGAAGTCACTTGGAAATGTATAATCGGCAGCTTTACATATTCAGTAGATTCCGTTAAAGGATGAATTTTATACTAAGTACATTTGTGCATAGTTGTTATTGCGCGTTGATTCAGAAAACATGTTCGTTCACGTTGAACTGTATTTTGAACACATTCAGAGCTATTCAGTACATTCTGATAAATAAAGCGGAATGATGATACATTTCATACTCGGTGTATTTGCGCATAGTTGGCAGTGCGTTGATTCAGAAGATGTGCTCATTCATGTTGAACTGTATTATTTTGAACTTCATTTTTGTCTTATTTGAGGGGATTGATACTGTTGATTGGTGAAGGCGACTTTTACTCGTATTTTTGATCGGCATCGTATACGGTGAGTCAGATACCAACCTCATTAATCCTATCTTAGGGCATATATGCCCATATGCTTGGGAACGTTATGTGGACTTGAAGTTTCGGTTAACCTGAACTGTTTCGCGTTGAGGTCAAGTGGAACAACGTATACAAGAAATACCATTCTTTGAGAATTATCACAAACGATCCTATAGCTAGTGCAGCTACAGGATCCTTAATATTACCCTATGGTTTACATTGCGTAATCAGCACATGAAAGTTGTGGCATTAGTTCATTTCGACCACTCATATTGCTGTCTCACCAACTCTTTCGTTCAAATCAATTGCTCAGCTCTACTTGATTTAGTATTTACAACCTTACTACCTCCACCAATAGATCGATATGCTTCATCAATATTCGATATACCCCAGATCTACATTCAATATTCATGTGATGTCCAGGCTCCCCAAACATCAACATTACCAAGTGTCTTATACTCAGTGAAAAAATACTTGTGGTCATATTGCTTAACATTTTAGAGAATACAAACACTAATCAACCTATTTCAAGAAAAGTTTGTTTTTGTATTGCAAGTGAGATTCCATGGCACTAAGCCCAACTTCTGTGAAACGTTCAAACTTGGTCCCAGTTGATATTCTATATTTGCAATATCTTAATTAAAACAAAAGGGTCAAGAACACCGGCAGGTCTTACACAGGGTCTTCACGCCCTTGGACTAAAAGATTTCAAGGCTATCCAGACCCAGTTTAGTGATTTTCCAGGCCGATATCAATGATTTTTCATACCCTTAATGACGGAACCTGGGGGGTTGTAGTTATTGTTCATAGGCCAATGATGTATTTAACCAGTTTTATATTCATCTTTTATATAATAATCAATCCCCGTATTTCAGCTTTTACTTAATGAGTCTGTGGAAGGTGTGAGAGGGGCGAATCAGGGCAAAGTTTAAAGTAAGAAATAGAATCTTCAAAAGTTTCAAGGCCACTTGAATCTGATTTCCCAGTCCCTCTGACCCAAATGCCCATTTTCCAGGCTTTTTAAGGCCTTGAATATATCTTCCAAAATTCAAGGCTTTTCTAGGTCCCGCGGAGACCCTGTTATATTTCGCGTCCGGGTTTCGAATGAATAACAAATGTGATGACATCATGTGTCACAAAAAAATGAGTCATAACTAAAAAATAATAGATTTTTAGATCATACCATCATATTTGAAAAGATGAGATTAAGTGGATTCCAATGATGTTAGCATTGAGTGAATCTGAAAAGTATTTTACATGTTATCTTTGATTTTTTTTTTTAAAAAAGAGTAATATTTCTGGGTAGGCAATTACTTGTAAAGTAAATATAATCCATAGGATGACTACCATAGAAACGCAAGTATATATATCTAATAGTCTTGAAAGTTGGTTCATGTGTTCATACGACTTAAAGCGCTATAAGTACCCCAAACCAGAGACCATTCCCACAATAAGATCTTCTGTGAATTAAAAGTTTTGAAAATATGAATTTTGCTACTTATGACTCATTTTTCTGTAACACATCACAATTGGGTTAAGTGTTTTTGTACGAAAATCATCCAATATTGGCATGTGCTAAGGAAATTCTATTAGTCAGGCAGCTTAATGCCAGATTTGAGATGGATGTGGACGTTCCGGACAAAAGCACCAAATTTGGTCCACATGCTGTTCATTGCCTTAGCTTTCAATTTAGAGTGGGAGCCCTTTCCAAAAAATATATTAAGGCCGCCATTTTGGATTTTTAAGGTCGCCATCATGTAAAATCCTATATTTACCAATATCTCAGCTTCCAAACAACTTAGGATCATGATCTTGGTCTCTAAACATATATTTCCAGGGTCAATGAATACAACTATACCATTTAGAAAAAGATCAAATTATATTATGGCCGCCATCTTGGATTTTTAAGATCGCCATCATGTAAAAACCTATATGTACCAATATCTCAGCTTCTAAGTAACTTAGGATCATGATCTTGGTCTCTAAACATATGTTTTCATGGTCAAGGAATGCAACTATACCATTTAGAAAAGGATCAGAGTATAGTTACTAACACAAAAACTATATGCAAGACATTATATCCATCAGGCACTATTACACATGTTGTATATGCTTGCCCCCTTCCTCACAATGGCAGTGACATATTTTAGTATGGTTTCAACTGGCCTTTGAGTATGCACACCTTGCAACCCATCCTCTTTCACTCTTGCATCTACATTGGACTAGCTCACTGCAGGCCTTACATATTAAGAGAGACCTGCTTGTAGTATGCTAGTCAACTGTTAGAAAGAGATTGAATTAAAAACAGTGACACTTTTGCCTGGTCAGCAATTCATGCCTCCTTGCAAGATGCATTAGATGATCTGCACACAACCCATACACACCTCTTGCCCCTTTTTTACAAGAAAGCAGCTTCACCAATTATCATAAAGCATGGATGCATGGAATGAATGCATGCTGCATTGCGCTAGAGAATTCTCAATCCTGCACAGATACCAGTAATTAACTAATCTACCACTCTATGCTGTTGACAAGTTTACATGTGGAACTGGGCTGTTACCCATAGAAAAGAAAAGTTTTTTTTTGTTTTTACAACAGACTTTATTACTGTCACCTGCCATCTGGGCACATACATTTCTAAAAACATGTTATATCAAGGCATAAAAGGCGAATATGAATCATTTTTTTTTGAGAATTCAAAGTTTTCAACAATATCAACAATATCTTCCACTAGGCGTCTCCATAGCTTTTCCTTTTCTTAATAATATTGTAATATTACATCAAGATCAATGACCCTTTTAATACACTGTAAGTACATCATTTATTCATCAGCAGGGGAAGTCTTTTTCAACAATTGAGACCAGGCAAAATTTCGTTTTATACCAGAAAAAAATTTCCTTCTTAGGAACTATATATGAGTTGAACTCGAGAATGAATGTTCTATTATATAAGCATAAAATCCATCGTTTTTGAGCATATAATTAAATGTATTTAATCAATGAACAGAGTGCGGTGGCTATTTCAATCTTCTGAGACAAGCTGCCTTATTTATGTTGGCCAGTCTAACCTGGATCCAACAACAACCGTCCTTTTACTCTGTAATATGTCCTTATTTTTATGTCGGGGAAAGTCAAGAGCTTTTCAATAATGTTTGAGACTTTAGTGTTCAAGCTGTCTTGGAGTCTGTTGCCAGCCAACTGCCAGGAGAGGGATTTCTTGCATTCTTTCTCAATGGGATCCTTTTGTTCTGCTAGGTTCAGTTGTTCCAGGTATTCACTCTTCTCTATGACTATGTTATCAGACCTTTCTGACAGTACCATGAAATAGGACTCCTGATCTTTCAACATGGCGACCTTGTTGGTACTCTCATCATACTCATCCACTTCAATTTTGTCATGCTTTTCAAGCAATTCAAGTATGGTTTGAAAGTTTTTCTGTTGCCTTTGGTAATATTCAATCTGCTGATCCCTCATTGATTCAACCAGTGCCCTGAGGCCTTGAGCTCCATCCTCACCCATAGTAGTAGCTTATTTTATTTCTCAGAAGTAGGTATTCCAAGTTTAAATCCTTCTCGTTTGCCTGTGAAGTCTATTATGTCTATTTCGTCTGTTATGTCTATTTCCCACCAGGTGGCACCAAGCAAAGTCTATATCTATAGTTTGAAAATGAATTTGTATCCACCAGATGGCGCCACTGCACAGCAAAGCTTGTGACGATCTGTTAATCCATTTGTATCGATATCAACTCTTGTTTTGACATTAATCCACACACTAAAGCTCTTGAATCGTTCAAAATGGCTTAAACACTTCCTATATTCGATTATTCTTACTGTTTATGGTCTTATGGTAGAGGTCAATGTCTGATAGAATTGTCACTATATAAACTCAACGATAATCTCCACACTGTCACTGGGCGATAATCCAGCTTCGGTAAACAATGGATGACCGTTTTTGGCGGTCAAAAACCTGTAGTTCTTGAACTCTGTGATGAGGTTAGAACGATTTAGGCTTTAGTCTCAAGTGTATATGACTGATCCAGGTACTTTTATAATCCTTTAAGACGACTTTTTCACTTTGTCTGCAACGATTCTGCTGAAAAAAAGGAGATTAATGAGAGAGCTAACGCTCACACACCCTTGCTTTTCTGATACCGGAATCCCCGCCGTCAGAAAAGAAAAGTTCATAGCAATGTTGGATGAGCTGCACTTAGAGATGGTAAAAGCAAGAAAAACCCAATGGAACTTGGATGGACCCATAAACCTACACATAAAGGAAAATAAAGTGCAACAAATTGCTGACCCATTTCAGAAGGCTTACCACCTCATGTGAATAAGGTATACACATCAGGTGACTACTTTTGCCCTTGCTACATGCGACCAGTGTATCTGGCACAGATCATCATAGATGGAAATAATATGGTTGGGAGAATACCTATTATAGGAAATGATCAGGATATCAAATACTAAAGAGAAGGGATACAGATATGATAATGCATGCTTCATTCATGAGCTGATTAAATACAACTTGCAATCTAGCTCTTCCATTGCTCATCGAGCCAAGAAAAAAAGCAAGAACAATCTCTAAAAGGTACTCAAGAATGATGTAGAACTGTTTTTTTTCATGCACATTGTGATGCAACACAAGATATGTGGTATGCCTACATTCTTCATCCTTAAGAGCCATCTGTATATATGATGGTGGAAACATGCACCTGAGAAAGAAGTATGGTCAGCTAAACATTCTGACCATGTTTAAACAGAATGATCCTCCAGGTTCCATTGATGTGAGGCTTCTTGATAAAGCTGTTGTAGTGCACTTGCTCCCCACTAAAATCCCAATAACAATCAATATGATCAGGCCTTTGTCCCAGATACATAAAACAATCAGTAAACTGGGCCTACCTTATAAATGACCCAACCATCAAAGGGGAACTGTCTGCATTCTTTTAAACAAGATTGCCCCTAAGGCAAAGAAATCATCATCACATAAGGTGACATAACCCTTCTTTGAGGAACCTATAAGCAGATAATTGATCCATGGCACCAACCACTCATGAGGATATTGTGAACATTTGGGTTGCCCTGGTTACAGGCAAGAACTTTACATATCATCAAATGTTATCTATAAAGACTTGGATAGAGAAACATCCCTGCCCCTTCCTGTATTTTACAGTGTCATGGGATGTGATACCAAATCGATATTCATTGGAAGAGGCAAGAAGTCAGCATGGGAGGCACATCTTTGCTATCAGGAAGTAACACATGCTTTTAAACACACAACACTCCATCCTTACATATAGGTGTAGTGGTCGGTGCTTAACATTTCCACTAACTACAACACTTATCCAATATGATAGGGTCAGTGACCATGAACATTCTTTTACATATTGGTGAAACCAGGAAAACTTATTCAAGAAGGAAAAGACATTAGAGACAGTCTCTGCACCCAAGGCTCCACTTTTGCAGCATTCTCAGAGTTGCACATGGAGCAGAATGAATAGTGTGCACCAAGACTAGAACTTAGGTTGGGAATGGATTAACACATAGGTTCCTGTCTGGGCCATGTAACTAGCAACGTGTAAGGCATGCAGTGAACTAGTTAGGGATTTTTGACTTCCAGTGAGCTTACGTTTGGCAGGATTCTCTGGAAATATGGTCTTGTACCATGCATTACTTTCTTCAATATCTCACTTCAATTCCCTTCTTTTAGATCATAGATCTGTAAGGCCTGCAGTGAGCTAGTCCAATGTAGATGCAAGAGTGAAATTCTCAAAGGCCAGTTGAAACCATACTAAAATATGCCACTGCCATTGTGAGGAAGGGGGCAAGCATATACAACATGTGTAATAGTGCCTAATGTATATAATGTCTTGTATATAGTTTTTGTGTTAGTAACTATACTCTGATCCTTTTCTAAATGGTATAGTTGCATTCCTTGACCATGAAAACATATGTTTAGAGACCAAGATCATGATCCTAAGTTACTTAGAAGCTGAGATATTGGTATATATAGGTTTTTACATGATGGCGATCTTAAAAATCCAAGATGGCGGCCATAATATGATTTGATCTTTTTCTAAATGGTATAGTTGTATTCATTGACCCTGGAAATATATGTTTAGAGACCAAGATCATGATCCTAAGTTGTTTGGAAGCTGAGATATTGGTAAATATAGGATTTTACATGATGGCGACCTTAAAAATCCAAAATGGCGGCCTTAATATATTTTTTGGAAAGGGCTCCCACTCTAAATTGAAAGTTAAGGCAATGAACAGCATGTGGACCAAATTTGGTGCTTTTGTCCGGAACGTCCACATCCATTTGCTAAGCTGCCTGACTATATATACAACAAAGAAAATAAGCGTATACATACATGTATACAATTTTATATAACGCCAGCAAAGAAACAAGAAATGAGCAACTCGATTCATCATTCATATTAATTTGTAAATATTTATTACTGGACATTATACAAGGTTTGTTCTTTGAGAAAGACATTTAGTCCCCTATTTCATGCTACAACGAATTTAATATTTATAGTAATGGTTTTCATAACCAGGTTTAACTTTTAAAGTATTAAAGGCCTCATATTTTCTACGATATTTTATACTGGAAACAACAGTTTGACTACCAGGAAACGCTGTTCTTCCACCAAACATCGTATCGGTTTCTGGGTTAAATCGGACTGGTTCTGTTTGGATGTGGAGGTTAGGCGGAAGATTTAAACTCTTCATATCTTCTAATTTCGAAGTTTGCCTCACTTCTGTTTGGAAATATTTAATCGCGTCCTTCACCGTTTTCATGTCACCAAGCGTACAGTTTGAAATATCATGATCAAATTCGCCAATTAGTTTGGAGAGGACCTGCAATGATTATAAAGTAAAATCATTGAAACAGGTTATAATAAACGTTGATATCCGCTAGTGATTCTGGCATCTTTGGATAACGATAGCAAAATCAGGAAATATTTTATAATTACGAAATAATAGTTATATGAATTTCCCAAGCAAGATCTACACGGGCATGATTTGACAAAAGCATCCTTTTTGTTATCAAGTTAAAACCGAGTAATTTATTATATCTGTTAACATAAACTATGTCAATATAAAACCATTTTGATCAGTCTTTTTTTAAAAAAAATTTGTAGATATATCAAGGAAATAGATTCCAAGCGAATTAAGCCCTGAGAGACTGATGGATGCAAGGATTCAGGAGTTTCTTTTGTTTAATCAACTTAAGAAATAAAGTCTTATAAATTTTGTGGATATGTTATATATGCCAGGAAAATCTGCTAGGCATTGACTAACGAAATAGAGTGTCTTCATTATCACTGAATTCATCCGTCAATGAGTTCAGCATGCATTTTACATCTATCTCCACGCCTTGGGACAATTGTAACTTAAGAAGAGACGACAATAATTATTTCAAGATATAACAAACAGCCATATCATAGAAAAAATACCCTTGGAAAAACGAAACATTAATGCAAGTCATTTTTTCAACCGAGTTCCATGAACACCAAGATATAAATTACTTAAGGTTATTTCCATATTCGGGGACTCGGACTCGTGGTTAAGGATATGATAATAATGAAATAACTTGACAGCAAATGTGATCGAAATAGATACAGGGATGTCCCCATGAAAGTGGGGTCATGGCAAAAATACTGAAATATTGCTGGCAAGAGGAAAAGCAACCATAGTGAGATTTCGGGGGAATCTTTGAAAACATACTCAATCAAACTTTTGTCAAGGAAATTATGTGAATCAAATTTTGTGAAATGGTTTTGAAAATTTGAGATTTTTTTGTCGAAATTTTAGGTTAAAAATAATTGAATTGTTTAGGAAATTAATTTCAGTAAAAATACTGAAGACTTTCATCCCTGATATGAGATTAAGGGGACAATAACAGTGAACAACCTACATTGTATTTAAACCGTCCGTCTTTCAGAGGCACATTGTACCAGTCTTCTTGCATCTGTGCGCCCAGCATTCCTTTCACAACATTCCTAACACGATCCTCTACGTCCGGGGGAGGTGCATATGCCTTCCTCGTAGTCAATGTCCTGGCATTGATATAAAAATGATAAATATCAAACACGAGAAAAAAAAGGTTTAGAATTGACACTTGAAAATAGGCAGAAACTATGGGGCATTATCGACCACAATTCTAACACACTTGCGAGTAGCGTGAAAACGGCCGGCGGTGGCGCTGAAGACGGCCACCTTGTTGCTATGTCTGTGATGCTCATCCATAGCAACCACTCAGAGCATATGCTCAATGAACACTTTGGGCGGAGAAATGTCACTAAAACAATGTCAATCTTTAACTATATTATCTCCCCGGACAGAATTTATTGCGCTCTTAGCTATGGTAAATTATCATGTCATGTCATGATAATAATAGGCCTATTAGCAATATCATGCATTGCTGTGTGCCTGTTAGGTTAGGTCTTCAAGAAGGAGGCCCGCCTACAGTCTTACTTTTAAAGAATGAATGTGGTGTCATTGATGTATACATTATATTTTTACCAAACTATCTCAATTACACAGTGTGTGAAATTAACGTTTTTCTTCACCAACCAAGTTGGCGAGTAAAATCAGAGATATACGCGCCCACACATAAATTTACCATCCTTTCTTAGTACCAAAACAATACAGAGCTTTTGTTCTCAATGTCTAGCCTAATAGATGAAATAGAGTTCCATTAGAGCTCTCCCAGTCAAATGCAACATAAAACATCTAGTTGTCCACTGGTATTTCTTTGGAATATACAACAAAAGTAGAGCCTACACACTCCCAGGCTCTGATCCCAATATTGTACACAGTAGTAAACGAAATGTTTACTTGCCTTATCAAGAATATCAAGATATCCCCAAAATGAGACCACTCCACAAAGAGATCTTGTGGATAAATCATTTTGAAAAATATCAATTTTGCAACTTATGACTATTTTTCTGTAACACATCACATTATCGCACTGATTACATCTAGAAATTACACTAAAATAATATTTTACTGACTAATCTTTACTTAAAATCTAGATTCAATACCGTGATTTACTGGCGAGATGGTTTAATCTTTCTTTTGTGAGAGAACCATCATCTTCGGAGATTTTGCGTCGTTCCTCTTCGAGGTCTTCAGGAAGCTTTTTTCTGGAGAAAAAAGTTCGCCGGCCAACAACTGATGCAAACGCCTGTGGATAATAAACAGCACGTGAGAGAATTATTTCTCATATAAGACATCATGTTAAATAGATCTACATGTTTGGACTTCATTTTCTAAGTTCTAGCTGTTTAAACTGCGGGTGGGAGGAGGACTGAAAAGGGGGAGATGGGGAACGGGGAAGGTCTACCCCGTAATAAAAGGGGAGCAGCTACATTTGAATTTCTTACTTTATAATTTGGGGCTGAAACGTGTGATGAGAAAAAAAAATCTTTTTTATTGTATTTTGTTATTCCTTATTTCCATGCATTTGCATGCAAACTTTCAACTTGCAGGGGAAGGGTCGAGAGATCGAGAGAGAGAGAGAGAGAGAAAGAGAGAGAGAGAGAGAGAGAGAGAGAGAGAGAGAGAGAGAGAGGGGGGGGGGGGTGTTTCTGCGTCACCTGCGTCAAACATTTATTCGAATTTCTTACTTTATAATTAATTTATGGGGAACTTGTTGTTCCCGACAACTTAAATTAATTAATTTATTTAGGCCTACCATATAACGTGTGATGTGAACATGGGAGGGTGGGGAAGGGAGAGGGAGGGAACAGGGGATGTCTACCCGGTGATAAACGGGGGTAGCCTATACTAGGCCTCGACTTCCCAGCGAGATGGGCACTGTCTGTCCCCGCTCCGGGGTGCGGGAGGATACAAGGATGATACTCTGTCTAAAACGGGGGCAGCTAGTAAATATTAATAGTTTAGCATTAATACCCGAGGTTTTGGCTGGTTTCCGGGGTCTATTGCCTTGGGGAACATTCGAGGGCGTAGCCCGAGAATTTCCCCAGGCAATAGACCCCGGAAACCAGCCAAAACCGAGGGTATTAGTGCTTTTAGACGCTATTTGGTCGGATTCAAGGAACCTATATAATACCGCGACGGCTGACCGAATGAAGCTTCAGCCACAACAGCCAATCAGAGGAGCGTATTCACTAATGTTTATGTTCAACCGGCCGGCCTGTTTTCGCAAGGTTCCGCTGCTTGCTATCCAAAGCATCGGACACCGCGTTAGTCGAAATCTAAATGATACCGCGACGGCTGGCCAAGTGAAGTGGGCGGGGCTTAGCGGAGAAACAGCCAATCAGAGGTGCGTATTCGCTAATGTTTATGTTCAGCCAGCCGGCCTGTTTTCGCAAGGTTCCGCTGCTTGCTATCCAAAGCATCGGACACTTCCGGTTCTCGAATGCCGTGTTGCGTGTGTCTAGGGACTTAAAAAAGAAATAAATAAACGATTTGAATCGGTAGAAATGTTTTAAATGTTGTTTGAGCCTGATAGCGAAGATTTAGTCTACGGGAATCTAGTATTCAATGAATGGCGATTTCAGAACCCATACGTGCGACCGGAAGAGATGTGGAGACCCTTCGGCATAGCCACTCATGTGCACATTCACTTGGCGTTGCATTGTGTACGGTGGCCTATATAGCGCACGGAGGATTTCATTCGAAAGTGACCCGCACGTCAACAAACTGCCGTGTCCGTGTGTCTAGGTGAGGAAGTGGCGTTGGAGTGGTCTATAAGGTAAAAAATACCCCCCAGAATCAGACCAAATCGCGTCTAAAATACCATAGTCCATACATCCCTGACCCTGACCCTAACCCAACTGTCCCTGTCCTAGTACGGTAGTAGGCCTATTGAATTTGTTACTGGTAAGCCTACTATCTCCTACTGGTAGCTATAGCCTAGGCCTATTCCCTATGTAGCTAGTATATCTATATTAAAAAGACTATATCATTAATCACAGTGACACATCTTTGCCTTTGGCCTGTTTTAAAATTAAATTATGACATCACAGCCGTAACTCACAAACTATCTTATAATCTCGACAGCTGCCTATATACGAGTCCGGATACGAGTATATCTATACAGTTTTGCAGTAGCTTAATTGGTGAAGGCACTTCACTAGGCGTGTATGGCATAAACATTGTATTATCGCTCACGGCCATGCGCAACACAAACATATCGCGTTTAACCTGAAATACATCCGATTTGAACGTTACAATTCGTTCCCATAAGTGAATCCATCCATGCCAAACCAACAAACAGAAAATAAAATGCTTACCGGGTTTGCTTTTCCAGTAATCAGTCTTCGAGCGACCGTGCACTTGCACAAGGACATTTTGCTTTTTCCACTGTATGATCGAGGTTACAGCGCGACTTACCATTCGGACTACTCAAACACCCATTTACAACAAAACCACGATCGTACATCTCTCAAAATGTATATAAAATTGAGACCCATTGCCATATCGTTACAATAGTCATCTTTAAAACGATGGAAAACAATGCAAATTTTGTTGTCATTGGTTTTAACCACGGCCGATATGAAGATCGCGCGCTAACTCGGCCGACATAAATTTGCTGAAGTGAAAGGGAGGCGGGGTCGTCCTGCAGCCAGCTCTGAGGCATTTGGCGCTATAGATCTCAAGGGTCAGCATGTCCGTCTATTGGTAAAAGGTAAGTGGATTTACTCTCACAATCGCCATCTTATCAAGCCATTCAATCAGATTTCACGATGGAGTACGTGTGTTGTCCTGCTTGACAGCTGATATGCAGAGGCCAAATTTATTTTCTCCACCCCCCCTTTGCTTAAGTCTATTATACTAGCCAGGCCAGGGCCTAGTAGTAGCTGGTGTTCAGTGGCTTGAAAGTCCTGCTGCTCTCCCAGAAACAGTGCCTCTGCTGTCCTACCGTGTGTGGGGAGCAATTCAGTTGAGGAGGCGCTCGTGAAGGGTTCTAGCTGCTTGCTTCCATATGAGAAGGGAGTGAGTACAGCATTGGATTGAGAACAGGGAACTGCTCCTCGAGCGGCCCGGCCGTTATTGACCAAATCGAGGGAGAAATAACACACTCCTATATAGCTGCTTTAAAATAGCGATGCCTTAGCTGGCTAATAGCCTACTACTAACTTTCATATAGGTGCATTATTGGATTGTTCTAGATTATCAAGTAAGAGATACCTCCTGCAGTATAGGCCTACCTGTCTCATGAGTGCCAAGGATTCATTGTCGGACTCCCAGATTCTATTGTTTTTTTAAAAAAATGTCTTGAGTAGGCTAAAACTGGGCATTGTAGGCTACAATGCTGAAAGCCCTCCAGGTGATTATATAGGCCCATAAGGTGTTACCTATATGGAGATATAAAAAGCTATATTTCTTTAATTAGTACCGGGTAGGCCTATACCGAATATAGGGTTTAGGATATATTTCCATATAGGCCTATGTTCTTTGTGTATAATGATATAACTAATTATCGTGGCGAAGGTAAATATCAATGTTAAATAATATGGAGATCGATCAAAGAACAATGGCAACAATAATATAAGTAGTCTCACAAATAAATCCAGTTTCGTCACAGAAGTAAGTACAAGAGCCTGTATATAGCACGAATGCACAATTCTGGGGTTGCCCAATGAACGGAGTCGGAGAAACTTGTTACTATACTGTGCATGGAATACATCCCCCTTGTTCGAGAGTCAAAATGGTGGAAATTTTAAAGGTTCATTTAAACATTAGGAAGGCTGTAGAAACTCTAGGATTAACAGGGATTATTCCAAGTATTTTCCTGTTAATATATATTTCTATCGCCGTGCATCAACCAATCAAGCTATTGTCTCAGTTTATTATGTAATAATAATGTCTATATTATTGCCTATGTGAGTATGTCAAATAAGTTTCAATGTGTGAGTACTACCGGGGGTAGCTCTGCTCAAACAGACTAAATATGTGATCTATTCGGATTGATTTAACTAATTATCATGGCGAAAATACTTGGGAAAATCTATGTTAATAGTTTACTTAATTACTTGATACAACAAATTACATATTGCAACCATGTGTTTTACTTCATTTTACTTTGTTTTATCTTATTATTTTACATGTGGATACCGACAATCGGTGACCAAATGAGCATTTTTTTGTCGTACATGTAAATACCGGGGACCGACAATTGGTACCCTGCCATTGTTGGTCCCCCTGTGTCCCTTTTGTCGGTCGTCATTTGTCGGTCGTTTGCCTTGTATGTGGAAGCCCCATTTTACGCCCGAGGATAGCTAGGCCTAGGCCTATATATTATTTTCATAGATAGGCCTACCCATATTTTCAAGACATCAAACAAAGTATTGGGGATCGAATGCAACTGCAAGTATTAGAGGGGGAGTCCCGTCAGTCATTGAAGTTGTTCATGGCGAATTCATAAACAATTTATACTTTCAGTTTTTTAAATTTTCAATAGGCATTACTTTTTTCAATATCTTTTAAATGTTGTGAAACAATATTGGAACTACCATAGATCCATGTCCATATTCCAGTTGCTATAGTCATCATATATACCACGAACTCAAACGTGAGCTTTCATGTCAGAATTAGGCATTTTAAATTGATCCCCACTTAGAGCTCGTTTGCTGTGGGGATTTGATACTGGATGTATGGCACCCGATCATGCTCTTTGTAAATAATGTTCCCAATGCCTATATACAATCATATAAGGATAAATAATGTTTTATAGTTTCTTTTTATCGATGAACCAGTGATATCACCACCTAGATTATCGTTGTGAGAACATTTTGCTATCAATACCGGGAATTTCCCCAAGGTGTGTGATCAGTCCCAAATCAGATGTTTTCCCCACGTTTCAGGTATTCCCTCTCCCTCTCATATTCTCTCTCTCGGTATGAGGTGCATTTTTCCTCTTTTCAAGTTAGAGTTGGTCATAAGGGACCAACTTTTTTACAAACAGGTTTTCCCATATCACATGCAGGTAAATACATACCATACTCGATCATACCAATAGTGTTTGTTTCTATGATAAAAACATTAATCATTTGTACCCAGCGGGATGCTTTGGATCTACCCCAGGGTATATCACCTCAATATGGCCACTTTTTTCGGTGCGCATACTGTCACAAGACCATATATTATATATATATGCTTTCAGAGTGAAACTCCTAATGTCAATATACCATTACAATGAAGAGCAACAGGGTCAATATTACGCCGGGAAAAACACAGTTAATTGCATTACATCCGATCCGGTGCTGATATGATTTTCTCGAGAAAAAAACACTTTACCATGCTGATCTTGCATTTCAAAATCAAACAGCGATCGTTGGTATTGCTTCTCTATTATAAACTGTCCCGCGAATTAATCCAGTCGGTCACACGATGCCGAAATCACGTGCACCATGCCCTGAAATATTGATCACCGAACTGCTCTATCTACCCTCCCAGAATTCCCATGCACCGAATGCAGAATAGGCACAGCAACTCCACCCAGATTGGATTATCTGTCGAGGGATAATCCAGTACCCACGACTCTAGCAAATATTTTCGCGGAGGAGGTGAGATGTGGAGAGGAACGCGACCAGAATTGGTATGATGTGTGATGATGATAATTAAGTGGTGCGAATAAATACTTTTTGAATAAATAATACCTTTTGAATAAATGCATTACGAAATATACTGATATATATAAGTATAGTATTTATCCCTTTTCCAGCTTAATTTAGCAGAGTTTACTAAATGTGTAGAGCTGCCAATTGTAAATTTCTATAGGCGATCTAATATCTATATTCTTTTGTAAAGATCTTTATTCAGGCATGGCTTTTAAATTAACATATAAGCGATCATATTAACAATTATCACAAAGCCACAGTTCACCTAACGGTGACCTTCCACTGTTGCCCGAGTTTGTCCGGCCATAAAGATAAACAAAAGAAGAAAAAATCAAATGATAGCAGACATATCAAAACATCCACTGTCATATATAATGGATCTGGTCACCCTAGTTTAGACAATCGAATTGATATTTTCTAGCTCAAAATAAAATAATAACAGGTTAAGTCGGAGTTCAAAGTTTAGTTATCGATATTTGATATAGAATACAAGATTCTATTATCTATAAGAATATAAAATATATGAATCCAGGGCACTGTACAGTACAGGGAACGCACCGAAGAGGCCGGCAAAGCAAAGCCTGGTTCAACAAGAACTGGCCGGAGTGGACAGGCAGGGAACATGCAGTGGGGATCTCTGACAGCAGTTTCCAACATGTCACCCCTATACAATATCATGGGATGAGATAGATAGGATAGATACGAATATCTATGGTTTCAGATTTAATGCTTGTGCCAATTATTTAGGGATTTAGAAGATGCTGCTTGGCACCGGATTATATAGACATATTTTTGTGTTATGTTTCACACATATAGATCGTTAACCCATGCAGTGGTATTTCTTTGATGATATTTCATTCAGATTTACGATGTATTGTTTGAAATGTGAGGGATGTAAATGCCAAATTTTCTAGATATTGATAATGTTAATATGAATATATCTTCAACAATTGTAAAACGGTATCCGCTATGCGAATTTATATTTTGTTTACCCAGGATTAAAAAAGGCAATTTCGGTTATGTCAATTATTTGCTTATGCCAAAATGAATAGCAATCAGCCCTGAAGATCAAAGCCTGAGACTTGTGGATGGGTGATACCAATCATCGATCCAACTACACATACTTCTACCACTTGCACACGAAGAGCTCCCTAGGAAAATCCCTTATTTACCATGCATGCATTTACTGCAATCTCTGCATGGAAAGGCACCATAAAGCCCTGAATAATGGAGTCGGGCACCCATAGAGGACAATTAATTGATCGCTCTAATGGGATTTTATCGTATGTAAAAACTAGAGCAAATGGAGAAATTATAATTATAGAATGAGCCAAGGGTCGCATCTTGTTTTGATTAAAAGTAAATATTAGTTTATGGGACCAATGTGGTCGTTAACATGAAATCTCTGTGATGACCACAAAGTACCCAGTTGATGCAGTAGGAGAGGTAGGAGTTGTAGGCATGGATGTAGCAGGAGTAGTGGAAGACTGAAGTAGGAGGGGATGTAGCATGATAAGTAATAAAAGTAGAAGTGTATGTAAAAGGAGAGTAGTAGAAAAGTGAGTAGATGGAATAGGTAGTAAGAGTGGATGTAATAGGAAAAGTAGGAGACATAGTAGAAGGCAGTAGAGAAGTGGCTCGGTGCCTGCACTCTTGCCCTGCAGGTGTGTAAGGCAGAGGTGGGCACTGAGACCAGTTATTTGTTCAGTACACCACCAGTCATCAGGCCTTGGCCATTGCATCAGCCTGTGTATGTAGGCTTCAGTGGCAGTCTTTCTCTCCATGTTTGGAGGAGAGCAGAGTGGTGCAGTGGAAGCATGCTGTGCCCATAACCCAGAGCTTTGTTGATCGAAACCAGTCTTCGCCAGCATGTATTTTTGACTGCCATCCAAAGTCACTTCCTACCCTGTGCCTTCATCTGGTTTGGTCATTCCAACTGGTGGGCCTGCTTCACAGGGAAAACTCTCTCAACTGACCAGGCAACTGCTAGTGGAGAGCACTGGAATTGTTGGTGGTTCAGTGGGAGAAGCCTTTTGGCTTCTCCCACTGAACTACCAACAATTCCAGTACATGACCAGGCAACCCAGAAAGAAAGGCTCATATGCCAAAGTGTCATGCTACCTTTTATGCACAGTGCCCACCCTCAGCACACCAGTCCAGTCACTCCAACTAGGCCACCAGGCCTTGTCCATTGCATCAGCCCATGTATGCAGGCTACAGTGGCAGTCTTTCTTCTCATGTTTGGAAAAGAGTAGAGTGGTGCAGTGGAAAAGTGCTGGGGCCATAATCCAGATTTCTGTGCATCGAAACCAGCCTCTGTCAGCATGTACTTTTTACTGCCACCCAAAGTCACTTCCTACCCTATGCCTTCATCTGGTTTGGTCATTCCAACTGGTGGGCCTGCTTCACAGGGAAAACTCTCTCAACTGACCAGGCAACTGCTAGTAGAGAGCACTGGAGGCATTGGTGGTTCAGTGGGGGAACCCTACACATGACCCAGCAACCTAGAAAGAAAGGCTCATATATGCCAAATTTCATGCTTTCATGCTTCTATTCTCAGTGTCTTCTCTCTTGTCCTCCAGGTGTGTAGTGTAAGGAAGAGGTGACTGCTGGACCCAGTTATTTCCTGAGCATAATTGTACACTCTACTTCTCCTACTACCTCTACTACCTTTTCCTACTGTTACTAATCATTCTTCTACTACTTTTCCTATTACAGTTGAAGAATAAGCATTTCCTCCAGTATGAAAACAAGTGAGTGAGTGAGATTGGTTGCTTTACGCCCTTATCAACATGTTTAAAATGGTTATATCAAGGGCGGGAGAGCTGAGAGGGAGGCAGTTTATGTTCATACCCAGGAAATAGAGATAGAGAAGAAGGAAGAGAGAGACAGAAAAATAGACAGAAAGGCACTTTATGGTCATACCAAGGACCGGAGTATGAAAAGTAGAAGGAAGTATGACTGACATTAAGGGACTGCGGGTACACTGTTTGGTGCATAATCTCGAGGTGAAGCTGATGCATAATTTTGCATCAAGTGTGCACCATCAGAGCCGAAATTGAGGTTATTAATCCTTTTAGACTGATTAAAGTGGTTTTAGCCCCATTACCGTTCAAAGCAGTGACTAAAACTGGCTACCCTTTTCCAATGTACTTTTCGTCCCTTAATAAGGAAAAGAATCTTAGATATGAGCAGACCATAGAATCTGGATGGATCTCTATGTATACATGCATGTCATAGGTAATTTTCCATTACAATGAAGGGTTGAAAACCAATAAAGAAGATCAACCTGGGGCTTTGTAGTCGGAGGAGAACATTCCGTGCAGAACACTTGGCGTGTAAGTGTTTGCATGGCTTATAATCATATATAGATGACACGCTAATTTATTGTTGCTGATACCTATGATTCCATGCTCTTGACTCGGCGGTTTCTCCAGGCTAATGCTTCCTTGAAGGCGAATGCGTTGATGCATGCTTCTCCACGAACATTGGAGACCTAGGCAATAAATGGAGAAGGCGGAAATCCCTGGCAAACCGTACACCACAGCATCTATGGCCACAGTTAGTTTTGCATGGGACGGATCGTAAGAAAATGTACAATCGGCACTATTGTAGATTTGAATTTAATGTTTTTTGCAGATTTAGTTTGCTTCATGTATTGACTATACGTAGAATTGTTTTAAAATCAAATAACGCCGCGCCAGGTGGAGTTTTTTAGGCACTGATATATATGAAGGTAGCCATTGATTCTTGTATTTTTCTTGTATTCCAACCCCAACCCATATATAATAAGTCCTGCTAAATTAGACTGAAAAATGATAAGTACTAGGTATATCTGAGTATATCTCTGGCATTGTTTTGGTTTAAGATATGTTTGTTTGTGTTGAACTGTATTACGAACATCATATTTTTATAATAAATAGGTGTAGACCTGTAATCACATACTGCATAAATATCATGTACAAGGTACACTTTGTATATGTGGTTGTACTCACTTGTAAAATCTGAGATGTATTTCTCGTATAAACTGAGTCAATTCAATAATCCCAACCGTCGATATCGTAACTCCCAGTGAAAATCAAATCTTAAAAACCAGTCAGTCTAGGCTCACAGCCTCTCAGATCAGATAAGAATGGTATGTCAGTGATTGGATGCCTACTGCGCTAATAGCTTGCCTGGCCATTTGATGGCGTCCAAATGAGATTATAATAGCATTTTGCTGATTGGAGCCAGATACCTTCCTCAGTTTGGAGGTACTCTCTCAACTCTGAGCCTAGACTGCAGAAAGTGTGTAACAAGATAGCATGTACCACTAATGGTGGCCTGAACCAAGTGTAACTAGTTCACATGTATTATTTTTAAATTATCTTATTTTTGCTCGTCTCTCACTGTTTGGCGTCACGCGTATAACATTTTATTTTTCTTCCTCTACTCCAGTTAGATATTACGTCCCTGTTTGTTGCTGGGGGTTGCCATGGAAACGCGATTTGCTCAGTGCCTGACTTGGTCCAACTCCCCCTTTGATGTTATCGATGAGTGCTATTTGATTTGCATAGATATTGGACATTTTGTATCAATGTTGACTCTGTGAGAGGGTTTTATACCACCCTTCTGTTTTTCGAAATATACACCGCTCATTCTGCCCTCTTTATTCATGTACTTAATAACTAATGGGAGGTGGGGTGTATACGTAGTGCTATGGTATGGAAATAGGTATATGGGATTTGATTAACAGGGTTTAATATTTAAAAAACTCACTTATCTTCGGCTATACCTCTATTTTGCATAGATCATAACCAACATGTTGGTCTCTTCTGCGATGCATTATCGTCATAAGCGAATGGGTGTAAACATTAGTGATGATCACCATTTGACTTGGATCCTTGTGATTTTGTCTCTGATTTTGGAGTTTCAAATCAGCAGCAGACACGTTAGGCCCTGTTATTTGAGCAGACGACATTTTAACATGACAGTATTCATTATTGGTTATAATCATTTTACAAACTTCAAACTTCACATTGTACTCAGCTTATGATAGGATGAAGGACCTACCTAATACTACCTCCTTACATGTACCAACAAATCGACATGAACTCAGAATATTGATGACAAAAATATGCAGCCAAGGCCACGATTGCATGTAGATGCCTAATTACAGACGGCGAAACAGGTGATGTACGTATCAAGTCCATAAAATATCGACTAGAGGAGTACATTTGCACTCTACTAGTTTCGGACCTTCACACAGTTCTGCCCATAATAAGGTTTGCGTGTTTTAACAAGAAATTCTCTCAAAGGGCCAATCCATCTAGAAGTTACTAATTGTTAGTTTTCTCTTCTTTTTATTTTCAGGATATTTTTATTTAAGGGTGGGAGAGTCCATGGGGACTCATTTGTCAGATCTTTTGTTTTTCGATTAGGTCAGTAGCTTAGTTTTATGACGAAATGTCGAGAGACACACATCCCTTACTAGAATAGACCTCAGAGAACCAAATGTTGGGAACAGCGGACTTGCATGTCCACCATCTTGAAGCTTCAGTTCGCATGGAGTTATGGGACTTATAAATGGTACCTGTGTGTAAAATCTAAAAAAAAGTCATGTTCTGCATGGGATATTTATTGATGCTCTAATCTCAAGATCTACATGGCAGAACAATTTCACCACCAATTGCTGGACATATTATACTTCGCCACCCATGTATGGAGATTCTTTAAACGTGGGAAATGGCTGGTCAATTTCAGCACCAGTTGCTGGACATCTATCCATTCGTTATACATATGTTCATAACACACGTTCGCATCTTTCCTATGATGTAGGCCTAGTTTTCATAGATCATTTATGCAAGCTGTGATATTTCTGATAAAAAATCAATCTGCAATTTCTGATAAAAATCTTGGTAAATATTTGTATCCCAGCAGGTACTGTAAAATACATGCGCAGTGGCAATGCAAATCCCCTATTCTCTCATTCCATTTTAAGGTGGAGAATATGCCATTGGTTTTAATGTTTCACAGAGCCAGTTCCCAAGGGATTTGAACTCAGTTTCCCTTTGAGCCAGTGGATCCGAAAGTTATGTCATTTTTTTGTCTTGGGGGTATTTATTCTGGAATGTAATTACAAATTAATGCATGATGGAATAGATAACGACTTGTCCTATCATACCATATATATAGTACATGGCAATTTACATTCAAGGACTGATGTATGTATATACGATGTATACATACTGATGTATGTATATACGATGTATACATACTGATGTATGTATATACGATGAACATGGTATATTTTCTCTAGTTTTTACACTGACATACAACTCCCATTATAAAATCCTTGCGAATCAAAATTCAAGATGGCCGCTATGTTAATCCTCCCTTAAAAAGGAGACAGACTATAACTTAAAAGCTGTCTAAATACGTGAAGCTTACGATTGGTAACGCTTGCTCCTGACATATTGACTGACTGAATAAAGAATATAATGCAATGCGTAGATTGTATCGATATTTTGTATTCAATTTCAATAGTTGGAGTCGCATACATGTACGTCATTCGGGGGGGGGGGTATGCCAGAGAAAATTTCACTGGTTTAATTATATCACACAACTATATCACATACAATATATAGTCGGCCAAATCCATTCCTACAAGTATCTGAAATATTCCATTTAGTTCAGATTATTGGAAAAAATATCTTGTGAAATGTCCAAAAATTGCCTGATGGTACATAATTTTAATGTTCTACCCATCCGTGAGTGACTATTCTCATAGCTGTTTCATGCAATTGCATGCAATTGATAGATCTATACATACACGAGACAGGAAGAGTGGGGAAAATCCATTGTTTGTTTTGATGGAGTTTTATACGTCCATCGAACAACCATACGAATCGCCGAACTTATAAGAAAATACAAACAATGAATCTCATGGATGATGCATGACCCATAGTAGTGAGAGCCTGATCTGATAAAACTGTCTGTTGCTGAATTCCTGGAGTCTGGAGAAAGAAGTTTTGCTGATAAGGCTAATAATAGACCTATTCAAGTAGCACTTATCTTACTGGTCTCGGGCTACAGACGCCAATGATTGGTTTTAAAATGATAAATTGGTTGAAATAACAGGCTTATTCCGCCTGGAGTGGGCTTTCTCATAGGAAAGCATTGCACTTCCTCTGGCCATTTTACATGATAGATCATCTCAGCATCGATTGTGCCTATCCACCTGCCCCATCGCTAGAACATGAATAGCCATTTATCTATAGTTGTCATCAATGTGATACCAGGTCTCTGATATAGGGATTTGCATTATATTAACTACAGGGTTTTTCAGGGGAAATGAAGATTCTGGGTGCTTAATTTGCCCTCGCCGCTCCAGCTGTCTGCCAGACAAGGGCGGATCCAGGGCTTTGAAGACACGGGGTGCACATCTTGAGTATATCTTTGATATGAAATGTGTCAGAAGAGAGAAATCTTGTTCATACATAATGTAAAGTAACATAACGTAATAATGCCCCGATTGCATAACAATTGCGCGTAGCTTTTTCAGAGTTACTATTGAGCTCGCAGTTTGTTATACAACGGGGGCATTATCGCAAATTAATTGTAATATTATTAATTAATAATTTCCATTGATTAAATACTAATATCATATTATTAATTAACAATTACCATTGATTAAATACTAATATCATACTTTCAAAACCCTTAAAGCCGAAACACAATATAGGAATCCAAAGATTTTTTTTTGCAAATAACATAAACATTATAGTCATAGGAGTACTTCTGCAGCATATTTTAGTGATCGTTATCATTATTTACCAACAAAACCATGAGAAAAGGAGTCACCTCCTGTCTTACAAGGAGGCAGACATATTGGTGAACAACAGCACCACTGGTGGTAAATTACAATTACTGATGACGTCACTGTCCCTCTCTGTCTGAATACATATGCATGATTGTCACATGTAAACAAACATTGATCTTAGTACAACAGGTTTATTTCAGTCATTGCTATGTACATAAATGTAGAATATATATATAGTGAGAAGTATATATGCAGTATAAATAGATTATAAGAACACCTTCTCTCCCCTGCTACCCTGAAACTGAATAGTTATATATATACGGCAAGCTAGCGCCGACCCCTATATTATATATGGCGACGACGACGGCGATTGTTTTTACAATGCCACTCCCTGTCTTGACACTCAGTAGCTTTAACACCTTTCCCTGCATTTGTCAATGGCATATATTTTCCCAGCCTAACCTTTTTATATAGTGCATCATTCATTTACATATGAATATGGCTCAAATCATTTATTGATGCTCTAATCTCAAGATCTACATGGCAGAACAATTTCACCACCAATTGCTGGACATATAATACTTCGCCACCCATGTATGGAGATTCTTTAAACGTGGGAAATGGCTGGTCAATTTCACCACCAGACATTGTTTATGTTGTGAGTATGAGGGTATGTGACGTCACTCCCAGTCACGTGACTTATAGAATAGAATAGAATAGAAAATCTTTTATTTGTCCTATGGCATTTACAGAAAAGATAGACAAATAGGTCGACATGCTTATGTGGTGAAAATGTATCAGCACATTTCTTCCTGCTGTTACCTTGGTTAGAATATGTGATAGATATAAAGTACATGTAACTTGTAGCTTGAAGAGCCTAATATCTAGCGACTAGAGTCCTTTCGCATAGAAAAATACATTTCTACACATGACAGTAGGTAGAGTGGGTACTACACCATCTCTCGGTAAATGAGCTTGCATAAGCTATAAATTTAAATACAGGACATTGTGAATCTCGTTATACCTCGAGATTTGGACAGTAAAAAATAATAATAGATACATAAGTATGGAATATGACATTTGTGCCTGAGAAGCGAGTATCTCGATCTACTTCGAG
The DNA here is from genome assembly GCA_942159475.1 of Sthenelais limicola. Classification (NCBI taxonomy): domain Eukaryota; kingdom Metazoa; phylum Annelida; class Polychaeta; order Phyllodocida; family Sigalionidae; genus Sthenelais; species Sthenelais limicola. Next base: position 69,041,423 of record OW804098.1, read on the forward strand.
ACTTGACATTGGTAAAAGTAAGGCAGATAGACGTCTAATATTCACGATATACTTCGAGATTTTGACAGTTGTTATTGTTATAACATATAAGATGTTCAGTCATGAGAGTAAGAGTGATATATATATTACAGTATTCACATTACCAGAGGTCCAGGCCCTAGGTTATCTGAGTTCCTCAATGTTGGTCCTATAGCAATGGCGCTGACCATGCAAGGTGTCTGCTATGATTAAAGTCCATGTAAAATAGCTCTCTTCTTCCTTATCAGATGAGTATTACATAAAATACATATGAAGGATTGTTATATATGATTTACCCGCTTAGAAAATGTATACATAGATACTCATGGTGTTTCGGCTTTAATCATGCTAATTACATAGCATGAATACAGTACAGTTCGACCATAGCTCTACTATGGACTCCTTGTTTTTTTCCTTTATTAATGCCTATTCCATTTATGCTTATTCCTCTATATATTATTATTTAATATTTGTCTTATTCTTGATAGCAATTGGCAGGGCGGGAGAGGAAAACGCTAAGTGTTTCAAAACAACCAGAAATTGCCAGATTTTGATTCATTTGTACGCGAAATTTATGTCAAAGTAGACAATTTACTTCTCCTGGAAGTCCTCACAGGTGAAGCAGCAATTAAATGTTGAAAATTTATATCTGTGCTACAGTACCATAACATTTACAATCACAATCCATAGTTTACAATCTGTGATACATTAGCTAGAATGAAAATCCCCTTGTTATGTGACCGTTGTCCCAATGCTTATTGATTGGGCTTCGGTGAGGTCACACAATTTCAGGGTGTATCTCTAAACATATTAGTATTAGATTGTCGGATGTAAGCAGATTGTTCTCATTAAGATTAGAAATTGATTGACTTCCGATAGGAGAAGGCCCCCTCCAAGAAGCATCGAACTGTTCAATAACAATCCATATATAACTTCCCCTGGAAACAAAAGGTTCTTTAAAGGCACCTTCTTATCTTCCTTGACTTAATACTCTTCTTGTGTACGTGTAGGGATGGGAACCGTCGGATTTTTGGTAGAAACCATGCATACCTGCTATTTTAGAATCAAATCATGTTACATGGGAACGAATGCCAATTCATTCATTAAACAAATATGATCGATGAGGAGAAGTTCTGGTTTCCTTAAAGGTTCCCTGGGGACTATAGTATAAGCCGAGGAAAGGATTTTTGTGGGAATTCCTTCACCTGTAGGAAGGGGAAACATTCCTTCCTACGTGAAATAGTCTAGACACACAATGGTGGGTAGGCATTGCTATTCCTTCCAATCGAAGGAAGGAAACGGAATTTAGGAATTCCCCCACACAATTCCCATTTTTTAGCGTATACTACAGGCCCCTGAAGAAAACGCAAAGGTTCTTTACCTGTAAATAGAGGTCAATATCCGCAACAGCCTGTAATGAGCATGCAAGGGAAAGAATTTTATTGAGAAACTCCAAACTGGGCAAGCACCATAGTGCAATGTTTGGAGGATGACAGATGCTGATGCATTCAGATGAGAAATAAAGATGATTAAAAGCGACTGCAGTACCTGCCTATTCTGCCCATTTTAATGTCATGGCATATCAGTATCGGATTCGGTTTTTATCAACAATCTGAGCATTGTTGCCCTTTAATATTGCCTTCATTTGAGACTGATATTACCTATTAAAGATATTCTCACACCACCTAAAAAAACACTATACAAACTTTAATGTTCTATCTGGGGCCTGTTGCATAAGATCCAGATCTTTACTTTAAATTGTCCTTGCTAAGCTATTCTTCCTGGTTTAGGTAAGAAATTAGTACTGCATGAATGGGAATTAGCATTCTCTGTATAGCAAATGTCTTCCCTAAAGGCTCCTTACCAACTGCATAGCAAGGAAAAGGAGCGAAGGAAGGAAATTAAGTAAGGATTTAATATGCAATGAGCCCCAGAAGTAAATTATTTTATTGAATATAGTAAAGCACCAATATTACAGGCATTCTTATGTGTTTTTTTCTCTTTTTAGCCGCGTGAACCGTCAGATACAAGTTAAACAATACAAACGACGAAGTCTTCTTTTGAATGTTGTCACTTATAAATAATCAATTGTCAATTTCAATGCGCATATCCGAGTGTCAAGAGTGAAGGATAAAGGTGGAATAAACATGAATTCCATCCTGGATATGAGCAAAAGTTATGACACCTACAACACTTGTTTCATTTTCTTTTGATTTGTGAATAAGATATGTGATATCCTTTAAATTGGTTATTCATTTCATGGAGCCTTCGGGCAGACTTTTTCAACCCATCTAAAAGTCATTTGACTGAAACTTCTCTTCGATCATAAACGTAGTGGATGGGTAGCTGGCAGGTCCCTTCCCCCATCTATGGGTCTGCATCACATAACATAACACCTTGCTCTTGTGTGGAAAATGAGTGTTATATGGGTTCCTGGCAAATCTATATATAGATCAGCGTGCAGTTCAGCATTGTTTCATGCAGTAGGAATCAAAGATTCTATAAACCAAATCTATTGTACATGGCATATTCCTTAATTAAGTTATATGAGACATGTTGTTTTATGAAGAATACATTGCTGATATTTGGGTGTCCCTTTTTTATAAGATATAACTAAACGCGAGATGCATATGGGGCAACAGATTCACAAAACGCAAGTGGCTTTTGGTGAGTGTCTTTCACAAGTGCCGAAGGCACGCGTGAAAGACACTCACCAAAAGCCACAAGCGTTTTGTGAATCCATTGCCCCATATGCAGCTCAAGTTTAGTTATATTTTTATGCCATGATATATATTTAAGAGTTATTTAATCATTATTTACCTTCATTGCATGTCTCGCAACCCTCGGACTCGGCAAAAACAAGCGCTTACAATCTTGCGTCATGAAATGAGCGTCATGAAATGAGCGTCATTGATTGGCGCAACTAAATTTACGCAACCAATCGAAATAACATTGTAGATTGGTTGCATTCGAAAAACGGATTCCGCTAGTGCAATCCAGGCATGTTTATGCCATGGGCTAATCTGGCCATGTTTTTGTGAATACGCACACCTATCATGGCATAAAAGCTTTTATTTCACCCTGGTTTACAATCCAAAGACTAGTTCATCTCTAAATTGTCTCCGATATGAATTTTGTAGGTGTTTAAAATAAACGATTTCAGTGATTTTGGTGGAGTGGCATTATACATCGTAACAAAGAAAATAGTTCCCATTTCTGCCAATTTTATATACATTCCATACATTGGTAATAACAGGGCGTTCAACATTACTAGGTAAATGGTCAGCCCTCTACTTAATCCTTTCCTGTCCCGGAAATTTTGAGATCTGCCACCAAAAAATCCCAGATTTAGCATTTAGATCTGCTTCAGAGCATATACGATTAGCATTTAGCTCATCGATTGAAATCTACCAAAGGAGGCTGTAAATAGTAGCTGTCGTTGACAGTACACTGTTCTTGGGCAGGAGGAGAAGATAAAGGAGAGAGAAAAACAGGTCTACTTCTGGCCTGTACTCAATACCCAGGTCACGGTGACTGGCAGGGTATGTGGGGAATGCTGATGAGGCAAATGCTTGAGAGTGTTAAAAGCTGCATTCTCAGTTAAAGCTGCATTCTCAGTGCATTCTCAGTTAAATCTGCATTCTTAGTTAAATCTGTATTCTTAGTTAAAGCTGCACCCCCAGGTAAAGCTGTATTCTCAGTTAAAACTGTGTTCTCAGTTAAAGCTAGCTGCACTCCCAGTTAAAGCTACACCCCAGTTAAACCTGCACTCATTGTTAAAGTTGCACACCTAGGAAAAGCTGCATTCTCAATTAAAGGTGCATTCCCATTTAAGACTGCATTTTCAGTTGAAGCTGCACTCCCTGTTAAAGTTGCACTCCCAGTTAAAGCTGCACTCCCAGTTAATTAAAGCTGCGTTCTTAGTTAAAGCTGCATTCTAAGTGAATTCTCAGTGAAATCTGCATTTTCAGTTAATGATGTACATGTATTCTCAGTTAAAACTGTATTCTCAGTTAAAGATGAGAAAGTTAAAACTGATCAAAAGCTAAAGACTTTCCACCTTTTGATTTGTTTTATTCCTATCCATCTGAATGTCATTTGACCAATAGTATGCAGGAATTAACCCTGTTATCTTTTCTGCAGGATTACATACAAGTTATAAGTTATACGTCCACAATTATATTTAGGTGGCCCACTAAATACTTTACTGCAGTGGTTTCACCTATTATCATTCCCTGGTGCTCTTTTTCTGTCGGCTGATTTTACTTCAAATTCTTGAATAACAACAAAACAGCATCAAAATATTAATAACTTCAATCCTATAGGTGGAATAATTTAAATATCCTAATGATAAATTTATTAAGATGATTTTGTTGTTGTAAAAGCTGGGAATGCTTTAAATGTGCATTCTTAGTTTAATCGATTAAAGACTTCTTTTCTCAATTATATTTCATATTTTTATATTTAATGTTGTAGGGATAGGGAGATTAAAAAATTCATAAAATAGCTGAAAATCCAAATTTAACTTGCCTTCCCGACGTATTTCAATATAAATAAAAGTAGCACTTTTTGGTCTATTCTTTCCACAGTCATGGCCGGTGAAGAAGCCAACAAACCATTTAATTACCATGCAATAAGGGCAATTCTCACGACTGAGATTTTAAATCTATGGAAACTATAGATGGTCAAAGACTGCGTTTGTCCAAATTTCACACATCTACTGTGAAAAATGGTTAGATGGGGCCGCCAAATATTATATAATACTAACAGTACCTCACGCTCAAGCATGGATGGATGTAGGGCTTTAAATTAATTAATAATAGAAAGTAATGAATAATTTGGGAGATGACTTGAATTTAATGAAGGACAGGCCAATATCTATAAATATCTTGCTGATCTTCAGTTGGGTTGGACATGGAGAGACCACAAAAAAATATCTTTTGACAGAAATTGTCTGGTAATGCAGCTTTAACCAGAAACGTATCTTTAAGCCCTATAGTCTATTATACACCTGTCACGTCGATATTCTTCAGGGACACACTCTTGATGGTAAAAGCTGTATAACATAAGTGGTAGCGTGAGCTACTACCCTTCCAGTCACCAAAGACCTGATGTATAATAAATCCTTACTTAATATTTTCCTTTCTTAGATATTAAATTGTAATGTGTTACAGAAAAATGTGTCACAAGTAGCAATGATGGTATTTTTCAAATGTCTTTATCACAAGAACTCTTTAGAGGAACTGTAATTCATAACTGCAGGTGATCTCTCATGATTGGTTGCCATGGTAACCTATAATTACCCGAGGGAGGAGGGTATAGGGCCTGCAAGTCCCGTGACCTCATTCTAACTAGGTTAGGAAACCCCCACTGATGGCACCCTACTTGGGGTCTACAGAGTCGGTGACCCTATATCGTAACATTATGTCGGAAATGACAGCTGTTTTTCTCCCATATATAAAGATCAGGTAATATAACTTAATGCCTAGAATTAATTAGAAATGGGTTAGTTATCAATAATAAAAAAAACGATTAAGAGTGGGACTACCCTGAATGATGAATTACATGTATGTTCTTTATCTCTCATAGTGACTCTATGGTAGGGAAATTTTGACAGATCCCACCCCGCCCCTTTCTCGTGACACACTTGCAGGCCCTATTTATTGGGTGATGTTTATGGCGATAGGAAGTAAGCCCTGAAGCATAAAGGGCAAAAACATATGTTATCGTTGCATCCATGCACTACACACCATATTTGTATTCACCCAAATACATATTACTGGAAAAATGTGTTTGTTCCACTATTAAGGCCTTTAGTCAGTTAATACAGAGTTTTATTATACAAGCATTGCTCTGAAAACAATGTATCTAGAGTGATTTAGACATATTTCACTAGTGATTTACGTGGGGTTGTCATGGCAACCAATCTGTTTTTTTGCTAAGATTACGTGTAAAATTCAAATCTATGGGAAAGATATTATCAAATATATTGTATACATACTGCTTATAGAGACAAGTCTAAAGATTGAATTACAAGATGTTCCTTGATTTATTTTGATGTATCAAAGCTTATAGAGTTTATCCATACAAAAGTTTCCACAAACTTGATCAATTTTATTGACATACTTTGTGTGACAATACATTACTCTCAAGCATATAGAGATTGTTTCAACGTTATATTAAATGTAAATTTCAAGCAAATCCTCATGAGTAGATAATTATACTGTTTTGAGCAGTTTTCGGCTCTCACAATGAACATATATATATATATATATATACATGGTATCTCATGGTACCTTACGGGGCACCTTGAACCATGGTTCAAGGTACCCCGTAAGGCCTGGTTCAAGGTGCCCCATACTGACTTTTACAATTTAAACTTATATTTGCCAAAAGCAATTAAACATATGAAAACAACAACAACCCCACACAAAAGCCCAAAATTAACATTTTTTATTTATAATGTGTTATTTTCTGATAAAATATTTTTTGGGCTAAAAATAGAATTTTCGTCCCACCTTAAAATTTTACTTTAGGGGGCCAAATAGATCTCTGGGACCCCTACACGCATGCGCAGGTGCAAAGTACACCATTTGTTGGCCCTTCAGAGAGATGTTCCAAGATGGTTCTTTAAGTGGCTAAATATTGAAAAATTATATTTCATACATATGTAGAACGTGCATGGTTCAAGGTGCCCCATGGTTCAAGGTGCCCCACTCTCCCCTACATGTACCAAATTCCAAGACTGTATGCTAAATGTATCTATAGGTTTCTGAGGTCATCCTGAGCATTATATTTAGCTAATTTATTAATGATTGACTATTAAGAAATGTCGTTACTTTTTTTCATGCATAACATATATAAAAGTCCTCCCCCTCGTAATCTACTAATAGACAAGTTAAGAAAGATTGGAATTGGTCTGACACTCATAAGTTTAATTGTAATTTTCTTATTCAACAGAAAGCAGTTCATCAAATTCAATAGAAAACAGACAAACACAGCAGAGATAAATATAGATAGAACCTGATGAGAATGTGGTACAAGGGGCACTATTGCACTGTCCGAGATGTTTGTTTTTTCGTGGCCCATGAGCCGATAGGCGAGTGGGTTACAAAAAAAACAAACATCGAGCAAACATGTTAACTGTTTTGATTTATTGATATTATATGTTTCTCGCTTGATGTATTCTCCTTTTCTCATAGTTTGTCAGGTAGGAATCAGAGGAACCTTATTCCTCGATGCAGTGACTGTGAATACATTTTGACTAGGGAAGAACTACCTTTCTCGCGTGAAGCACTCACCTTTTTTCAGAGTTTGTGGTAATTATAATACCGACTTAATAAGTATGTAATTTGTCCCTGAATAAAAAAGGTTCTTATTAGACATCCTATAATGTTTACTATCATTGGGATCTGCTTGATCTAATCTATTCAAATATGATGGTATCTCAAAATCCATTTTCTTGGGACTTGTGACCCATTTTCCTATGCCACATCACATTTCTGCTTGCTAAGAAAGCAAGGAAAATAGCCTAGGAAGCCAGAAACATCTTAAGTAAGGATTTCTTATGCAACAGGTCCCGGTACTAGAGTGAATAGGAACCACCACAGACATTGGCGACGCTCCGTCCTTGTCGATATCGTTTCTATCAGATTAAGATATTTTTAAGATCACAATAAATACAAGTCTATCAAATAGACTGACGGATCGTTATTAGTTTTATTTTTAAGTATGACAGCTCAAATAATCCACACAGTGTTAATCGATATATTTATAGCGTGTTTTTGCGGATTGTTAGAAGTTAGAATGCAATGACTAGAATTTAGATTTAATTTGGTAAAATTGGGTAAAAATGTAATATATATAATATAATTATACTATTTATTAAATAATTCGGCATATAATATCAACCCCATAGTATACCAATGGCATTAGGTTTGACAATGGGCAAGGATATCTATGGTCTATTTCGTTGATGAAACTCTGTGCAACCTACATTGCTTTGCTTGAATAATCACATCAATAACTTACCTTCGATATGATAGAGACAATCACATCATTGCACACATGGTTATTGAGACATTTCTGTATATTTGGTTTCATCTAACTGTCTTGATGGACGTGACTTCCCATTTGTCCTGCCTTCATAGTGTAATGAAGACGACAACAAGCATGTCTTTGTGTTTGCTGAGTCACTCCCCCCCCCCCACACACACACACGCACATCCCCACACCTCTTTGTGGTATCCTCTCTCGTCTCTCTCCCTGTGATTGGGTCTCTTTCTCGCTCGCTCCACCTCTGTGATTCTCTCCCACGTCTCGCTCTTTTTCTCCCCCCCCCCACCCCGACACACACACTCTTGCTATCTCTCCCTGTCATTCTCTCTCTTTTTCTCGCTCGCTCCATCTCTGTGATTCTCTCTCATCTCTCTCTCGCTCACCCTCTTTCTCTCTCTCTCCTCTCCAGCCCCCCCCCCCCCTTCTCTCTGTTATTGTCTCTCTCTTTCTCGCTTCATCTTCGTGATTCTCTCTCCCCCTTTCTCTCCCTCTCTCTCTTTCTCTCTCTCCCCCTCCCTCTCTTTCTCTCCATCTACACGTATGTGATTCTTTTTCTTTCTCTTTCTGTTTGTTCTCTCTCATCTCTCCTCCCTCTCTCTCTCGCGGTCTCTCTCTCCCCCTCTCATCCTATCTCTTTCTTTGTCTCCCTCTCTCTTTCTCTCGCTCATTTTTCTCGCTCTCTTCCTCCGCCCCCCACCCCCATGTCTCTCCATCTCTGTAATGCTCTCTTTCATCTCTCTGTCTATCAGGAAACAGCGAGTGGGTGGGTGAATAACAACCGCTTTCCATAGTGTATCTTAGTCCATGGCGTTCCTCACAGAAAACGTACCTGGCCATAGATTGCCTCACGTCTCTATAGTGTATCCACGATTAATTGGTCCACTAGAGTCTATTAGGAGGTGTATACAGAATGTACCCTTCGTCTGACACCTCTACGCAATGAATACCAATAGAAAGGTATGCTAAACCTATTATTGACTGTATTATAACCCCATGCAGTATGAAGGGTGTATATATTATATATATATTATATATATTTATATATGTATGATATATGGATGTCTCCAGAAAATGTAAAATTAACCTTAGGACTCCGATCTTCCCAAATATCTCAAATCTCAGACGAAAATGACGTTCAAAATATAGTTCAACATAACCAAATAGATATCTTAAATCAACCTAATGTCAAAGATACTCTATATGTATGTATCGAACATTTATCATTTTCAGCCTAATTTAGCCTAATTTGATAAATGTGTAAAGCTGGCGATTGTACATTTTCTGACGATCTGACCCATAATGCAATAAAATATGTGTAAAATATGTATTTTTGGTACACAGACAGTAACAATTAGAATGGGTTTTTCTTTCGCCATAATAGATACTTTTAGGGTAATCAGTATAAAAAACGAAAGTTTATTTTTCAATATTCATCTTTGCTAACGGCATATAATGAATAGTGAATGGAACATGGGGCTAGTATTGGCTATTGATTGGACATAATCCCCCCAAATTCGGTCCGAAAATATTCAATTACTAGCTCCTTGTTCCAGTTTCTCTATTTGTGTAATGGTGAGCCCGATAATACAAAAACATGTCACGCTATATCGATTAGATCCAGAAATAAGAACGTTCTATTCGAGGGCGAGCTAGGCTACTTTAAGTACAGAACAGGCTACTTTAAGGGTACAGAACAGAACTAAATATATTGTAAAGAAGCACTAAGGGTTTTTAGCCCATAGGTTCAGTAAGATGAAGAAGTGAGACAAGAAGTCCGAGGTTTGTAGTTCGTCTGGATTCGGCCTAGGCGGTGGTGACTCAGCGAGTAACAGAGTACCTAGGTCCGAATGGTCACTTTATTTTATACTCCACAATCATGAATTATTCATACAATCAAACCCAGGAAATATTCCACTAGCTCTTCCCCTTCCCTCTAATTGGTTGAGGGAGAGAGAATCTTCCTTGCCCACACGCCGACCTCTGCTCCCCAGGCAGAGACCATATATGGAATGCATGCAGGTCGGATCCCTCTCCTCAGCCTTCCCCCTCCCACCCCTTACTCATGGATCCCATGGCTCGTGCCAGCCCCCCCCCCTCCCTCTTAGCCCTTCCCCCCTCTTGATACCCCAGAGCAGTGTATAAGTAATTAGGTCGGGCTGGGGGAGGTGGGGTGAGCCCTGAGTGGCTCATCTCCCCCTCCCTCCTGGCCAGGCCACGTGTGGCGTGCGTGCCCTGACCATGATCAGGGCTAAATAGGTCGGGTCTGGGATCCAAAGATGCCAATTCTTTACATTCGTCCCATATTTTATTTTTGTTGAAAGCTTTCTTTCGAACAAAATATTTAGCCACTGATCAACCCAGTCCAACCAGACAAGAGAAATAGAAATAAGGTTACATAATTTACACACACAAAATCATAGAAAAGGGTAAAGTAAAAGTATTATAAATTATTATATCTGTAGACCTAACGGGTCAAGATAGAAAGTTTCCAAAGGGAGTGGCTCTATTAAAAGGAGTGTTCATTTATATCAGAGGCCATCACCCTGCACTAAAAAGTCTTTTAGTCGAATATTATGTAAGAGAAGTCTCTGTGTTTTTAAGTGTGCTCCTGAACACTGTTAAATGTCTTCCTTTGTACTGAGCTAGTACTCACAAAGTTCTCCAATACGGTCGTCACCGCCGTCTCCTCTGCCCGGCCGGTCAGCCGAAGCCCCCGCTGGACCTCGTCGCTGACCGACAGGACGCCCGTCTCTTTCTCTCTCCCCTTTGGCCATGGAGAGTAAGAGCGGTTGGGTAGTCAACACTACAATATTTCCATTTTTACCTCAAATACTACAGAACACATGTCGACTTTACTGTAGCATCACGTATAAACTCTTATTATTTGGAAAGATACCTCTTCAAAGCAGAATGGTCGGAGACAAGGTGAGGGCTTCGATTCCATGGTGCTTCCTCTCAGGCTCCTCTGTCTCGACCGATTCTGTTTGTGTAAAAACAACTTCTCACAATGAGAGTTGAAATAAAAATACCTATTTGGGCTGGATCCTTGTTCACGGATTCCACCATTTCCTCCCGAGAGGGAAAATGGATTTCACCCAGGTATACTACTCTGTGTTCTGTGATCTCCCTCGCACCCGAGAAGAGGACAGAACAAAAATTAATAGTAAATATTAAACAAGAGTAAGTTACAGACAAGTTCAAAAAGTGTTTGTTACCCCAGAGAAACCCAATAAACATTGGTAGACTAATTATTTCATCCTGGTCAGTCCGAAATTGGCAGCGTAATATGGTGAGGCGGGGGAGGGGGCAGGGATATGCTCGAGGGAACGAGAGCCAGTCCTAGCGCCTGGAGTGGCCTCTCCCTCCTCTCGATCTAGGTCTTGGAGGGCTAGGGCTACAGGGTGGTGGGTTGGGGGTCCTATTGGGATCTTCTCTCGGGGCTTAAGGTTTCTCAGACAACACAAAAGGTTGACTTTGCCTCTTGGGGCGAGCCCCTTTCGGCGGAGGTAGATTATTCCCAGGGTCATGACTCCTAGGAGAGTGGGGATGAGAGTGGCTATACCCCAGATAGAACTTTCGGACCAAGGGGTGGAGGAAATCAGGGGGGAAATGGGTTTAGGAAAATCTGTCAGGGCTAGTAAGGGTATTTCAGCTCTTGGCAGGAAAGTCAATTGCTGATCTAAATGGGGGTAAAGGGATAATTTGCCATAAGTCAGATTAAACCCGGGGAGGGGCATAATCTTGGGGATGGGGAGGGTTATATGGGACTCATGGCGTTGGATGCTACTCACACGCCAATCCTTTCCGACCAGGAGACAACCGCCTTCTAAAATCACCCTGGCATGCCGATGATACGTTTGTATCACTGGTTTTTGCCCAGGGCACCTCAAGATTGTTTCCAGAGGTTCATAAATAGCCAGAATTACAGAAGAAATGGACTCTCCCTCTCTAAACACTTGGTTTGTTAAGTTATTTCTTTTTACAATCTGCGCCTTACAAAGGTCTGGCTTTTTACCTAAAATAATATTTGTTTCGCAGGTCGGGGTTAGATGCTCTATTGCAGCTGAGCAAATCTGGGGTTCAAACCCGATACAATGCTGAGGAAGAAAAGACGCGCTGGATATGCTATCCAGGGCCACCTCCTCTTCTCCTACCAACTTTCTCAGGTGGTCAGCACCATATGGGACCGGAAAATACTTTAATCTATAGTGTAAAAATTGAGTGCCGGAAACTGCCGGAATTACTGTCTGGTATATTAGCTCCTGTTCGCCGTCTAATAATAGTCGAACGTTCAGGTGTCTATAATACCAGCGGTTATCTTGTGGGGTGTAATGTTTCCCTTCTTGTAATTTAGACAATATTTCTGATAAGTAGGCCAGTGGTAAAATCTGGTCTGTTAAGAATCCCCTTTCCAGCTGAATGCGCTGGCGATAAAATAATTCGTTTTGACGGTGGTAATTTTCCACCGCCCTACTCACTCGCTGCAATAGAATATCCACTTCCCTTTTCATATGAATTCTGTGAATATCTTTACTGAAACCATTTAACTGTGTTAGAATGTCTGTCACTTGGCGGGAGATGTTACTTGCTGCAGCTTGGAGCTGCGCGATGTCCAAGCGGTTCTCTGTCATGTAGAGCCTTGTCTGATTCAACACCGACACCATCTCTTCCTGACAATGGGCCAATGCGCTCTCGCTAGCCTGAGCTTCTTGTACTGCAGACCTTAATTCGTTCACCTGTCCTACAGTTGCGGTGCCAAACAAGGCACGGCTTAGCGAGCCCACAAAATTGAATAGGCCTCTCTTCCTTCGGGTGTCTTGTTGGACTGGTGTTGGAATCTCTGCCTGGAGGAAACCCATGTGCTCCTCCCAGGCACTGACATCTCCGTCTCCCACAACCTCCGCCTGTCTGAGTTCTCCAATTCGCCTTCTTAGGACGGAGACCCAAGCACTGACAGGAGGGGGCGTGGGGGGGTGTAGAACGATCACTGTTGTCCAAGTCGCGGTCAGGGCTCTGACCTCCCCTTCCTCATACACCAACACCCCTTCCTCCTCAAACAAATCGCCATTAGCCATCATAGCCAGGGTGATTATGAGGAGGGACTGGAAGGTGTAGGTTGAGCGAAGTCCGTCACTGGTGGTGCCCCTGGGTCGAACTCCCATGGTTGGGGCTGTGGTGGGGGTGACGGTGGGGGTGGGGGTGTAGGTGGTGGTGATGGTGGTGGCGATGGTGGTGGCGATGGTGGGGGTATACAGGGCAGCTTCCTCGGCCTCTGCACGGGTGAAGTGGGCGTGGCTGGGTTTGGTGAGGAGTCAGGCCTTTCCCTCTTAGTAGAGCCTAGAGGGTGGAACACTTTGATCCTCTTTTCAGTGCATTCAGAGGTGGTGGTCAAAGCCTTGGGTTTAGGGCACTTGGTTGGGGTCTCTATCCTCCCTCTTTTTGCCCTTGACCTTGTAACAGGACCTGGTGGTGGTGTGCGCGGGGGAGCAGTCTCCACAGCAACGGCTGGTGGCAGGGGTCGGCGCAATGTAACTGGCTTAGGTGAAGCTAGTACTAGCACCTTCTCCCTCGGCGGTCGCTGCTGGGGTGGGCGTGGCACTTGGTGTGGTTGAGGTGGGCGTGGCACTTGGTCCTCGTCCTCCACATGCATGTGCTCGTCCTCTGGTTGCTCTGCTCTCGCTTGGTCTTCCTGTTCTATCTGAATTGGAGGAGGCATGTTTGGTATGGGTAAATAAACAGTGTCGGGCACTGCCCTAGGCTGGGGTGGGGGAGGTGGTGGAACATGAACTTGTTGAGCTTTTTGGGCTTGTCTCCGAGCCTTATTTCTCTTTCCCTGACCCGCCCTCGGTTGCCTAGTTCTCAGTATATCCCATTCTATTTCCCCAGATACCATTTTTACCCTATCCCTATTTATACGCCTGCGTTCACCCTGGGGTCCCCTCATAGTTAGGGTGGTACCCCTTATCCCCGTTATTACATAACCATGATCCCACTTGGGATCTAATGGAGCGCTGGTGCCTGATAGCACCACCACATGATCCCCTATTTTTAGATCCTTTGCATTTGCTCTGGCCCTTAATCTCTCATAATTAGCCACTCTACTGGCCTCAGTGCGCTCAGCAGCTTCTCTGAACGCATCTGTTAAGGCCTGTAGGCGCTCACTGAGTACGGCATCTTCTGTTCCCTCTGGAGTGGGTGTAATCCCCCTCATCCTCCATCCCCTGTTGAAATTGCTCCAACTCCCTCTGTTCTAAACGTATTTTGTCTTTCTCGAGTTTATCAAATTCCCAAGGAATTTCATCTATCTCCTCCAAGGCACAGACTTCAAGAGAACTGAGAGTCGGCCCTTCCTTCTTGGGGTTTGTTTTTATTCGAGAAAGCATGTCTGCCCGGATATTGTTTGCCCCTTTTCTATATTCAATGGGAGCCCCAAACTCTGCTATTAATACCGCCCATCTTTGAATTTTGGTGTTTTTAACTTCTCCCACAAACAGAGACTTTAAAGGCTTGTGGTCAGTGTAAATTTTGAATTCGCTACCCTGTAGATAAGGTCTGAGCTTGTTTAAGGCATACACGATTGCATAAGCTTCCTTTTCAATCGTAGCCCAATTGAGTTGTGGCCCAGAGAGTTGTTTAGAGATATACTGAACTGGCCTCTCTATGCCTTCACTATCAGACTGGACCAATATGGCCCCTATTGCGTAATCACACGCATCGCTATAGAGACGATAAGGCTTATCCAACTGGGGGTGCGCCATTACTCTATCTGAAGTTAGTAATTCCTTCAGAGTTTCAAATGAGCTTTGCTGCTCTTCCAACCATTCGAACCTGGCATACTTTTTGGTAAGTTTGACCAAGGGATGAGCTACCTTAGCATAATCTGGGATACATTGACGGTAATACCCAGTCATTCCTAGGAAGGAGCGAATTCCGCTCACATCCTCTGGAGGTAGCATATCCCTGATAGCACTACATTTATCTGGGTGGGAATTAATTCCATCTTTTGAAACTTGGTAGCCGAGGAGATCTACCTTCTCTTGTTTGAAAATACATTTACTCTTTTTGACTGTAATTCCGACATCCCGACCCCTCCAAGCAATAACGATAACGACGGGCTGGCAGGAATATTATAGTTTAATCCTCCATAATAAATATACATTTTCTCAAAATTCAAAATCTGCTGACGATGTGCACTGCTCGGCGGCTCGCGGATGAGTGATGTTCCATCGACGAGGCTCCCACTTTTATACGAAGGTGACAACGTCGCCCTGGATACTCGAACTCCGGGCGCTTCCGGCTCTTCCGGTCGTCGGCTGTATGCGATGAATACTAGGGTTTCGTCTTTACACATCCCGACCCCTCCAAGCAATAACGATAACGACGGGCTGGCAGGAATATTATAGTTTAATCCTCCAAACCGCCAGACCTAGATAGAGAGAAATATAAAAGCAGAAAAGGTGGGCAAGCCCTGAGCAACTGAGCAAGTTGATCACATGTTATAAATGTTTTGTGAGCTTCTCATCCATCTGTCTCTTGATTTCCATCGGGGGGGTTATGTATTTAAACACACAGTTTGATTTCCATAGGCCTCTGCCTTTGATTTCTGACACTGAACAGCCGGAATATGCCATATGAGTCGCTGATCCTCGTCGCAGCGAATGAGAAGAATAATTCCCCACAATATTAGCTTTAAATAGGAATTTTCTCAAAGTCATGGAGAAGCAACCGTAAGTTAAAAATGCACTGTCTTTCATGGGGAAGATTGGATCATTGAACGAGAACTTGAAACGTTTAAACAATTGCAAAAGCCAATACACAGGGCAGATATTACTGTCTGTTAGCTTATTAACGGGTATATAACTTGGTTTGTCCTTAGAAGAGGTAGTCTTGGAGGAACGTACACGAACTACCATGCCCCAACCATGGAATTTAATGTCTGACCACAGCATAGTATGTGGGGATTTAGTGACGTGAGAAACTCTCAGTAATGTCCTAAACATGAATAATATTGCTACAAACACTGATAAATCTTGTATATCATCAAAGTTAATAATTTTTGCAATTTCCTTGAGATGGTGTGGAAGTAGAGGGTCTTTCCCACACGAAGAATCACCCGAAGATTTGGACAATCCTTTAAGAGTTAATTTAACACGACTGTCGCTCGTTGAAGGTGCTGAGATTCCGTATAGCCAATGGTAGAAGCAAACGGCTTGTAAATATGATGACACCGACGAGCTCTTCATGTATCTGCCCAAGAAAGCGATATACCTACACATCGTGGTAATATCGCAAGGAATCGGGGGAATATTAAATTGATTACAAAACCTTATGTAGCAATTCCACTGCCCAGCCCGGAGCTTCCTAGTGGAGGGTGCCAGCGATTTTAGCATCAGGTTCTCCGTCTCCTGGTCCAGCGATTTCAGATCTGTTAATGGAATAATTATTTAACAGATTAAAACAACATAGGTATGTACCGGCAAGCATCTCAGATAATTTTGCACGAGTGGTTACATAAGTCATTCTTGAAAGGGTATCAGCCACAAAATTGTTTTTTGTAGAGATGTATTTCGGTAGTATGGCAATATCATAGATGAAACAGATCCAGAAAATCTCTCGCAGCCATTGCATGCATGTCTTATTACAACTGGACCCATTCCTCAGCATGTACATAACCTGGGTATTATCGACAAAGGTTAAAATTGTTTTTCCTCGAAGCTTTTTTGCCCAACGGTGGAGGCCTAATAATAATGGCCAGAGTTCCAGTACGTTAATGTTAGAATAGTCGACACTAGCTTCCGATGGGGACAAACCTACATGTTCACACGATGAGTTTAAATCATTTTTCAAGTCTTCGTGCCAGGCACCACATATCCAGTCATTCTGAAGATAAATACCGTAGCCTTTCCCTGATGCGTCCGATACCATAGGGTGGTCATACATGGGGTGTTGAATATATGCGACCCCATTAAAAACCTTGGAGAAATTAAGCCACCATTGGAGATCCTGAAGCATAATCTCGGACATAGGTAGGCGATTCACCTTCTTTTGTATCATCTCCTTATACAAATCATAGCATCTCCTGCTGAAAGTTCTACCTCCTCGGACCACTTGTGAGCAGTGAGATATTAAACCATTAACACTCTCTAAAGCTTTTTTCGTAATGTACTTTGCATTAACATGAGAAGACAAAATTCCCTTGAGCTTCTTTAACTTGTTGATCGGGAGGCGAAGGACCATCTCTGCAGAGTCTATCTCAATACCCAAGTAAGTACATACTTGGCTGGGGGGGGTCACCTTCCCCCACGATATATAAAAGCCCAAAAATCGTAGTAATTTCACAATGGTGGCCTGTGCCTCGACTGATGCTTCTTTTGAATGAGATAGGGCAATATAGTCATCGAGGTAATTTATCACCCTGAGTTTAAAATTGTCATTGAGAATGTGGGTGACGAAATCAGATATAAGATTGAAATAGTAGGGACCCAAACGTGAGCCAAAACACAATCTATTATCCACATAATATTGTTCATTTTCAAGTAACTTCCAGCTAAATCCCATAAATCTCCTGTGTTGAGGTGAGATGGGGACCGAACGATAGGCTGATTTTATGTCGACTACGGTCATAAAATCGTATTGTTCTAAAATATCTGTGACATCTTGGATATTTTTGTATGCAAAATCATGGCATAATGAACTACAGAAATTGTTTACCGACCTCATGTCTGGGCGGGAACAGTCGGTTATGGGGCGAATATCTCCATTCGGCTTGAACACAGCCCCCATTGCGTGGACACATGTAGGTTTGGAAGAAGCTAAAGATACCATGCCTTCATTTAATTCTGCAGATACGATTCCATCCATTTTGTGTTTGGCCTCGTCGTCCAGGATAGAGGAATAATTTTTGCATTCGTAGCCTGGGACATCCTCGTCTACAATTTTAAAACCATCGACGATGCCTGTAAATACTGTCCACCACTCTGTAGAAACTTCTGGGCTGGATGAAAACATATAAGCGGCAAAACGGCATGGCTTTAGTTGGGTATTAACATTGTCGATCGTATGAATACAAGTACAAGAACCATCAACACATTTACGATACACAGGAATTATCCTTCCCCCCGGTGTACACGGTGCTTCAAAAATTGGTTGATCGGGACTAACATGTTCTATTTCAATATTATTTACGATTTTAGCGACATTTTCCTTATTTTCCGGGTTGTATTCTTCAATAATCACGAGTTCGTTAACCCGATTACCTTGTTTGTTGTCTAGTTCCTGGGCGCGGCCATCTTTGTTGCAGCCTTGACCCTGACCCCCACTGACCTTACGTGAGAAATCTCGCGGTTGGCGAGAGTTGCTAACCAAAATGGCGTCCTTAGTAAACGTTCGATCAACAAATGGAATTATTAACTCGTGATTTCCCGGATCCTATTTACTGGCTGCTTTCTGGTTCGTACAAACTTTTGCAGAATGTTCCCCCGTATGGCAGCGTGAACATTTATGGGAATAAATACAGCTTTTCGTGTTACAACCCGTTTCTGAATTGAATCGATAGCAAAAACCTTCCTTCGCTGTGGCGGAGCGGGTCTTAGGATTAGCCTTAGTGGGTTGGGCCCGTCTGGTATTTTCATAGCTATAACACTTGAACATTTCTTCCTGATTAATTTTGCCGAATGCGGATAGGCCCGATTTCTTTGCTCTAACTCTCACTGCTTTATCATAAGAAATAGACGCCTTTGCGGTATACGTATGAGAAACCTCCTTGTCGCACATCAATATAGCATGGCTGATTAACCCGGAAATATCTTTACCCTGAGCGTAAAACATTTGCAAAGTTTTTAACGTTATCAAGATCAACGAGTCAAAAGATTCAACTACTTCACCCTTCTCCATATGGTGTTCATGGCTGAATTTGTCATTTTTCTTGTCCTTCCTCTTCCTACGATTTCTCGTTGTGCGGACGGAAGACCTCGACGATGAGCTCGAACTTGATCGAGATTCACTCGACGAATCACTGGGGGAAGTAACGTCATATCTGCTCGATCTGTTCTTCTCCCACCCGATTTGGTCGCTGGATTCTTCATTGGTGGCTTTCGTAGCGATTGATTCTGCTATGCCCCTCACCATACCTTCGAGCACACTCATACGACCTGACATGTCAATCTGACTGTCGATAGTCGATTCAGGAATTTTCTCTCCGCTCTGAGCCATTTCTGCGCTAATGACAACCGATTTCACAGGTTTCCTCTTCACACACTTTTTACCAGTAGGCTTCTTATGTCTTATCTCACACCTGTTGCAAAATCGCAACATCGTTCAGTTATTCTGCTTAAATTAAGCCCGAATTCAAAATCTGCTGACGATGTGCACTGCTCGGCGGCTCGCGGATGAGACTCGAACTCCGGGCGCTTCCGGCTCTTCCGGTCGTCGGCTGTATGCGATGAATACTAGGGTTTCGTCTTTACTATTCTTCTAATTTATCAAACACCAGAGCCAAATGGTGATCATGCTCCTCTTCAGATTTGGAATAGATTACAATATCATCTATGAAAGTCATGCAAAATTTGCCAATAAATTCCGAAAACATTTTGTTCATGGCCCGTTGAAAGACGGCTGGTGCGTTAGTGAGTCCAAAAGGCATCCTACGGAATTGAAATAGGCCCCTATGACACACAAACGCTGTCTTTTCCATGCTATCCGGGTCCATCTCTACTTGCCAGTAGCCGCTTTTTAGGTCGATGGTGGAAAAGACAGTTGATCCTGCTAAACTGTCAAAAATATCTTGAATATTTGGAAGTGGATGAGCATCCTTTTTGCTTACAGAGTTTAGTTTTCTGAAATCGACACAAGGTCTATTGCTCCCATCTTTGTTTGGGACCAACAATATCGGGCTTCCCCATGCTGAGCTGCTGGGTTCTATTACTCCCAGCTCCAGCATTTCATCTAATTCTTTATCTACAAGTTTTCTCTTGGCCAGGGGCAAACGATAGGGGCGTTGATTAATTGGGCGCGCATTTCCAGTATCTATGTGCATTTTCACATCTTTAAAGGTACCTAATTTTCCCTGCTTTCCTATGCCAAAAACAGCGGGGTATTTTTCTTCCCATGCTTCTGCCTCTGTGTGGATAGAGGCGAATTCTTGATCTGCACTACCCACTTGTTGCCTTCTGTAACTTTTTCCTTCCAAAATTACCTTTCTTTTTCTGAAGCTAATTTGGGCATCTAATATAAATAAGGCATCATCCCCCAGAAGCAGTTCATGGTGAAGTTTTCTTACAATATAAACTGGAAATGAGCTACCCCCCAAGTTAACTATCGCCTGCCCTTCAGTTTTAAGATCATGACCAGAGAGTGATTTAAGAGATTCCCCCTTTGTCAATACGAGAGGCCGATGATGGGTTTTGCAAAAGGCTCTCCATACATCCTCCCGCATTAGACTCCTTGATGCGCCGGTATCAATGAGGGCACGCATCTCCATCCCCGCCACTGAGATGGAGAGGCAGAACCTCTCATCCGGCGTTTCTATTCCCCCTGGTTAACATATTTGGCTGGCTTTTGAGTGGTAGAGGCCATCTGCATGGCTGCCACCACTGCAGCCTGTACATGTGCATAGCGGTGGGAACATTCTCTTGCGAAGTGTCCCTCCTCCCCACACTCATAACAGACATTTTTACCCCTAAACCTCTTCCCTCCTCCCTGCTTATTTTTTTCCGGTCCTGGATTATCATTTCCCTTCCCTTTCCCTTTCCCTGGGTGATTTACTACCTGAGAACTGGCGATCGGGGGTGGGGGATAGGACGTGTTGAAATATGGGGGATACATAGGCAACATGGGTGTCTGAAAGGGGTACTGGGGTGCTGCACCTGATTGGGGAACGATCACTGTGGGGTTGGATGGTTTTCCCGTCTCCATCCTCTCTACTAATTTCGTAAGGTAATTCACCTTAGACTCCAAATCAGCTATCAGCTTCCAATCTGAAGCATCTGTGGGATTTGGCCCAGAGGGGGCCATTTTCTTAGGGAGGATAGCCCCAATTTCCATTGGTTCATCCTTCCTATCCCCTCTGGTAGGCTGTCCTGCCAGGGCGAATGTGTGAGCCGCAGCTGAGGCTTGTCTTATTGCCTCAGCCAGGGTATCAGGGCGAGCAGCAAATACGTCATGACGTATTTGCTCATCCCTGAGTCCCAACACAAAATTCCTGACCAACGTCTCTTGGACTATCTCGTGGTCCAGGTTATCCACGCTGTAAGCCCTCTGAGACGCTAGTTGGAACTTGCGTCCGTATTGTTTTGCATCCTCATATGGGAGCTGATAGAGATCGGTGAGCCTTGCTCGCAGCTGCTGTTCCTCCTCTTCATTCATGAAGAGGCGGAAAATCTCAGCCCTCGCCAGATCCCATGTCCTATTGGCCGGTACCTGTAGGAATCCTGCCACGCACCTCGCTAGAGGCCCGCTGGCAAGAGTTCCCAAAAGCTCTAGAGTGAGCGTATCATTCGCTACACAGTAGGCTTTTGCCCTGCTTATTCCATCTAGCCACTCTCTCAAAGTGTCCTTATTGGACCCATCATTTACTCCTAGCATGGCGCCATGGCGTTCCATGCGCCTTCTGACCTCCTTAATAGCTGCAAACCTGGCCCTCCTTTGACCCTCGTCAAGCATGGCCAAGTCCGCGGCATTGAGATCCCAATTGATGTCCGCCATGTTTTACACTTTGTTGAGAGAGTGAGAGTAAAGAAAAAAAAAGAAAACTAGATGGCACAAGGTACAGAGTTATAACCAACAGAACCCAGAACCTAGCAAAGTTTTTACCCCGAACATTGCTCACCCACTCTCCTTGTATTATGAGTGTTTGAGTGTGATCATTCTCCCAACCCTATACAGTGGCCCAGATCCACCCTCCATACATCCCATAAATACAATTTATAAGCTCAATCAGAGTTTTTAGAGTTCCACTCACCTACTCTTCCAGCTCATCCTGCCTCTCCTAGGCTATGTCTCACTTCCAGTCAGAAGATTGGGTTGTTGCTCAACTTAGCAACAAGTCCCATCGTGGTCACCAGTGTAAAGAAGCACTAAGGGTTTTTAGCCCATAGGTTCAGTAAGATGAAGAAGTGAGACAAGAAGTCCGAGGTTTGTAGTTCGTCTGGATTCGGCCTAGGCGGTGGTGACTCAGCGAGTAACAGAGTACCTAGGTCCGAATGGTCACTTTATTTTATACTCCACAATCATGAATTATTCATACAATCAAACCCAGGAAATATTCCACTAGCTCTTCCCCTTCCCTCTAATTGGTTGAGGGAGAGAGAATCTTCCTTGCCCACACGCCGACCTCTGCTCCCCAGGCAGAGACCATATATGGAATGCATGCAGGTCGGATCCCTCTCCTCAGCCTTCCCCCTCCCACCCCTTACTCATGGATCCCATGGCTCGTGCCAGCCCCCCCCCCCTCCCTCTTAGCCCTTCCCCCCTCTTGATACCCCAGAGCAGTGTATAAGTAATTAGGTCGGGCTGGGGGAGGTGGGGTGAGCCCTGAGTGGCTCATCTCCCCCTCCCTCCTGGCCAGGCCACGTGTGGCGTGCGTGCCCTGACCATGATCAGGGCTAAATAGGTCGGGTCTGGGATCCAAAGATGCCAATTCTTTACAATATATTTAACATGTGTGGTGTTACAGAAAAATGAGTCATAAGTCGCAAAATTAATATTTTTCATAGTGTCTCTTCGTAGAATGCTCTCATTTTTCTCCAAGTCGTATAAATAGATATAATAAATTTCAAGACTGTATTATTAAATATATCCTAAGGTCATCCTATGGAGTATGTTCAGTTACTTTATTCCATGATTTGGCCGTGAGCGTACAATATAATCGATATACTTGCCGCTCACAAGGTGGACAATATAAACTCCCTATATTGTACAGTGACGTCAAGACCGTTCGAGACAATGCAGACAACTCAGTTTGATGAAATTAAAGCAAATAAAGTTGTTTTAAGTTAAGAATCATGGAATAAAAGCAAGAATAGCACAGTATCGTGTCTTCGGAGGCCTATATTCTCCTTGTATGGCCGAAAAACAACTCGGCCTACGGCCTCGTAGTTTTCGGCCATACTCGGAGAATATAGCCCCCCTCATACGCGATACTATGCTGTTCTTGCCATATTACTAGTAATTGTCCATCCAGAAATATAACTAACTTCTTTTTCAAACATAAAAACCCATAAAATATAGAACTACTTTTTAGATTTCCTAAAATTTGTTAACACCAATTGAAGCCACTTAATCCCATCTTTCCAAATATGATGGTATTCAGTCTTTTTGATTTATGACTGTTCTGTAACAAACACATATATGTCTCTAATTATGTCGGTATATGCGCAGGAGTAACGGGGGGGGGGGGGGCTCTAACGGTCAAGGTGCCAACATTTAGTCGCCGTTTGTTGGGATAGACCCAGCCTACTAGTGTTGGACGTCTGGTTCCGACCGACCGCTTACATCAACAAAAATAAAAAACAATACTTACTGCTCAAAACAACTTTCCACTAGTTCATTTCATGTAGTCATGACATGTCGATAATCATGTCAATTTGTTGCATAGAACACCGTACCATGGAAGTGTTGGAACTATAGGTGGTATATTATACTGTTTAGTAGGTATTGTTATTCTTCAGGCTGTACCATAATCATTTTGGCCGTATAAAAATACACAAGATACATGTAAATAGATAAGGAATTGCATGTAGCCATTGCACAACATCACAATTCCCATTTCTTAGACCAGTCGAAACAATATAGTTGGTATATTAGCAAATACAGTTGATTGTCATAGCTACATAGGTCAGATTGTCAGAAAATGGCCATATTTCACCTTCATCAGATATTTCATAAGAATCACATTTGAATTTTATTCATTTATCATTTATAAACATTTGAATAACACTCATACCAGCAAGCGCTTAAAACATAATATTTAGGTAATAATGGGTAGACGAATAAAAGTTAGTATGATAGAACTACAATAAATAGATTATTTGTAAAACGTATGCAGAATAAATAGAATTAAAAAGATAGAACTAAATCAATTGTTAAAAGGTAGATGACTCTAATGGCGCGATGTATTTTTCTAATAATCTTTTAATTGAGTTCAATTTCAGTAAGTACACTGATATTCTTATGAAACCCAGGGGCGGATC
Organism: Sthenelais limicola; assembly: GCA_942159475.1. Taxonomy (NCBI): domain Eukaryota; kingdom Metazoa; phylum Annelida; class Polychaeta; order Phyllodocida; family Sigalionidae; genus Sthenelais; species Sthenelais limicola. The sequence goes on from OW804098.1 coordinate 69,065,686, forward strand.
TATGGTCTAAAATGAGGGGGGGGGTCAAAGATAAAAAGGGCACATCAGTCCATCCCCCAAAAATGAGCCAGAGGGGCACAAAGGCATACAAGGGAGAGATCGTCAGAAAATGTTACTTTGATATATCAATTATTCATATTTGTTCAGTCTAATTTAGCAGAAGTTACCAAATTTGTAGACCTGCATAATGTGCATTTTCTGAAAATCTGACCAACTAGGGGGGTTCGGGGGCATGCTCCCCCGGAGATTTTGAAATTTAAGGTGCCGTTTGGAGGCATTTGGCACTTTTTGAAGCACAAAATACAGTATTTAATCACATGAAAAGTGATCATTTTATTTCTATTATTTATTTTGACTTTCAAAAACTAGGGATACAGTTTGCAAGGACCTAAGAAACACAAAACATACAACACACACTGGAAGTTGACTATGTATACAAATTGTAAGATGCGGAATTATTTTTAAAAATCAGTTCAATGGCTACTGTTGCAAGTGATGTAGGGGAGAAGTAGGGTCTGAAGGCATGTTGCTCCCAAAAAATGTAAAACCTGTGAAGGAGTGAAATGGTGTATTCTGGGAGCATTTTTGGATCATAATTAGCCAGTTTCGTTTGTGTTTAAAGATAAAAAAAAATAATTAGGGGGAAAATCTCAAAGGCAAATTTAGCTAATTGACATTGAATCAAAATCTCCCTCAAAAGATGAAATTACATGTATCAAATGTCACATTGGATTACCAGATCAACTATGGTTTGTCTGTTCTTCCTGCCAGCAGGCCTGCCAACAATAGGACAAATGTAAGGCAGCATACTTTAATTTTCTCACATCTGCCCCCATGTGATTGTGCATATGATGTATAAATGTAAAGCAAACATGAGGGGGGGGGGGGAACTAATGTCAGAACAAACATGTGTGAGCCCCATACAGCCAAATTAGGGAACCATGGAAACAGCATTTATAAGTTCTTTTAACGGCCTTTTACAGCTGTTACCACAAGACACTTTTGGTTGTAAAAGAAATAAAGGCACCTTTGGTTCTTAAAAAAGATTTTTGGCTCTTCAAAAAGGGCACTTTTGGTTGTAAAAAAGACACTTTTTGTTTGTTACACTTACAACAGAAAAAGGGCACTTTGGGTTGTAAAAAAAAGGGCACTTTGGGCTATTCAAAAGGGCACTTATGAAAGTTTTGAGGGGGGGGGGGGTCAGGACGTCGCCGGACCCCCCACCCTTGGATTCACCCATGACACCCGTCGCAAAATCGTTATCAAATCATTTACAGAGATTATAATTATTTCGTTTACATCAATACCAAGCGTTATATAATTTACCACCGAAGCGATTTCTACTTAAATAGTGGAAATATATGGACTTAAGGTACCTCAACATTCCTGTCCTGCGAAGAAGCTCTTCAGGACTACTGGGCAGTGGAGAAGGTGTGGGTGGAGGAGGAGTGTGGGGCGTGGGCAGGAGTAGTAGTTTCATGAATCTGGCAAGCAAGGCGGATTTGCCTGAGAGTCTGGAGTGGGGTGACCATTGGTCACGTAATGAATCCCACCAGGCTTCCTGCAATTAATTGGTCTTATTAATACCATACTAACACATTCCTCTAGGGAGAGGCTAGTGGTTGTATGACATGGCAGAATATTGTCCCCATGGAACCTTTCACATTTGTTGCATAAGAATTAATTACGTGATTTTGAAGCCCTTTTTAGTTTTTTAGTTGTGTTCTATACAGCTATTTTTAGCCCAGGAAAGCCCCTGTTAGGAATTAAAAGAGATTGATATCATGCCTCTTCCACTGTCTGGGGCAATGTGGGATTCCCTAGCAACGTGTCCTGGACTGGAGAGTCCCTAGCAACAGGAGAGAGATCATAGGGGGAGGGGGAGAGCGAGGAAAAAGAGAGAGGGAGGTAAGGGGAGAGAGATCAGAGAGGGGGAGGGGGAGGGGGAGAACGAAGAAGCAGAGGGAGAGGGTGGGCGAAATCATATAGGGGGAGAAAGAATAGGATAGAGAGAAAAGGGGAAGGGGGTGAGAAAGAGGGGGGAGAGGGAGGGAGGGAAAGGGCGGGAGAGGGAAGGAGGGAATGAAAGAAGCAGAGGGACAAGAGGATAGAGCGAGAAGAGGGGAAGAGAGAATAGGGCAGGTAAGAGGAGAAGATGGGTAGGGACAGGGGAGAGGCAGAGGGAGAAAAGGAGGAGAGGCAGTGAGAGAAGAGGGGAGAGACAGTGAGAGGAATTGGGTGACCGTCCGGAGGACGGGTACTTTGCTAGTGGCTTAATATGAAGGGTAACATTATTATCGTCATGTTAAAGCAATTTATTAGTTAATCGTTATTATTCACTCCCCCACCCCAATCCCCCTCCCCCTCCCCCACCCCCTCCCCACCCAAAAAAAACAAACAAACCACAATGTGTGTTCTATGGAAAGCCATATGCAACTACCGACAAATCGGAAGAGAAGTCGGAGGATCTCCATAGACTTACTATAGCGACATTTACAAATGTCGGGTAGTACGTCGGCAAGCTTTCCGACGCATCGGCCGACTTTTACAAAATATCGGCCGATTTTTCGGGGGCACAAAATGAGTTCTAAAGAAAAATCGGTAAATTTCCAAAAATATCGGCTGTCATTACCGACATTGCTTTCTCCAGTTTAAATTGCTCTTCCACTTAGCGCATAATGAACTTTGTTGGCCGATAAATTGGCGATAAGTCGGCCGATATGTCGGTGACTTAAACTACAATTTGCCGACATGGCGGCCGACATGGCGGCCGTCAAAGTCCAAGGGAGGGCCTGAGGGAAGGGTGACTGAGGGAGGCGGGGGCCAATCTGTGGTCTGAGGGGGCCAATCTGCGGGAGGGAGGAGGGTGTGTGGGAGGAGGGATTGAGGGAGGAGGGTATAAGGGCGGAGGGTATGGTGGGAGAAGGATGTGAGGGAGGAGAGTAAAAGGGCAGAGGGTATGAGGGAGAAGGGTGTGAGGGTGGGGGGGGGTATGAGGGAGGTGGGTATGAGGGAGAAGGGGGTGAGGGAGGAGGGTATAAGGCAGAGGGTATGAGGAGGGAGGGTATAAGGGCGGAGGGTATGAGGGAAGTGGTTGTGAGGGAGAAGGGTGTGAGGGAGGAGAGTAAAAGGGCGGAGGGCCTGGGTATGAGGGAGAAGGGTGTGAGGGCGGGGGGTATGAGGGTGGGGGGGTATGAGGGAGGTGAGTATGAGGGAGAAGGGGGTGAGGGAGGAGGGTATAAGGGCAGAGGGTATGAGGAGGGAGGGTATAAGGGTGGAGGGTATGAGGGAAGTGGTGAGGGAGAAGGGTGTGAGGGAGGAGAGTAAAAGGGCGGAGGGCCTGGGTATGAGGGAGAAGGGTGTGAGGGCGGGGGGGTATGAGGGAGGTGAGTATGAGGGAGAAGGGGGTGAGGGAGGAGGGTATAAGGGCAGAGGGTATGAGGAGGGAGGGTATAAGGGCGGAGGGTATGCGGGAAGTGGTGAGGGAGAAGGGTGTGAGGGAGGAGAGTAAAAGGGCGGAGGGCCTGGGTATGAGGGAGAAGGGTGTGAGGGCGGGGGGTATGAGGGTGGGGGGTATGAGGGAGGTGAGTATGAGGGAGAAGGGGGTGAGGGAGGAGGGTATAAGGGCAGAGGGTATGAGGAGGGAGGGTATAAGGGCGGAGGGTATGAGGGAAGTGGTTGTGAGGGAGAAGGGTGTAAGGGAGGAGGGTATAAAGGCGGGTATAAGGGAGAAGGTGGGTATGAGGGAGGAGGGTGTGAGTGGGGCCATGGACAGGGAAGTTATAGGTGGACATACAGAAGATTCACAATTGCTTGAATATAGGATTATTTATTTGATGTTTTTTCATAAATTAATCAGGGCCTAACTCAGAAATCGTTGTGTCTAAAAAGTTAGCTTTTAATGTCTCATACATCATCCACTTGGTTGTTTTAAGGTATTCTAGAAAATGGAATTTATGTGAATTCATGAAGAAAAAAATAGAACATACTGGTGGTCAACCATAATGGCTCATTCTAATATCATTAATCATATGAATTGCTTCTTATGTGTGGGCAGGTGGGTGGAAGGGTAACCATGGTGATTAACATGTATAAGGAAGAGGGGGTAGAGAGAGAGGGAGAGAGAGAAGTATGAGCAATTCCACCAATTGGTCGTCATTTAGCCAACTATTTGGCTGAATTTTTTAAAATAAAAATTGGACCCAAAATCGGCCGACATAGCGGCCGATATAGCGGCCGACACATTATTTATTTACCGATAAATCGGCCGACAAATCGGCCGATGATCGGGCCAATTTGGAGAAACTTTAGAAATATTTGCAAATGTAAAAATAAAATTGCCGACATGTCGGGGCATAATACCGACTATCGGAAAATTACCAACATAGTCGGATTTACACTCTCTCTGTTACCGATTTGTCGGGAGTTTTTACCGACTTTTCATCCGATTTGTCGGTAGTTGCATATGGCTTTCCATAGTGTTCCCTACTTGTTTGATTGTTGCATTGGGGTGGGTGTTGGTGGTATAGACACCAACCCATTTTCCCTGGCTATCCCATTTCCCTTGGGTATAACCCATCACTTGTTTAAGGACACTAACGTGACTCGCACCTCGACCTTGCGAACCCTTGAAACCTGTTCAGTTGTGGACCTAACACAATCGATAACGATGAAATGTTCAGGGTTGATTTACTTCCTCTTCATGTCATCCCACCTAGATCGACGAGTATTCTCCTTCAGTTGGAGCGCTGTGTTTAAGTCTGATAAATCGGCAACAACGTAGCCCCTGTTATCGCGCAAAGACAGGTCTCGTGTCCCTTGTCACGTGGCCGAGATAATTTAATGGGGAGGCCCAAAGAGGTCCCCAGATTATAATTATTTGATCAAACATAAACTTTTTTGACATTATTCGGTCGTTATTATCCCTGAACAAAACATTGTTGCAATCATTGTCATTAAGAGGGGACTTGCATGTCCGCCATTTTAAATCTTGATTCGCATGGAATTATGGTTGTGTGTCAGTGTATAAATCTATAGAAAACATGTTATAAATATTCAGCATGGAATATTTAACAGTGATCTCATGTAAATAGTCATGTGGTTTACATAATTCCACAAAACAAGACTTCATCCTTCCCATTATGCAATTTGTTTTATAGATCATTTACACAAGCCATGATATTGGTCATCCTAGCATTTTCCGATAACAATGTTACTAGATATTTGTATACCAGATTTGAACTGAATCCAGTCCAGCATGCACTGTAATAGACATGCGCAATGAGACATGCAAATCTCCTATTATAATGATGCTCTGTCAATGGATTAGATGCCCTTTTGGGCTGGTTCAAGACCCGGATGCAATCTTCAGCCACCCCCTGAACGTCCCCCCTGGAGAAACTCCATTTATATTTATACTTGTGTCCCGAGAAAGGTGCAGCTGCACTCGATAAATCCAAATCGTGTCATTGGTCTGGAATGTTTTTCTATTGCCATGATTGATCGATATCCCGGCCTACATTTATTTAAGCCCCTGCTCAACTTGTATGGGATTTCCATTGATTTTTTCTTATAACATGTCCTAGCAAATTATGATTTTGGTTTTGTCATGGAAATCACTCAAGCATCCATGTAATGAGCAAGTTGTGGGAAAGATGCTGAATATTGTTGCTTAATTACGGTGGTGGATGTTAAGAGACGTTATTTCAGCAAAGTTATTATACAATGGCAGTAATATTCTCAGCAATTGTTGATAAAAAACAAGTGTTAATGATCGATTATAGATCAATTGCGAATTCGACATATTTAATCTGTAGACCTGTGCATGTCATAAAAACATATTTTAAGTTTATTACATAATTTAACGTCCACTAGAATCAACAACATTCAACAATTAACCTGTCGGAGGGCGATGTGCCCGAAAGAATTACTTCAATACACCAACAGCAAATTTACTTATTCTGCCCCTGCATTTTATTTATTCCGTCTCAATTTTAAAACAATTCTGTCCGTATATATTCATTAATTCTGTCTCTCTATGTAACAGAAAATATTGTAGGTAATAGTTGGCGCCTCATAAGGAATAGCCCACGTGAGGCAATTAGAAATCCCACAGCTATAGTTCATATGGGCGTGAGCTGTAAGCCCCATTAAGTGGAAACTAACGAGGAGACTTTGTCCTAGCATCTTAAAAGGTCAGACCATGTTTCCAGACCTTTCAGGGACCCCCACCCACACCAACACCAGCCTTAGGGAACTCCTTCAAAACAGATCGAGTCCATTATCATTATTAATACTTTCTATACTTTTTATAAAACACGCCTTGATATGTGACCTGAAGTATTCAGGTATCCAAGTAAAAGACAAAACAAAAATATACCGTTAGAAAAAATGCAGCTTAAATCTCAATGATAGTGACCCATTCTATATTGGTTGTATTTTCGCACTTATCAGATTTCCTAAATGTTAACGATAGTTGGAATCTACTTAATCTCAACTTTTCATATGATGGTATCTCCATATCCATTGTTTCCTACTTAAGACTCATTTTTCCTGTGCCACATCACAAACAGAGCTGTTCAATGCTGAAGAGTTACTTCGCAAGACCCATACTAAGCTGATATAAACATTCGCATGAATATAGACTTCGCACTATTCCCCTGGTATCTCCTGCACTGCACAATTGTGACTCCAACCCGCCCGCACATTGTGACATCCCGGGATCGAATAGGATAATTTGCATGTCTCAATGCGTATGTCTATTACAGTGCATGCTTGGATGGATTCAGTTCAAATCTGACATACAAATAGTTAGCAACATTTTTAAAGAAAAAATGCAAGGGTGTTTTCATCAATATCATGTATAATCAATATCATGCCTGTATAAATGACCTAAGAAAAGCAAATACATGATGGGAAAGAAGGAAACCTGTTTGTGTCATGGAAAGATGTAAAGCACATGGCTTTTTAATGAGATTATTGTTAAATATTCCATGCTGAACATAACATGGCTTCTTTAGCTTTTACACCGACATACAACTCCAATAATTCCATGCGAATCGAGATTCAAGATGGCGGACACCCTAGCAAACCCCTCACTAACTAACTCAACCCTCCTTACCTTCTAATTAAATTAATTTCATACATTAGCCTATTTAAGTTTATTTTATTTCTCAATAAGAACTATTATCTCCAGCCTCACCTCTTTCCCTTTACCCCCGTTTGCAGAGTGGCAGTGATACAAGCTTTACTCTCAGTTATCATCGTCCCAAAACTCAGAATGTATTACTTTCTTTTTAGTTGGTTTCCTACCTATCGGAAAGTCATTTGACTCAACTGTGGAGGATTTCACCCTGTTTGTGCTGCAGGGCTTCATAACACTCCAATGATAAAAGTTTAATCAAGAGCCTCTATAGCTGTCAGTACAACGTTTGTATGCATATTTGCGATTCCATTAAACATTATTAATGGTATCGCTGGGAAATAATTGGGTTTTTTAAAAAAATAAATACGATTTATTAAAAAAAAGTATTACAATACTTTTGTCAAATACCTGCATTGTTCTTGTTCCTAACATTCTTTCTTCTGTGAGGCATAATTTTAAAAATGTCATTTTCATCACAATAAAATGCATTCTACATAAGCTAATGTCTTTTCTCGGCCCCTAACTAAAGTCAATTATGACGCAAATGTATCAAAATATGTATTTTCCTTGCTGAGGCATACGGTATGAATATAAACATATCATAGGGGGATCTCAGCAGCTGCTGTTATCCGAAGCACCGTGGTATAGGGCTGTCAGTAGCTGCAACCTTTCATTTGCAGCATTGGGGTACATAATTATCACTGGGAGATGAAGAATTATTATTCCTCTCGCGATGTCACTATGTACCAGTGCTGAGAGGTGCCCGGGGGGCCTGTCAAGACGCATTAACATGGCTGTTTCCATGCAGCTAGGTTACTCTGTTGTCACCCCTTGCCACTGACAAGTCTATAAATAGCTCTAATTCTCTCATGAAGGGGTGCTCTCCTATCATCCGAGTACTTACTGGAGACAGAAAATTCTTGGGTTAGTTTGATTTTTTAAAATTTATGTATGCATTTTAGTCTCAAGTGGGGCACGTGACATGCATGTATTGGTCAGGGGTATAAGAAAATGTGCAATTGGTCTTTACAAATCCTCTCAAATAACCCGAATTTATGACAAAAATGAGCTTAAAATATTACCAATTCAATGCAGTTCAATATTACCAAATAGCTTTTTTGAATTGATGCAATACCAAATATACATTGTACTCACATATACCAAGTATTTATCATTTAGCAGTCTAATTTAGCAGAGATTTCTAAAATTTGTAGAGCTGCCGATTGTGCATTTCTGACGTTTTGACTCGTATACCACTGAGTGATATGCGCAAACCACCGGAATTAATTTTTGAAAAATTCAACAAACTAGTTTTAAAATTTGTTGTTTAGATTATTATTGGAGTATATAATAAATCTTCGGTTTCAGACTCTTAGAATATTGAACTCGTTGCTGTGCAACTCGTGCAATATTCACGCTCCTTCAACCAACGTGTTAGTCAACCTGTATTAATATTGTTATCGTTTAGAAACGCCAGGTTTTTTAGAAAGCATCTTGTTGAGACTCCTTCAGTCGAAGTTCATAACATGAAGACTAGTTTTCTTAAAGAACTTTTTAGAGGATTACTCATGAATGACCAGGGCCCTAGGGATTGTGATCCTGATTAGTCATCCATGAAATTGAAGACTATGAAATTGAAGACGCCAAAATAAAAATAACATAATATGAGAAGAATAGGAATTAAAGAAATCGGACTGAGAAGTGTTAATACTGAGAGTGTAGTCTGACATTAATATATATCTGTTTATTTACGAGTTATTCATAAAACTGATGTCAAGATTTCGCAGGAAGGCATCCATTATAACAAAATCGTTCACACACTATTAGAAATAAAGATTCCTTGAAGTGACTGCGATATTAATTGGTCGTATTACGATGTCATACTGTGAGTTTACATCTCAAGTCATTTTATTTAAGGATTAACGACCGACATTGATGGGCTGTTGGTGCACTGTTTGGTGTATAATCCATAGGCGAGGGATTATACACAAATAGTGCACCAGGAGGCCAGAACTGGAGATTATAAATCTTTTTAGTCTCAGCCAGATGTGGTTATAGCCCCAAGACCGTTTAAGTCAGTGACTAATGTAAACCAAAGCTAATGTTGAGGGTTAGTACAGGGACTCCCTTTTGATCTCCAATGAACCAACGAAAACTTATCATGTGGTTTTAGAAAGAAACTCTTGCAGCGAAGGAACTTGGGGACCGGGGAGTGTTTTTCACTGCCTCATCATTGACAAATGTCAGATGCCACATTAAATAACTGGCTGCAAAATTACTGGAAGAGAACTCTTGATTCTACGTATTTAGACTCACTTTCGCTTTGTAGATACAGTATGAATGTCGGGAGGGGTGGCGCAGTGGTCTAATATGCTGGATTTGGATTTTTTTTTTTTAAAAACAATAGATGGCAGTATACTACCCCAGAAGTTAGTGGAAGACCAACTGTGGAACTGAGCTAAACAGTTTGGTAAAATATCATACCATACACTAATAAAGTTTATTTAGTTTGATAATAGGACACTTCGGATTCCTGTACGTGTAGGCCAGTTCACTGGTCAAGAAACGCCCAGATAAATCAAGGAAGCCTCGCAGGGTCACCGTGAAACTTTCTATCCTATGAGTGTCCAATTCCATCAGACTAATAGATAAATAGAAATACCTCACTCAAAAAGTTGGCTTTTGATGTCCGTCTCGGCGCTAAATATTAAATGACACAAAACAAAAAGCTTTCTAAAGCAAAACACTTCCCTCCTGCTCTCTCTCGAAAATCCATTCATCTGTATCGTTTATTTAAGTGTTCAAAGATCTGAGGTCGAGTATCGATTAAACAAGTTGAAGCTTTCCGACAACACAATTAGATTTTATTGATTGAGGGATGTTCTTAGATTTGGGGATAGCATCAATTGCTGACGTAATATCCTTCTGATGGTGCCTGATATTGGTGGGAAGGGCGGGGGAATTCTTGCTATAGATGTATCTCTCAAAATATGGGAATATACCTAAGAATTTCCTCAGTTTCCCACTTACCATAGATTCCTTATTATGTTTTAGCATTTCGCACTCAAACTATATACATAATCTGGGCGAAAGAGGAATTAGTTATTAACTTCGTAATTGGTTCGGGGTTTAGCCACCTGGCTATTTTCATTTTCATCATTGATGTTTTATTTTAATCTTGAGCTCAGTGTCGATAATCTTCTCATGAGACCCAATTGAAAATGATCAATTTAATCAGCTAATTTCATTACATATATAAATTGGTGTGTGTTTCATCTATTCAAGTAACATATTTTTAGTTCTTTGCCGTCTCGTAATCTATATCCAAGTTTCACATCGAATCACATCGAATCACACGAGTCACACAAGTCACATACATAACCTTGGGATCACGGATATCCTCAACATTCTCCCTAGTATTAACCATTGCGACTTCATAAGAGTCCTGTTCTACTGTCTGGAAGTTCAAGTTCTGGAAACTGAGGAGATGTAATTCTCCCAGTCCTATCAATCTCCTTCTGGCGTCTGGTAACGATAGCCTGAGGAAACTTAATTGATCTTTCCGCAGAGTTTCTAATTCTGTCGAATAAAGCAGTTTTTCCTGCACGGTCCATTCTATACAGATCCAGAGAAAAAAACAATTGCAAAATTTGTGTTACAGAAAATGAGTCATAACTCGCAAGAGAATACTAGGGAATGCTCAACTTGGCGGCAGCAATATCAAACGTTCAAGTTTCGCCTCCTTGACATTGAGAGCCTCTAATATAACAGTGATATTGCCATATCAGAAACTTCAAATGCAATGGTAGAAAAGAAAGTTCAGTCAATCTTTAACTTCAAATATGGGATCGGGAGCAGTTCAAATGTTAGCGGCTCCAGTACAATGAAGACGAGTTCTGCCTCTTAACTATGACACAGACAATCAGTAAAAAAGTCATACATTGACAGAAATAATGACATGGCCCATCTTTTGTAAATAGTATAGAGATCCTCTTTGAAGCTGTGTTGTCCATTTGTGGTAACTCCCATTGTAAATAAGCATTCCAATGATAAAATTTAGCCTCGTACATATGTTGTTGTTTTCATTCAGTGGTAACAACTTACTGACAGTTTTCAACTCGAGTGTCTTTTGGTGCATGTCCTTAGTCTTGTGAAAGGCATGCACCAAAAGGTTTTGTGGATACGTTGTCACATATGCACCTCTCATTTAGTTCTATCTTAATACTCCATAGGATGACCTTCCAAACGCAAAGATATATTTAATACAATGTCCTGTAATTTGGTACATAGATTCATACGGCCAGGAGTGCCAAACTCCCTAAAATAAAGAGATCTTGTGAATTAATCACTTTGAGAGGTATATCCATTTTACGACTTGTGACTCTTTTTCCTGAAACACATACCGTAGAGGTGGTAGGTTAGTATTCCATGATAATTAGAAATACTTATCTTATTTCGGATAAACCCTTTTTTCAAAAGCTTTCCCATGCTGTTACATTCAATTGCGTTCTTACTGAGACCTGTGCTTAAAATTAGATACTTTAAAATTAAGACCAATATCTATAAGCCAATAAGGCAACTGAGTTTGGAAGTGGCAATTTTAAACTGTAAATTATGGAAGGGATGAATGTAGTTGTTTTCCCCGAATGGTCATGCAACACCCACACAGATTGGATAGAAAACGTGAGGAGAGAAAGCTTGTGGAAAGGTGAAATGCCATGCGGCCACACATAATCTGCCATGTAGTTATTTCAAGTAAAGTTCTCTTTCATCCTTTAGATCATCTTATGCTGCATAAAAAAGAATTTTTTTATTGCTCCATTCCCAGCTAGACTTAAAATTAGGAGGGTTTAATATTGAAGTATTCAAATATTTATGTATATCAATTACATTTTTCTTCCCCTTCCTCTCCGCCTCCCTCCTTCTGTCCCTCTCCCTCTCTCCCTCTCCCTCTTCCTCTCCCTCTCCCCTCCCTCTCACCCTCTCGACCTCCCTCTCCCCTCCCTCTCACCCTCCCTCTTCCCCTCCCACTCCCTCTTCCCCTTCCCCTCCCCCTCCCTCTCACCCTCCCCTCCCTCTCACCCTCACCCTCACTCTCCTTCTCCTCCCTACCTTAACTACTATCTTGTTACTTCTAAGAGTTTCCATGGGAAATCGTCTTCGCTCTACCGAGCTGTTCCAGACCTCGCGACTGTTTCAGTACCCGGATGGTGGGAACAGTAGGGGATCATATCAATCTAGATCTCATCAGGGAGGCTCAGTGAAGGGTGGTGGACTGTCTAATAGGAGGGAGACAAGAATTGGGGCTTTCTCAGGACCTGTGTTTCTGTCATGTCTGCCTGTGCTTTGCTTTATTATATATCTTATTGGGAAGCTTTTTTGGTGACGTCTGTCTTAGCTTTTCCTTATCTACCTCATAAAGCAGTATACTACCATCAATTATAAGGGATTCAGTCACGTGACTGAAGGTGCCTTCTACAGTGCATGTTGGGATACATATAATATTTGGGTCAGATCGTCAAAGAATCGGCAGCTCTACACATTTATTAAATTCTGCGAAATTAAGCTGATGGACTATAAATACTAAGTAGATAAAAGTATTTGATTGTGTTGATTTAAAGAAACTTCAGTTATGTTCCACTGTATTTTCATCTTCGCTTTTGTCTTAGATTTGGGATATTTGAGAGGATTGATGAAAGCGAATTTTACATTTTCCGACGAATTGACCCATATAATACCTAACACTTGTTATTAACATACTTCAAACAAAAAATAGGCAAAATATTCTTGCCATAATCGCTTATTTTACAAGTTTTAAAAAATGCATGGTATCAAGGACGAAAGCCTTTGCTGGAATATCATCTTTCCCACATTGACTATTGTTACATTTTACCCACTTCTCTGTTTGATTGAGATTAAAGTTGACCCATTACCTGACAATGCTAGGTAGTATACTACCGGATCTACTACTACCAAATTCCTTTTTTAAAATCCAAGAGAAATTTCTTGATATAATGCAATAAGTTACAAATCACTAATTCGGCAAATTAATTATTGAAGGAAAATAAAAAAACAAAATGAAAATTCTTGAGAATTTTCAAAGGTACCAAATTTTTTCTGGACCACAATAGCAGCCCACAGAAAGTAAAACTGTCTCTTTCCAGGTTTGAAAATGTGATTTGAACCATGGGTATTTTAGCAACAAAGCTTGGGCTACTATTAAGTGGACTAATTTCCCTTTACAAAACCTTTGCAGTTGAGCCGACAGCAGGCATGCATATTTTCCTTGACAGGAGAAGGTCACGTCAAAACAGCAACAGCCTCGCTCTATTTTCGTCTGCTAAATGTGCATTCGTCGTAGCAGTCCATAGCTCACCACCTTAATATGCTGTATTCTTAGCTAATTTCGGTCATAAAATGACATTTTCTACCTTTCGGCCCATTCTCCCCCCCCCCCTTCTCCATCTCCATGCATACTAGTCATCTGGGTAAAGCTTTAGAGGATTCTGCCAAGTTCTTCATGGTCTGAATGACTGTCCAGATTTGACTATTTCTTTGTATGGCGAAAGGTCAATGATTCTCACATACCTTTGTTCCCTCCTCCGAATCAGAGATAAAATGAAAAAGAAAAGCAATTGGTTATAAACTGAAAATACCATTCTGAACTAGGATCTGGATTTCCTCTTTTCTGACCAGCAGATTAAAAAGGAAATAGTCTCTTAGTTTCTTCTTGGAGTCGGTGTATTTCGCTGAGTATTAGCTTTAAAATAATATATATGTCAGTGAAATTCGCTTATTGGGATCATGTTTTATCAGGTTGTGTTCAGTCCAGCTCTCAAAGATTTTCTTCCTCTAATTTGGTATCATTTGCATACTTTCTCATGTCCCTGTGGCAGCCACATTGGTGTTAGTGTATAACGGTCACTAGGGGTCCACCCCAACTTGTTTGCTGTGGTTTTTCAATACCTTATGCCCATACCTAACACCATGCATGCCAATTGCAAGAAACTTGTCGCCAAGTATACAATTTCCATGAAAAGTATCTATCGCTTGACAGGTTTCTATTGTCGAAATACAATACCATCGTTTCATCTGTCATTTAATAATGTTTTTTCATTTAATATGCTTGACAATTAAATCAAGATATTACATGTTGGTAATCAAACCCAGTAGATATCAGATGTTAATACTTATAGCCAATTGCCAAGTAAGCCGTGGTAACTATTTTGAGTGTATATCATTTGCAAATGTAAGTGCAGATTTCTTACAAAAATGGGGCCATTTGTGTGGAATATCAGAGTTCTTTTTCATTAAGAGGCATAGTCATAAACACTTCTAGGCGGACAAGACTATTACATTTTAATTTTGTCATAAAGATGTACTGTCAGCTAGTAACATTTATCTCCACAGACGTCAAACTTACAACAGAACCCACTCAACCAGGGTAGCTGATACTGTTTTTTTCTGTGGCATCTCAATTCCTTCATAATATTAATTTCAACACCATGATTTTATTTGTGTAACAGAACTTGTCCCGTCATTATCATTTCTGATATTCTCGGGTAGCTTATTCCAGAGTTTGGAGGGTGGGGGAGAGAGGCGAAGAGAGGCACAGAGAGAGAGGGAAGGGGGAAAAGGGGGAGAGAGACAGGAGAAAGATAGGGAGAAAACGAAGGAGAGAGAGAGAGGAGGAAGAGAGGGGGGGAGAGAGGAGAGAGGGGGTAGAGAGGAAGAAGAGAGGGAGAGAGAGGGAGAAGAGAGGGAGAAGAGAGGGAGAAGAGAGGGAGAAGAGAGGGAGAGAGGGGAGAGATAACGAGAGGGGGAGAGAAAGGAGAAAGAACAAGAGAACCAGAGAGGGGGAGCTGTTATTTATTAGATTATGTGACATATGTGAGGTAGCCTGGAGCTGGTTGATAATAATGCCTCTTCAAGCGGTCGGTGGTCTATAAGTAATAGCACTAAATAGAGCCCATGACATGGACTCTTATAACAAAAATATAAAAGTTCTGCCCTTTAATCCCGATTTTGTAAGTTATATTTAGTATACTTACAATTTTAGAGCCAAACATGAGATTTACTTTGTTTTTCTTAAATTTTAAATTACTGATGTACCATGGCAACCAACTATAAGCATACCTAAGGTCCATACTTCGATAATGTCATGACTCTGACCATAATTTGGGTTGCATTTAGGGAAAGAATTAAGTAAGAATTTGTTATGCGATCGCCCAATATCAGTTGATGTGATGTAACCAACTACAGTGGAGTCCTGCAAAAAGTCCATCTCGGTAATGTGACCAACCCCTAATTAAGACCAGTTAGACTCAGTCACAATAAGGAGATAAGAAAAGAAAAGGTGCCCGGTAATGCAACCAAAAATCGCTTGTTCCCAAAGGTGGTCGCCTAAGTATATATGCATAAAGGGATCCCCAACTTTGACCTTCAATTGTCATGTCTGGAACAGTCTTTCAGTTTGCCAAACTAAGTTAATTCTGAACATTTAAAATGTTGAATGCTCTAAATACACTCAATTATTACTTGAATGCTCCAGGGTATAGATTATTGACCTTTAATCAAGCACATAGTTCAAATTGCAGATGGCATTCCCCAAATCAGGAACTTAGTTGGTCAAGGAACTTTGAATGCTGGTAATTACAGACTCTACTTTCAAAACTTTCAAGTTTTTTTTATTTCATTTATGGCCAATATCATATTCAACGATTTAGAAAAATACCGTTATCCGCCATGGATGTTATGCTCAGAAACCAATTTGGTTTTTACATGGAATACAAAGATGGTATTTGGTTTGATTTGGTTTGAGAGAGCAAACCAACTTTGAGTTTGAATTTATATCACTACTACCATGTCTTTTTCACTTTTACTTTTTTCACTTTATACTTACAAAAGAACTAGTTCAATCAATAAGTTTGCCAAGTTTGAGATATGTATCTTTATCAATTGTAAAACATCTTATAATGCATGTACTATGGAGTCCTCGGACTCCGTTTAATATGAATATATGAGTGAATGGTTTTATTCTTCGAGTTATTGACCAAGTGTATTCCAAAGCATCGTCTGTAAATAGATTGATATGTCACGATGACTGAACTAAGAAGATAGGTTTGATTTAATGAAACGATGAATGATATCTACCCCTTAATTATCGTCATATTTCACCCTGGAATGTTTCTCATAAAGGATCCGTTTATTCATTTACCCCATCACTAACCTTCAGATCGCACTGATGTGTTTTACATTTATTACATTCCACCTTAGCCCCCTTCCTTGATGGCTTAGGGACGAAAATCAATATTCAATCATACAATAACGGATTTGATGCATTGTCTCTTCTTTCATCAATTTGTCACCAAAACCACCTCACAAGATCCCGTTTGCAACGGTGAAAATGACACCTTCACAACTTTATGTACAAAAAACGACCTTGCAATATTCACCTTCTGACACAAAAAATAACCATTGAAAACAATCCCTCGCTGGATCTTTGGAATCTATGGAACTTTTTGGCCTGAATCACCTCTTATTTCCGTTTATAGGTCATCACTCCTCCGCCAGATCTGATTGGGCCCACCACCTGATGGCGGCTTATAAACTCCGCCATGTTTACCATGGCAACAATGCTGCTTCTCGCCTCTGATTGGTTGATTCTTCTGACCAATGGCAGCTCCCGATCGTCACCTTCGGCCCCACCGCTCCATGAAAGAAGCTTTACAAGTGGCTCAGAAACAAAGCAAAACGGTCGCCATCAGATCCAAGAGAATCAGGAGGTCAGCACGACCCAGCCAATGGTAAATAAAAGTCAACCAAATCTGAGTGAATCTCAACACCTGCTTGTTGGCATAGACCAAAGTGATGATGACCATCTGTCCTCTCATATAATGGAAGTAAAGAAAGCATTGAATGAACAAATCGTAAAGGAAACTGCATCAAAGGACAAAATCAAATTGAGTAGTTCAGAAACTGAACTTCAGGAAGGTTTAGAGGAATGGCCACACAAGTATCCAGTACTTTTTAATGCATCAGACACAACAGGTACAACGGACTCCACTCTAAATGGCAAACAGCTTGATGCTGAAAACCATATGAGCTCAGACTCGTCAACAGAAGAAGCAGAAAAAGGTGAAACCACTCAGACAACAGGACAAACAACAAACTATGATCTCCTATCCTCTTCCTCCCCTATGGACTCCTTCTCAGGCACCGCCCCTACAATTGGAGGAGCAGCGTTTAAGCTTCAAAATGTGATTTGTAACGTCCACGAAAAGCGATGCATAAATGGCATGTGCATATCTCACATAGACATATGTCCGGACAGTCCTTGTTCCATAAGCAGCCCATTCCTATGTGAAAACAAATGGCAGTGTGTCAGTGTCCTGGCCCCTTGCAATGGTAGGATCGATTGTGACGACGGTAGTGACGAACAGGGGTGCAATAGGTTGAAATACCCTTACTCCCATAACGAGAGAATCATTGTTGTCGGTTCTGTCATCGCTGTTGTCATTGGGACCTCTTTATTTTGTTGCTTGCTCCTGCATGTGTATCGCAAAGCACAGCATAACAATCCCATCGTTAACGCTGCAGTAAGATTGGAAGCGTATGAGGAAGGGGAATTAGGGGGTGTAGAAGGAGGTGCGGGTGGGTCGAACTTTTCTGCTAGTCAAAATGACCATACTCTTCTATCAGTCAGTCTTGGTGGTGGTGGTGGTGGTGAACGTGGTGGTGGTGATAGTGGTGGGGTGAATAGTAACACAAGGGAGCAAGATCAACCGTGGTGGACTACAGCAGCTATGCTGCGACCGATCCTAAATCTATTGTCACGGCTAGGCTTACGTGCCAGAGGTAACGCTGGATTCCTCCAGAACCGCTACCACCACGAGAACAACCACCACCACCACCATCTGCGCTCGTCCTCCACCTCCTCATCTACCCTCGGCCTCCCCCCAACCTATGCTTCCTACTCCTTCCATTCAATCGCTGGTAGGACTGTACATCTCTCTACTACTACTGCCAGCAATAGCAGCCCAGGAGGTAACCACCTCCTCCAGTCTGAGATGCTGGAGTCTTTCATCTCCGAAACAGGAGGAAGAGGAACCGGTGCTGGAGGAAGTACAGCAGGATTAGGAGGAGGTAGAGGGGTTGCAGGAACAGAAAGGGGGGTGGGGAGAGGACCAGGAAGAGGAGGACCTACAGGAGGAGAGCAGGCGATATTAGAGCAGGAGGTGACTGTAGAACACCATTGGACAGTGGAGACGTATGAGGGAAGAGCTAGGAGGAGCAGGACGTCCGCAAATAACGGTCGTAATAACGGTCGTACCTCTATTCCTCCAGCGTCTGAACCTCCCCCATCGTATGAGGATGTCCTATTTCAAGAGAATATTAGAAATGGTGATGATAGACGGGCAGGGGAAGGAGACACAGGGGGAGGGGGAGGAGCAGGAGGTGCCTGGAGATATTATCACCATCCTAGCCCTCCACCAACCTATGAGAGCATATTCTGTATCTCTACCACTCATACCATAGAAGTATGATGCTCCTCTTTTCCTCCTGCTCCAGGTCCTACGTTAACCATTAAAGTTACCCCTTATCAGTGCTCAGAAGTATGCACATTTCAAACGAATGGTTCTTGGGTAAAACCTTTCTGACATCTTTGCTGCAATTGAAACAAGGAAGCTTTCTTAGAGAATTTTTAGAGAAATTAATCAAAATCGAATGTCTGTAGCGTGACTGCTACGAAAAACATTAAAACTTTCCTAGAGGGTCCCCAAATTTAGATTAAAAGTGATGTACTTAAAAAGGTGTACTTGGAGTTAAATTATTAAGACTAATGGCTTCTGCTAAGGACATCTGGATTATGACACTAGCACAATTGCGTCACTCAAACAAGAGGCTCACCCTTTCCTGACTTTTAAAAACCAGGTCATGAGTAAAAAAAACATGACAGAAAATCTCAGGTGAAAAATAGAAAGATTCTCTCTTCTTCCTATTTTGTGATCAATGCTCTCAAATGTTTCCTAAAACAAAAGATTGCTACAAAATAGAATAGATCATTTAATCGTGTGAATACAATCTCGTTCAAAACTCTGATGATGCCCAGACACTATAGAATACTACGAATAGTAATTTCTTATAATATTAGAAAGGAGCTATGACTTCTGTTGGAATAAAGACTCTCCAAGAGGCATGGGTACTCTAGTTTGTATCTCAACCCAGATAGCATACTCTAAATCAGTCAAAATGTCTTGAAATACAGAGAAAAAATATCAGTATTTTATTAGGTTAAAAAATGACAAGAGTCTATTTGTTAGTTAATGAAGTTGCTATGATTATTCACTCAGGACTGACAGTGATGAATTTGATATGTGTTAATTGATATATATTGAAATATTGATGATTTGTTAAACAGCACCATCGAATGTCTCCAAAAAGCTTATTAATAATATATGTTTAGTACAGAAGCACAGAATGTTCACTGAATATTTTTTGAAAATGGTAGAAAAAATATGAAAAAGTATATCTGTAATGAAGAAAACGAAATCGAAAAGATGTGAAAAAGATGAAAATGTAGAAGCAAAGTTTAAAGGAGGCAAGGCCTTAGAAGATTTCATGTCTAACAAATGGAAAATGTGTGAAGAATAATTATGAAAAGGTATGGACGAGAATTAAATCACAACATCTTTTTTACACGTTTTCAATTTCTTTTCTTCGTCAGAAATATGTTTTTTCATATCTTTTCTATCATTTTTTAAAAAATCTAAGTGAACATTCTGAGCTTCCGCAGTTTAGAGGTCACATTTGGGAATAGATTTGCGAATGGTCACCGGGTGCCACTATTGATTATACTTGGTGACTTAAAGCTGCATTCTCAGCTATTATGATCAACAATCTTACCAGACTTAATTGTTATTTAATCTATAGGACTAAAGTTATCAATATTTTGCTACTGATTATATTTTTATGCACAAAATTGAATTTGAAACGGCTGAAAGCGAACAACCACAGTTATCAATATAATTATTTTGCCGCTGCTATATATATAATATATATATGTTTATACAACAATTTGAAGTCAAATTGGTCAAACAAAACTAGGGACAGTAAGCTATAGCAAAGGATATCTGTGGGCCGCCGAAATACAATTCTGAACTTTATGAAGCCCTGCGTAAAAAACAATTGTGAAATCCTCCAAATGACTTTCAGATGGGCATGAAAGAACAAAAAGTAGAAAACCTAAAGTCTATGATCGATTTTAACTGAGAATACAGCTTTGACATGAGTTCTTGGACATGTTTGCAACATTCGCGAATTCAGCGAAATACTTATATGTTCTCTTATCCTGAATGGGTCAAGCATTCAAAACATGTAAATTTTATTCCCATATATGGCAATTATTGGCTGTGTTTGTATATTGAATGAGGGTAACATTTTATCTTTTATTTATATTTCAGAGTATTCTTGTTCCATGCAAGTTTTTCTCTAGAAAATCTTATTATTATCAGCAATATTGGTTATATTTATATATTGATACAAGGGTAAAATTACACTTTTTTATAGTTGGGAATAGTCTTGTATCATGCTACTTTTTTCCAGAATATAGTTACAATTTTCAAGATCTAGTCAACCTCATGACTGTACATGAAATAAGCCACAACCCAAATATACATGGATTAGGCAAAACACAATGACAAGTAACTGATAAATGCTTCCTGCCTCTTACCTACATATGCATGTGCTTTAGATGTGATATATAAGTGTGGGTCAGGGCGTCAGAAAATGCACAATCGGCAGCTCTACACATTTTAGCAATGTCTGCTAGATTAGGCTGGAAACAGTACATATGTCATATGTCATGTCATACCTTGTTTTTTCCTTTTTGGGGCGTTTAGCGCTCTTAGTCTTATAAATCATGTATCAAATTTAAAGATTTGAATATATCTATGCGTTTCTATATATGGAGTATATTTAGCCACTTCACTAGTAATTGTCCACCCAGACATACTATAAACCTTTTTTTCAAACACAAAAGATAGAAATACTTTTTAAATTTCCTAAATGCGAGCATCATAGGTATCCACTTAATCTTATTCTATTTTTCTGTGACACATTTATATTAGGTGACCCATTCTTACGAAAGTGAGATAGCTATAGCTATAGTAAGCCCGTCCTAAAATGGTCAAAAATACATTTTGCTTGATCGATCTGAGAATTGGTAGGTTTGGAGGTAATTTATAGGCGGTAATACATCTCAGTTTGCCATTAAATTAGACCATTAGTTTTTGTACAGGAGGCTATCAAGGATTGGTGTAGACAAATTGGTGAAAAAACGTTGCACACCCCTATATCTTAGTAATGATCATTTCTCTTATCTAATTTGTATATCATCTAATATTTCTATTACCATACTCTAACTAAATGTTTTCTTAATGCCATAGCCCAGAAAAGATTTTCTTTCCCGTATAAAAACTTTTCAAATCGGGGACAACAAAAAAAGTCAGAAACTGGATCGCCATATCAATCAGATGAAACATACTATCATTGATTCAATTATTCTCAAATTGTTCTATTTTTTCTGATATAATATAATCAAATATCAGCTTTTACCCCTGAGTAAGTTTAGTTACCCAGATGTTTGGTAATTATCCACATTTAAGACTTCAAATCTGGGCGACGTTTTTTCTTAGTGAAAAAACGTTGCCCAATCTATGTCAAATTTAGTCAATTATATAAAGAAAACTTGATTGTTATTTTCGATGTTTTTAATACATGACTGACACCATTTTAGACCATTTTAACATTATTAATTGAAAATGTGTCATTCATAACAATATCCACCCAAGGATGGTGTCATTTTCATGCAGTAGTCACATATGATGTGTTTCAGGAAAATGAGTCACAAATCACAAAAGTGATATTATTCAAAGTGATTAAATCATCGGATTCCTTTGTTGGAATATCTCATTTTTGGAGTGCTTAGTGCTATTGATCATAGCAATATCTGTACCAAATTCCAGGACTGTATTAAATATATCCTTCAATTTCAAAAGTCATCCTATGGAGTATATTTTGCTAATATACTGGTAATTTCCAACCTATCTAAATATATGAGTTATTGAAATCTTAACAATTATTTTAGATTATTTTCCGGAAAGTTGCCAGGTGCGGACGTTTTTTCCACCAATTATCAGGATCAGAGTCTTGAAGTTGAGCCATGAATTCTTGAAGATGAGACATATTTAAGCATTTTACATGTAAAATGATTTACAGGCGAGGTTTTTTCACTCCAATTTAGCCATTTTCTTATAGATTAACTTGGAAGCAAAAATTCTACCATTATATTTAACCTTAAAATATAATTTTGTTCGGTTTTCACCCTCCTTACTATGAAATTAATACCATTTAAGTATATCAATTTGTGTAGATTTTTTTCCATAATAACTATGAGTTTGATAGTGATTATTAGGGTATTTTCTCTGATTTGATAGTAAAAATAAAATAAAAAATATACATGATAGATACACAAAAGTATATATTTTATTAACGCTCATGTCAAGACGGATGTATCTAGTCAATTTGTTTGTCTTTCAGATCATGATTGACCAAGATATTGACCAATAAATAGAAAAAATGGGGTGATGCACCACTTTCGTGAGAATAGGTCAGGTATATCTAAATTTATTTGGTATTGTGGTGTTTTCAGAAAATGTTGAACTGTATATTGAATCTCATTTCTTCTTAAATCAGGCTTATTTGAGAAGCTTGACGAATGTGAATTGTCCATTTTCTGATGCGCCGACTCATATGCATTAATGATTATTGAATATTGAATATCTGAATAGTACTTCACTATAGGCACGATAGCCACCTTGTTATCATGATTAGAATGTGATAGACTCTTACACACCGAGAATGCTTATACTGCAGAACTGTGAACAGAACCATTAATTTTATATAGTTGGGATTCTTTTAAAACATAACTGGAGTCTCTTGCTCTAGTGGTAGCCCATCTACCTTAGCTATTGATGTTTTAAAAATATAAAAGCAAGTCACTGTGTTAGATGATTTCATCATGATTTTATTCTTTAAATGCCATTTAAATCAATCCTGCCAAGTTGTACAATTACTTATGCCAGGCATACGTACAATAATAAAGCAAATATTGTTACACTGAATGACTTTTTTTATTTACGATTTTTACCCGAATTCTAATCCTTTATTTACAATAGAGAAAAGGAAACATGAGGAAATCTTCCGCGTGTGGCGTGTCTCGCACTAGATATATCGTATATCAAATGCATATATAATAGTCATCATTATGTAAAGTGTAATATGGAGTCAGATTTTTATAAGTTTTGTATTCTGCGATTAGTCATAGGATGTCGCAGTTGTCCCTATACACATCAGCGATGTAGTTCTAAAGTTTCTGCAAATTAGTGCGAACTTGCAAGAGTTGTTGCAAGGGCCAATTCGCAAGTCAATTTGCAACTGTGTAGTTGGGGTATAAGTGGGACTACTGCATGAAATCAGGTTCTGGAGGTCGATGATTGTGACGGTGACATATTTTAACACCTAGACGAGGAGGTACCAGTGGCATAATTAATTTATGCATGCATAACAACCCATGCTCGTAGCTCCGCCCCCATCCCGACATGGGGAAGCCTATTTGTCAGGATCCGCTGAAATTTCCAAATAATGCCCTATTTCCCATTTCAAGATATTGAAATTCAGAAAGAACATGCTTTTCTACCCCCATATCTGTAGTTTTATCAATGCTATTATTTAATTAAGGAAGATACGAGAGGAACTTTACAGTTGCATAAGTATTGTTTCACGAATTATCAGTGAGATGGAACATGGCTCATGAGATGGGTATGTGGGTTTGTAGCCAAAGTAGGCCTACATTATAGCGTTGTAGCCGGCATATCGCGGGGAAATTACGCTCCTGCAAAGTAATAAAAACGCTATTTCTACTCGAAATACATTGCAAATGTGTTTAAATTCTAAATGGGCATGCTTTTCTACTCCCATATATGTAGTTATATCATCGTGAGTATCTAAATAAGGAAGATATGAAGGAATCTGTAGGCCCTATTGTAATTTTCAGACCCCGATGCCGGCAACGACGCAATAACGTACGTCAAAACATCTTCTAATTTTCGCAACGTTAGTAATGTGCGGTGCACCTTTGAGTCCTTGACAACGCTTTTCCCCCAGCAATTTAGAGCGTATGGCGTGTGGGGTGGAGGGGACTCTATCAGGGGAAACCGTTCTTTCCTTGGTCCACACCAAAATTTCTTGTTATAGATATTTCTGTTATTCATAGGTGTGACTCTGCTAGAAGTCATGAGAAAACATTGAATCTGACTATGCTCTCCTTGGGCACGTGCCATGGGAAATAATATTATGTCTCCACTTCCAATTCCAAACCAAAGTTGGTGACTGTAGGAACTCACCTGATGTATGTGCCACGGGAAATATGTGATGTGAGTCATGAAACGCACAGTTTATATTTTTGAAAGTGTTTTATTCTCGAGATATCGTTGTAGTAAAGTCCTCATTATTTAGTACCTAGTGTTTTAAGTCTTATGAATATATGTACTAAAATTTCAAGACAGTGTATTAAATATATATCCTTGCATCCCTAAGGTCATCATATGGAATATACTTAGCTACTTTACTGGTAATTGTCCACCCAGAAATATTGCAAACTTATTTCTCAAATATAAATCAATCAAACACAAGATATGGAAATACTTTTCAGAGGCAATGCAATAAGACATCCACAAAGTGGACATAGTGTTTGGTAATGAATATTAAATTCAATGTATCTGGCCTTAATAGTAATAACAAAAGATTCCTAAGAGTTAGCATCGTTGGAATCTGTCTAATCTCATCTTTTCAAATATGATGGTATCTCAAGTCCATTTTTTCCATTTATGACTCATTTTCCTTTGATAGAACGCATAGGCCTATTTCCTTTGTACAAATATATCTATTTCAGGCAAGGATATAAAACAATCTCACCCATAAGAGAAGTTTTTATCATGTCCTGATATTGTACATACTATATATGGTGGAGTCATATGTCTCCAATTCCAATTCCAAACCAAAGTTGGAGGACTCCCACTAAAAGGATTTCCCCATAGCCATTAAAACCATCCAAAGTTTAAATAATCGCAACTATAGACCTTAGCCT
Source organism: Sthenelais limicola (assembly GCA_942159475.1). Lineage (NCBI taxonomy): Eukaryota > Metazoa > Annelida > Polychaeta > Phyllodocida > Sigalionidae > Sthenelais > Sthenelais limicola. The sequence continues at coordinate 69,091,038 of OW804098.1, forward strand.
CAAAGCTGTGCAGCTCGTTAAAACAACGCACTTGTTTCTAATCCTTTAAACATTCAATCCACTAAGGGTAGACAGATAACGAAAAAGAGGAAACATTTAATGTCTTTAAAGAATTGTTTTAGATTTACTTTTATGATGATAAGTAATGTCGATAGCAGTTGGTACACATTGTTATTTCTACCTGTTGTGTGCATTCCCCACGCGGGGCGCTACGAGCGGCCAATTTATTTTGAGGGTTTAAGGAATTGAACATGGATAAGAAGAAACAAAAACAAATCTAAATAACCAATCTGTATTTTTGATATTATAATAATTATTATTATGTGGCAGAGAATTATAGAAAACTAAAGGACCAGATCTAACTCCACCTATCATTGGCTATTAGTTCTTCAAGCCTTATTTTTTTAGTTTGCCCAAAGGATCGGAAGCAACATGTTAAAACCTCAATATGGAAATCCCATTAACCAGCCTCCTGTTTCAACACATCTTTCTTGCTATTAAGTGTAGCCTTACGCGGTAGCCTAGGATTCCAATCTCGCTAGCTTTTCCTTCATTCAAGCAGCTGTACTGGAAGATCATTTGTAAATTGAAGACACTTGGAATTTCAAAGGTTACTAATTCGTTAAAATCCTGATGTCTCTGGATTACAAGTACTTTGAAGCCACTAACATAGTCCAGGCCAATGAATACGAAAATTTGTTTTTTTCTCTAAAACACTTAATCACCTATCAAATTATTCGGAATTTAGGTCACTGCTGCAGATATTTATGATGTGCCTCAGAGAAATAAGTCATAAGTAGAAAGAAATGGATTGGCAATTACTAGTTAAGTAGCTAAATATATTTCATAGGATGACCTTAGAAACGCAAGAATATATTTTATAGTGTCAAATCTAATTCATGTGCCTATACGACTTCAATCGCTAGATACCCCAAAAATGAGACACAAAGAGATGTGGTGAGAAAAACATCTGAAAATTATGAATTTCGCGACTCATGACTCATTTTTCTGTAACACGTCCCATTTGTTGTATATTGGAAGAATCATTGAAACCAAAAGCAAAATTGAGACCGTGAATTGCAAGGATCCTAATAAATAATTATTATTAGTGTGAAGAGAAGACCACAAAGCCGGAACAGTAGCTGTCAGTACACAGTTTAAATGTAATAAAGTCGTCAGGTTTTACGATTTTATTTCATGTTATCAACGTTTTAGTACTTGTATGACCTTCTTCAGAGGAATTGTTCACAAATTAAATATTTCTTCTCCGTTGTCACTAGCAACGCCAGTCAAAGGTGACAAAAAAGAAAGAAATAGTCCCATGTAGTCATTTGGTTTTTCTACTTATCCTTCCAACCAGTGATTTATTGGTGAAATTCTCTTGGCTTTAGAATTATAGTAATTAGTTATCAGTAAGGTTATTGATTAAGAGCGGTGAGGCAAGTAAGGTGGGTTGTGACTAGCTCTAGGTGATGATGGTGGGGGAGTTACCGACTGGGTATTATTCTACTATTGAATGGTATCTGTCACCTTTAAGGTGATGTGTCCTTCAATAGGGGACTTGCATATCCGCCATTTTGATCCGGGGTTCGCATGGAATAGGCAAGATTTGAAGTACCCAATTTGGCTTGAGATAGGTGCAGCTGACACTGATTTCATATAGGTACAGAGTCCTATCTGAGGGTAGGTGGGGCTCTGACCGCAGCAGTAGGTATATGCCTCCACACACCTGCTCACACACAGTGCAGGCACGGCCCTGTCTGCATGCATCATGCACTCAACCTGCACCCTCACACATCACATCCAATGACCTGTTGAGGGGTTGTTCTGGTATTTGTTTCCATAATTATTTAGTGGAAATAAAGTAGGATGACGATTGCGCATGGTGTTGTCTCATATATCCACACATATAGTGGTAATGTTCCATGTTTTTCTGTCTCTAAAGTGACTTTTAATTGGGGGCCCTATCTGTCTTCATGAATTGGAAACTGTACCCACATAATTTAGACACAGGTGACCGGTGAAAATGACCCATGACTACTCTGGCCTAAGTCTTCCAGTCACCATATTCTATTTCAAATCTCCCTATTTGTGAGACTATTTCAGTAAAAGAATATATTACACTAGCAAAGTACCCGTCCTCCGGATGGTATCCCTCTCTCCCCACACTTCCCCCTCTCCCTCTTTTCCCTCCGCCTCTTCTCTGTCTCTCATACCTGTTTTTCTCTCCCAACCCCATCTCCGATTCCCCCCCTCCTGCTCCCTCCCCTCTTCCTCATGATCCCCCTCCTTGGTTTCTCTCCCTTCCCTCTGTCCTTTCCCCTACATCCTCTCCCTCTGCTTCCCCTCTCCCCCACACTTCCCCCTCTCCCTCTTTTCCCTCCCCCTCTTCTCTGTCTCTCATACCTGTTTTTCTCTCCCAACCCCATCTCCGATTACCCAACTCTCCCTCCCCTCTTCCTCATGCTCCCCCTCCTCGCTTTCTCTCCCTTCCCTCTGTCCCTTCCCATAATCCTCTCCTTGCCCTCCTCTTTTCCCTGCCCCTCTTCTTTCCCTCCCCCTCCCTCTCTTCTATTTCCCACCCTCTCCCTTTGCCTCACTCTCCCCTCCTACACCCTCTTCCTCCCCTCCCCCTCTCCAATACCCCCACCCTCTCCCACCCCTCTTATTTACTCTCCCACTCCTCTGCATGCAGTTGGGTCCCCCTTGAATTGATGCAGTAGCTTGTGGCTAATGACGTTGTATCTCACAGGGGCTTTCCCAGGCTATATAGAGATAAAAAAAGGCTTCAAAATCACATTTCTACCCCAGATACCTTCAAAAACCTCATATGACGTCCTCCAGAGAGGGTGGACAGAATTCTACAGATGAGTAAAACGGTTTGTAAAACAAATTCCGAGACCATGTCAGACAAAAAAAACCCCTCTTTTCTACCTCTCTTTTCTACCTCTTTTCGTAGAAATCGCTCTTCCCGTATATTTTATGGATACTTGACATGAGGCACAAGTTTATTTACCTGTATTATATACATGTATATGGATACTCTATATACGTTGAGGACAATGGTTAACAAAGGGATTGCCTGGGTGAAACCATCAACGACTTCCAGACTATGTGGGAGAGGAAGGAAAGTTGGAAGGCAGCTAATAACATGGATGGTGTCAACTATAGTTGCCATGGATAATTTCATGCCCTGTCTAAACCATATCTTACCAGATTGTTGCTAGTTCAACCTTCATAACTAGTCGGCTACTTTATTACATTATTACATTTATCAGCTATTACAACAGCAAATATTACCAGATTTATTCTATTATGGTTTATAGGACTGAATTTATCAATATTCTGTTGCTGTTGTACGTTTATACAATAACTAGAAGTTGAATCGACTGAGGAAAAACGGCCGCTGGTGAGTTATAATCAATGGAGCCACCATAGAAAAGGATTTCAGTAGGTCATAAATATAAATGTGGACTTTTCTGAAGCCCTGTAGCAAATACAGACTTTTTAGTCTGCAAATACAGACTTTTTAGATTTTAGGAGATCTGGCTCTGAAAGCAGTTGATGGAACAGGGGATTTGCATGCCCACCATCCTGAATCTTGTAGTATGTCAGTGTAAAATCGATTGAAAACATGTCATGATCAGCATGGAATATTAACGGTGCTCCAACGTTTTCATAACACAAGCCTCCATCTTTCCCGTTATGCATTTGGTTTTTATAGATCATTTACACATGCTATGATATTGGTGAAAACATCTTATAATTTTCGATAAAAATGTTGCTATTTGTATATCAGACCTAAACTGTATCTATCCCAGCATGCACTGTGATAGACATGCGCAGTGGTAAATGTAAAACCCGCTATTGGCTGTGAGGACTTTAGAAATACGGATGCATCACCTTAATTTCAGGAGGAAGGGAAGTGGAAGATCTCAGTGGGCGATGATGTTCCAATTGTAATAAAATATTAAGCTCCATTTAAATCAACTTTCATGGAGGGAGTATCCTTTTATGAAGGATTCCATACCATGTTTCCAAGAATAACATTATTCCTTTACAACTCTGGTGTCATTCTATGGTTTCCACAGACTTGGGACCTGTGTTAAGATCTTTTAAGATTGCTACCATGAACTCAATCATTTCAGAATAGGTGCAGAGCCAAATATACATTTATTTTACTAATCAGTGCTCAGGTTAGGCCTATTCGATTCATCTTTTTGTGTGTTCTCAAGGTTAAGTTAGAAATTGCAGTTCATGTATGTCCACTGAGGGTACTTGAAATATAATACGATCAATATTCATTTCATTTCAACTCCCTTAATTGAACTATTTCCATATCTACAATGAATCATGTAACATAACAAGATGTGAGTTACAACTAGTCTATGGCTTCAATCCTTATGGTTAAGATGGAAGTATCCCTGAGAAGGAATTTCGGAATATATACAGTTCAGGGAGGTTACATCTCTGAGGGAATGGCGAAATAGACCTGTATATTATTTCAGGAATTCAATAAACTGTGCAGAGACTGTAGAGAGATTTTTTAAAGGCCATCGTAATCTAATCTAATCTAAGATTTCTTGTAAATGTTCATGATATCTTAAACCCATATACGACATAAATGGAGGTTATTTATCCCTTTAGTCTCTGCCTAAGGCGGATATAGCTCCTGCAAATCTCAAGGCATAGAGACTAAACGATAACAAATAGGGTATGAAGTTACAAGACATTATAAGTATGTAGATACCCCCTCCCTCGGCTTTGCCAGCAGGGGTGGCCTTGCTCATACAAATGGATAAGGAATATAATTGACCATTAGCATGCTGAAATCCATTTCGCCCCCCTTCTCTCTACTACGTACACAGGGTGTTTGCCCGGTCGGATTGTGTGTCTCAAACAAGCCTGTCTCTTATAGACGGTTCCTTTATGTTTGGTCTCACAACATTGTCCCGTGCTGAAGGGGACTGCTTCAATTCCTACTCGTGATATAACCCTACGAAATAGATCCATGTAATTCGTAATAGTTAACATGCGATGTGTCACAGAAAAAAGATTCTAATGTCGCCAATGTGGATCTTTGATATTTGACAAGATGACATCAAGATGCCTACCTTTCAGAAATCTCATAAGGGTTCATCATTATGTTGATGTTTGAGAAAGAAGTTAGCAATGTAACTGGGGGCATGGACATTCATTGTAACATATATTCCCTTAGGAGTAGTCCTAGAAGAAAACGCATTGACATGCATCTAAAGAATGAGAACATTCCTACAAAAGATTCATGATGGAAAAACACATTTGTAAAATATCTTTTTTCGCGATTTTAGACATTTATTTCTGTGACTACATCACATGTGTGATTAAGTTTAGGATCAAATCCCATGACTGTCAAGATGAAAACAATTTACAAGATGACATTTTCCGTCAGATGACATTTGTATCAAATCACATATATGCAAGCAATCAGTATCATACAAATCGCTATGATAGGTAACAAATATTGCTGTGATAAGTAGGGTCTATTAGTTTGTCAACTATCTTTAATTTAAGGGCTCTAAATAATACAAAAACGAGGATGAATATGATATCAATTGTAAAGAAACTAATCAGATGAATTGAAAGCAGTACAGAAAGGAGTAATCACTAAAATCCTCCAATACATGGAATCATCTACAACAATTTTAAACTTTTAATGTTGTTCATCAAGTGCTTTTAAAATGACATATCAAGGATTAGGTATAAATCAATGGAATAATTGCAGTGATAAGAAGTCATGTTATGGTTTCGTCAAGCACAACTAGGGCCGTTGCATAAGAAAAGAAACTCTTACTCGAGATTAATCTTCCTTAGCTACTTTTCCTGGCTAAGCAGCTGGCCTATACAGACAATTTCTATTTCTATTTCTATTTCTACAGTCTGAATTTCTTACCTAGGCATAAACAAATAGCTCAGCAAGAAACATTTTAAGAAAGGATTTTGTTCTGCAACAACCCCCTCAACTGCCAATCCTACACAAGTTTACTTATACCAACATGAATTCATGCAAGATCTATCACATCTAAGAACTAGTTATGACAGTTCTATTATGACAGGCTAATGTATCTCGCTCCTCTGAGCACCTACCTACGTACCAACCAACGAATCGAGCACTTCAAAACATCCTACTCCCAATCAATACAAAATCTACCTCCTAACCCCACACGTCTAATCTCAAATTGATCCAGTGAGCTGTGAGTGGGTGGTGGGGGGTGATGGGTGGTGGTTGGAGAGCAGAATTAGGCGAACGAGTACTCTCCTCCTGCCCTGCTTGCTAAACAAGGATACTACATCAAACTTACAACCTAAGCCCCGCCCCTCGACCCAGTTGTGGATTTCTAGGTGCCAGTGCGCATGATCAGTGGCCTAGATGTACAAGTTAAGAAAAGGAAAACTGTTTGGAAGAATTCCTACACTTTTTTCACTTCCTTTGATGAGTAGGAATAATACAAATTCCTACCCACTATATTGTGTGAATAGGCTATTCCTACCAGTTGGGAATTTCACGTAGGACGGATTTCTTTCCCTTCCTATATTATATTATTGAGTAAACATGAAGGAAAAAATTCATTCCTATGTGCCATTCCCAGCTGGTAGGAATAGCCTATACACCCAATGCATTTTTATAAGGGATGGGGGAAGTTTAGGAATTGCCACACACAATTTCCCTGTGCGGTTTGGAGCGAGAGGCTTTCCCACTGCTGTTTGGAGGGACTCTCTCAACTCTGACCCTAGGATGTGCAGTTATCTATCATGACTTTCGTCTAATGAGGGTAATTAGGCTCATAGTTTATCACTTGGACATCGCTATACATGTTAATTTAAGTACCAGATAACAAACACCCTGTGCCCGCCTAAAATACCTCTGATTTCTACCATCATTAATCAAAAAGACAGAACGAGATAGGGGAAAGGAGAGGCAGCGTACATGTTTTTATTTAATGTTGTTGTTGAGCTGGTTCGGTAGGCGGCGAGCTTCTCCCTACATGGCTCAGTGCCTTTTTGGTTCTTTACTCAATAAAAGTGTAAATTTGAATTAATTTCAGTAAATTATTGTATAAGATGGAGATCTCTCAGAAGTTATTAATGAAACAAAAGTTTGATGGCAATAAATTGATAATTGATTTGAAATTGGACAACATTAAAAAAGATTTAGATTAGTTGGTAATAAAATTAAATATGAGTTTAACAAAGGAAAAAAAAGTATAGGCTTGTGGATGGAATAAAAAAGGATTATGAGATACAATCATATTATAATAAAATTGTATTCCAACGATGTTTTCCAATATTTCTGGATGAACAATTACTAGTAAAGTAGCTTAATGTACTCCATTGGCTAACCTTAGAAACGCAAGGATATGTTTAATATACAGTCTTGAAATTTGATACATGTATTCATATGACCTAAAGCGTTAGATACCTAAAAATGAGAAGTTCCTACGAAGAGATCTTGTGAATAAAACACTTAGAAAAATATCAATTTTGTAATTGTGATTCATTTTTCTGTAACACATCACAAATAAACTACAAAGCAACTCACTGAAAGACAGGCGTTTGGACCAATGTTTATAACTATTCACAAATCACAGATAAACCGAAACATAAAACTTCAAATTCTAGTGGCTCATACCAATGAGCAATAATTCGGATTGTAAGTAGGAATCAGATCCTGTACAGCAATGGCTTCCAGAGGAGGAGGAAGCCATACATGTGTTAGCAGCGGTATCCATTAGTTGATTGGTTTAGAAGAGTACCCCTTGCTTCATTATATCATTATCCCAGGGGGGAAATAGTGCAATACAAATGCTGCTTTGCTACCATTTACATCCAACAACGAAGCTAAAAGCTTTCTGACCTTATTTATTTATATGTAGTTCTAGCACTGTAATACAAATGGCTTCTACCCTGCTGGAACAAAGGGTTCCATGATAAACCACAGGGCTTCTTTTGCTAGGTGCAAATGGGAGGGCACTAATATTTATGTAAAGTGGGTGGTTGTCGGTCAAGCCACCGGTGCTCCAATAGGGGATTTGCATGTCCGCCATATTGTAAGCTATAGAACACATGTTATGTTCAGCATCCATATTTAACAGTGATCTTATGTACATATCCATGTGTTTACAAGTTTTCATAAAACAAGACTTCATTCTTCCCATGCATTTGGTTTTTATAGATTATTTATACAAGCTATGATATTGGTGAAAAGATTCTTGCATTTTTCGATAAAGATGTTGCTAATTATTTGTATGTCAGGTCTGAACGGAATCCATCCCAGCATGCACTGTAACAGACATGCGCAGTGGCACATGCAGATCCCCTATTGGGATGAATCCAATATCTTTTAATTTACTGCCAATGATAACCCAATAGCAGAACATTTAAGACAACTCTTGGTTGGTAACCTGCTTACATGGTTTTTGAATTACAATAATTATATACAATATGACGCTTTTGTAGTATTTGTAATCTATGAAGGTTTACTGCTCCAAGGGATTCTTGCTGGATGTCTGCCTGATCAATGATCGGCAGGACCATTACTTTGTAAATCCATGACGGTTACTGTTTGCAACCCAGTGGAGGACCCACATTACAAGCTTTACCACCCTTTGAATAAATTAAACATCCTATTTGACCAAATGCATCCTATTAGAAAATCGTCGATGATATGTACCACCACACAAATCAGTGTATTTTGAACAGTGTACTGGTGAAGGGCCTGGGGTAGAATGTGAGGTAGGACGATAGTAAAACACTACTACTCGATTGATCAGCATGGGGTCCTGTAGAAGTGATTCTGTGTAATCGTCTGATACTCGGAGATGCCAATACATATATATAACAGTCGGCTATATATGGCTAGTCGTACCTTTCTCTCTCTAACATTCCCATCCCTGTCCCACACACCGTTCTGTGACTACTCATAAGGAAAATTGTATGGATGGATGCCTCCAGAGCAATCGGATTGTGTCGTGTTTACACTGATTGTGTTGTCGGGGGGGGGGGGGGGGCATACGTTTCATTTGCACAATGGTCGGTTCATCAGACTATGTACATATTTTCTCAGATAATTAAAATGAGTGTTACATTTACATAAACTGAACATAGTAAGGAATAATCGTTTGAATTGTTAAAAAAAAGAAATATTCATCGATTAAATTTGTGGAAAAAAAGTGAATATTAATAAGAATAATTGTCACTAAAAGTGGAAACAAGATGAATATAATGGGCATATTGTTCTTTATGCAACAATATCTCAAGCCTATATAAATAATATTTCGCAAACAATGACCAGTCTAGCCTCCCGCCCCCCCCCCCACCACACACCACCACCAAAGAAATTTCTCTAGCTCATCCCTACCAACCCACATGCCATTCATTGGGCATTTTTAATCGATAGACATGTACCAGAGCCCTTATGTGATTGCTCGCCAAAATACCCTGTCCGTTTTGTATAGGCCTCGAGGGATAGGAAACGTGGTTCAAATAATTACATGTCTGTCTCACTTTGCGGAAGTGGGTTGTGGGTTATGACTGGGAGCTTGGTAAATCTACAAATCATGAGAGAGATAGTGGGACTGTGGGGTATTCTCAGCTGTATTATGACTCAAAGGACTGGATTTATCAAAATTCTGCTGCTGTTATATGTTTATACAAGACATTGAAGTCGAATCAGCCAAGAGAAAACGTGAGCGATAATACTTGAAGCCACCACAGGAAATGATTTCGGTGGCGGGAAATATAAATATGGACTTTTATGAAGCCCTGTAGCCAAAGCAACCAAACAAATTCCTCCGAAATCTTGGTCGAATCACTTGACCTGATTTGGAAACAAATTGAACAAACAGTAGAAAACCTTGACTTTCTGATCGATGTAACTGAGAGTGCAACTTAAACAGAAATAGACCATATTCTGGAACAAATGGCAGCTCAAGAAGATTTCTTAGATAGATAAATGTGGGCATTTACCTGTTTACTTCATGTACAGTTTCAAATGTGAAGGGTGCATGTACATGATTTGGAACGATTGGGATGCGTTACTGAGATTAATTAATTATAGACTTGATTTAATTCATTGTATAAGGTTCCCTTTCTTCAACTGATATGTATCATTTGGACAATACATTCTTCAGTCAGATCCCGGGATATAAAGCCTCCGGTCTCTATGTTATTCTCCTCCTACAATAGTTCTACAATATTCAACATATATTCTAAAGTTATACTCAAGATTTAACAGTAAATACAAACTTATAATGATATAAACGTACATATTTTGTTTAGTGACCCCTTAATATCCATACAACGTTCCCATAAACTACAATGAAGTTGAATTTTGTAATCAATACAATACACACAAATATACTTAAATATACTTAGAATATATCATTTCTCAACCTAATATGGCAGGATTTAGAAAATGTGTAGAGCGGGCAATTGTATATTTCTAGATGACCTGGGGCCTTTTGTATAAGTTAAGGAAAGGAAAATTGGGTGTGAGAAATCCTACACTTTCCCCCCTTCCTGAGTAGGAATAAAAGTGTATTACATGGGCTATTCCTACCAGCTGGAAATGGCACATAGGAAGGAAGTTTTCCCCTTCCTACAGGTGTAGGAATACCCACAGGAATGCCTTTCTTTGGCTTATACAACATGCCCATATGTCTATATATAAGTACACATATTCTGAAATAAAACATGCATCTCCCCTGTACAAATACATTACCGGTAATGGGTATGTTGTCCCGCGGGATGAGGGTATATATTTACGTATACTCATTAGCTGGTTAATTGGAAGTGCCCTATTTGTCACTTCGTGTTTGTCCTATTCTGCAATTAGTATCATGTATAAAGGCTTTTAGCATCGGGAGTAGATGTGAGCCTAGTGATGTCCTTTTAGGACTGTACTAAAGACTCAAATTCAAACAGTGCCGAAGATGCTGCTATTTGTGGAGAGTTTTAGAAGAATTAACCACTCGATGATTTCTACTTTATGTCACCTTTAAAATAATGGATGGAAGCCAATTAATCTACAGTGGGCAGTGTTTTCATCGGCTTCCTTCCCCCACCCCCACCCCCCAAAAAAAAAGAAAAAAAAGAAAAGGCATTTTCTAACATTTTCCGCTGAAGTGGCATAAAGAAAAAAATCGTGTGTAAGAATTCCTACACTTTTATCCCTTTTTATTCACAAATCTATTGTGTGTATATATGCTATTCCAACCAGCTGGGAATGCCCCGTAGGAATGGATACTTTTCCTTCCTACCAGTAAAGGACTTTCCACAAAGGTTCCTTTCCTTAGCTGCACTCACAAATGTGTTTAGCCTACCATCTAGGGATGATAGAGAGGATGGTAATCCAGGGTAGTGATGTTAAGGAGTGGAACTCCTCCCTCCCTGGCTCTACACCTCCCCAGCATACACCCTCTGGATATGTACACTTGATTTCCTCTCAGCCCTTTCCCAGTGTCGGAACATTGCCTATAGATGATTTCCTTAAAGTATGATGCAATCTGCTAATTTTAACCAAAAATATATTTTCTAGTCTAATAGGGAAGCTAAGTAAGTAGTCAATGGCAGCTATTTTCGGAGCCACAGTTTGATAATGCAGTATGGACATGTAGCTGTAATTATTAGGCTATTCCTACTTTCCTCATTTTTAGAAGTCTTAAGAATTCTGATGACCAGATAGCCATCAATAGGACCAAAACATTTCGCTCATGTCCACCAGAATCTTTAAGCCTTCGATAGGGCGATGTATGGAGTGAATATTTAACGCCTGTAATGCTAAGTCTATGGGGATTGTTTATTTCTGATCAATTAATCGGTACAAATGCGTGACTAATTTATGCTAATTTGCTCACTGCTGCCATGGCACTTACGCTGCCTATGACAAGGGGATTTCTAAAAAAAAACTAGACTAAACTTTCTCAAAGAAATGCACCATCTAGTGTAACCATGTTTAAAAAATAAAGAGTCTTGACCGTGTTTCAGTGTAGAGATCCCTAATATTGGAGGCGGGAAGCAGAGTCATGGGTCCCTGGCCAAGGCTGTGAAGCATGGTCCAGAAATTAATCTTGGTGGCCAAGGAAACCAAGTCTTGTGTTATGTTTGCTTCTTATCTAGGACAAACACATGGACTGCTGCATGGTCTACTCTCCAACTCTACCATTGGCAGCAGACTGGCAAGGGTGGACTCAATACAATGCAACATTTATATTTGCCAACTTTATCTTTTTATGATAACTCAGCAAGGGGTATCCAATACAATAACAATTTTATATTTGCTAACTTTATCATTTAATGTTAATCACCCAATACAATATTTATATTTGCTAACTTTATATTTTTATGATGCATGTTTAATAAATATATTAAATGAATTATGAATTAATGATAAAGACCCCAAAGAATTATGGGAGACAATGAATAAACTAACCACCACCAGTGGCAAGTCTGGCACCATTAATCTAACATGAAAATCACCATCCAATTCCTCAAAGGGATTTACTAAATTACAGAAATCAGTACTTAGCGAATATAGCACAAAAGGACTAAAACCAAACTGGAAACCAGATACTCCAATGGTGAATAGCACTCTTGATACAATTATGACTGCAAAATAGAAGAAAGGAAATTAATTAAAGGCATTAACACTAACACGTCCTCCTCCATAGATCACATCTCAAATAGAATTCTCAAAGAGGGTCTGAAAACATTTGCCGAGTTTATCTTTTTGTGATACCTCAGCAAGGGGTATCACATATAATACAACATTTATATTTGCTAACTTCATCTTTTTGTGATACCTCAGCAAGGGGTATCCAATGCAATAACAACATTTATATTTCCTCTTTATGATTGCTTCTGAGAAGTTGTTTGCTCCTTTGGCATTAATATTGCAATACATGTAGTTGTTGAACTGACCTGAGTTCTTGAGTGATTGAGGAAATAAGAATTAAGTCTGAATAGCGATCATTGGTACAACCTTTGTTCTACTGCGCATTGAATTAATAGAAAATCTTCTAAACACAAATAATTGGAAGAGAAACTATCCATACCTCAAGGAATTCGAAACCTGAAGAATTTGCTCTTGCCAATAGACCTAATTTCCAGGCCCAGCTCCATTGCTTTCATGTGAGATGAATTGAAGAGGACCTTAATATAATAGGAGATACTTGTACCCCTGAAATAAATCGAAATTGTTCTGTTCTCCTGACAAGAATCACGGCTTGTAGAAGCGTTCAATGACCCTTGCAGCCGTGCATAGCCTCTTGTAGTTCTATCACAAGTCTCTTTCAAAGAGGGTCTAACTCTGTGCAGTGCACAGAACTAGGCCAACGACCCTTGAAGGGATGCTTTGCCTATTGTTGTCATATCGCAATTCTCCGTGAAAGGCGTACCGGGTTCGTGCAGTGTGACCTTAGAGAGCCATATAAGTATGCCCCGGGCATGAAACAACATTAGGTCCTACCTCCTGCGAAGAACCAGATAGAAACTCCAGGAAGTGTTTCTGGGCGGGCACAACAAAGGGGTAGAACTTGTCAAAAGAAAAGGAAAACCTTCCTATAAATAACTTGGATCACTGAAGAAAAAAACTAAAGTATTGAAGTCTGTCTATTCCATAACTTAATAAACTGCTTCTTACATAATGAAATGAGCCTTTTAGGTGTGCATAGCATATTCTTGTTCTGCCACAATTTACTGTCAATAATTTTGTTTAAGTCGGCTAATGGCCATTGAAGCTGTTTATTGCTTATTGTAGATCTGCCACAACTCACCGTCAAAAGGGCGCAGATATGTGAAGTGTGACCCCTGCCTCCCCATCCCTCTCTCTATATATATTATATCTACCTCTCAATCATCCTCTCTTCCCTTTCTCTCTCTCGCTGCCACCCCCCCCCCCCTTTCTCCCCCTCTCTGTCTCTGGCCCCCCTCTCCCCATCCTCCTCCTTATGTCTCTCTTTCTGCCTCTCTCTGTGCTTGAGTGTATCCATAACTGGCTCGCTCTCTCTGTCTCTGTCTCTCCCTACCATCTCTTTCTCTCTCTGTCTATCTGAGTGTGTTCATACAACCCCCCCTCTCTCTCTCCCTCCCTCTCTCCATCCATGTAAGACTGACCCTATTTAGAAGGTTACACGGCGGAGAAGGCGCACCTTATGTTGATAGCCAAAATAAAAATGGAATTTATATGTTGTAGTATGACGTCCCTGCGCACTTCAGTATGCGGGTCGATGTATAAATGGAGGTAATTCCTTGCATCTGCCTCAGGACTAATCTCCCATAAACTTACAAATAAGTCAGATTTTCAGGGAACGTTAAAATGGGTGGAGGGATGAATGGATGAATTTAAGGTATGTAAATGACAAATGTATAGCCACCTGTAAAGACCTGAAATACTAATCTTCTTAAATTATATTAGATTTTGCATTTGTGTATCATGAGAATCGAGAATCCCTAAAATTGTTTACAAATAAAACCTTTTAAAAAACAACTGGTCAAAGTTTAAATTGATTGTTTTGTGTAACGCCCTCAGCTGTGCATTTATAAAATTATTAAATATTCAACACATCCAACACTTTTCTTTTTCAAATATCACTTTCCTTTTCTAAGATATTCCAACACATAATCAACATGATGTATGGATATCTTAATATCTGAAGAGATACTATCTTGGATTTGGAATTTTCTTTCTGACCCAAAGATATCTCAAATGTGCCTGAGTGACCCCCTCATTTGTATATACTACTTGGGGTGTTTGACTATTAGCTATTAGTCCATTTTGGGTCAGATTTCACGTGCACTTATTATACTACAGACCGCGTTGGTCTAGTGGCGCCACCTGACGTGACTAAAATCAATATACAAAATCAATATCAGACTAAAATCAATATACAACTCGGATTTAGCGTTCGAACGGTCAGGACGCCCATAGACGTCCCTCGGCCTTCGGCCTTGGGACGTCTATGGGCGTCCAGACCGTTCTCACGCTAAAATCCGAGTTGTCTATTGCTATAGTAGTCTAAGTCCCTTACGCTATTTTCATAGACCAGAAATCAGACCAAAGTGAAGTTGCTTATTATTTGATACATTTCATTTCTGTTAAAAGACTAATTATTTATTAGTTTAACAACTGTTTTGTTGGTAATGCCCTAGAAATAGTGGTTGTGTGTGGATAAATTGCATTTGTTTGTATAGATTGATATTTCTTAAATTATAAAAATAAACAGAGTGTGCAAGTCTATCCATTACCATTAGGAAAGAGGCGAAAAAGGAACCAATGCTAATGGTAATAGTTGAAAGGACCAGCTGAGATCTGTTATAACAGCAGATTACACAGAACATAGGTAATAGGGGAGTGGTAATAGTAAAAAGACTCCATGTAATCACTTTGTGGTGGTTGGTAATGGGAGAAAAGATCGGTGCCATGAAACTATTTGTTCCACAAATAGGAATATGTTGTCGGTAATAGGAAAAGGCGTCTTCGTAATGTATTTTGGGTATGCATAATATGTGCAAAAAAGAGGAAAAGTCTGTAATATTACATATTATTTTACAGATTACGACTATTGGACACAACAGGTAACATAGAAACTGTCAAAAGGTTCAATGACCTTAAGCCATTGTGCTGTCTGTCTATGCATCACTTTACAAATGAACTTGTTCCTAGATCTTGTTCACCAATCCCATCAAATAGTCCAAATTTAAGGTAAAACTGAGGCTCATACTACAGTTCAATACCAAATATACTCAGATATACCAAGTTTTTTTTACTATTTTTAGCCTAATCTAGCAGAATCAACTAAAAGTGTAGAGTGATTGTACATTGTCTGACGTCCTAGAAGCCATTGAACAGAAAATCTTTGGCTTTTTATCCATTTTCTACTTTTTATTCCATTCTTTTCCTACCCATCTAAAAGTCTTTGGACAAAATTTTGGAGGGTTTTGTCTGATTGTTTTTGCTATAGGTTTTCTAAAACGTCCTCATATTTGGAGGACCTACTCGAATCCTTTCATGACGACCGCTTATCATCACTCACCGGCGGCCTATTCCAATTATTATATAAACATAATAGCTGCAGTATATTGATAAATCTAGTCCTATAAGTTATAATCATTAAAAATATGTTAAACTTTACTTTGTCATAATAGCTGAGACTGCAGGTTTAATATTAGGTTTACGATGTTTTATGAAACACGCTCCCAGATCCAGAAGCCCGTGAACAGGAGAGATAGATAGGACTGGCCCAACCAAAGGACCTCATAGGGATCTTTCATTGCACCATTTATTCTAAGAGTGAATGTATCCATAAAAAGGAGTAGTGGGTCTCATGTGTTCTCGAACCAAGCTGTATTGACTGAATATATGTGTTATAGCAGTTCTAGTGAACCATGGGGAGGACAGATAAGAATGTCTTTTTATAACAGCCATATTTGGGGGCATGCGGGGGGGGGGGGGTACCATGCACCCTCATTCTTTCCTAGAAATAAAAAAACCTTTCAATTTCGAACCACATATGAACGGAAGTTATTATTGATTTTGATAAACGGTATTTATTTTGTAAAAATGCCTTTTACATTGATTTGAAAGTTTAAGTATTCTAGATCCACCTATATGATGAACCTCACACATTCTTTGTTTTTTTAAAAACATCTTTTAACATTTTTACTTTTATGGAATGTGTGCCCACTTTCACCCCCCCCCCCCCCCCTCTTGGGTCGACAAGGACCAATGCCTTTAAATCCCATGAGCCGTTTTGGTCAAATACTTCATTCTGTATTGAACACAAATCTCCCCCCTCCCCCAACCTCCTCAAAAGAATACATTTTACTCCTCTAAGCAAAAAGAAAAAGACGGGTTTCAGTCGTGCGGCTGTCCGTGGTGCTGTGTCCTTTAAAGATCCATCAGTAATATTTCCAATCAGCAGGGGTTAGCACCCGTTAGCGTGTTTCCTCTAAGGAATAGATAAGGTAGTATAGTATACTTCCCCAGGGTTAGTGGAAGGCCAGCTGTAGGAGGCGTAGTAAAACATGATACAACAATATATGTGGACATGAATCCCATTCAGGAATATAGCTTAGCAGGAAGGGGCGTGGCTTCAATCTCTGGGTCATCCCAGTGACCATGACAACCTAGACTATCATCCCACAGACTCATCTATTTGTGTGCCTCGAATGGAACATGTAAACGACGGTCACTTTTGTATAGTCACTGGACAGATAAGCTTACATATTTATTTCCACAGGAAATTTTTAAACCTTTATCACAATAGGTGGGCGTTATTGTTCCAAGTGTGGCGACAGACATGATTCCCATACGGGAAAGAAATGTCAACGTTTTAATCAACGTCATACTGAAGATTTACTTACTAGAGCAAATGGAAGGCCATCGATAGAATTCAACTAAACAGCCTGAATCGAACTAGCCTGGTAAATACAATTATAATTAGAGAAATGCATGATAGTATTCTACCTCAGGAGCCAGTGAAAGACCACCTGCAGGAGCTGAACTATACAGCATGGAAAACATAATACAACACAAAACCTTTAAACCCTCCACCGAACTGTCCCAAACCCCCATCACAAGAGAACCACTAAATCTGCCACTGTCGCAGCTCAATCAATTCCGGAAAAAGCTTTGCCCCAGGCTCTGAAGTCTCCATAGAAATCTTTCTGATGTCATGGAAACATTTATTTCCTTCCCGAATGCCTGCTTCTGGCTGTCCCAGGCAAAGGTCATATATAGTTGTTAGCAGGGGATGACAGGCTTTATATGGGATGTATGACTCTGCGGTGCAGAAATGGATGACTAAGCCTTTAAGGATTCGTCACTAAAACATATAAATGTATTGGTTTGCTTAGGAAAGGTTACAGTTTATCTGTCCCTTTTTCTTAGTTCCCATGTGTTACAGAAAAATGAGTCATAACTCCCAATACGAAATCTTTGTAGGAATGTTCCCATTTGTTTGTTGTTGCCTCGTTGGAATCCACGTGATTTCATCTTTCAAATATGGTTGTATTTCAAAATCCATTTTTTTTCTGATTAGCCTACACATAACATAATATCGTTGTTTTGGGTTCAAGTCTCATATAACAGTGCGCTTGACATACATATTATGGCCATGCATAATTGAAAGTTTGTGACATTTTATATTGCAGTCTATGGCATTCTGAGAGCTAGAGCTAGAGTTAGATGGGGCAGTCTGGTAAAACATTGATCACAAGTTGGGATTCCATTAAGTGGAGCATATAATCAGAGCGGAACCCTTAGCTATCGCCTTCACTATTGATTGGAGATCACTTGCACCAGCCAAGTCATGGTATAGTCAGTTCTATATTATCTATCTAGTCAAAGAAATGGAATATGAGTATGTATCAGTGATGTCACCAGAAAATATACAATTCGCCTTTAGCAATTCTCTCAGATATACCAGAAATGATGTTCAGATTACGGTTCAACATTGCTGAACAGCAGGATTTACTAAATGTATTGAGCTGCCGATATACTTTTATGCGATCTGACCCATTAAGGGTCGTCAAAAAATACACAATTGAGAGCTCTATACATAGATCTACAAAATTGAGCTAGGTTAGGCTGAAAAGGGATAAATGGTAGGTATACCTGAGTATATTCGGCATTAGGTTTGGTATCAGGAAATCTGTGCAGTTATGTTGCACTGTATTTTTTAACCTCTTTTTCATCTTAGATTTGAGTTATTTGAGAGGATTGTTGAGGGCGGATTGTCCATTTTATGGCGACTTCTCCCATACATGGCTCTGACGCAAATATACATGGGCCAGAGCTTCAGATTGTGTATATGGTCTCATATCAATTGCATATAATAATAAAAGCAATCTTGTCTCTTATCTATTACAGGTGAGTGACTACTCAATATTGGGCTTCTGATAGAGCTAAGAATACCTGATAAAGGTAAGGCTAAGCTTGTCAAAGTGATGCAAGAAAGTATGTCCCACAACGCTACTGGAGTTATAGCACCATGGCTGTGGTAAGCTCTGTGGTAAGCTATGCAGTAAGCCTTGCGATGTTGTTGTTTTGTGGAGGAGTGGCGAGGTAGCCAGTGAACTCTGTAGGGAGGACCTCGTCACTCCTCTCCACCTACAGAACAAGCACAACACCATCGCAAGGCTTATATGCCATGGCATATGCCATATGCCATGGAGAAAAGACAGATGGAGAAAGACATCTTTATGGCGTAATAGCTGAGGATGCAGCTTTAACATTCCTAGCCTTTCTGAAATGTCCCTTAACTTTTCCAGAAAGATCTAAAATAGAGCTCCATTGTGAAAGCCTTGAATATAGTGGTGAGGATAATGTAGACACAGCCATGTTTACTTTAGATATGAGGGATCACTTGTCTGACGGGTCGAAGGTAACATGGAGAAAGTATATATCCAGTTTGTGATCAATCTTCTCAAACCAGGCAAACATTCGGCACCCTTTCATGAAAATGTATAGTTATAGATGTCTCCATCTACATTTGGTAGGTATAGGGACTACCTGGTAGTTGTTCCTTATTGGGCCCTTAAGACTTTAGTCTGGATATAGTCTGCGATATGGGGGAGGGGAAGGGGGCGGGGAGAGGGAGGAGGGTGCATGCGTGATTAAGTTAACATCCAATTTATTCAGTATAATTTGGTAATTTTGGCAAATATCTTTCACTGAGTACTACCAAATTTCTATAAATAACCTGCAATGGTTTCAAGATCAGGTTAAAAAATAGTCTATCCAGACGGGAAGTCAACAGGGATTTATATCAGCCTGTACATATTATCGCGACACATCCTTGAAACAAGTTGACAGAGGCTTTGGGGTCTGTACACTGGAAAAAATATTCTGTTTGTATGTATGTATCGATTCCTCCCTCCAGTCTCACAGAGAACACTTCTTTGATATACAGATACAATGGGTGTTTTCTTTAAACACTAGCAATGAATATATGATTAGTGAATGAATAGAAAGCTTTCTTTTTGTTGGCATGCAGGGAAATAAAGCCTTTGAAAAGGAGCCCCGGAATTCGATCCCAGTATCCATTAAAAGCTGGATTCTCAGCTATAGAGCGCGTAATAGTGTCATGGCCGCCGCATGCAAATTAATGAAAATTCGTGGCGCAGTTGTACTGATGTGTGGACCGGAAGTAGAGAATCTCCACATATAGACTCACTGTTGCGGCGATAATTAATCACTATTTACATCGCCACATTAAAGGCTTAACGATTATGGTCGATATATGTCAATGTATTAGTCTTATTGATTAATATTTGGTCTTCAGCATTCTTCAGATTTCTTAAAATGATGAATGAACAGAGAATAATTATGTCCGCAAGCCTGGGCCTATGGGAGTTTTGTGCGGCATGTCCACACAATGACATGAAACTGCTACAGAAGCGCGACTAAAAAAACTCGCTGCCACTCGCTGGCGAGAGTGACAATATTCTGCTGCTCTGTTATATATGTATACCAGAACTTGATGTCGAAGTGGCCGAGAGAAAACGGCCGCCGGTGAGTGGTGAAGCCCTGTAGCAAAAACAACTGGGCAATATCCTAAAAAACGTTGGTCAAATGACTTTTAGTTGTTACAAATGGAACGGAACAAAAAGTAGAAAATGTCAGAGTGCAGCTTTAAGCCTCTAGATTCGAAGTTTGATGTTCAATATAAGTAATGTTTTTCTTTCCAACAAACAAAGCCCTGAGAAATCCAGGACCCCATATTACTATTCTGTGATTTTAGGCCACCAATAACTTTAATTATGTTTTACCACCCAATTTAATTTCACAAGACGCAATAAATCCCCAGGCAGGAGGCAAAGGATAATAGACTCGACAAAAAGGAATCTAATTTCCTGATTGTTTCTTGTTGCATGTGTATTTCTCCGGTAAAATCAAAATTATTTCTCACCTACCTATGCTTTTTCCACTGCTCCGAGTTTCATTCACTACTTATTACATGCTCTTAGCAAAGAAGACAATGAAAAAAGAAATTCGAAAGTTAAATGAAAAAGAAACTCATATGTGACGTGTCATAGGAAAATGAGTTTCATTTTCATTCATGTCCCAAAGGATGTATTTTGAGGTACCATTATATCTATGAAGATGAAATCAAACCGATTTCAACGTTGTTTAACTTGATGGAATCTAGTGAATGCATTTAAAATATTTAGCGATATTTCTGGATAGACAATCACTACTAAATTAGATAAATAGGACTCCTTAGGATGACATCAGAAACACATAGATATATTCATAACAGTCTTGAGATTTAATGCATGTGTTCATGCGACTAACAGCATTAATCACTCAAAAGAATTAGAATATTGGTACACATAGTTCTTGAGGAGAAAACATGAACAAATGATCAATTTTACGACTTTAGTATAATTTTTCTGTGAAAGATCATAGATAATCCCGTTTGACACAATTTGCTTTCTGGTAGCGGGCTATTTCATGCAGTATGTCATTAATCGCAGACATAGGTCACGATGTGTAACACAATTTGAGCCTAACAACATCCAAGTGGTCAGTGAACCTGGCGGAAACCAGACGTTGCTACCTAAGGCTGCTGTAAACCTATTCACACATACAGACAGTTGTATGATAACCATCAGATTCGTCTATAGATAGTGGCAATAACTAATAATGGTGCAATAGGGTACCAATATCATAAGTTGTATAAAGCCAAATGATTGATGCGAAAATGGATGGTTGTGTTATGGAAATATTGACATTGGAGCACCGATAAATATTCCATGCTTAACATGGCATGTTTTCTATAACTCCCATAATTCCATATTATGAATCAAGATTCTGAATTACGACATGCAGGTCCCCTATTATAACACTAGGTGGCCTCCCCGATTTAAAAAATACTCATAATTTACAATACTGCCAATTTGGTCTTAGCAAACACCAATTGTGCCACCGTAAAGGCTTGCCCTAGCAAGGGTGTAATTATGACCGGTATCTGAGGTGATGTATGTAGGCAGCAGCTTGTGTAAATAAGCCCGAGTGTTGTGTATGAAGGCAGGTCTAATTCTGCCATCAATTATAAGTCAATATAACACGGGGCCTTCTCCAGTGCTAAGTACACTGTCACTATTAGGCAGGGGTGGAGGGAAGGGTCCATGCTTGCTAACGCCTCTTTTAAAGCTGCACTCTTCTTCGTTTTATATACAGATTTTTATCCCGACAAATTCCGCAATTATATATAGGGATACGTTTCATCATTGAACTATTAAAACAATTTTAAATGAAATCTGTTATTTTAGTACATTAATCCGTCAAAACATGTAATATGCTAGTTTATTAGATTACATACAGATCAATACCCACAATCACAATTTTAATTTCCCTTACCTTCCTATAGAGTATTTTATGCATCCCATGAGGTAACACGATCAAATCTACATCTAGTTTTGTTCCGTCTTTTCCCAAGCCCTCACAAAGTCATTTGACTGAAATCCCTTTTTAACGCTCACATGCGCCATGTCACATTCCAGCTGAGCTGGATTCAGTTGAATTCTGAAATAACAGTGATATTTGCAAGATAAGGTTTTGATACAAAATTGGGAAAATAGTTTTGACAACATTGTAACATGTACAAATGAAGTATGAAATTCCAATGCATGAAGATGAAGACTTATATTAACATAATATGTTTAATATGCATGTCTTTATTCGGGTTTATCGATTAATGTTATAATCCAAGCATGCAATGCTTTCTTTAGATTTTCTCTGACATACAACTCTCATAAATTACGACTGCATATGCCATTGCACATATCTTCTGTTACAGTGCATGCTGGCATGATTTTTTTTTAATCCGACATAAGTACAATTGTTATTATAATTCATAAAGAATAGCCTGAGTATTTTAAACACTATTTCTTCTATAAATGATATATGGATTCCAAATGCATGATGGGAAAGAGAAGGACTTGTGTAATCCTATCATGTCTACTGATAGGCAGTTCAAGGACCCAAGTATTTTCCAAGCTGAAAATGGTTGTTTTCTCTAGTTTCTATTCTGACATAACAATTCAATATACCCTTGCGAATCGTGATTCAAGATGGCGCAAATGCAACTTTCCTATTGTACACATATCGGGAACCTGGCCCATGCATCGATACATCAATAGGATGCCTATATGGGAAATACAATAATAGGAGATTGTGTATTGATTAACATGGCAGGATAGGCGTGCTCACCCATGTGTTAGTAGGGAAAGGGGATTAGCAGGAGACTCCCCTCTAATATGGACTGCCTCTGGATCGGATGTGTGTGTGTGTGGGAGGGGGGAGGGGGGGGGGGGGGCGGACTCAGTTAAAGCTGCAGTCTCAGTTAACATTGGACAACAACTAAAGGTTTTTTACTTTTTATTTTTGAATTTGGTATTGCACCGGATAGAGGCAATTCTTTTTGTGCTTCTGTTAAGGTAGAACATTTCCAGTAAATACTATCCGAATGGATTTTATGAAGCATTTTATTGTTTAACCTATGCGTTATGGCAAACAAAGGCCTTCCTCAGGAGTGTAAAGAGTGTTGACTTTCATATAATCTTATATATTTTTCTTTTTGTTACATTCTTTCCTAACCCATGTAAAAGTCATTTACCAAAATTTCGGAGGATCTTGCCTGCTTGATTTTGCTACAGGACTTTATAAAAGTCCACATTTATGTTTCACTGCTGAAATCCTTTGATGCGGTGGCTTCCTGTTTTATCGCTCACCGGCGACCGTCTTCACTCGGCCAATTCAACTTCAAATTCTTGTATGAATTCAGTCCTAAAAGTTATACTGTGAGTAAACGTGAGATTCTTTGTTACAATTATTTCTCGCCGATTAATAGACTTTTGTACTTGATGAAGAGAAATAAAAATATATAAATACATATGTATTCAGGGAGGAGAAAAATGATAGCTTAAGTCGACAGGGTTTTCAAACACTGTGTTAATTTATGTTGTAAGACTTTCTTTATCATAATAGCAGAGATTACAACTTTAACAGTGGCTGTGGCTGCTTCTGTTCATTATGGGATTAAGGCTTTATCTAATGTGGCAGGCAGTCGGGGTGTTAGTCTCTGGTCTGTTTTACCCTCTGATTATCCCTCAATAGAGCATTTGTTTTAATGCCATTGGCGGCGATAAAACCCTTTTTATTTTCTGTTTCTATGTAGTCTGTTAGGTATCTAATTTCTTATTCTTTTTATTCTTTGTATAACCAAAATGTATTTAATTATTTAACAATAGGTCATTTGCACTAACGCAATCGACTAGAAGGTTAAAAAATAGTCTCATGTGGTATTGTATTTATTTTATTTGACAACTTTAATGTAATTTTCTTCCAAACTTACTCTTTTTCTACAAACGAGGCTTCATATTCTCTGATAGTTTCTCAACAGCTAACGTGCCCCGTTCGCTTGAGGATCACTGTCTTATCTTCCTGTCTTTGTTCTTCTGCTGAATGGATGGCGGTTTCCAAGTCCAAAATGTCTTTATTTATCTTCTATGTGGGAGTCTGCTTTCTATTCTGTGAATGCACATCAATACCTCATTAGTATTAATGCCATCAGATCGTCAGAAAACGTACAATTCGCAGCTCTACAAATTGTGTAAATCTACTAAATTAGGCTGAAAAGTGATATATACTAAGTATAAACTTTTGTATTTCCTATTGCGTTGATTCAGAGAATCTGTTCGGTTAGGTTCCACTGTATTTTCGACTTTACTTTGAACAGGATCTATTTTTAGTCATGTAATTCATCAGTATATTATAATATCAAAACAAAACTGAATGCAACGCAGATATATAATCCCTCTCAAAAGTTGATTGCTCCGATGATAAATTAGTTGATGGCGTTAAAAGAATTTATTGAGCACAATGTCGTTTAAGCCATATTCTCATGTGATCCAAATAGAAAAGTGATACAGTTACATCATCTTCGATAAAGTAAACTAGAATTTAATATCAGCTGCCTATTTTAAACCAAAAAAATATATACATTTTTAACCATCTCAGAACTTACATTGTACACACGGAATCAATATAGATCCGTTAACAATTTTTCTTCTTCCACTTTCTATCATCTGTATAATCATACCAATATGGCTCCGAGTTTGTGACATCTTATACAATCAGGCAATTTAAATATTTAGCCTGTCGTCATTGGTTTTTAAATATATATTTTTAAAAATATAACCTGGTCAAACGATTAGTTTGCATGCAAGGTGATAGAATATCGAAGCGCAAATCTTTGTTTTGAATTGTTCACACTCATTAATCAAAATTCCTCAGTAAATCAGTCCATTGGATTTTGTTTCCCATATAATTCGGCACAGTAATCCTTAATGTACGTGTAAATCCAGAGGGAAGAAGATTACAGTAGGATTGTAAATAGTCTCATTTCACTTGGTAGAGCGATGACTAGAATGATTCTTTAAACTACAAGTGTGATAATTAATTCCCTCAGACTTTCTATTGACACTATCTTCAGTCTGGCCACCAATAGGGGACTTACATGTCCGTCATCTTGAATCTTGATTCTCATGGAATTATGGGAGTTGTGGTACAGTGGAAAATCTATAGAAAACATGTCATGATCAGCATGGGACATTTATCGGTGTTCTATGTCAATATCCATGTGTGTTACATGTTTCCTTATAATTATAACACAAGTGCCCATCTTTCCCATCATGCATTTTGCATTTCATTTGTTCAGGTCATTTGTATACTACACGCTGGGATATTGGTGAAAACATTCTTGCAATTTTAGATATAAATGTTGCTAAATATATGTGTATGTCAAAGGTGAACTGAATTAACACAGGCATGTACTGTAACAGACATGCCCAATGACACATGCGAAACTCTTATTAATGCGTTCTATTCTCATTCCTGCTGCCTCCATCTTGACACATTACCCTTGGAGAGATTTCAATCGTTCCACTCTTTAGATAATATATTCCCCAAGTGTTATAGACTGTGGATGATATGGTTATATCCGAGTAATATAGTAAAATATTTATTTATTATTGTCTCTATAATATATTCCACACCCCGTGATACTACTAAATCAGTACCCTCTGGGGTAGCCATTATTTTAGAAAGGGGAGATATATGGGACGCAAGTCACCAGAAATGTACAATTCGCCTTCACCAACCCTCTCAAATGACCTAATGCATTTATGTCCATTCTACCTCCCAGTAGAGAATCAACGGTCTCTTTCTCGTCATACCGCTGACGAAGGCTAAGTCGGCCGAAATGCGTTGGGTTACCGTGATATTTGACATTTACTGCCTCTTTAATAAAATGTAGAAGACTTAATCAGATTTGTTTACTTGTTTGGGCAACGTATATTTCCATCTAAGAAAAGAAAATCTTAAGTAAGGCTCCTGCAGAGAACTACTATAAAGTGATTTTAATTCTGAGAATTATGTTCACAATGTAAGGAGCGGATCCATAGGATGGAAGTATTGATTTTTAAGAGGGAGGGAGAGTAAGGATGGCGGGCTTAATGTTATAATTAACCTCTAGCAATGGCCGGTCTCATGTTCCATTGTCACTGACAATGTCCTCAGAGGTTGAACATATGGAGTGTCGGGTCTGAGGCAATCGGTTTTAAGCACTGGTGGATTCACAGAAAGGGATGTCAGACGGTATTCTTTCAGGAAATCTTTGAAAAAATAAGGAAAATATGTTCTTTAAAAAGAGAAAATTCTAATGAACAAACTCATATCAACATAACTTTTTACTTAAGTAACAGATTTTACACTGATTTGTAATGGATTGCAAATTTGAAACGCTCTCTCCAATGGGCTTTTTGGGGCAACTGTTCCGTCGTCTAGGATGAAAAATAAACTTTATGGTTTTTGTTGTTGTTTTTTTAATAAAAACAAAACACATATAAAAACAAATAAAATATTATGCTCATCGGATCAAAAACATGAGGGGCTGATGGATAATGGCATCCCTTTACACTGTAACCTAAGATACCGACTCCCTGCGTCATGGCAAATGATCCTCCTTTCTCTCTGGTCTCATTTCTATTCTCCAACAGTTCGAAAAAACTAATGACGTTTTCTAAAAGGGGATTTAAACCTGCACCATTTTTAATCGCATGGCCTTGTTGGAAAGCTACAAAAGACAGCCAGCATTTTGCATGGGATTTCTGATAGCATTATATTATATGTGGGTCAGGTCGTCAATTAGGTGTACAATTGGCAACTTTACATATTTAGTAAATTCTGCTAAATTAAGTTGAAAAATAATAAAAACACTAGTTATACAATATAATGAGTATATTGTGTATCACGTT
Organism: Sthenelais limicola; assembly: GCA_942159475.1. Classification (NCBI taxonomy): domain Eukaryota; kingdom Metazoa; phylum Annelida; class Polychaeta; order Phyllodocida; family Sigalionidae; genus Sthenelais; species Sthenelais limicola. Next base: position 69,118,398 of record OW804098.1, read on the forward strand.
GATTGAAACAATCTGCGTGGTTATGTTGAAGTACATTCTGAACGATACTCTAAACGACTGATACCAACACTTTTGTATTTACATGGGACTTTTCCTGTTTAGACACGATTTGATCAGATTCTGGGATGTATTTTTTTACCTATAGAACGCTGTGTGTGTGTGGGCTTGACACTCTCCGGCCCCCTGATTGCTCTGCCTCGTGAACGTGCCCGGCTGGCGGGGTCTATTTATTTTGGAGCCCTGCCCTTGCTTCCGGCCATCCCCCGACTATGTCTGTCGGTGCATTTACAGCGGTCATTTTGTCGTTTTTTTTGCGATTTAAACCTCCAGGGCTTTGTTGCACAACGCTGGTCGTAGCTCATTCTTTGCTGTTCGTTCGTACAGATTGTGAAGGCCTTGCTCGTTTCTTAATCTTACCTAATCGCGCTCGTTCTTTGGCATATCTACGAGAATCCGTTGCACAACTAATTCGTGGGTTCACGTTCGTGAAAACTGATGAGAATGTAAACATACCAGAGTGGGTTCAATTGTTTTGTTGAGTTCAATTGCCTGTCCATGCACTATTATTAGAATGATAAGCGGCAGTCAATGACCCAGCAGAACCACTGAAGGGTTAAAAGGTTTAAATAGACAATGTTTTGTTTTGTTTTGTCCACCAACGTGCAGCAAAGGAATTAAATCTTGGTAGATTTTTGGTTACGAACAGTTAAGAGTTCCTATTCGTTCCTACTCCTACACGTTCTTAAGTGTCATACTCTTCATTGTGCCTTTATACACAATACGGTACCAATGTGTAACCAGTATAATCCAGAGGAATTCCGTCTTATGACATCACTACCCTTGTCTATTCCAACCTTTAATAGGAAGTTTTAATTGGATTCTTACCCACATACATACACAACAATCAAACCCCCCATGCACACATGTATCTCACACCCACTCACCCACACCTACAGTCACCCACACACATGATTTATGCATGGCTTGCAACACAGGCACTTGCTATAGTGGACATTATTTTGAGGGAACAGGCACGAACGAACAGGAGTGAATAGCAACGAGCAGGCTTCATTCACACGAATAGCTAAAAGTTGTTAAAAATCGTTAATTACTTTGGAAACAGTTACAATATTGTTTTTATCCATAAATCTGTTGAAATCAATGGATAGATTATCTATATGTGTGCCCAAAATGGCAACGAACAGACTTAGGACAGCCCTTAGGGTTGTCCTAAGTCTGTTCGTTACTGGTTTGTGCAACACCATTTTCACCCAGATATTTGTCTATGTTCTCACGATTATGTACGAACGTGAACCCACGAATTTGTTTTGCAACAGGTTCTCGTCCCTAATCTTTATCATTCTTTAGATGGTGAGAGGGCTGGTTGCAAATAATGAAGCAGGTTTTAATAAAATATAAATATTTAACCAAAGTTAAGTCAAACATTTTGTCTGCATCTACATTACTACTCCTCCAGGGCCGGCCAGGCTTTTCCCAGCTTTCATTGGTCTCTCCTCTCCTTTATCATTCTTCAGAGGGACAGAGGTAGGGTGGGAGGGGATGGTCTATAGAAACATTGTCACAGAGGATTAGAATAGATTGGTATTCGATTATCATAATTACCCCTTGTAGTAACATAAGAGTACATAGGAAGTGAGTGTTTTGAGTGTGTAGGTATGTGTTATGATTGTGTGTGTCAGAAGGCTTTGATGTTGTGTCTGTGTGTGGTATAAACATTGACTAATTCGGGCTAAAGGTTGGAAAAGACCATGTGTATTGACGTCATAAAAGGGAATTCCTCTTGCATCTATGGGTTACCTGTTGATCATTACCCTATTGCATGTATAGGTACGAGCAAGAGTGTGCAACTTGAGAACGTGCACGAGTGTGTAGGGTTAGGACGGGTCCTTGTGCAACACAGTCTGATCGTTTCTAATCCTGCTCGTTCTTAACCAAAGATCTACCACGATTTAACTCTTTGGCTGCACGTTCGTGGAAATTCATTGTGCAACAAAGCCCAGAAATTTTTAAACATTTAAATTGTACCTAACGCCGGAAGGATGATATATACTACAGCAAATCTATCACTTCTACACCAATCTTACAAAATAACAAATGTCACAACAACATATATTATTCAGCATCCACCCCAGAGGTAAAAAAACAAAGCGGATGTTTCAAAGTGTAGTGCAAATTTGGTACCATGTCTTGCTTCAAGTTAATTATGCATCACAAGCTGACAAGCTATGTCTATGGGGATAGTTGTATAGTGCACCTCCCCCTCTTATATGAGCTACTGTTAGCTTACATGTCCTGAAGGCACTCATGGGTGAAGTCAACAGAAAATGTACAATAGGGGATGTGAATGTCTCACTGCGCATGTCTTTACAGTGCTTGCTGGGATGGATTCAGTTTAGGTCTGACATACATATCTTTAGCAACATTTTTATCGAAAACAATGCAAAGATCTTTTCACCAATATCATAGCATAATATATTTACATGATATCACATAATCTATAGATTTAGCAGCAGAACAGAAAAGCTGCTAATTAAAGGACTACAATGTAGATTATGTCCTTGTTTAAGCCACCAGGGTCTCTGCATGACCTCTTTTTCAACCAATGGAGCTTGCCCTTTGTTACATTAATAGCGCATGAGGGCCAGTTCATCGGAAATGTACAATTGGCAGCTCCACACATTTACTAAATTCGGTTGAATTAGGCAGATAAATGATAAATACTCAGTATGTCTGAGTATATTTGGTATTTTGTTGATTCAAGAGATTTGTTCAGCTATAGTGACGTACATTTTGAACCTCATTTATTATTTTAAATATGGGTTATTTGATACGACTAGTGAAGGCGAATTGTACATTTTCTGACAATCTGATCCATGAACTGAAGTACGGTCTCAGAGAAAGAGGAGGAGGAACTTCCTGGATGTCGAGGCGGACGACAGCATGCTTTAGGATGAGAAGAAGCTTAGAGTAGATGGAGGGGATATAATTGATGTCATCTCTTGGGGACTGGCTTTGATGTGGGAGACCAGAATAATGCCTTTTATCATGATTCCAATAATGTCCTCTTATTTCAGACCATAGAAAAAAGCAGGCTTAGCCCCAGGGTTTTGAGCTGTGGTGGATTTTGTTTAAGCCTATGTTATGGGTGCATTTGTCCGGGTTCGTCTTGATGGCTATAATGGAAAAAAATGGTATTTAGTCCTATTTCTGTAAGACGAGGCAAATGTTTCTCTCGGATGTATGCTTATGTAGAGCAAACATGACAGCGTATTAGGAGAAATTGGTGTGCGACGGTAAAGAATCATATGAATATGTATTTTCCTTGGTTAAAGTTTTTGCCAATGCCAATGGCACAAAGACACATCATTTCATTGAGGGTTCAAAGGACCTATACTTAGAGTTTCCTTAATGGAGTAAGTGCTAATTGCAGTACAGACAAAAAATAGACTTTTCGTAAGTCGAACGAACATTTATCTGTAGCTGGTTGCTAACCAAATAAGCAATAAACATGTTTTTTTTAAACTGAGAAAATGCAGAAACTTGTTTGCACTAAATATTACATCTTTACAGTTTCATTAGCTAGTTCTGAGCTAGAAATGGGTCTTCACAGAGTCCCTTACAGTAAGGGTGTTAATAGCAATGACGCTATAGTCCCCAGGGCTTGGGCTTTTCTGTGTGGGCGCATATTTAACTATATTTTCCACGAGAGGAAAATCATTCCAGGTTCGTATTGAAAACTTGAGAATAGTGAAAAGCAAACTCGAAGGTTAGGTTGGAGTCCTTCCCGATTTCATAGATCCCATACATGTGCTTCATCTTTGACAATCTGTTACAAATAAAAGCATTTACGAAATTGGGAAGGAGCGTTTGGCGATAATGGATCCCTTAATGGGTCATGCAAGGAACCCTTGCATGACTCATTTTGGGTTAGGTAATCAGAAAATGTACCATTAGAGATTTAGTACATTACGCTCAATTCTGCTGCATCATGGTAAATACTAAGTATATCTGAGCATATGCATGTGTGATGTCTTTAATACATATAAATGACTCAGAAGTCGCAAAATTGATATTTTTCAAAGTCATTTATTCAGATCTCTTTGTAGCAATGCTCTCATTTTGGGGTGTCCAACACTGTAAAATATAGCAAACTTTTTTTCAAATAAAATAAACATAAAATATAGAAATACCTTTTAGATTTCCTCAGTTTTAACGTCGTTGGAATCCACTTAATATTATCATTTTCAAATATGATATATATCTCGACTTATGAACACATTTTCCTGGGGCACATCACATTTGGTATTGCGTTGATTATATTAATCTGTTCAATTATATTGAACTGTACTTCGAACCTCATTTTACTGTGCAACTTGAGTTTTTTGAGGGGATTGGTGAAACTTTGCTTTCTTGTGAAAATTAATTTTCCACTCTCTATGTAGATAAAACTATAAGAAGAGGTAGAAAAGGAAAATCGAAAAATCAGCATGATGTGATGTGAGCTCACATCTTTATTTGTATGTAGTTATATTTGCGGCTTAATCCTACATAACGTGTTCATCTTCACGAGCAGTTTTCTATTAATGGTAGTATCGTTTCTACATCTGCTATGATTGTAGTTAAATTCAAATTGGTTTGATCGATCAGGGAAAATAATGTCATTATCTGATGTAATGTTAATACATGAATAAACAATTCTAAAATCTAAAAGTCTAATCTAAATTGCACATTGTCTGCGGCCTTCACCCTGAAGAATACTGCTATGGCTGATGTTGGGAGTTGGGAGCCAAATCGGCCATGTGTGCGTCGGTCTTAACAGGGTGGTAATGTGTGCGATCTGTGGCCTCTTTCAGCTCTCTATTTTTGTCTATGGTTCATTATGATGTCAGTTTCCATCATTCTTCAGAGATGCCCTGATGTAAGGAGGCAAACATGACATTGATTGATGCCCCTTTCTCGAGCGAGCAGGATTTTCTTAAAAGAATTTTATCAGCAGTTCCTGCAGAGAATTACTGGAGGAAGGGTGGAATGGTCTTTTTATCACGATATCATCTTCAAAGGATTAGAGTTAGATCATTTTATGTGTGACAGGCATAATAATTTCACTTCAGAAAAATATGAAAAGTGCGCAGAATGAAACTGCCTTGGAAAATATCCACCTGAAAAATTACCACCCTCTCGAAAAGGAAATAATCCCTTCTTCAGTAACCAAATCCCATCTTCTGGAATTAATATGCATTTTAAAACGCTGTATTGTCGAATTTCATCGTAGTATTTGGCAATTGTGGTCATTTTCTGGTTTCATTGCTTTCTGGTTCTTAGTTTTCCAGGGTTAGTAGTTTTCTGGGCGGTAGCTTTCCTAAAACATTTGCTTAGACATCTGGCTGTATGATATCAAAGACGGTGCCTTAAATACTGTCTTTGATGATATGACAATGTTTTTGCTTGTCGATTAGCTCAAGTGATTGTTTTCTCTTATTTATTATGTTAATGTACATTTCGCCTTCAACAATCCTCTTAAAGAACCAAAATTGAAGACCTGAAAATACAGTTAAACATGCATAACTGACCAGATAATATTATTTTGAATCAACGCAATACCAATATACCACTCACTGCTGGAAATACATCACATTTCAGGACGTCCTTGATATGATCTCCAAATAGTTAATTAGATTAATTAACTAGATTAATCTAAATAGAGTGGGAATACATCTGCTCTCTCAGTTAACATCGGTCAAAAACTAAAGATTATCTACTTTTTCTTCTATTCTTTTCCAAACAATCTAAAGGTTAGTTGACCAAAATGTTAGAGAAGTGTCAATTTTTCTTTGCTACAGGGCTTCAAAACCCCACATTCATGTTTCGGGGACCTGCCGAAATCGTTTCCTGCGGTGACTTCACTGATTATCGCTCACCGGCGGCCGTTTTACCTTGGCCGATTCAAATTCTTGTTTAAAAATGATACTATAACAGCAGCAGAATAAGTAGATATCCACTTGCAAGTAAATGCACTCCTATAAAATCATAATATGAGGGAATTTGGTAAGATAATATTTTCTAGAAACAGCTAAGACTGTAGCGTTAAAGGTGCTAGAATTTACCCCTTCTTACCTTAATTTCTGAGGCATAACAAAATCGCCTATCCCTTTATGACAATTGAACAAAAGAATTTGACACCCTCTAAGTTCATCTATCTCGTAATGCTATTGGAGACACTCGACAAGTCCTGAATTGATAATAAGATTTTCTCCAGGCAATTTAATTTCAGGCTACATCAAACCCCTCCCAGAGGTTTTCCACTCCTATGGAGACACTATTGAATTAGTGCAAGTCTGCCAGATTCTTTTCTTTAGGTTATTGGCATATCGTTTCTAGGTGCCAAGATTCCTTTAAAACGGCTGATAGTGAGAATATGGACTATGGCTTAAAAACATATAAACAGTTGTGCCTGATTTTCTTTTGGAAGCAAGGATAAAACAAATTCTATTCACCATCTGGTGTTATTTAAATTCTTTTTTTTAGATAATAAGCTTTTCAATTCAGTTCACAAAGGTAATTATGAGACCACTCGGTTATGATCTATGTTAGCCTAAATCCAACATTTCAAAAGTACCTCTTTCTCCATTAGATGGTGCAGTATTTTATTATAATATGTAAATACATTTTCAAGATCTGCTGTGGGTTTATCGCATATGGTTTAATTGTAATTGTTAAACCACTAGTGGTTTAATGGAAAGTAGTCATGGCAACTGATGTGTCATTCACCAGGTTTACCGCAATAAGTCAACAATAAATTTAAAATCATCCGTTGAGTAAAGATTATAATGAAACAGTCAATCAGCTGGTTGGTTTCAGTAGCTCAGGATCTTACACTCGTTGCTGAGCAACTCGAGTAATATTCATGGTCCATCAACCAGCTCGTTAGTTAACATGTTTTAATTGTGTTAATATTTACCATTCCTTTCATGAGGCCTTTTCTAATGAATAGGGGTTTCGATGTGCCACTGCGCATGTCTGTTGCAGTGTATACTGGGATATATTCTCATTAAATCTGATATACACATTAATATATAACAGCATTTTTATCCTAAATAGGCCGAATATTTTCAACAACGCTATTTCTCAATGATTTATGGATTCCAAATGCATGATGGGAAAGATCAAGACTTGTCCTATCACATCAAGTATAATACATGGCAGTTTACATTCGAGAACTAATGTATACATACTGAATGTGGAGTGTTTCTACAGTTAATTCCCATTTCCCATAATTCCATGCGATTCAACATGGCAGCTATGCAAATCACCAATCTTTCTAAAGTGAGTTCATTTTTTTGTTTTTGCCCTTGAAGTGACATAGGAAACCTTGGCTATCTATCTTACTCTCCCATTTCTCCTGCTATATGTGATGTGTTACAGGAGAATGAGTCACGAGTAAAGGGAAAAAAGGGTTTTGAGATACTATCAGATTTGAAAAGATTAGATTAAGTAGATTTCCAGATTTGAAAAGATCAGTTTAAGTAGATTTCAAGTATTTCAATATTTTATGTTTAAATATACTCTATAGAATGAGACCCCTATATAAGCACCCCAAAAATAAGAACATTCCTACACAGATCTCCGGTAGGAAAAACATCTGAAAAATATAATTTTTGCGACTTATGATTAATCTATATGATATATTCCCTTCATATAGAAACAGAAAACCATGGGATGTGTATAAATGCAATTAAATGCATCACACTGAACATTTAATCAGGTGTGCAAAGATTGTGCGCCAGAAAAAAACCCGATTATGTGCCCCATTTCCTTGTTTTCATCGACCAGGCTCTCAATCAATAAGAGGCGATATACAATAGTTTTTCCATCCACCCACAACCCTGAGTGCCTGCCTGAAAGGCCCAAGCTTGTTATAACAGCTTGAACAAAGTATTTTTTGTTCTAAAGATAGAACAGTGCACATGGGTAATTTCAAACAGTATCACTCTGAAAACAACTGGTTTTTACCTGAAAACCCATCTGGGGTTTATTGGCCTCGTGCACAGGTTTTTGTTAGAATTTGAAGACTTAGATCTATCTATCAGGTTAGATATTGGTCTTTCTGTTGAAGCTTGTGATGCTCCTAAAGTCCCCAGTTGGTTATTTAATATTGGAATGCTCTACCCGCAGTTGAAAGGCATATCATAAGCCATTAAGAACGTCATTAGCTGTTAAGAATTGTGGAAAAAACTTAGACAAGCCAGTGTAAATTATGATTTGTAATGAGCATACACGTATACATAAGACTTTATATAAGGAGTATTTCCTAGCCCCTGGGTGTGGGACTCACTCAATGAATTAACAGTACCACCCATCTTTCATTGACTCATCCTCCACACCCTAATGTGCTTTCCCTAATGTGTTTTCATCCTCTATTATTATTAAATGTCAGGGAAGATGTACCGAGGAACTGGTGACCTGAAAAGAGAGGTAGAACGGTACAGTTTACCTGCTAGTGCCAGAAACTTGAAAAAATCTTGGAAAACTTAGAAAAATCTGAAAGATTTATTATAAAATTCCAACAACTGGTGTTACATATCCCAACTAGACTGTTTTCAATTCATGAAATTTACCTTCTGCTATATATCGTGTCCTGAGTGGTCAACGAGGGACCATCGTCTGTGACATTAGAGCTGTTTTTACAGCATTATAGCATCACATTATTGATGTGAAATATGAAATGTGCTGGTTGAGCGCCACAATAAATCCTTGACAAATGTATATTACTCCTCACTGTATGTGTGAGTACATCGGTAAAAAGATTTGAGTTCTTCGAATGCATCAAGAATGCCTCGACAAAGAATTTAGTCCCGAATTGTGCCCGAATAGTTTTTATAATCGTGTGAATGCCGTTATTAATTGTATATATATAGAAGGAAAAAAATAAATACCATCCAAACATGGTCGGAAACGTACACGACCAAGGTCCAGTTAGTTATATAGACCTGTACGAACACTTTATGTATTGATAAGATAGTCCTAATAAAGTGTCTAAACGATTTAAAACGATTAAGAATTGAATGTAGTAGTTAAATACAGATAATAAGAGTAATTTAGTTATACTGGGATAACATTTTCCATGTATTGATATGGGATCTTCATGAGCCAAGTTTGACCGTCATACTGGCTTACTAGGTACCTTAATTATAATCTTATAGGCATCTTAATATAGATGGGGTTGACTTAAGTTTTGTCTTACTAAAGTGCCATTCAAAATGGCGTAAGGCTATGGGGAATTTCATCTCATCAATCTTAAAAATTGCAAGTATGCAGTGGGTCAGAAACTGGAGAAAACATAGATCATTCGTCTGCAATTTCCATTGCTACGGAAATAAGGATTAATTTAGGCGAACAATTACAAATGTAAATTGGCGGCGACATGTCGTTGTGTTGAGAATCTGCGAGTGGAAAAGTCCGGTACACTTTCTTCTCCTTTGCATACAAAAGAGGCAATTCCCCTGATATAAATGAGACAGCAGATCGTTTTCAGAATTGGAGGGAGATCAGCGTTTAGGTACCAGAACAAGTTGCATTAAAGTTGCATTCTCAGAAAACATCGATCAGAAAATAAATATTGAACCATGGTATAAAAGGCTCAGATCGTCAGATTGATTTTTGATTTTTGTTGCTGACAAATCTATTCAGGTTCTAATGCCCCTTTAACGCGGCTTTTAGAAACATTGAGAAACAGGAGTCTTAACATTATACACTTGTCATTTGTTAGGCGGTTTAGCAATACCTACATTCCATCTTACCACCTACATACAGTCCAGTGCAGAGAAATAATATTGCCTTCTTGCTGAATTCTGGTCTGTGACTTAACTGCCCAAATGACTGCCCCTCCTGCTGTTTTAAAGCTGCACTCTCAGCTAACATCGATCAGAAACCAAAGAAACAATAGGATATTTCCACCGGTTTGTTCCATTTTTCTCCAATCCATGTGAAAGTCATTTGACCTAAATTGTGCAGGATTATACCTTGTTATTTTTGTCGCTGGGCGTCATTAAAATTCACATTGAGCCGCCAAAATACTTTGCTGCGGTGGCTTCACTTATTATCGCTCACTGGCGCTCGTTTTCTATCGGCCTATTCAACTTCAAATTCTTGTATAAACATATATAACAGCAGCAGAATTTTGATAAAGGTCAAACAATCAGTTTTGTATTAAGATATTTTTGTTCATGTTTCGCCCTCTTCCCTGAATTCATTTTACCACACTCAATTTTCTTCTGCCTCATGGGCCCCATTGTATAACAAATCCTTACTTAAAGCCCAAACTTCATAGGAAATCATGTTTACATTTTCTGGGCTAGGAAATCGTATCCAACAACCTCATCTATGTATTTTATGTAATTCTCACCTATTAAAGAAGTGGGGAGCTATTTTACATGGAATTAATTATAGCAGACAACTTGTATGGATGCCGCCATTGTTGTATGTCACATGACTTCTGATGACGTATATGAACCACAACTCACAACGAGGCAGCCCTAGCTACCCCTGCCTTGCCCCTCTCATGCCGGATTTGACATATAACTTTTCAATTGATTTGAGCCATTATTTTATATAAACAGATGATGAGCATTGCACAACAGGTTCCCTTTGAGCCTGAATATTCCATAAACAAATGCTGGGCAAGGTGTTAAAGCTAGGGTGAGGTTGTGGACAGGAGAGAAAGTGTCAAATCATTGCCGCCGTCGCCGCTACATATAGTGTTTTGTTTTGGTGTAGGAGGGGAGAGTTGCATACTAAAATCGGGGTTCTCTTGGGTGAATAAGGTGTATGTATGATCTGTTTTATAAAAGTATGAATATCCAAATATCCTCACTGTTAATACATCATATAATTATGTATATACCAATGCATTAAACTAAGCACTTGTAAGTTCAATGTTTGTTTACATATATGTGCCGAGTAGAGTGACCAGTCACACCTAGTGGTTCAGTGACGTCATCAATAAACATAGATTACCACCAGTGGCGCTGTTGGTCACCAACATGTCTGCCTCCTTGTAAGAGAGAAGGTGACTCCTTTTCTTATGGTTTGTTGGTAAATAATGATAACGATCACTAAAATATGCTGCACAAGTACTCCTATGACTATAATGTTTCTGTTATTTGCAAAGAAAAATCTTTGGATTCCTATATGGTGTTTCAGCTTTAATAAATAGATGGAATCTAGCTAGGGTTCGGTCTGTCGAAGGGTTATGCATCTCGGTTGCGGAGGGAGACCTTGGGGCTCCCCCCTCGGTCTCTCCCACTAGATTCCATATTTATTACACCCCATTAATAAATCGCATTTTTTAGATATGATTATTCCATGGAACTTTTCATTTTTAGTCCCTAGCTTTATTATTTCCAGAGAAAATCGGTAAAACGATCGAGTGGGCGATATTATAAGCTCTGCGAAATCAAAAAAAGTGGGCACACGCGCACCTTGGCACTGACCAGTTCATGGCTGGTCTACATCGATATACTTTTGCATAATAACATTTTTTAATGTGGTTACATTTTTCATTTTGAAGCTTTATATTTATTATTTCAAGAGAAAATAAGATGAATGATCAACGATTCCATTGTTGGAAGTGGTGGCGCATGAATACACAATTTGACTTCCGGTGATCAGGCTTAACTGCCGGACCTATTTGTGTGTATCAGCCAAGGGCGCAGTAATTTTCATGTTATCAACCACCTTGACCAAGTGTGTGGTACAATGCTGAAGGTATAGGCAACTCCTCACTGGGGTGTCTTGCAATTGTGTGCACATATTGATATGACTGAGAGCAAAAACGGGGGGGGGGTCGGGGGGGGGGGACATTTGGAAAATATCATTTTTGCGACTAGTCTCATTTTTATGTAACACATTACAAATAATGAAGAGCAACTTAACATGAAACAGTATGAGAACCTAATTAGAATATAATTAGTATAAGAATACAAACTCACCCTCTTACAAGTTGACTTGGCAGAGAAACTGATTTTCATCGACTGAATATTCATGAAATATACATTGTATCTTGTTATTCACAGGTCAGGCCATATTTAACTACAGGTCAATGGCCTTTGAGACTTTTCAGATGATCCTCTCCCCTCTTATCTCCCCTCCCACCTCTCTAGCTACCTGCTCCATCACTCCATCATCTCCTGCCTCTACAATAGAGAGGTTATTAAGGAGATATCTACCCAGCCAGGAATATGGCTGAGGTCGCCAGAAGCTGTACAATTCCCCTTCAACAATCCTCTGAAATAAACCAAGTTCAAAACATATTAGCACGTTCAACATGAGCAAACCGAATGAGTTTGGAATTTAAAAAAATACGGATGTTTAAATACCATCATATTTGGAAGATGAGATTAAGTGTGAGATTTTATGTTGGATTTTTTTTGTTTGAAAAAAGGTAAAGTAGTAAATTACTTAAATACACTTTATAGGATGGCCTTAGAAACTAAAGGACATATTTAATACACTGTTATTAAATTTGGTACCTGTATTCATATATGTATACCTACAGCACTAGATACCCACCCCCCTTTTCTGCAAATAGATCTTGTGGATAAAACACTTTGACAAACATATCAATTTTGCCACTTATGACTCATTTCTCTATACCACATCACAATTGTACATTTCTAGGCACATTGACCCATATACCAAGTCTACCACTCATTCCCCTTGCAGCCAAGTACCATGATTCCATTTCAGAGAGAAAGGCTCTCAGACTCTTTACATCTCCCATCCTACTCTCATCCCATTTATAGACGGAGGCTAGACAGGGCCCACATTGTACTCTACAGTCCTTCTCATATTTATGGACTAGACAATACTTTAAATTGTCTTCAGGAAAGTTAGCAAGCTTATATAGGGAGGGAGCTGTTTTGTGGATGGAATGCGTAGTTTAATTTCTGGACTATTCCTAGCTCCTGTTGTATAAGCTAAGGAAAGTAATATTCGTATATATGGTAATTTCTTCCCCTGTAGTGATTAACCTCCTTCATCACCTCCCTATTCTTTACCAATTTCTGAGCACTTACACTATCTCCTTGTTACTACTATACCTGAGTGTGATAGGCATCCAGACGTCCGTTGCATAACACATCCTTATGTAAGATTTTCCTCCTTTAGCTGTAAAATGCTCAAATAAGGCCCAGGAAAGAGCCTGTTTATTCCAGCAGTGTTATAAGTTGCTTTTATAAGATAAGATAAGAAAATTCTTTATATATGCCATGAAGGATGTTGTGTTGACAAAAGGGTTATGGACTTCTCAAACTAGAGACCTACCAGGCCACGCCGCTCTTTCTTATCCTAACAATGCCCCCGTTGCATAACAATCTGCGAGTAGCCTTTTCAGTGTTAATATTGAGCTCGCAGATTTTTATGCAACGGGGGCATTACTACTTTATTCATTTATAGATTTACTATATGACTACCTTATATAATGATGTTTGAATCACTACACATATATGATAATTTCACATATAGCAAGATACAGTTTTGGCTCAATTACTGGGTTGGATCCTCATAGTATTTGAGCATCATCAAAGAGGAGATAGAGAGAAGGCTTCTCTTCCTGTACATTAAAATGAAATAAGATGCGGTATGATACATTAGCCTTTGATGGGCTATATACCTATTCAATACAGGAGGAGAGGAGAGAGATAAGGTAGGAGAGAAGAAAATGTTTTTTTTCTAATATGATATAGAGTCAATGTATGCATATTTTTCATTTTGTTATTAGCTCAGTGTCAATATATCTGATGAATGTATGTTGGTCCTCAATTCTGTGTGCCTCCGTCTTCAGATTATTCCATTTTACTTGACATTTATAAATGATTGAATTTTGAATATATATTTTTAATAACGTGAATATAATTATATAATATGTTTTGGATATTGGGGAACTATTGTATGAAGGAGAAGTAATTGAGTCAGGCTTCAAGAGATCCTTCATTCGACTGATATATTTTATTATCAACATGATACACATGAGTCGTAGAATGGTTGTGGTTGTTGGTGATTGGCAAGTACATCTGTATAGGAACTCTGATGTTACCTGCTCCTCTTACTAGACTTGCATACAGCTGCAATTGATGGTTTTACTTCCGATGAAAGGGGCGTTATGTGTGGGGTCCCACAGGGAACGGCCTTAGGCCCTCTTATGTTCCTGATATATATTGACGATCTGTACAAATGTATAAGACACAGTGGAGTCCAATATTTTGCGGACGACACTGTGTTGTATGCGTCGGGAACGGACGCCGCCGACAACAACATGATGTTGGAAGACGACCTGCACAGGGTGGGGGTCTGGTGCAAGGTGAACAAAATATCCCTGAACATCAAAAAAAGCCAAGTCATGACAATACATAACAAACAAAGAAACACTACAGAAACTAACACACCAAACATACACATAAACAAAGGCAAATTAGAAAACACAAAAACATACACATATCTCGGTGTAGACATAGACAACACGCTCTCATTAAAAAAATATATAGAAAGACGAATCTCACAAGCACAGTCACGAGTCAAAGCCCTCACCAAAATATCAAGGGCACTCACAAAAGACAATTATAATGCTATACAAAATGACGATCAGACCAATACTAGAATACGGAGACACACTATACAACGTCGCACCAAAACAGACACTCAACAGAATAACAACAATACAAAACAGAATCATCAAACTCGCACTCAAACTACACAAAAGAACAAACGTCGAACACCTACACGAAGAAATGGGCTTGCAACTACCACACACTAGAAGACAAATACACTTACTACAAAAAGCATATAAAGACACACAAACAGAAGAAAAACTAGACAGAAGAAAAATCAACCTCAGATCATTATCACAAGGACCAACACTAATAGTCCCGAAACCAAAAAACGAAAAATTCAGGAGGTCATTTGTGTACCAGGCACCCACCCTGTGGAATAGCCTCGACGGCAAAGTTAGATGTATACCAGACTATAAAGCCTTCCAATGCTATCTAGGCACCCATTACACCGCCGACAACTAGCCGGAAGTATTATATATGTATATTGAAGATACTGAATAATTGATGCCCTCATGACTGGGGACTGAATTTCACTGTATATCCCACTAGCCAGTAATGCTAAAGTTCCAACCAATAACAACAATATAAGAAAACTTATAAACTGAAGAAAACCGACATAGGTCGGACAGGGTGCTTGCACACCCGCCCTTGTATATATGGTCAATTCTATTTTTTTGGCGTCCATGAGGTTTTCACATAATATCTGAAGGAACATTGGCTTTAGACATGATTTATGTGGTTCATTAAATCCGCCATAAAAAATGCAACAATCCGAACCCTACTTTGTGGGGTCTAAAATGAATATTGACAATTCCAGCTTCAAAAAACCTCCTAAAATAGGTCATTTTTACATTAAGGTACACAAAAATGTACATTGCTCTTGTAAAAAACCCATGATAAATGTATTTATGTAGATCAAATTTATAATAACTCTGTAGACAAAATACTTTTGCATATTATATGATGTTTTTAGAAATTCTGTTTGAATATCTTATGTATCTTTTTGATAGGTATGTAATAGTCAACTCTAGGCATACCATGCGTATGCATAGATTTAGTGTTCTAAATTTTATAATAAATATAAAGATTGTATAGGCGAATATGTATTCATATGATGGTAGAACTACTCTAGTTTTGAAAGAAACCAAAAAAAAATATCGATCTACCACCATTTTCTCCCTATCAATGAAATAGTAAAGACACATACCCTATAGTCAACTTTTCTGCATACCATGCGTATGCAATATATGTAGCCATAGCTCAGCAAATAAACATATTTAACTTGAAACATGTATGCATAAGTTGGGCCCTTATTCAAGGTAATAAACAAGGTATCTTAACTTTATGTTGCAAAAACACATTATAAATGATTGCCCATATAATTAGAAGCATGCCATGAGTATGCCTATACCGTGCGTATGCCATTACAAGATAATTGGAAAATATCAGACAATTGCATCTCACATATACATAAACAATGGAAATGAATGATAAGACGTCCTTGCCGCTTCAAGTTAAGGCAGTCAGAACTTCTATAACTGGTATATTTTTCTATTTAATTTGGCTCATTTAACAAATAAACACCATAATCTAGTAGTTATTATCATTAACATGACACAGAATAGTACAATATGTGATAGAACAAAATCGTATAGAATAATTTAAAGGACCAGATTACATTCCATGACATCCATCATAAGTGCATATGTACTGACTTTCTATTGTATGTTTCATAGGATACATTATGTACACCCTGTATGGGGCAGCATACGCACGGCACATCCTAACTAATGCCATAAATATTCAGTATTTGTAACTCTTAAAACTAATTCTAATGCAATGAGTCAAACCTGAATGTTACTTGACTCTTAATAGCTTCACACATGTTTCCAACCAAAATACATATTACATACATATATGCATGATGATGCATACCATGCGTATGCATACTATGAAAGAGAAATTCCCATTGGAAATAAATATCTAGTTCTTGCATTTAACTGAAAATTGTAGCAGATATAGGGGTCATACTAAACTCTTTATCCATAGAATAATTCACCATTATAAAAGAAATCAACTGCTGTTAAACTGAATTAAAAAGTTTAGCACTGGTGTTTCTCATGTGTTATACCATGCGTATGTCTTAGGCTAGGAGCTTATAAAGTACTAATAAACTCTATAAATCTCTCCAAAATTTGACAAAATATGTCAGACACACTCACCTACAAAATAAAGCAGGGCATAATCATTTGTAAATTATATGGTAAAGTTAATCGCAACTGTGTAACATACACTTAAAGTACAATGATTTCTACAAGGAAACACTCTCATTTCGAATCAATGGTTATTATCTAAAATCAATTTAATAAAATATCTGTTAGTCTGAGACAATGATATATATATGTGTTTATCATATAATACAAAAGAAATCAAGATAAGAATAGATTGATCCATTAAAATTAGCAAAGATGTGAATAAATCACATGGCATACGCATGGTATACCTACTTTGGGCTTCATTTGGCCCATCTCCTATAGCTCAGTTAATATCCAGAGATAACCTTACCAATTTATGCACAAAAACCCTTCAAAACATCTAGTTTCCTGATATAACAATTGTTTCTGATTCAGACCTATTTGAAAAATGACCATTTTTCACCCCACTGGACGCCAAAAAAATAGAATTGACCATATACGTACACTTTTGTACGCCTTATTCATATATATTACGCATAGTCAACTAGTCAACTGTTATAACTTATATGTTAGATCATTTTATATGTTCCAAACAACGGGGAGCTCGGAAGAGCTGTGAATAGCACAGACAGTCCTCCAATTCCATTATTATTCGACTCAATTCATGTATAACTGTGTGATGGAAATAAAATCGATTATTATTATTATTATTAATGTAATCAGTAATAAAAAGTGTTAATTTGGAATATTAATAATACTGTGGTTAGTCACTGTTATGTAATCACTGTGTAATATGATATAACACTTGCTAAGCAGTTTGTAAGGAACTTTTGGGGAAGGAATTTGCTATAAACGCAAAGTTATTTCTTATTCCTACAGAAGAAATTTCCTACATAAGCAAGGAAATGTAGCTTAGCAAGGAACATTTTAAGTAAGGATTTCTTATCCAAGCTTAACAAGCCCCAGCAAACCTCTGTGCCTTGTTGAAGCCCTGACTCCTTTGGCCAATGTATTCACCAATATCAAAATAAGCCTTATATACAGTGGAGTCTCACATAGCGACTATCTCGGTAATTCAACCAAAGATTAAGACCAGTTGGTCCCAATAAGGAGAAAAGATATGAAAATACACCCGGTATGTCCCACTATGTGACCAAAATCTCTGTCCCCAGTCATAAGATGAAAAAATATGGATTTTGATTTTTTGAGCTCAATAAGACTCAATAAGATAAATAGGGGATTTGCATAGCCGCCATTTTGAATCGTGACTCACATGGAATTATGGGACGAATAAAATCGATAGAAAATATCCCATATTCAGTATGGAGTATTTATCAATGCTCTTATGTCAATATCTATCTGTTATACATGTTTCCATAACACAAGCCCCCATCTTTCATCAGAATCCATCCCAGGATTCACTGTAATAGGCATGCGCAATGGCACATGCAAACCCCCTATTGAAAGGGGTTACAGAGTATGGTAGACTCACTGACAGGCATATGATCCTGTGTCTGTTTCAGCAAGAGTAATAACTCTTTGATGGGAGCACATGTAGTCATATGGACCCAATGCTAAATAGCAACTCAAGGCCAACAGTTTGACAATACACCCTTCTCTCCAAGACATACGTGTCACCTTCTAAAGGCCTACATAATTACTGCCTCAACTGCCTCCCAGCGCTAATTAACTCAAGAAACTTGATTGATTTGATTAATTTTCACTGATAGATCACTCTTCACCTGGTGCTAATTCAATTAAATGACTTATAAAACGTTTTGATATTTACGGGCTCTACGCCTGAATTACGCCGAGTCATTTTCTTCCATTATACAAACTTATATGAAACCTCTTTTAATTTGTGTCCCTTCAAATTCAAGATGGCCACTCTTTACCATTGGGCTTGTGGTTGCAAACTTGGCTCGAGTGACGACATTTGTATCATTGTGTAAACAAAATTAAATAATGTAGCACCCTCCTAACCCTATGTAATTACTATTTCATTATCATTACTATCTCTTCATAAATCTTCATAAAAGATGAGAGGGATGGATATGACCTTAGGTCAAGTGTAAAGCAAGGCTTAAATAAGGGCAGAGGCAGATATTTTGTAGAGACCTTACGCTCAGCGTTTGATTTGAAAAGTATTTTATTCAAGATGTGAATGTATCTCGATATTCTCTTTTTATTATTTTGTGTATTATTATTACTTAAAGTGCTAGATACCCCCGAAGATGAGAACATTCCTACAAAGCAATCTTGTAAATAAAACACTTTGAAAAATAATCAATTTTCAACCTTACGACTCACTTTTTCTGTAACTCATCACAAATCAGTCTTCGGGAAAAACATTTAAAAAACATAAATTTCTGCCATTTTAGACTACGATTTCTCTGTGACACATCGCATGTGTTACAAAACAGGGTTGGTGGCCTAGCATCTAAACACGAATAATCTGTCTTCTGACAGATGTATTAGCTTATACTGCCACACTATTGAACACCCAAGCTCATTAGAGCTTAATGAGGGTAACGTTTCCCATCGCAAACATTCATCAATCTCTTAATTAAAGCCTCCTGATTCAGGTGCTTCAAAAGAATAGAAGTCAATACTTTGCTTTCCCCTAATCGGGTAATGAATATTACTCATTAGCTTTTAATAGATGGATATATCGGAAAAGGAGCAGGCCATTTAATCCAAATATTCATGATGATTAATATCTAAATCCTGTATTGAATCCGATTTCGTCCTCTGGCTTCTATCAGACCTCTTGAGGATTTAAGTATTGACTCAGCTTGGTTGTTTTTGTTTTTCATAGATTCTATTGAGACCAGTTTCATAATACATGCTATTCTCATGGAGCTCAAGGAAAAGGAATAACACATAGATTAATTAATGTTACAAAATACAATCAATTACCAATTTAAGTGAGTTCCCATATTACATTATATAATATACTCTTGTCACTCCGTTTTTTAATAATTTGCTAGACATATATAACTGTAAGAATTTCCTATTATGCTTGTACCAACATAGTATAGTATATTTAGTATTGCCTTGATTCAAACAATCTGTTAGGTTATGTTGAACTGTATTTTGAACGGGACTTTTGTTTTAAATTTGGGTTATTTGAGATTATTTGTGAAGGTGAATTGTACATTTTCTGACTATTTCACCCACGTATCTATTTCATAAGGAAACAAGCGAACCGTTCTAGGCTTATACGGCGCCAAATATAAAAGCGTACAAAGAGCACATTTAAAACTCTGCACGTTTTATGGTGGTGGTCCTTTATGTAATGTTTCTCATGATCTTTCGAGAAATTGAGGCAATGCGTGAAAACATCTGTGTAGGATTTTCCTGAATAGTTTTGTAATATAAATAAATATCATTGGCCTTAAATGAAATTTGAAAAAATACAAGATCAAAGATGGTCTATTTGAGGGGATCGGGCAGAAATGTGGTGAAAGTATCAAGTTATTAAAATCATTCTTTAGGAGATACTATTATATGAATCATCTGGAATTTATGAGCTGCGGTCACCTTACTTTCAAACTCTGTGCAATATAACATACATAGAAGTCTTGACAGAATTAAGAACCTGACAACAAATCTCCAATTGTTAATTTTCAAGTAAGAATAGATAAAGTTCATAGATATTCACAGCTTTAATTGATTACAGAAAAGCTTGTTTATTATGATAATCAAACATTACAAAATCAATACCAAATTTACTATATAAAGCCTGCATTAATTCCCGTGGCACATCCTTAAACAGTTTCAATGCTGACGATATGTCAGTCCCTGTCGCATGGGTTAACATATTAGTCCCTGAGAGTTTAGAATTCTTGAAAATATTCGATAAAAGGAAAGAAGAATCTTCATCGAAGGTCTCCATCTTGCCAATGAAGTCATAGTCTATGAGACAAGGTCGACACCCCAGTATATATGACGTCCAATGATAATTGTTAGGCTTGAGTTGTGTTACAAACTTTATAAAATCCCTTGGTGATGGCCTATCTACTGCTGTGTTATTGATTAAGGCCTTTTTGCCCCTGGAGTAAAGTGCCATCACTTTAGCAAACTTCTTGTAACTCTGAATGCTGTGGTTCTTAGCTTTGGAAGTGATGCTATCAGGGGAGAGCCATGTCTGGTTGATTTTCTCGTGGTAGGCGGAGGCGAGGCGGGTGATGGGATGTCTGACAAACATGAACTTGTAATACTGGTGGAGAATCTCTCTGCGCTGTGTTGTGTTGTATGAGGAGAAGGTTTTGATTCCATAACTGAAATATAGCAGGGAAAAGGCATTGATTCCATAACTGAAATATAGCAGGGAAAAGGCATTGATTCCATAACTGAAATATAGCAGGGAAAAGGCATTGATTCCATAACTGAAATATAGCGGGGAAAAGGCATTGATTCCATAACTGAAATATAGCGGGGAAAAGGCATTGATTCCATAACTGAAATATAGCGGGGAAAAGGCATTGATTCCATAACTGAAATATAGCAGGGAGAAGTCATAAATTGTGTTGCAGCACTGGAAAATTTAGCCCCAACACTTTTGTACAGCTCCTCCACTGGCCAGGCGCAGTGCAGACAAATGGACCGTTGGAACAAATATCTAACCAATTAGATATTTTGCAATTGCTGGCAACAAGTAAATTTGTAGCCAACAACATATTTAACCCTTCTTCCACTAGAGATTTTTCGCGCCAAGACTATAATAAAATACCGGTAAAAAGGAAGATTATACCATTAGACGAGGTAGAACCAACCAACACCAAGCGAGTAAAACCATCACATGTACACCCACTACACTACATCGCACAAAGGGCAGCCAACAAACTACCATCCAGTAATACCTCAGCATGAGCAGCACTTCCATCCATGCCAACTTTTGATGAAATCATTGAGATCGACGACATCCAAACTCCATCAAAACTAGAGTCTACCCACACGTCAAAAACATCTACACCAAAACAAACACCTGATCCAACCCCTAAAACGTCACCCACTGAAGCCATCAGTTCAAAATCCACTACAAGTGACGAAGCTGACACAAACGAACAAGCCAAGATTAACATCGCTGACAATTTCATACTCAGTGACACTGAGAGCGATCAAGACACGGTTAGGGTAACCTCAACTACACCAGAGAAAAACCCTCCCCGCCCAGCCACCGCCTCCACGAAAGATTCCGCAGAAACAGAAGAATACACACCCAGCGGACATCTAGACCCAGAAGCTCCCGAATACATACCCAGCAGGAAGGAAAGCAGGAGCAAACGCCATTATCATCATCACCCACAAAGACATCATCGGGAACACTACAGTACATGCCGCACTAAAGACCTTCGAGCAGAAAAATTCTTATACTCCCTTTACATGATGGTAGACAAGATCGACCAAGACGTGGGTCGAGCTATGCGCTATACTATGATAAATAAGGGCTATATCCAGGATGACAGAAGATCATAAAGACATTAAACATTCCAGTACTATAAGTTTGTACTATGTATGCCAAAAAAAATTTTTGTCCAACTGATTATCACTGATTACAATGTAAACAAGCCATGGAATAGAAATATCATATTTAATAAAACCGGTATCAATAGTTTTTTTTTTTTTGGTTTAAAATCTTTATTCAGGAATTAATAACAATATGATACAATCTCACCCCAGGGGTGATTTTCCTCATGCCCTGAAATCTTACATTTTGTTATCATTTCATGTTATCGAATCATCCGTCTATAATAATTACAAAGGTGTACAAATTAATCTAGTTTTTACTTCATCTGTATATAATATTATTATACCATTCAATTACTACTACTTCAAAGAGTCATTTTTACATACAAATAGCTTTTCATCACATATATTCAAAAGATTTTAATCTAAAATATGAGACATTGCTTTGTGTCGCACAGAGTAATGAGTGATAATGATGTTATGTGATGAGGAGTGAAAAGATTAATGAGTATGAAGTATGAAATTGTTCCTGTCTCTGGACTATACCGTCTGTTTCAGAGAGGTGGGATGGTGAAGAGTTTGATCTATGTACAGTTTGATATAATTTTTACAGTAGATTTATTTACAGTAATCTCATCTGGATTGAGAGATGTGTTCATGGAGTTAGGGACTTAATATGTCCTTAATGTTACCTAGGTAGCTAAGTATTCGAGTATACCTCAATTTGGTGCATTTGCGCCAGTTTACAGTACTTTACAATCAGTATAGTTAATTATAATTACAATTATACACAATACCATTATAATACAACACACATACATAATACAACACAATACGTTACAGGCTTATCCCATGTTTCATAATTTGAACGAGGGCAAGGGAGGGAGGGGGTAGAGGGCGGCAGATCAACCAGCATTATTATCTAAGCATTTATGGTTTTATATTTATTTGTATTTAGCGTATAATAATGTAGTAAATGGAAGTAGAGAGGAGGGGAGGGGGGGGGGAGAGGAATGGAATGAGGGAGTACAAGAGAAAATGTATGGATTATAGTGACGTTACCGTCTATTTTCTTCCTTGATGTTTCTTTTCAGACTATTCTTAAAGACTTTCTCGTCACCAATCAGCCTTAAGTCCGCTCCAAGGCTATTCCAGGACGTATTTATACAATTTAAAAGACATTTTTCATCTTTACCAGTTTTTGGGGCAAAATTACCCAACATAGGGGCTTGGGCCTGTCTCGTATTCCTAGCCGGAAATATGGCGTTACCTTTTAAATATACCTCCTTATGTCCTATATTGCATAGATTGTATTTTAGCCTTTGTTTGATATTCATGACTCCAGTTTGTCTTAGTATTTCGATATTGCTTACATAATAATCACATCCAAGTGCGATACGCAGTATTCTGTTTTGTATCTTTTGTAGTTTACCCAAGTCTTTCTGTGTTAAGCAGCATAGACTAAACAGGCTGTAGTCGAATATTGATAACATCTTTGATTTCGCTATTTGTATGGCTGCAAATTTAGTCACATTCGGTCTTATTTTTCTAAAGGCAAATATTTTATCATTCAGTTGTTTCACAAGGCTGTTAAATTGATCTTTCATCTGTAATCTCTCATCAACTGTCACCCCTAGATAGGTATAGGCTTTAATTCTATCTATGTTCTCTTTATCAAAGATGACTTTAGGTGTATCACCATCACTACCTTTATTTTTGTCCACTCCAAATACCATTATTTTTGTCTTTTTCTTATTTACTAGGAGTCTGTTACCTTTACTCCATTTATCAAATACATCCATGTCCTTATTCAATAGTTTTTTACATTCTTTTGTGCTTTTACCTGATATATAGAAAACCGTATCATCGGCATAATGCAAATATTTTGTTTCCAAATTTAAGTGTTTTAAGTCATTGGCATAGATTAAATACATGATAGGTCCTAGTATAGAACCCTGGGGTACACCATAATTAATATTCGACACTCCAGAGGTAATTCCATTAAGTCTCACTTTCTGTGAACGCTTAGTCAGATATGAATCAAACCACCTTATTAGATCTTTTTCAATACCTATATCATATAATTTATTTATCATTAAAGTCGGAACCACAGAATTGAAGGCTTTGCTAAAATCCACAAAACACGCAACTGTTACCTTTTTAAGACTCATAGCTCTATTTACATCACATACAAACTCAACAAGCGCATCAGTAGTCGATTTGCCCTTCTGATATCCTGTTTGTTGTTCGCTGATTATCCCTTTAACATTTAAAAAATTCATTAATTGGTCTACTACAATTTTTTCCAAGATCTTACCGGCAACATGAGTGAGTGAAATAGGTCTTACATCATTCTGTGATTTAGGGTTATTTACCTTGGGTATAGGCACCACTATAGCACATTTCCATTTATTGGGAAAAATCCCTTTTCTCAGTGACATTCTATACAGATGAACCATTTGATTTACCAGTATTATAAAGCTATCCTTGTATATTCTAGTAGAAATTGAGTCACATCCTGAGTTCTTATTCACATCAATATTCATAAATAATTTCAGTGTTTCATCCAAGTCAATATTAATCTTACTCAGCCCTTCTCCTCTTTTCTCATTATACCTTTTACTTTCATGACTACCAATGGATTCACTTATCTTTTCACCAACTTCACAGAAATGTGTATTTAGATTATTCGCAAGATCAAGCCCATGTATGCTCTCTCCGTCAATCAATAGGTTTGATATTTTACAATCCGTTTTCGTGTCTACCTCTTTTAAAACTTTCCAAAACTTATTCGAATCTTTCCTGTGTCTTTCTAATAAATTCTTATAGTACTCTGATTTGGCGTTTTTCGTCCTATTATTACATAAGCTACGTGCAGCTCTAGCAGCTCTTATATCTTCCACATTCTTGGTTCTGTTAGCCTTCTTAAACAACCTTTCTCTATCCTTAGATAGCTCAGTAATCTCGACAGTGTACCAACCCGGTCTTATAACTCTTTCTTTAAATTCCTTATAAGGAGCAATTCTATCTATTATCCGTACCAGATTGTCATAAATGAAATCCCAGCATTCATCAGGATTTGTTAACCTATAATATTTATTCCATTCAATTTTATTCAATTCCCTTTTAAGAAATTCAGGACTATAATTCGTCAGACATCTCCCTTTTATTGTCATCTTCTTTTTCGGTTCTGTTATCTTTCTCATAATCAGGTATATTGCTTGATGATCCGAGAGAGAAAAATTAATTACACCTGCTTTTGCATCAATCTTACTTCTAACTAGAAAGTGGTCTATTATTGTATCTTTTTGTAAACCATATCTCGTAACATCTTTGATATGACTGATCAAGTTCTTACTGTCTATAAATTGTTTAAATGCTTTACACTTATTATCATTCGTTAAAGTATCTATATTCAAATCACCAGTTATTATAACATTTTCATTATCACGTACTATACAATTCTTCATAACTTCATCGAGATCTACAAAGTACTCATTCAAGTTGCCACCAGGCGGGCGATAAGTCGCAATTATTTTGTAACAAGGATTATTCGGTCTCCATATTTTTAAGCCTAAAATTTCACTATTGTTATTCGATATTTTCCAATTCGGTAAGCTTTCAACAAAATAGTCATCCCTAATGTAACAACAGATTCCTCCACCTCTTATTCCTGTTTCTCTATCTAACCTAAATATGGAATATCCTGGACTTGATATCATACCATTATGGATTTCCTCCTTTAGCCAGCTTTCAGTTAAGATAATTACTTCCAATTCTTTGTTTAATAGTTCATTCTTCAAACTGTCCATCTTCGGTAGCATAGACCTAATATTATAATGTACAACTTTAAGACCTTTTCTTCCGGCTAAGTCCTTCCAGGTTGTAATAGTCTGTTGTTCACTCACGTCTTCCATTTATATTACTATAAACACTGTCACTGTTCGAATCATTGCATATATTTAAACACCATTCATTCCCTATAACACTACGACTATCCTTCACAGGTCGCCAAACGACTTCTGTTCTGAATGTCTGCGTATTATTTAGGCTGAATAAATCATAAATTACGTCGGTATGCATATGTTTCTTTAAGTAGAATATATAGGATTGAATTACCATACACTTAGTCCTATGTCCAGGTATTCCAAGCCTCAGCCACGACTGGTGTCCTCCCTCAGGTCGCCAAACGACTTCTGAGGGGATAACCAGTATATAGCTATATGCAAGGACTATTATCAAAGCCCCGAATTTGGACTGCCCAGCTTTTCCTAACAATCTCGTCAAAGTGTACTCCATCGGTTAGCCTTCTCAAGAAATGCCTGTACTTGGTTTTGGCTTTGTAGTGAACTTTGTTGATAAGTGGGACATGTTTAACCCCTCTATTCTGGTTTAGTCCTGTTAGCCTATGGTTGATTTCTACTATTGAGTCGTTGATATCTTGTTGTTTAATTGCATAACCATCCAATCTGTTGGCCTTATTTAGGTCTAGGCCAATCAAGCCACCTATGGACACATTGCACCTATCCATAATAAGACTCATTTTTTCTAGAGTATCATCAAATATACTGCTCATCCTATCTATCGCCTCTTCTTTTGTCGGATATGTCAGGGAGATTTCTTTAGTAACTCTATTCTTGGTACTAAAATTGCAAATACCACCACAGATCAAGATGTTCCTTGGCCCATATCTATTGAATAACTTTAGTGCCTCTTGGGTTAAGAATTCCATTTTGGCGCCCGGATACACACAGATCAGTATCCCAGAATCATTTAAGAGGTTGCCAATCCCTCTACCCCTCGAATCTGCCACAACGATCGTACAAATCATTCTAAGTTGTAGAAGGAACTTTCTATCACAATCTTTGATTGAACAGAGTAGCAGCTTGCTCCTGTTCACAGGTACTGGCGAATTGACTGGCCCCTTGATAGTACTGTCTGGCCATAAAGTCA
Organism: Sthenelais limicola; assembly: GCA_942159475.1. Lineage (NCBI taxonomy): Eukaryota > Metazoa > Annelida > Polychaeta > Phyllodocida > Sigalionidae > Sthenelais > Sthenelais limicola. The sequence continues at coordinate 69,145,645 of OW804098.1, forward strand.
CGTACAAATGCCTCCATTTGTTGAGGGTCGGGTGGTACAATATTGAGACGCTTACTTGGGCTGTTGACATTGGTATCTCCACTTAGCATACGCTTGGTCCTAGGGCTGGGTTGGTACCCACGAGAGCTAGTCTGCTGTTGTGCACTAGGCCCCCACTTTGAGTTACTAGATTGCCATCTATTCTTAGCTGGGTTGATCTGGGGGATTTCCAGTCTACTGGGACGAGGAGGGGCTATCAAACCACTATCCATGTTTATATCGTTTGGATATGGCTCTTCTACGTAATCCGATCCAGTTTCACTGCGGGCTGGGGTAGTAATCATTTCTCCGAAACCTTCCGGATTCCTACGTGTAATTTTATCCCTCATGTTCTTTTTTCCACTTTTTGCTCTGACTACCTGAGTTTTCTTTCTTTCTGTAGCCTTTTCTTTTTCTGTAGTGGGTAGTTTTCTCCTTGGGGATTTGCTTTTTGATGCTAGTACTAATTGCCCTTTCTCGTCTTTCGCTTCAATTGGTCTTCTATCCTCCCAACTCAGCGCGCCACTGGCGTAACTTCGGTAGTCCTCCAGGATCTTACCGACTATGTTACAACCGTTGTGTTCGCCCTCAGTGGTCTTTAACGATTTTATAGTAGTACCACACGCCCAGAATTCACACGTTGTTGCTTCGAAGAGGGGTTTTGTACCCGTTGCTAACAGTTCTTCCCTCATGTCAGGATTCTGATTGAATTTGTTTTCAATTAGCACATGCATCACCTTTATCTTTACGTTATCCCAATCGTCAGTACTTTTAGCCAAATGCGATAACCTCTTCGATGCCCTGGCATCTTTGCTAAGGTATATGTCTCTTGCTACGTCGACTTTGCCAAGCGATTTCGCCCGCGCATACTGATATGCTTGCTCTACTGAGCAGAATTCCATATCGTTCACTCTGAGTCTACACGGATGAAAATTGCTTAGCACACTGTACTCAGAGCTAAAGTACATTGAGCCCTCTATCTCTCTGGTTCTGGTATCCATAAGACGATATCCTCTCTCCATAGTATTCAATTGATCGTATCTATAACTTACTCCTTCTACACTGATTCTATCACGATAGACCCCATCTATTTTCTTTGTGTTCTTTTCCTCTAGATGCGTCCTGATAGTCGAGAGTATCTCTTTGCGCTCTTTGATTGTTACAGGAAGATCAGAGTTGACGTATACCTTACTAAACCATCTTGAGTGTTTTAATTGAGCCCTACCAGCATAGATCTGATTTCTTGCCTCAACAGAAACAAATTGCACCCTCACCTGCTTTGAGCCATTCTGATAGTTATCTATTCTGTGCGCCGACATAATGTCATCTCGCTCAAATCTCTGATCGATCGATTTACATACATTCACACACAGAAGGAGTAGATTCTCATGTCTACGATACTCTAGTCCAGAAAAAAGCACATTCTGTCGTCGCCTCTCAATTTCAGATTCTAGCATAGTGTTTTCCAGATCTCTAAATTTGCGCTTCAACTCAAGATTCTCTAGCCGTACCTCGTTGATAATTTTACTGTTTTCATTTTCACGCCTTATCATTTCATCCATCTTTTCCTTGATTAAATCAACGTTTCCTTGGGTAAATTCCAAGGATTCTTTGACGTCTCCTAGATTGAAAGGATCGTTCGTAATTTCATAGGCATTCTTACCAGCGTATGTATTATCAATCTGCTCTGTGAAGGTACACAGCTTGGTCGCTCTAGCGTCGGGGTCCCCAACAATGGGATTAAAGTAATCCTTCTGTTGTTGTTCAGTGAGGAAACCTTTTTGCTCCAAATCCATGTTTCAAATTACAACCTGACTTTCCAAATTCAGACCGTAAATCGTCTCTAAAGTCACTTTAAGTCCTCTTTTTTCGTAATCAAACCATCCCACCTGGTTCTAGGCGCTAATTCAAGTCACTTGATGAAAGATGATATATGTAGTTACTTGCGCTAGCGCTATAATCGGTGATTTCGTGGAGCGTTTGCTGACGCGTCCGTCCTCTCTGAAAACACCGACTAGTTTAAATGAGTGCACATTTCTTGACTTGGGTTCCCATCAATAAATTTAACCATCAAGAATTGAACAACAATCTACATCCTGGCAACTTGGTAACTATAAACAAAAGACCTTGGCAACAAGAGTGCACATTTTTAATCCCTATTCCTTAATAAAGGGCTAATGAGCCCGAAACGTCGGACCCCTGAATAAACAAACCTACAACTCATCCCTCCGTCCCTGTCCTTCTTCTGTTCTGGGCTAAATCCATACCTTGAGACTATAATAAAATGTTGCAAACAATTTTTAGGCATGTCGGCAACACTTTTTGCCTGTTGGCGCCGTTTTTCTCTTTATAGTGGAGTCGCCCCATAGTAAATGTCTATTAAGAAATATTACTAACTTTTTTCCATGCATACACAAATATAGAAGAATTTATGGGATGCCCTAATGTCTACCTCATTGGAATCCGCTTGATCTCCTCTTTTCAAATATGATGATATCTCAAAATCCAACATTTGCGACTTGTGACTTATTCATGTGGAACACATCACAAATATACCCTATAAGCGTGACCTTAGAAATTCAATATATTTAATACACTGTATTGCAACTTGGTTCATGTATTCAGGCTACAAGAAGCGTTAAGTAGCCCAAAAGTGAAAACATTCCCCCACATAGTATTATACGTAGTGTAACACAAAGGACGAGGAAGAAATATCGTAGAGTATGGAGATGTATTTATTCCTGGTATGATTGTAATTAAGATATAAGTCATTAACAATGGGTCAGAGTGACCCTTATATGCGAGGAGAGGCCCGCACCAAGCTAGGTGCCGTCCAATCACAGGTAAAGAGGACTCAGTGTGGCCTGAGCCTCCATGCAGGTAGGAGGTATAGAAAAATGAATATTTAGGTAGATACCCGTATGTAACAATAAGGTATAACAATATATCCGGTTAACAAAACACTTAGGCCTATGTATATAAATATTCGAATGCTAAAGAATCCCACTACAGAAAACAAAACATAAGATAACCAAACATAAGAAATGTACAGGATGGATAGAGACACAGGATACTGATGAGAATAAGGAGATGTACCTGTTAAAAGATGTAATAAAAACATACAAAATAAATGCAGTGCTCGCCTTCCCACAGAAGTGCACAGACACTCTATGCCCAAATCCTCAGATTAGATAAGAATGGTAAATCTACCTATACCTGTTTCCTGGCTTAGGATTCGGCGCGTTTCAATGGGGATATAATGACATTTTGTGATCTTAATGGAATTATAATGGCACTGTGTGGTTTGAGGCGAGAGGCTTTGCCTTCATTTGAAGGGACTCGCAACTTTGGGCCTTGACTGAACTTACTTTTTCAGTTGTGACTTGAAGTGGATGGTTTCCTGATCTTCTGTCACAGGTTTACCAGACATCTGCGCTAACCGTAGCTTCCAGGTGGAGGAGCCAACCTTGGGTAGAGGGCAGTAGAGCACCTTATGTCTATCGTCTACGAGCAACTCCGTGTATGCCTGCCTCCCCAGACAATCCACTGAAACAGGGTCGGAACAGTTCGCCTTCAGGGCAAGCAGAAGGTCACAAAATTTCCACACTAGTGCCGAGCGACGTTCCTGTCTCTGGAGAATAGTTCCGTTGGTTGTATTTTGTGTTGTTTCAGGATGTGTTAAAGTACTGTTCATTAGTGTTATGAGTCTTATCATTGGTTGGCGGTCCACCATTATTGGCTGGTCGTCCACCAATAGGGTGTATTTCGCTTCTACCATTTTCCTGTTGGTCTGCCTCGTGTTAATGGTGTAGAGAAATAAAGGCACACCTGGAATCAGAAATAATATATTATAATTATATGGATTAACACGAACGAGAAATTGATGAATAATTGAACCAATTTATTGTAGCCAACCTTCTCGATGAAGCTGGATTACACCCACCATGCCATACGTCACAAGGCAAATGGTGTTTATTTATTGTCAAATATAGGGCTATATAGGGCTAGGAGAGGGAGAGAGAGAGGAGGAAGAGAGAGAAGAACAGGAGGAACGACTGGAACAGCAGCTACCCAGACCCATCTCTACAGCCAGCCAGACATTGATATTATATATAACTAGCAAAGTACCCGTCCTCTGGACGGTCACCCTCTCTCCCAAAACTTCCCCCTCTCCCTCTTTTCCCTCCCCCTCTTCTCTGACTTTCATACCTGTTTTTCTCTCCCAAACCCATCTCCGATTTCCCCCCCCCCCCTCCCTCCCCTTTTCCTCAGGCTCCCCCTCCCCGCTATCTCTCCCTCCCTGTCTCCGTTCCCCTACATCCTCTCCATCCTCTCTTTTTCCCCTCTTCTTTCCCTCCCCCTCCCCCTCTCCTATTCCTACACCCTCTTCTTCACTCCTCTCCCACTCGTCTGCATGTAGGACGGTCACCCTCTCTCCCCATACTGCCCCCTCTCCCTCTTTTCCCTCCCCCTCTACTCTGTCTTTTATACCTGTTTTTCTCTCCCAACCCTATCTCCGATTTCCCACCCCTCTCCCTCCCCTCTTCCTCATGCTCCCCCTCCCTGCTTTCTCTCCCTCCCCTAAATCCTCTCCCTCCTCCTTTTCCCCCCTCTTCTTTCCCTCCCCCTCCCCCTATTGCTCATGAATCAACCACAAAAAAGGAGCTCAGACATGCACCACAGAGCAAGGAAAACCCGAGCTGGCTTCTGGGGCCCTAGGCGGGCTCATAGGCTGGGATAGTGTCCTGCATGGCTGACTCAAAAACTTGGCATCTCTGTAGATAGGTCCCCCTGGACATAGGTTGTGGGAAATGATGTAGTATCTCACAGGGGCTTTCCCATGCTATAATTAGAGTGTAGAGATCGCAATTTAAAAAAGGCTTCAAAATCAAATTGTCACCCCCAGATACCTTCACAAACCACATATAAACCTCCAGAGAGGGTGGACAGAACTCTACAGATGAATAAGATGGTTTGTGAAACGAAAAATTCTGAGAACATGCGGGACAAAGAAACCCTTCTATTCCTTATATGGATTTCTACCTCTTTTCGTATAAATCGCTCTACCCGTATATTATATGGATATCCAACAGACTCTACTTATTGGGTAACCTGAAGATTTTTTTTTTTTACAACAAATTTTTATTCAGCCTATCAACAAATCCACCAGAACGGTTGACATCAAGAAATACATCCCGTTCTCTTCTTCCCTCATCTATGCGTAGACGCGACAATGGTGAACATGTAAATAGCACCTGTGGTTTATTAACCCTTAGATATAGACATTAAAATTCTGAGGTTAATTCTGTTACATAGCAGGTTCCACAAAATGTTAGTGACCTTGGACGGCGTAATATACACCCCCTATTAAATCAGGGATTACCAGCTGGTTTCTAAGGATAGTTTGTTGTTGATTACCTCTATTAGGGATACTACTCGCTGAATTAATTTTCTAAACTGGATTTATTTGTGAGACTTTTATATTGTTGCTATTGTTCCTTGATCGATCTCCATATTATTTGATATTGATATTTACCTTCGCCATAATTATTGGTTAATATTAATCCAAATAGATCACTGTTTGTGCAAGAGCTATCCCCATACTCTCACAGGTTGAACTGATTTAATATAGACAAACCTCAAGACCTTATTATTACAGATACATCAAACATAAAATATAGAAACACTTCTTAGATGGCTCTCATGTTTGCTATCATTGAAATCCGCATGATCTCATCTTTTCAAATGATGATACCTCACAATCCTATTTTTGCGACTTGTCACTCATTTTCCTGTAACACATCACATATTTGTATGGATAATTTTGATGCTGGTTTATTATAAAGGTAAACTAAATATTATTGATAGCTTAAACTTACCAATAGATAGCGCAATGCCCATGATGGCGCCGACACGCATTTTTAGCTGGATGAAAAGAATTGTGCTCTTACTATTATTATTGCAAGTTGAATTGTGCTGACATCTGTAATAATATGGGATGTGCATGCCCCACTGCACATGCCTTTTACAGTGCATGCTGGCAGGTATGCATATTAAATCTGACATACACATATTTAGCAACTTTTTTTATCGAAAAAAGCAAGGATCTTCTCATGAATATCATAGCTTGTGCCTTAGTAAACCTAGACACAGCAGTGGGCGAAAGACCCAAATCGGGGGGCAATCGGGGGACAAATCGGCTGTGTGTGGGCAGGGCTTGACACATAGTGCCCTATAGCCTGATAGCCTGATATGTTATATATGGGTCACATTTTCAGAAAATGTACAATCGGCAGCTGTATACATTTAGTAAATTCTGCTAAATTAGGCTGTAATTTTGTCAATACTAGCTAAATTCGAGTATATTCGGCATTGCATTGATTCTAGCAATCTGTTTGGTTAGGTTGAACTGTATTTTGAACTTTATTTTCGTCTGAAATTTGGGTTATTCTAGAAGATCGTATACGTTGAATTGTACATTTTCTGAAAATCTGACCCATATAGGTCATGCTTTGGTGACTCGACCCCCATCATTCTAGTGGTCGAGTACATGACACACATGTATAAGGTCGGGACAAAACCTTTAAATGGTGTTTCAAAAGAGAATTGAGGGTTTTAGTAGCAATGCACTTCCATTGACTAAGGAATTCACTTGCTAAGTGTTGCTAACATATTCAAACATATGCAATTTTTACCTTACTTAGCAGAAATTGCCACTAAATGTGCTTAATGATGTATATGGCTTACAATTATGTTATAACACTTCTCGTTTTAAAGGGGCTTCACAAATAAAAGCGGTAGCATGATAACCCAAAATGTCAAACAACATGTATTGTATAAAGGGTAAAATGCTCGAATTCTATACAGTTGAAGAACCTAGATATATTTGTAATTTGTGTATTCTAAGTTTGGAAAATCGTGTGTAGATTTAGAGAAGTTATGATTCTAATTCTTGTAACTTCAAATATGTTTAGAGATCCGAGGTGACACATGAAAACAGCTCGCAACTATAGCTATAGCGTGTTCTTCATTTGAAATACATGTAAATGCTGTGTATACATGTATGTTTGCATGTATGTATGTATGTATGTATGTATGTATGTATGTATGTATGCATGTATGTATAATGTTTATTTCCGGAAGTGTACAGTTATGCAACAACATATCACCGGCCAAGGGTGCCTCTCTTCTATGAAACCATAGCTGTTTCAGAGGGCCCGTTGTGAACTTAATGCAATAAAAACAACTTATATAATATTATGTAAACAATATACATATAACACCAACCATGTTCCTTTTGTTGGCCCTCCTTTGTGTTTCCATACGTCAAGTAACGTCTCCACGATAGGGCGTTCGTCTGATAGTGAAATGCATGGTGAGGTATATAGGTTGCGTGAAGATACATGTATACATCACGGGTGGGACACTGATCCACGTAACGCGCGTTACCTCATCACATATGGCGATTTTGAATTGCCCATTCAAAACTGTTTGCTAAGTTTTAGCACCTTTTCCATTCATATAAGTTATTATTTCATATGCTGTTTGAGGCACAATACAGCAAGGAACACCGCATTTACTTTAAATTAAGCTATATATAACTAGAAAATGTGTAAAAGGTGTTTTTATTTTCATGGGTGATCCCCGTAACGTAAATTGGTGATGCCTGTAAAGCATAAACACAGTTTGTAAAGGATGCCTGTCAAGCGTAATTATGTGAGAAGTGATTGCTGTAAACTGGTATTTTTTTCTTAGTATCATCAGAGCTATACATATACATAACTCTGGTATCATATGACTGTAATTTCTCATGAACTGTCTTTAAAAGCAGTGTAATAACCTTCAATATAATTATAGTCTAGTATCATTATCGTATGTAGGCCTATGTTAAAGTAAAACAATAAAACAAATACCTGATTGGTATGACACTTTCCATGGCTTCTTTAGCCTGGGAAAGCCCCTGTGAGATACTACGTCATTTCCCATAAGCTACTACCTCCCTTCCAGGGGGACCCGACTACATGCAGAGGAGTGGGAGAGGGTGGGGATATTGGATTGGGGGAGGGGAGGGAGAAGGTGTAGGGGAATGGGAAGAATGGGTGAAACAACAAGGCCAGGACCCACCTCTATATAATCTCCGAATAATAAAAAAAGGGAGTTAGTTGGTTTATTTAAGGGATTCTATTACAGGGACCATGCTACAGCTCTGACTGTCAGTGTCCACTATTCTGTGATGGTCGACGAGATGGCAAGCTTGCTAGGGAAATTATGGCTGTCACTGTCTTCCTCTTGGCATGTATATATATATACACGTATATGTATGTATAGGCCTACTTGTGCGTGTATAGATATATTCAAAATATATTAAGATAAAATCATATGTGATGTGTTACAGGAAAATGAGCTCATCCTATAGAGTATATTTGGCTACTTTACCAACGATTGCAAATAGAGGTGCAAATAATTGCCCAATAATCATATGAGATTAGGAAAGTCGAATAAATATGTTGGGGTATTTAATACAATTTAAATTGTGTAAAAAGCTTAAATATTTTTCGAGTAATAAGCATAAGTATTCGGATATAATTGTAGACATTATTTCGGCAAATATCTCGTCCTATAGAGTATATTTTATAGCTACTTTACCAACGATTGCAAATAGAGGTACACATAATAACTCAACAAACATATGATGTTAGGACAGTCGAGTAAATATGTTGGGGTATTTAATACAATTTAAATTGTGTAAAATGCTTAAATAGTTTTTGACTTATGAGCATAAACTTGTATTCTTAATTTTTACATTACATTTTTACATTACATTTTTTACATATATGGATCCCATCCAGGCCATTTATAACAGCATATATATGTACTGACTTTCTATTGTACGCTTTGTAGAATACATTGTATAAACCCTGTAGAGAGTGGCATACTCATGGCACATCCTCTTTATGCCATAATTATTCAGAATTTATATTGATTAAAACTACTTCTAATGCAATGAGCCGATCTAAATTGTTTCATGAAAGTGCCAAGTTCAAATATGACTCTTACATGCTTCACACATGTTTCCAACCAAAATACCCATCCCATGCATGTGCCTGAATATGCATAGCTAGAATTGACCATGTATAGAAAAAATCCACTTTACAGGCATCAACCAGTTGCTTCACGGGCATCACCACAATCAATACTGGTGTGCGTTAACTCATCACCATCAGAATTGTTCACACATATTATAGAAAAACTGCTGTTGTGATGACCACATTAAAACAATGTTCATTATCAAATATCGTTTGCCATCTTTACTGATGATTCACAGGCATGTCCGAACTTTATAAATACCTAAACTCAAATGTAAACAATGACCACGTTTAATTGCAATCGCCATATGTGATGAGGTAACGCGCGTTACGTGGATCAGTGTCCCACCCGTGTACATGTGCCAGGTCTATGAAGGGCAATGGGACTATGGGACTACTCTCTCGTCTTGTGTGAAAGGTATAGAGTTGTATACATGGTGGGAGTGGTGTGTATATCCTTCTACCAACCTCTACTAACGTATTTATTCATATAAAATTACTTAGCAAACTAAATAAATGTCTTATTCGCTTGTTTCACTTTTCGTTACGATACTTGCATGTACTAGAATACCGTCGCAAACATATATATTCAGTAATATTGTTTCCGTTTTCTTAAGCGTACAATTACAAGAAAATGGACATTTGACGCAATTTTACACACAATTCACCCAGAATGCCTCCTAGCTTCTTCAGGGTACAACTACAACCATTAAATGGATCATCCTGTTACAGTATATTAGGGGGTAAGTTTATGCTGTTGAATAAGGTAGAAGGGAAGGTGTGGGGCGACAAGCATAACAAAGGTTTGGCATTCATCTATACACAGGAGTGAAGGGGACCTCTCTGCATGCCAGCACAACCTCCCTATAATATAATATGTGATGTGCCACGGATAAAATGAGTCACAAGTCGTAAAAATGTTTTCAAATGTTTGCTTTTTAAATTAGATTTAGAGTCCCATGAGGGCACACATGACCCTCCCCACCATGGATTTATCAGTGCGCACTATACCGCCCTCCGAGTCCTGAAAATTCAAAGGGGATATGCTTGACCCACTGAGCCCTAGAGTCACCACGATATGCACTTTTTTAATAGTTTGCTAGACATATAATCTCGAACACAGGAATTTTTGTATTTTTTCTTTCTCCGGAATCACAATCAATCACAATAAAATCAGACTGTCGGAGTGTTAAAACAACCATGTTCATTCATTTCACGTCACAAGTACTAGGAATTACTTAGTTGGGGCTGGATTAAGGACGATCTTTCCTTTGTTGTTTGGTTGTTTGGTTGTTTGATTGTTTTGTGATGATTATCTAGAATGTGAGACTCATATATTACATTATATGAAAAGGAAAAGCTTTTAGACGCTGCAGGTGGGCCGTTATGTAGATACCTCAACTCCATCCCAGTTTAACATTGCCATTGTCTGAAGCCTTTGTGTCCTAGTATCATAGTCGACCTTTTCTCTATTTAGTATCACATATTCTAAAATCTTCTTCTCTCGGTTATGGCTTCCTATATTCACATGCACAAAGAGAACTAAAGGACTTGTTCTCATACTTTATGACTATGATATTTTATTATAAGAACTGATCACCCAATGTCCCCTTCCTCCCCTTTCATCCAAGAGGGATTTACTACTACACAGTATTTGAATTTAATGGGGGTCTTTTTGCTGATTTATTTCGCTTTATATAATGACGTTAGATTGATTGATTGACTTTTCTTCATTAGGCGCAGGGGTAGATTGTGCTTCCAGCCGGCCGATGAAGTATAATTGTTTTAAAATCAAATCACGCCGCGCAGGTTCTTTAGGCATTGATATATGAAAGTAACCCTTATGTCTTGTACTTTATTAACAATTGCCAAACCCCAAAACTAATGATAATTCGGTTTTTGTAATTCAAAACTCTGTTACTATTATGTCATTGTAATTGCTCTTTATCATTATAATTTAATATCTCATAAAGTGCCTCAGGTTTGAAATTTCGATGAGTACAGCACTCTGTGTAATTCATATCCTGAATAAATTACTTTTCAAATAAAAAGCTGAGTGTAAGGTCTCTATAAAATATTTGCCTCTGCCTTGTTTTACACTTGACCCAAGGTCATATCCATCTCTCTCATCGTTTTAGGGAAGACAAAGCATTCCCTTTTATTGAACTTAAAATGAACCATCACTGATTGAACATTTACTCGAAGTAATTGTTTATCTTCTGTAAACGATGGCCGATTGTAGATCAGATTGTTATGAAATAGTTTTATGATTGTTAGTATAAAGTGTAAGCGACATTTAGAACTAGAACGAACAGGTTATGTTGAGAAAGCCAAATGTTAATTCTGTAATATATTTACCTGAATTTAACATTTCAAAATGTGTACTTTCTAAGTCAGGAATGTAAACTGGAGGAACGAAAATGAGCATTGTTCGTATTGCCGATTCCTTCCCTAGGAAATCTTTAACAGCAAGGAAATGTAGCTAAGGAAGGACAATTTAAGTATGTTGGGCCCTTGGATTCAGTGTCATTGTATCATATGAACCATATAACCCGACGATGTTTATGTTACAACAACTGAGCTTATACTCTACGATAGTATGTGACTCCCTGGAGGAGATAAGGAATAATTCTACACTTTAATGCTTCTTATATATATATACATGCCATGTCATGCCCATATATACTACATTTATAACACCCCACCCTTAATTAACATTTGTACTGGAAAGTGTTACACTTACAGACCGACAATTCATTCACTTTTATTTCATTCCCAGCACCTTAGAATAAAAGGGACCTTTTACTCTAAGCTAGCACCAATTTCTCCAGAGAGGAATAGAGGAGAAAGGAAGGAGTGGCTAATCTATAATAACTCAATTTAGTCGCATATCCATCATAATTTGACTCCCCAATTTCAGACCTCTAAGCCCACCCTTTATCATTTTCTCTTCCCTCAAGCACGCGTCTGTCTAGACGTGCACTAGTTCATCTAGTCGCCATCTTGGAATTCCTTAGAGGTTAGCCATGGTATTAAAGCTGCATTTTCAGCTATTACGATAACAAAAATCTTGCGAAATGTACTCATTGCTTGACTTGCAGGACTGAAGTTATCATTATTGCCTTTCTACTGTTATACGATGCTGTGTATACGATGATTTGACAGAAAACGGCCGCCGGTTAGTGACACTAAGTTCAACCGGCAGAGCACAGGATTTTGGTGGGACGCCGTAATATAGATGTGATTTTTTTTAAACAATTTTATTTCTTAGAAATTTCTGCTTTTACATAATCATTTCCCAGCAGAGGGCCTAGCTAATTGAATATTTATTCCACCCGATCTAACAAGTAAGTACACAGTACAGTGTATGACAGTTAATTACAGTTAATGATAAAGCCCTGCAGCAGAAATAACCGAGTGAAATCCTCCGCAATTCTGGGCAAATGACTTTCAGATGGGCAGGAAAATAACGGAACAAAAAGTAGAATTCAATAGGTCACCTAGCTCATACAGCGGCATGAGTTGCTCCTAGTATACTGCCTAGTGCCTGGGGAATAGGTATAAATTGCAAAAATGGTACTCCTTATAGGAATGTTTTTATTTCTTCACAGTTTAGCAAATTCCAAGCCTGTATATGTATCTATGCGTGTCTGAGGTCATCCTCAGAAGTATAACTAATATAATATAATGATTGACCCTCAAGAAATGTAGCTAACTTTCTTTTCATGCATAACATAGTATAGAAGTACTCATTAGATGCCCTGAATGTTTAACATTATTGAAATAGGCTTGATTTTCTCTTTTCAAATATGATGGTATCTCAAAATTTATTTTTTGCGACCCGTGACTCTTTTTCCTATGACACATCACATTTAACACTGAACCAAAGCTAATAAGATTATCTTGATACAGATTTCAAGCTACCTAAATCTTTTCCTCTATACTATAGAGAAAAATAAAATTAAATACTTCTGGCTTTCTATTATTTTTCTACATTATCTTCTGTATGACCTCCATGTGCAATTTAGCTGGAGGAGAGGAAGGAGGGAGAGGGAGTAGGAAATATGATCAAACTAATCCAGCTTTGCGGAGTCCTTTAGTGTTACCAAGCCTTCCCCCTTGTACATGGCTGGTTCCGATTCGGTGCCGTCGAGGGGAGATGATGGAGAGAGCGTGGGTGTTCATAAGAGGATAAGCTAAATGAGGTGACACAAACATGTTCAGCTTATAGAGTCTAGTGTTGCACACCTTTGTGTATATGTTGTCAATAAGTCCAAGTTCCGCATATAATTGGTTCAAATTGGTACTCTACGGTTCTGAATAAGAGAACTGTCTTCAAAGGGACAGGCACTGTATTACACTACATTTGGTATACATTTGATACGATTTCCACTGAATCTGAAATGTTCCCAGTCTCTTAAACAATTTTAAATGAGTTTATCCAGGAATCAACATTCAGAACGGAGTAGAAAATGCGTTTATATTTTGGGTTTGTTTCTGCTGTAAAATGATCTCTTAGACCAGAAGGCACTTACATGAAGTTAACATACCCTCAGAAAGCAACCAAGCTAAAGAATATTCCCACTATAGCTGATATCGTATAATCCTATTTAAGCACTGGACATTGATTGAATAGTGCTATGTTAACTGTACAGCTTTAACTATGAGATGAGATGAGATGGTATGAGATGGTATACCATCTCATCTCATCCCATTGCTATACAAAACTGACTTGCCCAACACACTTGCAAAAGTCAGGTCCGTGGTAAAAATCAAGTCATATGACTTGGTCCTCTTTTGTCTCTGGCAAGGTCCATACATGTCTTTTTGTACTGAAATGAATAAATTAACAAAAATCAAAGAAAACATGTACTTTTGACCAATGCTTTTATTTCTGCCAGGAAGATTGATGTGATAAGTGACTTTCTGGTCACTCTCTTTTATGAAAGCCCACGCAAAGATTCTTGCCAGATTCTCATACAGAAGAAACACAAAAGGGCACAGCAGCTGGTGACTTTAATTCCTATGCACGGACTATGTATGGCTAAGTTTGTTTTTTATCATTGCTTCCACCAGAAATGGACTTTCCCTGGGCCACATATTTCACTTCGGACAGCACCATGAGTCAGCAGTTTCTAGCGATGTGTTTCCGCCATGGAGCATGTATACAGGTGCTTATATTGTCGCTCGCAGCTGAAGCTATATAGTGCGGTAGACTGGTTTAGAAGATTATTTTTACACTCGGACTGTGTTAACGGTTGTGTGGCATGCATGAGAAAAGTTAAGGTTTTGGCAGTTTAGTCAGTTGATGTGAAGCACATCTGGTCATAAATGTGGAAGGGTATTAAGGGGAATAATTTAAGCACCTTTTAATTAACGCTCCCTGCTACTACCACATGGAATAGGAATAGGGTGGCTATGTAGTCAGCGGCAGCAGGTTTTTTAGTCATGCCACTGTACTAGTTTTATCATGTGTTGTTGACATGTAGCAGGAAACTCCCATAGGCTCTGCATTGTGGTCATACTTTTCTCTGTTCTTTCATCATTCCTGGAGATTTTAAGAATTCGGAACCCCAGATATCCATCTTTAGAGCCAAAATAGTTCATTCATGAACACCACAATCTTTAAATTAATATTTGGGTGTCCCCCCCACCCCCCACCCCCTCCTGCCTTTCTTGTCTCCATCCCCTTTCTACCCTTCATCCCTTTCCTTCATCTTCTCTTATGCTTTTTCTTTCTCCTGCATTCATTTCCCCCTTCTCCTCATCCCCTCCTCTCCTCTATTATATTGCCGACTCCATTGAAGTGATAAGATGAGTGAAGGCTCCAGAAAATATACAATTCACCTTCACCAATTCTCTCAAATAACCCACATTTCAGACGACAATAACGTTCAAAATACAGTTCAACACAACCAAACACATATATCAAATCAGTCTAATGTCAAATATACTCAGATATACCTAGCATTTATCATTCTCAGCTTAATCTAGCAGAACTAAATGCGTAGAGCTAACTAAATGTGTAGAGCTGCCGATTGTACATTTTCTGAAGATCTAACCCTTATCGGTCTAACCAGCCAAAATCCATCTGGGAGTCACGAATAGGTCTGCACGTCTGGCTGGATATTATAGCCTGAATGAATGGTATCTCCACCGATGTAGCTAATGTATGTATGGCAAGTAAAAATATCCGCTGCTAATGTCTCCGCTATGGGGAAAGCTATGATACTGATATATGCTTCGCCTGAAATAGGATCTCCTATTACAGGTGTCTAGCAAGGAAGATATACTTATATAAATAGCGAGTCATGGCGTCAGAAAATGTACGATTCGTCTTCACCAGTCCTCTTAACTAACAGTTGCAGAAAATCGCACTCAGTCGCAAAAGTGATATTTTTCATTTTCACCAGGAACTGTTCGTAGGAATGTTTTGATTTTTGGGGCGTTTAGCACTCTTAGCCGTACCAGATTTCAGGCTTTATGTTTAATATGTTTCTGTGTTCCTGATCCAGGCCATGCTAAAGGAGTGTATTTAATAACTTTACTAGTAGTTGTCCATCCATAGATATCAGTAACTATTTGTTCAAACATACAAAGAGGATATGAAAGTACTAGTGCTAAATGTGCTAAAGGTTACCTAATCCTACCTTTTGAAATGCAATGGAATCCCAAAAGGTATAGATCTACTTGTCACTTAGATACAAGTGACTCACATACAAAAATAAACCCAAGGCCTACTATAAACCCAACTTATAAATATTTTTTGAGGAAATTTAGCTTCTCCTGTTCTTTTCACATATGTCTGGGAGGAGTCTTTTGGCATATATGTTTTTTTGGTTTTTTTAAAAATTACAAATAAAGGCCAATACTGTTATAATTTTTTAACAAAGACGCGTGTCGACCCTGTCGATGTCTTGTCGCGTTGCCTATACAGTTTTTCAATTACTCATTATCTTATTACCATTATCACATTACATATCATTCTACTAAAACTATTTCTCAGTCTTTACAACTTCAAAGTTTATACTAAACATACTACTAAGTTCTAAATCAGTTTAGCATTTTCAATTCATCGGATCTATCTCCATCATTGATCTTAATCAAGCATACAATTCATTCGATCTGTCTTCATCATTAATCTCAATCGAGCATAGGCTGTTTTTACAGATTTTTTGCTGCAGCAAAGATTTTAATGCTAGGACCCGCTGCATAAGACATCCCCACTTAATATTTCCCTTCCTTTTAGCTATGTTTCCTTGCTAAGCAGCCAGTAAGGAACAAATCCCTTCATTCACCATAATGTTTGTTGATTTTATGTAGAGAAACTTGATATATTTTATTTTCTGCAGGTGAGTGGATGTCTTGAGTTGATGATACTAGAGCCTGAGGTAATAAGGTTAAGGTAAGACAAGATTAATATTTAATCCTCATTATCATCTTTCCTGTCAATCCTTTGAGGAACCCTGCTTTTGGTATCTGTTGTCTACAATGTGTCTGTAGCAGTTCATCTCACTTTGGGATTTCATGACAGTCAACAGCTCGCTGCCACATGCTTGCACTACCACTGAACATCTGCGAGCTATTACTAACGTTACATTGGTAATAGTTCTCCAAAGTTACACTCATAAGGCTGTGTGGTCAGCCTTCTCAATTGGTCTACAGACAACACCCATCCTGGGTAAGGGCTGGTCGCGGAAAGCCCCTGTCTGTATATATATATAAAAATTGGGTATATATCAGTTATGTTGGCATTAGTGGGAAAACTTTACTCTAGTTGTGTACTAACGCCATATATAGTTGGCAATAGGTAGGCAGTAGGTATTCTATGGCAAAAACACTCCTGGGGTGCGTTACATAAAGGGAGCATTATTGCGTCTCCAATGGACTAATGTGGGACGCACAACGAATTGCTAAGTCATCGAGCTTTTGCTCTAGGGCTGGTCATTGGTGCTGCCACCTGTGAGCTACTCCACCAGACATACTCTCCCCTCACTTCCTCCAGGCTACCTCACGCCACCGCTACCCTCACTCCACCTCACTCTCACGCTGACCACAACGGAAGCAACACCTCCTTCCTTCTCTTCTTTCTGCTGGGACAACCCCATGCTGATATATTCAACAAAATTTTTGGCAACACAGATCTTTTAAGAATGACAGGCAAAGGAAGAACGAGAGGCCAGTCAAAGGCTACAGGAAAAGGGACGAGAGGAGCAAAATCAGGAGGGACGGAAATGCCAGGTCAGAAGACTGGTCAGAAGACTGGAGTCCCCCCCAAGAAGACCGTTACAAAGCCGGCGCCAAAACGGACGCGTGCCTCCACGCAGGAGGATGCGTCTAAAAATGGCTCATCCGGATCTGAAGATAGGCTATCCAGGGTTGAGTCCGTTATTGAGGGACTGGCTCTTACGATGAACAACCTCATAGAGATATCAACTCAGAGACAGGAGTCTCCCCCAAAGAAACGCAGAGTGATACATGTAGACTCCACTGAAACTCCCATCATCCCAAACCCATCGGGGATGAGGCGGCAGGAGGACCAAGGATATATTGAGAAGGAGTTCGAAAGGGAGGAATATTTTGCTCTCAGAGCAGAGGGTAAGGCCGCCATCGCTTCTGATCTCTACATTAAAAAATTGATTCGTAAACCATACATGTACCTGGAAAAGGATGGTGTCTCAACGCTGAAGCAGATGCTTGAGTATCGTCCAAAGATGGAGATGCTTGAATATGTGTGTGGGTTGGTGGCACTAGTGCAGGACACACGGAGGACTGACCACGCCAACGATCCCGCCATTCTCACGCACATCCAGGACGTGCTTGAGGACTGCCAGGTCCTACCGTGGCAGACTGTACGCCTTTTCTCACAGTCACTGTTCGATAAAATAGAGAAAGGTGTGTTAACATGGAACTCTAACCAGGAAATACAAACAATGCGTAACAGAGTAGCTGCATTGGGAGATAACAGAGGAAGAACATCCACTGTGCATCACACAGAGAGCACTAGCTACAGCGTAAATGGTAACAAGTTGGGAAAGCTAGAGGCAAACCAGACTATTTGCCAGGATTGGAATTCAATCAGAGGTTGTAGGCACTCGGCCGATCACAATGAAGGAAGGCTAAAGAGGGTACATGCTTGTGCATACTGCTACTCAGTTAAGACAAAGACATTCGTTCACACTGCAGTCGAGTGCACACGCCTCAGCGCCGACCAAGGTAGGCCCAGCAACAAACCTGCTTCGGCGAGTGCTGCATACACATCCTCTTCAAAAAACATGTAACCCCCTCCTCAAGTGTCAATAGATCCTCATCTGATATAGGGAGAGATGATATACAACTCTGTGAATCCAGTAAAAGTGACAAAGACGATATAGACTTTGATAAACTAAGAAGATACTGGGAGAAAGACGAGCTCACATGCCCCGTCCCAGCTGACCCGGGGCAGTTTGCTTCTCACAGGCGTCAGCACTGGCCGACGTTTGCGGCGGAGGGCCTAGACAAACTGGCCGACATATATAGCAAAGTTAAGGAGTCAGGTCTACCCAACCACATGAGTGCTCGGATACCCGTCCCCTCCCAACTTAACTTAAAGAACTGGGAGAAACAGCTCACTGGAGGCGACGACGATGCGGAGCTCCTTGACTATATTAAGTTTGGGTTTCCCCTGGGATACATGGGGCCCGTCAGCGACACAAAAGATGCTGACAACCATCCCAGTGCGACAAAATTCCCTGATAGTATAGATCAATATGTGCAAAAGGAGTTGTCACTTGGGCGTATTGTGGGGCCTGCAGATACACCCCTGTTTACCCCTTGGTGCCATGTCTCACCCCTCATGACCAGGCCAAAACGTGACCCTGGTCAGAGGAGAATAATACTGGATATGACATTCCCCCCGAGACGTCTGTGAACTCTTATATTAGGAAAAAAGCCATATATGGGAAGATAAGATCACATGGGCTCCCTGGCGTTGATGACCTATCTGAGAAGATTAAAGAGGTGGGGTCAGCAGCCTTCATGGCCACAGTAGACATCTCTCGAGCTTATAAGAACTTTAGGTCCGACCCGCTCGACTGGCCCCTGCAGTGCATCAAGTGGGACAACAAGTATTATATGGAAACAGCAATGCCCTTTGGAGCACGCTGTTCCTCCATGCACATGCAGAGGGTGGCAGACAGGATTGTAGATATACTGTCTACCAGGGGGATATGGTCACGTATGTATCTTGATGACCTCGTAATCGTATTGAGTGATAAACAAGCGTGCCACGCCCACCTGGAAGAGGCATCTAAGCTACTACATGACCTTGGCCTACCTGAGGCGCTCGACAAGAGGCAGGGCCCTAGCAGTACCATTACATGGCTAGGGATCACTGCCAACTCATCTAAAATGGAGTTGTCAATACCTCAAGAAAAAATAGATGAGGTCATAAAATCGGTTGGTGAGGTGAAACTAAAGTCATGGATACCTACCAAGAAGCTGCAGTTGCTGATCGGAAAGCTCTTGCACATTAGTAAGTGTGTGAAGCCCGCAAGGGTCTTCATATCAAGACTTCTACAGGCACTCAGAGGAGAAGAAAAGCAGGTCATTCCCATGTCCGACAACATGAGGAGAGATCTCGAATGGTTTACTGGCTTTGCATCTGATTGGAATGGCAAAACGCTAATCAGAATGCAGAGACTGGAGACATCTATAGAGGTTGATGCCACCTCCAGTGGGATCGCAGCTCAGTGCGGAAGAAAGGCCTACTCAACACAAGTAGCCCCAGTCGGGGATGGAATTCCATGGACCACAGAGCTGCAGTGTGTCAACATCATAGTCGCCCTGCACACCTTTGTGGGTCCATCACAAAGGGGAAGTAGGGTGGTGGTTAATTGTGAAGACTCAGTGGCAAATGCTATATGCTCTACTGGCCGCTCTAAGAGCCCTGTGATCTTGGAGGCCTGTAGGCACATGTGGATGATGCAAGCTATATTCGACCTTGAGCTTGAATTCAAGTGTAGCATCCCTAATGTTGTTAAAGTGTTGGCTAGAAGCCATATATCTAAATCTCAAAATGCTAAGGCCTATTCTATTGCTAAACAAGAAGGCCTCGTCCCTGTGACCCCGTGTATGCATTTCTTCACTGTTACAAGATCTCCTGTTGTTTCCAGATCAGGCCTTCTCCTATCTGCAGGGACTGGCGGAGACAAGGCAGAGAAGTGCAAGAGCACTAGGGACCGAGAGGAACAGGAGATCGTCGGTCACACTGTTCCTGTCGTTCCTAAGATGGAGAGGGGTCAGAACAGAGCTGGTGACATTTGACATCGTATGTGAGTACATCGAGTACTTGGCCATTCACATGAAATCACCGGCCACAGTGAAGAACCACATCTCACATATACGCGAGCACTTCAGGAGGAGGGGACTGTCGCTCCAAGAACTAACACATCACAGGATATACCTCGCCTTAGAGGGACTTGAGAGAAGGGCAGACTACACGCCGGCCCCCAAGTCACCCATCCCCATGGAGTCGCTCCGAGCAGTCATAAAATATGCTCGTGCACAAACAGAAGGGATTAACATCAAGGCAGCGCTCCTCATACTATTCTATGGGGCCATGAGGCAGTCGGAGATAGCGCCACCATCAGTCAACGGCTTCAATCCACTCAAGCACCTAACCAGAGCTGATGTTATAATAGACAGTGACAGAATGACAATAACTAATAAACATGCGAAAAATGCGCAAAAGACAGCGCAAAAACAAGTGAGGATCCTGCATGAAAGTGAGGATCCATGTTGGTGCCCTGTCTTGGCTACAAAACAAATGCTGGAGGCCACGCCCTCTGCAGACCCGGGCGCGCCTTTCCTGCTCTTTAATGGTACACAAAGACCTATTCCTGTATCGTTCATCAAGAAGGCATGGGAAGCTGCCATATCGGCCACAGGCCTCTCAAAATCGGACATGTCGCTACATTCTCTAAGAAAAGCGGCTGCCACACAGGCATACGCCCAGGGCGTCCAAGAGCTCGATATTAGAAATTTCGGCTCGTGGAAAAATGACAGTCACAGAACATACATAGCTAATAACCCATCAAAGAGGATTAGCAAATCCCTCTCTGCCGCCCTTGCCCACACTTAAGGCCAGTCCTTCTTATACTTTACCCCCACCCACCACACACCATACCCAATTCTTGGGAGCCTTGGCTAGTTATTTCTTATCTCCTTGATTTATTAATTAGTTCGCTAATTAATTAATCCCATAATTATTCAAAACATTAATTAACCTTGTAACAATCTTTATCATAATTATACTTCAATTTTTATACATTATACCATAGTAAAAATTAATTCTCCACAGCCATGTCTCGCCTCATATGTTCACAGGAAACGCAATAATGGCTAAGTCATCGAGCTTTTGCTCTAGGGCTGGTCATTGGTGCTGCCACCTGTGAGCTACTCCACCATACATACTGTCCCCTCACTTCCTCCAGGCTACCTCACGCCACCGCTACCCTCACTCCACCTCACTCTCACGCTGACCACAACGGAAGCAACACCTCCTTCCTTCTCTTCTTTCTGCTCCCACCGCTTCCCACCCTTTCTTTTCTTTCTCTACTCCTTCATCGGCCTAGTTATTTCTTATCTCCTTGATTTATTAATTAGTTCGCTAATTAATTAATCCCATAATTATTCAAAACATTAATTAACCTTGTAACAATCTTTATCATAATTATACTTCAATTTTTATACATTATACCATAATAAAAATTAATTCTCCACAGCCATGTCTCGCCTCATATGTTTACAGGAAACGCAATAATGGTGCGTATATATGTGAAGTGGGTTGCGTCCTAAATTTGGATATTGGGGAGCCCGTCTCTACTTGCAAATGATATATCAACGTAATTTAGGTGGAGACGCAATATAGGATGGAGACGCAATATCACCCAATACTAACTTGACCAATTTAAGACGCACAATTCTTTTACACTAAAACCTGCATTGCAATGTATTACTATTTTTGTTCCTCGGTGTGGCTATTCCTGTGATTAAATTTGAGACAATTGTCCTTCAAAACCTTTTTAGTTTTGCAATCATTTTGATGAGAATCTCGTTTCAGATGCTTCAAATTTCATCGCATTTTGTTCTGTAAATGCAGCATTGTAGTCTTTTAAACAAGCATTAAGATTTAATTGTAGGCTTCCATTCTCCTACACAAGGGATTCCTCACGAGAAGTTTGCCTGCCTTGACCGATCAAGTAATGGGGTGAAATACAATCCTTCTTGGGCAGAGTTAAAGCGATTATTGTCATCTCTCCTGTTTAAAAACAAGTTGTTTCAGCAGGAATATGGGTTATTTTTAATTTCAAATCTGCACCCTCAGCATTTGACCAACATTTTAGAGGATTTTGGTTATTTTTGCTACGAGGATTCATTCATATTTCAGAGACCTGCCAAAATCCTTTCCAGTGGTGGCTTCACATATTATTGCTCACCGGCGGCCGTTTTCCCTCAGCCAATTTGACTCCAAGTTCTTGTATAAACATATAACAGCAGCATATTCAGTCCTAATATTCAGTCCTGAGTCATAATAATAATTATGAGTAAATGTGGTAATGTGATCCATGGCAACTATAGTTGACACCATCCATGTTATTAGCTGCCTTCCAACCTTCCTTCCTCTCCAATTGGCCTGGAAGTTGTTGATGGTTTCACTCAGGCCATCCCTTTGTTAACAAGTGTCCTCAAAGTATATAGAGTATATAATACAGGTTAACAAACTACGCCTCATCTGGTCGGAATATATATATTGCACACCACATTCTTACTTAATGTTTCCCTTCCTCAGCTACGTAAATCAACACATTCCGAAATAAAGTGTAACTTACAAGAGAATTGTAAAGATTTGTTTGTTTGTAAAGATTTGCTGTGCAATTGTTATTATTCAACTCTCTTTATAGTATTTGATTTAGCACAATATGGAGCCTAAGTGTCATGGCGGCAGCGAGGGAATTAACGTAATTTAGATGTGTAGTTGCACCGATGTGTTGACCAGAAATAAAACTCAACATAGACTTATGTGACAAATAGACTCACCATAGACTTAGGCTGACAAATATTCTCTCTATCCATCACCCCATTAGAAGTTTATAGTTTGCTGATCATAATTGGTGGAAGCCTCTGACACATTAAAACAATTAGCAATGAATTATTTTTATTTAAACAATCTTGTAGTCGTATGTCATGATAGAACTTAACGCGAGAAGCACATGCGACAACGTATTCACAAAACGTAAGTGGCTTTTGGTGAACGCCATTTTGGTGAAAGACATTCATCAAAAGCCACAAACTTTTTGTCAATGCGTTGTTGCATATGCAGCTCAAGTTTAGTTCTATTTTTATGCCATGATATATATTTATGTGTTATTTGACCATTATTTACTTTTAGTTTATGTTTGCATTCGAAAAGCAGCCTGCGCTAGTGAAATCCAGGCATGCATATGCCATGGGCTAATCTGGCCATGTATTTATGGATACACACACCTATCATGGCACAATATACATTATATTGCTGATTCATCTAATTTATATCTGGTCGGCTGAACGTCAGGTAGCAGCAGAGGATCACTATGACAGATGGACATATAGAAGCTTACAATTCTTAAAAACTCTTGGAATGATGAAAGAACAAAGAATAATTGTATCCACAATGCTCATGGGAGTTTTGCGCTACATGTCAATAATGCGTCATCAAACTGGTGCAGTGGTGCACCTCAAAAGTCTGCTGCCGAGGTCTACTTAGCCTCTCTGTAGTGATGAAAATAATGAAACGCCCCTTTATGCTGGAGGTATATCTCATGCAATGCCAGAACCACGCAGCTAAGACATGGGAAGTGTCATCCCGGTCTATTAATGTCAATAATAGGCGTTAGGGATGAACTAGGCTTGGCCCTAACTGTGATGTAGATAAGAGGCAATGATGCCAAGCAGGCAATTCTAGGTACATTTGCTGCCTCACAAGTACTTTATGAGAATAGTATGCGGGGTTGCAATCTGTAACATGCCCTAAACCAATCTCATGACCTGCAAAAATACCGACGTTTTCCCCCTTAGATTTGAGCTATAGACTGCATTCCCATAGGCAATATCCCCCCAGATGAAGAATTGTATATGTAGACTTAGGAAACCCTGCAATAAGGACAACATTTGATAAGACAATATCTGTATGATAAATAATTACATCAACGAATAGTCCTAGTCAGAATTATCCTAATGTTCCGATTTCGAAAGCTTTACCCCTAGCTTCACCACTCATAATGATATGCACAATTTCATGTTGAGTGCAAGTTATTGGTCCGTTCCAAGCACCCTGGACAGTTACGAAAAGACGAATCTTTACCGCAAGAGCTGTGTTAGGCACTAAAATAGGTAATATCGAACCATCCAGAAGGGAAACCGACTTTAGTATTACAAAAACACTTCCAGAAGTGAAACGCCACCAACTGAGTTGTGGCCGAGCGGGTACTATGGTCCAGCGGGTCACTCGGGCCTGCAGCCCACATGACCCGCTGGACAATAATACATACAAGTTTGGCTAAAACACGTTGGGAACTAATGCTTAATTATGGCGGGAGGGGGGCAAGCATGGAAAGCAGCAGGCAAATGGATGGCCGGTGCTTGACAGCAACTTAATATTATATAACAACGTTTCCAAGCTCATGTTCTCGAAGTGTACCAAAGGGTTGCCGCCAATGGCCAGCAGTGGTTGTAGGTAGTAGTATATATAAAGTGGTTGTCATTCATTACACTTCTTTGTCCACTAGTTTATCACCCATCTTCATCATTCGGCTTCATGTACATAACCTGTTGATACCCCATGGTTGTTGGGTCGTCTTTTTTTGCCTGGAGATGCTGTCTCCTAACCAAAGTACTGCACTCTCAAAACCCTTGAATGAATGAATAAATGAATGAATTAATGAATTGCACAGTTGAAGAAAAATGATTTATTTTTCTCTTTTTGGCAAAATGGGTTGGAATACATTATAACTATAAGCTTTGTTAACCCTCTGAGGTATTATTAGGCCTACATAACTTCAACCACTTATTAATCCTACAGGCACAGGAGATTTCGTTCATTCCATTATGTACAAACAGTACAACTGCTGGACTTTCGGTTGCCCCTAGCAACGGAGCATTTTAAAATCTTAGATTATAACCATACATACATATTTAACATTTTATGACATGTACTCCATGAACTTGACATGAGCTTGTGGGGGGTAAGACTTGCCTTGAAGTTGTTGACCCACACTGCTCAAAAGCTGAGATTCCACTGCTTGTATGTGCGCTCATGGCTTGTTATTGGTTCGCTTTTTCATAGTACGCTTTTCAACCACTCAAGCGATTGGTTCGCTTTTTCACAGTACGCTTTTCAACCACTCAAATCAAACTCATCGGATTTTGGCACAAACATTGAATTTAAAGAGTGTATGGAAAGCATATTAAACAATTCGCTTGGTTGATCTGGCATCGCAGTTTTCCGCTTCTCATGCGCTCTAGCTAAACAACAGAGCAAACCATGAGCACGCCTAAAGAGTGTCCCAGCTTAACACCTAGCGAATCTCAATTCAAAAGGACCAAAATCGCTTATTATCACCCCAATGCTCCAATCTATGAAAGGAAACAGCTCTTGCTCAGAACAGTGAGTGAGGTGTGGACACTCAAGAGCACCCTGAGGTCCCAGCTCCCTCATATCTAAATGGACATCTTAGTCAACACATCCATAAAATGTGGATATTACTAGAGCCTGTCTTCTCTGAGAGCATTTCTATTCCTTCTTTATGGTGTGCCCCATACCCTTTAACCGTTCATACAGTGCATCTATCGTTGTGAAGGTTCGATATTACCAAGGGGGTATTTTGTATGAGCGCATGCACTGGTTAAGGCTGTTATATTTACTTCCTTTCATTTTGTCTGGGTTTTTTAGTTTAAGATTATTTGTTCAGTGAAAAGCATTACAACGTTGGATGCTGTTCTCAGCTAATCGTAATCATTATTACATTAATGAAAAAGCAATATAATCGAGGAATACAACAATTATGTCAAATTACAATATTTCAATGGTTAATCTACACTTTCTAAAAAGAAAATTTAAAAATTATGATATAATAATACAAGCTGAGTTGATACTTTATATCACAGCTATATGAGATATATGTGTCAAAGTATTCACATTGATGTTATAACTACAACTTAATTTTCAATATTTGTACATACAAGAAGATTTTCAACTATGTGTGGGTATAGTTGTTAACTCTAGTGGATTAAGAAGAATGTTTCGGGGCCACACATCCATCTTCCTATTCATTATTATAAGAACAATATTCAAAATCATGCTTTATTTTCAAACATTTTCATTACATTTTGCATTTACATTCTTCACTTCTTCCTTAAAACATATTAATGTTAGTATGAAGAAATCCTACAGTAGTATATTAGTATGTCCTCTTCATGTAACTGGCAGAACTTGAATAAAAATTCTATATATATTAGTATAATTTGACACGTTCAGATTGGTCGATTTACCGTTTACTGATGTGAATGTTTGATTATTATTATTATTCGAAACAAGATACTATTATTATTATTATTATCATTATTATTAAGTGTATAATTATGTGTAGTCTTTCTGCTATGTTAACGGAACGATATTGAAACCTAGTGTAATTATATTGTTTCTTTTCTATATTTCACTAAAGAATATGTTCATCAGGACTAGCTGAAAATAGCACCTATTGTTGTCATGCTTTTGCTGAATAAATATACCTTAAACTAAACAAATAGTGCAGAGCAGAAGGGTCTGATGCCAGAATGACTCTTTTTCTGGATGGAACACAGCTTTATTATATTGAGCCTGTGGGTACAGTAGAATAACATACTTGCTCTGAGATAAGATAGCAATAAAGCGGCAATGTAAGGTTTTATTGGTGATCCTTCTCCATAAGGAGGGAAAGGATCTCATTTTGTTTCTATTTCAAGAATCGACAAAGTCTATTCGTATCTAAATGTGCCTCACGTCGCTCTGAAACAAGTAATGGTCTGCCATTATTTCTCATCCAAAGTACATTTTACATAGTTCAGCTGAACGGTATTCTTTAATTGATATATCCAAACCACGGTTCCAAATTCTAGGATATATTATTTCTTAGTTATTTCAACTCAGAGAATCTTTGTACAAAGTCCGGGTTGATTATGCACCAGGTATGTAGTTGTTTCGTGATCTCCATTGGTGAGGCATGTCAAGATACTTGGTGCGCCAACGCTCTTCTCTGCTTGGATAGGGGCCCGCGGGGCCGCCAAGAAAGTGGGGGCCCCGGGGGGGGGGGGGGGGGGGCCTCCTGGTAACGTTTTTGGATCGGGGTGCCAAATTCTGCCTAAACACCCCCAGGGCCCCATATATTCATGATTATATACCTACTGCGGGGCCCCTCCCAAAACTTGAATATTTTTTTAAATTTAAAACAATTAAAAACTTAAATCACCATTCTAAATGACAATTTTGTGTGGTTCTTTGGTGGAATGAAGTACATGGATTGATAACAATGCTTATTATAACCCTAACCCTAACCTTAAATTAGTTGTCCTAAGTCAGTGTAAGTAATAGAGACTAATATAAATGTATTTTATTAATTAAATTTTGAAATTAATTAACATTTTTAGTTTATATGGCGGGGGCCGCCGGGGCCATGGATTGATAACAATGCTTATTATAACCCTAACCCTAACCTTAAATTAGTTGTCCTAAGTCAGTGTAAAATTGGGGCCCCAACACCCCCATCTACGTTTGAGTGCAAGAATGGTGTCTTTGGGGGCCCCGCAGGGGCCCGTGATTATTGTGTTTCTTGGGGGGGCCGCCAAATGTTAGAGTGAGAGTCAGCTTGTCTAGTATCTTGACGTATAAGCCATCGGTCAGCGCTAATTATGCCTAGCTCTCAATCGGTATTCAGGTAATGAAAAACTAATTACCTATGCTTAGATTTCTTTGTACTTAAGGGGGTGGAAGGCCTAAACAAGCCGGTTACAGTTTAGCTATCAAGCTTCCATCTACTTACTATCGTGTATAGGGAGGCTATGTAGTCCATGGCAGTGCATTTTTTAGGTGTGCCACTGCATCAGTTTGATGATGCATTGTTGATGCATTGTTACCACGTTTGTTGCGCAAAACTCCCATGAGCCTTGTGGACATGATTATTTTGTCCTTTCATCATTCCAAGAGTTTTTAAGTCTTCTAACCGCCAGATATCCATCTATAGATTATTATAATCACCAGGTTACAACTGCACACCTAAATTACATTAATATTCTCACTGCCACCATGACATGTATGCATACAACAATCTACATTGTTGCCATAAAAAAGTGCATACTAAAATAGATTCTTCCCTCATGTGTTAATTGTGTATCAGCCATATTGGCCATCCAGAAATAAATGAACCCTTTGCCACCAAGGTCTTTTCTAATAGCAAACCCATTAGCTACCTAAGATCTTTCTAATGCAAATAAAAGCTTGCAAAGTGACCCAAAGGCAATTTGAAGCCAGCTTTTAGAGCTGGACAAGGACCTAATCGGGCTTTCTCTTGAGAACAGTCTGGCTTCGCGTCAAAGGATATCCTCTTATCTATGGCTCCTAGGAAAAACTCACTGTCCTGGAAAGCTTTTTATTGAAGGCAAGAACGATGAGAGGGGAGGTCGGTTGTGATCCCACTTTCACTCTGACTGTCTGATTGATCCTTTTTATTTGGTGTATATTTCGTTTGATACCAGCTGTTTCTTCTATAGGAGCTTTAATGCTTTCAACTAAAGCCTAGTATCCACTATACCATATTAATACTTACATCAAAACATCAAGTCAGACCTGACATCAGAACTTCCAAGGTGAAAAAGCTGGAGGCTTTATAGAAATATTTGTCAATGAAAATAAAATGAGCTTTTGTTCGAAGACAAAAGCCTCTTCTTCCTCTGTGAAGTTTTGAGATGACGTTTGACGTGGGGTTTGACGTGGTTGTAGATATAAGGCTTAAGATTTTGTAAGAATTGCCCAAAGAGCTTTCAAGGTTAGATACTGGTTGAAATATATCATTAAAACCGTTTTTAACGATTTTTAGTCGATTTAGCTGGGGATGCAACTTGAACTATAACTACATGTATATATATAGTACTACCCTACATATTGCCTCCTTTTCTCTCTTTCTCTCTCTCCCTCTATCTCCACCCCCCCCCCCCCCCCTCTCCTGTCTCCTGTCTCCTCTCTACTCTCCCCTCACTCTCCCACTGACTCTTTTCCTCACTCTCTCCCTCTGTCCCCCCCCCCCCTGTCTCTCTGTCTGTCTCTCTCCCTCTGTCCCTCTCTTCCCCCAGCTCCCTCCCCACCCCCTATATTCGTAGATGCTCCATAAAAAGCAATAGCCAGACATGCCAGTGTCTGCATCACCATATCTATGATATCAAGACGTGATACGGATTATGCTACCATTGCACCAGATTATGCCTCTATCTTATAGATGATCTCCCATATAACCCAGTGTTCACCGGAGTCTTCCTCAATACAATCATCAATAGTATTATGTTAGAATATTTGCATGAAAGAAGAGGGTGAGAATAAACCGGGTGGTTACAGCTTTTGTTCAGGCTTGATTGATTGACCGATTTTTTTTTAATGTCTGGATGGGAATATTAGACACTCATTTCTGACAAGTCATGTCTACCAATGAGTGCCATCGCCGTCTTGTATACTAACATATATATGCGATGTGTCACAGTACAATAAGTCAGTAATCGCAGGAAATGATATTTTTCAAATGTTTTCCACTAAAATTCAGTCTAAAAGCATGTTACTATTTATAGTTTGGTCGGAAAGCAGCACCTATACACTTAGCCACTAATCCACCATCGTAGAAATAGGATAGTAGAGAGCCTGGTAAGACTTACTCATCCCTCTTACCCCCCTTAGAATGACCTTAAACAGAGGAGGCACTTGATTGCGCCCATAGGCTGAAAGAATTACCTCACACAGTGCATTTATAGATCATGGCCTTACAATGTGGCATTTTAGCATAGTGCAAGACACAGTGCATTTATAGACCATGGCCTTACAATGTGGCCTTTTAACATATATATATGTAGGCAATTATATAGGCTATATGTTCACAATGAAAGGCACATTTTCTCAGCCATCATTGTAAAGCCACTCTATATATGATTCTGGTCACCTGGAAATGTACAATTGTCCGCTCTATACACATTTGAAGACAGTCTGCTAAATTAGGTTGAAATGATGAATACTAGATCTATATATATTACTGTATTTAGTTTTGTATTTATTCAAAATGTATGTTTGCTTCTGTTGAACTGTATTTTGAGCATAGTTTTTGCCTTAAACTTGTTTTTTTAAGAGGATTGGTGAAAGCGAATTTTGCATTTTTCTGGCGACTTGCCCGTGGAATAATAGAGCGGCGGTCCCCCGTCTTACATTTTACAATTTTATTTCTTAGCTACTTTTCCTTGCTAATTGACACGCTGCATGGTAAGATATTGGAAGAAATTTGCTATATAGACAATACTAATAGTCATTCATACAGTAGAAATGTCATACCTTGGCGAGGAAAATATTAAGTAAGGGCTTCTTATGCAACGGGCCCCAGGTTACTGACCGGCTAATGTATAGGTAGTATAGGGACCTGCTAAACCATCTACCTATGAGGATTATGATTACTTTATACCTCATATGAATCATACTTAAACCTTTCCTCCTACTATAGAGTGTGGTGCAGAGACAGTCTCCCCTGTACCTTCATAAATGTCTTTCACTGCTTATGTATCTTATATATATATGTAAGCTTGTGAAACGTATAACATAAACACAATATGTATGTTCCCACGATTTATGGCAAGGTTTTTAACACTAACACCAAGCGTCTGTTGCCTAAGAAATCCTTCCTTCAGATGCTCCTGCCGTAGCTGATTTTTATTGCTAAGCAACTGGCGAGGATCATTTAGGGAAGGAATTTGCTATACAGACAATTCTAGTTTTTATTCCTACAGGAGAAATTTCCTATACAAGCAAGGGGGAAAAACCTAACGAGTAACATTTTATGTAAGGATTTCTTATGCAACAAGCCCCTAGTATGGTTGGCAAACCCAGACAGCTCCCTTTACAAAAGAAAGGCCAGATAGAGGGCTATGTGAAAGGTGCTGTCTTCTATCATCCTACTACGTATATACTGGTACGTTTATGGGAAAGCTCCAGATGCTGTCATTAGTGTATCCAGTAATTTAGTCTGGTAGGACAAAAACCAAGACTCCATCTGCGCCTGCCAAGTCACACCTAGTGTCTTGTCTAACCGTGTCTAACAAGAGCTATTATTAATATCTTATATAAAAAAAGAAGAAATTTCTTTAAATATTTAGTTACACTTTTTATCAGAGAAAGGTGAACATTGTTGTATCTGATGAAAGAGATCAGCTAATGAGACATATATATTATATATATGAACCGTATCAGAAGAAAAGGTCATATTAGATTTTAAATGTTTGATTTATTACGCAGGAAAATAAAGGATTGTATGTGTTGTATTTAAGCGAAAATATATATACAAAATATACATATATACATTTCCAAAAGAGGCATTCTACCGATAGTAGGATTCATAATATTAATAGTAACGTTCATCTGATTCAAAACAGATAATTAGCATTAATTAATAAACTAATTAAAAGCTAGTTTCTGCTGATAGTTTTACTTTCCGCAATTAAATAGCATGCCCTACAGATTTTCATCACCAAGACAAAACGCCAATCTATTACCTTAAGTGCAATGCATGCAGGAAAAAAACATGCCCCATCTGGTGTTTCCATGGTTGGATCCAAAATTGCTTTAATCATGAAAAACTTTCGCTTTTAGGATTGCATGACCTGTCATTCTCAACACTACTGATAACTCAGATCCCTTGAAAGAAATTGTAAAAGCGATGCATAAAAGGTTCTTGGCATGAACAACATTTGAACCCATTAAAAACTCTTGAAATGATTCAAAGCCTTTTAAATGTACAATTTACGCCGCAGTGTGATCTTTTGCATGTACAGTGGAACTTCGCATAAAGACCACCTCTCTATAGAGACGAATTGTTTTTCTCTTATTGGATTAGCCCTTCTAATGAGACCACCTCGCTATTAAGACCAGTTTCTCTAAGTCCCAAGGGTGGTCTCAATAGAGAGGTTCCACTGTATGGCTTTTGGCATTATTAATGTAAGAATCTTTATCTTTACAAAGGAGAAGAGGAAAAAGCCAGGCGTTTCTGTAACAGAAGCCTGAGAAGGGTACAGTTTTATATAAATACATGTTACATATACCCATACCTCATAGAATTAAGCCTATATTTACATGCAGTTCTTTATACCAGAATGATATGACGATACAGTCTGTATAAATTATATATGGTGGTGCCTACATTAATTTAAACATTTTGATTCACCTTATATGTTTCAGATGTACTCCCACTCTTTCCCTCTCTTCCCTGGCCTCTGCCTCCTCTCTCTTCCCTCTCTCTTCTCTCTCTCCTTCCCCCCCCCCCCCACACACACCTCTTCTCCCCCTGCCTCCCTCCCTCTCGTTCTCCATCTCGCACTCTCCTCCTCCTAGGTCTCTCTTTAGTTTAACTCTCTCCTCTCTCTCCTTCACTCCTCCCCTCATACCTCTCACACATGTAGCCTATACGTGCCTCCAACACCCATTACCAGTGACACCACACTCACAAACAACCAAGTCAGAAAACATCATACATTTAGCCAGTGATAATCACATGCATGGTGGATTGCAATTGGGTTGTGGTGGAAGTGGTGGCGATGTCAGTGGTGGTGGTGCCCTGGCCTTAGTGGTGGTATTTATAAGCAATAGTGGCGGGTATAAGAGCTAGCTGTTCTATCAGAATATCAATTGTAAAGCCCGCGCCCCACTGTCAGCGGTAGACCTATGTGACCCCCGTCTGCTTCTGCCTAATGGAAATGTACCATAAAACCTATGCGTTCTGTCATTGTCTCTACTTTTGCTGCAGCTATATTACAGGTGGGGCCCGTTGCATATTAAAGCTGCACTCACAGTTAACATGGATCAAGAACTAGACATTTCCTATTTTTTGTTTTGTTCTGTTCCAGCCCATCTAAAAGTCTTTGATCAAAATTTTGGAGATTTTTTTTCCAACTAACAGTTTTGCTACAGGACTTCTAATAGGTCCCCCATTTGTATTTGGAGGACGCGCTGGAATCCTTTCCTGTGGTGACTTCACTTATTATCCCTCGCCGGCGGCTGTTTTCCGGCGGATTCGAGTTAAAATTATTGTTTAAACAGCAGCAGACTATTGCAAGATAATATAGACACTGCTATTCGACATTCCTACATTTGGAAATATCCTACCAAAGCAAGGAAAAATAGCTTAGCAAGGAACTTTTTAACATGTTATTGACCTTTTTTATATATATTAAATTGATCAATTCACCATTTCAACCTTTTATTCAGGCAAATCAAACAGATACATTCTCACAAATCAATTGTGGTTTTCGTTGTGACCTGAAATTTAAATACTGTTAGATATCGCAGGGGGATATCATGGGTCATTTACTAGGCTTACATGGTTATATTTTTTTCTTAGTTTCTTAATCGTTATCAAACAAGATTAATACAATATAATGTTTAAAGAGATGTAAGAGAAGACTCCTGGCTTTTGCTGTGGTGAGGTTGGTTGGTTTGTTTTATGCCAATGTGTTTTGTACTTCTCCTCGACCAATTTATACTTAGTGTTTGCTATTCATCATAATTCTGATAACTTTTATATTATCATATTATTTTATGTTATCATATACTTGGTTATTAAACAGTAAATTTATCACGTGCTAGAAGTGATTTTTATATTATGAGTTGAGGATTTATGTGTTGATTTGTGCACTCCTAATCAAACTTACGGCCATAAAAATGACCAATTGCCACCAATTTTAATTTCTGACGATCTACATCCTATTTATTTCCTCCGAATATGTCGCTCTGTCGTCCCTCCCCCCACCCCCTTCCTCCTCTCTCTCTCACTTACTCTCTGTCTCTTCCCGCTCGCTCTCCCTTTCCTTGCCTTCTCTCGCTCCCCCTCTCTCTGTCTTACTTTCTATATCCTCTCTCGCTATCTCTGTCTGTCTTCCTCTAGCTCTCTCTCCCCCCCCCCCCTCTGCTTCTATGTCTCCTAATCTGCAATATTCCTCCAACCTGGTCCAAGCTCCCCACCACCGATCCTCCCTTCCACTCTTCTACCTTGTACAGCCTTGGGCCATTTTCTGTCTTTTTAGTCCGACTCACTTACTTTTTACCCCACTCTCTATTCCAGTCTGCTATATATATAAGGTACCTCCAGGTGCAATTTATCCCCTCCTCTCCGGTACCCCACAGAGACTGGAAATTGAATGTATAAAGCGTCCACTCAGGAGTTTAATCAGTAGTAAGTTTAAATCCTTGTACTCAAGGGACTAGAGCAGTCTGCCATAATACTCTAGTGGTACAAAGTATGTGCACGGGTGAAGTCTCCAGAAAATCTACAATTCGCCTTAACCAATCCTCTATCCCCCTCCCCCTCTTTCTCTCCCTCCCACTCTTTCTTTCTCTCTCTCCCTCCCACTCTTTCTCTCTCTCCTTCCCACTCTTTCTCTCCCTCCCTAGCTCCCACTCTTTCTGTCTCCCTCCTTTCTTCTCCTCTCTCCCTTCTCCCTCTTCTCTCCCTCCTCTCTCTCTCTCAGGTTCAAAATACAGTTCAACATAACTACCCAGATATTTGAAAACAACACAATGCCTTATTTATCAAACTTTACTCAAAATGTGTAGAGCTGCCTAGATTGTACATTTCTGTATGATCCAACCCTTATATTGAGTCCCTGCAGCCACATGGGATGGTTTATACTTCTCTTTCGGGAATTGTCATTCTATTCGATCTCAACCAAAGCAAATCATGATACTTTTGTGTCCTGTTGCACAAGATTTAATTTCTTTTAAGTAATCCCTCACCGCATGCATTGTGGTCAATGAAAGGATCCATCCACTGTGTCCCTCAGCTAATCTACGAACAAACTAAAGCTCTTCAGATCTTTTGTTAGGCCCTGTTTCCACTCACCAAGTTATGTTGGCTGGGGCAGTTGGAGGAGAACCAGAGGGCATTCAGACCAGTGAAGGAGAACCAGAGGGCAGTCTGGTCAGTAGAGGAGAAACAGAGGGCAGTCAGGCCAGTGAATGAGAACCAGAGGGTAGTCTGGTCAGCAGAGGATAAACAGAGAGCAGTCAGGCCAGTGGAGGAGAAACAGAGGGCAGTCAGGTCAGTGAATGAGAACCAGAGGGCAGTCTGGTCAGTAGAGGATAAACAGAGAGCAGTCAGGCCAGTGGAGGAGAAACAGAGGGCAGTCAAATCAGTAGAGGAGAAACAGAGGGCAGTCAGACCAGTGGAGGAGAAACAGAGGGCAGTCAGGCCAGTGGAGGAGAATCAGAGGGCAGTCAGACCAGTGGAGGAGAAACAGAGGGCAGTCAGACCAGTGGAGGAGAAACAGAGGGCAGTCAAGCCAGTGAGGGAGAGACAGCTAGGACAATCATGAAGGATGAAGGTAGCTGACTGTCAGCCATTAGCCGAGCATCTGCCGTAAAGATTGATGAATCAAGCTGTTTCTCTACCAGTCAGCAGACCTATCCTGCCCACATCCACCAACTGGCACAGTGGATATAGGGCATTAGCCTGACAGATGAGACAAAAAGCATTGACGTGTCTTGTAAGAAAACCCAGACAAAAAAACATCAATAGAGGGAATGAACAGTGTGTGTGAAATTGAGTTACATTTGTGGTGAGAAAATGGATATTTTCACACAGATTCCTTCTTCCCTTGGGCTTAAAGCTGCCTTTTTAGCTATGTCAACCTAGAAAATCTTTCCAAATTCACCCATTGTTAGACACGCAGAAATAAAAAGTTATTGATTTAGGATTTAGGATAAGCACCAAGTGTAAATATACATTGTATTCACTGACGTCACGGTGCGCTCCATTTTGTGTGGGTAATTCTTTTGAATGTTAGCTGGCCATACATAAAAATACCGTTTTCAGCTACCCTAATATAAAGTTGATAAGTTAGATAGTCATTCTTTAGTGTGGTATAATGGGAAAATAAGGATAATCGTTATGTTTTAACCTGTGAAATGGGAAAACATGCCGATCTGGTGCCTACCACTCTCTGTGTAGCCACACAAAATGCATACCAGTAAGTGTAGGCCTATATGATGAAATATGATGAAATTCCCGACCCCCAGGACAAGAAATTTGTGTAGATTCCCTGAACCCATGGGACACTTTTTTCACATTATTATTGCAAATAAAAATTATAAAAAATATAAACCTGACGGACATTCGCCGCCCTGGGGAATCTCCTTGATACTTTGGTAAACTCCACCCCGCCCGGGTGGAGGCATATTTTCTTGGACATCCCCCTACCATTTCCCCTTACCCCCTGAGGTGGGGCTGGGGGTAGAGGGTGCAATTGACAAGAGCATTATATTGAACTATATTTTGAGCTTCTTTCTTGTCTGAAATTTGGATTATTTGAGAGGATTGTTGAAGGCAAATTGTAATGTTCTGACGACTTCGCGCAGATGTGGAGGTACTTATATCTAATGGCCCAATGGAGGTTTCAAATCGGTCGAGACGGA
Organism: Sthenelais limicola; assembly: GCA_942159475.1. Taxonomy (NCBI): domain Eukaryota; kingdom Metazoa; phylum Annelida; class Polychaeta; order Phyllodocida; family Sigalionidae; genus Sthenelais; species Sthenelais limicola. Next base: position 69,182,503 of record OW804098.1, read on the forward strand.
GGGTCAAATCGCACGACACCCCGAAGGGGTGGAGTGAGATTTGACCGGACGTCGAGACCGATTTGAAACCGAAGAGAGGGCTATTAGATATTTATTTTATACTAATCAACAAGATTAACACAATTTTAATAGCATTTTACCTTCATTTCCATCAATCTTTGGCCATGACGGTGATGTTCGATCAAGGTGGAAGTCAATTTACCCGGAAATACTTGATATTACTACGCAGATTGTTCACTACTCTAGGCGTTTCTTTCCACCGATTCATTTAATTCTGACCATCTACGACTGAATAATTCTATAGATAATCATATATTTTCTGGATTTTGAAGCTATTTAGTTATTTTATTCTCATAGGTCTCGCCATATTTCCATTCTTATTCTTCGAAGTGGGGACTACTTTTTCTCTCCCTGGTTACCAAGTCATGATTCGTTCACAAGAAATGTCAAAAAACCATAACTTTCGTCTTTATTTAGACATTAAATAAGCAATACATATCATATTACTCAAATTACTTCTCGACATGGAGAATAAAACTTCCACCGCTGATGTTAGCTCTGGCAAATAGGCCTACACATCTTTCTGTTTGTTGCTGGTCACTTGAACTAGCGAACGTACGGCCGTGCCGGCATTGAAAAAGCGGGTCAAGCAGACGATTTTAATTCTGGCTTCTCATTGGTCAGATCAAGTCATGTGATGCTCGAAAGTAGTTCGGTTGTAATCACATACGTATGTGATACGAGATTTCTAATGGCACCCCCGAATCGCACCTCTGTAATCACATACGTATGTAATAATTCCCCATATGGTATAGCTTGTACAGCAGTTTTAAGCCAATCAAGGTCCATGTAAGGCCTGTTTGGTGGCTGTTGTATTATGCCTATTTATCTGGTTCCCTCCACTGGGGCTGCTTGCTAAACATGTTCCCCCGTTCTACACAGAAAACATGTTTCCCCATTCTACACCCTGTACGCATGTGTGACCATTCCTCCCCTGGGCGTACAGGGCTTCGGTGAAGATGAACAGCTGGGTCATTTCGCCTCAAAATGTACAATTGGCAGCTCAACACATTTAGCAAATTTAGTTGAAAAATAATAAACACTAAGTATATGAGAGTATATTTCGTAATTGGTGGATTCGAAATAGCTATTTGGTTATGCTGATTTGTATTTTGAGCTTCATTTTTGTCTTAAATTTGGGTTATTTGAGAGAATTGGTGATGGTGAATTGTACATTTCCAGGAGATTTGACCCAGCTGATAGTGCTTCTATGCGACTGTATGTACCTCTGGCAATTTATATAATAGATCTCTTGTGTTCCCGAACCGAAAGCCTGCTCATGGGCATACAGTCCCTCATGTCTGGGTAACAGTCGAACCTGAACATCAATTTAAGCTCAAATCCATAAGGTATATGGCAAAATCAATATGTTTGTTCTACCAAAAGTAATAATGAAAAAAAGCCTTCAATTCCATGTTCCAGAAACTCAGAAAGGTGGAAGTTTCTTCAGATTCTAAATAATGGTAGCTGTTGGTACATATATTACCAACTTCTGCTTTGCTAAGGGCATTTACTAAATTAGATTCATATGTAAATACGCTGTGTCCATCATGGATATTCTCCAGCGCTGCCTAAATCACAAAAACAAGGTCTGCATTGGTTTCACTTGTGGAAATATCGTACTTGCCTTCCCTATCTCTAGCCTTCACTTTCCACAAGGTGTCATTTGAGAAGCGAAATATTATAGGCTTACCCTCGAAATGAACCGCTTATATTATACAGGCAGTGTGAAAGCCCTTCTATCAATTCAGGCAACCGGAAGGGAGTTGCCGGAAGTGCAATTCAGTGGAATCATGGGAAGTCTGATTTGACAGTAGCCTTGACCTGGAGACATGGAGGCTATGTCGTCTGATCTAGTGGAATAAAGGATGACTTTTATATTGAGAAGGGTAGGATTGGTTGGAGGGAGAAGGGATGGGTGGGGAGTGGGGTAATATATCATGGTGGTTGTAAATATAGAAGACCAGCTCAATGGATAAAAGTGTAGTTTAAGGGGTTGAACATGCAATACAAAATGATTGGATGTCCTTTATTTGGCAGGGCCTATCAGGAACCAACATGAAACCTGTTTATGTGGATGTTGGATGAATTGTTATAATAAAATGGGATCATTGCTTCGCTATAGAATTGATCAAATAACACTGGCTAAAATAAAGTTGCATAATTTGACCTCACTGGCGTTTTCAAACTTCCTTTGTTAAATCAGTCTTTTCCTCGCATATCTACATGATATTGGCTTAACTGTTGCATACAAAGCATTGTATGATTCCCCATGATATAAAAAAAACCTGTTTCTGTTACAAAATTAGTTCATACCTGTCATTTTGTGATTTACTTAAAACATGATACTCGCATGAAACTGTATGGATTTTCCCACCGAAGCTATGAAAGGCTTTGACTCAACTCGTTATGTTGGGGCCTGTTGTATAAGCCAAAGAAAGGAATTTTCTTTGGTTATTTCTGCACCTGTAGGAAGGGAAAAATCCTATGTGCCATTCCTAGAAGGTAGGATTAATAGCCTATACACAACAATGCATTTTTCTTCCTAGCCACAAAAGTAAGGGGGAAAAGAGCAGGAATCTCCACACACAATTGTCCTTTCTTACAGGGACAATCACTTATAATTGATAGGTTAGTGGAGAAGGTGGTAGCGAACAGGTAGCAAACGTGTTCTCTACCTCGTTTACTACTTGCCTACATACGCATACTGGATTTTGAGATATCATCATATTTGAAAAGATGAGATCAAGCCGATTCCAATGATGATAAACATTAGGATATCCAATTAGTAATTCTATATTTTTATATATGCATGACATTATTTTTCGCAATATTTCCTAATGGTCAGTCACTAAGTTATATTAAAACCTCAGCTATACCCCCCTAACATGAACACATTCTGACCAAGGGTTCTTGAAGAAAACCATTTGTAAAATATCATTTTCTGCGATTTGTGACTGATTTTCCTGTAACACATCACATATGTTTGCAACAAAAATCAAAAGGTTTTGATTTTACGTTGCGATCGACCATAAGATTTAGATTTAGAAAATATTTTATTCAGGTCTACTACATTTCCACACGTACAAGTATGAATTTTCTCAGGACAGCCTGATTTAAAATTAGAAAAAGATTAGATCTTATACATCAACTCTGTTTAGGACAGTGCGAGTTATGATTACAATCTCAAATTAATTAAGTAGTAATATCAAATTTACAAAATAATTAATAAGAAATAAGATAAGCTTTTTGGAAACTAAAAACAGGTATTCCAACTCATATCACCTTGGAAATGATGTGTTTTTTGAGAGGACGGGGTAAGTTAAAAACATACGTTATACAGTGTAACCGACGCCGTGCTCTTACATATTTACCATTAATAATGTTTGCAGTCGTTCGCTGCCATCTGCAAATGTTGGTGCATAGAAGGAAGCAGGGGTGAACATGATAGAACCAAATCGTCACACGTAAAGCACTTATACCATGTGTTCTCATTTGCCATGTTCGCAAGGGCATTTGCCATGGTGTTTGCTTCTGTTTGGACCCTAGTGGAGGACCCCTATTAGCTTATACAACAGCCCCCTGGCTCCTGTGCTATAAAATGCCTTGTGTATTGATGAGGGGGAATGAGTGATATCACAGTCTGGCACGTCAGGTCAGCCTTTTGTGAGTCATGGGTAATACTACTCCAGTGAAGTATTCTTATACTGTTATAGCACCTTTCTCCTTTATCAATATACCACCCACCATATAGCGTGACCTCCTATAGTGGGGAGACATAAAAATGGCTTCATGGTGGCCTGGCTTCCCTTCTCTGACTCACTTAAACTCTGAGTACATTTTCTTCTGTTATTAAGGGTAGTTTCTATAATGTTATGTTCACCCAATATATTCTTCAGTTCAGCAAGTTTTGACATATCACACAAATGCGATTGCCTAATTTTATATACTTCATTTGTTTGCAGCGTTTAGTATTGATGCTATTTGAGAGGATTGATGAAGGCAAATTGTATATCTTCAGGCGACTTCACCTGTATATTAAGTGAACAACTCCATAAGTTAAGAAAAAGTCGCAGACTGTTTTAAAATCCTGACCCATCCAGTAACATATATGTATCGAGGTACATTTGGGCCAACTTTTTATTTGAATCCAAATGTTTGTAATCAATACATTCCCTACAATGATCTTTTCACAATGTGAACCATGGTATTGAAGTACGTTGCTCCTTCACCAACATACCAGCCACCTTATAGCGTGACGTTCTAGTGTAGAGGAATAATAATCCTTTCTTGCTGTATGTTTCTGGTCTGTGACACACTCAACATACGATGACTGCTCTCCTGCTGTTTTAAAGCTGTATTCTCAGCTAACACTGATCACAAACTAAAAACATTTAAAAACTCCTATTTCCTCCTTTTTGTTCCATTCTTTTCCTTTTATCAACTCAAAGTACTTATTCAGTTGTTTCCTCTCATACACAATTGTGCCTAAACAAGAAACTTTGGTCCCCACCAATAAAATACCAATAAAATTTGAAAGCGCATCTGAAATTCAGGAGGCCGGACATAGAGTTGTGTTTAAAGGCAAACGCTACTATCTAGTGGAAAATGAAAATAAATGTCATTTTTCTGAAACTTTAATATTTGATTCTTGAAGTGTTTCTGGTCATAAGGATGGAAAAAAATCATTGGGTCGCCGTGCTCATTTTTGACTTACAGTGCTTCAAAATTTGGCATCTCAAAAGTACCAATGACGACCAAAAGGGGGGCCCATTTTGCAGTACTTCAACTTCATAGTTCATATTTACTATTTATATTTACTCAATTTAAGTAAAATTAACAGTTTTAGAGAGAGTATTATTTGGCCAATAGTTCTATGCCTCTTTTCTATAGGGTGCATTGTTATTTTTATTTTGAAAACAACAAATACATAATGTGAATTTTAAATTAAAAACTCAAAAAAACTCAATATTTTTCACCATTTTTATAAAAACAATATTTTTGCCTCCCCAGTGAAAATAAATGTCATTTTTCTGATTCTTTAGTATGTGATTTTTGAAGCATTTGTGTTCTTAAAACTGAAAAAAAAAAAATGGGTCACCGTGCTAGTTTCTGAATTATGGGGCTTTGAAACATGGCTGACAACCCAAAAATCTGCTGCTTTCAAAGTGTTCTATGTTTCCTAAATATGTCTATTTCAGACAGCTACAATTATTTTTTTAACGTGATGACATACATTTTTTTCCCTATATATGTGTAGAATATTACCTGCACTATATGTGTAGAAAATTCTGGGACGTTCGGAGTATCCATTTTTGTTTTATTCCCCAAACCGGGAAAGGAAAATGCAGCATTTCCCAATAGACTTGCATGCTAGTTGAGTACAACTGAGAGTACCCATAGCTAGCTCTGTTTCCCAAACATGTCTATTTCAGACAGCTATAAAAAAAAATCTAACGTGATGACATATATTTTTTTTCCTTTTTTTCTGTTGTATATAACCTGAACTGTAAGTGTAGAAAATTTTGGGACAGTAGGAGTAGCCATTAATTGTTTGTTTTATTCTATAAAATTTGACAAAATGGGCCGTTTCCTCATAGACTGCAATGCTAAAGGAGTAGTGCGTAAAATGCCCGTAGATTTGGTATATGGTAAAGGGGGGCGGGGCAGTGAATAGTAGCGTTTGCCTTTAAATAGAGGACCGACATTTAGGGGAGCTTTCGACGCCAACCTCTGAGAAACCATCATGCATGGCAGCCCCCATGGAAAAAGTACAAACTATAAGCTTTCGCAGTACAAGAACCTTTGGTGCACGTACCGCATTCGGCATGGCAAACCTTAAAGATTATACTATCATATGTAAATAAAAGTCTATGTATATTATTATATTTGTAAATGTATTATACACAGGGAATGTTCCATAACAAATCCGCATTTAATATGTTTCTTTCTTTAGCTATAGTTTTCCTTGCTGAGCAGCTGGTAAGGAGCTTTAAAGGTAGAAATTAGCTAAGTTTTCTTCCCACAGTTGTACGGAAAGGAAAAATAGCTAAGCAAGAAACGTAGTTAAGTAGGGATTTACTGTGAAACAGGCCCCAGATGCAGTGGATATAATATCATTTAATCAGGGTTATAGTCGTATATTCCTGCAGATGCTCCCCATCACAACAGAGCTATGTGGTGCACATGATTTACAATTGAAGTTGTATTCTCAGTTAAAGCTGCACACATTACGGAAAACAAATACATACACATATTAGGACTTATACAGAGGACTGGATTCATCAATATTCTGCCATTGCTATAATTATGTTTATACAAGAAATATAATCGGTCGAGCAAAAACAGGCGCCAGAGGGCGATAATATGTGAAGTTATCATAGGAAAGGATTCGGGAGGGTCCTTCAAGTATAAATGCGAGTGTTTATGAAGCCCTATAGCAAAAAAAATCCTACACAATCCTCTAAAAGTTTGGTCAAATGACTTATAGATAAGTTGGAAAAGAACTGAGAGAAAAGTAGAAAATCTTTCGTCTTTTACCGATGTTAGCTGAGAAGCTGCACTCTCAGCTTTATTAGGCCCAAAACAAAATAGATGTGTTTCCCATTAACCCACTCCACCTAGAAAAAACCAACCTCACCTAAAGAATTTGAGTTTGCCTAATTTGTTTGTACCAAAAAAGCTAATTAAAGCAGAAAACAATGGAGTCTTCCTAGCCAAAAAAACATAAACGAAACACTTTTCTTGTTTAAAAACTGTTGTTACAAAAGAGACATTTTTTCAGCTCCTGGAAGGTGGTTTCCTAAAGAAAAAGTTCGGTTTGAGCTGAGAACACAGATTCTGATGTCACAATAGATGTTATGAAATTGCAATTATGAAAAGGAAAATCATAATCAGAAGGAACATCCTAGTTCTGTTTATGTGAGTTAAGTTTAATTACCTTTAGCCAGAATCAATCAAAATGAAACTAATCAATTTAAATCATGTTAACCATGGTGGAGATTTGAGATAATTGGCCAGAAACAAAGAATAATTAAAATGTGTATCATATTTAATCCCAATTGACACGTGCTGATCAAGTATTTCCTTACAGCAATTCCTCAGCGATTCCCCTCCTCATGAAATATCTGCAACCCTACCCTTCCTTTCCATTTGAATCTGAATCCAGACTTTACATTTAGCAAAAACAGAGTAACACAGTATTAGTGCCGGAGAAACATAAAATAATAAAAAATAACAATAATAAAAACACAATAATATGCCACCTTAGTAAGATTTAACAACATTAATCAGCACTATAAAAAAAGGCGATAACAGTGCATCAAGGTAGAGCCTAAGGAAAGGATGTAATCTCACTTTTTTTAATGCTGGTGGAACAAATCCATATTCCATGGTTTCATTTTTCAGCCTTGTTGAGTCCACCATAATGAAGCTGGTGATCAATGGGTTGTCCCTGTTAATACCCTGATGTATTATTCACCGGGTGAAGGAGTTAATTATCTCCATAATCAATGTGACGGATTGGCATGTACTCTGGGGAAATACTTTCATGTTTTAAATTATAATTAAAGAGGTTAGGATTTTGAGCTTATGTACACCATATGTATATATGTGAAGAGATAGACCCTTAGTAAGCTGAGGTGAGGAGGTTTTGGACAATATTTCCAAACTATGGTAAAATTTGATGATTACGTAATACTGCACCTAGTTATTGTCGAAATACACTTATACACATTGATTTATATTTGATATAAAGCTATGTATCTAGAGTGACAGACATTTGCATGCATATCTGGTTGACATCGGCATGGTCGCAAACCAGGTAAATAAGGAGAGTGAAGCAGGAATGACCTTGAACCACCTGAAAGGAGGTTTATTTTCACCATAAACATATATCATATATACATAAATAGATGCAGTAAAGAAACAAGTACTAAGTTAAGAAATTATCAAGTTAAGTTTGGTTTATCTATTTAACTTTACAATTAGTGTCAATTTAATTTATATACCTGGCGTTTCCAATGGAAACGATTCTCAGACCGAATTACTTGTGTCCGATGTCAATTTATTAACTTGTTGTCCAGGCGGAGAGCGTGAGGTCATTTGAATTTAGTTAGACATTATTAATGTGCATTCATAGCAGGTTTGAAGGAGGACCCCCCACGACAGATATGAGTAGGCCCTAATTCTCCCAATCGGGCAGCATTTGATTTCAGAAGGCCATTTTTGTTGAATCACTCATGATAAAACTTTAAGCACTAAGATTTTGGTGTTCTGCCAACTTTGGGTATTTAAATGTTCAATATAATACTTATGACAGCTGATGAATACAATATTAAGTATACATAATACATAATTTTATACATAATTTTATTATTGTAAAATAGAGAACTATATACACGTATGGGCCGTTTTTTGAAGCAAGGTTGTGCTGCCACCTAGTGTGATATAAGGTATTTGCCAGTGACGTCATGAGAAGCCGCACGCTGAGAGGCCTGCTAGCCTTTCTCCTTTCATATTACGTCACAAGGTCTATTTTCAATAGGGATGGGGAAGGGTGGTAAGTGGTAGGGTGGTAATGTATTTGTGGTAAGTACACCCATGTAAAATGCACTAAATTACGTCCCACACAATCTTTGCAATATAATTAATCTATTCTTTTCGACATGGGGGTCAGTTTGATTGCAGCAATTGCAGTAGAAACATTAAGCCAGCTCTGGCCGTTTTCTTTCATATTGCAATGCTAAGGATTACTAAAATGCTTTGTCCAGTCTGGACAAATAAAAATCGCTCCCCAGCTTGTAGCATAAATGCTGAGTGAATTTAGCATCTTTATTACATTATCATCTATTAATACAAGTAATAAGTTAGATATCATCATTATTCCAACCCCGCTGATATTTCCTGGGTAAGATCATAAACTGCCTCCCTCTCAGCTCTTCCACCCTTGATATAAGATATTAAATGTGTTGATAAGGGCGTAAAGCAACCAATCTCACTCACTCACTCACTCTCAGCTCTCCCGCCCTTGATATAACCATATTAAATGTGTAGATAAGGGCGTAAAGCAATCAATCTCACTCACTCTCACGTCCCCAGCTAAATTCCTTCAATAAAAGCCATTCTCAAAAGAAACCCTCACCCCTTCCCCTCCCGTCCCCCATTAAGTGTTCCCCAACAGGCTATCAAGAAAGCGTGCGCCGGCAAAACAACCAATCATGTATAGCTTTGCAGTGAAGGCCTATTGTCCGTGTTTTCAGTGAGTTCATTGCCGTGGTACTCTACCACGCGGCCAGTCCCTTGCCGTGTGCTTGTGTACCAAGCGGCAATGTCCGTATTGGGTGCATTCCGGAGGGAGGGAGGGTGGGAGGGTGGGAGAGAGAGAGAGAAAGCGGCGGGAGGGAGGGAGGGATAGCCGCGCGCCTGGGATTACATAAGCCTATGATGTAGCTTGCTGTAAACAAACAACATGGGGACGTGCTTCAGAAATGTACGGACGGATTCGGTAAAGTGTTGGCATAACAGTGCGAAATGTATCACTGATCAGTGAGTTAGATATGGCATGCTCCCCTGATGTCATATCTAAGCTCTAACACCTTACATACAGCTACAAATGTTATCAGATGAAGAATGATTGGCGTATTTAGTAGTGACTCATTTGATCTCAGACCTCTTAAAGAGGTCTGAGATCAAAAATCTCAAGGTACGTGTTGACTGGTCAGGAAGGCGTTAGCAAGTGGCGACAGGGAAAGTTATTGTTTGGGACATGAAATGGGAGGGTCATTGTGATGTTGCGACCGTTGCATGGCGTGTGATGAGGGGGCGTGGTCTAATGAGCGTTGCCTAGCTCCATCACCAATATAACTGGTGGCTCTTCACCTGCACATATCGCCAATGACATACGCTACCCCACTATCTGAGCCACTGGAAGTACTTTTGGAAAAAGTTCACAAATTGGCTTCAAATTGCTCATTATGATTAAGATAAATATAATAAATCAGTTAACTAACTCGTTAGTTTTACTCGGTGGGAATACTGTAAACTCTGGCAGAACTCTGGCAAACTCTGGCAGAAATTACTTGCTTTACACCAAGAGAAACAAGGAAAAAGTCAACTTCAAGTGGGTCGAAGAGCAATATCACAGTATGACTTTCCATGATTGAGTGTAAAACATTTATTTGGTTTAAGCTTCTCACTAACTTGATTAAAAGAAATATTATCTGAAAATAAGGAATTTTATGGATCGTATTACAATAGTTTTGACCCTCTTTAATTCATGATATCATTATGAAAAAAACTCTCAAGTTATTGAAGTTTTACGTGGCAGGATCTCTCTAGCTGGGAAGGTTCTGTGTTTCTGGAGGTAGGAGGGAAACATTTCTCATTTTCTCATATTCTCATTTTATGGCTTTCCTGGAAACAAAACCAATTACCTGGCTCTGCATCAACGGATGCTGCTGAAAGAAATGATTAATCAAACCAGGCTAAATGCTCGATTATGATTCTTGATTTAAAATTGATAATAGAATATCAGATTCGATCAGATAACTAAATCCTGTCCGATTTAACACTGTCTTAAATTCTATTGAAGCATGTCACGACTTCTAAGTTTGTGGAACAATTTTGAAGTGAATCTAAAACATTATATGGTTAAATGGTCATGGCTTTCACATGCTTTTAAACTGCTCTCTGTGTAATAACTAATTTCTCAAACATTGTAGGATCTCCTTATAAAATAAAATGTGAAATAAGAAATATAGTGTGTTGTGCCGACCAATAGTAATATGTAGTGAACTGCAGATTTGGGGGCACAAGTTCGCGAATTTCGGGAAAGAATACACAAATAAAGATAAATTCGTTGGGCTGGTTTATTAACTCCAAAACACAGTTACATAGGCAATGTCACTGGAAGGAGCTTAATTTGAACAACAGAAGAATCTTGGTCCACGGCGCAGCACAAATCTGTAGTGTTAAGCCAAGACTGAATACCCTGGTACTGTCCACAGGAGGGTGTCTGCTGTAGAGATGTCACAATGGTGGAGAGTCGATTGCTGAAATAGCTTAATTAGGAGAACGATATGAATTTTGTCCCCTTCAAACCCTCCTTTTGCTTCTCAGGATTCCCTGAGAGCAATTGTCTCGTAGCCAAAAGTGCCAATCACTGTTATCAGATCAATCTGATAGCTGTGTGTGAGGAGGTGTGTGAGGTTAGATATGACATCATGCGAGTCTGCCATATCTAATTCACTCAATCAGTCATACATTTCGTCAACGTTAGTACAAGTGAGTTTGATTGACAGATTTTCTATTCCCACCTGATTGGGGGGGGGGGGAATTACAGACCTAACCTGCTTTATTGCAAGTGTCGATCAAAGTGAATGAGAGCCCTTGCTCATACATCCTAGGCCACTCTTCACCCCTCCCAGAGAACTAGACCCCCGCCCCTCTCCATCCCCTCTTCCTCATGCTCCCCCTCCCCACTTTCTCTCCCTCCCCTCTCTCCCTTCCCCTACAACCTCTCCCTCCTCTCTTCCCCTCCCGTCTTCTTTCCCTCCCCGTCCCCCTTTCCTATTCCTACACCCTCTTCTTCACTCTCCCTCTTCTCTGCATGTAGGACGGTTACCCTCTCTCCCCAAACTTCCCCCTCTCCCTCTTTTCCCTCCCCCTCTTCTCTGTCTTTCATACCGGTACCTGTTTTTCTCTCTCAACCCCATCTCCAATTTCCCCCCCCTCTCCCTCCACTCTTCCTCATGCTCCCCCTCCCTGCTTTCTCTCCCCCTCTCTCCCTTCCCCTACATCCTCTCCCTCCTCTCTTCCCCCCTCTTCTTTCCCTCCCCCTCCCCCTTGAAGTTTCCTATTCCTACACCCTCTTCTTCACTCTTCCACTCCTCTTGCATGTAGTTAGGTCCCACTGGACGTAGGTTGTGGGAAATGATGTAGTATCTCACAGGGGCTTTCCCAGGCTATAAATAGAGTGTAGAAATCACAATTTAAAAAAGGCTTCAAAATCCCATTATCAGCCCAGATACCTTCACAAACCACATATAAACCTCCAGAGAGGGTGGACAGAACTCTACAGATGAATAAGATAAGACAAATTCCGAGAACATGTGAGACAAAGAAAGCCCTCTTTTCCTTATATGGATTTCTACCTCTTTTCGTAGAAATCGCGCTTCCCGTATATTATATGGATGATGGTATGGTAATTAATTAAAGTATTTTACATTTGTTTGATTTTTGATTTTTATATCTACTCTTGTTGACTAAGCTAACCTAAACAATTTTCTACCGTCTTTCACTTCTGACTTACTACTACACTAATACAAATGAACTCACCCTAGTGTTTTCTTAATCTGATTTTAATAATTAACTTTTTTCGGAAGATTTCATTCCACCGAGTGGTGGCTATTTCACACCTCTCGCTGGCTGGAGATTTTAGATGGAAATTAGACCCGCTTAAAATGAATGAAAGGTTGGATATAGGAAAATCGATGAGGTCCCATCGACTAAGATTAATATCACCCAGGTGTAGCAAAGACCTCTTTTATCGCTCAAACCAATATAAATTCTGATAGACAGTTCTGCACTAAAGTTAATTCAACTCTCAACTCACGATAACAATGGAAGCGTGCAGTTAGTTTGTGAAACTCTTAAACTTGGAAGTAATCAGATTTTCTGTCAATAAAAACTTATAGAATGAAAGTTTATACTTCCCAATTTATACTTCCCAATAATATCTATCCCTAAGTATGAGAAAATCTATGTGGTGTAATATCATATGCGTCAGGTTCTCAGAAAATGCACAGTCGGCACCTCTACACATCCAGTCAATTCTGCTAAATAAGGGTGGAAATGATAAATACTTATTATATATCCGAGTATATTATGTTGATTCAAAAGGTATGTTTGCTAATATGTTGATCTGTATTTTCAGCTTATTTTTGGTCTTAAACTTTTGAGAGGGTTGGTGAAGGGACATTGTACAAGATCTGGCGACTTCGCCCTTTTGCATCCTTGGGGAATCAGGCTGTTCTCTCCTTCGAAATTAATGAATAATTATCTATGGATAGGGAATAGCTTTCAAATTTTATGCCAGCTAAATCATGAATTTATTTTTTTCTTTACTGTATCTTACACAAGAGGAGAAATGAAACTTCCCCCTTAGACACCATGGAAATAAAAACTATGGAACTATCAGGACATGTTATATGGGCGATATCTATATGCACACTCTATTCTGATTCCTTTTATTGACCTGAGAGAATGATATATAATCTTCCTGTCCCATTTCTCTGCCACTGCTCAGTCTTATCATAGAATTGGACTATTAAAGACATTTTATTGGGACATTATGGCTGGTTGCCGATATACTACTTCAAGATATGAGAGTTGTAAAAGACAACGGTAGGTGTCTGTAAGGACAGCAACGTATAGGGGACGATGTAGAAGTCACTTTCAGAGGAATATGGGGATGAAGGGTCCATCTTTTTACCCTAGATTATCTTACCCTAGATAATTCCCAAATTTCAAGAAAGAGGATAGACTTAACCAAGTCCCTCTGTTTCATTGGACCATGGCCTGTCTAGACTATCGCCAAAGCCATCAGCCTCTATGAATGGACAGACATCAGACTGGGACCTGCCTAGGCTAGCAACAAGTCCCTCAGCCTATCTCAATGGACACATGAGGCTGGGGCCTGTTTAGACTAGTGCCAAGTCCCTCAGCCTATCTCAATGGACACACATCAGGCTGGGGCCTGTTTAGACTAGTGCCAAGTCCCTCAGCCTATCTCAATGGACACACATCAGGCTGGGACCTATTTAGACTAGTGCCAAGTCCCTCAGCCTATCTCAATGGACACATGAGGCTGGGGCCTGTTTTTAGACTAGTGCCAAGTCCCTCAGCCTATCTCAATGGACACACCTCAGGCTGGGGCCTGTCTAGACAAGTGCCAGGTCCCTCAGCCTATCTCAATGAACACACATCAGGCTGGGGCCTGTTTAGACTAGTGCCAAGTCCCTCAGCCTATCTCAATGGACACACATCAGGCTGGGACCTTTGTTTTTTATTCTGATTCCTGATGAAGTATCTAAAAGCTAAAAGAAAAACAAATTTGATTTCTTTTCGTACATGTACTATAGAACATTATTTAGTTCTTCCGCGTTGTTACAAATGAACACAAAGATCAAATCCTTTAGTATTAACTTTAAGTCTCAAACACAGTTCATTAAGTCCCAAATGGTATCCTTTTCAAACTTTCTCCTCCACCCTAGACTGGCTATTTGTATGGCTGTCTTTGGAATTGGAAATCATATGCACGTTAAAGGTAATGTATAAATGCAACTTCAACCCACTCCCAGCAACTCAGCCCCCCCCCCCCCCCCAGCGTTCCTCCCCTGCCCAATAACTTAAACCTCTGAGGGCATAGTAATACTTTGCTTACAAGCTGGTCCAGTCGGGTCACTGTTACCACGTTATTTGTAAATTTAACACTGGGCTGGCCTCTCTGGCACAGAAGCCCTTTATTCCGGCCGGAATGAATAGGATAAATACTTCAATCCATACATCTCTTATCTCAATTTGCCCTGCTTCCCCCTCTGCATAGTAGAAACCAAGTTCTGTATTTGATAGGTAAAAATGTATTCTGCTGATGGATGAATCATTTTATCAACCAGTGTAATGGTGTAACATGAGCGATGCTTATATATATATCGGGGTGGGTCTGCTTTCTTGTATTGTTCTTTTGTGGACCGCTTGTTGTTGACCGTTTGTTTAACAACTTATGGTGTTGGGATATGTTTTAAAGCTGCATTCTCAGCTATGACGACAACACAAATCTTAGAAGAGTTTGAAGTCGAATCGACTGAGAGAAAAAGGTTGGCGGTTAGTGATAATAAGTAAAGCCACTGCAGGTAATGATTTTGGCGGATCTCCGATATATAAATGTGAATGCCCCATAGCAAAACCAACGGGACAAAATCCTTTTTCTGGTCAAATAATATTTAAATGGAAAAGAATGGAATAAAAAGGAGAAAATCTCTAGTTTTTGTCCGATGTTTACTGAGAATGCAGCTTTAATATAAACTTTGGTCTAACTAAATATATATTATCATTCTGTTATTTACACCAGGAAAAAGAGAAAGTATGATTTCTTCAAAAGACTTCTGCAGCTTGACCTGATCTGAGTATGTAACACGTACTGTGATTGGCTGAACATCAGTTTGTCTAGGGTCAGATCGTCAGAAAGTGTACAATCGGCAGCTGTACACATTTAGTAAATTAGGCTGGAAAATGATAAATACTAGGTATATCTGAATATAAATATGAATATGTTACTCGAGACATATAAATCAGACTAATGCCTTTTACAAATTTCTAGAGGCTTATAAAAAAGCAGAGCTTTCTAGCATGGCTACAGCTAGATTGGATTCTATGAAGCAATGAAGATGTCCCTAGCTCGATATAGCATGGTAGTGGGTTTCTTACATTTTAATTTGATATCATTAGCATTTTATATTTACATTAGCATTGATATTTCAATATTCCTCTATGCTAGCAGCATATAATAAATAGTGAATGGAACTCGGTACTTGTGATTGCACAATAAATATTATGACAAAATAAATATTATTATAAAAAAATATTACTAGCACCACATTCCATTCAGTCTGTTTATTGAACAGATGTAATATCTACAATAAATTATGTAACATAATAAGATGTGCGTTAGAAACATTCTTGGGAGAAAATTTCCCCGTTCTTAGAACTGTTTAATAAGAAGGTGACAAGTAAAAAGAGTTAATTCAAATGATGGTCTGTGCTTGTTTTTGAACTAAAAGAAAATCCAATTATATTGGAAGATGTTTTGTATAATGAAAGTTGTAAAGGCCAAAGGCCTGTTCTTGCATTGTTGCTAATTATGTTTGAGGAAGTTAAGCACTGGAGAAAGTTATTGGCGAAAGTTTAATGGACAAGGAAATATTTCTTCTTTCCAAACAACACCAATTTCATGTTCTATTTTAAATAGTAAACTCAGCATTTATTTTACATGGATCCATATAACATAGATATGCAGGTATAAATAGATCGAGGGAGGTCATCTGACCAAGCTGGACACTAGTTATCGGGTCGCATGCAAAAAGCCCACCAAGTTCAAGCAGTCGCTAGCCACAAGCAGAACAAGAACCATGGCAAAAACAAATTTTTAAAGGTGGGAAATGACTGCACAATTTCACCACCAGTTTCTGGACATAGACAATTTCATCACCAATTGCTGGACAGAAAATGTCCCCACCCATGTCTCGAAAATGTTAGGTCGATTTTTTGAAGAGGGAAATTGGCTGGACATTTTCTCGACCAGTGAAATTTCACCCCCAGTTGCTGGTCATAGATAATTTCACCACGGTCCTGCGCTCGCGCTAGCCATTTGCCACATCGCCAATGATGAAAGGAAAATCAGTCTGGCGCAAGAAATTTCATTGTGAATATTTGGGTTTAGCCACAGTGGCGAAAACAAAATATCTAATTAAACAATATTTTCAATGATTTCATTGGTTTCATGTGGTTTCTGTCTTACGACCAATACCATGTGACTGATTAGGGCTCACAAGAAAACAAAATCCGAAGAGTATACATAAAAATTCTCTATCTTATTGGTACTTGGTTGTATATCTTTTCAATGATGGTGGATGCAGTAAACAGTAAATATCTTCGTTGATTTCGGAGCTAGGATTTGAGGTGTAGGTGGAGGTGGAATGAGGCAATATAATTATGCATATAAAATATGTACTGTAAAATGTAATTAAAGATGAAACGTTCTACGAGTTTTAATTAATTATTCTCCATTGAAGTTGGTGGTTGAATATATTTTCAGTAATGTCTACGTTGACACAAGTAGGGGAGATATGGGGCAATATGCAGATCAAATAGACAGTTTGCACAATATAATATAAGTTGAAATTCAACTACACATATTAATTCCAATTTATAAAATACAACATTCAGATAAGAAATAATGCTTTTTAAAATCAAGTCACATACATATCATTATAATGTGTATGTAATTTAATCATAATTGTGCAAATTAATTTGGGCAAGTGAAAATAATGTTGGGCAAGTAAATCTTGGCTGCTACTTGCCCATTAGGCAAGTTTAGTTGGTCGATTTTTTAGCCCTGACTGATGAGTAGTCCTGTTTCTAGACTAGTAAGAAATCCTTTATTTCCGTAATTTATATTACATATCATGTGACCTTAGAGTCATTGCGCATGCGCGCTCATTAACCTAATTATCCAATCAACCTCTATATTCATAAGTTAACCACAGGAGGTCGCTGACCTTGGCCAATGAGGGCCATTGGCCAATGGTATTGATTGTCACGTGATTGCTGACCAATCTGGGATATACATACCATGTGTGTTATATGGGTGTGTCAGTGTTGTATGGGTGTGTCAGTCATGTGTTGTTACACATGACTGAACACATGTGAGCATGGCTCCCCGTGTGGTTAGGTTACATAACTACATACCTTACATTGAACATGAGATATTAATATTAAACAGATGTATTTATGATATATGATATGATTACGTGTGATTACCTAATCTTACATAATAATGAAGATGAGCTATTTATAGTCGTGACACTGATATGAAATCTGAATGTAAACCCTGCTATTAAAATATACCATTGACCTTATTGAATTATGTTTGCTGTCAAAGCCTGGACAAATTCAATTTTGACCAAACCTTCAAGTACTGGGTAAATGCTTAAGATAGACTGGATTACGAGTATATCATGAAGGCCTCTTCTATCATCTATATCATGCTTTAAAACGATCGACATTATTAAGTTGTTTTTTTATGAAAATAAATAAACTTTATTTTAATATTAAAATAAAGTAGAAATTAAGAAAGAACAGCTTGCTTCTCTTGTTTATTTATTTTCATCGATATTACTGGGTAGATGAGGAAGATGGAAGGAAAAGTAATTCTGTGACACATCACAATAGTCGAATATTCTTCTACAGAGCTGGAAATGAATTAATTTTCTTTTCTATTCTTTCTCCAGGTGATTTCACGAGCCATATATGGATACCATCATCAATGAGAGAGCAATAGTCACCATTACAGTCTGACAGCGGATTAATACCAGCGCCATCTTGGATTTCCATGGAATCATGGGATATATATGGATGATATTAGCAGCTACAAAAATCATGTAAGTGATATTTCTTTTAAATTGATATTTTGGTGCCATGCACTGAATATTATATAACCTAGAGTCGGATCCTGACTGGTAAGCATACACAGCCCTCATGCTACATGACATGAGCATATTTAACGATTTTGGAAATATGATGATAATAAATGGTTCTTTTTTTTTTTCGACAAAATTTTTATTCAGACGGTATTTTCATTTCCACCAAAACAATCTCGTTGCTAACAACGGTTTTCCGCATGCCCTGATCTTAGTTGCTCTTAGGGATTGCCGATTTTTTAGGTGGGTGGGAAGTGATTTTAAATACAATTGTAGTAGGTATTCCCTTTACGTATTATATAATTTGAATAGACTCGGCTTTCATACTTCTTCTATATTATAATAGGGCGACCTTCTTATTAATATACTCTCAGAAATATGTACAATAATGATGATGGGAAATTAATCTTAATTAATAATTAATACATACAAATAGTCTGTATCTACCACAGTGACAGATATTCCCCTTCCCTTGGGTAGTTTTGATATTTGTTTCAGCTATTATGAACTGAATGTATTCTGTGTCGCTACGGAGTTGGTATAGAATTACATTGTATATAAAAAGTGAAAAAGGGATTATGTTTTCAAAAACATTGTTGCTAGATTACTGGGTCTTGAATAATCATTCAACATAATGCTTTCTATATTACACCTATTCAATTTTAATCAGAGTTTGATTTATCAATCACAAGCGAACTTTCCCACAAATTAATATTGCGAGGGACTATAAACTGATTGTATGTATGCACTATTTTAATTTGAATTTTCATGTATAAAGACATTTCCTGATAATCTTAATGTAGAACTGCGTTTTTATTCAATTGTGCCACAGTTGTGGCACTGTCGCTGACAAACCATTAGTCCAAATAATAAACTCTAACTATAAAGCGTGATAGCTGAGAGAAAAATGTTTACAGGTGCGTTCTCAACTGGTACTAAAGGTAGAGTGTGGACGTACGGGTGCCCTGTTCTTTGGGGTTCACCCGTCTACCTGAGTATGGTAAATAGTGGTGTAAGGTGAGAACAACAGGCCCCTTCGGCCTTAGCTATAATCTTCTATGAGCTTACCATAGGAGGATAATAAAATATAAACATTATGTGTGAGTTTAAGTTAGGATTAAACCTATGGCTAAAACTAGCTAATGTTTTTATTTTCACAAGTTGACTATTATATCTTAGTGGTTTCCTTAGCTCCAATAACACCCTTAACTACAATAAAAAAAAACAGTCCTACAGTCAACTGGGGCTAATTGGACAGAAGACCCGCATTCTAGTCAGGTCTTGGTCAAAGGTGGGGCAGGGCTAAGGTAGAGAAAGGTTAAGTATGATCAAATAATTTGATACAAGCCACCAATAGGCATCATCATCATATCTTATTGCGCCAAAGCAATATCCACTCTGATGCGATGTCATTTGCTTCTCTGTCTTGACCCATGAATGAGACCAGGTGCCCTTTGCATAAGAAATTCGTACTAAAGATTTTCCTTCATAGTACTTTCCTTTGCTTAGCAGCCGGTAAGGAACTTTTAGGGAAGGAATTTGCTTACAAATTGAACATTTAAAAGGACTTTTTATCATGTAGAGTGAGAACAGAGTGTAGGAGGTCAGGCTCTGTCACAGGTGGGATTCGGGGACAGTTATTTAGGTCAATATCTTGGTCTTTCACACCACATGGATATTTCCCATGGTCGCTGAATCCCCATTTGACCTTTGTTTATCCTGTTGATCCCACTCTAGCTCTATTAGTGTGTACCATTCTTTCCATTTACTTTGGCAGTACTATTCAGTCTAGGGACCCCCTCCAACACTTAAACATTTAGTCATAAGTATATCTCACTCTAGATATTTTGTTTTATATCAAATGCTTATAAAACACCAGATAAAACCAGGAGATCTGGTGAATTGATGAATATTTCTCATGTTGATGCAAAGACGATGCAGCTACCAATAATCCTCTTTATCGACGTGCATCGAGCTGGCAATAACATCGTTTTGTATTTTGCACAACAGTTTTATTTCCATTACACATGGTACATATCATAATATCGTGATGATTAATAGATTTGTGATACAGACTTCAAACTTATTAGAACAGTCACATGAGAAAAATACACAGGCTGACCCACAATGAGGACAATTGACATTGACACTTACAAACAAATTGTTGTTAATAGACTGATTAATTTCATCAATAGCACCTAACCATAAGATGGAAGATCTTATTTTTTGTGGTAACTGTACATCAAGTTTTTTCAGATGTTTCATTAAACAGATTACATTAATTTACAGCAGTCAATTAAATAATATTATTCCTTCCTCGATAACTGAACAAAACATGAATATTAATTCTCCTTTTTTTCAAATCGACTTCATTCATTTAACCTGCCCTCCCGGCCTCTACAATGCCAAACCAACTTTTATTTCAGTTTCATCCTTTGTGTTATAAGCTGTAGGTTTCACCATATACTCACATAATGAATATAAACATATAAATCGCTTCACATCTTTTCTTATCTGGGAGCAAAGGTATACCTCCTGATTTAAATTATTGCAATAAGATCAAACTTTAAACTAGAACGAGAACTTTATATACTTTCTTTTTAAGGACACTGTAGATATTAATTACTAGATCAAATGATCCTTATTAACCAATCCCTATGCGGGATCTGGCTTCCCATGTGTCATTACAGAATAAGGATTCACTGTACTCCTACTTTTGCATCGTCACCATTTTGTCAACAGTGGCCGGACCGCTTTATGTATACGGTATCTGCTTCCTTGGAAACACCACCCCGACCTCTATTCCCCTGGCCTTGGATAGAATAGGGCACAGTTTCTTAATTTGGATCTTTGTAACAGTGGTAATCCTTTGAAAAACAATGAAGTTTAAAATATATATAAGTTTAAGATTTGTTCTCCTCTCTGATTTGGTTTCTTGGTACAGTAGAAGAAGTTAGAAATAACTGTGTCTGCCATTTCCACTATATCAACCAATATTGATGAATGTTGCTTTGACATTTCCAGTGAGATTGGACAGAAGATCCATTGTCACTGCCCCATACAAACAATCAACAGAGTGATATTACCTTCTCCACATCATTAATCAACTCCTTTCAATTACCTCAGTTTGTGGGAAATAATATCCAGAGAGATTGGATTGGCTGACCTTTCTAACAGCTATAATAGTAGGAACTTTCGTAAACCCCCACTGTTAAGATGGAAAGTTTAGTTGAGATGCTCCATTATCATTTTAAATATATGTACGATGGAAAACTGTGCACTTCCCTGGGGGGGGGGGGTAGATATCATTAGTTCAGTTGTCACAAAACCTCTTTTGATATTGTTTTAACTTAATCATATAGTATTCTGTCAGCCTTCACCATACGTCCTGGTCGGCAGTCATTTATTGTCACACTACTTTGCACTCAGACCTATAAAACCCCTGATCTAGTAAAATTGAACTTTTCTTATAGAAATATGTAATAATATACTACCATGTCTGAATTGATAAGATATAATGTAAGTGTGATTTAAAGCTGTATTCTCGGTTAACATCGATCTGACATTAAAGATGTTCTACTTTTTGTTCCATACCTACCCATCTGAAAGTCATTTTACAAACGTTTTTTAGGATTATATCCTGTTGTTCTTGCTGCAAAGCTTCAGAATGGTCCACATTAATACTTCGGTGGCCCGCCGAAATCCTTTGCTGCAGTAGGTTCCCTTATTAGCTATAGGGTTGGATAGGTATAGAACAGGTGTTATGTATGCACAGGTCGCCTTTTAGACCTTGACATTTGATGCAAGCATAAGTAGACTTGTCTTATATCTATAATTTTCCTTAGCTTAACTATGACCTCGTCTGTCTTTTCAGTGAAGAATACATTCATGTTCGGAACTCGGAAAAGAACCCCATTCATTTGTCTTTGTGTACAACCAATTTCAGTCTTGATGATTCATTGTATGTTAATTAAGCTGACCTTCGGATAGGTTGGCCTTCAATCTAAGTTCTTTCATGAGCGATCGTTTGAGAGCAGTTGTTTTTTGTTTGAATGTTGCCCCGTGGTGCAGGGTGCTGGTATTCCAAAAAAGGTCTATCATATATTTATGAGGTTCTCCCAAGTCAATGTACAGAAACGACCAAGCCATTATGTATGCATTTAGCTTAAAGGACATTTCTTTATTTAAGTGTCAGTGCAAAGAAGTATATTGTTGTTAACAAGAAGTCTAAGAAGCACTTCATAGGTCACCCGGGGGCCCTCGTCTCTCTGTACTCTGCTGCTCCTTGCAAGAAACCTGCAAGAAATGAACATTTGTGATGTGTCGCAGAAAAATGAGTCATAAGTCGAAAAAAGATTTTGAGATACCATCATATTTGAAGAGATGAGATTAAGTGGATTCCAAGTGGATTTAAGTAAATCTAAAAAGTAATTTCATATATAAATGTATTGTTTGATTTATTGATCTTTTTTTAGTATACTCCTTAAAAAGGCAACGATATATTTTATTTTTTTATTACAATTTCAGGCCAAAGTATACTGTCTTAAAATTTGTTACATGTATTTATATGACCCAGAGTGCTAGATACCCCAACAATGAAAAGACAACGTTTTATTAAATATACTGTCATGAAATTTGCTACATGTATTTATAATTACGTCTCAGAGTACTAGATACCCCATAAATGACAAGATTCCAACAATGAGTACCTCTCCCGCTCTCGCTCTCGCTCTGAATGGATTAACTGTCAGAAGTGACAAATCTTCGAGACATTGTCGTCTGCTTAAAAATAACATGAAGTATTTCTAAAAACTGAAGTGCTAGTTATAATAATTTACTAATAACAACTTACCTTCTTTTTTTTACAAATGAGGCAGAAAGAGTATAAATCCTTAACACGTACATTCATATGTCTTTATACAAACCTTAAGTTGTTTATTATTTTTTTAAGTTTTTGCCATAAAAGCCTTATCCTTGCATGTAACTATGTATGTAGATACATGTACATTTGAGTTCGATGTTGGAAATATACATGATAATTAATGATAAATAATAATAATGTGAACTAGTCAATGGCGGCGATCATGACTAGACGTAGCTTGTAGAGCAGGAACGCAAACTCGACTTTTTATGAGTACAACTCACGCTTTTACCTCCAAAAAACCAGTAGGACTTACCTTTTGGTCTCAAGACAAGTGTGGACTATTCGATCCCTCATCTCATGTGTGATTTACTTAATCCTAGTCACGAACAATTATTTTCCCGAAACGTGTGAGCGATAATGGAGTACCCAAGGTTCATGTTTCGCGCCACCCTCAGTGTTATTGTTATGACCCAACATGGCCGAAGGCAAGCGTAAAGCCGACGGAGTGACCGGTTTCTCTCCAGATCTTAAGAAAATCACTTCCACAGGTATTTCCACTTCGAACTCTGATCCAAAGTCACAATCTCTCATAATGGCTGAGAGTGAGGGGAATGGAGTTGCTATTGCTCCTGAACTCCCACCAGTTGAAAGCTCTGAAATGTTGTTGAAATCAATGAAGGCAGATTTGCTCGATCTCATAGAAGGCCACAATGAGACCACCGACCTTGCAGAAGGCACCCATCAACTGGTCAACGAACTAGCCACTTCTCACAAGGATGAAATAATTGACAGAGGAGTCCTCCAAGACAAAACCAAACTCATGGAGAGACGTCTCTTTGAACTTGAATCAGTAGTAGGAAACCTCCGTCACGAGCTGCAAGTACAAAGGGACATAAATAATGATTTTGATACCCGCCTCCGCCAAAAATCCGTCATCTTCAGTGGTATAAAGGATGTACGTAATGAAAGGTTAGAGACAACTTGTGCAAACATCATAGCCATGGTGATCAAAGGGTTCAATGAACACTACCTGGATGAAGTTTACAGAATCGTGAGTAAATATGAGGGCAAACACAAGCGTCCTGACCCAATTGTAGTAGTTTTTAACACAATGGCAGACAAAAAAACCTTCATGAAATGCAAAGGTACTCTCTTCAACAAAACAGTCTACCCACCCAATGCCTTCCCCTCGATTAAGTATTGGAACTTCGAGGACGATGTGAACCCCGACGTTCGCAGGAATCGCAGCATGATGAGGCTCATAGTGAAGAAGGCTCAGGAATGCTCCATAGACGACGGTGCAAAACTGAAAGGAGACAAGATACAGGTTAAAGGGACTACCTATGGTGTTTCTGACTTGGATACCTTGCCAGAAAAACTCAGGCCTGAATCTCTGAAAGTACAAAAGATCGGAGGAGTCATAGCGTATCAGGGCCCCCATGCATGGCCAGGGAATATGTTTCATTGTAAAATCATGGTAAAAAAGGTACGGTTCACCTCAGTAGAACATAGTTTTGTATACTTGAAAGCCATGAAAAACGGTAAATACAAGACTGGAAAACGTATAGCCGACATGCAAAATCCCTTTGACTTAAAGGAACTCAGCAAAAAAATCCCGACTGACGAGGAATGGATGAAAAAAGAAGAAGCGTATCTCAAGGCTATTATGAAGGCTAAGTTTACTCAAAACCGAGATCTCAGACTGCTACTTCTATCGACAGGGGACATCGAACTAGTAGAGGCCACTGCAGACCTTAAGTGGGGCTGTGGTACCTTCCTAGGATCGGTCAAACTCAAGACTCGCACATGGCAAGGTGAAAACCGCCAAGGTAAACTGCTCATGGCAATACGGGATGAGTTAAAAGAGACATACAAAGATGACTTCAAAGAGTGTACACCTACCTCTCCACCTCCTCGCCCATGTCAACAAGCAGATCTCAGTCCTAAGTCACTAAATCACCAACCCCGCTACTTCCACCGATCTCCTTCAAAGGAAGAAGCAGCAGTAGCTCGTATGGGCGGTGACCACGCCCCCCTCCTAGACACATCGATTGGCAGCGATGACGAATCGGACGAAGACATGGAAATTGGTAACGTCTCGTCTTCCAAAACTGTGGTTGAAGCAGCCACCTTCCAAACGCATACTGGTACAGATGGTAAAGACGCGTTTGGTCTTGACTCGGCCACACCCCTCAACTCAAGTACACCTGGTCCACCTAAAAACAGACCCAAAATCAGACGTATAAGCAGGGCTAATCTAGCTTCAGCTGATCTCTCCCTAAACACATCTAGGAGAGAATGGCAAGACGCGAAGAAGAAAAAATAACATTGCGTATAGACTGACTGCCTCGTGCATGGGTACAAAATAGCTACGCCGCCCGCTAAACTTACTTAACGCGCTGACAATCGATAAAGGTATCTTTAACTTCTCAAAATCAATGCAAAATGATCCTTATGATACGGTTGAAGTAAATGTATACTTGTTATCAAATGAATCGCTTTTTAAATGATCTACTGTTAACTAAAAGTTACTCACCTCGCTCCAATGGTCGCCATGTGCGCCACTACGATCAGCTGTTATTATATAGGTCACGTCCTCAGTGCAAAAAGGGCAGGGTATATGTTCCACGAGGTAAAAATCTTGACACCAGTCAGCGGCAGTAAATGTTGTCGTAACTTATTTATTATTATATAAGTACAAACTTCTCTGCCTAATTATTTCGTGTGGTTGTTTGGCACAATGTAATGTTGCTAATTAAAATTTCGCTACAACGAATGACAACGTATAGATGTAATGGGGTATTTGTATCCAATGCTCGTGCCACGCTCATTCACTGCGGAGTATAAAAGCAAGATGGCGATTGCCGGCTAGGAATTTACCATTTTTTATCATCGTGCAGGTTATGTTTGCTGAATTACAAATGTGTCTATACAACAAGCCCCGCCAAATCACTCTGGTATGTTGTCTCTTGTATTATTGAATTGTTATACCTATTTTTATGTGAAATTGTACTTCTGTTATGTTGTAATTGTCTAACATGTCGAGTCGTTCCCAATCGTCAGTTCGAATGATGGTGCCGTCGCAAATCCTAGAAAAGGATAATCCTGACCTCATTTTATACATGCCGAATATTGTTCTTTTTAATACCCGCTGTAGAAAAATGATTGTGCTTCTTGAACCTAGTGTATTTACACTCATTGATAGAGCTTGCCGTGTATCTGAAAGATTTGTTTGTCTAATGAAAAGAGATGGCATCGGTTAGTCCGCAAGCCCTCAAGGCTCACAAGGGCCTAATTATAGCATCACTGAATGTAAGGTCACTCAGGAAGAAGGTATTGGAAGTCTATGATACATTGTTGTCAGGGAATTTGAAAATACTAGCCTTGCAAGAAAGTTGGTTAAACAGCTCAGACACTGACTCTCATCTAGTCTACAACGATAACTTTAGACTATATAGAAAAGATCGGTCAACAATTGTAAATGGATTGTTAAAATCAGGTGGCGGGTTATGAGTCTGATCCGTGGATATTGGATGACCTAAATGTATGTGATTCTGATATAGAACTACAAATTATAAAGGTAAAACCAGGTAAGAGAAAAAGTCTATTCTTGTTCAACGTGTACCGCCCCCCGTCAGGGAACAGAAAAACATTTCTCGATAAACTGTTTGAGACAGTCAAAACCGTAAAGGGAAGGTATAAAGGCCACCCCATCGTAATTTGTGGGGATGTAAATTTAAATCTACTTGACAGACGCAATGATAGTGTCAAAGAACTGGCACACATGTCAGGTGAACTCTCCCTAACCCAATACATAACCACTCCGACCAGACACAGTCAGAATAGTGCCAGCCTACTGGATATAATGATGACTGATCATGATCATGTGAATGTATCTGGGACTGTCAATACAAACATGTCTGACCATTCAGCTGTATTCTTGGTAATGAAAAAAACTGCCAAACCCCTGAAGAAAACTTGTAAATATGTTCGCAGGTTTGATAGAGTTAACATGCAAGATCTGAGTGATTACATAGACAGAGTTACAAATGATGATAATTTCTTTATACCCGATAACAACTCTCCTGAGATTTCATGGGCTAACATGAAGACATACCTGACTAATTATTTAGATATCGTATGTCCCTTGGAAGAAATAAAAGTAGTAACCAGAGGTGACATGTTACTAAGTCCCGAAGTGATCTCTGATATCAGAGAGAGAGACCGGCTATTTAAAATTGCTAAGAGAACTAACTCTAATACAGACTGGCTTGCTGCTCGAGCAGCTAGAAAAGCTGTTTCGAAAGATATCAGAAGAACAAAAAAAGAAAAAATAACTACCGCACTTAATGCATGTGCGAATGATAGTAAAAAGTTTTGGCGCAACATTAGTCATCTTCTTGGTAAAGTTAACAAAAGTCTGCCGGAAAGCTTCGTGCATGAAGGTAACTTATTAAAGGGCCTCGAAGCAAGTAACCAACTGAATGAGGTTTTTAGAAAAATGGGAGATGTAAATGAGGAGCCAAATGGCAGTTTCATTCCATATCTAGACGACAATATAAATATTGTTGCAGGTACTAAACTCAATATAACTGAATTGGAGGTCACGAAGTTTATCACGACTATTGACACTAACAAACACTGTGGCTATGATTGGGCTAATACCAAGATCCTAAAATTATATTTCACAAAATTAGCAAGAGTTTTTACTAAAATCTTGAAAAATTGTCTAAATTTTTGTGTTATACCTACTGATTGGAAACAGTTTAATGTTACCGCAATTCCAAAAAGTGGGAATTTACGACTATTTGGTAACCTACGCCCCATAGCCTTAGTACCACTCCCGTCAAAGATCCTAGAAAACTTTATGTGTCTAGCATTACGGTCTCATATGGATATAAATGGTCTGTTTACCCACTGCCAAGGTGGCTTTAGACCAGGGTACTCTACTAACAGGTCTCTTTTGAATTTTATTGAACCAGTGCTTAAGGGCATTGATGTCGGTAATTTATCTCTTGCTACATATTACGATGTAGCCAAGGCCTTCAATAGAATAGACCACAATATCCTCATTCATAAACTTCAACATTACAGTATAAATCCACAGTTGGTTAGACTAATTAAGGAATATTTAACGAACAGAATACAGAAAACATATCTGAATGGGCACCTTTCATCTTCACTTCATATTAAGAATGGCGTACCACAAGGAAGTCTTGTAGGTCCACTCCTATTTTTGATATACGTGAACGACTTACCAAACTGTCTATCAGACATAAATACTCCCGAGATAATAAATATGACAATCTATGCAGATGACACTGCAGTGACTGTCACCGGGAAAGACCTTGATGGTTGTTTACAAAGATCGCAACTGGTTGCCAACGAAATATCAAAATGGATGAACTGTAATAAACTAACTATCAATTCAAAAAAATCTGTACTTCAAATTCTCGGTTCTAGATATCGCCTAAAGAAGATTAATTTCGCCAACATGGCCAACTTGTATATCAACGGTGTGCCGATCACGAAATCGAGGAATTGTCCTTACCTAGGGTTTTCAATTGACCCCCTTCTCTGCTTTAATGAACACTTTACCAAAATAAAAGGGATTGTTCAGGCAAAGGTAAATCAGCTTGCTAGGATTAGATTTTACATCAATGAAGACATTACCTCTATTATTGTGAAATCGCACATACTCTCTCAGGTTGAATATGGTGTTTTTCTTTACAACATGGCAAATGCCAATGTAATAAGCAAAGTTCAAACGACACTAAATAGGGCGATCAGGCTTGTATTTAGGGACCAAAACATGTCGACAGATGATATGAAAAATCGCCTACGTATTAGTAACATCACTGTTAGAGGTAAAATAGCAGTCATGGGTCTCATGACAAAACGATCTGTCGAAAATGAACACCTTCAAATAATGCCTCGGCAAACTAGACAGGCCCTCGGTCCCAACCTTATTTGTCCTGTTGCAAATTCGGTAAAATTAAGCAACTCCCCTCTTGTCCATGGACCCACCATGTGGAATAAACTCCCCCCTCGCGTAAAAAACAGCACCTGGCCGGTTGTAAAGGCTTATCTGAAGAGCACACTCTGAATTGTATTGTGAGTCTGTTTCTCCTGGTATTTAACCAGGCACATCAGTTTTTTGTCTAGCTGATGGAAATTTTGTATGCACTTGATTTGGATCGACCAACTGGTCGAATTGTGTTTGCAGTACTCAGTAGTTTTTAACCCGCGGAAAACTCTGTAATTATTTTAATGACGGCAACAAAAACTCAAAAAAAAATGTTCTCTATAAACTTATGGTAAAATTTCAACTCCACCTATACCCCATCAGCACTGTGACCACACTGAATGTCCGTGCCGCGCTGCACGTACATCATAACAAAAAGGCCCCGAAATGCCACTAAAATAGTTTGAATGATATCTTAGTTTCTACACCACTGATCAAGGTATATTGTGGTATACATCTTTGATAACCCACTACCATCCTAATAACATCACAATATCGTTAAAGTTCTGTCTGGATATAAAGTTATTGCAATATCAAAATCTTAGGGTGATGTCCATGCAGGTTTTGGAGGATGTCCGTGCTACACTTCCACTTCCTCAAAAGGGATGTCCGTGCTGGTCCAAATTTATTTATCTGTTAGTTATTGGAAAACTAATCTCAGAACACTCAAGAGAGATTTGAATGTGAAACGGAGTAATTAAACACCACAATAGTATTTTATAAAATGTATCCCGCCCACTTCAATAATTTTATAGTAGTTGTTTCATCCTTACAGTTTATTCCTTAAAAGTGATGCCCGTGCTACGGCTATAGTTATTTGTCACCACATGTTTCAAATGCATTCTCAGCTATTACAACAAAAATATGACTTAGGACTGAATTCATCATTATATTTCAATGTTATATGATCTATTCAGATTCTTGCTAATTTTACTAAATATGTCTATAGGCCTACATATTTTTTTAAAGGTTTTCATTCTCTTTTTACAAGGTGCATCATCCATACATACACAATCAAAGTTAGCAATACAGGTGATCATCCTTTAACCTTTTGAACGTTACAAATTCCTTAATTGACATACAAAACTAACCAAATCTTTTACATATAATCCACACATATCAATAAACCAAGACTTATACATTTTTGATGTTCTCATTATTACCTGCTACCATTTCACACAAGGGGCCGACCGGCATCGTGCCTCAATTCAAAGACATCCTTTCTACCTCACGTCTATACATATTTTGATTTATTCTTTCATAATAATGGTAATTCAACTGCCAAGTATGGAACCATTATGATATGGATTTCGAATCGATAAGTATTATTTAAATATAACTTAATCATATGTCTGTGACTCTGAGACAAATAAATACATATTCCACTAATATCTTAAATCAGAATTTATTTTGGACGATTTCGTGGGTGCCCAGGAGCAGGAATGCCAGTCAGGGGTTGAAACAATTATGAAACCTCTTTGAAGAGTGTATCCAAGCCCATATGACGGAGCTTCGGATTTCCCCTAAGAGAATTTTGAAAAACTACTCTTGAAATGGTGCATTAGAGATGAATAGATAGCATTATGAATGCTAAGTAATAATCAAATATTAACATGTATCTAAAACTGGAATGTAAGTGCCAAATGTCCCTATATAAATGGTCTCGTATCTTTTAGAAGTAACATATTTCACCGTTTTCCTGTCCAAAAGCATGCCAATAGTCCAGAGGTTGTAACTGAGTTAAGCTATTTATTATGTTATTACATTTTGTTTTTTGATGTTTTAGGATTGTAAGAGCCACGATGGGAGGGTATTGGAATAATTCTTTTTAAAAAAACATGAATCTAAACACCACTGGACCATCATAGCTGAGGCAGGTCACCCCTCTCTGTATGTCAGATATATTGAATAAAAATCCGATGTATAAGTCTTGGTTTATTCTGGAAATGATCGGGGGCTACAAGGGCCCATTTTAGGGGGTTTAGGGGGTGGGGCAGTACCCCCTGGAACCGCCACTGAGTGTGTATCTTTCCAAACCTGTTTGAAAAGCAGCATGCTGCACGTACATCGGCCAAAACCTGCACGTACATCTACACAAGTTGCATTCAAATGCAGCACGGACATCTGTGACTTCTCTTTAGACAGGGATAGTGACGAAACTACTTAGATTTGCAGTCTATATTATCGACTAAGGCTTTATCTAATTCATTTAATACATGTCCTAGAAGTTAGAAAGATTGTTATGTTCAGGATTCCGAGAAACAAATGAAAATGAGTATCGTTAGAACATAGCATTGGCCGTTATTTGATGTACGTGCAGCGCGGCACGGACATTCAGTGTGGTCACAGTGATCAGGGTTGTTATTGTACATAGATAGTATTGATTGTCTGGTGGTTATATTAATTACTCATTTTCAGCATATGGCTATGTTCGATATCTTGAAACGTACTACTTATGTAGAATTGTGTATCGAAATAAAAATATGTTTAAAAAAAAAAAAAAACGAAAACCCCTGAGATCCGCAGATCCTTTATTTCTTACAATGATGGGAGTGAAGCCCATGATATTTAGAATGTTTTCGAACTTTAAATGAGAATTATTTTGTGAAATGTTCAAATGTTAAATTGTTATTAAAGGCAGATTACATTTCTCGGGGTTGGTACTCCTAATTGCTAGCCCCAGGCACCATCATCAAGAACGGACGACCAACCTCAGGTGGTGGAGGCAGAATATTCCTCTTTCTGGAACAAAGCCAAACGTTTTAATTCCATTTATCGAATAAAGCTTTAAATTCTCAAGAAAAGTGGGACATGAAATTGTGAACTTTCCTCATTCCTTCTCCCCTCTCTCTCTCTCTCTCTCTTCTGCTCTCTCTCTCTCTTTCAGTACCTCTCCCGCTCTAGCTCTCTCACTCTCCCTCTCTTTCACTATCTCTCCCCTTCTCCATTTCTCCCCAACCTTTATCTCCCTCTCTCTGCTTCTCCCCTACCCCTTTATGTCCCCATCTCTCTCCCTCCCTTAATCTCTCCCTTGCTCTCTCTCTCCTTCTCTATCCCTCTTTAGACACTGCCTTGAACAGTCATTGGACTATAACAACCTAAGCTAACCTGAGGCAGAGGCTAAAAAGATTAATAACCTCCATTTCGGGCCTGCTTGTGTACTGTCTGTGTATAATTACACACTGAACATTGCACGAACAGGCTCTCAATATCGGTCATTGAACCTTTAGTCTCCATCCCCCCTCTGCCCCCCTTCCACATCTCTCTACCCGTTCCCTCCCTCCCCTGTCCATGAAGTCAGTGGCTAGGGTGCATACCCCAGTTGGTTGCTAGGCTACCATCACCAGTAGTGGGACAGTTTTGATGTCTCTAGGTCTCGCGCCGCAGAATACCATTAAGGGAAAAATAAATTTGATCAGACACATTACTCCCGACTTGGTCTGGTCTGCCTGTGTCTGTGGAAGTCTAAAAATAGAAACACCATCAATGGAGGCAGACAGGAATAATATAGAGGTCAAAACTGTTATTCTTTCCGGAGGAAGTGTAAATTCTATGGTCCGCTATAACTGCTTTTATCATCTCCTCTTTCAGTGGGATTGTTGTTATTACTGTAATTATTAAAGTAATAGTTACTTTTTGTTACTTCTCTCTTCTTTTGATTCTACTTTTATCCTTGTTCCCCTTTCAACTTCTTCCCATTACTTGATTAGTGCTATGATTATAATCATGATAATTATTTTCTTAAAAGAAGCTGAAATTATGTAATGATGAAGATAATGATCATTATTGTTATTATCTCTACCTTAAGAATTATAATGGTATAATGTTATCCGTATTATTATGTTCTTTTTGTTTTCTTGTAATGGGTGTGGTATTTTTTCTTTAATCTTAGAGATAAAATCAGGGTACTGTTTCATAATGAATTTTAAGATTTAAAGATTTATTTTGAAAATTTGTGAAGGATGTTCAGATGTTACAAAGTATGTCCCAATCTGGCGTTTCATAATGTAGGACATTTGCGGGAACATTCGTATTCGCGGGAACATTTGGTAACGGAACTGGCCGTGCATGTTGTCTTATTACGTAATAACCATAAAAACAGACAGGGAGGCGCCATGGGCTGAGAGGGATAGAGAGTGTAGGCCTACATTAACTGCCAGGATTTGCTTCGAATGTACTCAAAGTCGCTACAAATGTTCTCAATGTGACCGTGAATCTTATCAACTCTGATAAGATTCTCAACTTTGATTATGAAACGGAATTGTCCCAAATGGGATGTTTTTCTACTTGATTTTGAAACAGGGCCCAGCAACTATCTTTGTGTGCTCTGAAAGTTATTCTTTAGAAAAAAAACCTGTCCATCACCAACATCTTGCAAAGTCTATTTCCAAAGTGACTCCCACTGCATTAAAGCTTAAAGATACATTGCTTTCACAGTAAATGATCTTCTCCTATTGTCTGATTGCTATTTTGTTCTACGCCCATCCTGCAATCAAGTTTTAGTAGTTTCAATTTGCCTTTTTTTAAGGTTTCCCCCGCCGAAGCCGTTACGAATATAGGTTCCACTTTTCTGCCTGCTGTAGAAACGTGTGCGTCATGTCCATAAAAGGAATCACAACACAAACACAATTCTGTCTATTGCCACCTGAATTTTCGACACATTTGCGTACACATCGCGGTGATTTTATGCTTCAGAAAAATAATAAAAAACGCTATTTCTACTCGAAATACATTGTCAAGATGTTGAAATTCCGAAAGAGCATGCTTTACATGTGTTTATATCAAGTTCAGCCTTTAAATGAGGCAGATATGAGAGAATGTTTTCAGTTACATAAGTAGGCCTAAACAATAAAAAAGCTTGCCTACGATTGTACATTTTCTGATGACTGATCCATTGTGGCAGACACATCGCGGGGAAATTATGCTCCCTCGAAATTGAGAAAAATTGCTATTTCTCCTCGAAATACATTGCCAAAAACATGAAATTCAGAAAGAGCATGCTTTCCTACTCAAGCAATTCTTATGAACCATGCATCAATAACATTGACACATGACACATACTTGGACAAGATACTAGTGTTCCCCAATTTATTACCAACTAGCTTCATTAAATGGATGCAACTTAATGCTAGTGACCTTGAAAACCTTACTGAAAGGGATCTCTGTCTGGTCTCGAATAGTAAGCCACTGACCTTGAAAATAGAAGCTCGGAACAAACCGGTAAAATGGCCTTGGTCTTAATAGGGAAGATTCGAAATAGGATTTATGACTGGTGAACTGAGGCAAGAGTAGAGGGTCGGAACTAAGGGTCGATAATATGGCCTTGGTCGTAATTAAGTTAAGAACATCGTTTTGTGGGGGGGGGTTTCGAGAGGCTATTCATAGGAAAACAAAAACAAACAAAAATCATGATAACTGAGCTATGACTTGTGAGGTTTTTGTTCTTTTATTCATTAGAATCCCACATAATTGATTGTTCTATTACAACAGATGTGCCTCCAAAGATGTGCAAAAGGCTTTTCCCGGAGGCATGTAAAAAGCCCAAACGTTCAACGCAGCGCACCATTGCCTCAAGTGAGGTTACCACGGAAATGGTTTCTCCGGAATAATTCTTTCAAGGAAGGTGGATGTAACCGACTTACTTTGTAATAGTATTTGGCAACACAACTTTGGTATTTGGTGATGCAACTTAAGTTACGGCCACATATTTGGCGAAGCAACTTTGTCAGCATAGAAACGCTATTCACTGTTTTCCTGCACACTGGAGATGGAGGAGGGTGGGGAAAGGAGAAGGAGGGAACAGGAGAGCCCGAAAGAGTGGATAACGGGGGAGATGGGGAAGGGGGAGGAAGGACTAGGAAAAGGGAGGGGAGGAAAGCGTTTTGTGTGTCACCTCTGGAAACTAAATCTTAAATAGATCTACCTGGTTGGAGTTTATTCTACCTGTTTAAATTGCTGTTTATAAATGTATACCCCGTGAAAAATGGGGCACAGCTAGTGTATATTTTATTTCACCTTTGAATGTGATCAATACGTATGGCCCATTGAGTTAACACCGAGAGCGCAACTCAGTCCTGAGGCCGATACGATATGGAATGAATATAGTTCTCCAACAATGATAGTATTAGTGCATATAAATGAGTTGCAAAATTAAAAAAAATAACTGAATACATTTATCAGAGTAATTTACTGCAAAACAGTAAGCAAAATAAATGTGCATGACTGTGCAGAATTAAATAACTTTGCGTTCTAAAATATAGTCCTGACCATGCGGGTCGGAAAAAACGTTGTATAGACATACGCAGATGCGTCATGACGGGAGTCATGATGGGCATCACGATGTAAACAAAGAAGTCAACGTCAACCAAGAAGAACATAGATTTAATTGCATTAACCAATCTGTCATACTCGAGTACATTTTGATAAGTAACGGCGAAATACATATAAAAAGAATCGCGGGAAAGCCATATCATCGCTTGGCTTTGGTATCCAACCGCGTGTGCCATGCTGCGCGACAATAGTTATGACTTCCCACTCCATCCCTTGGTCGTTTTTGTCTTATAATGATATAGTAGGCTAACGTTGACGTTTTCATGAAATTTCTTCATATTATATTGAATATTTTAAAACATTTTCACATTTTAAAACAGATATTTAAGCATGAATGCCCTCAAAACTATTTGTAAATTAAGAATTTTACTGTTCAAAATACGATTTATGGCATATTCAGTTTGGGCTGTCAACATTTTGGTCCATGGGCAGGATAAGAATGGAACAAAAAGTAGAAACT
Source organism: Sthenelais limicola (assembly GCA_942159475.1). NCBI lineage: Eukaryota > Metazoa > Annelida > Polychaeta > Phyllodocida > Sigalionidae > Sthenelais > Sthenelais limicola. Next base: position 69,218,499 of record OW804098.1, read on the forward strand.
GTTTAGTTTTTGGTCGATTTTAACTGAGAATGCAACTTTAATTCATACCTCCTCCCCTCGGAGTGATGAGAGGGATACCATGAGACAACTTTCATTATTTTTGCGCAGACAATTTGTATTTTGACCAAGAGCCATTGAGTTCCCTAGGTTTTATTGTCTGCGGCAAAACATTTAAGTTAAAAACTACTCTGTGGGACTGGACAATGAAATATGATTTCAGCCAGAATAATTATCAGCTTTTTATAGCATTTGTTTTTAAAGAATTTGAAAACAATTCTGAGCCAGATTCAATCAATATATTGATCATATCTTGATTTGAATATGTGTTATTTTACTACGACTGAGTAGGTAATTAATTCCCTGCAAGCAGGATAAATACCCCAATTCAATAGCGTGTTGATTTATGTATGGACGTGAGTCAAAAGCACTGATGTCATCAATTGGTCTGACGCCGTCAATGACGGTGATATTGACCAATCACAGACAAGCCACGACTCTGGGTTCCGCACATTCAGAAAAAAACATGGCTGTCGAAAACGACTTCTGGCAAGCATAATACAAACGTGAGAATGGCGATTTTCTTATCACTTCCAAGTCGTAGTATAGTTATAGAGAACTGTACTCGAGGTTAAGAACTACTCGTGTGATTCAATGGCTCTTGTTTACACTTTATTTCGCATCCAGCGTGTAGCCTATGGCCGGTTGTTGGATAAGAAATAAAATGTAAACTCGAGCTATTGAATTACACTTGTAGTTTAATTTCTCGTTCAGTTCCATCTAATTACACAATGTCTAGTAGAAATGTGACGTGATGGTTTGAGTTCCGCATTTACATAGAAGTGGGAAAACCTAGCTTTATGTTATTTATCACTGTTTATTAACAGGTTGGACACACTCAGAATGTTATCTTCCTTCAGTCACAACAGTCTTGAGTATGGAATTGATAGTGCGATAGTGAGCGATATTATATCTAATTACATTTGTGGAAATCTGCCTACTGGTGGGGTCCGCTGCAGGAAAAATCCTTACTTCACATTTTCTTTCCTAAGTTTATTTTCCTTACTAAGCAAGTGGTAAGGGACTTTTAGGGTAGGAAATATAGCTTACATATGATCTAAGGATTTCTTATGGAACAGAACCCTGGACATTGGAGGGTGGCTAGTTGCTCCGAGGGACGGCTCAGGTGGTTAAATCTCTTGACAACTTTATACTACTGGGCCGAGTCGTCAGAAAATGTACAATTCCCCTTCATAAAGTCCTCTCAAATTACCGTAATTTAAGACAAAATGTGGTTCAAACTACAATTCAATATGACCGATCACATTCTTTGAAACAATGCAATATCAAATATCATCAGATATACCTAGTGTTTATCAGTTCTAGCCTAATCTAGCAAAACATTAAAAATGCGAAGAGCTACATTTCCAGTTGGCCTGACCCATCCACCCCTAGTGCTGCCATAGGTCATAAGATCGCTGTCATAACAAGGTTATTTACTTAGAGCCTGCCTAACCTTCCAGACCAGTGGGTCGTACTTCAGGGACTACTAAGCTACAAGCGAATGTGTTTTCTTTGTAGAAGAAGAGTCTTTTATATTGCCCTGGAGTGTTATGAGTAATCTAAATCGCGCTGAGTTAGACATCACTGATAACTGATCCATATATTACTCTAAGCTGATAACTTCTTATTCTTTGTCTTATTCGTATTCCTTCCTTTCTTGAATATAAATATACTAGCAAAGTAGCCATCCTCTGGACGGTCCCCCTCTCTCCCCACACTTTACTTCCCCCTCTCCCTCTCCTCTGTCCCTCATACCTGTTTTTCTCTCATCTCCGATTCCCCCCTCTTCCTCACGCTCCCCCTTTTCCCTCCCCTCTTCTTTCCCTACCCCTCCCCCCTCCCTTTTCTTCATTCTTCCCCCCCTATACCCTCTCCCTCCCTCCCCCTCTCCAATACACCCACCCTCTCCCTCCCCTAGCTCTTCTTTACTCTCCCACTCCTCCCCATGCAGTTGGGTCCCCCTGGAAGTGACTTAGTAGCTTGTGAGATTTTCCCAACAGCTTTCCTAGGCTTTTAATAGAGTGTAGAGATCCCAATTTAAAAAAGGCTTCACAAGCACATTCTCACCCCAGATACCTTCACAAACCACATAATGTCCTCCAGGAAGGGTCAACGGACCTGTACAGACCAGAAACACGGTTGGTAACATCACAGATTCCAAAAACATGCCTGACAAGAAACCCTTCTTGAGCTTTATGTATTAGATATTAAAAAAGGGGGGAAGTCAGATATTATCAGGCATTGGGTTCATTGAATGACAACCTTTCATATGTGTTGTGTTATTCTATTTAATTCTGTTATTTTATCAAGTTGGCAGTGCACTGTAGATATTCATGTGGTACAGCCAAACAATATTTACAAACAAGTCAAATAATATCGGCCAAACGCCACTCCTTACACTAAGGAAAAACATCGACTTCACCATATCATATACACCTATGGATGTGGACCCTGTGGAATTTAATTTTCGCTGACAATTCGTTTATGTACGTGGGAATGTGGTGTTAGTTTTGGGGATGTCATAATGCTGAATAAGAATATTAAAATACAGATACAATATTTGAAAAAAATACTCCTTCTTTTTCATGCATTAGTTCCTTGAACTCCAGGCTGTATCAGTGCATATGAGTGGTTTATACTTTTAATTGGAGGTTGACCCTATCTTTTGTTTTATGATTCTACATTATTCTGTTTTATTGATTGGCAGAAGGTTTGAATGACCTCATAAATCACCATAATAAGCAGATACTGTAATTGCCATAAGAAGCAGATACCTCTTTTTTGTGTAATGTCCTATCAGTCAAAACGTCACCACCAAGCGTGCCACTTGAGTAAAAGATGTTGGGTAGGGTGTGCACTTGTTACACTGTGAGAAGAAGTCCCTGTCCTTATAAAATTACAGTGAACTTCTGATAAACAGAGGTGTTCACTGTAATTGGTGCTTACTATAACCACTGATTCTTGCACGTGAAGGCGAGCATCAATGAAACCTATGCCTACTGTAATCACTGATATAGGGATCAAAACCTGCCCCTAGTTTCAAGGACTATGGAGTATGGGCTAATTACACTATTTATGATAACTATTACAAGGGCTTCATGATAAAAGGGTTGGTGCATAAATAGCCATAAATTGATGCATTTGAGAAAGGTAAAGGTAAGAGGTCTCTCGGACCAGTCTGAGAAAGTAATTCTATATAGTGCAATGCAAGTTATGATAAGAGGGCCCACTTGTAGGTGCAAATAAAAGATATATTGAGTTGAATTGAAGAGGGCCCAAGATGCGCCCTCCTTTCATATCAACTTCACAACCGTTATGATGCTTCTAAGAATACAATCGTATATAGTGCAATGCACCCAGTGTGTTTCTTATAGCGATTACAGTATATATGTAGGGTCAATTTTTCAATAACACTCAGTGTCTGATAAACCTAAGGTCTGCCTGATTAAAACTATAAAACATGCATGGCCTTTTGGATTGCAATTGCGAATGCTAATATTTATTGTTAGTCGAAATACGCCTGCTTTTATCCCAGTGATTGAAATCGCAGGACTCATATTGATTGTTTTTTAGCTTGCTTCATTTTCATTTAATCTGACATCTTACATCTCATTCTATCTGCATGTGTCCCATGCATATACAAATTGAATTTGTATTCTGCTTATGATACAGTTACAGAAATGGACATTGTCTCTACTTGGTAGGTCTTCCGATGAGCCCAGAAATTGAATAAAATAATAGAGTACATAAAATATTGATCCACGATACTTACACACAGTCATTGGTATTAATTAGGAAACAGTTCCAATCTACAATCACAGTCTACATTCGCAATCAACATGATTATTTGGTAAATAATTAATTGTTGCATAATGTGTACATTTATTCTAGATTTTGTTTGGGAATATCAGGGAGAGTTTAATTTGTCAGCTATTACAACAAAGAAATCGTACCAAATTTAGACAGACATTGTTTGACCTATAGAACTGAAGCTTCTAATATTTATCTGCTATTATGTGTTCATACAAGTTTTGAAGTTCAATTGACTGAAAGAAAATGAGCACCGGTGTGCGATAATAAGTGGAAACACCGCAGCAAATATTTTGGCGGGCTACCGAAATATGTGGATGTGAATATGTGAATGTGGATGTTTATGAAGCCCTGCAGCAAAAACACCAGTGTGGAAAAATAGAAAATCCTTATCCTTAGTGTTTGATTAATGTTAACTGAAAGTGCAGCTTTAATATATTATCATGAAGCTGTACATAGTAGAACTATACACCTCCGGTATCTGGGCACCAGACCGGTGAGAACAGATCAAGAAGGGAGTTACCCACAGAGTGAAAAACCCAGACGTATCCTGCTTCGTATCTGCTAAATACCTGCTAGTCCTCATACTATAATTACAGGTAGACAAATATGAGGGAAAACCCCACCGCTTTGGTAATGTTAAATAATAGACTCAAAGTACAAAATCTCTCGATAACAAATTGATGTTAGGGGTCTGTAGCATAAGTATCATAATCTTTACTTGAAATGTTCCTTGCTGAGCTATTTATCATTATTTCATATATAAACGGGGGGGGGGGGAATAACTTTCCCATCTTTCCAAAACACTTTGCCAAGGGATAGAACAGACTTTACCTCAAAAAGGATTGCAAAGAAAACACAGGACTGTGAGGAGAAAATTGCCGCCCTCACGGAATCCCGAACTCTGTCTATGCTATGCTATTTCCCTTGCTTGGGTAGGAAGTTCCTACTGTAGGAACGAAATGAAGCATTATCTGTATCTGTATAGCAGATTCATTCCCTAAAGGATCCTTATCAGCTGCTTAGCAAGGAGTGGTAGCTAAGGAAGGAATGTTTGACACAAGGTGCAGATCCATACAGAAGCAATGGCTACAAATAGAAGGATTCAGGTAGCACCTTGCCAAATCCATGTACACAAGGCAATCAATCAGGAGGTGGTAACTAATGGCAGACATGGGTAAATATAACCAGGGCTCCGCCGGAAGTGACGGCAGTAATGATGCTACCTTCACTTATCTAATCTGTAAATCTCTCAGGTGGTGGGAAAATTCGAAGCTTTACAAATTTAGTTGATTCTGCTAAATTAGGCTGGAAAATGATATATACTATACTTAATTATTTATGTTTTGTATTGTGTTGATTTAAAAAAAGGTTTGCTTAAATTGAACTGAATTTTCAGCACAATTTTGGCTTAAACTTACATTTGTCACAAGCAGATAATATAAGCCGTCATATTAGCTATTAACGTTACAAATGCGCTAAAGGTTCTCAGTGTATAAAAAAAATAATGTTTGTTTAATTTATAGACTTAACATGATTGCGACTTTCAAATGATCTTTTAATTAAGATCAGTATGTCAATGGCTTTCCCGGCCATGGAGTAGCCCACTACTATAAACTTTCCTAGTGGGATTTTCTGGTCAGCTTCCCTTAATTTGAAGGGATCTGATAGGCCCTGAGCCTGGGCTGAGAACGCCCCCCTGCCCTCACCCCACCCAAAGAGGTTCCCTTATCAGCAGTGTTTTAGTTATGGCGGTGAGTGGGAGGTATTGGCAACCAGGTACCAAAGTACCCTATTCAACTGTCATGTTTTGATGTAGGCTCACTACGATACCAATGCGCATATTTGCGCATATGGTACAGAGTCATCATACACAGATCCATTTGTATTCTATTTATCAAATAGGTGTTGTATTAAATGCTCTCACACATTCAGCTTCTTTTCCCTATTCTCTGATATTGTGAGATCTTTTAGATATTTGGAATACATGATTTCGTCATCCAAATACTAAGACTTAGTTTGAACTTTCACCTTTGCCTTCTGTCCCTACAATTCTTTTATCCGGCCCAAACTGATCGAGCAGAAAGGATGCAAAGGATTCGCATTCCACTCACACAACTGGTATCGGGCATGGGCCCCATTGACCACAAAAATCCTTACTAAACGTGTTTCCTTCCTTTTCTCTTAGCCGATTAGACTTCAAATGGTTGTATAACAGCCGCAAAATATAGATAACTCAAGCCTCGTTGGTCCAACTGAGTAAATTAGTTAAGAATTTGGGTTCATGTATTACAGCTATACTAGCTATATATTTTGATGAAACAACTATACTCGAGTTATCACGCTTGTGTTGTAGTGATGGATGACGTGCTTATCTTAGATATGACTCAGATTAAAGCATGTGTACATTAGCGATTAGTAACTTCAAAATATGGCGACATGCAAAATAAGTTTCATGGTTTGGGCAGTCGCAGAGGTCTAAATTGTTGTTTTCAAGTTCAATTTGACGGCCGCTGAAAAAATATTGAAGACATTGCAAAATTAAAATAACAAAAAGAGGACGGTATTACTTTATTTGCGATCCTGGGCTATGATGAATACTAGGTTTATCTGAGTATATATTTTGTACTCCTGATGAAGACCACACTCTGTTCGAAATGTGTAGGCTAATGCCTACCTTATGAAAATAAAAAGTCAAGATGCAGATGTGGGTACCCTTTTCCAGAATCATCTATTGTTTAATTATCTACTTGTTATACTTTGTATTATGAAAACTGGAAATAAAAAACATACATGCATAGCTATGCATACATGCATATATCATATACATACATACAACAGACTGCTAGAGTCCTTACTTGATCGGAGACTTTCGCCTATCTACATATGTTGTATTGTGTTGATTCAAAATATATATCAGATCCAACTATATTTTGAACTTCATTTCATGTCTTAAATTTGGGGCATTTAAAGGGATTGATGAAGGCGAATTGTACACTTTCTGACGATCTCACCCATTAATATACACTTCTTCTTCTTGTGATCATTGGCCTGTAGACATTTGGGAAGATGGAGTGTTGAGGCCTGAATGTGTTATCAAGATGGCGGCCCTGATGTAAATTGACTAGCCATGTGAGATACTGTGAGGTGGAAAATATCCTTTCCTCTCCACTGATGATATCAATATCGCAACAAAGTATTATTTAAACATCCTTTTTATTATTTGTCCTAGATGGTTCCATGTTGATAAATTGATACGTGTACCCTTAATAAATCGCGCTACCAATTTACAAGTTTATGAGTGGAATGAAATAGGTATTAAGGGGGGGGGAGGTGGAAAACCAGGGGTTGTGGCAGTGCGAAATGTCTTTGCAGTACTATGTTCACTAAAGATGAGAAACGATTACCGTACCAGTTCACACTACCCATCAGGCATTTTAAGTACATTTTCCAAAGACAAATTTTCGTCAGACGATTAACAAAAATAGCAGTAATGAATAAAAAAAACACTTCATCAGTCACATCCAAAACAACCTTCTACCGTTGATCTCAGATACTCCCACGTGAGACATGCAGAAAGTGTTTTCTAAAAACTCCCTTTCAATTTATCATAATTTTGTAGAGATGCCGAGTGTACATTTTCTGATAACCTGACCTATGTCTACCTTGCCATTTTGAGTGTGTTGACACTGAGTATAGATAGCACAGGTCTGCTACTGCCGTCACTTCATACAGAGAGTCAAAGTGGAATATACGTAACAGACAGAGCAGATAGGCAGAAAGACCGTTGGATTACACCCATATATATATAGGATACGCAGTTTACATATTTGTACATAATTTACTCGTCAATCTGGTAGGTTTTGCCACAGTTTATCACATATAGTCAGTTAATTGGATTGATTTAATTTCTGTATAACCTAGCGCTTTCTTTCCTGGCAGATCGTGAGCTGTTGTCCTTTTATGTACAAGGTCACTAAGATATTTCGAATTCAGAAACCGAGGGGTTGTGGCAGTGTACTTTTGCCTTAAACGATTGTTTATATCCATCGTAAAACATCAGGTTCAGCGTGAGGAACACGTTTTGTGTTTTCACACGCTTGTTTGTAAGACCTCGTAGTTTAGTATTAACAAATTTGTTTAAATATTAGATAACATGGTTCGATCAACAGATACTAATCCATGTCATGCGTAAACTACATATGGATCAAATCACAAGAAGTTGTACAACGCTTTCACCAATTCTATCTATTAACCAAATTTAAGACAAAAACAATGCTCAAAATACAGTTCAACATTTAAGCAAACATTTTATATAAATGAATGAACAAAATAATGTGTCAGTCTAATTTAGCACAATTTATGAAATGTGTAAATCGGGAAGTTGTACATTTCTATGCGATCTTACCCATATATATACCTGGATGACAAGGTAGTGAGACCATGATGCCCAGTTATTGCCAATTGTAGTGTTCATATGTTAGCTTATAAATACACGTTGCCTTTCACTAGCGTACATAAGATAACACTATTTGAATAATCACTATGGGTTATGGGTAGCGCATAAGAAAATATATACAGCTATCAATTTTTAGCATTTAATTAAGGTTCATAAATATATAATAGAAATGCTCATAGATATGACACATGAGGTATGCTATATATTATGTGGGTGTTATTGTTCGTGTTGATAAGAGTGAACTGCGTGATAAGGGGAGAGGTCAGAGGTTTCACGAGGAGAGGAAGTGGTGAAAGAGGGTTTCCACCTATATTTTTGTCAGATGTACTTATACTAAGGTCAGATGTACTGACTTGGAAGAGCTACATATATTTATACTAAATGTGGTGTGTCATAGAAAATGAGTCTCAAATATAAAAAATAAATGGATTTTGAAATCATAAATGAATAGATCATTGATGAGGTCAAGCTGAAACCCAATAAGTATTTGTGTATTGATACGAGTGACAGCACTAAACATCCCCCCCCCCCCCAATGAAAACATTCTTTCAAAGAATTATTGTGTGGTGGTGGTGGTGGTTGGAGGTGTAATGCTTTTGCCACTATAGATTCATTTCTCTGTCAATAGGTTGATAGTGTGGCTGATGACTCATCCATGGCATTGGGCTTGCCCAGTTTCTGTCCAGTGAATGACCATAAATGAGTCATAAGTGTAAAGGATTAAGGACTGCGATTGATATCTGTTTCTCTTTATATTTATGGCGCAGGCACATATCTTCATTTCAGTGACAAATATTTCTGGAACTCCTTAAACTGGACAAGGATTTAATGGCCAGAATCCCAATAAATGGACGTGGTGAAGTGATGGAATAAACATGTATGTTAAGAGAGTCCGGGGACCTGTTGCATAACTTAGGGAAAGGGACTTTCTGTGGGTACTCCTTCACCTGAAGTAGAAAGAAAGCACATTTCTTTTTTTTTTAATTCAATTTCTATTCAGGATGGCAGTACATTAACATTATATAAATTTGATTCCTTGATAAAGGGCTAATGTGCCCGAAACGTCGGACCCCTCAATAAACAAACCTGCAACTTATTCCTCCGTCCCTGTCCATATTCTGTTCTGGGCTAAATCCATACCTTGAGATTTATTATATAAATTTAATTGAGGAATTACTGGCATGACTAACCCACGTCAACTTGACAGTGGTCTCCCCCTGGTTTCTTACTCTCACACCCGATGTTCCTTTCCTGAACTTATACACCATACCCCAGGTAGCCTAGATGATAAGAGCTCTGGACCTAATGGTAAAAGTGGTTATTTGCACCTGGGACCATGCAGCCAGTTGTTCCTAGCAAGGTCACTTTTATCAAAGTCATTTGCTCAGACAAGTCCGGTCAAAGGGACCTTAATTCCCTCACCTTTCTAGAGTAACCCATAATTGATTAGGCTTTGGGAGTACAGGCCTCCTATCCCGAAGGCCTGACAGGAATATGTCCTACAAAAAAGATCAGGGTATGTCAGATATGGGATTAATTTGATGACTTTCTATTATATGAAATAAGTAGAAAACCCTGAGAACAAGATCAACAGATCATGTAAATATTGACTCAAAATTAGATCAATGTAACACTAGACGGATTGTGGCCCATGCGAAAACCATTTTCGCCAAAACACAAGCTGACGACTGCTAGCCATGCCTCTATAACAGAGAACCTATATATTTCCAAACCCCATCCAACGGACTTTTCTACTTTAATTAGATCTTAGACTCTCTGATTCTTTCACCAATCAATAGGGAATTACAATGTGTGTGAGTCAATAACTATGTGTGTGAGTTTAAAAGAAAACCGAGCCCCAGATATAAAGATATTAGTGAAATTAACAAATAAAATGACTCGAAAATCAGACAAATATCAAAAGGCTGCCTGCTCTGGGATTCGAATTCACAATGTTCAGTTTCACAGTCTTAGATGCTAACCACTTGACCATAGGGGACTGTAGAGATCATGCATATAAACACTGGGCATAGCCATTGATGCATCACATTTTAGGTTTACTTTAATCCCCCCATTCTCCTCATGGTGATTGAGGAGGATGTGGAAATTAATTATGAAGGTCCCTGTGTTTGCCGCAGGCAATTTAATGATTCAAATTTATCATAAAAATATATCTTGCATCTGCAATCTATTTCTATAATATGCGATTGCAGGACTCCTAGGTCTGCACACTTCTTGGACACTCTAATCAGTATGATACAAAAACAAAATTGCTGTGTTTCCGGTCAACACACCTGCGGAGATGAACTATAAGAGTTGAACTAAACACAACGTCATACAACCATCTAACCATAGATGGTAGTATACTACCCAAGGATTAATTGGAAGACCAGCTATAGTAGCTGAACTAAACAGCCTGGTAAAACACAATACAACAATTAATGGTAATATACTACCATAGGATCAATCAATATTAGTATACTACCCCAGAAGTTAGTGGAAGACCAGCTATGAGAGCTGAACTAAACAGCCTGGTTAACATAAAACAACATAACACATAACATTTACTACATACAATACAGTGCCATATTTGATCTACATTAAGGGCACCTGCACTGTGCAGTGGCAAGGAAGATTCTTTTATCCCCTTTCACATTCTATATATACCTTGTAACATAAGAAAAAGAGTAAAATGGTGCTATGAATGACCACGGATATTCGACTATGTGAGTAGAGATAATAGTATACAAATGAGCAATAAACCAATTAAAGGGAATTAAATCATAATGAATACAACCTTGATTATCCATTAACAATGGTTACTGATCAATGGACTTTGCACTTCCATTTTGTACCGGACACTTACTCTAGGGTCAATTTGGGTTTATCCCAACCTTTGCCCCAGTATAGGGGCCAGAGCGTCAAAAAGTGTATAATAGCCCTTCACCAATCCTCTCAAACAACCCAATTAATTAAACTCAATTAAGTAGAAAAACATCGGTTCAAAATACAGTTCAACATAACCGGAGAGACTTTTGAATCAATACAATCCCAGATATACCAACTACCGGTATTGATCATCTTCCAGCCTAATTTAGCAGAATTTATTAAATGTGTAGAGCTGCCGAGTGTACAATTTCTGACCACCTGACCCTTAGATGACTTTAAGCTATACTTTCAGTGATATCTCAGATTATGTAGACTTTCTCCAAGATTACTTTGTAGGTATATGGGTATTTATCAGTGACCATCGCTGTCACAATGTATCTGTGGCGTGGTATGTGTACTTTGTGATACAGTACAAAGTACAATGGATGTGCCTATATCCCACTAGATACTAAGTACTTATATACTGAAACGTACTTATACTCAAGTAAATATTGGGACAGTTGTTAAATGGATGTTTGTATACCAAAGTTAGGGGATTCATTTTGATTTGTGGTTTGTTTACTTTATATGTGATCCCAATATTAAGAAATTAGATTAACCATCTAAGGTTGGATTATAGTACAGACATAGAGGTCTGTCGAAATATGTATAACAAATACTGCAAGATAAAGTACTGAAACTCTTGAAATGATACAAAATGTATCAGAATTCATTAGCATGGGTTTAGCTCCCAACTGTTTCACCACATTAATCAACGCTTGTCATCTATTATTTCATTCCTTTTAATGTCACATTCTCAACTATGTTCGACCTAAATTTATAACTTTCTACCTTTGACATCATTATCTGCCTATGCATCTTAAATTCAGCTGTGTAGAATATGAAACTAGTTTGTTTCTTTTCCATTCTTCTTTTTTTGTTATTGATCAAGAAGGCCTCAACTCATTATCATTACTGCATCACTGCCAAATACAACTTAGTATAGCCCATTCTCTTATTATCGCCCTAACTTTGTTTTGTATCCAACAAGCAGCTGCAGGTAGCGCGTTGGATGCAAAATAAAGTTTTAACAAGAACTATTTAATCACACGAGTGGTTCCTAACCTGGAGTACAGTTCTTTCTTTATAATACGACTTGGAAATAATAGAAAATCATCATTATTACGCTTATAATCGGCTGGCAGAAGCAGTTTACAGTTTTTCTTAATGTGCCTTGCTGCTGAGTAAGCTCATATCTGATTGGTCTGACGTCATCAATGACGGGCACAGACACGCTTACATCGCCGTAATTCTATCTCTTTATACAAGGCGTACAGAAATGAACAAACTATTAAATGGGCGTATTCTTCCCACTCGAAGTGAATAACCAATTCAGTCATAGTATAAAACTTAGTATAGCCCATTCTCTTATTATTGGCTTTTCTTGCTCACTGTTGGTTGGTTACATTATTTGCTTGATTATTGGCTCAATGCCAGCACTCATGATAACGCAATACAACTGCAAAACTACACATTATATCGTTTAGACAGAGCTACGAGAAAAAGAGGAGGAGGGTTGTGTATATATTTTAAGAACGAACTAGTGGTTGACACTGAGACCTATAGGGATTTAAATATATCAAGTAAAGACCTAGAAGTACAAGTTGCCATAGTCAAAAAAGGTATGAACAAATGTTGTACTATACTGAATGTGTATAGACCACCTAGTGGTTGCACGAAAACATTAATACTAAAATTACGCGAAATTCTTTCAAAATTAAATCAATCGCACGAACTTTATATGATGGGTGATTTTAACCTAGATTTTAACGTAATAGACACCTCTACCACTAATCTCTCTTCAGAAATTAAGAATTTGATAAACGATTTCTCCCTAGTTCAACACATAAAGATACCCACTAGATTGACTCTCAGATCTCAAACCACAATCGATCACTTCTACACGAACTCCTCCCTTGTTAGCACAGCTGGTGCAATTGACATAAATTTGTCTGATCATTTCCCCATTTTCCTGGTTAGGAAAAAGGCTCGCACTGCTTATAATATTGGCACCTTTTGGGCTAGGTGTACAAAACACCTAGACCAAAAGATCCTTAGTGAAATTCTTAAGAATCTTGATTGGAAACCGTTCTATAGTAACTCGGATCCGGAAAAGTGCTGGGATATTATACTAAATGCTATTCAATTTTATCTGGATAAAATGTGCCCCTTAAAAAAGTTTAGGAATGTTCGGACCAAACCAAAATGGATGGCCGACGATCTAGTACTAATAATGAATGAAAGGGACAAGTTATTCAGACTTGCTAAATTAAAATGTGACTCAGAACTATTACACCAGGCTAAAGTCCTAAGGCGGCTGGCCAATTCTAAATGTAAGACAGCGAAAGCACAGTTTATTAAGGCTAATCTGGAATTTTATGATAAAAACCCCCGGAAGTTCTGGGAATTTTTAAGACCTTTGATTAACCCGGAGAAACTCAAAAAGAGTAGCACTATATATCTAGAAAAGGACGGCCAGGCGATAGACCCGCCTGAAATACCAACTGAATTCAATAATTATTTCCTTAATGTCGGCCCCAATCTTGCCAAGAAGATCCCCCCTTGCGCAACTACCGCTGACTCTGACTTAAAAACCCCCAGTGAATATGATGTACCCAATTTTAAGTTCTGCGAGTTGTCTTCTAGGGAAGTGGGGAAAATCATCTCGAAAATTGATGTATCGAAGAATTCCGGAATTAACTTCATCCCGGCCACTATTATGAAATCATGTCTACTAGCTTTAACTGATCAAATGACGCATGTTATTAATATTTCTTTACTCCTGGGTAAGATACCCAGTTCTTTCAAGTTGGCGCGGGTAACACCGTTATATAAGGCAGGCAGTAAACTGAACGCCTCGAATTACAGGCCCATATCTTGTATCTCCATGCCTGCTAAAATTCTTGAGACAGCTGTACAGCAACAGCTTACCGATCACTTTGAGTCCAATAATCTATTTAATAACAACCAATATGGCTTCCGTAAAAATCATTCTATTCAACAAGCTCAAGTAGATTTCCTCGATAACTTATATACAAATTTGAACGATAAGCTTTTTAACAAGACAGTTTTCCTTGATTTTAGCAAAGCGTTCGATACGGTCCATCACAAAATTCTTTTAGATAAATTAGAAACTTATGGAATAGCAGGCATGGAGTTACTTTGGTTCACAAATTACCTCAGGAATAGGAGACAGTTTGTTAGTGTAAATGGCCAAAAATCAGAAGAAGGGATAGTTACCTATGGTGTCCCACAAGGTACCATTTTGGGCCCAATATTATTTACAATTTATATTAACGATTTACATTCAGTAGTCCGTCATGCCAAAATTCAACATTACGCAGACGACACTGTCATTTATTATCATAATTCTAAAATTGATACTCTTCATCACAATCTTCAAAACGATCTTAACAATATATACTTATGGTGCGCCCAAAACAAACTATCCCTTAACGCTTCTAAGTGCAAGGCCATGTCGTTCTCTTTAAGTTATGCATCTAGGTCGAAAACATTGAACTCTGCCATTGATCTTACCCTTGGCACTGCTGTATTAGACTTAGTTCATGAGTACAAATACTTGGGCTTCATGCTCGATGATCTACTTACCTTCAAATCGCATGTCAGTAACACTCTGAAATTAATTACCTCTAAAGTTAGATTATTATATAAAGCCAAGGACTCCTTGACTCACAAAGCCAAACATGATATATATAAGTTAGCTATCCTTCCAAATATTGATTATTGTGATTTCATTTATGATTCTGCCCCGAAAGCCATACTACAAAAACTACAGTCCCAACAAAATTTAGCTTTAAGGATAATTTTTAATAAATCCAAATACGACAATGTGGATCGCGAGCATGAGTCCCTAAATATTTGGCCCCTACAAACGCGAAGGGATAAACATATTTTAGATATTGCTTTTTACTTGTCCCAAAATAAAAATAATATTGATATAAGAGACCTACCAACTAGAAGTCACGCAAATGGTAAAAGAAACATGACAGTCTTGACCACCAAGTTGACGAAGGTCACTGACTCTATAACATATAAATCTAGAATACGATGGAATGAGCTGAAACCAGCAGCGCATAAAATAGAGGACAGTTCCTCATTTAGGAAATATACGCAACAGCTTCTTGCGCCTTTCTGATCTTAGTACTGTTATAACATTATATTATTATCAACCATTAGAGTGTGACATATTTCTGCTCACACTGAAATATGACTGTTTATACTTATAATCATCACTAATGTCTGAATTAGCATACACCGATTAGTATGCCTTCTCTCTCAAATCAACTTACCAATCCACTGTGATACTTTATTTCTTCACTGTAGAATGTTACTGCTCCTGCCTAGAAAATGTGTGTTCCTATTTGTCACCGCTGCCAACTCTAACTGTAATTATCTATGTCGCTCTCGCCTCTCAGTCCGCAGACAGTATAACTTGTATTAGTGCTCCATGCTGGACATAACTGAGGAACTGTATGTTACAATGTATCCTTTAAAAATTGATGTATAACGATGCATACAAATAATTTAGATTGTTATAAGCTAGGACCCTCATCTACTGTTTTCAGATGTAAATATTCATCTCATTCAAAGCTGACATGTTGTTATTATTAAGTTGTTACGAAGCCCTATAAAGGGACTTTCATGTTATTGTTGTAACGAAAAATTCAAGAGAGACGTCGGCAGTCATTGGAAGAACTGGCATGTCCTTGTGCCAGATTTGACCGACCTATTGTGAACAAAACCATCCAATAAAGAATTTCTGAATTGAATTGAATTGAATTGAATTGAATTGTGTGTGGTCTACTTAACGCTAATCATCATTTGAAGTATCGGGTGGTGGGTCTTCCTCAACTGGGACTCAAACCACAGAATGCGGACATGCTAACCATTACACCACCAACATTACATCACCAACTCATCACTCCAACCAGATTCCTCACTCCAGGCTACGAAATGTGTATATATATTGTGTATTAATTGATAAATGTTTTTCATATTTCTTTTTATTTGATATCCCTGCTTCATTAAACACTTATTGAAAAAAAGATACAAAGTCTAAGTCAGGAGACAATATCACCCATCTACAACTACAACCCCCCTATAAGCTTGCCAAGCACTCCCTGTAGAGGAATGCAGCCATTTAGGAGAGATACGTCCTACTAAATCTTAATTACTGGTACAGCTAGGTGAAGGAGCCGCTCCATCAAGCTGTAACTACTCTGTGCTACTGAGTCAATATTGCCTGACACATGCACCATCACGTGCACCACGCCTATACAGACTCCATCATATGGCTGTCAGCACACAGTGGCCTTTTGATTTGATTTTGATTTTCCATGAGCTTACATTGCAACAATGCTATTCTCAGCTTAAGTTGAAAAAAATATAAATAGCTTTGTCATACAAATCATTATCATACATCATTCATTTGTAAGAGTGTTACATATAAACTTTTTATCACATTTATACTTACCGTAAAAATACTTACCGTAAAAAGAAAATCAGACTTCAGACACTTATATGAGTATGGTACAAATATTTCTAAGAGATTTTGTATATAAATAAGACCTTAGATGACAGGGAACCCAAGTACATTAATGATATATATGTGGATGGATGTTGATGCCGTGCAACACTATATAGATTACCTAAGACAATATTAAATATACACTTTTTTTGTACTGCTAATTTCAGTTTTCATTGATCTGTTACGCCAATAGTAATAGGTGTACATAGGCATACTTTACATCAAATCAAAGCTTGGACTATTTCCTTTTCAATGATTTGTCTCATTTGGCGGTCACTGATAGAGTAAGGCTACAAAAAGCGATCGTACATGCCAGTATGAGTGTCATAAAATGTAGCCTGTAGCGTAAAGCTGGAGTCTGGTAACATAGCACAGCTCAGATCGATGGTTGAAATTGGTAAATACAGCAGATTTCTGGCTTGCTTTATTTATGCGTGCCTCCCAGGTTAATTTGGTTTCCTAGTTCAAAAGTTGATCTAGGTTGAATCGGGTCTGAATGAGACTAAAAGCATTATTTGCCTACATGTTTGGTCCAACAGGTCCCAAAGGCCATAGGCCTGAGAGATTGCTGCACGAAATGGCGAACTGCCTTCTTACCTAGATGCGATTTTGTTATGAAATCCCTACAGCCTAAAAACACCATCTGAACCTGCTTGTTTTGTGCCCCAACGCATAGCTACAGTATTTCTGGTCCTAAAACTTAAGCCCAGTTTATACTTACGGTGCTTCAATAAAGAATGACAGCATAAAAAAAAGTAGATAAATGAAAAAAAAATAAAAAGAATGACAGCAAGCTGCACAGACATTTCATTTGGTTTACCACACATAAACACGCTCCAGAACTAGGCCTGTGCAATGACGTCATCGGAATGGGGATTCCCCCTGGCACCTATTCCTATTCATTAAATAGGGAACAGCTAGTTTGTCTAAATGGCACCATGTGGGTGGGTGGGCAATACAAGCACTTAGTGGAGCATGGTGTTATTGTCCGTTTTTTCTATTTGTGACACAGAAAAGTTAGTCTAAAGTTGAAAAAAAAATCATTCTTTTCGAATGTTTTTTCCACAAGAACTATTCGTAGGAATATTCTATCTTTGTTGTTGTTTAGCGCTTTAAGTTGTGTAAATACATGTACTAAATCTGGAATGTACCAAATCTGCATGATCTCATCTTTTCAAATATAAAACATCCATATTTTGGGACTTTAGACTCTTTTCTCTGTTGCACATCACTGTTGCTGGATGACCTATATCTATACTCCATTTTGCCAGAGGTAACTGGCAACAACATGACATCAATTTCTGTCCTGAATTTGAAGTAGAAGTAAGAACCAATATCATGTTGCCAGTGTCATTAACCTTTCCACCAACCTAATATCCATAATTGCCTGTATGTAATTACCTCCCGGTTAGCCAGGATTGCTGAGGTAACGTCTCCATTCCCTTCATTGGCATAAAGTTAACTCTTATTGACAGAAAGGGGTATAAGGGTGGGTTCTACCAAATCAGCTTTTACCTGACCAGTCTAGGCCTGTTCCGATCTTTGGCCACCCCAATTTGGTGGGCCATGCCTCAGATGTGAGGCTCTCTAAATGTGACTACAGCTTCCAAATGCCTTTTTTAATCGTTTTTCCCATAATTCTATTCAAAATGTAAAAAGAAGTACCAAGACGTGAGGATAAACCCTTTAGCACTCACCAGCATATGCATAGTTTGTTTTTAAGCTCCAGGCCTGGATTTGGATTCAGTAACTCTTCTTTTCTACCTCATATGAAATACAAATGTGATGTGTTAAAGAAAATGTACTGAATATATCTCAGGGTTCAATTCTAAGGGAATATACTTTACTAGTGATAGTCCACCTAGAAATTCCGCTTATTCTTTAATCGAAAAAAAGCAAGTAAAACCTCAAATTGTTCACTATTAACCAACCAATACCTTAGCACTCTACTCCTACCAGGAACTCTAACAATGTCGATGTAATGGTAGAGAGGGCCGTAAAAAAGTTTTATGAGCAACTAAATACTGAAGGACTGGCTCACTAGCCGACCATTGCCTACCAAACCTTTGAGTGGGGCTCTTTTGGTGAGTGAGAAAACCGATTCCTCTCACATACACTGCCTTCCATTATTAATTATTCCAGGACCTCTTTGGAGAAAGGTTCGTTGAGAATTCTTATCCCAATTCTTGGAAAGTCTTAGCATTATATATTATATAGGGTTTCTTATTTGAAATGCCTTTTTGGAAGGTGCGATGATGAAATGGTGGGTCGTTGTCCAATCTGCTTCTGTTCCAGGATGCTTACGGCTCTATTAGACATGTTGCCAATGTCATGTATAGAACTGGTTGTATCAAGTGAAAATATGATTATATAAAAACATGTATCATGTTTTTATATTTTTTTATTGATGTTTTTTTTGAAAGTATTAAATTTTAAGCAAAAATATTCATTCCATAAGAAGTTAAAAAGCATAAAAGCTTAAAAACAACGCTCGGCCTTATGAGCAGAGATGAAAGTGTTGAGATCAGTAGATCTGGATTCTGCAAAATTAATACTGAGTAAGGATTCTTGTATTTTTATTAAGTTCTAGGTAAGTCTACCAAGTATGGCTTATCCGTCATTTGACCGTTGCAGGCACATTCTCACATAACAAAACCAGTTGAGCAGGACACAACCCATCCCCCACCCCAACCAACTGCCCCAGTCAGGTCCGATTTTTATATTATTTAAAAAGAAATGAAATATGTCTGCCCAACAATATCATCTTTTTTAACAAATTGATTCACCAATCATTACATCATCACTTGAGAAGTGCTTTCCCTTGTTCAAACAATTTTAAGCAGCAAGAGTGATTGCTTTCTTCATTCACTGGCAACCCACAGCTTGGCTTTCAGAGCCAAGATTTAACCCTACCGTTTCGTGGTCAACTTGTAATTAATTTATACACATTGGTTCGACAAGGACTACAGGGGGCAAGGAGATATGTATCAGTGCTCTCCAGAACCGAGTAGGACTGGCTCCCCTGATGGAATCGATCTATTTGATCATACTCACCAGCTGCACAAAGAAACTGATTGGTTTTTGCAGTTCTTTGAAGATGGAAAAACCATCATGACCGATGTGTTGGACTGGTGGAACACCACCATTAACACTTCTGTAGGCTCTCTATGAGGTAGAAGAAAAGAAAGAAAATGTACAATCCTTGGCTCTACACATATAGTAGATTCTGCTAAGTTAGGCTGACAAGTGATAAATACTAGGTATAATTATGACCATATTCAAAACATTTGTTGGATTATGTTAATCTGTAAGTTGAACATCCTTTTTGTGTTGAATTGGGGTTATTTGAGAGGATTGGTAAAGGCAAATTGTACATTTTCAGGGGCATTAATCTTTCTTTATCCGTCAAGCGGTGTTTGTCTCCGTTTTCATAAAATCTGTAATCCCCTGGTCTTGTTCACTTTACCTCCGTCATAATTAATTTCTTCTTCATTAAATGTTGCTTCTTCTTCCCTCAATTAAACAGATTAATTGTCTGTGGTTTTTACGTGAAAACTTAACCAGGTATTTGCTACTGCGGTCCATCGTTCTTGATCCATTCATTGTTTCAAAAACAGCTATAGCCATTCCATCTAGAGTCATGCTGTCCTCTTCAGGACAGCGGTCATTATTTACCAATCTACTAGCAACCAGTACCAGTCACTGGACACAGCCTGAGGTCATTGACCAGGGGCTTAGCTGTGGTCTAAGTGAAGGACAGGAGTTGTTTTGTGGGTATTCATTCACCTGTATGAAGGGGAAAACTCCTTCCTACATGCCATTCTCATTTGCTAGGAATAGCCTATACACACAATGCATTTTTATTCCTACCCACTGAAGTAAGGGAAAAATGTGTAGGCATATTCCCACAGACAATTTTCTTATAAATCATTCTTTTAAATCCATTATTCTTGCCATCTTGTCCCTAATGTGATGGTTTAAAAAAGTAAAAGAGCCCAAGGCTTCTGGGCTGTCATCACAGAACTCAACTGATTCAAAAGCAGAGGCCCTTGAAATCCAGGCA
Organism: Sthenelais limicola; assembly: GCA_942159475.1. NCBI lineage: Eukaryota > Metazoa > Annelida > Polychaeta > Phyllodocida > Sigalionidae > Sthenelais > Sthenelais limicola. Next base: position 69,239,367 of record OW804098.1, read on the forward strand.
GCTAATGAAAATGCTGGAAATCTCTTAAAAGAAGTCTTAGGAAGAGGAAGCCGAATTCCTACAACTTCTATAATGAGGGATTGGGTACCAAGATGGCCAGACATGGTATAAACAATGGCATTATGGTGTTATATCGTACAGAACACTCTATGTATTTTTATGTGGAAAATACTTGTTGCTTCAGGGTTTCATAAAAGTCGATTTTTCGGAGGTGTGCCAAAATCCTTTGGACTGTGGCTTCACCTATTATCACTCACCATTACTCATTTACTTTCGAGTGATTTAGCTTCAACTTTAGTATTAACATATAACAGCAGCAAAATATTAATAACATCAGTTCTATAATTCAAACAATGAGTAAATTTGGTGCAACAGATTTGTTACTTTACCCTTGACCCAAGTTATAACGTTGAATATCAAGTTACCCATAGCAACATAATACATCTTTCTAATTCCTCCGATCACTGTCATACATAATCAAGTCTTAAATCCTATTACTTCGGATATCCGGGACTTTCTGACTGTTTAACTAAAAATAAGTGACTAAGTGACACATTCCCTTTCTTTTTTTGTCTTCCCTCTTCCTCGGCCATTCATCAAGAATCCTTTACTCTAATTGCCCTGCAGGTTTTTCTCTGAAAACACAAGAGCTAACAACTCCCCACCACCACACAAATCGCTGAGTCAGCGTTTGTTCACAGTTCCATCAAGAGTCCTCCCAGGTAGGGTTGACTATTGGTAAAATCAATGTTTGTGGCGTGTCAATCAAATTAATTCAAAATAAAAAGATTTTTAAGAGTCCTTTAACTTTTTATTTGTAACAAATGGATATTTTAATCAATGTTGAGAGGGTGAGAATGTTCAGTAGCAAATCAAAGGAAGGGGCAAAGGGTGACAGGGGGGCTCTCCACTTTCCCATAAAGCTCGAAGAAGAAGAATCTGACCTTGATAGAAAAGAGCACTTGATTTCCACTAACAATATATACAGGATAACTAACTCGTTGGTTGTAGGATTGTGAATATTGCACGAGTTGCGCAGCAATGGCGTGATTCCCCTATTTATTATATATGCTTTATATGAGACAGAACAATGTTTATTTTGTAGAAATATTACCATTATAAGATGCTTGATCATGTTTTTTTGTGTGAATAGACCTATAGGCCTGTTACAATGAACCGCGCTGTTCTACCACTGCTGCGAGGCAAACCAAGTTGAGAAAAATAGCTCAGAGTTCCGAATCAATTTTAGACACTTTCACAGGTCTAAATCATTCTAAAATAAAGTATTGGTTTGAAAAAAGGTAGGCATCAATAATAATGGAAGGATTTTAGATTATTAATTCATTTGATAGATATATTACACGTCTATCTGCGTTGAAAGTTACGACGATCTGACAACCAGATCATTTTGTTGTCATTTGGCCACTGCGGAAAAATCGCTCACATTTTCGAATCAATTTCCAAGGTTTTGGAAGCTTTAAATAGTTTTAAAACCACATTCATGCTTTAACAAAGAATAAATTAAAATAAACATAAAGTATTCTAGTTTATTTCCTTAATTTTGATCTAATTTCACCCTTCTACCTCCCGTTCTGTCTGCGTTGTGCGTTTGACAACTAATCAGTTCAATGGCGTGATTCCCCTAAGTTGGGCCTTCACGCTGTTTATAGGCGGCTTCGGCATGCTACTCAGAGCGTGGAGTTGTATACGGCACAACTCAGAGCGTGGAGTTGTATACGGACACAACGTATACAACTCCACAATACATTGTTTCAACGGCAACGCGTATATAATAAATTTGTAAATATTTATAAGTAATCATCTGTAAAAAGATATTGATATTGGAATTCAAACATATTTGTATTGTATACTATTCTAATGCCTTTCAGAAATGTCCCATATTTCTCCTAGGATAGTGCAGACTCAATTTCCATGGTAAAAGATACAAAGATGAGTTTGGGTATGTCACCCTGGTAATAACCCCAATAGCATTGATATCTGAGGTGCATGTGAGGGCCTGGAATGTGGGGTCACCTAGTGACCTCATTTACGTAAGGTTATTGACAGGTGCATTGACATAGGCTCAGCTAATGTAAAAGAGATTTACATAGCCTCAGGTAATGTAAAAGAGCAATTGGAGGATCTCAACATTGACGATCTTCAGCATCATTTGGGCCATATTCAGTACCATTTCCCTCGTCCAAAAATCAAGAAAAGAGTTGGAAGTTTCGAGCAGAAAGGCTGATAAATATTTAAGAGTCTATTAACTTGTTATTTGTGACAAATGGATGCTCTAGTCAATGTTGACAGAGTGAGGATGATCCGTGGCACATCAAAGAGAGATGCATGCTCAGGGGCAAAGGGAGAGGCAAAGGGGGTTCTCAACTTTCCCATAAAGCTTAAAGAATTGTGATTATTAGTCAAGTGTCAATAACTTTAACATAACTAAAAACATCAATTGTTATTTAAACTAATATAATAAATTGTTCAAGACCTGAGTTTTCAGCTTATTTCGATCAAAATAAAGGTTTTTACAGTTTGTCCATTCTTTTTTCTACCAATCTGAAAGTCATCTGACTAAATGTTTGTGGGATTTTACCTCATTATTAAGACTTGAGACATCTTTTAATCTATATAGTTCTAGATAAGAATGCAGCTCTGTTGTTTATACGACATCAGGGACCTGTTGCATAATAAAGATCCTTATTGAAAATACCCCTTGCTAAGCTATTCTGTCTTGCTTAGGTAGGATAACCCTACTGCAAGAATAATCATTAACGCTGTCTGTATAGCAATTTCCTTCCATAATGGTTCCTTCACAGTTGCTTAGCAAGGAAAAGTAGCTAAGGAAGGAAGTATTTCTCATGCAATGACCCAAAGTGTGTGAAATAAATCATGCAGGTCTTCTTACCCCACCTCATTCATTCTAAATGTTTTCCAATGCATCCAGGGGAGAGGCTAAGGAGGTACAGACTGTAGTACATCACCGGACCCTCATTGTCTTATATCACTTCACTGCGTAAACACCGCATGGGCTCGTTGATAGTAGAGCTTCCTCACAAATAGTTTTGGAATTAGCCTATCACCTCCTCTGTCTCCTTCCCTATGATGGTGGCGTATGCTTACTAGGAAAAAGGATAATAGGCGTTTCTTGGTATTGCTAAAAGCACAGTGCATAATAGAAGATAGCGGACAGAGATATTTTGCATAACGAGTTTAGATTGGGGAGTGTTATATCTGCTGACAAAAACAAATGATTCACTGTAATCATTGCTCACTGGATATAATTATCTATATGATCATTTAAATTTCAAATGAGTAGATATTGCTGCATCCGCATCACCACTTGGCAGGGTGATCCCGCTATGAGGAATAAGAGTGAAACCTTATTTGTACTACTTACTAGATGTTAATAGTATAGTCTGTATGGTGAAATAACTTAATCATATTCTGTAATCTCAATTCACTGACAATAATGTCCTTGTTATGTGTGTGTAGAATACATCATTAATCAAATCAGATAACACCCAGGTCTTGTGTTTAAAGATTGCTTGTTTGGAAGTCTAGAGGATTGGTTGAAAAAATCAAATCAATCACAAAGAGGAAATTTGAAATGAGAAACTTGGCTTTAGTAATGGTGAGATATACACAGCACATTCTACTCTCCAAGATGATGAAATCTAGTGAAATAACTAATAAGATATATGAGAATATCATACAGAATCTGTCTAAAATTTGGCTAAAAGTGTCCTGAGTTCACTACAATGTTGTATATCTACCTTTGACCCTGCAAATCACCCTATTTAAAACTATAGGCAACCAATTGCTCGCCTGATCGCCCCACTATACGGGGAGCTCCTCAATGGGTTATATCAGCCTTTACCAACCTGGATCACAACTCTTGCTCTCCTCCCCATTGCCTATATTTATACAGAAGATATGGGACTGGGCTAGTCATAAAATGACGAGGAGGGGGGATAGCAGCAGTCTCAGTTGTATACCACCAATTAGAAAGCCCAGGGTGTATCCACCTAGTTACACTGATTAATAACAAGTCGTACAGAGGCGTTTCTCACAAAAATAAACAGTACTGGTATTTACCCTTCGGGTTCAGCAAATTGTCTCTAATAGCCTGATTGCACCCACTTGCAAGCAGCAATCGCAACTAGGCATTTGCGTTTACAAGCAAAATAGAAGCCACAAATTTAGCAAATGGAAGCCACATTTTTGCTATTCATTCAATACCACGACTTTATCATTAGTTTCCTCAGTACCTCTATCATTCTTATCTGTCTTTAGGTAGATCTTTAGATAATCACAGACGCATAATTGGTTATAACGATAATAGTTATAATTACTGGGTTTTTAAACACAGTCTAAGCTGTCATAACAGTGTTATAATCATATTCAATTGTAAAGTAAAATTTATTTTAAAAATCTTTTTTAGAAATTTCAATCTCACTGGCGATTTAATACGAGCACCTAGGGAGGAGGGAGGTTCTGGAAGGCAAGGAATATATTGAGCCAGATTTGTTTCCTTTTCCTATTTTGTCCTGTTAATCTTTCCAGGTTAACTGACAATAATTGCCCCTGGGTTGAAATCTCGTCCCCTGCCTGGCAAGAAACAAGTGATTGCCATAAATATACAGTAGGATCAATCCCTAGCACCTGTGACCAACCAAGTGAAGGTGTAGCTAGTGCAATCAACTCACAAGTGACGCTTAGATCACAGGACGGTTAGATCACCATAATTGGATATTCCCGCCATCTAATAGGGGATTTGCATGTCTCCCTACGCATGGCTATTAAAGTGCATGTTGGGATGGATTCAGTTCCAATCTGACATACAAATATTTAGCAACATTTTAATCGAAAAATGCAAGAATGTTTTCACCAATATCATAGCTTGTGTAAATGGTTTATAACAACCAACTGCATTATGGGACGATGGTGTCTTGTGTTGTGGAAACGTGTATAACGCATGGATATTGACCCGTTGGAGCACAGATAGATATTCCATGCTGAACATGGCATGTTTACTATAGCTTTTATACTGACATACAACTCCCTTAATTCCATGTGAATCAAGATTCAAGATGGCGGACATGCAAATCCCCCATTGTCAGGTATGAAATACAGGGCTACTGTAGGAATAACAAAATTAATTATGATTGTCTGTATAGCAAATTCCTAAAAGTTCCTTACCGGCTGCTTACCAAGGAAAAGTAGCTCAGGAAAGAAATAATAACTGAGAATTTTCTATCATCCTATATATGTCTATGGTGACTCACAAGGAAAATTAAAGTATTTAATTTGTTGTTGTTGCAACTTCTTTTCTGCGACACAGCAGAACACATTAGAGGATGAAAAGGATGAGAAGAAAGAGGTAGTGTAGGAGGAGGAGGAAGAAGAAGAAGGAGAGGTAGTGGTGGTGGAGGTGGTGGAAGTGGTGAAGGCTGAATAGGGAGCTGGAGGTATTATGCGTCACAAAGGATAATCTGACTATTTATCCCTGAGCCGAGATTATCTCTGGTGTATTACCTTCTACTGAGCACAGCTTAAGCTGATACTCATGTGAGGAGCTCAGAGCTGGTGAATTTATAAAATGTCCCTGAGCACATCATTTCTACTACAGCTTACGGCCTTTGCTTAAAAGCACACCAAGAGTTGGCTATTCAGACATTTATTAAGAATACATATGTGATGTGCAACAGGAAAATGAGTCACCAGGCGCAAAAATTGGGTTTTGAGATACCACCACATTTAAAAAGATGGGATCAAGCCGATTTCAATGATGATAAACATTGTGACATCCAATAAGTATGTCTATGTTTGTATGTATGAAATAAATGTTCGCAATACTTTTAATGGTCAAGTAAAGAAGTAAAAAATACTCCTTAGGATAACCTCAGATATGCATAGATATATTCAATACACATTCTGAGCAAGGGTCTTTGTGGAAAAATATTTGAGAAATAACATTTTTGGGGATTTGTGACTCATTTTTCTGTAACGCCTCACATATAGATATAAATTATATTCAACATGTCTGACACAGAAACCTCTGTGTGGTTGGTTGGTTTTAAACATAGTTGTATAGTTGTATAGTTGTTTATTTTACCAAAGTTTCCATCAGATTTACCTTCTTCATGGTGTAACATTGTGTGTATTTATGTCTGAGGGTATTCAGAATATTTTTCAGAAACGTCAAACGTATCTGATGACTAGGTGCGTTTTGTCTAAGTACAGGAATCAATATTAATGAGGCTTCAGTTCCATGAGTATTTGGGTTTTTTAAATATCACAGACAAGTTCAGACAATATATAATACAGGTCTCTTCTAGCTTCTAGCTGGGATCTGATATCTTGGATCTAATAGATAAAAAGCGAGTCGTCCATCCACCCACTACCATACAAGTTGGATAGCTGATAGATTGGACATACCTACGTAAGGAAAATGCTAATAGATTAGATAGCTAATCTCTGGTAGACTTTTCTTTCTTCGATTTTTTATTTGATGTTCTCGACCCAAGCAATTCGGCCTTTGAGGTGTTTACAGGGATACATTCAAAGCTATTATTGAAATACAGCAATCCTTAAAAATCGATGTGCTGGAAGTTCCAGTGAAGGTCAGGTACATGACTGAGAAATTGGGTTACGTTTCAAACAAATCTTCAAATAGCAATAGGGACGCTACGTAATATACGCCAGTTAGTTCTTGAGGTGCGCAATTGCACCTATTGGTTGACTGGAAGAAGTCTGACCTCCAGAATAATAAGATGTGACCAGCCAAGCAGAAAGGGGACTCCAGGGCCAAATTTTTTGTAAAGTTATGTCAGTTTTCAGTAGATGACCTCAAATAGGTTGGGGGAGTGACTCATTTTCCTGTGACACATCCCATGTACAAAAAAATAAAAATTTTGGAGTATCAAATTCTTTCATTTTCATGATGCTCATTTCCCCTACTGTACATCCCTGTCATTAAAAAAAATATTTTTAATATTTAATATTAAAAATATTTTTTTTAATGACAGGGATGTACAGTAGGGGAAATGAGCATCATGAAAATGAAAGAATTTTGTTGATACTCCAAAAATTAGTGAAGTTACAGACTTTCAAAGTTACCTCCCTCTCAGAATTACTAATATAAACATTTCTGACAGTGACGTCATAAATATGATGTGACTCCTAGCGGGAATACCAGGAACTATAACTCCCGCGCGGAGCCTCCTTTCCCCTCGGCGGGTCACAGATATTCATTAATATAAACACCAAAACCGTTCTTCTAAGACATAGGGAGTCCACAATCAATTTTGTTTTCTATAGAACTTTTTCTTGTCTAAAGCTTGTCTTGCCTGCACTAGTCACAAACCATCTTAAAGTTGCATTCTCAATTATAAAGATGTTTTACTGTTTGTCTTTCCAACCCATCTAAAAGTCATTCGACCAATATTTTGGAGGAGCGTGTCTTGGCTTTGCGTATTATCGTTCACCTGTGCTCGTTTTCTCTCAGCCAATACAACTTCAAATTCTTGTATAAACATAATTATTACAGCGCCAGAATATGGATGAATTCAGTCCTATAAATCATAATAATTATGACACGGGTATAATAACAGCAGCAGGATATTAATGAATTCATTCCTATAGGTGATAATATGAGTAAATTTGGTAAGATATTTGATGTCATAATAGCTGAGAAGGCAACTTTAAGACACAGACTTGGCAGACGTCTAACGATGCCTCTTTTATTCGCTTGCTACAGACATTTAGATGAATCAGTACCAATACCTTTTCTAAGGCGGAACTCTTACACTCTCGCTTCTAAAGCTATCCTCCCATTGGCGCGTTTTTCCTGGTATTAAATGGACCCAGGGACCCATTTAAAATGGATTTCCCATCTCCTTCTAGACAGACATAAAATGTACTCAGGAATGTGTAGTTGTGGTGGTGAGTCTGCCAATCCTCCAAAATAATCAAGTATAAGACAAAATTGATATAATTAAATACACCTAGATATACCTTATATTTTTTTGGAAACCATTTTGAAAATCTTTTGAAAAAAGAATGTTTTGATTTTGATTGATTTGCAAATAAGTTGATCATTGATTGGTAAAATGTGAGTTGCTTCGGTTAAGAGTAGTCATGCCTTCTTGTTTTCTATTTGAATCCCCTTGCACATCAAACCCAAACCACTTAAACTTGGAGCACCAGCAAAGGACTTGATTGTTTTCCCCTTTCTGCGTGAGGCACAAATACACCAGTATGCTGTCCTTTAGAGAAATCTTGTCAAACTCCTTTTATTTCAAATCGGCATTCCTGCAAGTTCAGCTCATCTTGAAGGGAATTGTTGCTTCTCAGCAGAACATTTGTGGTATTTGTTGTTGTTGTTTTAAAGTTTTTATTGAAGCAATAGGCAGACAACTTTTACAATAGTTATCTGTGTAGTCTCTGTAGAAGTCCTGACGATAGAAAGATACAAGTTAGAAGGCATACATAGATGGAACCTAGCGAGGGGGTAGTGTGACACTTTTTATTGACCAAGGGGAGCGCGGGAGGATAGAGGGGCGTTAGCCCCGAGATCCTTCCGCACTCCCCGAGGTCAATAAAAAGTGTCCACACTTCACCCGAGCTTTGTTCCATATTTATTACACCCCGTTGATAAATAATAGATATAATTATATCAATATAAAAGAACTAAATTTTCCACCAAGAACTAAATTTTCCACCATTTTGTATGTATATTGCGAAAGATAGAAAATAGTCCCTCTGGCCAGAGCGCTTGCTTCGATGAGAGCCTTGTCAGTTAGAGCAACGATCCTGTAGCTATAGGATCGTTGGTTAGAGCCTGTCGGGCCATCATGGCTGGTTAATGAAATAAATGATTATCGATGATACGATATAGCAAAATCGCATCTTTATATATGATTCTTCGATTGAACTTTTCATTTAAAGTCCCTAGCTTTATTATTTCGAGAGAAAATCGGGAAAACGATCTGCAGTTTACCGAGTGGGCGATAATTGAGCTCCGCAAAATCAAAACAACAGCTGGGTCCACGCGCACCCTGGCACTGCCTAGGTTAACTTTAGAATCTGTGTTCATGGTGGGTATACAGGCATATACCTTAGCAAAATCATTTCTTTAAATATCATTATTCGATAGAACTTTTTATTTTGAATCTTTATATTTAGTTTTTCCACAGATACTAGCTGAACGATCGCCGATTCCATCGTCGGAAGTGACGGCTCATGAATACACAATTTTTTACTTCTGGTGATCAGGCTTTGCTGCCGGACCTATTTTTTGTATGCGCCAAGGGCGCTCAAGTGCGACATAATTTTCATGTTATGCACCACTTTGACCAAGTGTGACATACAATGCTGAAGGTATAGGAAGCAACAGCACAGGGGTGTAATAAAGAAGGCATAGGCACACGCAACTCGTGCAATATTCACGCAATTCACGCAACTCGTCAGTCACTCTAGATACGGTGTTTTTAGACCAATGCGTGTATACTTTATAAACAACCATTACAAAATTAATATACATCTGGTATGGTAACGAAGCGAAAACACTATTTCATCCCATTAAACAGAAACTTTTAGTTTTCTTTGTGTATCTTTTTTTTAAAAAATGTGATAGGCCTTAATTGAAATAAAAAAGAATAACAGATGATTGTCTATGATCCGGGTTAAAAAGCACTGTCAGTGTTAAACCATCACCAATCACACCAGTTTCAAAATAGAATCCTTTAATCAAGTCATTCGAGTGTTGATGGGATCAGGAATCAAACCTTGTTTCAGAGTTACCTCTCAGGTCAAACAGAGAAATATAAGAAGGCCTATCTGTGTTCACATTTAAGACTTTAAATGAATTGTCAATGTTAAGCGAGATAACATGGGCGAGTGGTTCAGAACGCGTGGGCAGGAAAGGCAATCTGACAATGCCATGATTGATGTCATTGCATTACCTAGTACCGAGGCTCAGAGTTTTTAACGGGGATGGGTAATGTGCTAGAGACCAGCTTATTGTAAGGGAACTTTCCCCAACGGCTTCTCTCTTATATTGTGTCTAGTTTCATTATATGATATGATTCAGATGTTTTTCATTTTAGTTTTGAAGCTATAATCACAGCTAATTCTACTGAAAATAATGTTTTGCGTAGACAATTAAATTGATTTTAGAATTTGCCCGTCCTAGATTTGAATCAAAAAATAAAATATATAATAAAGAAAGAAAATTAAATCAAGTATATTTTAATCAAACCATTCATTGATCCATAATTTCTATACTGGCATGCATGGTATTCTAGCATTTAAGGGTAAAAATCCAAAATCATTAACCAGGGGAAAGGTGGAGGTAGTTCAGAACCACCCACTACCAATTCCCAAGGTAGATATTTACAGCACCCATAAACATACATAACCCTGTACAGGGCTGTCTAGATGGGGCTTCTTACCAAGGCCCCCGCGCCTTGCCCGCGCCCTGTTATCCACTTATACAATCAATCATTGCCTTGATTGATCACCGACCCTGAGCTTCTCAAGGAGTGTAGGGGAGAACTGTGCTATATGGGGCCTGTTGCATAAAAGGTCGTTACTTAAAAAGCTCCTTGCTAAGCTACCTTTCCTTGCTTATGTAGGAAATGTCTACTGTAGGAATAAAGAATAGCATTGTCTGTATAGCAAATTCCTTCCCTAAAAGTTCCTTACCAGCTGCTTAGGAAGGAAAAGTAGCTTACGTAAGGATCAATTTGTTATGCAATGGGCCCCTGAAGGCTAAAGCATGTCTAACCCCATATTGAACCCCATATTGTGAATTCAAGGCTAATCAGCAAATAGTCTGTGTAAATATTTCGTTCATTGATTCGTGATTTCTACTTAAATACAAAGTGAAACAGGCTATATAGAGTAACAACTGCAGTGGCTTTTTTTATAAGTTAAGTGAAGGAATAGCCGGTATGGGAATAGTCTATACACACAATGGTATAAACCCATATCTACAATGGTTAAATAATATCTTCTTTTTAAACACTCAACATTTTTCAATACAGTATATGTCCTCAATGCAGAATTTCTTTTTTTTAGGCCTATGTAATATTTAAACATTCACATGAAAATACGCACTGTCCACTATGGACGTATGACGGCGTTGCTAATATAAATTTTAAACTAATATAAATTTTATTCCTCTTTCTCAACTTTGAATGTTATATTACCATTACAAAGTTAGCCTCGTTACTAGGAAGGTATAGGAAAATGAAACTCATCTAGGCTGTGTACCAGCTTGGTGCCAGTCAAAACCCATTTACGACCAATATCCATATACAACATATTTAACCCAAGGTCAAGGCTAAAGACATTGTTTATTCCCTGCTACCTAGTACCTCCCTGATTAAATCAGTTATCTGATGCCTCTGGGACTACTCATACAAGCAAGTAAAGTGCCAGCTGATCTTGTTTGAACATTTTATGGCCAATTTATAGATGGTAATTGGCACATATAGTGTCCTTGATGTGCCAAGAGTCTGAAATTATTATCTACTCAAAATAGCAATCTTCATGTGTCAAGGTTATTATTTACTCGAGCAAGAAGACGTTCAATAAAGGAAGTTGCCAAGGACTCCTCCCAACATTATATTAAAGGAATATTATAATGTACATAATAGCAGGTATGAGCAGGCAGCACACAGTGACATATACCTAATCTACGGCCAGTCAATGCATCGGTCACTAGCTTAAGGTTTGATCCTAATGCTAGGGCTACACCAAGGTTTTCGTCCTTGCGGCAGATACGGTTCTCTAATTCCGCACCATTGGTTTACCATTAGCCGTAATGTGAAAACCGGATGGGCTGTAATGAAAAATCTCTTGGTGAAGTTACACCTTTAAGAGGATAAGCTATGTTACTTTGCCTAACGCCATGCGATGGCAGCTAGGTCCATCAAAACCATGGTGATGATAGAGGATCTGTTCTGAAGCAATTTCTGATAAAGAGAACTCATTTGAACAAGAAATTCAGCCAGGGATACTTCAATTAATGTCGAAACTTTAATAACATCATGCAGTTCTGTGGGTGCAAAAGACTTCTTGCTCAAACACAATATAGATACGAAATAGTTGACATACCAGAGGAGATCCGTACATTATAGCGCATCCATCCTAGCTAATTACCTATGCATAAACCCTGGAAGTGGTGACGTCAGCAGAAGAAACTCTAGGTTTATGTTAGTTCAACGGAGATAGGTTTGTCGGGTTTGTAGGTTTGCTAATTTAGGTACCTTTGATAGGAATACTATTAGATTATACACAGAACTAGCCCCCATGGAAAGCTCACTCTGGGCCGCTAATGCTTGGGCCTATGGGAGTATGTTATGAAGCACCACCCCAGCCCCTACTAGCTGACAGGCTACTTCCGCTTTGGCTTTATCATACTGAAAGTTGGTGTTTATGCTCTATAAGCCCATTGTATTTTGAGCATGGGTGATTATAACATATCTGTCTAGTTATTTCATACATGTCAGGGTCTTAACTAAGGTTTTACTTTTCACAAAATGCCTAAACATGAGTCCCGAGTAGACTTATAATGCTATATTATGTTCCAGGAGCACAAGGATGCAACTGTGTGTATGCTCTACTAGTCTACGGCCAGGGGCACCCCTGGTCATGGCAGGCACCCGATCTCAGTGCCCCTCACCACACTGTGCCCTCACGGACACCGGGCACCTGCCTCTCGTCCAAGCACTATACACTACCCAGTGCAGGCATGTACACACACATGCATGTTACACCCATGTGTTGGCATATCTTGAGTTGAATAATCTCCCTTTGTATCTTGCTGGTAAAAGTTCTAATATGGTAAAGTAAAACTATAAGTTATCTCCAATTGTATATGGTATCAACTCTTATGTACATGCCTTTAATATCACAATTATAGGCATCCAAACTTAAGTGTCCCCCTTTGTTTTGATGGCGGACATACTGGGCTGTTGCACAAGTAGAGATGAATAACATTGAGGGCTCTAAACTCGGTCATTTCTTTAAAAACAATGCCAAAAAATTCTCATGTTTTAGGAAAAAGGGTCCAGCAATCTTTCCCTCGATTCAAGTTTTTGTCTAGAAGTCCTAAGTTTTGTCTAGAAGTCCTAAAAGTGGACGGTGATGACGGCCGAGTATGCATACACTAGCATACACACTGTAGCCGGAAGTCAAGTGTCAGCTACTAAGCGGGGCAGGGGAGGATTGGAACATCGAGGAGAGGAGAGGCCAGTGGTTCTTCCATGGGGGCTAGTTCTGTGGATTATATAAGGACTTTGCTCTTAGGACAAGGTTTATACATAACTTACCATGTGTATTTGGCAATAGGAGGCTGTTTCGACTCCATTAAAATTGAAAAAAGACTATCAAAAACATTAACTTCCAAATATAAGCTAGTAGTAGAAACACTGCATGCTACCGTCTATACTTGAGCCTATATATCAACTCAAGGGTAAATACTTTAAGAAAAAGACGAATCCAATCAGAGACATAAAGTTAAAAGGGCAGTAAAATTGTCTATATCGTTTTGGTTTTTAGAACCACAGCAAGGTACTCTGGGGGCTCCCTATGGCAGCCATATAGTAACATCAGTTCATTTAAGCCTGGGTTCCACTGCCATGCTACTTCTCCCGCTAATACTTCCATTTATTTGATCCTGCTACTTTAGAAGTAACGGGAAGTAACAGGAAGTAGCTGTTTCAAATCAAACATGTTTGAATTGAAGCGGCTACCGCGCTACTTGCTCCCGCTTCTAAAAGTAGCAGGACCAAAGAAACGGGACGCTACTTCTCCCACTACTTCTCCCGCTACTACTCCAGTTTCTTTGGTACCGTTACTTCCTGTTACTTCTAAAGTAGCTGGATTTGTACTCTGCTGACAGAAGTTGGTTAAAGGTGTCAGAACGGAAAGATAGCTGTGCACACAAAAATAGAATTGAGCTTTCTAGATCTATGACCCAAAAGCCATGGGTATGCATTCTAATGTGTACATAAGGTGGTGCAATTTCTTTCCCTTCTCTTCCCAGATTGGTTCATGGCAAATCTTAAAGCTACTACTCTGAGTTACTCTTAAGTGTCAGAACCGCTTTTGCCGTAGATATTCTACTCTAGAACTCAAACTAGAAAGATGTATTTCCCAGCAAAACACATAATATATACAATTTAAGTTTAAATGGAATTTTAGAACACAGTTATATTCATATGTTTGGTGCACTATAAATGTTGTTTGTTTCTTCTTTTTTGAACCATTTATTTACTCTTCTCGTTATTGGGGTCAACTGATTATGCTTACTTAAGTCTTTATCAGTAAAGTAAAGCCCAAACGAAATGATTCTAGGAATCTAGGTTATCATATTTGATTATAACTATTTCTTATCGTTACTTTTTACATACAAGATCCTTCTTTAATAAATGTCTGGCGATTTGTGTGTGCCGATCATCCTTTTGGTCAATCCCCTACTAGTGTGTTGATTAGCACGTACTCACTGCAACAACCTAAGGCAGAGACTAAAAGGATTAATAACCTCCCTTTCGGGCCTTCTGGTACACTAATTGTGTATAATCCATCAGGAATAACACCAAAACAGTGCAACCCCTCAATATCCGTTGATCCTTTATTAAGTCCCCTTTTCACTGAGCCGATTTTCCCCCCATCAGGATGGGGGCTTTTGGTTGACAGATGAATAAAAGACCAAACCATACATCTCGTTCGATCTTGATGACATACATCTCCGCTTGCCTGACTAACCTCTACTTCTCCTCTGACTGTCCCCCATTGAGATAATCGGCTCGGAGGACTCATAGCTTTACGCTCAGAATCATAAAAGACATGTAGATATACATAATAATAGGCATAAACTAAAGCTTTGAGAAGCTTTTACAGCTATATTTCAGAAAGGCTCTCCTAGGGCAATATATGGCTCTTTTGAACTGCTTTGGGAAGAATGGTAAGCTACTGAGGTCCTGTAAATGGGTCCAAATTGTTGGTATAGCCCCCAGACTTGAAAGGGTGTAGTAGCACCATCCCAAAAGTAATGAATCAATCTATCAAGATTGTTGTGACAAATAACGATGGCATAACCACTAAATTTAGCAAACACGAAGGTGTTGTCTAACAATGCAAAGGGATGACAAAGGTGATAACGGACAGGAATGAAGTTTTGTATGAGAAATACCTGGACCAATTATGCTGAGCTTTAGTGGTAAAGGTCCATTGAAATAGCTAACTAGGGCATGGCTTATAAGTGAGAAGCCTGAATGATGAGATTTGTT
Source organism: Sthenelais limicola (assembly GCA_942159475.1). Lineage (NCBI taxonomy): Eukaryota > Metazoa > Annelida > Polychaeta > Phyllodocida > Sigalionidae > Sthenelais > Sthenelais limicola. Next base: position 69,254,675 of record OW804098.1, read on the forward strand.
CTGCTACTATCATGATAAAAATGACCCATTTCCAGTACACTGGAAGGCCAAGCTACACAAAGGCTACCGTGATAGTATCATAGACAGCCAGGAATGACTGGAGAGTGGAGAAGCTAAAACAAGGTAAATCAAAGTGGGATATTGAAGAAAGTAAGTGATTGAGCCATCATACTCTGTACCTTCAGGCTTCTGTCTGCCCCAAATCCCTTAAAGTGTCACTAAACACAGCATATTATGAGAAAATCAGCTGCTTTCCTATTATTCAAAAGTAACAGCCCAATTTTTACTTGATGAAACCTGATATTTATTGAGTTTTACCCGTTTAAGGAGGGAAAAAGTAGTTCCACAGTTCCAACACTCCATTCAAGGCGCCACTGTTTGCCTACGTCACAAAGTGCACCTAAATCTTGAAATTAACATGCAACATACATAATAAACAAGTATGTTAATAGCTGCTATAAAGAAATGTAATAATCATCCTTGAAAAAGGGCAAATGTGCCCGAAACGTCGGACCCCAATAAAACTGAACAAAAAACTCAGATCCCTCTCCTGTCCAATCCGTTCTGGGGCTGAACCCCAATAATTTATAGAAATGTAATAATCCTTGGTTCTTTGAGGAGGAGAAATAACAACAGAACATTCACATCCTATCGTTACTCTATCAACACTATTATGGGATCTTACTCCATACCGCGCCTAGTAATAGTTCCAAGGTATTTGTATAGGAGGTCCCAGTTTAGAACTGGCCATTATCAAATTCAATACTTGATTGGCTCAAGTTATTCTTGTATTGATTGAACCCAATGAACTGGTCATTGAGTCTTTGCAAATTCTCCACTCAAGGTTCTATTGGTAGGTCCATGGTAGGTCCATGGTCCACAGTAAATCTCTGTGACCACAGAGTATCATAGTATTTTACTCCACAAGAAGGTCACCCCTTTTTTCCCAACGTTTAGCGGGAGGACTAAACCCAAATGTGTAGTACTGTCCATGGTATATCTGCTTTTCTCTGAACTATAATCAATGTGGTCTGGATAATATCATTTACCAAAACACTGACACATGTCCCAAACCAATTATTGACCCCTCATAACAGGTGTCTTGAAATACCCGCATTGAATAACAGTTTCAATTGCTAGGATGGTGGCCTGTACATTTCGGGCGCGCTTTGGGAAGTCACACAGCACTCTTAGTGCCATCTCGTGCTAAACAGACTTTTTCAACTGAGCATTCTTAATTTGGGCCTTTAAACGACTATAACTTTGAGATAAATGGTAAAAAATGAGACTTTGGCATTATACTTATGAATTCATAAAGTATTTTGTCCTAAAAGTGACCTGGAACCCGTTTAATGACACTTTAATGATGCCTGATTTATGAACAAACTATATTCCCAAACTATACCAAAGATCTATCATAGGGGCTCCTCTTCACTCAGGACTTTGGGCCCACTGTATACAATATATCAACTTCTCACAATAGGCTTGGGCACCTGCAAAGTGCGACAGGGTACATAATGGGAGCAATCTCCCCATTGAGTCCAGTTCTAAGGGAGTCCCTATAAAAGAGGACATTTATCATAGTCATTCATCATCTGAACAAGAACATCCTTGTGTCAAAATAATGTAAAGCATCTATTCACATGAAACCCTGTCAGTGCTTGCTGACAGGGTCTTCAAAGACCTGCTGTACATGTATAGAGATGTGGTGTGACGCTGTGCCTGTGAAAAGGCCATTGATAATATTCAATAAGGGTATAGCCGCTATGACAAAATATAAGAGCTCTAGAGGATAAAAAGTATAATTGTGTTGATTAACCTACGGACTGTTTGCAGATAGCAATGAGGTATGGACCATTCATAGATCCTTTCATTATTCCAGGGATACAGTAGATAATTGAGAATAATATCTTGTCCTGACGACTTTTCTAGGTATGGTTAAGGCAACCTAAAAAGAAAGTATAATATTGCCTGTCCTTACCCGGGCTCGTTGAAGAAAGTCTACTGTCTAGTCTACTAGTGGTTGACTCATACTAAGATAGCAGTATACTACGCCAGCCTGGTAAAATAGTATACAGTCAATCGGTTTAGAGTAAGAAATTATTTATTTACATTTCCATGACACTAACAATGACAGTCCCAACGGTATCTATGAGTGATGTCGCCTTCATCAATCCTCTCAAATAAGCCAGATCTTTCTTTCTGAAAGAAATGAGGTTAAAACTGCAATTAAAAATTGAACAAATTTCCTGAATCAACACGATAATAATTATGAAATATACTCGAATACACCTATAAACCTCCCTTTTTTTAATAATAATGATACTGGATTTTCTATTTTACAAGAGCCACATGATACAAAAGAGGTGGTACACTTCAGACTAAAAATCTGGTCTAATTCCAGTAGTAGGGTTCCTGGCTAATGCAAAATTTGATTTTCGGTTCAAAATCGTGTAAAGGTTAACTTTTTTTAACCAAATGAAAGCTCAGGGTCTAAGCAACAATTTTGGTCAGAGTGTCAAACAATTATCCTGCCGGGGGGACCGTGGGGGCAGGTATAATTGGGGACTGAATCCATTTCAGTGATTAAGTAAAAATATCATAACTTTGGAGTAGTAGTCCAATTCGAACATAACTGGTGTCATTAACTTTGGAATAAAGAGATGTAACCATCCACTACACTAACTTCCTTCTACTACTTTTCATACTGGAGAAAATGCTTATTCTTCAACTGTAATTGAAAAAGTAGTAGAAGAATGATTAGTGGCAGTGGGAGAAGGTAGTAAAAGTAGTAGGAGAAGTAGAGTGTACAAGTGTGCTGAGGAAATAACTGGGTCCAACACCCACCTCTTCCTTACACATCTGCAGGGCAAGAGAAAAGACACTGCGCATAGAAGGTAGCATGACCCTTTGGCATATGAGCCTTTCTTTCTGGCTTGCCTAGTCATGTGTAGGGTTCTCCCAGTGGACCACCAACACCTCCACTGCTCTCCACTAGCAGTTGCCTGGTCAGTTAAAAGGTTTCACTGTGAGGCAGGCCAGGCAATTGGAATGACCAAATCAACTGAAGGCATAAGGTAGGAAGTGTCATTGGGTGGCAGTAAAAAATACATGCTAGCAGAGCGTGGTTTCGATCCACGGACCTCTGGGTTATGGGCCCAGCACGCTTCCACTGCGCCACTCTGCTCTCCTCCCAACATGCAGAGAAAGACTGGCAATGGTGCCTGCATACTTGGGCTGATGAAATGCCCATAGCCTGATGGCCATGAAGTCACTGGACTGGTGTGCTGAAGGTGGGCAGAGGGCATAGAAGGTAGCATGATAATTTGGCATATGAGCCTTTCTTTCTGGGTTGCCTGGTCATGTGTAGGGTTCTCCCACTAAACCACCGATGCCTCCAGTGCTCTCCACTAGCAGTTGCCTGGTCAGTTGAGAGAGTATTCCCCTGTGAAGCAGGCCCACCAGTTGGAATGACCACATCAAATGAAGGCATAGGGTAGGAAGTGAATTTGGGTGGCAGTAAAAAATACATGCTGGCAGAGGCTGGTTTTGATCCATAGAGCTCTGAGTTATGGGCCCAGCAAGCTTCCACTGCACCACTCTGTTCTCCCCCAAACAAGGGGAGAAAGACTTGCACTGGGGCCTGCATGCATGGGCTGATGCAATGCCTAAATCCTGATGGCCTTGGAGTGACTGGACTGGTGTGCTGAGGAAATAACTGGCCCCAGTGCCCATGTCCACCTTACACACCTGCAGGGCAAGAGAGCAGGCACTGAGCCACTTCTACTGCCTTCTACTATGTCTCCTACTCCTCCTATTACATCCACTCCTACTCAACTTTCTACTACTTCTACTATTACATCCACTTCTACTTTTATTACCTATATCATGCTACATCCACTCCTACTTACAGCTTCCACTACTCCCACTACATCCATGCCTACAACTCCTACTTGGCTTCTACTCCTACTTGGCTTCTACTCTCACTACTCCTACTACCCATACTTCTACTACCTTCTCCTACTTGTCCTACTTCTACTAACTATCCTTCTACAACTTCCACTTCTCCTGCTACATCCATGCCTACAACTCCTACTTCTCCTACTGCATCAACTAGGTACTACTTCTGCTAATTTCTCCTACTACCCCAACTTCTACTACTTTCTCCTACTGGTTCTACTTCTACTAATCATCCTTCTACAACTTTTTGTACTTTTTATACTATGTGATACTGTGGTATCTTTACAAATTTAATAACACAAGATATGTTCAAATTGGAGTATTATTAGAGAAATTCTATAGTTGGAATATTTACACCTTATCTGTTGTGATTGGTTGAGCCTCCCTCCCCAAAATTCAGGGGGTTTGTTAACATCAGACTATTATTTCAAACGTTTTGATATTTTTACTTGTAATGGTCTGTAACGGTGAATATACCCCTGTCCCGGAAATGGGATGGGCCCTCTATTTTATTATCATTTGCAAATAATTTATACCAGGAAGATCTGTTTGCAGAGGCTCCTGTCCATTTCATGTAACTGTACTGATCAACTTGAATAAAAATCTTTATATATAATATATATATATATATATATATATATATATGATAATGTGGCATTATTACAAATTTAATAACACAAGACATGTTCAAATTGGGGTATTATTACTGAAGTTCTAGTACTGTGAAATGTATACCTTACATATTTAGGTGGTTTTGCATGATTTTGAACTGATTGCCCCTCCAGGCACCCGACTATGGTGTATGTATGCCTAGAAGCTACTGAGGGTGACTAGCTGCAGTTTTACTAGCTACACTACTATTATATGACTAGTCCACTTTAGCAGAATTTACTGAATGTGTAGAGTTGCCGATTGTACATTTTCTGGAAACTTCACCCCTTAGATTATTGAGGGGTTACACCGTACTTGGTAGCAAATAGTTGGAGTTGCTAAGGAGGGGCTTATATAAATGTCCTGCCCATACCTCCCCTTATTGTAATCATGATAAGCTGGTGTGGTAATGCCCCTGCTACACAGTACAAACAAGCTTTACTTCTACTTAAACCTAACTACTGCAGACTAATGGCGTTTTTCCACCTACGATTGTCCTCACTCCTATTACATGTTAATTACCCTCATAAATGTGCAGAACAGAAACTGGGATGGAGTTTACTCAAATACGGATGAAATCGCCAGAAAATGCGCAATTCGCCTATAGATAGCAGTCCTCTCAAATGAACCAAATTTATTTTGAATTCAACGCAATACAAAATAGAGATGTCATGTTGGCCTTCTTCAATGGAAACAATGGATCGTTGGGTTCGTCACAGTTTTCTGACCGTGACTCGATCCGTTTGAAACCTGTATCGGGCCAGTTCCGATATTTGTAATAGATACACAAAAGAGAGCTCCCATAAAAGAAAAGCTGGGATGTTAGATAACAGAAATAGGTTGGTGTTGACTGATGGGTGTGGAGATGTGGTTGTTGACCCTATATCTATATGATGGATGGGACTATGGCATGTTGTTGTTGTCGCAGGTGGTAGGCCCCAGCAGCACCGCATGTAATTATTAGTAGTTCTCTCCAGATAGGGATGCATATTTGATATGCTGGCTACACATCATCAAGACCCAAAATGGGCTCCTGAAGCGGGGGGGGGGTCCTAATATTTCTGTCACTATTAATAAACAACATTTTGTCATTGAGAAAATTATCTTGCCATTTCTCACTATCTACCTCTGTTGATTGGTCGGTTATAAGAAAAAGCAACATCGATTTGTCTTTTTTTAAAATAGACAAAATAAGCAGCGTTTGTTTGTGAATTTAAGGCATCCGGAGCCCTCCGAGGCCCTACTGCCATTATTGCCCCAAGCCATTATATTTCTATAATTAAAGGAAATTGAGAATGCATCTGATGCATATATTAATTGGCTTTGTCTTTCCATAGTGGTGTGCAGTGAAATTTTATTTTTATATCAATTTAAATACGATATCCTTAATAATGGTATTTGACGTCTGCCTTTAACATTGCAGACTCCGTTTGTGGTTGACAGCTGCTCCTGGGTGCCCATAACATTAATTATAGAAATACACCGAGAAAGTGACATGAAACTTTGGGTTTTGATATGGAAATACAATAGGTAGACGAGGGATGAGACACCTAAACCGCTAAATGCCGCTCAATTTGAAATATACCTCAACAGTGATATCTTATAATGCATCCGACGAAATAATAATGGGTTTTGTTATCACTGGATTTTGCGCAGTGAGATTCTTTTTTCCTCTTAGATACCCTTTTCTTAATAATGGTGTTAGACATCCCTGTAATATTGCAGAATCCCTTTAGCTTTTGGTATAACTGGCCTACAGGAGCTGCTTGTTTCTTGCAAATTACAGACTTGCATCTGTTGCAAACAATAATGGATTTAAACAACCCGGTGTTGTGCTCATTGAGACTCTGTGTTTACATTGATTGCATATTGGCCAATAGAACGGCATTGTAGATTGTATTATCCTAATAGGTCAGACCAGTCATCTCCTATGCTATTTCAGCCATGTGTACTCTATTCTCAATAATGATCTTTGAATCAGTCCTAATGAGGAGGTATAGAGAATCCCAAATAAAGATTTTATTAGCAATTTAGAAAATCCTTAAAAGGCTCTGCTGAGATTTGAACTCAGGATCTCCTGTTTACTAGACAGGCGCTTTAACCAACTAAGCCACAGAGCCAGATGACTGCTAACAATTAGAGCTTGTTATTTATTAAAGCTTGTTAGCAAAGGTGACAGATGTTGAACATCTGCTCAAATCTTCTACTGAAAAAGTCAGAACTTCTACAAAAGGCTCTGCTGAGATTTGAACTCAGGATCTCCTGTTTACTAGACAGGCGCTTTAACCAACTAAGCCACAGAGCCAGATGACTGAGCTTTTTATCAAAATTGCTAGCAAAGATGACAGATGTTCAACATCTGCTAAAATCTTCTACTAAAAATGTCAGAACTTCTACAAAAGGCTCTGCTGAGATTCGAACTCAGGATCTCCTGTTTACTAGACAGGCGCTTTAACCAACTAAGCCACAGAGCCAGATGTTTCTAACAGTTATATTTACCTCTCAAAACTATGTAACATATGGAGAGTTGGGGGTCAATAGACTCTATCACTCGCCGCAATAACACATGAAAACAGGGTGTTCGGATTGGAGAAAGAACACTCCTTCCTGAGCCTTTACAGTGTGTGTCCTTGATACCCACTGGATGAATTTACCAACGTGGCTTAGGCCCCCAGGTGGTAACCTCAATGTCCAGATAGGAGAAGGGCTCGATGCACAGAGGAAAGCCTCGCTACATGTCGCTACTCTGTATCATATCTTATTGATAATATTAGCCCCATTCAGGACACCTTGTTGGGGATGTATGAAAGACAGGGGCCAGTGGGAAGGCCTGAATTATAAATGAACCCCACTCGCCTGCCTATGACACTATTTCTTCTCGGGTCAACATAGGTTGCTGGTCATAACAGCTCTGGATATGAAAATATATGGCAAGTGGCAAAAGATAGATGAAGGTGGAAATGCTATATATAAGGGTCAGGTCATTAGAAAATGCATATTCGACAGATTTGTACATTTAGTCAATTCTGCTAATTTAATTAGGCTGGAAAATATTAAAATATATATGTTTGCCTGAATATATTTACATTTAAAATTCATGAACAAAATTAATATGATATGAGTTTGAATATGACCAAATAGAAAGTTACAGAAAATACACAAAGGAAGAAATACACCTACAATCATGTACTATTTTTTTTTAAATTCACTCTTTTGACAAAAGCACTGATAATTTGCAATACAGCCTTCAGTCCAAATGGAAATCCTCCATTTATGATTTGTGATATTCTATGGCCTTAAAAAATGTATAGTTTTATTAATCTTCCCGAAATTCCAACGAAAGTTCAAATCTAAACATAGTGAACCTGACTATCTACCCTTTTAATACTTATGTATATTTCGACAGTTTTGTGCATTAGTTTCAGTAAATTCTGCTAAACAGAATGACTATACAAAATTAATAATAATCATATTATTTAGTGACAAGGACTGTCAATGACATTGGTAATAATGATTGTCTTAGCAATTCAGAAAAATCTTAAAAGGCTCTGCTGAGATTTGAACTCAGGATCTCCTGTTTACTAGACAGGCGCTTTAACCAACTAAGCCACAGAGCCAGATGACTGCTGACAACTAGAACTAGTTATTTATTAAAGGTTGTTAGCAAAGGTGACAGATGTTGAACATCTGCTAGAATCTTCTACTAAAAAAGTCAGAACTTATACAAAAGGCTCTGCTGAGATTTGAACTCAGGATCTCCTGTTTACTAGACAGGCGCTTTAACCAACTAAGCCACAGAGCCAGATGTGTCATGTTGTTATATGAGTATACATGATTATACATATGAGTATACAAGAGTATACATATGAGTATACTAGAGTATACATGTAATATAACATACGGAGAGTTGTGAGTCAATATATCCCATCACAAAATAGAGATTTATACACCCTCAGGAAATAAAGTTCATTCAGTTCACAGCAATTTATATTAGGTATATGTTAAAGGACCTATCTGTATCCACTATATAGGGACCGGGCGTTACTTAACATAGCTAGATGTGGTAGAGTTATGACAGGACAACTGCGGAGGGCAAAGGTTGGAAGGTGTAAGACAGTGCATTCATAGCCACCGGTCAAGAAAAGGGGAAGGTTAAGGTTTTTAGAGTTTCCAGCACTGGCCTCGCTGTATATTGCATAGAGGTTAAGACTGAGCTGGCAGCAATATTAAGATGTAGGTTTAGGGTTCTCAAGGTGGCTGATCTATTTGTCTTCATGTGAAGTGTTATGTCGAGCTGCTGCTCATATACGAATTTCTCCTCCTTCATTATGTATGTCGGTATGATATATGTAGTGATAGTATGTGTGACCAACCATTTGTCTATCTTTGCTTATTTTAATAGCAATGTTTTCTACATAGTATACGATATAATTATGATATATATTACCATAGTAAACATATCAAATAGATAGAGTTAGATTAATAATTTGATATAGTATAGATGTCAGGATCTTCTAAGAAAAGTAATGTACTGTTGATTCTGGAAAACATTTAAACTAAACATACTCCACTGTGAGAGAAAATACTCAAACCGCCTGTCCATTGCACACTCTCAGGCAACTTCACCCTATTGAAACGTTGGTCACGTGCGGGTGTCACATGTAATCATATATCCCCGAACAGCACTGTCTTTATTAAATGAAGGGTACGCTGGGATATGGGCCAGGGCATGTACAATTCGCCTCCACCAAGCTTCTGAAATAACCCAACTTCACCAGTCCGGACACTGTTTGTGTAATATTGCCTAACTTCTAGAATAAAATATGCTTGGGGTGGGGAATCCTCTTCAAATTCAGCAATTCTCTAGAATATTCCAAATCTAAGACAAAAATGAGGTCCAAAAATACAGTTAAACCTTTTTTAAATCAAAGAAATATCATATACACCTGCTTAGCGTAATAGGATTATTCCTCCAAGGATACACCATAGTGGTTATCAGTTCCATCAGCCTAATCTATTAGAATTAACTAAATGTGTAAGAGATGCCGTGTGTGTACATTATCTGACGCCCGGACCCATAAATAACAATGTGACCAGTATCTCTTCATATCTACTACACCGAACTGAGCCTGCCACACTAATGGGTTCCCTACCTTTATGGGGTCAAGGTTTCAAGGTTGCACATTACACCATGTTATGTATTCGTGCTGTGGAGTTTGTCATGTTTAATATCTTGGAAATGTACATCCATTAACACGAAGTAGGCCTACCATGTATAGAGAGAATGGAACGAGTTGTAGTTTAGATTATGTATTGTATGTATATAGATGCTCAGCTAATCCTGATGAACATAATTTCTAGTGAGATATAGCGAAGAAATAATATATTATACCAAATTACAGTATTATTGTTCCATTAATCTAGCAGAACAACTATACATAATGATATGATAGGATGTAACGAGGTGGGTTTCTGACTTACTGTATACGTTGCCCACAAGTTTTTTTCGACCAGGTATCTCACGAGAAGCCGCAGGCTTCGAGTGAGATGCCTGGTCAAAAAAAACGAGTGGGCAATGTATTCAGTAAATCAGAAACTAACCGAGTTACATCCTATTTTTATACCACGATCTTATATTTTAAAATGAATTGAAGAAACAAACTATTTATTTACCTCGCTTCAGACCGATGACCCGCCATATTGGTTTGTTGATACCAAAGCGCTAGACAAGCGTATAGCTGATTGGCTAATCAATGACGGCACGGTGGCATGTGACGTCAAGAATGGGTGTGACGTCATGAGCGAGCGAAACATCAACCAATGAGAATGCTTCTTAGATTTAGGCAAAAAAAAGTTCATATTTTCACGCGTGGATCCATTCAACAAAACACAATAGCAGGTATCCACTCATTTGCAGCGTGTACAACCCACGATCGTGGTATAATACACATAACTAATGATAATAGCATTTTGTATCGATTAATAATAAAATGAACAATTCACATCAGTTATTTAAACTCGAGCAATTCTGCCAATCTCTGAATCTCCTACTGAGCCTGCTCTGGTTATTTATTGGACGAGAATTCGACTTCATATTTTAACCAATTAACAAAAAAACAGCAGGTTAATACATACAGAAAACCTGTATACATTATATTAGCCTACCATATCAATCCACTTCCTCCTTAGGATATAAGGTACCTTGTATTATGATGTGTGTGTAGTTCCCTATTTAAGTCACTATAAACCTATTCCTCACCAAGTAAAGGTAACAGCGGGAATACATGGAATTTAATTCCATAAGCATGTCAACCTTTTTGTCACATTAATTTAATAATTTATGTATCTTGGTGATGAATAAACAATTTTCAAATCAAATCAAATCAAATAATTAATGATTAGTGAAAAGGACTGTCTATGACATCGGTAATAATGTATCAGTAATTCATAAAAAAACTTAAAAGGCTCTGCTGAGATTTGAACTCAGGATCTCCTGTTTACTAGACAGGCGCTTTAACCAACTAAGCCACAGAGCCAGATGACTATTAACAATTATAGCTTGTTATTTATTAAAGCTTGTTAGCAAAGGTGACAGATGTTGAACATCTGCTAAAATCTTCTACTAAAAAAGTCAGAACTTATACAAAAGGCTCTGCTGAGATTCGAACTCAGGATCTCCTGTTTACTAGACAGGCGCTTTAACCAACTAAGCCACAGAGCCAGATGTTTCTCGCAGTTATATCTACCTCCTAAGAGTATGTAACATATGGAGAGTTGGGAGTCAATAAACACATATAAATTATGTAACCACAGCTCACCATACGGATTGTCTATTGAAACTGTAGCATCATGCACTGGATTTAGTTTTTATCACTAAAACAATGATTTTATTCATTTGTTATTGGCCTCATATTATTCAGCAATTCCATGGGTACTTGTTTACATGAATCGGTATGCTACCACTACCGTATTGAAATAAAGATATGTGTATCGTATGGAGAAAGACCTTTTAAGATATATGTTAAGAGATAAAAAACGATGGACGACGGAAGAATCGAATCCGATAAATATTCAATTAGTAAAATCAAATTCAATTTCAATTTCACTATTTATATTCTGAACCATGAATTAAAAGGTTAATACACAAATTCGATTTCTTATTGTATGTATACAATATCAATCGATTCTATCATTGGACCCCCGCTATTGCACTCATTCAGAATGGATATAATAAATTAATTATACGAACTCTTCATTTCTTTGGGAATACCTATTAAGCTAGCAGATGCTATAGCAGCAGGAGATCTTCATACACCTGGTTACAATTTAATGGGAACGTTCTCAACGGATGACGATTCATGGTATGATATCATGCATACTTTATTCAGATTGGTGATTAATATTCTACGCTGAAAATGATATCCTTTCTCTAGTTCGTTACTGGAATGGGTCACGTCGTCAGAAAATGTACAATCGGCAACTCTACACATTCAATAAATTCTGTTAAAATAGGAACATGATAAATACTGTCTATATCTGGGAGGATTTAGGGAATTTCGGTGAATAACAGATATTATAATGCTTACTCCTGATTGACCCCACACATGAACATTAGAGGCATAACCAAATCAGATTATGCAAATATTGCCCTAAGGGGTTGAGCAAAATGGACCGATTTAAAATCAAATTTAACAAAGCCAAGAGCAAATGAGATGTGGCCTCTTGGCTAATGGGACAGAATGTGTCGACAATTGAATTAAACACGTGATTTGAAGGAATTAAATCAGAAAGTGAGGTAATCAGATAGCACAGTCACTTTTCTAAATTGCCTTCTGGGTATAATTCGATTTGATTTTTTAAAGATGTATTACATGAATGGCGTACATCCTTTGGAATTAATCCATTTTATAACCAGTTGGCCTTTGCTCAACATATATACCACATTACAGGGATCAGGTACAAAGCTACCTGCTTTTCACCCTGCTCCTGGCTTCTTGTTTCTCTGAGCAGGTTTAGGAAAACGGTAGTGTCAATGTGTGCCTGATTCGTCATTGCCTTTGCCACACATCAACACACAGAGTGGTCAGATTGCAGTGAGGTATAAATTACCAATAGCCTATAATTATGACAATTGTTAAATGATGTAGGTAATCCATCTGGACATGAAACAAGGTCGTCACTTTGTAATTCACTTTCACAAATTGGATTCTGCTTAGTAGGCAGTTTCTAAATTTCGACCGATTGAGATGCAACAACAGTTAACAATTTCTCAAAAACTGTGAATTACTATGCGATCTCGGGAGTATTGTCAAAAGCTTTATATAACAGGAAAACTGAGACTTACACCAATTTGTACATCAGTCTCTACTTCTATTTCTGTTCTATACCCCGGATAGGTACCTGCTACTGACAAAAACACATTTCCCCAATTTTAGAAGTAATATAAAAGATGTGTTATCACTTAAAAGTGATGTGTTATAAATAAAGAATGGTGATATTTTTTAAAAGATTTGAGAGATTTTCTTTATGTGTAAAACACTATAACTTTAATTGATTTTTTATTAGGGTGAAACTTGAAGAACTGTTCAAACAGATATGGGTATCACACCAATTCACATTGTATCGATGTAATATGACATTGTCGAAATACAATTCTTTTTAAACAGATTTTTATTCAGGTTATTGTTACATGTGTTGCATTCTCACCCAGGCATGTGTGCCTTTCGTTGCGCCTTGTATTTATGACTTTTACAAAAAGAAATAGTCGGGAGATGATGGTCAGAACTAAAAACTGCATAGACAATACATTATCTAAATTCCATTAATGTACCATGTACATATATAGGCGATGAGCAAAGTAGTGAGATGTTGATTACCAATCGATCAATGAGATTTACAGGGAGACTTTCTAGGTCGTGACCCACATTCATGAAACTTTGATGTGATTCCTAAATAGCTTCAGACACACAAATGATAAATTTACTGTATTGAAGACATGTAGTGCCTGTCGTGTTCTGAGTTACCCCTGAATAATGAAAGGCTAGAAGAGGTGATTGGATATAAAAGAGACTCTCATGTGAAACATTTGTAACAGGCATGCATAGGTATTTCTGTACTCTATAGGTAAAAATATAAACATATGGCGTGATACACTGAAGTACACTGAACAAAAGTGCTCTATTCCTTTGTTCATCACACCGACCAGTTGTCGGCCACACTAAACTACTATCACTGACGCTTTTGTCCCTCAAATATGAGTGAAATGACACAGAAATGTACAGCCAGGGGCTTTAGAAAAGAATTAGTGAAATATGTGTTGCTTAAAGCTTGTAATCGGGCTTAGACATTTTATAACCAGTATCCTGGTCTTGCTGTTTGACTTTCTATTAAAGATGCATCGATACAGATTTTAGCTCAACATTCTGCCATGGCGTTCTAAATTAGAATTTAGATTTAAATTTAGAAATATCGTTATTCAAGTCATAACATAACATCCAAGAGACGATGCGATTCTCAGCCATTCTTGCTAATCATAATTAAAGAAGTTTTGCATCGAGGACAAACTCAAAATGTTTTTAATAATTCCAGCTTATCCTGTTAACTAATATAATAAGATTGAAAACAATGCGAACATCGTGCCTTTTGAATAGCAGATCCACCTGGTATATCCGTAATAAAATACCAATATTTGTTTTAATCTTTAGAACAGCGAGTAGTGGCATTACCCTTCATTTCTACATTTACAGAAAAAGTTATGTATATAGATCTGCATTTGCTTAGCATTCGGCAAAATTACAGAAAGATGACATCGATCGATATCATATACATAACTCGGCGCTCGGAGAAACTGAACAAAGAATTGGTTTTAGCACTATTTGTGATGTTTTTTTAAGGGAATATAATATATATTTGATAATAATAACATAAAATAATAACAATAATTGACAAAATTGTATACGGTTCAGCGACATGATCCATGCACTCCAAACATGTTCAGTGACATGTTGATGAAAGTCATCTACATTATTATATGGGCGTTGTACGCCAACAACTATCTAACACTCAATCAAAAGCCCCACTTTTCTTCTATGTTATCCTAACCGCACCCATGCTTTGTCTTTGGAATATGTGATAGGAAGGATCTAACTATTTTAGACAAAAACAGAGATTCATCAAGTACATTATTATGATCTATATAGGTATTAGTTGATGTATATCATTTCATAGAGACCATTACATGACCCTTTCCCCACCTTTCCAACGCTTAGTTGGGATCGAATCTGACTTCTCAGTTCATTTAGTGCAGTACCCCATTGCTTATAGATAACACATCGAGAGGTTATCACATACTTTATTGATTTTTAAGATACTGGCGAGTTCATAGAAAATATTGGTAGGTCCAAAAAATTGTTTATCATTATAGAAAGATGTTTTGGATTGTCTAGACGTAAGTTAAAGTGATATATAGGGTGAGAGAAAATAGAGAATAATAATTGATTAGAGAGGTTTAAATTAAATGGTTTTATTTTAAGAATCAACGTTATAGCATTACATTGCTTTTCTCAAAGATCCTGATACCTATACTATATCAAATTATTTACCTAACTCTATCTATTTTCTATTTTTATGTCATATGTCATGAGTATATCGTATATTATGTAGGAAACATTGCTATCAAAATAAGCAACGATTGACTTTTTGTGTAGGGGGGGGTCGTCTCTAGAATGATCTCTCACAAAAAGGAATTGACTGATATGAAATGTGTCTTGATTTGGATTTAGTCTTAGTGAAAGAGTGTGAAATGTCTAATTGAGTGTAAAATTATTATCTCTTTGTAACTCTAGACTCCTGGGTGTAAAGTTAAATTATCTCTTTGTCGATTTCTCTATATAGTAATTTAATTTTTGCAATTGCAATGCAATCTTAAAACCATTTACATAAGGTTTTAAAATTAATGTGTCTGTTGCAACTAATATTTTTAAAGTTGTTGAAATAAAAATAAAAAATGTTAAAACTAAAAACAAATGTGGGTCAGTTTGGGAGCGTTACAAATTCATTTAGAGATATTGTATTTTGATAAGCGTTCTTTATCATTTGTAAAGTTTTAAAAGTGATGTAAAATTGATTTGATAATATAAGTTTGATAAAAGTGAATCGATAATGGAAATTATTTATAATCGGAGTGGGCAGTGAGGATGATGAAATTTGTTCGGACTTGCATTTGTCGAATAGCTCGAGTGGGGAGATGGGTGACGATGTGTAAAACCTGGGTTCCACTGCCCCACTACTAGGACAGGATTCAGGCGGGTCCTCCAAATATGAATAAGGAAGTTTTATTTGCCCTGTAGCAAAAACAACTAGACAAAATCCTCCAAAATGTTGGTCAAATGACCTTAAGATGGTTGGAAAAGAATGGAACAAAACGTAGAAAATCATTACTTTTTTACCGATGTTAGGTGAGAGTGAAGCTTTAACATGGATAAATACTAAAGATATTCTACTTCACCCTGTCAATTTCGCTCCAGGGCTTCATAAATGTCCACAACTATATTACGGTGGCCCGCCGCCTTCAGAGACCCTTCAAACTGAGGGAATACCTCTCGCTCCTGACCACAAATCCCATTAAATGACATACTCCAGGGCCGCGAAAGCCATTAGTGCATTACTGACATATCGATCTTATCGGATCTTATAGGCTCTTAGCATAAACTGAGACTTTATTTCCTATGCATACATTATATCTGTATAGGTATTCAAACGGTTAACCTTATATATAGCTCCGAAATAACAAATTCAAGAAGAAAAAAAGAACTTCCAAAAAAGACTTCTTAAAAGTCTTATGTGTAACAGTACATTTCTCTAAATTCATTTTATGTTTGGGATCATGAGTAATTGAACTCATGTTTAACTTGGTGCTAAAAGTTTAAAGTAAATTTCAATCGGCATGATTTCTTTAATTGTTATTTTAGGTGTATGTATATCCATAAGCTATAAGTGGCAATAAGTTAATACGGTCGATTTAGAATAGGTTTGATAGATGTATAATATTTACCTAATTGAAGTTGAATATAGAAGCAACCAATATGATTGATATGGGGAACGGCAACCAAAATGCTTGATTAATTAAATCTAGATTTTATCACATTCATTTAAGCATATTAAGCCATCCCTTTACATGAGCTAATTAACGCCTGAGTGCAAAGGCAGTCATAAAATCTAATGAAGCAGACTAGTAGATCAATAATGATCAACGTCAACTGCTCTCTTCAAATATTGTCCCATATATCTTCAATGTTTTGCCTGTATCTAAAGGTTTCTGTGGAATTTTCATTTGCTGTCAAACATGTTTTATTTGTTTCAGATATTTTTCTTTTTGAAATCCTTCATTTTGTAGTGCAACGATTCATATTTCTTTTAAATAAGAAATTTCCTTTAGATTCCCAGAATATCTGATTTGCTTTATAAAGAAAAGGCTAGCTCTAGTTAACGAGATCATGTATTTCTACTGTAACCAGTGACATTTATATACTGTTTGTTTTTCCTTTTGTAGGCTCAATGTTGTGCTGTGCATGTCTTGTCCAACGCTATACATCCCCAGTCAAACCTTGCATGTTGAATGGATACTAATACCACTGCTCTTCTGCTCCTTGGATTATAATATCTCTGCTGTCTCACTCGTCTACTAATTTCATTTGCTTCAACTTGATTCAATTACTTCACATTGATCTTCAAACTTCAATTATACCACCCTTCTAAATGAGGCAATTCAATCCTTATGTGCTATTGATTTAAATCTTATGACACATTCATCTGGGAACCTGAGACAATGAGAACCTCTAAAGTATTAATTCGTGACTATATTACAGTATAAAGACCTGATATATATCTAAAAGAAAAACTTTATATATCTGTGCTGTGATCATCTATCTCCAATTACAACACCTTCATAGATGAGTCAGCTTCACTATTTCTTGATGGAAATTTCATGACCTGTTCATCTGGGAAAATAGAGCCAATGTGACTTTCAAGAAACTACACTTGAGTGTATTGCCTATAAATAAGAAAACACTTTCTCTGATATGGCACAAATGTCCTTTATAAAAATCAACTACAAATCCTGGGAATCTCGAATAGCCAACAATATCGCCATGGCAACCATAACTCTCCGCCTTGTGATCATAATGCATATTGCAAATGTTTTGTTTGCACCCCCGACAGCCAAGGGTCATATCTTACCTCCCGCTACGGGAGAGGGGCAGGAAGTGGCGGTCCACCACCACCACCACCACTCTCAGCACCAGCACCACCCTAACCAACACCACCACAATCAAGGTAGTAGTAGTACTAGCAATAGAGGAGCCAATCACAGTATAGGTTTAACCACTGATTTACCAAGGGGACGCTGTAGGTGTCAAGGGAAAATGTCCCCCCGCAAAGATCTTTCTCAAGGTAAGGAGAACCATCCTGCGGTGGGTAACCCTCAGCAGCAACAAGAAAACTCTCACGAGGACCTTCAATGGTTGTTAAAGCAGAGTGCAATGTTGGCCCACAATCAAAATGTTGATGTCCATTCACCAGCTCAGGATGGTGGAGATAGGTTAAAGCCAAATGTTAACCCCTTACAGACCAGCCCTACCCGGAATGAACAGATAAGGAATGCTTTCCCAGATTGGCACAGAACGGCGGGAGCAAGTGGAGGCGGAAATGGAGGAGGAGAAAGTGTAATTGTTAGTGGTGGAGGAAGAAGAGGAGGAGGAGGTGGTGGTGTAACTGGAAGGGTGCCTGGAGGTGGAGGAGGAGGAGGTGGAAGAAGAGCAGGAAGAGGAGAAATAGGAGGAAGAACAGGAAGGACACGTGGAAGAGCAGATAGAATAGCAGAAATTGAAACTCGATCCCAAGAAAAAGATGAAGATAATTACTGGGATCTTTACAGTGAAGATGGAAGCGAAATCGGAGCAAAACTGGCAGCGCATATCGGTCGTAAGCTGGAGAAAACATTCCGGAAGGAATTTGCTGACGATCGCTCTTGGTGGCAGTTCATTGAGTACTTGGAGGGTCAATGGGCAGCGAGATGGGGTTGGTGCAGCATTGAACTCTGTGATTTAAAGACTTGCAGAAGGAAGGTGCTTCAGGTGGCATGTGTAGGCCCATGTACAAGATATCGGGCTGAAGCATGTGCAGAGATAGACAGGAACACATGTGCCACTTCTGTGAGTGAATGTCCCAGTGGCTCTTCTTCCTCATCTTCCTGTCTGCACGGGAACTGCAATGAGGATTTGTATAGAGAGGTAGAAAGCAGAGGAGGAATAGAGGAAGAGAGAGATGGAGAAGGAGCTTATCCCGAGGAAGAAATCATAGAGAAAGCAATAGAAGAGGAAGCAATGGAAGAGAATCGGGAATATTATCAACATGAGAGTGACATTAATGGTAGCAATACTGATGTTAGTTTCAATAATAACAGAAACGGACATGTGGATAATTCGGATGAAGGCCAGTGGAATAAAATATCAAATATTCATGATCAAAATGCAAAAGTGGGTAGCAGCAGTGATGGGAAGAAAGTCGATGGTGTATCCCCTGACCTGCTAAACCCCTCTATCGTTCTTAACGGGACGGTAATCAGGGATAATATTGATGGCCTTGTCAAAGGTGGAACTGTTGAAGCCAAGGGTGGGAGCTGGGACATAAAGAAAGGGCTCAAATCAGGCCAAGCCTTCAATGAGGAGATGGATAAGAAAAATGCCGACAAAAGCATTGAAGATGAGAATGATAAAGAATCCAGCCAATCAAAATCCTCCAAAAGAGGAATTTCCCGCTCACTTCAAGTGAACTCAGGAATAAAATACATCTGGGTCGTAAGCTGCATTGTGGTGCCAACTTTTATCTTCTGCGTCGGCTACGCGATTGCGATGCATTTGCGTAGGAAGCGTTTCCTGCACAGAACACAATTTGTGGTCACAACGGCGTCCACAAGAGGAGGAGGATGTGCCAGTGGTATTGGAGGAAGTGTTGGAGAAGGGGTGTGTGATCCTATTCTTACCCTGCCTCCTTACAGTACAGAGGACCTATTTGCATGTCCTCCTCGATATGTTCCTGGACTTACCCTGCCGCCTCCTTCCTACGAAGATGCCATGGCTGAACAGGCCTTCTCTGTGGCGGCATCACGCAACCGGACAATAACTGAATGTAGTGCTTTCTCCCAGGAACCTTTAATGTCACAACAAGACCTTCCCCCCACTAGCTGTTCCCTTACAGAAACAGGACACCAGCCTCCTGTGTATCCACCCCCTTATGAAGATATCATATCTGAAGGACCTGCTCCCACAGGGGTGGGGGGTACTGGAGGAGAAGGGACTGGAGGAGGAGAAGAATGGAGAGGTCATCATCGATTGCCTTCATACGAGAGTGTTATTTGCTTACATACAAGTATATAAGGGTTAGGTTGTCACAAAATGTACAATCGCCAGCTCAGCTATAGATTTAGTCAATTCTGCTAAATTGACTGAAAATGATGAACACTTGATATATCTGAGTATATATCGTGGTGCATTGATTAAAAACATATGGTCGGTTGTATTGAACTACATTTTGAAACTCATTTTTGTCATAAACTTGTGTTATTTGAAAGGATGTGTGGCAGCGAATTGTACATTTTCAGTCGACTTCGCCCATATAACACAATTATCAACATACAGGAGTGACAAGTCAAACCACATATGCAAACCTCCAAATGGAAGAAAGAAGTGGCCTTTGCATAAAATACTTTTGCTCATTTCCTCTATTTCTTATCTAGATGAAAATATTTGTGGATTGAATACCAGGTCTTAAACGTTTGCCTTTGTAGCAGGTAGCTTGACAGGGTACTGGGTTCGAATCCTGTTAGCAGCTTGCCAAAAGCTTTAAATCTTCCAGATTTTGAGCGACAGACTGTTGCAAGGATATAAAGCAACCAAAGGTACAGCAAATAGGTGATAAAATACTGCCCCAGCAGCGAATGGGAAGGCATTTTTCTGACTAGTGTACCCCAGTTAAATCCATGAGCAATTGATGGTAGTATACTACCCCAGTATTTGGTGGAAGGCATGCAAGTGGAGCTAAAAATAACCTCAGAGGACTTTGCCTTCTATATAATTATACTGATCATGTCTTCCCAAAATTCATGGAACATTTTATTGATTAAGATTTTATATATGAATACCTTCTCTATGCCTCTCAAATATTGCAAGAACATCATATGGCGTTATAAAGGCAATGTATTTGAAAAACGTTTCAGATTAGACATATCTATATTTCACAGACTGTCCATGACCACATATCTGTTGGGTGAAGATATCGCATATATTTTCGAGTGCTTTGTTCAGGGACATCTTTATATATAATACATATCATTCTTATCAAAAAGTCATGACAGTGAAATGTTGATGACGAATGGGACATATCTGTTGCTATATTCCTCAAGGGGTGCTCTAATAAAATTTGAGTATTAAATATAGATGTTGTAAGAAGGAATAAAGCATCAAATCGGGAAAGGAGACAACTATAGGTAATGGTTGCTGAATGATGTTATTTAAAGTATACCAACGATTCAGTTCTGATTGAATCAGGATTAGATATATAGACAAATGAAGTCAATACTGTCATTAATAAAAGCTAGCTGTAGTTGTCTATTATAAGGTTCAAAGCCCCGAGATAGACTGAGTTGCAACTACGTCAGATCATTCGCAGCTCTACACTATCAATAAATTCTGATATATTAATCGGAAAAAGATTTATACTATGTATATCTGAGTATATTTGGTATTATATTGATTAAATTAATCTGTTCAGTTGTTGCATTGTAATTTAAAAATAGTAAGATTCCTGAAAGCGCTGGGCAGAGGATAGGCCTTGAAAGATCTACTTCGATTATTTAATTTCATTTCAGATATCTCTTCATATGTTTGACGAGATTCTTTGTCAATATTTATTTATGTCTTATCTAAATAGTGATGTATTGTGTAATTATTTTCAGTCAAAATATTGATATTTGTGGTTACCTGCAAATATATTTCGCATGAGGGAAATGATCGCGTGGAGAGGACAACAAACTTGATGTAGATCAATCTATATATTACTATATACATTTTATATTCAGATTGATCATTTCTATCTTGGCATTATTTATTTCTGTGTATCTTAAAGAAGTTATCCTCTTAATCATATGCACCGTACCTGCTTAAATAAAGTTGATTCAATTAATAATTGATTGAGTGAATTTATGCATTAATTATGAAATAAGAGAAATAAGAGAAAGACAATAATAAAATAATTTGTCATATACGATTTTGATATATATACAATCAGTAGTTGTGTTGCATATATATATGCATAATAAAATAATAATTATTATTTGTATTATAACTGTACATGTAGACGAATGTGTATAATAAAGTTGCATTTAACACTCACTGCTGAAATAGCGAAGAAATAAATATATAAACATATTTCAAGCAAAATTCATCAGGGTGGTTTTTATTCCCTCTCGTTCGGACAATTCCCAACCATTCAGATAAATATAGACGAGGACCTTCCGAGTATTTACAATCAGAAATTTTCACAAAGGTCTCAAATTGTACATTTCGTCTAGATTTGACTACCCGTATAGATATTCAAAGTATATAGAAACAAAGATGGAGAGAAATGGTGTTTCCCCGATCAAATATAGCAAAGTTCTCAGATATCTGATATTTGATGACTTATTATGAAGGCGTGTAGATTAGATAAATCCTATTGGGTCTATATCAGGGTTAATGATACATTCGATGTTAGGTTTGCTTTACACATCCACAAAATGTGAACACATTTTAGCATATGTGATGTGTCACAGGAAGATTCCATTGCATGGTTGATAGCGGGATGATAGGTGCTCCAATCTCAGATGATTTCAAAGTGACTGCACCTAATATCACTGAACATTGTGTTCACCATATATAGAACGGATTATCACCAAGGACTTCACTGGAGACGTCCCGGATATCCTTAATTTGGCAATGATACCAACAACAATTGTGAGAAGTTAAGGTGCTTTCTATTTTGAAAAAGGTTTGGTTTGGAAACATTTTTATTCAAATGAAGGAAGCAAGTCAATATTTAAATTGGCAGCTCATGATATTATTTGACATCAGGTGGCGTAGCTGATCACAACATCCTGCCAGTCGTACACACCATCTCTTCAATCCTGTTCTTCTCAATACTTTATTCTCCCTCTCTCTCTCAATCTATCTCTCACACACATGCCTCTATATCTCTCCTTCCCCTATCCCTTCACATCGATATGTGCCTCTGCTTCTCTCTCTCCTCCCCTTTTCTCTGCCAATTTCTCTTCCCCACCCCTTGTTTATCTCCCTCTGTCTACATCTTTCCCTTACTCTTTCCCCTTCCTCTCTCTTTCTTCCTCTCCCTCTCGCTCTGTCCCCGTCTCTTTCCTTCCCTCTATCTCTGTATCTCTCCATTTTCTCCTCTCTCTCTCCCTGTCCCTCTTACCTTTGTCACCTTTGTCGCCTCTCATGCATTCTCTTTCTTAAATCATTTTTTTACTATCATAGTATCAATATTAAATTTTTATCTTCATTATCTTTGTTTGTTTTAAAGTTTTTATTCTGCTATACGTCATTTAAATCATCAACCTCTTGTATTGACATCATAATCAAATCCCTTTATACAACAAATTTACAATGATGACAAATTTCATATTGTAAGATTTATTCATCCTACAATTGTATTTTTTCACAGGCGTCAGAAAAATATAGATGGCAGCTCTACACATTTAGTAAATAATGCTAATTTAGACAGAAAAATGTTGAATTATAGGTCTATTTAAGTATATTTTGTGATTTAAAAAAGATTTGTTTGGTTGATTTCAATTGTATTTGGAACATTATTTTTGCCTTTAATTTGGATTATTTGAGATGATTGGTAAAGGCCAATTGTATATATTTCAATTCAATGCATTTTGTATTCATACAAGAGAGGTGTACAAAACGGAGACCCGCATCTGAAATTGAATTCCAGGTCTTCCAGCGGGTGCCTGACTAGTTGGTACTGATACAATAAATTTTGACTTTGCATTTGTTTGTTTTTAAATATATTTATTCAGCTGAGTGACATTATGCAATTTTACATTTTTCTGAGTCCTAGCTGTAATAGAAAATATTGAGACATTATGTAATACAATCAATCTAAAAATATAATATATAGAATGTATAGAAAAATAAAATCGTCCACCTGGGCGGTGTCGAATCCCTACATTCCAAAGACATTATTATGCCAAAAATAAATTGGAGGTCTACTTTTCACTTTTCTAGATGTCTAAACTAGAGGTCTTTGGTTAAAGGGAAGTAGTTTATAGTAGCCAAAACGATAAACACTAGC
Organism: Sthenelais limicola; assembly: GCA_942159475.1. Classification (NCBI taxonomy): domain Eukaryota; kingdom Metazoa; phylum Annelida; class Polychaeta; order Phyllodocida; family Sigalionidae; genus Sthenelais; species Sthenelais limicola. Next base: position 69,278,696 of record OW804098.1, read on the forward strand.
TTCTCGTCTATCTAGCTAACAGTTAATGCAAACTACCTAATACATGTATTTGACGGCCTGGCTCTTATTCTTTATTGTTATATTGTAACACAGAATACAGGGCCCACAGAAAATTTCACTTCAGAAGGTTATAAAAAATGCATCCTATCGCTAGAAGGTTGATTCATCTATTTGAGACCATTTCTATTGGGAAACTTCTTGGAAAGGTTAATCTCCTCACCCCTTGTACTACTAAGCAAAGGTCAGCGCTTCACATCATCTCCTGTGTGACCTTATACCTTGACCATGACCTTAGGTGCCCTAGAGCATCAGGTGGTCTGAGGACATATTCATTGCGCAGTCGTGGAGGTCGTATGAATTAGATCGCAAATTAAGTCGCAAACATTGCCCTTACATTTTTTTGAGTTCATTAAATATAAACAGTAAGTCAGAAGGGAAACAAGCTAGACATTTATATAGTTTAGCATAGATGAGAAGTGTATAAACAAATACAAAGTTTAGCACAAATGTGATATACCTACTTCTAGAAGCGGCAGCAAGTAGCAAAAAGTAGCCGCTTCAATTCAAACATGTTTGATTTGAAACGGCTAATTTCCATTACTTATAAAGTAGTGGGACCGAAGACCTGGAAGGAGTTGCGGGAGAGGTAGTGTGGCAATGGACCCCACCCTTTAGTATCACTTCATTCAATCTGGTAAAATACGTGTTCTATATATAGAGAGAATGGGACAAGCCGGCAATAATCGAAAATTTATAGGACGAGATTCGTCCACAGTTCTGGCTCCATCCGGGATGGGCATATCTGTACGGCGAAGGGTTCCTTGACTCTAATCCCTAACATAAATATATATCAATTAGTACCCATCTGCAAGTGGTGTCAGTATCAATCAGCAGGTGGTCCACTCATCTTTAAACTTTTTTTAAATTGTGAAATATACTAACTAAATATTTTTTGGAAGTATTCTCCTAGCCATAAGAACTATTCTCATCTTTATTTCATCAATGTGTGACGACTATGAGGAAAGATATTAAAGCTTTGTATTTGTGATGTGACTGTGAGTGGGTGGATTCTTATACAAGGGAGAGAGAGGCTCAATGATGAAACATATGGTTTTGGTTAGGTGTGACAGTGCACTCGGCCGTGGTGCTGTAATGCCCTGTTATACATAATACCATTCGCCGATGGTATTACATAAACGGCTCTACAGGGCCAGAACATCCCGGTTCTGGCCTATACTGTCCACATAAGCACGATGCCGTAGGCAGAGTGCTTATGTGGACGAATCAAGTCCTATAAATTTTCGATTATTGCCGGCGAGTTCGATTCTATATTTATTATATGTGCATAAAATTTGATCAGTCACATATGTCATCAGATATTACTGAAAAAATACTAAAGAAGTCTCAGAGAGCCCCACTGCCCAGCTGACAGCCCCACTGACAGCCCCGCTGACTGTCCTGCACTGTGCGATCATGCAGTATTTATTTTAGGTCTACTTATATTGTTGACTTAAAATGTTCATAACGCAGCCATTTCTTGAGCTACATTAATAAAATTTATATCATTCAATAGAGAATTTAATGCTCTATTTAATTATGTGTTTTTGTTATGTATTTCTATAATCATAGTACCAGAATCACGGGTGGATTACCGATCGCAGGCATTTGTTTACATGCTTCGCGGAGAGCCAAAGCTCTGCGAAGCATATCAACAGAGCTATTTTTAGACAACTACATTTTTATAGGGCGCGTCCTATATGAATATTTTTATAGCACCCCACTTATAGCACCTCCCATATAGCATGCGCATATAATAAATACGTCCATAGTAGGCCTATAATTATTATTGAGAAATACTTAGCCAAATTTTCCACAAGATCAAATCAGCCTCCGAATGTCTGGAATTTGACATTTGCAGTGATAACTAATTACAACTCATCACGACTATCAGCGCAGGTTTTTGTCGGATCGATTGTCAGAAAATAAATATAATGTTGTTTACAATGGGCAACATCCTAATAATTAGCAGGAGAGTAAATTGGATGATTATGATTTCTGGCTCATGCAGCAGTTTTGGTAAAAGAATTTTCAATAGAGATGCTTGCGCTGGCGCCACTTTGAATCCAGACTAGCCATCCATCTTAACAACTTGGCTCTCGTAGTATAGAGAGAGAGCGAGACAGAGGTCTAATTTTAGTCATAAAAAGGGAGGTATAATCTACCTCCCAGTTATAGGCAAAACTGATCTGTCTCCCTGTTATAAGCAGGTATAATCCACCTCGCAGTTTTAGGCAGGTCTAATCTACTTCCCTGTTATAAGTATATCTAATCTACCTCCCATAAGCAAAACTTATCTGTCTCCATGTTATAAAATGATATAAAGTACCGCCACCATTTGGGAGTCCTGGGGTGTGTTGTATAAGCTAAGGAAGGAATTGTCTGTGGGAATTTAGAACTACACTTTTTTCCCTTCCTTCCATTGAGTGTATAGGCTATTCCTACCAGCTGGGAATTTCATACGAATTTCCCCCCTCCCTTGGAATTGCCATAAAAATTACTTTCCTTAGCTTATACGACAGACCACTGGGTCGCTGTCGAACACCTATGGCCAGACAAAAAGTAAATAAAATAAGCTTGAAGAAGGAAAGTCAGGCTGTCTTCTGGCACTGAAACCTGAGGTAATAAAAACGAATCCCATTACGAGCTCTGTTTCAATGCTTCTCCTAGCCGAATTGAGACAGAAGCATATAAATAAAAATATGAGAAAAAACATGCATGACTGACAGTGTATCATGCATAGCGGAGTTGCATGTCCGCAATCTTGAATCCCGATTCGAATGGAATTATAGGAGTTTACATCAGTGCAAAAGCTATAGAAATCTTGCCATGACCAGCATGGGTTATTTAAGAATGATCTCATGTATATAACATGTGTGTTTTACATGATTCCATGAACTCCATCTTACCCATAATGCATTTGGTTTTCATAAATTATTTACACAAGCTATGATATTGGTGAAAACATTCTTGCATTTTTCTATAAAAATGGTACTAATATATGTATATCGAACCTAAACTGAATCCATCGATCGATCCCAGGATAATAATTGACATGCACAGTGAGACATGTTAATCCCCTATTGTCCAATACAATACACTGATTACGCAGCATCTTTCCATGACCACAGAGAGCACACCAACTGACCTATAAGGTCCGGTTGCACATATATATATCGTGCTTCATCCAATTAAATAGTCCATCTATCAAGACAGGTTCTCTCTCAGAGTAGGACAAAAGAATTGTTTGCTGACGAGGCAATCTATGGAATCGCAGTCTCGGCCGCTGTTTAACGATTTGATGGTGACAGGATCTTGTGTTTTATTTCTGGACCATCAAGCAATATTGCCAAGATTAAAGCTGCAGTCTGACCTATAGTCACAAAATTGATATTTTGCTATTTCTTTCACTACATGATCTCTTTGTAGGAGAATTCTCACTTTTGAGGTATTTAGCATTTTTAGCACTATAGATACATGTACCAAATTTCGAGACTATCTGTTAAATATATCTTTGTGTTTCTAAGGTCATCCTATGGAGTATATTGAGGTAATTTATTAGTGATTTTCCGTCCGGAAATTCTCTTTAAAGCACAAGAAATACTTATTACGTTTAATAAATCTTAACATCGTTGGACTCCGATGGATCTCATTTGTTTAAGTATGATGGTATACAGTCCAAAATCCATTTTTGCGACTTGATATACTCATTTCTGTGACGCACCAAAATTGTGTTTCTCCAAAACATTTACCTGACCTGATATCAACTCAAGATGCAACAGCTCAACAATAGAACTTTGCAAACCTCAACACTAGATTTTTAAGGCAACTATTTGCAATACTTTTAACAATTCCTTTTCACTGATGAGTTGAGAGAGGAAATGGAACCCCCTTAACGCTGTTCGTTACTCGGTCCTGCCACCGTCGGCAATTGACTTCACTAAACTTCTATCTGGTACAAAAGCACTTTTATCAAAAGTCAAATACATGGATCCAATAATCAGGCGTTATTGAAATAAAGATACATTAATTTTCTTCTTAATTGTGGTCTTTTATGAAACCCTGCAGCACAATGTTAACATCTACCATTGGCCCAAGCCGTCCTCCGATTTTTACTTTGCATTGAAGATATATATCGTTAAAAATTATTAAAGAGGAAGGAATTCAAAAGCTAATTATAATAAACAAATAATCTCTAAAGGGTGACAATACGCATCCACCGGGAAATGATAGGCTAACACCCATACATTAGACAGTTAAAGTCAGAAGGACTTTTGGTAGTTCTGATACAACATATTAGATATTGATATATTTTTGTATCTTTATATCATGCTCTTTAAAACAATAAATGAAAGAATCCTGGGCCCAAAAAAAATGAAATAAAGGAACTTTTGGGCTCCATTAAATGATAATGATAATAATAATCCAGTGAGAAAACACATACTTTTGTATGTAAGGCAAATTTTGCCCCCTTCTCTACCTGACTAAGGTATCTATGTGACCTAAATATTGTTGACATGCAGGAAATAATAAAATGATAAAAATCAGCTGCGTTCACCTTTAAGATGCATCTCTCAATTATCATGGACATGATCCAATCTGTAAGGGTCATCCGTGCCAGACATTAGAAGATCCTAATTCAGTAGGCCACATTCATTCCCCTCCACCTATAAATAGTCTCACATCAAATGACTGGAATTAATGATTGAAGCTCAATGATAGGAGTCCTTGCGCTTTTTAGATATTGATAATTGGAGATCCTTACTCCTTTCATAGCTCAACACTTAGCTAGCAGCGCTTGAGCGGGTGAAGATAGTTTATGCCCTTGTCCTACTACAATAAAAGAATTTCTCGAGTCTCATTCCATTTGTGATGTATGTGAATATCATGGATAGGAAATAGATTTAACTCCAAGAAAATTTAAATCCTGGACAAACACAGTATGATTACAACAGGTTTTTACAGTATTGAAAGTAAATGCATGGAATAGGGGAATTGCATGTCCGCCACCTTGAATCGTGATTAAAATGGAATTGTATGAGTTGTATGTCAGTGTAAAAGCTATAGAAAACATTATATAATCAACATGGAATATTTATCTGTGCTCCAATATTAATATCCATGAGTTATACATGTTTCTATAGCACAAGCCGCCATCTTTCCCACCATGCATTTGTTTTAAATAGATGATTTATATCTGGATAATATCTGGATAATATTCTATGAATTCTACCAATGATTTCTATGAAATCTAAAATCAACATGCCTGTTATACACTCCTTTATTAAACACCCAAGAATAAATTAAAACGTTGACGCTTTATTCTAAAATCTGATGCTGATGTTAATGATTCATTTCTCTTGTTTCCAGATGGAGCCCAGGAATGTGATACATTAGATGGTTTGCAATGAAAGGAATCCAAATGATGATCATGCCAACGAACCATTTAAGACCCGACTGCCTGAGAAATAAACTGTGAAATGGGCTAGAAAGGAAGATTTAGTGCTTTGTCGGTGCTAACCATGCCTTAAACGGCTAAAGGACGCCCAGAGGGCAAACATCACAAATCAAACCTTCCAGGACCAACAAGAAACCCGGAAATAGCAGCAAGACATCATTGGGAAGAAGTTTGATGCAATGAAAACTGATGATTATCTGGATAACCTCACTAGAAAGAGTGTTGTTGGCAACTATTGAAACCTTGATGTGAAAAGGCTACACAACAAAAAGAAAATTTGAGACGCAGTTCTCTTACATGAATAGGAATTTAAATCCAGAAGTTCAGTTTGGTATGTTATTTGATTATGAGGTTGAATGCCATTATGAGGCATGAACCTGAAATGTAAACAATGTGTAAATGTCTCCTGATATTGCCTTTTCTGATTGCGTGTCTCTGCACTTGGCCCTGGACAAAGACTTTATGTGAAGATGAAGTTGCAGACTTGCATCAGCATGATGTCAGCATTATCATCCAGGAACCCAATTCCCAACAGGTGACCTCTGACCTTGATGGGGGTCAAGGTGGCCATGGGGGGAGTAGAATCCGCCAATGGCCGAAGAAGCTTTTATGGACAAGAAAAAGAAGCCATGGTAGTAGTACGTCCGTGGACAAACTTGATAGCCTAGATATGCAAGATTGGCTCGAAACTGGTTTACCAAGTGTTGAATACTCTATTTTGTCCTCACCCTCAAATTGCTGTGCAGAATATAGTATGACATTAAAAGGAGCTGAAGGCTCGCGCATACGATTAGTCATTCTTGATCTCTACTTATTACCTGGGAGTTCTTTAAGGATAGAAAATGCTGAAGGGGGATCAGATGACGGATTAGATCATCCTTCCACTACACCAACAATGGCACAATCAATAGAAAATATTTTACATATCACAATAGACCAACCTGAAACAGCTGAAGGACTGGTATACCAGACAAGACCCAGTTTTACTGCTATTTACTGGGAAGTTCCAGAGGGCAGTGGAGAGTGGAAGAGGAGACCGTATGCCCAGTGCCCAGCTGCTAGTACAGCAATGTTTGGAGGTCAGGTGTTTATTGGTGATGCGCCAGTTGCACCTGATGAATATATCTATGATTGTGTCTGGGTTATACAAAAGCCACGAACGAGTTGGCCAGTCTACATCAGGATTATAGAATTGCATCTACCCCAGGGATTACTGGAGATTCGCGATGGAATTCACTCCACTAGCTCCTTGATAATATCAAATGGAAATAACTCTAGTTTGGAGAGTTTGGACCAGCCTGAAGTTGGGTTCTGGAGTTCTGATAAAGAAGGATTATACATGCGAATAGTGAAACCTATCAATGAAGGTTATTTGACGTTTGTGTACGGTGTTGCAAGGGAGAGTAAAGATGAACACGACAACTGCAACTTTGACTACCATGGCTTTCATTTAACAAACGGTTGGAATTGTATAGAGCCTAGTATGTGCATACCTTTGAATCACACATGCAATGGAGTGAGCAACTGTCCTTATGGGGAGGACGAACTAGATTGTAATAGGAAAACTAATTATGATGCGTGTGAGCATGAGTTTGAAAAACGTTGCCCAAAGAGTCGGGGGTGTGTTCACAGGACGCTTGAATTTTGTCCCGAAGAGAAATGTCCTGGAGACCGACTTTTCCGCTGTGACTATTTCACCAAGTGCTATTCCAAGCTAGAGAAATGTAATGGCCTTGAGTATTGCGATGATGGGAAAGACGAAAGAGGATGCCCTAAGAAGAGCAAGGGCCTTAGTACAAAAACCATTGTAATAATTGTCTGTGTATCTGGCTTGTTTACCATACTACCGTCCGTTATTCTATGTTGCTGGGATGACCCTGTGGAAAGAGATTTACAACGAGCCCAAGAGGCCTTCACTAATCTATGTGATCTTTATTCTGGGAGAACATTACTTTCCCAGATTCAAGCAGCCCGAAGGGCAGGCACTCTTGGAGTAGATCCAGAGGCCCGTTCAACCAATCATAGGCCAACGTACCCGGTTAGTACAAACCAAGAGGAGGTGATCCTCCTAAATCCACAAGACCAAGCAGACAACCAGCACCATACTTCTGTACCTGTCACTGATAATAGCCATCTTGCAGTGCCTGTGGGTGTGACAGCGTCACCTCGCAGACCACCGCATACATTGCCCATCTTAAATTCACAGACTGATCCCTGTGCAGACAGCCCAGGGACTGATTCTTCTTCGCCACCTGTTATTCTGGCCAACAGAGACAACAACAACAGTTCCCCTGAGTACAACAATATCCCTCTTGTTAGTTCCTCGAATGCCAGCCACCCCCAACACCACCACCAGACACAGCCAACCACTAGTTCTGGGGGTGGTGATGCAGGGAGGGTCCTTCTTTCCCCACCTCCTTACCTCCTTCAACCCGATGTTGCTGCACTTGAGCGACCTGCCTCAAATAATGGGCAGAATCATGACCTGCCACCTTATCTTATTCCACCAGGTGGAGCCACTGCAGATGGTTTACCACCCGATACTGAAGGTCCACCACCATACGAATCGGTTCAACTTCTGTCTCCAACGGACCCTACAAAGAACAAGGCCGAATGCAAGCAACCCAATCCTCCAGCCTATTCTCACTAATATTCAATGCTCAAATGGTGTTCTTCTTACGAAAAAAAGGAATGCTTGGCTTAGATGGTTGTGTCTGAGGTACATATGGTACATATAGGTGAATTCTTTTCCTAGGCAACGTCAAATGATGTTTGAGCAGCCAGATAGTAAATGCTTAAGACAAGTTAGATGAATGCAGCCTATATAGTAGACATCAAATCTTATGATATTTAGGATTATCTTAATTAGATTATGAAATGTTCATAGCTTTGTCTGTCTAGGTTTTTCTTTCAGATCATCTTGATCTTTAAAAGGTCATTTGTCGGACACAGATTCTGTGAATCAGGTCATATTTTGCTTTGTGGAACTTTATACAATTGGCCAATGGTAATTTCACACAAAAGGTTGAAATAAACAGATCACTGAATTTATAAGAAAATAATCCTTTCCCAATGCACCAATATAAAAGTATAGTAATAATACCACAAATAGTTTAGCTTCCAGTTCACACTGTTTCCTAGGGAACAATTTTTAAACTTGTATTATTCGATAATCATGTGTGAGCAGATTTTGGGGTATAAGAGTGAAGAATATGAAGTCATCAATATACAGCAAAATTTCTTGCCAGGATCAAATTTGAAAAGAGGATGTCTGTCAATGGCAAATCTGATCAAAAGTCATACAAAATCAGATCTTGTGTTTCATCCCGTTCATCTCGGCTATCTTATTTAGAGTGAACCTTTAAAGAACAACATGATATGAGACCTATTAAATAGGACTCTTCCACTAAGGCACAAGGGATAGCAATTCTAAGTGGCAATTATCGAATAGCAACTCTTTGCTGGGATAATGAATACTTTTGATATTGGAGCAATCGCTTCTCATACAGCTGGTCTTCTATTGCTTGGAGGAGGAAGTAAAATTGCAGACACATGAGGATTCAAATACACAACACTCTCATGCCTCCGAGCCTAAAACCAGCATTTTAGGCTGCACTGCCATCCCAAATATCAACTGAGCAAGCAACTGAACTATGGATAGTAATACTATGTGATCCCAAGTGCTCATATAAGCAATTACAAGTGATTACAAGTTATTGATTAATCACACTTGTGATGAGCTCAACCAAACAATTGCCTAGATGCATGATTGCTTGGAATCGCTGGACTTGTGTGACCTAGTGGAAGCCCATTATTAATAGTGGAGGACTCCTAAAACAGTCCCCTTAACTATAACTACTTAAACTGATTCATCTCTTCACAATCTGAACGCAGTTATTAACCTGGAAGGCATGCAAATGCATGTGTGCACACACTTCTCATACATGATTTGACAGAATATCTGGAGAAGGTGTTTTGGTAAATAAGCATTTAAATGCACAATATCTGTATTGTTATCGTGAAGCAAGCATGCTGTTTGTAAATGTCAAGTAACACATTGTCAGATTTATGTACCAAGGATAGATTAAAAACTTGGCCAATTTCAAATTGCCAAGTTGAAAATTATTCTACATTATTCTACATTCCAGACCAGATATATTTTGAGGTGAAGTTCCGACATTGTAATGTCCATAGGCTACATACATATATATACCTACACTGTAGTATTTAGCTATTTCCCCTTGCATTATTATACTGCTACAAAATTTGATATTTGACATGGTTGAGTGGTTGCCCCAGTATGGCAATTAAATGTTACGCTGCGTCAGTACTTAGATGTTACTCAACTCTGTTTTATTATAATCATTTGATCTGATCATGGATATGACATATTGGATAATTCTGTTTCTTATCAGACTAGGCAAGTGACCACAGGTCTACTCAACCTCCAACTACGCAGACTAGTCAATCATAAACCAATGGGATATTCCTGCTCCCACAAGAAACTTGGCACCTAAATTCCAATCATCAATTTATATTTAAGCAAGTTAATAACAAATGAACGAAAGGAAACCAAGCACATTTGGTGTAAATATACTCTTTCAGGGTTAAATAAAATTAAGTGCAACATTTTTAGTGGAGATTTTGACATTTCGAGGAAGCTGCAATATGTTCTGAGTCAAATATCAAATTTTGTGGACACATTTCAAGTGTGGGGCAATGGCATTATTACACTCCTCTAGTGTTGACGATCATTGTGATATTCGTAGATCTAGTTGCTTTTGCAACATTATATTATAGTGGTGTTGTCATGCTGAATATAACATTATATTACTGAACATTATTGAAGGTATCTGAACATTTTAATTTGCCACAATTCTGAGACTGTGGAATGGATGCCAAGAGGCATCAAATTAAAAGGTGTTATTTCTACACACCTAAAAATGCTGAATGTCGTATTGCAAACAAAAATAGCCACCAATTTTGTTTGTGTGATTTACATTTTTGTTTCCAAAAAAGCATATCATCCAAATTCCATGCGCTCAATGTGCACCTCGTTTCTTTTTGTTAATGAGTATGAAATCGGGGAAGTAATCTTTGAACTCGACTTTGAGATAAGTTCATTTCTTGCTTGATTCAGGTTGTGGAAATTGCTATTCATAAGTAGGGTGTATTTTCAAAGGGAAAGCTATTTTATTACTTATTGCTATAACTACAGCAAAGCATTTATCTTTTGATCCACCTGTATTATACCATTACATTTGCCAAGTGCTTGTAACATCTGGCTCTATTTTTAGACATATATTCTAGGCAACAGATTTAATCGAAATGAATATCCTGATTATGTATTTCCTTTTTGGTGGGGAGGTGGAGTAAAGTGTCTTGACAAGCTGCTTATGGGATTCGAACCCTGGATCCCTCGTAGCCTCGGTGTTCAAAGTCAGCACATTAAACCGCTGGGCTACCCCAAACCACTCGTTAATATTTCTTTAATCAAATATGCTAACAAGTGCTAGCATCCCGCTAACTAAAATGAGAACGTTTGTAAGGAGAATTATTTCAGGAAGAGAAACAATGAAATTTGGATGTTTAAATATATTTTAAAGGAATGGTTAAATAGGTGAATCTACAAAACAAATGTTAAAACAGCTTATATTACCCTTCTTTTTTTATCTAAGAGAAGGGGTATCGAGACTCGACAGGGACAGACCTAAAAAGGATTGTTATGGAATAGAATATAGTCTACATAGGCGTTATACTTACAGAGATAGTAAAAAGATCGTAGAGGAGCTGGGAAAATTGTCAAGGATTATTTTGAAAATCCATGTTAAATTCAAAATTGCACCAAACTACCTTCCTAAATGAGCTAAAGAAAACACATTGTGTCGGGAATATTAACATAACGTTACTGTTTGTGTATTTTGCCGCGTGACCATTTTGTTGCATCAATAATAATTATTGATATGAAAAAGAAAGAGAGAATGCAGTGTAAATTGGACATGGAAGGAACATGTGCTTCATATGTGTGAAGTTTTGCAATATCTATTGGTACTTTCCTAAACTCAACAGAACTAACATACATCTATTTTGTTCAACTAGGAAATTAATAATTAATAAATAAAGACAATAAAATCTGCTGAAATGCGTTCTGAAACAAAACAACCGACATCACCGTTAACATTTCTGCGTTCCTCTATCTCTATACCTTTATGTCTGGCCGGTTAAATCTATTTATCTATCGAACCATCTATTTGCATCTGTCATCCCACAAAAATTCATTTTCCCTTCTATCTATCCAGAAATGCATCGCTCGTCTATCTATGTGTCTTTCCTTAACACTGCCCTGGAAAAAATAATAATCTTTTCATATATGTAAAACTTCTTCCCCTATTTATTGTCTTTACCTGTTCGGGTGCTGCTGCATTGTCAATGTTCATAGGAACAAGTTTGCTGTAATAATCAATGTCCAAAGCAAAATCCTGGAGGTATCTTCTCCAAGCTTTAACGTTAGACATGTTCTAAAGGATATTCAGTGTTATTAGTTTTGCATTGTAAAATAGATTGCTAGAAAAAACAGGTGAACAGATTTGGCGTGAACAGATTTGCATGTGAATGTTAGCTGTTAAAGTGAAGATATCTAAGTTTTGACTTGAGGGTCAACGACATTATTTCTCGTCCTGATTAAAAACATCAACGTATGGTCCCAAAACTTGAAATTAACAGAAAACTTTGGATTTCTCCCTATTTTATTCTGTGGCACCTGATTATAAGTGTTTTCCCACTCCCATCGCTACATTAGTCAAAATCCCATTAGATTAAAGAGACTACATATTAGTAATATCTTTTGTATAGAGCTATACAAATTTTAAATGTTGCCTAATTCTGATTATCCAGTATTTTTGCATGAATATTTTATACTAGCCCTATTCACAATTATTTAAAACAGTTGCACTGTTTCTCGGTAGGCCTGCATAATGCATTCATTCACATTGTACAATCAGAAAATGGCGAAGAGAATTTCTTTTGATATTTCTATCTTAAGAGTAAATCACTGATTAACCATGATTAATGATAATAATAATTAGCTAATTCCCATTTAGTCCGAGACCCAATATGCCTGTACATAATATTCAAAATCCATTGCTTGTAAATAAAATTGCCGAAACTATGCACATAGCTTGTTAACGTATCACAATAGTTTGGAGAAAATGTGTCCATGACATATATAATACATACAATTTGCAGTTGTTGAACGATAGAGTTGTTTTGCGGGACAGGTTATTATGTCCCTTTCTACTAGGCTATATAAATATATATGTATTGAAATCTGCTATGAAACAGAGAATGTGTGCTGATACACAAAGAAAACCAATCTTAGTTCTTATATTATATCGGTCACGCCATCAGAATATGTACAACAAATAAACTCCCCAAAATGTGTGTGAAACAGAAAGATTAAATGAAGATATTGCAAAATATATGGTAAGCCTATGACATGAGAGCTAGGCCTATAACAGCAGTCCTTGACCTGTTCGTGACAGGAACTCACGACTTGAGTTTCGATTGCAAGGATAATCGCAAATTGATTGCAATCTTACTTGCAATCAAGCTCCAAATGGCAAGTAGGGAAGTTGTGTGATCAGTCTCGACACGATGTATGAATGTGAAGCAAAAGACTGCACTTCAGACATTGTGTCTCGATCTGATTTGTACATGATTTGTCAAAAAGGTAAACACAACTATTCAGTATTTAAGGCCTACCTTATTTTTGCTGTAATCCATGCTGTAATACTTAGGGCGACGATGTTTGTAAGTTACGTTTTCTTTTCGATCGGGCGAGCTAGCAGACAACGTCTTTAATCAACAAGATTGCATTATTTAGGCCATGTAACCTTAATACATGCGTGACTGATTCGTGTAAGCCTAATCGCACAGCAGTTAATGAATGCATACCACCAACCACGGCAGGAAGAGGTTTTAATAAAGAAGTTGCAAAAACAAAAAAATGAATGCATACATAATATAAGGGTCTGAGAGACTAAAATTCACTTTACCTTTCTTTCGATTTTCAGGCCATTGTTTGTATAAAGATTATGTATTTTATAGAGGAATTAATGTTTTGGTGGCTTGACCTATGTAATGATGTTGTGTTAAAAAGACTCATTATCCACTGAGCCGATTATTATGACAGGGGCAGTAGTAGAACTAAAGTTGTGAAACCCCTGCCCTCCCCTACCTAGAAAAATGTAGGCTACCCCATCTAAAAAAAGATTGACCATGCCTACTTTCATATAATTTCTTCACCAAAAATGCTAATAACAGTAGGAAAATAAGTTATCCTAACTAGGAACCGTTTAAAGGCACATTTATCTTGTTTAAAACAACTATTGTTACGACATTTTTTTTAATTCCTGAAAGGTGGTCATACAAAATAATGTTACCATTCCCCCATTACCTAACTTCCAGCTATATTGGTCGGAAACACACCTATTCCTTTGGGCCTCACGCCATTTTTCCATCTGTTAGCTCTCTGTACCCCCTGAGAAACCGGTTCAGTCGATATAGGGTTTGATTGGCCAATGAGAGAAAGTATAGAATCAAGACAAATTCTCTAGCACTTGTAGATTTCTGCTTGGTTGAATGTTGAAGGAACGGTGTAAAATGCCAGTCGATGTTGAACGTTGGGATATATGTGAGGTTTCACTCTTTTCCATGGTAAAAAGAAATCCTTCTAGATGGCTAGAGTAGAATGTTGTTCTCTTCCTTAAATGTATTTAATTTGTTATTGCCTATAAGTAGAGAGAATCAGTTTCCCTTCATAAATGGCAATGTTTGTTTATCTCTTTACCTTATTGTAACCGTTGATATAAATAGAAGTTAGTTGAAACTTTACTAATATTTGTTGATGGTGATCTGTGCAAAACTCAAATTAATTATAAAATATGTGTACACATGGTTGTAAAGGCATGTATCGTATAAGATCTTGTACGTACCATTTAGAACTCTAGTATCAGAAGAATCCCATATATATATGTATATGTCATCTATTTCTTAAAGTTCCAACACCTGTATAATTTATGAAGAGGAATATCTGGCTTATGTACTTGTTTGTGTGAGCATTAGCGGAACAATTCTTATTTAAACTTCAAAAGGAAAGAAGTTAAGTGGGTTTCATTGTCAGTAGTGCTTCTCTACCTGAAAGAATGACGTTTGTGGTAGTGGCAAATGGCAAAGTTCAGAATTTTAAAAGTTAATCCTGGACGACGATACTAATATCTGAATTACAGATTGTGCTGATATGAACAGAAGTTGACCTCTCTGACTATGAATAATATATTACAATTTTGCTATTTGATCTATATTATGGAAACCTCAGATTATATTATCAAGTTTTTCTAAGGCACAAACAAATAAGAAAATAATGATCAAGAATGCTAGATTAGACCCTTAAGAGGCCAGAATAAAATATCGCTGAGCCATATGATTTACTTTAGGGAGAATATATAGGATTGAAATGAATGGTAGACTATTACTTGGTAGTGAATTCTCCTTACGTGAAAGATGTCAATGAATGCTAAGAGACTAAGAAAATAAAGGATTGTATCATAATTAGTATATTACTCCTCATTCAACGGTCGAATCTTTATCATTAACCTGGGTCCATTCACTGTGAAAAGAAACAGTTGTTATAGACTAGTCAGTCATTAGAACCAATTCTATTAGGGTTATCTATAGAGTACTGCATACTAATGTGCTAGCTATTGTTGTGGGGTACCTGACACTCTTAGAGAAAAAGGTCCCTTGAAGTTATTGTATCCACCCTAGATTGACTTAATAAATTTGTAATATGACGGACAAAATGTGAGCGGTCTAGGAAGTATTTGACAATGGCTGATAGAAACGCAACCAAAGGCCAATTAATTGGCCATTCATAATATTGGCCTTGCAATTTCATGTTAATCAGAGTCAGGAAGACAAGGACCCATTTTATTTTACTTTTAAACTCTTTACGTTTAAAAACTGAGCAACCAAAAAAACTCAATTGTATCCTCATCTGTTCCCTTATGTCCAAACATAAATTCAAATATGTCCACATCAAAAACATCCAATATTATTGAATATGATTTTTGACAATTATTTGATAATTATTGATAATTATTTGTGAACCAAAATAACATATGACCTTCTGACAGTTACTAGAAAATCTGTTGTCCCTTGTCCTCTAAACCGATTCTCGTGCGATTTTGAGCCGCAGAAGGCCTTGTCCACTACATCCCATGAGAATCTCACGGGAATAGGCTTAGTGGACAAGGGCCTTTAGTGGGTTTTTTTGGTATTCTTTATACTGGGTATAGTATCTCCCTTGTGGTGGTTTTCAAGTGGCCAGTTTGGGTCTTGAAAATAGTATTCAAGAATAAACACGATAACAATAGTATGATTTGGATCTAAGTTACGTCAGGATATAAAATGTAAACATTATTTCATTCTCTTACAGCCTTAAGACTACAAGAATGTCTATTTTTTGTATAATAAGTATTGTCGAGATATAGAAACAAGGACTTGAAGAAAACATGAGACGGGCATCAGTTTGAATGAATAAATTATAAAATTATATTCTATAATTCGGCCGTTGGAGTGGTACAACCAAATAAAACAGGAGAAATTCCAACCGTGTTAGAAAAGAATGGCATTAAAGTAATTTAAACCAGGAGTTGCATTTAGAGTTGTCAATGGTTGAAATTCATCTTCAAGCAACCATAGTAGGCTATGGTTCTTTTTAGATGGTGCTAAGTCGGACAGGAGAAACTAAAATTCAGACACACACAATGTGAAGTGTATATTGTAAAGTTGTATATTCCCTGTATCAATGGTCATTGCACAGACTTTTTAATTCCTGTCCTAATATTGCCGATTACCTCCTATAGTTGCTGACATGAAGGGAGAGCATGAATTATGTATATTTCATTAAGTGTCTAGTCTAGTTGAAGAATAGGGGACTTGCGTTCGCCACTCTTTATGATATCACAAATAGGGTAGATCTGAAATACACTACAAAGAGCATCAATAGATTTCTGTGTTTCTCTTTTAGTATTCTTTATTTCATTCATTATCAATGAAACCTTAATGATATATTTTAATTAATCTTGTTTCCTCTAAAGCTATATATAATATAGATTGTTCAGAGTATTTCAACTGTTTCTCTGAAATTCAAAATTAAAAGTGGCAAAAAGGCCCAATCCATATTACAAGCATAGCAAAATTAATCCAGGTATATTATAATTGCGATGTGTCACAGGAACATGAGGCACAGGTCGCAAAAGCTAACATTTTTTTCATGCATAAAAATGTGTAGAAATACTTACTAGATGCCGTACTGTTTACCACCACCGGCATTAGAATCAGTTTGATCTCATCATTTCAAACATGATGATATCTCAAAATCCATTTTCTGCAGCTTTTGACTAATTTTTCTGTAACATCACAATTAATTACATTCATAGGGCTTAAACTTTAAACTTACTTTGGACTGTTGCTTTAATCATGCTCAAGACGGAACATTTTACCGCATACGTTAACGTGCAAATATCAGAAGGAATTTTAAGCACTGAAACTAAATGTAAATTTCTCAAAGAAGGGGAATGGGCATTATAAGATTTAAGCTGTAGTCATGCGACATCAATAGAAATAAATCAGCATTTACACATTTTATAAAACCATGTCCTTTCATATTTTCGTTATTTGTAAATAGTCTTTGTGGATAAAAATGTCTGGTATGATTTGTAAGCCCATTTACATATAGTCGTCTTCTGTTTCCTAATAAGTAAGAACAAGTGTAGGTTTCAAAAATCGGTTTTGCCTGCGTAGACATACACAGGCAAATCTCAATATACCCCACTTAAACTAAACTGTATCAAAAACAATAAGCATGAATAATATACTACAAATAAGGATATTACCAAAGGATGTGCGCTTCCCAATGTCTCTGCAGTGGGTGTAGCATATCTTGAGTCAGTCTTATAACTATAATTCATCAAGTCTTAGCATCGATGCATTTTGGGGCGATAGTGGTCTGTCATGATATGAACAGTCGAGGCGAACTAATGTAGAGTGGACACACACCTCCTAGGGAGAATAGCTCTGAGGTTGCAAACTGAAAGAATATGAGTATATTGGGTTCCAATATCTTAGTCACATAAAGTCCCCCAGTCTCTTAAATACCACCACAGTCATCCTCTCCTACACACAGATCCTGTGTGCAAAAAAGATTAAACAACATCATTTTTTGAGATTTTAGACACATTCTTCTGACTCAAAGGGTTCTGAGTTACTTCATCTACTTTTGCTGCATAATGTCAGACTAGATGACCCCCGTCTAAAAATTCACAACATGCAGTTTCTATTAAATTCCTCCATACCTTCTTTTACCCTTTTTAATTCCTTCATCCCTTTTCTTGCCCTTTTTCACTCTCTCCTTTTCACCTATCCACCCTCCTCACTCTACCCTTTTCCTTGTGCAGGTTTCCTGCCATTTTCCCAAAATTCTGTCTGACTGTCCCATCCCTACCAATGGAGGGGTACATAGGCCTATTAGTGAGCGAAAACAATATCCATCCACCACTTTGGAGCTGGATTAAAATATTCTACACTCACTGTTTATATTATGTATAGTTCCAATCGGAAAGCGAACATTAGGAAATGCATACACTATTATTGATTCATGCCACTTGAACCTCATTTATCAACAACTTGTGAGACCATAGTATCCGTCTGCACTGAGTGTAAAATACTGTTGCGTGTCTACAAAGATTGGATCCTTGCTAGCATGCTATTTGTACAGAACAAGTAGCAAACATGAGTTGAATGTTATACTCAATGACTACAATAACAGAAAAGATACTATGATGAAAAAACACATTAATAGGGGACATGAGCCATTGCTTCTGCTATGAGTAAAGTGCGATATGATTTGAGATATTATGTGCAAATAATAATGTTTGGGATATGTAATTATAATATCACATGCCACAAATATTATATGACAAGACATATCACACTAGTGGTGAACTGTCTTAGCCTAAAGGCATGGGAGATTGAGGATTGAGGCCATCTACATATATGTGCATGCACTGCTTACTTAAACATGTGATTACATCATTTTGTTATCTGAAATGTTGGTATTATATTTAGAAGTACATTATAATTCCTAATCTCGATACATTTTGTAGACTTTTGGCTCTTGAAAGCAACTTTGTATTTTGGCAATCTGGTCCATATGTTTCCTCGAGTATATATTTGAAATTTAAATTTGAAATCAATGTCATATTTAAGACAAAGACTTGGTAAACATGAAGAAAAGAATTGACAAGAAGAAAAACATACATTTAAGACAATTTGAACATAGTTCAAAATGGCATAATCGAGGTCCGCTATTGTGATTGGTATATCATACATCATTGTATAAAATTTGCAAAATCAAGGTTGTGTGCAACTGTTGTTACTATTGTAAAAGAAAAACCAAGCCTATATATTGTTGCCATTGTATAACCATGTAATTCAGAAACCCATCAGCTCACCAATTCCCTTTATTGCCATTTGTACAAAGAAAAAGTCTTTTGCACTGACCATGTTATATTCATTTTCCTGGTATCTGTCTTTAAAATAAAAAGTTTTTCGAGGTCCGTTTCTCTAAAGGTGCTAATTTGTATGTGACCTGTGTACTTCTTGTACTTTAATGTCGATACAGAAGCGAGCAGACTGTAGTGAAACTAGCCTGATTACACACTGACTCCTAGGTCTATTTTGCAAAGCCAGTTAATAAACTGTCAGTGATTAAAATTAAAAAGGTTCCTTGTTGTTATTCTCTGATAGCCACAACCAATGCACATAATTTCAATACCCACTTTTTATGATGAAACTACCTTGTTGATGGTCAACAGACATTAGACATTTCCAAATGCTATCAATATCCTAATATAAAGCAGATATCTGGTGCACTATGCGGCTGCAACTAACATAATAAATGATGACAGTGAAGAAGGGATGGCCTTGACCACCAATAAAGGTAGTTTATTTCACCATAAACAATTACAATCAAGCAAGAAAAAGAAAAATTTCTCAAGGTACATGCGGTGAGGTTGGGATCTGGAGAGCAAGTGGGGGGATGGAATCATATTGTTGTGGGCATGGAAGGGCTGACATTATGACGTCGCACCGTTGCTGGGCGTGCGACGAAGGGGGCGTCGCCGAATGGGCGTCGCCAGGCGTCGTTTCCAATATACTCTCACACTCAGCCATTATAATGCTTCATACGAAATTGATATGGGACCATTCTTTAATCTTAACAGAAACATATCCCCATATTTCAAGAAATAAAATGAATATCACCTCCTTTAATTCCAAAATGGATGGTAGGGGTTTTCATACTCTGGGGTTCCCTGACCTCCTTTACAGAGGGGTTACCTAACCTAAGGTAAATTCATGGTCGTCACAAACTCCCAGATGTAGGGGTTCCCTTCCTCCCTCTCCCTCTCTCTCTCTCTCTCCCGTTGCTAGGGACTCCCAGAACACGTTGCTAGGGAATCCCACATTGCCACAGATGGTGGGAAAGGCATGACATCAATCTCCTTTTAATAGTTCCTATAAACAGGGGCTCTCCCAGGCCAAAAATAGTTGTATAGAACACAACTAAAAAAACTAAAAAGGGCTTCAGAATCACATTTTCATCCCAGATACCCTGATAACCACATTCGACAACCTTCGGAGAGGATGGACGGACCTCTACAGATAAGAAAAATGATTTGTTAAACAAAAAATTCCGAGAACATGTGACACAAAGAAACCCCTCTTTTCTCCCTCTTTTCGTAGAAATCACTCTACCTGTATATTATATGGATACAAGAATTTCAAGTCAAATTGAACGAGAGAAAACCACCGCCAGTTAGCGATAATAAGTGAAGTCTTCGCATGAAAGGATTCAGGTGTGACGTTTTAGAAACTGTGTAGCAAAAACAACTGGACAAAATTCTCCAAATTTTGGTCAAATGAAAGTGGGACTCTTCCTAGTGACTGTAGGGGCTTGTTGCACATGTGCAACAGCTCCTCCATTTGCCCTACTTAGCTACTTCCCTTAGATAAGCAGCTGGTAGGGAATATTTTAGAGAAAGAATTTGCTATATAGACAATGCTATGACATTTCTTCCTACAGTAGGAATTTCCTATCCAAGCAAGAAAACATTTCTTATGCAACAGGCCCCAAGTCAGATGATTACATTCAGCTTAGCAGTACATGTAGGCCTACACAATTTCTTCCTCTGGTTCAACTGAACTATAAAGGTGCAACTGACTTTATTATGTAGAGGGATACATTTACGATTACATCGACGATTCCCAATCTTATGAATATGATATGGGCCATCTTGAAATGACATGTAGTGGCCTTCTGGTGAAATGAACAATTTGGGAGTCTGTTTTCCCATCAGGAAATACAGACCATAATCCTTTGATAATCGATCTTGTTTACAAGTGGATGAGAATAAAAAGATCACAAAATAACAAATCTTATCTTGAACCTGGTAATGCAGGTAAGTACTAAACAAAATCCTTTCAGATCATGGTTGCTTGGTTCTAAAGCACCGGAAGTCCGTTCCGGAGCCTTCAGGCTGCCGTTTATTGTGCGATATACATAGGCCTACAGTAAAAACAGAGAAGAAAGAAATATATATTTAAAATAGTGGGTCACGATTACATCGAAGTTACAGGAAGGACTTCCATTATAATTAGCAACGTAGCACTTGAATAGATAGCACCAGATTCCTGAACATATATTGGCATTTTTGTAATATTCTATTCTATAATAATTCACTCCCTCTAATAAGGACTCTTTTTCTTGTGTGTATATGTGTACATAAAGTAGAAAATGGTGTAAAAATAAAAGGAAAGGGGGATGAGTACAGAAGGAAGTGGGAAAGGATATATATTAGTAAAGAAACTAAAAGCTAAAGCTAATCCCTTATTGACCCGCATTACTACAAGGTAATTCAGGTTTGCCTAGCTTAACTGTCTTAAATTAGGTATAAGTAAAAATTTATCATGTCACACATCTTTGTGCTTTGAACGCGTTGTGTAATACTGATCATGATCCATGTCAAGAAAATGTCTATACCATCATTATGGAATCAATAATAATATGGGATGTTATATAGATCAAAGATTAGGATAGTACCACCTAATAAATTTTCCCCCTCCTTTTTAATAAAACCTTGAAGAGATAAGAGCAGGGTTCTCTGCTTAAGATGTAGTAGGCACCAGGAGTCGATGAATATAAGCATTTCAAAATCATTATACAAGTGGGTCAAAGTTATAAATTTGCTCAGCGCTCTAAAGCTTTTACAGCAAATATAACTTGATGGTCTGATTACTATTTAGGCTTTCATACATATGTGCAGATATAATTTTGTTGCAGCCAGAGATATTGCAACCAACCTTAAGTTTGTTCAATGTATCCCAAATGTTTTCCTCAGACTTTTCATTATATTATTTTGCTAATATACAGCAACAATTTGGGGTGAAAGGAATAAAAATTGCAATTTGTAAACCTATTGATATACCAATCTAGGCAGGGCTACACATTGTCATCGAGGGTTCACTAATCTTTTGAATATAGTAGAGGGCCATCTTGAAAATAGTGGCATTCTGGTGAAATGAAAAATCATGGTTGCTTGGTTCTAAAGCATCAGGAGTCGATGGATAGGAGCTTCCCGATCTATGTAGTATTTATTTATAACTTTACAGATATAAAGACACTTAGTATAAAATGTACCTTGTTTCAAATGAATCTTGTTTCAAATGTATCTTGTTATCATTACAGAGGATCATCAGGGAACGTGATGGTAAAGCGCAGATCACCATGAGTGCCTCGGGTTAAAAAGAGTCCTCTTGCAGAACCTTCTCCAAATTCTTTACTGTAGAGCTTCATGTCCATGGGAGATATTAAAGAACTATTGTAGGAAACCATTGGTTCTCTCTCAGTGTAAACCATGCAAAACTCACGACCATGCAGCTCAAACCTAAAAGAAATTAGCTGGCAATGAATAATTGCTAAATGAAATCATTAACGTGACCAAGCTATTCTGAACAAAGATTATACATTTTAGCTATGTACTTTTCAAGAAAAATAAAGAATATTTTGTGTCCTGTAAATGCCGTGAAAATACAAATGACTGCCCGATGTGCATGATTGCATTTCTGACCTGGTTTTAACCTGGAACTTTTGACCTGATTCTGACCTGGTGCTTTACTAGTGGAAATCGTAAACAGTTGTGAGGCTCAAACTTGATTTTACAATGCTCTATTGACCCGATTTATAAATGCAGTTTTTGATGCTCTCAACAATGCAATATTAACCATGTGTGTTTACTCCAGTTCCGTTACTCTCACTGATGCACTATTGACCAGGTGTAAAGATCGCAGTTATGATGCACTCAGTGAGGCACTTCCATTGCTCTGTACGAGAGGATTTTGCTTTGAGGTTTGAAGGGTTTGGATATTTCCAAACAATTTCAGGAGAGTTTAGGGCAAAGCATGTTGCCTTCTCTTTTTTATATGCATCGTTTTATTTTCATCAATTCTACTATTCTGTTTGTAAGCCTAGCAGGGGCTAATGGTATTTTTCCAGGTGTATGTTGACTCTGCCTCACCCAAGCCACTATAGGATCAATCTATATGTACAATTATTAGGGTGTTTTGATGACAGCAGTTTTTCAATATCAAACAGATAAATTACACAAATTAACTATAGAAGGATATCACATATAATATTGCTATGTACATGATGAGGAATATTTATAGTGAATAAATGCCACATAAGATTTATTAACGGCGCATTTGTTGTAAAGAAAAATGTAAATACAACCCAGTTACATGTTGCGCCACCTGGTGAAAAACAAGTACTGCAAGTACCACCTGGTGAGAACAAGTGGCGCAATGCTTATTCTATAGGGAGAAGTAACTTCTTCTTTTATGTCTATTTCATTCAGGCCGATATTATATTGTACAATATACAAATTTGATATGGTACATGTGCTGAGAATGATTGCTGGTATTATAGGGATTATAAACCCTGCTACAAAAGACTCTAGTTATCACATATGTGATGTGTCGCAGAAAAATGAGTCTCACGTCGCAGAAAATGATATTTTCCAAGTGATTTTGGAACCCTTTATCAGATTCTTTTTATTTTGTGGGGTTTAGTGCTGCTACCAGCATGGAAAGGTGTGGCAAATGTCAAGAACGTATATTGATGCATATCCTAAGGTTATCCAAAGAAATATGTTTAACTATAATAGCCTACTATTGAGAATTATGTCTAGCATGAAGGATCTCCTGGTAGAAAAAAGAGAAAACACTAAAGAGACCAGGCTTCAATCTGGTTATATTTTAAAAATAAAAAAAACAACGAATGAAAAAAATTAAAAATGTCCACCCTACTAGGGACCCCTCTCGTGGAATATACTTAATAATCGACTCAGAAATGGAAACTGGAACAACTTAAAAACATTCCTGAAAAATAATAATGATTGGATGTAGAAAAATCTGGTCGAGAAATGAATATCTTACTGTCAGGTGAAGAAATGCTCAATGAAATAAGCTATGTATCTCTGAAACCATGTTGCTTTTAACCAATCGTACTACATTATAATATGAACTCTATCTTGTACTGATGTGAGGAGCCCATCTATGAAAATTGATAAAAATTACTTGTATATATGGTTCGATTCAGGAACAAAAGTTCCAAAGGTATGTAAACCCGACAATATTATATGAACTATGTCGGTAAATGGAAACATATTAATATTAAAACTTAAACTCTATGTAATGTCTAGCAAAACGATCCAATGTATATTATCGAATAAGAATCTTTTTCCCTTGAGTCTGTGAGAATATCCATGTAAATCATCGAAACCAGCTCAATAAAATTTCTTTAAAAAAATATATACTAGGGATTGGCCATTAAGACATATTGCGAAAATTTCGTTCACAAATACACAATTCAATTTGACTGAGCCCCAGAAATCCCTTTATTTTCTCCATAACACATTGGTTGTAAAAAGTACTACAAATAATTATCAATATAACATGGAGGTAGGCTTACAATAATCAATTAATTGTTAACTTTAAGATGCAAACGATTGAATGTTGATCTCCAATACCAAACATCAGGCTTTTATGAATACACTATCCTGAATAGCAGCAATGTCACACATGAATACTTGGCAATGCCACATGTCGCTCACCCATACTCATGGGGGTGTGGCATCATTTTCACACCTTTGAAAGCTAAGGTTAAACCTCAAAATGAGCTAATAGTGTATTCAGAAATTGCCACGATTGTAACAAAGGTGAGTCTTACTTAGGAACCCTGTTAATAATAAAGAAAATATTAATAATTATTAGGGAGGGAAGAGAGTTGTTTCGTCAGAAAGTGCCACAAATGGGTGAAATAATAGATTTATAATAAACTTTGAAACTTATCTTTGAGACAGAGAGGGAAACAGGTGAGACAGAGAGAGAAAGGAAGAAACTACAGAGTATGTATGAGCAGGGCAGAACAGGAAAGAGAGGGGCAGAGAGGAGAGACTGTACAGAGAGAGTAATGAAAGGGTGATAATCAATATTACTATAATATAGTTAGGTAGAGAGGCCGAACGAGAATGAGAGGAGGAGAGCAGAGGGGGAGAAAGGGAGAAAACGGGCAGAACAGGAAATAGAGAGGGAAGAGAGACAAAAAAGAAAGGGAGAAAATACGCTGGCAGAATGTGATGTGTCACAGAAAAACAAGTCTTAAATCGCAAGAAAATGTTATCTTAGATATCACATTATTTGAAAAGATGACATCAAGCAGATTCCAACAATGCCAATTTTTTGGATGTTCATCCTGTTTTAAAATAATTTAACTGCATGCAGCATGTGCATTCCGACCTGATTTTGATACATAACTTTGATATGCATTTTGAAGAGCATCAGATGATGCACATTGCATCAGGTGCAAAACCAGGTGAAAAACTGCTTTTTTGAGAGGATTGCACTTCTGTGACTGGTCAGTGGCACTTTTGCATGCACTGGTTGATTTTCCAATGCACAACGGGTGATCTGTATGCAATTTAGATATCTTTTATTCAATTGAGCCAAATGAATATTTAGTTTAATCAATTCTTATAGCAAAATGGCCTGATGGAGGTTTCAGACTGATTGAGACATGAAAACGATGATGACCCCCAAAGGGTTGAGTCTGGTTTTCTGCCTGTGTTGAAATTTGTCAAACAGAGGGCCATTTGCTAGTTATTACACACTGAAATGATTATGAAGCCATATTCATTCAACAAATACCTTGTTTACATTGTAGAAGGCAAACATGACATCACCATTTATAATCCCTCCACTAACTTATCCTGAGAGGAGTAGGAGTCTCCTTTACCAACCAGTACTCATGATTTAGGTTATGCGTTACCCTGAAACCCTGAACTAATCATGTGGGGAGATTGGATCAAGCAAACTGCCCACATGATCAGCATCTTACAAACTAAGCAATTGTAGTGGACGTGTGTGTATTGTTCTATAAGTCTGTATGTTTGTCAGTCTGAGAGTCCGAAGCTCTCCGCTGGTGTGGTCAAGTTCCTTCGGACTACGCAAGAGGGCAGTGAAGGGTTTTGCTATCATTTTGATCCCTTATTATGTTTTTCATCTTGTTATCTGTTCTATATGTCTTATATCACTGTTGACCTTTTATTGGAATGTGTATTCACTGATATTGTATCAACTCCTATTATTGTATGTGAAAGACTTACTCGTTATTATCTATATTGGTGCTTCATGTCTTATCACACCTATTTTACATATGTTGGCTTTCCATTTTACCTGATGTGTGCATGGCTGGTCCACAAGGGTTGGTTACCAGAGTGAGTTGTGCAATAAATCCGTTGTCTCTTGTTCTGTTTTTATTCCGCTAAGAGTCTGAACCGAGTTCACGACACAAGTGTGTAATAATGGCAAATATTGCCTTTTATGGGCATAAAACAGCTATATATGCATATTGGGATGGCTGCAGCTGCAACCATTATTAGTTACAAACAATTATCATCAACAACCAATAAAACCAACCTGTAATTTCCATAGACTGTCACATGTCCAGCAGAAATATTAGCTCCTGGCCCATATATGTCCCTCTTTGGTGTAATTACCCAGCCAGCATAAATCAAAGGTATATTTCTGAATGAGGCATACCCATAAAATGTATCTGAAACAATTCTGTAATTGCCATCTCGGTCAGCATGGAAGATGCCCAAGCTGAAATCAGAGTTATCAATAGACAAATATGGGTTGTTTCTCATGGCCTTGAGATCCAATCCAAACGGTTCAAAATGGGCAAGAGCATCTTCAATCAGTTCATCTGCTTTCCCACAACCTCCCAAAGCTTCATCAAAACTCTCTTTTGTGGGTGCTGGTGGGTAGGGTCCCGACCACATGACATTGAAGATCCTTGGAAAAATTGGCAGTTTCTGTTTTTTCACTTTCTTGCAATCCTTTGTATGGATACAATCAATGAAGAGAATACAAGCAACCAAAAGAATGCCAAGCATAGAATACCTAAAAGCGAAAAAGAGAAATCATTAATGTAGAAAATGAAGCACTCGATATAATTAAATGAAAAAACAACTTTAAAACAGGTGTACTCTGGAATACAAGTAAAATTAGGGCATGTGTGAGGATGACTTGCTCAATCAACTAAAATTTGAAATATATAATGATAGATCTTCAATTGAAATATTAAATTATGTGAGTTTGAAGTTGGACTTGTCAAAACATTAAAATTCAAATAAGAACAACAATGCTAGCTAAGAGGTATATAAAAACAATGATTTTATCACTTAACTTAAAGCCATGCCTTTTGCTTCTTGTATAATACTATACTGTAGTAGACACTGATCTAGATGATACTCTACTACCAATAATGTTTCACTAAGCAACTCTGCTCTAAATATACATTGAAGAAATGCATGGTCCATTGAAATACAGTCACAGGTCAAGTACCACGCTTACAAATGTATACAGATATATCTTCTAGTAAATGGTTGCAACTTATTGTACATTTTATTCCATTGCATGTAGGCTCTATGTATAATTATTATGGTCTATTCCACCGTTGGGGAGAAATGACCCCAAATTTTGCTAAAAATTCAAACTTCTTGAAACCTAGTTTAATGTATATGGAACTAGGTATGGTAGCCTTGGGTATATCCTGAAATTTGGGGAAGGCTATACCCAATTATAAGAATATAATCGGCCCCTAAAGATTAACACTCGAATTCTCATAGGGGAACAAATCATTAATATTGAGATATTAATTATAAAGATTTACGATTATTTCAAAATATCATGTATTTAGGAAGAATTGATTTAGCAGAATAAATTGTCATTGTTGTTATGACGTTTTTGGAGAAATTTGATTTCATCGATTTTTTCCATTTTTATAGTGCAATTTATTAATCTATTAAACCTCTTAAAAATGATGTTGAATGGCAACAATATCATGAATGTCGACTTTTGCTTCATTTCTGGTCATAGCAGAGCAATATCACATGCTACAAAAATCATATTGTAGTTGCTGATAGGGCTCATAATAGGTATCGCATAGATAACAACAATTGATATAAATTTAACATATATATTCTGAGAAATTATTAATAAGTATAGATGTCGAATGGCTAAAATTTGCCTACACCACAGCATTTCTGTGGTATTTCACTACTTATATATAAATAAATAAAGACAGTTGAAGGAGTTTCTTTCTTTTAAAGGATGAACACCATTTTCGTTCTCATTTATAATGATGAATATATATATAGATAGTACCTAATGGGAATGTGGTACAAGGGACACTTTTGCACTGGCCGAGATGTTGTTTTTTTTTCGTGGCCCACGAGCCGATAGGTGAGTGGGTTACGAAAAAAAAAAAAACATCGAGGCCAGTGCAAAAGTGTCCCGAGTACCACATTCGAATTTAGGTACTATATTTACTCCCATGTTGCTATGTTCAAGTATATAAAAGAATAACGAAGGCATTTTACTTACAAAAACAAATACAGGCATCTTGACTTCAACTTAGTTTGGGACCAGCCTCCCAAACCCCAGTAGAAAGCTGTGATCTGATTGGTCGATCATATAACCTAGCTTTGGTTCAATAACTTACTCCACGGTGAAGTATGTATCACATAACATTTGTATGTAGAGGAGTGTGGTACATACCGTGTGGTACATTGTTTTGTACCACACGCAAAATAAGCTCATTTGATTGGTTCCCTTCCACGCGGGAAAATGCGTTGTCAATGACTCTTACTAGCGTTACTAACGTTGCGACGTTACGATGTTCACTATTGCGTCGTCGCCGGCATGGCATGGTCGAAACTTCGTAAGTAAATAAAGGACTTTTGTTTTAATTTCTGTTAAAATTAAACAATTACAAATGTATAGCTTCAAAAACCTATTCAAGATCGAAGTTCCAAGCCGGCTCCAAGCAGACAACAACAATATGATCATGTGACTGTATCAACCAATGGGAGCCCTTGTTACTAGCCCCATCCTTCACGCGTGGATTTCATGATAGATTACCACACTCACTCCCGCCCATACAAACAGCATGTGGTACATACATCAACGCGGAGTAAATTATATATATCATATATATGTATGTATTCTGTTTATTATTTAATTTCTGAGCCTCAGTGACAGTATAAAGATGTTGAACAGTGACATTTACCTACACCAAAACATTTTGCCATAAAATCAAACTAAATATATGGATAAATTAATTCTTTTTGCCATGATTTGATGCCTAAAGGCTTGAGTATTACAAAACCGAAGGAGAAATAACATTAGATTAAAGTATAATACATATGGACCTCTTTTTGTTAGATTTTTAGACAGGACGACGTCTATACTGTCTCCATACTATCTATGTATTTAATTTTAAATAAATTTCATGCAGCATTGTTTCATAAATCTGAATAATAATTGTTATAAATTGAGACGTAATAACCACAAAGTAGTAATCGATGCCGGCCTCAAATGCCCTTTATTAGTAGAAATGAAAATAACTATTTCCCAGCTGTGGTGGTGACAGCGGTCAGCGACAGACTATAGGGCCTCAGACTGACCACCGTCAACCACAATGGTGAGGGGTAGCCAAACTGACCACAAGGTGGTTGCACATATTAACATGTACATCACATTTATACCCATATAGGCACACCTATATGTTGCCATAATAATTACAATCAATGGAATAGTTTTAGATGCTCTTGCTTGACTGTATACATGTTGGATAATATTGTTAATACAATACGTCCTTCTAAAGCAATTCATGTAATACATTGTATGAATAAACCTAATTCATGAAGGACACAGTTTGAGAATTTGTGATCCATAATCATATATCTTGATCCCTGATCTGCGATTCCCCCACAAATTGACAACTCCACCAGTATCCGTGATAATAATGAAAAGCGATGACAAAATTGACACATACTTCAGTGGTATTAATACCCGAAACTATTTTCAATATATTTTCTTTACATCACTATATTTTATCTGCGACCACTTTATTTTTATTTCTCTTTTTTTTTTAGTTTTTAGGTAGAATTCCCACATTTGCCAACCAGTGTATGGTTCCTTCATTAGGAATCAGTTAACCTGAATCGCATCCATTTGTTTGGGTTTTTTCTGCTTCTGTTGCACAGATAAGAACAGGTCCAAGATCGAGTTGATTTACATTACTATCCCGGGTATTGCTGTAGCTCATGTAACTTCTAAAATATATTATTCAATCCATGTAAGAAAGGACATGCGTAGTAAAGCAAATGCTATATTCATATAGCATCAAAATAAAAAACAAAAAGAACAAAAGTTTATATTTCTTGTAAATTTATTTAGGTGTAGAATATATCACATAACATGTTCACAAGAAGTGGAGGGAACGGTTTAACTTATCACAGTTGCACTTTATATAGTTTGCTACAAGCAATCTGTAAATAGAGATGTAAATTTGTGTAGAAGTTATCAATACATAGCTTATCCACAAATTTATATGATACATGCAATGAAAGCTTTTTCTCTTTAGTGGGAACTTTTAATTGAAGACATAGCTGCTGGCAAATATTGCCACAGATTTTCACGTTTGAGCATTTTACACAAGCTTATTCTGTTTTATTTCTGGTGATCATTCATCTATTCACTGATCTAATATTTATAGACCCGACCCTCTTATATTTTAGAAACTCACTAGCTATTTATGATTATGGGTACCGGTACATTACATTTGTAAGCTGTATTCTTTGATTGCTCTTAGCGGCGTGCATCTATGACAAAATAATGTGATAGTCTCTTGGTTTTGTACTTGTTTTATCTGTATAAGATTGGTCACAAATTCCAGCAAGGAAAGATAACTAGTCAATGATGATGAAAGAAGTCAAATAACTAACAAAGGTATTTAATATTTTCAGTTTTTAAAAAATAATCTATATCACCATTATCATAAAATTCAGCCAGAGAGAAAAGATCTAGTCGGTGATGATATTTAAATCGGGTAAGTATTGATTAATTAACCAAATGTAATTAAATAAAGAATTTAATAAATCTGGATGTTGATTGAGTTGCGCATTCCCATGCATTGTGTCTCGTCGATGAACAGAGAGTTGGACTTGA
Source organism: Sthenelais limicola (assembly GCA_942159475.1). Lineage (NCBI taxonomy): Eukaryota > Metazoa > Annelida > Polychaeta > Phyllodocida > Sigalionidae > Sthenelais > Sthenelais limicola. The sequence goes on from OW804098.1 coordinate 69,309,966, forward strand.
CTTCGATGTCTTCCTCCAGGTCGAGCTGGCGGCGGATCAAGCCTTTGAGGGAGGATTCGCTCTCTGCCAGCTTTTGGGAGAGGGTGGCCACAGACTGGTTCAGCTGGCCCACCTCCTGCACAAGGCGGTACTGGACGTCGTCTCTGCACAGTTCCACATTGGGACGCTGTGCTCGGTTGTCCAGGCGGGTCTCGGACACCTGGAGGGGGGCCTTCTTGTTCTCTATGGCGATGGACAGGCGCTCGATGTTGTCTTCCATCTCCTGGATCTGCCCCAGAACCTGAGATGGGTAAAGGATAATGGTAGAATATAATTGAATATTGTGTATAATTGCAACAGCGATTAGAAAATAAGATGTTGATGGGTTGGGTCGTTAAAAAATGGACAATCGGCAGCTGAAGATAGATACAAGAGCTACAAGTAAAACCCCCCAAAAAAGAACAAGAGACTCTCAAAATTCACCAGGAAAGGAAACCATTCAAAGAGCAAAATACCGAACCAACATGTTAGATTTTAAAAAACCTAATAACATGTATAAATAAGTCTTTGTGTATTCGTGTTTGTGCGTCTGTGTATGTGGGGTGAAGTCTCTAGAAAATGTACTAATCACTAATCCTCCCAAATAACCCAAACTTAAGACAAAAATGGCGTTCAAAATACAATTCGACAGATATTTTGAATCAACAAATTATTAAATACACCCTGATATACCTAGTATTTATCGTTTTTCAGCCTAATTTAGCAGAATTTACTAAATCATTAGTGTGTAGAGCTGCTAATTGTACATTTTTTGAAGATCTGACCCATCGTGTGTTTGTAATATGTCTTTCTTCATTCAATCTTGTGCATTAATTTATTACCATTTTCTTTAAATTATTATCCCCCCTCTCCCCCCCCCCCCCCCCCGCCTTCCCCACAAGCAAGAAGCAATCAGAGATCCACTCGGATACATACAAAAAATCAGTAAGCTAAGCTCATTATTTGATTCGCAACAGTGGGTACTCTCTGTGTATATGCCTGAACATTGGTTAAAGTATTTATAGGGTATATATTAATTATACCTTAGAAAGATGGTCCTCTAGTTTCTGTTTTGTATCCCTGGCCTCGGCGATGCGTTTGGTCATGGCGATGTCCACACATTCCTTCTGCTTGAGCATGTCATTAGATGTCTGCTGGAGGATCCCGTCGATGAGGGAGCGCAGGGAGACAGAGTTCATCCTGGTCTTCTCAGCCTCGATGATGTTGGTGTCGGAGAAGTTCTCCCAGTCATCGGGTGTTGATGAGCTACAAATAAAATCAAAAATAGATTAAATTCATTTTTTAACACTAGTAGGCCATCAGCTAAGCCCCAAAATAGGGATTTTCGTTTCAGCATCGGGAGCACTACATTCTAGTTTCTAATTGCTAATACTCTACATTATAATATCCCAAAAGTTCTCTTTTTTCGGTTTTTGAAAAATTGGGCAGTGATTCCCAGTGTAAAGCCTAAGGAGCCAATGGCCTGGATTCATTTTAATAGCCCATGGGCAGAATATCATTTAATTGATGATACCAATGTTATTTTGGTGGTTTTGTTGGTTTGTTGAATTTTAATTATCCACGATTTGGAAAAAAATAATAATATATGTTTTATCATAAATCGTTACCAACGTCTTTATACTTTCTTCAAGATGAGTCAATACTATCCTTTTTACAGTTTTTTAAAGATCATCTCTGAGGTTCATAGAAAAACTTTTTTTACTGAAAGTCTAAAATATCCATGACTAACACAGTAACAGATAATAACGATCAGGTGTGTAAAAATTTGTTGGCGCTACCTAGTGTGGATCTGACAAATTAGTATTTAGTTTGATACTTCACCGCTATAACACCAGATGTCGTTTCATGTGAAATGTTGTCACTATCGTGAATTTAAGTTAATAATAAAAATATCAAAATGCTTTTGACGATTTGTTTGAGTGGTTCTACTTACTTGGCAGCGATCTTGGCTACATCTCCTCTGAAGCCAATCTCTGCTGAGTTGTTGCGGAGTTCAGCATTGTGTTCGTCAATACTTAAGGCAGAGAATTTGTCCTTCAAATCCTTCTCCAAGTTGAACTTTGCTTTACGGTTGATCCTGTTGAAGAGTGGGAAAGATGACTACTGACATTGGATGGTTCTACTACAACAAAATCTGTACAGCTAAAATACTCTTGTGGTATTCCCTTGCTTTCATTTTTAACACGGAACATAGTAATTCTTTATTGTGTTGTATCTAAATGGGGGTTGTTTTTTTTAAAATTCAGGTATGCTTTACAAGGGTAATATTCTCAGTAACTCATTTCTTTTTTAACATAATAGATGGATAACAAAAACAAATTTTGAAAATATAAAATGCTGAGAACAGTTTTACTCCAGTTTAGTCATGGGAAAATAGATATAGAATAGAAAATATTCAGCGTTAGAAAATGTCACTTTTAAGAAGTTACACTTATTTTGAATTAAACCGCAAGAATTTTTTGTTTGCAAAAAGAAATTATTATACACTACTTTTTTCTAGATATTATGTTCAGTTAAACAAAGATTCTTTCTATCTATCAACAATTTCAAACCTATCATATTGTATTTCTGTGGTCATGCAAAATAAATTCCTTGGAGGAAAAAAGACTAACCTCAACTGTTCCTCTGCCTGTTCCAGTGTACGTGACAGGAGGGCCTGAGCTCCTTGAATAGTTTCAACCTCCTTCAAAAGTTCTTTCTCTGCGTCATCATGAACCAAATCTATTGCTGTTCTGTTTTGTCTGTAAATTTTCAAGAGTATCGAACGTTACAATGACATGTTTTTAGGGAGATGAATCATATATTTGAGATGATCTACCACAAAATATATGCGAGTTATTGTTCTTTAATATGACATCATATTCAATTTAGGAAGATCTAAAAAAAATATTCAGATTTCCATAAGTATTCATCCGATAGTTTTTTTAAGACAATTTTTTAATGTTACGAGATAGAAATTAATTGCATCCATGCGATTGAAGAAATAGGCCTACTTCAGTGACTTTGGAACATAAAATTTAAGAAAGAGAAAACTGTGAGATGTTTGACTCTTACAATATATAACTGACATCACTGTTCTTCCCTGTTAGATTGAATTTGATTTCAAAGTATTCTATAGAATGATCTGTAAATATGTTGATGTATATTAGACCCCAAGTCCGTATGCAGATACATATGAACTGGTCTGAGACTTTAAATTAATGAGTCTCGAAATTATATTACGTTTTCAATGTGTTTCATAAAATGTCTTCCCCCTACCTGTTGATTAGGCATTGCTGGGCTATATGAAGTGGTTCTCTCGTGGCTTCCAGGGCCTTTTCTAGACGTGTTTTGAAAGCTACCAGGTTGTCTATTTCTGTTTTAACTGCATCTAATTTATTGTCTACCTCCGAGTTCCAGTATTTGATATCTTCGATACGTTGATCTGTTGGAGAAAAAATAAGGTTTTTTATGTTATTTTTTAACCCCTGAAAATGCAATTCGACTTTTGATAACAGGGACAAGGAGTTTGTGAAATTTGGTAGGCCTATACATAATGTTTTCATACGACTTACAATTCTAGATACCTAAAACATGAAAACATTCCTAGAAAGAGATCTTGGAAATAAAACACTTTGAAAAATATCAATTTTGTGACATGACTCATTTTCTGTAAATATCAAATGTGTAACCATTTCAGAATGTAATATTTAAGTAAGAGGAGAAATGGAATGAAATAAAAATGTCTTAAGTTCTCCGTTTGAAGATTTTCAGAGAACAATATAAGCACTGCCCGCTGCTACATTTCTTGAATACCTCATATATTTAAAGCAAAAGCATATATTTTAAGGGGAAATACTCACTCAATTTATGGTTAACATCCCTCTGTGCCTTCTTGGTGGTGTCATCTGTATCATCACAGACCCGTTTGCTTTCTTCAATAAGTCTTTCTGATGCTGCTCTTTCGCCCTCGGCGTTGGCATACTTCATCTGGTTGGACATGGTCCATTCTGGATGGACAAACTTGGGAGGAGGTTGCACTAACTTGGCCATTCTGCAATACAATATTTTACCAAATTAAAGATATTTCATTTTTACATTCATTTAATAATTAATTGGTAATATTAACTGAGTTTCGATCTTATTCATTAGATAAACCAATGCATATGTAATATAGGCATAGCTTATAACTGTACATTAACGTTAATATAAATGAGATTAATTTATTTGTTTTGACAACTGTTACTTAACAATTGTGGCCTATAATATAAGTAATGCTAACATGTAAATCCATCCGTGAGTTCCTGTAGGCCTAGCAAAAAAAAACAAAGTTCGTTTAAACTAAAGTGACGACCAGTGCAATGACAACTTCAATACCTGCTATCCTGAATCCAAAATACTGGATCTTTCCTCACATTAATCTTTTACAACCTAGCAGGTTTCAAATAGATTCAAGTGATGATAGGGACAATGGAAAACAAACATAAACAAACAAAAACGACTACCAGCACAACGAGCGCAAACTTAAATGAACGGAATATGGCGGACCGTTGCCGAGCATGTTGATGGATGCAGCCACATTCTACGAACCAATATCACACTTCAAACTGTCAAATGTTCCCACGAAGCTTCAAATAAAGTTACTTAGATAGATATGTAAGGACAATTCATCTTAGAAACAAACTGTACTTACTTGTTGCTTTATTGGCGATGAGGAAACGGTGGAATAAACCTATGTCCAACTCGGTCCAGCAAGTATCACGTCCCCGTATCAATGAGCAACAACGTTGCTAGGGTAAACGCAAAGGTCAACGCTCATTGGCTCCTTTTCATTTCCGGGTCAGGAATATGGGTCATGTTCCGAAACTAGGGCAAACAAATCTTACTACCCGTACAGCACATAACGGAGCGAAATAGTCAAATATGGATAATACACAAAAATAGGACTAAATTCCCGACGACCCTTCCACTTGTGTATACCACAGTTAGAGCCGTAGCATGGTTAGACTAAACTAAGCCTCAACTAAACTGCGAGAAGACCTTAAACCACTCCCGTTATTGATCAATCAAGACATGAACTTCGATATTAAATGTTATAAATATAAATAAAGAGTTCATAATCGCTCAGCCTTCTGAAACACTTTGAAAATTGAAATTGATACACTTGACCCTTGAGGAGCCTTTGCAGACTTTACTTTTATCAGACTCATCAGAAACGTTATAAATAGGGTTTTATTTGGAGGAAATGGGCACTTTAATTTTAGGCCTAGTGTTAAAAAATATATTTAATAGGCTATGTAGGCCTAATATGTTTAATAGATCTATATGCTTCATATAGCATAGGCCTACGTCTTTTGGTTTTTTAAAAATTGTCATTAAACGGGTTTTTTTATTACAATTTGTTTAGTTTTATATTTCTAATACATTATTAATGTAGGCCCAGACTATTTATTGATAGGAATTTAGGGGGGGGGGGGTATTTATGTCAATGCCACAATTGGCAGATTTATGCCCGTGCTAATTATAAATTGTGTCATAAAATGTTCATCATTAAATCATTTAACTTAATTTAACAGGATTATATGGGATGCTATGCATAGTATGAAGAAGAGAGGACAAAATATTGATTTTGTTAGGCCTATCGCCTAAACTTTAGTTAGAAATAATACCAGTAATTTTGAAATTCCTACAATAATAGCATATTCACCAACTCAATAAATATGAATTGTATAATAAGATTCAATCAATTAACTAGATTTAAGAGGATTATATGGAATGCTATGATAGTATGGTATGATGAGAGGACAAAATATTGATTTTGTTATCGCCTAAAATTTAGGCTAAAAATAGTAGGCCTACCGGTAGGCCTACTTTTAAATTCTTACATTCATAGAGTATTCACGAACTCAATAAATAACAACTCCCCTAACTCGAACATAAATAAACTTATGGACAGAGTTTAGATATTAATCGGAGCATAACAACCATATGGTGTTAAAATAAATCGTCAGATGGCAGCAATTCATCTTTTCGGTACCGCCCACAAAAGGGCGGTCTTCCCTGATATTAGCATATTGACACATTTTTAGATGCCACGCTGCCGCCCCGACCTGTCAGTGTTGTGCTTGGAGTACTCGCGTAAACTTGCTTGTCAAACTCAAGTCTCTGAGAAGAGATATCAGAACCTGGCCGTCCCGGTCAAGTGAACCATTTTGGAGTCACCTCTGGAGTTTTAAACTAGTTTGGTTGTCTTAATTCAGCCTTTCAAACCTGCAACCATGGACCGTCCTAACAACGGATTTCGATCACCGTTCTATCGACCTCATGCCCAGCTGATGGCTGCGGCGCCAGCCCCTTCTGGGGCGAAAAAGTCCCTAAAAGGAATAATAGCAGGTTTGTTCCAGTTTTAACTGTCTATCTTATCTCTAGTGGACTAAAGCGGAAGGCAGACTGTCAGTATATGTGTTTGTTACCATGCCTTAGGACTGTCATTTGGCAGAAATGTCTTGACATATAAAAGAGTTACAGTTAGATCGTGGAGAGCAAGTTGACTTCTTGTTTTTATGTGTTGTGGGTTTGCCCAGTCTTGACCCAGTCGGAGATCCAAGATAAATATTCTAGACCCCTTCCATGACTTCATGTTTACCATCACATTATCAGATATTCACCGGCTCTATAACCGAATGTCAGATTGCCCCAGTATATGTGCAAACAGATCCACAACAAATGTTCCTTTTTTTTAGAATTTTAGCTAATTTAATTAGGTTCTTTGTTTTGTGGTTATAATATAATATATTACGGTATACAATTTATAGTAGGCTATAGATTAAACTATATTATATACCGTAGATTATGTAGGCATAACATGATCATTGTATACCAAGAAAGGAATGCTCGAATATAAACTAGCTAAACTGTCATGTGGAATTGAATGATTCCATTTGTTGAATGACTGAGAAGAGATATCAGAACCGGCCTGGTTAAAAGCATCTTGATTCAGTTAGAAACCTGGACAGTTGTTAACAATTCAAAACAATCTCCCACAAGTGTTGTCCATGCTCACATGCAACACATTGACCTTCCCGTATGGCAACTAGATCGTGATCGATTAGTCAATTAAACTAAAATATAGATGCATGCATTTGGAAAGGAGACACTTTTCTAAGCATAGACCTAATGTTTAGTACATAACGACCCACACTATGTTATTGACCCATAAAATATGTAGGCCTAAACATTAATGTATTCATAAATCGGTGTGTATTCGGGTGTGTCAACCGTCTGACAGTAATTTAGGATTGAAGCTAGTTAGACTATATTCCTCTCGGACACGTGTATGAAATTATTATATATATGTGTACTTTATAAATAGATGTACTTGCGAACATACTTAAGGTTAGCAATGTGGCAATATTTGTGTCACTGTTGTGCGACCTTCGGTCCAGTATATTGCATGACCTTATTGTAACCTATTTTGTGGTAATTGACGTTGACTCTCCTCGTGGATAACTGAGTGTTCGGCTTCATAGCTCTTCATCAGATTATTGACAGGATTTGATTAAGCTAATACAAGTTGACAACTGCATGTAGAGTACTATTAATAACAGGGCTGTACTAAGAATAGTAAGATGCATTAATCTGTTCACAGTCTAGGCTCAGAACCTCTCAGATCAGATAAGAATGGTATGTCAGTGATTGCATGCCTAACGTTACTGCCCTAACTTTCCTGGCCATGGAGTCCTAATTTAATGGTAGGCCTATTTTAGCTTATTTTGTCGATTTCAGCGAGAGCTAGGCTTACGCTCAGTTTGGAGGGACTCTGAGCCTAGACTGTTCGGTTTTCCTTTATAAAGCTAGTACATTCATGACATTACTGAATGGTTCTGGTATACCGTGTGACCCTCGATAAAAATTGCTTAGTTGTGCTTCCCTTGAACAATGTTGGAGAATGTATCTCATTGCGTTATACATATAGTCGAGTGCATGGATCGATGTACATCGGTCGACCATATGATACCATGTCCTTTTACTTCGACCTAAACATGCCACTGGCTCTTCAGTGATTATTTCTGAGAAATTTCCTATGCAATGAACCGGTTTATTATTCATTTTATTTCACCACAATGATTTAACTTAGCATTTTCGAAACTTTAATATTGTTAAACACGATCGTTGCATCATAACTAATTATTCTCACTCGAAACACATGTTAAATTTGGAAGACTCACAGATTATTACTACAATTTCTAACTTCAATCTTCTACTATAATTATTATTGTAACTTGTTGCAACTACATAAAGGCATGATATGGCGCTCTCCTTAATCTAATCTCCTCAATTAAGGATTACAAATATTAAACTTTTATATTATAATATGAGATATAAATGATTCGAACATCTCATTCTAATTTCACCCCGGGAAACCCAATGAAGTGCTTTCCTATTTCAATCTATTTTATCGGATCTGTAACAATCCGTATAGGCTTTAAATGTAACTTTACTGTACATGTTTAGGGTCATCTCTATTCATTCAAAGTGTTTTAATCCAAAAAGATTATTCACTGAGAGGACAAAAGCAAGTCTAGCAAAGTCTGGTGTTTGTCGCGCCTGGACGAGGACTGTTTTGACCCACAAAAAGCGGCCAATCAACATGCAGTACGAGTGCCACACCTTCCCTAGCGCGCACCTGATTGGACGAGGTCAGGGTCATGAGATTGTAAATAAGTTAGACGCGTGTTGTGTATGTTATGCACCGGTTCCCCTCCACACTGACTCACCGAGCCTCTTAGTCTTACTTACAGCGTTTCCCAGCAAAACGCATGTAGAATATCCACCAGGAAATCATTCATTTCTTTCCTAAGCTACTAAAGGCTGTGTTCTTCCTGTTAAAAGGCGAATTTAGAGAATGTTGGCATTACATGTGAGTCGACAGAGATTCAACAGTGGTTGTGTTTTTGTAAGGAGAGAGTAGAATGTGAATAGAGTATTGCATCAGCCTGCTGTTCTCAATTCACTCATGCCTGAAACATGGATATTTCTTTATAAACATAGCTAACCATGTGATGCATTATAGATGAAATATCCCCCTACCTGTTACTCTACAAATACACTAGATCTCATGAGGGTGATTGCCATGCACAGCGACTAGTGAATCCACAACTGGCAGGCACAACGTGCCACAAGTGAAACCTATATGTTTACTTTATTTTGGATATATAAAACGCCTAGCAACCGAAGTAACTAAACAAGCAAGTGTTCAGTGCAACTGCACCAACCTGAGAAATAAAGTTGACCCCAGTCGCACCCCAAAACCGCGAAATCATGGTCGGATGCTAATCTATAAATAACAAGGTGGTCGGTGGACTGATGTCTTTCAGACTTCACCCTGTTTGTCATTGGCTGGTAGGGAGGTGGGGTCTAGGCTCTGCCGATGAAGATTTCATGGTCGTGTCTTGCCTCAGCCAACCACAGACCATCGTCCGATGTCTGTCTCACCATAATAACCGTTAAATAGTTCCTAGAAGTGCACGTGTACTTGTAAACATTCCACCTCATTTTTCCCGAGGGGTTGTGTCAGGAATTTTAAGGTATGGTGATGCAATGTGTATGAAATAAAAGCTAATAATCTTCTCTATAAATCGTTAAATATATATTAAAGGCCCAGCTTATGCGGGCTTAGATTAATATCCTGATATTTATGAGAAGAAAATAAAATGTCTGGAAATCGATGATACCGATGTAAAACAAATGGTGTATTTCTTATCCCCCCCCCCCCCCGCACACACACACACACACATTTTCCCTGAGGGGTTAGGTATACGTAGTGTCGATCTGGATTCAAGCAACGGACTAAAAGAATCAGTTGGCTAACCTAATACATTGTACATGATGCTCTTGGGAATAAACAAATACATCCATCATGATTATATCACTCTTTCAGGACAGTAAGTATTATAGATGCGCTTAATAGCACTTATATATAATACATCCATCTTTTCATTTCATTTTTAAATCAAAATTATTGTTGCAACAGATTGCCCTTGATACTGTTTATTGCATTTATTTTTAACGAACCTTGACTTACTGTTATCAAACAATTATCATTTTGTACCAGCTTGTCTTCTATTACACACTCATGATGCATGTTGTATGAGAGGTGCAATAAAGGGGTGCAATAAAACATCCATATTGGACACGTACTATATTATGAGTTCCAATTTAATTACTATGGCGATTCAGAATCAAAAACAAAGATTTACATTTTTTTTGCTGAGGGCATATAATAACAAAGAGTAAATATAATTCGGTGTTTGTAATGAAGATTTGTCGGTGCCTCGTTCCAAACTCTCAATTTATTTCGTCTACTGTTAGCTGAAATATTGATGTGTATTAAAGCTTATCGTTGCTACTATAGTACATATGCAATAGTCACTTGAATTATAGGCTGATTGTACTGCTAGCTGTCAGATCTTGAGAATAACGTCACTTGATCATTGTACAAATGTGCGTACAGAATAAACGTTTTCAATCAAGATCTGTGACAAAGCGGTACAATTACACCTTTCAGTAATGTTTATTAAACGAATGAAAGTGCGTGTTCGAGTTCTCAAATTCATATTATTACAGAAATTAATGGTGTCCATAGACTATAATTTGGACCGCTCCAATTTAACAAGGATCCGTTATAATGCATGGCAATTTAATAAACGAGAAGCTATGTCATGGTTCGCTCATTCTTTGGAGTATATCACACGTTTTAAACTTTTATTAGTCAGCTTTAATACTTTATGGTTGACCTTAATGCTAGTTATTGTTATGTCACTCAAAGAGAATGAAGACAGACTGACAATCACAGTCTGTAAAGAGAGAAATCATATCATGAAAGAATTTTGGGTATTTTTATATTATTTTCGTTATTTATATGCTTGAGTACCTGTTCTATTCGGTGGTGTACACCGAATGACCTTATTCGTAGGATTTTATCTCATGATAGAATAAGAGCTGAGGAAAAATTGAAGAACAGACTGATTAGAAGCCCATACTAGTTGTAGTTAGGTTACTCCGATAGACACATTTATATATTTAATTTTGTAATACATACATCAATTTTTATCATTATCTTAAATGTTACAAGAAAATTGAGATTTTATGTCTTCCAGTCAACGCCCCAATTAAGTAATTAATTAAATCTTCAAAATAGGTTGTTAACCTATTAAAGCTACATTACCCGCTAATTTCCACTATTTGTGATCTATTCATTCCCAACCCATCCTAAAGTCTCGACGGCCATCTTTTACATTAGTGTTTTCACTGTTGCAAATTTATTAAATCAGAACATAATCTAATAACTAACGTTGGTATTATTGTCATTATTTACTTGTTAAAATGACATCAAAGACTATGGAGGGAAAATATTTACTTTTGTGAATATTATATTTATAAATATTATAATTGATAAAGATTAGTTACTATTATATAATAAGTAGAAGGGACATATAACACCAAAGTCAAAATAGCCAAAATAATAATGTAGTTGAGTACATGGGTGTTTATTCAGATGTGTTGCCAACGTTTCGACACTAATTAGAATTAGAATTCTTATCTAATTATAACTAATTACAGTACTAAGACTATGGGGGAGAAGAATTAGCTTTAAGCTTTTAAGAATATTATATAATACTATTTAGTAGTATTATACGAATATTATATAAAAATTACAATAATTAGTATGATCTAATAATAACTAATTACTTAGACTATGGAGTAGGAGAATATTATGCTTTATTAAGTTTAAGCACCCATAATCTATGGCCCTCAAACCAAATGAAGTTAGTGTATATGGCAGTGCAGTGATCTGTAGGCCGGGTACAAATCAATGAGCAAGATGGACTCCCGCCTGGTTTTCTTATCGATCCATTGATCCGCAGCGTTTACACTACCCTCCTTGATCCTCTCCCCTCCAGCAAGAATTGTCGCCAGTCACCTCAGGCTCCAACCGCTATGTGGCGCGCTTATCGCCCCTGCTGAACTAACCAACCGACCAAGCCCCGACAACCCCCTCCCGACACCCCACTGCTCCGCACCCCCCCCCCCCCCCCTCCCCCCACCCCTATACCCCTTCAGCCCTTTCCCATTGGACTCTATGGATGGCAGTGTTAAAATGGTGCACTTAAACTCTGTGTTTGGAGTTTGGGTTGACTATGTTGTTACCTCTCTCACCCCTTCACAGATCTATGTCAATACCTATTTCTTTTACATTGAGAGATGTATGTTTTGGGGGTTTTGATTCTAAATGATACAAAAATATAATAAAATACACATTACTGGGCAGCTTGATATCGTAAGAGGCAAAACATTACACAATAGAAACAGAAAAAAGGTTCATACATTAGCATATCTTGATACAATAATAGAATATCCATTCTTTTTTCATATGTTTCCTTTGTTTTTCTCGCCCTAGTCTATACTGTTTGACATCCCAAGAGCTATCTGGAGACTCTTGGGATAAGAACGAGTTGGGGGTCCTTTCGGTACCGCACTCTAGAGACTGGGTCCAGATCCGTCCCAATCCCATGATGAGTTATTGATCACTTGGCAAATCCTCCTGGATCCCAGGCTCAGTTTGAGTTATCAACCCAGGACCTTTGTATCTGAAGTACTTAAGTCTGACTTGGCTCATAATCTTGTCGATTAAAACATTTTTAAGCGAATACACTATTAAATCTAACATTAATTGGGATTTGACACTAATTTCTACTTTTCTAATTCATCTTTTACTTGACTTGCCTAAAGTGGGCAATTTGAATTAATTCAGTAACAATTTATCCAATGATGGCCTATAATTTACTTGTTAGAGGCTACCCTCACTGGCAGCCATACTGTGTGTCTACGCAGACAGCGGGATACACCAGATCCACAGGCTTTCCCGTTTCAAATGTTTGATAATGGCTATTATATTCATTATTCCATCATGACACACCAAAAAATGACCATATAACCTATCAGCATACTTTATATTACATTCTTTAAAACTTTCGGGGGTGAAAACGGCGGAAAGCAGCATTTTCGAGGCTTGGAGCACACATGTCTAGCTAACGTTTATAAGACTTGACACACAGTATTGCGAGCCGTGGCCAGCGCCATGACGTCAGTCATGAGTGAATACTTTGTATATCCTGACGTATAAAAGAAGGTCTGAAAATGTTTTTTTAATATTTCCAATGATTTACATCAACCATATAAATTCCCATCTGTTAGTATTCAAAAGAGGGAAAGGAAACTCCCCTCTCTTAGTATTAAAAGGGGAGAAATATTAAATTCTAACAAAAAAATAATCGTCTTTTTAGATGGTCCTAAGCTATTGTGGAGAAATTAATCCAAGGAAATTCCCTTTCTTTTGTGAGTACCTTGTATACTCTGATAAGATAAATGATTTTTTTATAAACTTTCTTATTTCTATCAAGTTTTAAATATTGTGATCTCAATTAGAGGTCTTAAACTCTAATTAGTAGTTTATTACCTTATTGCAATGAATCTATGAAAATCCCCTTGTTTGTGCATCTAGAAAAGGGTAGAATAGCAACATTTAATCAGATAAATGATAAACGATTTTAGGCTGTGTCAACTTATAAAAGTCACTATTCTGGTCACGTTTTACGGTGTTAATCTATAGTGGAGTTACCATATTAAGATGGGCATCGATGTCCATGGTGGGTGTAGAGACCTATAGGCTGAATAATCCAAGTGTGCCAATCAGGCGGCAAATCTCTATGATCCAATTTGGCGGCAAGTTGTAGTGGCCTAATTGTCTGCATCGGCGCCTCTGCCTCTCCCTGCCATCCGTGCTGCTGTCGCAGGAGGAGGAGGCAGGAGGAGGAGTGGGTGGTGGGAGAAGGGGGCAGCTGGGGAAGCAGGAGGAGGTAGAGGACAAACAGGAGAGGGAGCTAGGAGAAGGAAAGAAGAGATAGTCAGACTACAGAAAGTACAGATAGACAGAGGGAGAAACAGTTATCTAGAGAGAGGAAGAGACAGAGGGGTAAACTTGCATCGACAAATGAATTCGACAAGAAGCATCTCGAAGTGAACATATGCAGGATGCATCCCTGCGGTAATAAATATTATTTCCTGGCCTGATGTGTTGGGAATTTTTCATATACTACTCCATCCCATCAATTTGAGTTTCTTTCGCCATTCAGGGACCCCCTACCACTGGTTACATGGGCGGACGATGTGCCAGATATCGGCGAGTGGTGTTGGAAAGGGCAGTGTGGTGTTGCGAGTTGGAGGTTGGAGGAGGTGGGGGCATCAACGCTTTTATTTGCCAATATTGCTCCTCGTGTGCTCTACAAATATGCAGGCATCCCTTGTACACCCAGTTTCAATGTTAGCCATGATTAGGTGCCTTGCAGCGGGCAGCGAGTGAAAAGGGGAAAAGGGTGAGCTCCAACGTATTTAGGAATGGGCGATAAAGAGATCTAAGGGAAGGGAAGAGTGAGGCAGGGAGAGGGGGGAAGAGATGAGAAATACAGATAGAGAGAAAGAGAAGTAGGGGAGAGACAGAAAAAAGATTCAATTTAATTATGAGAAATTCAGAATCCAAGGAAGAAAGGACCTATCTTTTAGAGACGGTATTGAGAGTGGAGTGGGCCCGTGAGAGAAGGAAAGAGAAAGAGTGGAGAGAGACAGGGAGAGAAAGAGTGAGAGAGAGTGTGAGACAGGAGAAGATGAGAGAGGCTGACAAGGATAAGAAAAGAAAAGAGGAAACAGAGTGGGAGAAACACCGACAGACAGAGAAACTGACCAGTTTCATCATGAGAATCCAAGGGGAGAAAAGGACCCATTTTATAAAGACCGTATTGAGAGTGGAGTGAGGGCGACGTGTTTGAGCAAATTACCTTGAGTGACTGCACGTCATGTTGTGAATGAGATGACGTCCCAAGTCAACACCTCATAGAGAACGTCAATAAAATGGTCACACGCCAGGAATGAAGATTAGAAAATTTGTAAACATAGAAAACGTATAGGAAGTGATTTAGGATTTAGGATTTTAGAAGTCATGGACTCTTGGTATTCACTCTCAGGAATAAAAATCATCAAAAATCATCAAAATGGATTTCTTTTCCAGTTCTGGATCTTTCCATATGACTCTAAGCCCATCTAAGAGATTTAGAGAGAGAGAGAGGGAGGGACCAATAAAGGGATAGCAGTGAGAGGGAGTAAATATGAGGAGAGAGAGAAGAGGAAAAAGTAAGGTGGACAGACAGACAGACTGACGGAGAGAGATAGAGAGAGAGAGTGTGTGTGTGGGGGGGGGGGGGGGTAGAGAGGGAGGGGGATGGAGAGCAAGTGAATGAAGAGAAAGGGGGGTTGATGATGGAGACAGACAAACAGCGAGGCAGAGTTTAGCAAACAATCCAAAATAAACGTTTATTGCTACAATAATTTGAAGGAAACGCTAACAGAAAGGATTAAACCCATAGCAGTGAAAATGTCCCCCCCCCCCCACACACACACACACGCACGTCCCCCCTACCCATTTATAACTCATAGATATTGCTGCCTGTCTATCTGTATTGTGATCTGTGTGTTAAGCAGGGTTTAGAATATTCAGGCAGGGATCTAGCATAACCCTGCCCGTCCTATTGATGTCTTGCCTAATGAGAAGACAAGCTAATCTGATTGGTCGACCCAGAGCGGGCGCATGCGTACACAAGACTTAATGAATACACTGCCCTTACAGTCATGGCAAGTTAACCTGAATATCAGATGATAGTTGTGTTTAGATTTTGGGGGTCCGCCTGATAAAAGAAAATAGTTGCCCAGTTGACAACCAAATGCATATAATTATAGACCAGTACACACATATATATGGTTTCCCACATGTTTTATTATTAGCGGTTATATTTACTCAACTTTTACACAAGCCTCACAGTATTAAAACCCGTGTAACAGAGAAATGTTCAAACCTTTGCGCAGCGTCATGACTCTAATGACCGCTCTATTGTCCGCTGATTGTCATAATAAAAGTAACAATGTCAACAACAATTGCCCGGATAGCTTTCACGGTTGTCTGACTGGTAACAATTTGATCACTTTGAAACAAGCTTTCTTTTTCAGCCGGATTTTGAGGCCTTTGAAATCTTCAATATAAGAAAAAGGTTGAAGCTGCCTCATATATATAGGTCTATGTATAAAACCGCAGTACATCACTGAAGTACATAAAATAATTTTTGAGAGCTGAAAAATCTCCCGATAGAGGTATCTTTTTAAAACCATATCTATTTGGAGATTCGTAAATGCCAATATGCCCAGCATCAAATCAATTTAGGATTATTTTGGTAATAATGTCGGATTAGTAAATGCCAATTGTACATATAATGGTACGTTAGCCCCTAAACAAAACCCACTTACAGGATATTATTAACAGCACAATTAGCCACTAATTGGTTTAGGAACTGTGCAGATTATGTAAACCACCTTATATAACTAATTTCTCCAGCCTTGATCCAATCTGCATGTCTCTATATAGTATCTATTGTAGTATAGACCTCCAAGCACAGATTCAGGACCCTTTTTCTTTTTATGTGTGTGGGGGGGGGGGGGGGGGGGGGGAGTGAAGATTCCCATTGAACCAATATTTTCAATTTGTGAAATGATCCGTTTCCCATTCCCTTAAATTACTGCACTCAAAATTTAGAGGCCTTGTTTCTTTTGAATGAGAATGAAAGTAAAGCTACATAACTATTAAGCCTACCCTTAGGCCCTTTCACCTGTCGCGGTTGTGCAAATAGCCAAGCTTCAGTTTCGCTATAACAATTGCTTTCATATTATCCCTCCTCGTACAGCCTGATTTCCTATCCCTCAAGGCCAACATTCTCACATTCACCTATTTGATTTAAACATGGGGGAAAATGACAAAATGTTTAACGAGCTTTTGAATAACATCCAGTTCCATGGATTAAGTAGATAGTTATATTAATGCTTGCAAAGTATCTTTGGGAGATGTCTAAAGTAGTACTGCCGTCACGAGAAATACTGGCAGATCCGATAGTTTATGTCTAAATATTAAAATATTGATCAGATTATTTATTTTCCAAATATTAACCAGATTCATTATCATGATGGTTATCAGAAACACAAATATATCGGTATGAGCCTCTGCATAAAAAACTCGGACTCATTTAAGAATAGTTCCTATTTCTAGAAGGTATTTTTTGTCAATATCCATTCCCCTTTTGAAACAAAACTCAAAATTCAAATATTGCATGTTATGATGTATAAGCCAACTGGAACATGCCTATTTAAAGTTGCCCTGGAGGATACAGACAGCTAATATATTGGCCCCTGTTTATCTTCCAGTCTTTCCTCCTGCCTCCTTCCATTGGCCCTACTCTCTCCCTTCCTCCACCTAGCGGAGGTTGCCATGCCAACACGCGATGCGCGCCCGGAGGCCATTCCCCCTCTGCTGCCATCAGAGACCCCTAGGGGCTAACAAGGCACTAGATCCGGAGGTCATAGACGGGCGGCCATGCCATGGAACCAGTATAAGCAGAGCGTTCATCTCCCCTGGTCCCCCACCCACTAATTTGGCTGTCTCTTCCTGGGGGAATTGGGACGGGTGGGGGGCGGGTGAGGGGAAGTTACTGGGTATTTTGTTAAGGAGTAAAAGGAGGCATTGGTTTCTTGTCATGGCCCTATACCCGCTCTTTGCTGCAAAAAAGATAAAAACACATCGAGAGTCCCATTCCACGAGTTAGGAAAAATAAATGTGAAGTGAGATAGTGACTAGATCGAGGGGTTCGGGGAGAGCTGGGGAGGGGATATTACTGGGTATTTTGAGAATAGTGCAGGGCCTATAGTATAAATGGCCAAAGGTTAAATTTCGTGTTTATTTTTAGAATAGAATTGTATATTTCAAGGGGTGCTGAAAACGATGAGACGATATTTTCAATATTTTGGCCATTTTTGGCCTATTTATGCAAATTAGGCGAAATCTGATTGGCGGTACTGATTGTCCTTCCACTCCCCACCCGACTCCTTCCTGCAGGAAAGAGAAACACATCAACATGCATCAAGAGTCATATTCCACGAGCTCAACAAAAAGAATTTGAAGTGAGATAGTGGTTGTTTTTTGGGGGGGCTTTGGGGGGGAGGAGGACGGGGTTGCTGGGTATAATTGTATTAAGGAGTACACGGAGGCATTGCATTGGTTTCTTGCCATGGTGTTCTGTACCGAGCAAGTAGTAGATGTAGAGTGTGTGGAGGATTGGCAACTCTCTTTACCGCAAAAAGGGAAGAGAAACACTTCAGAAACTGAGAAACGTTGACTCAGTGACCATGTTCATGCTAATTGGAGGTAATGAGGTGTGTGGATACGATTGAGATCATGGTGGTCCCTGAGGGGAGTGAGACGGTTGGTGGGTGTCTAGGCCCACAGTTGAGAGTCCCTCCAAACTGAGGGAAAGCGAGCTCTCGCTCCAAGCCGCAAAATGCCAAGAGGCTATGAGCATAGACTAAGGAGGCGTTGGTTTTTTGTCAAGGCATTTTGTCCGGAGAGTCACCTCTCCCCACCCTCCTTCCCTCTTCCTCTTTGTTGCCATGGAAACTAAACAGACACAAAGCAAAGACATTCCGGGAGATAACAAAAATGGAATTCTTTTTGCTCATTGATTGATCCATTGAATGTGTCGGTATTGGAGTTAAAGAGTAGAGGGAAGCATTAATATTTGGTTGTGGTATTTGGTACAGCACAAGTAGATATAAGATAATGTTGATAAGTATGGATCTGTATATTGAAGGTCCAGGCGTTACGGGACATTACGTAACAATGTCTCTTAAGAAGATGTACAATCAGCAGCTCCACACATTTATAGTAAGTTCGGCTGGAAAATGGTAAATTTATACTAGGTATACCTGTTTATATTTGGTATTGCGTTGAGTAAAAAATAAAAGCGGTCATATTAAATTGTATTTTGAAACCCAGTTTAGTCTGAAATTGGGTTATGTGAGAGTATTGCTGAAGGCGAATTGTACATTTTTCTGCATGTCGACTTTGAACACTATATTCAGAGGGTGCTCAGGGACGAATTCAGTATTTCAATGTTCACAGAGATTTACTAGTTTACGTTCAGGAATAACGGGTTTGATTTGGGGTATAAATGTGTGGAGAGAGAGGTGGAAAGTTAAACCCAGTCATGTCACGCTCCAATGGAAGTAGTCCAACTAATATATATATGTCTGACAAAAGACCATAACCTGATCAGATATTAGTACCCAAATGGGTCGAGCAGTACAGCCAGTAGGAGGAGACTGGCTGGCCAAGCTGACCATCTGACAGAAAGCATGTAAACCTGGCCCTGTCATGTATGTTCCAAACCGGACTGGACCGCCACAAACACGTTAGAAGTAGCATACAACCACACACATACGCTAGCCCGAATAAAACGAAGGGGTGTCCTGACGAAAAAAGGACAACATTGCCTCGCTAGCTAATGAATACGGGTCAAAGTTCAACTATTATTATTTTGTACAAATATTTTTCTCAGGTACAATAGTAATAGATGCCCATAGATACACACTCGCTCGTATGGAGTGATTCTCATTGTGTCCTGAGAATCATGCAATTTACACAAACGGTGGGATCACAATCGGAAATTATGACTTTAAAACGGTCTGTTTTAGATTTTAAAGGCAAAATAAATCCTGCGAATTTACATGTAAACTAAGTCATAACAGTAAATATACATGTATGAACGAAAGCAAAATTATTTTTTACCAATTCCACTTATTAATTAGTGTATATTTTCGTTAAAAAGTCTCATAAGAAATGAATGGGTCATGAGGCTCCCCAACACGAATCCAAGAGCTATATGGTTTTGGATTTATTCTAAAACCCCAACTGATAATACCTAGACAGTCATGTAGCTTAATAATCTGGCCAGTCCCCTTTGTTCCATTTTTCTGGCACGGCTAAAGCCTCTATTAGTCATAAATGATCATTTAGAGATTTAACCCCAATTGACCCCTCAACAGCTTAAAAGATTAAATATAATGTTATTGTTATAAATTGGATTAAGGAAGTGGGTTTATATTTCAAAAATCATTAGTTAAAGTCGAAATGCTGGGTATAATGGTTTCTTGTATAGGGCCAACAATAGGTACGTTTCAGAGCATTTACCTAACCTAGTTACCCAACCTAAAAATAACTTGACCTTGCCTAATCAATGTACATGTAATTTTTTTATTTATTTTTGTAAAAGAAATAACTAATTAAAGCAAGAACACAAGTCTTCATAACCAGAGAAAACCCCATTAAAAAGGTACATTTTTTTATGTAAAGCAACTAGTGGTTTTTACGAAATCAGTATTATCATATACATTGAATATGGGTTGGTAATATGGATTATAGTTGGATCAAACCTTAAAAATTCATCAAAATATTTGGATGTATTTGGGGCTTTATAGTAGTTTAGCTCGGTATCGGATCATCTTTCTGTTGTCTTCTACTAGGTTGCATTTACTTAATATTATGTAGAAAGGCTGGATTCACTATGTTTATGTGATGACCC
The DNA here is from genome assembly GCA_942159475.1 of Sthenelais limicola. Classification (NCBI taxonomy): domain Eukaryota; kingdom Metazoa; phylum Annelida; class Polychaeta; order Phyllodocida; family Sigalionidae; genus Sthenelais; species Sthenelais limicola. Next base: position 69,330,551 of record OW804098.1, read on the forward strand.
ATATATGGGTCAGATTTTCAGAAAATGTACAATTAAACTTCACCAATCCTCTCAAATAACGCAGATTTAAGACTAAAATAAAGTTCAAAACACAGTTTAACCTATCCAAACAGATTGCTAGAATCAATGCAATGCCAAATATACTCGAATTTACCTAGTATTGACTAAATTGCAGCCTGATTTAGCAGAATTTACTAAATGTGTACAGCTGCTAATTGTACATTTTCACAAATTCTGACCCATATGCGTGTTGTGGTTGTGTGACACGTGGGAAGAGTGGCTGTATTATTGACCTTGTTCGTCCTCCACTCGACCGTCAACAACAATATACTATACCGGGATACTATAGCTGTGGTTCTGTCCTTTATACTGGTGAAGTCAATGCAGGGTTTTCCACAGGTTTTGGGAGGTCTCCGGTGGTATGAGATGAAATTCAGAGGTTTAGCGGCAGAGCTGCTACCCCGGGCCGCTTCTGCGGTCCCGGGGGAGAACGCAAGAGGGGGTTACCCCCTCTTGCTGGTGGGGGTCTGGGGGGCCTCCCCCAGGAAATTTAGAAAAATTAGAAGCAAATTGTTGAAGTTTGAAGCCAATTTTAATTACTTTTGGGCTGATTATTGCTGTAAGATTGGTCAGACAAGTATACATAATTTCCTGAAAAGAGTTGTAAATAATCTGCCAATTGATTATGATAGTATATTTGCACTTTTTCAAACTATTTATCACCTGTTGAAACTTAAGGGCAAACATAAGTCAAAATATAATGTTTCTGAAACTTTAGTATATGGACTGTTTCTGGTCATAGAAATGGGAAAATATCCTTGAGTCACACATTCTTGTGTTTAAGATATACTACCTCAAAACAAGGATATATCAAAATGGCCTATCAAAACAAGGCCAACATCGAAAGTTTCCAATTCAATTTTACCATATAAATAAAAAATGTGATGTGTTCAGGAAAATGAGTCACAAGTCACAAAATTGATATTTTTCAGTGTTTTATCCCAAGATGTCTTTGCAGGAATGTTTTCATTTTTGGGGTGCTTAACACATTTTTTCGTAGCATGCATCAAGTTACTAAATTTCAAGATAGTGTATTAAATATATCATTGCATTTCTATGGTAATTTTATAGAGTATATTTAGCCAATTTACTAGTAAATATCCACCCGGAGATATTGCAAACTTTTTCAAAAATAAAAATATCACAAACTTGAAATATAGAAATACTTATTAGCTATAATCATAATGTTTACTATCATCAGAGTCTGCTTGATCTCATTTTTTCAAATATGATATCTTAAAAAACAATTTTTTTGCGACTTTTGACTCATTTTCCTGTGACACATCACAAATGTCATTATATCCTAAATTCAGAAAACTTTTAGAGTAATATACAACTGGAAACATGAAGAATAGGGGGCCGGCCCCCTGTTAAGATATAAAAAAATATACATGAAATCGGTACAAGGCCAGGAATTCAAAAGCCTAGAAGATGGGCCATTTTTGGCCGAATGGCCTGGAGAATCTTTTTTTAAGCCTTGAATAGTTGGAATCTTTTGAATGGCCTTGAAAATTCAAACCTGGTTTCCTACCAATTTTTCATTTGAGTATTGATGAAAAATATTTGATCTAATGCTGTGACAGCATAACATATTTGGAATAAATTTCCCAGTCCCATATTTCCCATATTTCTAATTTTTGTTTTTTAAAAAAAAATTTTTTTTAATTTTTTTTTTTTTGCTTTTGTTTAACGGCGGGCCTTATTGAGTCTCCGGCGGCCGCCATAACGTCTCCGGCGGTGCGCCGGAGACTTGTCTATGTAGGGAAAACCCTGCAATGAAAATGCACAAATAACCTTCACCAATCCTTTCAAATACCTGAAATTTAAGGCAAAGGGGAGGATCAAAATAAAGAGGACCGAACAGATTTATTCAATCAGTGCAATACCAAATATTTTGTATTTAAACATTTTTATTCAGAAGACAACATTATGTAAGGAAGGATCGTTGGCCGCGTAAAAATCATTTAAATTTTACATTTAGATGGGACTTCGATCAAGCTGTAAAAATGATCTATGAAATTGATTCCATTTTCATTTACTCATTGGCATTGATCTATCCAGAGGGAAACCGTTAACAAATTATTATAAGTCATGGTTAAAATTGGTTACTGAATCTATTTCACCGGTTTGTCACTGCGTATATTATTATTATAGATCTACATATGGGTCATTTTTTCTGAACGTGTACAATTCTGCCAAAAGTATGGAATTTCAAAAGGTTTTCCAGATCAATTTTAAACCTACATATCTCATTAGTCCAGGTTTAGAGCTTTCTGTCAATACCCATTATACGCATTTCCTCCCACTGGTTCAGTTTTTATGATGAGTCAAAAGTTGGTCTTCAGAAATTGGCAAACGCCCATCATCATAACTCATTTAAGATGAAATGCACCCCTCATTGTTAATTCTATTTGTAAATAAGGCCTAAAAGTACATTGCAGTAAACTAAAAATGGCAATGAACCTACTGGAATGATTGTTTATAACCAAGATATATAACTTCATGATGATAATGAGCTGAGTGCACAGGCCCTATTTCCTCAAAATCCATTTTTTTCATTTTTTCCCATACTTTGGTTTCAAATACTTGTAAAAAAGTAAGTTGAGGGGCTTGGATGTTGATAATGCACCTGAGTAATTATAGCGATATTATCTGATACTTCCCCAAGTTATCTGACCTTACACAAAGTTGTCTTTGAATTATTCCATCCCAATTATACTGTATTTCCCTGATGGGCGTTTGTCATAACAGCCAATAATAAATTATGAAATAAAAGTCCATTCTCAGCCCTATTCAGTTATTGATGAACTTGAAACAGTTTAACATTGCTCTGTATACATTTAATAATGATAAACAAGACCTGACAAGTGCATTTGCATTGAATGATATACAAAAAATGCATACTTTATTTTTGGGGCATTAGCAATGACAACAAAGGACTTAAAGGCACCAAGAAATCCGACTTTTCTCTCCAAAACCTGTAAAAGAATAGTCTAACTTGCCATCACAAATGACGCAATTAAAAACCATCAAAGAAAGAGTACATAACCTTCAAACTGGCCTTACAAAAGACTTCTCATGATGGGCGTTAGGTTTTCAATGATGGGCGTTTGTGCATGTAGAAAGGTATCAAACATCTTCTACAGGACCATAATAATAGCCATACAGGGAGAATTCTTTTAGGAAACATGCCCAACATGTTCTCCTACACTCCTGAAATATTTATAACTCATCAGCAACTTATACATGTATTGTGGATATTGTAGGTGGAATAATTGTTGTACTGATTAAACCTATTATATTAAACATTTTTCTCTTCCATTCATTGTTGAGGGCCCTCCAAGACTGGCAGGTGGCTACATTTCCTCTCTAGTAGTCTCTGGGGAACACAGCTTCACTTTTATCCTCTGTTGGTGGTGGTTTTCCAATCATGTTGATCTGAAAATGAGAGTAAAATATAATGATTAGTAAGGCCCCATAAATATGAAAAAAATAATTCTTTTTAAATGAAACTTTTAATGCAATTTCATATCTAGTATAATGTCCTGCATTTATCATTTAAATTTGGTGGTTGTTGAAGGAACCATTCATGAGTTTTTGAGGGTGAAGATTGCAATGAGAAACGCCCATCATGGAAATGGTGGCCCTTGTACTAAAGTATAGTAATAGTTCCAACCTTAACCATTTGTATATGATTAAACAGTAGTTTATAAATGATAATATTGAAAGAAGGGCATTGAAAAATGAGTAGGGCTGTTGCTAGACCCACTCAATATAATTTGCTATATTCACAAACGCCCATCATGAAAAACAATGCAAACACTGTACATTACAAAATCCATTGAATATGACCATGTAGAATATAAAGAACATGTTTAAATGATTGCATGCAATGACATACATACAGGGGCATGTTTCCATGTTATTAACACAGACAATATGCCAAATTTACTTAGTTATTTTTCATTTTGATGATGGGCGTTTGTCATAGCAAATGTCAACCTCATTGTGTATCAGCCAGATTAGGATTTAGCCATTGATCAACCACAAGAAAGTATTTCTTTCATACCAATACAAGTCATACAACATTATAAACACTACAAAATCATAGTTAGACTGATTATTAGCACCTGGAGAAACAGATCTGCACTGTAATAATTACCATGATGGGCGTTTTGCCTGATTTACACCTAACATGTGCAGTTCTGATCAGATCAGTAAAGCAATCTGGCCGTGTGCATTGACAAAACTCCTTTAGCCATTGATTTCTAAAGACAATTGACACAAAAAATACAAAGTTTTGAAACTTTCTGACCATTTCAATTGACACTACAGTACATTAATCATTATCCCTCATACAGTTAGAATGAATTTTTTAGTTTTCATGCTATTTTTGACAAAACAAATGAAGATTTATGCTAGAAAAGTCTGGTACTTACCACTGTATGTGTCCAAATAAAGATGACTTTTGTAAACAGGTAAACATACTGAGCAGAGCTAGCTCAGCAGAGAATTTCAATGATGGGCATTATTTTCATGACGGACGTTTGCCTTGTTGAAAATCTTGCTATAAAATCATCCAGAATCCCTTTGAAATGGGGATTTTGCTTTTTCAATGTGGACTTGGGCATATCCTTTAGAAATACCATCATTACAGTGAGTTTGAAACATTTGTGTTGCCTGGATAACACATTTCTTGTCATAGTTAGTCCAGCAAACGTCCATCAGCATAATTAGTATAAACTGAGGATGGTTTTGTGGATGTATTGTTATTTCTTAACAAATGGGAGTAGAGTAGTTTCTTTTTTTTATTTTGTTCACAAAAAAGATGCTCAATACATTCAAGTAAATTGTAGTATTGGAAATACTATGCTGATTTGTTCAATAATTGCAGATATTAATGATGATGGGCGTTTGTTTAAAAATGGTTAAAATTTCTCTTGGCCCCCAATAATTAACCCTTGGTACCTAGGTCATACTGTCCCTTCCTTAGAGTTGTAGACCAAAACTATACTTGGAAAGACAAAATAAATTGAGATAAATGATCAAACACATGTTTGAATATAAAATTCAAATTCCTTAAATCGGGAGGAGAACCTATAAAAGGCATGTATTTTTCATTCCGACCCTAAAAAAGAATATGATGTCTTCGTTGTAATCATATAAATGTATATATTTCTGAAAAGCTTATTTTCTTCTTGTTAATTTGACATATATTGCATTAATGTAGATGCAAGATTGTGGCTGTTATGGATGGGAGAACCGACACAAGTCAGGAATTTGCCAATTGTACACGCTCAGAAAAAATGACCCATATATATATAGATCTACATATATATATATAGATCTACATGTTGTGTTCCATGTTCCATGCTCTCAACATGATTAACATTCGTACTTGTCTCAATTCCTCTTGTATCTCGATTAAATACTCAATAAATCAGCAATCCATTGGCGACTCATTATACTAAAGCAGCGATCCTTCCTATAATTATTGTATCTAGATCATCTATTCAATATATACCGTAACGCTGGCGTATTTTCCTATATTCGTAGCCTGGGGCTTGAACATAAGCCTGGACTGTATATGTGGGTAAACTCGCCTGAAAATGTACTTTTCTCCTTCACCAATCCTCTCAAATAAACCAAATCCCCAACAAAAACATGATTCATTATAACCGAACCGAGGTTTTAAATCAACGCAAAAACAAATATACTCAGATATACCTAGTATTTATCATACATCAGTCTAATTTAGCGGAATTCACTAAATGTGTGGAGCTACCGATTGTACCTTTTCTGACAACCTGACCCCATATAGGTATAGGGGGAATTATTATATAAGTTAAATATAGATGCATGGATCTTGTATAAACCCTAATTATAGATCGGGGGAGGGCTATATTTCATCAATCTAATCTAAATAGGACCCAGGGGTTTTTATTGGCGACTATATAAGGTCGAATGTGTGTGGTTCTGGGGTGAGTGGTTCATATACCTGGCCACTCAGTGTTATTCCATATAGTTCCGCATGACTAGACAGTGTCTTCTCAGTCTATATATAGTTATATGGTTATGGAGCTATCCCTTAAAAAGTGACAACATCTTAATTTCTTAAAATAGCCAGGTGTCCCTATGATAGAAATGTACAGGGACTGACCCAAACTGGCCATGTTTCCATATTGGATTATAAAGTGAAATTGCTGGTCTAATTGACACAGCAGTGGACGGCTTCAGACCATGGATATTTCTTATCGAATATACTACCGTGAGCCCATATCTCAGTGACCTCAACTGTATTATTATCTGAACGTGTTGGCAAAATTCTTGATATCTTGGTGAATCAATCCAAGATTTTAACCCTTTAGTTAACATCTCATTTCATATCATTCCACCCCACCCCTACTTTGCTAAATCGTCTTATACTAGCCATATATTAAATCAACGGCAAAATCTCTAAGGACCCAGGAACAGGGCGAAAAGCAGGCAAATTGTCTGAACCCTGTAAACAGAGATGGCCAAGGCCACACGAAATGTTTACCCTGGTTTTAAACAATATTAATTATAACGATTTAACAAAAAAAAAAAAAAAAAAAAAAAAAAAAAGTTCGGTCACTAACAAACGATTACACATTTTAGTCAGTAGCTCCATATTACCATCTAATTTTATTTATAAATACATTTTCTGATGAAGAGAAACTGTAGTAGAAATGTTACAGTGTAGGGAGTGATCCTAACTCTCAACTTAAAGGCACTCTATTAAGACATAATTTGCGGAGAGATCGTTAGAGCAATCAAAGACAAGTCAGTATGCGTGCTGAAGCATGTTTTCCTAACTTGTTTACAAATAATTGGCCAAGAGCCTAAAATAGCACATGTGTATTGATGTACTGTTTCTACAGTTATCCTACACTTGCTGTGGTGCCCCTATTCTACAGCATTGGCTTGGGCGGACTCCCATGCTCATAGAGTACACTCCTGAATTCCAGGTGTACTCTTTGAGCATTCTGAGCGGACTCTTTAATGAAAGAGTCCGCTCCTAAGAGTCCTCTCAGATGCCTGGGCGGACTCTTTCATTAAAGAGTCCGCTCAGGTATCTGTTACAAAGAATTTTGAACTAGGATTGGCCTGGATTCGAACCCAGGACCTCTCACATAAGTATAGGCTGGCAAGTAGAGTTGAAGGCTCTACCCACTCGGCCACAGAGGCTCAGATAGGATCTGTTGTATATAGCATAGTATGATTCCTGAAATGGAAAATGTGATGTGTCACAGGAAAATGAGTCACGCGGAGTCCAATGATGGTAGAAAGTGGGGTGAAGTTTATCTTATTTAACCAGTAGGAATTTTGTGCAGTTATATAATTATATAACTATGCTAATACACTGAGTTAAAAACTGAGGAATGAAAAACCAAATAATTAATCAATAGAAATTTAGAATTTGATTTTGAGTTTATTATAAACAAAAATGGCCTGGATTTAAACCCAGGACCCCTAGTAAGTAGAGTTGAGAGCTCTACCCACTCTGCCACAGAGGCTCAGATAAGGTCTGTATGATAGCATCATATGGTTCCTGAAATGTTACCAATGTAACAAGGGAGTTAAACTGTATCCACCTGTCACTTTCACCTGTAACTCTACAGACCTTGCATTTGCTTCGAAATATTGGCTATATTGTATGAGGTTCACTCACTATAAGTCATGTATCAGTGAAAGTGAGGAAATGTACATGTCAAAGCAATACTGATCATAGATCGGGTAGTTGTAGGGTGGTTGGGTAGGGTGGTTGGGTGGTAGGGGGATATGGTAACCACAATCATAACAAACAATTGAAGTTGTAGGATAAGCATGCTAGAGGACTTGACTCTGTTCCCTTAGTGAATATAATTGTCCGCGGCCTGACGGCCTTGGACAATTATATTCACTAAGAGAACAGTGTCTCGTCCTCTATCCTACACATAATTACCTAACAAAACGTCCAGAAATCTTGGCCTTATGATATACATTTACCAGGGATATTTTAGCTGTCCACTTAAGTTCCTGAGATTGATGGTGACTCGCTACCATTAATCTCTTGTAAGGAATTTATTCTTTATAAGACTTGTTAATATTAGTTCATCCTCAATTGGTCTTAGGTTGTTTGGTAATATGTTACAACTTCTGTTGATTTGATAGTTTAGTTGTAACAAACTTTTAGCTCTGTAAGCAAGAGAACGTGGGAGTTAGAGATGGGCTAAAATGACTCCTATTAACACTGGCAACACTAAATCGCCTACTTATGCAAGTTATGGATTCTTAGATATTCAGGCTCCTTTTTTTTAAATAACAACATTTTAGTGTCTGACATGTACACCGATTGTAACCTTTTGGGAACTGTTACAGAAATTCCATCGATAGTGAATATTATACCACGATCGGGGGTTGTTCACGCTGCACATGAATAAAAAATAAAAAGTAGGATGTAACTCGGTTAGTTTCTGACTTACTGTAGCTTTTCGTGACATCCCTTGTTGAAAAAAAGTTGTGGGCATCGTATATAGTAAGTCAGAAACCAACCTAGTAAAATCCTATCATAAAGTGTATTTATAAAGTAAAATCAATGTTGAACTCGTATTGTAATCGTGCATTATGACTATGTTTATTGCACGCCCTGTATTGTACACTTCATACACCATGGTCATACACAATAACATCTGGGGTGTTTAGGCCACACAAAATAGGTGTGTTTCCGATTTACTCACCTTGTCTAGAAAAACTTTCGCCACCTAAAAAAAAAATGAAGCTTGCCTAATTCCTTTTTGTGATTTATTTTTAAAAAGTAGTAAAATAAGTCCTCCTAACCAGAAAAGCCTTAATTTTTTTAAAACAACTATTATTTTTAAGTTACCCCACGCCCCCCTCCCCCCTCCCCCCCCCCCCCCCCACACACCTAGTTCTCAGCTATATGAATAGGAAATACACCTATTTAGCCTTAGTTTCACCTGAGATGAGTGTAAGAGGTCTATATACCTCTCCAGAGGCTTTTGCTGTACTGGAATTCTGCCACCTGAGTACAAAAAGAACAGAACGATCTATTGACAAAAACTATGGAACTATGGAACTGATCCCACTCTTCCTCCTTTAAAACAATACTTGGTAGTAGACTGCTTTGTGCTTCAGAGGCAGAGACCTTTGAGCGCTCAGCTAGAAACAGCTGGATATGTTGCAGAATTCTGGAACAAAGTAGTTGAACCTGATTTCATTATAAATATAAAATATACACCAGGCTTCAGAAATATTGAATAATGTATACGGTATTACTTGTTACACATGTATAGTAGAATACGCCCATCATGAGTAATCTGACCATCCTTTCAATACAAACCTTTTATTTCTTTATTTTTGTTTGGTGGAGAAACCCTTCATATCTCACTCGTTTATTTAAACTTCAAATGACAAGAGAAGAAACAAGAAAGGCTTCGCCTGGAAGACCTCTTTTTGAGATGTCCCCGACCTTTTTGTTGGCAAATAAAGAATTCTCTTTTCTTATCGTACTTCTATATCTGAACGGGTAACAGTAAAAAAAGTTCGTACAAGGATTCTCCAATTTACTTTTCATAGTGATTATATAGAACAAAAACAAACTAAAATAATTTTCGATAAAACCATGTAGGCTCTATGGCATATTTAATTAAAAATTAGATTAAAATGTTTGTTGTGCGATTTAATCCATATAAATATGTAGGTGCCCTGACAGCTTGTGGTTACCCCGAGTGCCAAAGCACTCAGTCTGACAAACATTTAGACTAATATGTTAACATTATTCTATCCCAGATTCTGTCCCCTTTTCTCATATTACCCAAAACCAGCTGGGCTTTCCAGTAACCTTATTTGTATTCCCTTACTCTTGACCTATATCCTCCAGTTTCATAGATTATACCCTAGTGATCCAGTCAGAAAAGATTCAAACAACTAAGCTCCCATTGTAATGTCAAACCTGTCGTATTAGATTTATATATCATATACTTATTTCTTCGTATTATCTTCTATCTGCAATTAATATACTATTGCATACATACATACATGTATACATACACATACATACTTACGTATATATACATACATACATACATACATACATACATACATACATACATACATGTACATACATACATGTATACATGTACATATGTTCATACATATCAGGGCTCGAAAAAACCTACCAACTTCACTTGCCCATTGGGCAAGTGGCAGTCAAGATTTACTTGCCCAAATCTATTTGCAGAATTTATAAACGAAATCATACTGATCTGTATGTATATAGTTTCATTGTAGTAGACATCACAACATAGGTTTGAAATCGGCGCCGTAGAGATTTTCACTTGCCCAATCTGACAACTAACATTACTTTTCACTTGCGTAGAGACTTTTTTTTAGTTCCCCCGGGTTTTTTCGAGCCCTGCATACATACACTCATACAAAAGGAGATCTCTTCATTTACTATCACATTATTATGTACATGTCTATAAATACAGTATAGATTTGTTTATTTTGTGGCAAAATATTTACATGCACTTCATTGTGATATCCCACATTCACTACGATATACATGCATGTAATACCTAAGTTTCTGGTAAGAAGGTCAGGAAATTTCCCCTTATTCAGCACATCCTACTGGTAAAATGGTCTCCATTCATTCCCCCACATCTTATAACTTTATGCAAACTCAATTTTTAGCCAGAGCTGCAAAATAAACACATTATCTGGTCCATCACAGGGCCTGTGGACACACGGGTGTAGCTTTTTGTCTCATTCCTTTGATTGTTTTGAGATTAAATGAGGAACAGACACAGACAAGAGAGAACATCTTTCAAAAGCATGTTTCTATGAAGAGTATTTAACCATCACATTTTGCAATAAATATCTAAGCAATAGAATATGTTTATGTGCCAGCATAAAACTTCTATAAAGAGTAATGCCTCAACGATGTAGAGAATTCTCTACACCACTCGCGGTTTCCTCGACTAGATTATAATTTAACTTCTCCTTCCCTATGATAGATACATCTAGTTTAATTGCATTTCCTGGCGACCTGACCCATATAATATCTTCATAACCACACATTCATACTTCTAAAGTGACTTTTCAATTAGCCGTATTTACAACCCATTGAATTAAAGCTGTTTTTTAAACAAATGGAACAACCTGAGTTGTCCTTTGGATAATTGAATATCCACCCTTTCAGTGTGTCTACTAGCAGAATACTACCAATAAATTCTACCAATAAAGTTAAAGCGTTTCAATTCAAGGTTACATTCGGTATAAAATGTACACATGGAGCTGCTAAGGTCATGTGTCACATAAATTATATATATATGCTATTTATAGATATTTGACCTAGATATTCAACCTTACCAAGCGATAGTGTGCTTTTTCACGATGCCAAGTATTATGCATGGGTACCATATATGATGATGCAATGTCTGAAACACATTTGTCAAAACATGGGTAAGGGAGTCAGATTCTCCTATTTATAATATTAAAGGCTACTTTTTATATTTGTATTGGTCTATTGTACGTTGTTTATTTCCGGAATCAGTACAAATAACACTTTTAACAGTAATACGCCAAAAAAGGGAGTGGCCCTCTTCGCTCTCCCAGAGGGATTATTGTGTTGAGAACGTCCATTCAGAATGTTCAGAACTCATTTAGTTTTTCAGACTATAGCGATTACAATTGTAACTAAATGGGGCTTGCATGATGCAATGCCTCATGCACATTTGCTAAGTACTGCTACTGCGCTATTGTATGAAATGATATCCAGATAACAAAAGATAGGAGCCAGGCTGCGGCCGTTTATCTGTTAGGAGGTTGATTAGCAAGCGATGGCGTAATAAATGTCCCTCAGCTTTGCCCCCACTAGCCTCGATGCTTCTTCAAAATATATAATTTTTTACTATAATATTACTGCATATACAAAAAGCTAAAAGCAAAACAAATTTCTAAACATTTTTATCTCACATTCGAATTGGAATGCGGATATATTGAACGTTGTTGTAACCCGAGGGAGAATATTAGTTCTTTAGCTAGAGGGTAGAAGCATATTGAATAATATAGGATTGGGGGATATATAAATGTGACACTAGTTGAATAATATGGAGAAGAGGAGGAGGCCATGAGTGTATTATAAGGATCTCAATGGAATAATTATTATATTTATAAGAATTATCAAATTTGTATTTGCAAACGATCGCCTAATCTTTTTTCGTGAGCGAATCAGAACACAAAATTGGCGAAGTAAAGGATAAAACTTTAAGTTTTCGCTTAATTCATAACACATCCAGTCTCCCAAACATCTGGTCACACCTAAATGTCAGGTACATGTAGCATGTATCCCCCAGTACCTATGTGAAGTCTCGGCCAATCCATTATGATATATTCTTTACAATGACAATGACAATAAAAGCAGAGTTTTATGGAGGTGTGTAGGCTAGTTAAGCTGATTTATATAGACACATAATGTCCCCAGACCATGTTATCGCTATAGTCCATTTATGAACTATAGTGGTAGGTGGGATATAATATGTCATGTAGGCCCTTATATTGGTAGGGCATCAGAAAAAGTACAATCGGCAGCTCTACTCATTTAGTAAATTGGGCTAAATTAGGATTCAAAATAGTTATATATATCTTAGCATATTTGATATTGGGTTGATGATAGAAAAATGTCTGTTCGGTTATGTTGAACTGTATTTTGAATCTTCCTGTATTTTGAATCCCACGGTTTTCTTAAATGTGCGTTATATGAGAGGATTGGTGAAGGTGAATTGTACATTTTCTGCTATAAACTAACACTATAGACTGTCTTGACTAAGGTTCGTTGCACTATATGCCAATAGTTCCTTCAGGAAAGGTTGCGGTTTTAAATTTGCAATCTGGGCTCATTTTGATTCAAAGGAGTTATCTAAAGTCAATACTTATTCAGCAATGTAACCTTGTTCCTACCGTGCCCCCGGTAAAATTAAAAACAGTCGAAATTTGAAAGTTCATGCAGGGTTAGATTGTCAGAAAATGTACAATTCACCTCCATCAATCCTTTCAAATAACCTGGCAAATATTTAAATACTCCTGCTGACGTTGTGTACCTCTCTGTCTAAGTATGCTTTACAAAAAAGCAACTGAAAAATCGCATCTAAGCTCATTTTGCCATAAAATTGCTGAGTCAAGATCTATTTTACCGTTGCAATCCATTGCCATCTTCATGTACAGGTACAGTTTAAAAGAAATTAAAGTTGCAATGTCACCTAATTAAATTGGAAAACAGTTTTGGCCTATAGATGTACATATCTGATATTTTAGATTTGATAAGGGTTGGAGGCTTAGAAAACTTGATTATCTATTCTTTTGTACTAATTTTTATCCCATATCGCTCCGCATATATCTTCATTAAATATATGTGTACTGTGGAAAGCAGGGATATTCTAGTAAAATAAAAATTATCGTTTCTTCTAATACCTATTTTCTTTTCATTTCAGGTATGTTCTTGAGTACATATTCGTATCATTAGTCTGTGCGGTGAGTATGCGTTTTTATTTTCATATTTTCCAAAAATATGATTTACAATGGACTTCGGCTTTACATTTGTAATCATCCATGCACGACCCATGTCATCAAAATACACAAAATATAGTCAATACTATATGTTCATATGTATAGTTCATATGTACTCCTCCCTTCCTTAAAGATACACTCCCAGTTAACATCGGTCAAAAACTAAAGATTTTCTACCTTTTTATTCCGTTCTTTTCTCATCTCATCTAACAGTCATTTGACCCAAATTTCGGAGGGTTATGTCCGATTTTGTCCGGTGGCCGTTTTTTCTCGTCCTATTCCATTTCAAATGATATACATAAACATGTAACAGCTGCAGAATATTGTTTGTAAATGTTTGTAAATGATTGGCCGTAATAGCAATAAAAAAAAGAATATAAATAAAGCAGTCAAACAACACATATAATATGAGTGTGTAACCAAACATGGTAAGATCTTTTTTGTCGTCGTAACAGCTGATAATGCAGCTTTGATAAAACATAAAAACCAGTTCAGTCTATATAGTCTGTATTGGGGACAGTTTATATTAGGTGATATTTTATCCGACAGACAGTCCAGGCATTCTCTACATACATGCACTGTGCATGTGTACGTTAGTTATGCGTGTATGAATGCGCGCTGTCTGACTTGGTGCTCTCCCCGTGACCTTGACATGTCCTCTAGATGTGTCCTCCATGTTTTGGTACACACCTGGAAATGCCACTAAATGCTAATATCAAATGTCGTCTGCTGCTATGATTCTATAGACCAGACACTCCTAATTCGGACATATTGCTAAATTATATTTGTGATGCCTCCCAGAAAAGTGGCTCTAAATTATTAAGTCGCAAAAGATGATATGGTTCAAAATGTTTTTCTTCGAAAGAATCCTCTACAGGAATGTTTCGATTTTATTTTTGGGGTGCTTAGAGTTCCTAGTCGTATAAATACATGTAGGATCGACATTTCAGGACTTTGTATTGAATACATGTAGATCTATGCGTTTCTGAAGTCAACCTAAGACAATATATTTAACTAATTTACCAGAGATTTCCCATCCAGAAATATCGCTATACTTTCTTGTCTATGGTGGAGTTTCCACTAACCTCCCTTTCCTCCTTCCTGGTTCTGTGCTTATCCGCCTACTTAATGAAGTGTCACTGTAAAAAGGTAATAAGGTTGGTAAAAATGTTTGTTTCTGGGTGGTAAAATATTTGTATTATTAAATTCATATTTACAAAGGAGACTATATGACAGATCTGTGGTTCTGAGTTCAATCACCCTTCTTACTGTAGTATGGGCAACTTCGCTCCAACTGATTTCTGGGGAAACGATTTCATGAGTATAATCTTTTACACACCGGGTAATATAATAAACCTTCTAGTTCTTCTTCCTGGTTTATGTCACGCTCAGATTATTTCCCAGTCTATGTAGTCTACTTGAAGATTAAAGCTTAATAACTATAGAGAGGCTCATTATTTCTACTGAAAACCCTCAGGTAAAAGTAACAGGCATCTAGTTTACAATGCGAGAAAGGCTCAGTCTGTCAAAGCTTTTAACTCAGTCTCTTTAACATCATCGAATGCAAATTGGCTGAAGTTAAAGAGACTCAGTAATCATTACTCAGTCTCTTTAACATCAGCCAATTTGTATTCGATGATTTATTATCCACCGAACTGCTGTTATTCTCTTCGTGGTTTCATGTAGCTTTTATAATAGTTAATGCATTAAAACCACCTACAGAAAAAACACCCTTGTATAGGTATAATTATTCGTCTCTGTGTGACGCAGGTAATTCCCTTGTTCCGGGTTGTGAAGTAAATTGTTTTTACGCTCTCATTACATTCCTCGAACGCCTCACCAACCTGTAATGGATCAACAAAATGGCCTATTGCTCGCCCTCCTTTTTGCCATGACAACTCCCGTCAGAAAACCTAATCAGGTCTTAGCGGCTTCTCATGTCGGAAAAAGAGATTTTACGACAACTTCCATTTCCTCGACTTCTGGCGGCGAAATGTCGTCTGCGTCTTTTCACAAATGGTTTCTTAGCAACGTGCGCTGACGTCTGTGACGTGATGGTGTCATTGTGAGGTCATAGGGGGATTCACATCAATACCCTCCTGGGTATGTGCTCAAGAATTTAGGAAGTTCTATACGCGTAAATGATTAATGATAATTATATCCCACTTCAAATATGCATTGATATAATATCATTGATACCGGTATGTGCGCTAAGGTGCATATAATTATGTATATCAGGTGACCAGAATTTCCTGGCAATTTATTAAGATCGCCATGTATATAATATACCTATAGACATCATCAAAAGAATGTACAATCTTCCACTCTACACATTTAGTAAATTTAGTTGAATGAAAATTTTAAAATGTTTTTATTGTCTACAATGTATTATCCAAGTCCATTCTCGCTGCGAACTTTCTGATTCCCTCTTACGTCACGATCTTTAGTTTTAGCCTGCTATGCAGTGGAATCAGCATGAGCTGATTGTGCACGTGACATCACGTGATGTCTTTTCAAAATGGTGGAAGACTGTGGTTATCCCACTATGTTGCCATGACATTGCCAAGGTGATATCTGAGAAGAAGAGGGTTTGTTATTCTTCCATTTCTTTCTGGAGATTACTTGCGTCTCGTCCCCATGCATCGGAAATTATAAAAAATATCCTCACGCACTCCCATATTCACGTTATACGGTTATATGATACTAAATATGTGATGTGTTACAGAAAAATGAGTCTTAGCATAACAGTTTTCAAAGTGTTTTATTCACAAGATCTCTTAGTAGGCGTGTTATCATTTTATTTGTGAAGTGCTAAGTTGCTTTGGGTCGTACGAATACATGTACCAAATTTCGAGACAGTGTATTAAATATATCCTTGCGTTTCTTAGGTCATTATATGGAGTATATCAAGCTACGTTACCAGTGATTGTCCACCCAGAAATATTGCAAACTCTTGTTTCAAACATAAATCAGTTCTTTCATAACCATGTGTTACAGCAATATATTATATTGGGAAAGAGCAGTTGAGATTAAACAAGACCCTGCCATGTATTCATATTGATTCTATATGGTGCTATTGATTCCCAAACAGCTGATAAAAATGCCAAAGGAAAATCCCAATCAGTTGAAAAGATTTGGATCTGATGTTTGGCATAATATGTTGTCAATAGGTAGAAACACTTAGACAGTCGATCATGACAGAAATGCTTAGTTAACCTAGACATTTAACTTAAGTTTATTTAGTTAGATCAACCCAAAATGTTTAATTCCCTTGGATACCATTGTTTGTAGTCAACCCGTTCTCAATGAGGAAAATAACTTAACCACGAAAAAAATAACAAAAGCTAATTTTGTCTCTACAAAATGATACTAAATATGTGATGTGTTACAACCTTTACTGCCCCTGAACAAGTAACTCAGAGATTCTTGACGAACGATAATTAAGTACTTTTCCATTGCCTCCAATGCTATTGGCAAACGGAACCTTGGGCCGACTTTTGCTGGTTGTATGTGCAAGGAGCCAGTTATCTTGTGATCAATATCTGCAGATGGCTGGGTATAATCTCCTGGGAACTTATGATGAATCACCAAGATGAATTACATGAGCCTTGCTTCTCAGGAATAAACCCTTTCATTCATAGTGGGGGTCATTTTGGGGATCATCTCTGTAAAAGATTTAGAGGGGGGACTACTAAGGGGGCTATGCAGTCTCTCCTCCAAAGGATAAAACACTTCAATTGCTTTTAATGTTACTAAAGTTATTCATCCATCTTACAACTAGAGTATAAGGGGGAAGTCGTCAGAAAATATACAATTCGCCTTCACCAATCCTCTTGTATAACCAAAATTTAAGACAGAAAAGAGGCTTTTTCAGCCTAGTTTAGCACAATTTACTAAATGTGTAGCGCTACCGATTGTACATTTTTTGACATAATGACCCATCATCTATATTAGGTTTGGGACTAGGGCTTCCTCCAGTTCGCTCAGTCCAACTCGTACTATAAAAGTTGATTTCCTTTAACTTATGGCGATTCAGAATCAAAAACAAAGATTTCTATTTCAATATTCGGTGATAGAGAGGGTTGAATCGGCATTTATCAATAGTTCAATGTTCGTCAGTACTTTACGCACGACCCCACTTGCACCCTTTTAAAAGTATGGTATATATTATCCCACATAATTAATCGTTCTATTACGGCAGTTGCGCCGCCAAAGATATGCAAAAGGCTTTTTCCCGGAGGCATGTAAAAGGCCCAAACTTTAAAAAAAGAAACATTCTAAAGTAACATGCCTGGCATAGTTTGTTCAGTTTTCCTGCACGCTGGGTTTTAATTTTTATTCCATACTTCATGTCGGGGAGAGCTGCATGCGAACCAACTTGCAGGGGAAGGGGAAAGTGGGGAGGAAAGGGGAGCGAGGGATTAGGGGAGATAGAGAAGAGGAAAGTTAGGATAACAGGAGGATGGGAAAGGGGGAGGAGGAGATGGGGCAGGTGGGGAAGGGAGAAGAATGGAGGGAGAAAGGGCTAGGAAGAGAGAGAGGGTATAGAAGGCCCCCAGGGTTTCTCCGTCACCTCTGGAAATTACATTTTAAATAGATCTACATGTTTGGACTTCATTTTATAAGTTCTATTCATTTAAACTGTATTTCTTAATATAAATGTATACCCCGTGAAAGACGGGGCACAGCTAGTATACAATAATAGTCACCATTTCCTAATTTGTAGGATCCTACATATGATATGTATGATTTATTTCGTACAAGCCCAATGGTGCCTCTATTTTACATCAGATGGTTGAGAGAAGAGAGCCTACATCAGACACTGATGAGCTCTCCTTACATCAATAGCTGCTTCTCCTTATCCCTTAATGATTGGCTTGATGACGCTCCTCTCATCCTCCTTCTTCTACACTCTTAAAACAGAAGCTAGTCCTTAAGTGCATTCAAACCATGCACCTAGAGATGCATCATCCAATTCTTTACTCCATTTCAGGTTTCATAGTCTTCAGTATAAGTTTGTACTGGCATTTTAAAAAACTTCCCAACATTGTCAAAAGTTAAAAGAGATGCTAGTCCCTCAGTGCATTCAAACCATGCACCTGAAAACTGCACCCTACAATAGGGGACTTTCCTGTCTGCCATCTTGAATCTTGATTTACATGGAATTATGGAACTTAATTATGTTATATGGTAAAACCTATATGAATTCAAATGTAGTGTTATGGTGCCAGAGAATAGGGAACTTGCATGTCCGCCATCTTGAATCTTGATTCGCATGGAATTAATTATTATGGGAGTTGCATGTATGTCAGTCTAAAAGTAATAGAAAACATATATTCTCTTGACGCGATGACCATCCTAATAAACATATAACAATATTATCACATATACGAACTCTGGTTTGGCGATTGGGGCTATAAACCCTGAAGTTTATTCTCCATACACATGGACATATAGCATAGGCCTATGCATCAAAGAGAATAAATGAATACAATAGATATAATTCAAGGAAAAAATTTTTCACACGACTTGTCTGGTCGGGGAAGAGTGGCCGTTGGGCCTAGAACGTCAGGGAGAACGGTGATGACGCACCGTCTCCAGGGTGTCCATCGCTATGGCGATATAATCGCTGACGCCCGTGGGTCAGCTGTTCGTTATGTTCACCGTCGAATATTTATCAGTACTCTAATGTCAATAACCATGATTATGTTTTCATAACATAAGCCTCCATCTTTTCCATGATACATTTAGTTTTCATAGATCAATCTCATGTTCATAGATAAGCTTTGATATTGGTGAAAACATTCTTGCAATTTTGGATCAAATGGTGCTAATAATTTGTATGTCAAATTTGAACTGAATCCCTCCCACTATGCACTGTAATGGACACCAAATTTGCTATTAACAAAAGGTAAAAAAAATAAACTATTTCAGACGTGGAGACACTGTTTCTAACAGTGTTGTTTTCTCTAATGATGACATCCCATGACAGTAGAGATGTCACGCTAGTGATTTTACCTGTAGAGGAGATTCAAGTTAAGCAAAGATGCGATGATCTAGTATTCCCTACCGACAGGAATTCCGAATTGAAAGTATTTTTACCACGAATGGCAGACAATATCTAATTTAGAAACAGAATTATTTTGAAACAGAATTGAGTAAAGAGTAGGAGGACACATCTCTGTATGTGTGTGTGTGTGTGTTTGTGTCACTATATTTACCTATATAAGTGCTGAAGCTAACATTCGCAGACCGAACTGACACATTTCCTATGATAGCTTAGCAACCATACATAGCCTAGCAAGCAAAATTAGAGAACTATGACACGCCCTACTTTATATGAGAATATATTTACACATCCCTAGTTACCAATCTATATTTCCAGGAAATGGGCTATATTTCACTGACAAAATCTTACTATGGCAACGGAAGCTAAGAAAATATTTGTTTCTGAATGGGTCAATATCTAAATATAACCAGCATACCGAAATCTATATTATATCGCTGGACATACCAAATTTCATGCTTTCATACCAAATTGAACAATACTTGCATCGATCTATAACAAGGGGAAACACAAATTGTAACAAATTATTTCTATTCTTCGTGTAAACCAAATAAACACCACCCAAGTTCAGCAGGGGCGAACTCACGTCCTTACATGGTGCGAGGATCTATTCCCTAGCCGAGTAGTATAACGAAACAGATATTTTAAACATGTAACATCAACACCTATCTCTTCGTCCTCCTACTTCGCCCCGATTCATTGAACACGCTAACAATAGTTATGTTATCCTAACAAAGCTATAGATTCTGCTTACATTTCTAGGCAAGGTCATTTTTAAGGGGCTTGAAGGCCTTTTACATTAACCTAAAAAAATTCCTGCATCGGGGCAAATGTCAAAATGGTAGTTGTTTTTATGTTGTCTCTGGGGAAAACAATTCTGCTATCTAAAATAGGCCCAGCTCAGGTTGCTAAAACAAACCCAACTCGTATCAAATAGTTTGTTACCACACACTCGTTTACATATCGCATACAATTAATGTGTTTGTGTTTGTTATCGCGCCATAGAATAGGGGACTTGCGTGTCCGCCATCTTGAATGTTGATTCACATGGGAGTTGTATGTAAGTGTAAAAGCTATAGAAACATGTTATGTTCAGTATAGAATATTTAACAGTGATCTCATAATCTCAAATAACCATGTGTTTTACATGTTTCCATAAAACAAGGTTTCATCTTTCCCATCATGCATAACGCATTTGGTTTTTCATAGATCGTTTACACAAGCAAAGGTATTGGTGAAAAGATCCTTGCACTTTTTGATAAAAAATATTGCTAAATATTTGTATGTCAGATTTAAACTGAATCTATCCCAGCGTGCACTGTAACATACATGCACAGTGGCACATGCAAATCCCCTATTGACAATCCATCCAGTTGGTCATCTTTGCTAGGATAAATTGCTATCTCTGTGTTATCAGTGAGTAGAGATAGACGCCCCTCTATGTTATTGGAAAGCTGGGGGAGAAGTGGGTCTGATACATGACAGACGCCCTGGAGGTGGTGGTATCCATGGTGATTGTCTCCAGACCCTGGAGGAGTACCACTAGCTGGGGTTGTGGTGGACGTTACATGGGTGGGTGTTTAATGTAGGGGTGCATAGGAAGACTATAGTCAAGACTGATTTAAAAAATCTAAATTTCAATTTAGGTAACTATTTTAGGTTACCAGTTTTCAGTTTATAAATTGGAAACGCACTTTTTGAGGGGCCTAATATAGTTGAGGGGACATTTTCGGCGATCTGCTAACAAGGTCCGAACTTTGCACTATTTCAATATTTGATTTATTTACTTGCTGTATAAACATTCTAAATTTAAGGGGGAAAAAGCCTCTGTTTCTAAATCCAGTACTTTTATATATACCGCTGCCCCCTCATACATATATACTGAAATTAACGTGGAAATGTCCAATCGTCAGCTTTATACATTTAGTAAACTTTGATAAATTGAGCTGAAAAGTGATAAATGCTTGGTATATATTTGAGTATATTTTGTTCTACGTTGATTCAAAATTGTTGTTCCGTTCTATTGAACTGTATTTTGAATTTCATTTTTGCCTAAATCTGGTTTATTTGAGAGGATTGGTGTAGGCAAATTATAACATCTTTAGGCAGGTCCATCCATGAACCCCTCCCTCTTACTATATGGGTCATATTTTCAGAAAATGTACAATTCAACTTCGCCAATCTTCTCAAATAACCCAAATTTCAGACTAAAATAAAGTTCAAAATACAGTTCAACCTAACCAAACAGATTGCTAGAATCAATGTAATGCCAAATATACTCGAATTTACCTAGTATGGACCAAATTGCAGCCTAATTTAGCAGAATTTACTCAATGTGTACAGCTGTCAATTGTACATTTTCTAAAAATCTGACCCATATATATATTTGGGGTGAGTGAGTAGTAGTAGTAGATGATAATGGGGCGTTTACTCAGGCACGCTCTCCCACCGTGGAGCAACGGGCGGGGCTGGGACTGAAGTCAGCCAGGGTGAGTAACTAAGGCGGCTGGTGGTGGTGGTAGTGGTGGCGGGGGTGGTGGTGGTGCTAGACCGAGTGCCTCCATATGCACCCAGGAGTGACTCTGTGAGCAGTTTATGAGTCAAATGCTCACTGTACAGAATCAAACACAGAGATTGAGTAGAATGATCATCCCTAGCAGAAATGGGCCGGATGTCTGGCATTTTACAGTATTGACCTTTACAAGTACTTACAGATATTTGGTATATATAGTATCATATTCATCATTTATATTTCTATATAATAATTATATATTCAAAAGTCCAATTATACAACGTATCGTGGCTACGTACTGTTTGTTGACTCCATGTTTAAAATTTAAGATTTAAGTACGTTCAAATTTAGCTCATTCCTTTTAGATAGTATTGTGTCGAGCACCTATTTTCGGATATACATTGTTATCTACATAATCTAGTTCTGTGCTAAAAAAAAGTCAAAAATATCTCATTCAACCCAATCCAAACAACAACCTCCACCCGCCACCCACCCAAAAAATTAAAACGCGCAAAAAATAAGATTCATCCATGAATTCTGGCATGCATCAAACCTTAATATTTATTCTCCCGCTTGTGTTTGGCCTTACAAATTGCTTCTCATCCAGCGGTGCGGCAGAAATGAGTCATTGTTTGTGCTTGGCCTAGCTTGTTGAGGGCGTGTAAACGAGGGGAGGGTGTCAGGGGACTCATTGGGCTAATATCTCTAACACGGCGGCCTGATTAAATCAGCATATAAAGTGATGTTGATATAAACTCTACCAGTCACAGCCTATATTATATTATAGGCTTAAAGCGCACTCTGAGAAATGTTGCTACTCTACCACTTGATAATACCGGGATGAATCAGTATTTTGAAAACAAAAATCTTCGAATTTGCCCCAAATTCAAGCATTTTTAACCTTAATTTTTAAATAATTTTAAAATTTCGACAAAATTTTATTGATCAAATGATCAAAATCACTCATTTTAAGGGGTTGGATTTGCCGATAGCCGACACAGCGTCTGTTTCTTAAAGAGTGATTTATTTTTTAATCTGAGGGCTCAAATTACCCCCGGAACCTATGGGTGCTTTTCTCCTTCCCAGAAATATTTCAGTATTTTCGCCTGACCCCACTTTCTTCCCTGATGATAATATGATGTATTATATTTAAGAGTCAGTGAGATTGATGATGTTTGAATAAAACATACAATTGACTTGTTGTATACATCATACTAATAGAGTTGAGTAATGAAGTTTATGCTGGGTTCGTCAACTGACTAGAAATGTATCGCAGAACCTGTATTTCTAGGTATGTTGCAGCAGCATGTCAGAACAGAGTGGAAAGAGTGACGAATACTTATACTTGCTGTTCCGCAGCTTTAGCCACTGTCAGACACTGTCCATCATATCAAATTGCATTTGGGAATTATCGTAGCTAACGCGTGTACCAATTGTTTCCTTCGTGCATCGAGGTTTCTTGTGTGTTCCGTTTTATAAATGTCCCCCATGACACACATCTAGAAGTTAGATTAGAGGTGAATTTGAATAGGTCAGTGGAAATATTATAAGACAAGACAAGATAATAATAGTATTCAAAATCTTTTTAAAGTGTTATTACATTTTTGATATACTTCCACATATTCTTTTTTGTGATCGAGCCAACCCTCAGCATTCTTTTGTATTTTACTTATCAATAATTAATTATTAATAATTGATTTTGATAAAGTCCAATGTTGCATGTTATCTGCCCCAACCCAGGCATATATAGATAGCTAAAGGCACTGCAGAATGAGGTAACTCAATCGTGTGCTGTATTTAGTGTAGGTAAATATACCACTTGCCTGTTATTGGTCTATCTATTAGGGGATCACATGTTCCAGATAGGCTGCATGAATAGTCACTCTGCCTATGGCGACAGTTCTAACCACACTGCATGAAAACAGACCCAATACAGAAGCAAATTGTGCCTTAGATTTATCAAAAGAAACCGGAAATATTTGCCACTGAAATCAATACTAAGTAAGGTTCCCTGTGAATTGTATCCTCTCTTCCCCAATCCTGTTAAATGATTGAAATTGGGCGACTTATATCAAATACAGGATTAAAAAACACTTATGAGCAACTCCTTTACACCAACCCTCTTTCTCTCCTCTCTTTCTATCCCTCTCTCTCTCTGTACGTGTGTGCCTCTCCCTCCCTTTGTCTCTCGCTATCTATTTCACTCTCTTGTCTCCCCGGGCCTCCCTCTGTCTGCCCCTTTGTCTCTCTCTCCCACTGTCTCTCTCCCTCCACTTCTGTCTCTCCTTCCATCTTCCTCTCTCTCTCTCCCTCTCCCTCTCTGCCTCTCCCTCGCTCTACCCCTTCTCTCCCCCCCTCCCCCCTCTCTCCCCCACAGCCCCTGGTGATGTGGATGGAACTGTAGGCTGGAGGTACTGGAGGAACATGGCTGCCATTATCACAGTTGGAGACATTGTTATCAATCAATGCCATCGATCATCTACCTTCTATAACCCCATTTACCTGTTTCACTAAACGTTAGGTATCACGACAAACGCCAGATATTGTAAGAAGATAGGTTGCTACCTTAAATAACCTTTGCATGTGTACTTCTGACTGGTATTTGTTCAATATTCCCAAATAGAACTAGCTGAGGCGGATCCAAAGCATTTGTCTTTAGATGGCTAAGGATTTACCCCTTTTCTCTCGATTAGAAACGCCATAATCCTGAAATAAATCTAAATAATATTTTTTTAAGTTTTCATTTCTGCCTTCTCCCATTTTGTAGAATGTGCATCTGATATTTCATATCTATAGTTAACTTGTTAGTTTCGTTGGGAGTTATTCAAATCAAAATAGCCAATGTAGGTCAGAAAAGAACTTGAGAAAATAGAAACAAAAAGAAAATTTTCGAAATATGTTTTCTTCATGATAAAATACAAAGCTCTATAATCAAGTCTTGGAAAAAAATAAGAAATTTAAAAAAAATATATTGTTCAGTAGATTAAGCTGGCAGCTTTGATAAGTTGGGTCAGATTATCAAATAATCTATTACTATTATGTCTGCATGTTTACTGCCAATCCTCTCAAATAACCCAAATTTAACACAGAAGATTGTGTTTTAAAAATTACGTTCGACATAAGCAAGCAGATATTTTAATTCAACGCTATATCAGATATACTGACATATATACCTAGTGTCAACTTCTTTTAAAACCTAATTTAGTAGAATTTACTAAATGTGAAGAGGTCCCAATTGTGCATTTTCTGACGACCTGATCCACAGCCTTCATTCGTATTGCAGCAGACCTATACAGTAAGGGGGAGTGCTCTACTGATCAGTTTTTACCTTACGCTTTAATTTTAAAATAAAAATGACAAGAAGAATGATTTAATTTATGATGATGGAATTTGGATCAGAATTTTAAAACAAACGATCAAAACGAAAGACTAGATCTGTTTAGTGGATCACTCCTCTATGTAAAGGAGGTAGAGGTTCTGTCTCTATTAGATTCCAGGTGACTAAGCTTTACCTTTGTCCCTCTCTTTGATCTGTCGTAATTGAACGCCCCAGGTTCTCTCTGCCAACTGCCCTCCTCCCCCCTCAGAGGGAGATAGGCTCATCCTGCCTGACTTGTCTTCTACCATCTCTAGTGATAGCCCTCATGTTGGACACTGGATGATGACATTATAGATTGATGCCTCAAAGAGAGACTAGGGATTCTGTATTTATAGAGAGATTTTGGTCTAGAATTGTTTTTGTCAAAGATTCACCTTACCAGTTTCTCTCAATGTCTGTCTGTCCACACACACTCTCTCTTTCTCTCCTTCCTCCTCTGCCTGCTCCTCCCTCTCTCGCCTCCCGCTGTCCCTCTCTCTCTCTCTCTCTCTCTCTCTCTTTCCTCTCTCCCCGCTCCCTCTCTGTCTCATTCCCCATCTCTCTCCTCTCTATCTCCCTCCCTCCCTCTCACCCGTCTCTCTCTGCCCCCCCTCTCTCTCTCTCTCTCTCTCTCTCTCTCTCTCTCTCTCTGGAATCTGGTTCTCCTTTCTTAAAATGTGAAGACATCCCTTTTAGAGTAGCCTATGTTTCTCCAGTTGGTACATATTATATTGGAATAAACTGTATCTAAGCAATGCAATTCAATGGAAAATATTGTCATTGTATAAGTCCTCCATAGCCCATCTCTTTTCTCGTGAGCAAAAAAATAATGGAATCTGACATTCAAGATA
The DNA here is from genome assembly GCA_942159475.1 of Sthenelais limicola. Lineage (NCBI taxonomy): Eukaryota > Metazoa > Annelida > Polychaeta > Phyllodocida > Sigalionidae > Sthenelais > Sthenelais limicola. The sequence goes on from OW804098.1 coordinate 69,356,989, forward strand.
TAACAAAAACATTTGATTTGGGTCAATACCTTATGATTGAGACCCATATCTGTCTCTGCTTCCTCGCATCATCCTTCCTGAATGCTGACATTCTGCGGGGACATGGGTGATGATGATGAGATATTTTAGGCTTGCCAGGGAAAAGACTACAGCTGATAGACTCCCGATTACTGCTTGTGAGGAAAATGTTGTCAGGGGAAATGGGGGTTAGGCAGGGTCGGGGAAATAGAATAGGAAACCTGTTGACGGAAAGGAGATGGCGAATCAAAGGGGGGTGGGGGAGCGAAATTGGAGAAAAGAAAACAGGGGATTGGGAGAAAGAAACACCATTCAACTTACTACCTAACGGATAAGTCTCTCAAAATTCTAAAATAAGTGAAGGGGGAGAGGGGAGAGAGAATGGAGGGAGAGCTGAGAGGAAAAGTGGAAGAGAGGAGAGAGAAGGGGGAGAGCGGGGGAGGGAAGAGGAAGAGAGCAGAGGGACTGATGGTGGAATGAGAGGGATAAAACATTAAACATGAAGTGGAAAGGGAAGGGAGAGAGGAGTTAGCAATAGGACACTAGCAGAGTGCTGCAGGAGATGGAATAAGAGAGATCGCACCTATCAGAATGCATGATAACTGGATCAAGTGCTTATGACATTCACTAAATGTCAAACCAATCCAGCCTCGGACTGATCTATGTATGGACCGCTGCGGGCTGGCTAATGTTTAACCTTTAACAATTATAAGTTTACTACATTGCCATCTAGTGGCGATGAGCAGGACCAAATGAGATATATCTCGCGCATGACTAACCAGTTACTTCCGCTTGATTAGACCGGCTCGGACGTGCCGAACGGAGCTCCTCCAGAATTCATTGGATTTCAAGCTCCATCGTATTAGTTCAGCTACAAAAAGTTGGTTATTAATTGCCCTGGTTCGTGTAGAACATTCAGGGTCAGTGGTGAAGTTATTAGACGGTGTTTAAGAGACTTTCACGCATTTCCTCCAGGCGGTGGTCAAGACTTGACCGTTACGAGTCCGCCATTTTGGATCGGTGCACGTGTAGTGTCCACGCGATTCAACCCAAGCATCATGGGGAAGACAGCCGAGGAAAAAAGGCAGGAGAAGATAGCTTTGGAAAAAGAAGAGAAGAGAAAAGCAACCAAAGCTGCCAAGGATAAGGCAGATAAGGAAGAAAATGATAGGTTTACGCAACTCCTGGGAGTGAGCCTAAACCAAGAGCAACAGAAAGCTTTCCAGGAAAACCTGAGGTACATGCTTAACCCCAAGGTCCAACCGACGGCCGGAGGTTCGGGCGAAAACGGCCAGGAGGAAGAGGAGATGGAAGAAGGCCAAATTGCAGAGACTACAAAGATCTTGAATGACATTTACGATGAGGTCACACAGACGGAGGCTCTGGGACCTAAATTAGACAAAGAAACACACAAGAAGGTGACGAAATTCTTCACTAAACCTCTCGCCATTACCAAGTTGGATGAATACAGGAAAAAGTACCCACGCCCAGAGAACCTGGATCACCTCAAGACCCCTAAACTTAACGAAGAACTCAAGAAGGAAATGAGTAAAGATCACAAAGAGAATGATCGAATGCTTTCTCGGGCTCAGGATTACATGGTAGGTGGGATGGCAGTCCTACTGGGAAACATGAACTGGGCCAAAGCGGCCGCCAAAGATACAGGTAGTGACGATGCTCATATCGCTTTCTCCACTCTGACAGAGGGGTTAGTGATGATGATAAAGGCTTTTACCGAAGTTACAAAGGCCAGACGAGAGGTCATCAAAGTGGATATTAATGATGACTTTAAAGCTCTCTTAGACTACGATAAAAATCCACCTTCAACGGAGTATTTGGTGGGTGGAGAAATCACAGCAAAGATCGAGTCTGTCAAGAAAGACAATCGGCTCAGAGCGGATCTAAAGAAGCCAACTACAACGACCAAGAGTGCTACTAGAGGAGGGTCAAACTCTAGTTTCAAATCCCCTTTCGCCAAAGGCACGGGAGGCTACGGCAAAGGGAGAGGTGGAGGCTACCAAGGCTACTATAATAGCAGGAATAGCAGTTGGGGAGGTGGCGGCTACCACAACTCCTACAACAACAACTCCTACAGAGGAAGAGATAACTCTTCACCTTACAGGGGCAAAGGGAGAGGCCAGAACTCAGACAGAGGGTCGGGTTTTCACCAGAAGGGGACGCGGTAAACCAGGTAGGTCCCAGCGAAAAAGAAATACCGGTTGATTTTGACTATGAAATGGTTCGAGGTAATGACTCAGTCACCCAGGCAGGGAAGACTAGGGCTTGCCTAAACAAATGGAAAGAATTAACCTCAGACCCGTTTGTGCTAAACGCGGTTAGGGGGACTCGATTAGATTTTGCAAAGATTCCTAGACAATACAAGGCTCCGGCCGAGTACAGGTTTAATGAAGAAGAAAGGTTAGCTTTAATCAGTGAATTAAATATCCTTCAAGAAAAAGGAGTAATCGAGGAATCAGAAGAAGAAGATGGGCAATTCATTTCTAATGTGTTTCTCAGACCCAAACCCAATGGGCGATATAGAGTTATTTTAGACTTGTCAAAATTAAATGAGGACATGGCTTACAACCATTTCAAAATGGAAAGCCTAAATTCGGCAATGGAGTTAATGAGTGAAGGGTGTTTCATGGCTTCAATTGACCTTCGAGATGCCTACTATTCCATTCCAGTACATGAGGAAGATAGGAAATTTCTGAAATTCTTGTGGGACAAAAAATTATTCAGATTCACTTGCCTACCCATGGGGTTAGCGCAAGCACCCAGGTACTTTACCAAAATTCTAAAACCAGTATTCGCATCACTTCAGGAGAAAGGGCACACATGTTTCGGTTTTATAGACGACACATTCATTTTAAATGAATCTGAAGAGGGGTGCAAAAGGACGGTTCAGGAGTTAGCCAAGCTTTTCGGGGAACTGGGGTTCTTAGTCCACAAAGAAAAGAGCGTAGTTACACCGACCACAAAATTGACGTTTTTGGGTTACCTTTTGGACTCGGAAAAAATGGTAGTCACTCCCACAGAGGAAAAAATAGGAAAGTTTCTACGGTTAGGCACTAACATGAGTAAGAATAAAAGGCCCACAGTCAGACAAGTGGCAGCTTTAGTAGGGACCATGGTGGATCTTACAAAAGGGGTTGAATATGGCATGAGCCATTACAGAGCAATAGAATTAGATAAGATCGAAGCTCTAGCAAGAAATGGAGGAAATTTCAATAAACGGATGAGGTTATCACTAGAAGCTAAGGAAGATTTGGATTGGTGGATGAACAACATCTCAATGGGTCAAAGAAGGATTTGGGAATGCCCTCCTGAAATTCTTTTAGCATCAGATGCGTCAAACGAAGGGTGGGGCGCAGTAGTGAACGAAGTTTCCACTGGGGGTAGATGGAAAATTAGTGAAAAGGAGTTACACATTAACGCCAAAGAAATGTTAGCTTGTCTTTTGGGAATACAAAGCTTGCTAGATGTGACAAATTGCCAAATTAAATGTGAAATTGACAGCACCACCGCAGTAGCGTATATCAACAGACTAGGAGGCACTAAATCAGTCCAATGCGAAAAGTTAGCAAGAGAAATATGGGATTTTTGTCAGGAGAGGAACATCTGGCTTGTGGCAGTACATGTACCAGGAGTCCTTAATGTAGTCGCCGACTACGAGTCTAGAAATTTCAGGGAAAACGTAGAGTGGGAACTCCCAGACTTAGTCTTTAAGAAACTAGACAAGAAATGGGGTCCTTGCCTGTGGGACTGTTTCGCTTCGAGACTCAATACTAAATGCGATAAATTTGTGAGTTGGTACCCAGACCCAGAAGCTACATTGATTGATATGTTCACACATAATTGGCCAGATGATTTTTGGTATGCCTTTCCACCTTTCAGGTGTTTGACCAGAGTCGCCCAGACCCTCACGAGAGACCAGAGGACGAGTGGGATTCTAGTGACCCCGACATGGACGGCGCAGCCATGGTGGGGGAAACTGATGAGGAGAGCGAAGACGTGGGAAAGCCTAGGGAAGAAAGAACTGGTGAACACGTCAACGAGAGAGACATGGGTGATCAGAATCACTGTATGGAGGATCTGAGAGAACTCATGTTGGAATGGGACTTGAACTGGGAAGTGATCGAAACGATTTTTGCATCATGGAGAGAAGGAACTATTAAACAGTACAACACATCGTTAAAGAAATGGTTCTTGTTTTGTAAAGAAAGATCAGCAAATCCGCTGGAAGCAAATATTAACAACATTTTGAGTTTCCTTCAAGTATTATTGAGTAGAGGCCTTTCTCACTCAGCGGTAGGCACAGCTAGAAGTGCTCTATCAGCGTTCCTCACATTTGGGCATGACCCAAAAGATACCATTGGAGAACACCCTTTAGTAAGGCGTTTCATGGTTGGTGTTTTAGAGAAGAAACCCTCAAGACCAAGGTATTCGCAAACCTGGGATGTGAATCTGGTTCTAAATCACATCCGATCTTGGGGATCAAATGAAAAAATGAGTCTTAAACAGATCTCTCTAAAATTGTGCATGCTCCTAGCTTTGGTAACTGCTCAAAGGATGCAGACGTTGCATGCTTTGAAGATCCATAACATCACTTGGGAAACCGACCAAGTTGTGTTTTCGATTGACAAGTTGTTGAAACATAATAAGGCAGGTAGCCTCGAGGTTATAAAGGTACAGAAATTTAAAGAAGACAAAAACATTTGCCCAGTGAGGGCCCTGAAGACTTATGTCAGCCGCACGAAAGGGTTGAGAGGCGAAGAGCCACAGTTGTTTATCTCGTTTGGGAGACTACACAATAAGGTAGCAAAAGATACTTTGTCAAGGTGGACCAAAATGGTCATGAAAGAGTCTGGTGTCAATACCAATGTGTTTAAAAGTCATAGTACTCGTGCAGCAAGCACCTCCAAGGCATTTAGCCTCAATGTACCGCTTCCTGTCATCTTGGCAAAGGCAAGATGGACAAACTCAATAACCTTTGGCAGGTTTTACAACAAGAAAATAGACAAACATGTTGATTTGGGTAATACAATACTCAGAGAAAATGTAAAGGTGAACACTCAGAAATAAAAGTTTGTAGACTAAATCCAGTTGTGCTTTAAAATCTCATTTGGTCCTGCTCATCGCCACTAGATGGCAATGTAGTAAACTTCAAAAGTTAAATGAGGCTTACCTTCGGTTAAAGATGATATTTGACTGTAAGTTTATGAATAACATCTAGTGGTGATGAGGGATCAAATGCCCACCGCTCGCCACCCTGTCACAGTTACTTCTAAGACACTTCGTAAACTGGATTTAGTCCACGTCCTAAACTGGTTAGTCATGCGCGAGATATATCTCATTTGATCCCTCATCACCACTAGATGTTATTCATAAACTTACAGTCAAATATCATCTTTAACCGAAGGTAAGCCTCATTTAACTTTTGAAATATTCATAGGAAAAATGCTCTAATGATGCTGTTTGAAGATAATGATAGTGTACTCCCATCTATTGCTATGCTGCCACGCAAACCGTTCTGCACATCATCATGAATCGTTATGTTACCTGAGCCATAATACTAGGGCCAGGTCGTCAGGGAATGTACAATAGGCAGCTCTATACACATTTGGTAACCAGCTAAATTGTGATATATTCTGTCTTTATATCACAACAGTATTAAAGATGGTAGAAATATGAAAAATATATATTTCAATAGTTCACAAAATTGGCAAAAGTTTGGATATTTTTATTTTTATTTCAAAATATTTAAATTCAAGATAGATATAAACTCCCCATTAGATCAAAGATTATAGTAGTAACGTACTATAATCTTTGATTAGATGCAGTTGGTTGTCCATTGGGCATTTCCACAAGTTTCATATTTGGCGTAGACCTGCTCCTAGAGTTAGCTTTCTATTAATCTGTTGCCTCCTGAGATATTATATTACCTCTTACTTCTATGCTCATGGAGGAACCGGAGATCCTCCTCATAGCGTGAGCTATTTTAGACGGAAACTTTAGTTCTCCTTTAGGAATAGAAATCCGGTAGAAATTGGATCAAGAGTATTCAAACTGTAGTCCAAGAAATCTGATCGATTAAGGTGCAATCATCTCAATAGGGTGTAGAATTTAGAGTTAAATTTCTACAAACCTATTGGAGCTCTGGTCAAATGACCACCTCTAATTTACAAGGGAACTTAAGTGCCATGGTGGCAGTCATCGAATAGTATATCTATTAGTATAATCTTTTGGAGTCTTCAGATGTATATATATAAGGTTGTGGGGTAACACATCCATGTATAGCAAATCTACATCCTTATTGTGCCAAATAAAACAGATGTGACTCTTTTGGTAACAAATATAACAAATGTATACACATGTTTTAGAGTCATGAGCCATCTATGAATCATAATGCAGGTTACAGCTATAATTATCCCGTATACACGGCGTGTTGTCTCAAGCCATACATATCCGCGCAGTGCTAAGTTTTGGAGCAATAACTATAAATGTATGATTAGCGTGTTTAAGGTCTAATGTATTTGCACATATTCTATCTAAATATTGGCCACAAGGTGGCGCAATTTACTACAGGCCATAATTTATAGTACTTCATCTTTTATACGTCCTTACTTAGTTCTTATTCTTACACCCAGCGATGTGTATTTACTACCTGAACTAGACTTCTCCTCGATGTGTTGAATAAACAGAGTAATAATAGGCTTTGGTAGTGTGTTGTTATTTCTCCTCCTCAATGCTAACTAGGGTCATTACCTGTGTATAAACAAATATACATATTTTGGGGTGTTCAGCTATATAAAGGTTTTGAGGTAACAAATATAGCAAATTCTTTTTGTGCACATTTTTTAATAGAATGTTGAGGCATCTATATGATAATGCAGGGGTGGCAATTGTCACCTATACCTGGCTTGTTGTCTTGAGCCATACATATCAGCGCAGTGCAGTTTAAGGTTTGAGGTCAGCCTGTATTGATCCTCTCCGGCTCATTACAGTGTCCCCGCTGTAGCCATTTCCAGCCCTCCTTCCGCCCTCCATTGGCTCCTGCACACAGGTAGCATATTCCCTCTATTATCGCCCACAGCATATATACAGTCCCTCCTATTGTCGCTCATGTCTGTTGGAGTTTCTTCTATTATCGCTCATACTTCTCTCCTATTATCGCTCACGTTAGGTAGACCTATTATCGCTCACGACGGATGGAGATGTCAGCAAGGACTCATTTCAAATGTAAAGCCTTCCTTTGCCTGTAGGGGGCGTTGTGTTAAGCACGCAAATACACTTGTGACAATTCCTTCTACAGTCTCTCCCTGGTATACTGGACTTGTTTTTCGATCTCTCAAAGCCTTTGCTTAGGAGATTAAGAGTAATAAATGTTTAGAGTACAGTGCGGATGACTTGATGTACATAGCTAATAAAATTATTATTTTAGAAGGGATTGATACATATGTATGTTGGGTGGGAATAACGTCCCTGCCTCATGTAACGTGCCTCATATATATCTTAGTTTAGTCCATGTTTGGTATGATTTTGGGCTACAACTACCTGCTGAAGCCATGTGTTACAGAGCATTTATGTCTTAAGAGTCCTGTAACTGCCCTGTGGGAACATTTTCCTGGTCACTATACATTTTTACATGTTTTTACACATGTTTACTAGGTTTGAAATCGGTTCAAAATTGACTAAACGATTTAATGACCTCCATTTCGGGCTGTTGTCCTCCCCCTACGGTACGTCTCGTTTAATTTGAAAATTATCAACAAACAGAGACCTCGCCCTGTCTTCATTGTCCGTCTTTAATCCTATAATATTTGGCAATCAATTGTTTCTATCGCTTCTATGTTGGATCTCTTGACATTCTGTCCAGGCAACTCTCACTACAGTGTGGATGTGTCTGATTCCATCTCATTAAATTTTGTAAGGTATTCCTGAAAGGTCTAAGACATATTATTGCGACCCTCATACTATGGGTGGTCTGATCATAATATTATTTACAATGTTATGTCTAGCGCATATATATGTAATAAATGGTAATCCCATCTAGTGAACCCAAGGTTCTGCATGTGGGGGAGGGACTGTAATGGAGACATGTGTGTGGGAACCTTGCAATATGTCGCCCTGCCCGCCTCCAATGCTGCTGAGAAGAAAAGGAAGCAGCAGAGAAGGAGGAGGAGAAACCGTCCCCTCATTAAGCATCAGTAGCCTTAGGCGCACTCTCCCATTCAGGCATTGGGAGGTGGGGTAGAGGGATGGGGCAGGGGGGTCTTTAGTTTAGTACTTCAATCATTAAAACTATTCCTAGATAATACTGTATTTCCTGGGCTATAGAGAAGTAATGGATCATTAAATCTCTATGTCCCAGACAAACAAATTTGTCAAATAAACAGTGAATAAGAAACCTGATGAATTAATCATAAATCAGTAATACATCGATTTATAATATAAGTATATATGATCCTATTAAGTATTTATAATTCTATTGTATTTTTGCAGTCTATTGCTGTGTTTTTTGTTTAGAGAAACCACATGTGATCTCTGCTAATTGTGGCATGCTTTACGGAAACGCAGAGACATGAAAGTGCTTGTTAATTTTGTAGATCTGTGGTAAGCTATGTCAGAAATGATCACACAAAGTAATTTTACCATTTAAACATGGTAGTTGTGATATACATATCAAATACAATAACATGAATTTATGGAGTGAAAATTGATGTATCATCCACGCGGTTTTGCCACTCACAATGATACATCCATTGTCACTCCTTGTGTGTCTGATACACTATTTTAGAACAACCACTCGTTGCATTCCATCTAAATATCATTAAATTATTGAATACCAAATTAATGTTTTATGGTTGATGACATTACTCACTCATTTCAAATCGATGTCATTCTATTGATATATTTTCATTTAAAGCAATGTTCTAGGACAAGCCACCACCCCCCTCCCCACCCCCCTATAGTACCCATGCACCCACCCCCTTACATAGCCCACAGCCTCGCCATCCTCTCTAGAAGTTTCCCACATTTCGAATCGTTAAGTCGGGCCTTTGTGAAGAACTACATTTGTGCTCGAATTTCACTCCGTCCTTGTCTGCATTATAGGGCTGTTATTTATAATGCTGGACGGAACTGTACAGTTCTTATGCTTTACTGAAGTCGCTGTAATTAGAAGTATGTACATATAATATCTAGTCTGATTCACATTGTTATCCTTCTTGGATATATATATAATATATAGAGGGAGTGTCTATATATGTGGACATGGGAGATCGAAAGTAAAAAAGTGAAATGTGTTTCAAAATTTAGTTAGTTATATTGCAGAACATGTTCTCAGCTTTTGTCATAATTCCGCTATAAAATGTTTCTCAAAAGATTTTTAAAAAGTTACTTCCCACGCCCTCTGGTTTTTCAGCTGGTCTGAACCGCAAACAGCTATTTTTTTCTTTTAGCCTAATCACAGACCTAGACAAATATGCAGTGATATGAAGAAACGGACCAGGGAAAGTAGAGATGAGAGGAAGGAGAGGGAGACAGGGTCCTTTGTGAAGAAATGGGTTCTGTGTGGGTAAGAAAGCTGGCAGCCTTGTGATGAACTGCATTTCCCTCCCGGTCTTCCTTTCTATTTATTCTGCTGATAGGATCTGATACTAGTAGGCCTCTACTTCCGAATGTGTTGAGCCGTGTTTTGTTGTTGTATTATCATCTTTTTTTGTTTTAGATAGATAGATAGATAGATAGCTAAACCGTTCTTACAAATATAGTTTGAACGATTAAAAAAATACCCATAGACTTAGCATTGCAGGTCAGTTTACATTGGTGATAATACTAATACAGTACTGTTTGTAACCAATTGGTTTTGTCATAATATTATGTGATTGCAACTTGCTAGTATCTACTAATATAATAATAATATGACTAATGTCGCTAGCATCAAAGCACTAGGCATATAATTAGGGTGTTTAGGGTATACAATGATATGAGATCGGATTTTTGTTCAGCATCGGCTATTTATTTTTAAGTTTAACATTATCATACAGCTTTTTCAGCGAAATAATTTAGATTACACATGTGAAGTTTTTTACACTAGTTCTTCCAATAGGCCAATATTATATTTAAAGTGTCAGTAAACCCCAAAATATTATGAGCAAATCCATTTCCTTGCTATTATTGAAATGTAACCACCCCGGTTTTACTTATTTCAACTTATTATTTAGTGAGTTTTACCCATTTAAAGGAGGGAAAAAGTAGTTCCACAGTTTAACACTCCATTCTAGGCGCCACTGTTTGCCTACGTCACAAAGGTACGCCAATCTTGAAATGTACATGCAATGAACATAATGAACAACTCTCATAATTGCTGCTAGAAAGAAGGAGGGTGGAGTGGGCAGAAAGAGTTTGACCAACACAGGTGTGCATACCAAAACAAACTGTCTTACAGGTAAAGTTCTCTGGTCAAAACAATTGCTGGGAGATTGGGGGGAAGGTAGAGATATTATGTTCATTTTTGGCGCACCTTTGTGACGTCACACAGCACCCTCAGTGCCCTCTTGTGCTAAACAGACTTTTTCAACTAGGATTTCTCAATTTATGCCTGTAAGTGACTATAAGTTAGACATAAATGGAAGTAAAAAAAATCGAGACTTGGGTGTTTTATTTTTTTTGTATTTTTTTGTATTTTATTAAAGGCCAATTTCATGATATTTATCCATATAGCATTTATGGCTCCATGAAGTTTGTTGTCCTAAAAGTGACCATGAACCCGTTAACTGACCCTTTAAACAAATTACAAGAGAAAACGCGCTATCCTTAATGGATGTTTACAGGCGATGCTATCCAAAATATAAATCTCTCTTTCTCCACAAACATAGTTACTGTAATCATTTTAAAAGAAACAAATATCAATCCAACCCCATCTTTTATAAGCTTAATCAAGACATTCCTGTTCCACTGTTCCCCTGATAGACCCCCTGTTGCAGCAGGAACGGCCGTTGACGTAGACAAGACGAATCCATATTGTATATTGGCACAGACTGGCCTAATGATGAGGTTGAGGTGTGAAGGTGCACAGTTCACATCCTGGTTAGACTGATGGGGTGTCGAGAAGGCTCGTGTACACTATTGATGAAGGCCATGGTCGGGTTATTAGCATAACCCATCCCCCCCCCCCCCCATCTGTCACACCTGAGAGGAGCAAATGCTGTTGAGGAATCAAGGAGGAAGAAATGTACCTCTTTTTCAGCTATTTTAAATTAACTTTACTAAATTTAACTTTTAACATTATTGATTGAAAAGTACTTTTCAAGTTTCACCAAAATTATCTCATTTTCATGTACTAAAAATTATAACTACAAAATCAAAGAAATCTTGTTGTCGTCGTCGTTGTTGTTGCTCTTTATTAAATTTATGATTACTCATATATGTGCAAATGAGCAGTGTTGCAATATATTCACCTTTAAAGGGATTAGTAGTGATTCTTTAACATAAATTTAACAGTGACTTTTAAATGAGTGTTGTAGTAGTCGTTTAATGCTCATAGCTCTAGCAGTAAATCAACTCGTTTGATAATTTGATATCCAAATAAGTGGACCTCAGCGTATCTTAACCTCAGCGTATCAGCACCCATTAAAGCCTCACAATTGCCACCGAAATAACTCCAGAAATTCTCAGTGTTTTGATAGGAATATTTGCTTCATTTTGTAAATGAACTCGTTTGATAATCTGACATGCAAATAAGTGGACCTCAGCCAATCTTTCCCCATTATAAGCCTCCCAATCTCTCTTCTGGTGGAGCTCTGGGGCAGCTACATAGAGTACATAGATGTAAATCCACATATTATAATGGCCATGTTGCGTGAATATACTGAAAAATATACATAAATCTTGGCCAGAGCGTCTATCTATTGCACTGTAATACACACATTTATATTGTAGATCTGCCTCCTTTTTATGCTGAATCGGCGTGTATAGAAAATGGCAAATTCTATGAAAAAATATATTATTCAGAGTAAGCAGAGACCCTATCAGAGAGAGAGAGAGAGAGAGAGAGAGAGAGAGAGTGGGAGGGGGGAGATAGGGTTTTGGAAAAGGGATACAGGACAATAACAGAGAGTAGGAGGAGCAGATCAAATCAGAGGAGAGAGACAGAGACAGAAAGAGAGAAAGGGAGAGATATGTATAGACAGAGAGGCAGGAGAAAGACGCACTGATTCTAAATAGAAACATCGATTTACCGTTTGAAAATAACATGCTAAATAGTGTAAGCACCCCACCCGCTATCTCCCTTTTGCCTAAGCTTATGAAGACAAATACAAAGAGTAAAATAATAGATCCTGCCTTTAGCTACTGAGCAGCTCACTGATTAGTAAATCCTATTTGTAGCCATATTCCCAGCTCATCCATCCTCCTCCCCCTCCTCTGCCTCCTCCCAGAGTTAACAAGATGGACATAGCGCACCTCATCATTTTAATGAAGGCGCAGATTTGTTACAGTTTGGCCTAATTATGGAGGAGCAGTTGTCGGGGGATGAGAGGATTAATGTTGGGTGACGTGAGGTGCTCTATCTGCCGGACCGTGGGATTGTTTACCTCTACTTCCACACAGGTAATTGACAGCAGGGGCGTTGAGGGAGTTAGAGGTGGTGGTGGTGGCGAGATGGACGGATGGAAGGAGGCAGAGAGTGGGAGAAATATTGAGAAGGATAGAGTTTAGAGTCTATTACACCCATGTGCAGTAGTCGTCAATACCTTCAACATACATGCACTGCTCAGTGAGGGTGGTGCATAACATGAGCATTATGCCACGCTTGGTGCATACAACACATAGGTCCTCCAGTATTCTTTGAGTTTCTCATGTACATTTCTGTTTTATTTATTTCGGGGACAAATAAATACAGAATACACCTTGGGTGATGTTGCTCCATGGATTTTGTTTACGTCGGAGGTACCTCGGGCTGCGTTCCACCCTCAATCCTACCTCAATGTCAATAAGCGTTGGGAGAGGGAGACGGTGTAGAGAAAGAGAGTGTGAGAAGAAGTGAGTTGGAAGGAGTAATTAAGAGCAGAGAAATAAGAGTGTGTAGGTAAGAGAGCAAAAGGAGAAAAAATGAGATAGTGTCTGAGTGGAAATGGGGAGGAAGAGACATTAGAGAGAGGAATGTCTCTCTCTCTCTCTCTGCCTGTCTGCCTGTCTCCCTTTCTCTACCCGTCTCTCTCTCTCTCTCTCCTTTTTCCTTTCTCTCTCTCACTGACATTCCCGCTCTTTCCTCCTCTGTTGCTCTTTTACTCACTCTCTAGCTCTCGCTATTGCTCTTTCTATTGCTCTCTCTCTAACTCTCTCTCTCCCTTCACTCCCCCTTCTCTTGCCTCACTAACCTTCCCCTCTCCCCCTCCTCCCCCAGTCCATGTACCCCTGTCCAATGGGATTTTACCCACACAGCCGTCACAGATGTGAGCCATGGTCTTCTGGGGCCAGAACAAATAAGGAGCCAGTTACTTGTGCGCTCACAACAAATGAATCTAATTTTGCTACTCGCCCTGCCCCGTCATGGCTCCTAGAGGTGGCTAGCCTATGTTAGAGACTGGTTGGACAGTCTCTAACATGGTCACTCATAGGACTGCTATTGCCTCAATTGTCTCTCTCTTCTGTCACTCCAACCCATGGTCATTCACAGGTCTGTGTTCATGGCACAGCAGTTTGAAGCACTGGTTTCCAAGGTGTGCTTGGTACGAATCCTTTAGCAGTTTGACAAAAGCGTCTTTTTACCTCCCTGCTCTAGATAGAGCTCTTGACTATTGCTAAAGGCCCTTGTCCACCAAACCGATACTCATACGATTCTCACGGAATTTAGTGCAAAATGGTCCTCTGCGGCGCAAAATCGCATGAGAATCGGATTTGTGGACTTGGGGCATGAGGGTAAACAAAAAGCCAAGGTGACTAATGGACATATCTGAGCTACAAAACATTAATTTCACCCATAGTTTCAAGCCACCTGACACGATGGGACACCAGTTTACAAAATATTAGACTTAAAACTTTAAAACAAAAATGTGGCTCAAATTTAAAACAAAAATGTGGCTCAAAATACAGTTCAACATAAAGACAGCTTTTTTTATTCAATGTTATACCAAATACACCCAGAGACACTAACTATATTAGTATTTATCATATTTGAGGCCAATTTTGCATAATTTAAAAAATGTTTAGAGCTGCTGATAGTACAATTTCTGATGACATGACCGGCATACCAATTTATTATTGTTGATCGTCATCAGTGAAACTTGCCTGTCCGGGACAAATTATGAACTATAGTCATACATGTAACCTTTTGACCAATTATATCAAAATCACCCACCTATTAAGGTGGTATTTAGTATTGAACCCAATTGTAGGACATCCATCTATAACAGGCTACATGTATTTAGGGAATTGCTCACTATTTACTCGGAGCACCTCATATGCTGGCTGCATTATAGGTCTCTCTGAATGCAGGGTCCACTAACTGCTAGACTGTACCATGACAGCAGTCTGAGCACCCAGATTGAATATCAAAGCTTGGTAACCCAATTTTATTGGCAAGATTTATGTTCAGGTATATTAAGAATGGTGCATGTAAAATAATATCAGAATAAATTGTATTAAAACCAAATATGAAATTTATTTCTATTGATTTAAAAACTTATTGTGTTTTTTTCTCATTCCAGGTATGTTCAAAAGTTTCCTGACGCATTACCAATATTGGTCCTGTACGTGAGTATCGTTTATTCTAGGTTCATATTTTCAGCCAAAGTGGGGTAGAGAGAATATTGGTGCAGACTTGGGATCAGAGATCTGACCATTTTGAATAAATTCTCTTTGCGTTACAGAAATGAAGACTTGTGAAGATGTTCGTGATATCTTACAAGGAAATTCAATATTATCATTATTCTATCTTCTCAAGAGAATCGAATAAATTTTCCCGTTAATACTGAAAGAAGAATCGCCTGTCTGGGGGCAAATAATAGTCTTGGAAGAAAAATGAGAATTCAACCTTTGGTGGCTAATTTTTCAGTGATAACTAGTTTTATTTTCTCAAATAGTTCTCATAACCTGACTATGTGAGTCCAGGCGAGATGGATCCCCATAAACACTCCAGCCCCCCAGTCCCCAAAGTCAACTACAGTCTGTGAGTCTGCTACTGCACCTTTCCATGATTAGTTCCATTGTGAAGCATCCACTGCCTCTCCTTGTTTCTTGGAATTAGTCCGATTGGGCTCTAATTCAAACCTTAATTGTTGCCAATGCTAGGTTGAGCTGCACTAGCGCTAAGTGACCGTCTTAATAGAATGGACTGCCTCTGACAGAAATTGCTTTCCTTGTGTTTCGTTTCGTTTCAAATGAAGACTGAAATGCAAATGCACCAAGGACGTTGAATATAGTGAGCCTGAACTGCAGTGGTAAATTTATGATATTCATGAGATGTGTGTGAGGATAGATATAAAAGACAGGGATTTACTGAAAGATTCTTGACAATTCTTGGGAAATTGGTAATGGAAGTCTTTGAATTTATGTTGTGCTTTTTTTGGAGGTGTCTGCACTGACTGGAAACTAAACTGAGCCTGACTTAACTACAACTGACTTATCCCTCTACCTCTGTTACTCCAACCATTGGACACACACAGGGCGAAGTACTGCCTTGTCTCACAACCTCTGTCTCTCAAACCAAAGAGCACATATGGTCACTCACACGTCTACTACTGACTTATTTCATACCTCTGTCACTCAAGCCCATGGTCACTCACAAGTCTACTACTGCCCTGTCCCACAACCTCTGTCACTCAAGCCCATGGCCACTCACATGTCTACCACTTCATTCTCTCCCTACCTCTGTCACTCAAACCCATCACAGTCACTCACATGTTTACAAACTGCTGCCTTGCCTCACTACATCTGTCACCCAAACCCATTGACCTTCCTCTGTCACACCAACCCATTGTCACTCACAAAACTACTATGTCAAACAGTTTAAACTCCAGGTTAGGTGCTATAGTTAGCTCAAAGCTTTGAAATCCCCATCAATAACCTCGTATAGATATATGACACATGTGGGTCACCCCCAATAAACTGATTGGCTCATGAAAAGCTAAAAGCATTAACTTCCGGTTGAGTTAATACTTTAATGCCCCAATGACCACCATGGGCATAACAGCGGAACAGCATTCTCCATCTCCCGGACTGGACAGTGCTATAGACAATCTACTTGGTGGCTTTAGTTATTTGCTTATCGCATGAAAGACAAATCCTTGGCCATGAGCTCGTTTTGCTATTTTTGGAGAATAGAGCGATTATTGAGCTCGTTTTATTAAAGCAAGTTTGGATGCATGTTTGCTGTGAGCTGTTTGAACTCTCACACAACATATGATGGTTTAGGCACAACAGTGTACCCGAAAGCATCTCTGTTAGCTCTCCCAATGGACTGGGTTCAATAGTCCATAATAATGTGGTGTCCGGATTGAAGAGGAGTTGGTACAGATGGATTAGTACTGTACTGGAATGACTAAAAGACGCACAATACCGTAAAACCGCATGGCTTCCGCTCAGCACTTCACACCTTGCCACAGCAACCAACAAACAGCCTTTTGCCATAGCGCTTTTTAGTTTGGGAAAATAATTATTCATACTAGAAAAACGTTGCAGCCAAATAATCACTCAATAATGGTAATGATAATGGCAGCGGCAAGGGTGACAGTCAGGTCAGTGACCCTTTGCCCATCTACACACATATAACCCATTATATTTACCTTCTTATCTAGAGGTATGTGGCACCAGAGTATCGTCACAACTTGATGGGAATGAATGGAAGTCTTGGGCTATTTACTTTCATAAATATGGATTCTTTTTGTTAATTGACACTGTCAACACCCTACCTGCTTCCCCCTTCCTCCTCCCGTCTCCCGACGCATTAAAATTGTTTTGTCTTAGTGTTAAATTCATGTGCAAACCATCGCCAATGTAGGTAATGGTTTGGCACATAATACGCTCAATGGTGGTGCAGAATGGGTGGCGCTACCGGTGGCACTACTGGTGAGAGAGTGAGAAACCATTACTCCAAGTTTACCCGAACTTACACGAGTACCGCCAAGTGTATTTTAACGTGCGAGAGTGATCGAGCATGCCGACATGGCTTCGGAACTACAGAGATATATAGGCATTACTGCATGCGGTCTGGTATGCAGTGATTGTGCTAGTAAAGAGCTTAAAATCTTTGGTGAAATCTCTTTACATTATAATGGGGACAATGAGGTAGATCAGGAGTCTGGCCAAATGGGAAATAGTGCATTATTTGGAAATCTGAGCGGATCCTGACTAATAGGCTTCCCCTATCGGGATGGGGCGAATATTCGAGCTTGGGTTGTTTATGCATTGCATAATTATTAATTATGCCACTGACGCCTTTTCGTCTAGTTTCATAATTATTGATGCACACAATTTCATGGATCCAACTAAAATGAGTAGTCCCTGAAGGCCTAGTACACACTTCAACACATCATGGCTGTATAAATATGCTAAATAATAATATAAAAACACCATATATTAGATGGCTCTCAAGGGACAATATTAAACACCATATAATATTAGTTAGCTTTCAAGGGACATCAGTCCTATTTATAACTGTTATGAATAACATACCATCCTGTATGTGTGTACTGAGACCATATTGAGTAATAGATATGCTGAACAAATACTTAGTTATGATACATAGCTACTACTGTTCGCCTATCTGGAGTCCAATCTACAAACTCAATCTAAATCCCAGCAATAAACCTGCCCACTGGCTAGGCTATCTATGGAGCAGAAACTGGCATGAATATGCCCCAGATGATATATACTTGTTTTAGGATGTCTAATTAAGGACCTCACATAGGAATACTCTATTACTGCTATTACAAATAACTCAAATTGGGGACAGCAATTAAGGTCAAAATACAGTTCAACATAATCGAACAGATTGCTTCAATCAATCCAAAAGCAAATATACTCAGATACCAGAGCTATACATAAAAAGTATGTATAGCTCTGGATATACCTAGTATTTATCATTTAGCAGCATAACTTATCATAATTTACTTAATGTATAGAGCTGCCTATTGGCCATTTCCGACGACCTGAACCATATATAGTCAGTCCCAGATACAGAATCACTCCAATGACTAGAAATACCTCCATTCATTATCAGTTTCGATTTGGTAGATATTGATAATAAATAACTAATACACAGTGTTATATGTGCTAAACTCTATATTTAGCTTAAACCAAAACTAAAACTTGTCTTTGCGCATGTGCAGGCGCTATGTAAGTGGCACACTATTTCCAAGTCTGAGTGCTTCTGGACTTGTTGCCAGAGGATTTGGAGACATCAGGCTACCTTGTGGGGTAATAAGCTAACTTATAGGCTACACTTGTTGTGAATAATAATATTCCAGTGCATTTGTAAAGCAACCGAAATAGTTCAATGTAGTTGCCCACGTATAAGGGTCAGATCGTATCAAAATGTTCTATCGGCAGCTCTACACATGCTGCTAAATTAGGCTGAAAATGATCAAATACTAGGTATATCTAGGATCTTTGATATTGTATTGATTTAAAAGGTATCTGTTTGGCCATGTCAAACTGTATTTTGAATCTCATTTCTGTCTTAAATCTTGTTTATTTGAAATGATTGGTGAAGGTGAATTGTACAAATGTATGGCGACTTCACCCATATATGTGTTCGGAAGATAAAAGCACATTTTGATAATTTCTCTTGCTTTTCCGTCCAAAGAATTGAAAGAAATCGTACTGAGAGCTTCGTTAGTAATCTTGTCTATCGGAATTGCGAGTATAGCACAGCGAAATGGAAGTTGTGACAAAAAGCATAACTATCAGAAAAATGTGAAAAAATGTCAATATTTCTCCATTTTCAATATACAAATATTCCAAACTTTTGAGCCATCCAAAAAGAAAATTAGAAACGGAATGAAATTATAAGCCGAACTGGCTGACATATCCTAGAGAATCAACCATTGCTGGATCTTCTGCAAAGACTCGCTCCTTCTCAACAAGAATGCATTTTACTGACTGATTCATGACGTCACTTCTTCCCCTATAGCGTCTCTACCACCATTTTTCTTTGCGCCTGCGCATTGAGGGGCATAACAATGGCCATCGATTCTCCCCTAGGGAAGTCGATACACAGATGAGATGTACGTAAAATGGCTTTTTCCCCTCCTCCCTGATGTATGCCATGGAAGCAATGCAAATTGCCTTTCTTACTACTTGTTCTTCCTATCTTTACCTATTCTTATACAAAAGTGTGGGGGATGGGGGTAGGGGTACTAACCCCATTCATATTCAAAGGGAGATGGGGGGGTAATAACCCCATTCATATTCGAAGGGGTGGGTAATAACGGGGGTTTGTTATACTTTGAAGTACTTGGACGTCGCACGTTTGGGCCAAATGCTGAATTCCTTTGTGAATAGCTTCTATTATATGTGTCGACATGAGAACATTCCTACAACAAGATCTTATGAATAAACCACTTTGAAAACACTTTCAGTTTTTGCAACATATGACTCTTCCAGAGTTTGCTTTAGTGGATGGCAGAACCTGCAAATTCCAATTCCAAATGCAAATTTCTTGCCTACGAGACCCTTCTGAAGTCTCCCCCCCCCCCTCCCCCCTCCCCTTCCCCCTCCCTGCGGTACAGTAGCAAGGGTTGTAAACACCTTCTGAGATAGATATTTCAGAGGGTCTGGTCGTCAGAAAATGTACGATCGGCAGCTCCAGACATTAGTATATTAGGCTAAATTAGGCTGATAAACCGATAAATGCTAGGTATATCTGAGTATTTTTGGCATTAAATTAGCTATTTCGTTGTGTCGAACTATATTTTGAACGCCATTTTTGTCTTAGGTAAGGATCATTTGCGAGGATTGGTAAAGGCAAATTCTCCATTTTCTGAGGACCTGGCCCATAGATCCTATGCGCACCCTATTTGCGCATCCCCTGTGCCTCCCGGTCCCTCCCTCTCGTCTACACTTGATCAATATCAATGTAATAACATTCCAAGCAAGAACCTTCAATCAGAAGGCTTTGTCTTGGACTCTTGCCAATTTTCAAGGTCCTTTCAATGTCAAAGCTGTCTGACAGCACGTATCAGAAACTAACTTTTTTTCTTAAAAAATAATTGCAGGCTGGTTCATTTCGTGACTTGTGTCCTTGCCACGTAAAACCAGTTTACTTGCCCCAAATGAAGTGTCAATCTTCTGTTATAGATTAGTGAGTTTTTATATTTGTTATGTGCACCAGCCATATATATATGCTTTATCATGTTTACTTGAAGGTTAAGTCTCTAGAAAATGTACAATTGGCCTTTGACAATCCTCTCAAATAAGCCAAATTTAAGACCAAACAGGGTTCAAAATACAGTTCAACATAACTGAACAGGCATTTTCAATTACTGCAATGCCAACTATACTCAGATGTATCTAGTATTTATCATTCTTCAGCCTAATTTAGCAGACTTTAATAAATATCTAGAGGAAGGAGGAGGGGGGAGTACAGGGATGAGAGAGTGAGAGGTGAAAGAAAGAAAGAGTGAGAGAGAGAGAGAGAGAGAGAGAGAGAGAGAGAGACGAAAATAGACAGGGAGAGAAAGAGGGATGAGCGAGTGATATATATATATCAAGGAAGAGGAAGAGGGAGGGACAGATAGGCAGGGAGAAAGGAGAAAGGAACCGAAAGTAGCTATGAGAGAGGGAGGGGCGAAAGGTGGGTGAGAGAGGGTAATAGGAATACAGATATTCAAAGATTTGTTGACCTTCAGCGGTTGCAGATGGGTACATTACCAGTTATTTAATACACTCACATATTCTCGATAATTATTCCAGTTAGTGAATTATTGAAATTTGTGTAAGTACCACATTGTACATACCTTCAAGCTCTTACTCCTCATATACATAACTAAATACATGTACTCAATATCTAGTGTTAATCAATGTTCCCTTCAACAGCAGCTCTCCATGGTAGGAACATTGGCAAAAAGAGCGTCTGGAAAAGGGTCAAATGTCTTCCATGCACACTTAGCTCTAGTAGTATTCAATATTTCCACACTGGAGCATTTATCGCGATCGATCTCTCATAGAGAGTGTGTCATACTAGGTAGGATCAGTGCCAGTAACAAAACGCTTGTCATTGATTCACCCCTTCCAGTTTTAGCTGAACCACCAACCCTCCTGTAGCTAACATGTACATGCAATAGGGTTTGAAGGGTAGCCCCTTAAATATGGCCCATATCCACTGCGCCGATTGCCTGGACGGGGAGCAGTCGGAGGAGATACAGCTACTATGTACAAATGTACAGCTACTAGCAGCTCACACACTTAGTAAATTAGACTAAATTAAGCTGAACAATTATAAATGCTAGGTATTATATATATATATATGAATTTCTATGGCATTACGTTGATTTAGAATATTTGGTCCGTTATCTTGAACTGTATTTTGAACATCAATTTTGTCTTAAATTTGGGTTATTTGGGAGGATTAGTGAAGGCGAACCGTACATGTTCTAGAGACTTCACCAATATAGCCCCAATTCTCATGCCATTGCAACCTGGTTATGAATTCTGAACAAGGAGGGACGGGTGTGACATAGTTTGTCAATTGATCAAGGGGGGAAGTATCTGACTTAGATGTGGAATATTAATGGATTTATAATCAATAACTTTGGCCTATTTCTAGCATGCTCATATCCAAATCAATACCAAAACCTATTATTATGATTATTACATCCAAAATAATATGAATTTTATCTGAATTTTGTAAGGCCTTGAAGGTCCTCAAAGATTTACCCTTGATATTTCAAAACTGTCTGTTTACTGAAGCCATTTCATAGGGGAAATTCGAAAGATTACTGAACATAGATCAAATTCATTACTGTATCAAGTGTGTTATGCTGATTTAATGGCATGCTAATTAAGTTTACAGCCTGTTCCCAATTGGCCTAATAGCATAGTGTACCATTACGATGACGATGGAAACTGGCTTATTAAGCTCGTTGTTGCTAACAAAGCCAAAACCCTTGACACAAAATATAATACCCTATATGAATAGATTCTGGGCAGTACACGCACATTGTATTATGTAATGGTAATATTATAGCATGGGAGAGGCCCTGGGTTTTGATCCTTTTCATATCACTATGGTTACCATTGGCAAATATTGACTATATTTTATGTCTGTTTCTTGTACAAGTCCCACCAGACCATCTTACATCCTATTGCTTGTGAGATAATTATTTTAATGAATTGTCTCTGATAGGGCTCATGCACTAGATCGCAAGGAAGAAGCGATTGCTTGCGATGACAAGAATATCAAAATACACAAGGCCAGGAGCCTAGCTGTCGCTTCTTATTTACAGCCTGATTGCTGCATGGTTGCAAGCGATCGCTGGGGTTTTTGCCAACTTAGTTGCAACTTTTTTTTAGATATATCAATGTTGTTGTTTTTTCTCAATTGTCAAAGGGCCTTTTCTGGCCCTATTTATGCAAATTAGCGGAAATCTCATTGGCTGATAGGCCTATAGGGAATATATCTCAGTTTTTGGAAATACATTTCATTTGATACCTGGTAAGGAACCGCTTTGACTAACCTTGGATTAAGTCTTGGCCATCACGAGAAGTGTGGTCGAGAATAAACGAGATGCGCGGTCACGTGATAGGCACTTCAGCGGGAATTACGTGAAAGATCCATTTTGGCCTCTATGGTACGTCTCGTTTAATTTAGAAATAAGACCAACAAGATATTATATATAAAATTAAGATAATCAGATAATTTCACCTTCCCTATGGTACGTCTCGTTTAATTTAAAAATCAGACCAACAAGATAATTATATATAAAATTAAGATAATCGGATAATTTCAGACCATTTTGTAACTGAGCTTATTGCATTGGTTTTAGAACATGCATTTAAACATTCTGATAAAAAATAATACTCAATTGTTCAAGTATCATCATCAGATTCATCTATTTGTTTTCATGTTTGGGGCAAAATAAAAAGTCAAGTCAAAATATAAATATAAAAAATAATTTCAAATTCCAGACTACACATCCTTTTTGTATTCTCTGAAGTTATTTTTGAAAGGAAGCTATGTGTTTTGTGTGCTCAGAGTTTGTTGGCTGGCCTATCAATGTTAACGCGATTGGAAGTAAATGCTGTAGTTGTTTGGTCTAAAAATAGACAAGATATTGATTTTATTCACTGTTTACCTGGGTATCAGCTACCTGTGTTCATGATATAGTATCTGATGTGATATTACTTGTATCCATTCAGCCTGAATACAGATTCAGCTCTCATCTGAATAGAGCTTGTATATGTATGGGCGTCAACTTAATCTAATTAATTGTGACTTAATCTAATTAAGTCTGATAGTTTACACTGAACTGACTAAGCACATGTCTAACTTTCTGTTGAATGAATGGGTGACGGGGTGGTGGGGGGGGGGGGGGGAGTGAACGAGGGAGTGAATAGATGAATGAGGTAAATTCTGCTGTAATTGATAAATGCTACATCTGGTGTTGCAATGGTTTAAAAAATGTGTTCGTTTATGTTGACAAACAAATTGTATTACTAACTTACACTCAACCTGTCTCACAGTCAATAATCCCCCCGTCACATTGATTGATGGACAGAGTAACATTACCTCCACCTTGATAGACATTTGACAAGAGATAATCAGCCTGTAGAAAATTGTCGTCTGGTCGATTCCCGCCAAAATGAGCACTAACTAACAACCGTTGCGCCATCTGATTGACCTTCCGACAAGACTTGACCTTCAGAGCGACCCTGTCTTATCGACCTGGTACTATTTCCGCCATATTCTTGCTCCCAATGCTGCGTAACGCCACAGAGGTACTATGGGTCAAAATTGGCCCAATTATCTGGCTTTCCCATGACGACGCCGTTGCCTAGCAACGTTAACCAATTAAGCGCCATTGGAGGGTGAGTGTGATCCATGCCAACATTTGTTAGAGGAGAGCGGGAGAGAGGAGTTACTGCATGGGTTTTGTAAAGTGGTCAAGATTATTCTCTTTTCCAGCATTTCCTTTAGTATGACCTTGGGTGCACTGTGTTCATCAGGGAAAATGTTTCCATAAAGATACACTCCTTTTTTGTTAAGATGAACGCAAATCAATAGTGGGAGTCACTTCTAACTCGGAGTTTACTTGTTTAATCTGAGCTTCTGGTAAGATCCCGTCTGCTCCAGTAGAGGAAGCAGTTACAAATGTGAGCGAATGAAGCTACGTTCTCGTGTGCCACATTCGCAAGGGTATTTGTGGAGATGTCCTCTTTTGTTTGCAACCTAGTGGAGGATTCCTGTCAATTTCCGGTCATATTCATCTAAGAGATCTATTTAATAGTCTCACATTTGCTTGAAGGGAAATACAAAAATACAGTGTTCAAAATCCGAAATAGAGATTTTTCTCATCAAAAAAATTGCTCTACATATATATATGCAATCTGCTTTGAGGTCTTAAAAGTTAAGAAACGTATATTAATAAGTATTTTAAGGATGTTAAATTTCACCATCCCAAGCACCCTCTTTATGATGTGTATCAAGGATGATCCATTATAGTGAAGACTTAATATATAGATTACAAATAGGTATTTTATCCAGCCTAGAGATATTACTAAGTGTTACACTTTTGAATACCCCCCACCTCCACCCCAGCCTCCACCCACCCCCCTTCTTCTTCCTCTTCTTGTGTTAATTCAGACTTGCGCTAACAAGAGTCATGGCGTGCACTGCAGGCAGTGTTACATTTCAAACATGGCCGTGTTGCTTCTTCCCGCACGCTCTCTCCATTGTAACTACTTTGTCATCTCGTCGACTGCTGCCAGATCCATTTGTCTTATTTGGCAATTGG
Source organism: Sthenelais limicola (assembly GCA_942159475.1). NCBI lineage: Eukaryota > Metazoa > Annelida > Polychaeta > Phyllodocida > Sigalionidae > Sthenelais > Sthenelais limicola. The sequence continues at coordinate 69,381,966 of OW804098.1, forward strand.
AACTCCTCCAAATGACGTGATTTCCTTCTATTTCCCGCAGTATCATTTGCCTCGGACGTCACTTTTCTCACTCTACTTGTTCTTCTACTTGTATACCTCCCACTCGAATTTTACTTTTACCTTTTGTTCTTGTTCTTGTCCCTCCACCTCCGACTCCGACTCCCTCTCCCTCACCCCCTCCTCCTTCTGCTCCATTGCTTGCCTTCGCATTCATATTACAGTCGAACCTCGCATAAAGACCACCTCTCTATAGAGACCACCCCTCTATTAAGACCAGTTTCTCTCAATCCCGAATTGCTTTCATCTTATTATTAGATTAGCCCCTCTAATGGGACCACAAATCGTTGACTGTATTTCCACTGTATTTCCCAACGCTGCATTCTATTTGTATATATGGCTTTTTTAATGAGATCCTCATATATTCATGTCGGTGATCTACGCTGATTCTATCATCCGCATCTTCAGATTCTTTGTTCGTATCTATAGCAAAGCAAACTCAAGCTGCTAGTCTATCGGATGTTATAATTATTTACCCTAGTTAGCGATATCTAAAGTAAAGTAGTTAAATATACCATAGTAAAGTAGTTAAATATACTCCGTAGGGTAACCTCAAATATATGCAGAAATACATTCAATATTGCAATTTGGTACATGCTACTAGCAGCGCTAAACACCCCAAAATGAAAATATTCTGACCGAGGGTTCCTGTGAAAAACATTTGCTTTTGTGACTGATGGCTCATTTTCCTGTAACATATAACATATAAAGAAGAAGCCATGGTGTTTTAAACGCCTGTGTTGCTTGCTCATTATAACTGATATTGGCAGATATTGCCTGGCAGGCAGTAACCCTACCTCAGCTATAATTAATTGCCTTGCTACTCTCGGATATATGTCACTGTGCATCGCCAATGCATCTAAGGCCATTAAGACATGGGCGAGGGCGTCAGAAAATGTACAATCCACCTTCACCAATTCTCCCAAATATCCTAAATTTAAGATGAAATGAGGTTCAACATAACCGAACATAACTATGTAGGCGATAGGCGAGAGATGTGTGAGATAACGTATTGATATATGAAGTTGTGTGAAAGTTGGCCTTCTCCAATCCTCTCAGATAACCCAAATCTAAGACACAAATGAGGTTCAAAATACAGTTCAATATAACCGAACAGATTCTCTTACTCAACGCGATACCAAATATACTCAGATATGCATAGTGCTTGTGACTGTTCAGCCTAATTTATTAAATGTTTTGAGATGCCCATTGTCAATGTTCTTACGACTTGATCAAGTAGATGTCACTGTGCATCGCCAATCAGTCTAGCCTCTCAGATCAGATGCATGTCAGTGGTTGGACGCCTACTGCGCTGTTCTAATGGCATTTTGCGGTTTGGAGCAAGGTGCTTTCCCTCAGTTCGGACGGACTCAACTCTGAGCCTGCGATGCACTCAACGCTGAAACAAGGGACTTGCTACACTCGAATATGGGTCGGGCCATTTAGACATAATATATAATACAATTGCCGGCATCTCACAATTTCTTGAATTGTTACTGAATTTGAAAAGGGATTTAGAATAGTGTGTATAATTTGACTATATTCGAAAGCTACAACCAGTTCTATTACATCAAATCTTTTTAAAAATGATGTTCTTCTTTATTTCAGAGAACCAGGTATACATATTTTGGTGACCTCTCTCATATATTATGATATCACTTAGCATCATCAAAGCACCCAACGCTAAGTAAGACTGAGACTGTCTCCATATATTACCACCTCCTGGCAGTTTTCCCATGCCTCTAATGCGTCCGTTTGATGGAATCAGCCTTAAAGTGTTCATTCTGATTCCCATAGAAGTTAAATTGCTGATCCTTGTGTGGCCAAGCCTATACAGGTTTTAAATGTTCCTGTCCAGACTTCTGCTTTGGAACCATTTTCATTCAAATAAAGTGAACATCTGTAAACAAAAATGTTCATGTTTCTAGGTAGGAGAACCTCTGATAAGAGGCGAGATGAGAACCTTTAAGTATACAATGGCATACAATACCCAAACAATGACACCCCACCCTTCCAAACCCCGGCGGCAGACATCTGTCTGCTGTCCTACTCAAGTACATCCGACCTCCTTATGACATGAGCCACTCTTCAGCCTAGGAGCAGATAACAGATCTGTATAGGACATACATAGTATGGAGAGGGCGGGGGAGCTGCTTAATACATATAGGGTCAAACCTGATACATTCCACCACCAAAGGTACTATGATAGAACCTCACGAGTAGGTATTATTAGCAATAGGATTGCATGGGTCAGAGTCAAATCTTTTCCATGGCAGCACGAGCCCGATAGGGCGAGTGCTGTTATGTGAAAAGATTTGACGAGGACCCATGCAATCCTATTGCTAATAATACCTACGAGTTGGGGTTCTATTTTTACTCCATGATGATAAAGGAAAACATGTCAAAATATATTATTGACAAAGAAAATCAACAGTTGACGGATTGGAAATATGACTGTCCTAACGTTAATAGTCAGCTTGGAGACAGGCGGGGGGACAGGTAGACCTGGTGTAACTTTTGGTCTATTTTTGAGCGATTTTCTATGTAAACAATTGTCATTACAGAACAATGGGACTTACAATTATTGTAGACTAAACTATCCCCTTGCAGAATCTAGTTTCATTTAATAAATGATGTACCTATAGCTCCTATAGGAGCTAGAGAAGCAGTGGAAACAACAGCCAAGGTTTCCATGAAACAACACTTCATTTCACAGGAAGTAGAACAAATGGCTGTTCCTAAAAGCTCCCCCCTCCCTCCAGTGTATCAGTGAAATGCTATGTAACAGCATGGCAAAAGGAGGGAGGGAGTTTGCATGGTAGCAAACCGGAAACATGCTGCTGGGTTGCATGTAATCCTACACACATGATTACACAGTAGGATTACACTCCCGCCCATACAAACTGCGGTTAATCCTCCCTTCATCATGGAGTAATATGCGCATTCATTGGGCTTAGTGTAGCATCCATCTCATGCAAAAATTGTATTATAATATCCATAGAAGTTAAAGTTTTAAAATTCCTATATTGAAAATGAAACAATGCAGAAACAATGTTCCAGAATGGAACTGCACGAAACATGGCTTTACCCAGTGCATATTGTGGGAGCGTTGTTTCAGCCGAGTTTTCTTTCTTCGGAAACTAGCCTTAATAACAGACAATAAGTTAGACTTGAATAGACGTTTTGTATTTCACTGATCACACTGGAGTCGTCTACCAAATAGATCTGAAATAAACTAACTCACAGCTAGAACAATCCTACAGGGTAAAAGGAAATAAAGTTAGAAAATGGAACGACCTGAGCTGTCTTTTGGATAATTAAATATCCACCCTTTCAGAGTCTGAGTGTCTTCCAGTTGGCAGAATTATACCCTTACAATACTACAAATAGTTCTTGTGTGTGTGTGTGGGGGGGGGGTCATTTGAAACTAATTTTTCTTTTGCGATTTCAGACTTATTTTTCTATGAAACAACAAATAAAGAGGCTCCCGCCAAATCGAAGCTCACTTTCGCATATTAGCCGAGACCGAGATCCTTTACTACAAATGGCTTTTACCAATCTAACCTATAAATAGCAAGGACACCATAAGCAAATACCAATTATATATGTATTATTGTTTGTATTTTGATCTCGCTAGAGAGGAAGCCATGGCAATGTAGTTCTAATGACCATTCTCTATGCATTACATTCCATCCTTATTGCATTTTCCCCGGCTCGTATAAACTAATGCATATATCTTATTGTTGCTTTTTTCCGTCCATGACCTGTGAATCCTCCATTAATCTCATTTTTTCTCATCCTATATTGTCTTCCGATAGTAACCAGACATTCAGTATCCTAGCAAAAAGCTTAGAGCAAAAGCTAATGGAAAAAAACAACCATTATTTTATTTATTTTTTTCTCGACCATATATATCATCTTGCGACCAGGCGTTGTTTCTGCTGTTTTCCCACTCGACATTCATAAGGCAAGTGGTTCCTTAAGGACCCTCGAAGGTTTATCTATTTAGTATACCTTTCTAGCGGGTAATACGGAATGCCATAGGCAATAGCATTGGCGCTCATACCACATAACATGGGTAATAAAGCCTGACTATTAGCCGCTACATTCATCATTAATTTCCATAAAAAAATCACTATTTTTTCACTATAAATATCGGGAAAGTATAATAGATACAGAATTACTCTTGGGTGATCTCCAAGTTCCATATTGCCCTTGAGCTATGTAATTGTGTTCATTGGCTACGCCCACTCACTGCAATCACCACGCCCATGTGTGTTATGGAACGTCGAGATCGACATTCTATATTTATTATTCTATTCTTTATCGGACACTATATATCCACCACTCCCCCATTGTTAGAAGCTGTGTTAGAAGTAAGACAGGGTTTTTTTTCAAGTAAGAGAGAAAAGAATCAGTCGTCACAATATGTACTCGAAATTTATATTACTTCGCTATCCTTATACAAAGTTAGGAACCTGTATGGCATTGTCAGCGATTCCCCTATTGTGAGAGTTCCTACACTTGTAGGGAAGTACAATTACCGAAGCTGTCACTGAGGCCTCGTGTATCACGCTAGGTCTATGATTCTGATCCAGGGGCTATATCCAGCTTGGGAATCAATGGATGCAATAGGGTCAGATCGTCAGAAAATATACAAGCGGCGGTTCTACACATTTAGTAAACGAGGCTAAAAATTGACAAATACTAGGTATATCTGGGTATATTTAGTATTGTGTTGATTCATAGGCGAGGTTTCCACTCAATAGTTCTTTAAGGGCTAGTCATTCTCTTTTACCCTTTCTCTTATGTACTTATGTGTATACTCGATTATTGTATCTGTTAATTCTCTTCCCCACTCATTGTCCATTCCCTTCATCCATTTACTTATGGGGTTTTAACACACAATACATGTCAAAATACAGTTCGATATAATGTATTGTGTCTGAAATGTCCAGACATGTATTGTGTCTGAAATGTCCAGACCCCTGTTTCTTCTTCTCTATCTGTCTCCGTGTGTCTCTCGCTGTCTCTCTTTCTCACTTTCACTCGCTCTTTCTACCGTCTTCTGTCTCTTCCCCCCCCCCCTCTCTCTCTCTCTCTCTCTCTCTCTCTCTCTCTCTTTTTCTCTCTTGATCTCGCCCTCGCCCTCTCCCCCTCTGTTTGTCTCCCCTCTCTCCCTCCCCCTCTTTCCCTGTTTGTCTCCTTTGCTCTTAGTCGTCTAGCCGTTCCTCCACCCCCGCTTGTTATCAGGTGATGGAGTGGAGGCACTCCCGGGAGTACCTTCCCGCCATCCATCACAATGGGGTATGTGCTTGACCAACACTACATGATAACTCTTAATCTTCCTACACTCTCCTCTTGTGTACCCAGTGCAGGATGTGGGGAGGGGTGCTCCTGTATAGTGAGTGAATAAATGAATGAATGAATGAATACATTCTTTATTTGAGACTCAAAATGGATACATGGTTCTGAAAAAAGGTGTTTCTAGGTCCTCCAGCATGCTCCGTTATCTAACTAAAAGGTAGGAAATGCTGAGATGGATTCAGTTCAAATCTGACATACAAATATTTAGCAACATCTTTATCGAAATATGCGAGGATCTTTTCTCAAATACCACAGCTTGTATAAATATGATCTATAAAACCAAATGCATGATGTGAAAGATGGAGTCTTGAATATAATATCGGTCTTGCTCTTCATATAGTTGGCCTATCATTGGAGTATTCAAAGGAGGTAGGGACGTTTGAACGTCCATATCTCTATAATCACTCCCCTTCCTACCAAGGGAGAGTGAATTAATCACAGGTTATGAGGCCGCCATTGAGGTCAGGCTGCTGTTGGGTAAGAGAGTCGCACCTCAGATAAAACTAAATAGAAAGCCAGGACCATCCTAACATGGGCAAAGCACTGACCCAACACTGGTCACTAGACCAACACCAGTGCTAACTTTATAAACCCAGCGACTAAGACGGTGATTGTAGTTGGGACCGGTGTTGGCATATGACCATAAGACCAGCATTCCCAAACCACCTTTTATAAACGCCAGCCCCGTCTTACTTATATAATGGGTCTCCTTCGATCTTTGCCAGAAGCATGGAGCCATTTTCATATACTACTAGGTATTTCAGAGACATGCCCTTGTAATGTAAATCAGGGACATATAACGTGTCTTCCCCCCCCCCCTCTCTCTCTATCTATCTTATTAGCGGAGCTTCTTATTGTCAATAAATCCCCTTAAAGTACCTCTTATGGTTTTACATATACTGTAACTTTGGCCAGTTTTGGTCAAAATTGTGTTTCCAGCCACTTTCCTCCACTTGATAGCCCTGTATTTCGTCAGTTTTTGGCATACTCCTAGCAAATAACCTGTTACAGTGTATGGGCCGAAAATTTTTTTTGAATTTATTTATTTAATAGGCTTTATTTAATGTCGGCAAAAGTCGTCGGTCAGGGTTGATCTTTTGTCTCTCAAAGGGGGTAATTGGCGTATAATGGTTTTTCGCTGATAACGGCAGTAGCTGAGCCAACTCTGTGAGCCAAGCTGGTAAGCCAAGCTGATAAGCCCTGGGCGCGCCCAGTCGCACTAGTCTGTCAGTGTATAAGTGCTGGTCAGCTGGTCAGTGTGCACCCATATTGGGCCCCTTTCCACTTGAGGGCGTTGTGGCGGGCTGGCTGGGCTGGGGAGGGGATGGTTCAACTTAATAGGCCCGTCTCACGCATCGGTATTAATACCCTCCAGATGGTACTCATCAGGGGTGTCCGTCAACCCAGGCCGGGAGAGGGTACAAACACTGGCTTACTCCCTACCAAATCCTATACTATAACATAGGGTTCTTGCATGATACCTCGGAGAAGTTGACTAAAAAATCGTTAAAGAGCAACAAAAAAATCTCCTGGATGGAGGAATACCTGCTGCACACCAGAAAAAAGGCAAAATTGCATGATTTGGTTAAATAAGCTATTGATGCCCAGGTACCCATTAGCCAAGGATGGACATGGCCTATAGCTGTTGAACTGGTTGGGTATGATTGCTTCAGTTCCTTGGATATTGAATCACTCAAATACATCACAAATTCTCAAGGATAGAGGCGTATCCACTCGGGAGAAATAATCCTCAATGAAAAACATGAATTGTATGCATTTAACATTCTCCCCAATCCTACATCAGTAAGGCAACGATTCCTGACCATTCTTGTGTCATCCATTCGAAAATTAAAAATACAAGGAGTATACTCCCTCTCTCTCTCCTCTCTCTCACACAATCTCTCCTCCTCCTCCTCCTCCTCCTCCTCCTCCTCCTCCTCCTCTTCCTCCTCCTCCTCCTCCTCCTCCTCCTCCTTATTATCTATTATTATTAACGATTTGATAAAATGTGAGAATCAAATCAACCTTCTAATGGAATTTGTACATCAAATACAAGGACAGTTGTGTAATTGTAATATCTCTCTGTCTGTCTGTCTGTCTGTCCAAACAGCAAATGTCACTAAAATCCCCTCTCATGTCTGCCGCCCCCCCCCCCACCCCCTCTCTATCAAACAGGGTTAATGGGACACCCTCCCTCCCCCCCCACACACACACCAACTGCCCCTCTCCTCCCAGACGTAGTGGGGCATAACAGATAATGGCCTTAGACTTGTATGGTCTGTCGCCTCTAGGAGGAGGAGGTAGTGGGACTTTGATAGGCCTTATCTGCTATGGTAATTGATAGATGACAGATGATGTCACAGATGCTGTACTTCTTTTTTCAACTTTGTTATTGTATGATCAGAAAATATTCCTATGTTTTCATAATCATAAACCCTAGTGACATGGACAAAATATTTTAACAGGTACCCATCTCTCTCTCCCTCCCTCTCTCTTTCCCCCTCTCTCTCTCCCCCCCCCCTCTCCCCCTCTCTTTAACAGGTACCCCTCTCTCTCTCTCTCTCTCTCCCTCCCCCCCTCTCCCTTTCCTCCCTCTCTGCCCCTCTGTCTCTCTCTCCCCCCTCTCTCTCTCCTCTCCCTCTCTCTCCCCCTCTCTCTCTCCCTCTCCTCTCTCTCTCTCACTCACTGACTCTCACTCCCTCTCTCTCTCCCTCTCCCTCCCTGTCTCTCTCTCTGTCTCTCTCTCCCCCCCCCCCCTCTCTCTCTCTCTCTCCTCTCCCTCCCTCTCTCTCTCCCTCTCTGTCTCTCTCTCACTCACTTACTCTCTCTCCCTCTCTCTCTGTCTGTCTCTCTCCCCCTCTCTCTCTCCCTCCCTCTCTCTCCCTCTCTCTTTGTCTCTCTCTCCCTCTCCCTCCCTGTCCCTCTCTCTGTCTGTCTGTCTCTCTCCCCCCTCTCTCTCTGTCTGTCTCTCTCTCCCTCCCTCTCTTCTCCTCTCTCTCTCTTTGTCTCTCTCTCCCCCCTCTCCCTCTCCCTCTCTCTCCCCCTCTCTCTCCCCTCTCATCAGCGACACCTGTTGGCCGTCATCGTCCTCTCTCTCCCTCCCTCTCTCTCTGTGTCTCTCTCTCCCTCTCTCTCCCCCCCCCCTCTCTCCCCTGCTCTCTCTCCCCCCTCTCTCTCTCTCCCCCCTCTCTCTCTCCTCTCTCCCTCTCTCTCCCTCTCTCTCTCCCTCCCTCCCTCTCTCTCTCCCCCCTCTCTCTCCCTCTCTCTCTCTCTCTTTCTCTCTCTCTCTAAATAATTTGCCTACATATCAACGAATGATATTTAGTAATTGATCCGATACCCCACTATAACAAATATCAATATTCATAATCAGTCTTTAGAAAGTCCCCATTTGCATACATATCAACGAATGACATTTAGTAATTAATTTGAGAGCCCACTATAACAAATTACATAAATTTTATAACAAAAAGGGGGTGTAGGTCATGAAAAAATAGTCATACCCCCCATATCAAAATTAATTGTATAAAATCCCTGGGCTTATGAACGGGCCACTACGGTATTGTAATTGATTCGATATACCCCCCCCCCCCCCTATATAAGCTCCGCCCCTGTGACTATTCATGGTCGCAGGTCCCATGCCTCCTTGTCTATCTATCTAACTATTTATCTACCTCCTTTCCTGTCCTCTCCCCACTCTCTGTCTCTGTCTCTGTCTCTCTCACTGTCCCTGCGGTAACAGCAGCATATATTGATGACTTCTGTCCTATTGGTCAAACAATATATAACTAAGAGCGCAACTTAAACTGCTGCATTGTAGACTGAAGTCTCCAGAGAGTTCTCCCAGCCTGTCTATGTACTGATATCAGTAAATCAATTATCTTCAAAGCTGGGAGCTCCATATTAGCTCCATACCATGAGATAACTTAAATATATGTGTACAGGTGAAGTCGTCAAGAAATATGCAATACGCCTTCACTAATCCTCCCAAATAACCCAAACTTATGACAAAACTATAGCTCAAAGTACAGTTCAACATAAGCGAACAGTCCTGTTGATTCAACGCTAATACCAAATATACTCAGATATATACCATACCAAGTTTGTACCATCTTCATCCTAATTTAGCAGAATTTATTAAATATAAAGATATACACATGCAATGTATTTTACCTTCCCGCCCTTCATAAGACTCCTGTCTGTTATGAGGAATTAAAGCAAGGGCAATTTATAGGCAACGATGATTTCAGCAATAAAAAGTAGAAATTCGTTTTGTTTTTGACCGATGTTAACTGAAAGTGCAGCTTTAAATAAACGTTCCAAAAGAAATGGGGGGGGGGGGGTTATAGTGATATAGCGATAGGATCTATAGTGCCTTTATTTTGTTTTATAATGTGTTGTTGCTGTGAGCACTCTGATGTTTACTGAAATATACAGGAGATACTCGGGGGTCATTTTGTAAAACGAACTCCTCACTAAAATTATATTTGTTTGATTTGATCTGAATTTATTTTTCCATAAGCTTACATTATAAGAATACTATTCTAAGTTCACGGTCGAAAAGGCAATTCAGTTCGTTGGTTAACTTTGCTGGTTTGGTTAACTGAGAGTGTAGCTTTAAATGAATTTAAAAAGAATAGGGAGGATTGCAACGATATAGAGATACGATCTATTGTGCCTAGGATAACATTGATGACCGGGTTACCCTCCAGCCGCCAGCAAACCCCCTTTAATACCCAGTCTCAACCTCTGACGCCCGGCGGACGCAGCAAAATGGTGGCGCCGATCCGCCGCCGCGGATAAATTCTGCGGGTGAGGGGGCAAACAGGGGATAATATTCTGTAATCCCCCTTCAGTCAATAAACCCAATCGACAAGGGGCAGCAAAGGATTATGGGTAGATCACGTGACGAGGGAGGATTGAGTTGCTGAGTAACCACACTGAGCAGACGACATTTATATCTGTTAATAAAATGGCGGGAATTGGCTAATTTATGTTTTGTGATGAGACTGGCGGTAATGAATTGTCAATAGTGTGTGTGTGGGGGGGGGGGGGCCTTCTTCATGTTTAAAACGAATATTGTGACAAAATAAACCTGCTTTCAGTTCATGAAAGATTGTTTTTTAAGATAAAAAATAAAATAGAGTAAGATCGTTTGTGACAGTTAATTACTTCTGCAGAAATTAGTTGAATCGATGTTATGACATTCTCCGATAGACAATAGGCAGTGGAAATTATATCTTGGAAATATGAAGCGTTTGTTTTATTTTATTTTTTTTCATTAAATAAAAACAATTCACCTAGATCAGTGAATACAGCTTATGCCTGATGAGGGTCCTAACCCCGAAACCATGTGGTCCCAAACACACTCAGCTAGAGTGTGGATGTGTTGACATTACAGATCTAACCCATTTGGGTGGTAATGTTCCACAGTGTCAAGCCCTAAGTAACCATGTTGCTCATGACATGACACCTAGCAACCCGTTGCTACAACCAGCGTACCTCCCTGTCAATTAAGTTTAAAATGTACATATGTACTTTATGTTACCTGGGTGAGAACCGATTGAGCCAGTCGTGACGTCACAGTAGGCGTGGCACCACTCGCATGATAGCTTTCAAGCTGTGAACAGGGTCTCTCGCACAGAAAGACAAGAGTTTGTTTTTATGCTCTTCTGAACAGAATGATAGATAGATGTTCTATGCATGCAAAGTTTGAGGCAGTGAAATCATAGGGCGGCCAATATATCTATTCCTTATTACCCTCTGTGCCCTTCCGTCTCTCCCTAAGGGTGACCTGAGGCTGCGGTCTATGATAAATTCATACGGGAACGCCCTCACGTTCACGCCAGTATCTGGAATTAAAGTTGTATTCACAGCTAAATTGGCCAAACATTATTTTTCTAAATGTTTTCTTTCTCTGATCCCAAGGGCTGTATAATGGAAAAATTTGAATGAAGAAAATTTAAAAAAAAGGATATTTCCTCGAATTCCATGAGTTTTTCATTTTCAATTATTTTATGATTTTGATTGTTTTCTGATCTACAGTGGCAGCAGTTTGTGGCAAATAGGAGCAATATTGCAATTTGTTGGGCTCTTCATTTACCTATTTAGCCAGTGCTATTCTAACGTTTTCAATTTCATTGAAGATCATTGATGATAAGGAGTCAGATTCTAAAAATGTTGGATTTCGGGGGTCACTGAATAAATGATATAATATGGGAGATAACGATATTTTCCACCAAGAAGAACAGGCCCAAATCCTTTACTATCCTATCTTTGTGACCTTTGGATTGGTTGGTTGGTTGGTTTGGATTGGAATCAATAGACCACAAAACACAAAATTTTCCTTTTTTAGAAAATTAGCTGAAAATGCAGCTTAAGTTTAAAGGGATCGGTATCAGACTGTTGTCTCCATACTGTGAGGTGAGGTTGGTCTCGAAGGTTTCCCTCGCGTCATTAAAAAATATCAAAATTAATTTTAAGATCCTTAAAAGTAATTAGTTTTCGCTGTGCGTCATTAAAAGCCATTAAATATCAACGTAAACGGGGTGTTACGTCCATAAAAGACTATTCAAAGATCACTTATTTGGCGAAATGCAGAAAATATTGGAAGCCAAAGGTATCAATTTTAGGTCATCAACAGCCTCCTTTTGCCTGCAAACACGCTCTAGGCTTAGAGTTGAGAGAGTCTCTCCAAACTGAGGGAAAGCCTCTCGCTCCAAACTGCAAAATGCTATCATAATCCCATTACGACGCCTACTCCGGGGCCGGGAAAGGTATTAGCGCAGTAGGCGTCCAATCACTGACATAACATTCTTATCTGATCTGTGAGGTTCTGAGCCTTGACTTCAGCCATTTTCTTTACCACGTCAATGGTAGATTATATTTAGATAATAATAATATGGGTGCTGCTAGTGTATTACTGTATTGAACTGACAATTCTTAACCTTACATATATAATGTGCTTATAACTTACATATGTGCTTATAACTTTTGTTATATTAATCATTTTTCTTTACATATAATTCCATAATTAATGTAGTAATTCATTCTATCTTGCAGGAGGAATTACAGGAGGAATAGAGATATGTATAACATTCCCCACCGAGTATGTGAAGACCCAACTCCAGCTGGACGAGAAGGCGGGGGCCGGCAAACGCTACAAGGGCATCATAGACTGTGTCAAGATCACCGTCAGAGATCATGGAGTCAGAGGCCTCTACCGGGGCCTCAGTGTACTACTGTATGGCTCTATACCTAAATCCGCTGTCAGGTAGGCATCCTTTTCTTTTTTCCCCTCTTTTCTCTTTTTTTTGTTTCCTTTCCTTCTCTTACCTTATCTTATCACATAGGAACTATAAAAAAGGCTTGTGTATAGATTATAAGGAGGTATATCATTCAAGGACTTCATTTTATATTATTAAAGAATGCAGCCAATGACACATCTCCCTGTAATCGGTGTGTATAAAGGTCATGTCATCTGAAAATGCACTCAACGCCTCTTCCCCTTTAGTAAAATCAATTCTGTGAGTATCTTGATTTCGGCTAAATTAGTCTAAAAGTAATGATTGTTTTAATACATGCAACAACGAATATACTGATATAATGCACCTAGTATTTATCATGTTTTAGCCAATTCTAGCAGACTTTACTAAATGTTTAGAGATGTCGATTGTACATTGTATCTATAGAGCAGACTTTACTAATGTGTAGAGCTGTCGATTGTACATTTTATGACGGTTGCTGTCACATTATATGGAAAATTCCTTCTTTGTATCTCAAGATAAGTGGAGATAACAATTGCGATCTTGTTACCGAGTACTACTATAGGATCGTGTTGTACAACTGGGTGTACAGACAGTCATTGAACCTTGACCTGATAATAAACTATAAGAACTGGCTGATCAATGTGCAAAGGTTCTCCTTTGGATATAGCTAAATAATCTCTTATTTCGGGATAATAATACAGCTCCATATGTAATGGGTCAGATCGTCAGAAAATCTACACGTTTACTAAATTCAGTTAAATTAAGCTGAAAAATTATAAACACTAGGTATGTCTGGGCATATTCAGTAAAGCGTTGATCCTAACAATGTGTTTGGTCATGTTGAACTGTATTTTGAACCTCACTTTCGTCTTAGATTTGGGTTATTTGAGAGGATTGGTAAAGGCGAATTGAACATTTTCCTATTCCCTGACGCATAATACATGGTTTATTATAATCATACCAGTGATACAATCGTACTGTTCAAGAGTGGCTTTAGAGGCAGAACAATTGATGGATAACTGTCGGTCTCGAAGATCTGCTCACGCATTTATGTTGTTCAGTAATATCTGAAATAATATATAAATTGCTTTTATATAACAGTGGCGAAATATAATACACCTTCATTGATATTCCTCCTGGAATATATTCCGGGTATGAATTAGAGTTATTCAAAGTCAGATAAAGCTACCAATGTATCTGTATGTATAGTACAGATTCTTCCTTGTAGATTGTATTTGAATGAGAACATACAACGTGGTACCATATGGGCTATGGAAATCATCTATAAAGATAAAGTTTGGAAATCATGACAACAGGTTTTTTTTGGAGCAGATTAATTTTAGTTGTTTTGTAATAGGAGCATGTAAGTACATGGTATTGTAGGGGCTATGGAAATGTTCGATCGAATGAAAGCCTACGAGTAAAACATATGGGACTTGCATTATTGCTGAAATATTAATATATCAAATTCATACATCATCTGTCTAGAGTCATCTAGATTACGCAAAACATTTGGTAATCGATTCTATTCTGATATAAATTAATAGGTATAATATTTACTCATAAATTCCAGTCTGGGTTTATATTATGGTCCAATATTACACAAAGCTAAAAGATAATATATGGTATTTTCATCCCGACATCCTCAATATTCATTAGCTTCAGTCGTGTACAGTGAATAATACGGCAATTGCCCATTGTATCAATATTCACCTATTATCAACCTCCCCCCGCTCCTAAGAGGATATATGTGTGATGGAACACGATTTAACACTTACAACTAACGGCTGAATTCAGGAATTTATTTAAAGGTCAGAGGAATAAATTATTGTCCATTATTGCCCTAGCTAAATTTAATCCATCCCGGAAATGACAATCCAGTCACATATAACATAAATGCCTTTATTATTTATCTGTTTGAACATTTTATTAAAATGATGTTGAGTGGGCTACTAATATGTTTCACCGGTACATTATTGCGAACTTGTGTTCAATGAACGAGAATTATGTTGCAATCTTTTTTTTTTTTTTGTTTTTACAAAAGACTTTATTTACTGTAACCTGCCGTCTGGGCTTCTACAATTCTAAAGACATATGTGGATAATATGGTAGTTAGGAAAAATAAAACTTCAGCCTTTCAGCACCTCAATATATTCTGTGATACCTTCGGCTACACGCCGCCATATTTTTTTTTCCTCCTCACTATTTTTCTTAAAATCGAAGGCATATATAACAACATTACATCTCATACGAAGTTCATACATTGTGGTCAAAATGTCAATGTTACCTTTGGCAAACAACTTCTGTCTATATATAAATGATTTTACCTGGAGAATAATCCAGTTTATTATTTTGGAACTTAAATTCGTGACATCGATTCCAAAAATAATCTCAATAGGTCTTATGACTATATATCTTCCTTTTCGATTAAATATCATTTTACCACTGCTGTCAGTATTTAAATAGCCACATTCATAGATCCACTTAAGGATGTTTTGCCATAGCTCTTTTGTTCTCTTGCATGTTACTAAAAAGTGAATTAAATCATCTTTTTTCTTACAGTAGGAGCATGTGTCAGTTTTTATCACATCAATTTGTTTCAAATATACATTGCATGTTAGCACGCCATGTAAGATTTTGTACTGAAATACATGAATTCTTGCCTCCGTAGAGACCTTATAAGGCATGGAGAAAATATCATCCCATTGGATCTTATCATATTCTTCTTTAGACAATTCTAACCTTTGTTGCCATTTCTGTAATTTCTGCCATTTTGGTTTCAATTTGGTTAGCAACTGGTCATAAACACTCTTTGCTGTACATTCGACAATGTTTAACTCCTTTCCTGCGATTTCAAAGATCACAGAGTTTCTTAGAGTATAATTTCTTTCCCTTTTTATACAATTAATCCATTCTTTCGGAATTGCTTTCTTTAACATTTGTCTAGAAAAGCATGAGGGTCTAAATTCGAAATTGGATGCTAGTTCATTTGTTGACATCATACTACCATTTTCATTGAAAATATCTCCAATGACAGTAATTCCCTTTTGCTTCCACTCTGACCAATACAACATCTGGCCTTTATCTTTTATATATCTATTAGCCCAGATTCTTTCTCCAAGAATTTGTTCGATGCTCTCTGGCTTTAGTTTAAAATAATATTTATTCCATATTTCGAATAGTTCTTTGTAGAATTTATTAATCGCAATTGTAGGTTTGAATCTACACAAGAATATCTCGTCTATATCTCTTTGGTGAAAAGCTTCTAAGACTTTAAACCACGATTTATTTCTATTCAAAAGAATTCTTCTAACCCACATTATTCTATTTGTTTGATATATTTCTCTGATTAGTCTGAGATTTAAGCCTCCTTTCCCTGCTTTTTGAGCTAGGAAGTTTACACCTATGCTGTGATGGTCACTGTTGTATACAAATTTAAGTACAACTTTCTCTATCTCCTTTAACAATGTTTCATTAAAGTGGATACACGATAAAGCATGTTGAAACACCGGCAACAAAAAGACATTACAAATTAGTATTCTGCCCTTTATAGTTAAGAAGCGATTTTTCCATGCATTAATGGTTTCTTTTATCTTGTTCAACAGCTCCGAGCTGTTGATTTTGAACATTTCATCTTCATTTCTTGGATTTAAGAGATTAATTCCAAGTATTTTCATTTGGTTAGTCCAGTCGACACTGAGAAGAGTACGGTTTGTTATTGTGATATTTCCAATTATGAATCCCTTTGATTTACTCGGATTTAGCGATAGACCAGATGCTAAGGAGAATTTTTCAATAACTCTTACCGCCTGTACTAGGGAAAATTCATCTTTGACCAATAAAGTCATATCGTCGGCAAATTGTACCAGTTTTGTTTCAATATTTGCATATTTTATACCTATTATATTCTCATTTCTTCTGATTTGTTCTGATAATTTTTCAGCGACAACTATAAAGAGGATAGAAGATATGGGATCTCCTTGTTTTACTCCTTTCTCTACATTAAACCATCTCGACGAAAAGCCATTGTTCATAAAGGTTGCTTTTGAGCCTTTTAACAAAGTTTTAACCCAAGAAATAAACATAGAATCGATACAGTGAGCTTTTAAAGCTTTTTCTATGAATGTCCAATCAATGGAATCATAAGCTTTGGAGAAATCGACCGAGGTAATTAGTCCCGATTCATCGCCATTTTCTAACCAAGAATGAATATCGTCTATTTTTCGTATAGCAGACCCGATAAAACGACCCTTAATAAAACCAAATTGATCATCATCAATGATATTCGGAATAAAAAAGGCTAATCTGTTAGCTATTACTTTAGAAATAATTTTATAATCGACATTCAAAAGAGTAATTGGCCTCCAATTTTTTAAATACGATAAATCATTGTCTTTTTTAGGAATAACACTAATTAGACCTCGTTTCTGATTTTCTGTCATTTCTTCTTCAACTAGACATGTTTCAAGCATAGACATAAATAGATCTTTAATACAATACCAGAAAAATTGATAGAATTCAGCTCCAAATCCGTCACAACCCGGGGATTTGTGCTTTTTGAAGCTTTTTACCACCTTTTCAACCTCATCATAAGTAATTTCTCTACACAGTAGGTTGTTATCACTTTCATCTAGACAAGTATAATGATCAGGATTTACAAACTCATTCATAACATTAACATCGGTAAGGCCTTTGCTGTACAAGTTAGCATAGAATCTCTGTCCTTCGTTAATTATGTCATCTTTTTTGTTTTTTAATTCTCCATCAACATTTAAAACATTGATAACTCTTTTCTCTGATTTGTATTTCTCTAGGGAGCAAAAATACCGTGTAGGTTTTTCACCCTCTGTCGCCCATCTTGCCTTGGACCTTAGCAGGGCACCTTCAGCTTTTTCAAGATCATATTCTCTAATTTTTTGTAGAGTTTTATTTCTTAAACTTACTTCTTCTAAGTTCATTCTACGTTTTGAATCAAGTGCAATCAAAATTCTTCTGTTCTCTTCATTTTGACTTCTCTTTTTCCTTGATCTTTCGCTGCACATTTTAATAGCGAGTTCTCTTACTTTTAATTTAAAGAATTCCCATGACATTTTGGGGTTTAAAGCCTCCTTGTGCGCATTTTCACAGAGTTTTTCTACCTCATACACAAATTTGTCATTATTCAAGAGTAAATTATTCAACTTCCAATATCCCCTACCTCTTTCAGATCTATATATAAGAATATCCGCATGGACTTCTTTATGGTCAGAATGAGTATTAAAAATCGTAGAGCAGTTTAAAACCCTGCTGGTTATATTGTTGGAAACAAATATATAATCCAATCTAGAATTTTGACCTAACCTTGACCAAGTGTAGGCAGGTAACCCAGGATTTTTTGAATCGATTACATCATTCATATCGAGATCTCCTAACATATCTTTCAATTTAACACCTTGGACACTATTTTGTTTATAAGAAATATCCGCGTTGAAGTCACCTAGCATTATCAGGCTGTCATGGGTGCTTTCTTGTATCTTTTCTTCGATTGTTTTTATCAGCGAGGATTGTTCTTCAGGTTTATCTGCTGTTGGGGCATATATGTTGAAAACACAAATTTTACTACCATTAGCTTGTAATATTAAATATAACCATCTTCCCATTCTATCAGCGCAGCTTGATATTACTAGCTTCTTTAGCTCACTTGGGATGAGGAATAACACACCTTTAGAAGCTGTAGATCCATGTGCATAATATATTTGTCCCTTCCATTGTGTATTCCATATTACTTCTTTCGCTTCACTTGAGTGAGTCTCTTGTAGAGCTACAATCGTGTTCGTGAATGAACTAAAATATGTAAGGATCGCTTTTCTCTTGACGACATTATTCAAGCCATTTATGTTTAGAGAAATAAATTTTATCGTTGATTTATTATCCATTGTTGATGTAGGATTCATTTTGATGGTTAATTTATCCTCAGAAAAGACACTCACATTAAACTATTTATGAGGAGGAAGCAGAGGGAGCTTCTTCCATTGGCATTGCAGATGCTTCCTTGCTTTTCATATCATCTGCTATCTCCTTCCTTACTTTCATCCATATCTTTCCTACCAGGTTTCCATGTGGGGGCCATGAATCCGAGTCTAGGACGTGAGGATGATCCAGTCCCATGCCAATTCCCCAGATTTTACTCGTGGGTGAGGCCTCTCCTATAGTACGATCTTCTGTGAGAATTAAGTAATTTCTTACCAAATCGTTTTGTCTTGTCTTCGCTCTAATGGCTTGCAAGAGCATTTCTTCTCTGTGGTCCTTCCATGTGTTTTTGGGATCCTCCACATTGGCCATGAACCTTTTGCATTCAACCGGATTTTTAGTATTTAGAGCAAGTTGTAGTTTCACTGGATCGCCTGCAATTCTTGCCCTCTGGTAGAATAAAAATTGCTCTACATGTTCGAATTTCTGTCCATCTACTCTGAAGGGTGACTTATGGTGATTAGATAAGGGATTTTCTGATGTAAAAAAGACCATGGTTTTGTCGTTCTGCCTTCTGGAAATGTTAGACAACAAGAGGCTGGAAGGGATTCCGTCCAGTTGATCGTGCCTATAATATATGCCATTAATCTTGATGTTCGTTCCGAACATTTCAACTTCGATTTTTTGGGCAGTTGCAGCACTGGCAATAGCTTTAACCTTTGCTAGCCTCTGTCTCACTATGTGTGGGGTGTCTCTGCGTATATTCATACCCTTTCCTTTTTCCACGTTTTCTTCGTCATGTTGTTTTAATCTGGACCTGGCTTCATATACCAATTTTGCTTGCTCAGCGGTCTTTAGCTCGATTTTGATAGGCATATCTGCTTTCGTGCTTACCCTCAATGATTTTACCACTTTTATGTCCGCCAAGTTCAAGTAGTTCTGAATCACGTTGTCAACTTTCTCGCTCAACTGAGTTTGTGTTTCGTCTATTCCAGATTTGATTCCTAAGATGAGCAAGTTTTTTTCCAGCTTTTTGGTTTCTTTTAGAATGAATTCCTGATCTTTCTCTCTCCTATTTTGCTGCTCCTCTAGGTAGTCTGTATCTTTCGGTTGAGTCATGTTTTCTTCAACTACTACCATTTTGTCCTCCTGTAGCTTCAATCTCTCTTCGAACTTAGTCATCTCATCGTCTCTGTAGCGACAACCTTCTTTTATGGTATTTACCTCTTGTTCTAATGCGTCGAGCTGATCGAGCCTTAATAGTACAGCACTATATTTCTCTTGGGCCTTCCTATTTGACTCAGCTTGATCCGTAGCTAAGGAAGAAATCAGGGATCTTAAGCCGGGATCGGATTCCTTTTTACCAGCATCCGGTCGACTACCACTAGCCTCTTTGCTGTCTGTATTGGCCATACTTGATGTATTTCTATCGCTATTATTTAGTTTTGCAGCTTTCGATTGCTTAATTTGTTGAGGTGGAGAGCTTTCCAAGTCTCTTTTCATACCTTGACCCTTAGCGCTACCTTCAACGTGATTCTCCGACATGCTCCCCAGGGGAGATAGCGTTGTAACGGGTTGTGTGGAACTTCCTGCTTTGTTATTTCTATGAGGCTTAAAGTTTTTTGCTCTTTATTCAAGATGGCCGCTTCACGCTTCCGGTTTACTCCGATAACGTTAGCGACAATTTAAAAGTTTCAGTTTTTATCCTCTAAGATTGAAATCAAATAAGAAAAGCTTTTTTAAAACCTTTCTTTACACTCCTTATTCCACTTTTAGTCAATTTTTCCTCTTGTCAAGGGAAGATTATGTCTGTTCAGCCATTTGTCGAATCCTTTCTACCCTACCTTGGTTCTTCGAGTTGGGGGATAGAGTCTCCACCTGGTGGAGTTCAATTTAACTGTCTTTAGTCCAACCTTTGAGAGTCAATTCCTCAAGATGGCGACGTCAGAGCTTTACGTATTATGATAATCCGTTTACTTGTTCTTAATCCCGGTATTTACCACTATAATCCTTAAGAATATAAGTAATTGTTCCAGTTTTCAAAGAATGTAAAAGGAGCTGTTGTTTGTTTTCTCGTATTTTCCTTTCGACTGCTTATTTCCGAACGAGTTTTCCCTGTTCAGCGTGGCTGCCTCCTGGGTTAATCTGTCGATTAACCAATAATCCTTTTTGTTTTTAACTCACAGTTCTCACAGCTAGATTTAGTAATCCTGTTGCTTTTCTGTTATTTCTTCCTTCTTAGGGCCCTAAGACCTCGATTTTAGTTTGTCTTTTAGTCGTATTCAACTATTTTCCCTTCCTCCAGACCATGCCGGGAGGAGGCAAGATGGCGTATAGGGCGATAATCCGAGGTTCGATGATAACTGCTATCTTATTTTGATTATTTCATGTGAAATATCGTATGACAGTCCAAATTTCAAGCTTCTATAAGAACCTTGTTAGAATCTCTTCCTATACTCCTTGAAAAGGAGCGAATTAATCCTCTATCCTGAAAAAAAAGGGTGATTAAATCTCCGAGTGGAGAGAACACTTTCTTTCAGAAAAAGGCGCGAACCGGAAGTCCATATGTTGCAATCTTTTGTGGGGAGGTCCGACTTTTCGGATTATGAAATTTTAAATATAATTTAACTTCACACCTGATGAAGGGCGTCCATAGCCCGAAAGCTTGTGTAATAAATAAAATCAGAATCAACAACTTTTAATGATATCTACATCGATTCATCATTTCCACCCCGGCCCTAACCGGTATACAGCGATACTCTCCCCTTCTACCATGAATATAATTTTCTTTCTTTCTACTCTCACCCTCTCTCTTTCTCTGTGTGTTCCCGCCCCTACCCTCTCTCTCTCTGTCTCTGTCTCTGTCTCTCTCTCTCTCTCTCTCTCTCTCTCTCTCGATTCAGCATTGACTATCGCTAAACATAATATATCACACACCTGCAAATCTCACCCATAATATATATCCCTTTAATATATTATATTAAAGGGATATATATCATGTGTGAGATTTGCAGGTGTGTGATATAATCCGAGATCAGGTTAGGTCCAGAGTCTATGACTCTGCATGAGGGATGAGGGGATACGTACAAAGGTTGAACATGGGTGCATTATAATGTGAGCAGGGTAAAGTGCACTATGACATGTTCATATATGTACTTCCAAAATCCATGAATGGGTATTGTTACATGGCACCATTTCCTCTTTTTAGTGTAGGCTCACAGCCTCTCAGATCAGATAACGGTATTCGGTGATTGGACGCCTACTGCGCTAATAAACCTTTTTAAAGGTAACTGACCATAAATTTGCAGGGTCTATCATTTAGTGTGTTCTTTAGACCTGAAAGGTCAGACAATTTTACCATAATATACGAAATGATTTGAGTGACTGATTTAAGTCACCTGGTAACGCATTAACACAACCATCACTATATGGTTAGGCGTCTTCTGTAACTAATTTGTTTAAAATTGTGGCCAATAGAAATTAAATCAAAAAGTGGCCAGTGATGTTATCGCAGGTCAATCTCTGTACTATAAATATTAAAAATTGTGTTTGTTTAAATGTTTCTTTTATTTAGCGGGACCATTTAAATAAACATTACCTTCAAAATCACAGGTTTTCCATGCTGGCGGATCGGTTAATCATCACAAATGTTCATTAAGAAGGCACCATTAAGGCAAAATGAGACAAATTCCCTTCCTCATTGTGAGGTATCGTTTAGCTCCATTATAATGCATAGACTTGATTTAGCTTTGTGTTTAATCATCGAGTAGGAAGCATTCATTATCATTACTGTCCGCAGTCTGAATGGTAGATGAGAGGGATGGGTCATTATCATGTATAGCAGCATTGTATTTAAAATCTCTGTGGTTGGAGAATTAGGAGGGGGGGGGGCTATGTAGTAAAAGGGAAATCTTGTAACAGAGAATTTAATTATCGCTTCTTCGTCTACTTTTATGTTGTTGTTGTTGTTGTTGTAGTAGGTCTTGCTTTTCTTGTCCTTCTTTGTTCTCCTAGGCTCTTCCCCTCCTTTTTCTGTCCTCCTCATATTTTTCTTCTCCCCCCTCGTCCTCCTCTCTTCTCTTCCCCCTCACCTTCATCCTCCTTTTGCTTTACCCCCCCCCCCCCCCGAATTCTTCCAATATCACTGTTAAACATGCTCTAATCAATTGGTCATGTTTGTAATATATCTAAATGCTATCTACTTTCGTCTATAATTAAGGGAAGAATAGCTAATTGAAGTCCATCTGCCTCCTTGTTTGTCCAAAAGGCTTGATATTGAGTGAGTTGAAATTGTTATGAATTGTCGTTTTCATCAAAGTGTTCTTGTATATTGCACATCCCCCTCTTCCTCTGGATCTGCCTCTGGAATCTCCCACTACTGCATTTCCCTGAATGACCCCAAGGTCCCTGCTGCAGACACTTCCTGATGCCTTTTGAGGCTCTGATGTATTCATTCCACCACCTACTCCTCCTCCATCGATCCGATCTGCCTGCCTTGTCCCCCTACCACCACTGCCACCTCCTCATCCTGCTCCTCTTATCTTCCCTTGTCTTTGCTGATGCATATGGGTCAAAACAACTCAGAATGCTTGGAAAATCTGTTTTTAGAAAAATCCTCAAAGTTGTGATGAAAAGGGCTGAAAATTTAAATATTTTAATTACGAAACTTACATAAACAACAATATTCCTCAGTACCGGCCTCCCAGAATAGTTGTTTTCTGTTGAATTCTGCTAATAGATATTAATGTATAACGTGCAGCTGACAATCCCAAACCCCTTTGTTTACCCTTTTTAATTGGGTTGACATTTTTTGTTTCTGTTAAACTTTGCTTGTTGAAAAAGCCACGTCTACACTCTCGCGTGCTTTGTATGAAATGCTGTGTGACCTCCATTTATAAACTTTTCTACTGCGTTTATAATAAATCTAAATATGTTTAATATAATTTTCCTCTAATATTTTGGCGATGTCAAATAAAGGACATTCGTATATTATAAGGTGGTCTGTAACGCAGTGGTAGGGGAGGGAGGTATGAGGAATGGAGGGCGGGAGCCATTTGACTAGGGAGGAGGGAGGAAGGGGGATTGTGTTTGGACTTTGATAATGATATTGTGACTCTGTTTAGGGGTCACCTTCCTATACATGGTGTGTGTATGTTTGTCCTTCATCTTGCCTTATTTACGCCGCAGCTGTTTGTTGCCCATTTCTGTCTATGATATCTTTAATAAGCTACTCTATCTCTCTCTCCCTTCTCCCCTCTCTTTCCCTCACTCTCTCTCTCTCTCACTCTCTTTCTTTCTTTCGTCTCTGTCCACCTCTCTTTCTCTACACGTATAGATCTATATATCTGTCTATTTCTATTTCACTCCTTCTACCTGCTGTCTGTCTCTCCCTGCCAAGATTCTCTTCCCTCGCCCCTACTTCCCTTTACTCGCTCTCTCCCTGTCTCTCACCCACACTCACTCACACACACACACTCATATACACACACACTCTCTTCTTTCTCTCTTTCTCACACGCACATACACACACTCCCTCTCTTCTTTCTCCCTTTCTCTCCTCCTCTCTGTCCTTCTCCCCCTCCCCCTCTCACTCTCACTAGCTCTCACTCCTCTCTCTCCTCCTCCCTCTCTCTCACTCTCTTTCTCGACAGATAACACTCATGCTTACCAAGACAACGATCCGCGTCCCCCTGCAACTGTTTGTCTTGAGAACGGGCAGAAGGTGTCCTTTAAAAACATCGCTCTACAAGACACAATTATGTTAATTTATCTTATCACCAGCTTCCCTGCTTGCAGCAACTTGAACTTCAGGCGTCGCTGTGCTTGTCTTTCTCTCATCCATCTAACCATTTACTAAATCCTAAATCCGCTCTCATCAATTGTTGTATCGTCAAGTAATAGAAATCACAAGTTTTGATCAAAGAGACTGAACATTATGATCATTGTATATCTTTAGTTCCGACCCTATACTATAGATGGTTGCATTAAAGCACTCTTAGAGTTTAGACAGATAGCGAAATTCAGTAGGTAGGAATAGGAATAAATTGCTGGTAAATGGTGGTATATCTTTATTTCATGAACATCTATTATCAATATACATGTACACTATACTACGCATAACTTGGTACAACCGATCAAAGTAGCTCCCTCCGGAAGGTCCCCCATTTTAATGTTGTAATATAACACTCACAATTTAAATTAGTAGGAGAATATTCCCCATTTGGCGGGATAACTTATCCGTTGTCATTTTTTCCCCCGAAACTGATGAAGTTGTATGTAATGGATTAAGACGCAGTTGACAGCACGTTGCAGCCCTGTCTACATGGCTGTACATACACTGGAAAGCTTCATTCAATCATTGATTGATACAAGCTGGGAACAGGATATACAAGAGATTATAGTATCATCCACTGACACTGCCCCAACCCCTCTTAACCCTTAACAATTAGCTCAGGTCAGTGGTTCGCAATAAGTGCTGCAATTATGGGAAATATCTTGTTGTTCTAGGCAAATGCTGAAAATGTTGGTGTTCAGATGTCCTTGGAACTGGTCACAGCGTCTCTGTTTTTCAACCACCCGCGCCATTTGGCCGTCCGTGAAGTAGCGGGCATTTTTGTTTTTGTTTTTTAACAAACATATTATAAATATGTAATCCTATGCTTGAACCTTCTTATTACAAGACTTCACCTACAGAAAGTCTTTGTGGAAAATATTCTGTTAATTCAGGTTGATAACTTTGACAAGAAATATGTTTTTACGGTGGAAATGGTAGGATGAATGCGAAAGTCTGTCTAGTCTGTGCTACGATACTTGCCAAACAGTAAGCGGAAAACCCTTGTTTATCCAAGAAACACTTATTTAATCCAGAAGTTCACTATTATCCTAGTTCGTTCGTTGTTCCTTCGAGTGAATCATGGGGGTTGCAACGCTCCATTCGTTGGGATATGGTCTAAATAATGGCATGGTACTTTGAGAGATGGGGAAAGAAGGGAGAGGAGGGAGGAGTCACATGGGGATATGGATTGGTGGCCTTATCTATGTTAATGTATGAACGCTGCTCCACGGTAGTGTAAAGCCTAGATTCCACTAGGCCGTTTTACCAGTCCAGCCTAGGCTCAGAGACAGAGTTGAGAGTCCCTCCAAACAATATGATACAAGAACAAGAAATGCCTCTCGCTCCAAACCGCAAAATGTCATTAGAATCACATTAGGCGTCCAATCACCGACATACCATTCTTATCTGATCTGAGAAGCTCTGAGCCTAGACTGAGTTGGCGATGTCATTGGTTCAACACGAGACTTCCTGATTTGGGGAAAGTTTGCTTGGATTTCTACCGTGTGCTAGATCATTATGTCAGTGATCCGGACCTTGGAGCAATAATGTAGGAAATAAGCGGGGAAACAAGAGTGTATTTATGAGTTTAAAACCCCATATTTACTATATTTAATCCATCCCGGGGAACTCTCTGGGATATGAAAGTCAGAATGCATGTGTGCATCAAAGTATTCATAGCTAAAATGCCCCTACTTATATGCAACCCATAGTAAATTGAGTCACATTTCCAAACGATATAAATATAGTCAAAATAGTGATTTTAGCCACTTCAATCACTATCTTTGGAAACTCCAATCGTCGCCGACCGATTTCAATTCGATTGAGAGATGAACTATTTGATTGAAACTTTTAAGAATGAAGTATAACATTTCTACCGTTAGCAGTTACTTTTACAGGGGAGTCTGTCGGCGCAGTAGATATGAGGTTTAAGCGCGGTGGCTAGGTTGCTAAACTGATAAGGAGCTCCCGAATCTGTGAATGACAGCAGCCACGCGTGCTCTACTTATTAGTTCCGCCGTTAAACAACAGGCGGCAGCACCTGCTGGGGGATGTTGGCTGTCTTAGGTTAACTTTTGCAGAAAACTTGTGTGAATAACTTAAGTTCTCAGATTTAATTGTGGACAATATTGTCAAGAGAATTAAGATTGAGTTTGTAAATAAAACACCGTAGAATTGATTACCTTCAGGCACTCTTTGGAAGAACTGGTCCCAGGGGCCTGTCCCTGTGACCAGACATTGAACTACCTGTCTTTGTAAATAAAAGAATCTCTGAATTGAATTGGACCTTCCATTTCTAAGATACCGGTATACCTCCATTCCTGAATAACATGTTGAATATGGAAGGTAATGTTTATGCTGTAAAGAACTGTCTGACTGTATATATACTGACATGAATTAAAGTGAAATCTGATTTAGCTTATCAATTGACATACTTTCAATCTGAAACCCAGTTGTGAATAGTAAAAAATTCATATATACAGGTTAACTAACGATTTGGTTGAAGGAGTGTGAACATTGCACGACAACGAGTGCAATATTCTAAGCGACTTAAACCAACAAGTTAGTTAACAGATTTATTATACCGTATATACTTTCAATCATGAAAATAGAAAAGAATTGAGTGATACATTTGAATTTCAGTGGTAATCTTAGTAATAAAAACAGATTGGTTGTCATGACAACACTAGTGAAATACGCACTCTGCGTAACTCGCTCTAGATACGTTGTTATCAGAGAAATGCGTGTATACATAATAATACCATATATATACTATATATTACTGGGGGTAAGGACAGACAGAGACACTGAAAAATGTGATGGGGAATTTTGTATTTGGAATTATCTCTTTTTTACTCTGTATATAATACTCCTCTTGTAGGGCTGAGAGCATCAGATGAACACCTGCAGCAATGGCCATGCAATCAGAGGGGAAAGTTGAGGAGGAATTGTTTGGTGTCCCTTTATACGATGCAATCTAATAATCTAATACGTCTGATGTTTGCATTAACATTATATATTCTCACCTTTCTATCCAGATTCGGAGCCTTCGAGGAATTCAAAAGGAGAAATGTAGACGCTAATGGTCAACTATCAAAAGGCAAACGGTTATTATGTGGTCTAGGTACGTTGATTTTATCATTTATTCAAATATATATATATGGCCTGGAAGGCATTTGTTTAACGACGCTGGCACACCACTATTCGTGGATATAGGCCATAGGCCTTTACAATTACAGCTTTACGTCGGGGACCATGAATTTGGAATTTGGAACTTTGTATTCATTTTATTTTCTGGTAAATAGATTAAGACTATTTTTTTAAATCTATAATGAAATTAGGTCATATATATATATCTCTACCAGAAAGCACATTACCTGACCCCACGTAGTGTCGGTTGCAATGGACTGGGGGATTATTAATTAGATTAAGTTAATAGAATAAAAATAAAGCCTGTAAATACGTTAAAAAGCATGATGTTACATCGTTATCACACTACTGTAGGTGCCGGTGTGTCTGAAGCCATATTAGCAGTAACTCCCATGGAGACAGTCAAAGTGAAGTTTATAGACGATCAGGCGAAGGCCAACCCTAGGTTTAAGGGCTTCTACCATGGAGTCCGCACCATCATTGCTGAACAAGGTATGCAAAACTTTTATTTTTTTATTTCGTGTCATGAAGCCTTCAGACTGCTGCCGTTTATTGGCCGATAACGCAAAATCATTTATTTACATGAAGGTTATGGTGAGAATTGAAGATGTTGTGAAATTAAATTACATGAAAATTATAGAATGGAGTTACATCGTCATGAACATAGTAGCACCTGACAAGATAGCAGCAGATTCCTAAACATGCATTGGCATTTCAATGTATTACATTCTAAAATTCACTTCCGACTCTTGTAAGAAGCACTCTTTTTTTGTTCAATGTTTACGAAAATATAAAATAGTGGTCTAAGCAAGCTATCTGCTTCTTCGTTGTGGAGCCACATAATTATTTTTTGATTATTTATTTTATTTTTTTTTGTTTTAATTCAATTCATTATGTCAGGCTTATAAACTAATCCCGATATCATTTCCCCATACTTAGGTCTAAGAGGTTGCTACCAGGGCCTAACTGCTACAATGATGAAGCAAGGTTCTAACCAAGCTATCCGCTTCTTCGTTGTGGAGTCATTCAAAGACTGGTACCGGGAGCGTCGGGGTGACACAGAAGCCAACTTGCCGGTGCCGAAACTTATCACTGGGTGCTTTGGTGCTATTGCTGGTGCTGCATCTGTGTTTGGAAATACTCCACTAGATGTTATCAAAACCAGAATGCAGGTAAACTAATTGTTATGGTTTATTTTTGTAATTTTAATTCAAAACAATCTAACTGTTATCCAAACCTCAACCAAAGTAGGTGAATGAAAAGTATCACATCCTGTGAAATTTTGTCGAATAAACTTTTAAAAAAAGACTATGACACCATTTTTAAAAAATCCGATCCTGTAAATGTTTTCAAAACCTTAATGAGAATTCAGAATAGGACGTTTTGTTTATGCAGTTTTTTTTTATATAAAAAATTATATGATGTCGATGTTATCAAAACTTTCCCGAATACAGGTCAGGCTTTTGTGAAGTTTTTTTTTCATTTAAATTCAAATGCACTAGATATTATTCAGAAATCAAGTAAGCGCTTTGGGGTTTTTTTTCAGTTTAATTCTATTTTTCTGGATGTTATCAGGACCAGCATTCAAATTAGAGCTTTTGCAGGTTTTATTTTGGGAAGTTTTTTTCAACGTATAAAAATCTACTGGTTGATGATATCACAATTTCAACCAGTATGTTCATTGGGGTTTTAGGCTAGGATCACACTGAGGGGGGCGGTTGCATCCGGACAGATGCATTTGGGATATCTTGACTCTTTCTTACGCGCACCAGTCAAAAGCATTTTAAACATTTTATTCAAGTTTTGAGGTCTTGCAGATAAATTAAATTAATTTTGTATAAATAAGAGGCACTTTCTTTATATCTAACAGGGCTTAGATGCGAGTAAATACAAGAATACCTTTGACTGTGGTTACCAGATTATGAAACACGAGGGCCCTAAAGCGTAAGTACAAATCATTCCGTCTATGCTGAACAGTTGTCAAAACTGCCACAGGTTTTTTTGTTGTTTTTCTTTTTAAATATTTTTATTGGCCAGACATTTTACCCCTTACCTTGCAACATTTGATATTCTATATACTCATACATTTTTTTATTTTTTTTTAAAGATTTTATTTCAACTGGGGTAGACATCTCTTCCTGCACAGTTAAAATTCTACTCTGTTTTAACATATATTATTTCTCAAGTTATTAAGGAATCCCATGGATTAATGTCCAATATCTTGAACGCCTAGCTTGTCTAGAAAAAGGGAAAACATGTAAAACGTTTACCCCTTTCTCGGGATATGTTGCATATTCAATCGATATTTAGTGATATATAGTAACCTTCTCTCAGATGATATTTATATAATTCTTTTTAATTCTTGGCATGTGTTATTTGCAGTTTCTACAAAGGAACACTACCCAGGTTAAGTCGCGTGTGCTTAGACGTAGGAATTACCTTCATGATCTACGACACGTTTATGGAGTTCTTCAACAAAGTGTGGGTATAGGACCATCATTCAACAACTATGCTACACTCCCAAGATTTACAATAATAACATCATCCACAACTACACGTAATACCACTTCCACAAGCATTCCATTGTAGACCAGCTTCAAGTTGATGAAGAGATTCTGAATAGAATTTTTTAATCATCCAGAAGTGAGTCACAGATTCTGAATAGAGTATTTAAAAGCCTTCCTCCAGAATTGAGTGTCAACAGATTCTGTAAAGAGTATTTCAAAGGTTTCATCCAGAATTGAGTGAACAGAGTATTTAAAGGCTATTAACCCGTATCAGTTCTATTAACAGATTCTGGATAGAGTATTTCAAGGGTCTGGCCCAAAAGCATGTACAATTATTTTGGGAAACATCATGGTTGATGGTAAATAGTACAATTAAAGCTTGATGTCTCAAAATATTACCTTCCTAATAATTCTGCACTTTTGGGGGCAAATATTGTGTTAAAGCCTGTGCATATTTTGGTGGACAGGCCCTTAATAATAATTCTAGTCAGGTCCAAATATGTGGATAATTGCTCATTGTAACCACGACTAGATTTATTTTAGACATCTATCTTGAAATAAAACCATCATAATGAAAATTTGAAGAAAAATGAAAAGGAGAGACCAAAGAGAGAAAAGTGTTATCTGAAGGTGTGCTTTATATGAATATAATGTTATATTTACTAGCACTGGTAATAGTTTTGCTTAGTAAATATACACTTGTTAATTATATTAATGAAAGATAATTTGATCTATGTCAGTTTGATCAATTTATTGATGGTTTTGCTTATTATTATTGGAAGTTGAATAAGGGTTGCTTAGATCAACAAAGTGATGTCCAATCGCTCAGAGAAAAAATTTCAGTGCCATGTGTGACAATATTTGAGTATCAGAAATAATTAGTATTGTTACCAGATATTAAACGTTATCCTGGAGCTATGTGAAGTCTGATTTTGAGGGAAAATGCCAATGAAATACAGAATTAATTTGAGTGCTAGAAGACTATAAATGGATGCTTCCTCGCATAAAATTAAACATGTTCATCGTTCATGATGTTCGATACAACCTTTACAATTATTTCAAGGGCAGTTCATTCCATTTGCCTTTTAAAGAAGTTAAGATGGGATTTCTTCTATGACAATGAATTGCATTACGGTATGTTTCTTGAATGAATGGTCTGATTATTATAATGTCATTTATCTATGATTTATCCATCCAGAAATGATTTATTCATTCACAAATCATTGTTTCATTAAGTTTCTCACCATCACTAATGACTATGTTATGAAAAATGAACATTAAATCCTGTCTATTGCCTAATTTGGAAAACACCAAATTAATGTTAGATCGTTCGTTCCTGAGGCCTCAGCCTCAATTGTGGTAGCGCTATTCGGGCACGCAACACGTTCCATAACAAATTAATGTTAGGATAGTGATTGATCAATACTCATGAACATTATTTTCACAATTATTCTTTTTCACGATCTAATGCTTGGGAGCACTCATATATACGTATCTTCAGCATCTCTGCTATTAATAATGAGTGCTACTTGTTATAAAGTTGGGCTGGTGTTTAGATTTTTATATTTTGAAGCTTGAGAGGAAAACTATTGAAAGCAATTAAGTTTACCATGGATGGTGTGTGTATTACCCAACACAAGGGGCTTGACATTTATGTGTTCATCCAAAGATTACCTTATGATTATATACAAAACGTCCATAATGTATTTTCTTTTAGAGGAGAAGAAAGAAGAGTTGTTGGTTTAATGTGCCTAAAAAAGAGAAATTATAAATTGGAAAAAACCGCCTACCCCCACTGTCTGCTCCCTTCGCTGGGACATGATTTATTGCAATATTCTTGTATATTCTAATTTTACTTTTGTAAAATTTTGATAACGTTCCCTGTTATTGTCACTGACGAACAATATGTTAAAAATAGTGGGAAATATATTGTTCTACTGCTATTGAGGAGTGTATGGTGATATGAGTGTGAAGTTTCAAAATGATTATGCTGGGTTATACAGATTTGTACTGTTGCTTGATTCTTCTATAATTTATACAGGTGTATTGATATAATAATTGTCTATAGAGGTTCGCTTTGCATTGAGATGGTGGTGGTATTGTATTTCATTCATAAGAATAGCCTATATAGGGGTGATTGGTCTGCATAGATTTCCGTCTGCTTGATGGTCAGGTCGTCAGACAATGTACAACCAGCAGCGGTAAATTCAGTTAGATTTAACTGAATAATGATAAATACTAGATATATCTGATTATATTTGGCTATGTGTTAATTGAAACAATGTTAAACTGTATTTCGAACCTCATTTGTGTCGTAAATTAAGGTTATTTGAGAGAATTGATACAGGTAAATTATGCATTTTCTGACGACCAGGCCAATATCTGACCTTATAATCTACAACTTTATTTTGCTAGGCGTTCTATGTCTCTATTCAAATTAGATTGGTAGGTCAAAGGCGGTACGATCTTCTCTAAAAGCTTGCTCAGTAAAGTGTCAAGTATGCCTACAACTCAGGTAGCCTAGTATTCAATGGCCTGACTACAGAAAACAAACCTATGCTACACCCAGTATGTGAAACCATTATTATAATAAAGCCCGAAGGGTATCTGCTGAAAAGAAGAAAAGGAAAAGAACAGCATTAAATACACCAAAAGATACAGGCCTTGGGGAAAAGCTTTTCATTCCAGACCGAATACTGTGTTTGAAGCATTATAAATGCCATATTCTAGATATTGATATCTCTAGAGCATCATCATTTCCTGATTGGGAGGTCTTTTAAGCTAGTTGTTGCACCGTTTCTCCGATTATGTTATGCCACGATAGATCTGATAGGCCTATCCACAAATCATGGCCATATTACCCCATGCATATGTATTGGCAGTATCACCACTCGGGAAAAACACAAAAACAACACATTCTCGTTAACTCCGACGTTATTATGAGGAATCATATGTAAAGCTAGCAAGTCACTAACAAGTTTAGATGGTATCTATTACCTTGGTTCAAACACAGTATTTCGACCAAACATATACAATGGTATAAAGCAACGGCCAGTAACCTGGAATAAAACCTACTAGATTAGATTGTTGAACTCAAAAACTTGTTTACAAGTGTTTCTGTGAATTTCACCATTACAACTATTATTATTATTATTAATGTTATTATTTTGATAAGGATTAGCCTGTTGTTATGAAATAAGGTATCTAGGGAGCCTAGACGACCTTTTGTTATGTTTCTTTTAGGCAGGGGTAGAAAAAGCAATGAGTAAGTTTCACGCTTGATGCTGTGGCATATATACATAGATATATATATATTTTTAAGTATTTTACTGGTAAAATATGCTTATGATGATGTTACATTGCGATTGCTTTTGTTTGTGTTGCAAGGCGTAGAATATGTTAATCAAATATTTCAAGGCATGTGGTTGCAATGAAAAATGTGAGGTGGCCCACAGTAACCCGATAGATTGTCTGATCACCCACACACAAAATCTAAGCAGATGCTTCCTATACTTTCAGTCCGTGATAACTGAACCAACAGTGGCATTTTTGCAACTGAAAATCCCTTTGGTAGTCTGTCGGCTTGGTGTGGGTTCTTCTCAAAACACCTGAAAGGAGTTCTGTTCTCTTCATAGAGGTATTTTAAAGTGAAATAAATTGTTTATGTCAGCATTAGAATGCACTAAAATTCACTTAAAGGGAAGGAATAACAGTACTAAGTTGACATAGTTGACGATGGTTTCATTTTCCTGAGTGGATAATTCATTTGTCTTGTTTCTCATAGAATAAGTAGCTATGATTGTTGACATTATTACTTGCTCAATTATCTTGAATTTATCGCAATTCTTTTTCATAAAACTGCAATGAAATACTGTCAGGTTCAGGTTGGAATGTATAAGTATATGTAAGAGATGTTAGGTAGAAACTGCCTGGTATATTATAGAATTATTAGATGGTACCATGCTACCTGAGTAACCAACACATGAGAAACGACCTGTAAGAGCTGAACTTGACACAGCCTGTTATACCTTTGTGCAATAAAAGGTAGTATATTAGCAAATGGGGAATATCAGCTATAAAACCCCATCTACTAGAAACTATATATGTGAACGTGAACGTTAGTAAAGAATTAATGATCAACATTGAGGGTCTGCTGGTGCACTGTTTGGTGTACAATCCCGAGGCAAAGCCGGGATATTATGCACCAACAGCGTACCTGTATGCCTGAAATGGGGGTTATTATTCCTTATAGTCTCTGCCTTAGGTGGTTATAGCCCCAAGATCGTTCATTGCAGTGACTAATATCCAACAATAGATAGTAGTAGTCAAGAACAGCGATCACCATACTCGTATACATTAAAATCTGAACCTTGATAATAACTATAAAAGCGATACTGTACTAACGTGGAGGTTGCTAGTCTCCATAAGATTCAAGGTTGTGGAAAAAAGTGCCAAAGGATTCATTGTCAACCAATGTTTGCTAAAGGAAAAATATGAATAATAATGATATTCCGTCGCAGAAGTGAGTAATTAGTTATTGTAATTGATGTTGTACAAGGACAGAAATAACAAGTCATAGTTATAGTGCACATGTACGAATTGAAAAATCTGAAGAAAAATAGACCAGTTGAATGTGAGAAAGAAATAATTAGGATTAATGATAGTCTATATACATACATGTTACAATGTTATTAAAGTAGATATGGACAACTGTGATTATTAGAAGGTTAACTGTTATTATGTTTATTAATGTGATGTATATTAGAAGTAGTGAATGCATTTCTTCAGTGGGGAGGAATGAAATAATGTTAGTTATTGGACAAGTACTAAGGTGAATCAGAAATATTACATCATCCGTGCCTAGTGGTGCATTCCGTTCATAGATTCATGTCCTATCAACGTTTATTTTTAAATTCTTTGATTTATCTTTTTCCTCCGTCCTGTACTTTGGCCGAATTGTTAACAAACTTTGTCCATGTATCAAAACCAGGTCCTATTGCAATAAGTGCTCGGCCTCCATAGGGGATTTGTCACTGCGCATGTCTGTTAGTGTTACAGAACATGCTTGGATGGAATCAGTTTAAATCTGTCATACAAATATTTTGCAATATTTCTTGCAATACTTGCAACAATATAGTAGCTTGTATAAATACTCTATGGAATCTAAAAGCATGATGGGTAAGATGACGATCTCTGTTATCGGATCATACATGACACATGGATATATATATATATACATTGGCGCACTGGAAATTGAACAAATCATACATGTATGGCCCATGGGTAGGCGCACTGATAAATATTTAACATTGAACATTGGATGTTTTCCACAGCTTTTACACTGACATACAACTCTCACAATTCCATGCAAATCAAGATTCAAGATGGCGGACATGCAAATCCCCTATTCTAGGCTCAATCAAGCCTGGGGGGAGTAAAACGATCCATCCATTGTGGTTTCATTCTGGTCACACATTCCGAGAGAAACTGGATTATAAGCAATGAGATAATTCTCCCCAAACATTATCGGATCCTCAACTAAAGCCTCTTATCCACTACCACATGTCAAAACTTCCAAGGGGAAGTATAGGTTTTTGCATTTAAACTAAAGCTAGTTTTCATCGATGAATATTTTTATCGTGATAAACAGTAGATAAAAATTAGCTAAAATGAGAATGCAAAAGCCTCTACTTCCTCCTTGGACGTTTTGATGTGAGGTTTTACGTGGTCGTAGATATTCGGGATAAAGCTTTGGATTTGCCATATTTCTGCTTCTTGTGACAGCATTAATTAAAATACTTCCTTAAGAACGCGTGGATTTTGAGAAAACTAGTAGACAACGTTGTATACTTTATGATAGATAGTGTGCTGCCACAAGGTCTAGTGGAATGATAGAGCCTGTATGATCCCTTTCCAGCTGTTGTGACTGAATCTGAAACACGATGCATCCATTACTATTCCCTACTAGGCTATTCTATCTCAAGTAAATCTTTCCAGGTTGTGAAGTACCAGTTGTGCCATGATATTGTTCTGAAGTAATAAAGCAAGAAGCAATATAATACACTTTATAGCCATGCAGATGATACAGTGAAGAGTTTAAGTTTCTATCCTAAGAAGTAGTATATATGCTAGCTTGGCAGTTAATTTTGATCTAAATGTAATTCTGTTCTTTATGCATTCATACACACAAGCTGCCACGCATTCACGACATTCAAGCCATAATCACACAATGGCAATAATAAAAATAAGTGTAACCAAACATATCCATTGAGTCTGAAGACACATCAATCAATCATCAATCAATCAATCAAAACCTTTGCTTTTCGTGCACAGAAATGCCTGCTTTATGATAGCAATATGTTGAGCAATAATGGTAATAATGAAATGTTCGTGATGAATAAAATGTGTTTTTTAAAAGGGGTTAAGGTTACTTATGTAAAGGTGTACTATGACTTAAGACTCTTTTGATAGTTCATAAAGTCCAAAACTGCCCTTTGCAATATAACCATGTCAATCTTCAAGATGGAACAGACATGCATTCCATGCTTAATAGGGAATTGTACTTTTTCTCACAGAGGTCCCGTTTGGAAATTCCGAATCATTTCGTTATGGTACACCTATACATGCAAAATCTTAACCTCCCTTGATATGTTATAAGCTATAGTGACTATTAGAAGTAGATTTAAAATCCTAGCTTACCTAGAAAGATGTTTCTCTATGTGATAATATGGTTGTGAAATTCTTGCTAACTGATTCTGCAGCAGTATCTTGAAATCTGTGAGATTATCATTTTTATTTTTCCTGTTTCATGGTAATAAATTAAACCCTTGGAAGGGTGAAATTGATTTATGCATTCGATTGAATTCACTGTGAATCTATGATGTTGATTTTTTACATGATGTTTTCCAAATCAATTTCAAAGCCAAAACGCCTTATTGAGAAAGTCAGTTTGAAAGAAAGACTAAATTGTTAGAGGCGGATAAAGATTAAATATGGTTAGTACCTAGTAACCACCTTCTTGACCGATATGGTGCAATATGATAAATAAAATGGTTTATAATGTAAAAATAATTGATCTATTAAGGAAGGTGTGGTGTAATAAGTTTACTCTTCAGGAATTCACATGATTTATTATTCAAAATGTTTGGGAAATCCTTATATTCTGTCCATGTAGGGTTGGTGACCTCGTCCCCAAGGTGTATCAGTAAACATAAACCAGACCAGTGGTATTGATAGTTTTTGTTAAAATGCATAAATACGCATCGATTAGGGCGCCCCTTGCAGGATTTTCGTAGAGACAGACCTATGCTGTTCACTATTCCTGGCGGCTTATTTATGTTATACCGGTATCTATGTCCCATTCAACAGTTACTGGTGAAGGTTGATAAACCCATGGCTGTTCTGATAAGGATCATGCCATAACGATAGACACAAACTGAGAGAGTTCTGGGGGTAAAATCCAAAATACCCTTGACTTCTTGATCTATAGATTACCAATAAGCAGGGGAAACGATAGCTGCCTGGTATGAGATCCTCTAAAAATATCTCGAGCCACTTAAATGCAGAAATACTTCAGAAAACATCCCAAGAGGTCCCGCTTATTTATTAGGAAAATGGTATAGACAATGGTGTACAAAATATATAAGTGTTTTGTACCTGGATTTCCTAACTTCATTAATTGATAGGTTACCTGATGTCATTTTGTGGCTGTAGTGGGAGAGTGAACAGAAAATGTACCCAGCCTTTAACTGTTGGAATAGGACTTGTGTCCAGTTGTATGGGCATGTGTATTTGATTGTTATATAAATGTTGATGTAAACTGGTCAGACATATGGTGGATGATGATAATAAATGAGCTTTTGTAATAAATTACCAAGATGAAAGTAAAGCTTTAACATATGAACTGTTTTCTGAGTCTTCCTATTCAATTGAGAAATACTATATACGTTTATCAAGGGGCATTTGGATTAGAAAGACAACATTAATATTTAAGTAAGTTCT
The DNA here is from genome assembly GCA_942159475.1 of Sthenelais limicola. Taxonomy (NCBI): domain Eukaryota; kingdom Metazoa; phylum Annelida; class Polychaeta; order Phyllodocida; family Sigalionidae; genus Sthenelais; species Sthenelais limicola. The sequence continues at coordinate 69,420,098 of OW804098.1, forward strand.
CTACTGTTTTAATCGTAGCATAATTACTTAGACCTGTGTCCCTCAAATCTGGGAACTAGATCTAGATTTGAGTTCATCTGTGAAGTAAAGCTATGTTAAATTTCAATTTTAGAAAAAGGGCCTTTACATTTAGTTTAAAATCACCTATGAATTTTAGCTTTTTGCATGGCACCGACTAATACGCTGCAGTGTCGACATCTTTTCAAAGTCAGACAAACTACACACCTCTGTATTTTGGCGCCCTCTTTGGTACAGCCGATCACATTATTGATCTATATAGTCTATATACACTACAGCCCTACATGAGCGTAGGTAGGTCTATCCCAGCCTGCAACGAGAAAAGCAGTCTTTCCACTATCGCTGACTGACGACAAAAGTCTATGTATAGACTACATGTATAATACAGTTGCGGGACAAATTTTATTTAGAGACAAGGTATCTCTATTTAGAAAATATATATACCCCCAATTCTTCAGTTTATGTTTTAAAAGTGTTTATTCAGTAATCAACATTACATCTCATATGGACGTTGTTCTCAGTCTTGATACTAGCCAGAGCTACACATGTATAGCTCTTTTAAACTTCTATCAATAACATTTTTTAACTTATGATTTAAGATTGGATTAATACAGGGACTAAGTAGACTTTTTACTTGCAACCCATATTGGGTGCGGAACTAAATAGAGATCCCGCGCCGTGGTATCACGTGACATCATTTACTCCCGCAACCCTATGTGTTGCTCATAAAAATCTAAATTTTAATTCAACTTCCTACGGTAAGTCTCTAAAAATTATAAGATACATAGCGAAACTCGATACACAATAAATTCGTAGTCAGTAGTAGGCCCCTAGTTTAAAAAGTGACTCCTTATCACGTCATACAACTTTAAAATTTTTCTTCTCTACCAGTTTGTTTCAAAACATAAAAGGTTCCACTGGGTTTACGAGCTGGAATCCTAATCATATTCAGTGACAAAGCATTATTAAGGCACTTAGATTTTTTTTTAAATTCCGGGTATTAGCCTACGTTTTGAAAATCAGGGTTGATTCACCTCCTCCTACTGGGGAGGGGGGGGGGAGACCAGCTTTATGAACTGACTTAGTCGTCGTGAAACATTGTCATTTATATTATGATTATCATTTAATTGAATCAATACTAACATTCTTATGAATCAGTATTAGCGGTGAACTGCCGACCATCTTCGAAATTGAAAGGAAACTATTTGCAGTTAGTGTACAACAAAATGCGGCATATAAATGGACTGGTTTCTTTTACATCAACAAATAACCGAGGAATGGGTTGAGGATTTATTCCTAAATCTACACATGCAGGATTTAACGAGGATGCACTGCCAGTGTGTGGATGCACACATATTTCCTAAGTATGTGGATTTAGTGTGGATTGGACATGGATGTAAAAAATAAATCTGTGGTGGTTTTTTTCCAGTGATAATCAGAGGAAGGAAGGTATAACAACTGGAACTCAGACTACTCTTATCTAACAAACTGAAAAGTAGCTGAAGGTAGAAAGCCAGATGTTTACAACATTCCTCTGTTTGTCAACGAGGAATTGCGCTGACTATATCGCCAATGAGACCTGCATTGACGACGTCGCCTAGGTTAATTTCTATCCGTCATCCGTCAGAATACTCATAATATTCCATACATTGGAGTAGGCCTATTATAGAATAACCTATTTCCTAGTACCGCAGGTCGGCCGTGGTTACTATGGCAACGCGCGAGGGTCTGTGAAGCTCACGGGGTCATAGGGGTTGAACTGACCACTATAGCACTGGAACGCGGTAGAAGCAACGTATATGAACAGTGTAAAACTTTGTCATTTGATCTTAGGATAGTTTGCTCTAATAAAGCCAAGTAAGTCCAGATATGAGGTCGCTAACGTTGCTTTTTCAGTATGACATGTGTGAGCCTAACAAATATTAGTAAGCACAATGATATGTGATGGGAAATGTATGTAGGCTATGTCCGAAGATGTCCCGACTTGCAGAGTTGTTGGCGGTAGGTAGGGCCTATGACCACCGTGGGCCCGGGTCCCTACCCTCTCAAAGGAGAGGACAGGAGAGGAGAGGGGAGCGGAGGGGAGCGGAGGAGAGAAGAGGGGAGGGAAGGGAAGGGAAGGGAGGGTGGAGAGAGACAGCAACACAAAGAGTTAATATTCAATGATAATTCAAATTGCTTTACGCCCCATAATCACCCCCTACAATATCATGATCAAATTGAACCAGAAAAGGATCGTAGTAAGGGCTTTGTACTCGTAAATAACAAGTTCATTTTGCTGTGGACGAGTACGATTGCTGGTGCACTCATCCACGAGTACCAACACAGGGCAAGATATAAGATTGTGACTGGCCCAAACTTGACTGATTTATTTCCATTATATCTCAATCCCATCAACATAAGATTGATACATTAATTTTCGAAATACAGGTTGCATGGAGAAAACCACCCATCTCTTCCATCAGTATCATTTTCAAACAAACAAAAAGTACATGACATGAGGAGGAGAAATAAGTTTTTGTTTGCAAATACTAAATGCGTCATGCATATTATGTTTTCATCATGAGATCTATGTAACGACAAAAGTTTAGGTTTGTAACCTCTAAAGTTGTTATTTTCACTTCTACAAGTCAGCTAATTTGATCAATTTTGGATAGGTTGTGGACGAGTGGTAAGTGGGTCATCAGTCCACTCGTCCACAATACTAGTACTGACCCAATGCTTACAACGACCCCTGAGAAAGTATATGTTCTTTCACAATCAATAAAAAAATATCATCACAGTTGTCCCAATAGCTACATATCTGTCTCTTTTATAGGCCTACCGATTCTTTAAATACTGATCACTTATGTATCATACCATTAGTTAATTTGGTATTATGTAATGGAAAGCTGGTAGCCACACATTTCTTGTGCATCTATATGGCATTACGTACCATGTTTTCATTTCTAGGCCTAGGCTTACCTCAAATATGTCCAGATCTTTATCTTTAAACATTTATTTCGGGATTCATTTCTGTTGCCTAGTTTATTGTATGAAATTCTGTCCAGGGAAATAATTTAGTTAAAGATTGGCATTGTTTAAGTGACATTTCTCCGCCAAATGTATGCATTTAGCCTCTGCACTGAGTGGTTGCTATGGATGAGCATCCCAGACCTAGCAACAAGGTGACCAACCTCAGCGCCACCAACGGCGATTGTCACGCTACTCGCAAGTGGGTTATTACTAGCAAAGTACCCGTCCTCCGGACGGTCCCCCTCTCTCCCCACATTTCCCCCCCCCTCCCTCTTTTCCCTCCCCCTCTTCTCTGTCCTTCATACCTGTTTTTCTCTCCCAACCCCATCTCCGATTTTCCTCCCCCTTCTCCCTTCCCTCTTCCTCATGCTCCCCCTCCCCACTTTCTCTCCCTCCCCTCTCTCCCTTCCCCTACATCCTCTCTTTCCCCCCTCTTCTTTCCCTCCCACTCCCCCTCTCCTATTCCTACACCCTCTTCTTCACTCTCCCACTCCTCTGCATGTAGCACGGTCATCCTCTCTCCCCATACTTCCCCTCTCCCTCTTTTCTCCCCTCCCCCTCTACCCCATCTTTAACAACCACCTTATCTCACTTCCACTACAACCACCCTATCTTTCCTCCCCCTCTACCCCCTCTATAACAACCACCCTATCTCTCTTCAACCACCACCATATCTCCCCTCCCCCTCTACTCCGTCTTTACCAACCACCCTATCTCACTTCCACTACAACCACCATCCTACCCCCTACCCCCTCTATAACACCACGCTATCTCTCTTCAACCACCACCATATCTCCCCTCCCCCTCTACTCCGTCTTTACCAACCACCTTATCTCACTTCCACTACAACCACCATCCTACCCCCTACCCCCTCTATAACACCACGCTATCTCTCTTCCTCTACAACCACCATATCTCCCCTCCCTCTCTACCCCTCTTTACCAACAACCCTATCTCTCTTCCACTACAACCACCATCCTACCCCCTACCCCCTCTATAACACCACGCTATCTCTCTTCCTCTACAACCACCATATCTCCCCTCCCTCTCTACCCCTCTTTACCAATAACCCTATCTCTCTTCCACTACAACTACCATCCTCCCCTCCCCCTCTATAACACCACGCTATCTCTCTTCAACCACCACCATATCTCCCCTCCCCCTCTACTCCGTCTTTACCAACCACCTTATCTCACTTCCACTACAACCACCATCCTACCCCCTACCCCCTCTATAACACCACGCTATCTCTCTTCCTCTACAACCACCATATCTCCCCTCCCTCTCTACCCCTCTTTACCAACAACCCTATCTCTCTTCCACTACAACCACCATCCTACCCCCTACCCCCTCTATAACACCACGCTATCTCTCTTCCTCTACAACCACCATATCTCCCCTCCCTCTCTACCCCTCTTTACCAACAACCCTATCTCTCTTCCACTACAACTACCATCCTCCCCTCCCCCTCTACCCCCTCTATAACAGCCATCCTATCTCTCTTTCTCTACAACCACCATGTCTCCCCTCCCCCTCTACCCCCTCTATAACAACCACCCTTATCTCTCTTAGCTTCTCTTCCACTACAGCCACCATCCTCCCCCCTCTACCCCCTCTATAACAACCACCCCATCTCTCTTCCACTACAACCACAACCACCATCCCTCCCCTCCCCCTCTATCTACCCCCTCTATAACAACCACCCTATCTCTCTTCCTCTACAACCACCATCCCCCCCCCCCTACCCCCTCTACCCCCTCTATGACAACCGCCCTATCTCTCTTCCTCTACAACCACCATATCTCCCCCTCCCCAATCCCACTTCATCCACTACCCCCTCTGCCACTACCACCACTCCATTCTGAGTGTTTGCACAAGAGACTTTGTCCCTGATGTGTTTTTCGTGTTGTAGATATGCATTGATCTGTAAGTCAGTCAGCTAGCCTTGCTGGCCATTGGTATACCACCGTGGTGAACAGGCGATCGTACGTGTGACACGTGCTGAACCTGATACTGAACCTGGTAGTAGTAGTAGTACTAGCTACAGTGCACCATGTCTTGTTTTTATACCTCTTCCCACATCCTAGATATACAATGTATCTGCAACCTAGTAGTGCATATTCTTTGAGTACCTGTACTATAGCTGACGTTTATTCATGGCCCACAACCACTCCATCACTTGGTTCACGAATACCTCAATAAAGCTGAAAATAATTATAAGGAGGACCTTAATATATCCAACCCGGGGAATGGGGATTAGAGGTGTGAGGTGAGAAGATATTAACATAAGAAATAGACACTGAACCTTAAAATCAGGAAATATATTAGGAAATATATTAGGAGATTATGATTAACAAAATGTATCGCGATCCTATTTCATTGTAAATTGATTTATTGTAAACGCACACTGTAGATGCCAAAATCTGACATTTGTTTGTTATTCTATTCCATTGTGTATGTCCACATTGATACCTTCTATCGCACTGCCGGATAATTCTAATGTTTGATTGGCTTCTACAAAAGGGCTTGGAGGCAGGTCTCGTTTGCGTGGAACGACTTCTGCCTGTTCATATATTTAGTGGCTACTAAAAATATAAAGTTAATCATTTGACGTTCTTTTGTATGGCCTTTTTCATTTATACACCCGAAGAGTACATCGTTGATGCCCACATCCACCTCCATCCCCATCATTCTTTTTAATATAGTCATACATTCATTTTATCATTAAATACTTTGCAGAACAATGTTAGCAGGCCTACCGTACTGAGACTTTACTATGGTGGTATCCACTAATTTAGGTTATTGGGTAGATAGTTCTTTTCCGGTACGGAATTAACGGTAATGATATTCGGTAATGTATTTGCATTTTGATATTATAATTTACGTGACTTAATTATTTGTATTTCATATTAGTTTGTATTATACTGTAAAGGAAAAAGAAATCTATAAATTCCAACTCAATTTGAATCTTTATTATATTGACACTGATATGTCATAACTGTGGAGACAAGAATTATTATTGAAACTGATCGCAAAATATCATATTGCCAACCCTCCCGGCACTGAAAATCCTTTTTCCTGCCTGCCTTGAGTGACATTAATGACATGACTACCCATGTCCACAAACACTTAGGTCTCTCCTTTGCTCCAACCAGTACGGTACTATAGCAAGAATAGCATAGTATCGCGTATGAGGGGGGCTATATTCTCCGAGTATGGCCGAAAACTACGAGGCCGTAGGCCGAGTTGTTTTTCGGCCATACGAGGAGAATATAGGCCGCCGAAGACGCGATACTGTGCTATTCTTGCTTTTATTCCATGATTCTTAACTTAAAACAACTTTATTTGCATTAATTTCATCAAACTTTGTTGTCCCCCAAGTCTCGAACGGTTGTGACGTCACTGTTCAATACAAGGAATTTATATTGTCCACCTTGTGAGCGGCAAGTATATCGATTATATTGTACGCTCACGGCCAAATCATGGAATAAAGCCATCTGGTGTTTATCTCACGAACTGACAGCGTTAGTAGCGCCAGTGGAATGAAGTGGCCAATACATTCATCATCATCCTCCACCATCTCTCCCTCTCTGGTCTGATAAATCATCGTCACTAGTACTAGTCCATGTATATGACTGGGCCTGGCCTGGGACCCTCTCCATCCACCTCGCTCCAAGCGGAACAAAAACAGGGCACAGAGAGAGGCCAAGTCACTGATTGACACTGTCACTGAGCGGTTTCTAGGGAAACACACAATGTGAACGCTCTGTTGTCATGGTGAAGGTTTTGCAGACGACATTCGCCCCCCTCTCACCACCACCACCACCGCGATGGTTTTAACCGCAGCGAAAGCTGGATTTAACGCTGAGAAGGAAGCAGATGAGTTGTAGTTGTTGTTGGGGGAATATTGCAGACATTTGTCTGTGTCCTTTCAGAAAGGAGTAGGCCTAGGCAATATAAAGCGGAGGATTTGTAACTTTGGACTTTACCGAACCAACGGAGGAATCAAGACCCACAGTGAAGGAGTAAAATACAAGAGCTCTCGGGCTGTCCGTCCTAGATTAGAAGCAGGTAAACAAGAATGTTGAGATACCGTATAGTTCGTAGTATTATAAACGTGGGGGTCGGGATGTTTGCGTTCGCTTGACACAAGTTGAACTCGATCCGGCCTATGGATCCTTCTCATGAACTGTGTCCAGTAGGCTAAATAACTTTTCAGATGATCTTCTTAGACTACTAAGAGCGACGGGGGGCATCTTGTGGTTTCATGACATACATTTCCCATTGTCAATCTATACAATGTACTGGCAATTAGACGGAAATTATTAATTTTCCATTGGTGTATTATTTCATTTGACTGATATATCTGAATTGGTCCTATTATCATTATGAAATCCTCAAACGGAAACGGAAGGATCGTTTTTCAAGGGCGATCCATTAGGTAATGATTTATTAACATGACCTCGAATAAATCACGGTTGTTTAATTATCCTGTCATAATCTATAGACACATATATTATAGACAGACGTATTATATTTCATGTAAATATGATTTAAGTATCAACAATTTCGAAATCCCCTAAAGGCCGTTCATAAACCAATTTGCGTTCCAAATTATTTTTATTTCATGACTCGAACGCCAAGTGCCTATTCCTGCCTGTCGCTGCACCACTTACAATAAATGTGGGTATTGTGTGGGCATGATAAAAAGGCCTCAGAGTCAGAATGTAGACAGACTGACTGACTGACTTGACTGTGTGTGGACTAGTAAGGTTAGATAGTAGTAGCAGGCCTAGTAGTAGGGGAGAGGAGAGTGATGGGTTAGTCATCGTTGCCATCCATGCTGCCAGCGTGACCTCATTGTAACTGCCTGACGTTAGGACGTCCACTGTACGTCTGAACGTACTGTATGGTCGAGCGACTCATCTTTCCTGTGGCAGGTCCTTTGTTGTTGTTAGTGTGTGTGTGTTATGGTGTGTGTGTGTGGTTGGATGGGGCTGGGTGCGGGTGGTAAGAGAAACATGGTGGATTACTATTACTCAAAGTTAGATTACCTAGGCTACACATAGCACAGCACATAACACATAACAGCAGCACTATTTGGTTTATGGACCTTATTACGGTATCTGGCTCCAGGTTGTCAAAAATATCGCCTTCACCAATCCTCACAAATAATCTAATTTTAAGACAAAAATGAGATTCAAAACACAGTTCAACATAACCAAACTGTTATACCTCATTGTATAAAATATACCGTATACCAATGCACTAAAATTTCAATCTTCCATATGCCTACCTCATACTGCCCATATATACGACGGACATAAATGTCATATTGGCATAATTAAAAGGAAATTATCGATCTTTCTATTTACTTCGTTACCTTTTATGTTAAACCAATTAAGCCTAACAAAACGCATTGTTTGAAACAACGCAATACCAAAAACATTTCAGATGATATACCTCATAGTAGGCCTAGCTATCATTTCTCAGCTTGATTTTAACTGAATTTAGTCAATGTGTAAAGCTGCCGATAGTACATTTTCTGACGATCCGACCCATCTACAATGTAAAAAGTGACAAGAAAATAATTACCGTGTCGTGGATATCAGATATCTGTGTGGGTGTGATTTTTTTGGGGGGCGGGGGCGGGGGGGGGGGCGGGGCTGTAAGGGTGCTTATGTTCTTCCTCCGGGCGTAATATTTAACTTTTACTCCTGTGGTGGCATTTAGGGAGTTGTTCTTCTAGTCCACAGCCCCTCCCTGGCTCTTAGGGGTTTAATTCGATTTGAAAAGTATTTTTTATTTAGGATATGAATTACACAGTGCTGTTTTCATCACAACCTGAGGCATTTGATAATATATTAAATTATAACCATAAAGACCAATACAAAGACATAATAGTGGCAATAGCTTCAAAAGATAATACTAATTACGATATCCAAATTATTATTTTGGTGTGTTTCTTAATCGTTAATAAAACATTAAAATCTGCAATAGCTTAGCTTTTTGGTGAAAATGTTTCTTTACCTGTCCCTCCCAAGGTCCTTCCTTCGCCTCCCCCTAGACCCCCCCCCCCCACACACACACACACCTCTCCTCTGCTCCTATCAGTACTAAGAACTAATATTGATTTCCCAGTTTGGAGGAAGTGCATCGGGACTGTCTCTCTGTTTGCTGCGTGATCGGTTAAAACTGCACTCTCAGTTGACATCGGTCAGGAACTAAAGATTTTCCCCTTTCCACTTTTGTTTTTGCTACGGATCTTCATCATAAATATCCACATTTATATTGGGGAGATGTGCAAAAGAAACGTATTTACAAAGGAATTAATGTAAAAGTTTAAAAGTTAGAGACGGGTGTATCTTAAATTTCCTAAAAGTCATCTGGGATTAATTGATGAACGAATTGTCCAGATTGTGTAGAAATCATTTATAAACTACTTTGTCACGATTGTGTGTTTACTAGTTATAGCGGGCATGAACTAAGCCGAATTCTTGATAAAGCGTGGCATTCAGTAAGCAGGGGATAAGATCAAAGAGTTCAGGCCGGCCAAGTCCTGGCCAGTGACAGTCTGGGCAGCCAGGCGTGACACCAATAGGAGATTTGTCCATTATGTCACGACTATAAATAGACATCTTCATTATTATGTAATCCCATGTAATCATATCATATATATCATATTTACATCTGTTCAATATTAATATGTAGTTATGTAACCTTACCACAGGGGGGAGCCATGCTCACATGTGTTCAGTCATGTATATAACATCACATGCTGACACACCCATATACCACACATGGTATACCCCAGGTGTCACACAGGTGATTGGCCAGCAATCACGTGGCAACCAATACCATTGGCCAATGGCCCTCATTGGCCAAGGTCAGCGACCTCCTGTGGTCAACTCATGAATATAGATGTTGATTGGATAATAATTAGGTTAATGAGCGCGCATGCGCAATGACTTCAAGGTCACATGATATGTTGTCTAGAAACAGGACTACTGACTACGCATTATTATTATTATTAATAATCCAGCTAGGCTATGTGCTAGCCTATACTTCAACACCACTCTCTTCTACCTAGCTCTACCCACTTGAGATCGAGAGACATATCAAATGGTGGAGAACCCGTTCCAAGACATGGGGTTACTGTTTGTCAATAGGGGATTTGCATGTCTCAGTGCATGCTGGGATGGATTCAGCTGGAAAATACAAATAAAAATATTTACTAGCAACATCTTTATAAAAGGTGTCAAGGGCTGTTCACCAATTGTCTATTATTATAGGTTGTGTAAATGATCTATAAAAAAACAAATGCATGATGGGAAAGATGAAGTCTTGTTTTATGAAACATGTAAAAACCCATAGGCCTACCTATTTACATGAGATGACTGTTAAATATTCCATGCTGAACATAACAGGATTTCTATAGCTTTTACACTGACATACAACTCTCATAAGTCCATGCGAATCAAGATTCAAAATGGTGGATATGCCAAGAAAACAAATGTGTGATGTGGTGAATTTCTGCACAAAAAGTACTTTATAATTAGAAATAATATCCAACATAAGTAAAGCGATAAAAAAGCAGAAATTAACCTAACATAAACAGATTAGAGCCTTCCATCCACCTTTGGGTTCGGCTGCTCGCTTTCAGGTCATGTCCGCCTCTAATCAATCACTAAGCAATGCAAATGTCGTTCTAATCTCTGGTTTAAGATGTCGGTCGTTGATCTGCCAGGCATCACAGTACAGGATATAGAGGGGTTAGAGAGAGAGTGTGTGTGTGTGCGATGTGGGGGGGGGGGGGGGATAGAGAGTAGGAGGATAGGAGGGTTGAAGGAGATGTGTGTGTGTGTGTTGGAGGGGGGGCGGGGGCTTCAGAGAGAAGAGACAGACATCACAGAGCAGGCAGCCATCTGTGAAGGCAACAAATTAATACAGCTTAATTGGCCGGGATAAGATCGCGATCCAATCACTGGTGAATTTGTTGCTGTTGAGATTAAAATTTAAAAAAAAGTAAAGCATGGAGGGGCTGCTAAAAGGCCTGATGCCTGTGCACGCGCAAATGATGTGGAATTAATGGATAGGTGGGCGGTAATAGGGCACTTGCACGGACCCAAAGTAGAGTTTGAATTCACTTAATATCGCCTGGATTGAATGGATGGAAATTTGAGTGAGTAATGAAAAATGAATGGATGGATGAATGAATGAATGGAAGTTTGACTGAGTAAATGAATGGATGGGTGAATGGATGGAATATATTGGATGGATTGGTGAATGGAAGGAGGGTTGAGTGAGTGAATAAATGGATGAGTGGATTGAAGCATGTATGAATGAATAGATGAAAGGATGGATGGATGAATGAATACATGTAGATGGAAGAATGGATGTATTGATAAATGAATGGATGGCTAGATGAATGGGTGGATGGATGGATGGATGGATGGAAGTTTGAGTGAATGAATGGATGGATGAATCAATAAATGGGTGTATTAAAGAATGAATGAATAGATGGATGAATAATAAGTGGACAGTTGACTGACTGAATAGATGAATTGATGGATGTTAGGTAGATAAATCATTCATCTCTGGACGTCCAGAAGTAGTCGAGGCCCACCATGTAGGCTACTTTATTAGATGTGAGGATGAATGAATGGATGGATGAATGACCTTTGGCTTTAAAAACCTAATTTCTTTTTCTATCGTTTCCTCTATTTAATTACACTACCTGTATAATACTCCATTTGGAAGCCTGAATAAAAATCAATTTCAATGATCCTTCGCTTCTTGTTAGTGCCGAGGCTAGTGAAAGTGTCCTATAGGTAAACTCAACCACTCTAATGAAAGGTTCGGCATAAATGGGGGTAAATCAATCTGTGAAGCAGTCCTTCATTCATTCAACCTTCATTTTCCCAGTAAGCTTCACTTACAACCTCTTTGACTACAAACACATAGTACAGACCAGCGTTTGTTGTTTTATCAAAGCTGAGTCTTGATAGCTGAAAATCGATTGATTTAGAAACTCTAAGAGAGAGGGAATTTGGAATCTAGTTCTGACGGATTCTTTTGCTGATAAGCTGCAAATGGGTTATTCTCATCAATCGGGAGAATGTTGAATCAGTGTGGTACCGTTAATGTTTTTAAAGTATTCAATGAAAAGCAGGTTATCGAATTTCGAAGGTTGTATTTCTATTTGCATGCGCTAGCTGCTGCCTTTCTCTATTTCTCAGAATTTATTTCTATGGGGCACTTAATTATTCAGGTCTTCTATTCTTCTCTTCTCTTCTCGCTCATCTCATCTTCCTGGTCTCCCTCTTCCCGGTCCCTCTACCTCCCCTTCTCTCCATCTCCCTCCACCTTGCCCCTCTCCAACTCTTCCATCTCCCTTGCCACTCCCCCCCCCCGCTCTTCTCACCCCTCCCCTCTTCCTTGCCCCTCTTTCCCCTTCTCTCCCTCCCCTTGCCCCTCTATAGCTCTTTCCCCCCCCCCTTGTCACTCTCCCTTCCCCTTCCCTCCTCTCCTTGTCCCTCTCATCCCTTATTGCTTCCCTTCCCTTCCCTATCTCTCCTACCTTGTACCTCTCAGTCTCTACCCACCCACCCCCACACCCCCATTCTCAATTTGTATCTCTCCTACCTTGTACCTCTCTCCCTCTCCGCTCTCTCCTTCCCTTTGGCCCACTCCCCCTTTTCCCTCCCCGTCTCTCCTCCCTAACTCACTCTGTCTAAGACCTCTTCTATCTTCCATCTCTGCCCTACTCCCCCTCTATAGCTCCTTCTCCTTCCCCCCTTGCCCCTCTTACTCTTCCCCTTCCATTCCCTATCTCTCATAATTGTCCCTCACTACCTCCCCTTCTCTATCTATCTTGCCCCTCCGCCCCTACCTGTCTTCCAACCTTAGCCTTTCTTTACACCCAAACCATCTTGGCTCCTCCTCCCCCCTCCCCCCCCCCCCCCCCCCCCCTCCCCCCCCCCCCCCCCCCCCCCCCCCACATCCCACCCATGCACCCATTCCCATCCCACAAAAACGATACCCAAAGAAGAAATGGATGATTTTCCTCTCACTCGCCCTCTGCCCAGATTGTGATGAGATGAGTTAGCTATTTCCCAGTCGCATCACGCCCCAAGTTGGTGATAAATAATGGCATTTATAGAGATAAGCCTGCCAAAAGAGACATTTGGCACCCCATGCCGCCGTCCTGAGAAAGATATCACTGCCGCCCTTCTAAGTGCCGATAGCGGACTTGCCTTTACCACTGCCAGTGATGGTAATGGGGGATTGTGCGATTAATGGGGTGCTTTAAGTATGGGAAAACAACAGAAAAGTAAGTGGGTGGGTGGGTGGGGGGGGGGGGGGGGGCGGCGCAGCCTAGGCTCAGTGTTGAGAGAGTCCATCCATGCCTACTCCAGGGCCGGTAAAGCAATTCGCGAAGTAGGTGTCCAATCACTGACATCTAATGGCTGAGTCTTATGCTTAAGAAAGTGTGGTATTGGACGAGCTGTCTAAAGTGCTGGGTCGGCTCAGTGGCAGGTGGGTTCTATTTTATCAACGTCTGCCTGTTGGTGTTTGAATTCACTTGTTAGTTTTTAGATGAAATTCAATAAAGGAACGCAGATGTATTTCATTTTTATTTAATTCCTCTAATTGACTAATACAAAATCAATTGGCGACGCCGGAGATGCATTTTATTTCCTTTCTTCTGTCACAAAATGTTGGACCATGAGGCTCAATCTCCTATTGTGCCCATTGATATACATAGAAAATAATGTGTACCACAGGGTCTCCTTGGGCCTCGAAAACGCTGGAAAATCCTGGAGTTTGTAGAAATAAATTCAATGCTTGGGATAGCTTGGAAACTTGCCACCGTGGTCAAAGGACCCAGCAAATCATTAGGCCCTATATGGGCCTTGAATTCTTTTGAAATATGTTAAATGGCCTTGAATTTTTCAAAGATTATCAGTGTTTTCCCCCTGACGCACCCCTCTCACAGAATACATTGAACGACTAACAAAGTAAAAGTTGAAACAAACGGTAATAGATATAATATCTGATGTAAAATATGTTAAATACATCATTGACCTATGTACAACAATAACTAAAGGCCCCACGTCGTGTCATTAGGGGCTTGGAAAAGCCTGGAATTTCTTGTGACCAAAAGCACGGAGACCCTGTGCCAGTATTTTTTTTATTTCATTTCAATGACAGTCATGCTAAAAAATGTGCTAATGAAACTCCCCTATTATGCCCATTGACATGCATAGAAATTCCGCGTAATGGAAAAAGGAGATGACCAGGTTTTTTTTATTTCTTTTCATTTTCCTCCAATTGCATTCTGAGAGGTCCTTAGAGTTCTTGATTCGAATCCCATGAGCGCCTTGCCAGAGCATCATTTCACCTCCCACCCAGTGCATGGTGACTGAGTTACCAAAGGTAGCCTATTGTTATACGCATATAAAAGAAACATTCATAATATTCGAAAACAATAATAATAATGAATTCTTTATTTTGCAAAAACTACATGTTACAAAACTGGTGATACACCTAAGATAAAAACCTGGTCTTCCAGTGCCTGCCACATAGAAGAGAGCAGGGTATTGAATCCCATTAGCGCCCCCCCCCCCCCCAACATGACCAAATATATTCAGAAGTAGAGTGGTGTTTAAAAAAAAGGCATAAAGTGACCGATCCCCCCATCCCATTCGGTGACAGTCATACTATAAAAACTGCTAATGAAACTCCCCTATTATGCTCATTGATATGCATAGAAACTCCTTGAGTTATAGAAAAAGGAGATCACCAGATTTTTTATTTCATTTTCGTTTCCTCCGATTGTGTTATGTAATCATCGGTAATACCCAAACCCAACGGATACACACTTAGATTCATAGCTCTCTAGTTATTCTTATATAAATCGATTTAGGGAAATAAACACCAAAACCGTAAGAAAGACGATGCAAATTAATGTTGCTTGAGTTGTTTTATTATTTGTTCGACCAACGCTTCGGAGAACATTTTCTCCTTCATCAGGGTGTACAATGAAGGTTAGCACAGGGGGTGATTCTTATATAACTTCATAGTCGACTAGTTATTAACGATCTTCATGATATGTGACCAAGTCTTCGAGATAGTCAAGGCGCTAATGAAACTCCCCTATTGGAATCATTAATAGCATTATTTCATTATGTTTTCCTCCGATTGCATTCATGCTACAAACAGGCGCTAAGGAAAATCCCATATTACAAGCATTAATAAACATAGCGGAAGACGCCTATCTAATTGATTCGCCAACTTCCCTTCCATGGACCAAGTGGAGTGATAGTATTCACTTTTGTGAGGCCGGGGTGGGGAAGTATAACTGGTTCTTTAGGTACGTTCAGTACAATTTAGGAATGCTCGGTACAAAGAAATCTACACTAAAGATCACCTTCCTTCAAAGTGATGGGAAAATGGATTATCAGTCTAGGCTCAGAGTTGAGAGAGTCCCTCCAAACTGAGGGAAAGCCTCTCGTTCCAAACCGCAAAATGCCACTAGGACGCCTATTTCAGGACAAGGACAGCCATTTATAACGCAGTTGACAGTCCAATGACTAAGATACCATTTTAATCTGATATGAGAGGCTGTGAGCCTAGACTTCTATAGTACTACAGTTGTTGTAGAAATGGAAGAATGGAAGAATACTGCTTAACTTCCAATAGCTTTTAATTCTTTTTAAACGATTTCATTTTATTTCCTAAACTCACAGTCGCCTCTTTATGTATACATCATCACATAGAAACATAACATAATGTTGAAACATAACTATCGTTTATTTTAAGAAAGTCCATAATCTTAAAATGATATTGTAGTGTATGTCTTGGGGTTTTTTTTTTTTAAACAAGTACTAAGTTAACTAATTATCAAGTTATGCACCGATTTGATCAACTGTTAACATATTTAACTTTGTAATCAGTGTCAACTTAATTCATATACTTGGCGTTTCCACTGGAAAACGATTTTCTCAGCCACAATCATTTGTGCCTGATGTCAACTTATAGTTATACAGTAGTTTGATTCTTGAAGAGGGAAACAGTGTGCATGCAATAGCCAGGGCTGTAAAAAAAAAGTTGGTTGAAATAAAATTGTCGTTAAAAAATAGTTGGTCGGGGGAAAAAAATTGTCGTTAAAAAAAAGTTGGTCGTTAAAAAAAAGTTGGTCGTTAAAAAAAGTTGGTTGAAAAAAAGTTGGTTGAAAAAAAAAGTTGGGTCGGGAAAAAAAAATTGCCGTTCAAGAAAAGTTGGTCGTTAAAAAAAGTTGTCGTTAAAAAAAGTTGGTCGTAAAATAAGTCGGTCGTAAAAAGTTGGTCGAAAAAAATTGTTGTTAAAAAATAGTTGGTCGGGAAAAAAATTGTTGTTAAAAAAAGTTGGTCGTTAAAGTCGTTGAAAAAAAAGTTGGTCGGGAAAAAAAATTGTTGTTAAAAAAGTTGGTAGAAATAAAAAAGTTGGTCATAAAAAAAATGGTCATAAAAAATAGTTGGTCGTTAAAAAAAAGTTGGTCGTAAAAAAAAAAGTTGGTTGTATACAAAAGTAGTAAGCTAGGCTAGGCTAAATAGTTGGTAACTTACTTTTTAAAAATTTAGAAAATGTGTTGGGCAGCAGTGTCCATTTGAGCACCTGAGGCAGGTGAGGGGGGTGGTGGGCAGAGGGATGGTGTGGGAGGTGGGAGGGCCTTCTGCAGACCTATCATGGTTGGAGAAGCATCTAACTAACAGCCAATCAACTCCCTTGGCTAAACCTAGAAAGGCTGTCAATCAGCCTTCAATAACGTCTAGGTGTGAAATCTATGACTGGGTGGGATAAATAGGACCTGATCAAAAGGATTAGATAAGGCATCCTTAAACACCTCACAGACAGCTAAAGAATATTATCAGATGTAGATCCAGTATCAGTGATTGGCACATTTCATAGTGACTCATTTGTTTTCTCAGCTATAAATAGCTTCGAAAACAAAAATAATAAAATTAATACTCTTGGTTGAAGCATTCTGAGGTAGAGTGCAGCTTTCATAAAAAGCGATTTATTCATTTTAAGCATGAACTAAATCAATCATAACTTCTTGTATTTCAAGTATCCCAATGCAAGAATACTTCAATAACTAAGCCGTTTTGGGCTAAAATCAAGGTTTAGACCTACATGTATGGTGAGGATGCATAATTTAATGGCAGTGGTAGGTGTTTCCCCTATTTCTGAAACTGACTGACTCATCGTCGCTATTGGCAAAATGAATATTCAGGAGTCACTCAAGGGGCATTAGGTCAGCCTAGACCTCAGATTAAGGTCAGGGCTGGGCTGGTCAATGGGTAGATAATATTTATTATTTTCCACTTAATTAAAGCTACATTCTCAGCTAAATTATGACAAAAAAATTCTTAGCAAATGTTTCACATATTTTCACCTATACAGATACAATATTGACCAGAACATAACTGACCCGATTTCTTCAATCAAGGCAATACCAAATAATTATACTCACACATAGTATTTATCATTTTTTCAGCCTAATTTTAATAGCAGAATTTACTACATGTGCAGAGCTGGCGATTGTACATTTTTTGACGACCAGTATGCTCCTCACTGCCTTACCCTTCTTGTTTACCAATAACCCATCAGCGTTGACCTTGGGTCATATGCTGCCACTTGTCCTCTGATAAAATATAAACATCCACTTAACTTTATAGATTGTACAGAGTTCAGGACAAAGTCAAACAGTTTGGACTTAAAGCTGGATTCTCAGCCATTATGACCAACGGAATCTTACCAGATTTACTCATTGTTTCCCTTATGAGCAATTCCACCAATTGGTCGTCATTTGGCCATCCGCGGCTGAAAATTCCTAATTTTTTAGAATTGCTTCTATTGATTCATTCTTTTTCGTATATAAACTACACATATTGCTGATGTTATAGACGAAGTTGGAAATGTTAATGATGAATGTAGTCAGCTTGATAGAATCTATGAATAGAATTCTGATGATAAGGGCACCGAAGATTGGTACATATTTGTACATGAATGAGGATTTAAATGCAAATGCAAATAATGTTTTAAACTATTGTGTACTTGATAGGTCTCGACATAAGGGTGACAACACTTTTTAGTTTGTGAAAATATTCCTATTAGAAGGAAAGTTATAGCCAAATAACCATTCCTGTAATGGTAATGATAATGGCAGCGGCAAGGGTTATGTGTATTGACCCTGTGCCTATACACATATAAAACCGATTATGTTTGGAATATAGACACAAATATATGATATTTATTCCCCTTCGTTTTCTTTTTAAGTTGACTTGAATGAATACCTGTATTGGTTGTTCATGAAGGATGTATGTGAGTTATGTTTATGTATTTAGAGACAAAATCTTTAGAGATTTAAATATAGGTTCTCTGTATGCCCCAACAACACATGTCAGTGTCAGGCGATTTTAGGGTCAAATGACGACCAAATGGTGGATTTGCTCTTATATAGTACTGTCCGATACATGTTCTGCGGCGTTTATATGTTTTTTTCCGTAAACAACAACTTTATTCATCAATTCACATCAACCTATCCAACCAAGACCTGGATATCAACGATATTACTTAAAACTCTCCATGGTTATTACACATTTCCCCTATTACGACGCAAAATATCTTACCAAAAGATTTACGCTCATTATGAATTATAGGATTGAATTCATCAATATTCTGCTGCTGTTATATGTTTATACAAGTCATATATGAAGTCACTCCCGAGCGAAAGCCGCCAGTGAGCCATAAATAAGAGAAGCCATTGTAGGAAAGGACTTCGGCGGGTCTCCGCTATATAAATGTGGACCTTTATGAAGCCCTGTAGCAAAAACAACCTGACAAAATCCCCCAAAACTTTGATCAAATGACTTTTATATGGGTTAGGAAACAACGAAACAATAAGTAGAAATTATTTAGTATTTGACCGATGACCGGGAATGCTGCTTTATAAAAGAAAAACTGGAGATAAGAGAGTGCGTTAGCTTCATTAATTGGTAATTAATGGACTATTAATTAGCGCACCACATGCGTGCGGTCGTGCGTATAGCGGGATCAGGTGCGTGATTGGGTGGAGATATGCATGGTGGGGTGGAGTCGGCCTACACTCTAAGAAATCAGATGGAAATTCATCTGGATCCACGTAATTACCTGTTGTTTCCGGGTACGAACTTTAGTTTACATGGATTCAGCGTACATGCGTGGAATCCATGTAATCCTACACTGATATTACACTGTTCCTGCGTATTACACTGTTGGTGCGCGGGAACAGTGTAATATCAGCTGCATACATTGGTGCATCGTAAAAGCACATCAAAAGTAGGCCTAGTAAATTCTGCTAAATAATAAAGGCCTTAAAATTCTTATATAGTTAGGCTGAAAAAACCTTATTTATATCTATCCCTTCGCCTATATCCATTTACTTTCATTCTCCCCTTCTAGTATAACTAGTATAATAGGCCCTACATACTACCAAACTGCTTCGAAATTCTAGCAAGAATTTCCGTCCATTCTCCCATTCTGACATCCTGAAATGTTTGCATAAAATGTGTTTGACACAAAAAAATATATATATATTTTTTTTTTTTTTTTTTTTTTTTTTACAAAAACAGACGAAGCATTAATGTGTTTGATAAAGACATCAAATCTTTCCCAATTCTAACATGACAGAAAATTAAAAGTATTATTTCTGCATTAATTCAAGGAGTATAATAGGAGCCTGAGATTGATAATTCTGAATATAATTCATGCTACCCTATAGTATACGATTTTCTCTAAATTCATTGCATTAAATCCTGTTTTGATTAATGAAGATATTTATTTATTAAGCAATTAATAATTGAATAGTTCCAATAATATGAATAGTTCCAATAGATAAACATCATGAAAACATTTATATATGTGACTGAGCACCCCGAAAACAGGCGCTTCTCACTCAAGTTAGTTGGAATATCAAACCCTGTCCTATATATACCTTCGGTATAGGTGTTGTATCCTACGACTAGCTCAAGTCCATGTCAAGCTACAGTAGAAAATCACCATTTCATCGATATTGAGTTAAGAGTTGTAGGCTACCATCAATTTTCATAGGCTATCCAAATTACCATCTCCCAAAGTTTCAAGTAATAAATAGTTTTAGAAATGTTTTAACTATTCATTTCAAAATTAGTTAACTAATTATCATCATGTGCGAGTGGATCCAAATAAGGGAAAATCAGCAAAACTTCCGTACTTTGTAGCTCCCATTGTGTTGGGGATATCCCAACGTAGCATAGCGCTGCGTAAATATTCCTAATATGGAAGTGACACACTTCTCTAATCCAATGTAAACCAATCAGAATGGGTATTGGTTAGGCATACGTTGGTGACGCGTTCATAATCCTGCCCTCTGATTGGACGCTTTCTTCAGAGCAAGTCTTCCGGTTTGAATGTACACAGCATGGTTGATGTGCATCTCTCAAGTTTCTTGGATACTTTTAATACTACTCATGGGCATTTGCACGTCCATCCTTTTGCCATACAATGTTTCAAGAACAGAGGATGGCTGAATTGTTAAATGAGGCCGGAAAGGTTGGTTTATAGCATGAGAAAGTCCTAGTTCAAGTCATCAATGCACCAGGCTGAACCAGTGACGACTCGGGACTCGGTGAGAGTGAGGACGAATTCCGAAACAGAATTCATCTGGTAAGTAATATAGACTATCTAGGTATTTAGACTGAATTGTATTATAGACTTTTAGGTAGAATCTAAAAGTCTATATTTGTAAGTGTATAATACATTAATGCCAGTAAAAACATCCCCATGTGAAAATGTCCCCGTCACAACGGACCTTGGGTTTTCAATATGAGATAGTGACGGACTCCACTGCACTAGCTCCCGTCAACTAAGAGACTTTTGAGGCGGCCTATCTGACCTTCCCACCCGAGGACTACTACTGATCTAGCCAGGGTTGCATTACTGCTATAAAACTCTCCTCGCTATATGGCACCGGCTGAGTGAAAAGATTATTTCACTGGGGAACACTGATATTAAAATTAATACTACTTGGAAATACATGTCTTTTGGGACCCATGTCTTTTGGGATCGGTTTTATGGGACCCTATCCTATGTGCGAAAGCTAGCTGACACCTTTGGTAACTCTAGGCCCTATTCAAGCTCAGTGGCGGTACCAGGGGGGGGCCTGGGGGGCACCGGCCCCCCCTAGACCCCTAAAATGGTCCCTGTGCCCCCCCTAACTCAGAGAGGCAGAGGGCCACTAAATGGCCTCTAAATCACTGCCAGAATTTGCACTTTCCTTCAAACCGTTGACTTTACATGTACAACACTCCCAATAACCCCATATTCTATTTTAGCTTAATAATTCTTTTAACAGGGCCTCTATTCAAAAAGCATTTTTTAGACCCAGAATGTCTTAACAGGGTTTCAAATCTCAGACAGTTAAGTCTCAAAATTGGTATTCAAACAAGAATCAGTGAGGATGAACAAACAGTTTACAGTTATGATTTGTCATATCATTTGGACAATTCAGGGTTTTCAGTTATTTCCTTTTCCCAAAGGAAACATGACTAAGTTCCTGAAAAAATAAACCTATATGCCTCAAATGTGAGGACTCAAGAGGGTCTCAATAGAGACAATTAATTTTGTTAATTTTATTTTCTCAAAAAGTTTTTGGGGGATGCAAGAAAATTGGGTTGTCATTTTTGTTAGACAAATTAGAGGTGTGGGGGCTTTATTTCATTGTCATTAGGCAAATTAACTGTTATGCATTGCAATAACATTCCAAACAGGGAAATTCAGAAGATTTTGACCTCATGTGTGCCCCCCCTAGACCTGCCTTCTGGTACCGCCCCTGAAGCTGGCCAACGTTTGGTTAGATGTAGTGACCAATATTTTACCAGAATTTGATTAGATGTAGTCAAAACGTCCCCACGCGAAAACGGACCCGTCAAACAGACCCGTCGTCAGGAATAGTGACTTTATACATGATTTATGTGCTTCATTAAATCCGTCATTGAAAATGCCTCAATCCGAACCCTAGTGGGTCGTTTTTTTAACAAGGCACATACAAACCTCCATTTCCCATGTAAAAAACATAATGATTGCATATATGTAGGTATCTCGATTTTATGTTGCCAAAACACATTTAAAATAATTACCAAGATGATTAGAAGGATGCCATGCGTATGCCTATACCATGCGTATGCCATTACAAGATAATTGGGAAATATCAGACAATTGCACCTCACATATACATAGAAATTGGAAATGAATGATAAGACGTCCTAGCTGCTCTAAGTTATTAAAACCAGTTTTAATCAATGAGTCGATCTAGAATATTTCTTGATAGTGCCAAGTTCAAATATGACTCAAATACCTATTCCATGCATGAATATATATGAATATATATAGATGAAAGATAAATTGAGACAAGTCGGTGATGTATGCAACACTAATATTATTATACAATATTTGACAATTCTAGATCGTTAACTTAAAGAGTAAGTAAAGTTAAAGTATGAATAATATAGATAACAGCTGTTATCCTTTAATCTTTTCACTTTAATCTTTGTTACTTTGATATTTCTTAGTTTGGTTAATACTGTCGCACACAGGCCCAACACCTCCCAGCTTTTATTCTATTTTATTTTCTATTTTATGCAACACTAATATCATTATACAATATTTGACAATTCTAGATCGTTAACTTAAAGCATATATAGTTTTGCTAGAAATTATTCTGACATTATTGGGGCAATGGTTTATTAATTTTTCTTTCATAGTCGGGTGGAAAGGTGTAATACCCCGAGGCAACACCTCCATGTTGGCCGTAGGTGGCAGAGCGAAAGCAGTCAGTAGTCACAAAGAAAAGCCGGGGGCCGTTTTGACGGGGCCGTTTTCGCGTGGGGACGTTTCGACTGGATACCGGAATGATACTTATGGAACGTTAAAATAATGACTGGTGTAAATCTATGAAATGCATGCCTGCCTCTCCCTGAAGACACAAAAGTACATGTACCAGGGAACTTATGAATGATCAATGAATTATTAACCCACCTTTCGGATTGCCCTTAAATCAGTCACAGAAGCTTCAAATTTTGAATATAAATAGTTTTATATAATGGCAAGAACTATTCAAAAGCACAGATCTGACTCTATCAATTTACCAAAATTTAAATAATTGATATTGTTGTGTTGTCTATGCAGGAATAATGTCACATTAGAGTCATTGTAACAGCTTTTAAAATGGAATTTGTTTGAAAGACTTGGATTCGCCTCCGTTGATTGATGAAAATAAATAAATAAATAGACATTTAGCATTAAGGCCTTATACCAGGTAGGGAATTATAATTTGGATTCTCGATGTAATACTCAAACTGATTTAATTGTTTTATTTGTTTGTTTAGTAGAAGGGCTATTTTTAGTTACAAAATATAAGGTAACATAAAGGAAAATGAATTTCTGTTCATGTTTCTGAGTAATTGTGAACCCCCAGCAGAGGTGTTAGCGCTTTCACGGGGGAGGGGGGTGGTAATTTTATATCTAAATTCCATATTTCATAATGAATAAATTTTATTTTTAAGGTTCTGATGCCAATGACCATTTTGAGATACTGAGTGCCAGTAGCTAGAGTAGTCAGTTTACTGATGACAAATCAACAAGTATAAAGTAAGTTTATATTTGCTTGTAAGTAATACGTCCTTGTCATCAACCATTGGTGATGAATATTTATGGTGAACTAATATTTCCTGAGTAGAGCTAATGATAGCCAATATTATTACCATAACTATTATTCCTATATTATACTACATTATTGCTTCACAAAACATGATATATTGTAAAGAATTGGATTTTTTGCATTGGGAATATTCATATTCTATTCATGAAGAAGGTTCTATAAAAATATATATCAACTCTGGCTTTGGCATCATTGACTCTTCTACAGGGCTCGATAGAAAATTACTGACTTTTTACTGATTGTCATAAAAAAAAATACAGGGTCCCTTAAACCCCAAAATCGGAATTACTGATGTTTTACTGGCTACGGGAACCCTGTCAATACCACAAACAAATTGATTCATTCTTTCAAATTTGAATGAATAATCTACTTTATCATTTAAAAGTATATTTCCATTATAGGCTCAACATGACCCCCTATGACAAAGATCTGCTTCTGCTGGGACTGATCTCTGCCATCTATAACACCGGTGAGGAAACCCTTTCAAGATGCCAGAAAAATGGAGACAAGAATAATAGCTGAATCAGGAGGACTGGCTGACTAGCATAAATTAGACACATTTCATAGAACTCTCATTCACGGTCAGTAAAAAATCAGTAACATTTTTTGTTTTTAGGACTCAGGAATTGTATATGTGCGTCTGTTAAAAGACTGATAAAGATAAAGAGTCTAAGAGCGAAATACACTCAAGAAATAAATAAATACAATCAATCAAAAAATAAGCATTTAACAGGACAGAGGTTAACACATTAAAAGATTATTAAGAACATGAGGTTAAGAGCCAAATAATCCTGAATGTAAGTTCAGACATGGCGAAAACTTTAGAACTTTCACCGGACAGTCGGACCGGTGAAAAGGAACTTTCACCGGTCCTCCAAAGGTTTCACTGGTCCTCCAAAGGTTTCTCTAACGTTTCATTCAAATTTTTCACCGGACAATCGGACCGGAGAAACTTTACTTTCACCGGTCCGACTTGTCTTTCAACGGTCACGGACCGCGGTCCGGCAGGTTTCGCCATGTCTGTAAGTTAAACCGATGAGGCTTAATCTCCAGATGTTCGATAATAGGTAAAACAAGAATACAAGAGACTAAAGAAAATGAAAAACAAAAAATATAGCAACAAAAAAAGGGAGACAGTGAAATGTTTAGAATTGTAAATGCCCAGATGGCAGGAAAACTGAATAAAACCTTTTAAAAAAAGTCACTATTTTTCATGTTGTTTGTATGTACTAATTTTACTTCCATGAATAAGCTAGGTTCTGGGCTGCGGGAACCATGTTCCTAGACTAAAAATGTGTTGTTTCCAAGGATATTGTATATTGTTCAATCTTAATCCCACTCAAGTTGGTAATTTAAAAAAAAATAATAAAGATATTAAAAGCAGGGTTTTATATGGGTCTACTGTAATTCCAAGCAGGGTTTTACAAGGATGTACTGTAATTTCGACCAGGGTTTTACACGGATCTACTGTAATTTCGAGCAGGGTTTTACATGGATCTACTGTAATTTCGACCAGGGTTTTACACGGATCTACTGTAATTTCGACCAGGGTTTTACAAGGATTCAGAGTAAGTTTTTACACGGCGTTAGCTGATAATTACGCGGGAACAGGACAATAAAGCTACATGAATTTTACATGGGATCCATGTAATTTTACACGAAAATGTAATTTCACCGGGAAAAACCGTCATCCAAAAACGCAGTGGAATCCGTGTAAAATTACACGGATTTGACTGAAGGACCGCTTACAGTGTATGTCTTATTGTCTGGGCAACAGATGGTTGTTGGGGTAAACAATACACCGCAGAGATGACAACACCAGGACCGATATGTGAAGTCATGTACAGCCTTCAACAATCCTCTCAAATTTAAGACAAAAAAATGAATTCAAAATGCGGATCGTATATATATATATCTGGATGAAGTCCATTGTAACAGATAGTAGTATACTACCACATAATTATCTTTATTAGGACGCGTTCAATCAATTCTATTCAGTTTCATAGATATTTGTGTGCTAAGAAATAACCTGAAGAGATACAGGATTTCCTATCCGAAAGCTACGGTCAAGAGTGAGTTTGGGGTGAGGTCCCTTGACGATATACAGTAGCTTACAGTGTTGTCTGTTCATAGGGAAATCAAAATTAAAATCAGTTACTTTGTCCACTTGAGTATGGAGGCACCCTATCATGGCTCAACCATTTCTCCGAGTCTCTGTGATTTGCAATGAGGAGTGGTGCTATATTAGCCTCCATTATATCAATTAAATACAACAATTATTGAATGGAAACATGATATTGCTGTTCTGTGCTTCCAACAAGCTGATGCTCGTTGGTGCTTCTAAATAGTTTTTGTTATTGTATTGTGACCTGGGCAACTTTAAAGTCCCATTATCTGAACAGCGGTTTATTATCGGTTACTCTGAGGTTTATCTGAGTCTTTTAACATAGAAAAATAGTTTTATTCATTCATTTATTCATTGACTAATTCATTCATTCATTCATTCACCCAAATTTCCATTCTTTCCATAATGACATATCCGTCCGTTCATTGTAGTGTCAAACTCCCTATATGGTCTTTGAATGTATGTGGTCTAGCAGAGCAACCATTACATTTTCCGATGTAGCAACCCCAAGGGGGCGGGAAGTTGTAAGATTTGAAGTTACTAAAGTCAAAACGGTCGCGCATGTGTTCTGCATTCAACAAATGGATTAGCTTCCCTCCAAATAATCCCATCATCCTGCCTTAATACAAACTGACCATATGCTGTACTTGGGGATGTTTTAAAACCCACCGGTCCTTTTAGGGATTAGCACCCTGCTGAGTGTATTGTATATGACTTGAGCGACAGCATGCACGCTTATATGAGATTTTCAGATTGTTGATGCATATTTTAGACAGTAATTAATACTTACACCATACATAACGGCTGGGATTTGAGGGGCACTGGCTGATTGTTTTTAACTTTCATATACTTTTTGTGAGGACGGGAGAGAAAACATGCTAGCGAGATGCGATACCTTGTTCAGGTTCCGCAAGCAAACCTATCTCAATAACGTAACCGTATCTGTATATTTTTTTTCAATAACGTCACATTTTTATGTATACGAAATAATCTGTGAGATGAAACATTTTGCTTGATATGTTACGTTACGTTTTTCCCGCCATGTTTTGCTGAACCTCTTTCTTCCTTAATGTATGTTTGTATATCAAAGATGCGGATACGTTTACGTATAGGTTAGACCTGCTGAACCGCCCTAATACCGCTTAATGACTGGCAAACTCTCGTCCTATATGCTGTATCAATCCTCAGGACAAATTATAGAATATATTCTCTCCCGCCTGTCTCCCTGCATCTATCTGTCTGTCTGTCTGTCTGTCTCTCTCTCTCTCTCTCTCTCTCTCTCTCTCTCTCTCCGTATCTCACTCTCATTGTCTCTGTCTCCCTCATCTCCTTTTCCTCTCTCGCTCCCCCTACCCCCGTCTCACCCTTCCCTCTCTCTCTCTACTCCTCCCTCTCCCCCCCCCCCCGCCCCTTCCTCTCTGTATCCCCTCTTTCTTAATACCTCTCTTCCTCCTTCCCCCTCTCTAACTCCCAACACCCGCCCCTCTTCAAACACCGCAACACCACAGCCGCCACCAACTGAGCATTCGCCCTCACCCTCCCCCGAACCATTCCCTGTCGCTAAGATCATGACCATCACAAAAGAATTCCATGATATCCCCCTGGGTAATCCCTTGGTGTTGCTCAATTAATCTTTCATCTTCTGTCTTGATTAATTATTCCTAAAAACCACTAATTACCAAAGGAATGCTACAACGCAGAGGGAGGGGTGAGGAGGAGAGAGGACATTAAAATCTGTCGCTTTGCTTCCCATTTTTTCCAAGAAGTTTTTTTTCACGTTGGTTAAATTTATTCAATCATTTAGAATCAAGAAAAAATGGAACTTATAAGCGATTATTATGTTCTCTATGTGCCAGGCTATAATAATATCTATGCTGATACCCATTGGGTTTTTTTTAGTTTTTTTAGGCGGCGGATTATTTTACATTTTTTACCAGGACATGTTCACCTCGCTGGTGCAGTCCAGGAAGCGTGCAGAACTAGTCCTGCATTCGCTTATTATAGAAATAAAATGCAGTTGCAAGATATATTTTTATGATAAGTGAAACAGAGGGACTTTCAAAGATAGTGTATTTCCCCCATTCTCCTCAATCCTCATGAGGACAATGGGGGACTTAAGTAAACCTTAATTGCGATGAATCAATGTAATTGTTTATATGCATGTGTCCCAATGTATTCCCCTATAGCCATGTGGCTAAAGCTTTGGACATCCAAACTGGACATTGTGAGGTTGAGTCCCAGAGCAGCCAGCCTTTTTAAGTTTGTCTCATTTTTCGAGTCATTTTATTTTTTAATTTCACTAATATCTTCACATCTGGGCATCGGATTCCTTTTAAACTCACACATGTAGTTATTGATGCAATTCCCTGTCGATTGGTGAAAGAATTAGAGAATCTAAGGTCGAATTAAGGGAGAAAAGTCGGTTGGATAGGGTTTGGAGATATATAGGTTCTCTGTTATAGAGGCATGGGTGGCAGTCGTAAGCTTGTGTTTATTTTCGGCGAAAATGGTTTTTGCCACGTTACGTCTAGGCTCAGTATTGAAAGAGTCCCTCCTAACTGAGGGAAAACCTCTCCAACCAAATCGCAAAATATCATTATAATCCTATTAGGCCAGGAAAGCCATTAGCACAGAAGGCGTCCGATCAGTGACAAACCATCCATATCTGATCTGAGAAGCTTATTCCATTAGTATTCCATGTGATTTCAGTACTGGAAATACGAAAATATTTTTCATGGGAATACAAAATATTCAAGAGTTGACGAGACTAGAAATAGAAAGTATTTGATTTTCCTGGAAATAAGAAATAATTTCCCATGTGTTACACATACATACGCTGCCGTTTCTCCCTTGCAAATCTCTTTCCAATTCACAAATAACGATATTGCAAGTCTCCTATCACTCTTTTATATGTTTCCATCTATGGTATCTCCTTTCCACCGCTGCTATTTAAAACTCTAGTATTATGGCCTCGCATTCAGGCGACTGAGACTTCAAGCTATATATATATATAGTATTTTTATTTCTCAAATGCCTGTATAACAATTACAAGAAAACGGGTGAAACCTTTCAACATTTGTTGGTCTTCCCAGGTCGCCGTGATAAATCTTAATCTTAACATTGTTCATGTCTTTTGAGATTTAGTGATAATATCTCTATTAATAAATATTCATATTTACATTTCCCAACACATTCGTTCATATTTTCCTAAATACCATCATGAAATTACATATTTTTAATTTTAATCTAGTTAATAAACAACATTTCAAGCTTTTCAACATGTTGTATACAGTTCAATATTTTGACATTTTGGTTTCATTTTTGTCCTATATAACAAAATATTATGCATTTTTACTCCTTTTATATCACACTCATATATTTTTTTATTCACACCAATCACCAAATTGGTACTATTATTATTATTTTTGCATTTGTCTATACAAACTCAGCATACAATTTGATATATGATATTGATAAATTTATACATATAAATAAATTCTTCATTGACATCAATTAACATCAATTAACATGCTAACGGCGCATATTGCTGAACGATCACATTATAAATGAGTGCATATATGTATACCCGCCCTCCCCCTTCCCTTCCGTCTCGCAGACTATATATAATATATATAATATATATATCTTAAGTCTTAGCCCTCTCTCCCTTCTCATTCTCCTCCCCTCTTTACCTTCCTCTCTCTCTTTATACATGTCTATACCTGTCTCGCTCACGAGTCCCCAATTTGTTCTCCCTTTCTCTCAATTTGTTCTCAGTCTCTCTGTGTATAGCTGTTCCACTATATCTCCCCACCCTTTCTCTCTCTGTATCTCCCCCTCTGAGTCTCCGCCTTCTCTCTGTGTCTCCCCCTCTCTTTATCTATCACTGCCTATGATATCGTATGGGCTTTCCTTTCTCTCTCCCTCTGAGTCTCTCTGGGCCCGGCTCTGTCTGTGCCTTCTCTTTCTCCTCCGTCCTCCCAACCACCTCACCTTGCCGTGCGGCAACTCGCTTCCCACCCACCGTACTACCGCGCCACCACCACCGCCGCCGCGCCGCGTCAGATTTTGCCGCGCGCGTTCTCCCCTCCTCCTCCTCCACTACCTTGCTTTCCTCACTGACAGTCGTTACCTTTCTCCCCACCGCGCCGCCTCTACCTTTCTACTCCTGCGTCTTTCCACCACCGTCACTGCCGCCCTCCACCCATCTCTGCGCCCGCTTACTGGCTTTCAACAAGCAGTGGGGCTGATGGGGCATTGCATGGAAGAAGCAAAGCAATGCCAAGGATGCCTTATTCCCCCTAGCCCGCTCTTCAGGCACTGTCTCCAGCCCATCCATCCATGCACCCACCCATCCAGCCACTCCCCGCTCTCCACACCACTACCCCACCTAGCTTGTATTCTCTGTTCCTACTAGCTGGTACTGCTAGTACTAGGTAGGCCCAAGGACTAGGAAGAGGGGGCATCTAGGTACTATCACACCTTGCTTTGGAGCTACCAACATGGAGCTACCTACCCTGCATGCACCTCCTCCGATCCCTGGACTTGAAGTGTGGTGTTTTGACTTGAGTTGTTTTGGATCTTGAGGAGGTGGAAGTATATATAGTGGAGGTAAGCACTTGTGTGTCTACAGAAATTATTCCAGGGAAGCATATTTATCTGGTTTTGTAATTGTTTTAAAGCAGAGAGAGGTAGTAATACAGAGAGAGAAAACAGAGAGAAGAGAGTCGGGGGAGAGAGAAGAGGGAGCGAGAGAAAGGGTGGGAGATAAGAGACAGGGAGAGGAGAGAGAGAGAAGAGAGTCAGGGAGAGAGAAGAGATGAGAGAAGGAAGAGAGAGAAGAGGCAGACGAGATAGACAGACAGATAGAGAAGAGAGAGAAAGCACAAACAGTCAGTAGGTGAGGAAGGGAAGAAAGAAGAGGAAGACGAGAAAGCACTGAACTGGTGGTTGGTAGTCTGACTGTTGGCGGAGTATGATCAGAGGAGGAGGAGGTTGAGATTCAGAAAGCAGTAGGAAAAGTGGTCCGTGCGGAATGTGCGAGAGTGAGTGGCATTGCTATTGGTCCAACCGACACAGATGCACACTCACGCACACGCACACACCCACGCACACACACCCTACGCGCACGCACACATGCTCTGTCTCTCTCACTCACTCACATTCACTCACTGGCTGGCTGGGCTCCGGTTCGTCCGTCGGTTGGTGTGTTGTGCTTGGTTCAGTGGATTGGTTAGCTAGTTGCAGGACCTTCTCTCAAGATTGCGACCATCCTTATAGACCATCTTTATTCACTACGTATGCATATATATCTATGCCGCATTGGAGTTATTTATGTGAGTGCAATTTGTGTCCTTCCATTTAATACTTAACTCTAGGATATGTTACTATAGAGGATGCGTTTTACCACCTTTACAACTACCTGGTCGTACTAATATATATCCATTCAGCCTCCTCGGGATATATATATTATATAATCCTGCTCAGATTTTGGATTTGTGCTTCAGTCATCTTCTGCTGAGGTTACGTTACAGTAGCGGTTACAGTTACGGCTATGGTCAAATAGGATTTACCATAACAGTTAGTGAAGGCCGTTTATATTATGGACGTAAAGATCAACGAGCGCCATAGGCATAGTTACTTACCAGATGATTGCTGCCCCCCAATTTGTACTACCACTGCCTGAGTGAATCGGGTGGTTAAAGTACATGTGTGAGTGTTTGAATCAAGACGATTCGACTGCTGATGAATGGATTTAGCATATATTATATGCCGTCTAGGCTCACAGCCTCTTAGATCAGATAAAACTGTGTATCTCAGTGATTGGACGCCTACTGCGTTAACGACATTTTTACAACAGGAATATTTTACTTCTGGTGTTCCGATCATTGAAACATGTATTGTGATGGGGGGAAAAGATAGTAAAAATCAAGGATCATAGGTTTGAAATTTTGGATTATATGGTGTTTTCCGCGGAGGCCTTTGATAGCGGACTTAATTAAATAAATAATTCGACTACCGATGAATGAATGGACTTAGCATATATACGGTATATTCAGTCTAGGCTCACAGCCTCTCAGACCAGATAAGAATGGTATGTCACTGAATGGACGCCTACCGCGCTAATGGGTTGCCTGGCCCTGGAGTAGGCGTCATAATGGGAGTCTATGATGGTATTTTACGGTTGAGCTATAGAGACGTTCCCTCAGTTTGGAGGGACTCTTTTATCAGCTCTGAGCCTAGACTGTATAGATTATGGCAAGGATGTTAGTTCAGTGTTTGTTATTGCCGGTATGATCATTATACGCAGAGGTTTATCAGTGAACGGGAGGTGATATTCTAATGTATTATTGTAGGAGTCTGATGATAAGCATCTATAGCGATTATTAGCAGCTTCACCAGGTAGGCAACATATGTGAAGAATGTGAAGCAAAATTAAATAAGTCGACGACCGATGAATGTTTTTTTAGCATGTGCAGTTTAGCCGTTAGCCTGTGCGACTGGCCTCTCTCTGCGGGTAGTGGACCCAGGACGAATACTCTGTCTATTTAGCCGTAGATCAGATAAGAATCTGTGATTGGACGCCTACTGCGATAATGACATTTTTACAACAGCAATAGTTTACTTCTGATGTATGAATCCGACCATTGAAATTATATACATTTGGAATTTAATAGAGGTATCAGCAATTTCCACCGGATTTTCTTGAAAGTTTAGTTAATTCACGGAACATAAAATGTATATTTTGTGATAGGCCGAATTGTAAGGAGTTGTGGCCCGATCCATCCGACTAGATAGATAGTATGAAATATCGTAGTAGTCGCCCCGGAGAAGTGCGTGCCAACGGAGAGATTGAGAGAAAAGAGAGAGGTGGGGGGGGGGGGGGGGGGGGGGGGACAGGGATAGAGAGAGAGGGAGAAGAAGAGGCGACGTGTGGATAAAGAGATGAGTGTGAAGATAAAATGGGGTGGGGGTGGGGGGTAAGAGAGGTAGAAGGGGGCTGAGAGAGGTAGAAAAGGGGGTTGAGAAAAAAGACGGGGGGGGGGGGGGGAGAAGAACGAGTGAAGAGAGGGAGAGAAAGACTGAGGAGAGACGAAGGACAGGAAAAGCTTACATTTACAAAGAAGCTAGAGGAAAGAGAATGGAATTAAGTTGGAGAAAGAGAAAAGGTGCCAAAGCAAGGGTAGCAAGGTCAGAAAATGTACAATCGGCAGCTTTACATTTAATAAATTCTGCTAAATTAAACTGAGAATGATACATATTATGTATATCTGAGTATATTTGGTATTGCGTTGATTAAAACAAATATGTTCGGTTATGTTGAACCTCAGTTTTGTCTTTCATTTGAGTTTATTTGAAAGGCAGATTGGTGAAGGTGAATCGCCCCTCATAGCAACGAGCATGAAGTATAATCTCGTCGCTCGTAGGTAGGTCTGATCCCTGGTCTCCATGGCAAGTTGCTGGAGAATGGAGCTAGGGCACGGGACTCACTGGAGGAGACACAGGAGGGGACGCCGCGTCTGGGTCTGTCTGGTGGTGGTAGCTGGTGGTGTTACTAGTATTATATAGGGTCTGACCAGGTAATGATAAGGACCGCTGGAGGGGAAGGTGGTACAGGAGAAGGAGGGGCAGGGCATCATAGCAAAGATTCCACTATCTTTGGGGACAGGGAGAGTACTATAATATACAGATTGAGAAGGCGATATATACCTTTATAGCTAGGTAAGCATGGTAGCCTTTTGTAGCACCTACCTACCTACCACCTGCTCATTAGGTTGCCATACTAGCGGCCCTGGAGGAGGTAAAGGAGCGAGGAAGGCCACCATGGATTGTGTGATCTGAGAGTGCCATTTCATTTTCACCTTCATATTTTGTGGCAAGGACAGCAAAAGCGTTGGAACGCGGAAGGGTCATTGTATCTCTTACCTCCACTTCTGACACTGTATCATCACTGTCACCACACTGGATGTCCGTTTCGCGCTGCACGTACATACTTTTTGAATAGGCCAATCAATGCTGCCGAAACGTTTCCTTTGATATCTCTGTCTACACCACCCATTACAGTGCACGATCCCACACACCTTTAGCTCCCCAATAGATCATGTTGATTACAACATAATATACTGATAGCTGTGTGTCAAGTTAGGGAAAACTCCTGTATAAAATTGTAGTGGTATGTCCGTGCAGGTTTTAGAGGATGTCCGTGCTACAAAAATTGTAGAACGGACATAGATGATTTTTGTTTTGGAAGGCATTGTGACAACATAACGTAGATTTACAGCATATATTATACACCAGTACTAAGCTTAGGTCATTCAATATGTCTCCTAGAGTTGGGAAGGACTACCATGCTCGAAATCTGGAGAAACACAGTGAAATAAGTTACCAATGGAGCTTAGCATCTGCTATCGTTTTGATGTACGCGCAGCGCGAAACGGACATCCAGTGTGGTGACAGTGATCATAGTGCGTTGGATGTTTCGGGGCTCTTCTATAATGCATGCATATATTATATATGGGTCGGGGCGTCGGACAATGTACAATCGGCAGCTTCGCATCTTTATTAGGAAATTAGGCTAAAATTTAAAATACCTCTCGTTGTGTTAAGCCGTATTTTGAACGTCATTTCTGTCTTAAATTTGGGTTAACATCTCTAGGCAGAAAGTACAACTTCGCGTCGTCGTCGCCATGACGGTCTTCCCACTGTTGTGCGTATTTGGAAAATGCAGCTCTAAACATTAATTCATACATTCATTCAAATTTCCATTCATACATTCATTCAAATTTCCATTCTTACAGTAACATTCACTCACAGAAATCTCCATTAATTAATAATTCATGCATTCATTCATTCTTTATTCGTTCATTCATTCAGTCTTCCATCTATCCATATTCAGTCATTCACCCTTTCATGCACCTATTCAGACCCTCAAGATCTCCCCAGTTAAAATTTAATCGCACCATCAACCTTTTGTTGCGACTGGTGTAACATAAAAGACAACGAAGTAAAGTACGGTAGCTTTAAAGATATATTAATTTCTTGTATAATAAATGATATAACCTTGATGGTATAACACTTGAATAATAACCAATCCTTTTCACTGAATTCCAGGAGTACTACCATATC
The DNA here is from genome assembly GCA_942159475.1 of Sthenelais limicola. Classification (NCBI taxonomy): domain Eukaryota; kingdom Metazoa; phylum Annelida; class Polychaeta; order Phyllodocida; family Sigalionidae; genus Sthenelais; species Sthenelais limicola. Next base: position 69,455,164 of record OW804098.1, read on the forward strand.
CATTCATTCATTCATTCATTCATTCATTCATTCAATCATTCATTCATTCAATCATTCATTCAAATTTCTATTCATTTACCCACCCTTTCAAGCTCCCACACGTTCATTCATACCCTCAAGATCTCCCCAGTTAAAATGTAATCGCACCTGTACAAATTCCAACCTTTGAAAACTATAATAACCAATCTTTTCTTCACTGCTTTCCAGGTGTACCACCATATACATCTGTGACAACAGGACTCTACGCTTCTCTCCCACCACCATCCAACCTCAGTGGATTCTACATACCTTAACAGTGTGATTTATTTTAATCGAATCTTATCTTCTTATTCACCCCAATCACCTCGAGTAAGGACCAATAAAGGACTTTTAACCCAAAGAGAATACAGAATAATATATGCTACAACAAGGTAGAGAGGAGGAGGTGTATGCATAACATGGGAACGGCCGGACCTGCTGAGGACGGTTGGAGAATGTCTCATGGTTTGAGTGGATGGCGAGTTGTTGATCTACCTGGAGATTTGGATTATGATAATCTCTCCAGCATCACTCTCCCCAGCGTCACTTCTGTATCACTCATTCTACCTTCTGTGAATGTAGGACCCAATACTACTACTACAACTAGTTCAGAGAGTAGTTCATGCAATAATAATCGCTGTAGTGAAAGTCATCACTATCCACTGGACGTCCCTACTACTACCACTTCACTGTGCACAAAGGATTTTACTGGTGATATCAGTGGTTTTAATGAGAATAATAGTCATCAAGTTACCATGGTGAAGTTTCCTTATGGTTCACACAATAACAGGAGTAGTTATTCACAACAAAGGGAACTCGATGCTGATGGAGAAAATAACAATAATAATACTAACAACAACAGGAGCATGGTGAACGTAGATGGAGGATTTAAAGTGAAAATAAATGATCGCATTCATCGTAGAGTTTTGCAAGGAAGAGAAATGGCTGCGAAATCACAGTTGTGTGGTGTGAATGGCAGTGATGATATTGAGAATAGAATTGGAGCGAAGATTGCCAAGACGATGGCTGTTCAAGGGCAGAATGGTCTGGGGGTGAGTTGCAACAACAACAGCAACAACAACACATGTTACCACCCATCAACAACACCCTTATCAACCATCCCAACCACATCTTCTCCCGAAATGTCTCCATTTTGTTCCTCACCATCACCATCTTCTACAGATTCTATTTCAACTTCTGTCCAGCTCCGAGAAAGAGAAAGCTCTAAGTCTAACAACAGCACAAGAGTTACCACCACTAACCACAGCAGCAGCAACAACAGCAACAGCAGCAGCAACAGCAGAAAAAGAAGCACAGACACTTATTATGATCATTATTTCACAGAAGATAATAGTCATCATTTCTCCCCTCTTCTTTTGCCCTTTTCTCTCCGCACCTGGAGCCGCTGGAGATGGGGGCAGGCCCTGTGGACTGTGGTCTATTGCTTGGCGGTTCTGACCCTCGTCGAGAGGGGGAGCCCATTTGTACAGGTGCAAGCAACACCAACTGGATATAAGCAATCAAGTCAATTTCATGAGCGTCATGGCAACGGTCACTATGGACACTACTCCATGGCTGGTGACGAGGAGTACGATGAGCCTGAAGACTTCCGGTCACGTGGCAGACAGGTCAAGGACACGGTGAGTGACCTTGTTTAGATTAGAATTATTATAGGCGAATTTGCATTGATGCTGTTATGAATCTGTATTTGAATGAAGTGAATTAAGTTTTTGTAACTCAACTCAATTATTGTTATCAAATTAAATTACCCGGCCATCGTGACTTCTACAATGTTAAAATGCTTGTAATACAAATTCATCTAAGATATTCAGCTATGGTCGGCCATTTCTTAGATATTTGTTTGTTTCTCAGAGTTCTTCTACTGAGTTTGCTCAATTATTGTTATCAAATTAAATTACCCGGCCATCGTGACTTCTACAATGCTAAAATGCTTGTAATACAAATTCATCTAAGATATTCAGCTATGGTCGGCCGTTTCTTAGATATTTGTTTGTTTCTCAGAGTTCTTCTACTGAGTTTGTTCCTAGCATATAATCGTAGTAAGAGGAACAACCTTGTACCATTTAGGTGCTTCCTTGTCTCATACAATGATTCTATGAAGTTTACATTACCCTTCTTGAATCTCGACATGATTCATCTTATCCATAGCTTGGCTAAATACCCATCTAAAGTAATTTAATCTCAGATGATAGCAAGACTTAGATTCCTAGATTTAGAGAAGACAGCGAGAAGAGTTTCTCAGTAGATAATTAATTTTTACTGATTGGAAGACTAACTAACAACATGTAACAAGATAAGTACTTGAGAAACGTATAAGAGAGTCTAACAGTGAACGTAAATACTGTAATGTAATCAATACAGGCAGATCATGCATACTTTAGATGCAAAAATATAGAAATAAATTTATGATTTTAAAATTTAAATCCTTAAGGGCCTAGTCCACTAAGCCGATTCTCATGCGATTCTCATAGAATTTAGTGGAAAAGAGTCCTCTGCGGCGCAAAATCGCGTGAGAATCGGCTTAGTGGACTAGACCCTTTAGACGATGTATTACCTTAATACCATTTCCAGGAATTTCTTTTTAGGTTAGGTGCTTTATGCGTCATCTACCTATTATAGAAATAAATTTCGTTTTCTCTGAATATTATGCATTATAAATTGACAAAATTCATATCTAGAAATCCAAAGTTAAAAGTGTCATTCTCCTCATCATATTCATGTACATCCATGCATAGTAAATTCAAATCTCCTATATCTCCTATACATGTGAATTCAATATAGAGATCCAAAATAGCATCACCACCATCATATGCCTGTTGAGGGGTTTATTCAATCTCAGTAATGTATACAATCAATGCAGACCAAGACAGGGCCAGGTTTAAATAACCAACAAGCGGTAATGAGCTCAGCATTAGGGGGAGGCGATTACACCCCATCATATGTGAGATCCATATTTGTGCTCAGGGAGATGTTACTCTCAGTCTCAGCGTATATCCTATTATATGTTAAATCAATTGTTGGGATTGTATTGGTAAAATGGGTCAGGGAACTGAGGTATTATGATAAATATATTGATTGATTGATTGATTGATTGATTGGTACTTTCTTCATTGTATGATTTGAATTGGCGCAACTCATAAAGTTCTGAAATCAGTATCAGGTCTTCCTGTATTTTTGGAAAGTTTCCAATTGGAGATTATTGTTTTGTTACCTTTATTTCACTTTCTTTACATATCTAGATATACATGTATGTCCTTGATAATTTCTGATAGTCCTTGTGAAAACTTAGAAACCATTTGTTGATAAAGTGAGAACATAGTTTCCATTGTATACTGTTGTATGCTAAATTATCCTCCAAATTCTGAATTATCACGATTTCTCTGAAAATCAAATTGTTAAACAATTTGTCTCAACAAAAAAGTCATTCAGTAGAATACTGAATTGTTTTCAAAAGACGTTGAGTAAATCTCAAAAAGAGATATATCAAAATAGAGATGTAGGTACTTTACAATTTAGAAGGGTAGGATGAATATCTCTGGGCATCAGGTGGGGAAATGGCGGATTTAACATTCTGGCTATGTGCCTGCATAGATCGTGTAGCGGATGGGAGGCTTTCAAAATGTACAATATGACAACTTCTCTCAAATAACCCAAATTTAAGGCAGGAAACTGAGGTTCAAAATACGGTTAACATAATATTAACCGAACAGACATCAACATCAACATCTGACCAGATATACTCAGATATACCTAGTATTTAACATTTTTTTAGCCTAATTTATTAAATATGTAGAGCTGCCAATTGTACATTTTCTGACGACCTGCCCCATATATTAGCAATTTAGATACCATCTTTTAATCAAGTGATAGTTGGCTCCATCCATATATCTATACGTTTACCTTTGAAATGATTCATAGTGGCCTACCGCCCATTAGATTACATTAGATGAGTCACTTTTTATTAGGTTATTAAATTCTTCCATATTGATGGTCTATTAGAAATATTCGAGTCTGTTAAATATTGAATTATACATTGGACCACGATTTTGTATTGCTGAATGGGTTTCTAATTTCTGTTTTGTTTCATGCACTATTGTAGCATACGGTTACAGGTTATTCGGTTGGCAGTAATAGAGAAGTTGGGAGTAGAGAGTGATAGAAAAAAGGAGAGAGGGGGAGGGAGAGAGAGACAAGGGGATGTGAGAGAGGGACACAGAAATAGAGAGAGGGGGGGGCAAGGGAGGCAGAGAGAATAGGGGGGAGAAAGAGATAGGAGATGGGAGAGAAGAAGACAGAAAGAGAGAGAGAGAGGGTTGAGTCAGAAAATGAGAAGATAAACGACTACAGAAGAGCAAGAAGGCAAGTGTGAGGGAAATGGAGACAGGCAGACAGACAGAGGAGAGAGAAGGTGGGGGGCGACAAAGGGGACCGACAGGGAGAGAAGAGAGAGGCGACAGAGGCGGAAAGAGAGAGACTGAGGCATAGGGATAATAGATTCCAGAAGTCATAATAGGAAAAGCCTGCTGCATTTAACATTGACGTCTGTCAGCCACTATGTAGATCTATATCTATTAATAGATTCCATGTACATTATGTAAGGTTGCCATATTCTGGTCTGAGGACATTATTCAATATTTGGCAAATTGCAAACCACTAGTGCAGAGGCGTATAGTTAGAAGCCATATATCCCGTCCCTTAGGTAAAAGAAGTGCAGTGGGGCATCTATGGATCCACAGGTTAACTGAAACCCCTCTCTCCTTCTCTCCCTCTTTCTCTCCTCCTCTCGCTCCCTCTCTCACACACACCTTCTCTCCTTTCCCCAACGCTCTTTCTCTCTCACCCCTCCCGTTATCTCTCTCTTACACGCCCTCTCTCCTTTCTTTTTTTCTCTCTCTCCCTCTCTTCTTCTCTCTACCCCGCCGCCTCTCTCTCAACTATGTACAATGATGTAGCTGGTATTGGTGACTCCAAAACGAAAAATATTCTGTGGTTCAACCTCTTCACTGTTTTACAATTATATTCTGCCATATTTGCAGATAGCGACCTGTACTAGCGTGTACTGCACATACAGAGACGAATAGATGGATACTCGTGTAGGTAGCGTTCCTAATGCGGTTACCAATGTGTCCTCGGACAGCGAGTTCTCTGAATCATTTATTGCTTGGCAAATTAACCGGGTTTTCCTGGTCTGCCTGGACAAACCCCAATGTACCAGACTAGTCATCCTCCCTAGGCAGGCCCTGTATTCCGCAATGAGTTACTCCATGCTAGTACGTAGACACTGGTTGCGGAGTATAGGGCCTGCCTAGGGAGGATGCAGACTAGTATGTGTCGGTATAGAGTGGGTGATAGTGCAGTACATGGGTCCTATAGTTATAGGGCAAGGTGGAGAAATCCAGTCTATAACAGTTTATAGGATCACAGTTGAGAGAGTCTCTTCAAACTGAGGGAAAGCCTCTCGCTCAAAACCCCAAAATGGCATTATAATCTCATAGCAAAATCTTAAAAAATCATAACGTTTTTAGGAACGGATCGTTGTGATTTGCTATTCATAATTGGTCCGAACTAATGTAACAATAAGTCTTATATAATGCATAATCCATGTGATAATGAATGGTGCTATTTAGGGTACGATTATGTGTGGATGGAATAGTATGGGGCTGGTACAAGGTGGAGCAATTGTTTGAAATTTTAATTGGAAAAGCAAAGATTATGATGCCAATTGTATAACTATTGCTAATGCTTCTGGAATGAAATGGTTTTCAAAACGAAAACAATGGTTGCAAAAAGCATTTGCTGGATATAGTTATTGATTTATCTATTAATAAAATGTATCTAAATCATGATTTTGTTTCTCCTTTGGCAATAAGCTCGTCCCAGGCAGTAAATAGCGCTGCGCATATGGATTTTACTCCGACTAGGAATAGTATTGGTGTATTGGATTGGTGGAAAATGGTTATGAGAAAAAATAACATCGAAAGGTGTTGGACTGTCAGATATGCGAACGTTGGTGTGTATACAAGCATGTACAAGGCCTCAGGGGGCCTGCCCCCTTGACTAGAAGCATGCGTGTGTTTGGGGTGGAGGGGCGGGGGCGGGGGGGGGGGGGGGCACTAGTGTACAGGCTTGCCACACTTTCGAATATGTATACCAAATGTATCAATATTCTTTATGAAGATATTATTTTCTTACCTCATTGCTTGCTGTGTTCAAATCCCCTCCACGCTCTCTGGCTCTGTCCGCTTGTCTGTCTCTTTCTGTCTCTGTCTGTTGGGCTGTCTCTCCTCTCTCACGCTTTCTCTCTCCCTATTTCTCCCACATCCCCTTCTATGGTTCTGTATCTGTCTCTATCTTTTCTATCTCTCCCACTTTCTCCCTCTCACTCTTTTCTCTTTCTCTCCCCCTCTCTGTCCCTCCCTCTCTCTTCCTCCGCCCCAAAAGAACAACATTACAATTATATATTTCATAGCTCAAGGGGAACTAAAGACCCTTGGATCATGTTGGATCTCCCAACTACTACCCCCTCCCCCCAAGCCCCCTTCTCCCCACCACCCTGTAACCCCCATGAAAGGCTTGGCACAATAATGTTATTAAGATGAAAGGGCGGTCAGGGGCGGGTGGTGATTCTGTTTTGCTTAGCCTTATTTAAGGTTGGCATCTAACCCAGATCCTAGGAGTGCTGATATATACTTGTGCTATATTAGAGGATACTAGAGTGTATAAATATATATGTAAAGATAAGATATGGGGATAGCGAATATGTATGAATCTAGTGTGTGTATGGTGATGGAGAGTATGGATGATTACTTATCTGATGACGTCTGATGATTTAGCAATCGGTTAGTATAGATTGGTTGTACTGTATGTTATACCTCCTTGTGCCTTATTAATATCCCATATATATAAAAATAGACCTAAAATTTCAATTTCTATAGCTTTGTTCATTTACCTCTACCTTACCTGTTATCCTTAGGAGGGCTACCTACCTCCATAACAATCGGCAGCTCTACACGTCTAGTAACTTCTAATGACAAAAAGAAATAAACATTAATATACATTTATATAATAATATATTTTAAACCTCAATTTTGTCTTACATTTGGGTTATTTGAGAGGATTGGTGAAGGTGAAATGTACATTTTTAGGCGATTTCGCTTTTATAGTCGATTCATGACAGTTAAGGAAAATTCGGTACATGAAGTATATTTTCAAGAATAATCTTTGTATGTTTTTCTCACGGTCACGAATGAATTCCTTAGCGAGTTTTATACTATGGGGACCCCCATTTTATACATCTAGCATCAATTTGTAATGAAATATCGCCAAAATACCGCGACCTTACTTTCTATAGATGGGATTTCCGGTGTTAAAATTCACCCAGTCCCCATTGCAATAATAGGAACCGCCCTCCCCAAATTAGGCCCAACGAAAAATAGTTTAGTTGTTTTTGGCCAAATAAAAATTTAAAAAAACAACTTATGCAGGATAGAAAAAAACCCGCTTTAGGTTGGGTAAGTCTTTTTACGTGGGGGCAAACACAAACCTATTTTTGGGGGCCTTAGGCAGCATAACAAGTTTTAAAAGCAATCATGTTTCAATCTAGCAGAAACGTCCTCAACATCTGGTGTTCATGTACGTCATTATAGACATTTGTAAATGTTTTTTCTCAAATCGTACTACCATGATCTTTTTACAAAAACATTTGCATGCTCTGGAGGGGGTGGAAATGGTAGTTCGTGGTTGTACCAGCATCTACCCAATGTATTGTCTAGATGTTTTCCCGCTAAAAAGAGATATTTTATATCTTATCTGACTGTTTACCTATGTATATGTATCCCAATCCACCGGAAATGCCTTAGGAGATATTCACACCTTTAGCGTTGAGAAGTTTCTAACTTTCTTATGTTGATAAAACAAGATGTTGGAATGTAAAACATCTATTCTAAAATATACATATCGCTTTTCTTGTGTAAATTTATCTATTGTACACAACATTTCCACATTCAATATTTAGAGGGAGTAGAATCTATTCCATGGTAGGCCTACCTCGTTTCTCGAAACGCTCTTACTTTCAAAATACATTTTATTGTGATGAGAAAGTAAGCACCTCAAAATAGTGGTTCTTTATTCTTATAAATTCTTTTAGACATATAATTTCATGTCTAGAAATATGAAGTTATGTTTATCAGCTTCTTGAAAATAGTTATGATAAAGAGACACCTGTAATTGGACCCCTACTGCGTGAATGGCTTTCCCAGCCTAGGAATAGGCCTCCTAATCATGGAGTTGATGGTATTTTGCGGTTTGGAGCGAGGGCTTTCCCTAAGTTTGGAGGAACTCTCAACTCTGAACCTAGACTGTATTTTCCCTTTCTGAACTCCAACCAGATGTACTGTGACAGTCTGACTTTAGGCACACAGTGGCTCTACTCACTCCTATCCATTGGTTGGTGGTCTATTCCCCATTGTATATAATGACAATCAGCAAGTCAAGTAGGGGGGCACTTTGTGTTAGATATGGCCATAGAAACTTGGTATGAACTTTCCTCCAATCATCCTTACTCATACACTATTAGGAATGTAAGTTCATTTATATTCCTAGAAGTCCTTTATAAATATCAAAATGTTGTTGTTGTAACGTTTTTATTCTTTCATTCAGATAGGTACATCTAGATGTTTCCATCTATTTTCGTTTGTATCCTATACATGATCTTTCATATTGTACTTTTTCTACACAACGATAATTAAAAATAGGTTAAATAAAATGATTGTGTAGATATTCTTAACGAATCAGGAACTGTTAGAACGGTTGCGAGTCTATCTGTATTTTGAAATCTTGTCCCCACTCAATTCCACCATTTATTAAAAAAAATTATCAAAATCTGGTAATTTTTGGTCATCAAAATGTTTGTATTTGATTGAAATATTTAAATCAGTTTAAAAAGATTCTGTACAAGGAAACAGTTCACCGTTGACTATGTATATAATAAGTAATCTCCATGTGGTTTCTAAATTATCGTAATGATCCTGAACAAGTTTTTCCTCAGAGGAACGGATGCCTTTAGAGTGCCATACATATAATACATATATCTAAAACTTCAAAGAAGAACACATTCGATTTTTTATTGTACAGAAATATAATAAAACCCGGCCTGTAAATGAAATAAAAAAAAACAAAAAAAAACATAACTACTACAAATTACTTACTGAAAGAAACGTCAGTCAAGGTCAGTTCAAGAGTTCAACTTGAAATTGAGAGAGTCCCTCCAACTGAGGGAAAGCCTCTCGCTCCAAACCGCAAAATGCCATTATAACCCCATTAAGACGCGTACTCCAGGGGCAGGAAAGCCATTAGCGCAGTAGGCATCCAATCACTGGCGTACCGTTCTTATCTGATCTGAGAGTCTGTGACCCTAGACAGAGCTAAGGATTTAATCAATTTACAGAACCAGATTTCCTGAGAGTGTGAGGGGCTTATGGTACCCCTCTGTGACCTTTGACCTGTACATCCCCACCCCTAAGCAGACCCATTCCACATCCCCGGTACCACCCACTCTCCCTGCACGATTCCCACTTGTTATCCCACTAGGGGGTGTTTAAGGGGCTGTTTCCCTTGGCAACTTCATTTGGTTTGTTTCACGAAACAATGGTCACTTCTTCATTTTCCTCTGACTAACTGACTGGCCAAAGTTGGCCTCCTAACAACACATAGGAAGAGGGAATTGATTCTTTTTTTTAATGGCATTGTAGTGTCTTAATGCCTTACAAATGCTTGTCTTTTGTAGGGCTGCCTCAGTGCCTTCAAATTCTTAAAGAATTATGACGATAGCCCTCTCTGATTACAAGAAAATACATTTTTTCATCTATCTTTATATCTTTCTTTCTAAAATTCAGAAAAGCTGACTGGCCCACCTAAGCTCACATTTAAACTTACTAGGGCAATTTCCTTAGAAAAGGAATGTTTGTGTGATTATTTCTCCTTTTTCTTAGGTAAAACTAATCCTATCTGTCTATCTATCTCTGTCTTAATCTCTCTATTCCTCTATCCAGCCATCTATCCAGCCACTCATCCATCCATCCATCCATCTGTCTATCTATCCATCTATCTGGACATTGTCGTTTTGTTGTTCCGATTGAGTTTGTTGGACACTGTGTATCACATTTAAAATCAGTCTTTTGTCTCAAACTTTCTTGTATATGTTTTTTTATTTCAAAAAAAGTAGTTTTTTCATATTTTTAAAATTCAACATCTTTTATTATCACATGTGTGATTTGATTTGATTGCTCATAAATGAAAATAAAACGTGTCCCTTGGCAATGATTGACTGAACTCGGCACTACCTTTTAGATTAATTTTATTTAGTTCTCTCTTTTTAGTTTTAAAAATATCTGCCTGCCTGCCCATGTTTACATCAAGTGTAGCAGGAACTACTTTAAGATGCGGAGTGATCTATAAACTTCTAATCAGGAATTCCGTTATCCATTCTTGACATTTAGAGCTTTGAATATTTCAGTATGTTTTTAGCGGTTTTCTCTGTTGATAACAAAGGGTCTTGAAAAGGATGATTTCAGTTTTGCGTGAGGAAGAACAAGTTGAAAGCTAAGGCTAATTTCGTTTGGCTAAAGACGTGAACAAGTATCAACAGTACACATTGTTCCACCCAAAAATTACTTCAGTTCTAGGATTTTATATCTATTTAATTTTGAAATTCTTCATGTGTAGAGCTGCCTATTGTACATTTTCATGGATACATATTAGATACACATATATCCTGGGCGGACGCAACCCCTTCGTTTAAATAATTATATACGCACATACATACATCTATGGATACATACTGACATTATTATATATACACATACATGTACGTCCACCCATATTTTTATATAGACCATGTATTATATATGATGTGTGACAGAGAAATTGTCTTAAGTCGAAAAAAATTGATACAATTGTATTTGAACAGATGAGGATCCCAACGATGTTAACATTTAGGAAATCGAAAAAGTATATCTATATTTTATGTCTGAAAAGCAGTTTGAAATATTTCTGGGTGGACAATTACTAGTCAAGTAGTTCCATAGGATGACCTTAGAAACGTAACTATAATTATATTTAATCTAATGTCTTGAAATTTGGTACATGTGTTTATACTAGAGCACTAGATGTCCCAAATATGGGAACATTCCAACAAAGAGATCTTATAAATAAAACACGTTGATATCAATTTTGCTACATATATGACTCATTTTCCTGTAACCCATTACATATAGAAGCGTGTATGGTGGATATATGTTATTCTTGACTCAATACATTTCGCGAGATCTGGCGAGAGACCAAACACTGAACATGCACACCCTATACAGAGGTCAAATATCATCCCATGACCTTTACATTGCACTGTTCACCTAACTACTAAAGAACTCTCCCAGAAATTGGTGAACTTTTAAAAAAATGAAGCCTGTATGGACAGTCGAAACTAAATTTTTGGAAGATTGCTTAAGCCAAAAACAAAGTGTGTTTCCGATTTATATAGGTGAAAAATAGGTAGGGGGGTGGTAAATTTTTTGAATATATATAGAAAACACCTTCCAAGAACTTTTAAAAAGTTTATTTCGTTATGATAGTTGTTTTAAACAAGAGAAATGTACCTGTAGTTTTCTGGATAAGGAGACATGCCTTTTCTATTTTTTTTTTTAAAAAAAAGGTAAACAAATATTAGCTTAGGGTAGGTTTTTCTACCGGGGGAGGGGGAGGGGGTAAATCACACTAATAAAACAGGTCTATTCCCAGTACGTCCTTGAAATCCCGACCCTTCATTCAAATATGAGATTTTCTGGCCCAAATCTGATGCATACATCTGTAAAATCCAGCCAGAAGGGTGCCACATTTTTGCATCAGCTTTATTATACTGCCTTGATTTCCTGCCAGATGGTTGGCATTTTTTTCCTTTATGTAATATTTCCACCTGAACAAAAACATTTTCATCTGGTTATGATGAAGTTTTTGGAGTGAGAGCTTCAGGTTTGATAAGGTGGTGCAAGACTGTAGTCATCGATTTCTGTTATCGGTTGTTTGTGTGGGGGACGAGGGGAGGGGGGGCATACGTGAAGCATCCCCTCCACTATTTACTCAGGTAAAGATATCTGAATGTATGCTAGCTCACAAAGTAACAAATATGATCATTAGTATGCTGGATTAGAAGATGCTAAATTACTCTGCGGTTCAGATTTCTCCCCTTAATTAGTCAACACCTCAAACCTTTGAGTTTCTTGATACATTTTAATGGTATTTACATCATACAAATGTCCTCGATTTACTCCAGGCTCATAGACATTTTTTCTCTCAATATATTTCCAAAGAGAAATCGAAGTAAATATTTCAAACATTTCTCTGTGTGTGTGTGGGGGGGGGGGGGGGGGGTCAAAACAAAAACATATTTCAAAGAGAATCCCCAATTTAGGCCACCTATAATCGGATTATAAGGGCATTTTGCAGTTAGAAGCGACCCAGTTTGGCAGGACTCTCTCAATTCCGAGCATAGACATATATATGTATATAGTCATATATCAAGATTTTGCAGCAAAAAACGATTTTGCAGCTGGAAGCCCTATAGCCTACTTTCTCCCCACCCCCAATTAATCTCCCTGCTGCGCTGATTTCCCTTCAGGTTTTGTTTTTCCATGTTATTGCTTGCATGTGGCCATAAGGTGGCGCTTTGCTAAAGGTCAACGTCAGGTTTGTATCAAATGAGTCAGTCTTCCAGTCCGTTTACTCACTCCTGAATAGAGGAAAAAGTAAAAGATTTCTCCCTTTCAGTTTCTTTGTGCCTTCCTTATAGCTTGTCATGCCCTTCACCCCTGGCTCTCACTCACACATGTGTCCATTAACCGGTGGGCACATGTGGGGGTACCATATTTACTGGAATAGAAGTTGGGGGTTTGATATAGTTGATAATATAGCTTTGTCTGTGTGTGTATGTCTCTCTCTCACCCTGTCTGTCTGTCTGTCTGCCCCACTCTCCCACTATCTGTCTGTCTCTCCCCTCTTTTCCCCTCTCTCTTGTCTCCTTCTCTCTCCCTCTCCTGAGCCCCTCTCTCTGTGTCTCTGACTCACTCCCTCTCCTCTTCCTTCCTCTCCTCTCTCTGCCCCCCCCCCCTATCTCTAGCTATCTCTCTCCTCTCACTCTCTCCTCACACCTTGGAGTAGCACATGTAGAGGAAAGGGTATACCGTATTTACAGCAATAGTTGGGGCTTTGTTATGTGGCGCAGGTCGTCAGAAACTACGCCAGCACTACACATGTAGCAAATCCTGCTAAATTATGACAAATACGAGGTGTATCTGAGTATATTTGGCTTTGCCGATTGTCCATTCCCTGATGAACTGTCCCATATACAAATAAATGACCCCCACACTACTCTTTCATACCTTTGACCCAAGATCTAGTTCCAGATGTTTGTTATCTAGCCTCCTATATAAGGAACCTCATTTCCCATGGTGTCCTCTAACTCAGCCTAACCGAGTTGTCACGTGACCTCTGCCACAAAGGGCTGGGTTCGTTCCCAGCATGCATTGTCCCCAAGGAGGATCAAGTCGACTCCCTGCAGGATCCAGGTGCCTTACCGTTGGAGGGTGGTTGGGTGGTGGTGGGGGCAGAAATTCCGATTAAGACGGTACTAGTTATGGGCCTACTCCAGGGCCGGGGGAAACCATTGACATACCGATCTTATCTCATCTGATAGGCCCTGAGCCTACACCGTTTCATCCCTGTATCAGATACCTGATCATGACCTGCTAGATAATAATAGATAATAACCGTCTGCACAGACCCCAGGCTTACCACCCAGTATAGGCTCATATTTGAGAGTCCCTTTAAAGTGAGAGAAATCCTCTCGCCCCAAACCACAAAGTGCCATTATTATTCCATTAGGACCGCAGAATGTCATTATAATTCCATTAGCATTAGCACACCTAGTCCTGGGCCAGGAAACCCAGTAGCGCAAGTAAGCTTTCAATCACTGACATAGGCCTACCATTCTTATCTGATCTGAGAGGCTCTGAGCCTAGACTGCCACCAGATTTCAACAGAAGCAGACATTCATTTCAATACCTGAGCCCACCAGAGAGAATATATCCTGCCTCAACCAAATGCATCCTTTCCGGAATGGCTCAGTTTTCACAGCCATTCCACCTTTGTAACATAAGGTGCCTCTTTTCACTCAACTAAAAGCATCCTTCTCCCTCCTCGCCCTCTCTTTCATTAGCTCCTTTAATTCATTTTCTTTTTCTCAACAAAAATGCCATTCAAAAGGCTCCCTTGGAGGTTTTTTGTGTACTTTTTACAACTTCTCTAGAAGTGTGCTTATTCTGTTGAATGGTAACAGTTAAAATAGTGGAAACAGTCCCATTTATCTATATTTATTCTCCGAATCCCTAAGCAATTGCTCTCATCTTGTTAAGAGAAAATAAAGAAAATAATAGTAAAAGACATGATTTTTTCATTCTTTTGAGCCACCAAATCCTTCGGCTTTGTGCCACTTTGTGTTTGTCTCTGCGGTGCTGATGTTTCCTTTCATTGTTGATTCGTTTTTTCCGCACTAATCTGTTCACAAAGAGTCTGAAAGGAGCTTTGAAACATAGTTAAAATTTGCAACATCAGTCTAGGCTCAGAATTGGGAGAGTAACCTAAACCATGGAAGCAGATGGAGTTGAGAGTTCCTCCAAACTAAGGGAAAGCCTCTTGCTCCAAACCGCAAAATACCATTATAATCCTATCATGATGCCTACTCCAGGGTGGGGAAAGCTACTTTTTCCATATTGATCCTCTACATATTGAATAATTAAAATAGGGGGGAAAACTAGAAGAGAAAATCCAAAATTAACACTTAAGGGACGAAATAGAATGGATAAGAATAGTTGACATGCATTTTCAGTGACACGTGCAAGCGTCTTCATTGATTCCAATTATAGGATAAACAAATAGTAACAATTAAGTCACTTTTTATTTAAATAGATAAATAGGTTAAAGTCCCATTTTCTACCACAGAAGTGGTGCCCTTTTTTCATGCCCAATCTATGATCAAAACAAGATGAACAATCCAGTTGTAAAATTCAACATCCTTCACCCATTATGACTGTATAAACATGCTTAATAAATCAATAATAAAAAAGAAAATGCCGTTAATTCGAGTCTAGAATTACTCTGAAACCAGACTACATTCGATCCCACAATCCATCATTTCTGACACATGCAGTTGCTAAGGAAACCGTCCCATTGAACTTAATTAAATAAGTTAATGAATAATTAATTAGGCGGATCCTGATTTAGTCCCTTTCTCCGCTCGCCAAATAGAGGTGGTAAATGTTTGACAGGACTTTTGCTAAATTATCGCCCCAAAACTGATCTCTTCCTGTCGTCGACACGTTTACTCATAGATTGCCATAGCATATTAGGGCCACAAACTGTGATATTTTTCTTGTAGGCTATCTATAGCACCTCGCCCCTAATCATTGCAATCTGGAAAACCTGGACATTGAAAAATAAATTCAAGGCCTGGAAAATGCCTTGATAATGGTCTGGTTGCATGGTTTCATTGGCATACTGATCTTATCTAATCTGAGGGGATGTGAATCTAACTTAGAAATAAATACAAGGTCCGGAAATGTCATGATGGAATTCATCTTTAAAATGGCCTTAAACTATTTTTTAAAAATATTGTTTTATCATACAAGTATGGAATTCTCATGACATTAATTTTCCCTCTTTATCTTTTCAGGTATGTATCTTTAAGCAGTTCCTATAGAACGGTAGCAAACGTGTGAGTAGGTCTTTTACATCTTCACATATATGGTAATTAGAGTTTGGATCCTTGCTAGTTTCTCCGGATCCATTTCACATATCGGTTTAAATCATTATATACTGGTTATTCTACTCATCTCATATACTGGTTACTCTTCTCTCTCTCATCTCTAATATCTGTCTCTTTCTCTTAATCCAAAATTTTCAGTATTTTTGACATGACCCGACTTGCATCGCTTTTCTCCTTGTGTCCCTTTAAATTCTTTTTCACGCGGTAATATTCCTCAAAATACATTCAGTGTATTTCTCCCTTGCAATCTGTTTTTTAATTTTCATAGCAAAATCCTGGAATATCCTGGAATTAGAATGCCAGAAAAGGCTAGGAATAAATATCTATTTTTCCTACCCACCCAGTCTGATCCATAGTCATCCATCAATCCAGTGTCGCAAACGAGAAGGGAAGTATCAATTTAGAACCTGATTAGAATATTCATTGTGCACTGAATAATCCAACTTATGCAAATTGCCCAATTGCTTCATGACCAATGTTTACCACCCCTCTGGCGGCGTCTTGCTGAATTATTTACCGCTAGGCTAATAACGAGCGTGGGATAAACATATCGATCATTTTTTACTACGCTCAGCCAACGCACTACCGCTTTTCTCTGCGTCCCTCTCCACGTTCTCTCTGTCTGTGTCCCTCCATCTCTCTTTCTTTCTTTCTTTCTTTCTTTCTTTCTTTCTTTCTTTCTTTCTCTCTCTTTCTTCCTTATTCTCAATCTTTTTTTTTCTCTCTCTCTCCTCCCTCTCCCTCTGTCTCTCTCTCCTCCCTCTCTCTCTCTCCACGCTCCCCCGCCCCTCTCTCTCATTCTTTCGCTCTCTCTCTCTTTCTCTCTCTTTCTTTCTCTCACTCTAGTATATCCACGCTCTCTCTCCCTCTCTCTGTAGCTCTCTCGGAGCTCTCTTGTCTGGCTGTCTGCCCTCTCTTATTTCCTCTCTCCTCTGTCTGTCCATTCCCTCCTTTCTACCAAACGTACTATTGGATACTATCTTACTTTTTAATCTCATTCTTCTCTCTTCCCCCTTTCGCTCTATGTGTCTCTCTTGCAGTCACTGCTCATCTATCTTCCTTTATCTGTCACTCTTTTCTTCGCTCTCTCTCCTCTCCGTCTGTCTTCTCTCCCCCCCCCCCCCCCTCCCCCTTTCTCCCTCCCTCTCCTTCTCTACCCTATCATTCTCTACCTGATCAGTATACTATTGATTTATCGATGTATTTCACTTGACTTTGGATCAACCATGAAACCTTCCCCCAAATTATTGAACTCGTAATCATTTCAAATTACTCCCCACCATTCCCTCTATGTTATGTGGGTGGTCTAGATACATAATTACAAGGATCTAATTGCTAACTTTGGATATTTTCTTGGTTGTACTTTATTAGAAAAGAAAGTGTGAGTTAGGGAAAAAGAAGTTTTGGGAAAAAAGAAGTGGCTGTGTCTTTTACAATACGTGACTACATGCATATGACTTGTCATTCTCGACCTCTTTGTCTCTCCCTTGCTATATCACTGCCTCCTCCCTCCCTCTCTACTATCTCCCCCTAGCTCCTCCTGTCTTTCTCTCTGTCTCTCGCTCTCTTCCAAACCTCGGATCTCGGATCTCCATATTGTTTCCATTTTTTTTCAGGATATACCTAATGCAATTATATATAATTATACACCATGTAAATATTAATCTTTGCTTTTCGGACTGTGGGCTCAAGTGCCGATGTGGCCTCAAGTGCCGAAGGCGCTTCGCCGCTTGTCTCTTTACTAATCTCTCATTTTCCGTCTCTCTCACTCCCTCTCTTTCACCCCCCCCCCCCCCGCCCTCCGCGCTCTCTCTCCCTTTCATTATCATTATCTTCTGACCTTTTCGTGTCTACTGCCCCAGGTGAGAAGGAGTACATTTGAATAAATAAAAACTCTTCGGAAAAGTGGGATTTAGGGATTAGCAGCAGCGAGCAAAATTGCTGGTCATTTGACAGAAAGAGGGATAAATGAGAATATGAGACGAAAAGTAACACGACACTAACATTAATTTAATTCAATAAACATTTTGTGGCTGAAGTGCTCACATAATTCGCAATGAATAATTGAATTTGTGATTTCTGTGAGTATGGAGGTGGAGACTTGCATTTTATCTCACATGGACTTTGAATTTCTGTGAATCTTCACCTGATGCGTTGACTAATTCCCTTTCAATTAACAATAGATATGTGAGAGTGGGTGGGCGCGTGGGAGTAGGCTTACCGTATGAATCGATATATGTGTGGGCATATCCCCTTTACCTTCGGGGAATACGTACGCACTCAACTTTAATTGTTTAATGTGTTCAGATGAAACCTGTCATTGATATAAATATGTTGTTTAAATTATTTAATGTGTTCAGGTGAAAAATGTCTTCTGATAATTGATATAAGTACTCTTTTTTTCCTAATATATCCTGAACAATTGTCAAATATTAAATATCAGTCAATTATTAAATATGTTTAGATGAAAAATGTCTTCCGATCATATTGTTGTATCTTTATATTATGCTCTTTAAAATAACAAAAAAGGAGCCTGGGGCCCAACATGTAACTGTCTTAACTTTTATAAACATGTGATTTTTTTGTGAAATAAAGGAACCTTTGGTTCCATTGAATAATAATGAGTCTTTTTTTCAAAATGTATCTTGAACAATTGTCAACATTCTGTTAAATGTGTTACTTCTTCAAATGGCAAATAATGGTCATTTGCTCTGGGGGTTCATGCCTGTGTGGCTCTTTGAATCCATCTGTTAGATGTTGACAATGTGATATAAGTATACTGTGAATCCGGACGTGCACCTTGCTATTATGGAAGGTTGTACAAGCAATGCATTTATCTGAGATACAAGCAACTTAAATGCTTGAGATGGGACTGGGCACTATGGGAAGAAAGGCTGTTAAAATACATTATCATGTCTGGTAAAATAAAATATTTTGAAATATCGCCTGGAATATAATTCCTTCAGGGTCATAAACTCTTTTAAAGTCCATGAATTTATCTTTAATCTTCAATACATTGAACGTACTTCTTGCACTAATTAAGGGCTTTGAACGCCAGTCATCTACTTCAAAACAAGTTTATCGAAAAAAGGATAATGAATAGGGGACTTGCATGGGCCACTGTGCATGTCTCTCCTAGTGCATTCTGGGATAGATTCAGTTCAGATTTGACATACAGATAGTTAGCAACAGTTTTATCGAAAATTGCAAGAACGTTTTCACCAATATCATGTATCTTGTATTTAAGTGATATGTAAAGAACCAAATGCATGATGGAAAAGATGGTGGCCTGTGTTATGAAAACATGTACAAGACATGGATATTGACATTGGAGCATCGATAAATATCCCATGCTGAACATGCCTTTTTTTTTTATAGGTTTTACACTGTACCTTAAGTCCCATAATTCCATGCGAATCAAGATTCAAGATGGCGGTTATGCTAGTCCCCTATTAAAGTACAAATATCACCCTACATCCGAGTGTTTTGTGTGTTTCTTAGGTCCTTAAAAACTGCATCCCTCGTCTTGAAAGTCCTTGATTTTTTATCATGACAGAAGTGTATAAACGTTGTTCACAGTATTTCTCTATAATCCAGTCTTTCATTCACCTAAGAATCTATTGAATGAAAGTGTCAAGTCTCTTTCATGATGTATCTCAGACCACCCTTCTCACTCTTGGTAAAAGAACCATATCTCAAGTCCAACCTAGTAGGATGCCCGGAAGGAAACTTGGGGAGGAAAGAATTCTGTTTATACCAGATGTATACAACATTTTTCTATTTTTCTATAGATTCTTTTACGTTTTGCCAGGATATGTCTCATTCGCATGGGTTTCGTAGCAAAACAAATTTCATATTTTCCAGATGAGTCATTTTCACTGTGTTACATGATATTGTTGTTTTGCTTTTTTGGTATATTTGTTTTTATACTCTTTGGGTGATCCCTCACATTATACCATGGTGTTTTTCTTCCTGTTTTGGTCGTTCTTTTGCCCCTTTCCCTAAAAAATGTTAGTTTTACTTTTTACAGTTTGTAAAATGCCCTGTAGATGATAACTTGAGTCCTGGGCTTGATAAAAAAACGTTTAGAAACGTACAAAAAACTACAACATAATTATCTAAAAGCTCGTAATGATGTGGGTAAACTCACCTGAACAGTTCACCTTCACCAATCCTCTGACCCCTATTTATAAATTAACAACTCTGTTAGAATCCCAAAAGACATGAACACAGTCAATGCAAAAGACATAAACACAGTCAATGCAAAATTTGCCCTCGTGAATGTATTGGGTGTAAGATTAGGGCGAAGTGTAACTTCTCGTCGCATGTCTCAGGGCAGAATATAAATCCGTCTGTCTCAGATAGAGATTAATTTAGTAAATATAAGATAATAAGAGCTAATCAATAACACTCATGTTAAAACATTCCAGGGCAGAAACACAAACTTGTATAGTCTACCAATTAGCCTACGGCTATGAGTGCCCATGTGAATTAATTGGATAGTTAGTAGTTAGAGCAATTTCAAGGACAGAACAGCAATTTAAATTCAGTATTTTCGCTTGTAAATTAATTGGATATATATGTTAACATATTACATAATTTGCAACATGACATTATAAGAGCTAAATAATAGCAATGTCAGGAGAGAAAGACAATTTAAATACAGTATTTTGGCATGTGAATTAATTGGATGGGAGTGCCATGTAGGCAGTTGATATAGATGTCCACTGCCGACCCGGACTAACATGGGATCGGGCTATGTATACATATGACTGGTCGCCCGTCCACTTCTCCACTCCCTATGTTTGACTATAGACCTACAGGTCGCCACTGCGAAGAGGGAACTCTCGACTTACTATATGTATTTTACTACTAAGCATACATGTACGATTAAAATAAAATTCTGAATTGGCGCTCAATGTCGCTGCAGTAGATATAGGGTTGCATTGTTAAAGGTGACAAAGTTGTATTATTTTAGAATTTTGAGGGACTTGCCTGATAAAATGAATAGTTTAAGCTCAAACAAAAGGATCAGACCTTAACAAATAAATACGGATTACTTAACGAGTTGGTTAACTCCCTGGTCACACAGTCCTGGTCCTGGAGTAGGCGTCCTAATGGGATTATAATGGATTTTGTTTTGTTTTTGAGCCAGAGGCTTTCCCCCAGTTTGGCGGGACTTTCCCACCCTGAGCCTAGACTAATAGCTACTTCTCATTAAACCACTAGTGGTTTCACTCTTATAATTAGCCCATATGCGATAACCCCACATCATATCCAATGCTAGACACATTATTCGTCCCTGGCACTCCAAACTATATCGAGATCGGGGATCGAGGAGCAATGCAGGCTAATCCAATGCGTAATATAGTATGGAACACATGAACATATTAAAACCGATCCTATATATATACTGTAGCCAGCTATAGGCATCACTTGGGGTGATTGCTCCCAGTCTGTGTATAGCTCCAATTGAGAGTTTTTCCCCACATTTATGGCCAGCGTCTATGTTATGGTAGCCATCATATTCCACTGTTTTTACTCACACCAGCACTCGTAGTCTTATTATAATGTTGAGTCCCTAACCTGGATCTTTCACCAGCTCGCTAACTGGGGAGTCAAGTCAACATAACCCAGACCAATGTAGACAACACTTTATTTCCAGTCTAGGCTCAGAGTTGAACGAATCCCTCCAAACTCAGGGAAAACCTCTCAATTATTGTTGACCATATAGTCTAGGTTCACAACCTCAGATCAGATAAGAATGATATGTCCGTGATTGGATGCCTACTGTGCTAATGACTTTCCCAGTCTAGGCCCAAATTTGAGAAAGTCCCTTCAAACGAAAGGAAAGTATCTCGCCTCAAACCGCAAAGTGCCATTATAAGTCCATTAAGAGCGCAAAATGTCATTATATTCCCATTAAAACGCCGAGTTTTAGACCAAACCGATAAGCGAAGTAGGCTGACATACCATTCTTATCTGATCTGAGGGTTCGGACCTAGAGTGTTCCCGGCCCTGGACTAGGCGCCCTAATGTGAGTGTCACTTTGTGATTTATTAATATCTGCATTATGTGATGACTCCACTCCCCGGAGATTAATACGAATGACATTTTAAAGGTATTTTCCGGTTTGAAGCGAATGGCAATCCCTCAGTTTGGAGGGGTTCACTCAACTTTGAGCCTGTATTGCAAAGTTTTGAGATGATTGGTGTACGACTTCTGGTAACTTTATTCGTATAGCACTGTTCCCACTTGTACCAGCCTTTACCCCGAAATCTATCTTATCATTCACCGGAAAGAAATTCTTTAGAAACCATTTCCCAGACTTCACATGTATAAATACACATGTATTTGAAACTTTCTAATTTTAAACCTTACCAAATCCGGAAAGAAATATCCTTTCGAGGTCCTCAGGTGACAAAACGGTCCTATGTTGTTAGTGATTGATGTGGTAAATTGTTTCACTATCTATTTGTCAGTTTTGATAAGGCTTATATATGCAACATTCCTGATGTAACCCAACCCTCCTCCTCCTCCATACTATCCTTGATAAAATTAATGTGTGATGAGGTTAGTGTCCCTGACTTTTCTTGGTCTTCTTCATAACAAAATGATATAGGCAGGGTCAAACAAACTTTAGGTTGTGCAAGTTTCTTTTAAAGGTAGCGGGATGAACAATGAATAAATGTCTTTAATATTTGTATTTTTAAAAGGATAGAAAAAAAGAAATAACGGCCCCCATGTACTAAATAACTACCTAGTCATGACTCTGGCCTAACGGTCATATTTGATTAGCCTCTGATGTGGGAAACATCCACTGTTTGACCAGATTGGCTTCTTTTGAAGATTTAATGAGTGCTAAACTGTACACCTCCTGTGACTGACTGACTGGCGTGGCGTGCAATACGATACTTATATCTCCCGGGGATGTTACCGCAGCGACATGATTGGTCAGATGGAGAAACAGCGCCTAATTTATCTAGTAACTCTACACCCAACAGTCAACAACGCCAGGACGAGCTAGGGCGGGAGGTGGAGGTGGTCTTCCTGGGGAATGGAAATCGCAGAAGGAGGAATGGAAGAAGGGAGGGTGGAATAGGGAAGGCAAGATCGAGGAACGGAGAGGGGGAGGGAGGAATAGGGAGAAGGGGAGGGGTGATTAGTTCATGAGGTTGTGTTGCTTAGGCCCAGGAACAAGAGTGAGGGCTTTCTAATGCCTTTAGTCGCTATTTGTTGTTACTGTCATCAGTGATTAGGCACTTACTTCGCTTATAAATCGGTTTCCTAGCCTAGGACTCTGCGTTCTAATGGGAATGTAATGACATTTTGCTGTCTTAATGTAATTATAATAGGGAGTTTTGACAGACCCACCTGAGGACTGGTAGACTGGGGCCAGAGTAGAGGGGGATGGGTAATTATGACCGGAAGAGGGGTCAAGCCACCTGTGTTTACATTATGAGGGTGCAGGTTCCAATGGACCCAGAGAGGGCCCTTCATTAAATGTAATTTTAGAGACAGAAAAACATTTAATATTGCCACAAAACTTTAGGATATATGAGACAACACCATGCCCTATCTTCATCTTACTTAATGTTCCTTTAATAGTTACGGAAAACAAATAACAGAACAAATGTTGTGTGTAGGTGCCGGTTGAGTGCATGATGCATGCGCCCGCACTGTGTTTGAGCAGGTGTGTACCTAAATCTGTGGTCAGTGCCCCACCCACTCTCAGATAGGCCCCGGTGCCTGTATGAAATCAGTGCCAGCTGTGGTATCTCGACCTAAAGAGAGCGTTTCGGTTCTTGCCTATTAGGGTGATACTGACCATCCACTGAGAGAATACGCAAGGAGGCCACTTGTTACGGTGGTTATACCCTTAGATTAACTATTGTTTGTTCTGTTCTTTTCCTTCCGATCCGAAAGACATTTTACCAAAAGGTGTGAGTTGTTTTTTCTGCAGGGCTTCGTGAAGGTGCACAAACATAACAGCAGCAAAATATTGATAACTAAAATTCGATATCATTTTTGCCCTATAAATAACTGAGAATGCTACTTTTAATAAGTAGCCATTGAAATCTATGTCCTTATATTTTCAGTCTAGGCTCAGAGCCTATCAGATGAAATGAGATCAGTATGGCAATGGCTTTCCCGGCCCTGGAGTAGACCCACCACTACCGCCCTAATGAAATTCTAAT
Source organism: Sthenelais limicola (assembly GCA_942159475.1). Taxonomy (NCBI): domain Eukaryota; kingdom Metazoa; phylum Annelida; class Polychaeta; order Phyllodocida; family Sigalionidae; genus Sthenelais; species Sthenelais limicola. Next base: position 69,479,272 of record OW804098.1, read on the forward strand.
GGGATTTTACCGTCAGATCCCTTAGTTTGAAGGGATCTGATAGGGCCTGGGCCTAGACTGTTTTCATATTCAAAGCTTCATATATATATTATATTTCCAAAATTTTAATCAGTTCTCTTTCCTTTGATGCTAGAAAATAAAGAAATACGCGGAAGCAAGAGAGTGTGATAATTAAAAGCAAAAGATTAAAAGGCACATCGAAGATTAGGAGGAGAGAAAGAGAGTGGGGAAGGAAATAAGGCCCACATTTGAGACAGATGCTGATTGTCATTCTACTCTCGCTTTTAGGGCAAGGAAATAATTAGTTTCCGCTCCTCTTCATCTTTAAGGCCTGGCCTTATCCGTTTCTTGTCTGCGGTACGCCACATCCTCTTGTTCCTGGTGTAACCTCACTTGTCAGGTCGTGGCTAATTCTGTGATGTTTTATGTCTGTCTGAAGCTTTTTATTTCTTTTTTTAATTTTATATAGTTTTGTGTGTACAGATGCCAGTATATGGTCACAAAATGGACAAAGGACTTATTGTGCTTCTAAGTACTATGCACTTAGTTAGGAAAGTACAGTTTTTCTAGCGTATTAATTTTATTGGTTTGGTTTTATTTTGATACAAGATGCACTAAGAATGATGGATACTGATATTAGGCTTTGTTGTTTCTATGATTCAAATAGGGTCAGTTTAAGCTCAGAGCTTCTTAGAGCGAGATGCTTTCTCTCAGTTTGGAGGGATTCTCTCAACTCAGAGGTCGTCCGAAAATGTTCAAATGGCAGCTCTACCCATTTAGTAAATCAGTACATTCTGCTCATAAGGCTGAAACATGATAACTGCTATAATGATTACCTTTGACATAGTGTTGATTTCAAATATCTGTTTAGTTGTGTTGGGCTGTATTTTTAACCTAATTTTTGTCTGGAATTTGGGTTATGTGGGTAGATTGATGAAGGTGAATTGTACATTTTCTGGCGACTTCACGCAGTAGACAATGAATAGAGGCCACTTAGTTTGGCCTATATTAAATTCGTTGTAGTCTTTCTGGTCAAATAATGCATAAATAATATTTGTGGAAAGTACGCTACATGTATATGTATATTCTCCCTTCTAACTGTGTGTTAAAGCTTAGTCAAATCGATATTTTAAATTAAACCAGTGGTTTTTCAACGGTCTCAATGCAACCGTCTCCCCATTTCTTTGTCTCCATTACTTTGTTCCCTTAGGCCTATATTTCTCTATGACTCTCTTAGTATCCTCTTTATTTCGTCCTGTGACCTTTTCTTTTAGAAATTTCTTATTTTCTATTTTCTAACCACAAATTTATACGAAAATGAGTCTACATATGCTGTGCCTGATACCACAACACAACTCATACTGTTCACGTATACCCGCATATAATATATGTTTATGTCTGGCCCTCACTAAAATAATCGCTCAAATGGAGAATAATTTCGACCAAAACTAATTGGCTATCGTTCATAATTTTCAAACCACATGTACTCACTAGTCTGTAATGCTTAATGGAACCAACGAGTTTATATTAACACACTGTGGTTGCGGCAAAGTGGAGGTATGGTTGGAAGTGAAAGACCTGGATTGCCTCAGACATGAATCCGTCTAGGCTAAGAGTATAGAGTCCCTCCAAACGGAGGGAAAAGTCTCTCCACTCTAGGTCCAAACCCTCAGATCAGATAAGAACAGTATGTCAGTCTACTTCACTAATCGGTTTATTGTCCTAAAACTCGGCGTTTTAATGGGAATATAATGACATTTTGCCGTCTTAATGGAATTATAATGGCTCTTTACAGTTTGAGTCGAGAGGCTTTCCCTTCATTTGAAGGGACTCTCTCAAGTGTGGGCCTAGACTGTCTCGCTTCAAGCCGCAAAATGCCATTAGATTGCCATTACGACGCTTATCCCAAGGAGAGGAAAGCCATTAGCACAGTAGGCGTCCAATCACTGACGTACCATTCTTTTCTGATCTGAGAGGCTCTGAGCCTAGACTGCAACATTTTACCTTTTTATTAAATGGGTATTGGGGATTGTTCTGTGGAATTATTTTGTAATTTTACAATTTCTTTCAATTTATGCTAAATGAAGACATTTCCATGTGTTTTGAATTCCCAATGTACTTATCATATGGATTTGAATTGAAGCTGCAATAAAAGAAACTCTAAAGCTAAATGAGATATTAATCTCGTAACATCTAAATTACAACAGATCCTCATCGCTTCATCTATGACTTCTGTTTTTCTTACCTACTCTAACATTTCCTCGTATGTACTGCAATCGTTATCTCTGTTGATATCAGATTATGCATGATTAAAAGGGTCCTATTGCCCATACAAAAACTCCTCGACAACAAGTATATCTCGTCTAGAAGGGACTATCATGTTTTTATTTTCTATCTACAACCTATGAAGGCTACATATTCAGTTCAATTCAAGTTTACCTTCTTTCCTACTACCATCGCACTAATAATATAGAACAAATCAACATCAGAACACACTATAAATCATTATAAAAGCCCTCCCACATCTTACATCTTAAACCGAGAAAATAATATTTAATAATTTCGTGGGAAGAAGTATAACACAAACATTTTTTTGTGTGGCCTAAATGTTTGATTATTGTCTGGACCTGTCATCACTGTGTCGCCACGGTGACCGACGTCTGTCCCCTCCTCCTGGGTTTGCTGTGATAAGGGTTTCCTGGAACCTCTTCAGTGCGCATGTGCGCTCTTTACCCATCCTCAACGTCCGGTCCTTTCCTTTGTCCGATATCGTTCGCTTAATTCGCATTCCTAAAGTCCATTTCATACATAGGGGTGGATAGTGGAAGTCAGTGAAAAAGCTAAATGGAAGACAAAGGAAACTTCAAAGAGAGTGGGGCTGGGGGGGGGGGGGGGGGGGGAGACAAGTAAGAGAGGGAGGGGAGAGAACAGAAAATTCATTTTAGGGAGATATGAGAGGAGAGAGGACAAAAAAAAGAAGAAATCCGGGTTTGGTAGAGGGCTCCTTTTGCGTATCATCGTGAGTGGCTAAGCTCACTCCAACTTTGAGTTTCAACTTCAACTTTGAGTTTGTATTTATGTCACAACTACCATGCTTTAATGACAAAATACCTTGTGTGGTGCTTCCCACCCCACCCTTTGTGTATACAGGATCGGCTCAGAGTTGAAAGAGTCCCTCCAAACTAAGGGGAAGCCTCTCGCTCCAAACTAAATGTCATTATAAATAATTCCATTAGGACGCCTACTCCAGGACAGGGAACTCCATTAGCACAGTAGGTGTCCAATCACTGACCTACCATTCTTATTTGGTCTGAGGGGCTCTGAGCCTAGACAGTATAGATACTAGAAACCTACCCCATTTACCTTTTTATAGTCTTCTCCGGTGGGGAAAGATTGCATTGATGTTATCAGGTTATGTAGCACATACTGTAACATCCCATGCTCTACTCTCCTGCGCTCCATCTCCCACGCCCTCAAGTAATAAACACACAATTCAATACATGTCAAAACAATGCCTCTTTGATACAGCCCCAGCAACAAAATTATCTTGCTAAAAGTTCAGAAACAAGACCCATTGTAAAATGAAGCAGCCTTAAACCCTCTTCCTTTAACAAAAAACAACGATATCGTGGCCTATGTACACTTATTTCACCAAAACAAAAATGTCGGATTGGCATTTGTAGTACTCGGTGGCTTTTAGTGTGAGATACTTATAGAAAGGCCCATTGTAACCCTTTCTTTAGATGCTTTACATATGTTTTATATTGTTTACGCATTCCATTAATTCAAAAGGCTCCTAGATATAGGAACCTGGTTTATCTTACCAAGTTTCTCTGTCTGGGTTCTATTTTAAATTAAAATGGGTCCTATTTTCGAGTAGAAGTCTTGGAAATAGAAAGTCAAAGCTATTTTTATAATATGAAGTAATGTGAAATAAAAAATATTTTCTTGTCCGAGCTAACTGTCTAAATTTACATAAAATAATGATTGAATATAAAAAGGCAAATGATAATATCACTGATTAAAATTTAATTTTTCTGAATTTCTTTAATTTTTTTCTCCGAGTTCTTATATTTTTAGGCTAAAAATGCCCCCCTCTGCTTATACTACGCCTAGCCCCATATCTGTATCATAATATAGCTAGAGTTACTAACATACACCGATGCTGACATTATTGAGATACCCCACCCTTATCTTATCAGGCAGTGCATGTCAGTAGTGTATAGTAGATAAGTACTTATGGTTATTTTCACCCTGATAACATGATGACAGTATATCTGCTACTGCCATGCATATAGCATACACGCACCCCTCCATCCATCCTTCTAGGTTCCATCCTTTCACTGCTGACAGTTTGATCGCAGAGTTATGTTAGGGTACTCTAAAGAGTCATTCAAATTGGTATGTTCTATTTCTTTAATTTTTCTTAGAGTTTGTGGTAGGTTTGTCTGGAATCAAAGATTATTGAGATATAATTTATGTGTTGTCAGAATTTCTGAAGTAACAGGGTGGGTGGGGGATCAACTTGTCTTTTTAGATTAAAGGAAATAAAATTTGGATGATTGGTACTGTACACTGCACCCACCTGCTGATTTCTTTCCATCTGGTTTTCACCAGTTTGTTTCTTCATCAATTATTCGCGTTAGCGTTTTACTCTGGATTTAAGAGGAGAAGACATAGATATACTGACAAACGTGGCCCCCGACTGTTTGGGCCACTTTTTCTCCCCCTTTTCCCTTTTCCTGTCTTTCCTATTCTATTCCTTACCCTAGAGAAAAGTTTCGGACGTTTACCTAGTGGTATTACATTTCAGTTTATATCTCAGGAGTCGTTCCTATTTTTGTTTTCGGCACAAGGGGTCACACCAGAGAAAGTGATCATGACCATGATCACCCTGACTAAGACTTTAGCCCTTATCAAAAGCTGGGCCTAGAATGAATCTGTTATCAGATCAGCAGCCCAGAGAGCCCAGTGCTAGCACCCCAGTCAGTGTAATAAAAGTCTGACCACATGATAATAAAAGTCAGGTGTCCACACAGAGTTGTTCTATCAACTTTTTTAATTTAAGGATGTATAAAAATAATTCTGATGCAGAAGTATTCTAATGATCATAACAATACTTTTCGTCTTTCTTTCATAACTGTGTGATGTTTAGAACTGAAAATACATTTATATATATATATTATATACATTTCTAATGTGGTGCCACCACTTTTCCCAGAAATCATTGAACCACCCTAACCTTGCAAACATCTGACCTTGCACTCATCTGACCTTGCACCCTCCATCCCTCCATCCCTCCATCCCTCCTCCTCCTCCTCCTCCTCCATCCCTCCTCCTCCTCCATCCCTCCTCCTCCTTCTCCTCCTCCTTTTTCATCTACATTGTCTAGGGTCTTGCTCCCAACCGCAAAATGCCATTCAAATGCTCCAAACCGCAAATGTCATTAAAATCCCATTAGGACGGGGTTTTTTTTCATTTTTTTTCCCTCTACATTGTCTAGGGTCTTGCTCCCAACCGCAAAATGCCATTGAAATGCTCCAAACCGCAAATGTCATTAAAATCCCATTAGGACGGAATTTTTTTTTTTCATCTACATTGTCTAGGGTCTTGCTCCCATCCCAAAATGCCATTCAAATGCTCCAAACCGCAAATGTCATTAAAATCCCATTAGGACGGAATTTTTTTTTTATCATTTTTTTTTCATCTACATTGTCTAGGGGGTCTTGCTTCGAACCGCCAAATGCCATTCAAATGCTCCAAACCGCAAATTTCATTAAAATCCCATTAGGACAGATTTTTTTTTTTTTTTCATCTACATTGTCTCGGGTCTTGGTACGAACCGCAAAATGCCATTGACTTTTTGATTGACAATTCTGATTTTTCGATTGACTATTTCGACTTTCCAAATTGATTGTTCTGACTTCATGACTTTTCGATTGACTATTTCGACTTTCTGATTGACTGTTCTGACTTAATGGTTGACTATTCTGACTTAATGACTGACTATTTCGACTTTATGATTGACTTTTCTGACTTTACGATTGACTATTTTGACTTTTCAATTCACTATTTCTGACTTTTTGTTTGACTATTTCAAATTAAAATGATTAAAATGACTTTTTGATTGACTATTTTGACTTTTTGATTGACTATTTTGACTTTTTGATTGACTATTTTGATTTTTTGATTGACTTTTTGATTACTATTTCGACTTTCTGATTAACTTTTCTGACTTTCTGATTGACTTTTCTAACTTTCTGATTGACTTTGATTGACTATTTCGACTTTCTGATTGACTATTCTGACTTAACGAATGACATTTCTGACTTTCTGATTGACTATTCTATATATGCCCCCATTAAAAGGCCACAAGGATATATCATGAATGAAATCGAAATATAATTTAATGTAATTGTACTTAGTTTCATGACCAAGTAATAGAATAATACTTAGGATATATCATGAATGAAATCGAAATATAACTTAAAGTAATTGTACTTAGTTTCATGACCAAGTAATAGAATAATACTTAATATTCACTGGTCAAATCAATAAGGCCACAAAAAATAGGTGTGTTTCCGATTTCCCCCACCACCAACCGCCTACATAGAAAAACATTCCCCTCCCCTGCCTTTTTTTGGCCTAAATTGAAAACATCCCTCTTTACCAATGTATAAACACCCCACCTATTAGCTAACGCTGTGTTGTTAAAAAATCCAACACTCCATCAGCCTCATTCCTCTCTTGTTTAAAAAACCCATCAAGATGTGGCCATTTCCACCAATTTGACAACATTTGGGCCCCTAGACACCCCCTGAGTACCCAAAAATAATTTTTACATTTATCAGTTGATTTTTTATTTTCTATCAACCTTATATATATGCACATTAAACTGCCAAGTTTGGAACCATTCTGATAATTAGGAATTTGTTTACAGGGGGGTCGAAAATAGATCCCAAATATGAAAAAAATGCTAAAAATAGCATGACGAATAATGGTACATATTTCTACATAAATGAGTATTTAAATTAGAAATAGATAAAACAAATATGCACATAATGTATTGAACTATTTTGTACTTGATAGGTCTCGACATAAGGATCATAACGCCTTTTATTTGGTGAAAATATTCTAACTAGAAGAAAAGTTACAGCCAAATAACCATTCAGTAATGGTAATAATAATGGCAGCGGCAAGGGTGATAGGTCATTGACCCTCTGCCCACATTATAATGTATTTATACACATTATATAACTCATTATATTTAGAATATATATAACATTCATTACCCTTGTTTAGGTTTTTAAGTTGACTCAAATACTTGTATTTAATGTTCCTGTTCTGTTTAAGTATTTAGAGGCAAAATCTTCAAGGATAAACGTTCTAATATTATGTATATATGTTAGAGATATAATTTCTGATATTATGTGACAGCAAGCGTGACGGCACACAACGGCAGGCGTGACGGCACACGACACAACGTGACGGCACATTTTTAAAGCATTTTGCCTTAAGAATCATGTAAAAACAACTCGGAAATCATGAATTTCAATCTACATAGATTGGTACCAAGCAAAGTCAATAATAAATGTCAAATTTAAAGTTTATTATTGAAGTTGTGCCTTATAAGGCTCTAAAAAACCTTAAATAGGTGTGACGGCACACGACAGGAGCTAGGGTACCCACCACCTTTTGCCAGCATGTTATTTCTCTACTACAATTCATGAAAGACACAAATCAATACATTTGAGGTTCCATATATGTATAATCCCATGCATTTTATCATTATTCATCATAATTTGATATAATTTTTATTTTTTTATTTTTTTATTCCACCTTAGGCACACTGCGTGACGGCACACAACATGGGGGGTGCCCCACACAAAAAAAAATTGGTTTTTGATGGCTTTTGGCGAAAAAATATTTTTTTTGCATTTTTTTTTTACACAGATCATGTTCACATAACCTACTATCACAACATCCAATCAAAAAAAATTATCAAATTATTAGTAATTAATTTGACTTAAGCCCATTTTATCACTTTCCACGGTTGGGGGCCAAATGTTGTCAAATTGGTGGAATTGGCCACGTATGGTATAACCGATTGGTCGGACCCACCCCACCCCTAGCGAGACAAAAAAAAACTTTGAGCCATAGGAATATAGTCAAATACTAGTAAGTGTTATATGGTCCTTAGAGTAATATCAGGGTACTCTGAGTATGGTCCAACACTTGTATGATCATTTCAATCAATACCCTGAACATAAAACAGAACAATAGAACCGTTAGTATACCTCTACTGGGTGCTATGAAACCTATATGTATAATCGTAATGCATTATATTGGGTAATGATATTGTGCAATTAATCAATCATTAAGTGATGCTGATTGATGTTTACTTAATTGTACAGCACCATTGCTTGAGGGAAGCAGAGAGAGAAAGCGATGTTGCACGAGAGAGGGGAAGGGGAAAGAGATGTTGCACGAGAGAAAAAGAGAGGGGGCGGGGAGGAGTGATACAGAGAGACAGACAGACAGGTGTGTAGGGGGGGGGGCGGAGTGAGAGACTTCAGAAGAGACAGGCAGAGAGAGAGAGATGGGGGGGGGGGGGGGGCGGTGATAGAGGGAGAGAGAAGAGAAAGCATAGAAAGGGAAACAGAGAGGGGTGGAGGGAGGGGAGAAATATAATATCAAGACATGAGAGAGTGGCACATGAAGGTGTAGAAAGCGAGTAAATATTGTCTCCATGGCTGAGTGTGTGCGTACAGTCCTGGCAATGCACATGCTTCCATGCTCGAGTGTGGATCTACTGCTGTAGGCCTGGCCTCCCACTGCATATCTGACCTCTCGTTAATTACACTCAAGTGACCGTAATCAATACTGGCTTTATGTTAATCAAGTCCACCATTGTATACTTGCTATATTGGGAGTGCTTCCTTATACCCCTTTCACACTACACCTTTCAAAGCGCCTTGAAGCGCTTCCTTGAGGTCGGTTCTATTCACATTGCAATCTAAAGCGCTTCCAAACCGAATCCAAAGTGAAGTGAAGTGGTTTATACAATCCACTAATACCCCTTTCACACTACACAACCGAAGTGAAGCGTGGCGAATCGTTGCGAACTGGTTTCTATAATTCGCCCCATGCAGACTGCAGCAGAGAAGCGCTTCGTAGCGCTTTCAGTACGTCGGTTCGATTCAGACTGCAGGGCAGGTCGCCGCAGTATTCTCCATACGTTTATAAGCAACACATCTGATCGATGACGTCAGAAACCACTTCACTTCACTTTGGTTCCATTCACACTACCAGAATTAGCACTGAGAAAGCGAAGCGAAGCGAAGCGGTTTAACCAATTCACCTATATGAGGTGAATTACCCAATTCGCTTCTGAGTCGGTTTGGAAGCGCTTTCTACAAGTCGGTTCTATTCACACTACACCTCCAAAGCGCCTCAAAGCGCTTCGAAGCGCTTTCTGGGTGTAGTGTGAAAGGGGTACTACTTGAGGTGAATTACATAAACCGCTTCGCTTCGCTTTCTCAATGCTAATTCTGGTAGTGTGAATGGAACCGAAGTGAAGCGAAGTGGTTTCTGATGTCATCAATCAGCTGCGTTGTGAGGAAAGAGTGCAGCGTCGGGGCCTGTAGTCTGAATAGAACCGACGTAGTGAAGGCGCCTTGAAGCGCTTCTCTGCTGCAGTCTGAATGGGGCGCATTATATAAACCAGTTCGCAACGATTCGCTACGCTTCGCTTCGGTTGTGTAGTGTGAAAGGGGTATTAGAGTGATGTTGGCAGCTTTTAGGCTCAGAGTTGGGAAAGTCCAAACGGGGTCCAAACCCTCCAAACTGAGGGAAAGCCTCTCGCTCCAAAAATAAAATACCCTTTAGGACGCCTACTCCAGGACCAGGAATGTCATTAGCGCAGTAGGTGTCCAATCACTGACATACCATTCTTATCTGATGTGAGAGGCTGTGAGCCTAGACTGGGTTCTTATTTCCCTACTTGGTAGTTTTATCAATTATATTCAAGTGATCATTTAATCAATACTGGCTTTATATAATGCTAAAGTACTCCCTGTTGTAGCTTTGGGTGGTAGTTTTGTTAATAGTTTCTTGGCATAGTATGTATAGGTTTAGTAGTAATATACATTACTACTAAGGTATAGGTAAGTTTCCAGTTGGTTGTTTTCTTGGTTTGGTCTTACTACTAAGGTTTGGTAGGTCGTTTTCCTGGTATAAATTTAGTTTCCTTAGTTTGTAGTTTACCGTATATGTTTTCTAGCTTGGTATCGTTGATAGATGTCATCTATAGTTTTCCCCACTGGCTACATCACATTTATTTTTGAATGATTAATTTCTACTTGTGTTTTTACAATGGTATAAAAGTGAAATTTGTTAACACTATTTATCTTATTCTATGAAATGTACCAATATGGCTGTAAAATCAAGTTTTGATACAATTACAATTTTAACAATTGTGGAAAGAATTTGTGGATTGAAAGGTGGATGGAAAGACGTCGGTTGCTGTAATAGCCAGAAGGTGCCACAGAGAATGATGGCCCTTTTATTTTACAGGAATTGCCTGAACACAGAGGCACTAGTGTAAAGTCAGGTAAACAGACACATGGGCCAACTCTAGACAAGGTACACACATTTCCTAGTGGGCACACGTCCAAATAACCTACTCGTAGTCTCCCCCGACTCTCTCTCTTACCTCCCACACATTTTGGGAGCGGGAGAGATAGAGGGAGGGATGGATGGGAGGAGGGTGTATCGGGAGGTAGAAGGATGTAGGGGGTGGGGGAGAAAGAGATACAAGAGGTAAAGGGGAAGGGGTGGAAGGGGAAGGGAGAGAGCAACACATTTAGAATGACTCGTTGGAGGGAGAGAGGTCGGACAGAGAGACAGGGAGGGAGGTGGAGGGGAGGGGATACGTAAAGAGAGAAAGAAAGGTAAAGGCAGGAAGGTGTGGAGGGGATAGATGGAGCAGCGGGTTAAGAATAATATATCCTTTGGAAGTCCTTCCCTCTCCAATATCTCCCCTTCCCTCTCTAACCCCTCCTCTTCCTCTCCAATATCTCCCCTTCCCTCTCCCCCTCCCTTCCACACTACACACTCCCTTCTAAACTTCCCCAACCTCCAACCTTTATCCCTCTCCTTTCCCGCCTTTCCAAAGCACCAGCAGACGACATTTGACACTGTTGCTATGGCCACCGATCATCACCATGGCGATGATGATGACAACGATTACCTGATGATACAGGTTGACCCCGCCCCTCATCTTTCCCTCCCTCTCCCTACTGCCTCACCTCTGACCGCTCAGCTGCCCTTATGTTTCTATAGCTCTCTGCACTATAGGCTCTACTTTCTTCGGGAATATTCCTTTCGGTGGTAGGTGATGGCAATGAGACGTGGTGGTGGTGGTGGTGGATTGTTTTACGTCCGTTTTAAAGCTGCATTCTCAGCTATGATGAGAAATAAGATCTTACCAAATTCACTGATGTTGTGACTGTATACGATGTTCTGCTGCTATTATACAAGAAATTGAAACCTAATCGCCGAGAGAAAACTGCCACCGGTGAGCGAAATAAGTGGAGTCATCGTGCGAAGGAATTTGGACAGGTCCAGCAAATGAGGACGTTTTAGAAGCCCTGTAGGAAAAACACTGAACAAAATGCTCCAAAACTTTGGTCAAATGACTTTTAGGGTTGGAAAAGAATGGAACAAAAAGTCGAAAATGTTCAGTTTTGGACAGATCTATGTTAACTGAGATTGCAGCTTTAACACTGTACATTCGTATATATTTGGTGATATATTTAATACTATTTTCGATTATTAGCAATGGGTGGGAGGTGAAATGATGCTCTGGCAAGCCACTATGGGAATCGCTTGAAGCCTCTCGATTCTGAGCGCAACACCTTGACCATCCAGACCCCTGCCATTTTCTATTAATTAGGGAAATGTGTCCTATTTGATAAGTACACAGTAACAGAGTTGATCCAATGAGGATCATTGAGAGACATGCCTATATCTTATTTGTGAAAGGGTAATACTATATAAAAGGACTTTAGTTGTTCTTAGGATTAGATAAACCAACGAGAGTATAATTGATACTCTCATTGGATAAACCTTCAGAAGCTTATCCTGTTTTACCTAATAAGACAATACTTTCTATTTAGGCCTAATACTGCTATGAAACTATGTTTTCCCTCATTTGGAGGTATGAGTACCTATGGTACATTTCTTTGGTGGAAAGAAATTATATATGTTCAATACAATTCAATTCAAGAATGAAAATCTAACATGATACATATTTATGCTAAAACTAAAGCCTTGGTTTTTCACCTGGTTTTGACCATCTATAGCTCTAGCCATGAGGCCAAAAATGGTCATCTTTCCCCGCCTCGCACATCAACGGAACAGCTGCTATGATGCATGATTTATGTACGTCCATAGCCGCTCATGCACGTAGTCTTGCCAAGGCCTTGATTAATTGATTATTTTGATACGAATGTTGCACACTTCTGCCATAAATCTGCGATGGGTTCGGTGATAAGGGATATTTTAGGTGCTAGACCTATTAGCCCCATGGGATGGTTAATGATTATCTTTAGCATCTGCCCACTCGAGGGATGATTATTTGTTTCCATTTCCTCCTCCTCCCCTTCCACACCATCTCCTTCCTCCGAACGCAGGACTGTCTTTCCTTTCGCATAGAGTAAAACTCGTACTGGCTTGGAAGGATGCATCCTCTCCCACATCCTCTCCATTTCCCTCACCTTCCTTACTTCTCGACCTCGTCCTTCTCTTCCTTCCATTTCGCCTCCTTCTCTTCCTTCTCCTCCTTCTCCTCCTTCTCCGCCTCTTCTCCTCTCCTTCTCCTATACCCTCCCCCTTCACCTTCTCCTGTTTCGTGTTATGTACAACCACTGCTCCACATCTTCCCATTTTGGACTCATTTTGCTAACTTTTATTTTCACTAACTTATAAATAAATATGAACGCATTTTTTTAAGTAAATGTACTCTTTTCTCTTTCCAGGTATGTATTTTGCAGTTCCTTCTATCTGGTGGTTCATATTATCGTCACTAACTATAGTGAGTATGACCGTTTTCTGTCCCATGTATTCGCTATCCATCGGTTGTACAAGAAAAGAGTATTAAATGCGATTATTGAATATAAGAGGGGTGTTTGGTATGGGGTGGGTATTATGACATCCCTTCAATTCATTATGGGATTCAAATTATATGTAAAACGTACAAGAACGTGTGTTCCCATTTATTATAGTTTTCAGTGAACCTAATTATTGAGTTTCATGCTAAACATACTCTGGCATACATTGGCTGTGATTCTCTTTTTTTGTGCAAGACTTTATCAAATAGTATTGTATCCTGTAAAGGTACTGATGTCATACCTTATTAGTCATATTACCTCACTGCTAAACTGCTATCTTTTTTCTTTTCTCAAACAATGAAGCTATTTCTAATATTTAGATCTAAAATTTAAATCAAATTTTTGTTTTACAGTAGTTTTGCATCAGAGGATTCCTCTCCATCGTATCAATTCCTCATATATAGTCATCAATACCTAAGGCTATCAATTATGAATTAATCCTAATAAATTATATATTAGGTCTTTTATTGTGTGGGTACATGGACGCTTTCCACCTCATTGCTTTATGGCCAGTTCATGTACGATGCGACAGAAAACCTGAATAATTGATTTGCCAAACTCTTTCATGATCTAATATTGTGAAAAGTGTTTGACAAAAATGTGTTTTGATCAATATTTTGCTGTCCGAGATTGATCCGGTACGAATCTTTGTATTCTTTAATCAAGAGGATTCAGTTAATATATTTTTTAAGTGGTTTCATGTTGAGAAAGTGAATGAATTGGATGTAGAAGACAAATATTGATATTCTCTCTCTTTTCATATCTCTCTCTCTCTCTCTCTCTCTCCCTCTCTCCCTCCTTACTACTTCCCGTCCTTTCTCTTTTTCCCCATTCCTTTCTCTTCCTACCGCCCCCCCCCCTTCTCTCTCACACAGCTTCTCTCTTCTCCCTCTTTCACGACCCTCCTCATTTGAAATTCTATGCCTTCCTACTACCCCCCCCCCCCAACACACTCACTCAGACATCACCATTCTATTCACTCTACTCTAAATATCATGTATATGAACACCTTATTGTCCTTTCATATGGTAGCACATTCTAGCGTCAATGAGTCACCAGCACAGCTTCTGTCCCATATAATGAAAACCCACCGGAAAACATGTATACAGTGATATATCACTCTCTCTCTCTCGCTCTGCCTGTCTTCTAACTCACTTTCTGCCTCTCTGATTTGATCTTTCCCCCTCTTTCTCTGTCTCTTCTTTCTTTCTCTCGCACTCTCTGCCTCTGTCCTCTCTCTCTCTCTCTCTCTCTCTCTCTCTCTCTCTCTCCTCGATCTCTCTTCTTGTTTCTTCTAGCTTTCAAATTAATTCTCTCTGCCTCTCTCTAATTTGATATTTCCCCCTCTCCTTCTCTGCCTGTCTCTCCTCCCTTCCCACTCTCTCTCTCGGTATATAGAGAGGGGGGGGGTGAGAGACAATTACTCTTTCTCCCTCTCTCTCCCTCTCTCTCCCTCTCTCTCCCCCCTCGCTCTACCACCTCCTTCTATTAGCTCTCTCTCCCCGTCGTTATGTCTCTGATTCTTGTCTCTTGTTTTCGCCTCCACCTAATTAAGAAGAAATGATGAACAGATTCAATTCTGAGGTAAAAAAAAAACGATGTCTGCATTTAGCAATTACCCTTCACTAACCCTTTTATCTTTGGAGAATTCTCATCAAAGGTTTGCTGGAAAGTGGGGAAAATTTTGTGAATATCTTATGATTTCTGCTTTTTGGTATGCACACAGTGGGCGGTGTTTACGTGAAAGTATTGTGGAACGTTCTGGAAGGATATTTTACATCACTTCTGTTGTTTTTATGCATTTATCCCCAGGGTGAGCTTTACGTTAGTTTTGTAAAGATATTCTTTTTCATTTAGAAAGGATTTCAGTTCTGACCATAAATATTTACTGTTTACTGGAGTGACGTAATAGAGATGCATTTGTTTACTTCATCACATCTGAAAATATCTTGTTTTTAGGATGATATAATATCTCAGCTTTACGGACAGGTACATTTATAGTGGTTTACTTCAGAATGTGTGTATCAGGGGTGGGGGTGGAGGGAGGTAAGATGTTAACATTTTTACATTCTCAGGAACTGACAATGTTAGTGGATTGAGTACCATTCTGTCAATCATCTTTTTATCGTTTAAATCCCACATAAATGTGTTAGCTGATTGTGGGATGTGTGAGGTAACAATCAGTGTGAAATCATCTGTCTGATCAGTTCGCATGTTTGCAGAAGGCTTATCTACTCCACCCATTTCTCACATCCACCATACACCACTTCACCCTGCCCCCTCTGGTTATTACATAATAATATGCCTGCCCCTAACCCAGTCATGGTTGGTTGCCCACGCCCTCCCTTGCCTTCCAGCTCCCTCCCTCCCTCCCTCCCTAGCCTTCCACCCATTACCCCCATCTCTCTTTCTCTCTCTCACTCTGAGTGCTGTTTTAGTGCATTCTACTAATTTTAGAGAGATGCACCTGAAATACCCAAAATCATAATTACTTTACCAGACCTTTTACTGACCTCGGGAACCCTGTATATACAGTAAATATTCTGCATTTTCAGTTTAAGAAAGACTAAATTTCAGTAACTGGTTGGTTGCCCACGCCCTCCCTTGCCTTCCAGCTCCCTCCCTCCCTCCCTCCCTAGCCTTCCACCCATTACCCCCATCTCTCTTTCTCTCTCTCACTCTGAGTGCTGTTTTAGTGCATTCTACTAATTTTAGAGAGATGCACCTGATATACCCAAAATCATAATTACTTTACCAGACCTTTTACTGACCTCAGGAACCCTGTATATACAGTAAATATTCTGCATTTTCAGTTTAAGAAAGACTAAATTTCAGTAACTATGACTTGACATCGCGCACAAATAATTATTGATCTTGAAAAGTCGTTTCCTTTAGAAACATAGGGTATAAACATTAAGTTAAACTGATTATGAAGTTAAATAGAAAAATAGTTGATTAAATCATTGATTAACTTAATAATTAGTAAACTTATAACTTGTTAAATTAAAATAATAAGTCTGACTGTGATGGTGACAAATATATCTGTTGTATCATCATCGTTATTTACTCCATCTTTTAACATCCCTTATATATTATATCTCTTGTCTCAAGTCGAGATGAATTTGTTTGTTTGTTTGTGTGTGTGTGTGTGTGGGGGGGGGGATATAATGTAACCTCAAGCCAGTTCAGGCTGAGAGAGTCCTTCCAAAATGAGGGAAAGCCTCTCACCCCAAACTGGAAAGTGCTGTTATAATTCCATAAGGACGCCTACTCCAGGACCATGAAAGCCATTAGCGCACTAGGCTTTCCCTTAGCGTGAAGGGACTCTCAACTCTGAGCCTAAACTAACATTCTGTGCAGCTCATGATGATGTTGATGGTATAGCGGGAGAGGAGTTAATTACCGATGCCATGAGCTTCTCAACATTAAATATTCATCTCACATGAATCTAGCAGAATCGCTGTAGGTCAACATGTCATATCCATTCTAGCCCACCATGGCAGACACTACCCAGATGTGATATTATAGAGGAGATGGTGTGTGTGTGTGGTGGGGGGGGGGGGCACAGGTGGTTGGGGTAGGAGGGCAGGTGGGCTGGTTTCTCTTGTTTTGCCAGAACCTCCCTTTTATTTGTTAATTTACAAGGAAATGACAAAATTGCAGAAAATATTGTTTCAGAATTAAAAGTCCCTATAACACTGATAGCCATTCAGTTTCTGAAAAGATCAAGGAGGCCAAGATACTCTTTGATGTGTCAGAAAACGAGGCATAACTTAGTAAAGAAAAATGTGATACTATCATATTTGAAAATGTAACGGCCGCAAAATATTGAAAAGTCTTAATTATATGAGTTAACATGGTAAGATCTTTTTTGTCAATATAGCTTAGAATTCAAAGTATTTTGTACAGGCATCCAGTTTTTGAAACGGTAGTCATTTTGAAGAAAACAAGAATACTCCTTCATTTAAGACTCGTCGGGTAAAGTAACGTTATTCAGATAACACATGCATCCTCCCCTTTCCATGAAATTGAAACTATTCCATTTTATACCCCTGGGTGTATATGATATCACTTAAGTATGGCATGGCTACAGGGGTGGGGCAGATAAGCAGCTGATGGTGGGACTACGTATTTTGTCTTTAAAAGCTTTTATTCAAGAATAATATTTCTTCCCAATTGGAACAATTTTTGGTGGTTGGTGGTAATGAGTTCCTTTGATTAGTGGCAATGCAGAGTCTGTATTACCCGCTAATTCTGATACATGCTCAGTGCTTAATACCCCTTTCAGACTACACAACCGAAGCAAAGCAACGCAAATCGTTGCAAACTTGTTTCTAGAATGTGCACCATGCACACTGAAGCAAAGAGTGCTTCGAAGCGCTTTCACTACGTCGGATCTAGACTGCAGGCAGGTTGCTGTACTTTTACCCATGTATTCATAAGCATCACATCTGATTGACAACGTCAGAAAACATTTTGCTTGCTTTCGGGTCCATTCATTATACCCCTTTCACACTACACCCAGAAAGCGCTTCGAAGCGCTTTGGGGGGTGTAGTGTGAATAGAACCGACTTGTAGAAAGCGCTTCAAACCGGCTAAAATCCACGTCCAGGACGTTAATTCTAGAAACCGCTTCACTTTTCCAATGCTATTTCTGCTAGTCTGAATGGACCCGAAAGCGAAGTAGTCCAGGAGATCGGGGGTTTGACCTAGGAAGTTCCTTCCCCAGTCTGTACTGGAAGAAGGTGAACAAGATTCAAGTAGTTGGTAGGATATGTGATATGTAGATTCCAGTACAGGAAACAATGTTCCCCCACCTAGATTTTCCGGGACTTTTAGTATGTTAATAAGGGGCACTCATACTACCCAAAACCGTTGAGAAACCTTCTGTTGCAATTTGTCCTAGGTTCAGCCCTTTTTTTGCTCCCATCTCCTGGACTAAAGCGGGAAAGCCTGCTGATCTGGTGCCTACCACTCTCTGCATAGACACACAGTATGGCTGCCAGTGAGGATAGCCGCTGACTGGGATGACGTCATGTGAATACTATGTATATGGGCGTATTAAACCAACCTCTAGAAAGAAAGGTATAATAAATAGCAAATGGTACTCTGTTCTAACCCTTCATCGTCGAATTCTTCAAAGCTCATTTTGAGCTGTAGTGTGAAAGGGGTAGCAATCAACTCAAATTCAAGGAAGTGCTTGGAAGTACTTCCAGGGTAATAGTGTGAAAGGGGTATTAACTCCCCCATGGACACCTTGGGCTGACTCGTATAGAAAGTGGCACCCCACAGCCTCCTCCACCTCCTCCTCCTCCTACTTTGTTTTCTAGACAGGTGTATAGTTTGCCAGTTTGTCAACAAGCCAACCTCCACATACATTTCCCTCTACAACTACTCCTTGCCCATTTAGTATTGGCTCTGAGTGATACCGGGGTTACATCAGCTGCCGTTTAGTATAGGCGGGATGCATTAAGGTTTATTTTAGTCCATGGGTTTGCTTCTTCGCAAGCCAGACATGAGTCAGATTTGTGGGAGATCCAGACACGATGACATAGGGAGGTTGCCAGTTGATTCCCAGGTCTAACTTCATAATAGCGTCCTGCAAATCCCCTATTGAAATGCCCTGTCTCGGTCTCGGTCTCTCTGGCCACCCCTCTCCCACTCCCCTAGCTCTCCCCCACATCCCCCTTCTCTCCCTCTTCTCCCCTCTCCCACCCTCTAGCTCCCCCACTCCCTCTCTCCCCTAGCTCTCCCTCTTTCCGGCTCTTTCCCCCTCTCTCACCGCCTTCCCCTATCTGTCCCTCTCTCCTGTCTGTCTCTCTTGTCTCCCCCGCCCCCTGTCCCTCTCTCCCACTCCCATCGGTCTCCCTCCCTCCCTCCCTACCTCCCTCCCTCTCTCTGCTCGAGACCAGGTGCTTTCTTCATAGGCTGTCGTTACCCTTGCTCTCATTGCCTATACGTACATATATCCCTCCACCTCCATCTTCAACATTTTTTTAGCTAGCTTATAGCTGCTGTCCTCTCTGTAAATCCTGGGGATTTATCCGTCATCTATCTTTCATTCCATGTGTATAGAATGTCTCTAGCACCCTGACTTCTGTGGGATATATTCATCAACTAAGTGTATTTCAACTGCCTTGTTTTTCTGCCAACCTTGGTTTATAGGCTTGCCTTTTTTCATTGAGCCGTTTCATTTTACCTAGCCTTCCTGTCACACCAGTCCTTCTCGTACATTCTCTCTTCCACATGCTTCTTTATTTGACAGCTTCTCTATTTTGTATTCCACCTGGTGCTTTCCCCTGCTCCTCCTCCTCCTCCTCCTCCTCCTCCTCCTTCTTCTCCACGTCTTTCTTCCCTTTCCCCTCTCCCTTCGTTCCTCCCCACCCCTCTTTTCCCGTCCCTCTCGTCCTCCAAACCTTATAGAATTCCTCTTTCGCCTCTACCTTCTCTGGTTCTCCCTCACCTCTTTACTTCCCCAATCCCAGTCTCTTTTCCCCTCCTCTCCCCACCCCCTCCCCTACCGCCCCTACCCCCGTACCTCTAGCTAGCTATACTGCTACATTCTAACATTACATTCCCCCGGGCCAACATGACATAGTCTCGTCAAAAACAATTTCCACAAGCTCCTGCTTCCAGTATATATGTTCTCCAGTCATTAGTTAAAAGGTCATACATTTTCCTTTCCCTTTCTTTCGTTTATATTTATTATTATTATTCATATTATGTCCCAGACTTATTTTTTCAGATATCCCTTTCCCATTCTCGCTCATTCTTTTCATCGCCTTCTGTGTTGCCTTACTTTCTCTTTCAGCTCCCCCTCCTCCCCCCGCCCCTCTTCCCTCCTGCTCCCCTTCTCCTCTTCCTCCCCCTCCTCCTCTTCCTTATGTATTTATATATATAAATATACATATCCCCCACCCCCGACCCCCTATATCTATCTCAAGTCAGTAATATGTGCACATTACACACATCTACCATTGCCCGAAATATGCACATTCCCTAGGGTACCGATAATTCCCTAAACATACTCTAGACATCAGATAACAGAATATCAACACTTCTTCATTTGTAAACAGATACTGCCTCAGCTGCTATCTGATAAACACTCTCCTCTGCACATCTGCAAATATTGCTGTAGTATTGGCTCAGGGTACTTTCGCGGAGATTAAGGGACTTGCTTTAGGTTCCCCCCTTCTGTCTAATCTCAGGGTCATAGATATTTTATTACTTTGAAGCTGAGGTCTCGTGGGATTTTATTCAATTTCTTTCGAGTTTGGGCTCAATTTTCCATAAGCCCTGCATGCACCCCATTATTGTAACTTAGTTTTAACCATGTCAATGCATATCTTCTTGCTTCTCCTGCTCTTTATGTTTGTTTTCTGTTATGTTGCATGATAAAGCGTCAACATAACATTCTTTATTTGTAATAAAGTGTCCTATGAATTCTTATAGATACATGAAAAGATGAATAATTAAAAAATTTACTTTTTGCAGTTGTAAGAAAAATAGGTGAATACATTTCTTTTTTCATTAGTGGCCTATAACATATTTGAACACATTAAGTGTACATCCTGGAGAGATTGAGTTGAAACTTGGCTGATTGTACTTCCCTAATATCCTATGAGAAAAATTCTACTATCGTCCTATCTCCTTTGGCAATATTTCATAAGGCAACTTTCTGTATAAAGCTCAGAGTAAACTTTCTTTTACTCTGAGGTTAAAGCGTGTTACTCGTGTTAATGTACCTTTATTATACATATAGTAAAATGTGGTCATCAACAGTTTAATTTTAGAATTTTGAGAGACTTACCCGTTAGGTAGTAAGTTGAATTAAAATTATGATATCTTCGAGGCAACTCGAGGGGTTGCGGGGAATACATGAGAACTGACCGCAACGCGTCACATGACTTCAGGCTTTCGAGTAGCTGGAAAAAATGTTTTAGTGTGATCCAGAACGAATTTTGAGAGTTTTCCCTTAATGACCGTTTAAGTATTGTTAAGTTGATATATGCTATCTCAATACAGGGTTGGGATCAGGGAGGGCATGTATTCCCCGCAACCCCTCGAGTTGCCTCGAAGATATCATAATTTTAATTCAACTTACTACCTAACGGGTAAGTCTCTCAAAATTCTAAAATATCTTCTCGCCAACTCTCTAGGGTTTGCGAGAATCCATGAGAACTTCAGAGACACTGAAACTTTCCAGCGCTCCGAGTGTCCTCAACCTAACATCTAACAAACGGAATAATTTTACTTACAAATTATCTCCGTCCCGTCGCGTTGTCCAGTAGGGCGGTTGCGACTTTATGGGTCTGCTTGTCTTCTATGTTTTTGTGATAATGTTTGGCGAATGAATCCTCACATCGCCAGCCTGCATTCTTCATTATCAGGTTCAGGTGTACACCACACCTAGATGCCGCCGACGCGGAAGCCCCTCTTGTGGAATGCGATTTATATTTCGTGCAGTCAATACCTGCAAGTCTGAGCACTGCTAGGGTCCACCGCCCTAAAGTGTCTCTTGATATCGGTCCATGAGGCCGAATATAGCTTAGAAGGACTTGTTTTGTGCCCTTCCTTTCTGGTCCTGTACGGATTAAGTAAGCTTTTAACGCTCGTACTATACACAACTTCGGTTCATGATTATAATCCCTAAGGATAACTGAATCCAGTGGGTCTCCCACTCTGTTGTGTTTTAAGAGTTTTTGCATTCTAAAAGTAATGAAATGAGGTTTTAGGTCCATACCCTCGGTTTGTAAATTTACAATAGTTTGGCCTCTCTGGGAGGTCACTAATAACAAAAGCATGGCCACTTTATAAGATAAAAGTTTCATAGTCAGTCTATCATTGTAAGGCCAGGATAAGAATAAATCGAAGACTTTGTTCACATCCCAGAAGGATGAATATCTGGGCTTTGGAGGATTCCTTTCATACACAGCCTTAACTATCAGCGAGACCACTTTCTGCTGACCTACAGATTTATTGTTAAATTCTGGCATAAAGGTCCCCAATGCACAACGGGCTGAGTTTATTGCTCCGTGTCCACATCCATTATCTGCTAATATACGCAGAAATTTACACACCTGCGGTAACGTAGGGTTTAATAGTCTCACATCGTTTTCTACACAGAATAGAGCCCACTTTCTTATATAAGTGGTATATAATCTTTTTGTCGACGGACGCCATGCGTCCATTATAAGCTTGATGGTATTAGGGTCATATCCTTGTTTTTGTAATACATGCATTACAAAAGGAATACCTCCAGGGGGGTCCTTGCGAAGTCTTCCACGTTGTGTGGTCGTCCGTGGGGCACTAGGTTTCCTTGTGCTCTTCTGAAATGCAGCCTGTCTCGAGCATGTTTCTTTGCGAGGGTCGACCATGGCTGCGTTTCCCAAGCAGGCATTACTAAGATCGCTGGTGTTGTTGCGTTTAGTAGCCTCCTCAGGACCTTCCCCGTTATGCTGAATGGTGGAAAGCAATAGATGAGATCTACATCAAAATCCCAATGCATTGATAAAGCATCAACCTTCCAAGCTTCTGGTTCAGGTCTCCAAGAAACATAAGTGGAACACTTATTGTTTAGTCGAGATGCGAACAGATCAATGTCAGGAATTCCCCATTTCTTACAGATTTTATCAAAAATCTTTGGGCTTAGCTCCCATTCAATGTCATCCGAGAATTTTCTCGAGGCCGTATCTGCCCTCGTGTTTAAAATACCCGTAATTTGAGCTATGGATAGCCATATATTTCTGAATTCACACCATTCCCAAATTTGGTAAGCCAAGTAATTACATCTGCCTGATCTTACCCCTCCCATGTTCTTCACATAGGCCAGGGCGGTAGTATTATCGGTTAATACCCTTACATGACAGTCTGTTTCTGGCACTAGACTTCTTAACCCGTGGTAAATAGCTTTTAGTTCTAGAACATTAATATGGTCATCATATTCATGCTCTAACCACCGACCTCCCGCTGTGTGAGGGTTGCGGTACGCACCCCACCCTGCTAAAGAGGCGTCAGTCTCCAATTCAATCGAAGGGGGAGGCATGTCGATGTTTTTCCTTGCTAAAGGAAAATGACTCCTCCAGTACAAGATATCTTGTATTCCTTTTCGAGAGATTGTCATTGACTTGTCAAAATTTCCCTTTTGTTCAACTAGAGCTCTGTTTTTGTCACTTTCTAACCACTTGATATGGGCTTGTCCATACTGCGTTGCTGGAGCATACGCTATCATTAACCCAATTATACCCGCAACTTCTCTTATTGAGGGTCTGGATTTCGCTAGAACATCCGTGGTCGCCCTAAGGAATTTTTCTATCTTTTCCTTTGTTGGTTCCACTATCATCTGTTCTGAATCCAAGACGAACCCTAGAAAAAGTAACCTTTTTGTTGGGGTCTTTTCTGATTTCTTTTGATTTATGACGAATCCTAACTGAGTTAGCTTATTTTCCATGGAAATAAGGGTGTTTCTACATTCCTCAAATGACTCTGACATTGCAAACGAATCGTCTAGGTACGCAAAACATTCATGACCATCTTGCCTCAATGAGGCAAAAACTGCCGTCATAATCTTGGTAAAAATCAGAGGGGCACAAGTTAAACCATTGGGCATCCCCACAAATTGGTATAATCTGTTATTCCAATAGAACCTCATATACTTCCTGAAATCTGGGTGGACTGCCACCGAGAAGTACGCATCTTTTAGATCAATTGAACCCATGTAACAGTCTTTTCTCATCATGGAGATAGCTGTACCCAAATGGCTCATTTTGAAATGTGCATATTTTATACATTTGTTTAGGAGAGTGAGATCTAAAATAACCCTGTATGTCCCATTTGGTTTGGGTCTTAAGAAAACATTCGAAATGTATTCTCCCTGTACTGGGAAAGATTCTTGAATTATACCTCTTTCTAGAAATCTCTCAATTTCTTGTGACATAGCTTGATGCTCATGTTCCATCATACGAAAGGGTCTAGGAACCCATTTTTGTGTAGGTTCAGATTCAAAATCTAATGTAATACCACGGACCATACCTAGTATCCATTTATCCCTAGTGATAAGTTCCCAATTGTGAATACAGCTGGATATACTTCCCGCTGTATATGGAGGGTCAAGACATTGATTTGTAGGGCTCACCTTGTCTATTTCTTCTGTGAGCCCTTCTTCTGAAAATCCGAGGATGTTCCAGAAGAAGAAGAGGCTGTCTCAGACTTCTTGTCGTCTGATTTATTGGAGTTCTGTTGCCAGGACTGTCCCCCTCGGCCTCCACCTCGGCCTCTGCCTTTACCACGGAAGTTTCCTCTTCCGCGGTTTTGCCTCTTTGCGGCGTTTCCTCCTGAGTTATTCTCAGCCGGGCGCTTAGGAGCTGGTTTTTCCAGCTTCTTCATTAGCTTTTGGGTGGCTTCTGCCTTCTTCACCGCTTCATCCAATTGCGCACCGAATAGGAACTCTGGGGCCCCATCTTCCATGATTGTTATGGAACGAGCGCAGGCTTTCTCTAGCTTTAATTTTATCTGATCTTGCCTTTTTCTCTTTAGACCTTGGTGAGCGGCCCCTAGATATGTTACCACATCTATCATCCGATTGCTTACTGCGTCCAGTTCCTTATTTTGGTCACCTTGCCGCATAATCACCTCACAAATGGGGGCAATTGCATTTAGTGCTGCCGTCACCCCTTTATGGATAGCGAACAACCCTATCTCTAACTGTTTACAGTTAAAATCCTTGTTATAATGCGGGTGTTGGAAACCCTGGTAGCCTCCATGGTAATAATACCAACGAAATAGCCGTGTTAAAAATTGTTCAATGAAATTGAAAACTTAATAAACGTGTAAAAATGTACTTACACTCACTCGATGTACGTTGAAGCCACGAGGTAGCAAAGCGTCAACTGAAGTCACGTGACGCGTTGCGGTCAGTTCTCATGGATTCTCGCAAACCCTAGAGAGTTGGCGAGAAGATACTTAGGAATGCCCTCCTAACTTCTAACTTAGAATATTACTCTAAGCTTCAAATAACATGAAGCCATCAATGGTCAACTCCCCACGGGGTTAGGTTGAGCCTTTGGCGAGGCATGTCCCCAGATAGTGTTTATCTGCTAGCAGAGATAAACACTAATAATATTGACTGTATGTATCAGCTATAGCTTGGCATATGTCTGTCTAGCCCTAGATCCATCTTCTTCCTGTTCCTTCTCCTCCCATTTCTTCCCCTGTTCCCCCTCGTGAATTTCCTTTTCTCTCTTTCTCCCCTCCCGCTTTCTCTCTTGCCCTCCTCCTCCCCCTCCTCCCTCTCTCTCTTTCCCTCCTCCCTCTTTCTCTCTTGCCCTCCTTCCCCCTCCTCCCTCTTTCTCTCTTCCCCTCCTTCCTCCTCTCTCTTTCTCTATTCCCCTCCTTCTTCCTCCTACCTCTTTCTCTATTCCCCTCTTTCCTTTCCCCTCCTCCCTCTTTCTCTCTTCCCTTCCTTCCTCCTCCCCCTCTTCTCTTCCCCTCTTCCTCCCTCTTTCTCTCTTCACCCCCTTCCTCCTCCAATTCCAGTCAGGTCCAGACGGCCACTTTCCTCGATTCCACATCCAGTGATAAGCTTAACCACAAGGCTAAGACTAAGCTAAAAGTGTTAATGACCCCTAAAAGTTAGGGGTCCAAAACTGGCTTCTGAACCTGACTGATTCCACATTCTCTATCTCCCGTTCCCCTCGTTCTCTCCTCTCCCCTCGCTACCCCCCCCCCCCACCCACCCACCCACACACACACACACACACTATTCCACCCACCCTGCCACCATATCACCACTAACATTATCCAGCTATACCCTTGCGTTGCCCAGGGCTATATGCATACATTCAATACTACCAGACATGCACATAGGCGATATGTTCACCCCAACCCTCACTCTCTCCCATACACATCTCTGACCTTTACAGACATACTGAAATAACATGTAGAGCAAGTAGTAAAGGTAGTTTCATTCTGCACAAATTGTTTAAAGAATGTTGAAGGTTGTACAGTAAACGAGTATCAAACGTGTATAGATTAAAGTCATTCTTTTCCCCAGTCCTCCCTCCCTCCCTCCCTCTCTCTCTCTTTCTCTCTCTCTGCCCCTTTTCTCCCTTTCTTCTCCTCCCCCCTTCATTCCCTCTCTCTCTCTCTCGTTGTTCCCCCTCTTTCCGATAATCTTACCTTTTATCTTTCCCCTCTTTCTCCCCCTTCCTTTTCTCTCCTTCATTCTCTTTCTCACCTTTCTCCCTCCCTCTATCTCCTCTCCCCCTCTTCTCGCTGTCTGCCTGTCTTTCCTTTTCACTCTCATTGTTCTGTGTTTGTCGCTCTCCCTCTCACTTTCTTTCTCTCTCATTTTCTTTGTCTCTCTCCCTCATACTAACAAACACTCCCCCTCAAACGTCCCCAACAAGGGGCTTACAAATACTAACTCTCGGGTTTAGGCAAGAGTGCTTACAGTACTTACATCTCTAGGTATTACAGCCCCTTGGGTTTATGGGATTAAAGGGGCTTAATTCTCCGTGGGTGCAGATTGCGGCGGGCGCTCTTGGAAGGGGTTGGAGATGTTTCATGTATTAGGGAACCACCACTAAGGCGGGGATGAACGGCTGAAATGACAGATGACATAATAATGTTTATATGTATTCTAGGGGGTCCCACCACCCTATAGGGATTCGCCTAAGTAGTGGATAGGTTTACAAACGGAAATAAGATAATGTTATTATTATGGGTCAGGCCGTTTGAAAATGTACAATTCGCCTTCACCAATCCTCTCTAATATCCCAAATTTAAGACATAATTGAGGTTGAGAATACAGAATACATAAAGGAAGGGATTTCTAATCGACGCAATACTGAATGTACCATTACCAATCTTACCATCATGTAAATGTGAACATCAAATAGATAGAAATTTGGTCCAAAAGCAATGTACTGTTATCATCTATGTGTACACCCTTGGTTTAAACCTTTTTTGTCACTTTGGAGTGCAGCTTTAAATACATTTGTGGTGAGATCAGCCCATTGCAATGGTGAATACCTGCTCCAGTACCTCCTCCAGTGCCAGCATGGCCCAGTTCTGGATGAACCCTGTGTGTTTATTCTTTGTGTTTACAGGTCTATAGCAGTGCCCATGTTATGGGTCTGGGGTGCTTGGGAACCAGGTCTGTTTTGTATACTTGTGTCTAGTCATAGAATTTCTAGCATTAAAGGTATACAGGAGTGTTCAATGAGAAAACGATTGACCAATCCGATTTCCATAACATTTTCTGGGATTATTCTTTGTAGTATGGGAAACAAATAAATCTAATAACAAATGGAGGTCAACTGACTTACTTGCGGTTCCTGGTCGCAAGAACCAAGCGGCAATGGAGCTACAGTAGCTGCAGGGTATAGCACAGATGGCTGCAACAAACAGCTCTTGATATTGCAGACCTTTGTGACCATATCACACTGACGTTGCTGCAGTTGAGTCTGTACTATACAAGTAAACTTTGGGTTCGCTATGTCACAAAAAAACTGGTGGAGAATACGACATCTGACAGCAATCAAGTGGTCGGTGAGTCCGTCGGAGAACGGACACATCAGTTGCACAGTCTAGGCTCAGAGTCCATAGAGTGCCTTCAAAGTGAGGGTCAAGCGTCTCGCTCCTGACCACAAAATGCCATTAAAATATAATAAGATCTCATTATGACGCCTCTCCAGGACTGGGAAAGCTATTAGTGCATCACTGACATATACCGATTTTTCGTTTGTCATTTGTCACTAGCTACCTGTTGATTTGTCAATCACAAATATTGTCAATTGTCGATCACAAAAAAGACATCATTTTTTGTTATCAACGAAAAAAGGGCCAAGTCGATTTGTTGAATGAAGGCATCAGGAACCCTAGAGTTTTGAGAGGAAACGCATAAAGGGCTGGTTCCATTGGTACGGATACGAATGTTAGTACGGATACGAATCCGTCATGCGGATACGGTAACCTATTTTGGAGTGAACCCATACGTCTAGAATGTAATGGCATCAAAGAGGGAAACCATACGAATGGAGTACGGAAACGTCCCGATCGCTACATGGAGCGATCGGTTTTACCGTATCCGTATCCGTACCTGTTGACGTGTACGGATCCGCACACATGGAAACATGCCTGTATATTTTAATGTGAGCGAATTTTGCCGTATCCGTATCCGTATCCGTACCAATGGAACCAGCCCTTGTGATAGAAAAACTGATCAGGTTAAACCGTTGGAAGCCATTTATGCCGTATCTGTCTGGCGGATCGGTGGGTCAGGGGCTTATAGTTTGCGTTAAAACACCAGCAGCTGTGACAGACTCATTAACCTAAAAGCTAATCAGGAATTAGGCAGTAATACTGATGCTGGCAACTGTCAGCACCACATCTGAGATTATAGGAGGAACATCTTGAACGTCTGAGTCTGCTGTTGTAGAACGGGGGCCTGGGAATGTGATCAGATGTTGTCCTGAGTAAAGGCGGGCCACACATGGCTGATTTTAAGCCGATTTGACTCCCGATTTGGGTCTCCCGATGAATCCTAGGATTTCATTTCAAATCGGGAGACTAATCGGCGCATTTTTGTTTCCCGATTGAGATTTGGCTCACGATTTAAGTAGATTTTGAAAAATCCTGGCCGATTAGAGATTCTGGCCGATTCTGATTTTTCATATTTGAAATCGGGGCTGGTCATTTGAAATCGGGGCAGGTTTTTTTGGTGATTGTGTATGTGTGGGTCTAGCCCAGATGCCTCAGGGGATCCCCCGATGAATCGGGAGGGCACTGGGATGGATCGGGAGTGCCCTCCCGATGATCCATATAATGGATCATCGGGGCAACGCTCCCGATTTGTGTTAGGAATTAAAAAAAATTAGTAATTCTGAGAGGCAGGCAACTTTGAAAGACTATAACTTCACTAATTTTTTGAGTATCAAAAAGATTTTTTCACTTTTATAATCCCCACTTCTCCCTCTGTACATGCTGCTAGTGTTTTTCAATTTATTTTACAATTATTTCTTTCACAAAATGTGATGTGTCACAAGTCACCAAAGATGGATTTTGAGATACCACCATATTCGAAAAGCAGTTCCTAATGATAGTAAACTTTAATATTTGTTTTAAAATGATTTTTTCTACATGTGATGTGCCACACGAAAATGAGTCACAAATCGAGAATCGGCCCCCAAATCGGCCCAGAATTGTGTATGTGTGGGCCAAAAAAGGAATCGGGGGTCAAATTGGGCATGTTTGGGTCTGAAAAAAAGTCCCGATTTCACATTTTTAATCATCGGGAGTGCTGAAATCGGCTCTGTTTTGAAATCGGCCCATGTCAATTCATGTGTGGGCCCCCCTTTAGTGGTCAGACTCTGAGGTACAAGAGTAAGAGAAATATATAACTGTAAATGTACCAGTAAGTGTAAGAGAAACTCTCATGTGAGGTTTAGAATGAGGAGACAGCTTAGATCCAGTTTCTTTAACAGTTTCAAATCAAATAAACATCTCTGTCAGCCTCCTCTTCCCCTCTCTCTCTCCCCCACACTCTATGTAAGCCTCCTCTCCCTCTCCCCCTCCCCCTCCCCTCTCTCTCTCCCTCCCCCCCCCCCCCCACACACACACTCTTTCTCTCCCCTCTGTCAGCCTCCTCTTCTTCTCTATCTGTAGTGTATTTCTAGGTATGATCATAAACTGCCTCCCTCTCAGCTCTCTCGCCCTTTACACCTTTCAATGTGTTGATAAAGGTGTAAAGCAACCAATCTCACTCACTCGCTCCCCTTCCTCTCCCCTCTCCCCTCTCTGTCAGCCTCCTCTCCCTCTCTTTCCCTCTGTCAGCCTCCTCTACCCCTTTCTCTCCCCCCCCCCCCCACAC
This sequence comes from Sthenelais limicola, assembly GCA_942159475.1. Taxonomy (NCBI): domain Eukaryota; kingdom Metazoa; phylum Annelida; class Polychaeta; order Phyllodocida; family Sigalionidae; genus Sthenelais; species Sthenelais limicola. The sequence goes on from OW804098.1 coordinate 69,509,314, forward strand.
ACACACTCTCCCCCCTGTCAGCCTCCTCTCTCACTCCCGCTGCCCCCCCCCCCCCCACTCTCCCCCTCTCTCTGGCTACACTTATTAGACCCAAGATAAAGGTATTGGGTAAATATAAACCAACGTGAGACAGGGAAGCAAACATTGGAACATATTGGATTCCTGGGTAACCAGTTAATGAGTCAAGGCGTTCCACATAGAGCTGGGCCTAATCCCCCCCGTGTACTCATTGCCCCCTACTTACGTACATCCACCAGGTCTATTTAGTACAAACAGCTGTCATGTCTGTGAGGGAGTTATATCTGTTACTAAAATCTCCCTTTTACACTACGCAACTATTACTCTAAGCTAATATGATGATTTTCAGCAATGCAAGTCTTCAGTAGTTACTGAAATCCCTGATATTACTCTAAGCTGAAATCAACATTTTTGAAAACTTCCAATATTGTCAACATCTCCCCCAAATTATACATTTTCAAATTATTCTCAATATCGGATTGCAGGATTTTGGTGTACATTTCCCGAAATTAAAATCCCAAAAATTGATAATATTTGGTCATCAAATCTAAAGTTAATACCTGTTTACCCTTTTAAGTTGTATCATATTTTGTACAGGTAGTAGGTAGCAAATGAAAGTTTTCAGTACTTCAGTATACTGTAAGGAAAATAGAGAAGGCTTGAAAACCTCCGAAGCTGCTGGAGAAATACCTTTTCATTTGCAATCAATATTGATTAATAAACCGTTTAAATACAAATACCTATACCTGAATATCGTTATTTGTCCAATATAATCGAACCAAAAAGGGACGCAGTCCTAGGAAATACCCAAATTTTAAGACAAAACTGAGGTTCACATAGTGAATAATCCTTTTATCAACACAATACCGAATATATTTAGATTTAAGTTTTTGACCAACGTTAGCTGAGAGTGCAGCTTTAAGGATGCGTCATATGTACCATTCATTCTAATTCATCGTGCCTGTAAGATACCTTTCAAAATATGACTGAAGATTTGTCCACAAATGAGTTGACTCAACTTATGTAAAAACATGATGCAAAAATGATCTCGATTCACCATGACAACATTTATCCAAGGATTTATCCAAGAACTGGATCGTTGACATTCACAAATCATAACCAGCAACCATCTGAGACAGATCCTAACAGTGGCTCATTATCTGTCCATCAGATTAGTGCCTTGTAGATTTGTGATGACAGCTTCTCATATTATTTACCTTAGAGGTATGTGTTGTTTTATCCTCTTCATCAAAGAACCCATGCCTCTGGGGAGAGGAAACCAAGGGGGATGTATGCATTAGGAGTCTTTTATCCCTTAAAGAGCTGATGAAAGAAGAGATATTATATTTAGGGCGTCTTAGCGAGCTGCTGGTGTATTGATCCAAACCTCCTTATTTTTTGTTATAGGCCTACATATACTTGTTTGTTTTATTGGTATGCATTGAGACGCATCACCTCTGAGTCATGGCAGAAGGGCGAAGTCGCCTGAACATGTAGAATTCGCTTTCACCAATCCTCTCAACTACAAGTATCCCAAATTTAACTTTTAAGATAACAAGTCTGCGACAGTTAGTGGTTGAAATCAATTTTAGTCAGATGACTTTCAGATGGGAACAAATAGAACATAACAAGTTTGATCGATTTTAGCTGCGAAAGCTGCTTAATTAATCCACTGAGCCCATACTGCTGATATTTTTGCTTCAGATTTAAATAAAAAAAGACTAGATTTAAAGTCACGGATTTATATGGTCTGATTTACCCTTTCAAGACCTTTAATATTTTAACACAATTATTGAAATATTCTGGGAATATAACCCAAATATTCCAAGAATATAACCAATTTTTCTAATTTTATCAACTTTTCTCCCTTCTAAATATCCTAACAATACAATTCATTGTGTTGAAGTAATCCTAGAATATAAACCCAAATACCCCCATTATTTTAATTTTATCAACCTTTCTCCCTACTAAATATTCCAACATACAATTATGGAAATATTCCCGGAATATAAGCCACAAATGACCCCATTTTAAATAATATTCATCAGCTCCCTTCTCCCAATCTACATGTCCTGGTAGCCTAGCCCAGATTGCTTTCTTTCCAAAAGGCGGAGTTATTGTAACGATCTCCCTTGCTGGGAAATGGAATCTGGTGTCATCGCAGGCTACTGGGAAAATAACATTCTTCTCTTATCTTGTCCTGGGCCAGGCCAACTTGTGAGGTTTCTTTCACTTTGAGGGCGACAAAAGAATGAGCTACAAATCCGTGTCTTAAATTATTTCCATGAAATCTTAAATTGTGTAATTCCGTGAAAGCATTTGCGTGTAATTCTGGAATAAGTAACACATTTAACTTTACAATCCTTCCACTCCCTCCTCCACCCAGTAAGTATACTAGCCCCTACTCACTTTCACTGATTTAGGACCACCAATTTAGGGTTAGGGTGGAAGGATTGTAAATGTGTTCCTGGTTGGGATGTCAGTGATGTACTAATGGCTTTCCCAGCCCTGGAGTAGGCCTGCTCAAGGGGTTATAATGGGATTTGTGGTAAGGAGCGAAAGGTTTTCCCCTCAACTTGAAGGGACTCTGTGGACTCTGAGCCTAGACTTTAAAGCCATTTTAACACAAAAACACACAAGAACAATAACATGTAAGAATCATGGTATAGTTCTTAACTGAACAAGTTCCAAGCTGAGGGGAGGGAGGACCACTTCTTATAAATAATGGCTGTTTTAAAAACAATTCCCGCCTATTGTGAATAAAAAAAACCTTTGATATTTTATCTTAATTCCTCACAACAATTCCCTTGCGTATGAACTGAAATATAAGAAGTACCATCACCTTTATTTAAATATTAAATATTTGCATTATCAATTTGCTTCAAGCTTTAACAGAAATTAATTCTCCATTTATAATGCATTTGACTGTGGTAGGTGTTGTGTGAGGTATTTTATACCATTACCTTGCTTCGGCGGTAGTAGCGATAGTTTGGTCAGTAGAAAATGGGAAACTTTATTTTTAAACCAGTAAATAACACTTGAAACATGAGCTGTCAGGATTCGCCTTGGAAAACACACATCAAGGGAGGGTGTCGATAGTCCCTTTCCACTCACCCAAAGGCCACCGACTCCTGCTAGTACATCCATTACTCGTTTCTAAATCTGTTTAAAGTGTCACTTTCAGTCTCCTTTATTTTTTTTTCATCTTTACCTTTCTTCATTTTGTCTTCTGTTTCTCACTGTCTGTTTCTATCTGTCTGACTGTTTCTCTCCACTGTCTGTCTCTCCCATTAGTCTTCCAGTGCATGCCTGGTTGAAATAAAAAGGACTTACCGGTACATAATGTTTTTTCCCTTACCAAAACCATCTCTGACCCTCTTGTGTGAGTGACTCCAAGTATCTCAACCCCCTCCCTCTGTCTCTGTCTATAGATATCTCTCTCTCCTCTCTGTCTGTTTCTGTTTCTGTGTCTGTCCTGTCAGTCTGTCCCCATCTCCCTGTCTTTTTGTGTCTCGCCCTCTCTCAGTTTTTATCTACTTCTATCTGTGTCTCTTTTCTCTGTGTCTCTCCTCTCTCCTGTCCTCTATCTCTGGACCTCTCGCCTTTCTCTCTGTATCTCTGTATCTCTCTCCTCCCTTTCCCCCTTCCTCTCTTTCCTCTCGCACTCTCTCTCCCTCAAAACTCCCTACTCTGCCCTACACTCTATGTTATATCAAACATTATTTCCTGTACCTGTACCAGACATGAGGGCTGCCTGCTGATGGATCCCCCATCTCTCTCGTCATCACCCTACTGACATGTATATGACACCTCTATTTCATCCCAGACTCCATTTGTTGGAATATACCCTTCAGATATATATAGCTCTCTCTTTCACTATTTTCTCTCTTCACTCTTCCTTTTTTTATCTACTTTCACCTGTCGTCTATTTTCCATTTTTCATTCATTTTTTCCTTTCTTTTCTCTCATCACTGTTTGAAACATTCCCGTATTTCTTTCTGCCTCTGTTAGCTACTTATTCTAGTCCTAGGATATCCGCCGGTACTATATCCTCATCTTCCAGTTTCCCAAATTTAAACCTCTCTATCCATCTATCTCTCCTCTCTATCCACCTCCCTATATACATCGATTTAGATATCTCTCCCTCTATTTCTATCTCCCTCTCTATGGTATCTCTATTTCTCTCTCTCCCCCCTCTCCCTACCCCTTTCAATTTTAGGTAGACTCCTTATCTCCCGTATTTCTAACCCCTCCACGCAAAATGAAACTGACTGAGAATAACAACAACAAACAAAAACGAGAAAGTCGAGATGTTTTGCCTTTTAATCGTCGTGCAAAATTCGGAGAAGGCATGATTTAAGTCATCAAATCCGCTACCATGTCAACTTGTATTTGGTTACCATGACTCTCATTTCTGACCAGTAAATGGGAAAAGGATGATGATTAAATGACTTGGTGTTCATCGTTTTCTCCTTCACTTCCTAACTCTGCTATCAGTTATGCTTAACAAAGATTTAACATGAACAACCGTTTGGGTGAAGCTGGAAAAAATGGCCGGGCCGCTGAATATTAATAAATGTTATTGATAAATGTTTAACGGGTCGTTTCTATTTTCTGACCTGTTGTTGTTTCTCTATTGTTACTGCTGTGTATAAACAGTTCCCTGCTCTGTTTAAAATCAGATATCATCATTTTTGTTTCGACTGGCAAAATAAGTAAATATATTAAAGTTGTGTTCTCAGCAGTCATGACTACAAGGATCTTATAAAGCAAGTTTGCTCTGATTACGACTTATAAGAGTGGTTTGTTGGCAGCAGTGAGCGACAATGAGTGAAACCACAGCAGCAACTTTTCCGCGGGCCACCGAAATATGTGGGCTCTCAGGAGGCTCTGCAGCATAAAGCATAAAGCAACAGGTTAAAATCCTCCACAAATTAGATCAAATGACTTTTCAGTGTGTGTGTGTGGGGAGGGGGGGGGGTGCAGGAGAACTGAACAAAAAGTAGAAAATATCTATCTTCGATTGATGTCAGCTGAGAATGCAGCTTTAAATTTAATTCACTATTCCATAAATATCGAATAATTCATTAGCTGCAAAGGTGAGTGAAAGTAGCTAGCGCTGCCACGACTACTGCTGTCAATTCCTACTTTAAATAATAGATTGAAACGACTGTAGAGTCAGTTTGACCCTTTGAATTTTAGCTGTAGAGACGGGAAACCTGATAGAGGGAGAGGGCTTTATAATATTCCATGAACCCAAGTCCTCTTAGACTCGTGTTCTTACCCCGAAGCATAATATAAATGACTACAGCTTCTAAAAGCTTCTTGAACTATGCTGAACATAAGCAAGGTTTCTTCCCTTTATGTCTTCTTTTAAAGTTCTGTTACCAGCTATTTTTCTCAATTCTTTTTTGAATCTTTGAATCTGAAGTTTTAATACTGAACATGAAATGAAGGCCGTCTTTTCCCATAAATTCATGGTCTTTTCTGGAATTTCGATCATTTTTGTATTTTTTTTGTGGCAATTTGGGGGGTGCAATTTGACAGCGCTTTTATATGTCTATAGATTTAGGCAGTCATTGTTTCGGTACTTAAGACCATTAATGAAAATAGTGGGAATCTGATTTACACCAAAATAAATACTTCCAATCATGAATCATTTTGGTTTACACCAACCATGATCGATCAGACCAAAACTCTTTATAGTTCTCAAAATTGATTAAAATAACATATCCTAAATAAGAAATCAATAATGAATACAGTAAATGATTTACAAATGAAAAATAGATTTAGAGAATTACATCACGGCCTCTTTTTCACAGTTAGATTTGTATTCAGAATAATAAGCAACAGATACACTCTCACCATTTCATGTGATTTTCGTAGCAAGCTGCTGCAATTTTCTTTTACTTAATTTTTGCAGAGCAGGGAATTATTGTTTTTAAGTACCGTTATTTAATGACGTACATTATGTAATAAGAAAAGAAAAGTTAACTTCAGAGCATACAACATTCATATTTAGCTTAATTGTATATAATGTTGGTCATTTGTGAATTTGATTGGACTTGGATGTGTTACGAGAAGATGGGATGAGATGGGTGGTGAGGGTTACGGACTTTTTTTTATTTTTATTAAAGTGCCTTAATACCCTGCAGCGACCTATATGACTCTAGCCTGAGTTCCTGGCTGGCAATTCTGATAACAACAAACATGTTGTCAATTGTTGAAACATTTTAGATCTAACCCCAAACACGAACTAAGCACTACTACTACCTGCTTTACTTCTTGTCGCCTACGATTAAATCAATGGTTTTAGAGCCAGTCGTTTCTCACTGTATTTGCCCTCTGTTCTAAAGTCTGTTCAATCTGTTTTGAACCGTGTATAATTTTGAGCTGCAATAGGTGATTTGCATTTGCATTTGCATTTTCATTTTCATGCGACAATTGTGATGAGCCACAGGAAAATGAATCTAAAGTCACAACATTTTAATTTTTCAAATGCTTCTTCCGAAATAACTCCTTGTCGGGATGTTTTGATTCTTGGGGTGTTAGTGCCCTTAGTCGTATCAGTACACACAACAAATTCCACGACTCAATATGTCTTTCATATTTCTTATTCTCGATTTATATTTACTGATCGATTTTTATCATCTTTTCAGGTATGTACTTCTGCTCCCTTAAATTCGGTGTATTCGCAGAGTTGTAAGTAGGAACATTTGTGAATTTCCTTTTTTTTTAAGGTTTCCTCCACCGAAGGCGGTACGAGGGCCAACGGCACTTGTCCTGGGAACCTTATATAGGTTTCACTCACAAACGTCCACATAGATATGAAAACACAACTCTACATCCCGCCACCAAAATTCCTCTGTTCCTGATACTTTAATCATTGAATAAAGTCTCAGAAATGTTATTGAATTGTAACTATGAGAATTAGAATTCTTTTAAATCTTGAGAATTCTGATGGCTCAATACTAGGTGGAGGGACTATAGATTGAGGGACTAATGGTTATGGGGAGGGTTAACCAAAATTTCCCTCACTGTATTAGGACGCTTGTGGAACTGTGCACCAGCGTTTTAGCTGGCTCCAAATGCAGGCCCTGAGGCTACTGGCTCTGTGGAGACAAGAGATGGCTTGCCAGCCTCCTGTCTCACTCTCACAGCTCTGTCTGTCTGCCCCTCTCCCCCCTCTCTCTCTCTCTGCCTCCCTTTCTCTCCCCCTTTTTTTCTTCTTTTTCCCTCTCCTCTTTCTACCCCCTTTCTCCCCTGTCCCTCCCTCACTCTCCCCTCTCTCCTCTTACCTATCTCACTCTTTCTCTATCTCAGTCTCTCCCTCCCTCTCCACCTTTCTCCCCTCTTCTCACACTCTCTCTCTCCTCTCTTTCTCTTGTCTGTCTGTCTCTCCCCTTCCTCTCTCCCGCCCTCTTTTTTCTCCTCCCTCTCTCCCCCTTTTCTCCTTTTCTCCTGTCTCTTTCTTTATCCCCCCTCCCTCTCTATACCCTGTATACCTCTCCTTAGATTTAGATTTTAGATTTAGATTTAGAAAAATATTTATTCAATCATAGATTGCTATAATAAGAAAGCGATTCTCTTTCTATCTGTAGGCACTTGTCCTGGGAACCTTATATAGGTTTCACTCACAAACGTCCACATAGATATGAAAACACAACTCTACATCCCGCCACCAAAATTCCTCTGTTCCTGATACTTTAATCATTGAATAAAGTCTCAGAAATGTTATTGAATTGTAACTATGAGAATTAGAATTCTTTTAAATCTTGAGAATTCTGATGGCTCAATACTAGGTGGAGGGACTATAGATTGAGGGACTAATGTTTATGGGGAGGGTTAACCAAAATTTCCCTCACTGTATTAGGACGCTTGTGGAACTGTGCACCAGCGTTTTAGCTGGCTCCAAATGCAGGCCCTGAGGCTACTGGCTCTGTGGAGACAAGAGATGGCTTGCCTGCCTCCTGTCTCACTCTCACAGCTCTGTCTGTCTGCCCCTCTCCCCCCCCCCCTCTCTCTCTCTCTCTGCCTCCCTTTCTCTCCCCCTTTTTTTCTTCCTTTTCCCTCTCCTCTTTCTACCCTCTTTCTCCCCTGTCCCTCCCTCACTCTCCCCTCTCTCCTCTTACCTATCTCACTCTTTCTCTATCTCAGTCTCTCCCTCCCTCTCCACCTTTCTCCCCTCTTCTCACACTCTCTCTCTCCTCTCTTTCTCTTGTCTGTCTGTCTCTCCCCTTCCTCTCTCCCGCCCTCTTTTTTCTCCTCCCTCTCTCCCCCTTTTCTCCTTTTCTCCCGTCTCTTTCTGTATCCCCCTCCCTCTCTATACCCTGTATACCTCTCCTTAGATTTAGATTTTAGATTTAGATTTAGAAAAATATTTATTCAATCATAGATTGCTATAATAAGAAAGCGATTCTCCTTCAATCAATATTCTCTCGTCTCATATCTCATGCCTACCTTTCTCTCCTCCGCCCAATCTCTCTCTCCCCCCCCCCCCCCCGTCCTCCCTCCCATTCTCAATCTACTCTCTTTCTCACCTTCTCTCCTTCTCTCCCACTCTAACACACAAACACACAGAGAAGCCCTTCCTCTCACCAACTGTTCCATGGCTTCCCCGCTGGCTGGCCTTACCTGTGTGATATATGGCTTCTATGCGCTGCGTTTTCCTGTGCCCGCCCTATTCCACTCTGGCATGCAGAGGGAGTGTAACTTAGGTTGGAGGGAGTTCTTTCTCTGCAGTCATTGTTGCTAGCTATATTGTAACACTCTCTCAATACCAACTTCCATGGATACTTTCGAGGTTCCTGGAGATGGAATATCAAATGCTTCCCCTGCCCTTCTATTGTGTGTATATATACGTCACGATTAATAACCGAGATGTCTGACCTGCTGGCGCACTGCACCATTCACCAGGTCAGAAATGGAGGTCATTATAAGAGAGGCGGAAGTCTTTATTAAGTGATTTTATTGTTACTAGATGTGGATAAATAGATACAATTCCAGCGACGAACATGCATTCTTTGTAGAGTAACAGACTTATATAAAACTCAGCGACTTGGAGGAGATAACCAGCTATACCACATAGTTATCATTTATTAGCAGAATTTACATTAATGTGTAGAGCTGCTGATTGTACATTTTCGGATGACCTGACCCATATATATTAATGAAAGGAGCCCCCCCCCCCAGGATCTACCTACCCCTACCTCCACAGGTACTTATAAATGAACAGGCCTTAAGCCATAATAACCCATTAAGACTTGCTGTGGGAAGCTTCAGGGTGTGAATATATACAGATCTATAAACCATTAATTTAACCTATAGGGCTTCTTCGGAGGGAGAGCTTAAGGGAAATCTTAGATGAGTAAAGTAGTGTTTTCAAGAATCATAAGTCTCATTATTACGGGACTCACTGATTGCATATTTATTTGCAAAATTTATCAAATTCGATTGTAGATTTTTGGGGCAGCATGAGATTATGAATAATAGGCCTAATTTATTCATACAAAAATAAAGTAATATATTTATGTGTGTATTTATGTGTATATTCGTGTGCATCGTAGAAACCTAGAAAACAGTTTGGATTGGAGGGACTCTTATTAAATCTGAGCCTAGACTGCATATCTAAGTAGTCTTAGGCAAAAAAAAATAGGTGTCCCCACACTTTACCTGGGAAAACCTAGCCCACCTAAAAATGGTTAACCGTGCCTAATTCCTTTTTTTTTTTTTTTTTTTTTTTTACAAAAGAGCTAATAAAAACACGAAAACAAGTAATTTTTCCAGTTCCAGGAAGATGGTTTTCTATAGAAAAAAATAAAGTTACCCCCCTACCTCGTTTTCATCTATATAAATCGGAAATACACCTATTTGTTGGGGGGGCCTTAGGGCTATTCAGTAGCCATACATATATATCCCCTAGCAGCTCAGTATGAGCTATAGCACGAGGCAACGAGGATACATCACCCTTTGATAATTGATATTCATCACTGTAGCCTCCGGGTGCTTATTATCTAGGTTAGATCATGGAGCTGTCCGTAAGGGTAAGACAGGTCTGGTCTCTTGACTTCTTAGACAACTTTTTTTGGTACAAGATTGATACATTTATTTTTTGTTTTTGTTTATGCTGTTAGTCGAGAGAGGGAAAAAAGGTGTCGGGAGGGGGGCGAGAGAGAGAGAGGGGGGGGGGAGATAAGGTAAGATCATCCTGAAAAGTACTTGAACTTGCACAAAGGCCTTGAAAAGCCTTATATTTCAAAACTGGCTATTCACAGAAGCCATTTCATCGGGCAAATGAGGAAGAAGTATTGTAAAAAAAAAAAGTATCATTACTTTGGTTGTATAGTCCTACTGTCAGTGTATTGAGGGTGCTTTGTGTTTAGGGCCTTGCAAAAGGGACCGGTTTTAAAAGTCCTTGTTTGTTTTAAAAAAATCGTCCTCGAATTTTATCATGACAAGTAAGCGTACGACGACCCCTGTGAGGGTGAAAATCGTTACTTACGACTTGTTTCAAGCGCTATGGCAGGTAACGGCTACTAGTTCATAAATCACTTCTTAATTGATTTAAAATAAAGGACAATGGGGAGGAGGAGGCAGTAGAAACAATGCCGAGAGAGAGAGAGTAGAAGCAGGCATGCAGGCAGAGAGTGAAGGAGGAAGAGGGGAGGGCGGGGGGAGGGGGCAGAAGAGGGGAGACAGCCAGAGGGAGCGAGAGAGGAGAGACGGAGAGGGGAAATAGAGAGGAAAGGAGAGACCGAGAAAAGGTGGGAGGGAGGGAGAGCGAGTAGAGACGGGCAGAGAGAGAAAGAGGAGATGGAGGGTGAAGGTTGGGGAGAGAAAGGACAGAGGGGGAGATATAGAGAGAAAGAGGGAGACTGGGGGAGAGGTAGGGAGGGAAAGGTGGCAGAGAGGGAGAGGGAGAGGAGAGAGGATGGAGAGAGAGAAAGAAGAGAGAGGGCGAGAAGGAGGGAGGGAGAGAGAGTGGAGGGAGAAAGAGAGGGAGGGGAGGAAGGGGGAGAGAGAGTAGCTCTAGGCGGGCAGAGAGAAAGAGAATCTGCTTCAGAGCTCAGCGACTGTGTCCAAAAATAAAATTTAAAAAAGAGGCGATATAATCAGTTGTGTTGTGAGTGCATTCCAGACCTATTACCACGATGTAATCACCCATCAACCGGGCCGCCCGCCCGTAAATCTCCATTGCTCCTTTGTTACCTGTCTCTCAATGCCAGCTTTTCCCGATATTGGCATTTTTCATTGACAGACTGTTGGGTTTTTGTCTTTTTTATTCATACGCCGACCCTGATTTTTTCTTTTTTCAGTCGGGGGTTGGGGGGGGGGGGGGGAAGCTAGTTTGGGATGAATATTTTATACGTTAAATATCAAATTATACATATTGTATATGAATGTTTTAAATTAAAAGAGGGATACATGTATAATAATAATACTGAATAGGTTTTTTTTCATACGCAGACCCTGAGTTTTCCTCACATGCCAGGTATGTATTGCGTGGGTGGGGATTGGGAGGTATATTTTATACATTGAATTTTAATTCAGTGAATGATATGCATTTTAAGGAAGATTGAAGAGTACATGAAATAAAACCTAGTCCCAAATATTGTAATTTTGATTGCAATTGCGATTTTGAATACAAGAGTACCAAGGCAGTAGGCTAATATATAATTTATAAAATCTGCTTCAGCTTGAGAAACAAACGTGGCCTGGGATGTGTTTTGTTTCCGAAACAGATAATACTTCATGCATTCAAACATTTATAGATATAGACCTAAACATTTTGCTAGGAATTTAGGGGTTTGCATTCCACCTAGGCCTCCCTCACGATTCCCCGATGTTAATCTGGTCGTGGAAGCATTTTCAAGTGTCACGACTTGACAAAGGACCGCTTTCGCTCCGTTTGCTCCGCAGAAAAGGCCTCCTATCCGCGCTCTTTGATTGGATGAGGCAGGTTCTAAACAATTAAACGTCACCACGCCTTGGAAACGCGTTCCTTATCTAAAATATGGCTGGGGAGATGTTTTTGATGGAGGAAAATTGCTCAAAATTTTGGATTTAATGTTCCTTGGAGAGAGTGCAAAAATTTGTCAGTGACAGTTTTTTGTGGCAATAAACTCGATAAAAATGGATAATGTTGCAATTTGGTGGATAGTAGCGGTTAAAGGGGGACTTGGCAAAAATATGAGATGGTTCAATTGGGAGTTATTGAGCTTTGATCGAAGAACAGTTCAGGGACGTTTGTGAATTATTTGTCTTTAAGAAAGGGGGATAACACGGTAAATATTCTCATTTTGGAAAACATAATCACTCGAATAAAAACAGGGTCTCCACGGGACCTGGTAAAGCTGGAAAATCCTTGAATTTTGGAAAATAGATTCAAGGTACTTGGAATAGCCTGGAAAATGGGCATTTTGGTCTACGGGCCTAGAAATTCGTCACATTGGTCTTGAACCCTGTTGGAATCTTTTAAATGGAGATTTCCCAGTTCCTTACTAAACACCCTTTCTCTCATACTCTCCTCTGAAAGGTAAAAATGGTGATTGATATAGAATCTGAATATAAAACCTGTGAAAACATTGGCCACCCTAAACAATAGAACAATAACTACAGCCCCCAGGAAAATCACTGAAATGTGCCTGGAAAAACCTGGAATTTCTTCTGACCGAAAGCGCGGAGACCCTGAAAAAGTGATATTTGATTCTCGGTCATTCAGCTGTGGATCCATACTAAACACTCTTAAATAAGAAAATCGCTCAGTGCCTTGGAAAACCATAAGATTTTCTCAAAGGGTCCTTTAAATTTTTTCTCTGGCTTATAAAAAATGTTTTTTTCAGTTTTTATCTTTCACATCAACGTTAGTCATCACAAAAAGTGTTAGCCCCTATCTACGATTGAACATAACATACGGTATCTATTATGGTGATGTTTGAAAATTTTAAAAATACTCTTCAGAAACATAAGATACATTACCTCTCTAGAGGATTTTTCTCGGATTTTATTTGTGAAGAAAAAAATCGTGTAACACTTTATGTATGTAGACATTCGTGATGAAACGACCACCAAGGGAAGTGCACATGGTCGAGTCTATGTTGTTTCGAAATGCTGCTAAAGGGAATGAGAAAAAAAAAGAGAAAAATATCTTTGGCATGTAAAGCGCGTGTCTGTTTATTCTGTTTATGTCAAAACAACCCCATCTCCTTTGGCCATGCATCTCGATATCTTCCTTTCTGACCCTCCATCGCTCCTCTCTTATGAAGAAAAACGTCTTGATAATGACGTCGTATCAGTGCAGACGACAATTTGTTGCGCGCAGAAAATCCCGCCATTTTGGGTCTGAATGGAGGCAGATGGCTTTGGATTGCTGCCAAGGCGTCGTTTGATCATGGGTCCCCAGGTGGGGCTCTAAGCGCCTTCCTATTGGTGGAGAGGCAGGCATGACGCGGACAGAACGCGGGCAGGGCGTCTCGGAACGCTTACAAATGTCCTGGGTGACGTAAATCTCGGATATAAAGAAACGATCACTCATTCTTCCAAAACCATGTCTCTGCCAGCTTCTCCTGGTCTTCTTTCCTTAGATTCTTCTCTGTCTTATACTCCCTCCCCAAGGTTCCCAGATGCAGGGTGATGAGGGGAGGCAAAGGCAAAGGTATCACACTGGTATGGGGGTGTTTAAGAAAAAGCGAGAGAGATAATAAGAGATTGAGAAGGAAGAGACTGAGGGAGAGAAAAGGTGAGAGGGAGAGGGGGAGTGGTTGAGAAATGTAGAGAGGAAAGAGTGAGTGGAGAGAATAAGTGAGGTGGGGAGGTGAGAAAGATAGAGAGGAGGGAGAGGAAGAGTGAGGGCGAGATACAGAGAGGAAGGGAGAGAGAATAGCATAGAGACAGACAGATTGAGTGGGAAAGAAATAGAATCTGAGATAGATAGAAGCGCAGATTTAGAGACCTCCGGAACGAATGGGAGAGTTGTATAGGAGAATTATAAAAAAAAAGCTTTTCCCACTGGGTCTTCTTCTCGACTTTCTTCTGAATTATCTGTCATTAGGCCTACCTTTTTATGTTTGATTTTAGGCATGAACACTTTCAGACTTAAAACTTATATTGGCTACAATAAATGACATATTTGATATAATAATATAGTAAAACTGATATCAAAACTACTATGATGACTACACATAAAGAGTATCTTAGCATTGAGAACATCTGTTAAAGCTGCATTCTCAGCTATTATGGCAAACAAAATCTGACCAAATTAAGTCATATTATGACTTATAGGACTGGATTCAATAATATTCTGCCACTGTTATATGTTGCAAGAATTTGAAGTAGAATTGGTCATGCAAAAACAGCCACCGGTGAGCGATAATAAGTAAAGTCGTCATAAGAAAGAATTCGGGCGGGTCCTCCAAATACAAATAAAGACATTTTAGAAGCCCTGTTGCAAAAACAACTGGACAGAATCCTCCAAAATGTTAGTTAAATGACATTCAGATGGGTTGGAAAAGAATGGAAGAAAATGTAGAAAATAATTTGTTTTTTTACCGACGTTAACTGAGAGTGCAGCTTTAACGGTTTCATTACCCTTATTATTGAGGAGAAACAGGGCACTATACCACAATCTATAGTGGGAGGTCTATGGGAAAAGGTTACCTCATTTGCAGGAGGCTGGTTCATCATATTGAACTTAATATTTTCCCTTGAGAATGAGGTGAGTAGAACTATTTTTCTTTTTACCTGAGGCTAAACTCTCTCTCACTCTCACAATTCCCCCTCACACACACTGTCCCCCCCCCCCCCCCCCCCCCCCACACACACACACCTGCCTCTCCCTCCTGCCTATCATCTCTCTGTGTGTCTCTCCCATCCCTGTCTTCCCCTGTTTCTCTTTTTCTTATCTGTTTCTCTGTCTCTCTTCCTTCCTCGCTCACTCTCTCTCTCTGTTTCTCTGTCTGTCAGTCTCTTCCTCCCTCCCTCCCCCCCTCTCTATTTCTCTGTCTGCCAGTCTCTCTGTGTCTTGTCTCTCTCCCTCTCACACTCTCCATCTTAAATGCTGGGGAAGTATCATATATCATGGATCCACTTCTTAGTGATTTAAAGGTTTCTGGTTCGAGAATTCTTGATTCCCCCATTTTTACGATTTCTCCTTTTCCCTGCCACTCATATAGCTTTTTCTAAATAGTATTTGCAAACGCTGCTGTCTAATCTAAATCATTGCCATTGAACACCTGGATGAAAATATCAGAGGATCAAAGGTTTAAGTCATATTTAACCGATGCATCGATCTTAGTTTCTAACTTACCTTTCATGTTGATATATGACCGTAGCGTTTAAGAAGCAATGGAACAAAAAAATCAGATCAAATAATCTTGATCAAATGAAACAGCTGTGTACACCTTCTTCCTAGAACCTTGCGTGTGGTCTAAACTAATAAAGATGCTCAAACATATATATTTATGATTAAAAATTAAGAAAAAAAGCACATCAGTCCCAGCTGAGGCTAACAAGGAAGTTGCATGTCTAAAGTGAAGGATTGTGGGTTGGATAGGAAAATATTTAACGTTTAGCATTAAAGAAATTATCCCATTATTGATAAAAATATATGCTGATAATGTAGAACATATTCGGGGGGGGGGGGGGGATTCATTCAAACATTTACTTGTTTCCTGAGTTCAGAAGTGAGAGGAGCGTGAACTTGTGTCTATGGGGGTGAGAGAGATAATAGGGATGGAGAGAGGAAACAGAGGAAGGAAAAGAAAGATGGTGAATAAGAAGGGGGAGGATGAGGGGGAGGGAGAGAGAGAGAAGGGGGAGGTGGAGGGAGAGAATGAATGAATGAATTAATTGAATTCTAGTAACCTGATTCTCCAGGGAAAATATTAGAAGTAGAGAGAGATTGAGGAACGAGACAGAGACAGACAGAGAACAACCTTTTTTCACCAATGAGAAAAAGAGAAGTTATTTCCAAGTTTATATAAATGAAATGCCCCTAAGTATTTAGTCATAGTTTGCTTAATATTATTTGTCCTAGGAGTTTGGAACAACTTTTAAGGATGATCAAGGGTATTCCCCAAAGTATATAAATAAGCCTGATTTTTTCACACTTTGTACTCCAAATCATGCCGAATTCAAATATATTTTTTTTAAAGGGGTTTTCCAAACTAGATTTTTTGTTATTTCAGTTTGAAAATAAAAAGTTATTCAATTAATTCAATATGGACGTCTATGGGGAAAAGGGCGTTTTTAAAGCGTTTTATCCATTTTAAACCATAGATTGTAAATACAGTTGGCTGATTCTTTAGTATATCATAGTTTAAGGGATATACTTTCTGAAAATAACAAGAAAATGGGTGGTCCCCAGATTACTTTAGGAGCTGAAGGCCCCCAAACTTGACAGTGCAGTGAGTGAGAGTGGATTCTGTAACTGACAGATCACCTCCGCCTGGATTGGCAGGAAGACATTACAATCCAAAACTTACATGTCAGCTTCGAATTTTTTTGTATACTTTTGCCCCTATATCTTAGAAGCCTTTACCCAAAAAACGCTCAGTAGAATAGCTTTGAATAACAAACAAGAAAAAAAACATATACAAATCTGTTCAATCTTCAGAAGTGTTTCTTTTAAATTACTGACCATCACTAACCAAAGAAATGATCAAAAAATAAAACATAGTCGATGTCGTAAAATCCCTCGCCGTCTTTGGCAACTGAGAAATACCCGTGATCATCCTTAAAATGCTCAGAATAGATTAAGGATTCCTCCTGTCTTAATTAAATTACATCTTCTGCTATATGAGAGAGTGGGGTGAACCTTAGAGTAACAAGTTACACAGAGGAGAGTCTGAGGGAGAAGAAAGGTTCCATCATCTCCGCCGCCCAGCATGGTGATTAGCTCTTATCTGGTCATTAGCAGTGGGGTGCCCCTCACCATTTCTAAACGACTTAATTGCAATTTTAAAAAATCATTTTAAACTTTTGAGTTTTGGTTACCTGTATCAGAATTATTTCGATACAGCATCAAATAGATATTATTATACACGCATTCAATACTGAGGCCCCGACAGCCGCACATTACTTGTAACGTGGTATTGGACTAGTACATTACCAGCTCGTTGTCATGGCGACGCAAGTTTGGTGGCGCAAGATTGCCGACGCAAGGTTGCCGACGCAATCAACTTACTATAAGGCATGTATAATAATCAACTTATAGGACTCGTTGCCGCACGTGCGGCAACTCGTCCTATAAGTGCTAATTATAGAACAGAAAAACTGTCCTTCCCTGGTTCAAATAGATGCACTACAAGTGGAGATATCATGTACCAACTACACAAAATTTATCATTTTTACTTGCATTTTTCCCCCATGCGACATTGTGCGACACCTTAACCACATATACCACTGGAAAGCTGCATTTCTCAAGAATTACATACTCAAATGTCAATAATTAGGACGGATTAGGAAATATATAAATCTTGAAAAGAAAAGGTGCTTTCAAATAAGTGTTCCAAAGAAATTTAACAATAACTTGAGTTCTTATCATGGTAGGAATATAATTTGACTACCAAAATCATGCTTGCAACATGGGAAAAATAATTCTGGAAGGGTGCAGTGTGTATGAATAATAGTTAGTATTAATCATGTACCAATAATTAATCTCCAGTTTTCTCAGGCATGAGGTACTGGAGAGGGGTGGGCATCGGCGGTGACCATCATGGTGCACAAAGCACCCCTGCACCACAGGAGGTCCCCCTCATCTTTGGGCCGGGAATCAGCAGGAGATCGGCCATAAAATTCCTAGACTTATCTCTGTGTAACTTGTTACTCTAAGGGTGAACCAATAACTTTTATGACCCAGTATGACTCGTCAATAGATGCTACTAATGTTTATCATATATGGGGCCCGTTGCTTCATTTTCAGAAGTATCTCTTGAGATTGCAAGGTTTGATGACATTGTTTTAATTGTTCTACCTATGACGAAAATGGCTGCCATATTATTTCAAATTAATTATTTCTCTGTTATAACCTTGATATAATTGTTCAGGACAAAAATAAAATATCTCAGAATTGTTTGTCTAAAATATCAGGAAACCAAATTTGTTTTACCCATGAGAAATATGCTTCAATAGCTGTTAGGTCAACAAGGATGGTGGTCGTAGTGGACATTACTATTCATGCATTATCATTAATTTATACCCACATTATTCGGCAATACTATACACCATAAAATTACATATCACCTATAATTACCGATCCCAGAATTATCTTTCTCGAGAGAAGATTGTCACTCGTTTTCTATACACTTTCAATGGAGAAATAGTTAGCGAGAAAACGGAGCAACGGGCCCCAGATAACCTTAACCTGAGAACTACTCACATAATCATTGTGATGATCCTCTATAAACTTGCTGGCCTGAAAGTAATACACTGACAATAACACCCCTTACAAACGCAACAAGACAGCAGAGAGAAGGTTTAAATATTTGAGAGAACACATTGTTAATGGAGTGTGTCAGCTCAAGGCTAGACTGGGCCTGATTAGTAATGCGTACAGTGGATGTAAATGTGTCACACGAGGAGGTGCAGGCGAGAAAGGTGTCACTCATGAATAAAACATCACAGCATGCAATTACTAATGTCGCCATACTACAACAACAGTGGGTATAGCTCGCTCTTTTACATTCAGGTTCTCACATTGTTGTAGGCTGGAGCCAAACTACCGATATGATTTGATATTTGATATATTTGATTATTTCTAGAGGCATTTTCTGTTAATAGTTGACAAATGGTGGTTTATACCAAGTAAAATAGGAAAATTATTTTCAGTGTGGTATCAGTTATTTTCAGAAATATTGCTCCTTCCTTACTGCCGGGGGGGGGGGGGAGCGTTTTTTTCTGTCACCTCCCGACCCCCCACCCCCCAAAAAAGAAATAACTAGCAGAATATTAATCTGAGCCTTATGCATATATATAAAACCATTGATACACAAGATTGTTAGCTTACATTTCATGTATATTCCATCCATAAATATCTCATTTTATATGAATATAAAAGAAAATATTACCCATGACTATGTAAGATTTTAAAAAGTTACAATACAAAGATTATACCTGTGTATCCACTTTTTTCTTCATTTTCAACATCAAAATCTGTGCTAACTGATGATAAAAGCATTAAAAAGAAGCTAATGACCCATCATTTAGCTATAGGAAACCAGCATTTAAATTAAAACATAATTCGAATTTAAAAAATGTGATTTAATTACCTCATTGCCTGAGGCAGATCTATAGAGTGTGAAGTGACCTGATCTGCCCAGTCATGGCCCCACATTAGAGGCGGGTGTCAGGTATAGAAGCTAATACTATTCTAGCTATGTTACTTGTCACAATCACCTGCCACCTACATCATGAATTAACAATACAATTAACTTCACTGTCACCTTTTACGCAGGTATAGGCCTCTAGCATCAGGTATTCTGCTGTTAATAATTCTTTTGGCTATACAAAGTAGGCTACACATCAAATGTACAGATTAATTTACAATTAATTTCACCGTGGCATCTTTTACACAAGTATAGGTCTCTACAATTTTAGTCAAATGACTTTCAGATGGGCATGAAAAGAGCAGCACAAAAAGTTTTTAAAAAAATAGTTTTGTTATCGATTTTAGCTGAGAATGCAGCTTTAAGCCACATTAAGCCACTTATCCACTAAGCCGATTTTCCACCAGCTGATATTTCTTGCTTTGGAAGTAAATTAAATTTGACTAGATTTAAAGTCATAAATGATCTAATTCTGGAACAGAACGGAACAACAAGCAGAATATCTCTAGTTTTTCAACGGATTAACAGAGAATGCAACTTTAAGGCTACTGTTATTTACAATGTGAGACCCATAATGTATAATGCTATAATATAATGTGCGATGCTGTTTATCTTCATGTCCAATCACTTGAATGATCTGACAATGCAAAAGAACCATCTCGTAAAACTAGTGATTCACAATGTATAAATCAAATCCTTGAGTGAATCCTTTTGTTAAAGTTATTGCGCCATTTTACATACGCCATAGTTTTATTATTTTCAAACTGTATTCATGTAGAGAATCATCGGCAGTCTATGACTGAGATGACATTGTTACTCTACCTCAGAAAAATGTAAGGCAAAGACTGAAGGGGGATTGAAACCTCCCAATCAGCAGGAGATCTCCTTCAATTGTCAACAAATGTATTGCAATAAAATGTTTTTCAATTCAATTCAGAGTGAGTGAGAATGTACCTATTGCAACAGGTCACAAAAGTGTGTCAGGTACATCATTAATTATTGACAATACAGATCATTCTAGTTTTAACCCTGTTCACAGTAATATATAACTATAGGTCAATATGATGTAATCTAACACTTTTAACATCATGTGGATAGTTTGAATGTTTACTTTAAAATACCAATGACTACTCTACAAAAGTTTCTGAAATGCAGTATTTTAAAGATTTAGAATTAAGCTCACTGTGATTTTACTCTGACTGCTTTCCAATTAATCATTTGTAACAGTTACAGTTGTACAGTAGGTATGTATGGAATGAGTTTCTGTTACATGGGGGATAAGATTAATAAATGATAATTATTTATCCCCTGGGTCTACATATATGTGAGTAACTGTATAAGACTTAGGTATTCAATACTGTTTCTAATCGCCATGAATATCCATTTTTCCTCAAAGCACCCTTAGCTTATATAAATAAATATTTATGAGGAATGTGAAATATTTATCCTTTTGTTTGACTAATGTTTGGGCCTCTGATATGAGATAAGTTCTTTACTAATGCATCGACACATTTCCATTTCTTTCTGTTTTCATAAAATACTACTCAGATTTTCATTCAGGCTAACGAGTTAATTCAGGATGTTCACCTTTTAAAAGGGACCTTTTTAGGGTTACATCTACCTTCAGGTAAAATGTAATGCCTGGAGAACTACTGGCTGAAAATGTGGGGTCATGGCCTCCATCCAGGGATGTAGGCTCCCGGCGATGAGTTCAGGTTCTTAGGTATTCATTATAATTCAGCCACCCATGTGTCAGTTAAAGCTGCACTAGCAGTTAAGGCTGTATTACCAGCTATTGTGACCAAACATTTACTCATATTATGACCTATACGACTGGATTTATCAATATTCTTTCTGCTGTGATATAGACTTGGTATGTTTAACCAAGCATTTGATGTGAAAATGGTGAGCGATAATAACTGAAGCCACCCCAGGGACGGATTTTGGCTGAAATATAAGTGTGGACATTTCTGAAGCTCTGTAACAAGAACAACCACATAAAATCCGCCAAGGTTTTGGCCAAATGACTATCAGATGGCTTGGTAAAGAATGGAACAAAAGGTTGAAAATCTTTAGTTTTGAGAGTGCCGCAGTATTCTAATATTAAAATGAAACCTGCTACATTTTGGCTATTTCCTGAAGGCCATCTAGAAAGCTTTAGATAATTTTTACAAGTTTGCCTTTGTCTGTGACCCTATAATAATAATATAGTAATGTAGTAGTCATACATTCGGAGAAGTACCCCCTGATTGTCCATATTATGCCAATATAATTCCTCAATCAATCAATAAAGATCCTACATTCAGGTGTATTGGTATTAAGGCTTATGTATAGACTCATTTTGTAGTCTGATAAGAAGGACTAATTTTTTCTTTTGTAGGCCTATATAGTGAATGTAAAATTGAAAGAAAAGGGGGATAAAGGGAAGGGAGATGGGAATTTAGCTCAATATAGAGAGTCCACTGACCCTGAGGAAGCGCCTTAAACTGCCCTAATTGTGAGTTGAACAAACACTACACATAACATTGCATACACATCAGCTTATTATGTCAGTGATTGGACGCCTACTGCTCTAATAGCTTCCCCGGCCCATGAGTCTACCTTTTCTCGTCTTAGACAGGGTTAATTTGAAAATAGATATTTACGGGAAAAAAGTAGAATATAGCGCCTTCAATCCCTCCGTACATACGGTCTCTTTAGTTGATTCAGTTCGTCTATTAACCCTCTGGAAACCAGATAATTTCAGAGTAAACATTGTGACCTAACATTGCATATAACCCAGACATTTATATAAATAAACGGACCTACACTTACGTTGAAAGGGTTAATGGTAGACTGTTAATTGTGGCCACGGACTGGGTTTATACACACACAGGGGGTTGAGCAACTGAAGACCTCAAGTTTCCTTAGTAACAACTTGGTAACCATCTTGGGATGCATTTCTGTCTTCTTTTTCTTTCCTTTTCTCTTCTTTTATGTATTTTCCATTCCGAAATTTCAATATTATATATCTTTTCAATAGATTTCAGCATCAGTCTTCAGCATTTGTACTGAAATCTATATTCTTGAAAGCTTCGGAAAAATGTCAAATCTTAAATATAACAATTTCTTTCGTCAAAATTGTCAAAAGATTCTCAAAACCTGATAGGGCAAATTTTTTGTCAGAATTTTCTAAAATGTAAATGATCAAAATCTGATATATCTTTTTGCTTATTACACTTTTACTAAACCAAGTTCCAAAAGCTCCAAACCCATCTGTGTCAGGTCGTAAATCAATGACATGTACAATCTGCAGTTCTACACAAATTCGAGTAAATTCCGCTAAATTATTCTGAAAACTGATAAATTCTAGGTATATCTGAGTATCTTTGGCATTGTGTTGGTTTACAATATCTGGTTGGACTGTATTTTGAACTTCTTAACTTTGGGTCTATTTGAGAATATTTGTACAGGCGAATTGTACTTTTCTGGAGACTTCACCCATATGACCGTATGGTGTGTTGCATAATATTAAAAAAGATAAGTAGAGTATTGCATCCCCTTATAATAGTTGTACAAAGGAAACAAATACGAAGGAACCAGCCACACCCATATCTATATGGGCTATAGTTGCTTACACTTTACTTTTATATGCTCTACCTGTGTCTTGGATTCTTTGAAAAATAATCTATAAATACCGGTGCTGAAGTGTTTTGGGTGGGGACATTGACAAAAAGTGTCTTTTTGTTTTTCACTTAGTATTATATAAATATGCATATTTTATTTTGTATCAAAACCTGTTACTTTATCTAGGCCGTTATTTCATGGTGAGGATTCTTATTTGTATAATATTCTATTGAATTTTTATATTGAACTTTTTTTGTTGAGAATGCTTGTCTCTTAAACCAAGAATGGCGAGATCTCTGTACTTGTATTAAATGCGCCTATGTCTTCAATATGCTTTCCAATTCCAACTTTTCTATTGCTAATTATTATTCTATCGTCAGGACTTATACTGAGAAATTTACTATTGCAAATTGTCTAATCAAGGGAAGGATAACGAGCTAAAACATAAAAAAAGGAGGAAGAATTAAAAGAATAGTGGATAATCTACTAATATCTTTCATGTTTTGAAAGATTTTCAAATGTCAACAGTTAAAAAGACATGTTAAATACCGAGCATGAGACATTAGACAACCCTCTCCTCTGAACCACAGCCTGATACATTCAAAGAGCTCGATTCGGAGGGAGATTCATGGCACATCTAAGGATAGGGAGAGAAGTCTGGTGCTTGGCTGTTCCAGTAATTTAGGAGCCCACCCGCCGGCATTGCTGGCGGATCTCCACCTGGGCCGTCCTCCCCTCCTCCCTCCTCCTCAAGTCCCAGGTAATAACAATCAGGGCTAAGTTAGGCTTAGTTACAGTCCTTCCCAGCTACTCTCTCACCTGGATGGGTTTTTTTACATTTCCCATACTAGGCATTTATTTCACCGTAAACAGCTTTTATGATTCGAAATATAGAAAGAACTAAAATATAAATCAAGATGGAATCGATGGTTAGACACCGCACAAACCTTTCAGACAACATTTGGTATTGGGATTGGTGGTCTTTGTTACTAGTGTTCATAGTTAACAATATTTCGCTTAGTTGGTTAGGCTGTTATGACATGAACTTCTGTTAAAGCCTGGAGAGTCTCTATACAGAGAATACGGTAAATATAAAAAATGTATGGGTAATCGAAGATTTAAAGGATCAACGTTACAATAAAAACACACCTGTTGATGAAGTTATCATTTGAACAGATAATTACAAGTCGTTATAAAATCTCACCTGGGTGGTGTAGTATGCAAGCCCTCGGTATTTGTCCTGAAATCAGTATTTCTGAAAACTTAAAAAAAAATTCAAGTATCCCCCAAATTCCACCATTTTATAACCCAATTTCGTCAAGATTTTCAAGAACATAAACATCAGTATTATTCTGATCGCCCAAATTTGATTGATATAAAATCTGAATATAAAACTTGTTAACTCATCATTGGTCTCCATAATCACTGAAATGTGTCTGTAAATCACTGAGATGGGCCTGGAGTATCACTCCAGATAACATTGCTTCAGAGCGGTTTACAAGAGTTGGTCACGAAACCTAATTTTTAGCCCCTCAAGTGCCGGACTATCACATGGACCTGGAAAATCACTGAAAAGCTACTTTGGGGAAGAAAGGGCAGTGGCATTCACAGCCCTCTAAAGGGCTAAAATACCTCTGCAGTTGAGGTGCAAACCTTCAGATCAGATAAGAATTGTATTTCAGTGATTCGCTAATCGGTTTCCTCGGCCTTCTAATGGGAATATAATGACATTTTGCGGTCTTCTTAATGGAATTATAATGGCACTTTGCGGTTTGAGGCGAGAGGTTTTCCCTCCGTTTGAAGGAACCCTCTCAACGTCGGGCCTAGACTGTCTGAACCTTTTCTGAATGCCATTAAAACACCCCACCCCCTCCCCTCCATGAACTACATTTGATTGTATTACTTCCATTGGCCAACTGCACATCTAAGCTTTTTGTTGTCGACTCCCAGCAACCAGAAGTCCTATTTAGGGCAGACTGCAAGACAAAGCAAGGATCAACAGTGATTGCAGTGTCTGTATGGTCTTAAACAACCTGTCCCTCCCAATCGAGGAAGACCTGCTCCACCTCCTCCCAAGCTCAGCTGGATGCCAGACGGCTTCCCTATCTTTAAGATTACACGCTCTGAAGAATAGGAAAATGTCTACGTGCTATAGGACTATGCCTCTCATGGAGTGTTTGTTCTTGAAATGTAACAATTCACTCTCTTTTTTATTTTTTTCGGGATAGATTTCCAGTATTTTTTTGGACATGACCCGATTTGAATCCCTGAGTGTAGCCTATTTTATGCTGTTAATAATTTGAGATCGTGTATCTAATAAATAATTAATTGATTGATTGATTAATTGATTAATTAATATATCGATATCCACCAGAAAGTGACATAGTAGAAATAAATTGCAAGTCTCTTATTAAAACTGAAACATACCAAGAAAGAGCCAGATTGTCTACAGCAATGGCTTTGTATCCCTTGGCAATATTTTCAGCTCCTTTCTGTTTCTCTCCCTCTCTCTCCTCTCTCCTCTCTCCTCTCTCTCTCTCTCTCTCTAGTTCTCCACCCCCCTCTCTCTCTCTCTCTCGCTGTCTCCCGCTCCTAAACACAAATTTAAAAAGGGGGAAATAAGGAAAGCAATCAAACAATAATAACAAACACCCAGCGACTCTTCCCTGGAAGTCCAGAAAAAAGTTTCAAAAATTCTGGATGCGTTATGAGCTGTAGACCTATAGGAGTTACTCATGCCACGAACACCAGACCAACTAGCTGAATATAGATTGCCTCTTTAATCTCTTCATTACAACTCTTTCCTGGATGGAATTTCCATTGCTGAAATAAAAAGATGCTGATCAACCATCTCTCTATGACTATTGGATAACATTATGAGTATTACTATTCAGTTTGACCTTGGAGATGAAAAATTGGTGGCTTACATAACATTGCCTCTACTCTACTAACTTGAAATTGCATATTTATTAGTGACATTAATCTCTCTCAATGTGTATCGGGTAATATTGTAATTATTAGGATTTTACTGGATTCAACATTGGAGAAGATGAATTGGTGGCCTAGATTGCATAGGCCATACTTTCATTACTTTCTAAATGAAAGTATCAATTAGCACCTGGCTTGAATGAGAAGATTGTTGATCAAGTCTCAGCTCTGAAAATTGGATAACCTTTTTATTATTAAAGAGTCCAGTTAGACTAGTTGCTAACTCGTCCCCAAGACAGAGCAAACGACGGAATGAGGGACATTATTATTTTAGCCAATTGCACATCCCAAAAAATCAAACCCATATATATTGTTGTCCCCAGTCACAGATTGTCTTTGATTCCTCAGTCAGGGTACTAGTGACTCTAATAAGTAGTAGTTCTACTATGGCAGATTTTAATTTTTCGATTTAAAAAAAAGAACTTAAAAGGAATTAAAGACTTAAGCAATTCTAGATTGGCTTCACTGTAATCTGTTACACTGTTGGAGGACCCCTTTTGGTATTAGGGGGAGTGAGGGAAATGTTTGGCTGCCCGTCTTAAAATCAAAGCAGAGGGTTGTTTGCACATGGCTAATTGTGGATGGGGATATGAGGTATTATATCAGACTAACTGTAACGTGGTGGAGCGAGATGTAATACGTGAATATATATATGCTAAAAAGAAGTTCTTCTATAATATAAGACGATATAAGTGTATGGTGGTAGAGCATGCACCTCTATGACTATAATAGTTGTACAATCCTTGTTGTGAACTTTTGTTTGCATGTTTATTTGGCTGTTAAGCGAACCTGACGCTTTCCACCCTATATGTTCTTCAGTGGATCATAATAATAATAAATCAATAGTTTTTGTTTTTTTTGTTTATTTTTTATTAAATTTTAGTATTTTTATACAGCACATAACGACAGTTGAGTTATTGACAAACAGGTACATTGTACAGTGAAGTTCTAATAATCAATTAAGGACATTAACAATGAGATATGGGCTCACAGATGATAATCCAATACAGAATAACCATGGTCTTCCGCCCACCGCTGTGTCTATATAGACCTAACTAAAGGGGTGGTTCCATTGGTACGGATACGGATACGGCAAAATTTGCTCACATTAAAACATACAGGCATGTTTCCATGTGTGCGGATCCGTACACGGCATCAGGTACGGATACGGATACGGTAAAACCGATCGCTCCATGTAGCGATCGGGACGTTTCCGTACTCCATACGTATGGTTTCCCTCTTTGATGTCATTACATTCTAGACGTATGGGTTCACTCCAAAATAGGTTACTGTATCCGCATGACGGATTCGTATCCGTACTAAGATTCGTATCCGTACCAATGGAACCAGCCCTTTAACCTGCTCAGCTGTCCGAGTCCCATACCCGCCTGGGGTACTAGGGGACGAATAATTTGTCTAGACCTAACTCTATTTAACAAAGTCCAAAGTTCAAACCGTTTTATGAGGTTATATCTTTAGACTTTTGGTTCCTACACAAACAATATCTAGAATGAATGAGAATTAAATAGGGGCAACTTCGAATCTAAAAACCTCTTCATTATGTATTCTATGTTAAAACACAGACGGATTACCTGGGATCAGCCTATAAGGAGGGTGTTTGAATCCCCCAGCCGCTACTGCCACTACCATCACCTCCAATATAAGCTGACTTCATGTCTGGTGTCTGGCACTATGGTTGCCATCGTTGTCAGAAGGCTACTATGCCATCCTCCTCCCGGACTTAGTTTCTGTCTCAAGGTGACTATAAATGACTGATGAAGGCTGGGCCCAGATTTGTGCAACAATGTGTCAATTCCTTCCTCTCTGTCTCTGTCTGTTTCTCTCTCTCTCCCCCCCCCCCCCATCTCTCCCTCTGTATGTTTCTCCCTCTCTCTCTTCTCTTCTCTGTGTTCTCTCTCTTCTTCCTATACACCTCTCTCTTTCTCTCTGTCTACCTATCTCTGTCTCTTTCTCTCCTCTCTTCTGTCTTCTCTTTCTCTTCTATCTACATAACATATCGGTATTTCTCTCTTTCTGTCTCTCCTCTCCTGTCTTCCCTCCCCCTCTACTCAGTACCTGTCTCTTGTCTTTCTCTTCTTTACCTATTTCTGTATTTTTCTCTCTCTTCTCTGCCACTCTCTCTCTCTTCGTCCTCCTCTGTCTTCTTTCTCTCTCCCTCTAACTATCTCTGTATGACCCCTCCCTCCCTCCCTCTATCTCTGTCCTCTCCTCCCTCTATCGCTGTGCTCTCTCTTCCACTCTCTCCCTCTACATATATCTGCCTATGCCTCTCTTTCTATCTCCCTCACTCTTTCCTTTCTTATCCCCTTTCTTTCGGTCTCGCATCCTCTGCCTCCCTCCCTCTCTCTGTCAGCCGCCTAATATTTCTTCCCAATTTTCTCCCTCTACTCTTAATCTTTTATCGCCCCCTCCCCGCCCTTGTCCATCCAACCCCGTCTTCTTTCCTATCTCATCTCATCTCTTTTACCCTTATTTTATTCCATTTTATTTTCCAATCCACCTGCTGCCTACACTCTATCTTTCGCCCTCCCCCCCCCTCCTTTCCCTCCATTACACTCCCACCTCCGTGGGTTTCTATTTTTAGCAGAAATACATTATTTCACAGAACTAATACCAATTGTTGTCTCTTCTAACAGAAGCGATTTTCCATGGTTATTCATAATCATTACCCTTGCCTGTCTCCACAACTACACATACACAAAATCAATGCAACTATAACTCAAGTGTTTATTTTATACCGGGCCTATAATACCAATATAAATATTGATATTTATAGCTTTGATCCTTATAGCTTGTGTTTCCACCTCAGCATAATACATTAATTGTGTCAACTCCTTTTAATGTGTGTCTTCCACTAAATGGGTGAAATCGCCTTAAAATGTACAATTAAAATATAAATGTACAATCCATCAATCTCAGGTCTAGACGATTATATGATGCCATTGTACTTTATGATAGGATGTAACGAGGTTGGTTTCTGACTTACTGTACACGATGCCCACAAGTTTTTTTCGACCAGGTATCTCATGAGAAGCCGTAGGCTTCGAGTGAGATGCCTGGTTGAAAAAAACGAGTGGGCATCGTGTACAGTAAGTCAGATACTAACCGAGTTACATCCTATTTTTATACCACGATCTTGTATTATAAAATAAATTGAAGAAACAAAGTATTTATTTACCTCGCTTCTCTCCAATGATCCGCCATATTGTTTTTTGTTATGCCAAAGCGCTAGACAAGCGTATAGCTGATTGGCTAATCAACGACGGCACGGTGGCATATGACGTCACAAATGGGCGTGACGTCATGAGCGAGCGAAACGTCAACCAATGAGGATGCTTCTTACATTTAGGCTAAAAAAGGGTAATATTTTCACGTGTGGATCCATTCAACAAAACACAATAGCAGGTATCCACTCATTTGCAGCGTGTACAACCCCCGATCGTGGTATAATTTAATGTATCACTCATTACGAAACCACTCTTTAAAAGAAGTGTATAAATTAAAACAGCCCTTCTATGGAATGACCTCGGCCAATATTTGGAATACAGAAACAATATAAAACCTGAAGAACATCCTGAAATGGAACTTCTTGCAAGCTAGAAGCCTATTATGAGCCATGAACAATCTATAACTATATAAGTATTGTCGACCATTCCATAAGGAAATCCTCGCATGTATTCGCTCAATACGATCAGATTGTAATGTATAGTATTACTCTACCTAACACGACACCTCTCATGCGTTTCATCTCTCTCATCTTCACCAAACAACTCCTATACAAACAACTTTTATATTATTTCTCTTATATTAACAGTATTATGAAAAGAGAAGCAACCTAGAGCTGCTAATACATCTGAATACAAATAAATGTTTACCTTCACTAAAATAACCCACATTTAAGACCTAAATGAGTTTCAAAATACAGTTCAACATAAGTAAAGTGAACTTTTTCAAATCAACGCAATACCAAACATACTCAGATATACCGAGTTTGACATTTGTAATTTATATGCTACAAACTTGACATATTGAAGCATTTTTCTCTCATAGTACTATATTGTAATCAACACTGGTTGTTGCGTATGCAAATCCCTTATTTTTCTTCCTTTACATTTTCCATCGGCAAGACACAGAATGGACTGTCGCGGGAGAGAATATTTAATGACTGGAAGATATAATGAATGAATAAGGAGGCGCAAAAATATGATATAAACAGATTTTGTCTCCGGCAGAATATTATCCATCATTTGACTACCACCTGCGTCTCTGTATCTTTAGTATGGCAAGCTGCCGATAGGTGTTAGTTATCTTGCTGTCCTGAGAAGCTCGCTGAGGTGGTTTGTTTTGTGCTGGAAATGTTGGGATATTAATCAATTATTCTTTATTCTCATGCCTTATTCGAATTGTTCCTCTGTTTCTGGTTTTCGTCCTGGTCCGCCTTTGTATTGTTTCCTTCTGTTGCTGCTGCAGCTGTTCCTCCTCCTCCTCCTCCTCCTCCTCCTCCTCCTCCTCCTTCTACCTCTCCTTTACCATCCTCCCTCTCCCTCCTCCCTCGCTTATTTACCCTCACCACCTCCCCCTCCGCCTTCCTCCCCCTCATCAGTCCTCTTCTCCCCTACTCCTCCTTCCCCTCCTCTCCTTCTATTCCCACTCTTTTATCTGCCCTACACGTTCTCCTTTTCCCCACCCCTTCATGCATTTCCTTTTATTGTCCCTTCAAGTTAGGTAGTGTGATAATCTTAATAAGTATGTGTTGATGAATATGTCTAAGAAATGCCTCAGAAACCAACTTAATTGTCGTTATTTTTATTGCAAAATTAATTTTCGTTTTCCTTTCTCATTTCAGGTACGTAACATTCTTTCCATTCATAAATCTGTCGTGCAATCGTAAGTAAAAGTATAATCTTTTTTAAACCTTTTTTTTTGTTTTTTGCCAAGCAAAGTTCATCGACTCGTACCCGGGAGGAGGAGGTGAATTTGACTAAGTTTTAAATCCACAACAAACAAATTCAGGGATCAGGAATAATCATGTTTACCTGGATGTAGAAATACTTGTGATAAGGACAAACGAATCTTGGTATTCAGATTCTGAGAACTGTTGCTTTTTCATGAATTTGGAGGCTTATGTGTGATGTCTTACATAAAATAGTCATAAGTGGCAATATTCAGTCACAAGATCTCTTTGTAGGAATGTTCCAATTTTTGGATATGTAGCGCGTATCTAGTCGTGTACATAAGTCCAGGGATGCCAGTCTTCCATGAATTAATGAATTTCCATAATGTTCATACATCCAAAAATATTCAGAATCTCCTTAACATTAACATGTTTTCTTCTCCATTAAATCTCATATTTTCATATTTATATCATAATACATATGTATTTTAGCATTGTTGGATATCTACCTAGCCCAAGTAAGGCCAGAAACAGGCAGCAAGTGCCGACGGTTTTGGTCACCCTGTCCCCGTCAGGAGTGGGGTATAGGCGGCAGGCCTTGTTCCATTAAAGGCCAGGGTCCTCTCCGAGCTGTGTTCCATGTGTATTCTTTAATGGAAGATTAGACCGCTGGTTTGCCCTTGAGAAACCTACGGTGCACCCCTCTCCACAGCTGGGAGGTAATCCAAGTAGACCCGTTCTCCCGACTCACTGGGTCTATAGGTCATGGGTGTCATATAATGGCCCAGTGATGTTTAGATACATGTAAATACTTGATATTCATTTAGCAATTAACATTCATAATTCCATCCAAATGCACCATTTCAAGAGTGTTTTCAAAGTTTTCCGTCATATGGGCTTGGATACCCTAGTTCCATTATTTTTTCAACCCCTGACTGGCATCCCTGTAAGTCATACATGTACATTTATTTCACCTTTATTTCACGTTTTGAATGTGGTCAATACATACGGCACATTGAGTTAGCACTGAGAGTGCAACTCAGTCCTGCGGCCGATACAACGGCTGTATCAGGCCTCAGGTTGATATGGAATGAATATAGTTCTCCGACGATAATAGTATAAGCGCATATAAATGAGTTGCAAAATTAAAAAAAAATAATACATTTATTAAACTAATTTACTGCAAAACAGTAAAGGAAAATAACTGTACATAACAGTAAAGAATTAAATAATTTTGCGTTCTAAAATATAGTCCTGACGCTCGCGTGTTGGAACAAACAGCACATAGAAGTTTGTCAATGCATCATGACAGCCGTCATGATGTCAACAAAGATGTCAACGTCAACCAAGACGAACGTTAATTTAATAATAAGATAAATCTGTCATATTTGAGTAGATTTAATAAGTAAATGCGAAATAAATACAAAAAAATCTGCGGGACATAGCGGGAAATATGTATCGTTCCTTGGCTTTGGTACCTGACCGCGGTCGCTACGCACCCTTGGTCGGATGCCTCTGCCGCGGGACGATACAACTTCCCGCTATGTCGCTACGCTATGTGGGCATTTTTGTCTTAGTATCAAATCTTAAGACAGTGTATTTTATACCTTTGAGTCTTTAACGTCATCCTACTTATCTACTAGCTACTAAATCAAATCAAAACATAAACTATTTAACTTCTTTTTAGTTATAAAAAGTGTTAACATCATCGGAATCCTCTTCATCTCATCTTTTCAAATATGGTGGTCTTTCAAAATCCCATTTTATTTTCGACTTATGACTCATTTTTCTGTGATGTTCATGTGCAATGAAAATGAGTCTGATAAGCCTCAGTATATATTACACTAGAAGTAAGAGGAGAGTCTGACCACGGTGAGGCTAATGGGACCTGATCGCTGATTAGCTTAGGCTGGCTGGTGGTATAAAAAGCTACTACTAGTCTACAAATAAAAGGTGGCTTACAGTCTAGGCTCAGAGTTGAGAGTGTCCTTTGAGGGAAAGCCTCTCGCTCAAAACCCGCAACATGCCATTAGAATCTTATTAGGATGCCTACTCCAGGGGCAGAAAAGCCATTAGCGCAGTAGGCGTCTAATCAATGACCTACCATTCTTTTCTGATCTGAGAGGCTTTGAGCCTAGACTGGCATATATCTGAAGGTGGCCAGTTCTCCCAATATACACCTGTATAAAGTATCCAATCCCTCCCAACCATTCACATGTTTATATACAAATCTTAACCTTAGGAAATGTTAAATATGAATCTGAATATTTAAGCAGTGGTCTAAATAGCTATTGGTAAAGACGTCTGAAGCCTATAAGTGGGTCTATCAAAAGAACAGTGAAAATTTACTCCCGCAACCCTATGTGTTGCTCAAAATCTAAATTTTAATTCACCTTCCTACGGTAGGCCTATGTCTCTAAAAATTATAAAAGTAGAGGAGATCATGAGTTTGAGTCCCACCAACACTGTGCCCACACCTACTTATACACAGGGATGCTAAATGTCAGACTTTCAGCTGATTTCCGATTTCATCAATTTTCAAGAAAATCATACTTTCACTATCATTTATCAACTAAATCTTAAGTCTGGTTTTGCAATCCTTCCTATTCCTTCCCTCCTCCGCCGTTTTGCAGTCTGCTTTATTCCTCCCCTCCTCCCCCAGTGTCAGATCCCAGTCAGACATAGGCCTACACAGTTCCCACTGTCAGATTTTCTCAGGGGTTTTGCCGACGGCGGAAAGTGAGAAAACCGGGTAGAATATTTACTGGCCGCTCATTGGTTAATAAGGTGTTCTGCCCTAGTGGCGCCCTCTTACGAATTCAGAGTGAACTATGAGATCTAGCAGACAACCATATCGATTCCAACCTTCTCTATCAACATTCACTGTGTCCTGGTTTCAAGCACTAGTAACCAACTTTTTCAGCATGAATTATAGTTCAGACTTTCCCCTACAACCCAACTAGCATCCCTGTATACATGATGAGGTAAAGTCAAATTCGGATGTTTCAGTTCATAAACGTTTGCTATGTTTTAACACCTTTTTCATAATATGGACTGCTTATTTACGTGGTTGTGGAGGCATACAGCACCCAGGAATACAATATGGTATAAGTTTTAGGGAAGATGACTGTAACGTGATTGTGAAATCACTCAGTCGCTTTACAGTCATCATTACCTTGACGTTACCTCATCACTATCAGAATTTGAAACTTGTTTTCTCAATGAAACCACTGTCATGATGACATTGATGAATTCCTTATGATCTAATATTGATGATGATCTCTGATGATCACTTCCATACATGTCAGAGCTATATAAATACTAAAACACAGATATGTAAACAATGTCCCCAATGATGAGGTAAAGCAGTTTAAAAATAGGCAAATAAAAGCCGTTTTCTTGATTGGTGTGGTCACAGTGACCAAGGATATGTGGGGCTTTCCATGACCAGCCCCTACCCAGGGTGGGTGCCTGTAGATACAATGGGAAGGTTGACTACCCAACCATGGTTCACTCTCATATGAGTGAGACTTTGGGGGATGGCTTCCTAGTGTTGAAGGCTCCATAGGTGTCCAGCCTTGCTGAAGGTCAGTTAACGCTGAGATAGCCATGTCATGTGGTGGCTGCTGACAGTGCTATAGGCGTACATGTGAGCTGGCTGGTCCATCTGTATGTCCCAAACTGAAAAATG
Organism: Sthenelais limicola; assembly: GCA_942159475.1. Taxonomy (NCBI): domain Eukaryota; kingdom Metazoa; phylum Annelida; class Polychaeta; order Phyllodocida; family Sigalionidae; genus Sthenelais; species Sthenelais limicola. Next base: position 69,543,854 of record OW804098.1, read on the forward strand.
AACCACTTGTTCAAGACGCAGTGTGTTTATTTGAATGAGCCTCACAGGCTTTAACCACCTTAGGCACTTAATTAGACACGTCTCACTGCGCATGTTTATTGCAGTGCATGCTGGGATGGATTCAGTTCAAATTTGACATACAAAAATGTAACAAATATTTAGCAATATTTTTATCGAAAATTGCAAGAATGTTTTCACTAATGTCATAGCTTGTGTAAATGATCTATAAAAAACCAATGCATGATGGGAATGATGGAGGCTAGTGTGGGAACATATACAACACTTGGATATTTACATTGGAGTATCTATAAATACTTAAGGATGACCGCGGGTATTTCCCAAAGTAAATAGATCAGCCTGATTTTTTCACACTTTGTACTCCAAATCATGCTGATTTCAAATATAATTTTTTTAAGGGGGGTCCCCAGACTAGATTTTTTGCTATTTCCGTTTGAAAATAAAAAGTTATTTAATTAATTTAATATGGCCGTCTATGGAGAAAAGGGCGTTTTTGAAACGTTTTATCCATTTTAAACCATAAATTGTAATTAGAGTTGGCTAATTTTTTAGTATATCATAGTTTAAGGGATATACTTTCTGAAAATAACAAGAAAACGGGTGGTCCCCAGATTACTTTAGGAGCTGGAGGCCCCCAAACTTGACAGTGCAGTGATTGAGAGCTGGACTAGCTTTGAATTTCATGTAAACAAGGTGGCTTACGGTGTTGTAAAACAATAACAAACAAGAAAAAAAACATATACTAATCTGTTCAAAAGTCAGAAGTGTTTCTTTTTAATAACTGAACATCACTAACCTAAGAAATGATAAAAAAAATAAAAAATATCAACATGGTCAATGTCGTAAAATCCCCGCCGTTTTTGGCAACTGAGAAATACCCGCGATCATCCTTAAAGAACAACAAGACTTATCACCATGCTGAACATGACATGTTTGCTCTAGATTTTACACTGTACCATTAGTCCCATAATTCCATGTGAATCATGAATCAATATGTCGGCTATGCAAGTCCCCTATTATGGTGCACCAGCAGGCCATAAATGTCCTCATGGGTGTTTTATGGTTTTTGTGGGTTTTTTTTTCATAAAAAGGCAAAAAAATGGGAGGGTTTAGTGGGAAGAAAGGTACTGTAACATCCATAATACATCCAGTTACACCAACACCTACTTTTTTTTGCATACATTTTATGCAATAATAAGTGTAATATAAGCCTCAGTGCATAAGATGCTAAAAGTGCAGGGAGTGTCTGGACAGGGTGAGGCTAATATGAGCTGAACGCTGATTAGTTTTAGGCTGGCGGTCTCAAGGTGTGTGTATACACATCACTACCACTCAAGGACAGGTACTGATGGACGCAGGGTCAGAACTTACCCCATGCTCCAGATTACTTTTTTCTCCTTCCAATTTCATTATGGCTCTCGGGAAGATGGGGAGTGTTCAGAGTTTATGTACTTGGGGGAGGGGTGTCGGTGAGTATTTGACTTCATTGTCCGTTTCTGGAAGATGGGGAGTGTCCAGGGTTTATGTACTTGGGGAGGGGCGGGTATTTGATATTTAAGCTAAATCATTGTGGCTCTGGAAGATAGTTTATATACTTGGGGAATGGAGTTATGTACTTCATTATAACACTTTAGTTACTGCCTTGAACAGTCCAGGGCTATAACAACCTAAGGCAGAGACTAAAAGGATTAATATCCTCCATTTCGGGCAGGCTGGTTCGTTCCGGGCTTATAACCAAACAGTGCACCATCAGCCCCTACCTACCATCTCCTCCCTCTCCCCCCATTTCCCGCCTTCTCTCCTCCACCTTCCATCTCCTACCTCCTCCCCTCTTCTCCTCTCCTCCTCCTCTCTCTATCCCCCCACATCCACTCCCCATTTCTATCCCCCTCCAATCTCCTCCCCTCCCATAACCTCTCCTCCCTCTCTCCCTCCCTCTCCCCCTCCCTCTCTCCCTCCCTCTCCCCTCCTGTCCTCCCCTCCTCCGATCTCTCATGCCTGACACGCTATGGCTCATGTTATAAACTATACCCAAGGTCTTACCACTGTTATACTCCCTCCAGCATCGTTATTCTTAGCAGCTTTAATTTCTAATGTTGCCCCCAGGCGTTTAGTTTTTATGAGGCATTGCCAGTGTATTAGCTTATGAAGAATGGTGGCTCCAGACCCTAAGGTGTGGATGCTTCATTTGCTGTGTGGGAAGTGTAAGGGCATCTGTTTGCGGGTCATAATCATTACTTCTTTACTTATTTGGAAGTCAGTGTTGGGCTCTATACTGAGATTCTCACATCATATGTGGTTCACCTGAAGGGAGCTTCTCATTCATGGTATTAGATTATGGAGGTAGAGATATGAGAGCAGGGGAGGGAGGGAGAGATATGAAAGAGGGAGGGAGAGATATGAGAGAAGAAAAGAGGGAGGGAGAGAGAGCGATCAGCAGGAGAGAGATGAGGGTGAGGGAAGATAATTCTTTATTTAGCAAAATGTTTATCGAAGATTGCAAGAATGTTTAACCTACCTAGCGTGTATAAATGATCTATAAACAATAAATAGACATCATGGGAAATATGGGGACTTGTGTTATGGAAACGGGTATAGTACATGGGTATTGCCATTAGAGCACCGATAGATATCCCATGCTGAACATGACATCTTTTTCATACATTTTACAGTGTACCATAACCCCCACATGCAGTTACATGTATGCGAACCAAGCTTCAATATGGCAGACATGCAAGTCCCCTATTCCCAACATTTGGTTCCTCAGAGATCTATTCTAGTAAGGGATGTGTGTTTCTCGACATGTCATAAAACTCAGTTACTGAACTAATCGAGAAACAGAAGATTTGACAAATGAGTCCCCATGGAACTCTCTCACCCTTAAATAAAAAATATCCTTGAAATAAATAGGAGAGAAAACTAGCAATTAGTAACTTCTAGATGGATTGGTCCTTTGAGGTGTGTCTGTTTCCAGAACACTTTACTCGGTCCTGATTGATTCTTCTTGCTTTCCCAGCTTTTGCTTGAGGGCATTTTGCTTTTATTTCTTAGAGAATATACTTTTAGTCTATATGTTAAATCTCTGCTCAGCTAATTTTGACTCGGGAATAAAGTCTTTTTTCAATGGCTAATTGTTTTCCTACCTATCTGAAAGTGATTAGTCTTTTTTCACTCAAGATGTCAGCGGACCCTTAAAAAGTCTTATTTTTTATTCATTGAAACCATGTATCAAGCGTTTATAACAGATGCAAGGGCCTAGTCCACTAAGCTGATTCTCATGCGATTCTCACAGAATGTAGTGCAAAAGAGTCCTCTGCGGCGCAAAATCGCATGAAAATCGGCTTGGTGGACTAGGCCCTGCATAGTTCTTTTTAGTTTAAGATAAATTTATTCATTAAAAGCATGACAATTATAAGTTGTTGTCCTCAGCTTATACTGATCGATGATTTAGTATCCATTTACTTTGTTAGAATATGTTTGGGGTTGGTAAATTGTACATTTTCTTGGTTTGTAACCAAATAAAGGTAAAGGAGTGGTGTAATGGTTACGACATTGAATTTACTCGAAACTGAAAGGTTTGTCGAGTCCGGATTTTATCCCAATATTGAAAGTATCATGTAAAGCAACCCATTCAGCCCCGGCACCCCTTCCCCACCCCAGAAAAGAGATATATTAACACCAGTCACAACTATTACCATGGCATTTGCAGTATAATGGGAAACATTCATGGGAAGCCTGACATTTCGCTTCGGTCTATTAAAATTTAAATGTCAAATTGAGGGCTTTTGCGATTTCTTCCATCTCATGTTTGATGAACATTTTTTTTAGTATTGCCTGTATGTTGTTTGCATTGGTGGATTTTTAGGATGGGGGCGGGGAGGGGGGGGAGGCACAAGTGATCCTCGTTCAACCTTTTCCTCTTTACCCTTTACTAGCTCCTCCCCTCCCCTTACCTACAAAAACCTTACCCCACCAAGTTTGACTTTGCCTATTTTCTATATATATATATTATATATATATATATATTCTTTTTACAAGAAAAGCTTATAAAGCAAGAACACAGGCCTTCCTAACCAGAAAACGCTTTAAACGTTTAAAAAGTACATTTCCCCTGTTTATAACAGCTATTATCACAAAATAGACAAAATAAGTAATCAACAGACAAAATAAGTAATCAACGTCTCAAAACCTATCTTTGACAACAATAACTGTGATGTTGTAATTGCTGGAGATTTCAATTTTAACATGTTTAATACCCAGGACCAAGCAGTCATAAATCTTACAGATATGGGTCATGAACTGGGGTTAACTCAGTTGATAAATGACACAACCAGATTTGACATTAGGGAAGACAGAGAGCGTGTCCATGAGTCCTGTATAGATTTGATTTTTAGCAAGGAGGATTATGTGTATGCTAGTGGTGTACTCGATTTATGGGTAGCTGACCATCTGATGACATTTGTAACCCTTAGGAGACAAAAGTTCAAATCTCGCAAACCAAAAGTAATTGAATACAGAAACTATAAAGACTATACGACTGCTGATTTTATTACTAGAATTAGAAATATCGACTGGAACTGTATCATTGATTTGGAAAACCCTGAAGAGGCTTGGAATCTTTTCATTGAAAAGTTATCTACAGCCCTGTCACGCATATGTCCAGTCGTAAAGAAAAAAATTACCCTACCTAGGGAAAAATGGATGACTGACGAGCTGCTTATACAAATAAGAGATAAGGACAAAGCACTGAAAAAAGCCAAAGAAACGAGAAAACACAATGACTGGGTGACAGCTAAAAAAAAAAGAAACAGAGTTACTAACTTATGCCGCAAGGCCAGAAAAAGGTACCTGTCTAACCTAAGCATAGAAACTTTCAATGACAACAAAGAATTCTGGTCAATGGTTGGTCAGCTCATTCCCAAAAAGTCAAGAAATTCTAACAATGAAATAAATATTATTGATGACAACACTAAACTACCAGTACCCATTGAAAATGTAGCTACACATTTCAATAACTTTTTTGCCTCAATTGGAGAGAATTTAGCAGCACAAATTGATGCGCCATGGACTTTTATAGGGCAAGAGTGTGAACAAACCTTGAGTGATGTGTTTACAAATCCAGATGAGATTGTAAAAATTGCACAAGATATCAATGTCAACAAGGGTAGCAATATTCCATTCATAAAGTCGTTTGTTTTCAAAGATGTATTCAAAGCGATACCCTCTGTCTTGAGTCACATATTTAACCTCATATTTGCTTCAAATTTGATTCCAAATTCCTGGAAAAAAGGATGTGTCACACCGTTGTTCAAAGGCGGAGAAGCCTCAGTAATTTCTAACTATAGACCTATAACCCAGCTTCCTTTTCAGTCGAAGTTATTAGAAAAGGTTATTCACAGTAGACTACTAGATTTCTTTGAAAATCACAATGTCCTTTCCAATAGACAAAATGGTTACAGAAAATCAAGATCGACTGTGGACACAATCTCTGACTTAACAGACGACATACTAAAAGATAGGAACAATGCTAACACCTCTTTCGCTGTATTTTTTGACCTAAAAAAGGCATTTGATACGGTGAACCACAATGTACTTTTAGCTAAACTAGACAAATATGGTATTAAGGGCAACTTGCTTGCCTTGTTGCATAACTACCTCTCAGGGAGAACACAAACAACAGTTTGCAATGATAAGGCATCTTTGAGTGCTAGTATAAATTATGGAGTCCCCCAGGGATCTATCCTGGGGCCCCTGCTTTTTCTTATCTATGTAAATGATGTAGAACATTGTCTTGTTCATAGCAAAGTAAAGCTTTTTGCAGATGACACTGTCATATACTGTAGCCATAATAACACTGACACCCTGAATGTACTACTGCAAGAAGATACTAACAATTTTTTTCGTTGGTGTGAGTCTAATAAATTGACATTGAATGTGAGCAAAACTAAGACAATGCACCTCAGAGGTGTTCGAAGCAGAGTAAATCATGTTAAACCAAATATTATCATTAGTGGTACTCAGCTTGATTGTGTAGAATCTTACAAATACTTGGGCATTACATTAGATGCCAATCTCAAACATGATATGCAAGTGCGATCTACCCATAAAAATGTGAGTCATAAAATGTACCTCCTCAAGAGAATTTCTAAACTGGTGCCACCACAGGTTCTTCTAAGAATTTACAAGGTATTTATACTCCCATTGTTAGATTACGGTGACGTTATCTACAGCGGATGTGCAGCAAGGCATATTGACAAACTGCAAATTTTACAAAACAAGTGCCTAAAAATTGCACTCAAACTCCCAAAGTTAACAAATACACTACTTATTCACAGAATAGCCAGAGTACCAATGTTAGTGGACAGAAGGAGGGCTCATATCCTAAACCTTGCCTTTAAACGAAGCCAAAAACCAGCCTTTGTTGACCAAAATGTAAGACAGACCAGACAGTGGCAGGCACCAGTGCTGTTCTCCAATAGGCCAAACATTGTGTCTTATGACCAAAGTGTCCAAAGAAAAACTGCGTTATTATGGAACAATCTCAATGTTGACACAAGAAACATAAATGATTATAAGGTCTTCACAGCCTTAACCAAGGCTGAATGTATGTTACCTATATTCTCTTAAAACCGTAAATATCCTCCTATCTCTCACCCCTCATCCTATCATTGTAGTTCTCTCCTAGTTTCTTCTTTTAGCGAGTCTCTTTCTATTTGTGTTGTTACATGCATAAACAAGTCACAGTTTATAGAACCCAAAGGTAATAGCCACTCAACCAGATTTAACCATTCAAATGGTTAAAACTGAGGCTCCTTTCCTACCAATTATACACATGTCATTGTACTCTGCAAGAATAGATTGTATATTGTCATATTATTTTGTGTATCGATTAATAAACGTTTCTAAAAGTTGTGTAGGTAATAATGAACTTAATTATAAAACTATTAAATAAATACCGGTACTGATACTTCACTCAATCTGATATTTCATTTCTCTGACCCTCTGGCAAAAGGATTCTTTTCAATTGAAAGCTTTCTCGACCTGTTATCCCGTGTCAGGGTAGCAAAGAAGAAGACGTTGGACTCTAGTCTGAGAGGTTATTAAAATGATCCAGATTCGAATCCCATGAGCGCCTTACCAACCCACCCAGTGCACATGTGAAAGAAATATTGCTAATAATCAAAAAGAGCAGGGTATCGTAAACCATTAGCGTTTTTCTCTTGCCCTAATATGACCCAATACATACAAAAGTATGGCATTAAAAGGTATGTAAATCAACCAATTCCTTCCCCTCCCCCCCCCCCCCCCCCACACACACACACACGCTACTTTTGCTACTAGAAATAGTACGATCCTAAATTGGAATGGTTGATGGTCGAACTAGGAGTAATTTTGAGGCAAGTCCGATCATGTGATGTATTGTTTGTGATGGCTCCCTGTGGGCTGCATCCTGGTCTGGTGGGCCCAGTTGGCCTATACATTAGGGTATAAACCCCTGTAGTGCCTCCCAGTATGCATTCCTTCCAATATAAAATAACTGTATAGATGAAGTTATGGAAACTATTCCTCTAATGAGTAGCATTGAGTGTATGGATTGTGAGCACTGATCTACTCTCTAATGTATATTGCCTTTTCTTATGAGCAACACATAGATACTTTGCCTTTTCTCGCCTTTCATCATCTTTATTGCATGAAACTTTTAGGAACATACTACAAAAGAAACAAATTAATCGAATAGAAAATGTAGGTCGCCCATTTTTTTCTAAAGTCACTTGAAAAAACTGGTTTACTATAGGAGCCTATTGGAAAATCGGATTCTTTTGTTCACGGTTTACTGAATAAAGAAATGACCAGTCCTTTCTTGTCCAGATTCGGTACACATTTATTGGAAACCAAAATATGTCACAGATTTATAGAAGAAAAGGTTGCAGGATCCTGTTTTCCACTTTCAGTATCAGCTCAGTCAGGCTACATATGGATCAGGCTTTTATAAATTGTACAATTCGCCTTTGCTATGGTCTCAAATAACCCACATTTAAGGGGGAAAACGTGCAAAATACAGTTCAACACAACTAAACGAAATTTCAAATCAAAACAATGCCAAAACAATAATCAGGTATGCCTACCATTTATAATTTTTCGGTCTAATTTAGCAGAACTTACGAAATGTATAGAGCTGCCAATTGTACATTTTCTGACGATCTGATCCATTACTCCTACTACGTTCGCCCATACCACATTGTAGAAACCTATAACATGAGAGAGGCGACACAGAGACTAGCCATGACAGAGCACAACAGTAATCACACCGGACAATCAAATACTAGATATGGAGGATGTGATGGATATCCGGGGCAGTGTGGTGGCCAGTATGCAAGTAGAGCGGACATTTTCCAGTAACTATTGACCAGAACATTAGCATTGCCTTTAGCAAGGTTGTACACGCGCTGTAATAACTGAAGTGTTTCAGTGTGGCGGTTCCTAAATATTATAGCAATTTTTATGTAGATGGTCTAACACCGAATGTTTGTTACTTTTTGCTATGAAAACATTCATAGTCCTACGAAAAAGACATCCACTACTCAAGCCACTGTAGTAAAGGATGTTATGAAGCCCTGTGTAAAATCAAGCTATGCTCTGTGAATAGCATCCTCGATGTAATGTAATTCCTGATTACAAGATCTAAACTCTTTTTTTCCCTTTTTTTTAACAGATTTTTATTCAGGGACTGGTCAGGCATATGCCAGTATAATATATGGTTCGGGTAAGCCTAACTCCAAATCATGCACAATTGTGATCAAATGACTTTGGTCGTTAGGATTTTGTGTGATTTTCTGACAGAAAAGCTAATTAAAGCAGGAAAACAAGTTTTCTCGTTTCAAACAACTATTGTTCGGAAATAGATTTATGTTTTTTTCCAGTTCCTGGAAGGTGTTTCCTTGTGTGTGTGTGTGGGGGGGGGGGGGGGCACTTGTAAAATTATATATTAAAGTCTGGATCATGCCATATTAAAGAAAACTGTCTTGGTATCTTAAACTAATAATTTAGTTTCAAAAAGTAAAAGATAAGACCAAAGCAGACACACTAGTTCATCGTAAAAAGGGGCTAAGCGATTAGTTCACCTCCTCCTCTCAAAGATAGTGATAAAATGTAACTGACTAAGAAATACATCACCTCGGCTGACTCGTTGGGCTGACGAAGGGCACATACAGCCCGAAAGCTTGTGATAATAAACCATTTCAAACAACTTAACAAGTTCATCATAACGAACGGCCCTAACCAGTATAAAGCGAAATACTCCGCCTCCACCAAAAAAATACAGAATCAAATGGCAAATAAAGATTGACATTTCTCCTTCCCATAATTCTCTACATCTGCACATACGCAGTCGCTACTACATTTGGTAGATCCAAATGTTGCCCATGGGTCAGAGCGTCAGGAAATGTACAATTCGCCAATCCTCTTAAATAATCCAAATTTAAGACAAAAATGAGGTTCAACATAGAGTTCAGCATAACCGAACAGAATACCAAATACACTCATATGTACCTAATATTTCTCATTTCTCATCCTAATTTAGCAGAATTTATAAAATCCTTGTACATTTTCTGATGCATTCTATTCCCATCATAAATAATCCCGTCTGAAAGGGAGCAATGTCTGGTCTAAGGAATCGTAGCTTTTGGATGGAAAGGTCAAGGGAGAGACCATTTGCTGGACCCTACCATTAGCTTGAGATCTTTGTGGAGGACTGTTCCCTTGGGCTCCCAACGTCCTTGGCATTATTCTTTGAAATGCTTTAGAGGCAATAGGCCTTTTATTGACATTTAAAGCTGCGATTGTCAGGAACGTTAGACTAAGGTATCATCTTGTTAACAATGATGTATGTCAGCTCATACCTGAATAAAAACGGAAAAAAAATTCACTGAAATATTAATTGTCTAATTTCACCCCCCCCCCCCCCCCCCGTTCGCACCCGAAAAAAATATAAACAAATCCACCATTCATAACAAAAGTTTGGCTAAAATTTGCCCACAAAAATTCCTATATGTGATTGGCCCAATTTTATGAAAACAATCAAAATTTGATATTCTCAAAAATAGTTCTTTACAGTCATCAAAATGCTTGTCTTTAAATCAATTTGGAATAGTCTGTACAGGCAAAAGTACAGGCAATACAGACCCTAAATAAGAAGAATGCACTCTTTTTTTTGTCCCAAAATGTTATTTTTGGCGTGACCCGCCTTGCACCCCTGGATTCTTGATACTTTAATTAATAATAATAATAATAAGATTCTTTTATTTCATGACTAGGTTACAGAAAAATACAGGTAGTACATGTCAGGTCTGGACCTGGTCTTCCCATGCATGCCTATTCAGAAAAATAAAGACTCAGAAATTCAAGATTTCCGTCCAGGGGTGTAAGTCTAGAATTGGGAGGATCAGGAAAATTTCCTTGCTCTACTTGTGTTCTCCATAAAGCTTCTATTTGAGCTTTTTGAAAACTTCCAATTGTCAAATCAGCCCTAAATGCCATTTATAACCACATTTGGTCCCAATTATCAAGAAATAAGAAAAAAGGAAAAAAAAGGTGATTGGCGGCCAAATTTCGTCCAACATTGATTTTTTAAAAAAAAAAATCTGATTATTTTTGGATGGTAAACTATGTCTTTAGATCAGTTTAGACTATTCTGTACAGGTAGTATAAGTCTCAAATAATAAGAATTTGCTCGTTTTCTTCTGTAAATTCTCAGCATGGACGAAGCCATGGAAACTGACACAGAAAACTGACACAGAAATAATTCATAGACATACCATTATTTGCTCGTATGTCTGAATAGTGACCACAAATATGTATCTTTTGACCGGGTTGAATTAGCAGCATTTTATGTATCAAGGGTGGAGGGAAATGGGTGGTTTGATGCTGTGTATTGGTATCTGTGTGGAAATGAACAAGGGAAATAGGGTAGTCATAGCAACACTACCCATCATCCCATTCACTACTGGGCATACAGATCTATCAAGCGTCTCATTTATGATCTGTCATATGATACATCTGTATGAAATATGGTGGAAACCTTTACTTTTATTATTTCCAAGATTCTTTTTAGTATAGATCAAGCTGTTTTCTGATGTTTTATTATTTTCCTGCCTCTTAGTTATATAGATACATGGGTACATGCAAGAAGACCTGTAAAGCATTTTCAGAAACATGTAACTATTCTGAGCAGTCTCGAATTAAGAATTCATTCATTCATTTATTTTGTTCGCCCATAATCTTTCGTATTAAATGCTGTTATAAGTTGTAGAATCAAATCGAGTTATAGAATGGAGTTCCATCATCATTTACATAGTAGAACCTGACAAGTTAGCACCAGATTCCTAAGCAAACTTGCGTTTCGGTTTATACAATAAATTACTCCTGGCTCTAGTAAAAAGGACACATAATATGGTTCAGGTCGTCAGGAAATGTACAATCGGCAGTTTCATACATCTAGTTACAGTAAATTCAGTTAAATTAAGCGGAAAATGGTAGATACTAGGTTTATCTGAGAACGGTTGGGTATGCATTGATTCTAACAATGTATTTGGTCATGTTGAACTTTATTTTGAGCCTCATTTCTGCCTTTAATATAGGTTATTTGAGAGGATTGATACTGGTGAATTGTACATTTTCTGACGGCCTGACACATATAAAGTAAGAAATGGTGTAAAAAGAAAAATAAAGGAAGGGGGAAGAGTAGAGAAGTTGGTACACATACCCAGTGGGTAACAGGCCAATACATAAAAAAAGCAGGAAAAACTAGTAGATAAACGTGACGAGACATAACTAGTAGTAAAATATAGGGGTATTATGCATAGCCTAAATTGCTTGTGTAACTACATGTAGAGAGGTATGGGAAGAACGCTCTCAGGTGCCTTGCTATCTTTTACCATGGGAACCAGACAGATGGTTATATGGGTGGTGCCGGTATTTTCAAAACAACAGGGGGTGGATTGCTTCCTGAGTGCCGGAGAAAGCAGAATATAAATAAATCTAAAATGATGCAATTAAGCCAAATTTATATTTTAAAAAGGCTATCGTTAGTCAAGATAAAAAATGTATTTATTTATCCAAGCAATTTATCTTTCTATTTATGCAAGTATTAAAAACAGTATTCGTACTGAAATCAGTACTTTTGCAAACTTCGAAAATTAATAAAATCTTCCCCTAATCTTATTTTTAATCGAATTTCGGAAAAGATTCTCAAAAAATTGCATTCACTATATTTCGTCTAAGTTATAAAAAAGAATATTCTAAAAAATTGATTATTTAGGTTTAAAAGATGTCTTTAAATCAGTTTAAAATATTCTGTACAGGTAGGAGAGGCCCTAAATGCGTATAAAGAAAATGTATGTTTTGAAGATAGAGTAGAGGGAATGTTTTATTTTATTATACCTGTGTTTGTTTATACTGACCGAAAATTTTGAATGAGGTTCTTTGATTAATGTTAGGTCTAATTGTCGATAATTTGTGTCTTATTTCTAACAATTTTTTAATCAGATCTTTGTAACAGGCAACACTCTAAGGTATCCATGGTGGACAAAATGTATTTACATTTGAACGTTATTTAAATGTCTTGGCCGTAAAAGAAATAAAAAAATATATTATATAATATACAAAGATTTTTATTCAAGTTGATCAGTACAGTTACACGAAATGGACAGGAGCCTCTAAGAACAGATCTTCCTGGTCCGCCCAATAATAAGGATTCACACACCCACCCCCGAAAAAAAAGAACACAAAATAAATCTGATGTTTGTTTAAGAAATGTTTGTCTTAAAACCAGTATTTTAATTAATTATTTCTGCACCGGTAGCAGAGGCCCTACATAATAACAATTCCCTCTCCTTTTCCCAAGAAATTTCAGTATTTTGTGCACGACCCAACTTGCATCTTTCTTCTCTCACTGCCCTGCCCAACTTTTCAGAATGCATAATAATATTGCATAACTTAGCACCTGCCATGGGGAAGAGCCACTCACAAACATGTGTTTTATTAGGTAGAGCAGCTCTACTAAACAGCTCATTCAACTGACTGAACTCATATGCTGGCTATGCTATTTTTTCAATAGCGCCGACTATTTACTAGCAGGGAAATATTCCACCATACCCTAAGATATCTATCTACTCCGAGGGTGAATGGAAAACGAAATGAAGAGCAGCTCTATTTGTGGAATATGGGACATAAGAATATGTGTACATAAGCAGTGTTTAGAAACTAATTTATTATGTTTTGTTGATAAATCAATGTCGTGTATAAACCTAGGTATAACGCTAGGTATCATATAGCAATATACAAACTCGCCCTTTAATTAGTCATTTGCCATCATTAACTCTTTCCATCCACATCATCCATTAATATTTATATATAAATAAATAGCCTTAATGATTCAGGGCACGATGAAAAACAGTTCTTGAAACTTGGTTTATGAATGATGTAAAAATGCCTGAAAAAGATTCATGTTTAAATAGATAATCATGATACTTATTTGATGATAAATGTGGTATCCAAGCAAATATATTAATAACTGTTTAATGTGGAACCATTTCCCTAATTAATTACCATAGGAAGTATCCAATTGATTGATTAAAAGCAAATTATGTTTTTAACAAATGGAACTTTTATCAATTTCCAAGTTTGTTTATTGAAAGTTTTCAATTTTATAGAAAAGGAGTTTGGATCAAGTTCCCTCGACCTTTGTATCTATAAATCTTTGATCCTAAGTAAAAATTGTGAATAACGAATGATAAAGGCGTTGAGTAATCATAAATCATTACTTTGTCTCTTTTGACATCATTAGTCTATGTTAAGTTTCAGCCCATCATGATGTTGTTAAGAGCAAAAGATAAAGTCCACACACTGACTACTTAGGATATATGGTTCCAGTCGTCACAAAATGTACAATCAGCAGCTCTACACATTCTGTAGTAAATTCGGATAAATTAGGCTGTAGAATTACGAATCCTTGGTATATTTCAGTATCAGTTGCTTTGATTTAAAAGATCTGTTTGGTTCAGTTGAGTTGGCTTAAATTTGGATTTCATGATAGGATCGGTGCAGGCAAATTGTATATTTTCTGGTGACTTTAATCCCTACACTCTCTGCTCTAGTCTATATGTTTTTGTGTATAGCTGTGTATGGCTACAACCATATAAAAGAACCATTGCTAATAATCAAAACAAGTAGGGTATTGCATCCCGTTAGTGTGTTTCCAAATAGTGTGTAGACCAAATATATAAGGAATTATGTTGTCAAAGCAGGGCGTAACACAACCAATTCTCCTCACCCTACCACAGCCCACGTTAATGGGTGAAATTTTAAATCAATAAGACTCACTTTTTGAATGAACACTGGCACCTTCACTAGTAAATGAATAGCGACCCTACCCACTTTGAAAAAAAGGTCCACATATTGGTTTGATATGATAAAATCTAACAAGTGTGCAACCTCTTTAGCTTCCAATGAAATAGGTGCATATTTTGCATGATATGCTCTCTTCCTCTTTGTAATATATGTTCTGTGTAGTTCTTTTTCGTTCTGATTATTTTTTTATATGACCTTTGTATATCAGTGCCAAGTTTGGTATGGCCTATCTTATCATATGATAGGCTTGATGTGTAATTTTCTCATAGTATGTGAAAAAGAGATAGGGAGCAAGGCAGACTTGTATGGAAGATACATAGATCTGTGATATGCGTCAGGGCGACAGAAAATTACAATTGGCACTCACCAATCCTCTCAAATAACCAAACACATTGTTTGAATCAAAGCAATCCCATATATACTCAGATATAGAGTGCATTTTCTGACGATCTGACACATATGGTGCACCTAACTGATTGATTTGTGCAGCAAGCACCAGTGTGGAGTTTTGGTGATGCACACACTCAGACTTGCACTTATGTCAGTATATGAAAAATACCTATATCAAATTACATGTAAAATCAAGATTGTTGTATTGTATGGGGTATCAGCATAATATTATATCTTGTATGAATGTCTTACACATGTTTATAGATCAAGCCCATAACCCCTGGAGAAAAGATCAAAATACATACATTCATGCAATGATCCATGCATACGCAGACACATAAAAAGCACTTATCATACCACTTTATCATACATACACACAGATACATTAATGTAGCTCCTGCTTTTTCAGAATACTCAAAATAGTTGCTATATAATGGGCTTAACAATCGAAGTGGGTAACCCCATAAACTATTGTCTGGAAGAAAGAGAGAGAAATATGAAAGTTCGCCTAAAATCTAGGTACAAAAGGAGAGTAACGAGTTTGATCTTACTTCTGAATGCATATATAAACGCTTTCATATACGTATACAACATAGTCGGCTTAGTGCTTTACACTTCAACATACAGGTAAGTTAAAAGGTTGGTGAGGGGGATCCGGTGCCCCCTCTACTGATACTGCCTTGCATATGGGTAAAGGCTCCAGAAAATGTACAATAGGGGATTTGCATATCTCACTGCGCATGTCTATTACAGTGCATGCTAGGATGGATTCAGTTCAAATCTGACATACAAATATTTAGCAATATTTTTTATCTAAAAATGATTGGATCTTTTCACCAATATCATAGTTTAGATCTAGATGCAATATTATATATCTACAAAAACCAACTGCATGATGAGAGAGATGAAGTTTTATTCTGGTGGAAATGGACCAAAATAGAATCGAGTAGCTCTTTCCAACTGTTCATGTTCATCGACTGGATAGCTAACCCATTTCAATGTAGTGGAAATTACCCTTAAATGTTGTAGTGGATCTGGCCCTTATAATGGATGTGTATAAAGTCTAGTAGGGCTTGGCAGCAGGTGAGGTCTCCCCCTTTCTGGTATCCATTACTAACTTCCTTGAAGCACGATTTACTTCCGAGTTCCTGGTAGCGGGGAGCATCCATTGTACTGGCTTCCTTTTACTGTAGGCCAGGGAGCGGTTCTTGCATCAAAGCTAACTGCATTGACACTCAGGTAAACAGTACCACGCCCTGCTGCTCCCTCTCTCTCACCTCTCCGTGTCTCTGGCAACATGATAGGTCTGCATTACTTTAGCAAAGTTGAAAGCATCCCTGCTGATGCTCTTTCTGGCCTGAAATATGTTTTTGTAATTATTTCAATGCAGTCTCTCTGTCTCTCCCCACACCTCCCACCCTCTGCCTCTAATCTGTTTCTTTCCCCGTCTCTCCCCCTGCTATTCCTCTATAGGTATATAGTAGCTCTGCATTAATTATCAAAGCTGCTTTCCTTGCAAACTCCTGCCCAAATAATTCCTGCGTTCTCTTTTGCAGGTAGGCATTTAGTATATTGGGAAATAAATGCGATTCTAAAAAATAATCTCTAAAACGAATTAACCCAGATTTCAACAATTTTACAGTTGATTCTATACTATTGAGGTGTATAGTTATTCTTGAAATATGGGCGGTACTCTTTACTTTTTACTTGGCACTTTTACAAATAAATACAACCTCGGCTAAATTGGTCAACCATCACTTGTTGTTAAAAGCCCTGATAGAAATACATCGCTTTTCAAACATGTGGTTGAATGAACCTAACTAATTATTTTCTGTCTTCTGTCGTTTCAGGTATGTACCCTGGTTACTTTACTCGTTATGACTTTGGGGTCGTAAGTACCTATTATATTAGATATATTGCTCCATGTACTAATCTTCCTTCTGATATTCTTATGTATTACATAGTCTATATTTCTACATGCTGTTCCTTGGTAGTGAGATAGAAATGACAATATATAGATATTTTCTATCTATCTGTCTATCTATATCTATCTGTCTATCTATATCTATCTCTCACCTTTCCTGTCCTCCCGTTATCTCTATCTATCTATATCATACCTAACTTTCTATCTATCATATCTAACTATCTATCCATACAGAACTTTCTATCTATCGCATCTATCTATCATATCTATCTGTTTATCTATCTATCTATCTATCCACCATATCCCCCTGAGAAGTAAATGCATAGCAATCCAGGATGTCCTAGAAAGGTTTAGCAATTTTTTATTTCACTCTATAGTTTGAATCTAAATGCTTTCCCAGATAACCCAATCAGACATAAATCAGGAGGCGTAAATTCCATATACAAATCCTCATCGCATTTTTATTGTTAAAAATCCCAATCCAGATAACTATCTTGGCTCCCTGATCCAGTAACTACTATCGATTTCTATCTAAACGCCAAGTAAAATTAAAAACCTATCTAAGTTGAAAAATCAAGCACATCCCATCACAGTCCCCGGTAGCGTAGGAAGGGGTAATTATGCAATTGAAATACAAGTATCTAATTTGAAGCTGAGTCAAGGAAACTTGTGGCTTCGATCCATCTGAAGCTACCATAAATTGGCTTCCATCTAATAACAGGTTTCAATGCAGAAGCTTAAAGCGCATCTGCTAGCAATGCCTTTCTTTGCTGAAGCTGGTTATGGAAGACCAGAAAGTGGTTGGGGTGGTTAGTGTGTGTGTGGGGGGGGGGGGGGAGGAGGAGGAAGGGGGTACCTTTAATACAATCATATTATTTTTATGCATTTAGAGTGCAAGCCAACCTTAAGTAACTAGCTCATTATCGAATCAATATTTGAAAAGAAATGTTGTTCCAATCGCTCATTCTGAACTCAAAGCCAGCGCAATTTACCTTCAATGCATTATTTCTATGCATTTGTAGTGCAAGCCGACATTTTAGAAACTAGTATGTAAAGTGTCTAGTCAATATTTGAAATGAATGTTTCAATCGAATCGAATCGATCATTCCGAAATCAAAGCCAACGTGAATTGTTGAAACAAAAATTATTCAAGTTAGTAACATTTTATTATGTACTCTCATATCATGCATTTTGGTTAATTCTATAACAAATGCGTGTATCTATAGGGATTTAGGCAATTCAGTTGAAACTGAACAGGGGTGTAAGGCTCCCCTCAAACTGTCCAAACCTGTCCCAAAATGCCACCACTTATAAGCAGATTCCGTCAAAATTAAAAAGGAAGTCTCAAAATACGATTCTTTTTGGTCATAAATATTGTTGAGTTTAGATTATTCTATACATTGCCAATATTAAAAAAGAGCAGGGTATCGCATCCACTGAGCATGTTTCCCCTCTGGCCCTGATAGGACCAAATATATACGAACGTATGGTGTAAAAATAGGGCGTAAAGCTATAACCAATTCCCCTTTCTCCCCTACTGTAAAGGCATCCCCAGCAGACAGACATTAGTTATACCATCAGACATTCTGTGTCTCACTGGGGATGAGGCCGTGGTAGAGCTTTAATTTTGGAACACTGTCATCCTGCGTCTCAACTCTAGATAAGCAATTAAAGGTGGAATCCACTACTACGATTTGGCTGACTGGTGATTCGGTTAATGCAATAGGAACGAGGGGGTCTGACTGAAAAAGCTCCCCCATGATTCCTATTTGAGTCTGCAATAAGCATTATCTGAGACCAATACAAATATCTTTTTAAATAACCCAAAAATAACATCAAAATAGAATTTAAATATGTTTTAAAATATATACACGTAGTTGAGGCCCTAAATAATAAGAATTCAATTTTTGTACCTGTGAAAATATTCGGTATTTTTTGCATCATTGCATGCCTGCTACAGTGTTAGGTGAAATCTCTCTATAAGAGTTTCGTCATGAGCAAGCCTCTGTAGATTTATTTAATACATCATTATGACATCATGTATGACTTAAGAATAATTTGAAATCCTTGTATGTTACTAATTGGGGTTCTAGAGCCACATTGTTCCACAATATTGGCGCTTTATATAAAAGAGTTTCTGAAGTTTTATTTATTTTACTCAACTATCTTTTATTATGAAAAGTATGAACTAAACAAGAACAGGAAGCATTATCATAAATGTTAACCACGCGAACTTAACATTTTCATATACGCAAGTAATATAGGGATGGAACAGGTAAAAGATATATTTTGGTCTCTTACAAAATAAAACCAGAAATGTTTCTTCCCTTTTCTAACCCTATGCACCAGTAACTGGGTCAGATCGCAAGAAAATACACAATCGTCCGCTCTACACATTCAGTACATTCTGCTAGATTCGGCTGAAAAATGATAAATTCTTGGTATACCTGAGTATGTTTGGCATTAGATAGATTTAGAAGATGTGTGTGGTTATGTTGAACTGTATTTTGAACCTTATTTTTGTTTGAAATTTGTGTTGATTGGGATGATATGTGAAGCTTAATTGTACATATTCTGGAGATTTCACCCTACTAACTTTTGCCTGCATTGGTGAGACCTCCCTATAAGAGTTTTGTCATTAGCTCGGTAGATGGCGAAGCGCAACCAACCCCCAAGAGCTCCGTGTTCCTCCCCGCTACGCGCCAATGTCTATGCCCTTATGGTTTTAAAATTTAAAGTTTGGCGTTCCATATGGTTGATGGGAAATGAGATGGCATTATCCTCAAATTCAATGAAAGTATTGCATCCCTCAAATAGGATCGGAGGATTATTGGCGAACGAACAGCTGTGGCTTGGTGGTAAATGGACTATTAGGATGGGGAAGGGGTGGAGTGGGGTAGGTACAATGGTGGTGGTGGGGGTGGGGAGGGTATGGAATGTGAGGGGAGGGGAGAATAAGGCGTAAGAAAAGGAAACTAATAGGATAGAAAATGAGGGTAGTCAAAGGGGGGGGGGTGAAGGGCCTGGGGAAGTGGAAGAGGCACTTGAAGAAGGGGGAGGGAAGGGTGATAGGATAGGGATCAGAGAGGGAGGGGGAGAGACAGAGTGAGAGCGAGGGAAGCAGAGAGGGGTTAGTGGGGGAACAAGAGAGAGAGAGAGAGTGGGGATGGGGGCGAGATAGAGAGAGAGAGAGGGGTGGGGGAAGGGGCGTTTTCCCTTGTATTCTTGTAATGGATACAGATATAATAAACAACAGCACCATAATATGGTGCTGCTGTTATCAATATATTGATAACTTCAGTCTGTGAGTAAATTTGGTAAGATTCAAATTGTCGTAATAACTGAGAAGACAGCTTTATGCAGGGTGAGAGGTGAATAAATAGATGAATAGGTGTGTGTGGTGTGTGTGTTTGGGGGGGGGGGGGGCGAGGATGGAACAAGAAATGTAGATATGACCCAACCAGAACGGTTGAGCAAAACTCTTCAGATCGGCTTTCTTTTATAAAGCCGGCTAATATTTCAAGCAACCTGTATCGTGTTTTTTTCTTGAGAAGAAGCCCAAGAAAGAAAATAATGTCCCGAGCTTCTTTCAAATGGCCTTGGCCTGAGCCAATTAAACTAATTTAATAGGGGATTTGCATTACCATTGCGCATGTCTATTATAGTGCATCCTGGGATAGATTCAGTTCAAATCTGACATACAAATATTTAGCAACATTTTCACCAATACCATAGCCTATGTAAATGATCTATAAAAAAACAAATACATGATGGGAAAGATGGAGGCGTGTGTTATGG
Source organism: Sthenelais limicola (assembly GCA_942159475.1). Taxonomy (NCBI): domain Eukaryota; kingdom Metazoa; phylum Annelida; class Polychaeta; order Phyllodocida; family Sigalionidae; genus Sthenelais; species Sthenelais limicola. The sequence goes on from OW804098.1 coordinate 69,564,390, forward strand.
CAACATGAATAACACATGGATAATTATTGACATTGGAGCACCGATACATATCCCAGGCTGAACATTACATGTTTTCTATCGATTTCACACTGACATACAACTCACATAATTATTCCAAGCGAATCAAGATTCAAGATGGCGGACATGCAAGTCCCATATTCCCAACATTTGATTCCTCTGAGATCTGTTCTAGAAAGGAATATTTGTCTCTCGACATGTCGTCATAAAACTAAGATGGTGGCGATGCAGTGTTATCACTGTAACGGTACAGAGGTATCACTGTAACAATATCGAGGTATCCCTGAACAACACATTTTCATGTTTCATTTATCACCTCATTCTATGTTTTTGAGAAGTTCTACAATTAATTGATTGATTGTATTCTTTATTTCACTGTATCAAAATAGGTAGTTTGTATTCTAAAGTTACTGTCTGAGTCGAGATTCAAGATGGCGGCCATGCAAATCCCCTTATTGTGTGTTTCTGGAGGAAGAAAAGCTAGATCTCCCACGCTGCTCCTGGGGTAATCACTGTTGGCACGCTAATTGCTGCTCTCTCAAGATTAATTACCACAAATACTTCACTTGAGGAAATGTACAGCAGGCATAGCAAGCAAACAATACACTTTTTCCAAGGTTTTCCTACGCTAAGAGCTGGCCAAACTGCCGCGGGCAGGTGGGGGTAGGAATCTTGATATAAGAGGTCAGATCGTCAGATAATGTACAATCAACAGCTCTACACATTTAGTAATTTGTGGTAAATTAGGCTGAAAATATACTAGATATATCTGGATATATTTGATATTGCATTGTTTTAAAATATATTTTCGGTTACTTTTAACTATATATTGAACCGTATTTCTGTCTTGAATTTGGACTATTTGAGATAATTGGTAAGGGTACATTTTCTGACGATTTATAGGGTAGGTGAGGGTACATTTTTTAATAATTTGACCCATATAGCCTGTACACTTTTTATGAATCTTGTACGATCACTGTAATGATGCAGATGTATCACTGTAACAATACAGAGGTAATAAAAGATCAATTAGAAGAATTCATTTGCGAGTGAACTGACAGTAACATGTATTAACATGCTATGAAAATTCAGCATGTATGTGATACATCTTTTAATGTTTAACTGTCTGTAACATGTATATCATGTTATTAATATTCAGCAAACCTTCACCTCACCTCAATCTACTGCTCTAAATAGTATCAGTACAATACTCCTATTGCCAACGAGGGAATTAATCTTGACTATTGATTCTTCCGTGTTGGTGACGTGCAGCTGAAAGTCTGCCAATTTATGGGCACCAACAATAGGGTTTGGCTACCCTTGCTGTAAAGGGGTAATTAAATTTACCCTCACACAATCTAGGCTACCTATGAAAGGAACCCTCCTTTATCCATCCCCCTTACAATGCGATGAGAGTTAATCAGATAGATGTATAAAGTTGTTTTTTATGATATCAACTCTGACATCAATATCAATAATATCCAGTTTGAAGGGAGTGGAAAGACTTTTTGTTGTTGCTGTAGGTTTGTATTGGTAACAGGACGGTTGCCATGGATACTGTTGTAACATTTCTTTTGTATGTGAATGTCGTGAACTCCTCACATTTCAGAAGGAAATATCCCAAGGAACATAATGCAGTCGTTCATGGATTGTAGAGAAAGTGTATTTCACCTGTACTAGTCTGAGGACAGGGAACATGATAGTGTTACAAGTGGTGTTACATGAAAGGTAACGATGTATATAAGTTGATAAATGATGTTTTATAGAGGTAACATGTAAGGTAGTAGGAGTAAAATTGAGTAAGATAATATGTGGCCAATTCCGCCAATTTGACAACATTTGGCCCCCTAGCATGGAAAGTGATTAAATGGGCTTAATACAAATTAATTACTATTGATTTTTTTTGTGATTGGATGGTTCCACCAACCTGTGGAACCACATTAATTAATAGCCTTTTTACCCCAATCTAAGTTTTTTTTCATTAAATCCCATTTTGGGGGCAAAAATCTGTTTCTTTGACTGTCATTGTACCGTGGAATTGCTTAATTTTAAAATAATCATCAAAATAAATTAGTTTTCCTTATTTGTCATGATAGTAGGTTACTTGTAGATAATTTGTGTGAAAATAAATCGCATAAATTTTAGGGTGAAAGCCATAAAAAATAGGAAAATTTCAGAGTGAGTACCCCCCCCCCCCCAGTCTCTTTACGTCACACTTTGTGCCTTGTCTCTTGCCGTCACAATATAGCCCTAAGTTCAACATAATTGCTCTAAATATAATAGTAGTTAGTGTGTCAACATCGATGTTTTTTATTTGAGGTATTATAGCAAGAACAGCATAGTATCGCGTATGAGGGGGGCTGTATTCTCCGAGTATGGCCGAAAACTACGAGGCCGTAGGCCGAGTTGTTTTTCGGCCATACGAGGAGAATACAGGCCGCCGAAGACGCGATACTGTGCTATTCTTGCTTTTATTCCATGATTCTTAACTTAAAACAACTTTATTTGCTTTAATTTCATCAAACTGTGTTGTCCCCCAAGTCTCGAATGGTCGTGACGTCACTGTACAATACAGGGAATTTATATTGTCCACCTTGTGAGCGGCAAGTATATCGATTATATTGTACGCTCACGGCCAAATCATGGAATAAAGTATGAGGTTCATTCCGGCATGGATAGAGGTACTTTGAGGCATATACACTGTATATGGTCGATTCTAATGAAATAGTTCCCAATGGAAAAGATGGACACATGGGTGTATTGAAACAAAAAGAAAAAAACTGATCAATATTCCTAATTAATCTAAAAATGTAAATTTCGAAAATGGGTGAGTTTTTGTCCATCACTGTTTTTCTTCACTGATTTTCATAATGATCCCATGGATGAAGGTTTGTTTTCCATATAACATTCAAAAGGGCTTTTATTCTCCTTTGGGATCATATGAGAATATAATCATTTCATCGTTTTTATAAATGAAAAAAATGACAATGAATGGAATACCATACCATCACCATCTGTGATGGAATATAGTTGTGATCACGGCAAGAGACATGCTATTTTTGGAATTTTTTCAATTTTGGGGATCTATTTTTCGACCCCCTGTAAAACAATTACTAATAATCAGATTGGTTCCAAACTTGGCAGTCTAATGCGCATATATAATATTATATTATGAGGTTGATAGAACAGAACAAATCAACTGATTAATGTACAAATTATTTTTGACTACTCGGGGGGGGGGGGGGGGGGGCCGAAATGTTGTCAAATTGGTGGAAATGGCCATGTATATATGAATATATATGACATAGATAGAGGCAGACAGAGCCATAGAGTAAAAGGCTGACAGAGACATAGAGAGAACGGCAGACAGATACAGATAGACAAAGAGAGAGAGAAGCAGACCGAGAGATAGAGAGAGAGGGAGAAGCAGACCGAGAGATAGAGAGAGAGGGGGACGCAGATACGGACGCCAGGTAGAAACAAGAGCCAGTGATATAGAGGACGGGAGCACATGTGGCTTAGAGTGGAAGTGGACGTTCCGTGAGCAGCTCAGATTGCCAAATATTCAGCCGTAGACAAGGGGACCATCTGCTCAGTGCTATCAATCCTGCAGTATTCCCCCATCCAGGCCGCCACACATGGGCGCGGCGGCACAGCCATGTACAACTTCAACATTTCCTTTTCTTTTTCGTGTAAAAGAGCCGTTGCTTATAGTCGAAAAGAGCAGGGTATCGCATCCAGTTGGTGTGTTTCTACTCTCCCTAATATGACCAAGTATAAAGCCATATCTTTCAATCTTTCATCTTTCCCATTGTAGCCTTCCCATTAGAGACCAGATTAAATAAAATCGGATCGCGATAGGAAGAATAACTGACGAGGAAATGTTCTTATATTCCAAGTACATGACTCACAGACTGGGGGGAGGGAAAGAGAGAGGGAGACAGTGGGAGAGAGAGGAGACAGATAGACAGAGAAAGGGGAGGAGAAGTTTGGGTAAAAGAGGGAGGGGGAGAGAGAGACAGAAGCATAGTGGGAGCGGGAAAGGGAGGTGGGGGGGGGGGGGGGGCTCAGAAGTCGGGAGAAAGAGCAAGAGAGAGTGAAGTGAAAAGCGACAAAGACAAAACAGACAGAGGGGGAGAGTTTTTTTGTTTTGTTTGTTTGGGTTTTTTTGGGTTTTTTTTTGGGGGGGGGGGGCAGAAAGAGAGGGAGAGAGTTGGGGGGGGGCACTGGTGGCCATGGACAGAGAGGGAGAGAGAGTGTGTGTGTGTGTGTGGGGGGGGGGTGCACTGGCAGACAGAGAGGGAGAGTGTGGTGAGGGGGCAGACAGAGAAGGATAATGCCTGATCTATTACTTCACTTCATATCATTTAAAATCACTTCGCTTTCTAATGGGTTTGGAACAAAGAGATAGTAAACCGCAATAAGTTAACGTCCAGTCTCAGAGAGATACAACAGTACACATAGGTATATAGTCGTAGAAAATCATGGGGAATGAGGAGGTAAGGGTGGGCTAGGGATGGGGATTGGGATGAGGAGTGCTTGGGTGCTGTGCTTGTCCTGGAACGGGTGGAGGCGGAGGAGTTGGCGACGGATATAATCCTATTGTTGGTTTATGCCTCTGTGCCACAGATGGTACAATCTCAGCCTAAGCATGGACCTGGCTCATGTCTCGCTCCTCTAGCTCTCCATCCTACCCACCTCCAGGGATGGAAGGCCTTTGTATTTGTAGTGAAATCACTTCGGTTAAAACTTTTGAAAATCTCTAAACGAAAATTGCCCATTGTTGTCATTAAATTATGCTGGTGTTCAGTATTTCGATTGACATGAGTACTTTTGTCCAATCTCCCCCAAATTCTACCGTTCAACCCCATACCAACCCCTCAGCCCCACCCCATAAACCCCTCAGCTTCAAAACCTCTGCCCTACCCAAACCTTCCTTAGCCCCCAGGTCCAACAACAACAACCCGCAAGAGTGGAAAAACAATAATATGGAGACTTTGCATGATACGGGAGTAGAAGTATGTCATTAGTGGGGCTGATGGAGGGAGGTGGGGGTGGGGGGCGGATAAAAATGTAGAGTGTTATGTTTGCATTCTTCAATAACATACGGCAACTTTCAATGCACCATGCATAACATACTCTATGTTAAAAACTGATTGATCTCGCTTAAATCTTAACCAAGGAAACTTGGCATTGTATAATGAAAAGAATATAGGTCGTCGATCTATTTTTCATACTATGGTGGTATGGAAATAATAAATCAGATTTGAGGTTTTTTACTACAGTGAGTAATTTATTAACATATTTGTATTACATTTTTTAACAAAAAACAAAACTATATTTGTATTACAATGGTTCTGACCTTAATTCGGGCATCAACCTTGTAATTATTAAAATAAATTATAAATTGTAATTATCTGGGCTTTTACATAGACTCGAATTTGAATTTCAACGAGCATTTCTTTAGGATGAAATGTACGGTTCAATCTAAAGTTAACAGGTTTGCCAGAATAAGGTATTATATAGAAGAACATATAGCGAAGATGATAGTAAAATCCCACATATTACCGCTTGCTGACTATGGCCTTTTTATGTATAACTTGGCAAATGCCAGCTTAATCAGGAAGGTACAGAGCACGGTGAATTGTTCGATTCGTATGATCTCTACCACCAGGGATTGTCCACAACAGAAATACAAAATCTTTATAACATCAAGGATTTAATTGATAGAGGTAAAATCGCTATTCTATGTATAATGACAACACGCTCATTAAACTCTGACCATCTTCAAGTAATGCCTCGCCATACCAGGCAAGCTGAGGGGCCCAATCTGGTACAAATGGCGGTAAATTCTGCCAAACTGTTTAGCTCCCCCCACGTTCAAGGGCCAATGCTGTGGAATAATATTCCTCCAAATATTAGGGTGCTGCCTTGGCCGAAAATCAAAAATTATCTAAAGAACCTGCTCTGAACTGCAATAATTATTGCTAATATTTGTGAAATTGAGGCTGTTAATCTGTCATATAGACAACGTTATATTATCATGAGCCTGATCTATTGAAACCAACTGGTTAATAAGGAATGAAAACTTCGTTGTTTTATTACTACGGATAGATTCTATGCATTCTTTTTAGACGGCCAAAAATGTACAAAAAAACTGTTTGTCTTATATTGTGTGGTAGTGTATATAACTGACTATCACTTGTGATAGAATAATTGTAGTTCGCTTTGTATCTCTGTATAAGCCTCATGAGGCCCTGACATTTCTGATTAGTGAATTAGTACAAACACCACGTAATTAACTGCTTTTTTTATTTAATTGTAATTGTGTAATTTATTTTTATTATTGTAAACCTTCTTTCATATTTGTCCTTTCGATGACTTGAAACGTACCACGTGTGGAATTGTTTGTCGAAATAAAATATGTTTTAAAAAATAAAAAACCTTTCCCCAGATTTTCAACATATTATATGTATACGATTATCTTAATCAAAATATCGGTGAAGAACTAAAGATTTCCTACCTTTTGTTCCGTTTGTTTCTAACCCATCTAACAGACATTTGACCCACAGTTTGGAGGATTTTGTCTGGATATTCTTGCTACAGACTAGTAACAGTCCTTCATAAAGGTCCACATTTATTTTTCGGGGACTTTTTCTCTCAGCTGATCCCACTTCAAATTCTTGTTAAAACCTATAACAGCAGCAGAATATCGATGAATTCAGTCCTACATGTCATAATATATAATTGAATTTCGTAGCTGGTAGGATTATGTTTGTTGTAATAGCTGAGAAAGCAGCTTCAAGTAGTGTGTATACCCATCAATATACATAGTAAAGACACACACCATACAACATGTCCGTAAACTAGAACCATAAACATATTCACTGCACCTGAATCACTATCAGAGAGTGTAATGGGATCAAAGGCAGAGGTTTAAATTGGAATTGCTAGCATAAAGATAATCTGATGACTCAAGTTTCCTATTATATAGATTAGAGCCTTGGGAACACCTGAACCTTCTGGGAGAATAAAGGGAGGGTGGCTGGATGGGGTGGGTATAAGGATGGACAGGGAGAGTGAGGGGGAGGGGGGGAGAGTGGGTGAGGGAAAGAAAGAGTGGGAGAGAGAAGCGAGACAGACAAAATGACTCGTAAAGGCGAGGAAGGTGAGAGAAGGTAAGGGAGAGAGAGCCATGGGGAAGGGGAGGAAAGGGGAAAGGAGAAGTGGGAGAGAAATAGAGAGAGGGGGACGGAGACAGAGCACTAGGCGCGAGATTGATCTTGGAGCTAAGCCAACTCCAACATAATGAAAATTGTATCTGATACACCATCCTCCCATCCTTCCCTATATAGGAACCATCTAGGGATATATAGGAAGATTGCAAGCGAACCTGCCTGCCTTATTCTGACAGGAAGTTGTTTTATTTCTCTAATGGCATCGCCTCCAACTATTGTATTTGTTCTTGTGAGAGAGGGAAAGAGAACGAGAGGGAGGAAGGGGAGGGGATAGAAAAATCTTTTTATTTGTCTGTATTTATGAGATGTGTGGATCAAGGTTTAAACGTTAACAGTGACAAGTTGCCATAGTGAACCTTATTTCAGGAATGCAGTAATTTTGAAAACTTCGGAAACTTGTCAAATCTCCCCCCAATTCCACGGTTTTTAACTAAATATTCTCAATTCAGGCCAGATTCGGTCAAACCGTTCAATAATTAAAATTATCAAAGTTTGATGTGAACTCAAAAAGCCATGTTATGCCAGAAATATCCACTGTGTAATTAATTATACTAAATGGTACGAGTGGGTGAGTGTATAGGACTCGAGCGTTTGTTTTTACCAAAATAGTTTATGACACATGTCTGTATAACATGAAAACCCTCCCTTTTGACGTGGGTTTTGTTGACGTAGACGTGTATACCAGCCTTTGGTTCTCAGTCTAGGCTCTAGAGTTGAGAGTCTTTCTAAATTGCGGGAAAACCTCTACTCCAAACCGCAAAATGCCATTAAAATTTCTACTCCAGGGCCAAGACAGTCATTAGCGCAGTAGGCGTCCAATCAGTGACATCATTCTTATATGATATGAGAGGCTGTGAGCCTAGACTCCTCTGGGGTCTGAACCCCATTCACCCCCCACCCCCCCCCCCCCCCCGCTTCATTCCTCGTCACCTCTCCAGAGGTTTTGCTCAATCTCTACCCCCCCCCACACACACACACAGACACAAATTACAATCACGATCAAGAGAGAGAGAGAATGGGTGCAGAAGGAGCAGGAACAATCTGTCTGGGATCCCTTAACCAAACAACATTCACAAGAGGAAGAACGATATCAAAGGCAAAAACCACCCAAGGCCGACCACACAGACGCGATGACTGGAGATATTGGATTAACACTTTGCAAATCGATTGTGAAACTTAATATCATTTACTGGGGAAAGGGATGATTATCCTTTATCAATTTAGCGTGTGAATTATGAAATAAGATCAATGAAACGTATTATGGAGTATGGCATGTTGCACAAGGCAGGATTAGGACGGTGTGAATTAAGGGAAATGTGTGTTGGTTTTTATGTGGATTTTCTTTTCTAAAGAATGGAATAAAGTTGTTGGTATTGGATAAAAGGGGGTTTACATGTGTAGATTTCAATAGACATATACCTAAACTCTTATAATTCTTTTTATTAAGATTTCATGTAATTATGTTCTTTTAGGTCCTGCTTAGTTTACCGTTTATACTTTTCTTAATAAGAATAGTGGAGTAATTAGCAATTTTAAACAATGATCCCTATATCATTTCAATGTAGCCTCCCAAACAGGCTTCCCAGATGAAAATGTTTAATAATTTTGAAACTCGATACTGTAATTGTTAAAACATGTAATAAAAGGAGTTGTTGAGGCTCCACTGAAACTGAGGATTTGATGTTATTACATGTTAAATAATTGTCGAGTAAATGAATTACAAATATGAATATTATAGAACAGAAAATGGAACATAAATATTAGACAAAAAGACAAATGGAAATAACCAAGGATGGATTCAAATATCTTTAAAACCACTCATCTATAGAATTGAACCTTTCATGCTTTCATGATTAGAATTATGTATACCACATACTTGGGAATTGGGAAAAAATAGCGAGAGGGTCCATGCACTTTAATCTCATAATTATTGCTAGTGTTCAATATTACAAAGGTGAACATTCAGAACTTAATGCTTTCAATAGAAATAGAGAGACCACCTTTTAATCCTTTTAGTCAGCCAAACAACAAGTTTCAAACGATATATGTATATATCCGTCTATACAGCTATTTTTTTTAAAGAGAATTGTTATGCTGAAAAGCGCTTCCTCGAATACCAAAACACCAGAGGGAAACTATGGTCTGTCAGATAGTCAGAAAATGCAGAATTCGGCATCACAAATCCTCTCAAATAACTAAAATTTCTGACGAAAATGAGACTCAAATTACAGTTGAACATAACCGAGCAGATTCTTTCAATCAACTCATTGCCAAATATACTCAATATTTACCATTTTCAAGCCTAATTTAGCAGGATTTGCTAAATGTGTAGAGCTGCAGATTGTACATTTCTGACGACCTGAGCCAAATAAGGCATGAAAAACATACTGTTAAAATGTCATCCAATGGCATGGCTGTATTGTAAAGGGAGTATCTAATTTCAGTAATGGGTAGAGAGAATGGATAGACTGATCCAGATAAACAAAAAGCTTGTGTATAGAAAGCGTGGGTAGGTCTTATGAAGTATACATGTGCATCGATCTTCTCTGTATGTATGATAGCAGCATATTCTGAATATGTCGGCGTGATACTTCATTTGTGGTGTGTTAGAAAAAGCTGGGTCGCACAAATAATATTTTTCAAATGTTTCAACAGTATCTCAATTCGACACCAACTTTTCTTTTGAGATGTTATATGAAAGGGAAATTAGAATGAAAATAGAAGGATATAGTTAATAGTAGTAGATGAATGAAAAAAGATTAGTGAGTCTACATACATTCTTCCACACAGTAAAAAGAGGTGCAGCACTTTTTGTTCAGGCATTTTTACATCATAGCACTTTCAAATACAAGATCTCGTTTAACCATGCAATGTACTTTTGTACCTTCGATTTATCAACTTCTATTCTCTATTTTCACCTCAACAACTTAGATGATCGATTTATAAAATTTGATATAATAACTCCATCTTTTTAAAATTCAGCAATAAATCTGGGTGGACAATTACTTAACAAACTGTCTTCAAAGTTAGTGCATGCATTCATAGGACTTAAAGCGTAATACACCTGAAAAATGAAACTCATAAAGATCTCATAAATAAAACAAATTAAACAATATCAATCTGCGACTTGTGACTCATTTTTCTCTTACACATCATATATGGGAGACCTAGTACCCTGGATTTCAGGCTAATAGGCCTATGATCTGATCCAGTTACACAGATTCCAGTCGATGATGATCCTTAATCTCTACCTTACTACACCACCGGAAGTGTCATGTCTAACTTCCGGTTGATCTTTGGTTCACCTGACAACCGCATAACACAGTGATTGCTGATTTCTCATAGGGCTACTTCTCACTCCTGCCTCTCTTAGTTACGCCGAGCTACACACAAAAACGAGGCTAAACTGCGCGCGTCACCGGAAGTATGCCTATGACCGGAAGTGATCTTGCAGACGACATTTAGCGAGGTTGATTGTTGCTGGTGCCAGTCTTCATTTCCCGCGCTATTCTCCGCGCGGCCTGGAATATGTCGCAGGCAACCTCTTAACTGCTTCAGAGCAGTAATCCGATTAGGGAGAGCAATGAAGGCCGGGCAGCCGCTTTCTGCTCCCGCTCAACATTGTGTTTTTGTACCAGGGTAAAGTCACCTGAAGATGTACGATTTCGTCTTCCAACGATTTCGTCTTCCATATCATTCCCCTTTAATAAACCATGGATAAGGAAATGAGGTTGAACATATATAACAGCATAACAGCGATGCATGCAGAACAGATTTCCTGAATCAATGCAATACCATTATTATACAATCTACAGATACCTGGTATTCATCATTTTCTAATCTGATTTTAAAGCTTGTTAAGCTGCCAATTATACATTTCTAGGCGATCTGACCCACTAGTGAGTGAGTTTAAGAAATGGAACGTACGATAGCTGGTGTGTGGTGGGGTCGGGGGGTGGGGGAGTACGGAGTCTGTACCAGACTTCTGTTAGACAGGGCACTTAACTGTATAGAAACATCTTTTTTTGTATGACTTCTATTACAACAAAAGCAGAAGCCTTTTATGTGCAGGAGAGTGAGAGCTAGTCCCTGCATTAGCCAGGTGTACGTTAGATTTCAGTTGATGAAAATATTATTAAGCGGTTCCTCTTTCGCTTAAACTGATGATTACATGTGATGTTTAAGGAAATAGATCAAATTAATCAATCATTTAATCAATCTCCCCGAAATCTACCATTGATAACTAAATTTCGTCGAAATTCTCAAAAATTGAACAATTCTCATAACCAGATCTTTTTTCATCAAAATTTTTGTCTCAAAATCAGTTCAGAATATTCTGTACTGTTAATGGATAAATCATGTATAGTAAAATTATTTTTTCATGATTTTTAATCTAACAAGATAAAGGAAACCATGATACGCGTGTTTCATGAATCCCATATCCACCTCTCATTCCGTTATATCTTATCATTAGCATATGTGGAAAGCGGAATTCGAAGCTTGCTCTTGTGCTACATATTAATCTAAATTTTTAAATCGGTTCACCGAAAGCCACAGGTAGAATGATGAGTACCGTATATCCTGGAAGTGGAATGTAGGCCTACTTATGGGCGAAATGTAGGAAGCTTTGCCTATCAGTCTGAATATGCTATGGACAAATGCAGAGAACTGTTGGGGATTTTTAGTTTTTACTTAGCCAGGTGTGGAGATGGTGAAGGTGTCATAACAGAGTAATTGCCGTATCGGCAGCATCACCATATTGACAGGGAAGTAATCAGGAGGAAATTACAAGTTATTGATTGCAATCTTAATTGCAGTCATTGTTACAAATATAAGTTTGGGGTTTACAAACATAAACCACCTTACTGACCACACGACCCCCTGATTTTCGTCTGCAACTCTCCCCCCCCCCCAATCAGCCTAACACTACTGCTAAGTACTAAGCTACCATAGCCTATTGTTCACACTACAATGTAGAGTGGGTGTCATACGTCATCAATACATGTGAATCCCCGCTAATGGCGCTGTTTATCCCCAACATGTCTGCGGCCAGGGTCAGAGTGTATCGGTCTGTCTTTTGCTGTTGTCGTGATGGTAAAAATGATATCGAACACAATAATGTTGCAAAAAATAATTTTAGTTTCCTACATCGTGTTTCGGCTTTAATAAGCGTCCACATTCTTTTGATAATCTTATCGGTAAATATGCTCAAGTATACCGATTCTTGCTCATATTAAGATATTTCCGTTAAATGTTCAATAGTTTACTAATAGGCCATCAGCTGAGCCTCAGAATATGGCTAGAAAATGATTTTCGTTCCGGATTTTGGGCACTACTTTTTGACACCAGTTTCCAATTGCTAATACTATATATTATAATATCCCAAAAGTTCTCCATGATATTCGTGCCAGTTTTTGAGAAAATGAGTAATCAATCAGACAGTGCAAAGCCTATGGAGCTTATGGTCTGGCTTCATTTTTAATGGTAATTTTAATAGTCCATCATTTATTTGGTAAACGTTGAATTCTCGGTCCTACTAAATTTTTATGATTGATTCAAAATCTCCAGAATCTCCTGATTTCGAATCTGCCAATTTCCACTCGGTAACTTTTTAGGAATTTTAATTATTGATGTTTGAAAAAAAAAAGTTAAAAAATTAAATAATTAATCAATGAATAAACTATCTAATGGGTTTAGAATCAAGTGACTGATATGAATTGATAGGAAATGATGTCCCCGAAAACTGTTTTTATTTGACCTAATATGTCAGTGCATTATTTTCAGAGTTATTTGCAAAATACCTCACAATTAATGACCTTTGACCTTGACCTTTATGAGGCATTTTGCTAATAACTCTGAAAATAATGCACTGACATCTTAGGTCAAAAGAAAACAATTTTAGGGCACAGTATTCTCTATTGATTGATATCAGTCACTTCATTCTAAATATAGAAGATAATATTTTTTATTATTTATTTATTTAATTTTTTACATTTTATTTTCCAAACATGGAGAACTAAAATTCCTCAAAAGTTAGAAAGTTAAACATGACAGATTTAGAATCAGAAGATTCCAGAGATCTGGATTCAATAAAAAAATCATTGGTATGACCAAAGATTCAACATTCATCAAATAAATGATTGTCTATGAAAATGACCATTAAAATGAAGCCAGACCGTTTGCTCCATAGGCTTTGCACTGTCAGAAGAATGCCCAATTACTCAAAATCTGGCAGGAATTGCATGGAGAACTTTTGGGATATTATAATATAGGGTATTAGCAATAGGAATCTGCTACTAAAAAGTAGTGCCCAAAATCCGGAACGAAAATCACTCTTTTGGGGTACAGCTGATGGCCTATAAGTGTGTAGAGCTGGTCAGTGTAGAGTTTACTTCATTGCCATCTAGTGGCGATGAGCAGGACCAAATGAGATATATCTCACGCATGACAAACCAGTTACTTCCGCTAGTACGAACCTACTCGGACGCATTCATAGGAGCTCCTCGATTCTTTGAGTTTTAAGGCTTCAAATTCACCATCCGACAAAAGTTTTCCTCACAAACTACTTTATTTAGCCTCAGATCAGTTCGGTGAACTTTCTGAGTCTCAGAAATCAGAACTTTGGAAGTTCTAGGACTTTCGATCCGATCCGCGAGCCAGTGGTCAAGCTGACCGTTACTGATAGCTTACGCAAGGTGAACACGTGTAGTGACAGCACCAAGTGACAGTATGGGAGACGATAACATGACGCGTCAAGAGAAGTTAGCCTAGGATAAGAATAAGAAGGAAAAAGAGGAAAGAGAAAAGAAGGAAAAGAAGGCAAGGGAAGAAAGAGAGAAAACTGCCGGGAAGGCTTTTTCATCTCTTTTAGGTATGAACCTAGACCAAAGCCAACAACGAGTGTTCCAAGCGAACCTGCTTAAGATGCTATCCCCGGGCGGGGAACCTAATAGCATTGGATCATCAGGAATGGGACCATCGGGAAGTGGACTAAACATGGATGGCAGCCATGAAGAAGGTGAGATCCCCGAAGAATCGGACAAGATTATGGAGGAGGTGTTCAGCCAGATCACTCAGACCGAGACGCTAGGGCCGGACATAGAGCCCGGAATCATAGAGAAAGTGGTTCCCCTCTTCACCCAACCGATGAATATCACCAAGCTCGACGAGTACAGGAAGAAGTTTCCAAGACCAGCGAACCTGGAACATCTCAAGACACCGAAGCTAAACGAAGAACTACGGAAGGAAATGTCTAAGGATCATAGGGAGAATGACCGCATGTTATCACGCGCTCAGGATTACATGGTCGGCGGCATGTCAGTGGTGCTAGGCAACATGAACTGGGCAAAAATAGCGGCTAGGGAGGACCCCGACGCCAATATTGCTCTAGGAACTTTAACTGAGGGTTTAGTGATGCTAGTAAAAGCCTTCACTGAAATCACTAAGGCAAGAAGGGAAGTGATCAAAGTGGACATAAACGAAGCGTTCAAAGCGCTCCTGGATTATGAAAAGCACCCCCCATCAGCAGACCTGCTCATCGGAGGGGAAATTACAGCCAAAATCGAAGCAGTAAAAAAGGATAATAGGTTGAGAGCGGATCTCAAAAAACCCACAACTACCACTAAGACCAACAGCCAATACAGGGGAAACGCCAATTCGCCTTTCGCACGTGGTTCAGGAGGTTACGGCAGACGCTCCTATGGGAATGGCTACTACGGGAACCGCCATGGAGGTGGCTACAACAACTACAACCGGAGTGGTGGTTACAATAATGGCTACAATGGTTACAACAACTACAGAGGAAGAGATAACTCCTCCTCTACCAGGGGTAGAGGCAGGGGGAACTCAGAAAGATCGAACTCGGGTTTTCCCTCGAAGGGGACCCGCTAGACCAGGTAGGTCCCCTGATTGAGATTGAGATTGAAGATGAAAATGTGTCTAACTGTTTGGGTGCCCAGGCAGGGAGAACCAAAACTTGCATTGACGATTGGGAAGAAATCACCAGTGACCCGTTTATTTTGAACGCTATTAAGGGCACAAAATTAGATTTAGCTGTCATTCCAGAACAAGCAAGGGCACCAGAAGAGTATAAGTTCAGTGAATTAGAACAATTAGCCATGGACGAAGAAATCATTAGATTCCTAGCTAGAGGGATTATTGAACCATCAGAATGGGAAGAGGGCCAGTTCGTTTCAAACGTTTTCCTCCGGCCTAAACCTAATGGGAAATTCAGAGTCATCTTAGATCTGTCTACACTTAACTTAGACATTGAATACAGTCATTTCAAAATGGAAAGCCTTAGTTCAGCGATGGAACTTTTGAGTGAGGGTAGCTTTATGGCCTCAATTGATTTGAGGGATGCGTATTACTCGATAGCCATAGCACAGAAGGATAGAAAATTTTTAAAATTTCGCTGGAAAGGGGTCCTTTATCAATACACATGTATGCCAATGGGACTAGCTCAGGCTCCCAGATATTTCACTAAAATCCTCAAAGCGGTTTTCGCTTCACTACAGGAAAAGGGTCATTCATGCTTTGGGTTCATAGATGACACGTTCATTATAAATGAAACAGCAGAGGGATGCAAAGAAACAGTTCAGGAGTTAGAACAACTTTTCACTAAACTAGGGTTTACAGTTCATAAGGAAAAGAGTGTATTCACACCAACCACTAGACTTACCTTTTTAGGGTACATTTTGGATTCAACAACCATGTTGGTCACTCCAACACCAGAGAAAATTGAAAATTTTTTAGACATGGCTACAAACTTGTTAAAAAACAGAAGACATTCTATCCGCCAAGTAGCAGCTCTAGTAGGCACTATGGTGGACTTAACAAAAGGAGTAGAATATGGCATGGGTCACTACAGAGCTATAGAACTAGACAAAATCCAAGCACTTAGGATTAGCAACGGGAATTTTGATGCCAAAATGAGATTATCCCCAGAAGCAAAGCAAGACATTGAGTGGTGGTTAGCCAACTTCCAAGCGGGCAAGAGAAGGATCTGGGAGAGTCCTCCAGATATCGTATTAGCCTCTGACGCCTCTAACGAAGGGTGGGGAGCAGTCGTAGACGGGGTTTCAACAGGTGGGAAATGGAAACCTGAGGAATTAGAATTACATATCAATGCAAAAGAAATGCTAGCTTGCCTCCTGGGCATTAAAAGCCTACTAAACGTATGGAACTGCCAGATCAAATGTGAACTAGACAATACAACAGGAGTAGCTTATATTAACAGATTAGGAGGCACCAAATCGGTCCAATGTGAAAGATTAGCTAGAGAAATCTGGGATTATTGTGAGCAACGAGAGATCTGGCTCATAGCAGTGCATGTACCAGGAGTTTTGAACGTAGTCGCTGACTATGAGTCTCGGAATTTTAGAGAAAACATAGAGTGGGAATTGCCCAAAACAACTTTCCGACAAATTTCTAACAAGTGGGGTCCATTTGAATGGGACTGTTTTGCTTCACGATTGAACGCTAAATGTAACTCTTATATTAGTTGGTATCCGGATCCGGAAGCCTCGCTTATTGACATGTTCGCTCAAGAATGGCCAAATGAACTTTGGTATGCTTTTCCTCCATTCAGATGCCTGACACGGGTCCTCCAGAAACTGGCGAAGAACAGAGAGACTCGGGGAGTCCTAGTAACACCAACGTGGACAGCTCAACCCTGGTGGGGGAAGCTCATGAGGAGAGCTCAGATGTGGAAACATCTGGGGAAACGAACACTCCACAACACTTCGACAATGGAAACCTGGGAGGTGAAACTCACGGCATGGAAGATTTGAAAGAACTTATGTTGGACTGGGATGTGAACTGGGATGTTATAAACACCATTTTCGCGTCCTGGAGAGACGGCACCATCAAACAATATAATTGTTCTATTAAGAAATGGGTTGCTTTTTGCAAAGGACAGCCAGCAAACCCGCTTGAAGTAAACATAAATCTGGTTTTGAAATTCTTACAATCGCTGTTAAACAAAGGTTTATCACATTCAGCAATAGGGACAGCGAGAAGCGCATTGTCCTCTTTCCTAACATTTGGACAAAAACCCGAAGATACTATAGGGAATCATCCTCTGGTCAGTAGATTCATGACAGGTGTTTACGAAACAAGACCTCCACGACCAAGGTACTCCCAGACTTGGGATGTTAACTTAGTGCTAAATCATATCAGGACGTGGGGGTCGAATGAAAAGATGAGTTTGAAGAATCTCACGTTGAAATTGTGCACGTTGTTCGCTATTGTTACTACCCAACGTATACAAACGCTACATGCGTTTAAGGTCCCCAATATCACTTGGGAAACAGATCAGGTGGTCATTAGTTTAGACAAAACCTTGAAACATAACAGAGAAGGATCTAATCTTGATGTGGTAAAGATCCAAAAGTTTAGAGAGGACAGGTCAATCTGTCCGGTAACTACACTTAGGGCGTATGTCAAAGCCACAAAATCACTTAGAAAAACAGAACAACAACTGTTCATTTCTTTCGGAAAACTACACAACAAAGTGGCAAAGGATTCTATGTCTAGATGGGTAAAAATGGTTATGAAAGATGCAGGTGTCAACACCAATGTATTCAAAAGCCACAGTACACGCTCTGCGAGCACATCCAAGGCATTAAGTCTTAATGTACCGTTACCAGTTATCTTGGCAAGAGCCAAATGGTCAAATTCCATAACATTTGGAAGATTCTATAACAAGAAAATTGTGAAAGAGATCGATTTAGGGAATACCCTACTGAAAGACAATGTAGCAAATAAGAAATAAATTCTTGTGACTAAATCCAGTTTTGCTTTAAAGTCTCATTTGGTCCTGCTCATCGCCACTAGATGGCAATGAAGTAAACTTTAAAAGTTAAATGAGGCTTACCTTCGGTTAAAGATGATATTTGACTGTAAGTTTATGAATAACATCTAGTGGTGATGAGGGATCAAATGCCCGCCACTCGCCACCCTTGATCGTCACAGTTACTTCAGAATAATCGATCAACTGGATTTAGTCAGCGTCCTAGCCTGGTTTGTCATGCGGGAGATATATCTCATTTGATCCCTCATCACCACTAGATGTTATTCATAAACTTACAGTCAAATATCATCTTTAACCGAAGGTAAGCCTCATTTAACTTTTAAATTTTCTGACGATCTATATCATAGAATCAAGGTCGTTTTAGATATAATATAATGAAGGGTCTCCGAGGTAGGAGAGAGAAGACTCGAGACGAGGGGAATTTTTATGGACGCCTTAAAATACCTTAAATTTGGGTTGTTTTTTTTATCGTTTTTGTATTACGCATTGAGCAACGTGGGAAAGTGAAAGCTATATTTTCAGCTATTATTTGGGCTAGTTTACCTCATGGTGGTCTTCCCTAAGTACCTGAGCAGAGGAGGTGAAACTGCAGCCACGCTCGGGTTCGAACCCACAGCATGCTACTGATGACAAAGATCATATCAGCGTATAAGACCACTTGGTCACCCCAGATGGAAAATGTGTACCAAATTTACCGCTTATTTGACCTATAGGGCTGGAGTTGCTGCTGTTATATCTTAACCTAAACTTCCTAAGGAAAGGTCAAATCGGACAAATGACAACGAGCGCTGCTGATTAAATTCTATTTGAGTACATTGTGTAGTAGGAATATAGTAATAGGTAAGGCAGTTTCCTCATCTCCTGTTGTTCACCCCCTCACGTAGCACGGCTTATAAGGCTTCCCCAGTAGCATTTGCTATATTTACGCAGGGACATTCAATCATATTAGTATGTATAAATGTGTGGGTGTATTTCCTAATAGATATAGCTAGAACCTTTATATATAATATAAGATATCTATATATGTATTATAGATTTATTAGTATACATGTGGGGGTGTATTTCATAATAGATATTGCTAGAACTTTTCTATAAACATATATAATAGATTCTATATCTATATATCTATTATACGAGCATTGGGTATTTGGGAAAAGTCCACAAAATTCAAGTCAATTGAAAGAACTCTTAAAAAAACTATTATTCAAGATCTCAATATTTACCTATTACTAACTCAGAAGGAACGAAAGAAGGAAAACAGGAAGACGAGAATGGCTTAGAACGATTCCTTGACTTTGAAATGTTCCTTTATCGAGACCTTCTGACTTAGTGCTCAGACCTACTGATGTCAGACGCATTACACTCATAGGCAGGAGCAAGGTCACACTGGTCCTCAATGCATAAAAACGGTGTTGTACCACAAAAGAAGTATTAGAAGGACTGAGAACACATACACGGTAAATAGAGTGCAGTGATCGGCTACATATTTCAATATAGATCGACCTATCTCCACTAAAATGCAACCTCTGTTTCTATGCAGTGCGAAAACTAATCAAAGATCATTAATGTCAGTTCCATTTTGATTTCTGTGAAAAGCTCTAAACTGTTCAACGCTCAACGGTAATTGTCTTAATAGCTTTGGCATTAAGGAAAGGTCATTCCCATCACAAATTTATACCATGCTAAACCGGTATTAATCAGTTTCTTACAAACCTGCAGATGATCCAAGAAGTGCCCCTTGTGTTGATAAAACTATTTTTAAATGCTCAACTAAATTGAAATCTTATAACAAACTTCAGAGAGACAATATGAAACACAAGTTCTCCAACCATGTCTCTATAATCAACTCTGCCAATGCTGTATGAGCGGTGCAATAAGCCCATACTGTATGAAAGGTGCAATAAGCCCATACTGTATGAGAGATGCAATAACTGGGGTGCAATAAGCCCATACTGTATGAGAGATGCAATAACTGGGGTGCAATAAGCCCATGCTGTATGAGAGATGCAATAAGCCCATACTGTATGAGAGGTGCAATAAGCCCATACTGTATGAGAGATGCAATAACTGGGGTGCAATAAGCCCATGCTGTATGAGAAATGCAATAACCTGGTTGAAATAAACCCATACTGTATGAGAGGTGCAATAACTGGGTTGAAATAAACCCATGCTTTATGAGAGATGCAATAACCGGGTTGAAATAAACCCATGCTGTATGAGAGATGCAATAACCGGGTTGAAATAAACCCATGCTTTATGAGAGATGCAATAACCTGGTTGAAATAAACCCATGCTGTATGAGAGATGCAATAACCGGGTTGAAATAAACCCATGCTTTATGAGAGATGCAATAACCTGGTTGAAATAAACCCATGCTGTATGAGAGATGCAATAACCGGCGGGTATGTGTACAAGTTGAATTAGAAGGTGAATACATTTTTGTGATCATTCATTCTGATCCTGGGAAAATGTTCATAAAGTGCATATAAATGATTTTACATAGAATGGTACTCAGCACCTGTAATTTATAACCCCAATCTCACTATTCATTTCCTCATAAATTATATACCTTGCACCGATTCCTGTAACACATACTCGCTGATATGTTTTCATTTAGGTTAAAAGCCTTTTAGAGGCAGATATAACTCATGGAGTTACCCCGATACAGCTCGCATGATACCACAGCAGGAGGTTCAAGTGACAGAATACTACATTTAATGGGATGTTATGTCAAGTCAGGCTATTGATTTATCGATTCTTGTTATTATATAATCAGAATCTGAAACTGCTTTCATTATATCATCAACTAGCTTTCGGTTATTTATATGAACTCCTTGATGTATGTGTTCAATATTTGTACCTTTTTCTGGCTCTTAGTGCAAAATGGGTTTGGTATAGATATATGTAGTAACTGGATAGGTTAGGCTATATAGGTATATTTTGTTGGTTATACATTAGTTTATTTAAAAAGACTTGTGTGCATACACTTAGATATATGCACACATAAAACACCATGCTTGTTTTGCCAAATTAGTGTATTATGTTCGGTATTTTCTCCTATCTGATATCCCCTTAGTAGAATACTGTAACCATTTACAAAATGTTTCTTCAAAAAAAGATTTATTTAACCTAAACATACATACTAGATTTCAAAATAAATCCCCATTCTGGGGATGAAACTTTTTTTTTTACGGAAATAGTAACAGTGACCAAAACATGGATCAACCACTGGAAAAGGATCTTTCAATTTGGCGGGAATCTGGACACATATAAATAAGGCACAGATCCCACCCACTGGCATTCAACGGTCGTACACGTTTAGGTGAATACTGCCACGTCTACCTACTAAACATACATCCTTTGTAACGGTATCCACCAAAATCACTGGAATCATTAAAATCACATACACAAACCTACAGGATTCATATCCGAAACAATTTAGAGACGAACTAGTCTTTAGCATATTTGCAATGTGCAATGCATTTGGATTATAGCATCTTCGATTCCTACTGCATGAAACAATGCTGAACTACAAGCTGATTGTCCAGTATATTTAGTTTTATCACGAACCCATAAAACACTCATTTTTAAGAGCAAGATTCGACCGAAAAACTTCTTAAAAACGGTTCTCCATTTAAATAATCAACGAATATTATTTCAACATCCCCAAACAAATAATGAACTTCTCAAAATCCGTTCTCCATTTAAACAAAGAAAGAATAGTATTTCAACATCCCCAAACAAATGATGAGTTAGAACCTGTTGCCAGGGTGAAACCTATACTAAAATATCACATATACATATATATACATGCATACATGTACACACATACAAAAACCTACAAAATACATATCAGACAATTTAGAGGTGAACTAGTCTTTGGATACTGGAGAAGCACAAATATCACCAATATGTTAGTTTCATCTAAACTCAATTGAGGTTTATTTGGTTTATAGCATCTTTAATTCCTACTGCATGAAACAATGCTGAACTGCGAGCTGATTGTGCTGTATAATTATTTAGTATGTATACACACATTCATACATACACACATGCACTACCTACCTACATGCATACTATACCTGTATTCACCACATACATGTAATATTTACACCTATCATTCCCTACCTGTATCAACCCTACGTGTATCATAACTTACATATATTGCAACAACTCTTTCACATTCACTAACAAGCCTTAATCCAGAGTTCCACACTTCAACCTGGCCAGCCACACAATCTGTTACATCTCCATGCTTATGGACATTAATCATTTCCCACTGATAGGCGCGGTATAATTACTGGCTATCACTAGAGCAGCAGTTAGAGAGTGCTTAAGTACTAATCCCCTGGGTCTGTGTCATTACCACATTACATGTGTATTCAGCCATACATGGGGTTCATGACCATATGCCACTACTGTAATCTATGCCTCTCCACCTCCTAAAGCTGCTGTCTCGGCTATTTTGAGAAACATTTACTCATATTATCAATTATAGGACAGAATTTATCTACATTCTGCTGCTGTTATATGTTTGTACAAGAATTTGTAGTCAAATTGAGTGAGGGAAAACGAGTGCCGGTGAGTGATAATAAGAGAAGCAAGCCAAGAAAGTATTTTGGCGGGTCTCCAAAATATGAATGTTTCTATACTTTTAAGGGTCAGTGACCTTGTAATCTACTGCGATCCCAACATTGCATATTTAGACAAAAGACAATGATTCATTCATATGTTGGGACGTTTCTATACCCACGAGGTGGACGAAATGGACGTTTTTCACGAGTGGCCGCATAGAAACGTTCCAATGTATCAATGACGAGTTTGTTTTTTGTTTTATATCACAAGTCCCCTATTTTGAATATGTATAGACCCCAGAAACTTGATGGATCATTATTTACCTTTCTCACAACCGTCCAACTCAACAAAACAACGTTGCATCATAAAATGAGCATTATGAACTGAGTGTCAATGACTGGCACAACTTGATTTATGCGACCAATCAAAACAAGTCCCTTTGGTATTGGGCCTATCACCACATATGTTGATACATCTACATATATCAAATAGGCAGATGTCACTCATTTCTATATGATAACACCCAAACTTGTGATATAATACACACAGGCATAGCAGTTGATACCCAAGTTAGCCCAAGTGTAACATGGAACTTTGGAGATTAGATTGTCCGAGGGTTGTTTTGTAGTCATTATACTTTTGCCAATATTTAAAGCAAAAAGATGGTGAAAATTTGATCGAAATGAACGGCGAGATTAGCGGGTAATACAAGAAAATTATAATCAAATTTTATAACTGTACATACACTTGTGTATGTATATTTTGAGGAGCTCATTCAAAATTATCAACTCTTGGGATGACCATTAAGTAAGACACAATGCATTCATAATATAATACACACAGGCATAGCAGTTGATACCCAAGTTAGCCCAAGTGTAACATGGAACTTTGGAGATTAGATTGTCCGAGGGTTGTTTTGTAGTCATTATACTTTTGCCAATATTTAAAGCAAAAAGATGGTGAAAATTTGATCGAAATGAACGGCGAGATTAGCGGGTAATACACAGGCTTTATTAGCCGCTGTGTGTGGTATCCACGCCGATGCTGTAGCCTATGGCATTCCATATTACCCGCTAGAAAATTATAATCAAATTTTATAACTGTACATACACTTGTGTATGTATATTTTGAGGAGCTCATTCAAAATTATCAACTCTTGGGATGACCATTAAGTAAGACACAATGCATTCATGGAGAAAAACAGACATTTCTCATTAGCTCTGAACTTTATGACAGAAGGACCGGTAATAATTCTGGATTTAATTAAATTTCACCACCAGTCCATGATGACCAAATCACAAGATGTTGTGCACATTGGTGTGGGTGTGGTGGTTCGGGGGTCAGGATGGTGCAGTGGGCACCTTCTCACGCAGAGCTTCTGATACGTTCTGGTTTTTAACCCCCAGCAGCTAGTATAGTAACATGCACCTCCACCCCAGTACAATTGGTAAAAAATGAGACCAGTATAGCACGAGTTAGTACATTTCTATTCTTTTCTTTTTTTCCCCAGGCGTGTGTATTATTCATTTAACCTTCTCCGTACAGAGACAACAAGCTAAGCATATTTAATGAAAAAAGATAGTCATGACAAGTTTCCGCTGTGTTTTTGTTTCATGGAGCCTTCAGGGTACCGTTTATTGGCCGAAAAGCATACAGTGAAAACAAAGAAGGAAGAAATATAAATTCATAAAATAGTGGGTCAAAATTACATCGAAGTTACAGAAAGGACTATAATTAACAAAGTATCACCGGAAAGGTTAGCACCCGATTCCTGAACCCACATAAGCATTTCGGTATTTATAACAGTTCACTCCCAACTCGAACGACTCCTTTTCCTAAATTAAACTGATGCTAGGGCGTAAGGCACTAAGGATCCCACACAAAATCAAATAAAGCTAGATTTCAGCGCACACATCTATAGGAACCATGAGGGATTTATTAGTGAATGTTATAATCACTCCAAGCTGTTGATCAATATTTAGCACAACTGAGGATCATCAGATTCAGGCTCATGATAATAAACATGGAGGGGGCATTTAAGAACTCCCCAGGGAGGGGGGAAATGTGCTTGGAATAGCTGGTTTGCATGTGACAATGTAGGTATGTAATTTCACAGCATATGGTGCACCGAGTGAGATATGTGTTGTGCATGCTTCGCTTCAACCCTACTTCACAAACTCTTTGGCGGTATATATATATGCTAGCAAAAAGTGTTTGCAGCTTGATTTCTTAGTTAACTTAAAATGCCTCATCGTCGGGCATATGGGTGAAATCACAGGAAATGTAAATTAATCTTCACCTATCCTCTCAAATAACCAAAATTTAAGATAAGAAAAATGTTCAAAATACTGTTCAACATAACCAAACAGATTTGTTTTTAAATCAAGGCAATACCAAATACAGTTCAACACAACTAAACAGATACTTTTAATTTAATCACCGCAATGCCAAAATATACTTAGATACATAGAATTTGAGCTGTAGATATATAAAATTTGAGCTGTCGATTTACGTTTTTTGAGGCCCTTGACCGATATGCGAACCTACATTTATGTCTTCGGGCTCCAAGTGCTCAGTATATTTCTTTAGTATTTCTACAGAAGTCTATTTCCACCTGAATATGATCTAATTGATCTGATGCTACATTTGAGATGTGCTTAGTTTTCTCCCTAAAATACAGGGTAATTAGGAATGACATTTTCATTAAGATATTAACGTTATATTTGATATTATACCCACTGAACTATGAAGTCCTCTGAAATAGTTATTTTGGGGCTAGTAAAGTGTATCAAGTTAACGTTATATTGCTTGCACTGTACACATTCATGCCTGTCTAAAATAATTGATCCCCTCCCGAATGCCTTAGCTTTGGTGTTGTGTTCACACTCAGTGATTAGTCAGTCATGCTACACTTCAATATGATATGTACAGAAATCAGTACTTTTGAAAGTTCCGAACATTGGCAAATCTCCCCGCAATTCCACCATTTATTGGTTCATCAATAATTCTCAAAATATCGAATTTTCAAAATGTTTGATTTTAAATCAGTTAGAAATAATCTGTACCGGTAGTAGATACCATAAATAATCATAACTTTTCCCCGAAAGTCTTTTTTGTGTTTTGGCATGACCCTTCACATTAGCATCTCTAAGCACTCTAAAATATCTCATTTTCACGGGGCAAGAATTCCTGTAGAAATGTGTCAAGTTAAATAGAAGGCACTATACTTTATCAGGCCTGTCTAAAATAATATCATCCCCTCATCTCGTCCTCCAGGACTTACACCTCCCTGCGTGAACATGAAGGGGGATAAAGGTGATTTATAGGTTGATTCAGCCTGTTGTATCGATCAAGCGTAAGCCCTGGCTGGATCCCTCCTGAAGGAGGATTACCAGTCGGTCAGGTGTCTGTTAAACCCCCTTTACAATGTTTAAGGGATAGCCCCTGAGATGAAGGGTAGAGGCTGGTGTCTTATTGTAGCTGATATTGTTGGGGGTCCAAGGGTGATGCTGCAGCCCCTGGACTTTCAAAGTATTTTTCTAAGTGTTTTCTTTTCGCAAGATCTCAAATTCCAAGACAGTGTATTAGATATATCCTTGCTTTTCTATGTTATTATATGGAGTATATTTAGCTACTTTACTAGTAAGTGCCATCCCAGAAATAAATAAATAAGTAAATAAATAAATAAATAAATATTGTAATATTGTTGGGGGTTTCATCATGGCGTGTGGTTGGGGTTCCAAAGGTGATGCATCAGCCCCTGTACTTTCCTATGGCCTTTACCAGGGCGTGTGATTTGATGTCACTTTACCTGAACCATTACACATTGTTCTTCACCCCCACCCAACGCACATACTCGTTCAAGTCTTTGAAAGACGGGTCATGATTCTAGGTAGTCTATCATGTCCAATGGAATTACTGTAAAATGGATGATATCATCATTCTAGGTAGGGGGTATCAAGTCCAATGGAATTAACTGTAAAGTGATTGGTTTTATCATTCTAGGTAGGGGGTATCAAGTCCAATGGAATTAACTGTTAAGTGGATGGTTCTATCATTTAGGCAGGCGGTACCAAATTCAACTGTAAAAAGGGGATGGTTCTAGGCAGATGTTCTGTGGAACCCCCTAAACCCCCTACATGAAGACTGACCATCAAACCCTCGTCCAGGTTAAATGATAAGCCCAGTCGGGTTTAGCCAGCGACATCGGTTGTGGATCAGAAACTGGGTGACGTTTGTGGATGACCTGCACTACAGGTGACATGTCACGTTTGATGTCTTGATCCTTGCTCTCTGCTCCCTACCAGTAAGCCTCTCATAGGCCTGTCTAGCATGCACCCGCCTTGAAATAACCTCTAGCTCAATCTTAGATGAATCAATCACCTGTACGAAATCTTCAGTGAGGGTGACATTATAATTGTAATAATTATATAGTTTATTTGTTGTCACTGTAATAATTGTATTTACTCCACGTTGGTGTATGTACCACATGCTATTTGTATGGGCAGGAGTAGTGTGGTAATCTTTCGGGAAATCTACGTGTTAGGTATGAGAGTAGTAACAAGCGCTCCCATTGGTTGATACAGTCACATGATCATATTGTTGTCATCGACCAATCAGATCACAGCTTTCTCCTGGGTTTTGGGAGGCTGGTCCCAACATAAGCCAAGTCAAGATCGATGGCTGTATTTGTTTTTGTAAGTAAAATGCCTTGGTTATTCTATTATATACTTGAACATAGCAACGTGGGAGTAAATATAGAACCTAAATTCAAATGTGGTACTCAGGACACTATTGCACTGGCCGAGATGTTTTTTTCATGGCCCACGAGCCGATAGGCGAGTGGGTTACGAAAAAAACAAACATCGAGGACAGTGTAATAGCGTCCCAAGTACCACATTCAAATTTAGGTTCTCTATTTACTCCCACGTTGCTATGCTTACCTTATATGGCTATGTTTACTGGGGACAGGAAGTCATACCACACGCGTGGAACTGGTGCAAATTATCACACTACTCCCGCCCATACAAATAGCATGTGGTACATATATCAACGTGGAGTGAAATACTGTTTGAAAGATACTTTGTGGGTTACGAAAAAAACAACATCGAGGACATATTCTCATCAGGTTCTACCTATTTATTATATATATACGCATTGCTCTGAGAACAACGTAGGCTATCTATAGAGTGAGTTATGCATGATGCTTATTTCATTAGTGAGTTATGTGTGGTAGTCATGGCAACCAATGCGTTTTTACCATGTTTACTGCAGAATTCAACGTTATGACTAAGATATTATTCTATTTATATTATTAAAAGTATATAATAAAACTGTGTATTTATGAGAATGTCGCGTCAACTATTGCCCGAGGAACCTCAGTAGTTA
Organism: Sthenelais limicola; assembly: GCA_942159475.1. Lineage (NCBI taxonomy): Eukaryota > Metazoa > Annelida > Polychaeta > Phyllodocida > Sigalionidae > Sthenelais > Sthenelais limicola. The sequence goes on from OW804098.1 coordinate 69,592,422, forward strand.
TATTGCCAATAATCTCCTACAGCTTCCCAAATATGATATTTTTTTACGGGGGTGGGGGGGGGGTGGGGGAGATGGGGGGGGGGGGGTGTAGTGGTTAAGTCGTTCTCGATTTATTCTAGCAACCTTTTTTATTCACATAAAGAGATAAATTAAGGTAACATGGGGGCCAACAAATTACAACTTCAAGGAATAGATACAATTTAATATAAATCAAAGAATTTCAATAAAGTTCTACCTGGCTTATTTTACGACAGGTACCTACTGAATGTAGCAAAAAGGTAGGGTTTTTTTTATATAAAGAGACATTTTCTTCAATCTTTCTAAACAATCTGGTAATCTCTGTTGGTGTTTTGAGAGGAAATGAAAGGTCGGAGGAGGAGGGGAGAGACTAATATTAATAATGAAGTTATTGTCTTCTCCTTTAATCCTTTATTCAAACGACCTTTTCCATTCAATTTCCATTCATTCTTTGTATGTAAAAGAACTTGTCCTTCAATCTTTAACAGCAATCTGGTAATGTCTGCTGGTGTTTAGAGTAGAGATGAAAGGTCGGGGGTAAGGAGAGACATGAGGGCGTGCGATGATTAATGCAGATATGATATTTTGTTCTGACGTCGCTTATGGATATGGATGAGAGTGTTTTGGTTAGACCTATCCCGCCCTCACAAAAACATCGCTCTCTGCGAAAACATGTTTTGTAACAAATCCTTCTTACTTAGACTCCCTCTCTAGATATGGATCGCTTTTAACACCTTTAGAGCTGTATTCCCTGCTATTACCACAAATAAGTATACTACTGAATAATATACTTATAATCATGGCCAATACTCTTCTGCATATAATAATATGTGATGTGCCTAGATCTTCGCAGTTAACCAGAAATGTTGTAAGCTCCCGCCCAAATACTTCTTAGATTACCTAAATGTTAATTAACATCATTGGAATCCACTTAATATCAACTATTCAAATAGGATTGGCTTGCCAATGGTGTACTAAAATGATTAAATACTAGCAAAGTACCCTTCGGACGGTCCCCTTCTCTCCCTGCTCCTCCCTGTGTCCTTCCCTCCTTTTCCTTCTTCATTCTCCCCCTCTGGCTTCCATTCCGTCCCTCTTTTTCTCTCCCCTTCCCCCTCCCCCTCCCCATCTTCCTCACTCTCCCCAACACTCTCTCCCTCCCTCTCTGCTTCTCCCCCCTCTCCCCTACACTCTACCTCCCTTTCCCTGTCCCCTTCTCCCCCCACTCTCCTAAACTCTCTCCCTCCCCTCTTCTCCCTCTCCTCTTCTCCCTATCCCTCTTCTCTGTGTCTCATACCCCACCCCTCTTTTTCTCCACCCTCCCCCTCTTCTGTCTCTCGCTCTCCCAACTCTCTTCTTCTCTCTACCTTCCCCCTTCCCTCTCCCATGAGCTATCAAATGCATGACGTCATAAAGTTTACTTTCATGAGGCAGTCATATGATCAATCTTTTGTCCATACAAAAGGCCCTCCCGACAGGCTTCAACTGTCCCTGGCTAAAAATAGTTGTATAGAATACAACTAAAACACTAAAAAGGGCTTCAAAATCACATTTCATCACAGATACCTTCACAAACCACATACGACGTCCTCCGGAGAGGGTGGATGGAACTCTACAGAACCCTTTTCCTGTATATTATACGGATGATGATATTTGGATACAAACGAAAAACGATAGAAATATCGAGATGCAGCCTACCCAAAAAGATTTGAACATTTTCTGTGACACATCACTACATATTAATACAGGAATTTGAAGTTGAATCAAACAAGTGGAAAATGCTGCTGGTGAGCGATACTAAGTCTAGTAAGTGACTTCATTGCAGGTGTGTCTTCGAAAAAAAAAACCTGCAGCAAAAGCAACCAGGCAAAATCTTCCACTATTTTGGTCAAATGTCTTTTAGATTTTATGGAACAAAAAGTAGAAAATGAGTCAAAGCCTTGTAGTTTTTGACTGATTAGCTGAGAGTGCAGCTTTATGTAATCGATTGCAAGGCAATCCAAGGTAAAACATTTTGGCGTCTTTGTCTGTTCTTTTACATTATATTCTCTTTCTTATCATGTTATTTTGTACTATTATTTATTATTTATGAAATATGATATAATGTAACTCGGTTGGTTTCTGACTTACTGTACATGATGCCCACAAGTTTTTTTTCGAAAAAAAACCACGAGTGGGCATCATGTACAGTAAGTCAGAAACTAACCGAGGTACATCCTATTTTTATACCACGATCTCATATTTTAAAATAAATTGAAGAAACAAACTATTTATTTACCTCGCTTCTCTCCGATAACCCGCCATATTGGTTTTTTGATACCAAAGCTAGATACTAGACAAGCGTACAACTGATTGGCTAATCTACGACGAAACGTATGGCATATGACGTCACAAATAGGCGTGATGTCATGAGCGAGCCTAACCTCAACCAATGAGAATGCTTCTTAGATTTAGGGGGAAAAAAGGTTCATATTTTCACGCATGGATCCATTCAACAAAACACAATGGCATGTATTCACTCATTTGCAGCATGTACAACCCCCGATCGTGGTATAAAGCTAAGTTTATTTTCTATAGAAACAGTTTGCAAAAAATATAGATTAATTGGCTTGCCAACGGTGTAAAATATTTAAATGATTTATTGTGTAAAATGTAAGCGACCTACTTCCAGGCTTTAGGATATAGTAAGCAATTTATGGGAACGATCTTGATCTTGGTAAGTGATAGGCATTAATCCAAATTCATGATAGCTGTGATGAGCTTTTCATCGCAAATCTATCAAATGAATGAAAAAGCATCGTAAATTTAAACATGATTTATATATACGTGTTTCTGCATCCAAGGACATTTCACCTTGCAGTGAGTGAGTGAGAGAGAGAGAGAGTGAGTGAGTGAGTTAATTGAGGAGTGAGGGAGGGTGATAGGATAGAGTAGATGCATGGGAGTTTTGAGTAGAGTGGGAGAGGAAAGAATGGAAGTGCTGTGGCCTTGACGCGCCCACAGACAAAGACATAATAGTCACATTTATACACAATAGATGACATGTGGGACATTATATGAATATGTCTGAGTGTGAATACCTTAGTTGTTGGTGAATGAGTGAATGAATACATGAGTGCTTGAATGAGACGAAAGTATGAATATGGAATGGTAGAGTACATTATCCTGTAAAGTGAAAACACAAGGAGGTTGGGTTGGACGCCATTATTTGGTGTGTGGTGGGGGGGGGGGGGAGAGGGGGGGGGGGGGGTAGAGAAAGTGGGGTTCGGGATAGAGATGGAGATATGGGAGGGGGGGGGGGAGTGGGGGGAGAAAGACAGATAGTGGGAGAGAGAGAGATTTCGGAGGGAGGGAGGGAAAGATACAGGGGAGACTGTGAGGGTGGGGGGCAGATAGGGGGGAGAGATTATAATATAAGCCACCACAAACTTGATGCGGTCGATCATTACAAGTTCCTGGAGATGGAGATCGACAGGCAACTGAACTTTAAAACCTTTTTGGAAACCTTATTGTTGATTTATAAGGTCACCATAATACCACATATTGACTATGGTCACATCTTCTACCAATCCGCCCCTCAACGATATCTTGATCGCCTACAGTCTTTGCAAAACTCGGCGCTGAAAATAGCCCTTAAGCTACCTAGGTATACAAGTTCGAGAGATATACACAAAACTGTTAATATACCCACTCTTAATACGAGGAGGCAAAGCCACACTCCTCGTTAAATACATGATTAAACTGTCTCATGCAGTGAATATTCCATATATTTTATTGTATGTAAAACTATATCTCATGTAAGAAACCGTAGGGAATGGGGAAAAGTGGGAGAGGGGGAAAGCAAATAGGAATGTAAGACCTGTTACTCAAAGACTGATACAACGGTAGCATGTGGGTGGGATTGGGGATTGTTCCCTCTTGAAATAATTCAACCATTATTGTGTTAGTCCATTAAGAACTCCTCGAAGAGTTAATTTTCTCCGTTGTAGTGTATAATATTATTCAACATCCTCTTGACCAGTATAGGAAGAGGTATCTTTAATTCTACCATACCCACTCTACCAGTTCAGGTAGAGGATATAAGTCTCCATCGAGATTACTACAATCATAACTATGTAATAAAAGACTTACTTAACATCGATGACAAAGTTTAATGGTGTCATCTCCAGTGGAGAACGAAATTGTCCTCTTCTTGATTTATATTAATGTATATGTTTCGCTGAATAAAAGTTCCATAATAATGATAATTGTGGAGAGAGAGACGGATAGGGAGAGAGAGAGTCGGCTATATAGGGGAGAGAGATGGTGTGTGTTTGGGGAGGAGACTATGAGAGAGTGTTTGTGAGTGAGTGAGTGAGTGAGTGAGTGAGTGAGAGAGCGTGCTATGATGAAGTACATTAGTCCTCAGACACAAAATACAGGATGACATGTTTGCGTGCTTCCATAACAGAACTCATCAGGCCCGTTTCACTACCACCAACACTACCACCAACACCTCGCCCCATCTCCCTATTGCCTGCAAGCTATTGGTGAATGTGACGCGCCAGATCTGACACACCGATCGCTTCATCTCACTTTGTGTTGTAGTAGTATGAGGGTTTCTAGCCTCATTGCTCCATAACACTTTCTCTCTTTTCTACCTCCTTCCTCTGTCTCTGTCTCTCGCCTTGCTGTTTTCTCAATTCTTTCTTTTATTTTCTCCAATACCTATATTTTTTCTTTCGTACACAATCCCTATTTAAGTCTGCCATTGTCTGCCTGTCTCTTTATTGTCTCCATCTCCCTTCTTCAATCTCTTCTATGGAAGGAGAGAAAGTGACGTTCAGAGGAGAGGGTTAGTCTTTTAGTCTTTGTACTGAAATCAGTATTTATTTCAAATTCCCCAATTTAGAATTACCATCATTTATAACCAAATTTCGTCAAAATTCTCATAATTTTCATCAACATTTAAAAAAAAATAGGTTCTCATAACTTGCTAGTGTTTGTACTGAAATCAGTATTTTTGAAAAATTCCCCAAATTGTCAAAACTCCACCGAAACTCATTTATAACCAAAATTCTCAAAATCTGATTTCAGAAATTTACATCCAGATTCCTCAAAATCTCATTCTTTTGGTCATGAAATGTTTCTCTTTACATGAGTTGAAGCTATCCTGTACGGTATTAGGGGCCTATATAATAACATTTCGCTCTTTTTTCCTGAGAATTTTCAGTATTATTGTTATGGCCCTACTTGCACCTCTGGATTTACAATAGAGGTTTGTTTTTACCGAATTTCATCTTACTTTTATAACTAGTAATATTTACTCTAAATGTTATGTGACATACATCTCCGAGGATGCCTTGCGAACTAAGTATCAAGATGGCGTCCATGCAAGTCGGCTATTGTTATACCGTATAAGCCTATTGTATACTTCAATTAACGGTGAGGAGCAGGAGGCATTCAAAATGCATAGATAGGGGCACTGGGACATAGACAACATATCAAATTTGTCTCTCCTCCTGAAAACGTTATAAGCAGTGCTTCTGCATCTCTATGGTCCTGTTTCTAAAGATTCCTCTATACAGTTTAGTTAAATAGAGTTAGAGCCTAAACCCATGATGGCCTTTCCAATCATATCTGCTAAATATTGTAGATAGTTAGGACCTCTCTCCCTTCCTCTCTGTCTGTCTCTCTCTCCCTTCATTTCTCTGCATGTACCCTGTCTATGTATGTCTCTCTCTGTGTGTATGACTCCATCTCCCCTTGCTTCTTTCCCCCGCCCTCTCTCTCTGTCTCTCTGTCTCTCTCTCTGTCCCTCCCTCTCTCTGCATGCCTCTCCATGTCTCTGTCTGCCTGTCTCTCCACTTGTCTAGCTCATCTCCCTGTGCCCCTCTCTCGTTTAGAAATAAACTTACAAAAATACTTTTACAACAAAATGTTGCCGCTTAAAAAAGTATATAGAAATACAATTGAATCATGCAATCAAATTTTGAACGATTAAATCATTTAAACAATTCCCCTCATTCGCTCCCCTCTCTCTCCGTCTCTCTGTCTGACTCTGCCGCTCTCTTCCTCTTCCTCTTTCTCTGTTTCCCACTTTCTCTACCTCCCCTGTAATACTTCGTAATCATGAGGGAGATATGTATCAGGCTTATGTGATATCATTTCAATTTAGTTTAGAAATCTTTATCAAAATAGAATAACTCGACTGGGTGGCCTGTATGAGGGAAATATGATACATAATGTCTATATGGAGAGAGACGGTACAAAGCAAACCAAGACGTGCCTTCATTAGACCAATTGATATCGACTGCAGTGTATAGTGTATATGTGAAGTATGTTGCTGCAGCAATTTGTTTAACATTAGAGCTATAGACCTAGCTTGTAAAACATGGTGTGGTGAGAGGGAGGTGGTAGGGGGGGGGGGTGGAGTGGAGGAGAGCAGACGCTGAAGTACTAGCCTTGAATCCAGGGGTTCCAAGAGATACTGAGTTCGAATCTCCCATTCTTGTCTTCTTATCTTCCCCCTGTCTCTCTTCTCTCGCACTCCCTCTCCCTTCCTCGCCTTTTCTCCCCTGTCTATCTGTCCTCTGTCTCTCTCTCTGTGTCTTTGTCTCTCCCCTATCAGTACATGTATCAGTATTATACCGAATTAATAGTATTTTGTTATAAATTTGAAGATGTCAGTATTTAAAAAAAAGGAAAAGATACATTGTTTAAGTATATATTCCTGGAATGCGACTGCACACATGAAGACGTTTCTATACTTTGCATCTTGCGTGTTTGCATGTGCATTAGTATGATACATATGCTTTTCTTTTCATTTGTATTTCTGAGGCCGTATGAATGAGAGAGGCCTGACATTGTTTCTCTATACTACTAAAATGCTTTATCAGCATTTTCCATCTAGCTGACTAATTGCTCTAAAGGGATCGATTCATTGAATTCAGAATGTAATCTGTTGGGTTGTATAGAATATAATTTGTTGGGTGATATAGTTGGACTTTTGTTTAACTTTTATTTTAACTGGGTACCCACTAAGATGTTTCACTTCCCCCGGGAATTAACAAACTGCTACATATAAAAAAAAACAAAAAAAACTGCTACATACATGTTCAAGAATACATCTTCATAAATGATCAAAATAGAATAACACAATTATTGTATTATAGAAAGGGCACTTCAACCACTTATGGAAATAGTTTCTATGTATAACTACTTGTCAGTGATGTTACAGTCTGGGTTTTATAAGTGTATTAATTAAGGTGTGATTCTTAACCGCACATAGAACAACCCTCGCCTCTCTCTCTTCCTCCACTCCGCCTCTTTCTCCGCCAACCCCCTCCCCATCTCCCTCTCCCAAACCCCCTTCATCTTTCCCCCTGTCTCCCTCCCCTCCCCTCCCCCAATCCCCAGGCCACTTGCCCACAATTACCTACAGTGTATACACTCCGTCTGATGCTGCATTCAGCGCGCGTGCCTAAATACTACCATAAAGTGAAAACTGGCGTTTAGTCGCTTGGTTGTATGGACCCAGAGGAGGACCAGGGGGACCCGTGTCCCTCTCCAACACCTATACATCTCCCTAGCTAATCAAGGCCACAAATTTCTATTGGTACATGCGACATGAATTTAGGCTATCAGGGTTGCAAGTCTTCAGTATTTATGCTGAAATCAGTATATTACTTAACTTCCAAAATTTCAAAATCTCTAAGAAATTGGACCATTTATAATCGAATTTCGTCAAAATTGTCCATTTTTGTCCATTTAGTTTAAAATATTTTGTACAGGTAGTAAGAGGCCCTAACTTATAAGAAATCACTCCATTCTATCGAAAATTGTTAGTATAGTATTTTTTTGCATGAATCGACAGGCATCTCTTCCTAGCAAAACGATTTCAATATTTCATTCATATCTAATTTGGACCACTTAATTTGTATGTTAATAATGATAAAAGGAATTTTCATTGCATGAGTAAAAGTTCGAATAGTTTTCTCTTTGTTTTATTATGGGACCTAGTGCCCAAACATAGCAATTCACGCAACATTCCCAAAGCTATTCGAGCTTTGTCTGAACAGAACCGAAGTGAAACCAAATTGTAATTGGCAGCAATTTAAATTCAACTAATACTCCTTTCACACTATACTCCTGGAAGCACCTAGAATTCTGTCCAGTCTAAAGCGCTTTCGGGATTCTGAAGGGAATTCTAGAATTCAACTTCCTTAGGTGAATTCTACAATGTGCTTCACTTCCTTTAACTTTACACTCCCAATCTTAACTGAGGCTAGTCGGAACAAAGGTTAAGCAAACCAAATCGTATTTGGCAGCAATGTCCGAAGAGAATTGAATAGTTCAGAGCACGAAATTTGGGTCACGTCGCATGCAAATATACAATTCACTTCAAATTAAACAAACAGATTCTGAAAGTTTGAAAATATTGCAGCAGCCTGAAAAAAACGTCAGGGGTATCTTAGGTAATTTCACAGTAAAAATGTATCTTTAAGAAGTATACTGTATAACATAAACTGAACTTGTTTATTGTGCTGGTTCTGTATGTGGAGATGGGTAGCGAGAACATCCCCATGGTTCACTGACCTATTGATTTTGGTTAGAGCCTGAATAACAAAAAGTACAAGTATCCAGAGGGGAGGTGGTTTAAGTTGCATCTCCAGTCACACGTCCTATTTCTTTGGGTATGTCCAGGGCAACAGGTTATTACTGAATATTGTATAAATGATTAGACATAGTCCCTATTTCGTTTCCCCTTTGGAAACGCTATGCACTAAGACCAGCCCACCAGTCTAATTTATAACTGATAAAAACGTAACAAGATTACAGGAACCAATACTAGTAAGTTGTTAGCTCTCTCCCACCCTCTCTTTGTGTATGCCTCTGTCTGTCTGTGTCTCTCTCCCCTTGTCTAGCTCCTCTCTCTATCCCCCTCCCCCCCCCCCCCTCTCACTCGCTTGTTGAGAAATAAATTGATAAAAAACATACATTTACAACACAATGTTGCCACTTAAAAGTTTATAATAATACAATTGCTTGATTGGTGTCCTACAAAGGCACTGGCCATCAATCTGATTGTGTTAAATGGATAACACCTAGCTTAAGAAGCTTGGTACTTTCTCAAATTTCAATAAATGCAAATTATGATTGAAGGTTTAATGGATATTGCCTTGGGTGAAATGAGATGTGAAACGAGAGCAAACTTGAGTGGATGAACATTGAACAAACAATGACATAAGATTAGGACCTTTCCTTGTGTCCTTATCACTTGATTCCCTTTGTGAGTCGATTAAACTGCCATTTTTATTTCCACAATTGATAAATAATTTGAAGCAAAATACCAAATGTTGAAAATAAATGGACTAAGATGAAAGGTTTTGAGATGCATGCCTGAACTGTTTCACGGCCAATGAGCTGTCATTTTTCTGGAGATTTATTAAATCAATAGAATGCAATTCTAAAAATGTATTGTTTGTTTAATATCCTCAATGTCTCTTACTAGAAGGAAGGAAGGAGATGATAATACGAAGAAGACGACAAATACAAATCTTCAGAAAATCACAAAACAAAACTAGGTTATTTCAACTGGATAAAAACCCATAAAAATGACTCAAAATTACATTTTTCGATGATGTATAAAAAAGAAAATCGATAAAATATACAAATAAGCAATAATTTATATCAAACAAAATTACATTTTACGACGATGCATAAAGAAGAAAATTAATTAAAATGAATTATACAGAAAAGCATATTTAGAATTTATATCAAACAAATTAACCACCACTAATTAAGTTATTTCATCAGAGGAAAACATAAAAATGACTAAAATCTTTTTTTTTTCACGTTTTAAAAAGTCTTTATTCAGGGGTGGGGGTGGGGGATGACAAGCTTTCATCTTTTGTCTCTATTTCAAGCAGGCGACCTATAGGCCGTCCAGAGCCTAGTGATAGCCTAAGTACTTTTCACCTTAATGGTATGGCCAATCTTTCACGTGGATGGACTCCTAAAATGCCGATCAAGTGAACACTTCTCTTTGCCTTCTCCTCTCTGATGAAGATAGGGCACCTAGGCTAGTACCATTTAAGCACTGCACCTGTGAGAAAGTGAATAATCTTATGTCCAATAATAAATGTTCATGTTTTGGTTTAATGATTTTTCCAACTGGGAGCGAGTGAGAGGATACGATGGCTGGCAAGTTGAGCTGTCTTTATCCCTACCTAGTATTGGTGCTGGTGGTGCTGGTTTCTAATTTTAGAATGTCGAACCTTCCAATATGATAGAGAATTTAAAAATCTACCTCTATACCAAATGTGATGCCTTTGTACACAAATTCACATTTCTTTTCTTGGTCAATGTCATGAATGTATGGACTTATGACTACCCAAACAATTTACAATAATTATGTAAATTGATTCTAAGGTGGTTACCATGCCAAAATTCTGTGCAAAGTTATCATGAAATAGAACATAATATTATTTGATTTGTTTGGTCTCCAAAATCAGGGAACATTACTGATTTTTAGGGATTTCCGCAATGAATGATTTACAGGTTTAATGGCTAAACTCCAACATTTAGGGCAATTCTGATTATAATTTGGTTGCTATGGTGACTAAAACATTCAAAACAATGGTAATCATACACCACATAATTGAACATCAAAAGATCTTTCATATGGGGCCCTGCTTACTGATGTACGTCCAATAAAACAAATCTTATGGCCATTATTTGGCCATTTTCCCATAAAGAGCCAATTTTAACCTTTAAAAATGTTGCCATGGTAACGACAATATATAAACTGTATTTAAACCAATATTTGCAGATTCACTTTTAATAGAGCTTTCTTATGAATATCTACTCAACAATCTACATTGATTAATTCAAATTATATGGCTCTTTTAAAAAAATATGTCATTTTTCAATTTAAATAAGTTGCTATGGCAACCAATTTCAAACTTCAGAATGTAGACCCTTCCAAAATGAGAGAGAATAAAAGATCTACCTCGGTGCCAAATTTGGTGAACAAAATTTGCATTGACCAAATATACTATTAACTGCTCAGTCATGGTCAGTAATGTTGAGATTTTTTTTATCTCATGCATATATGCCCAGAGGGGTCGTTTTTGACCCAACCTTAAACAAACTTAATTATTTCTGTATTAAAATTACCTAGTATAATGCAATAGTTAATCATCTTTAATCATCTTTTCTGCCTAGACATCTTTTTTTTTAGCAAGCGGACAGCAGTGATGGTCACGTGACCTAAAATAGCCCGTTGTCAATGGCAACACTAGTTATGCAATAGAGAGGCTAAACTTCCCACACATTTCATAGTCATTACATATTTTATTTTATTTCAATATAATGATGCTTATGAAAAAAGCATCTTGCAAGGGTCAAAAACGACTCCTGTAGGCATAATTATATAGGTTAAGGTGGATGTGGTGTTATGTTAAGAACCTCATTAGGCCTTATGCAAAATTTGCTCAACGAAGAAAATACGAAAAAAAAACAATATACAAAATGCAAAGGGAGACAACTTATAATGCTTTAGAAGTGTAAAAGCCCCGACGGCAGGATATGATGAATACAACCTTTTTAAAAAAAGAAAAAAAGAGCCAGCCTTACTCTAAACTAAAACTGCTCCCAGACAATTGTATTGGTACATATCTATAACGGTACATATGCCAGCTGGTCTTATACTACCCATACAGTGAAAGGGCATTTCCATATAGTCGGTCATCCCTCCCTGATACATACCCCGATCCAAGGGAATAATTGATGAGCATTCAAACATACGCCGACTCGCAACTCAATTTTCAATTCTGATCCACGCTTAGATCAAATATAGACCCATCAGTGGTAGAGGCATTGTTCTAGCGGGCCATTATAGGTCTCCACCAGTAGGTAGGACCTGGGGTTGGATATGTTCTGCCATCAGTTGCGCATGAATCCAAGTTTTAAACTTCCAAAAGTAGCCAGATCTCCCTACAAACTACCACCTTCAATCAATAACCTAATTCTATCAAACTTTAAACAAAATGTCCTTAATAACAAATTTCTGAATCAACATTTTCACACAATTCTCTGATTCTCTCTCCAACTCTACCCGCTGTCTCCCTCTCCCCACCCCTCTCCCTCCCCCGCTCCCTGCCCCTCATTTTCTCCCCCTCTCCCCCTCTCCCCCGCTCTCCCGCTCTCCCCCACCCCTCCACACAAGCTCTCCCTCCTTCTGCCGCCACTGTTACCCTGCTATGACAATACCAGGTTGTTAACACATTGTAGTTCACTGTTTAATTCAGCCCTGCTGATCGCCCGCCTATGTTCACTGTCTCATCTATCATCATTCCTAGGTGGCGCTTGTATTCATATGGTTTCTCTCAGCGCCACCAGGGTGTGTTGATGCAGGGCACTGTTTCCACCACATTACTTTTATAGCGGCTTAAAGCTGCAATATTAGCTAGATAATGTTATTTATTGTTTCATGATAACTTGTTACTGATTATATGATGGAAACTAGTGATGCTTGATTGGCTTTAATACTGCATATTGCTCGGATGTTAATTTAAATCAGGGTTGAGGGTCTCATAAATCCAATCATTTCCGTCAAACTTTCCACCAATTTCTTTTCGAATTATAATGTGGCACACTGATAACGTCCTAAATATTAAACCAATGCAACTCATAATAACTATATAAAGGTGTTGTGGCTAATCAAGATCTTTACATTATTGCCATATGTGCTGGTTTAGGGGTAGCCCAATATAACCAAATAACAACAGGATGTTCTCAAACCCTTCAGTTCTAAGGCAACATACTGCAAAACAAAGAACCACAGGATGTTCTCAGAACCAACACTTCTAAAGCAAAATACCAAAATCTCCTATTATAAAACGAAATACGCATTACTCAGGGGCTGCTATTATAGGATGGATCACATAGATTGGGTGAGGGTGTGTGTGTGGGGGGGGGGGGCGTATGAAGCTTCTTAACTAAAGCCAGTGGAATGAGTCCAGAAGGCAATAAATGGAAACAAGCAGCTTTGGCAAAGTACCCAGAAGCAGGAGAAGCTCAAGCTCAAGGCCAGTGAGCTACTCTGCTCCAAGCATCTACCCAATAGAGCAACTCTTCTTGTATAGGGTTCTGGTATTATAACTGAACCACCCATATGTACAGCAAAATGATAATGCAGCTCTAAATCATTTGTACTGAAATCCGTATTGTTGAAAAACCGTTAGTTATTATCAAAATTCACCATTTATAAATTTGGGATTTCCAAAAACTTTATTTCTCAAAAACTGATGATTTTTGGTAATCAAAATGTTTGTCTGACTGACAATTTTCAGTATTTTGGGCCTGGCATGACTTGCATTCCGTATAATTCTTCACCATCATATTCTTTCTTAAAAACAGCTTTCAATATAAAGGCATGTCAGAAGAAGGTTCTCTCCTCTTCAGAGCACTCTAGATCCACGCATATACCCCATCCAAGCTATCCCCAAGCTATCCCCATCCAACTACCCCCAACCCACCCCCAATCCGAAAACCATCCCCAATCCCCAACCCCTTCCCCTCTCATCAAGACGACCTTGAACATTTAAGACAGGGGCTTGTTTTACAAATATCGTAATCCAATAAGGTCTGGCCGCTCTAGGACCTTGAAACAAGAGGCTTCTGATATAGCTGAGTCATTCCTAAGGTCATGCTACTACTTGTGCCTTTGCCTTCAGTGCCATGTTGCTTTTTCCTTAAGAGAGCCTCAAAGAAACATCAATATGGTTTCTTTTGTTGGCCTTATTGCGCCTATCACCTCCTTTTATCTTGTGTTTCTTTTTTGCCATCTGATTCTTTTGATGTTTGTCTACATAATCAGGTTTAAATTCATGGTCACACTGATGTCATTTTTCGGAGCACCCTGTTTCTGGACTTATTGAACAAAGTAAAACTTTCTCATTTGATTTTTATTCGGTAGTAACATTACATCAGCTCGAGATGCTTTTTCTCAGTTCATACTGACATGGAATAACTTCTCTTGCTTTGAAACGTTACACAAAAGAGTTATTTATGAACTTTGAATCAGCTATGGAAAAAACATAACGTAGGTCATTTCATCAGGAACAAACGCTACTTGTTCTTATTAATAAGGTTTTTTTTTAAAAAACAAAAAACAAAAGATAAACCCACAACAACCCCCGAAAATTAGTATTTTATTATCGCGCGTAATCTAATGTGTTGTTGTGTCATCATGGTTTATTTCTTTATTGTTTTAAAAATAATTTTTAAATCTTCAAATGAGGGAAAGAACTTATCTGCATTCTTTGTTTCGCTAAATAAAGATCAAACTATCGAGTAACCACTTCCCGAAATATTTTTCCTTTTGAAAATGAAAAGACACTTAAACCTGCACTCTCAGTTAACGTCGGTCAAAATCCAATTATTTTGTACTTTTTGTTCTATTCTTTTACAACCTACGGTATCCAAAGGTTATTTGACCCACATTTCGTAGGATTCTGTCTAGTTGTATTTACTACAGGGCTTTTAAAACGTCCTCATTTGTATTTGGAGAACCCGCCCAAATCCTTTCTTACGAAGACTTCACATAATTATCGCGCACCGGCGACAGCTTTCTCTTAGTCGAGTCTACTTAAAATCCTTGTACTATTGATATATTTAGTCCTATAAGTCATAATATGAGGGAATTCGGTAAGGAAGATATTTTTTGTAATAGCTGAGAATGCGGATTTAAGAAGTTCTTGAGACTCTCCGAGATTATGGTAATAATTAAAAGGTTGATATGGTGAAGTGTTCTAGTCGAGGATTAAGACGTCACCTAAAAAAGTTTTTTCTCAGATATCATAATTATTAAACATTTTATTCTCTATTTTGGCATGATCTGGGATCTACAAATGTCCATTGCTTTAGTGACCTAAACCATTAATACGTAGATTTAAATGAGACAATGATGTTGCAAAAACATTTCACCCATTTCACTGTGAGCATGTTGCTTTATGGACCATTGCGAGTGACAGCGCCGTGTAGTTGGGAATGGACGTACCAACAGCGTTCCAGTTGTGGGCTCTGGATTGTGATTGGTCCCCGGGGATGAGGCTCATCTAGGTCGTAATTTCTACCTCTCCCCTGGGTCCAGACGCTTGTGTTCGAGTAACGACTTTACCATGGAAACCATTTGTGTTAAGTGAATTATGAATTTTACCCTTAGAATCAACAAGTGACAGTCAGGTTTTCACTATTCTACTCTCCCATCTTTCTCTGTCTCGTTTCTGTGTGTCTGTATGTCTGTCTCCATCTTGCTCTCGAGTCTCTCTCTCACTCTCTCACTCTCTCTTGATGAGAGGTCGTCAGTGGCATAATAATAATTATGCATGCATAAAAACCGTAGCTCGCAAATTCGACACCACGCCGTAGGCCGAAAACCTATTGGGCAGAATCCGCTATAATTTCCAAATAACCCTATATTTCCTATGTGCCCATACTCCTCACCTATCCCAGTGTCCAGATTATAAGTTATAAGAGCGATTTTACCAAAGATTTCAAGCTCTTACTAGTATGATTACGGAGTACCAGATCCCGCGCAGTAATGCCTATGTCTCTCGGTGTTTTTCGAAGCCGACATTCTGCCCGTCACCATCGCACACTCGGCCATACTCGATAAGCTTCGGGTGACTTCGGGCCTGAATTGCAATGCATCAATCATAGCCTCTGTTTCACCTCCCGCACTCTCAGCCAATCACAATAAGTCTAACATAGCTCTCTGACTCTAGAGAGAATCGCCTTTGCCGTATGATCGCCGATGGGGTGCACGTGGATTTAAACTAAAAACCAAAATGATTTTGATGCGTCAGGAGACGCGATGGGGGAGAGGGAAGCAGGTAGGGTGTTGACAGTGTTAATCTAACAAAAGAATCCATATTTATGAACGTAACACAGTGTAAATAGCCCAAGACTTCCCATCAAATTGTGAAGATAGACCTACTCTGGTGCCACATACTCTCTAGACCTCTCGCTTCCCCTCTCTCTCCTCTCCGCCCCTCCATCCTTTTCTCTGTATCTCTATCTCCATCCCTCTATCTCTCTCTCTGTGAGTCTCTCCCTCTATCTCTCCTCTCCTTCTCTCTCCCTCGATCTCTCATCTCATCTCCCCCTCTGTCTCTCCTCCCTTGTCTCTATCTCTCCTCTCCATCTGTATATGGCTCTCTCTCTCTCCCTCAATCTGTTGCTCTCTTATACCCCCCCCCCACCTTCTCCCCGCACACTTACAAGGCTGCCAACACAATCAGCTTAGCTGTCTGCTGTCTTGATTAGATTCTTAATATTTTAATGCAAAAACATGCCTTGGTGCGCCAGTCCCGCCTCGAACTGTTAAGGGGGCTTTATTGCACCGCAGGGAAGGCTTCAATTCCTCTTTTGATTGGCTGCGAATATTTGACCCAGAAACAGGGGTCAATTGGCCTCGTTTCGAGTTGGACAGAAGCCACCTGGGATGGCTTCGATCATTGTGTGTTGGCTTCTTTCAATTCAGGTCCACTCGCATTCAGGAATTTCCCAACTTCTATTTTTATTTAAAATGATTTCTGTTTAGTGATTGTTGATACCGTTTTGGGAACATTGTTGCTTACTTTCAAAGGAATGATCATACCGTATATGATGGGGTTTGTCTATAATAGACTGTTGAGACACTTTAGAGAGCTTCCGACTGTGTAGTACCTTGGTCCTGTTTAGACCGAATGGAGGGAGAAACGGCCACATATAATGGCTCGATCTATCGATCTATCTATCTATCTATCTATCTATATCTACATAGCTGTCTGTCTATAGACTATTTACAACTATCTATCTACATAGCTGTCTGTTTGTCTAGCTACTGTGCACAACAGTCTATCCACCTGTCTATCCATCTACATGTATATATGTATGTCAGTCCATCCATCTATCTATATCTACATAGCTGTCTGTCTATCGACTATGTACAACTATCTATCTACATAGCTGTCTGTTTGTCTAGCTACTGTGTACAACAGTCTATCCATCTATCTATCTGTCTAGCCATCTACATGACTGTATATGTATGTCAGTCCATCTTTCTACGTACGGTATCTATCCATCAACCAATCCATCCATCATTTAATCAATCTATTTATTCTATTCCTAATAGTTATACCTTAAAGCATACCTAAAACTAGTGGCTTTCTTGTTGGCGTGAGAGAGTACTTTTTTACAGGTGAGCGAATATGCTCTGAGAGGATAGCTTTTCCTTGAATTGGTCGGACTATCATTACCTTTGAAAGAGCTATGGATACATTTTCATCCCTTTTTTTCTATCCTTCTCAAGCACTAGCCGGGGGGGCCGGGGGTTATATTCTATTTTGTCCTTTTATTTCTGCTATACTCATGGCATCTTTACTGTTCATCTCAGCACTGAATAACTCGGTCTAGACTCTGAGTTGTGACAGTCCCTCCAAACTGAGGGAAATCCTCTTGCTCCTAATCGCAAATTGCCATTATATTCCCATTAGGATGCCTAATCCTGGGCCAAAGCTATTGTTTTCAAACTATACCCTATACCCTATCTTATTACATACCCAGATATTTATCAATATATAACATCAAAAGTAAATAATATAATAGGCTACTCATATTTCTTTCTTTAGCCTAAATAGAACATACCTTTTCCCAGGTTTTAAAGATGTTCTTGTACATGTGCCTTTCTCTTTCTTTTGCATAAACCTTTGCTTGACCAAAATATTTACAATAATAAGGTTCAGTTTAAAATCCCCTTTACGTTTCCTCCCTTTCCCCTGTCCTCTCATTCTGCATTGTTCTTTTATTCATATAGTTCTGTAGAAACGTAGTCTACCAAAATTAGAGTTAGAGACACACAACTGTAACTATGTTTAGGTAAGCAAGTTGTACACGAACTGGAAGAACTCTAATTCGAGAAGTTCACAACCTTTTTGTCGACATTACACCTATTATGGCAAGTAAAGAATCATCTTATCTCAGCCCTGCATTACTAACTTGGCTGTTCAAAAGGCTGCATTCTATCTCCATGCAATGCCTGTGTTTGGGCCAGCCCTGTTGGTGATAGAAGCCATCCAGTCTAAGGTTTCACCGGGCGGTGCTGTTTAAGTATCCCTGTCAGGCAGACAGGTGTTTGACGGAGTTTGAAACGTGTGGATTTCACCAGACGCCCAGAGTTATAAGCAAACTCTTCTTAGATGGCGAAGTATGGACCCACTCCTCCCGTCCCCAAATACATTAAAGCTGCATTCTCAGCTAAATTGACACACAAATAATGTAAAAGGGTTTCAGTTCTTTTGTAATTGCTACAACATGATGGACATGAGGCAGGCGAGGTATACAGTAAATAAATAGAGAGAATGGGACGAGCCGGCAATAATCGAAAATTTATAGGACGAGATTCGTCCACATAAGCACGATGCCGTAGACAGAGTGCTTATGTGGACGAATCAAGTCCTATAAATTTTCGATTATTGTTGGCGAGTTCCATTCTATATTTATTATATGTGCATAAAATTTGATCATCATCAGATATCACTGAAAAAGTATTAAAGAACTCTCAGAGAGCCCCTGCTGCCCCGCTGAGAGCACCGTCAGTAGGCTACAACGGTGAGCTGTCAGGACTGTGTGATCATGCAGTGTTTACTTACTGACTTGGTTGAACTAAAACGTTCATATCGTAGCCATTTCTTGAGCTACAATAATAAACCTTACATCATTTGATAGAGAATTTAATTCTCTATTTAATGGTGTGGTGTTTATTATGTATTTTTATAATCACAGGTGGATTACCGATCGCGGGGATCTCCGCGGAGACAGCGGAAGTGCTGAGTCAGAGCTATTTTTAGACAACTACATTTTTATAGGACGCGTCCTATATGACTATTTTTATAGCACCCCACTTATAGCACCTCTCATATAGCATGCGCGTATAATAAAACAATGTAAACAACCACGGGCGATGATATAAGTAAAATATGTTACAAGTGGGCGATAAGAAGTGGATGAAATAGGTAATAAGATAGGGAGGATTGCCCAGGTTTTGCTTGGGGCAGAAAGGTGGTGTAATGGTCAAGATATTGGACTGTAAACCGACAGGTTCTTAGAATCCCTGATTCAAATCCCATGAGCGCCGTGCCAGAGCATCATTTACCAAAGGCCGGCCATGTGTAGGCCCTATAGCTGCCTATGGCTGTACTCCATTTCGAGTCTGCTGGTACACTATTGGTCCATAATCCCTCGAAATCGCCTCGGCATTATACATGCATGACGTATTGCTGTCTGTAGGGGGACTTACACATGGCTGATTTTAAGCTGATTTGAATCCCGATTTGGGTCTCCCGATGAATTCTAGGATTTCATTTCAAATCGGGAGACTATTCAGTGTATTTTTGTCTCCCGATTGTTTTTTTTTCTCCCGATTCAAGAATATTTTGACAAGTCCTGGCCAATTAGAGATTCTGGCTGATTCTGTGTTTTCATATTTGAAATCGGGGCTGGTCATTTAAAATCGGGGCAGGTCTAAGAATTGTGTATGTGTGGGTCTAGCCCCGATGCATCAGGGGATCCTCTGATGAATCGGGAGGGCACTGAAACGGATCGGGAGTGCCCTCCCGATGATGCATATAATGGATCATCGGGGCAACACTCCTGATTTGTCTTAGGATTTTAATATATTATTAATTCTGACTTTGAAATGCTATAACTTCACATCACTTCACATCACATCCTATCAGTGTGTTTCCTCTACCACACAGATATAACCACATATGTGATGTGTTAAAGAAAAATGTCGCAAAAGATATTTTGAGATATCATCATATTTGAAAAGATGAGATCAAGGGGATTCCAATGATGGTGAATCTAATAATAAGCCATATTTCTTGATGGTCATTCATGCTTCAATAGCAGCGCTGAATACCCCACAAATGAAAACCTTCGTGAGATGAACCTGACTTGTGGCATTTTCCTGGAACACATCATACATACACACGAATGTATAATGTTAAAAGACACCCCCCCCCCACCCCCACCCGTCCCAGGGTTGGCTTGTGTTGGGAAAGCTTGCTTGGGTCAAGACAAGGCAGCCTTTATTACATTGGATGCTCTATTTACATTAGCCTGAATACTGCAGTCCCTCATGTATACACTCCTGTCAATACCTGTTAGACCCCTCTCCTTGGTAGATGTCTCACGAATGGTCAGTACATAAGTACAGGGGTCAGAGAAGGAACAGGTGCTTCCAATGATATCAGATTATATCCTGTAAACCTTAGCTGTGATGTCCTTAGAGTCGTGAGATTTCCACATCAGACTTCGTTTACTTATTCTTCTTTGAATTATTAACATTTTAAAAGAAATATATTCACGATGAACATAAATGTTTTTGGTGTTTGTCTTTAGCCTACAATATCTCAAGGGTCTTATTTATTTATGTAATTACGGCGGATGCGCATTTATTTTTAACTGATATAATTGTAAAACAAAGGACAAAGAAAAGTATGGGATGCAAACTAAAAACTGTTAATTCTCTAACGAGGCTACACCCACAAACAAAGCATTCAATAAACGTTTAATTACTCTTTTTATCTATCATTTCCGTTTCATGGTTCAGGCTGCTGTTTATTGAACGGAAAATCCATATACATTGAAAACAAATAAAGAAGAAATATTTACGTTTATTCAATTCAATTCATCTCAAAACTTTCCATTGTTAGGTACAAAAACATGACAATTAGGGATGGATGTGTTGACATATTTAACTATTTCTTTCATTTAAACATTTTATTCAGCGAAGTATTATGCAATATAAATATACAATGTTCTCAATAAAAGCTTATTCAAGAATATATAATTATTATAGTTTCCGAACTTTCTCCATCTCCATTTAACACTTTATATTTTGACCATAGATATTTTATTATTTCATGTCGTATATCACCTATTTCATGCCGCTTTTTTTCTTCTCATTCCTCTGGCGAAAGTACTGTACTCTCAAAGAGCCCAAACGAACTATAAATATATTTGACGTTGACATTGCTTTCTTGTTTCTTTTCAGGTATGTACATTTGTTATCAGTCGTGCAAAAAAACCATGAAGGTCGTGAGTACGCAATTTAGTTATTTGTCACAAAATATTAGATAAAACATTTAAATCTTATACAGAAAAATAAATTTTATATAGAAAAAGCTACAACGGAAAACGGAGAGAGCTGCCGTTGGTGAGCGCTACAGATACAATTGATGAAGCAACGGCTGGAAAGTATTACAGCGGGTCTCCGAAATGTAAATGTGAACTTTCATGAATCTCTGTAAAGACAACCGGATACACTCCTCCAAAATGTCGAATACATGGCTTTTAGATGGGTTGGAATAGAAGGGGACAAACATTAGAAACTCTTTATATTAGTATCGACCGATGTTAACTAAGAGTGCAGCTTTATAGATAAACACAGCAGTGGGCGGAAGAACGTGGTTATTCTATATTGAATTATATCCCGTGAGCCCATATCTCGATATGTAAATGATTTCAATTGATTATAACTTTCATTGTACACTGTTCATGATTGTTTGTAACGCAACGGTCATTTCCGGAAGACTTGCTGTATAAAAATACTAAAGAAAAAAGTTGGGTATGAGAACTATTTGTATGGTGGGCGTAATACTGGTCTGATTCGTGGGCAGGTAAAGAGGCACAGATGTGTGGAGAATATGTCAAGGAGGATACCCTGTATAATGGCCACTCACTGTCGATGTTTCTAGGGAACTGCCTTCTTCCCAGTAGCCTTTGTGTCCCCGATTCTTATTGGCTACATGTGGTCAGGTGACCTTTTAGTCTGAAGGACTATTCAGTCAATGAGGCCAGGACTCGATATCACTGCCTTCGCCTTATATCGTTTGGTAATGGCGGATTTGCAAACGTTCACAAATGTTTGGAGCGAAATAAGCCCGGAAGGGGGGTCATTTATTAACATATCAACGGCATGAGCTTATGATAATGACAAATTATACAACAAAGCTATATATCCAAAGTAAGTACACAAAAAGATCATAGCTCTCAAAGCTAACGGGTGAACAAAGCTATTCCAAGACAAATGAGAAGAACTTTATATCACCGCGTTCTCTCTAGCTAGATGGCAATAATATTCATACCTGAGTGGCATGTTGTGGGTTCGAACCCGGGTCCATTTCTAGAGTGACAGATAATCCGGCAGATAATGAAATCTGACAATGCTAAAAATCTGATAATGTTTTCAGCTGAAAGTGGAATCTATGTCCAAAAACGTAAATAAATAATACCAAAAAGTGATTTCTAGACTAGAGAGCCAACGGATTAGTGAGAGTGGTCTCTACTGCTTGAGAAGTAAGAATCATAGATGTATTCAGTCGATGCAATACCAAATATACATGTACTCAGATATATCAAATATTCATAATCTTTCAGCCTAATTTAGCAGAATGTAGGGCTGCCGATAGTACATGTTCTGACGACCATATCTAGAGCCTCAGGATGTTTGGGATTGAAGAGAATAGAAAGAAAGTTCTGTGTTTTGGGAGGACGTTTTAGGAGGGGTATTCTGGTAGAGATTGTTTTACTGTGGCACAGATCATCATGTCAAACTGCCATTAATCTCATAACGATGGGATCCACTGAGTGATTAACAATTCCACGAAGGACAGACCATCACCTCCACCACAGACACCACTGCCATCCCCTCCTGCCCATTTTCTACTCCTCCTCCTACTCCTCCCCATCTTTTTCTTCTTCTTCCTCCTCCTCCTCCTTCTCCTCCTCCCCCCTTTCTCCTCCTCTTCCTCCTCCTCATCATACTGTTTTCCGTGTCATAAATACAACATTAGTCTATATACACAGCTATGAATCTGTGCTGTCATAAACTGTACTACGCTTTTGACTAGCTGGCATACAACCTGTAACCCATAAGTGATACGTGCCTACACTGTTTTATTCTTTGTTGATAAATTCTGGTCACAGAGTTGAGAATTCTGGTCACCAAGCTGATCGGCTCACTGGCATGAGTTCGAACCCGGGTCCATTACACCCCGCCCCACCCCACCCCACCCCCCAGGTACCGGGGAAAACCACCGTAAGGTGAACTAGTCCTAGTAAAAATGTAGAAATAAAATCAGATACTAGCTCACCCTGATATGGCAAAATATGAAAGTATCTGTTAAAAGGGGCGTAAAGCAATCTCTCTCTCCCCCCCCCCCTCCCCCAATGTGAACATTTCAGACCAGACCCAAGGTTGGCTATATTAGCAGGGTTTACTGTACATCCAAAGATTATATCCTTAATGGAAGGATATGTTTCAGTATACGGTGGGAAAAAGAACACACATCGCCTATTTCCATACTTAATGAGGATTTACAAAGAGGATATACATATCGTGCCTTGTGCATGGTCACAGCCGACCTTGCAAGTTGCATGGTCTCTCTCAGAACTCCTCCCGAGCTACATGTTTTATTTATGGCTGAAGTTGCCTGAAAACGTACAATTCACCTTCAATGATCCTCTGAAATAAGCCGGATTTAAGAGAGGATGAGTTTTTATATGACAGTTGAACAGATGGGCTGATTCAATGCAATATGTACCCAATATACTCAGATATTTCTAGTTTGTTCTCTTTTTAGCCCAATTTCGCAGAATTTTCTGAATGTACTTATTTGTTAATCACTGTACATTTTCAGGCGATGGGCTTAGAAGGAGGAAGAGATCTTTGATCCATCCCTGTGTCTTTCAAAATTGTTGACAATGACACCTTCTAAGAGACTCAATTGAAAATGCTAAAATAATTCTTTTTCAGAAAGGAACATTGCATAAGAAAAAATGGCGTATTGTCCTGTTCAATAGTACGCTGGAAAAATCCGTGGATAATCTCTTAAATTAAAAAAGTGAAAAGAGGGGTATATTTGAAAATATAATTTAGTATGCGCAGGAACGAAAAATGGTTAAGCTAGTCAAGAGTAATAAATAATATTTCTATCCTGGGACATCTTAGAGTGCCTATTTTATTGACATTGCGTTCGAAATGTTGGAAAACATGAGCAAAGTTTTCTTTTAAAATCCCAAATCCGTTGAGGACGCAGCTTTCCCGATGAGACCCTTCTGCTGTCCTTGTTTCCATAATCACACCTGTTAATCATACTTAAAGCTACTCCAAGGTTAAAGTCAGCTTCACCTTCAGAAAACCCAGTTTGTCGCTCCATTTTCAAAGGTCAAGGGAAACGATGCGAAGGCTATGATCTGTACTATCATACAAAAACGTGATCCGTCATTTAAACTCCCTTGCAAGGTAGCATCTCTTTTATACGCCTCATTTTCTGAAGGACACGTGATAAGGACGCGAAATTGAAGATAGTTCTGGGTGTACCAGCAAGTACTTCCTGTTTGTGAAATTTTGAGGACACATGAATAGGGGACTTGTATGTCCACCATCTTGAGTCTTGATTCGCATGGGATTTGAGACGTATCCATCCCAGCATACACACTATTGTCATAATAGAAATAATTGATTGATTGGTTTCTTTAAAGTTTATTTCTCAAAATGGAAAATTGGTTACTTATTTCTAACTGGTCCATGAGTGCTAGTCCCTTAGGCGATGTCGTGGGAAATAATTACATTTGCTTTTATCTACCCCTCCCCTAGCCTATGGAATCTAGTTAGAATTTCTATCCCTCTTATTCCTGTCGTCGCTTCGCGGAGATAGGCACCCTGGTTAATGGAATCGGCCTCCCTCCCAGCTCGGGGACGGTTTCACTGTCTACCCATCCCCCCAAATAATGAATAAACAAAAACATGGTGCTCCAAATGATATTCATTCTGAAGTAATATGTACCGACTATACAATCATTTTATTGCCATATTTTGCCAAACGTTTTGGATTCAGGTAACGGTATCTCAAATACCCGAAACTGTTGCGTCTGAAATATTCCGGTCGTGGCGCACAGATTACAATATCTTCCCTCTGAGCCTCCCTTGGGAAGCCATGACTAATTCAGGTAGAGGTACACAGATTTCAACATCTACCTCCTGTGCGGAAAGGTCCCTATTCAACAAGCGTAGCTGCCTATAATAAGCGTTGTGTATTGCGTCATTGGTGAATTTTTAATGAGTAAGATTCCGAACAAATTGCATAATAAAACTCGGTCTGGCGCAGACAGTGTTTTGACCCCTGAATCTAATCATCGGCCTCACGGAATGTTACTCATTATGTTAGTCATTAGGAAGATGGGAGAGAGTGGTCGGTGGGGCCGGAGGGGAGATTGACGGAGAGGTGGGGATTGGTTGAGAGAGAGGTTGAGGAACAGATGCTGGGAGAGGGAGAGGAAGCAATGGACGGGAGGGGAGAAGAGGGGAGAAGTGGAAGAGAGGGGAGAAGGAAAGTAGGTGGAAGAGATGGGGGAAGGAGGCTGAGAGAGAAGAGGTGGAAGGGGGAGATGGTAAAAGAGGGAAAGGGGAGGGAATAGAGGGAATAGAATAAAGGGAGGATGAGATGGATCTGTTCTATGTATGTCAATAAACCCGTCTAAAAAGAAAATGGAGACAAAAGGGTAACTTTTTCAAGGGGACTCATTCAAATAGTTATATACGTGTATAAGGAGATGGATATCATGGGAAGGAGGGTGAGGAGAAGGTTGAGGTTAGAAAAGAAGTGGGGAGGGGAAGGGGAGGAAAACTCCCTATTCATCATTCCAGTCCGTCGCTCTTAACCTGCTTCCCTAGATCACCTCTTCACTTCTTCCGAGGTCGCAAAGTAGGATGATGATATCTCCTTTCAGATAATTGTCTCTATTTACTTAAAATAGAAACCTCCAATCTCTCTTGAATCTCCCGCCTCCATATTTCTAGGGGAGGATCCTGGAATTTCTCCATTAATGCTTGTTGGGGTAGGGGTTAGGGGGCTAGTGGAAAAGGGGGCCTCTTATTTTCAGCTATGAACAAAACGTCATGACTCATCACTATAATGTACATTAAAAAAATTCTTGGAATTCACAGGCCCTATTTGAATTTGAAAACATTTTATTCAATGCTCGATTGATGTAAGGGGGTGATTCTCCATCATAAGTCATATATGGGAGGTTTTCAGAATTAATTTATGAATGATTCACATTCAAAGTTTAATTGTGCATTGTTATTATTTGTATTAGTTATTGATTAATGTAAATCAAATTGCAAATCACCATATTTCATCGTAGAAATGAAAAGTTATATCAAAGCTGCCTTCTTACCGAATGTATTCATATTGTGACTTATAACTTATAGGACTGAGTTCATCAATATTCTGCTGCTGTTATGTTTATACACGAATTTGAAGTAGAATCGGTCGAGCAAAAACAGCCGCCGGTGAGTGATAATAAGTGTAGTCACCATAGGAAAGGATTCGGGCGAGTCCTCCAAGGACGTTTTAGAAGCCCTATAAAAGAAATAACCAGATAGAATCCATTAAAATTTTGGTCAAATGACTTTTTGATGGGTTGGAAAAGAATGGAACAAAAAGTATGAAATATTTACTTTTTTACCGACGTTAACTGAGCGTGCAGCTTTATAAAACAAGCATAGAGGGATGGGAATAGTTTGGGGGTTCAGTACACTCCCCCACCCACACTACCCTGTCCTCTACCACTCCAACCCAAGATCTCCCACTGAGTTCCCCATTTCACCGTATCTTGGAAACCCATTAGTCCGACGCCTCACGGACGCTACGTGGGGGACGAATGCGCGTCTCTCCTCCAGTTCAAAGGCTGGCAAGTGTTTCATTCAAAATAATATTTAATTACAAAAAAATGTGCAGAGAAATCTGTGGATCTTTTTAAACCCACACAGGTAAATGTGTGGTTTTCTTGCGTATTAATTTTCCCTTTCTGTGTGATTTTGGGAGAAGTGAAAGTATTTATGATCAAGCATGACTGGTTTTGATGATGAAAAGATAATCTGGGAATAGGGTTTTTCGACACAGGAGGAAGAACGAGAGAAAATTAATTTACACTTTAAAATCCTGAAATTCTCAGCACAATTGACAGTTCAGAGGCGTGAGGGGGACTACAAGAAAGAGGGTGTGGGGGAGGTGTTATAGTGAGAATGATGGAGGACATAGGGAGGGAGCGAGAGGGAGAGAGAAACAGGGAGGAGAGAGAGACGGAGTGGGGAACTGGAGGCATTGAAAGGAGGGAGACTGAGGGGAGGGAGGGAGAGAGTGGCAGACAGACAGATGGGGTTGGGCAAGAGAAAGGATTGAGAAGGAGCGAGGAAGAGAGATATAGATATAATCATATAGATTAATCAGTCCACAGTCTCGCTATTTGACACCGATAGATATTTCATTCTATCTAATAATAAACCTCTAATATAAGGCGACTTTGTAATAAACACAGTGTTGTATACGAATTAGTGCCCAGGCCAATATATATATGATTAAGACCAATGAATATAGATCCTATTTCAATTACTGACACGCACTATGGTATTACCATCATTGCCTCTCCATACGTTACCTGTATTGTTATAGGCGCAGTGCTAATAATGCTGATGTGTATTGTGCCACCTTCCCCTCCGCTTGATAGCCCCATTATGTGCAGTGGTTACCCCACACCATTCAGGATCATATTGACCGTGAATTGTTATATCACAGTTGGGGGCGGACATAATAGCTGGCCTGAGGACAGGTTTACTCTCTGTAAATATGGCAGGTTATAGGGGTGATGTCCCCAGAAAATGTATAATTCGCGTTCACCAACCCTCCCAAATTACCCAAATTTAAGATCAAAATGCTGTTCATCGTTACCAAACTGATATTTTCATTCAATACAATACAAACATTATATTTGGATATAACTAGCATTCATCATTTTTAACGCTAACTTTGCTGAATTTACTAGATGTGCAGAGATTGTACATTTTCTGTTGATCTGACACATACACATCTTGTGTAATGAGGATGGTATAGTAATGAGGTTGTTTCTGTCGTAGCCTCTAGGAAAACATCAACAGTTACTCGGGAAGGAACCTTTAAGAATCATGTACAAAGTGATACCTTTTTAGAATTTGGCATGGTGTTAGCTCAGGATATGGGATAGTTCAGAAATCACCGGCTACATGTTGGCCCTCACCCCTAGTGGTCTGACGTTGCAACATCCAATTTTTCGATTACCAATTCTTCGATATTCTAGGGTGGGAGGAGTCCATCTTTGAAGTCCAAAATGTGCATTTCTCTTGTTTCAAGCAAACTATCGTTAGGATATAGGCCTAGAGATTTCTCTCAGAGTATAAAAAGGAGATGTATTACAGAAAAATCAGTCTAAAAATAAAATTTTAAATTTTGTTCCCGCAAGAACTTTGATTTTTGGGGTACCTTTATGGTTGTAATTTCAAGACACGTATAACTATGCTTTTTGGAGGTCATCCTAAGGAGTATTGAGATTCTCCACCCAGACCTATCGCTAACATTTTTATAAGACATAAGAATATATATATATATATAGAAGTACTTATTAGATTTCCGAAAGTTTAGCATCATTAAAATCCTCTTGATTAAATCTTTTCAAATGTGATGGTGTCTCAAAATCTGCGACGAATTTCGCGACTTGCATTTTTCTGTGTGACACCACACATAGTTCAAATTGCACGTGTAAAGACCTTATCAGTGCCAGTGAGTATAAAATAACTTAAACATTAACTGTGAAATAGCCAGTGTAAAGGAGTAATGTGCAGCTGGGGGTGCTTTATGGTGGCCTGCTGCACCTGTGGTGCTCGGTCAGTGGTTAGGTTACAGGTGAGAGCAACTCGTAATACCCACCATATGCTCGTGTCTGATGGCAAATATACCCCCGCTACCTCCCCTGGGGTGTATAGCCGAGGGGGGGGAGGGTACTTTTCATATTGGCGGAATATTACACGGCCTGTCTGCCTGTCACCCCTCTATACCTCTCTCCCTCACTTTCCTTCCCACTGTCTTCCCTCATTCTCTCTTTCCCTCTTTTCTCTCTCCCTCTCTCTACTTCCCTCTCACCCTCTCTCTTTCTCTCTTTCATTCTCTATTTCTCTCTTCCCTCTCTCTCTCTTTCTCTTCTCTCCTTCTATTACAAAATGAAACCAAATCGGCCGAAAGAAAAGGAGAGCCAGTAAGGAATAGTAAGTGAAACCACTGCAGCAATGGATTTCGGCGGGACACCGAAATATAAATGAATCCCTGCAGCACAAACAACAGAGTTCAGATCCACCTCACTTTTGGTCAAATATCTTTCAGATATATAGAATGGAACAACTATAAGCAGCTATATATACAGCTATAAGCAGGTGCTTTCCTATAATTATTTGATTGTTAAAGTTTGAGCTATTTGAGAGAGCCCCCCCCCCCCCCACACACACACCTCATCTCTGTTTCCACCCCACTCCCAACTCTTCTTCCTCTCCTTCGCCACGCGTGGAATGCAAACTGACGCCCATATCAGTAAACCCCTTCATCTTATCTTTCTAAGAATGTTTCTAGCATTGGGACCAATTATTCAGCCATTTTTCGAAAGCGTATCTTAAGGAGTAGTCACTTTAGGGGTTTATCTTTCCTTCACAGATTGCTGATAAGTTTTATTCTGGAACTTGTTCCAGAATATCAGATTCTCCTCCTGCTATTTACGTAAATAGATAAAGTAGTAAAGATATGGCTTAATGGGGAATCCATTTGGCTTTTAAAAGGTTTCAACCCTTTTTGATTTCTGATTTAATGCCGCCCCTTCCTGGGCTATCTTAAGATTGTTAAATATTCCCATTCTTTCAGAACTTTTACCAATACTGTATATAGACTAAGCATTTCTAGAGATGCATCTCTTTACAATTGTAGAGAATAGGATAAAGGCAGCCAACGTGTTCGGTTCAATTCTTACAATCCCTCCCCTTCATCTCTCTGTCTCTGTTTCTGTCTCTCTTGTCTCTCTCCGCTCTCACTCCCTCCCCTCATTCTGTCTCTCCCTCACTCCCCTTTCTCCCTCACTCTCTCTTGCTCCTCTCTCACTTTCTCTGTCTCTCTTGTCGCTCTGACTCCCTCCCCTCGGTCCGTCTCTCCCTAAGCCTGGGTTCTACTGCCTTGCTACTTCTCCCGCTACTACTTCCGTTTCTTTGGTCCAGCTACTTTTAGAAGCGGGACCAATTAGCGGGAGGCAGCTGCTTCAATTCAAACTTGTTTGATTTGAATTGGCTACTTCCCGTTACTTCTAAAGTAGTGGGACTGAAGAAACCCCCCTCTCTCCCTTAAAGGCTGGGTTCCACTGGCCGGCTACTACTCCCGCTACTCTTCCCGTTCCTTTGTTCCCACTACTTTAGAAGCGGGAGAAAGTAACTGAAGGTATACCAGAATGGGTGCTATTGCGCCGCTACTAACACTACTCAGAAATGTAAGCAGACAACATTTTATTTTCACACAGAAATGAACGCATCAAGTAGTGTGAGAAGTAGCGTAGAGTGGTGCCAGTGCCCTGCTTCAGCTCCCGCTACTTCCCGCTACCTCCCGCTACAAAGTAGCCGCCGCTTCAAATCAAACATGTTTAATAG
Organism: Sthenelais limicola; assembly: GCA_942159475.1. Classification (NCBI taxonomy): domain Eukaryota; kingdom Metazoa; phylum Annelida; class Polychaeta; order Phyllodocida; family Sigalionidae; genus Sthenelais; species Sthenelais limicola. The sequence goes on from OW804098.1 coordinate 69,623,029, forward strand.
AAACGGGAGCACTCTACGCTTCGAAAACGCTCCAAAAGAAGCGGGAAGTAACACAGCTTTGTAGTGGGGCCCAATAGCACCCATCTCCGTTACTCTCCCGCCTCATCAAGAAGCGGGAGAAGTAGCTGGCCTCTCACTATCTCTTTCTCTCTCTCCACTCTTCCTATATCTACCCTTTTCTCCACTGTCTCTCTCTCCCCCTCTCCCTTTCCCTTTGTCTCCTCTCTGAGTCACTCTCCCGTTCCCTCTGCCCCTCTATCTCCCTCTCTCTATTCCTCCCTGAGCCCCCCCCCCCCTCTCTGTCCATCCCTCCCTCTTCCTCTCCCGTTCCCTCCCTCCATCTCTTACTCCTTTACCCTCTCTCCTACTTCACACTGGTTCTCTCTTTTATTTCTCCTGGCAGATGCGGAATGAGAAATAATTGATCAAGACTGGTGGGAAAGCTGCTTAGTGTTTGAAAAACTCGGCCTCCTAATCCCTTTAAACTTTTACTACCCGAGATGCCAGCTTTGTTTTCTAAGGCAGGCGGGAGCTGGACTTATGCTCTCTATTTTCAACTCCCATTGCCAGACAAATAGATGTAGTGTGTGTTTAAAAAAAGATAGAGAAAAAGAAAGAATTTGCACCTAGGCACCCCTTAGGATTTCCTCTCATCCACCTAAACTAGAGATTATAGTGCCGACTTTAGAAGGGTGTTTCTCTTCTCCAATGCAATTTTCTTTTTCAATTTTAGTAATTGATTTTTGTGGGTGGAGGGAGTTTGGGCAAAACATTAATCACAGGATTTGAATCCATCCATGTTTTAGTGAAGTTTTTAAAATCACTTTATTTTTTTAATTCTGATATTGAACTTATAACAATGGTATGGATAAATATCTTAATTTTCCCGTAATGTTTCTTTAAACCAATGCCTTCCACATTTATATATAATCGGTGATCCACCAAAATCATTTGGTGCTGTGGTTTCACTAATTATTGCTTACAGGCGCTCGATTTCTCTCGGCCAAATTGACTTCAAATTCTTGTAAAACCCTCCACATGATATTGATAACTTCTGTCCTATGGGTCATAAAAGGAGTAAATTTGGTAGATTTATTTTAGTAATAGCTGAAAATGCAACTCTAAAATTTGATAGACCCTTCTTCACGTTGGTTCTGATAATAGGCTCACAACCTCTCAGATCAGATAAAAATAGTATATATCAGTGACGCCTACTGTGCTAATTACTTTCCTCGCACTGGAGTAGGCGTCTAATGGGATTTTCTTTCCCTTTCCCTCAGTTTGGAGGGACTCCCTCAACTCTGAACCTGAATTGTTAGTGTCATGCATTCAACTCATACATCACAGTCAAAGATAAACTCCCAGTCCAGTTTGGCAGAGATATCCTTTCATCATTAACCACAATGTTGAGAGGTTTAGGAGAAAATTGAGGGAAATAATTGATTTTACTCACTGACCTGAGACTAAGTGTGAGACTGCAGGAGTCAAAGGGGCTTGAAATGGTTAACCGCTAGTGCATGTTAGGAGGCTTAAACAGGCCTGGATAAATGATCGTGGGGGCAAGGGTCAGCAAAGTTCCTGTCTCCTCCATAGAGGTTTCGGTGTAATTTAGAGATAAGGAGGATCATAGGAAAGGTTATGGCTTCATTCCTCAACTAATTTCAGTCGGAAACACTGCTTTGACTTGATTTCCCTTTAACAACGCTGATGATTTTTCAAGGTCAGTTCAGAATTATAACAACTTACAAGACAACTTCTAAAACATCAGTAATAGCCTAATATCAGTAATAACCTAAATCTCTAAATAATATATGGGGTGCTCCATGTGTTTGAGGTCCTATTTCAAATAGTATAGAGCACATCTACAGTTAGTGTGACAGCTTACCTCAGTGTTATTGTATGCTGACCTCAGGGTAAAGGAATATCCCAGTGTCAATGACCTTGACCCCCCAGTTAAGAGACACCTGTTGGGGAAAGTTGACATGACAGTGGACGGGCTGGTGTCACAGAAGGGTGGCATCTGGTAACTATGCTTGAGTGTGGGGGTCAAGTGTTTGGCAAATATACATTGAAACTATTATTATCCATTCGATACAAGTGTTAGTGTATGGAAGTTAGGATCGGTTCCAGAAAATGCATTTCGTCATTCTTATAATGCGTTCATGTGTAGGAGGGTAACATTTTTTAAAAAGCTGGAAAAAGGCGTAATAAAAATGTCGTAACAATAGTCATTTTAAATAAGGAAATGTACCTTTCAGGATGACTTCCATGTGCCCCTGTTTAATTGGCTTCTTTTGTCCAAGAATTTAAGGGGGGTTATCCAAGGACAAAGCCTTTTTAGGTCGGGTAAGGTTAACTAGAAACACAAATGTATCTTATAGATTTTGAAAATGTCCTTCTCTCTTTCTTCACCATCCCCCGAATCACCAGCTCGTCCCACATTCATTTGAAAGTGTCCTTTTCTGCATCGTCTCATATATAAGAAGTTGTAAACCAGATTTAAGACAAAAATGAAGTTCCAAATACAGTCCAACACAACCAAACAGCTATTCCCAACACCTTCCAGGCCCAAACCCTCATATCAAATATGAATGGTATGTCAGCCTACTTCGCTAATCGGTTTCCAGGTTTAGGACGTTTTAATGGGAATATAATGACATTTTGTGGTCTTAATGGAATTATAGTGGCACTTTGCGGTTTGAGGCGAGAGGCTTTCCCTTTGTTTGAAGGGACACTCTCAACTATGGGCCTAGACTGAACATACACAATACGAAATATATTCAGATATACCTAGTATTTTGTCATTTTTCAGCCTTATTGGGCGTTAGCCCTTTCTTTTTCACTTTCTTCACAACTTATATATAATACAGAGAAAGGTTCCCCCCCCCCCCCCACACCATCACTTTTCCCTACTTTATCTCCACCCTTTCCCGAAATGTGTCCTTCATGTCTCAGTGCTTGCCATACAGAAAAGTTTCCCACAACTTTGGATTTGAACCACCTACAAGTTTATTATTTTCTAATCTCCCCTATTTCTGTCTTAATGGGAATGGGTCACATCAAAGGAGTAATTAGATAGATTATCACCTTCCACTAAGAAGTAGGCTCTTATCAGATCCCTACTAGCTATGGGTAGGCGTTATCAGATGTAGAGGGCCAGGCTCCCCAGGCTGACTGACTGGAGTGGGCTCACACTCAGACCCAGTGTACTGATATATCTGATTTGGTAATCTGGTGTACAGGTGATGTCTCATATGGTGTAGTTGTTCTTTCAACTTTTTTAAAGATGCATTACCAGCTGTGGAGGATCCTGAACTAAAATGACTATCCTTGAGATAAACACTCTAAACCTATCATATGTCCTGGAGAAACGATTTAAATGAAGAAAAACTGGTTAAAAGTAACAAATTCAGTATCGGTTTTTGCTCTGCATACCACTGCATGAGTGGCCTGTAAGTGCCCATTCAAGACAGGAGGGGTAGTGGGGGACCCCTAGTCATGTACATGTGTGCGCAGGGTGTATTTTTATATAGTTTGGGTCCAAAGAAGCAAGGTTTATAGAAATAGGCAGTTTCTAATAGGCAATCAAGTTATTGGTCACAGTTAGACACAAACAAACACAACATACCTATCAGTTGGGTTTATGCTTTATTGAGCAATGAATCACCAGTAGGGACATAATTGTAGACATGTATAAATGACTATGGTCTGATGATTGGCACTTAAAATCCAATCAATAACTCCAATACTTAACAAGACACTAGGGGCCTGTTGTATAAGCTAAGGAGAGACCTTCCTCTGTAGGGAGGAAACAAATTCTTCTTATATATATAAATTCCCAGCTGTTAGGGACTAGCCTATGTACAATTAATAATGGGCAGGAATCTGTATTCTAAGCCATGAAAGGAGGGGAAGAAAGTGTTACATATTTTATACTTTCATATTGTAGTGTGGGGAGGGATAGAGGTAGGAGCACAGGTGGTATTTATATTTAAATGGAGTTTACAAGTTCAGAACTGAAACAGGCCTGATCTTAAATATTAATGAGCTAGGGGGAATGTGTGTGTGTGTGTGGGGGGGGGGGTGGAGGTAACCCTGGAGGAGGGGGGAAGATGCATGGGTAATCAGGGAGGAATGAACCTCTTCCATTGGAAAGAACATAGGCACGAATCTAACACTTCTACAACAGGCCCCTGCTGCAATACCTTATTGTCTATGTTGTAATGACGTAATTTACAATGTCACACTATGCTAACAAGGTCAACTGACATCATTAGCAGCTATATATGCATATAGTGCACCCTCATTTCCAATATATGACGTATGCTAACAAGGGAGAAATCCCTGTGAAATCTCTGGTTGACAGACAATCCAATGGACGTCCATTCGGTGCGCACCGATTGGAAAATGCACCACTTCTTTTGTTATTTACATGCTTTTAATGGGTTCGGAATTCTTAGATATTCAGGGACATGTTTGGGTTGATCATATACATGGTGTATGTGGCAAAAGGAAAAATTGCGCAGATTTGCGCATGCATAGCTGGGAGTGCATTTTTAATTGTATGATGTACTAAAATAATTCCTCATTTGAAGTATTCTACTGATCATAACAATAATTTTCGTCTTGGTTTCATAACTCTGTGATGCTCAGAACCGAAAATACATTTTTATAGTTTGTAATGTTAGAAGTGTATATTCCATGTCCTTTATATGTTTGGCCCTCCTCTCATTATCTCCAATCTTAATGAGTTAACCACCACAGACCTGTCACAGCTTTTTTTTTCATCAAGTTTTTTTCCGACCAACCTTTTTTTTTGACCAACAGAGGAAAGAGATGGGTGAAAGGGAGAAAGTTAAATAACCATACAACTCCATCCAGCTACAATCTGTAAGATCTTTATCCTTAAGAATGACAAATGGTAATACATTATTTGCACTGGTCAAATCAATAAATGAGAAAATATCCCCCTCCACCACTGTATAAACACTCCACCTATTTAAGGCCACAAACAAAATGATATATGAATGAATGAAGTCAAAATATAACTTAATGTAATTGTACTTAGTTTCATGACCACATTCATCTGTAAGTCAAGTTATCAAGTAATACCCCCCCCCCCCCCCCCCCAAGTTTTTTTCCTGTTCTCTTGGCCTAAATTGAAAAAATATCCCTCTCCACTACTGTATAAACACCCCACCTATTAGCTAACGCCTGTGTTGGTTAATTTATCCAACACTCCCCTCATCCTCATTCCTTCCTTGTTTAGCCGACTTTGATGAATGTGAATAGCTGCTAATTGTACATTTTCTGTCGTCTAGTGCAGGCGACTTTAGGAATATTATTATGGATGGACCGAATTCCACTTTAACCCTATCAGAGGCAATCACTGTTAAGAGGTGTAATCTGGTGCTAATTATGCCATCTATGAAGAATTTATTACATCTCCACACATCATTACCTGATAAAACATTAATTGATATAAAAATCATCCTTCCCCTCCTCTCCTCCTCCCTCTTCCACCTATTGCTCCTCCTCTTCCTGCTCCTCTTCCTGCTGCTGCTCCTCCCCCTTCCTCCTCCCTCCCCTCCCCCTTCTCCTCTTCCTTTTCTCGTCTTCTCCTCTCTTCCTTCTCTTTCCTCCATTCTCCTCCCTCTCCTCCCCCTTCTCTTGGGATTGATGCTTTTAATGTGTTGTGAAACAACAGTCAAATTACAGATTAAGTGATTTCTTTACAAAAAAATATCAAGGACTCAGTCTCGGCTCATAGCTGACAGAATCCCTCCAGACTGAGGGAAAGCCTCTCACTCCTAACCTTAGAATCCCATTAGGATGATGATGGTTGGGAATGTCATTAGTGCAACAGGCGTCCAATCACTAACATACCGTTCTTATATGATCTGAGAGGCTGTAAGCCTAGACTGCGATCTCTGTATTACTGTGGCGGTGCTCTACCATAAATCTTAGCTTCCTGCTAGGGTTGCCTTGTCTTTCAAGGCGACTACTACACATCTAGTGCCCTCAACTTGAAACAAACAGGCCTGCTATCCTTATCTCTCGAGACCAATTGTATTCAAATAATTTTCTTGAGCACAAGCCTTTTTCCAAAAACCTAAAAGATGTTTTAGCACGATACCATGTTAAGCACTTGTAAAAATATTCTGTGGGAACAAGATGTAATGGGGAGGAAATAGGGCTGATCCAATCAATTAGGCTGCCTTAGTGACGGGAGGTGTGACACGAGGATTAAACAATTAACACTTCCTTAATGAGCAGGTTTTAATTACCTCACTTTATCTCAACTAAGGGGCTCTATTGCCTATTGTTTAACACAAACATTTTCATGTGGTAAAGGACTGACTTACGTTGTTAGGGTGTTGCTGTACTGTAGTTAAAATCACACATTGAATACAAATAAATGATTTTAAAATATTAATAGATAATAATTACTTAGCAGATTTTTTAAAACAGCCTAATTGGTCAGAATCAGCTAAATGTAATGTACCACAGAAAAATGGATCATACGTTTTTAAAAGAAATTGTGTTAGAAAAAGATATTTCTGGGTCGAGAATTACTAGAAAAGTAGTTAAATATACCCCATTGGATAACCTAAATGCAAGGATATATATAATATAATACACTAAGTCACTTCCTTGTAAGTTGGTACATCTATTCATACGACTTAAAGCGCCAGATACCCCAAAAATGAGAACATTCCCACAAAGAGATCGTGTGAATAGAACACATTGAATTTGAAGCAGCATATTTAGAAGCAGTTCCTCAGCAGTTCTCTTCAAAAAGCAAAGTACATTGGACGTTAGCATTGTAACACTGCACAGTCACTCTCCCCTCCCCCTCAATCTCTCTCTTCCCCTCTCTCCCCCTCTCAATCTCTTCGCTCTCCCGCCCTTGATATAACCTTCAATGTGTTGATAAGGGCGTAAAGCAACCAATCTCACTCACTCACTCTTCTCTACCTCAGTCACTCTTTATCTTTCTCCCCTCTCCCCCTCCCCTTCTCTCCCCTCCCCTCAATCTCAATCTCTTTCTTCTACCTCTTCTCTCTCTGTCCCTCCCCCCCCCCCCCTACACACACATACACAGACACCCAACGTCTCTCCTCCCCCTCCTGCACAAGGAGAGTGACTGAGAGCGGAGGATAGGTAGATAAAACAATAGTATAACTTAAGGTGACAGCTTAATGTCCGCCCATTGAGATGGCAGGTCACCTACCACATGCTCTCCCTATCCCACCTGCTTCTCATTCATTCTCCCCCTATTCTCCATCTTGCGCGGGTTAAATGCCAGGCTTCCACCCTGAAATGGATAACCTTTTTGCTTAAAACTTAAAATTTCCCGCGAGATTCACTTAAAGGTTCCTTGTATGATTGTTTGGTGGTATAGACACATACTGGCTTGATAGTCCCTTCGATGTGTAGGAGAACTGTGAGTGACCTTGGGTTGGTGTTATTAAGGTAGTGGGCCAGAATATCAGAAAATGCACAATTTGCTTTCGCCAATCCTCTCAAATGATACAAATATTTAGGGCAAAGTTTTAATAGACTGTTCAACATAACGGGAGAGGTTCACACAATACCAAATGTGATGTGTCGGGGAAAAAGGGATTTTGTGATGCGCATCAAAGTACTTTCTAGAATTCGATCCATTCTACACTACATCTCTGTTTTCAAATAGAATCCGAAGCGACGAGCAAAGCTATTCTAGAATTCACCCAATATGACAAGGCCTGAGTCTTTCATGTAGTTTTTGTTATTAATATTGACGCGATCCATGGAGCGTTTGTAATAAGAAAATTGTATACCGCTCTTCACCTGAAATTATGTCTACCTTATGAATAAAAACCCGGTGTTGGTGAAAAAAAATATTGACGCGATCCAATAAGCGATTGGGGCGTAAGGTTTCTTACAGTAGGAGTAGGTTGTCATCGGGGTTGTCACTTTTATTGGTAAACTTCTATTTTATCAACATGCTTTAAAGGGTTTCTTATTAGAAGGTCTAACAATGGGCTTCAGCCTGAAGTGCCAGGACTGTTTAATTCATACAGAAGTAATTAGAGAAGTAAAATTAATTAATTTATAGGGCTTCCAGGACTATAATGAGTTGGGTATGGTTCTTGGGAAAGCTTATAATTACCTGAAGCAAAAATGGAGAATTAGTTTAATGTAATTTGATTTGATTTGATTACAAAAGTATCATGAAATATATAGAACATTAGCTGACTTTTAAATGTTGTTTGTTGAATCTTATCAAAGGCCAGGGATGTAAAAGGAACTTTAATAACTCTTTAATATCGGAATTAAAGTCGACCCAATATCCCGATACTGTAATGCAACCATAAGTTACAAAGTAAATGAAGTATAATATTGGATGTTCATGTAAAAGTGTGACAACGCATGCAAATAATCATATTGTTGTTTATGCGTATTTTGTAAGAATCGTTTAAATGTATTGTGGCCAATGAAAATATTTGTTTAAAAAAGAAGAAAAAGGATACTACCAATACTTATACAAAAGACAAGAAACAAAACAACTCTACATGATAGTAAACCATGCAGCGGTGGGTTTGAATAACAATTGCATGACAACCTCATCCCCCTATAGTAATAAGATGATTGAACACATGTTGTTTAGCACAACACACCTACCCTGTCTTCCTTCCAGCTCCAACCCGTATGTGGTGGCCAGCAAATTTACAATTCGCCTTCACAGATCCTCTCAAATTACCCAAATGTGAGACAAATCATGTTCAAAATAGATAAACCACAGTTCAACTGGGAAAAAAACTGAAAATAACATTTTGTTTAAACTTTGCCTCGTGAAAGAACAAGGTTATGTGAATTCAAAAAGCCAATTAAAACAATATGTCACCGGGTTAGTTTTCATTTTAGGGAGCCTCAAAATTTATGGTTGTTCACTATAGAAGTATGAGAAAAGGACAATTTTTTCGTTTTTTCAGTATAAAAAAAAAAATTGAAAATAACTTTCTCCTAAAAATCTCTATAAACATAGCTAACATATTGCTTTACCCTTTCAAGCAATAAAAAATGGGGGTCACCGACCTTTTAAAAAAGTTATTCAACTGAATCTGCATGGCGGTGAGTTAAAAACAAGAATATTGAAGATTTTCAATGCTAAATAATATATTTCAAAATATGTTGATACCCTGGTCTTTCATACATGAGGGCAAACATCTATAGTGGTTATGTTTAGAAGACATTTCAATTGAAAAATGTTATTTGTCTGTCTGAAATCTTGGAAAAACTGAGAAAATATCCATTTTTCCCACATACTTCAATACTAAACTTTGCTGGTCTCTAGAAAGAAAAAAAATATGCTGAGATCCATTTTTTTTTGCTTTTTGTTATCCTCCAACCATGTACGTTCTCAAGACAAAGTTTGAAAAAATTACTGTCAATCCTTATTTTTCATGCATTAGTTCCTTTAACTCCCGCCTGCAGCAGTGCGGAGAACAGTGGTTTATCTCTTTAATCAAAGCTATACCACATATACTCAGCTAGTATTTATCATTTTCAGCCTAATTTAGCAGAGTTTGATGAATACTAAGAGCTGCCCATTGTACATTTTCTCGTGTAGTATCCAAAAATACACCATACTGATCCCAATGGACCCTGTGTTGGTAGGGAGAACGAATAGATCCAATGTAAAGATGAGCTGAGAAAACAGCGACGGCAGACATGTCAGAGTGTCAGAAAATATGTAATCAGCAGCTCTACACATTTAATAAATTATGCTGAACAAAGATATATACTAGGTGTATGAGTATATGAGTGAGTGAGATTGGTTGCTTTACGCGCTTATCAACCCATTCAAGATGGTTATATGAAGGGCGGGAGAGCTGAGAGGGAGGCAGTTTATGATCATACCCATGAAATAGAGATAGAGAAGAAGGGAGAGAGCGACAGAAAAAGAGACAGAAAGGCAGTTTATGGTCATACCCAGGACCCTGTGTGTGAGTATATTTGCTAATGTGTTGATTACAAAGAGCTGTTCGATTGTGTTGATATTTGGTTTAAATCTGGGTTATTTGAGAGGATTGGTGAAGTAGAAATGAACATTTTCTGATGACTTCACTCCTAACTCCTTTGTTTCCGTGAAAACACCCAAAGGCAGAGCTCTGTGGGAGAGAACCGATGACCATCTACACCGAGAAAGATCAACACGTGAAAACCATTGAATAACTGGTGTCATATAATCTTTGAAGAGATTCAGGGTAAAAAGCCAATAAAAGCAGCAGGGTAAAGTTTAACGACACCTATCGTCATATATAGAATGTAATTCGTGGGGACCATGTACAGTTTATTAGTTACTGCCACGAACGGTCCTCGGAGCTATATCAACCTTAGGGACAGACTAAACAGATTAATAACCTCCATTTCCGGCCTCCTGATGAACTGTTTATCCAGCAAACGGTGCACCAGCAGCCCTCAATGTTGGTCAGTAAGTCTTTCTTCTTTGGGGGTCATTTATTTTTTAATAACATAATATAGAAATAGGAGTCAATGAGTTTATAGTGTTTTGAACACTATGAATTGTCATGTTTGAATGGTTCATGAAATAATTCTACGTATCTTTCTCTTTTTCACAACTAATCGGTCATTTTCTGTCTTTTCAGGTATGTACCAGTTTTGTCTTCTCTATATGGCATGGCTGCACTGTGAGTATCGTATCAATTATTGTACAGTTATAACTATCAACCCATCTTCCCAGAGCAGGTCGTCAGGAAGCAATTTGAAAGCACTTTCTGCAATTCGATTCTGTTCACACTATGCTTCCCAAGTAAATTATATAATTTACCTATATTCAAATGTCCACAACTTTCTCAAAATCTGATTCACCAAATTTGACAAAATATTTGACAAAAACCTAAAGAGAAAAGAAAAATCAGCACAGTTTTCATCTTTTTTTTCCCGAAAGCTTTCCGTTTTTATTTTACATAACCCAACTTGCATTCCTGATGATATATATCCATCCTAGAACTGCTCAATGAATTAACTCACCATGTTATTTAACACATGATTTAGTATATATATATCTCCCTTTTGGCCTCCCTAGGCTAAGGAGAAATGGCTCTATCTATCCCTAGTGCCAGTCCACTTCAAGTGGCCTTCAGTTTCTACACAGGGAGTATAGGAGGAGGAAGCCACTGGTATGGAAGGATGAGGAGATGGGGCTTTTAAGGGTTATAGAAAAGTAATCATAGGTTGGATACATGGAAAGTCGAGCTAATATCTTGCCCTTGCTGGGCCAGGAGGGTGGGGCTGAGAGGCAGGGGAGTGGGCTGGAGTAGACGGGGCACTAAAAGGTCTATCAATAATGCAGGTACTACTGGATGGGTGAATGCCCAGGAGGGAGGTGTTGAAAACTTTAAAAGGGCTCTTACATGGAGTATATATATATGTGTGTGTATGAGAGGAATGGGGGGAGAAGAGAAGAGGGGTTGATAGAGAGAGCGAGGAGAAGAGGGTGTATAGAGAAAGAGGGGAGGTGAGTGTTGACAAGTGAGAGAGAAGAGGGGTTAATAGAGTAGGAGAATGGAGTCAGAGGGAGAGAGAGAGAGTTACAGAGACAGGAAGAAGAATGGGGAGAAAGGGGACCGTGGGAGGGAGTCGGGGAGAGAGAGAGGGACGGAGAGAGAGGGAGAGAAACGATCAGAGAGGACAGGACACATAAATAAAGATATAACGAGAGATAGAGAGAAATTGGTGTATGCATTCCTGAAAAGCATTGAGAAATGTTGGGAAAAAAGCAAGTACCGTTATGTTCAGCATGAATTAAAAAGCAGAAACAAGAGACAGACATATAGACAGACAGAAGTAGACAGAATGAAAAACAAAAAAACAAAACAAGTTACTGGAACAACCATGCCACTCTTCCCTTCCCTACCACCCTACCCACCACCTCCTCCTCCTCTCAGTATGCATCGCTCTGCCACCAGTAGTTGACACTTTTTGCCCCTCCGCCCTTACAGTAGCTGAAGAGTTTTAATTGACGGTGTAATGGGGCCGAGTATGGAGAGGAGAAAGAGGAGAGGCATTGACTGGGGCTATCAACACTCAACTATAGCAGCAGACAGAGCTAAAACAAGGGCACATGCTCCAGGGAGGGATGGGGTTAAAAAAACAAGGGGAGTTTTTTAGCAGGCAATCAGATATAGGACGCTTACTCACAAGTTCCATCTGAATTAGCTTCATCTACACATTTCTTAGTTTTTATGGATATTGTCTACACGTGTGGGTTGTCACTCTCGGGAATAGAGTGTTTCTCAAGTTTCTAAGGTGATTCATTTAGAGATTCTCCATTATAATTCTGTATAGATAAACAGGTGTGAGTGTCAATCTTATGAAAGGTTTTATCGCTAGAACGGGTGTGGGTGATAACCCTGTCAAAAATGTCATTCCTAGGAGAGGTGCTGGTTTTAACTCTGAACGATGTCTTTCCAAGGACTTTCCTAGGACTAGGATTTCTTTCCCTATACACCCTCTGTATCTCAATCAGCATTGGAATCCAACAAGGGCAACAAGTACTACCCCTTAGCAACATCCCGTTCTTGTCTTATTTTACATTTCATTTGAACAAATGTATGCATTGCCGTCAGTGCATTAACAAAACTTGCACACTTAAATCAGTCTCACTTTCTCTTCTCCTTCGTTGCCCATCATGAGCTCTATTTTCACTCGCTCTCCATTGACCTTGAAATGTCCTCTGCCTCTCCTCATTCCACTTGGCTACCTTGACCTTCCACGCCACTTCACCCCTGTCTCTACCATGGCCCGAGTAGTTATATCCAGGCTCAGTTCCTGAAGTCATGTTACAAATCTCCTGTCTACGATTTGGGTATGGTTATCAAAAGTAGAGACTAAATATTGTAAGAAAAAGTGGCTTAAGAAGCAAAATAATGATGTATTATGGAATAAACGTTGTAAGGATATATATATTGAATTGAATTGAAAAGTTTTTTTAAATTGAATTGAAAAGGCTTTTGTTATCTTTACCTCTGTTACATTTACTACAGATATAGGAATAGCACAACAGAACTATTATCAATAACAATGCCTTCATATCATAAGTTAGTCTCAACCATGAACGGTTCAGGAGCTATAACTAAAAGCATTAATAGCCTCCATTTTCAGACTGCTGGTGCATTAATGATACATAACTATGCACCAGCAGGCCCGAAATGTTTCTTACTAATCGTTACCCTTAGCCAATGGACCTACTATACTGAATAGTCTCTCAGTAGTGACTGAGCTTAATCGCCACCAGTTAGAGAGTACTGGGTTTCGCTCAATGCTCAAGCGCTCCATGTTTTTAAACTTTGAACTGTATTGACTGACTCGCCGTGTGGAAATAATGGCGGCTATTTGCTCCTCATCTGGTGACATGGCACGTGCTGGGGAGCAGCTTGCGAGCACCTCCACTTAAGCATCATTACCCCCTCTAATGAGGGGGAAAATTGAAAATAGGTTTGGCATCGGAAGGGATCAAGATGCAAGGCGAGGACAGGGGAGTTCTATCTGATACTTCTTTATATGAACGAATAGAAGTGTGATATATGTTTATTCAGTCAAGGTTCACATCCTCTCAGATCAGATAAAATGTTATGTCAGTAATTGGACGCCTACTGCGCTAATATTGGCTTGCCTGGCTCTGGAGTAGGCGTCCTACAGGATTAGAATTTACCATTTTCAGTGATGCAAATCCTCTTCAGTAGGCCTATTTGAAAATACTGGCATCGGAAGGGATCAAGATGCCAGGCTAGAATAGGGGAGTTCTATAGCTCCCCAAAATGGCCCTTTCCTTTGGTAAATCCTCCAAATAAAGTAATCCTCCAAATCCCACCATTTATAATCAGATTTCGTCTGACCATTAAAAAAATTGGAGTGATTGGTTGCCTAGTAGTATTCAAGTAGTAGTATATGGAATTAGCGCTTTGCATCGGGTTCTCCGTCTAACAATTTGGATCTTCTTCTTCTGGTCTGAAGCAAATATTCGTTTTATTTGCAATTTTCTCTTTAACTGCCAGTACTCATTGTACATAGCTATGATTGAAATTATAATACATATCTTTTATCTTCCAACTATTTCGTGCCGGATAACTTCAAAATTGTGTTCATGAAAGGTCGAGCAGTGTCGATCGACAGAGATATTGTATTCATGATGAATCAGTAACGTGGTTAATTGTATAGTGTTAGAAGCCATTGGTTGGAAAATTTCTGGGAAGGAATCCCGTTTCTAATATGAGCTTTCACAATTCTCTGCCATTCAATCTGATAAAGTCTGTTAGAAGAATTCATCTAGAAGTACAGATAGAAAATGATACGCTCAGAATCTTTGCAGTATCTTTATTGATAACTGACAAATCGTCCTGAAAGAGTTACACATATGGTTTCTATTACTTTATAAGAGAATCCCAGATTGAATCATTTTTCATGTGTGTATCAATGGCTCGGATGCAATCCTTCGGTATTTATTCAGAAATCACTATTTTAGAACTGACCATATATCATAGTCTCTCATGGCACCGATACTAACTGAGAATGCAGCTTTAAATTATCGACTAATATATCAACCAACCGATATCAATCAATCAATATTTGACAAGCATACACAAGCGGCAGAGCTTTCATTTGAATCTAAAAAGGAATATGCACGATTAGATAGCTCCTTACGTCTTTTAGAATCTAGTTCCCATAAATGTGAAATTCTCCGCACATTTTTAGAATTCTGAACACATCATGCTTCAATTTCATGCTCAGATTTCAGAAAATGTCACGCAAAAGGATCATCTTTTCCGCCTTAGCTAAATTCATTAAAAGCTTTGAGAATTTAAGTATGATTGATTCAAGACATTACCATTCCCTCTTCTTGCCGGACGGTTGCCTTCAACCCTATTTCTGGGCCATTACCCAAATGCCCGTCTCTTGCTATGCCTTGTATTTAGGTAAGAGGCAAAAGAAAAATAGGTGTGTTTCCTATTAACCCTACCCCCTGCCTCCACACACACACAAAGCTAGGAAAACAAAACTATTATTATCCGTTTTAAGTTGGTCAATGCAGGCAAATCCCCTTGCCCAAGAAAATCCTGAACATGCAAATTTCTTTTCTGTAAAACAATTACTGTTTCGAAATATAAGTATTTTCAGTTCTTGAAAGGAGGTTCTTAGCAGTGGGGGTTCGAATCCCATGAGCACCAGAGCATCATTTCACTTCCCACCCAGTGCATGATGACTGAGTAACCAAAAGCTGGCCATGTGTATAGCTGCATATGATTATGCAAATTATGTAATAATAATTATAATGATAATAACAATCACAAACAGGGTGTTGTATCATGTTAGCGTGTTTCCTCTCATGCCTGATATGACTAAATACATGCGAAAGTATAGTGTTAAATAAACAAGGCATAACAGTGTCACACCCATGTTATGCTAACTTATTACCTCATTTCGATTACGTATGATTACGTAATATTATCAAAGTAACCCCCCCCCCCCCCCCCACCAATACTTCCGCCCAATCTCAACCCTGAACCCCGAACCGATAAATGGATCCCTTCTGTGGCTCAGATCGTAAGAACCTGGCCTATTGCATTTCACTTACGGCTGATGAAATCTTTTCAGAATTTCACACCAGTGAAAGGTGGTGTCTTCATCACTATGATGATCTTACGAGGCCAGAATTATACATGAGGTTTTTAAAACAGAGGTAGGCACCTCCAGGCGCATCGAAGGATCGAGTTGCATTATTTGATTTCAACAATGACGTCACCGCGAAGAACGCTCTGCGAAGTTTTTGTAGGGAAAACATTCACTGACACAGCACCAATATTCACTCACAAACTGTCTCTCTCCGCCACCGATGGGCCCGCCATATTTGTTCTTTCTTGGCAATGGCGTGAAAGGGCAGACTGGTCGAATTGCATTGCTGCCGTTTTGAATTATAACTTGGAATGAATGTAATTTGGGGGAATTCTCGATTTTGTTAGACAAGTTCACTGGATCTTAGAGGATTGTAATAAGAGTATTTTATAAGACTAAGTCAGCTATCATCTGTTTGTAGTGAGGTATATTTCTTGGTATTAAGAGCTGCAGATGAATAACTACAATTTAATTCCTGACGAAGGGCAATGAGGCCGAAAGATCTAGTTCAACACCCACATCAACTATTTTTTCCATCTTCGATTAGACCATCCTCTAACAGCAGGCCGTCTCTGTTTTCGACTTTCTCAGTCCTGAAGACCATTAGGAGAATCTCGCCCTGCCTAGGGAGGATGCCATTAGACAAGAATTACATCCCTAGGACCCCAGATTAGTTGATATTATAGAGCGATACCCATTACAATTGATTCTTGAAAGAGTGTCCTTTAGTGTCGATGATTTCAGGAAAACACTCCAACGTATCATCCACTTCCAAGATTAATTCATGCAGAAATAAATTAATGCAGTGGTGAGGGGATATTCCTTATTTTCAGTTATTTCAGTTTATTCTCACTTATTACTGGCTTTGTATAAATATTTTATTTAGATTCAAATTATATTTGATTGGTGCCGTTTGTATTTCTTGCTGTTTTTTCATCGGAATTGATGTAGACATTTAGAATGGAAACAGGGCCGATATCTCAGGTGGAAACTGGGTCCCATCATCCATCAGTTTAGACATGCACACTGGAGGCGGAAGCACGCAAGTACCCAATTGTAGAGATCCCCACAGGCGGACTCACATGGGCAGTCAGAATATGCGCTATTTAGAGGTTTTCCAGTACCAACATATAGAGGAATATCAGATTAAAGCCAGAGGCAGAGACTAATAAGATTATTAACCTCCATTTCTCAACAAAGTTTACCCCTTTATCAAGGAGGGAAACCCCTGAGTGCACTTGAGTATTTAAGGATTTAAAACCCCAGATTTATTTCGACATGGCGGTCTGTAACCTCTCCCAGACACGCCAGTTACAAGAGAAAGTTGCTGATGTAATTATGTGCCTCCTGACTCTCTAGCATCCAGTCCTCCACCGTGGTCAGTATAGCTGTGATAATCTACCCAAATGACCTTACATATATGCAAGTCGTGGAAATATGCAGTTATATTTTCAAAATGACATATAGGCTAGTCACCAGGATACTGATAAAAATCTGTAGGTGTACCTGTTAAAAGATAAAATAAAAAACGTTTTTACATGATGACAAATTGTACATGTCGCACGGGCCCGACTCATATACTGGGGGAAGCTGGTTGACGCCCTGTCATTTAATACCCATTGAGGAATCGAAGCGGATTTAACTGGAATGCATGCAAGATCTATTGTTCTTCCATCTCTATGTTTGCATTGGATTGGAGACAAAAATACCATTATCTGCTGACGCATCAGGAATCGACCAGTAAGGAAACAAGTATTTATGGCCATATGTTGTTGTTGGTGTGTAAATCCGTGGGTGGAATAGCCTGAAATGCACAAATGGATTCAGTTAAAATCTGATATACAAAGTTTTAAGAACTTTCTATCGTAAATTGCAAGTATCTTTTCACCAATAATAATCATAGCTTATGTAAATGATCTATTGAAACGAAATGAACGATGGGAAAGATGAAGTCTTGTTTTATGGAATCATGTTAAACACGTGGCTATTTACATGTCACTGTTACTGTTAGATATTACATGCTGAACATAATTATGTTTTCTATAGGTTTTACACTGACATAGAACTCTCATAATACCATGCGAATCTATGCTCAAGATGGCGGACATGCAAACCACTATTGGGTGTCACAATCCAGAAGGCCTCACAGTCACTTTGATGTTAAACCCTGACTGATTCAGTGATTACTGGTGATCATAAGTAGTATGGCCTATTTGATTTTACTTTAATTTTACTCTGTTTGGATTTCATTCAAGGAAATGTACAATGGTGTAGGGACAGTATTGATCAGTGAGTGTGTGTGTTGGAAGTTCCAATAAGGGCTTCATTGGACAGTCACTGACAGCTGGTCTTGGTGCTCTGATCTTAGGGTATTGTGTATGTGGCGTATTAACGAAAAATGAGCCATACGTTGCAAAATTGATATATTTTCAAAGTGTTTATTCACAAGATCTCTATGTGGGAATGTTCGCATTTTGGGGGTTTCTAGCGCTTTAACTTGTCTGAATAGATGTACCAAATTTAAGGGCAGTGTATTAGATATAATATATCCTTGAGTTTCTAAGGTCATCCTATGGAGTATATTTCGCTACTATAGTAATTGTCCACCTAGAAATCTTGCAAGCTTTTTTTTCAAACATAAAATTAAATACCGCAATCTATGGTAACTAAAGCCTGACGGGTTGTGAGAGGAATTCCCTGAGATCTGATATATATATCTGTTCTTGGTTATTCACCTAATAGATTTTTGTAAATAGGTAATTCGCCATTTCCGGTCCATTTTAGGGTTAGCCTACATGCAGAAATCTGAAATTGTTTGTTGAATGTTGAATAATAATTTCTTGCGCCAGAATTAGCGGAAATGATGTAGTTAAATTGGGAAAAGAAGCATGACGTCTCCGTGACGTCAGTAAAAATCTGATCTGACTTTTGTGAGTCTGCGGTTGCTATATGACATTTGTTATATGGCTGGTTGGCGAGCGATGAGGGGACATCCATCCTAGCCAAATGTAACTGTATACGACACCTCATGGGCAGACGATCTAACCATGTTACCGCTATATGGGATATCTGCATTAATTCTCCTTTAGACGCATGTTTAAGAGAGTGATTAGCAGTGTTCTGAGGGGAAATGCGGAGAGACACAGGGGTGGGGGGGGGGGGAGAGGGAACGGAGAGAGAGGTGAGATGAGATGAGGAGGTAGTGAGGCGGGGAGGAAGTGGTGCAGAGAGTGAGAGAAAGAGAGGGGTGGGGAGATGAGGTAGTGACGAGGATACATGTATAGAGAGTAGTGGAGAGAGAGACATATATTTAGTTTTTTTATTTCCAAAATTGAAGAACATCAAATAATGTAATGTAGACATACCAGAAAGTATAATTAAGACATAACAATATCGAGTCAACCATAGATGTAAAAGCTGCAACATATTGTTCATATTCCATGGTACTGGTTTCTCTGCTAAGTGGGGAGAGCGTAATGAGGGAAAGGAGGAAGAAAGAGAATGGGAGAGAGGAGATGAGGAGGTAGGTAGTGGGGAGAGGGTAATGAGAGAAAGGAGGAAACGGAAAATGGGGGAGAGATGGATGAGGACTTCGATTATGGACGAGGAGTGAAAAATGGACCAAACTGTGAGTTGTGAGGAAAGATGTGCATTAATTAGCAGAGAAAGGGAGAGCAGAGAAGGGAAACGGACGGGAAAAGAGAAAGAGGAGGATGAAGGGGTCGGATGAATATGGATGGGTGGAAGAAGACTATGTGGGGGGAGAAACCGAGAGTCTGTAGCAAGGGGAGAGAAAGAGGGGGGGGGGGCGGTGAAACAGACAAGACAGTGAAGGAGGGAGCAAGGTGAGACGAGAAAGAAACAGACAGAGATACAGACAGACAGAGACAGAGAAAGCGACACAGTCAGACGAAGACAACTACTCACCGTGTGAAAGCTGCAATGTGAGTCTGAGAGGAGAATATCTATGTGTGTGTGAGAGAGAGAGCGAGTATCATACCATTGGACTATTAGAAAGGCAACAGGCTCAATTACCAATGATGGATCGGATTAATCAAACCGCCAGATGAAGCTTTTGTGTGGCGGCCGTGGTGAAGACAGGGGCTTAATGTGCTAATGTAGCAGCATAATACCCTTACGTAACTGTCAACATGCTCAGCCAGAATTTCATCCAAGTGAATTTTGTTCTAGCGCAGAGGATGCTTGTTCACAGCACTCGGTCTGATCAATGTATTCATATAATCTGACTTATTTGAGGGCCGGCCTGAATTACATTGAGTGAATGAATGTCGGGGGGATTCGGCTGCCAACCTGCTTTCTCTTATAGGTAGGATCAACTTGTTCTTGAGCGTATGTACAGGTCTGTGGTGTAATCACTGACGTTGAGGAGGTATATGGATCAATTACAGTTGACGGGATGTGGTGGAAGTTAAAGCTGCGTTCTCGGTTAACATTGATCAAAAACTAAAGATTTTGTACTGATCTGAAGGTCAAAATTGTGGTGGATTTCAACCTGTTGTTTTTGCTGCAGGGCTTCATAAGAAAATGTATATTTCAGTGGTTCGCCGAAATCTGTTGTTGCAGTGGTTTACTTAATATAGCTCACCAGCGCCCTATTCCTTCAGCCAATTTGACTTCAAATAGCTGAGAATTTAACCATACAAATGTTCTATCATATATTTATTTCGGTCCAACCAAATTCAGCCTCAAGGTTCATTTCTAAATAAGGAGATCTTTAATTTCTTGCAGTGCTTTTACCTGCTTTTAGGGGACCATTATGGGGCAAATTTAATTTTCTTCTCTTAGTGATTGCTAGTGGATTCGGCTTCCAACCTGGTTTCCCTTAGGTAGGATCAGCTTGCTCTCCATTGTGGTGTATACAGGTGTATAATCGCTGACATTAAGGAGCTATATGGATGAATTGTTGGTGACGAGACATATTGGTACTTAACCGTATGGGCCAGGTCGCTTAGAAATGCGCAAAAGTCTACCCGCTCTACACATTTTGTAAATTTGTCTAAATGAGGCTTAAAAATGGTATATTTGGGTATATTGTGTATTGCGATGATTTAAAAGATGCCTGTGCATCACCACCTGCGGCTGTCTCCTCCAAAAATCACGAATCTTTTTTTCCTTTTATCTCTATGATTTTCAATACTTTTCTTGTTTCTTACATTGGCTGTAGTGACACCTTAATCTAAGTCACAGCCTATTGGCATGCTTTGTTTTTATGAGTCGACATGACTAATTAAAGTTAGTGGGGTCTCGCCCTGGCCCGCAATGATTCTACTAATTATGTTGAACTGTAATTTAGGCATAGTTTCTCTCTTAAACCTGGGTTATTTGGAAGGATCTTTGAAGGCAAATCGTACATTTCTTATGACTTCACCCATATTATGGGTAGGGTAGAAAATGTAGAAATAACATTTCAGTATTGCAATAAGTAGATGGTATCATAATGTATTCTGGTAAGATACATTTAGAATATGTATATAAAAATTGTTCTTTCAATAATGATTTTGTTACGTGAAATGATATTTCAACAAAACAAACAAATAGAATTTAAACAATTAAAAACTTTTTTCATGCACTCTGAGTAAAAAGATATATACAGGCAATGCATGATAACAATCTTTTATGGGTATTTTTGTATTGTGTGTTAAATAGTCAAAGCCTCAAGTGAATACAATAAATATCTAATTATGTATTAGAACTTAAGTTCAATAAAGTCTCATGATTTGGCCAAGATATAGAGTGGATATCTATAAATATGAGTTACTCCCCTCCAATATGATAAGCCCCTTTGAGCGCAAACTGAGAGCAAATAACTTGAAGCGCTAATTAAACTTGAGAATGCGAAACTAACATAATGAAGAAGTAAATGGCATTTGCTTCTCCTTGGAATTTCACAATCTCATTCTTATTGACAGCGGTTGCCTTACCGGATCTAGGTTATTCACAGCTGTTCTAAAGTAACTTTTTATCTTTTCCCATTTTCCCTTTCATGGGATTCTAAACAATTTGTTTTAAAAGTTTGGTTCATCGTTATTGAGTTTGAGGAAATTCAATTCATTTGTGAATTTGCTATGTGATGCTGTTAGCTGCTTTTTAAGGGGTTAGCATGGAAAAAAAGATTAACATTTAATTAACTTTCAGTAATTAAGTATGGCACATTTGTATAACAACGGCAGTGCATTCTAAACATGGCCTAACGATTGATGTTACAGCCCCAAAACAACACTTCTAAACCTGGATCTTTCGACATTACCATATATTCATATTCTTCCTGTGAGCTTTTGCTCTTTATTCTTCTTGTCCCAGATTTCCAATTACAATATGCTACAACAAGGTAGAACTTTGGGTTTCAGGGCTTCGATTATATTACATACTCCATACTAATTTGAGAATATGATTGGAAAAAATCTTCCATCTTATATTAAATGTGAGTCAGTGTCTAAGCCATTCCAATGTCTTTTAATTTTGCAGACTACCTAGTTTGTAATTTTCATTCACTGGGCTCTGGTTTCATCCCAACTTGGTAAACTATTCCGTAAGATAATAAGATAACATTCCTTTTCACACTAAACTTGAAAGCTCGAACACCCCCTGAGGACCCACCAATACTGAGAGAGACCTCTCCAATCCATTATTACCAGCGCACAATCAACAAGGGAGTAGTAACCCAGATTCATGCAGTGTTTGATTATTCCTATTACCGGTATAAAACCCATCTGAGCCGGGAGAAGCAAAGAGCCTGAGAAATGATAGATTTACCCATTGGCTGTAGTGACACCTTAATCTAAGTCACAGCCTATTGGCATGCTTTGTTTTTATGAGTCGACATGACTAATTAAAGTTAGTGGGGTCTCGTCCTGGCCCGCAATTATCTTCTTCCTCGCCGCTCTACATTATTTATGTGCTTGGGTGGGCCGCCTTAATCCCTCTTTGATATGAGGAGGCTCTTTGTCAGCAGCTTCTTCATCAGGGGAGGTGGGGTATAGAGGGAGTTCTGCTTGGTGGAGGAGGTGATGGAGGCGGCCCCGGGGGGGGGGGGGGGGAGGGATGAAAGGGGGATTGGGGTATATATTTGTTTTGATAAATCTTTATTTAGGATTTAATTTACATAGTACGCTCGTTCTGGAGAAACGTTTCTGTTGTAACTTACTTTGAATCTAAGAACTTATGTAATTTTTGGTAGTGGGTATTCCATATTACATGAGGTGTATATAGAGGAGATTCTGCTTGGTGGGTCGGGGAGGGGGGAGGGGCTGAATTGGGAAATGGCACATTGTAGTTTGCAGATTAGGTATAGTTTATTAAATCTGGTTGAAAAATGATTGATGATATAATTATTGGCATATCTGAGGATATTTGGTTGTGGTTGGCAGTGTGTAAAAAGTGTGTAGGTGGGGGGGGGGGGCGTCAGGTCATTGAGAATAATGAATTGCTCTTCTGACTGAATTTAAACAAACATAAATTGGAATCCATTTATCTATCCATCTATATAACCAAGTTTTCATTTTTTTCAAAAAGGACAGAAATATGACTAACAAATCAGGCTATTTATACTCTTCCCACTCGTACCCCCAACCATAGAGCCATCCTCCAGTGTATTACTGTTACTCCCAGTCCCTCAGGCAGCCCAGACTGCAACCGTAGACATTGTCCTAACAGCAGAGTGTCATTCATCCATGTCAACACAGCTGCATCAAGTAACTGACTCTCGTGTCCATACTCTGTAAACATTATTTTCCTTTTGTTTTAATATTTGTACTACGTTAAGATTACAGTGTTTTTAAAGCTGCACTCTCAGTTACCATCGGTCAAAAAGTAATTCTTGGTCTGTTCTTGTCTAAGCCATTTGGAAGTCATTTCGCCACAGAAAAATTTGAATTTTCTAAATGACGATTTTTTTCGGTGATATTTCATCCGTCATTACATTTTTCAAAATGATTCACCTTTAAACCAAGATCCACGCCCAACTTTTTGCTTCAGTTTTACTGAAGGCTTTAGTAGATTAACCCTAAAAAGCGTGCTCAACCTTATCGTTTATAAGTCATTCGTTCTTGTATGTATTGAAGGCCCTATGGGAGACCCACTAGGCAATGCGGAAGCACAGCTGATTTGGAAATAGATTCATTTATTTATTCTTCTACTTCTGGAGGAGGGAAGTTATAGGGCATGGGTCAGGACGGCGGAAAATGTACAAATGCTCTTCACCAATTCCCTCAAATATGTATTCCCCTGCAACCCACGAGTTGCCTCGAGAAAATCATAATTTTAAATCAACACCATACAAAATATATACCCATTTACGTAGTATTTAAATACAATGTAACATTTTCCAGCCTAATTTATTAGGATTTACTAAATATATAGAGATGACGATTGTACATTTACGCTCGGAAATACATGTGTGTACAACTTACTGCTATGGTCGCAGTACTTATAAGTATGCTGTTTAGGACGGAAGCTGACGGAGAGATACATACAGACAGATCTAGAGAGACCGACAGAAAGACAGACTAAGACAACACATACAGAGACTGAAAAAGACACCCAGCCACAGAAAATATTCAGAGGGCCTCCTACTATACACCAACCACCACCACCACCACCACCACCACCTACTCCATCCGCATCAAAATGAGAAAATATGAGACGCGTACGCTTGGGAGGAGGTGCGTGTTCCCGACATGCTACTCTCTCCCCGGAAGTGTGTTATAGCAAGACTTCCGCTTTGAAGTTGGGCCGTTCTCACTGGGCTCTGAGGGAAAACCTTTCAATCTATTTGCATAAACACTTCAGGGCAATGGCAAGATTTTAACCGAGGGATTTTGCATTCAGTCGATACTCTCAAGCTCTTGTTACCGGGAAACAAAGGCGTCTTTGTTTCCTTTTATCTCTATGATTTTCAATACTTTTCTCCACAAGACCACTTCACGAAGAAGGAAGAGTGAATGAAGGAAGGGCAAGTGTTCCTGTTTATAAACACACATATATTGTGTGTGGGCCTGTGTGTAGGGATATGTATAATTGGTTTTATACAATAATCCTCACAGTCTAGGCTCACAGCCTCTCAGATCAGATAGACATGGTATGTCAGTGATTGGACGCCTACTGCGCTAATGGCTATCCATCCCGGTCCTATTTTGATAATCATGGCATTTTGTGATTTGGAACGAGAGGCTTTCCATTTGATGGACTCTGAGCCTACACTGCTTCCAAAATATTGTTTCCAGTACATTATGGGTCGTATGACCAACTTGGATTTTGTGGATTTTTTATCTGGTATGATTTGTGGGTATTTGATCTGATATAACTTGATTTCCTCTCTATATAATTTAGTGAGGCCTACTGAGTGAATTATTGTGATGATGTCACACCCATTTTATGCTCACCTATTACCTCATTTGGGTTACGTAAGATTACGTAACGTTATCAATATAAATTAGCATAATTATTAATATTCATAAACTGTAGAAGTATCCATAACCATGTTCATATATGTCTAAATACATGTTACGTAATACAGGGCGACATGTTAGTTAACACCATGCTCAACAGGT
Organism: Sthenelais limicola; assembly: GCA_942159475.1. Taxonomy (NCBI): domain Eukaryota; kingdom Metazoa; phylum Annelida; class Polychaeta; order Phyllodocida; family Sigalionidae; genus Sthenelais; species Sthenelais limicola. The sequence continues at coordinate 69,648,279 of OW804098.1, forward strand.
CAGGCACGGCTATCACGTGACCTACCTGACCCTCATTGGTTAATGAGTCATGAATATATGATGTAACCATACTGCGGCCTGATTGGCCTACACTGTCATGTGACCTTAAGGGTAACCTTACCGGCTCTATACCTACGAAATAAAGGATCAGTTCTTAATGAACAGTTGTACTGACAACTCCTCTTACTGTCTTCATTTGTGGCCTAATTACCCATAGACTTACATAACTTAGTAATCATCCACCTTCGTTCTCCGAACTAGCTCTACCATCGATTCTAGAATATCCAGAGTAATCACTATATCAATGAGGCACTTGCACTGGTGATGGATACTATATGTATTTTGTTGTAAAAACTATATATACTGCCGGGGAAAAACGGACTAAATATATGAGAAGACGTACTGCTCACTAAACTGATTATTTGTGAATTGTTTGGTAAACTTATGTTGGCATATTTCATACTAAATATTTCTAAAACTTGCGATTATTTCCAGAGTTGTGTGAAAGAGTTGTGACCAAATTGCACTGAAGACTAAGTTGTACATATAGACGTTCTTGCCCATGTATATGCGTGTCAATAGGAGGATTTGTTTGCCATTTAGACAATCGAATCCGCTGGGGCTTTTAACATAAAGCTCATCCTTTTCATATGATGTTTACATTGCCTGTTTCAGATTACTTGTTGAGGTGATTTCTTTTGCTGCAGGCTTGTGTTTCTCTTCTTCTATGGAGTTTTCCATCGGTATTTAGACTCCTTGCAAGATGGGTGTTGTTGCATTATATATATTATTATGTGCTATTAATACCTGACTCGTGCCTTATATTTCTGTTCCTTCATTCGTAACTTTTCAGGGATGAAAGTCCTCAGTATTTCCACTGAAATCAGTATTTTTGACAGATTACACAAGTTGTTCAATTTCATCCAAATTTCATCATTTCTAACCTAAAATATTCACATTTTAACAGAAACTGTTTATCAATACTAAAGAAAAATTAAATTACAGGATAATGATGTTATAAAGTGATTCATGAATAAATACTGGAGTCATATTATCTCTGTTTATTTTACAAACATGCGTCGACTTCAGACAGACAAATCAGAACATTATTTCATAATGTATAATGACAAAAAAAAACGAAGAAATATTAGACACGCTGGGTTCCAGGACTGCCATGTGCAAATGGCGGGTATGAAAATGGGGAAAACCGATCATGTCCAATGACTGATCGGTATTACAGGCATTTTAGCTAAAAGTGCCATTGCACCTACAACCCAGTGCATGCTGACATAGTTACCTAATGGTGACTGTATATAGGACGGCCTATATCAATACACAGCTTGGAGAACCATGACTATTAAAGCTGCAGCACTCTCAGTTAACATCGGTCAAAAACTAAAAATCTTCTACTTTTTGTTCCTTTTTTTCACCAACCCGTCTAAAAGACATCTGGACAAAATGTTGGAGGATTTTTTCCTGTTGTTTTTGTTGAATGTCCACATTTATATTTCGGTGACCCGCCAAAATCCTTTCCTGTTGTGTCTTCACTTAGTATCGTTCAATGGCAGCCATTTTCTCTCAGCCGAATTAACTTCAAATTCTTCTATAACAATATAAGCACAGCAGTATATTGGTAAATCCAGACCTGTAAGCCATAATGTTACCATAAATTCGGTAAGATGTTGGGTAGTAATAGCTGAAAATGCAGCTTTAATTGAAAAGAGCTCCATAGCATCCTTTATATATGACATTATTTTCTCTAACCACTTGACATTATCAAATTGTCCTCTCTCCTTGGACATGCCAAATGCTGGTGCATAACTGGGTCCTAAAACAATAAAATCCAACTCTGGTGTTCACATAAACATGACAAAATACTGTTCATATTCATTATTCAAAGGCGAAGGTCTATACCAAGTGTGCTGTTGCGCATTATCCCTAAATGCATACATGCCTCCTCCTCCTTCCCTCCTCCCCTCACCCATGCTGGCGCGATGAAATGCCAGCAAGCAACCTGCACCCCCCGCCCCCAGTACTAATGCACCCCCTCCCCTCCCCCCTCCATATCTCCTCTGGGTTACCGTGCCAGCGGTATACACCGGCATGCCCATGCAGGCAAGGTTAAAACAAATTGCATGAAGAAAGCGCCCATTATTGCAGCAATATGCGATGCAGGGCTCAACACCAGCAGCTGCTGCTGGTTTTGCAGCAGATGGTGGTGCAGCAGATGGTATACAGGCATGCGGTATACAGGCATGCACGCAGCCTGCCCAGAAATTGTGTTGGAACGAAGCAGCAGATGGTGGGCAGCAGTTGCTGCAGGTACCACCACCGCCATGCAGCGAGGTACGACCTGCCACATACACACAGAGAGAGGCAATGCGCATGCGCCCCCACCTGCATTCCTAGTTCCACTATGTACCTGATACATACTCTGATCTACCTGATCTCTAGCTCTGTCTCCATTTCTCCATTTCTCCATGAATCTTGTTTCTCTTTCTCTGTTTCTTTCACTCCTTCTCTCTCTCTTCTCTCATTCTCCCCTCTCTCTTGTCTCTTTCTCTTTCTCTCTCCATCTTTCTCCCTCAGTTATACCTCTCTATATCTCTGTCCTCCTCTCAATCTTCTTTCCCTCTCTCTGTAATGTATACATATTTATTTATTTCTCTTCATCTCTTTCGTTCTCACTCTCTCCAATTCCTTCTTTCCTTGTCTTTGTTACAAATTTCGCTCTCTTTTCCTCTCTCTCTGTTCACCTCTCTATCGTCCATTTCTCTTCCCCTCGCTCTGTCTCCCTCTTGCTCTGTCTCTGCATGCCTCCCTCTGTATGTCTCTCTCTCCCTCTCTCTCCTCTCTCCCTTCCTCTCTATGTCTCTCTCCTCCTTCCATCTCTCTCCCGGTTGCTCTTGTCGTAATCTGCTTTCTGATTCCACCTCCCTGTCTGCTTCTTCAGCAATACACACCAATGTTATCAGGTTGTACCAACACTAATGTTCTCCAATTACAATAAAGAACTGACAGTCAAAACTGGCTGAGCTGTTCATATATGTACAAACGGTACTTGTAATGCATTTATCTCATCCCCATACATTTCATTACTAATATACGAACTCATAATAATTAGAGAATCCAGACCCCCCCCCCCCCATGACTGAGAAGAGGGACATCCCTATGTCAAAGGAACACCTTATTAAACAAAATTGACCAGAGGTAGAACTATGTTTTGTAGCTACTCTGTGCCAGGGAGAGGAATACAATATATAAATGTTTTGCTCCATACCACAGAGAGGAAGAAGAATTAAAAAGTCAGTAATAGTGCCTATATCAGACGCACTCCAACTGTAACGAATCCCAAGCAATGATTTCTCCCTAATATCCCTCCCCCTCCCACCTTCCCCCTCCCTCTCACCTTCAATATTGACGCAAGGCAAATATTCCTTGTATTATCGCTCAAAAACAACCGCCACCAGAGACGAGACGAACGAGCGATTGCTGCATGGTGTCGGATTCTTATTCAGCAATTTTTTCCCTATCACTTCTCATTTTTAATTTCTCACCCAGAAAAATCTCTCACTCTTCTTCCTTCCTCCTGCTCTCAGCGTTGGTTGGTTGGCTGTTGCCAGTGTGAGGGGGATCAAATGGAGGGATGGAGTAATGAATGAACAAGCAGGCCCAAGCACTTTACTTGAACTGTCACCAGCCCAGGCGATTATGCCACTCCCATTTAATTAAAAGCACATTATTAAAAGCACTTTCCAATGAAGTTCGATACTGGAGCTGGGAGGTGGTGGAGAGGAGAGGGGTAGTGTCGTTGTGTGTGTCAGGTGCTGAATTACTTGGTATGTTCCTTATATTCAACTTTTCATCTCCCGATGGCTTTGTATTCGATGTATTCGAATATATTCACATGGTTTGCTACATGATGAACTTCCGAAAATGTACAATTCGCCTTCACTAATCCTCTCAAATAACCTGAATTGAATACAAAAAATGGGGTTCAAAATACAGTTCAACACAACTGACCAGATATTTTAAATCAACCCGATACCGAATATACGAGTATATGCCTGGTATTAATTTTTATCATTTATCAGCCCAATTAAGCAGAATTTGCTACATGTGACTATCTGACCCCAGCTTGTTATTTTCATTTTTTCGTTTCTCCATTATTAAATTTCTAATCCTACTTGCTTCTGTCATATTTCTAAAGGATGTTTTATTGAGTTCACATTCATAATTGCCGTATTTCTAGGAGTCGATTCAATATTTCATTAATTTAGATTATCTTCATCAGTCCCCCCGTCGCCCTCCCCTGTCCTCCTTCCCCTTTCCTCATCTTTTCTCGCTGTTCTACCTGTTTGACACAGCCTGGGTGATTAGGCCACTTCCATTAATTACTGTGAGTCGGGGGAGGTCAGTGGGTGGTGGGCGAGGTGTAGCGGTAGTTCATATCCTCTTATCTGTACAACTGGGGAATTTCCCTGTTTTGATACCATTGCATTAAATATATACACAACATAGCTGCTATTACATATTGTTTTCATTTCTTCTTCCTTCTCTTGTAACATTGTGTCATTTGTCTCTTCCTTCTTTCAGTCCCACCCTCCCTCCCTCTTCCTGCTTTCTCACACTATTCTCTCTATTTCTCTCTTTCTTCTCACTCCCTCTCGCTCTCACACTATTCCCCCTCTCTCCATCTTCTATCTCTCTCCCTTCGCTTCCCTATCGCTTTCTTCCTCTTGGTCTCTCTTTCAATCTCTCTCTCCACTCTGTTTCACTCCTCTCTCTGTTTATCTCTCTGCTCCCTCTTCTCTCCTTCTCCCCTCCCTCTTTCTCTATTTATCTCTCTCTCTCTCTGTTTCTCTTTCCCACCCGCTTCCTCTCTTTTTCGCTCCCCCTCCTCAACCCCTCTCTCCATATCCCCATATTATCTCTCTCTCCTCCCTCTCTTGGTCCTGGGTAAAACCATAAAGTGCCTTTCTATCTCTTTTTCTGTCTCTCTCTCCCTTCTTCTCTATCTCTATTTCCTGGGTATGATCATGGATGGCCTTCTTCTCAGCTCTCCCGCCCTTGATATGACCTTCACTATGTTGATAAGGGCGTAAAGCAAACAATCTCACTCACTCACTCCTCACTCTCTTTCTAGCTCTCTCTCTATATCGTTACCTTTGTCCTTTAACCAACGTTCCCCTCTGATGCCTCCCATTCCACAAAAAGTGGCCAGAACAATTCACGTTGTAATACAGTATCAATGTATTTGCCTTTGATGATCATTGTCCATGAAAGTTTGATGATATAGCAATTTGCATTGCGTAGATATTCGCATATTGATTTACTTTGAAACAATCCCCAGTGAGGACTGCCGCCTTACTACAGGGTAACAAGCTTCTTTTATTTATATTTTACAAAGCGATGGTAGTACAGATGGTTTAATATAGACATTGTCGACCTTTTGAATCCAGAATTCGGGTTTGTTCTGGGCGCCAGAATGAATATCTACTTTTGTGGTTCACAGATTCCAAATAATTACAAAATATTTTGATTAACTTGTTAGACTCCTTCTGTCCAATCACTCTTTATTTGGCCTTCCATTGGCCCTTGATATTTTATCATATATGGCTCAGATCGTCAGAAAATGTACAATTAACAGCTCCACACATTTAGTTAATTCTGCTAAATTAAGTATAAAATGGACAATATAAGGTATCAGAGTAGGTCAGGTATTGAGTTGTTTCACAGGATCTATTTGGTTATGCTGAACTGTATCTTGAACTTCATTTTCTGATCTGACCCATATATCCTCGATATATCTCTTCTCTCTCTCCTTCTCCCCCTCCTCCTTCTCCCCCTCTGTCCCTGCCCTCTCCTTCCTTATCTCCCTCTCCCTTCTCCCTTTCACCCCCTCTCTACCATCCACAGTTCAACATTACCGAACAATGTGCGTGTGGATAATTCTCACAAAAAATGCATATGCAGGCAGATTGATCTCATATTGATGTTACCAACATGCATTAGAGGGTCGGTCTACTACCTCCATGGTAAACAGCCCCTTTCCCTTTGCTAAAATCTATTATCATGTGCGCCTCACCAACCCGTCCCTCCTCTCTGTTATGGGAAGCTTTAGCAGACATTTAGACACATTTATTACCAGGTGGTATGGGAAGCCGAATTGATCCATGTATGATTCATCTGAGTATTTTTAATTAAAGATGGAGACGGTATTTAAGATTGTGCGGTCATATGATACTCTGTGTTATGGTGAAATCGATGGTAGTATACTACAATTGGACCTAGGAAGAATAATGGTTGAAGTATACTACCCAGAATGTTTATACAGTCTCATATGCTTGATCGTCAAAGTAGCGCGCCAACTTGTTTACTGCTTATACACGTTCGAAGTCGCAAGAAAATTAATTAATCCCCTTCACCAATTCTCCCAAATAATCCTAATTAAAGACAAAAGTAAGGTTCAAAATACGTTTAGCATATAACCAAACAGATTTGTTCAATGAATCCAATAGCCAAATTTTAAAATATATTCAGATATACATATTTTTTTCATTCTAATTCGCAGATTTCTTTTGATTATTTCTTTAATTAAATAAAATTTACCGACATGTTTCCAGCTGCCGATTGCACATTTTCTGACGGCCTGATAAGTAGAGGCAGTATCATAAAGAAGTACATACTCCTGGATATGTCCTACCACATAACATTGAGTTATACAACATCGGTGGTTCAGGTAGATTTAAATGTTCTACTGCTGCTAACATAAGAAATCTAGGCAGTGACGGCTTTACACCCGGATTTAGTGAGGTCTATATGGGCGGAGAAGCATGTCTACATTTAATAAAGATCTGAGTACAGCTGAGCCCAAGTAGTAGCCCCCATAGCACTCAGATACAAGCAGGGTACTTGCAGTCTTATCAACAGTTCCAAGGTCCCATCAAATCTGATGTGGTAGAGCCTATGGTGGGGTTATGATAGAAGCAACTACTTTTTCTGATAAATATTTTTAACACCTATATTTCTAATAAATATTTCAAACTCCTATTTTTCTCATAAATATTTTAAACTCTTTAGATGGGCCGAAGACATCTTAGTCGATCCATGATCTTAAAAGTTTGATTTTCAGGGAAATATGCGACTCTTTTTAGTTCACATCATTTGAATTCTTGGCTTAGTGATTTCCCCCTCCCCCTCTTGGAGAAATCACTTAAATCTGTAGCCTCCGAAAAACTATACCCTAATGGATGCAGAGCTCTCACCAAAGCCTTCCATAACATTGGAATTGGAGGGAGCGTGTCTAATAAATAACATTAGTAAAGATCTAAACCACTTTGTTAGGTCCCTTCTGCTAATGCTGTCCAAGTACTTGTGTTACGCCTGGATGTTCTCTCTCTGTTAAGTGATTTAGTTGAACCATGTCAATGGTAATCTGAAAGTTGTGTGCAAATATTGTTTTCTAAAATGTTAGCCTTACGTCTAGCAACGAGACTGGAAGGATGTCCTTCCAGTCTCGTTGCGTCTAGTAACTCAGTCAGTCTTCCTTGTTGAAAGTTTCCCTATAGCAGTTTGGTGGTCGGTAGCTTTCCTATGGCAGCCTTTGGCTGTGTGGTTGGTAGCTTTCCTATGGCAGTGTTGTTGTCAGTAGCTTTCCTTGTTGAACACCTTCTCGTGACCTGATCCATGTGTAACTGTCATCGTTACCATTTGATGCTTGATTGGTTCAACGCAGCCAATATCATTTTATAGCCATGGCCGATTATCTGAAATTGCATTATAGCTAAATTCTCAGCTAATACGACACAAAAACCTGGTCAAAGTGATTCATATTACAAATAAAACTAACTAATTGATCACTATTATCCTGCATATGTTTAGGCAAGAATTTGAAGTCAAATAGGGAGAGAGAAAATGGGCGCCAGCGAGCGATAATAAGTGAAGGTGTAATAAGTGAGGCCAGTGCATGAAAGTTTTTGACAGGTCTCTACAATATAAACATGATCTTTGATTAAACCGTGTAGCAAATCCTCCCAAAATGGTCAAATGACTTTTAGATGTTGGAAAAGAAGGGAACAAAAATAAGAAATGTTAACTGAGTGTGCAGCTTTAATTCCCCAGTAGCCCTGGTTATACACATTCTGGCGGCTTGATCCAACTGTGTATCATTGTTACCATTCAGTGCTTGCTTAGTTCAATGCAGCCAGTATCATTTACTGGCTCCTGACTGCCCTGCTACCAGCAGCCGGAGGTGCGGCAGGAGATTGGTCTGAGCTAACTTAATTTAATACCAGGCGATGGTGGTCATTGATAAAAGTGATTATGCCTGCTCATGCTTTCTATAGACCCTCCACCTCAAGGTTGGCCAGCAGCAGCTATTGTGGTCTGTGGTCAGTGGTGGGATGGCTGGTGCAGGGGGTTTAAGGGGCTCACAGTCTAGGCTCAGAGTTGTTAGTGCACCTCCAAACTCAGGGAAAGCCTCTTGCTCCAAACCGCAAAATACCATTATAATCTCATTAGGATGCCTGTCACTGACATACCATTCTTATATGAATTTGGAGGCTGTGAGCCTAGACTGATTCAGGTGCCCAGAAAGTCCTGGGTCAGAGAGCCTTTTGTTCAAAAACAGATTTTGGAGACTTTAGTCCAGTTGTTTTTTTGCCACCGGACTTAACCCTGTCGTACAAAAGGGCCCTCCACAATCGTTTTGCCTCCCCTATCAGGTCGTCAGAGGAAGTAAAATCGGCTGATGAATAATCGGTATATCTTATATCTAGTCTAGGCTAAAAGTGGAGACAGTCCCTTCAAACTGAGGGGATTAATGCCTGTCGCTCCAAACCGAGGCGAAGGTGAAGGCAGATTTTGTGAACCTTAAAGGTTACCTTATGTCTTAATGGGAAGCGACATAGAGGGGAAGCAGCAGTACAGAAAATGACATAGTGAAGTAAAAAGCATACAGTTGTGGCAGACTTGCTACCGAAAACAATACTGAACTAGGAAGGCAATCTCTTCCTATTTAAACTTTCATTGCTTTTCCTTTGTGACATTTACCTAAAGGACAAATTCCCCGTGGGTTCAGTTTGCAGGACGATGTTTTGTCTTATGGATATTGGTTAGCTGGTCTACAAAGTGCACTTACGAGCATTTTCTTTTCATTTTCTTTTTTATTTCCCATTTCTGTCACCTGAAAACCTGACAACTGAAAACATTATAAACCCTAAAATACTGCCTCAACAGTAAAATGATCCGAGAGGAAGACAGCCTAAAGAGATGATAATAGGAATATATATGCCCAGCTATTTCTTCTTTAACCTGTCTGTTACACTTCTTTTCTTCAATTTTATACTTCTGACTGAACAAAAGGCTCGTTCGTACATACAATAACTCCTCTCACTTTGATCTTTCAGCATTTTCTATCAATATCCGCAGCTTTTATCTCTATGCTCTGCAAACAGTAAATTCTCCTTTCCCTCTGAGAGGTGTGAAACATTCATACGTTTTCTGATAAGAAAAAAAGGGTTTTGATGTGTACATCGTTCATCTTTTATGTATGTTTTTATGTATGTGTTAATGTCTCCTATGGGCTAATCTGCGGGAAAGTATTCACATATAAATGATGTGTCCCAGGAAAATGAGTCATACCTCGCAAAAACGGATTTTGAGATTGCATCATATTTTAAAAGATTAAGTGCATTCCAGCGATGTAAACATTTATGAGATCTAAAAGATATCTCTACATTTTAATTTTTCAAAAAAGGTTTGCAATATATCTGGGTGGACAATTACAAGTAACTAAATATTCTAGATCCATAAGATGACCTTAGAAACCCAGGGATACCTTAAATACACTGTCTTGAAATTTGATACATGCATTCATACGACGTGAAACACTAGATACCCCCAACAAATGAGAACATTCCTACAAAGGGATCTCGTTAATAAAACATTTTGAAAAATCTAAATTTTGCGACTTAAGTTCCTTTTTTCTGCAACCCATCACATATTTCAGTCCATCAAGCTAGCCACCCATGTGCATTCCAATGTATATTTACTGCACCTATGTGTAAGAATCCATGACCAGGAGTCTCTACCTTGGACTTCTTTTCAAAACTTACATGGCTTCTTCTTTGCGACCTTTCCTGATAGAACCTATTCCCCGAGGGCGTATTCAGGACGTTGACCTGAAACGTGTTGGTCAGTTGTCCAGGGACGTGTACTGATGAAGAACTGCACTGCAGAAGCTATTGACCATTTCCTGTATCTTTTACTGGAATACAGATACTTATATAATAATTATATATTTTTCGTAAAGGTTTGTTCACAACATACAGAGTATAATAACAGGTGATTCAAATGCAATAGGACTAAATTTAGTAATACTTCTAAGACCGGTAGTTATGTCTAGACTGTGCATAGCCCGCCTTGATCATTACACTAGTTATTAGGTTGTTGTCTCGTTGTCCATTATATATCAAAGTCGAACATTATAAATGAAATAACATATATATGAATTATCACTAGCTAAAACATGGGTGTACCTTTCCATTTAGCTGAAACAATTCGTCACATTACCTTCAATGTGAACAGTTATGGGTCAGGCCGTTAAACAATAATCGGCAGCTCTACTGATACTCACAGTGGATTCTACTAAATTAGGCTGTGAAATGACGCATAACAGGTATGTCTGAGTATATTTGGTATTATGTTGTTACGATGTGTTTGGTTATGTTGAACTGTACTTGAGTCCTATTTTTGTCTTAGATTTGTGTTATTGGAGAGGATTGGTGAAGGCGAGTTGTACATGTATTTTCTGACGCCTTCCCCCATATGATAAACGATCAAGTTCTGCATTGTATTATTAGGTATTAACATTTGTGCATTGGCGCGGAAGTGTACGACAGGAAACAGATAAAAAACCTTTGTGCTTTTCTTGCAAAATCAATTTTAGGCGCAGGCGTTGATGTTAGAAAAAGGGGCACACCTTTACTAAACATAATACCAAACCAGTTGCAACCATACAAGAGGAATCTTTGTCGATTATTTTTGGGCCGAAATTCCGCTATTATACATTATTGTTTCCTTACCTCTGTCTTACGTTCATATATTGCATTTCCCCATGGTATATTACATTTTATGTTTATTGTAAAATCAATGTATTCCTGTTATAAAATGTTCAATTAGAAGAGAATCAGGTTAGAACGAAAAATGATTCTTTTGACTACTTTGTGAAAATGTACATGAATAAAGATAGTGTTAAAAAGAATTATTATCATAAAATGATTATGTAAAAATCAACGTATTTGCCACATTCACGTCTGTCCTCACCTGATCCGTTGTGTAACTCTTTCTTTTAGAAAGTACACAAAATATGAATAAAGTTAATATCAACATTTGGAGAGTTTAAAATCCTCAATCTGCAGTGCACAGGATCAAATACTCATGGAATAGAAAGTAATCTCCTTTAATTTTAATTCAATTAAAATGTACCTCACATTTACCATTTGTCAGCCTAGTTCAGCAGAACTTACTAAAACTATGTGTAGAACTCCCGATTGTACATAACCTGAACCTTTAAATGCATTGAGTGAGTTTTTAAGCAACCAAGTTCACAACAACATTAGACAAATCCAATTTGTCCTCTCTAAACATTTCCAAGAATACATGAGACAGGCGAATGAATATCCACTGAGGTGTATATTTAGTTTTACCTGTTTGGTAACTTTCATGTGTACCGTAAGTGGATTTGTGCTACGCCCTCATTATTCAGGGAAGCGTTATCATATTATTAAAAGATTAACGACCAACATTTAGGGGCTGCTGGTGTAAAAGACGTGGCTATCTACACAACATAACTGTCAAATATTCCAAGCTGAACACACCACGTTTTCCATAGCATTTACGCTGACATACAAATCCCATGATTCCATGCGACTCAATATTGAAGATGCCGGCTATGCAAAATCCCCTATTGACCGCATTTGTGTTGTATATGTTGTAAATCTTGATAAATGGATATTTTGCACTGAATACGCTAGAACCGGATACAGGATGAAGAGATTTCATGGCTAGATCTTTGTGAAAAATAAGAAAATCATGATCAAAACAAGCTAGTTCATGTTATGAGGTTATATAGTCTATAGTAATAACCTCGGGAGTGCATGCTTTATGGCATGAATCTATCACCTGTCGACATCAAACTTCATCTTTTCTCCTATATTGGGTTTGGGTCGACTCCCCAAATCATGCATCACTGGAGAAAATAAAATGATAGGATTGAATAGGACACATTGAGTAAGAATATTGAATATCGTCAAATAAATATCGGGAAAATTATAATTCCCTTGGAAACATGTCAGGACCTAATTCAGCACAATAAAAACAATCAAAAAACCATCTGGTGTTTTGGTCTATTGAGGAATTCTTCCTACTTTCAGAAAAGTATAGTAAATACCAAATTACCCACGGTCGATTTCCTAGTTCCATATTATGCTTGGGCTACGTGATTTCGTTCATTCGAGTTAAATGGAAGTAAGGTAATTGTGAGAAGATCCAACCATGTAGTGCATTCATGGGATGATGTAGAAATAACAAAAAGATGTCTGATATTTCTTAAACATCCTATTGCTAGGTTTCTAGTTAAGACCAGCAGAGTATAGACAACTAAGGAGGTGATAACTAACAGAGTTATCAGCTAGCTAGCCTTTGGATCTGATGTTGATCTCAAATACATCAAGTTGGGTTTTTTGAAAATTCTGAAATTGGTATAAATACATATGTTTGTGGCTAAACCCAAAGTATAGCACATTGTAGAGCATGTATATGAACATGTAACAGGCATCATCATCCCCCGCCTATACCATGATTAAATCATGCGCGGTGGGCAGGCCCATAAACTAGCCCATACTGCAACTATACTAATAGCCTTTTACCATGTGAAGCTTCCATCAGGAAAGCTTCAGCAAAAACAAACATGTCCTTCTGAAGATCTCTTCTCCCCCTCCTCCTCCTCGTCTTCATCACCTCCTCCTTCTGCTGGTTCTTCTTCTTCTTCTTCTTCTTCTTCTTCTTCTAAACATCCTCCTGCTTCTGCTGTTTCTTTCCTCTTCTGCTTCTGCTGTTTCTGCTTCTGCTCTTTTGTTTCTCCCTTCCTCCTTTCCTGGCCTTCTACTGGACATAAAATAGTCACCCCTGGCACATATTTCATTTTGCATTCATTTCATATTGTAAAAGAATAAACAGGATGTTTTTTCGGAAATCTTCTTTATATCTCATTATCTGTTTACACATGTTTACTTGCCGATATGGGAAATATTTTCCTAGCCCTGGGGTCCGATGTTGACCAAAGACCACTTGTGAAGTGCATCCTGTTCAAGTTCATGTAATTCCTCTAAAAGCCTCCTAACAGTCTCATACAGTACATCTTTGATTGCCCGCTATCTTTAGACAACCAGTGTTAGGCTTATCCAGCCAGACTGTAAACAGGATGTGAACCTATTGTTGCTTAATTGTAGGAGGTGAATGGCCTGTGAATAAAATATAATATGCTGGTCGCCACTATAAGTACTAGACAACAGTACCTTTCACCACCTACACGGTTTTACCCTTCCTATAATATTTTTGTTAGAGGTAAATCCACATATATTCAATTGGTTACAGGTCAGCAGCATAATTACTGGGCAACAATAAAACAGATGTGTTTTTTTCTATTTCACCACCTACATATTTGTTTTACCCTCCCTACAATTTTTTTGCTAGTGGTGAATGCACTATGAATGACTAAAATGGTTGCAGGCCATCATCTTAAGTACTGGGTAACAGTAAAATAGGTGTTTCTTTCTATTTCACCAACTTCAGACTTGTTTTACTCTTCCTAGATTCATTTGGCTAGAGGTGAATGCACTCTGAATAAGTATAATGGTTGCAGGTTACCATCATAAGAACTAGGCAACAATAGAATAGGTGTTCTTCTATTTTACCACTTACAGATCTTTGTGTTACAGGTGAATGCACGGTGAATGACTATAATGGTTGTAGGTTACCATCATACGTACTGGGAAACAATAAAATATTTTTTTTCGTTTCACCCCCTAAAGACTTTTTTACCCTTCCTTTTTATCGTTTTGCTAGAGATAAAATGTATGCATTACATAATCATGAATATAAGGGTTGCAAGCAATCATGATAAGTACTGGGCAACAGTAATACAGGGTTATTGCCGTTTCACCACCTAGAGATTTTGTACCCTCTATACATTTTTTTTTTTTTTTTTTTTTACCAAAGACTTGTTTAAAAAGCATTAACACATGCCTCCCAACTAGAAAACAAACTTGAAAAGTACATTGTTGTTACGAAATAAACATTTTTTTCAATTCCTGAAGGGCGGTTTCCTTTGAACAAATATTACCCATCAAATATATTACAATTGTGAGTATGGGAGGTGGGAGCGAAGGTGATATGCCCCTCCTTAAATACGATCTGAGATATCCCTTCTTGAAAGCTATTTATAAGCATCCTAGCCCGTTAATATGATAGACTAAACATAACAAGTATAGAGATAGAGTACCCCACTATACACTGTAAGAAAATGTAAGCCTTTATTGTCAGAATTAACCCACACTAAATAATATTCACGTTCCCGATACTTATGCCCATTACCAACATTATTAGAATCAGCTTGTCCTTTTATCAGAAGTTTTTGTTCTATCATTTAAGAATCATTAACAATGAACTCTGGATAGGGGATTTGCTTGTCGCACTGCGCATGTATTTACAGTGCATGCTGGGGTGGATTCAGTTCAAATTTAACATTATAAAAAAATCTAACAAATATTTAGCAACATTTGCACCGAAAAATGCCAATACCAATGTAATAGCTTCTATAAATGATCCAAATGCATGATGGGAAACATGAAGTTTTGTTTTATTGACACCTGTAAGACACAAAAAACATAGTTATTTACACGATCACAGTTAAATATTCCATGCTGAACATAATATGTTTTCACACTGACATACAACTCCCATCTATTCGAATCGGGATTCAAAATGGCGGACATGCGAATCCCCCTATTAACCCTGTATAGGCGGGTGGGTGGTCTAATGTCATGGAACCGTTTGTACTTGGAGTGAAAAGATGACGGACATTGCATCCACAATGCTGGATTGCCTTAGTAGGTATATCGCATGTGCAGAATGATTTAGAATTGACAAGGCTCT
Source organism: Sthenelais limicola (assembly GCA_942159475.1). NCBI lineage: Eukaryota > Metazoa > Annelida > Polychaeta > Phyllodocida > Sigalionidae > Sthenelais > Sthenelais limicola. The sequence continues at coordinate 69,663,498 of OW804098.1, forward strand.
AAGTTTCCATGGCAGCCACATAGGAGTAGATGCAGGAGGAGGGAGGGAGGGGAGGAGGGTATGGGTACCACACAGATCAATCATTGCAGAAAGTGGGTCTATTGTGGCCTCTAAGAAAAGAAGGGAAAATGGTTTGGTGTGTGTGTAAGCAGGCCCCACCCCTACCACCCTGGTTTCTTTCATGGGGTTTCTTGTAGTAATCGGCCATTAAGTGGCTTATTCCCAATGGCGGGTTTTGCATGGACGCTATGTGACGTCCCGGGCGGTTTATAACGCTGTTTATAACGACATATATATATATATATATGTCAGTGGAGTTCTTGGGAAATTTACAATTGGGTGTCACCAATCCTTTCATAATCTCAATTTCAGACGAAAAACAGATTACAGTTCAACATTTTTATTTATTTAAAAAAGAATGTGCATACAGCTTATCCTTAGACATACTTCAATAAGTAGACACATAGAGTGTACAAGTGACAAGTAGATAACCGAGCAGGGTTTTTTTCAATCAACACAATGCTAAAGATACTGAGATACCTTTATTCACAGAATTCGGCAGAGCTGCCGTGTGTACATCATATATGCTTGAGTCATTTCTTTTCCATGGCACCGTGAGCGCAATTACCAGAGCATATGAAGTAGAAATACAGGTTAAAGTGGTTAAGATCACTACGTGAACTATTCACTATTTTACAAATTACGTCTATTCATAGCATTTGGCCATGTGACTTGTATACTATATATTTTCTCTCTTAAATTTGCAATATTTGAGGAGATTAGTGAAGGTGAATTGTACATGTTCTGAAGACGTCACCTTATATAATAGTAATAATAGATTTACATCCCCTTGCTAAGTCGCTTGCTAAACAAGAAACAAAAACCCACAAAAGTAATTACTCCTGTCAATGTCTGTTTATTCATTCACCCTTGTGGTATGAAGTGCTATGGGTGAAGGCGCCTGAGAATGTACAATTCGCCTTCACCAGTCCTCCCAAATAAATAACCGCAAACCTAAGACAGAAATGAGGTTCCAAATACGGTTCCAACATAACCAAACAGATATATATGTTTATTCAATGCAATATAACCAATATTCAGATATACCTCGTTTTTACCATTTTCCGGCCTATTTTAGCAGAATTGAATAAATATCTAAAGCTGCCAACTGTACATTTTCTGACAATCCGACCCCTATGTTGTATCATGGAACTAGCTAGTTCTATGGTTGTATTCTGTACAAATTACGTCACCTTGGATGCTAAGAACTTTATAGTTCCCCTAGCCATCGGCCCACCGCCCTACCCATCGCCGTCGCCCTTTTCTCTCCTTTCCATATTATAAGTAGACGCCATGGGGAATCACACATCCATATGTTCTCCGATGACAATGTTTTAAACCCCAGCTTTGTTTTACCAATATTGGAGGGTTGGGATCGCACCGCTGTCGGCGTCGCTGTGTAAATAAATATTTCATTCGGATAATCTGCCCCGTGACAGATCCAGGTTCATCCATTTCCGGTGCAAGGGGAGGCGGAACAATGCCATAATGGCGTCTCGTGTCTCCCGAGTTGCGAATCCAGCAAACATTGCCTGACTTGTCCCCACTGTTATTGGTATTGAAAAAAACAACCTATTTTCGCCCTGGCCATGTGTTTTTTCAGCCCCTCTCTACTTATGCAAAATTAACAATTATCCTGAGTGTAATATCCCTCCTCCCATCCTGCTCTGTTATATATGATATGCATTGCTAATGATTTCCATTGGCAACTGTATTAGACCTCCTGCCATATTTGTGTTTGCACAATGTTCGGGTTATTGTTACTGGTATTCTTGAAGTTGACTTACGATGTTTATTATGTGACATAGGTATGCTTTCAAATTTCTTCGTCACATACATTTAGCAATATAAAAGAAAGAAAAACTAATTTTAACTATCACTTCTCAACTATCTGATCTTTTTATTACAAATACATGCACAAGTAAGTCCTACAGCATGATATATATTGTACATATTTTTATTTGCCGCATATACTGAATAAACACCATTACATAAAATACGCACAACCATTAAGTTGATTGGTTTCATGCGTTTCCAAGACAAAAGATCAAATAACATTGTTATAAAGTTTTATAAAGTACATTTTTATGACGAATTGACCCATATGTAATAAAACATATCACAGATATATCATGTATGATACATGATACCAAGCTATCAAACTAGAAACCCCGATGCCCCTTCCCATTTACTGTTTACAGTTTTGTTGGAGTTGAGGTGCCTGTGTTGGGGTGCCCTCCCATATAACACCTCATGGATCATATTTGATATACGATAGTAGGCTCTCACTTGTGGGTCTTGGATGCCCATCTCAGATTAGTTTTTATCTCCTATCTCAGATTTAAGAGTGTGAATGTTCAGTAGATGGTTACTCTGACGCTTGATATTTAAATTTAAAGCTGCGTTTTCAGTTATAAATCTGTATTTTACAAGCATCCTTCAGACATTCTTAAATAGAGCACTGTCTGCAGTTGATACGTATGAGTTGGATGATAGTTAATATACTGATATTATTAACCATTAATCTTAGTTACACCTACGAAAACATGATCTACTCGCGGAGAATCATATATTTGTTTCTAAACAACCTAAAGAAGGGGGTGTCACTCTGCTCTGATCATTAGCACGACCTTCCATCGGGCAAGGGGTCTGAGGTGGGAGGAGGGTGGGATGCAATGTTTGGTGCAATGGTCAAGATGTTAGACTCAAAACCGAGAGGTCCTCAGAATTCTGGATTCGAATGCCATGAGCGTCTTATCAGAGTAATCATGCATTCAATCCCACCACCGCCAATGCACGCCGACTGGGTTACCAAGTGCTAGCCATGTGTATAGGAGAACCATTTAATTGCTAATAATCGAGAAGAGCAGGGTATCGCATCCCATTGGCGTGTTTTCTCGCTCGCCCTGATAGGACCAAATATGTATGGAAGAACTTTGTTATAAGGGGCGTGAAGCAACCAACACTCGCCAACCTCCATCAGGCATGAAAGCAAACATTTTGATTTTACACCGGTCATGCTTGACACTAATAAACATGTTCGAGGGTGCAAGGAGTGAGTGCACTACTTCTGTCAACTTAAGAAATAAGGGCATATTTTTCAGACATTTTTAAGGTTGTATGTACATGTACTGATCAACAAAATGAGTCAGGGGTTGACCCAAAATAGAATTCGTCGGACCTTCGATTTGATGACATAAAGCGAAGTAGTATTTACACTAAATACATTAAATTAGTATGGCATCCTTTATACAATTTTTTAAAAAAGCAATTCGCAATAGAAATCACACATATGGCAGCAAGATTATCTTGGTTTTAAAGCTATCAGATTTTGGAGGCAATCGAATTAAAGGTATTGTTCCAGTGTTAGTTGGTTGCCCCAAGGCTGAATCCATTCAATCCTAGTCACCGGTTGGTTGAGTGTTGCATGGTAGGCTTTTATTTGTCTGGCTGGGGATGGGGATGGGACAATAAATTACAATTTTATGGACTCAATACTGTATTGATCCCTCTCTATCGATTTCTGTGTTGTCATTGCGTGCAAACAAGGGAAAGGGGGAAAGGGAGTAGGAGCAGAACCTAGAGGTTTCTGAGTTCATTTAAGTACTGCTGCATTTGATGCAGGTATTATGGGATGATGTCCTTCACATGCGGGTTACAGCTGCGACAGTCAGGGGTGATGCAGTATTCTGCAGTATTTGTACTGAAATTAGTATTTTGTAAAATTACCCAAAATTGCCAAATTGTTTACAAATTCTACCATTTATGACCATATTCTGTGAAAATTGAAAAGAATACGTGTGACTGATCTGATTTTGTATAAAAAAAACGAAAACAAATCTGGTATTTTTTGGTTTCTCAGAGCCTTCAGGTTGCCGAAGTCATGTAGGCCTATGGTGTAGCATACGGACCAGCTGAAAATATAACGTCTATTGACGCAATGCTATTTCCAGAAAAAAAAGCCCATCTTAAATCTAACAACAAAAACTACGCTCAAAAGAAAGATAAAACAAATCAGAAATTGTGAATCAAAATTACATCAAGGTTGTAGAATGGACTTACATCATCATTTACTTAGTCAAGTGTTGGCTTCATGAAGGTAGAAATGAAATTGCTGGTGATAATGTTCATCTTTATTTACACAATCTTATTATTATAATATTTTTATTCAAATCAATACAATACAGTTACACGGTTTCTAGGAGCTTAATTCGAACAGGTTAAACCCTCTGCTCACTCGCAGGTTTTCCTGGCTGACCGCAGAACTGTTACTCCTTCAGTACAGTTACAATAAAGTACAATTTTTGCATAGCGAAATATGGCATTACAAATGTTTTCTTTCACTGGAGACTAAATTAAGACATTAACGGTAATCTTTATAAGAGAATTCACATCATCCTTACAATATTATGATTGTTTTGAGCTTTGTAGAATAACTTCGTCGCTTTTATATCCTGTTTTACAGACATACTAAACTTGCTTTGTTGGTTATTGAAACCCTGTTCGCTATTACATTGTTGTTTTTCCTGAATTTTATACATACTTAACTTTTTGAGTTATTAGTGTTAGTTTTTTATACAATCTATAACAATTTTCATTCCTTAAATTCCTCTCTCCTTTACCTTCATTCTGTAAACGTTAACCTTCTTATGGAATTACACTTTTGAAGATATACTTTATTCACTGATGCAATATTATGCTCAATAGTCATATCACAGAAATTTCCATACAATTCAACCTAGATTACTACATAACCTTTTATATGTTCAATAGTCATAGTGTAGGAATATCAATACATTTCAACTGATTAACGTTGTTAATGACATAACGAAATATCTTTCTTGGGGCGCTCATTCGTTATCTTCGACTCAAAACTGTCATATCACCGAGAGGGATAGATGTACTTTACACAATTTTTGATGATATACAATTAATACAACTCACACTTAATATAAAATCAAAAATCAAAAAACCCTGATCTCCACCCTCCTTCCCCCCCCCCCTCCCCCACACACACACCCAACCCTTTGAAATTATTAAATGCTACTATCTTGGATAGTCCCATTTAATATCCGGTTTGACCCCCTTCCCCAACATTTTCCCTTAATCGATGTATCGATCTTGTTTTATTCCTGGTTATACATTTCCAGTTTATTCCCCCCTAATACATACTTATTTCCCTTTCAATGACTTACTCTCATAACATTCCTAACCGATCATGTGTCTCCCATCCAAGACCTTATTAATTAACATTTTGCGTAGAGAAGGTATCTTGAGATTTCAAGAACATATTATAGTCAGTATGGTATCTTTGTTTTTTGGGCAACATGCCCTTCTTTTGGTGTTGTATCTCCAAATCTTGTATAATCATCAATAATTATGTCTTTAACTCAACTTGAAATTTTCCGTACAGGTACTAGAGGCCCTACCTCTTCTCTTTGTATTTCAAGTAGAAATAAAACAATTAATAATAAATGAAAAAGAATCAATCAGAATAAGCAATTAGCGGTAAGAAACAGTCTGGTCTTAATTGTTTCAGGTATTAGTTGATATCCATGCTACAGGGAACTCAGTGATCAGTGAGATCCATTTACCTCCTAACATCAAGTAAACATTCTCCTCTTTTCGAAAATGAAAAGACGATCCTCAGAAGAACTAGAGCTTCGCTGGGTACTGTTATGACTAGAGAATCATTACCTTTTAGCAGGCAGGAAGATAATGTAAATCATATATGGGCAGGAATTCACTGTCAGCAAATTTCTGTTACGTCCAACATTTGACGACTTTTTGCATATATTGAATTAATATTCAAAGGTGAAATTCTGGTAGGGTAATAGATTCGTGTATTGGGCATAAATTACTGTAAAATAATTTTTGTCTACAGTCATATTTTTTCTAGAAATATTCAAATTTTGTTCCCCAGAACAGGACACCACAGTGATTTTGTGGTGTCTAACATTGTTAGGTTGATTTTGAAAGCCATTATTTTTGCTTTAATATCAGGAGCTGAATGTTAAAAGGTTAGTCAAGTGTTGGACATTTTTGTTGGAAATAAAATTAGATAGTTTAGAAGTACTTCAGCAGTACCAGAATGAATATCTGCATAGATAAATTCAATGCAGTTATTAATACCATTTTGGTGTCCAAAAATGTTACGTCCATACATTGCTATCAAGTGACTGGAAGGGAAGGTCCCCCAGGATTCACCCTGCCTTCTTTTAATAGCCAGGGGAACTTGTTATCACATGACATTTATTTTAAAATAACCATACCAGTCTATTTAAGATAAGTCTGTGAATCATTTCACAAGTGTGGTAAATAGGGTGAAAGTGTTACGTCCAACCAGCAGTTTAAAAGGTCAATTTATTGTAAATGATAAGCTCCTATGAAACATATACTGTGTTGGAAGCTAATTGTACATCCTTTATGTCATCAAAACACTTGTTTTTGAATTGATGAAAGCTATTTATGTCCATTGATATTGATAAAGCATATTTTTGTTGGATTTATTCCACAATTGAAATTAAAAATAAAAATCATACATATTTTAAAGGTTGGGTATGGTACAGATGAAGTCCTAACCCAACTAATAATTTTTAAAAAAGACTATTTATAGGTAGGACGTAACTCAGGACACCAAATTGTGTCCTGGACGTAACAATGGACACCAAATGGTGTCCTATGTTACGTCCATCATATAATTCTTTTGTTTTTGAGGTAAAGAGGCCAAGTATGTATCATATAAAAAGGCATAAGATTTGAAATGTTAGTAGAGTGACATAAATGACTATCAATTGTGCTAAAGGTTTAAAAAAAACCCATCAAACTTTTTGGTGTCCTGTTACGTCCATTAAATTTTTTTGGTGTCCTGTTACGTCCATTCAGTTAAAAGGAGACAACTACCAAAATATCTTATTTTTGAAGCTCTAATTTGAACAATTATGTTCTCTGAAATGTTTGGCATTTACGAAAAGGAGTTTCAATTAGATCTAGTGGGCCATAGCTATAAAGAACTACTTATTCTGATCTAAGGTATCAAAAAAGCTGAGTTTGGACGTAACATGGACACAAAAATTTTGTTTTTGATCTTTCTCAAAATGAAGTTCGAATTTAGACATAAAAAGACAAATAAAAAATTGCTCATACAAATTATGCTTGTATAAATGTACACTATATTACTAACAATCTGATATACATATTGTTATTTTGCATTCAAACCTTGAAATTGTGTCCATGTTACGTCCATCATCAATTTCACCTCAGAACTCCTCTTATAAGCAGAATTTTACAGAAAAATCTTCTCAGGGGTGAAATATTTATGTTTGTTTTAGTTTTTAAACTAATTTCATCAGGCTGAAATATATTTAAACTCAGTTTAATAAGGTGGAAAGATTGTGATTGGTGTCCTGTTACGTCCATCATTACCTGCACAAATTTGCTGATAATTAATTAAATATTACATGGATCACCTTGCCCTTTTATATATTTATGCGGAATAGTGTCTTACATCAATATACAATCCTGTTTTAACATTTTGGGTGGTTTGAATTTCTAAAATAATCGCTGGTTGGACATAACAGAAATTTGCTGACAGTGAATTCCTGCCCATATATGTGGGTTAAGAATCTAGACAATGTACAATCGGCAGCTCTACAACTCTGCTAAATTAGGTTGAACAAATATATAAATACTATGTATGTCTGAGTATATTTGGTATTGTATTGTTTAAAAGAATGTGTTCGGTTATGTTGAAGTGTATTTTTAAACCTCATTTTTTGTTTAAATTTGGGTTATTTGAGAGGATTAGTGAAGGTGAATTGTACATTTTCTGACCGACTTCACCCATATGTGTAGAATTCTAAAAGATGCCTTCTGTTATGCTTGATCATTGAAGCCTTTGTCTTTCTTTCGGTTTATGATGAAGGAGCCACCATCTTATTATGAACTTATAACTTTGACTAGAGCTTAACCGGAATCTTACCTGTCAGCTATTAACTTTATGGTATGAGTCATAGAACCACGATATAGAGATTGTCAGGTGTTTGTCAGGAAATTGTGATGTGTCCCAGGAAAAAGGGTCTCAAGTGTCAGGTGCATGGTAATTTTGATGTGTCCCAGGAAAAAGAGTCTTAAGTCTAAAAAAGGGATTTTGAGATTATATCATATTTTAAAAGATGGGATTAGGCAGATCCAACTATGTTAAACTTTAGCACATCTAATAAAACCTTTTATGTATTTGTATGTTTGAAAAAAAGTAGATATTGATATTTCTGGATGGGCAATCATGTACTAGTGAAGTAGTTAAATGTACTTAAAATATACAGTACGTCTTGAAATTTAGAACATGTATTGCTTCGACCAAGAGCACGTAACACTCCAAATATCAAAACATACCTACGAAGTTCAAGAGATCTTATGGGAAAAGAAGATCATGGTTTGCTACTTCAGACTTATTTTCCTGTGACACATCACACTTGGTATAGTAGTTGCCTATACTCTCAACATTGTATGCACTGCTCAGCTAAGGGTGGTTTATAAATGTAAATTACCTTGCATTGGACGCTCGTTATGAAGAGAAAATGATTGCAAAACTATTGTCGGAAAATCTCTATAGGTTTTTAATATCAGTCTTGATGACTGTGTACTGATTATTTAATAACTGCTCCAAAAAGGATTCCAACTGTGTTCTCATTTCCAATTTTGGTGTTAACATTTCCAATTTTGTTGTTAACATTTCATCCCGATTTTGATATAAGAGTCAACCCCCAAATGCGTGCTCTCGTGTCCTCCGCCTTTAAATGCTACGGAGGTACCGGGTAGAGGGTGGGGGGTTGGTTGCTTTAACCCTTTGACCCCATATACCCATATACTTTCGTATATATTTGGTCCTACCGGGACGACAGTGAAAACAAGCTATCGGGATGTGATACCCTGCTCTTTTCGGTTATTAGCAATAGATATTTTACATATATGTATAACCATAGGCCGCTTGGTAACCCGGTGTATTGTGTGTGTGCGGGGGGGGGGGGGGTAAAAAGATCCTCTGGCAAGGCGCTCATGGGATTCGTATCTGGAAGACCTACCATGAAGGCTGAAGCATCAGTCCCCTTCCCTGCTCCATATTGTTGTACTTCTCCGATTGGAAGTAACATTATGTTACTATATAATATTGTACTTGAATTGTTGACTTATGTATGTCCTTCTTTCACTTTCCAGGTATGTACAATTTTATGCAGTAGTAAGATTCCTGAGGAAACAAGTCCGTGAGTATAGTGTTTAATCATTTATGCCTGTCATCTAGGCTCAGTCTCTCCAAATCAAGTAAGAATGGCATGTCAGTGATTGGACGCCTACTGCGCTAAAGGCTTTCCTCGCCCTGGAGTTGGCTTGCGTCTTAATGGGATTATAATTGTTTTTTGCGGTTTGGAGTGAGAGGCTTTCCCTCAGTTTGGAGGGGCTTTCTCAGTCAAGGATATCATTCTTGGTTTGGATGGAATAGTTAGGTGTAAAAAAGAACCAGATTAACTTTCTAATTTTAGAAGCCAAATCCTATATATATCCATAGTCAAAGGCTGTTTGGTGGTAACTTAATTTAAAGAATTTAAAGAATGTTGAAAGGTTTTATTATATCAAAATAAGAGAGAAATTGTTTATTTCATAAGATAGGAACACCACAAATAATATTGGCTTCGGAGTCAAGAACTCTTTTATTTCAAGAGAAACAGCATTGTCAATTATACGCAGCGAAGATAGTCAAGGAAAGAGAAATGTTACTATTATTTTATTATATACGCATGCTATATGAGAGGTGCTATAAGTGGGGTGCTATAAAAATATTCATATAGGATGCGTCCTATAAAAATGTAGTTGTCTAAAAATAGCTCTGTTGATATGCTTCGCAGAGCTTTGGCTCTCCGCAAAGCGTGTAAACGGTAATCAGTAATCCACCCGTGATTCTGGTACTATGATTATAGAAATACATAATAAAAACCATACCATTAAATGGAGCATTAAATTTTCTATCGAATGATATAAGTTTTTTTAATGTAGCTCAAGAAATTGTAACACCCCCTATCCGAAAAAAAATGTTGTACTTCCGTTCGCATTCTTCACCCCCCCTCACCCCCATCTCATCCCATTAACCCACCCCTCTCCTAGCTTCACACCCCTAATGTCGACACTATAAGATTGCAATGTTCTCACTCGGACCCCAAGTTTATATAAGTAGATTGCGACAACTCAGGGTATGGCGGAATACCGGCTTGTCCGAGCCATATTTATATACTCTATATTTCCCCTGGCATATGCCTCGCTGGAACCTGAATAAAGATCAGTTCAAAAAAAAAAAAAAAAAAGAAATGGCCACAATATAAACGTTTTAATTCGTCAATATAAATACTGCATGATCACACTGTGGGCACCGTCAGTGGGGCGGGCAGCGGGGCTCTCTGTGCTTCTTTAATATTTTTTCTGTGATATCTGATGACATATCATATGATCAAATTTTATGCACATATAATAAATATAGAATGGAACTCGCTGGCAATAATCGAAAGTTTCTTGGACTTGATTCGTCCACATAAGCACTCTACAGCATCGTCCTTATGTGGACGAATCTCGTCCAATAAATTTTCAATTATTGCCGGCTCGTCCCATTCTCTCTATATATTGTTATTACGATTTATGTTTAGAATTGTAAATGCCCAGATGGCAGGGAAAGAAAATAAAGAATTTACAAAAAAATAAGGACGTTTGTCTAAAACGTCCTTATTTTTTTGGTAAATTCTTTGCCCTGTAGCGAAAACAACTGGACAAAACCTCCACAATTTGGGAACAACTGGACAAAATCCTCCAAAATTTGGGTCAAAAGACTTTAAGAATGGAATAAAAAGTAGAAAATAATTATTTTGTTTTTGACCGACTTAAACTGAGAGTGCAGCTTTAATCGCGAGTTAAAATACTACAATTATTTATGGACTTTCTTTGTTTAACAATACGAAATTTGAAAAAGATGAGGCCAAGAGAAATCGGCCGCCGGTGAGCGATACTAAGTGAAGCCACAGCTGGAAAGCAGTTTGGCGGGTCCCCTACATATAAATTGGACTTTCATGACGCCCTGTAACAAAATCAACCAGTCAAAATTCCCCCAAACTTTCGTCAAATGACTTTTTGATGGGTTGGAAAAGAATGGAACAAAAAATAGAAAATCTTTACTTTTGGACTGTCGTTTCAGCGCATTAAAGTCATGGTTGATCCCATTTTACAGGACTTCATCGGGGAGATATTTCCAGCTAGAAAGGCTATTCTCATGCCTTTTCTCATCACAACGACTCCAATTTGCTCCGGTGATGGTGCAACATTGCGCATCTTCTGTGAGAGCGTGTATTGTATTTGGATATGTAACTGTCGCCTTGCGCCAGTTGGGCCTTATATATCATTCTGTATGATCTACTTGCTAGCTTTATCTAATCGATTGGAGACCTGACTCCTCCCCCCTCCCCCTTCTTGGCTCTTCTATGGTACGATTAATCATTATTGACTAGCAGGGACTGGGGTTTGTTCTAGCTAGAGTTGAGTATACATGTATCTGCCTATACTCTTTGTGTGTATAAGGTTAAGTGTGTATACATATATTAATGATCCTATATAACTTGTGTATTGCCAGAGTTGGTTTCTGTCGCAGATACATGCGAATATGCCTGTATGCATACTATGTGTATAATATCACTCTTGTAATTAAATCTAGATGTGTTAAAAGAAATGAAAACCTAGAACTTTTTTTAAACCTACAAAAATCAAACATGACATTGAAATAATTAGATTTCCTAATGTTAACGTAGTTGGAATCCACACAATCTCATTTTTCAAATAATACATTTTTTTCGACTCACGACTCATTTTCCCGTGACACATCACATATGTTTGGAGCGAATTCTTATTTGTGTACTTAGTTTATGGAGAATTTTATTGAAATAATACAACATGTACATGTACTGGTGACGGCAGGTACTGAAACAGAAACATACCCACATTGTAATTTGAAAATACCTGGGAACACGCGGTATAACTGTTAGAAAATGTTCCGTTGTGATAAAGTTTAAACCTGGTTAGATTCAAACCTATTTTAAAAGTACTAAATCAAGTCCTGATATAGACCTATCCATCATCCAAATTTCAAAAGTTTCCAACTTTAAATTGATGAAACTGTGAAAGCATTTGCCATCATCTCTTGTAGTTTCAGACTCCAACAACTTGTTGTGAAGACATTAGACGGGAACTAGTCAAATATTTGGCGTGTCACCAGAATGACAGTTGAATGAGTTAGAGTGCAAACTGTTGTAGGCTCAGCGCACAATATCAATCAATAGATTATGCTTCATAATGACTCATGTGCAGTGAGGAGCGCGTTCTGCTGCTCTTCCTATTTCTCAGCAGTGTGCATGTCGTGTGTGTTAGTCTCCATTACAAGTCCTTAAAGCTGCATTCACACCAAATTGAATTTTACTCCTTAAAGTTGAATTTGTAATAAATTTGTTACAATGAATTTACTTCTTAAAGCTGCATTATTTCCAGCAAATCACTATGTGCGTTAAGCAGTTGTGATTGTATATTTCATGATTTTTGTAGTTTCGTCGTTGGTTCAGTCACGGACTTGTAATGAGAATACTACTCGCTCGAAATCCGGAAGAACTATCCAGTTTGAGGCCGTCAAAACGTCCATTTCTGTATTTGAATTGTTAACCATGAAAACTGATTTGACAGCCGACCAAACAAAATACTTGATATTAATTTGAATATAACTCCCAAAATAGACTTCAGCCAAGCCATCTATTCATCCATTCAATACCTGAATTCAGTTCTAAGCTTTCATAACCGAATTAAACATAACATCAAGAACAGGGGATAGCACCAACAAATACAAAATACCTTTATTCCAAAAAAGTAATCCTTTCACAAATATGAAATCATATTTCGAATTAGATAGAACTAGCAGAGAGGTTTGATGTAATTAAATTACTTTACACTTTTGAAAATGTTGTTCTCGAATTGATTTCTCTCGGTCCATCATCGTATATGGTTATAAGGATGGGAGAAGACTGACAAGTCAAAGTGTAGATCACTCTGAAAATGAGTTTGTAATTTGATTTGTATTCAACAGTTGGGAGTTGCTCAACATTGGCTTTGGCCCCTGAGTTTCTCAACCAATGTATAAATGGGAGCTCTCTAGAGGGATTCTTAGCGAGCTGTGTGGAGGGGCTAATGTTCGTGTAATAACATTAGCTTGGTAGTGTATGGCGGGGGTTGGGGGTTGAGGGGGAGGTTGTATGTATGTATGTATGTATGTGTGTATGTGTGTGTGTGTGATTAGTGGCAACAGGTTCTCATTATGTCTTGGTGTATAATTCTTTTTTTCGAGTGTTATATGGGTTCCTGACAAAATTAAATACACTGCACAATCAGCTTGCAGTTCAGCATTGTTTCATGCAGATGTTATAAACCAAATAAACCTCAATTGAGTTTAGGTGAAAATAACATATTGCTGATATTTGGGTTTCTCCTGTGTGATTTTATACATTGGTTTCCTCCTCTATTCCTTCTCTTTCTTCCCCTCTCCCCCCATCCCCCATCTCGTCATTCACCTCTTTCTCCTCTTCCCGACCTTCTCCTCTTCTCCTCTTCTCTTCTCCTCTCCTCTTCTCCTCCCCCCTCCTCCTCCCCCTCACCTCTCTTCCCCTCCTCCCCCTTGTTCCTCTCTTCCTCTCCTCTCCTCTCCCACCCCCGTCGCCTTCGATTCCCCTCCTTCCCCTCCCCCTCCTTCCCCATGTCCCTCCCCCGCCATGCATCCAGCCCTATACAAGCTATCTATGTCCTTGTTTACCCAGTCCTGACCATCCTCCCCCCTCCCCCTCACACACGCGCCACAATGCCCACTCTGTATGCACTACTCCACATTCATCTTTAATCATCTTCCCCACCTCGTCCAACTTTCCTCACACTCCTAGAAACTAGTCTATATGAGGGGGTCATGTCCTGAGATTCTATACGCTTCTCTTGAAGCTTCTCTTTAGATTGGGTTTAAGATTTAAGTTATGTTTACACTATTATACATTATTAGCAATGCGTATACACATAAGGCCCCAAAAGAAATAGGTCTGTTTCCGATTTACCTCCCCCCCCCCTCCCACTACCTACAATTTTGCAGGTCAAAAAGCACATTTCCCTTGTTTAAAACAACTATTGTAGTAGTCCTAAAATATATTTTATTTGTTCCATACATTTGACAAAAGGAGATTAGCTGGGATTTAATCCAGTTTTTCCAGGTCATACCTAGCACCGATGAAAAAATAAAAGTAAACATTATACATTACTAGTTTAGTTACAAGTCGTCAATAAAAGTTAATTTTCATGAGAATATAATACATTCTGAGCTTATCGTTATTCAATTATTAGGTTAGATATTTCTTTATTTGCCTTCCAAGTTCGTGATGATACATTGACAAGATGGTCGTGGCCTTCTCCAACAGAGGTCTTCCAGACCACGAGTGTGACCCCCGGGTTCTAATAGTGAAACGAACTTCCGTGTACCAGTCCTCCACCTCCTCCTCTTCATCCCCCCCCCCTCCCCCGCCAACCCGTCCATCCCCCTCCCTTTATCAGCCTTGAATCACTCGGCCTTTGAAGTGTGCCGACGTCTGCAAGATCAGAGGCCGGAGCATCGCGTGACTCCGTACCCTCGCTGTTCCAATGCAGTTTGATCCCCCACTGTTTGCTCTCCATCCCTCCTGATGCCCTCTTCCTGTACCTCTCATACCACCCTAATATTTCTGGTCCTCAGTCACCCAATGATAGTTTTGTTCGTGGTAATTAGCTATATTAATTATTAATATTGATTCTTTATTTCTGTGAGTATACAATAAATTGGATTGGGTTTGTCTGGGAATGGTGTGGATGGTTACAAAGGACAACATGTCGATGCAATCATTGAAAAGTCTTACATTCAGTTGTATGTTTAACATCATTTTATTGATCCATTATTATTTTTTCTTTAACTACAATTTGTCACTTCACTCCTATTTAACATCCTTATTATCATCATTATGGCCGTATAAATATTGCTAAAAAAATGACCTTGCATTTAATTTGACATTTAGAGTGTTTTACACATTGTAAAACGAGTGTAAACATTGAATTGCGATCATTTTGTTCAAATAATTTAATTGAAAATTTGACATAAAATGTGGCCAATTTGAACTGAGACAGTTGACTCCATTTCCATTTCCATTTTCCACCTATTTTGGTGCAGTTTCGAGAAAGCCAGTGTGCTCTGATGTCAACGGACAATGTTTGACTTCATGATTATAAATGCAATTCTTTTCTTGATCGGGAGGTGAAGTTACATATTTGGACAAAGCCCCACTGGATTTGTACCCACAATTCCCCAAATCCTCTCGATTTGGAGCTACGATTTGTGCCCCAGTGCCGCTCCGACCCCCTGAAAAATGTATCATTTTGTGAAGGGTTTTACGAGCGTTTTAGCGCGCGTTGAGTTTGACATGGACAGATTGCAAGGCAATGGGATCTTATTTTGTCGCATTTTATCATTTAATCGCATTGGAATGAGTGTGTTTCCCATGAAGAGGAATCGCTTTGGTCATATTGACAGAAGCTATTTCAAGATATTGTGTTTTATTCATTAGCTACTGGGGAGTGGAGAGAGGATGTGAGGGGCAGAGAGGATCCACCAGAAAGACAAACAAAGGCGGAATGAGGAACAGTAAAGGGGGGGGGGGGGCGTTTGCTTTATGCCCTGGGAAAGATAGAGAAATATAAGGAGAGATTGAGAAAGAGATGCAGTTATACAAAGAAAGACTCAATAGGGGGAGGGAGAAGGAAAAAGGATAGGAGGGGAGTAATAGAGAAGAGACGGAGGAGGGAGACAGAAGGAGGAAGAGAGGAGGGAAAAATGGAGAGAGAGAGGATGAGAAAGTGGGAGAGAGAGGTGGATTGAGGGAGACAGAGAGAGTAGGGGAGAGAGAAATGGAAACACACAGCTAGAGCGAGGCCGAGAGAGACAAAGATACAAATAGACAGAAGGAGAGGGGGGAAAAGGAGGCACAGATAGAGGATGAGGGAGACAGAGAGACGGAGGGAGAGGGAAATAGAGACAGACAGACAGCGAGAGCGGGAGACAGAGTGAGAGAAAGAAAGCGAGACAGTGAGATTATGTGCCAGGTATTACAGGGGGGATCCAACTGCTCTTTGAAATAGGTACCTGCGTACGCGCTATACCCTGGAGACAACTACGGTCCTCTGATGAATTATGCATCACCCTTCCTTGTATCCAGATTTTACCCAGCTCTATGTATTGAACCCTCTCTCTGATGTTGTTGTATTATCCCCACATTCTGAGGAAGCACTTGTTTAATCTATGGGCATAGTAATAGATAGGTAGATAAATCACACCAAATAGTTTTATACCTCACCCTTAGAAGGAAGTAGAAATACTTTATTTGTATTTGTTTCTTCCTTTATTACAAGAATATGTAATAATATAATATATCCTGCAATGAGTATAGATCTGTGTTAAAAGAACATACCACATTCAGAACAATTATAGCCCTATTTCTTGAGGTAAAATCAATGTCAGCTTAGTTCGAACATAATTATGGTGAATGATAAGAGTCCTAGAGGGCTTAGAATCTTGGATTATGATGTTTAATTTAGGCAGACATCTTCGGAGGATTCATGACATCACTCATGAGAGAATCCTGCCTGCCATGCTAGCATGGCGAGTGCACCGTGGTCATGCTCCTCCTCCTACTGGCATTTTTGCAATGATATATAGCAGAAATAGGCATGTTCTCATTAGATCTGAATCTCTACATGCTATTCATGGCCAGATTTCACTTTTTGAAGGCTTCATTTCAAATCATCTAAGTTCAAACAAACCCATACCAATCCAGTTATAACATGTTTGACTCACTATTAGCAGAAGAAATTGTTTATTAGGAATCTGAAGTGAGGGAAACATGATTCAAACTCCAACCAAACCACGCCCACAACCCACTCGCACTGCCTTTGCCGTTGGGAGCCAACACAGGCATTAGCCTTGATGACGTCAAAATCAAGGAGGATTGTGGGTAGTTTGGGGAATCATGGCGGCCCACTCAAATCTTGATTTAGGACTGTTTCGGGCATTTCAAGTGCTTCTATCAAGGTTGTAATAGTTACTAGGGATATTTCTATACTACAGGTATGTTTTTATTTAATAAAAGAACCTATTGCGGTACCATTGTACTGAAGGTGGTACTTTATTTTAATGAATTAATTTCTTTTTTTCAGCCTTAAGCTGAGAAAGCTCAAGCTTGTCCGTTTACACTGTGACCACACTGAATGTCTGTTTCGCGCTGCACGTACATCAAAACGATAGTAGATGCTAAGTTTCATTGCCACTTATTTCACTTTGTTTCTCCAGATTTCTAGCATGGTAGTCCTTCCCAACTCAAGGAGGCACATTGAATGGCCTAAGCTTAGTATTATATGCTGTAAATCTACGTTATTTTGTCACAATACCTTCAAAAACAAAAATCATAGATGTCCGTGCTACAATTTTTGTAGCACGGACATCCTCTAAAACCTGCACGGACATCCCACTACAATTTTATACTGGAGTTTTCTCTAACTTGACACAAAGCTATGACTATACTATTTCGTAATCAAGATGATATATTGGGGTACTAAAGGTGTGTGAGATCGTGCATTGTAATAGATGGTGTAGAAACGAAGATATCTATGAAACGTTTCGGCAGCATTGATTGGTCTATTCAAAAATGATGTACGCGCAGCGCGAAACGGACATTCAGTATGGTCACAGTGGTTTAGGAGGGAGGAAGAGGAGGAGGAGGCAGAAGGCGACAGGGAGGGGAGGAGAGAGGAGGGGAAGGAGAGAGGGGGGAGGAGAGAGGAGGAGGTGGGAGAAGCGGAAACTATTTTGAACTTATTTTTCTCTCTTAAATGTTGATTATTTGAAATGATTGATGAATGCGGAACATGGGCATCCCCCCCCCTCCCCTCATCCCCACCCTTCCCACCCCACCCCCGTCTATCACCCTATCCTTACCACAACTACTAAGCAACTCTTGGCTTCCGCTTTTATTCGCCACTTGAAAAAGCCAGTTTGAACAAAGGACAAGACAAACACACCCTCCTACTCCTCCCTCACTACATCAGAGAACATCTGATCCGGTGTTTGTGGATCCGCCCAAGTCTTGTTTTGTTTCTCCATTGATCGTAGGTCAATGGTCAGCTGTCATGATTCCTCTCTCTCTCTCCCTCCTCTTCCTCCTCCTCGCTGATTGTAGTCTTATATGTTGGCCTTCTTATATATGTGCCCTTCGGGGGATCATGAGCATTTTCGGAGTTATTTCAAGGGTAATGAAAATGTAGTAAAACCTTTATGATAATAGAATAGCACTTTATTTAATTTGGAATTTGTATACAGCAAATGACAATTGAGTTATAGCAATGCGCAGTGTAGCCTACGACGAAACTTATAATCAGTTGAGGACATTTACATATGTGTGCTCTTATAGATTTTATATTTTAAGATTTTGAGGTTTATCCCTTTTTTTTAAATGATGCTTCCTATTAGTGAAAATAAATGGATCTGGTTTCGCCGATCGAAATGAAGTCATGGTGATGACAGGCCTTGAAATGAACCGATAAGGTGGCGAAATTTATTGATTCATTGATTTATCAATCTGTCAATAGTGTTGCAACGCATGAAAACAAGCATAACATCAAACAATAGAATATTGACATACTTTTAGATTTCCTAATTGTTAACATCGTTGAAGTCCATTTGATCAGTTTTGGGGGTAGCTCGGCCATGGTAAAAGAAAATGTACGTGAATGTTCAGACATTCGATTGAACGTCAGTGTAAAAAGATAAAACATCGCCATTCACCCATATAGCTGCTTGGCGGATGACTCAGCACATTTTTTACCCAAGGATAGAGGGGCAATCATTACTGTTAGCATTAAAACCTCTCACTCATATTACTCTCAAGTGGTCTCTTCGTGCCCGATTATCGCTCATCAGTAGTCAAGATGTAAGCTAAAATGTTAAATGTTTAGACCAGGTCCTTATTCGAGGTGGGAGCAATATCGGGAGCGGATAATAACAACCATATACAACGTTTTTAGTGTCAGACAGTGATATTAGAAGTGAGGTTTAGAATTATCAGTAGAGTTTGTCTCATATAATTATACAGACTCTTTCTTTGACAGACAAAACTAACTGAGCTATAATAATTTACATCACAACAAATAAATACTTATAATTCATATATATCCCCTCGTCTTACATTTCATCCCTAACTGGTTAACTGAAAAGGATTATAAAATATGAAAACTCAGACACCTTGGAACCATTTTTATTGCTGTCAAATGCAGACTCTCCCTCTAACTGCCTAAACTGACTGAGCTATATATAATATGTATGGCAACAAATGGTATTCGTAATTCATTATTTCATCATCATACATATCACTACTAATAAACTAACCATGAAAAAAGATTAGAGAATGCAAACCCCCTAAACCCCATGACTGAAAAGAGGGACATCCCTATGTTAAAGGAACGCTTCATTTGATATTCTAAAGATATAATATTTAGATTAACTTTGTTGCCTACTCGATTTGTGTACATTTCTGTTTGGGATTGTAACGTATTTAAAGGATTTTCCGTTATGACGAACCATTTCAAGTGGCTAAGATCACTATGTTGACTGTATCATTTGGAAATGTGATTGCAAATTAATGTTTCATGACGTGTATAATCAGGAGCATTTGTGTTGAATAATGTATATTCCTTAGATTAGATACACAAGTGGGTCAGCATTTTGTCTCCACGAACTAGTTTTTGAGAGTTTTTCATCATACAGCAATGAACCAAATATGGGGGTTTAAATCCTTAAATACTTCAAATACACTTATTTCTTACATTAATTATATTATAAATAGTGGATAATCACTTCCAGCCATTGACGGAAGTGATATTGTTATCTACTAAAGCATGTAAAGGACAACGGCCGGATTGTAAACCTCCCTCATGCTGGAGATTTCGGCCCACAGCGATCCATATGATCGAAATAAATGTTTATCAATCAATGCTCCAGGATATTGTTTTTATCCGCACACATTCACGAGTTTTATACTGCCGATTTCTTTTTTTAAAAATCCAGATCTTGAGTGACATGCAGCACACATCTGTGTCAAAAATAGGTGTATAATCACAAGATTTTAGCATACTTGGCACTAATACTTGGACATAATCATGCACTGAAATCCTCCACGAAATCATGCAAAAAAATGGATTATATGTTTTAGTTACCGTTAGAGACTACACCTCACTAGCACAGGTAAATGCAGCCTATCTGAAGCCATTATCCTATCTCAAGTCCATCTGAAGCCATCATGGAGATCTGAGTGTTTATGTAGCTCTTGACCTGGTTTTCTATGACCTCCTCCTCCCGTACCCGTATGCATACCCATCCTCTTACATACACAAACAAACTACCAGCCATACGCCCATATCTCATATCTCTCCCTCCCTCCTGTATATGTTTATACGTTGCATTTTTCCTCATTGCTCTAGCCTGATGTTGGCACTATAGGTCTCTATCTCTATGTGAGTGAAGTTGTGAGAACATGTACAATTCCCCTTCACTATAATCGTCTAAAATAATCCAAATTGAAGACAACAAAAGGTTAGGTTCAAAATGCAGTTGACATTGCGATTCTAAAATAGTCTAAAATCTTGATAATTCAATGCAGAATTACATTAAGCCTCCGGTGATGAAAATAAGTTGTTGTCTCAAATTCTATAATTCATTCAGAATCACATTACGACTTTAGGCCTAGGAATAACAAACCTTTGCTGGAAATTCTATAATTCAATACAGAATCACATTGCTACTTCGGCGATAAACAATTGTTGTTCGAAATTCTATAATTTAATGCAGAATCAGATTAGGCCTCTGGTGATAACAAAATGTTGTCTCAAATTCTATAATTCAATACAGAATGCCATTAGGACTTCGGTAAAAAATTATTTCAAATTCTATAATAATCAAATGCAGAATCACATTAGGAGTTCAGTGAAAGATTATTTCAAATTCTATGATAATTTAATGCACAATGTGATCCGGAACCAAGTGTTGAGAGAAATAATGCCTTCCGTGATTTCTAGTCAGTGAGGCTGAAACTAATTAGGACACATGTGGCTTTGTGGCCTTCATTGCATTGCGTGTGTGTAATGCAGACGGGGAGCCTCCATCCTCCATCCTTCATACACATCATTCATCATACTCATCTTACTACTCCTACTATTACTCATTCTAGCTGTTAGCAATACTCCACCCCAGGTTGGCAAGGGCAGTAGCATGCTCAGTCCGTGGTCCAATGCATGAGTTTGTAATATCTTACCTTTGGTTGCTATCACATCCATGGGATCTGCCTATGGGACATTATCAGACAGTTCAACATATTGATATGATTTTCTTTTTGACAAGTAAATGTCCTCTGTACTAAGACAGCTTCTGTAAAATAGTCTGAAGAAGAGATCAGTAATAAGGAATTTTAAATACCATTTAATCTGATTTCCAGAAATGATATTAGATAGAATGCAGCTAGTGGTTGTTTTCGCCACTCTTAATCATACACTCCTTGTGTGTCTGATAGGACGTCACTCTGCAGAAATCACATGTGTTTTCTCTAAATAAAATGCACTGCACGGAACTGCTTGGTCTCGAGGTGGTAAAAAGCTAAGTTGTCATATGACGGTGAAAAACATGGTCGCAGAACACTATCAATTTTTAAGGCTTTTGACATGACGTTATAGGAAAATAGATATAAAATTGGGGTTTGGCGCAGTTTGCAAGGTAAATATCAATGACAAAATGTCTTATTTGTGACATTAGAACATAGCACAAACTCCGAGGTAATCTGCTTTAGCTGCCGGGACACACTTACCTGAGCTGATAGGACACACTTACATGGGAATATAATATAGATCCTCACTTGCAATACTCACAGAATGTGTTATATGAGTGAAACATGTATATTATGCCATGATAGCTGTGCGTATCCACAAAAACATGGCCAGATTAGACCATGGCATAAACATGCCTGGATTGCACTATCAGATTGGCAAATGAGAATTATTGCATATGATGTAAAACTTTGACCAATAAAATTTTATAAAAAAACCAAAAAAAACTAGCGGAATCCGCTTTTCGAATGCAACCAATTTACTCCCGCTATTTTGATTGGTTACGTAAATTTAGCTGCGCCAATCCATGACGCTCATTTCATGACGCAACATTGTAGGCGCTTGTTTTTGCCGAGTCTGAGGGTTGCGAGACATGTTTTTCACCGTCATATGACAAAATGTCTTATTTGTGACATTAGAACATAGCACAAACTCCGAGGTAATCTGCTTTAGCTGCCGGGACACACTTACCTGAGGTGATAGGACACACTTACGTGGGAATATAATATAGATCCTCACTTGCAATACTCACAATACTCGGCACTTGTGAAAGACACTCACCAAAAGACACTTGCGTTTTGTGAATACATTGCCGTATATGCAGCTCGCGTTTAGTTATATCTTAATACCAACTTACAATGAAAGCTGTACCACACTCTCATCCTATCATTGAACTTACCCTTTAAGGTTTTTATAATTCATTCTATGTAACATCATAATGTAACAAAATGAATCCAACTCATAGAGGGAGTGGGGCATATTACCTAACAACCACCATTCTTCCATTGCTCTCATAGCACTTGGAGGACCCGCAGGAATCCTTTCCAATGATGACTTCATTTATTATCACTCACTGGCGGCCGTTTTCTCTCGGCGGATTTACCATCAAATTCCTGTATACACATACAACAGCAGCATTAATATTGATGAATCCAGTCCTATGTCATAATATGGGTACATTTGGTAAGATTTCCTTGGTCGTAACAGCTGAGAATGCAGCTTTAACAGACCAGGGAACTGGAATAATATATAACAACCTAAAAATGAACATCACAAACCTATTTTGTGGACCTATACCAGTAGTTCAAGGGTAGAGTTGTGTATGCAACATATATATATCTAACTAGATACATTGTTTTATGTCAAATGCCTATATAATAAATACATGACATTATCTAATTCTTATATATATATATATATATATATATATACCGTGCCCATGGTGCTACATTTGCGTTACACTTGTTCATGCAGTGCCACTTTCCATATACTACTACAATGTAAGAATTTCATTTTTATACAAGAGATTCAACTTGTTATTGTAACGATTTAGCTGATGTTTGCCCTTGTTCTATGATCCATGCCAGAATGAGTGTACGTTTACCCTTGAGCCCTTGAAACAGATTTCATGCCTGATTTGCTTTCATGCATGATGAAGGATGCCTTTTTAGGGCATACACTCTGAAGACATGGGGTTCCATGCCTTTCAGGGCATAAACTCTGAAGACATGGGGTCCCATGCCTTTCAGGACAACACTCCGAAGACATGGGGATCATTGGACCTTGGTTAGTTTACTTATTCGTGTTGCATTCATAATTTAAACATTTCTTTAAGCCTGGGGCTCTTATGTTTGTTTTTTTAAAAGATTTTATTTATACTTGGTGTTCATTTCCCCTATTCGGGGTTTTTCACCAAGTGTAGCTCAAGTAGCCCCAATAGCTACTATACAACATTATTTGTCGGTTATTTCACCTGGGAAGATGTATATTGTCTGAAACAATATGTATACATAGATGGATGAAATGTTACTTTGTCTGCAGCTGTGATTTTACTCCCTCCCCCCTCTTTCTCCACCCTCGGCCCCGCCTCCTCCCTCCTTCTCTTCCTCTCTCCTCCTCCTCCTTCTCTTCCTCCCTCCTCGATCCTCTTCTTTCACACCAATTACAAATAGGTCAAAGAAACAACATAATGTTTAACTGTTTCCAATATCTTCTCCTTGGTGAGATTTGGCAGGAGCCACCTGTTTTAATAAGTTACATCCTGGCTTCCTAACCACTCCAGCCCAAGGTTTCCGTTCATTATTCAGATTGACCTTGGGAATCTGGGTTGTAAGAGCCCTTGGGGCAGCTAGCCCATATCCCCTACCCCCAAACCTTATTATCGCCACCTACAGATATCCACCTTGCAATATCACCCTAAACAGGGCTTCCCAGTCAGCCATGATCCTGCCTGAGGTCAGCAGTCTAGGCTCGAAGTTGAGGGAGTTCCTCCAAACTAAGGGAAAAGCCTCTCACTCCAAGCCGCAAAATGCCATTTAAATCCGATAACGACGCCTACTCCTGGACCGGGCATTAGCGTTGTAGGCGTCCAATCACAGACATACCATCTTATTTTATCCGAGCGGTTGTGATCTTAGATTGTCAGGGGAAATCTGGAACGTGAGTCTAGGAGTCTTGAGTGGGTGGTGGGGGGAGGGTAGGGGGGAAGAATCCTCAAACTAGGGATATGTGCCAGCGAATACACTTGACCCGAACGAACAAATTGTTAGTCTGCCATATGCTATTGCAAAGGTTGAGGAATATATGGCTATAAAGGGTAAACATAAATTACCCTTGCGGAAATAGGCCAGTCTCAATAATATAGACCTTTCATCCACAGTTATACTGTAGTCATTCCAATCTTTGGTTTCTTGTCATTTCACATGGTATTTAGTCTATTGCCTCCTTATATACGAAAAAGTCCACCGTAAATGAATTGGCATTTTCTGGTGGTGATGTCCCTTTGTAAAAGATGCATCTATAGTTACCGATACGGATAGCCTCAGCCAGCAAACCCTATTCCACTTGTCCCTTATTGTTGCCCAATAGTCTCGGGACCCAAGGGTAATGGGACCTACCTTCGGGGGGGAGGGCAGGGAGCATAGGCTACTATTCCTTGGGTTGTTACACATACTGTCCCTATTCTGGTGTTTCCTGGCGATTTATATCACAACTTATGTTGTTATCACACTCAACACGGTAAGATCTGCATATATGTGATATTGTTTGATATTCTTATAAAGAACATTAAAAATGTCCACTTGTGACATAAATGTAAAAACCTAAACTAGAGGTTGACACGTTTGTGTTTTCTTTTGTTCCACTCATTCATAACACTTAGTCAAGAGGTATTGAATGGAAACACAATGCTATACCATCCTATATGATTGTGCTGAACAAGTTTCAAGAGATTCCATGACCACCGATTTTAATTAGTAAAGCCGCTTTAAATACATTAATTGATATTCATTAAACTATTTGAGGCGAACTAATTTTATCTACAGGTGAATGGCCTGTGGGACATCGCACTGGCATTAGATGGGTATGCTAAAGGCAGGAAACCACTGCATCGAAATAACAAATGCGTTTGATATTTTCGCATGTTGCAAGCGTTATGCATAGGCGCTTTAAAATGTCAGTGATTGAACAGAGGAGCACCAGAGTACCAACGCATGCCTAAACAGTATCCATCATCACCCTGAATTGAGATGGAGTAGTAGTTTTAAAGCCTTGACTCTCCTCAAAGGTTATTGACAAATCGCAGAAATTTACTTATTCAGCAGATATTGCTTATTGAAAGGCCGTTTACAAGCTGAGGGTTTTAATATCACCAGTTATTTATACATGAATGATGCAAGTCCTGTCATCCCCAAATATTTCTTTAAATTTGTCTTAAAGATGAAGAATGGATCCTTACAACTAATATTTTCCAATAAGTGTAACTTTTAGTGTTATAGCGGAACTCCACTATAGGTAAAAAACGGCGCCAACAGGCAAAAACGGCTGCGACGAATTTTTTGCGACGAAATATCTAATCAAGTTAGATATTTTGCAATTGTTGGCAACAAATAAATGTGTTGCCAACAACCTATTTTACCCCCTCATCCACTAGAATTTTTAGTAATGTCGAATTTTCAGAATTTTCAGAAATGTCGGCGACGAATTTTGCCTGTTGGCGCCGTTTTTTACCTATAGTGGAGTTCCGCTATTACAAAATGTATACTACATATATTATATTTAGTGGGAAGTCCTATATATGTATATATTTAGTGGGAAGTCCTATATATATATATTTAACGGGAATGATGGTAAGTGCATCCTTTTACATTTCCCTGCCCTTCCTACATCCCTCAATTCATGCATAATACAGACAAAGTATCTGAAGCTGATATATTACAATAATTGTACTTTTAGTGTTATAATACATTTATCTCCTAAATATGATGTAACGGGAATGTTTGTAACATAATTGTATCTTTATATTTTCCTCCCTATATCCCTCTATTCATCCATAATACAGAAGTATTTCCCAATATGTTCCATATCCTTTAGTATTATACAACATGTATCCTATATAAGTTATATTTACTGAGAATGGTTGTGACCACATATCATTAACAATTGTATATTTCCCTCCCCTGCCTTCATCCCTCAATCCATACATAATACAGAGATATTTCCCATTATGTTCCATATATTACAGAAAGTAACTGCAGCTGATATTGATTTTTAGTACTACAATACAAAATCCATCATATATATAATATCTAATGTCAATGGTTGTAACATCCCATCCCTTTATCTTTCATTTCCCTCCCTTCATCTCTCAATTCATGCATTATGTAATTGCAGGGGATATTTTCCAATAAGTATATTTTTCTATTATAATACCAAACTTATACTATAATATTAAATAGGTAGCATTGTAACTACACATCATTTTACATTTGCCTTCTCTCCCTTCATCCCACAATTCATGCATAATACAGAGAGAGTAACTGAAGCTGGTATATTACAATATGAATATGTGTGTGTCTTTGTACGGTCCCTGGGTGGGGAGAACGTGTAAGGTAGAGCGTTGATCATCAAGTATTTAGTGGAACAAGCGCTCTAGGGACGCCCTGCCTGTGTTGTCAGGATGCATCACACATCGCCTTGCTCTAATACCACTCCTTCCCCACATCCACATATATAACACTGCATATATAGAGGCATTGCTTTCCTATATAAAATATAATATATGTGTCTATAATATGTATATAATATATAGCGGCGTTAGTCCATTACAATTTATTTATATGGAATCTATCGTTAAAATTCAAGACTTACACATAATATATATACACGTACATGTATAAATATTGGTTGTTAAAGCTAGTTAGATACCACAATTAGGGATAATATATGTTTATATGGGCCAAGTTGTCATAAGATGTACAATTCGCCTTAACCAATTTACTCAAATGTCCCAAATATTTGAAATTTTAGACAAAAGCGAAGGTACAAGTACAGTGGAACATCTTTGAATCATCGCAATGCCAAATATTCTCATCTAGCAGGGCCCAAAGGTTATTTATGCCAAGAGGTTGAAGTATTTCTTCTATTTCTAAGAGTGCAAATCTAATGTCTGGTGCGATGATTCAATCATATTGATCTCCCAAGCATGTCCCAACTAGCCGACCACCATATATAATAGATAGTTATAAAATACCTGAAATCAATTTTAGATAAGATTTCTGTGAATCTGATTTAAGGACCATTTGTATTAGAAAAAGTACCCTATGTATTTTTAAGGATACACAATAATATTTTTGGCATTTCTACATCATGAAACATACTTATGCCTATTTCTGTCAGGGCTAAAATTCAAATTCATTACGATCATTCAGGGGTCCCTTCTGAAGGATGTAATGTGATGTGTCACGGAAAGATGAGTCACAAGTCGAACAAATATGGATTTTGAGATACCATCACATTTGAAAAGATGAGATTAAGGGGATTCCAACGATGCTAACATTTAGGACACGTAAAAAGTATTTCTACATTAATATTTTTATGTTAGATTTTTGCTCTTCATAGCATGACCTCACTAAGGCGTGCACGGATATATTTAATAAACTGTCTTGAAATTTGGTGCTTGTATTCATGCAAGCAAAGGCGCCAGATACCCCTAAAACGGGAACATTCCAACAATGAGATCTTGTAAATAAAACATATTGAAACATATGACTCATTTGTATGTAACACATCACATAAGAATCCTAAAGAAGTTGAACATCAAGACCATCATACTTCTTAGAGTGCAAGCCTAAAGCCTAGTATGGAATGATTCAATCATATTGATCCCTCAAGCATGTCCCATAGGCCGTTCACCTCATATAAATGAGTCATTCTGAGTCAGTTAACAAATCTCTCCTTCATCCAACTGCTCGCGTCCTGTTCCTGACCAGCTCGCATGCACACGTCATCCACTCATCTACTGGCCTAATGCTTGAAATATGCTCCTTCTCTATATCCTTTTTCCTTAGGGCTGAAGTTTGGCACAATAGATATGGACAATCGCTTGTACTCGCCTCAGTGGACGACGTCCATAATGAGTTTGATTAAAACTGTATTTTCGAGGACTGAGTTAGATTTTACTTTGAGTTGGTTTACTTTCCTTTTGATGGAACATGTCTAGGATCTTCACGTGTCAGTGCATCGGAAAATTTACAATTCAGAATTTGCCTTCACCAATCCTCTCAGATAACCCAGATTTAGGACAAAAGTGTGGTTCAGAGTACAGTGCAACGTAACCGAACAGATTTGTTTGTTTAAAATCAATGCAATACCAAATATACCCAGCATTTATCATTTATCAGAGATTTTAAAAAACCATCCGCCGTACCTATAAATCGCAAACACACTTATTATTGTGTTCGCCTGAGCCTAATATTGAATTTACTAATACACGAGAACAAAGCAGTCAGTAGATACTACCTCTGCCATCCTCCCCCTCCCACCATCCCCAGCCTCATGATCCATGAACTCAATAAAGGAAGGCCAGGGAAGACATTAAGGCCCATGATTAATTAATGCCCACATGCAAAGGCCCATTGTGTCACCACTACAAGCGGCCATTCCCACCGCAAATGCAGGGCTAACTCATCGCCACGAACGCCCAATCTCTATTCTCCTCTTCATCCGACAATACACTAATGACTGCTGTTCATAATGATGACTACTCAAGCTAATTTTAGTGGTACAGTCAGATTTTCTCGGGTGTAGGGGTTATCTATCTTACCTTTTTTTTTAAGTCGAGCAGTTTTCCGGTTATAGGAAGTAAGGCCCAAGAAATAAATAGGTGTGTTTCCAATTTACTAGAAACATCTTACTCCACCTAAAAATGTTTTCATAGAAGCTGAAAGATAAGTACTAGGACTTTTCTGTCCAAGAAAACATAGACAAGGTAAAATTGGACAAAAAAGGTAATTAAAGTACAAACATAAGTCTTCCCTAAACCCTTAAAACACAATTATACAATTATACCATGATCGTATTTTGTTGAATAGATCCAAATGTAAAAATATGACCCTTTTTTTTTAAGCCTAAATCTAAGAAGCATTCTTATTGGTTGAAGTTATGCTCGCTCATGATGTCACACCTATTTGTGACGTCATATGCCGTCCGTGCCGTCGCTGATTAGCCAATCAGTTATACACTTGTCTAGCGCTTTGGTATAAAAAAAATCAATATGGTGGGTCATCGGAGCAAAGCGAGGTAAAAAAAATAGTTTGTTTATTCTGTTATTTTCAGGGCTTGAAAAAACCTATGTTTACTTGCCCGGGGCAAGTAAAAAATGGCTCCGGGCAAGTAAAATTTAAAGTTACTTGCCCGAGCGGGCAAGTGAAAATCTCTACGGCGCCGATTTCAAACCCCTGTTGTGATGTCTACTTACAATGAAATGCCCCTGTACATGTACAAAACTTTTGTTTAACTTTTGTTTATAATTCTGCAAATAAATTCGGGAAAGTAAAAATTCTGTTGGGCAAGTAAATCTTGGCTGCCACTTGCCCAATGGGCAAGTGAAGTTGGTAGGATTTTTTCGAGCCCTGATTTTTTACAATATGAGATCTCGTTATAAAAATAGGGAGTAACTCGGTTATAAAATACCTGAAATCAATTTTAAATAAGATTTCTGTGAATCTGATTTAAGGACCATTTGAGTACTCGTTTTTTTCGACCAGGGATATCACTCGAAGCCTGCGGCTTCTTGGCCGCTTGTTGGATACAAAATAAAGTTTTAACTCAAGCCATTGAATCATACTTGTAGTTCTAACCTCTCGTTCAGTTCTATCTAAATACATTTCTCTTGTTACGAGATATTTGTCCTTGTCTATGTTTTTTTTGTACAGAAAAGTTCAAGTACTTAGTGTTCAGCTACTATAAATCAACAACTCAGCTATTTTCTTGCCTAATAATATAAATGCTGTGATTTACATTTGTAGTAGATTTAGGCCAGTTTTAGGACAGTGGGTCGGTACATGCGCCAAATCTGGGTTTAGCTGTTATATCTCTCCGCATAGGGCCCTTCACACACCCGCTCCTTCACACTCATCCTTCATTCATGTACTCATACACTATCCCTCGTCCCCTGTTACCCATACATCCACACCTACAGATATTACAGTGCATTACATTTAGTTCCCTCCCCACTCTGCTTAAATATGTGAGGTTTGTTGGAATATTGGATTTGGAAATTGTTTATGTAAAATATGTAGGATTGTCATGATTTGAACAACGCGCCCGTGTTTGTTTGTTTTTATGCATCTATGTATTTTATTGTATCTTTATTTTTTATTTTTTAATTCTTTTATTTTATTTTTTCTATCTTTATTTATAATAAACATTACGTTATGTGTGAAAAACAACTTCACCTTTAAATAAGTAAGTGTATAACATTTTTGGTTGAATAACATCTTCCCTTGTATTATTCATTTAAATTGGTAATTTAGAATCAGCAAACTCTGAGAACAATGTACCCTCGTTGCACAATGTTTTTGACTGAATAAAAATCTTTAAATACAAAATACAGATATATGAGTCATAACTCGAAACAAATCGATACCATCATATTTGAAAAGATGAGATTTCTATATTTCAAGTTTGATTTTTTAAAACACGGTATGCGACTAGTAAAATAGCTAAATATACTCCATAGCTAGGCTGATCTTAGAAATGCAAGGACATATTCAATAAACTGTCTTGAGTCTTGAGTTAAAGGGCTATATACCTCAAACATAACAACATTCCTACAAAGAGATCTTGAACAATGTCAATTTTGCTACTCATACCTCTTTGACACATCACATTTATCCATCGCGTAGAAAGGATTGGAGGTGTCACCGTAAGGGGTATATTACATGCGATAAGAAAAGTCTTTTATCACCTCTCTTCCGTTTCTCATCTCTTTTCCACCCATCCTTTTCTCTCACCTCTCCTCCTTCCCGTTGTGTCCTACCCTTCCCTTTCTTTCACCTCTCCTCACTTTCTTCTCTATTCCCCCTTCCATTTCTCTATACTCTCTTATCCTCCCCATCCCTTTGTCTCACCTCTTCCCCTTACCTCATTTCTCTTCCCTTTCTTTCTACTCTCCCCCTTCCATTCCCTTTCACCCTAGTTTCTTCTCCTCATCCCTTTATCTACTCACTTCTCCCACCCTTCCCATTCTCTCTCCTGCTCTACCGTTGCCCACCCCCTCTACACTTTACCACTGTACAAGTACAACAGATACCTTGCCAGGGTCGATTGGTGGCCTCCACAGTAATCATAATCTAGGGACCTACGTGGAAGTGGTATGTTTAGAGTCAAGGAATGGTTCCGGGGCAGCATGGTTTTCAAGATAGATAATATAATATTTATCTTTTTCATTAAAAGGTTCACTCACTCCCTTACAAAAGATCTACCACGACAAAAAGCAAAGAGGACATAAAATACTAAAGTATATGAATGGGAACATGATATGAACCATTTCAAAATGCAAAAGAAGTCAATTTATTCATGTGTGTATACATTTCATACATGTCTTTTTATATTCCAAAAGTCACTCACTCCCTTTACAAAAAGTACGGAATGGAAGTCTAGACATAAATATGTTGGCCCACAGCCTGTCCCAGGCGTCCAAGGGTGACATATCGATAGGGGTTGATAGGGTACAAATCAAAGTTATATCAAAAGATAGCGTAGATACCGCTTTAAAGGAATTATAGTTTTGTGTATCTAAAATAAATAATAAATATTCTATGGACAATAAACATGCTGAAAACACTGATTTTTCACAGAGAATAATATATAAGAAACGTCCAACGCCCTTTTTACGAGCTCATCTAGGCATGAAAAATAAATATTTAGTTATTAATAATATGTCATGGATACTGTTTGCCAAGAGTTTGACTTTGAATTAAAATGTTAAAAAGGGAACTACAAACAACTATTCATATCCGACCTGAATGAGTAAAATAAAACCTAGTTTGGGAATTCCTAACGTTGTGTCCCAACATCATTTTTACACGGAATGCTCAGCTGTATACTTAGACAATACATGTCACTCACTCCTTTAACCAAAAGTCTACCACAAACAACACTAGGACACATTAGTCTTGACATAAATTAGTCTAAATATGAAATACTAATTTAAATGAGTATGAACATATATATGATAAAATATATTTTAAATATTTTAAATTACAAGAAGAAACAATTTATACATGTATACATTTCTTTTCACATTCCAAAGGTCACTCACTCCCTTTACAAAAAGCCTGCCACAAACAAGACAAGAGGACAGCAGCATATAAGTCTAGGGGGAATAATGTAATCTCAAGTCCCCCAGGCCTATAGATAAGCCTGAGCATGAGAGCTGCTCCTGCTATAGGCTATTGAGCACCTCTGTACATACAGGAACAGTACCAAACTGCTCGCCTCAATGCTCTCTCTATGCTACCTAATCCCTTTCACCGTATGCCCATCCATGGTTAAGGCTCAGACATTCAAAGAAATACCAATACACTAAAACCTATAGCCGGATTAAGATTTGTTTGATTTGCTCGCATTCGCTCACATTTGCTCTGGCTCCAGCACTATGATCCCTGACCGCTGGTTGGTAGGTGGTATCCTCGCCTGAATTAAAGTAATACCAAGACTTGCTGTCATAAGGGACCATGCTGGGTGAAAAAGTGGGTGAAAAGATCAATAGGGGACTTGCATGTCCGCCATTTTGTTCGTAGACTCACTTGTCAGTGGCATGTCACATTTGGTTGTATGCCATTTCCCCA
This sequence comes from Sthenelais limicola, assembly GCA_942159475.1. NCBI lineage: Eukaryota > Metazoa > Annelida > Polychaeta > Phyllodocida > Sigalionidae > Sthenelais > Sthenelais limicola. The sequence continues at coordinate 69,696,743 of OW804098.1, forward strand.
TTAAAGCCTACTTATACATAAATAAAATGACTCGTTGGCATATGCCACAGACGCTTTCTTATGTTGTCATATTGTAGTGTCCTGTTGGTGACCATAGGTTGGAGGGAAGTAGGTAGGCAAATAGGAGAGTTGTAATAGCTCAGATGCACCTGATGTGTAATAGGGAGGTCGAGGGTTCTAGTCCCTACTGAATCTCTGCTCTCTGTGCCACCAAGGTAACCACAATCAGGGCTGTAACTAGGCACTCAGTTGTGGAAGGCTTAAGCTTGGCGTCTGTCCAGACTAAGGAAGGCAGGGGAATCCTGTGATTGACCTTGGTTTGGAGTGCCTAAGCTAAGTAGACAAGGCGGCTCCCACCCACACCCCCATCACCCCGGTGGCTCAGGTAGGACACCCAGGTTGGAGGTTCAAACTTGTAATATCGAGGTAACTCGGAGGTTGGTGTTTTGCATCTCATTTTCTCACCTGAGCAAGGTCACTACAAGGTCAATGTTCTCTCAAGGTCACTACCAGGTCATGCCGACAGGTTGCGATGTGAAATGGCATTGACATTGGGATGTTGCATGTGGTAATGTGAGAGAGGATAAAGGAAAAAACACACGTGGTAGAATGTGTAAGAATGATTTTAAAGTGAAAGGGAAAAGATGAAAGGGAAAATGTGAAAATATGATCATGATGTGAATGAATTCCCAAAAGGGCCAAATCTCACCAAAATTCCAACATATATACACAAATTTCGTCAACATTCTCTAAAAGTTCTCAATGCCCGTTATTGGCCAAATTCTTCATTTTCAGATTTTTTCAGGAATTATCAAAATGTTTGTCATGCAGTTTTAACATATTTTCTACAGGTATTAGAGGCTTTTTAGAGTATTGTTCAGTATTTCTGGCATGACTCGACTAGCATCCCACGATCTCTATGAATAAAGGTTGAGATGTAAACTGGCATCCAATCAAAACGCCCTATTGGAGTGATACTCCCACCTAGTCACCATAAGCGAATGTAGCGTGAGAAAAATAAATCAGGCGTGGGAAAAGTACATCAGTTGTCAACAAAAGGTCCTGCTATGGGGTTCCCATATTCTCGGGCAGGGGGATTATTATCTGAGCGATAGACATTTTCAATAGCTGCCGTTGTTGGTGTATATATATATGATATGTTTTATATCCTTCAAGGTCTCGCTTTTGTGCTTTGTGTTTTATACATTACAACAATTGCTTCCTTATAGTAAAACCATTTTAGTGGTAAATCATCTACATTTTTGTCAAATAATCATGGCAAATACAAATCCAAAGACTTAAGATATTTTCAAATATTACTATTTATTTTGTAACGTCTTTTTGCAGTATTAGTTCTGCTGTAAGTAGGTTTAGTTGATACACGAGTTTAAATTAATAAAATATCTAATAAGCCTCTTATTTTTCGTCAAATGTTTTAAATGATAAATGATGAAAATTTGTATTGCACCCCCTTTTATCGCACTTCTCAAGTGGAATGTGTATATAATAAATAGAGTGAATAGAACGAGGTGCTTATAATTGAATATCAGATTGATTTTAGATTTGAATCGTCATTAAGTATCTAAAAGTTGCAATAAAAACCAATTCAGATTTGCATTGTACTTGTACGAAAAAAATATTTTTGTCGCACCCACTTCATCACTCCTCTTTGTGAATTTGCACATTTTAGCCACTCCCGGAAACCCCCAGCGTTTTAAACTGTATACTTATTTTATATATCGCTTTTTATTGTATAACATACATGTGGGAATATAATATGTCTAATTAATCTTTAAAACATATATCAAGTTAACACAGAGCTAACTGATTATGAAGTTTACAGGTAGTTACTAAGAATAAACAAGGGTCAAGTCGTCCAAAATGAACTGTATTCTGAACCTATTTATTGGCTTAAATTGGGCTTATTTGAGAGGATTGGTGAAGGCGATTTGTACATTCTAGACGACTTGACCCATGAACATGCCACTCTATGCTTTGGAAATCGAGACATTGCTGTACATCTTAGGTTTCAGAAAGCAGTCCACACAAGAAATGAAACTAAAGTTGGCACTACCGTTAAAAGACTGGAATGTAATGTGCCCCTCTCTCTCCCTCTCTCTATCTCACTTTCTCTCCTCTATCTCCCCTCTCTATTTGTCTCTGTCTAGCTGTCCTGCCTGTGTGTCTCTCTTCCCACCTCCATCGACTCAAAGGTGTTTAGCATGCTTCCATTTGCCACGTGTCATGACAGCATTTGTATGAGTGCTCTTCCTTATGGAATAGGAACTAATTATCAAGTATTTTAAAAAGAATATACCCTCAAGCTGGTGCTCTACTAATTGTAGTTATTTTAGTAGATTGAGATTGGCGTCAAGCCGTTCTCGAGTTATTTTCTCTCTCGGAGGTTGACGGTTTTTTTACTCCCTCCAAAATAGTGCAAGCGTTGTTATTAAGTATTTCCTCTTGAAATATTAATACGCGAGGCAACTGCGCTGCGAGCCGAGGTGGAATATGATGACGTCACGGTCTCGTGCTGCGTGAGAGTTGGGTCACGTGATCAGCCGAGAGTGAGACATGTTTTTTGTTGGGGGATGAAGTAAATATGATATCACATGATAGAAGGATGTAAATATGATACAACATGATACCTGGATGAGGTATGGTTGTTGTGTTGTGGATGTGGCAATGTTGTTGTTCATGGGTATGGTGACCGGAACATGGAGAATTCTCTAATGTAAGATCTCAGAGGGTTGGGGTTGTCGTTCTTTGAAAGAAAACACATTGTTTTTGTTGTCGTTTTAGGGAGAAACCGTTGTGGGGTTTGCTTTTAAAAGGTGTTTGGGTTGATTTCTTTTTTTCCCTTTTTTTTATTATGTAATGAGTAGAACAGTAAGAATACTAAGATAGAAGTAGGAAGGTTTAGGTTTCATTACATTGCTATTCATGTTGGGCACTCTAATGAAAAATTAAGATTAGATGTTAGGCTAATACATTTATTATTCTCCATCTTTACTGCTCTCTATCCCTTTCTATTCCTCCTCTCTTTCTCTCCCTCTCCCGCTCTTTCTCTCTATGCTGTGCTCTCTGTCTCTCTTCTTGTGTCTGTGCTCTCTGTTTCTCTCTGGCCTCTCTCTCTCCCTCTTCACCCTTCCATCTCCCTGCCTCCCTGTCTCTTTCTGCTCTCCCCTTTTTCCACAGACTTCATAATCTGGTAGCATATCTAAGACTAGATAACCTTGAAACCAGAAAGCTGGAGAATCAGCAACAAGGATCCATTAAATTATCAGGTCTCTCCGCACCCTTACCCGCTTGCACTGTTATCTTGTATCCAACACCCACAAACCACAAGGACACGCTCACCTATCATATCAAATGCCTCTATTATCGCCCGGCCAACTCAGGGTTAAGCTGAGGTTATCTCAGACGCCTCAAGTGACTGAGGTTGCTGACCTTTGACCTTTGGAGGTCAGGTCAATGGAGTCAATATCAGTAATAAATAGAATTGTATGTGGGGTAAAAAAGGGTGACTTTGGTTGGAAGTGAATATTAAATATCTAGGCCTAATACTAAATCTTTAATGTAATTTTGTCATCGTTTAACCATGTTAATGGAGAACATATAATTTGTTTAATATTGTTGATATGAAATCCGGTTTGGATTATAAAAATATTGTCTGTAAGTTTCACAGTTCATTATTTACTTTCTTTCTGGTGTGCCTGGAAGAACTGTTGAAACACGGCGTTAACCATTCCCTTAATTTTGTAAACTAAATAGATAAGAAAATAATGGAGTAGTGTTAAGCTCCTTATATACCTGCAAACAATTTTGTTATTAAACTTATATCCATATGAGCGAGTGAGCATTTAACGAATTTTATGAATTCTTTATTTGGAACTAGTCAAAATGGTTGCAGTTTTAAATAAATAACAGTTCTCCAGGTCTTTTAACATGGACTGATTTGTAACTGAAAAGAGAAAATAATGAAATAAATTAAATTCATTTTTGTAAAAATGTAATATAGGTAAGGTAGAAATATAGATACAACAAGTTTCCTAGCGTACAATATATGGGCACGCCATATGTATGTTACATTTTTAAGTAATATTTAAAATATCAGAATATGACACAGTTTTGAAGGTTAAAGAAATGGTATGACCAAAAAAAAATGGTATGATGTGAAGGGTTGACACCTGAGAAGACTGAGCAACTGGCTGCATATTTAACAATTCTTTTGCTGGATTGATGTACATTGATTGATGCAAACTTAACCTGTGTAATGTCATACCACAAGAGTTACTCTCTACTTGCCTGGAGATGCTCTCTAGATCAATATATGATCAATGCACCCCCAGCATCTCCTTCGTGCTCCGTGTTTCTAGCATTGAATACAAGGGCATTGCTGTGTTATTACTGACACTGATCTAAGCATCGACATTAAATGATTTGAATTAGGGTTATTCAGGGATGTGTGGTGGCCGAGTGGTCTTAAGCGTTGGGTCGGCCCAGGCGCGGCTACAATATCACCAACATTGAAGTGACCTAGTCCTGGTAAAGAAAATATCCCATTGTTTCTGTACAACAGCAGAAATTCCAAGAGGGCTTGAAAACTTCTAATTGTGTAGAGAATGTGCCTTGGTATTGTCATTCATTGATTAAAACTGCATTCTCAGCTATTATGACTAGAACATTTGATTTTGTACATAATATTATTATGACTTGTATAGAACTGGATTTATCAATATGCTGATGTTATTAAATGCTTTGCTTACACTCGTCTAAATTAAAACTGTAAGGTTTACAAATATTGTATGGTACTTAAATGTTAAATAACAGTAAAGAAAATGAAAACAAAACAGAGAAAACTGCAGTATTACTAGTCACAACATTCTGACTACAAAAGTTGAATCGGCTGATAGAAAACGACCGCCAGTGAGTGAAAATAAGTGAAGCACCACAGGAAACAATTTTGGTTTCAGAAATATAAGTGTGGACTCTAGCAAAAATCAGACCACACCCGCCAAAATTTTGGTCAAATGGCTTTTAGATGGGTTGGAAAAGAACGGAACCCAAAGTAGAAAATCTTGAGTTGTTGACCGATGTTAACGGAGAGTACAGCTTTAACGACAATCCACTGCATTTCCATTCACACCTGTGCAAACGGCAAAACACAAACATATCTATTAGGTGCAAACGTTATTTTCGCCAATCTTTTTTTTTGACCTTGGCCTTTTCGATGTTATTATCTGCTGCCAACCTCGTTCTTTGGCCTTAGTTTTAAATGATTGTAACAAGTACAGAAGTTAGTTTTGCCGTTATTTTTGTTCCCCCCCCCCCCCCCCATGGCTCTTTGCACGTGTGTAAGTATAGCATTTAATACAAGGTCACTATTGCATTCAAGGTTAAACTCAACCTTAACTTCAGTCATACATATATTGATATTTCCTGGTAATCTCATACCTATTCCTCAGTCTTTTAATGATTTTTTTAATATCTATCAAATACATAAGTCTAACTTTTTAAAGATCTCTTCTTGGTTCTTTAGTGATCTGCATATTATGTGATGTGGCACAGGAAATTTAGTCTAACTCGCAATAAATGGATTTTTGAAATGATTAGATCAATTCAATTCTAACTTCTCGGTAATCTGATTTGTACAGTTAGCAATATTTCTGGGTAGACCCTCACTTGTAAAATGAATATATTAAATTTAATATTTCGAGATATATTCCCTTATAGTATCCTTAGAAAGACATTGATATATTGAGTACCCTTGGGATATTTGTTACGTTATTAACTGTTTCTACGCCCTCCCCCCACCCTCTCCACATATAATTCTAACTACTCTCACTCTCATCACACATTATCACCAAACCATCTCATCTCATCACTTACTCATATAATTATTAACTATGGGACCACCATTTTGTAAAAATATATATATAATAGGACATGTATAGACTTTGATATAAACATCTTTGTAAGCGTATTAGGATTATCGCATATACTTAGAGAAACTCTTGATAATTGCTTATTTATACCACGATCGGGAGTTGTACACGCTGCAAATGAGTGCATATCTGCTATTGTGTTTTGTTGAATGGATCCACGCGTGAAAATATTACCCTTTTTTAGCCTAAATGTAAGGATCATCCTCATTTGTTGACTTTTCGCTCACTCATGACGTCACGCCCATTCGTGACGTCATATGCCACCGTGCCATCGTTGATTAGCCAATCAGCTATACGCTTGTCTAGTGCTTTGGCAAAAAAACCCAATATGGCGGGTCCTTGGAGCGAAGCGAGGTAAATAAACAGTTTGTTTATCAATTTAATTCTTAAATATGAGATTGTGGTATAAAAATATGATGTAACTCGGTTAGATTCTGACTTACTGTATACTGTATACTAAATACTCTAATTAATCAGGCTACAAGAGTCTACGGGAGCCTCTGCAATCTAGGCCTAGCCTACGCCAGCCCTTGCCTGCCTATGTGTATGCCTTTTCGCACAGGGCAGGCCACAGCTGAAAATTATTGTGTTTTTTTTATAACAGTACAGTTTCCCTAATATCTTCCTTATTTAAATACAAGTTACGATAAAACTACATGCATGGGGTGAGAAAGTATGCTCTTTCTGATTTTCAACATCTCGGCAAAGTATTTCGAGTAGAAATAGCGGTTTTTATCACTTTGCGGGAGCGTAATTTCCCCGCAATGTGTACGCGAATGCATCTGAAATTCAGGTGGCAGAATGCAGAGTTGTGTTTTCTATTTATACCCTGAAAATGGACGTTTCTACAGCAGGCAAAAACTGGATCCTATATAAGGTTTCAGCGCTTGTACCGCCTTCGGCAGGGGAAACCTTAAAAAAAGTGCATCTAACCTGAATGACCGCTGTATGAAACTATAGGGTCTGTTGGCCTGGGTTTAGATATATTCAAGCTGTCAATTTTGTATTTAATTCAATAAAGGGAATTCTGTTAATTTTCTCTACTAATGTTTCTTTTTCATTCTTTGCAGGTATGTACCATGATTATATTGTTTATTACTGCTGAGGTCGTCACAAGGTTAAGTAAAACTTTTTTATTTATTCTACAGTTGCATCATTACATGTATACATATGTCATATGTCAAATTATAAAATATCACATCACGATGTAATTGATCGATAGGTACTTGTTTATTTCTATTATAACATAGAAATGTGTCTAAAATACAGTTCAGGTTGGAGCCCCGGTTTGACACCTTTGTGGTCGAAACGCATAGGGTAAAAAATAAAATGCTTCATTCAAAACCGTTGGAGTAATATTTATTGTAGATTTTCTACCTTTACTTCTACAAATAACTGTACAGTACTTGTTAAACAACAGTTAAGAACCTCAGAAAACTGCAGAATCACTCTCGGTCAGAAATCAGATCAGTGTGTCTCTCGAACCTATTATGTTGGATACAACTGGTTGGCTGACTGACAGCCCTATATACCTGCAATTGGTATTTTTCTTTATGAATGCAAGAATTTTTGGCTTCTGTTTTGGCCGGAGGCTGGGTGATATGGCCTTGACCTTGCATGGTCAGCGGAGCAAGAAGTGATTTGATTGGACCCACCCATTCCACAGCCTAGTTCCAAGATGGTAGCCTGTGTTGCTCGCCGCAGCATGACTCAATCCACTCAAACAAAATCATGAGATACATATTTAAACAGGTCATTATAGTAACTAACCTGTCTCCGGAAGTACAATTTAGATTAGGGATGTATATTTGTCTTTAGGTAAGGCATTTGTTAAGTTTGTCTCCTTGTTCTACGATTGCAATGAAACTATACAAGTTACTTAGAATAGTAGAGGGCTTATCTCTTGCAAGATTTGGGCACATCGTTTTTTGTTTGACAATATTCAACTATGCAAACTTACTTCCTTCCATCATACATACCTTTGTTCCTGTTACTGAAAGGAAATTTGAAGATTTTAAAAGTTAACATTAATACCATTACAAGGAAACAGCAAAGCACCTGGCTTATATCTCTCCGTAAGTTTTGAATTCAGTCGCCCCATTTGCAGCCAGGTAGGTCTACACCTGAGCCTTTTAGATTAGGGAAGCCAGACTGATTCATTAAATACCCATAGCTCCTCAGTCCAATTAGATGTTGCTAAGGTAGCAGCCTTATAAGTACACCTCAGTCACAAATACTAGAAATCCTCTACAGATGTGTATTGAGCCCAAGTTTAGCTTAATATGATCTAGGAAGGTATAGTGAATATGTGTGGGTGGTACAGTTTAACCCATTCAGGACAGCACTGCCAACGTTGCGTTTTGCTTGACGACCAAGCGCGGGAAAAGAACATTCATTTGATGACGTCTGTCTGAAATATACACGTCACATGAGGACGACGCTCCACCGCGTCCACTTTTCTCCGGATGACGCACATTCTAATAACGTCATGTAGCTTAAGGACAGCCTGTTACGTTGCCACCATTGAATAACGTTGTTATTATGATGCTTTTTGGCAATACACGTCCTTTCCCACGGAGTGCTTTATCGCATTACGCGTCCTGTGCGTGGGAGTGCTTTTACGCATTACGTGTCCTACGCATGGGAGTGCTTTAAGGCAATACGCGGCCAAATGCGTGGGAGTGCGTTAAGGCAATACGCGGCCACACGCGTGGGAATGCTTTAAAGCAATACGCGGCCTGAATGGGTTAACTATATTTATTCACGTATGCCTGGCTGCTCTCACAGGTATAGATACTCTGGGAGTGTTAGGGGCCTTGTCCACTAAGCCAATTCTCATGCAATTCTGACATCATTTAGTGGAAAAGAGTCTTATGCGGCGCAAAATCGCATGAGAATCGGCTCAGTGGACTAGGACCTTTAGTCCTTAAGGCAAAAAGAGAGAGAGAACCACTTGTTATACTGCAAGGGGGAAACAGGTAGCAGCTTCCTGAGGTGTCAAGGGTTGTTTCTTGGTGGTCCAGGTATCTGTGGTCCTACTTTTGGTCCTGTGGAGCTTGTGGATTAGCGTCCTCCTCCAGATCCATGAAGTCCCGGCTAGGCCTGCCCCCTGGAGGACTACGGTGGTGCCACCTGGCAGCAACTGCTGGTACTACAGTGCCCTCCAGGTTCTGGTCACACACAGCAGATTGCAAGTGCACTGCATTGCTGCTATACCCATGCTACTTTATGTAGGGGCACCTAATAGGGTGCAAATCTAAAGTGGGTTGGGTTGGGGAAGGATGCATGAACCAGAAGAGTGCAGTGGTGAGAAAATGCACAATTCACCAGTATCAATCCTCTCACATAACCTACATTTAAGACAAAAATCAGGTTCAAGATACAGTTTAACATGACCAAACACATAGTTTGAATCAGCACAATACCAAATGTACTCAGATATACGGTACCTAGTATTTATCATGTGTTAGCTTAATTTAACCGAATCCCTTAAATGTGTAGAGCTGCTGATTGTACATTTTCTGAGTGGCGGGGAAACTACCACCCAGGCAAGTACGACCTTAAAGATTATCATACTTGTTTTTTTAAAAAAAGAAGAAATTTATCATACTAAGACTTACTAACTAAACTGGAAAAGATCTACCATATGGACAACTTTCTACCCCTCAGAAGTACTAGAAGGGCGTGGGGCGTAGAAGTTTGACAGGGCTTAAAACTATCTAAACCATCTAACTAAGGGCTGAAGCATGGCCCACACAAAATCCTACCACGAGGAAAGAGTACCTAAGCATCTATCTTGGATCACGGAGAAAGATATGTCCGCGTGCAGTGAAATGTATGCATGCCTGATAGGAATAAATTGGGGTTGAGTATAGTTTGTTAGAATATTTGTGGCAATTCTTTATGACAAAAAAACTGGTTAGTAGAACAGGGTCTCGCACTTTATTCTCCTTGACTAAATATTGATGTCTCATAAGTCGCAATTTGATGTTTTCCGAAGTATGTTATTCACAAGATCCCTTTGTAGGAATGTTCTCAGTTTTAGTATATCTAGAGTATTAAATCTAATCTTGCTTTTCTAAGGTCATCCTTTTGAGTATAATTAGCTACTTTACTAGAAATTGTCCAACCAGAAATATTGCAAACTCTTTTTCAAACACACAAAATATTAACCAGAGAATATAGAAATACTTTCTAGATATCCACAATCACCCACACCACATAAAAAGGAACAATATCAAAATATAAAACAAACACTTTTCCTTCACTCTCAATACCCTTGCAAAGCTTCCTTCCACTAAGCCTTCCCTATCTCCTATCCAGGTCACTAAAAGTGGTACTGCCTTCGTGGAACTAAGCTTTACGATAGGTTTTTAGTGGTGTGGCCGCTGTGGATGTTCCATGCATTATTGAGGGCTAGTAGCACCTGAAATTGAACATTTGGCCCTGGGAAGCGAATGCTTGGATGTGGATACTAGAGTCTAGTAGTGGTATGAAAGGCGTATGTTAGAGTCTGAAATTAAACTTTGTTCAGAGTATTTTCGGTCGAGATATGAGAACATTTCTAAGCATTTTCGTAGGAATAAGTGCATTGAAAACTGGTACCTGTAAGAGTTATTATATCGTAGGTAAATGGTGAAGAAGCGCCAATAAGAAGCATCATGACGCGATTATATCAAAATGATAAATCAGGGATGCAAGTAAGCTGTAATCATACTGTCATTATATACAAGCATGGCCTAGTAGACCTCTATTTGAGAAGGCCACGACCTTTTTGTTGGTGTACCATCAACAAGACAAATTAAGAATCTTCTCTAATCTGATAAATTATCAGATTCTCCCTCGCCCGATCCCACCTCTTATAAGCAAATTTCGGAAAGAATAAAACCTAATCTAATAAATTATCAGATTCTCCCTTGCCCGATCCCACATCTTATAAGCAAATTTCGTAAAGAATAACACTAACCAAAACACATGTACATACAGGTGCAACTCATACACAAATCCCTCCTAATGTCAACATTTTGTCTAAAATTTAATTTTCAAGATCTTATATTTTTGCTCACCATAACTTTTGTTTTTACATCAGGTTAAAATAGTATGTACACATGGCAGAGGCCCTAAACAATAATGATTCACTCTCTTTTTTTTTTCTCTCGAAAATGTCTTTAACATTTTTCTTGCATGACTCGACTTGGATCGCATGACAAATGTTCAATTGCCTATTTGACAGCGAAAATGACTATGGCTGTCAAACACCAATTGGTCAATGTCTAGTCTATAATACGCAGGACAGTCTTGCAACATTCCAGTCCGTCAAAATACCATTTGATTCTTTAAGAAAAGAAAAAGAAAGGCCATTTAATTAGTTTGGACCAGACTTGTATGGAATGCCCAGACATATATGTTATTTTGAGGAATTCAGTCAGATTGGAATCCTTACAAAACTTGTTTCTTTTGGATACTTATAGCAAATGGCACAATGGAGGGTTCAAACTGATCGAGACCACTCAGAAAACGGGACGAACCCCGAAGGGGTGAGTTCCCGTTTTCTGAGGGGTCAAGATCAGTTTGAACCCGAACAGAGTGCCATTTGCTATTTATTACACACTCTATTTGGATGTTAAAAAGTAAATTTAACTTGTATAGCCTATAGTTTAGCTCGAGGAAGCTTGATTCACCGCAATTTGTACGCCTAAGTTACGCGGTCGGGACGACGTCATCTGGCCCATGCTGCACCAATGAAATTGCGTCTTCGGACGAACTGTACACGTGAACGATTCGGATCGACCGAACTGCACCCCCAAACTGCACCTTTCTAACTGCTCACGTGTGTAATAATGTCCCAAATAGGATTGTATAATTTCAAATTTCATCACTTACATTAAAGGCATTTCTACTTCAATCAGCAATGTTTGGAGCTGCTGGAAAGGCGTGTGGTCAAGCAGCAACAACAATAACTATGTATTACTCCCAATAATAATATCATTATCATATCATGCATAGGATAACGCCAGTGTGCCGTTCAACAGTCGGCGACGTCAGTGAAAAATGCAATCGTCGCTAGCTGACCAGGGAGACTGGATGTATTGAACTCAATTGACTAGTTTTTTTTAAATCAAATGTTTATTTGATCGATATCTTTAAGAATAAAGTATATCTGTGCTATTTATTAGCAGTTACTTTATGCAGTTAAAGAGACGGGGGAGTCAGTCGGACTAGAATATACGAAGCTTAATTATAGCTATAAAATATGAATAAAATGAAATAATTATCTTTATTATTGATCAGACTGCCCAATAGAATATAAGACAAAGTGCATCACCAGCTAGAACCTGTGCCTCCGCTTCCTGAAATAGATTCCTGGAAATGCTGATGCCTCTGGACTAGTTAAATCCCATAAAGCATGATTCCCTGAGCCGAGTGCTTAATATAAGTCCCTTATTAGGCACAACAAGTAGCTTAATGGTCCTCTCTGAGCACCATATAATTGTGTGGGGGCTGAGTTGCTCTCATGGATCCAGCCAGCAGGTCAAATAATAGGACTGCTGTGGTGGCGGCCCCAGGAGCGGCTCACTGATATGGTCAGACTATGACCCACTTGTCCCACAAGCTGCACTCTCAGCTATCATCGGTAAAATACAAAATATTTTCTACATTTTCTTCCTTTCTTTTCTAACCCATCCAAAATTGTTCCCAAATCCTTTCTTATGATGACTTCACTTATTATCACCAGCGGACGTTTCGCTTGACTGTCTCTACTTTATTATTTTATTTATTATTATACACATATAACAGCAGCAGAATATTCTTTTTTTAATAAATTTTATTGGTGAAGTTTCACATTACCGTGATAGTTCTCATTGATCATATTGATGAATTCAGTCGTATAAGTCACAATATAAGTAAATTTGGTTAAGGTTGTATTAGTCATAATAGCTGACAATGCACTTTTAAATGCCATGATCGGTTTTGCTAGAGAATAATATTAATGTTCTGCTCTTCAGCACAGAACCTAGAAAGAGCGAGAGAGAAAGAGAGGGGGAGAAAGGGAGATAGTTGGGTTTGGAGAGAGAATTAAGGCATACAAGGAGAGATGGAATGGGAAGAGAGCGAGAAACGGGAGGAGGGGGAGAAGGAGAGAGAGAGGGTGATGGAGAGAGGAGAGGGAGAGAGAGGCAAAGACTCTTACGCACATGTGTCAGGCATTCAGAATATATATGTACAAAATGGCTGAAAGTGATAAATATTAGGTATGTATACATAATTGAGTTTATTTGGTTTTGCATTGATTAACGACATGGTCAGTTATGACGGACAGTATCTTCAACCTCTGTTTTGTTTTAAATTTGGTTGATCTGAGAGTCATTTCAGAGGATTGCGGATGGCAAATTGTACATTTTATGGTGATCTAGACGACACACTCCCTCCCTGCCTTTTTGTCTGTCTGTCTCCCTGTCCCTCTTACTATCTCTAACCCAGGGAAAACTCATACCAAAATCCCTCCTAATGACCGCTTCAGAATGCATGGCGCGCGATCAATGCGCCCCCTCACTGTAGGGATCAACACTAATGATGTTTTAGGATCTTCCAAGAAAGGAGATCAAAGTCCAAAGTCAAGGTCAATTTTCTTGCTCGGACAGCTTCTATTTTTGGGAGGATGTTTTCGAGGGTATTGTTCCCTGCAGGTTCTCCATTACCTCTCGATCATATTTCTTCCATTCAATTTTTATCATAATTTTTATTATATTTGTCTCACATTCTTGTTTGCTGCTTGCAAAGTTATTGTTAAACTGTATCTATTTTCAAGTTACATTCTCCGATGACATCGATCAAAAACTTTTTATCGGGTCAAAAGATCTTATTTCTATATTAGGCAGAGTAAACTTTTCTGGAGAGTGGAGCTTGTGGCCTTTGCTATAGGGCCTATTAAATACACATCAATATTACGGTGAGCCGCCAAAATCCATGTGGCCGATTGATTTCAAACCAGCATAGAACCATAGAACAGCAGAAACATTTTGATAACGTCCGTCAAATAATCAATAAATTTGGTAAGATAGTTTTTGTCGTAATAGTTGAAAATGAAGTTTTGAGTCGGAAGTCTATTGTTCTTGGTAATATAATAAACAGAAATAAACTATACATCCCCTCGGGGCCAAACACATATCCCGAGTGCGTGGGGGTTGTGGTGGTGTGGAGTAGGGTTATAATGGTTAAGGCGTTGCGTATGTATATAATGTAGGATAGAGGACGAGACACTGTTTACTTAGTGAATATAATTGTCCAAGGCCTTTAGCAAAACCGCAAAATCCATTTATAATTCCATTAGGACGATAGTGGTTGGCCTACTCCGGGCCGGAAACCATCAGCGCAGTAGGAGTCCAATCACTGACATATCAATCTTATCTGATCTGAGAGGCTGTGAGCCCAGACTGGTCAAATGACTTATAGATGGGTTGGAAAGAACTGAACAAAATCTTTAATTTCTGACCGATGTTCACTGAGAGAGTGCTGCTTTAAATTCAATTTTTCATCCATAATTATTATAAATATAATACGCCAGCGCCCAATACTAAGAACTATAACTCCAGGCCCTGCCACACTTATGAAAATATTTGCGTGTTGTGATTTAATGCGCTTATTCATTATGGTTTGACAATGTTGATTGAAATGCCAATATTAAAATATGAGATCTGCCACTCTAGTTGCTAGAGGCCACTCTATATGGCATACTAGGTCGCTTTTAGCTTCTCATTCATAGCGCTACTTTCTCTACTTGTATGGTCTACTATCTACAGGTTGGATGGGTGGAATGGTGGAATGCAGAGCATATTTGCTGGTGGGGATATTCTTGTAGGCTAGATATATAGATAGATTAATAGGTAAATAGATAGATGGGTAGATAAAAAGGTAAATATTAGAATAGATTGGTAATAGATATTAAGATAAATTGGTTGGTAGGTGAGTGAGTGAGATTGGTTGCTTGTTATATCAAGGGCGGAAGAGCTAGGAGGTAGGTAGGTAGGTAGGTAGGTAGGTAGGTAGGCAGGTAAAGAAGTAGATTGATAGATGAAGAAGTAGATTGATTGATGAAGAAGTAAATTGATAAATAGTTGGAGAAGGAGGGCCAGAGAAACATCGAATCAATGATTACAAATAGTGTTTTTTATGAATAGAAATAGAGGTCTAGAGGGAAAGCCAAAAGATGGAGGGATGGGGGAGAATGTGAGTGGAATATATGGAATTAGAAGACATGAATTGATTGATTGATGGATAAACATTTTTATTTCAGTTAAGGAGTTCATTACATACGTGCTCCATTTGTAAGGTGCTGCTCGGGGATACAGTTTGCTTCAACTGAACTGAACTGAACAGTTTGCTTCAACTGAACTGAACTGAACAGTTTGGGCTTCCCAGTGAGACTTGTGCTCTTCTCAGAGTATCCTACACATGGCATAGTATTGAGCCTCCCCAAGCTAATGTTTAGGCTAAACAAGGTAGATCTACTTTGTTGAATATCAAATTATGATTATTCCAGTGTGTAGTAAATAACAAATTGCATGTTTTGGTTCAAACCGATCTTGACACGATCAGAAAACTACACGAACCTCGAGTCCCATGTTCTGATGTGTTTCGATCAATTTGAACCCAAACAGAGTGCCATTTGCTATAATAATCCTGCGTGGCAGGGCTTTCATTAACTCCCAGTCACAAATGTTCAGCTATAATGTCTTGTTACATATCTTTATTTTTTTTCGTATCATCCTAAGCTCTTATTTTATCTACTTTAACTTTCATTTTGAAACAATTCCCTAATACACTTATACCTATCCTTGCATATGTAATGACCAGGTAGCATTGAGGAGCAGAAGAAATAACGAAGACAAGCGTCTACTATTATTACTCTGTTTAATGATGATGCACTGGGACATAAGTAGTAGTATAGGGAAATTGGGCTTATTGCATGGCACCACACATGTGCCCAAGCTCTATTATGGTGACGTGTCACAGGAAAGGAGTCAAAAGTCGCAAAAGTGTTATTTGTTAAATCTGTTCCCACAATAACACTTGGCCAGACTGTTTTCATTTTTGGGGTGTTTAGCGCTGCTAGTAGCATGAATACATGTACCACATTTCAAGGCTGTGTATTAAGTTATTTCTCTATGCACATCTGAGGTTAGCGTAGTATATTTAACTTCTTCACTATAGTGAGTGACCATCAAGACATATGCATATCTAGGCCTAGAGAAATTCAAATCTTAGATAATGAATCGCAGTCTTATTTCTCATAATGGTTGTATTGCAGGGGATACATCTATAGTAGCCAGCCTTGTTTCCGAGTTTTTATTACAAATAGCGGCAAAGGGACGGCGGAGCAAGTTGGCGCGACACAACTCCTCGTTGTGTGTCGCCACCACGACGTCTGTGCCACCTGCGGCCCGCGTCACGAAGACAACGCGTCGTCTCCCTCCATCACTTTCCTCACGCGGGGCCTTGGCGCCAACTCTCGCGTTCTCTCGCCTGCACGATATATCGCGTGACTTGCACGCCGGTGCATGGATGCTGCGCGCGCACCTTACCTCGAGCGTGCCGGCGTTTGTGCGCCAAGGGAATAGGGCTAATATTTGTAACTGATTATGTGGTTTAGAATAGTGTTCATGTTTTCGTTCAATTCAGGTAATATGTAACATAACATATCCAATCACAGTTTAGGCTTGAAATGGTATACTTGTTTGATAGATCTATAGCAATTGTAATCGTGCTCTTCTGCGTTCTCTGTTTCTATTGTATTCTTTCGCATTCTGCCTGTATTAGGCCTACGCCTTGTCTCGTTAATGCACCGTTTATATGCATACCTTTTGGAAACGGTTTGCGTTAAAGCTGCATCCTCAGCTATTACGTCAAAACAACTCTTACCGAATTCACTCATCTTATGACTAATATACGACTGGATTTATCAACAATCTGCTGCTGGTATATACAAGTATCTCAAGTCTAATCACCGAGACCATTGTATCGTAGAATACCTGGCTACTAGAGTGAGTGAGTGAGTGAGTGAGATTGTTGCTTTACGCCATTATCAACACATGGAAGGTTATATCAAGGGCGGGAGAACTGAGAGGGAGGCAGTTTATGATAATACCCAGGAAATAGAGATAGAGAAGAAGGGAGAGAGAGACAGAGCTACTAGATTCTACACCGATATATAGATACTGTTGGGGACATCTTAATTTGTGTTATATATACAGGGGAGTTTTAGTTAAGTAGTATTTGGATCACTATTGCATTCAGTGCTTGGGACTTGGGATCTCTGTGTAATTATATATGTGAGGAGATAGGTTTAGTTGTTGCAAATCCAATACTCGATTCATTTTCTGGAGGCTATTTAACCTGTACTGAATGTTTATATCTGCGGTTTTATGTTGGCTAGGTTTGTGTAAGACATTCAATGACATTCCTGCTCCTCTCTGTCTCGGGTCTCTCCCCACTCTCTCTCTCTCTCCTCTCTCTCTTCTCTCTCTTCTTCTTCTCTCTCTCTCTCTCTCTCTCTCTCTCTCTCTCTTCTTTTCTCTCTCTCTCTCTCTCTCTTCTTCCCCTTCTCTCTCTTCCTCTCCCTCTCTCTCCTCACACTCCTCCACCTCTCTTACCATTCTCTGTCTCTTCCTCCCTTTCTCTTCTTTCCGTCTTCTCCCTCTCTCCTCTCTTCCCGCCCCTCTCTTCCCTCTGCTTCATCTCTCTTCTCTCCCACTCCTGCCCCTCTCTCCCTTTCTTTGTCTCTCTCTCCTCACCATCCCCCATCTCTCTCTTCTCTCCCACTTCTCTCCCACTCCTGCCTCTCTCTCCTATCTCCCCTCTCATGTCTCTCTCTGTCCCTCCCTTTTAGTCTCTCCTCACTATCCTCCATCTCTCTCTCTTTCTGTCTCTTTCTTCTCCCACACCTGCCTCTCTCTCTCTTCTCTCCCCCTCAGTGTCTCTCTCCTCACTCTCCTCCATCTATATTCCCCCTTACCCTCTCTCCCTCTGTCTCACTTATTTAACATATACAATACCCCCCCCCCCCCCACACACACACACCTACTGTGTATATTGCCAGGGAACCCTCCATCCTTTCAATATTTATTTCTCCCTTGTTTTTGTCTGGGCTACTTTGAGTGGGGAGACGATGAAGGCAGGACTGCTTATTGGGCCTATAATTCACCGCTTGCCTTGCATTATTTACCCACAGAATGGATGGAGCTGAATGGATATATAGCGCTTATTGCTCTGGCTGCAAATGTATTTCCATTCGGCAATGGTGCACCTTACCCACCTTCCATCTTTCAACCTCTGAAAACTTGGCCATAATTCAACTACATAATGGTTTCTTCATGGTCCAAGCCGCCATTTTGCAAGCATCTTTTATTCCCTGTGGTAGGAGGGCTATGATATGATGATATTTGTGTGGGTTCTTTTTATACATGATCCCATCTTGTAATGACTAATGAGTTTGTACAATAAGTAGCATTCCAAAAGACATCAAAGAAGTATGATTACATTTAATTCTATTGTTTTTTCTAAAGCATCTGTTATTCTCTTGTGGTGGGAAGGCTATGATATGATATTTTTGTGGTGGTTTTTATACGTGATCTCCGCTTGAAATAACTAAGGAGTTTATATTAATAAATAACATTCCAAAAGACATCAAAGCAGGATGGTTGTAAATAATCTTTATCAAATTCTCCCATTTTTAACTTCGAGGTTTATTTTTCCAAACCGCTATCAAATGGGAAATTGTTACTTGGCAGCATTTCCATTGGAATTTGAATAATTCAGGTGGTCTTTATGTTATCCGATGTTCTCTGAAGTGAAACAGGGAAGCCGTGTATCATCTTCATCCAATCATCATCATCCCCATGCCTTTTATGTATCTCTGTCTCCATGTTAATTTAGTGAATGTAAATATATAACCATACAACAACACCAGTCTTGTGATATAGGTTTCCGTTGGTTTTTTCTTTATTCCCAATATTTCACTCTGTCAAGGATAACTTCCTCAGGGGGATCATATTATAAAAATTAAAATACAGATTTATGTGCTAAAAAAAGAAAAAGATTTGATATTCTTTTTATGCTTTCATATCGCAGGATGCTGTTCTCAGATATTCCTGTACTAATTATACATTCTCGGAAAAAAACCCCATAATTATGATACATACAATATGAACTATTTTCAACATCGAAATATAATTTGGGGAATTTATAAATTAAGTAAAACTTAATAGTTCGCCTCGAGTTTATGCACCAGCAGGACAGAAATATCGATCACTAATCCTCATGTAAATGTACACGTGACTCTTAAAGTCTCTCTACAGAGATCTTTTTGACAATCAATTCATCGACAATAATTGTAGGTGCAATAGGTCTAGTATTAGTACAACAGCCCAGAATTTAATCTAGATCCTCTACTAGAAACTTTAATTATCCAGCCAATAAGTACCCGGCAGAATGGCTTGTATTGCATTAAATATTTAAAGCCCATAAGCCATGGTCTGTGCCTATCACTATGATAACACCCTCACCCATTCATATATGGGGGAAGTCGCCAGAAAATGTAGAATTCGCCTTCGCCAATCCTCTCAAATAATTCAAGACGAAAATGATGTTCAACATTTGGTTTAACACAACCAAACATGTTTTAAATTTAACACAATGTCAATACCAAATATAATAGGTAGACGAGGCATCAGACACCTAACCTATACCAGACATAGTTTTCTCTTCCTGGTGAAATACCAGCCATTAAACGAGCTTTAAAAACATAGCCAAATATAATTATTATGCAGATAAATCTGGAATATATCATCTTCCAGGCTAATTTCTCCAAATGTACAAAATGTTTAGTGCTGCGGATTGTACATTTTCTTCACAACAAGCGCTCCTTCTAAGATTCCAGCACTGCTGCCGCAGCACCACGCTCACACATCTCCACTATATGAGTGTATGTACCATCAAATATGCATGTGCACTCAAAGACCTCTAACTGAACTCTAACCTAATGTCTCATTCAGTGATGCTGTTATTTCACTACTCTTTCTCGCATCTTATATATATGGGTCAAGTCGCCAGAATATGTACAATTCGCCTTCGTTAATCCTCTCAAATAATCCAAATTTACAATCTCCATACACCTTTGTCACTAAAGAAATCTGTTGCGTGCTTCCTCGCTGTAATAGTATAAAGCTTTTGAACCAGATTTTGAAATATTTTATTTTTCATAAATATGATAGATCTATGCGTGTTACTCTGAGAAATAATTCATCTATCGGGATAAAACATAAGAACTGGACTTATGTGCTATACCTGACATTAGGTAAGCGTTATATATATAAGGATGCGTTCTAATATGGATATATCTAATAATAGCTCTTCATTTGTTTCATGAATGGACTTGGTTTAGATTAATGGACTTGGTTTATGCTGTAATGAATTTAGGAAAATCACAAGTAACTATGGAAATTTGCTACCAGCAATTTCTGAGTTTAACTGTCATTCTCAGAAAGTCCATTCATTTCATTGAGTTTTAAATAGCCTTATCAAACATTATCTTTTGTTCTGTTATGAATATCTATATATTCATACGAAAAAATGGCCGTTTACTATTTGCTCATAATTTTATAAATATTTTGGGTCTTTAAAGGCCTTGAGTACATTGTTTTGTTGACCTCGCTCATATGTTTATATATCAAGGAGTCAGTTAGTGCAGTAGGCTGGAACATCAAAGGAGAGTTTTGATGGGTGCTAGTGTTGATCTGTTTGGGGAATGCTGAGCTTGCAGTGCGTGGGGGAGCGTGTTTTTCACTACTGCCTGTCTGGTGTGAGTTTGGGTGCTAGCTATGAATTTCAGGGATTCCTGAATACTTTTAAAAAGTGCCAAATCTCCCCCAAATTCCAACATTCTTTTTTCAATAAAAACAATCCCAAGTGCATGTAAATTTCTTTAGGATTCTCCTTGAAAGTTACAGATCAACTTCGAGTTTTCGACACACACTCCCCTGGCTTTCGCTTAGCTGACTATACTAATACTTTGTGATCACAAAGAAAAAGATGCACTAGAATGAACCTCCGCTCTTCTGTATGTTCACATTATACATGCACATATGTTAGTTATATGAGGGCTGCGTATATATAATAATAAAGCTTCTACAATTACCGCGCAGACTGAAGACTTCAAGGTTCCTTCGTCTGCTGCTGTTTTAGCCGTGCTACTTCAAACTGATACAAAGCCACAGCTTAAACCAAGGTTAGGCCTAAGTTCTTTCTCCACATTCTTAAAACAGGGGTGAGTTCCTCCGCCAAATTAAAGCTGTACTCTCTGTTAAAATTGGTCAAAAACTACGGATTTTCTACTTTTTGACCCATTCCTTTCCAACCCATCTAGACGTCATTTGACAAAAGTTAGATGATTTTGTACGGTAGTTTTTGCTTTAGGGCTTCATGAAGGTCCACTGTTATATTTCCGAGACCTGTCAAAATCCTTTTCTGCTGCTCCTATTGCGATGCTGAAGATGATATTGATCACTTCTTTGTAGAGTGTAAGCATGTTAATATCTTTTGGAGCGATTTAACTCAATGGTGGAATAATGCAGGTGATCTCAAAAATGTATTCGATGGGGCTCTAACTGCAAAATGGTCATTTTAGGCCTCTCAGTTACCAACTTAAAAATACATAGAGTTAACTTTATTTTATTGGCAGCCAAGTCGTACATACACAGACAGAGGTTGTCCGGTTATAATGACATTAAGCTGGAAACCTTTTTACGAGAATTCAAAAAAAAAAGAGTAGAACCTATGACGATAGCTGCTAAATACAACCCATAGGTGAATAAACTCTGCGATGGGTGGAAGGGATTCCACTTTAGTATTTAAAGCTTTTGAAGGTACGATATATGTTATGGAAAACCCAAGTAGTAGCATAACAACATGAAATTATAGGGGTAAACGTTGGACAAAATTTTTCTACTGTGGCTTCACTGATCATCGCTCACCAGCGGCTGTTTTCTCTTGGACGCGTCAAGTTCAAATTCTTGTATAAACATGAACAACAGCAGGATATTGATAAATTCCGTCCTATACGTCACAATAGGAATATATTTGGCAAGATCTTTTTGGTCGTAATAACTGAGAATGCAGCTTTCACATACAAAACCCCAACCAAATCTGGAAATATGACAGAACATTCACCTTTAAGAGTGAAGTAGTCGCGGACGGTAGCAAGTGGAGAAGGGTGCTTCTAATAAAGGCGGGGCTTTCTTTATAGTTACTAGAGAGAACGTACTTAGTCTTTTCCATAGATTAACTCCACAATTTGTCCTCTCCATAATCCTGGCTGAGTGTCTGTGTATTTATATAGAAAGCTTTCATCTATCATTAACTGTTAGTATAAAACTATTTTGACGTGTATGGCTCTCATTGAGGCGATATGTCTATGGGATACTGTGCACGTCGTAACCTCTGCACCCTGTGGTTATAAGCCTTCTATAGTACAAACTAGAGTACATGTTGTATTATAGAAACTTTTGTATTCCTCTTTAATATATGTTTGTGGAAGACGACAAAAAGGCCTAATTCCTATGCAAATTGAGTACATATTTCAAACTTTTTGCTCCAGAAATGATGAATGATGTCATCTTTGATTTGACTCAAGATGCAAGGTTACCATTGCTCGTCGTGTCATTGCACTAACGAGGGTTGATAACGATTACGATTATTTGGTGCCCTAAAGCTCCTCTTATCGTTATGGGTCAGAATGTACAACTCACCTTCACAAAGTTTTACAAATTCCTAAGTCAAAGACAAGAATGCGGTTCAAAATACAGTTTGATGTAACTGAACAGAATTAATATATTTCATTTGCTTCATAAGTTTTGACAAGTGTTGAAGGGAGATGTCCTTTTGTAATTTAGTCCAGGTCTTTAGAAAGAAATTAGTTAGAAATTAAAATATCTACATCACCAGTCATTAGTCAAAGTTAATTTTCATGAGTATGTATATGATAAGGTCCCAATTTATAACAATTTCATCATATTACTTGGCTCAATACCAACAATCAATTCTTCAAGCGTCTAAAAGATGTATATATATTGGGTAGTAATTTGAAGTAACCGATTATAAAATGTAGACCGAAAATTGTGTTCTTACGTGAGATGTGAAGGTTTCTCCCCCAAACAATAAAAAAAGGAAAGATAAAAAAACGTGAGAGGGAAGAGCGAGGCAGACTCTCAACAGGTACCTCTCCCTTCCAAATGATTGCCATTTGCGGCTGGGTAATGACACAGGGCAGGTACAACATGTAATAAAACATGTATGGGCGGTGGTAATGATAACCCTTTATGCGGGTCATTTAGTGGAGGTGGGTGGGTGGGGAAATATAAATGTGCGCTGTCTCATAACCCTTTGTGTATGCGTGTGTGAGCGGCATGTTATGTGGCCACATGGGCAAATAGCCCACTTGGGAGCCAGCCATTTGCTACCCTTTGATCTCGTCGTGGATGCAAATCCTTGGTATTTGTACTGAAGTCAGTATTTTTTATCACAATCTCACCCAAATTCATTTATCATTCATCATACATGACCAATTTTCGTCAAGCCTTTTTTAAACGTTATGAAAATCTGATTTGGGAAAAAAGGCAAAATTGGCAAAACTTAGTTTTGGTTTCAAAATCCGTTTCTTTGGTCATCAAAATGATTATTTTAACCCAAATATCATTTAGAAAAATTACTTTTTTACCAGATCATAAACCCACAATATTTGAATGCTACAGCATAATACATTAGGGAAGTAATCTTACAAAAAACAAAGGTGTCTAAAAGGAAGGAGCAAGTGATATAAATAAATGTTTTTCTGAAAACTGAAACTGATGAGAGACAAGGAGAGAGAGCGAGTGTGTGGGAGGGAGAGAGAAACTAGCGAGACAGACATCTTGGCAAAGTACACTTATTACAGCTATGAACTATCAAGAGCATGAGCGAGGAGGAGGCAGCTTCAACATAAAATAAGAACTGGCTATAAATTATTAAAGCATACTATACTTAAACAGTAGGAGATTAGTACATAATTCATTACCTTACATCCCAGCCGGTCCATCTGGGAGCAGGTCTAATTAGTCTCCACCACACTTTGATGCCTCTCTATTTTTAGTCATTCTTTAGTACCATGCTTCACTTACACTACTTAGTAGTCATGGTTCCTTGGTGTCAGTCTCCATATGGGGCAGGGAGTCAGAAAGATGTACAATTCACATTGATTTTTATTGTGAACACAGCAATTCGTGTACTGTATTTTAAGACTTCGTTTTTGACTGTGACTGTTTTGACTAGTGCTCTTTCATCGTTTTTGTTTTTTAGGGGCGGGGGAGTAATGGTTAAGACATTGGTCTGTAAAGTCTCAGATTCGAATCAACCCATTTCCCTTGCTTGGGTAGGAGATTCCTACTGTGAGAATATAAATTAGCATTGTCTATTCCCTTCAACGCAATGCACACCGACTGCTGCCCATGCCTATATATATACATGTAAAAGAACCATTGTTAATAGTCAAACAGAGCAGGGCATCGCACCCATTAGCCTCTCTCCTCTCTTACCTCAATATGACTAAATATATACAAATGGAAAGTATGGTGTTATAAGGGTGTAAAGCAACCAATTCCCCCACTTCTCCCTCTCCCCTCCTTTTCTCCTCATTTTCTATTTTCCTGTACCTCCTCCTTATTTTCCTCCAGCTATTCCTGCCTCTCAATCTCATTTAATCTCTGACAGGAAGCACAACCAGAACTTCCCCCAACCCATCTCCAATCTTTCACACACCCCTCTCCTTCCTTCCTTCCAACATCCACCCTAACCCCTCCTTTCAACCCCCAACCCCCGTATCAACCTGACCCCGGTTGCTGGTAAGGAATCGGTGTAACAGGTTGTAAAATGAATACGTGGTGAGTAAAAAATGACTCATCAAGTAAAGGCGCCATTAAAGGCTGACTCTCCGTACCTAGTTACCTCCTTAGTTACCCAACCATCTAAAAACAGGATAAATATCGCTAGGCATCTAAATCTTACACGAGACCTGTTGCATAACATATCCTCACTCAGTATTTCCCTTACTTACCTATACATCTCCTTGCTATTAAAGCAGTTGGTAAGGAACCTTTAGGGAAGGAATGGTCTATACGGACAATGCTGATTTTTATTCCTACAGTAGGAACTGACTACATAAACAAGGAAAAATAACTTAGGAAGGAAAATTTTTAAGTAAAGATTACTTATGTAACAGACCCCTGGAGCCATCTCAAGCTAGCCCCTCATTCAATCAGTTGAAATTATTATGATTATTGCTTAAGTATTTGGTTCCTAAGAAAAGGTTGAAACTTGTCCAGCTAAGCCCCCTCAAATAGTTTCTTTTCATCCCTAAACCTGAGTTCTTGGGGCGGTATTGCATATTAAGTAATTTCTCCTACATTCTGATATGTGAACATGATTATTCGAAATAATTTGTCTTAAAATCATTCCAGAATTTGTCTTAAGATAAAACAGATTATAAAATGAAGACTCAGGATTCTGAAACAATCAGCGTAGGTATGAAATGAATGGAACGAATTGGTATCAAATTAATGGTGAATGGGAAATGCCCTAGGAAAGATATTTGAACAAGTCTAACATAAATACAAGAAAGGAAAGACCCTGAAACAATCAGCTGAAGTCTGAACCGAAGCAATTGTTAATAAATTTGATTATGAGCCTTTCTTAAGGGACATGTTGCTGTTTGAAAGATTCTAATTTCACTTATCTAAGAAATGCTGCACCTTTTTACTGTGTGGAAGAATGTATGTAGAATAATGATATGTTTAACTCATCTTCTACCATTGACTATATCCTTGTACATTTTCCCTTCTTAGTTCCCTTTCATATAAAGTCTAAAAAAATATTTTGTAATTGAAATACAGTTGAAACTAAACACACATATGTTAGTTGTATCTGGGATATTATTCTTGTATTGGCCTTAAAATAATATAAAAAAAAACTGTTAATGAATAAATAAAGGAAGTTAATGGGGTCCACTGAAAACAAATAAATAAATGATTCCTGGATGAACATTGTTCTGCGTGGGTATGTATGTATATATGTATGTATGTATATATGTATACATATCTGTACATATCTTTATACTATGATCGGGGGTTGTACATGCTGCAAATGAGTGAATTCATGCCATTGTATTTTGTTGAATGGATCCCGCGTGAAAATATGACCCTTTTTTTAGCCTAAATCTAAGAAGCTTTCTTATTGGTTGAAGTTATGCTCGTTCATGATGTCATGCCTATTCGTAACGTCATATGCTGTCTGTGCCGTCGTTGATAAGCTAATCAGTTGTACGCTTGTCTAGCGCTTTGGTATAAACAAATCAATATGGCAGGTCAGGTATGGCAGGAAAGCGAGGTGAATAAATAGTTTGTTTATTCATTTTATTTTACCATATGAGATTGTGGTATGAAAATAGGATGTAACTCGGTTAGTTTCTGACTTACTGTATGTGATGCCCACTCGTTTTTTTCGACCAGGGATATCACTACGGCTTCTCAGGACATCCCTGGTCGAAAAAAACTTGGTATGGTAGGTATACATGTATGTATACATGAATGTAGGTAGGTATACATGTGTGTATGTATGTTTACATACATGTATATGTACATACATGTATGTATGTGTGTGTATGAATGTATGTGTATGGTGTTAAAGCATAATTCAACATTATAACGACCAACATTCCAGTTCAACATAATACAGTTTCAATGAATAACAAAATCCACTTCTGAAAATGGGTGTCCCCCTTCTATGACAGTCATAGTTCTTCCAGAGAGTCATGGGTTCGAGTCCCTCAGAATGACTCAGCATTTTATGGTGACTGCCATAGGGCCCTGACTCAGGTCATTACATCGATAGTTATTGCGAGTTGCTCGTCAAACAGGTTAAGTCCCAGCTTTCCACCCCAGGGTTTTTATGCCCCAAGTACTCTCTCATAGTAATAAACAGTGCTTTGTATTCATGACTTGAAAGCTTTGGAGAATATTAAACATTTAGCAGTTATTTCTTTGGTGATGAATGAGGCAGCGCTAGCTAGGTGGTGGAGATTTAGTATGAATGAGCAACTCCTCTGATCGCTAAGGGGACGATTTTTGGTTTTTCCTTTCTCACTTTTCAGATTGAAAGCAAAGGTAATTGATGATTGAAGAATGCAGGAGGAGGAGTCTTATTATGCTGAACTGAGTTGAGGGAAATATTGTTGTTATTGAGACATTTATTTATTGATGAGTGTTGATCGATCAGGGGAATCCAACTTCATCCAGTATCCAACTTGGGAGTTATTCACCCCCACCTGGTTGGTGTTAAAGCTGCATTCTCAGCTATGACGACCAAGTTTCTTACCATGGTCCCTGCTGCTCTGACCGAACCAACGTATATAAATTAATTTTTACTTCACCACAAATTGCTCAGGTTTCAGAGAATAGGGCTCTAGAAGCTGAACTGTACATGGGATTTTTGTTATTTTGATGTGTGTGAGGGCTTAGATTGCATCGTCGAAGGCCTCACTGATGCCACACATAGTTGTGGTTAGGCACATCGGTCCACTCTGTTCACACTGTCCACCTTGCTTATCAAAAGCCCGATCCAGGTCCTGAATTTGGCGTTAGCTACTAGACTGTTGTACTCAAATCAGTATTCTGAAAACTTTCAATTTTCAAAATCTGATAATCTGGTATATAAACTAAAGAATACTGAACTGTAAAGGCATTCTTACATAGTATAAATATATAAATCGTGACAACAATGTTATAATTTCTATACCATCAAAGAGAAAATACCTTTCTCTTGAATTTTGCCATTAACAATTCTTGATTATTGGCGCTATTTAAACCTGACCGAAACATTTTTATATACTACTCAGGAATTAGGTAATTCATACACCACTCAGGAATTAAGTCATTTTTATATAGTACTCAGGAATTAAGTAATTTGTATATACTACTCGGGAATTAGGTCATTTTCATGTACTACTCAGGAATTAAGTCATTTTTATATACTACTCAGGGATCTGAAATACTCGTTTCTTTCTCATCTTAAATTCATATTTTGGCCGATTGGACTTTTAGATAGGTTGGAAAAGAATGGAACAAAAAGTGAAAAAAGTTCTTGACTGACGTTAACTGTAGCTTTAATAACTGGAGACAAGGCATATTTTGCTGAGTGATGTTTAAAATACGATTTGACGAAGAATCTCATGGAAGCCATCTAAAATATCAAATTACCGACTAGAGCATAGGTGCTTGCATAACATGAACTGCCAATATAACATGCAATGTATTATCATATGAATACTAACATGATTGCATTGGAACATGGAAGAGGAACCTAAAACCTCAGATAGAGATATTGTTTTTGAATAACAAACCGAATTTGACAATATTCCGCTCATGCAATCAGTTGCATGTTAGAAGTTATGTTTTGGTCTCCTGAACTTTCCTGAAATTTGAGCCTGTTTCAAATTGAGAATTCCGGAGTTCCCATGACACGTTGTGATCAAGATTAAGGACTAATATGAAGGAAGTGATACTTTCCAGTCTATGAGACAAACCCCCAATGACCCCCTGACTTTTAGGGACCAGGTGTTTCCCATTAACTCCTCGTCGCTCCTTCTGGACGGGGTTTTGCCTTCAGTGAGGCAACAATAATGTCTTAGCAATTTCTATTCGAATTTGACTGTTTGAATGCAGATTATTTTTTCCAAATAGTACAAAATAGAAATAACAGTAATAAACTTAGTTTATGAGTGTACATTGCTCTCCTCCCAACCTCCTATGACATTGCCTATGAAGCTAGCCATAGCCACCCTGGCTAGGGTAGAGAGTTGCACAAGGGGGAGGATGCAGGACGGCCTTGTGGTTAAGCTTATCACTATATGCTGTCAGGCTGAAAACGCTTGGCAAAATCTGCTTTGTACTACAGACTGTTTCATATCTGTTTCTTTCAAATTTGTTTATTCTCGAGTTTGTTTTATATCAAGATAACAAAGTGATTCAAATTCTATTTTGGTGGGTAGAAGTTATATCATTGTGTATATCCTTTTCGTGTGAACAAAGGTTGGTTTCACACCTTGTCTCATCTTTCACCAAATTGATATCAAGAGGATATACAATTATTACAGGATCAACCCCAACATATTAAAATCAAGAAAAAATAGAAACAACAGTAGTTAACAGTCTCTTTCCTTCGTATGAATTTACAATCATTAATCAACAAAAAAGAAATATAATTATGAGGAGGTGAAAACTTACTCAAGTTAAATGTGTATCTTACTTACACAATGAATGACTAGACTGATATAGTAAAATAAAGATTAATCGTAAATTAATAAAAAACAAATCCCAGTTCACCAATTTCACAAACTCAGTGGTCTTCCACTGGTTTGTAGATCAAATTTGATTGTAGTGAAATCCTTTAAAAATGGTTAATATAACGTCGAAAATAAATTTAGAACTAGATCAGGTTATTTTAAGAAAAACAAATTTGTTAATTTTGTAATACATTTTAGAATAAAAAATCCCATTTCAGCAATTCGGTGGTCTTCCAGTGCTTTTTAGCTCACCAAATCCAACCAAACCAAAGAATGAGTTTTGTCAAGTTTAGGGGAAGCAAACACACATTCCTCTTGTCCTACCCAGACCCAACACTCAACACCCAACACTCATTACTACTAAAAGGTCCTTGCAAGATGAAGGTAAAAGCATGAACCATACGCGGGACAAGCTGGGTGAAATATGACCATAGCTGCACCCCCTCCCCCTCGTCCCTCTCCCTCTTTTACAACAACTCTTATGTTAAAAGAGGAGGCATTTACCTTATGAACCACCGGGTCAGCTTGCTTGCCGGTAAGGAGGTTGGTATAATGCTTCATGGACCCACAAAACCGCCAAAAGTAGTCCCGGTGGACTTGTTCAACGAAAGAGCGAACAACGCCATTGGTGGGAAGACACGGGTGAATACAGTGCACTCCCTTTTTACGATATTGCTTGGCAACGTTTGCCCCATTAAAGCTGTATTCACTGTTATTATGACAAAAAAGATCTCAACCAAATTTACTCATATTATGATTTATAGGACTGAATTTATCAATATTCTGGTGCTGTTATATACGTTGTTGTTATGCACAAATTTGAAGTAGAATCGGCCGAGAGATAACTGCCGCTGGTGAGCGATGATAAGGGAAGTCACCACAGGAAAGGATTTCAGAGGGGCATCAAAATATAAATGGGGATTTTTAAAAATCCCTGGAGCAGAAACGACCGGGCAAAATACTCCAATTGTTCTGTCAAATGACATTTAGATAGAGAGGAAAAGGGCGGATTTTGTTTAGAAAGTAGAATAGGTTTTGACCTATTTTGACTGAGAGTGCAGCTTAAATATGCATATTTTCAAGTGAACACTCAGATTTTTGTTCCTGTATTATAAGTTATATAATATTAGATGTTGCGAGATTTGTGAATATATAGATATATTTTTTATTATTCATTTAAGGATAGAAATTTCAATATCCCCCGGTGGCTACTATGATTGTATTAATTTCCTCCCTCATATAAATGTCGCTTTATTGAAGTTTTGAATTATATTATGAATATTGAAGAGACTTTCTCATTAAAATTGGGTCATTTCAACTCTGACTATTCAAGTGACGTTCCTATTTAGACACAATGCACTATTTTAATCTGTTGCTTTATATAGCCAACTATAACTTATATAACATATATAATAATGCAATTACGGAAAATTATTGATAGCTTCAGTCCTATAGGTCAAACAATTGGTAAATTTGGTAAGATTTTGTTTGTCGTTAATTGAGAATTCTGTTATTTTCGATAGTATTTTGAACCTTATTTTTGTCTTAAATGTGGGTTATTTGATAGGATTGTTAAAGGCATATTGTATATTATCTGACGCCTTCAGCCTCTTTCCATCTGCACCCAAGGTAGTTCAAGCAAGCTATGTGGGCTGAAACTGACTTAAAGGTATACGCGGGTGTCAACGCACACGCCACCTAGCGGCTCCTTTTTTTCTTTGAAATATTTCGTTACCATGATAAGTTGAGATATATTTGTACACGATTTCCAATATCGACATGGTTTATTTTCATTACAGCAGTTTTAAGTCATGTTTCTAAGATTCATTTTTATTAGTTATGCTTATGTTTATTGGGTTTTATTGGTTATTTCATACTTCAAATGACCATAACTTTTTTTTAAACCCGTCAACGTACAGTTTTTTTTTGATAAATCAGTAGCATGATACACCAAATATATGTGTAGAAAGTTTTGATGAAAAGTCACCGATCAATTTTTTTTTATATAGTAAAACGTGAAAAAAAAACACATTTTTCCATAGACTACAATGCTAAAGCAATGTTATTTTCAGGCGGCTGTAGAAAAAAAAATAAGTCGTTGAGATATACTTTTTTTTTCATTTCTTGCTTTCTTATGTAGTCAGGAATGATCCCTGAACGTTTCATGAAAAAGTCACCGACCAATCTTTTTTCCATTGAACACCCGCGTATACCTTTAATTTATTACTTATTGACAACGCCGAACAACGGCCCAGCACCCTATGCATGCTCAGACTTGCCCGCAAAATGGCAATTACCATTTCCTTGAAAGGCCTGTAACTCTGTATTATAAATAGCTTGACTTGGGCTAGGCTGGGCAGAGCAGGGAACATTGGTGCAGCAGGAACGCCATTCTATGGGTCACAGTATTAAACTGTGTACTATTACAGTTAACCCTAAGCTAATGGCAGTAATATATTCATAGATTGGCTCCTTATTTATAAAGGTGTCGAGGTGTATCATTTATATAATAGCATATAACATTTTAATTTAGAATCTGGGCTGAAAATATGTAATCTAATCTAAAATTCGTTATCTAAAATTGTATGTTTTATATAGAAGATATATAAAATTTTCTAGATGTCAGTTATAGCTGAGAATATTAGGAAATGTAAAATAGTATAGCTGTAATGACATTTTACTACTACCACTAATAATAACAATACAATTTTTTTTATAAAAAATGATAATAATAATACTGTGTCACTACCTATGCTTCCAACCGTACAGTGTGTTCTACTTAACCTGACGTAGATTTACCTGACTGTTTAGTTAAACTGAACTTTTTGAAATTTCCCACCCTACAGATGTCCTACTTAATGTATTAGTTCTCTTTAGCCGAACTCTCGGTTAACTTGAACATTTTATAATTTCTCCCCAAATTCAGGTGAAGTGGCTTAATTCTGGCTCAATAAAAATACATATTGGTATATCAGGGACCCGCTGAGTTCATTTCCTGTGATAGCTTCATGTATCATCAGTCAACGGTGGACGTTTTCAGCCGATTCAACTTCACATTTTATTTAAACATATAACAGTTACAGAATATTGATACATTCAGTCCGATCAGTCATGATAGGAGTAAATGATAACTAAATTGGGCAAAATTATGTTCGTCATAATAGCTGAACTTCATTAAACTTGAAACTTTCACGTAAACACCCACGTTCCTATATCCCACATGTCCTAGTATTAGAAATCCTAGCCTAGCATCTATTTCAACCAGTAGACTTAGTTAGACACAGCACCGGGCGGAAAACCATGGTTATTCCCAGTTGAATAAACCCCATGAGCCCATCTCATTATAATATATCACCGTGCGATCTCTTGCATTTCATACTTGACCACTCTTATCTTTGTTCTTGCTGTATAAACGTCCTGAATAAAAAAAACAAAAAAACTTATAGATTACACCGTGGTATAACTAAACTTCACTCATATTGGGCTGTCGTGAAACATCAAGTTGGTGCTGCAAGGTCGCAATACAAAAAGTTATTCTCAGAATTATTAATCGTTCTACCTTTAGTTAGTCATCTTTCTTCTATCTACTTTCTTCGCAAGGTCTGTCAAACTATGTTTTGCCCACCAAAAGCATGCCCTGGACGTCCTCCCAGTCATCTTCAGATGTGCATCTACTATTTGCCAAGGACCTCCAAAATATATAGGTGTGTTTTGGCTTTAGACTAGCTGAAACTAGGTTGGAGAGGGGAGGTTTTACGTTTATGTAACAGTAATTGTTTTAAACAAGATAAATAAAATGTTCAAGGGTTTTCTCGTTTTTGCTTTTTATTTTAAAGAAAAGAGAATCTTCAGGTAAGGTTTTTCTAGTTAGGGATAGTGGTGGGGAGTGGGGTAGGGTGGGGGTGTAACTGGAAGCATTATATAATAAGAAGAATTCAAGCCAAAGAAAGCCAATGAGGGAGGGGGGTAACTTATTCCTTATTCCTAAAAAGTTGCATTCTCTGTTAACAACGATCAGAAACTAAAGGTTTTCGACTTTTTTTCTATTCCTTCCATTCTATTCATTTCTCTTTCTATGACATCTGTTATACGGCATAGTATCTCATGAAGCATTAGTTATGAAAGTCAGGCAACACATGCAAATATTCACATTATCTGGATATATGTGTATTTTTTATGTTGATTGACCTGAAATGTAACTCTATTAAATATTGATGAATCCCGAATATAAAGAATTTGTCAAACAGACAAATTTACCTACCCATCTATAGTAGTTCCTAATAGAACTTCGGTTGGAGCGGGAGAGAAAGCCAGTTGTTTTGTTAATTAAGTGGCATCGCTATCCCCTTGTCCCCGGGACCGTCAGGCATGGTCCTGGCATGCCTGACCGCCTTTGTGAGAAGTTTAATGATAAGATAAGTGGTACTGATACCCAACTTGGGGTCGAGGGAAGGAGTGAATGTGATGATCCAGCTGTTGTGTTTATCAGGAGGTGGCAGATTAATCGGAATTCCTTCTCCCACACATCGCCATCAAAGACATATTGCCGCGGCGTAATTAGTGTGAGATACTATACTATTCATTTGACCAGTATCGTGTAGTATTTAGCCCAGTCCATATTGTTTTTGTTGCTGGGCTTCATAATATAAATCCTGCGGTTCTTTCACTGCCGCCAATTTGCATTCAGTCCTATAGGTCAGACTACGAGTAAATGGATGACGTCTCAAGAAAATGTACAATTCAAATTCGCCGATCTTTAAAAAAGCCACGACATTTCAGACAAAATATACTTTAACATAGCGAAACAGATATTTCAAATTAACACAATGCCAAAGAACAGATATACCTAGTATTTATCGTTTGTATCTGAATATATATATATTCTGCCAATTGTACATTTTCTGACGACTCGACCCAAATTTATTTATTAAATATAAATTTTTGTTATTGAGATATATCTGAGAATGCAGCTTTAAGAACCCCCCATCCCACTCCGATTCCACCCCCTTACATTAGAGATATCATGACAAGCCATGATAAAGCAAGCCCCCCATCTACATCGCTGTATGGGTCTGAGACCAGTTATTGAGAACAGTTTCTAGACATGTAACTCCAATAAACGCTGCTGGAAATAGAAACTGGCAGGTCTCTCCACTGCCTCTCCTGTTCCATCACTTCAATTTCATACCGGCTTGTTCAAGGTGAAATGCATCTGTTTGAGATATGAGTGAAATTGGCTGGCTTTTGTGTTATTAAGCAGGTAGGTTGTTATATTTTCCAAGGATGAATTTAGTCTTCCACTACCCCCTGGTATAAACTAGCTATTTCTAGTGTTAGTGGTATGATGGGTGATGAAAAGAACACAACTACTCTGGCTGGATTCCACTTAGTTTTCATATGCAATGGTACACAATAATGTATACATTTAGTATCTTCATATAGCTTCATATAGAATTTTATTTAACAAACATATGTGCAACATTGACTGTGTTTAAAGTCTAATAGGAATTTGGCATTGTGCAGTTCCTATTACAGGCCTACCAGCAGTTTACTAACATTTTCCTAAGATGCGCAGTAACTGAAATAAGTTGCTGACCTACTACTACTACTTGCTCAGTGCATGATCATTGTCATAATTCATATTAGTTCTGCATAATACATCCCCACAGTTAACCTGTCAAACCGCCACCCGGTTATTCAGTCATTATACTGAGCTAGAGTGGGTTTGGGTAGGGGGAGGTGTAAAGATTTATCCTCACATCCAGTCAATCATTCAGTACAAATCGATTATTACAGTGTACCCCATTGTTTCATTGACACAATAAATGTCAACCTGTGATAATTTATGTTGGTAATGTGATTTCTGTTGTGGTTTAAATATTGAATGATTCCAACGCCTTCTTCGTGGCATTTGGAAATACTCATTAACATGTATGGGTATGCAGGCTACCAGGAAATATATAATAGGGAATTTGCATGTCTCCCTGCGCATTTCTATTACTGTGCATGCTGGAATGGATATATTTCAAATCTGACATACACATCTTTAGCAAGATTTTCATTGAAAATTGCAAGACTGTTTTCACCCTATATACAGCTTAGGTAAATGACGTATAAAAACCAGATGAATGATAGAAAATACGAAGTCTAATTTTATGGAAACATGTCATACACAAGGCTATCTAAAGGAGATCATTGTTAAAATGTTCTATACTGAACATGACATGTTTTCTATAGCTTTTACACCGACATACAAGTCCCATAATTCCATTTGAACCAGGATTCAAAATGGCGGATATGCAAATCCTCTATTGGTGCTGATACAAATTTGAAGCTGGCTTTTCATGGCTGTTTGTTGACATTTTTATTGTTTTTTTGGCAGTCTGTGGTAAGAAGTATTACTAGTGTAATTTATTAGCCTCTTAATATGCCTATAGATCTAGGGAATGATATCCTGACATTTTCTATTTCATTGAGGATTGAAACATTAATTGTTGTACCTTGTCTTTATCCTTCAATGAAAGATTTCAAAAACATCTTAGTTTTACTAATATTTTCTTTTTATCTCATTTCAGGTATGTACATTTAGCACCTCTGCGCACGTAAATCTGAATGTTGACACGTGAGTAACCTTTTATTGGGGATTTCTAAAGAAGCATGGATGTAAATTGTGATCAAAAGAAGAATCTACAAAAGAATTTTGATAGTGGATGTGTTGATCCAGGGGTGAAGCTGGATAGAATTTCAAAGATAAGTGGTACAACTTGACCCTTTAATGCTTGCTATATATGTAGCTTATATGGATTGTTCAATTTTGTTTTTCTAAGCTTACAAGGCTAAAGGATAGGAGAAGCGGGGGAGGAAAGGGTGCATGAATAAGTTTTGATTCTGATTTTAGAAATTCCGAACTCACTATATGTTTTTAGAGCGGCCACAACAAATGATAATAATGTAGTTGGATGGTAGTATGAAATCTATGTATAGATGGGGTTATTATAGTTAAAACTAGGATGAGAAGTTGAAGTGTGGAGTATGCATGTAACGAAAGGAATAATAATTGTATAACGAGGTCGAAAAAGTAGAAGGAAAAGTATTTTACCTGTAACTACAGGAATAGTAATTGTACAATGTTTAAATATGGTTTCGTAGATTGAGACATATCACTAAATGTAAAACTTCTACGAAATAAAAAGCAAATTTTAAAAAGAATCAAAATGTAAAGAAGAATGAGATGGGATAGAAGGATAGTTGTTATTTATATATTAGAGGAATCCCAAGATACCTATCCAAAAAGCATCATCAGGACATTTTATTAATATCAGCATTTGATCTTTTCAGAAATGGCTATAAAAATATGACTTATTTGAGAAGTGGAAAAAATACATGGGAATAAAAGAAGCTATTTTAATC
The DNA here is from genome assembly GCA_942159475.1 of Sthenelais limicola. Lineage (NCBI taxonomy): Eukaryota > Metazoa > Annelida > Polychaeta > Phyllodocida > Sigalionidae > Sthenelais > Sthenelais limicola. The sequence goes on from OW804098.1 coordinate 69,733,523, forward strand.
TACAAGTATTTCAGGATACATTTTTATTGTAACTATAGGAAACTGTTCGCACAATATGTGAGTCGATATGAAAGAAATTACTAAATCCCTGCTGTGTGTGGGTGGAGTACCAAGTCACCTAAATATTAGGAGTATTAGCATTGTGTTGGACATCGAAGCTATATTGAATTCCCCCTCAGACAATCATCCCTAATTGTATATCACCTCGCCTTATAGATGATAGATGGGACCCAGGTAATATAAATGCATCAATATGACATCAGCTAGAAAAATGCCATATATATATATATACTTTGTCTGCCTATTTTTAGAATTAAGAAGAGTAGTTGGTGAATAGACACGTCATAATGCTAAAGGGCGGTCTCCACTGGTTGCGGTAAGCTCTGCAGTAAGCCTTGCAATGGTTTGTGCTGGTTCTGTAGGTGGTGAGGAATGACGAGGTCCTTGCCTACATGGTCAGTGAACGATGTAGGCATGACCTCGCCACTCCTCAACAACACAGCACCATTGCAAGGCTTACCGCAGAGCTTACTGCAGAGCTTACTGCAGAGCTTACTGCAGAGCTTACCGCAGAGCTAGTGGAGACCACCCTTAAAAGTATAGAGCCTGCTATAAAATATTCATACATGTACTTACTTATGCCTTAAGGAGGGGCAGTGGGTGTTGGTTTCATTTCGTATCTATTATAGATTTAGTCTAGAATGATGTGAATACACTGATATTCCCTGAACTAGATCTATATACATAGTCTGCTATAAGATATTTGTAATTACTTATGCCCAGAGGAGGAGCAGTGGGTGTTGGTTTAATTGTATATGAGCAATTCCACCAAAAATGCAACATTTGGCCATCCAGGGCTGAAAATTCACAATTTTTTTTAATTGCTTCCATTGATTTATTTTGTCTTGTATATAAACAAGATATATTGCTGCTAATATAGACGAAATTGGGAACGTTAAAAATGAATATTGTGGTCAGGGGAGCTTGGCGGACACTGTGACCTGAAATCTGATGTCAAGGGCACAGGGGAAAGGTACATATTTGTACATAAATGAGGATTTAAATTAGAAATGAATAATAAAAATATTAAATAAATAAAGACACCACAACCTCAAACTTCAGTTTTTGCAATTTATTCAGGCATATATGGGTACTTTGAGGCACGACGTTTCGACCTGGTGTTGGTGGTCTTCTTCAGGTGAATAATAAAAATGTATGCATAATGTTTAGGATTAGTGGGTACCTGATAGATTTTGATATAAGTGTCATAATGCTCTTTAATTTGTGAAAATATTCCATCTAGAAGAAAAGTTACAGCCAAATAACCATTCGGTAATGGTAATGGCAGCGATACAGGTCGTAGGTCATTGACCCTCTGGCCCATTATCTACATAAATCCCATTATATCTAGAATATGTACAAAAATATCAATGATATAGTTTCCCCCTCGTTTTTCTGTTATGTTGATTTGCATACTTGTTTCGGTTGTTTATGAAGCTAAATATAAGTTATATTTAGGTATTTAGAGGCAAAATTAGTAGGACAAAATTTAGGAAAATTAGTTTCAACCCCCCTCTAGACACCCTAGAATTTTAAAGACAAATCAATATGATAATAAGTTTGTGACCATATGGAATAAGTCGTCCATTGCTAATTGCTCAGATTAAACAGAATTGCCTGAACTGAATGATTATAATGGCAGGGTGTCTGGATTAGAGATGTTTCAGCAAGAAGAATCTTTACTTTACTTGTTACTGTACTTGAATGTATGTGAATAAATATGACAATCCTCAACTCAATCCAGCCCTTGCTTCTTCCATTGAATAAAAATGACAATTCTCAACTCTTGTCTAGCCTTGTTTCATGCAGCAAATAAATATGACAATTCTCAACAGTCCAGCCTTGTTTCATGCAGTGAATAAATATGACAATCATCAACAGTCCAGCCTTGTTTCATGCAGTGAATAAATATGACAAACCTTAGCTCAGTCTAGCCTTGTTTCATGCAGCGAATAAATATGACAATTCTCAGTAGTCTAGCCTTGTTTCATGCAGTGAATAAATATGACAATTCTCAACAGTCCAGCCTTGTTTCATGCAGTGAATAAATATGACAAACCTTAACTCAGTCTAGCCTTGTTTCATGCAGCGAATAAATATGACAATTCTCAATAGTCTAGCCTTGTTTCATGCAGTGAATAAATATGACAATTCTCAACAGTCCAGCCTTGTTTGATGCAGTGAATAAATATGACAAACCTTAACTCAGTCTAGCCTTGTTTCATGCAGCGAATAAATATGACAATTCTCAATAGTATAGCCTTGTTTCATGCAGTGAATAAATATGACAAACCTTAACTCAGTCTAGCCTTGTTTCATGCAGTGAATAAATATGACAATCCTCAACTCTGTCTGGGCATTGATTCACACAGTGAATAAGCATAATAGTCCTCAATTCAATTCAACTACAAACAAGTAATTGGCTTCAATTTAACTGGTCCACTATGAATTGAAAAACAGGGTTTTCTGTTTATGCGGGCTACATATGAATATAATATCACAGAGCATAATACATAGAATGTGAAATGTTGGTCCCATACTACAGATTTCCTGGCCTACAACACGTTGCAACTGCTGACGCTCCCTGCCTTGTTTTACCAGACATCACTTTCTTGACTGGGCTCCTGTTCCCTTACTTGAATTCCAAACCTGGGCTCAGTTTTCTTATAGGATTTTCTTCTTGCCTTCGAAAAAATCCGCTCTCACTGTTGTGATTATTTTTAGACTCCAGTTCTTTTAGTTTAGATCTCATTCGCCTTAACTCTCCGTGACTCAAAACTCTTATGTCGTTTCCATGCCTGAATATATAGGTTCCAATGGTAGTACCATTTGTAAAAATGATACACATTAACTGTTGTCATGCGTTACCAGGGATAAACACATTGTGACTATGATCACTACATATATTTTGGAAATTTTATTGCGGTTGTCTATGAGGGCATTTGTGTTGAATACAAGAGCTGCATATTGTTTGTTTGTTTTACTTTATTCGGCAATGCCATGTCAGCGAGTCTTAATCTCCACAGAGCTGCATATTCATTGAGATTGTTTGATATTTGTTAAAGAATTTTGTGTAACAGAGATTCTATCAGGGAATTCAAATCTGGGGGAAGGAATGCATACGTGTAATACATGTAAGACCTTATCATGATGATATGGGGAAACAAGAGGTGATGTACATTTTGTAAAAATGTTTCTTCATACAACAGGAGAAGGGAGAAATACACACAAATATGACTCCAACCGAAACAAAAGAATTTGAAACCTTACCTTTATGCCCAAACATTAACTAATCCAAGGTCACTTAGTGCTACTACTTCCCTCTTCCAAGTTTGGAGGAACACCCATTGTAGTCCCATTTCAGTGCCTGGCCCCAGCTCCAATTGGAATGTCCCCAGGCAGGAAAGACCTGTCCTAGACAGGAATAGAACCTGTGCCCTCTGGTGCTCTAACATCTGAGCTACGAAGACTGTTTTGTAGTTGTTGTTGTTGAAACGATTTATTGCCAATTAGAGGTCATATCGACAGTTCTAACTCCCACAATTAGAAGGATTTCATACCTGTCGGATGTAGTATGGAGTTACAGAGGAATAGGGGAACATACCACCATTAAGGTTTATCTAAGTCAATGGTGGCCCCTATTTAATGGATTATGTGGCGCAAAACATAGTATACATTGAATAACATCATATCACGCAATATAAATATCCTAACATAGATAGGACATGGTATCAAGATAAATAGAGGTGTATTTATGAAGAAATAGTAGTATAAAAGTTCCGGGTAAAAAAATAGAATGTGGATAAGGTATGTTTCTCGCAATAATCGAGATAGTACAGTGGTATCTAAAAGATATAATAATAATTTAATTAGGATATACACTTAGTAGAGAAAGCTGACATCACTCCAGATACAGTCCTCGCGACATACCCTAGTGAATTCAGTGGGGGTCTGAAGGTTCTGCAGCAATGAAGTCGACGTTTACATTTTCACCATTCGGAGCAAGGAAAAAGGCCCTCATTCGTAATATTAAGGCAGTAAAAGCATTTTATTTGGCGCTCAATTAGTGGAGAATCCAGCTTGACGCTTGCTCAGCATCAACCTGTAGTAAAGTAATAGATGAGTCAGTTCACCAGGGTGGTCTATATCTACTTTACTCATGGAAGGGGAAGTACCTCCACACCTGGGTGAAGTCGCCCGATAATGTACAATTTGTCTTCAATCCAAGTCAAATACCCCAAATAGAGATGCAGATCAAAAGAAGTGCAACATAATCGAAATATCAGGGGCATCAACGCTTTAGCAAATATATCTAGAGGAGGGGTGGGGGTGGGGGGAATTGATCGAGGTGCTAGTAATTGAATATTTATTGGACGAGATTGGTCCAATAAATATTAAAATTATTATCACCTCGTTCGAGTCACTATTTATAACATGCAACTTTCATAGAACATTTTTTAAATATAAACCTTTGTTCTTTAGTTTTGAATCGTCCTAAAGTATCTAAAAGCTAGAGGAAAAGCCGAAACCAATTCAAATTGTTATCGTACACATATGATAAAAAAATACTTTTATCGCACCTCTCAATTAGAATACGCATGGACTCAGATATAACTAGTATTTATCATTTTTCAGACTATTTTAGCAGAAATTACTAAATGTTTGGAGCTGCCGACTGTACAATTTCTGCCGACCTGACCCACCCAAGTAATGTATACACAGAGGTTATTCCAGGCTAGAGTGACTCACCGTTCTCAGAAGTCATTTATATTTCTGAGATCTGACGCAGCAAAGCACAAGTTGATTGATAATCCTTTCTTGCCAACATACATTAGAAAGTCAGGGAGACCTTCTCCACATTTTGGAGGTTCTCAAGCCCATCTGTTTTTATAATTAATTGCAGATTATATATGATATATATTCAGGTATAATCGCCCTCATCCACCACAACCGTCTTCGTAACTATCTTACAAGTTTCGTTGAATATATATATGGTGTCCTTTTGTTTCATAATCAAATGTATTCATTGTATTATTTAAGTTACATTTTACCATTGAGCCAAGAAAGCAAGATATGGAAATAAAGTGAAATTTAAAAAAAGAAGAATCATATTACCAAATTGCTTATTTAACATTAAATCATACTACTTACATTATACATCTAAAACATGTTTGAATTACCTGATATACCATACGGAAAACACATTCACGAAAACTATTTATTTTACATAATAGTAATTGCAAACTCTCTGGTTAGTGAGATACATCAGAGGTCCGCAATAACTTCCCCCCCCCCCCCCTCTTTCCCTCTAAATTGGACTCTCTTTTGTTAAGTAAATATGAATCAAATATTTTACTTTTTACGTTTTCTTGATGTGTTTAATAGATTTGATTCGTTTCCTGAGTGAAATTGCATGTAAAACAATTGACATACTGCAGCAACCCCACCCAGTTGACACCCCCTTGCTTATAGTAGACTAATCGATTACCGTGTAACCCCGTGTTGATAGGGATCAGTCCATTTCATAGGTTGAGGGGCTTTTGGTGAATAATTGATTAACCACTTCCTGTGGAGGTTGATTGAGACATCCAGATAACAGATACCTCTGCTATTGATCTTGCATTGGTGCGTAGTTAAATTATTGATTGGTTCTGATCAGTTCACCCTATGTTGGTTCTACTACCTATTGCAGTGTATTGAACTAATGCACCGTCCAGTGCTAATTATTCCTCCTCCTACTCCTACTTCTGCTTTTGTGGCTTCCTCTTCCTAACCTAAGCCTTCCCCTGCTCTTCCTCTTGCTCTTCCTTCCTGCTTCTACTGCTCCTTATCCTCATCCACCTCATCCTTCTTCTCCTGCTCTTCCTCGCCCTTCCTGACTGTCCTCTTCTTTCCCCACCTCTTTATCTTTGCTTTATCTTTGCTCTTTATCTTCCTTCCCCCTCCTCCTGCGCTTCCCCCATCTCCTCTTCCTTCCTGCTCCTCTTTCCCATCTTCCTACGCCTCCTGCCACTCCTCCTCACACCCCCTCCTCCTTCTTGTCCTCTTTTTCTTCCTTGCTACTCGTCCTCTTCCTGCTCCTTCTCCTCATGCTGTTCTTTCTCTTCCTTACTTCCTGCTTCTCTCCTCTTCCTCTTCCTTCTTCTCATCTTCCTTCTTCCCCTGCTTGCATGCTGGGTTTATCAAGAGATTGGCTTGAGGCACCAGTTATTGAGCGTGACATCCCATCTCGATCAAGTCTGATATTTCTTCAACTACCTGTGGCTAGTTCCATTCACTATTTAGCATATGCCCATAGCAAAGACGCATATTGAACTATTGAATCGACATAAGTATCTAAACCTTTATTACAAAAACAGATGTGCCCAGGTTAACTAACAATTAAGTTGAGTGAAGGAGCGTGACTATCGCACTAGTTGCTGTTTCATGTTATATGCCTAAACAATTTAAAAATTAATAATCTAAAATGAAATATTTTAAAGTCATATGAGCAACGCGGGAAAGCATCCATGGTGGAGAATGAGTTTTCATCAATATATTATAATTCGATATTTGTATTGGCCTTAAATAAAATATTTTAAAAATTTACCAAACACTACCAAACAAAATCTCTTAAGATTTTGGTCAAATGGCTTTTCCATGTGTTGGAAAAGAAGAGAACAAAAGGTAGAAAAGCTTTAGTTTTTGACTGATGCTAACTGAGACTAACATACAGAAGGTGATAGCCCTGTTTCCTTGTATATTGGTGTAAACGGAAATAAAAACTACTATTATAGACTACAGCTTTAACCCATATGCAAAACCCCAACGTCCGATCCAATATGTATACTAATGAAGTAATATATGCTTCTACATGGCGATTATGTTTCCAGTGTATACATCTATTTAAGCTCAGAGGTAGTAAATGTAAGTAGAACGAGGAGCCAAGTAGGAGTTAAAATAGAAAATATCGATCGGGACAGAGGACGAAGCTTTCAATCAATGAGAAAGTAATAATGATCCATAGCCTATATCTGATGGCTTAGGGGAATATGTTCTGCTTATGGTCTGTTAGACAGATCTGGCAAGCGTTCACAAAGTTTTCTTCTACTCCTCTTTCATTATTTAAGGCTTGCTTTATGGAGTCTCATTGATGAAACGGTGGGGGTGTATGTATACTTGTGTGTGAGTCTGGATGATGAGGGAGTCGGGAGAGAATAGAGTGTGTTGTGGTATGGACGGTGAGCAGAGAAAGGGATGGGGGAAACAAGAGAAAAGACTTTAAAAGACACAGGGAGGGAGAGCGAGAGCGGGAAGGGATAGAGAGACAGACAGATAGAAGAGAGCGAGAGAAAAGAGAGGGAGAGAGAAAAGAAAAGAGAGAGGGAGGAAGAGAGAAACAGTGTGAGTGTCTGGATGATGAGGGAGTGGGGGAGAATAGAAGGTGTTATGGTAAGATGGTGGGTAGAGAAATGGATGGAAAAATTAGGGTGAGATGTCAGCTACTGTTAAATGTAAAGCTTTTCTACGATGGTTAGAATTTGGGAAAGAGTAAGAGCGACAAAGAGTGAGAGAGACACAGGGAGAGAGGGAGCGAGGAAAAGAGAGAACAATTGAGAAGACTGGGAAAGAGACAGGGAGGAGGGCAGACAGGGAGGGAGAGAGATAAAGACAGGGAGGGATGACAAACAGAGTGATAAATTATTTCCCATGAATTTTGCTTTCATAGATCATGTATACAAGCTATAATATTGGCGAAAGAATTCTTGCAATCTAATATAAAAAGCTCTCGAAGGGTTTCTTTTGTCATGCATGATATGGAAGTCTGTGATCTCCCCATCTGTCTTTTTGGTCTGTACAGGTCCGTTGACCCTTTCTGGAGGACATTATAATATGTCGTTTGTGAAGGTATCTGGGGTGAAAATGTTATTTTGAAGCCTTTTTTAAATTGGGATCTACACACTCTATTTATAGCCTGGGAAAGCCCCTGTGAGATACTGTCACTTCCAGGGGGACCCGAATACATGCAGAGGAGTGGGAGAGTGAAGAAGAGGGGAGGGAGAGGGGAGGGGGAGGGGGAGGGAAAATAGGGGATGGGAGAGAGGGGAGGGGGAGCATGAGGAAGTGAGGAGGGAATCGGAGATGGGGTTGGGAGAGAAAAACAGGTATGAAAGACAGGGAAGAGGGGGAAGGGGAAGTGTGGGGGGAGAAGGGGATGGTCCGGAGGACGGGTACTTTGCTAGTATTTGATAAAAAATGTTGCAATTTTGATTAAAATATTGCTAAATATTTGTAACTCAAACTAGAACTGAACCTATCCCTTCATGTACTGTAACAGGCATGCGCAGTGAGTGGCCCATGTAAATCCGCTATCCAGGAAGAGTCGTATTCATGTAACCTACCTCATGCGTTGCACCTATCGGATTGACCTGACACACTAGCAGCAGCAGCCACCAGCAGCGATTCTCTTTATGCTTCAGCGAGGGACGCCGAGGTCAAAGGTTGGCAATTGTTCACCCTTTGATGCTCCCGTGACCTTGAGGCGAGTCTAGGTGGGCCTGTCTGGCTTCTAAAGCTGGTTCCTGGGGTTACCGCCTCCTCCCATGCCTCAGCACCAAGGGGGCTCTTAGTTCAAAGTGTGAATTTGGACTAAGGCCCAGTTATTTTATATCACCTTTTTTGTAGTTAGAAGGAAGTTCTTCTGTGTGTGCCAAAGTTTCAAGGTGCGGTAGACATACCAATATGGTAGCTATATGTTATAGAGGCCTACACATTTTTTCTTCATTTATGGCCAATACATCATCCCTGCAGTAGAAAGGCATTTGTATCTGTGTATTTAGCCCCAGTGTATTTATCTTAAGTTTCGTGCCGATAAGACTTTATATTTGAGCTGATTAGATAAGTATAACACCGGTTTGGTTAAAAGAATACCCAATTCCTTTATTTCTCAAATGAGAATTATACATAGCCGACTATTAAATATACAAATCCTAGTTTATCATAAAGCAGATGCATTGAAGAGTTTCCCACATTCCATCAAAATGGTATATCTACATTTCATGTGGCTTCATATCGTTTGCCTTGCCCTCCAGTTACGCACGCAATAGTGGAAAACCTGCCATACGTATATGCGGCAGGTAAATTGTACCCTCGGCAGATCAACACATTTAGTAAATTCTACTCAATTATGCTGAAAAATAACAATTGCTAGGTATATCTGAATAGAATTCATTGGTATTCAGTTTGTTCAAGTTATTTGGCAATGCTAAACTATAATTGGATGAGTCTTTTTCGTCTTAAAGTTGAGTTATTGGAGAGGATTTCCTGATGTAGTCGTATGGCGGCAACAACATAAAAAATATATTGCCAAATTCAATATATTCATGTAATTCATTGATACACCCCACGAAACATGTCTCCTGTGCCCTGAGCCGATCACTATATATTCTGACTTAAAAAGAAGAAATAGTATCAAATATTTGAAAGCTATTGCTTGCTTGAACATGCATAGTTCAGTAACCAAACCCATAGGTTACCTAGGAAACCCATTTTCATGTTTGACAAATGCACTAGAATAATGATAGGGTTGGCGGGAGTCGTAGAGGAGGCTGAACCGAACATTAAGGTTTAAATCAATACCTTTACCCTTGGGCTCAAACTGCCTGCAAAATCATTTGCTTTTGTTCCCAATGCACCATGGTATTCGGTTGGTATTGGAATGGTGAGACATTGAAGATATTGATTGATATTACAATAAGTGGGATGTATGAAAAATGGCAACTCATCAGTTTTTCAATTTCAAATCACGATCTGTTATGGTTGAATGGTTACGAGTTGATTGGAGAGAAATGTATACATGGATATTTTAAGCGTATGAAACGAACGAGTTAGTTAACTGATTTATGATAGATATAGATCTGCCTTTAATGAGTTATGAAGGAACAGCCATTTTGTAGTAGACTTTCCTCACCAATAGCAGTTAGTTTTCGCTACGGAGCTTCATTAAACTCCACATTTATATTTTGTGTCCAAATCCTTTCTTACTGTGGCTTCATGTATTATCGCTCACCGCCAGCCATTCTCTCTCGGTCGATTTGTCTTGTATTTATAAACATACAACAGCAGCAGACTATTGCTAAATTCAGTCCTATAAGTCATTTTATGAGTAAATCTGGTAAGATCTTTCCTGTCATAATAGCTGAGAATGCATCTTTAAGGCAAACAGAGAGCGTGTAGCGGAGAGGGTAGAAAGGGGACTGACAGAATGACAGAGGCAGCAACCTGCTGGTGTGACACGCAGACCTGGATTCATAACCCGAGGCCCCTAACCTATAGCCCTTAAACTTGTGTCCTGGTAAACCTATACAGTCATATCCAACCATAATATCCATTTTTCGGTATTTGTACCGATATCTGTATTATTGAAAACTTTAAAAAACTATCATGTGTTACAAATATTGGCATTATTTGTTTTTGTTGTGATTCGGTGAACACCTATCATACCCATCTCCATGACAGGGCTCAGCACTTCAATGAGTGAGCTGAACATTACATCTTCTTGATCGAATGCAAGAAAAACTGTTTTATAGCCTTTCCCAAGGCCAGCTTTGCCGAGGACTTATGTTCCACGGGCCCTATGCATCCTCTTTGCATGATATCTGCCAGTCGTCTTTCAGCAATCTTTTATCTAGTGTCTAGACTTCCAATATGAAAACTGCAGAGGCCACTGCAGTGATGTTTCACAAATGTATGTATCACTATGTGAATGATGTGACTTTGATCCCCTTCAGCTCCTTAGATCGCAATTCATCCAGGAATTGTTCATTTAATATTTGATAAGTCAGATGCCTTGTCATCGCCGCCATTTTGAATGCTTATTTCTCTGAGAATATCCTTCAAAGGCGAGCTGAGTTTAGTTATCCTCTTCTGGATCCACGAGGTTAAAGCTATATTTTCAGATATACTCTGATACCTAATACTTATAATTTTACAGTCTAATTTAGCAGAATTTACTAAATGTGATGCATCACGGAAAAATGAGGAATAAGTAAATAGAATGAAAAGGGTATTGAGATACCACCATATATCTGAAGATGAGATTAAGTGGATTCAAACTATGTTAACATTTGGGAAATATAAAAAGTATTTCTATATTTTAAGTTTGATTTTAAAAAATGTTTGCAATAATATTATATTTGCAATTACTAGTAAAGTAGCTAAATATATTTCATAGGATGTCCTCCTCAAAGCGATAGATACCCCAAAAATGGGAACATCCTAACCAAGAAATCTCATTAATAAATCACATTAAAAAATATCAATTTGTGACAATTTTCTAGGACACATCGCAAATGTGTTGCGCTGCCGATTGTACATATTCTGACGCACTGCCCCTACACCAATGCATCCTCTCACTCAGTCATCCGTCCTTGAACTAATATCCAATTTTAAAGACAGTTATCCACTTTCGTCGTTCACATTTGTAATGCATATTGACTGATGCAAGTCATCAATTGTCCAAAATCTGTTTCACTTCCACCGCCAACTCTTGTCCCATCATCAATTACCACTGCCATTGATTCTAGACTTTTCAAGAAACTTCGACCTTGAAAACTTTTGAGTGAGGTCTCTCAGCATTCGCCGCAGCAGGCATTGTGCAGCGGTGGTAATGTGAGTGAAATGACGGGAGTGTAATTCTAGGGATTATGCCTATATACATCGCGTCTGCAAGACATGGGAAGAACATACATGTATCATTAGGATTAAAACCTAGAAGTTGCCGCAGACATGACGGGGTTTTATAGGGAGGGGACAAGTGGTGTGGGGAGGACACGAAATCAGTGCAACACTTTCAAGAATTAAAAATCCTCGAAAGCTGATATTCCCGGTCATGAAAATGTCTTTAAATCACTTTAAAATTTGCTGTGCACACCCCTGCATCACCCCTGTACAGTTTTTGAAAACCTTTAAAAATATTATTTCACCAAATTCCGCCATTTATAAATCCGGTCAATTTTCTTCTCATAAAATTCCGATTAGCCCAATTTCGTCTCCATTTTCTTTCTTCATCAAAATGTTTGTCTGTAAATCAGTTTAAAATATTCGGTACATGCAGTGACAGTGCAAAAATATTCGGTTCATGCAGTGACATCACCATAAATAAAATGAGTACTTTTGGGCATGACTCCTTAGAATTTCATCCCTGAATATCTTATCTAGAAACCTTATCTTTCCAGAGCATTGTTATTAATGCATACATGTATTCTCCATGAGACCTTTTTGTAAGTTCACATTCAAGATGGCGTCTATGGGTGAATCCCTAATTTAATATAGAGACAGTAACCAAAGGAATGAGAGCTATTCCTAGTCAGTAGGGCACGCCATGACATCATTTTTACACCCACCGTGCCGACTATATTATTCATTATCATATTGCAGAACATTTCCAGAAAAAGAAATTCCATCTCATGTAGCGGGTGTGGCAGGCGCTCGCAGGGGGTATTAAAATATCAGATTCATATGCTTCTCACCCACTCCCCTTCTGTGGAAATGTAATAGTGGGGTTTCAGTTGCCTATACTTATACCTCCTCCTTCTCGTCAGAGACGCATACGAAGGGTTCAAAGTCTGGGTTGGCACTCTCTCTCTCCCTCTCCTTTTCTCTCTCTATCTTCCTTTTCTCCCTCTCTTTGTTTGCCTGTCTCTCTTTCCCTCTATTTCTCTCACACACTCGTTCTCCCTCTCTCTTTCTATCCCTCTCTCTCTTCCCCTTTCTTTCCACCCCCGACACATACCGGTGTTGCACTAGGGGAATACCTGCTGTATGTGGTGACTTCATCCCGGTAAAAAGAGCTAGATATTATATGGCCTAAACCATGCTCAGTATAAGGCTGAAGTCGCCTTAATCCATCATCATCCATCCTCTTTCCTAATTTAAGACAAAAATGCGATTCGAAAATACAATTCAACATAATTAACAATGTAAATGTTCATAATCATCTTATCAGCAAATATCTTCAAACATACACACGCGTCTTTATCATTTTTCAGCCTAATTTAGAAGTAGTTCACTAAATGTGTACAACTGCCAATTTTACATTTTCTGATGGCCTGACCAATAAATGCGTTTCTAGCCTTTTGGTTGGTGAGAGCAGACCAAAGATCACCAAGGCAAATCCCGAGGCGTGCTTTCGACTAGTTTGCATCACCACGCCATAATGAGAACTCAAGAATCAAACATATATATTTCATATATATTTCAGAATATTTCATATCATGAAGTTTCATATTTCAATCTTTCACTGTGGATGTGAAATCAGCACAGACCAACCATTGCATCGCTGGCGTCATGCTATTCGATACGTAGAGAGAATAGAACGAGGTGCTAGAAATTGGCGAAATTGGACGAGATTCCCAAAGTCCAATGTTCCTAGCACCAAGTTCTATTCACTAATATTTACCGATGTTCTTAACAAAGAAGAATATTGACATATACTTTGTTTAGCTCAGTCGTGGTAGCGCTCTCGTGATCACAACACGTACATATAAATATGTACTTTGTTTAGGGTTCTAAATACCCATAAAGTATCCAAAGGTTATTAGAGAAACAGATTCAATTTGTTATCGTATGTGTACAACGACTATGTTATTGCACCCCTCATTCAACATTCAACAATAATTATAATGCCAAATAGTAGAAGTGGGTTCCTGCCCTCAAGCTCAGCTAGCAACAAATGCCACCTCCGCCCTTGACCTCAGGCAATCTACTCACTACTTCCTTTTAAAAATGATTGTTGGTATTTTGTAATCATTTCAACGTTGCCATCGTTATTATACTCAACTTATTATTACTTAAAGTTAAACATAGTTTGCTGTGTACCACTTTCGTCCCCGACGAAAGTGGAAATGTTCATAGCCAAAGATTATTGTAAAACCTCCCACCGCCGGAGAAATGTCCTCTTAATATGATTACGATCGAGATAAACGTTTACAAATACAAAATGTCCGCCATCTTAAAACTCGATTCGCATCAGTGTAAAAGCTATGGAAACTATGGTTTGTTCAGCATGGAATATTTAACAAAGATATCTTTTACATGCTTCCGTAACACAAGACTTCATCTTTCCAATCATACATTTGGTTTGTTGATAAAAATGGTTGCTAAATATTATGTGTATGTCAGATTTTAACTGTAATAGACATGCGCAGTGAGACATACACTATTCTGTCTATTTCCATAATGCAGCAAATGTTATCAATACTGTGTTCACAGCCATCTTACCAAATGTATACCAGAAATTGACCATAATGGTAAAACCACTAGTTAAGAATTGAGCCACCGACATACTAATGTGGAATTTTGTAGAGCTTCCGATTGTACATTTTCTGAGGCCCTGGCCCATTCTAAAGTCATCTATGAATTAGGGAAACTTCGCTTCTTGTATGATTATCCAAACTTAATTTACAAATCCCCTATAGAATTTCTGTATTAATCTGCCTCTGTCATGTTTGCGCCTTCAGGCACTGGCGAAACTGTGATATTTATATCGATTTTCTGCCATATTTTGTAACATTCTCTGATATAAAAATGAAATGAGCCTGAAATAACACAAAATATCTCCTGACTGAACTATGAATGAGGTCCTTATGTCAGCAATGGAGCTGTTTATCTCTGTTTAGGGGTGGCCTAAAAACATACACTCATGTGATAAAATGATAACGTCACTAACCAGTTTCCAATAGGACAGTTTGCATAGGTGTCATCTTCTGGGGATGTGGTGGCTGAGCAGTCTAAAGCGCTGGGTCGACTCATGAGTGACATGTTGTGGGTTCGAACCCAGGAGCGTCTGCAGTTTCACCTCTACCCACGTCCCCTCCCCACGCCCCCAGGCTCTGGGGGAAGACAACCATGCTGTGAGGTAAAAAAGGTTGAACAATGTTTAAAAGAATTAGATTTTCATGAAAAGAAATGATACGCCAAACAGAATCCAACAGAAATTTCATATATTGAGCATCAGCATATTCATATAAACAGAAACCCTATACGGCGTCATTAATGTAAATAACTATAAAATGAACACTGCAATTTTCTCTTTCTATTTAACAAAAAAAACAGATTTCTTATCATCACATTTCTCTTATAAATATATGCCTCGTTTTTTAAAGAATAATCAGCTTAGTTACACTGACAAAGGTTTGAAAGAAAATATCTCCGTACACCTGCAGGCAGCTCTTCTTCACTGCCCAAAATGATGCACACGAACACAAACTCTCTTCCGTATATATGATAGGAGAAACCTCGAACACAACCGCTCTTCTGTATAGGAGAAGGAGGTAAAATAGCTCATGCCAAGACCGGGTGCAAGACTCATTCATCTTGAAGACATTAAAAATTAACCTGAGGATAATTAAGAGTTCACATTGAATGGAAACGCGGCAGGACTGGGGGAATGGCGGCGGCGGTGAGGTTAGTGTGGTAAGTGGTCGCTAGTAGCAGCACCATGCATGGGACGAGAGGTGGGAGAGAAATGGAAAGAGAGAGACAGAGATGGCAGAGAGAGAGAGAGAATGACGAGGGAGGAAGACAGATAAAGAGAAAAGAAAACAGAGTCACAGACAGACAGCCATACAGGTAGACAGAACGTTGGCCGAACATCTTTTTTGACTGGGGTTAGGGGGCTGCAATGGCTAGCCATAGGCACTGCATGCACATGGAGATATATAGATAACTCTCTTTAAACAACTCTTCTTTAAAATATTACCTTGTGCGATTAAATCTACGACTCTTTTGTAGTCGCATGTAGATGATACCATTCTAAGGTAACATGAACAATACCACTTGATGCAAATACTTTTTATCCAAATATGTCATGAATATTTCTATCGCCCATACACATGAAAGAATAAATGGTCGACTTCAAATAATCCTAAGAATTGTGTCCTCCAAATCTCTCCCCTGACTCCCGACCCCTCCTGCATTGACGATCTGTCAAAGGACGGTAGTTGTACGCGCAGTGGAATGTACCTGCCGGGGTCGCTGTCTGTTCTGCACATGCGTGGATTGTGGGGAGGGGGCAGATAAGGCGGAACAGGAATTGAGGGAAGGTGCGCCGTGAATGGATTGCGTATCGTTGGTATCAGCAGCAGCGGGAAGTGTTTGGGGGATGTATTGTGTTCCTGGTAGACGGTGGAGGGGGGAAGAGGGGGAGGGGGAAGAGAAGGGGAGGACAAGCAGAAGCATGGGTAAGGAGAGATGGAGGAAGAGAAGGGGGAGGAAGAAGGCGAGGAGAGGAAGAAAAGGGGGAGTAGGAGGAAGTAGAGGAGGGGAGAGGGGGCAGATTAAGAAAAGGAGCTGGAAACAATATTGCATAGGTGACGTGTATCCCCGCAATTTTGAATCTTGACTCTGATGGAATTATTGGAGTTGAATGTCACAGTAAAATATAAACATGTTCTCCCTCTCCTCCTCTACCTCTCCCACCTCCCCTCATCCCCTATCGCTTCCCCCCCCCCTCCCACACCTCCCCACTGCTGTTTTAAGGCTGGCAGCAGTATAGGGAAGATTATACAGTGTGATGGTGTCCGTCCCTTTAACAGGTCGTGGTCAACCTGCCTCCGTTCCCCTACCCGCCGCACGCACACCAATTGATATTAAACGTCGTAGTGGAGGGCACAGCATTAGTGCTCTCGGGGGGGGGGGGCTGAAAGCAGGGAGGGAGACAGGGTGGAGAGAGAGTGAAGAGAGGGAGACAAGAGAGCAGAGAGAACGAGAGTCAGAGAAGGTCAGAGAGAACGAAAGAGAGATATTGTGTTTAGAGAGAAAGAGAGGGGTAGGCACACAGAGGTAGAAAGAGTGAGTAAATTAAGAGAGAGAAAACCGAAAGAGGGAAAGGGGAGGCCAAGACAAAAGAAGAAGGGAAATAGAATAATAGGAAGCAGATGGATATGGAGATCAGGGGCATTGGAAAGGAGAGGGGAAAGGAGAGGGACACCAATAAGATGAGAAATATATTTGCTCATATATAGTTATATAGAGTATGAAACGCTTACGTAGCTTAGACTTGCTTTTTATTGTCATATGTCAGACTTAATATAATATAGTTGTCTATAGAATCAACAGTCTGAAAGTTCATTACTATCGTACGGGAGCCTGTTGAAAACATTCCCATCGCCTGAAGAAGAGAGAGTCAAGTTTCTGCTCTGGAATAATGTATTTGTTGAAATGTGAATTTTTATGTCATTCATTTCGATCTCCGCCTGGGGAAAGAGTATAAATCTTAGACACAGATTCACTTCTATACCCCGTAGGCGTTATGATAACTGACAACATATATCCTAATATATTTCCTAAAATGAATGGGGAATTTGGAATGAAATATATGTATATATATAGTATTGTATGAAATATGTGTACATATGAATATAGGAACATCATCCACTTCCCGATGCTGGGGCTACAATATATGATTTGTGTTTTAAAAACCTGTTACTTCCGTCTACTAAATTCTTGGGAATAAAACATGAAAATATCAATATGTGTGCACTAATTAAAGTATTAAAATCTTTTCTTTCTTGGACAAAACAGAAGTTCTATAGCTGTTTTTGGCTGATCTGTCAAATGTTATTAAAAACAATATCTTATGTTGAAAAACATTTTGAACCTCCTTTCTATAGCTCGTCTTACATTTGAATTATCTTAAAGGCTTGGTGAAGGCCAATTGTACAATTTCTGACGACCTGGCCCTTATATGCATTGATCCGTTCATGGGCTTGTATTGGGAGTCCCTCAATATTGTGATTTGACGGATTCAGACTGGTCATAATGAATGAACAGCCCCCTCCCCATCGATGGTACAAGCAGTCGCTTTTCATCTCAATTACTTCAGAAATTGAGCCGTTAACACTAGATTTATATCTTCTCTCCACATTCTGCATCGATCCCTTCTTCCTTCTCCTCTACAGCTTGTCTTTGTACCAACGTTTAGCTTGTGGTTATTACAGGCGCCATTTTGAATAAAGATTTAGCTTTTCCTATTGCGTAATTCTAGCTAATGCTAAGGGGCAACCTTGATATTTGGAAGATATAAGTATGACTGGTCGGTATTGTAATGCCTGGAATATATCATATTTATAATGTATTTTGCTCTTGTGTGTCCTAGGATTTCGTTCCGTTTCTTGTCTTGGGGGCCATGTGCATCTTCCATCAACTCCTTCATTTATTACCGCTGTTCCTCCGTCTTCATCTCCTTTTCCATACTTCTCCCGTTCCCGTTCTGTTCTCCCCCCCCCACCTCCGCCTTTGCTTCACCAGGACAACATCCCGTCCTTCTCCTAGACATACCAGGTTACTATATACCTCATGCATGCATGCATACATACATACATACACACATACATACATACATACATACATACATACATACTCACTCAGCCACCCCCATCACCCCTACAGTCCCCACTCTACCCAAAGTGACATTATAGCTTTACCTATACACTAGATGGATGGAAACTAACGCTGCTTTTGACCAATGGTCTACAACAGCCTTCATGTTCTCCTCCACCAAGGCACCTATTTGTTGGGACTCCGGCTAGGGAAATTAGTTTAGAAGATCCTCCTCTTTCTCCACTACAAGGCCCAGGTTTCAAGGCTTGAGGCATATATCTTTCACTGTCGGTCTTTTAGCTCATAGATATACTTTATCTAGTCCACTGTGGCCTTTAGAAATAGGGAGAAAAACATAGGGCATAATAGACTAGGCTATTGATTTGGGTGTCGGGGATGAGATTGATAAGGTATGGATTTGGGATCTGAATTCTTAGACTTGAATTATTTTGATTCAATCTAAATATTTTTTGTTTTTGTGATGCATTTTAAGCTTTCGGGGTTCGAACCCAGCACCCCTTGGGTTTTCCTGAAACCAGCATATTAGGTAGCTTAAGAATAACACATGAGGATGAATTTGTTTTTCAAAAATGTACATTTCCCCCAGAAAAGTTGGCATAATGGTCAAGACCTTGGGCTTGGAATCGAGAGGTTGCTTGCGTCGGAGATTCGAATCCCATAGCAGCTTACCAGACTGTCATTTCATCTACCACCCAGTGTACATCGACTGGGTTACCAAAGGCCGGCCATGTGTATAGCTGTCAATGGTTATACGCATATAAAAGAACCATTGCTCTTGCCCTGATCAGGACCAAAATATACGCAAAGTATGGTGTCAAAACAGGGCATAAAACATCCGATCCTCCCCCACCCCCTCTTTAGAATAAAAAATAAGCATACATTTGTTTTTTAAATGTGTTGATATGTTGTTAATCCCCTACTGCCATAGATTTAAACGCTCAATCCAAGAGATATTTGAGGGGCTACATATTATATACATTTTTTAAAAAAAATGTATTGGTCCTGTACAAAATAGGCATAACCACAATAGTGGTTATTTTCATGCTTTGCCAAGTTAGTCAGATATTACACCTTAATCAAGTTTTACCAAATTCAATGTGATACGAATGTTAGTCGTCATGTAAGTATAGCAATTTATCATATGTGTAGCGCATATATACATGTATGCCCATGAATACAGTTATCGCCTAATGAAGAGACCTAAAAGTAGTCCCGTAAGAACCTGATCATAACTAATACATAGTCTCTGAAGAGCCACCATTAAAACTAGGTCATGACCTCGATTTATGCAGTAGACGACATCAGGTGGCGTTTCAATGCTCTCACGTGGTCATCTCTTAGCCAAAGTGAGGCTGAGGGGGTCACATGACGTCGTTCGGGGCCTTTTATTGGTGGGAAGCGCTGGGTGATATGATCAAGTGCATCTTTAAGTGTTGCTATGTGGAGGGAGGGAATAGCTCGTGGGCTCCTTTAAAAGATTAACTGAGACAAGTTACTGACGAATATAATATATACATGCTTTTCAATGTTTTACTGCTCTTTTTCTAAGTTAAAGCTACACCCTCAGTTAACGTTGTTTTTTTACTTTTTTGTTCCGTCCTTTTCCAAAAGCCATTTGACTAAATTGTTTGTAGATTTTATCGGATTATTTTTGCTACAGGGCTTCATAAAAGTCCTCATTTTAATATTGGAGACCCGTCAACATCTTTTCCTATGGTAGCTTCATTTATTTTCTCTCGACTACACGTTCTTGTATAAACATACAACAGCAGAATAATATTGATGTATTCAGTCCTATAAGTCATAATATTTATGAGTAAATTCGATAAGATTTTACTTAGCTGAATTGTTATAAATATGCTTCATATTTACTCTCGTTGTTGTAGTAGATGAAAATACAGCTTTAATATATCCATGGTATATCCATGGTTTGTGTTTTATATGTATGCATGATGTCGTTTCCAGGGTTTGGCACGTGTATTGGTGGTGTTTTTCTTCATTTCTTCATTTATTCAATTTAAAAACTGAGCTCCTTTATATGTTGGCGGGACTCAGCCCCAAATATAATCATCGATGGGTCGATTCCACTGACTTTGTTTCATGTTAATTATATATTCAGAAACTAGCCGGTTCAATTCATATTAAACAAGAGCAATTAATGAATCCTCCACCGGTCGCCGAGGTTATTTGAAACAGACCGAAGTAGAAACAAATGAAGGCAAAACACTCTTCAAAAACATGCAGTAAAATCATGAATGAATGAAAGTCCTGCTCTCAGGCATTTTTCCGTGAGTAGTGTAGCAAAAAGTGTGTGCGTGTCAGGGTGTGCAGGAACCATGCGTGTTGGCATTGGGATGGGTGTTGGTGGGATGGGGGTAGTGGAGGGGGTGTGCGGAAGGGGGGGGGGGAGCAAAGGATTTGGGGGAGGGAGGAGGCGGAAGAAGGAAGGGGTGATGGTGGGAATCCGCAGGGTGCATGGAGTGGGGGTGGGGATTTAAAGATCTTAAGATATTTCTGTATAAGTTATTATTTGAATTGCTGTAATAAAACCTTTTTTCTGCTATTAACATTAAGGGAATGGGGAGACGCCCAGCGAGGCATTAGTGTCTCCTAAGGTGGCGAACAGTAACACTAGTTTTCATCAACTTTCCTTAGGGAGGAGAGTTGTAGGAGAGGAAGGAAAGGGACTAAGAACGGGAAGGTTGTATAGCATATTTAGCGGGTAGGACTAACATGGTATAGCCCTGTTATGCACCAATTTATGAGTTAGCCTCCTGCTAAATATTTTGAATCAAACAAAATCTCACATTTCATGGTAATTAGAAAATTGTCAACAAGATATTGGGATTAATATCACTCTCTCTCTCTTTCTCTTTCTCTCTCTCTCTTTCTCTCTCTCCCTTTCTCTCTCTCCCTTTCTCTCTCTCTCTCCCCTGTCTTTCTCCCCTTGTCTCTCCGTCTCTCCCCCTCCATCCCTCCCTCTCTCCTTCTCCCGCTCTCTCCCACTCTCCGCTTTCTCTCACTCCCCCTCCCCCACCCAGTAGGACTAACATTTAGGAACCCCCAGTGGTGGAGGGTAAGGATACCAAGGTCTGGCTCAGCACATAATCCATTTTAATGCTTTGCATGTTTCCTAGGACACCCACTAGGCAAATAAATAGCGTTCAGACTCTTTTAGAAGCAGAGGCAAAACACCAGCATAAAACGACATTTCACCTGTATGGAATCTGATGCCGGCCAAAGTGCCGAGAGAACTGCTGGCATTGTTAGTATTTTAGAGACAGATCTGTCGTAAACAAGAGATGTGGTCTAATATGTGTGATGTGTCACAGAAAAATGAGTCACAAATGGCAAATTTGATATTTTTCGAAGTCTTGATATTTTTCAAAGAATGTGTTCATTTTTGGGGTGTCTAGCACTTAACCGTGTATGAAGAAGTGTGCCAAATTTTAAGACTATTAAATATATTCTTGCATTTCTAAGGTCATCCTATATGGAGTATATTTAGCTACTTCACTAGTATTTTGTCCATCCAGAAATATTGCAAAACTTTTTTTCAAGCATACCAAAATATTAAGCATTAAGTATAGAAATCCCTTTTAGAGTTCCTGAATGAATTCACTTAATCTCATCATATCAAAATCTCAAAATCCTTTTTTTTTTCGACTTGACTCCATTACCTGTGACACATAACATATATCAAAAGCACTAAGTGCCTCCTACTAAATGTTTTGAATGAAACAAAAGCTCGCATTTCATGGTATTTAAAAAATTGTCAACAGGATTTGCGCGAGTGGTTGGAAAATTTGATCCTAGAGCCTGGCCATCAAGTATGTGCTTGCCATAAAAATCTGTCCCCATTTCAGTTCAGATATTAAACCAAAAGTAGTTCTCACATCATCCTTATAGCAGGGGAGGAATTCCATCATATTGACATGAATTGTGCACTTTGTGAGACCTTTTTTTAAATTGTGTATGGTGTTAGGACAGGCCATGAGGTTTTCAAAAATCACCGTCTATAAGTTGACGGACATCCCTCGTGGCCAGTACAGATGCAAAATTTTAAATGGCTGCCACCAAACACTAATTGCACCTAATCTTCGCTTCTCCTGGCTGGATCTTGAATAGTAATGCAACCTTTACGATGTTTTGGAGTATGAGGAAACCATTTGTGGGGAATAATTTTTGTTTCAAGGTCATTTTAAGATCAAAATCCAATATAGCTGCCGTCATGAAACAAGAATGTCATATCTCCCCTTCTATTAGCCGTACATCCATGTGTAATACTAGTTTTTTTAATGTTTTTTGGTGTGAGGAATCTATTTCTGAAGTCAATTATCTCTTTCAAGAGGTCAAAATCAAATATGGCTGCCATTGAAAAACAAGATGTCGCAGTGAGGCAGCTGAAAGCGAGATTTGAGATAGATGGTTTAAAAAATATGGTAGTATAATATAATAGTATAATTATAGGAGTTGGTATTCAATACAGAATATAGTAATATGACAATAAATTATAGAAATATAAAAAAGAATATAAAACACATATATGGTAATAATATTATACTAACTGTCATGGGACTTAGTATAACTCTTGTTTTGGGCTAGACATCAACTAGGTAGAGGGTTCCAAGTTCAATAGTATAGTATATAACCCCAGGAGTTATCGAAAGGCCGGCTTCATATGCTTGAACGAAGAAAGTTCTTGCAAAATATGCTCTTATTTCTTGGACGGTTGATCCACTGCGTGGACGCCCTATATATTCTCTACTATTTCCCACTTTGTTACTCCTGACACCATATATCATATGCATGTACATGTATATATACTCTACGTATATGTGTGTGTGTGTATATATATATATATATATATATATATATATATATATATATATATATATATATATATATGCCAACATGCCATCTATTCCAGGCTCCCTCTGTTACCACAGCACAAATTGCCTCTGACAGTTCTATGTTACTGGTACCAAAGAGTCTGGGCTGGGGTTGGGAGGAAGAGCGAGTGGGAGGAGACAGATGGAGAGAGGAGAGTCAGAGAGAGGAGAGAGATGGGGAGAGACACAGAGAGAGGGAGAAACAGATCGAGAGGGGGGGAGCAGAGAGAGGGAGAGAGGTACTATTTCTGGATAGACTCCACAAGTGCCTCTTGTAACATCACATGGGAAACACACAAAAATCTAAAGGAACGCGTGTTACAACATTTCTTTGAAACAAAGACAAGTATAGTTACCTCATTTAATTGACGAATATCATTACCTAAATAAATGAGCTAACGTACAAATGCGAAAGCCTCTTCTTTCCCTTAGAAGTCTTGATTTGAGGTCTGACGTGGGAGCAGATAACAGACTTGACAATAGCCTGAGGTGTTCCCTGGGTCAAGGCCCTTTGCCTACTATAGCAGTATGTGGGAGTGAGAGTAATTGTTATAGTAACTCGAGCACCCAGTTTATATCTTTATCATTATTAAGTGCACCCTTGGTACCACCCTTGGTCTCTCCAGCTCACTGGCTGGAGGATAGGACTTGAGGTCAGGAGTTTCAGCCCCACCAAGGATATGGGAGGCTTTTCATGACCAGCCCCTACCCAGGATGTGTCTGTTGGCGCTATGGGCGCAACTTTGGTGGAAGACTTCCTAGTGGTGAAGGTCCATGCATGTCCAGCCTCCCTATAAAGGGTATCATTGGGACTTGGCCGAAGGGTTAATATTAATGATGATTCTTTTCAGACTGCCGAGGGATCTATATAATATAATTGCAGTGGAGAGTTCTATTCACTTTATTATATATGCCTTTGGCGAAGAATATCGAAATATGAATCTTCACTGTGATCCTGTTTTCCCATGAAATCCTAAAAGTTAAAAGGAAGAAAAAAAAACCCATCACAACTCGCGTGTGGGCCATAAATGAGAAACAACGCACCAGACAATCTAAAAATAGCTCATTGTTTTTTTTATTATTGTATTTTTACAATAAAAGAAACCTTATTGCACCAGTGTTATTGTACACCACATACAGTATGAGGATATAATAAAAGTATTTACTCCATATTTCAGTGCATGAGCTGTATACAGTGAGCGGCTCGACTAAAGCCTTCACTCAATAATGCATAGCTCATTAGCCTCGATATTGCTGCTTACATGGGCCAGCTCACATGCTGCATGTCCATATATGAGCTGCTTTGCCTAAATTACATTTGCAAACCTATATGGGTCAGCTCGTTAGCAAATGTACAATTGGTATCTACTGAAAAAGTCGCAGATATATATTTTTAAACTGTTTTATTCACAAGATCTCTTTGGGAATGTTTTCATATTTGAGGTAGTAAGCACAATCGGCAGCTGTATATATATAGTTGTGGTGTGTTACAGAAAAATGAATCATAAGTCGCTTAGTTGATATTTTTTAAGCTGTCTTATTCACAAGATTTTGCTTAAATAATTTGATACTACTGCTGAAGAAGGAGGGCAAGTAAGCCCGAAAGTCTTTGAGTTTAAATAAACAACATCAACTTTATTAACAGCTTTTCTATATCAACATCGATTACATCTCCGGTTCCCCCGATATACAGCGATCTACTTCCCCACTACTAAATATTTCTTTCCTAAGGTAGGAAAACAACGGAACAGAACGGAGAAAATCTATAATAATGTGTTTTAATATCAATGTCAATTCAGCTTGAATGACACTATTCCGTCTGGTTGCTTATGTTGAACTGTATTTTGGACTTAAATTTGGGTTATTTGGGAATGTTGGTGAAGGTGGATTGTACATTTTCTAGAGACTTGACCCATATGTTCGCGAGAGAGTGGATTGGGTGCAGTGGATGATGTATTGTATGCAACTACTATAATGGGTTGGGTGGCCCCAACTTGTTAATAGCCTCGCTTGAATTAGGGTGGCCCAAACTTGACATAACCTCACTTGGTATCTACTGAAACTAAATAAACTAAATTTACCTAAAGGGTAGCCTAAACCTGTAAATATCGTCACTTGAATAAGGGTGGCCCAAACTTTAAATTGATTCACTTGAATTAGGGTGGCCCATGCCTGGAAATCGACTCACTTGAATTAGGGTGGCCCAAACTTGTAACACGTCTCACTTGAATTAACTGTTCTATCTACCTACCTTCTAATCTATGAGTTCTCTGTTTACTGACGATTTACATGTAGGTGGAGGTATTATATAAGACATCGCCCTTAATTAAGGAGTAAATTGGCAGATATGATTGACAAATAATTTCATGCGATTTAGTGGACAAGGACCTTCTCGGTCCATAGCACAACATCTCATAAGAATCGACTTAGTGGACAAGGGCCATGAGCCAGCAAAATCGAAATAAGTGAAGTTGGATAGATTCTTGTAGAATGGTCCCCCACTGAAGGTATTAGCTACATTGCTGCAACATTTACAACATGTTAGTGTCACGTTAGCTATATTAATCAGCACAATCGCCTGATCTTCTACATCAGCTTTTCAACTTTCCATTGGCACTAACAAGGGTATTGGAGAGCGAGTTGTGCAAGCCCTGTTTATATTTCTACGATATTTTACCTATTAAAAATGTCATGACGTCTGTATTTTCCTACATAGCACCTTCAGTATCTATAGGGTGATCGTGGGGGGGGGGGGATTCTCACTTACATTTTTGCTAATTTTGTTATAGTGAATATATGAATCTTTTGATTTCCTTAAAAAGATTTTGTTTAAACTGGGTAACCATACTCCTTTATATCTAATATATTGTATAAGATCCCGATGAAACCAAAGAAATCTTATGACTTTAACTGCATCCATCGGTGTATGACTGGTGCACAGGAGAAAACTATAGCCCCTCCAGTGCACCGCCTACGTCCAACACCTACCCATCCCCGTCCCCCACCTCTCCCGCTACTTCTCCTGTACGCCCATATACCAAGTGGTGCCATTCAAAACACATATGTCATCTTAACCAGCAAAACATTGCATTGAATATCAACGGGTTTCTCCTACACCATGAATTATGGATAAGGTTTGCTGTGTAGGAAAAATTGTAAAAGAAGAGATATGGTTCTCCCCCAAGTGAAAGCCTCCTCGTCCTCCTCCATTGGAAATAGAATTTTAAATGAGAAAAAATGGTTGCATAGCGACAATAAATGTATATGGCAGTGACAATATAAATAAAGCGAGTAGTCCCATTAGTGGTGGACTGTTCTCAACAATAGGGGAGTTTGCTTTGCTCCTTCTGAGATAGGTATGCCGTATTTTCTCAAATTCGTTGGCTTCCTCAAATACATTGAACTATGCTGTATTGTGTAATTGGAGATATGGGACAGGAAGGAGGAATGTCAAAAGCCTACCCCCAAATAAGCTGCCAGAATAAAATCATTTAATAATAATGAAATGAACTGAACGGTACTCTCAACACAAGAGTAGTATACTACCAATAGAGGGTTTTTTAAAGTTTGTTTTTATACGTTTTTACTCAGGACAAACAAACTTGTTTACCTTTAATAAATGGACACAGCTCCAATTTCTAATTCAGGATGAGAAAGAGATATTCTCCCTATTAGATATATGCATTTGACACTAACTTGTGGTACGGAATTTCAATATAAAATGCACTCATTGTTTTCTTACCTCCAGTGGCCTTGAATCTCATCATTAGCTGGGTTGTCAAAGCGCATTCAATATATCAAGCTATAAATATTAATGTAGGGATATATATATAACCTGCCATAAATTGTTATTATAATATTTGGTCCTTAGTCTGTAACGCAGATTGCTCACTAATTAGGTCAATATTTCCGGTGGCTTGTGCATAGGAAGTTAATCTGTAGTCAATGCTTGTGCTGCTGCTGTTTCATTAATTTTACCTTCCGTTCCTTTCCTTTCCATTTTATTCCTCTGTCCTTTTCCTTATATCAAGGTATAAACATATATATATACGGTTTGGTTTGCTGGGTGGATTAATAGCAGCACAGAAAGAGAGAGGGAAGGGAGAGAACGAGGGAGGAAAGAGGGAGATAGATGGAGAAAGAAAGTGGGGAGGGAGACATAGACAGAGGGAGGGAGAACGAGAGAGCCACAGGGACAGACAGAGAGAGGGAGAGGGGACAGACAGGCAGAAGGAGAGAGACAGAGCAAGAGAGGAAACTCACACGCGGCTTGGTAGGCCTGCACCACCCATTACTTACAATAGCCGGAAATTGTGTACAAAAAGAACCCCAAACAAAAAAAGACGCACACACAATAGTGATTGTGGTAGATGGGCTATATGATGAAAGGATTCTATTTCAAGCCGGCCTGGGAATTCACATTCTGCCGGTGCTTATGCTTGAATAATATGTATCAATCTTTGTGTGCTTCTCCAATAGTACAGCTCAGCATTGTCGTGATTGCTGGAAATACAGTTGCCCAACCTTTGTTCAATTTGTTTTTAGTTTCGCCATGAATTTATAGCCTTTATTCGTAGCGGATATACGTGGGGAGGACGCGAGGATGTTACAATCCTATGATTCCTACCTATAGAATGAAATAGACACTGCAAGTATCGTGTAACAGAAGTTCACAATGGAAGATTAGAATTATGAGTTATCTGGATTTACATGGTTTGGAATTTGAAACTCAGTGGGTGTGCTTTGCTGTTTTGAAAATTAAAAATAGAAACTATATGTCAGTGTATGATCCATTTGATACGAGAGTAATATTTTAGTGAGAATACCGTTTCTTGCATGCTTATCTCTTTAATGTCATTTATTATACGTGCATCCCTCTTGAGAGGTGCTATAAGTGGGGCGCAGTAACAATATTCATATAGTACACGTACTATATGAACTACTTCGTTACCAAGTCGGCTACTTTTTTCAAATTTACATATGATGCATTTGTGATTACACATCAAGTTTTATGCCCATATAATAAATATAGAATGGAACACGCCTGCAATAATCGAAAATTTATTGGACTTGATTGCTTTTCTGACATGAGAAGATGATAAGAGGAAACAACTATTACTATACAGTGATTATTGATTTTATTGGGCTCCCTTTTCTCTTGTTCTCTTTTTCCTGCATATATCGGGATCAGCTGAGAGTACCGTCTGTCGATGCAATGCTTTTTCCTGAATAGAAATATCTTGAATCTAAATTTAATCTAAAATCTCCCCAGTCTCCGTAATTCTACTGAGCGCAAAATGCAGAGGTACCCTCCTGGAAGTGTGGGTGGGGGGTGGGCTGGGTCGGGGTCGGGGGCTATAATAGTTAAGACGTCGACAAGGCCGTCCTTGTGTATAGCTGCCTAGATTTACACATGTTAAAGTACCATTGCTAATAAGTGAAAGGAGCAGGGTATCACATCCCGTTAGCAGTTTTCCTCTCTCGCCCTCATATGACGATGATACAAGTAGTGTGTTGAAAGGTTGCATAAAGTAAACCCCCCCCCCCTTACAACCAGCTCTACTCACCCTCACGCACCCCGCCCCCCCCCCCCCCCCGCCCCATGTATACCACACAACTGAATTATTGTACACGTGGGATTTATCTTGAAGGAATTGAGAAATGTTCGTTAATAATGCATAATACAAGTATCATTGTTGTAATTTATAGAGCCGTCTCTTTCATCAGATCGTCACTGTGTATGGTCCACAATGCACTTTCGTGATTTTTGTGTGTATATTCATTATATATGCATTTAAGCGATAATGATGTTTTTCCTTCTGTATATATCGGATCTAATGCATTTCAGACGAAATCTACTTTGTAATATTAAAGCAACAAGAAATTATAACAAGGTAAATCAATAGATAATGTTAATCTGCATTGGCCTCTGCTAATGCTTAAGATACCAGTACATAACCGAATCTCCCTACTCCGCCTTTACCAAGCACTCAGCGTCTAAATTCGTGCAGTGACTAAATTGTTTTACTTGGGCTCTTACGTGACCCAATCCCCCTCCCCACTAAGTGAATGGCAGCCTCCCTGTTTCACTAAAGTAAACCCCCGCACAAGAATGCATTAATTTTATTGATTCA
Organism: Sthenelais limicola; assembly: GCA_942159475.1. NCBI lineage: Eukaryota > Metazoa > Annelida > Polychaeta > Phyllodocida > Sigalionidae > Sthenelais > Sthenelais limicola. Next base: position 69,762,990 of record OW804098.1, read on the forward strand.
GTCACGTGATAACGCCAGAACCAGAACGAGGCTAGTGATTTTAAGTCCATATTGACGGGATTAAAAATGGTGCAGTCTTGTCAAATCTCTCAGTCGGTCGACCAATCGCTTCAGCCTGCTTTGTCGAGACACACTTTTCTTCTTTCGCTGATGCCTGTTCTGCAGATTGAGTATCAAATATTACATGAAAACATTTGGGGGGAATTGGCTTATTGAAATCTGTGTGTTGATCTGTTACCAAGTTTAGAGAGGGAAGGAGGTGGGCGAGAGGATTGGATGGGAGTATTAAATTGCAATCTGAGAGATGAAATGTTCTGCTGAGTGCTGGCACGCTGTCTGATCTTTAAAGGTTGTTTGAAGTGTAGCAATTCGAGATTATAATTACACTTAATGTTTATCTTTATTATTGTCTTTTGTTTGTTTGTTCGTTGAGATAGTTGTCCTAGTTTTAGACCTTTGTATCTTCTGATACAAACAAACTTGAATTCATGTTTGAATTCATGTTTTTCGGATTGAAGAAGCTGCTTGAGATGATAAGATATGCCCCTCAAGGTCATGTGTGGTGAGGAGAATGGTCAGAAAGGTGTCCAAAAGAGATACATAATTATTTATAGAATTCAAATAAGATATTGACTTAAAAGGATCTCCTAACAGGTTCCAAATACAAATTTACCTTTCATGTTGATCCATTATAAAGCTTAAGTCAATAAATGAATCATTTTATTACGAAAATAGAGTTGGACAAACATCATGAAAATAGTACTTTTTATTTCCATGCCATAATGTGTTTTACCTGTTGGCTTTCATTGCCTCTAGCAGTCGGATAGACGTCCATATATTATGCACCAGTGCCGCAAAGGCCCCCTAAAACTAATGTAATTTCAAGGTAATTTCAATTGAGTATCGGAATTTATTTCAATGCTTTTTTAACTATCAGTACCCATGCAATACAAGTGATGTATAGGGGAGCGTCATGTGAGAGAGGAGGGTTTTTACGGGTCAAGTAGCCGAACTCTGTACAATGTGCCATGTCATATCTGTCAAGTGTAATGAGACAAGTTTTTTTTTAAAAAAAAATTGATTTTGACATTAACAAATTAGTTAACATTTGGGTACGTTTTAAAGATCGAGAAAGGATCTCGTCATTGTTTACTTATATGTATACAGAGAATGGTATAAAAGTATATACATATAAGACCAGGATAATTGATAAATAGGACAAAGCTGTGTATATTCTTTTCCACACATATACTGTTTGGCCCATCTAAAAATACAAAAAGGGAATACCCCTGACCAAATTAATAAAAGAATCTATGGATTCACAAATAAATCGGTACAATTGTAATTGTAATTGTAAAAAATGTAAATGTAAAAAAGCTATATGTACAAATGTACATAATTTGTTTGACTGATCCACCCATCCATATGCTCCCCCATGAAGATATTGATCGCCACATTCCCATACCATGCCCTGAGGACCGGCATCCGAGTGAAATTCGCCATAAAGACATAGTTACTGAGTTCATTTATAGTGAACCAGGGAATGTTAACAAAACACCATACAGGGTGGTGAGTGAGAAGGGTCCTGTGCAGGTCTGTATAGGTGAGTGCTGAGTGAGGGTATAAGTGGGGTGGGGTGGGGCAGGTGGAGGGTAGAGTACGAGGAGGTGGGTTCAGAGGGGACCTTATGTTACGTCGGATATCCTGGGAAACACTTTTCAAGCATTGTTTCATTTTGACGCAAGAGCCCGCCGATTGCCTGCGATCATGTAACCAGGCATTGCGACTAAGTTGAGTAAATGACGCAGCACCTTTGCTAAGTCACAGCAGTGATTCCTTTCGCAAGAATATCAGGTCACAATTCTGAAAGTTCAATTTTACGCCTATGTTTTCTATTATTTAGACTTACTAAAACCTTGTAAAAGAAAGCTTAAATAACAGTTATTTTAATCAAATAGTTTCATTATTTGGAGATTAATTTATAACTTTAAAGATACATGAATTAGACCGTTCATTATTTAGTCCATTATATTTCGTATCAACATTATTTGAATGCCTGACAATTTATGTTATACATCATTTTATACAATGTTCGCCCCCCCCCCCCACATCACACCCCACCACGGCGGAGGAGATGGTGGTATTGTATGCTCTATACACAGCCTGTAGGCTAATGGTAGGACTGGGGGTAACTGTATGATGCACTGGAGGGAGGCACAACCCTGGAGGATATGTATAAATGTGTGCTGCTCAGGGAGGCAATGCATAGAGGAACATTCCTATGCAGTGAATGGGCGAGTGAGGCCAGTAAAATGTGTACAGTTGACCAAGTCATGCTATGCATGTGTTTGATTATAAATATTTAAAAAGATTAGATATAATTTAATAAGCAAAACAGAATATATATATATATATGTTTAGTCAGCGCTGATCACATACCATTATATCAAACAATAATGGACTAATTTATAGAAACTGTTGGTATAGATTATTCACACCAATCAGGGAAGAGATAGTGACGACAAATGTAATTACTAAGCTATGTGTACTCGATAACAATGTATACGGTATCAGGTAATTTTAAAATACAGGTTATTAGAACCATGTACTGCGAACGGCACTTGTACCGAAGCATTTAAGCAAATAATTGGTACTAATAGAAATATAATTAGAACAAACCCCCAAATTAGATATATAACATGAGAATTGCCTTGATTTGAAATATCTCTTTGGTTGTCTTGATCTGTATTTGGAACATCATTTGTGTCTAAATTTCGGTTATTTGGGATGCTAATTGTACATTTTCTGACGTTCTGACTTTTTCTGGGCACTTCACTGATATAAACGAGTCGGGTTGAGCAGTGTAAGATGCTATATGCATTAACTTATGAAATACACATTGTTGTTAAGGAACACATGTTGAGGTTACCTTCATTGTCTTTCTTATTCCGTTTTTCAAGGTATCATAACATGTGTAATATATGTTTCACTTTCCTGTTGAACTGGGAGGGAAATACAATAATTATATTTTGCGTTTGCGTTTTGTACTGTAAGCGCAATAATAAGGGAACATTGCGCTAAACAATTTTGGCCGCCAAACTTACTGGTTGCAGGTTTTTACCCTTATGTCACTAAAAATTGACTTGCCTGCCAATCGGGGGTGCAGTTTGCGATTACGTTATATAAAATGATAAGGAAAGAAAGTTTAGATTATAAATATTGATAGAATAGAAAATATTGTATGCTAATGATCTGTTTTTCTCGTTTCAGGTATGTATCTCTCTGAATTCCCATTGATTGAAGTAAAACAAGTTGTGAGTACTGATATTTTTCCTATCGTCAATCCATATCAAGTTTCAGTTCAGGAACTGAAAACACACACATATATATAACTGTTTTAAAGGTAAATACCTTTGTCATATGCACTGCTGTAGGCGGGAGTTCAAGGAACTAATGCATGTCGTTTTGGTTTCCCCCAACCATGTTCTTTCTCAGGTCAAATTAAAAAACATATACCATGATTCTTTCATGATTCTATATTTACCTTTAAAGAAAAGGAACAAACTTTTTTCAGGGTTTTCTGGCCACGACGGTTGTGTCTGCTGTGATACAAAAATATGTGTAAAACCTAAGCTGTTGGCATAAACAATATGTGCTTCTTGGCCTGTATCAATGGCGTTCCTGACCCAGGTCAGCGCAGCAGCCGTTAAGTGGCACACAAACAACTCACAGAGGAAGGTCATTGTGTGTCGGGTTCCAGGCAGTAGAGGAAATGCCCAGCTTAGATGTTAGACCATTAAATCACAGGCTCAAAAGGGCTATTAAGCTTGGATTTAAAGCTGTATTCACAACTATCATGTCCAAAGATTCTCATCAAATTTAAATGACTTATAGGACTAAATTTGTCAATATTCTGCTGCTGTTATATGTTCATACAAATATTTTGAAGTCAATTCAGTTTAGACAAAACGGCTCCCTGTGAGCGATAATAGTGAAGCCACCCCATGAAATGATTTTGGCGTGTCTCAGCTTTAATAGTAATGCTTCACAAGGTCACAATACTCCAGCGATGCATTGCGATTGGCAATAGGGGATTTGCATGTTCACCATCTTGAATCTCAATTCACATGTAATCATCGGAGTTGTATGTCCGTGTGGCAATATCCATGTAAAAGAACGATTGCTAATATTCGAAATGCGTAGGGTATCGCATCCCTTCATCACGTTTCCGCTCTCTGACCAATTATATACGTATCTATAGTGTTAAAACAGGTGTAAAGCAACTGATTCCCCAATCCCATCAACTTTGCTAGAACTTTGACACACATTATTACGACCAGAGTACTTGGGGTAATAATATCCCTGATAATAAGCCCACTCTCCATATACTACTTTACCAACTTATACATGTATAGGGAGCCAGGGCGACCCCTCCTCAATCTATCCCTCACATATGCTGGGGGCAATCAGAATGCATTCACTTCAGCTCTGTAATGATTCTCCTGTATTAAGTGAGGTACCCCACACACACACCTTCCCCACCCTCTCCACTACTACCAGCGGCAATCAGTGGGTTGGGGAAATGAATATTGCCCATTCCCCAATGGCTTGTTGTTATGTCAGGGGGAGCTATCGCCCAAGGTCATTACGGAGTGCCTAAGCACTGGCATTACTAAGCCCTCCGCACACTGGCCAGTTCCACCTGGTGGCACGCTTGAACTACAGGCATATTGGAGTGTTAAGGTCTATGGTTAAAGGAAAGAATAAATGAGGAACTCGGAGGCACTAGTGATCTACAGGCTTTAGAGCGCCCACAAAGGCCTGAGCCTGTACTGTGGATTTCCTACATTTTGGTATCTTACAATGTACTCTTGAATAAGTGTTCCTAAATTATTCTCGATGTGAGAAGTACTCTGAAAAGAGCCAGGTTAACTCCACCAGTGTCGGAGGCACAACTGATCTGTTTAAGATCTAATATCCAACTTACTTTAATGTGTATAGTTCATACAGACTCTCACTAGGATGAAAGGAAAAGGGGGCCTCATATCCTGGACATAGCCTGAGTAGGTAGCCTTGCACAGTACTTGTAATTAGCGATTTTATAGCCCTATAAATATAATGAGGTTATGCAATGTTACATAATGTGTCATAACATAAGCGAAGCATAACAACAGAGCTATTTTTAGACAACTACATTTCATATAGGACACGTCCTATATGAATATTTTTATAGCACCCCACTTATAGCACGTCTCATAGAATGCGCGTATAATAAAAATAATTATTGAATTAATGAAAATGTCATGAGATGTAACACATTTTGGCTTTATAAACTTCATTTAAAAAGTACCGACCATACTGTTCCTTATGTTAGCATTGATGTTAGTTTACCAGGAACTGACATAACGTTGGGTCAAGTTGAGTGTGGACAGACTGTAGCAGTGGGCCTCCTATCGGGCGGGCATGACAAAGCGATCAGCAGTACAATAAATGAGGCATATGTGAATTCTATACGATGAGCGGCCTTTGAATACCCCAAGCACCTCTCTAAGGTGTTGCCATGACGGCAACACTCACCATTCTCTGACATCTCTACCAAAGAGGTGCTGGCAAAAGCCCTGGAATGCCAGGGGTGGGGGTGGAAGAGGGTCGGGGAGGCCGGGAGGGACCTGCATTGATAGTATAGCGATGCATTTAGCATAAGGATGGAAGGAGATCATTTTTGAATACCAACATGGGAATCATCCCACAAGAATGAGATTCTAAAAGCTCGCAAAAATGGCAATTATTTGAGAATTTATGCTTTCTTTGTTACAGGTTTGTAACAGGTTTGCTGTAATCTGTTACACTGTTGGAAGACTCTTTTTGGAATTAGGGAGAGGAGTGAGGGAAATGTCCAGCCAGACCGTCAAAACACCAAAACACTTGGTGGTTTTGCACATGGCTAATTATAGCTGGGGATATGTAGTGGGAAACTTGTACGGGATGGGGCACATAAGGTATCATGTAAGACAGTGTAACAGGTATTATGTAAGACAGTGTAACGTGTAACTCTACCTTGCACCTATATGACTGTAATAGCGGTACGATTTAAGCTTGAAGCTGAAGTGATTATTTTATACAGTTGTACAGTTAGGCTCCTGAGGTCCTCTGATCTCCGTGAAGAATTACTGCACTGTTTTGATAATAAAATTAGGCATACCATGAATAACGAAGACATGTTCATTTGAGTTCAATTTCCTCCCCACCCACATCTATTGCCTCTACCCCTCCAGCTAACTGCTTTGCACCCCTGTTAATCGGTATGTGTGAATGGTACCCATGGCTGGCTCTGGTCACAGACTCAGTATTCAGTGCAAGCATACCGCCCCACCATTATATGCTATACGAATGTTGGCATTGTGAGACCTCCCTGAATAAAGACATTTTCTCCTCTGTATCCCTCCCTCCTTCTCTACCCATTGCTATAGCCGAGGTAGAATACTAAATCGTGCTCACAGTCTTATAAAGGCATATTGCTGCTTTCTACCTTAGTCAAATGTAAATGTAAATGTGCTTTAGGTTTGGTTGGTAGATTCTGGTGATTTTTTGTTTGTGCCTGTAGTTGTGGCTAATCACACCTTCTGCGTTTGCTTCTCTATTTGCTCTTCCATGCCTCCCTTCCTCTCTCTCTCTCTCTCTCTCTCTCTCTTTCTCTCTCTCTCTTTCTGTTTCCTATCCCTCTGTATCTGTCTGTCTTTGATTTTGTCTGTTTATCTCTCAGTGTCCTTTCGCTCTCGCTCTCTTTATCTCTTTCTCTTTTTCTATCTCTCCCCCTATCTTGCTCTCTCTCTCTCTTTGTTTATCTCTCCCCTCTTTTCCTTTCACTCCCTCTACCTCCCACTTGATCTCTTTCTAACTCTCTTTTTCTATCTCTCTCTTACTATTCTCTCCCTCTATCATTCTCTCTCTCAAGCTTTCTCACCCTCTGCCTCTCCATTCCCTCTCTCCACTTTCGTACTTCTACTTCTCTACCGTCTTTCCCATATTTCTTCTCATATTTCTCTTCTTTCTCTCTATCTCCCTATCTCCCTATCCCCCACCCTCGCTCCTCTTTCCTCTTCTAGCTCTCTCTCCCCACCCTCTCCTCCTATATCTCTACCTCGCCTTAGGAAGGGCCAAGATCTTAAAGAAGAGTTTTAATTTTCTGGTCACGAATCAAATCTGAGTGAGGTAGGCTGTTGGTAATTGCCTCGGGATAGCGGATAGACCCTGCCATACTCGTGGAAGCCCTGTGATGCCTTAATCATCAGTGGTGCTCCTAAAGAGGCTCACCTTCTAAGGGTTAAAACTGCATTCTCAGCTTACTTTCGTAAAAGAAATGAATTGGTAGTTTTTTCTCAATTCCCATGCAGCCAAGATAGAGAAAATTGAAGGATTTGGACCTGTAAACATAATCGTCTCCCAAATTATGCATTTCGGTCAACACCGGAATCTTACTGTATCCTATATATATGTGATGTGTCATAAGAAAAAGAGTCCTAAGTCGCAAATAAATGGATTTTGAGATACCATAATATTTGAAAAGATGATATCGTGCTGATTCCAATGATAGTAATCATTAGGACATCTAATAAGTACTTATATATCATGCATGAAAAAGAGTTAGCGATATTTCTCTGATGACTAGTAAATTAGCTAGATGTTCAGCTCAGATACGCATAGATCTATACATTTACGACATAGTCTTGGAATTTGGTACATGTTTTGCTACTACTAAGAACACTAAACTGTCAAACAATGAAAACATTCCTTCTTGTGATGGAGACATTTGAAAAATACCATTTTTGCGACTTGTGACTCATTCTTCTGTAACATATCACATATAGTGTACATCAGCCAGGTCGATAATGGTAACACTAGATGTGCCAATTAATAATTCGATACTAACCTAGTATCATCTGGCCTGTATATTGCACTATCGACTCTGAATGGATCATTTTAGTTACATCAATTTAATCTATTTTATATGTCTGAGTCGTCTATTCGCAAGCATTCTGGTAGCTATCTCTCGACATCAGGTGAAAAGATGGGCTATTTTCCATATTGTTACTGTACTTGCTTTGGAGACTTATGCTTCCCTGACTATGTGTGGAGATTTTGCAGGAATGAAATAGATTGGTATTAATCTCATGATAACTATTACATGATATGTCTATTGTCCACATTACTTTTTTGAATATATCTATATCCCACAATAGACGAAATGGAATTGCTTAACGAGCTTTAAAAAAGAGGAAAATTGAGAAGAGGAAATAGAAAGAGGAGAAGAAAACGAATGATAGGAAGGCGAAATAGAAAGAAATACGATAATGTGAGGCCATCTCCTCTCTGCCTCTCTCCATTTCTCTCTGCCTCTTTCTCACTTTTTATTTCGCTTTTTCTCTCTCCCCCTTCTTGCTCTATTTTTCTCTCTCCCTCTCTCTTTTTTTCTCCTCTTCTCTTTTGTTCTGTCTCTCTCTCTCTCTGTCTCTCTCTCTCTCTCTGTCTCTCTCTCTCCCTCTCCCCATCTCTCTGCTCTCTTTCTGTCCACATTGAGGAAGAGATGAAAATAAAATGAGACGTCGTAAAGGAAATAAACAATAGCTAATATGTATGGAATTTGGTACCAAACGGGGACAGTTTCAGAGGATCTATGTCAGATATACTTTAAAAAACAACATCACCTTCTGATTATGCAACAAACAGTGAAACCACTAGCCCCATAATGTCGGTCATTGACCCTTTCCTACATATATATCTATTCTCTTTACAATCCTATATTTGCCAACAATTGATTCCCATTCAGAACAATCACTTCATTTTAAACGCCAAAACAACAAGCGCCCCAGGCCTCTATGGAGGCGCGATCTCCCCCCAGAGGAATTCGGGCGCAATAGACTTGTCAGTTAAATACAGGTTTACACTGAATAGCTTTCTAACTTCCTCATGACTCCCTTAGCGCCCTTCGCTACTTGCGCCCGGTCTTCTGGGGCCTGTTACCGGAGCTTAGGCTGAGGCAGGTGGGGCCTGGGCGGGGTATACTCTAGCGCGGCCCTTAATACCGGGAGCTCCTGGTTTGATCCCCTTCTGGCAGGATGGTGATACTTTTACTGTTGGGCTGACAATTAAGGCTTAGGCTTTATGTTGAGGGACCCTTGGTGGTGGTCTGGTGCATAGGGAATAGATGCAGAACAGTTAATATACATGTCAGTTGGATACAACATTGATTTTTAGCCTTTATTTAACTAAATGACATCTTATCAAGACAGATTTTATTTTGGAATATTTGCAGACAAATGAGTCATAAGTAACTAGATACCATCATATTTGAAAAGATGAGATTAAGTGACTTTTCTTAAGTTTGAAAATAAAGTTTGCAATATTTCTGTGTGGACATCATTTCACTAGTAAAACTAAATATATACTCCATAGGATGACCTTACAAACACAAACACACATTATCTTAAAATTTGGTACGTGTATTCATACACCTTAAAGCGCAAACGATGAGAACATTCCTACAAAGAGGTCTTGTAAATAGAACACTTTGAAAGATACCAATTGTGTGACTTATAGCTCATTTTTCTGTAACACATGTCAGGAAGATACAACATTGATTTTTGCCTTCATTTGAATTCTTAATTATATACAAAAATGGGGATGTGGGCTGGTTTTCTGGCAGCCGATTCGACTTGTATTTAAACAGCTGCAAAATATTGATTAATACAACCATTTTGTTTTTATAAACATTTGTCTTTACTTTTTGATTAACCCTTTTATTGAACAAATTAACTAGCTCAATATCGCGATCAATTGTGCTGCAAAACATGCATAAGATGTATAAATAAACAGTTTTCTACAGGATAAAGGCGGGTGATAAAAATAAGGTATGATAATACAATATGCATGATATCAGATCAGCTAATTATAGCAGCTAGGATACCGTAGGCATGTATGATGGCAAACAAACAATTCAAAGAGGCAATAGCTGAGAATGCAACTACAAATGTAATTGTAAAAATCTAACGACCAAACAATAAATCCATTCACCAAGGTGATGTCTACTATTATGATACAACATCGTTAGATCCAACAATGTTCAATTAAATCTTCAATTGGTACCAAAGATTATGATCCATCTTTAGATCAACCGATGTTCAATTAAATCTACAATTGGTTCATGTTATATTGAGGTGACCTATATTCCCATCACAATCATGATACATGATGTGTGTATCCGATTTGCAGCTTCCATTAAATTGCATTTAATACCCCATATCCCTCCTCTCTACAAGGCCATTATCCCCTATCCATTACCTTAATATCCATTACCATATATAGATCGCCCTCGCCCCTATCGCTTATCCTCAAGAGTCAAACCTATGAGAGTTGTACTTAAGGCTTTGAAAAGATTGCCAGAAGGGGGCTGTTAAATCTTTCCAATCCAATATATTAGATAGAATTAGTTCATGAAGGGCAAATGAAGCCCGAAACGTCGGACCTCCAGTAAACAAACCACAACTCAAATAACAGAGTCTATCCTTATTGTCTTGGGTCAATCCAAACTTGATCCATAATCCAATATTTCCAAACATCCAATATTTCCAATCTCTTTTCCATTTTCATATTCATTATACCATGAAAATTGGTATGAATGTAAGAAAATATCGAATAGGCCACGTTTTAAATAGGCTATTTCTAATATTAAACTCTATGCATCAAATATTCTAGGGAAATTGGGAATGGACTGTATATGTTCCGAATTCCGGTTAATTGTTGTTTTAAAGATGCATTCTCAGTTTAGTTACTAAGACAAAAGAATCTTGATCCAATCTTGTTCGCTGAAGGCGAATTGTACATTTTTTGACGACTTCACCCTTTTCATCCAATGGGACATGTTGTCTTGTTCTAACCCTTATACCCCCCCCCCCCAACACACACACATGTCGTCGTACCTTTATTAAAATAACAGAGCAATCGGCCGCATTGCCTTTGCATGTGATTAGAACCCATCCTCTTCCATTTAAAATGCTAATGGCGATGAAAATCCAATGACAGATTATCTAATCAGTACCGCATTCCTTTAATCAAGCGAATGGTCTGGTATTAGAGAGCCAGAGATGGATTGATAATAGCTTTTTCTTTCATTTTGTTGTTATTAAAATCTACAATGGACCTTTATTGGGATCGATTGTGTTGTAGGGGAGAGATAGGGTGGAGGGGGCAGGGGGATGTTTGTCTGTGTGTCTTCTTGTGTAATGTTAGAAGCTGTGTCTGCTGGGAGGCACATCAGGGGTGTTTGGACTGGTGAAATGGGCGGCGAGGATTCTTATACCACATGCCATGGTGGGGGTTTATAAACGGGTTGAGATGAGCTGCATGGAAGAACGGGAACGAGAGATGAAGAGTGATAGTGGGAGAGATGTACATGTTTATAGGATATAGGAAGGGGTGAGAGAGAAGGACATATACAAATTATAATTATAAAGAGGGGAGAGAGGGGAGGATGGAAGAGAGAGAGAAAAGACAGAGAGGAGATAGACTGAGTGAGAAAGGGAGAGGAGAGAGAGCGAGAGGGTTAGAGTAACAATTGAAACAAAGCATCCAACCAAATAGAACTGAAGAAATAATAGATCTCTGGAGACCAGGCGGTGGGAATGTGGGCAGTGATTTGGGAGGCGAGCCGAATAGAGTAACCTATTGGCTACCGCTACCTCAGGGTGTCAACAAGGTGCTTTCTCTTAGGTCCGCGCTCTGGCAGGTACTCAGAGGTTCTGTGAGGGGTTAAAAAGCCCAATTCCTGTCTAAATTATTAGGTGTGAGTGTGTGTAAATAGAACTGATCATAAATGGTAAGAACATGTTTTGCAGGAAGGTGATGGTAGAGTTATCACCCGTTTAGAATAGAAGGGGAGGATGGTTACACCAACGTATACCACTTAGTAATTAGATGCAGCGGTAAAGGCCTATGTCAATGCACAAAAAAACCGCCCTCCTGTATGCTAAATTGTGAGATGACATGGCGAAGAGAGTGAAGCTGGTGGAAATCAGGAAGATATGCACTCTACCTTCGTCCAGGTAGGAAGGCTGTGGGAAGTGAGTGTTTCAGAGACAGAGAAGATAGGGGAGAGGGGGGGGGCAGAGAGGGAGAAATAGAGGGAGAGAGGAGGAAATAGAGCGAGGGTGAGGGAGAGAGTGTGTGAGAGAGAGGGAGACCGAAAGAGATATAGTGAGAGGGAGAGAGAAACAGACATTACAGACAGACATACCCATGCTCACACAAATAGAAGACACATGACCAACGGTATAACTATAACACCTTCTGAGCTGTTATCACAAGGAAGAGGGGAGGGGGAGGGAGATCTGGTGGAAAACCTGAACCCTCCATATCCCCCCGGGAGGCGGGGGGAAGTGAGAGACAATCAATAGCAGCGTTTGTAAGAGGGTGAAGTCAGGAAGGATAAAAACACTATAGAAGGAGATGAGGAAATTACATATTGTCTGCGGTGTCCTGGGAGTTGCCGGATTTATATAAAAGAGAACCTATAGGCCTCTCTCATATAATGAAGAAATACTCGTAAATTGATATTTTATGGCTTTAAGAGTGGTATTCCCTGTGATTTATGTGAAACATAATAAATTCAGTCATATAAACCATAATATGAATACATTTGGTAAGATTTGTTCTGTCGTAATAACTTAGAATGCAGTGTAGAGGCAATATTTCTCCATCTCCTTTTGCTGTAAACTTTAAGCACTTGGGATCCATTATCTTGGCTGGATCTATAGATAGGATCAACTGGAAAGGATATGCACGGAGAAGAATCAGGTAGTTTTGATTAACCATACCCGACATTTCACTTTACATTCATTGCCCTCACCTCCTGATTGACCATATATATGTTAGAATATGTTTTGAGTTCGGTCACTAGAAAATCTTGTGATATAGGGTGCTTTTATATATTTCTTCGACTGCTTGGACTCGACCTAACGCATGCAAAGTATGTCATTTGGAGTCGAGAGATGTGCCGGTGAAAGATGGAGAGGGTCGTCAGTATTTACACTGAATATCAGTATTTTTGAAATTTGAACAATTTCACATCTCCAAATTACACCATTTAGAACCAGATGTTGTCCGAATTGTTAAACAATTCTAAAACTCTGGCGGTCAGATTTCGTCAACATCAAAAAATATACTTCTCAAAAAGAGAGGTACAGAGCGAGGGGGAGGAAGGGAGAAAGGAGAGTGGGGGAGGGATAGGAGGGAGGCAGTGGGGTACAAGGAGAAAAGGAGAGAGGCGGAGAAAAAAAGAGACGGTAAGCGTAACAAATCCACGGTGAAAGACACTCGGGTGGTAATGACTCGGGGAGTCCAGTAGTATATAGAAAGTGACCAGACGTTCTGGCTGCCCTGGGTACTTTTTTGACATTGAGACAGACAGGCAGACAGACAGAGTGAATGACATGAGAAATGGGATATAGGGGAAAAGAGAAGAGAGGGAGAAATGTGAGGGAGCGGGAGGGGTAGACATTGGATAATATATCAAGAGAAGAGTCTGCCCCTCCCACCCAATCACTCGTAAACAACCATCTATGTCACCTAAAATAAAAATAGCCTGGTAAATTAAAATAATTTTTAAAACAAAACGATACAAAAACGAATAAAATTTAAAAAGATGTTTAAAAAATTATTCTTTCTCCCTTCAAAATCTGATGTCATCTGCCATTATTTCAATGGTTTAAATCTGTAGAGGTCCCAAATAATAGGAATTCACTCTTGATAATTTTTACTATTTTCGGCCGAACTTGAGCATACAACTATGAGTAATATGATACATAGACAGATAGCACCTTTATTACACACGTGAGCAGTTAGAAAGGTGCAGTTTGGGGGTGCAGTTCGGTTGATACGAACCGCTCACGTTCTGCCGTTCGGCCAAAGACGCAATTTCATTGGTGCAGCGTAGGCCAGATGACGTCGTCCCGACCGCGTAACTTAGGCCTACAAATTGCGGTGAATGAAGCCTCCTCGAGTTAAACTATAGGCTTAACAAGTTAAATTTACTTTTTACATTCTACGGTATTTTTTTAAAAAAAAATTCGTGAATGTTAGTGAATTGGGTACCGTTCTGTCAATCATCCTGAGTAGCAAGTTCATGTGATACATTTTGAGGTGTTGGTTGAGGATTGGTGTGAGGAGTGTGGACACTTATCTGGGAGGATATCTGGATGCCCATCTCTGTGTGATGTAATTCACGCCAACACTACTAACTTTGCACTTATGCAAGGACTGCCTGATTGACAACCTCCTACCATCTCTGCAGTAAATCCCTGAAGGCCAGTGTGACATCCTATTGGTTGACATTTGTTGTATTCTATTGGCTATCTTGGTTTGATTGACAAGTTGCCACTTAAGGCCACTGTATAGGTTTTGAGAGGAACCCATTTAGAGAGGACCACCCATGACTGAATCTGAGTGATCTACACCTACTACACCCTTTGGGATTTCTGGGTTTCAAGTCTTGGAGACAGACAAGCTCGGAATTGCAAAGACTAAAAGACAAATGTGTATTATTAGATTACAATATGTTGTTTGATGTCTTATGTCTAATTCCCTTGCATTGTACTTTCATGTTTATCCAACTGCCTTTGTAAACAGGGAGCGTGCAACTTTCCTAGTTGTTAATAAACTGAATTTTACTTCCACTCCTGTGTTCTTCTAATACAGACATTCGAGGCATTTCAGATTACAGTACGTCTGATATTCATAATCTAGCCATTGCGCACAAATAGTTGACCGTAGAATTCGTTTCCTTTGGAAACGCACAATATATACATTAACTTAAACTGATTATAAAGTTAAACAGAAAAATAGTTCATTAAATGATTGATTAACTTAATAAACTTATAACTTGTTAACATCCAAATAGAGTGTGTAATAAATAGCAAATGGCGCTCTGTTTGGGTTCAAACTGATCTCGACCCATCAGAAAACGGGAACTCACCCCTTTGGGGTTCGTCCTGTTTTCTGATGGGTCTCGATCAGTTTGAACCCTCCATCGGGCCATTTGCTATAAGTATGCAATGTACCCCACTCTATCGACACTGGGTAGCCTGAAATAGCTGCCTATGTTACCTGCAGTACAGGTTTGTGAAAGGCTTCTTGTATTTCCTTACTCCCATACTCGACCCATCCTCATCTAGATCAGATTTCTCTCTATATGTATGTACTATATATCTCTTCATACTAGTTACCTCAATGAGTTAGGTCAGGGAGTCAGAACATGTACAATCTGCAGCTTCAAACATTTGGCATATTCTGCTAAATTAGGCTGAAAAGATGATACATGCTAGGTGTATAATTAATGTGTTGATTCAGAAGATCTCTGTTGTAGTTTTAACATCATTTGTGTCTTTAAATTGGGTTATTTCAGAGGACTAGTGAAGGTGAATTTTACGCTTTCTGACATGAAATAAATGAATAACTTAAATTTGGGTAACCAAAATAAAATAAGCAAACTACATAATTTTGCTTATCCAAAGTAAAATGAATAGGCTAAATTACTTAAATTGTTTACCCAAAATAAAATAATTGAATTACTCAATTCTGGTTACTTTTGTTGAACGCCATTCATGCAGCTATCCACAACCTTGTCCATATCGCAAATTAGCCACTCATAATTGGTCATTAGGAAGGGGAAAAAGTACCTTCCCCACCACCATCACCTTCCCTTCCTCCTCCTTCCCATGAATTTGATAATTAACTCAATGACCGTTTCAACGCCCATTATTGGAGACATTAAGTACCTACAAGTGCATTTTTCTAGAGCCTTCCACTTAATTAGGTGATCAAGTAAACAGTTCCGCCGTCAGGCAACAGGAACGCTCCCTCGCCCTTGACAAGTGGCAACGTGCTAAGATAACTCAACGAGGGATGGATATAGGACGATTTTTTTAAAAGATATTTCATACGAAAAGAAATTAAAAAGATTGTGGGATGATGTATTCACGAAAAAGGATTGCGTTGTTTGTTTCAGTCTTTCTTAAATAGCATCGCAAGACTAGTTCTATATATATTAAGTTGATATATATATATATATTTAAGCTTCATTTGATCATTATGTATCTTTTGTTACGTCTCGCAAACCTCAGACTCATCAGAAGCAGGTTCCTTGAGTTTGAAAATCGGCAAGGATGTTACTGAAAGAGAGCGTCACTGATTGGCTGTACTAACTGATCAGAAGCGCGTTTTAACTTGGCGTCATTCAAAAAACAAGTTTCTTTCACTATTGTTTAAATCTTACATACATTTGGATATAACTTGAGAATCAGAATTCAGAACATCTGTAGCTCGGGACCTGTGCAGCTCATTTGTTAAATTTCAGAAACAGGAGCAAGTATCATGAGGTAATTTATTTGTTGACTAATTTTCCCTAGTAACTATTACAACCACGATAGAAGTATTTGAAACGTCCAAAATAGGTCCAAATCAAGCTTCATGTGTGCTGCCATCATTCGCCAAATCACCCACAATCCTCCTTAATTTTGACGTCATCAAGGATAGAGGAGCTGTGTAAGCTCCAGCAGCCAAGCCAGTATGAGTGGGATGTGGGCTTGGTTTGGTTTGAAGTTTGAATCATGTTTTCCTCCCTTGCGATCCAATAAGCAATTATTTGCTAACAGTGAGTGTGGAACGGGTTATAATAGAAGTAATATGAGTCTGTTTGCCCTTAGATGGTTGTCGGTATCTAGTTATCAGAGTGTGGACGGTGGTCCATTGTGGGCGCAGACCACTGATAGAGTTTATATACATTTAATAAATACATATTTATACAAAATAAGCATTTTTTTTTCTTAACAAATTTTATTGACAGAAGTTCTACAAGTATGCAGTAGTTCTCATTCGTCACAAAAAGCATTTAAATGAAGTTGAAGACATTAAAGTTCAGTTAACATACATTTTACAGATTCTAGTGATTTCCTTTACACAATACAATTTAAACAACATAAAGCGGATAACCTTTATGGCTCCCTCTTGTGGCATAGGTATCATTTATCATCATATTTTACGTATATATTCTTTACATGCTACAATTTAACACAAATTAACATCGCCTTGCAGCCAAGGCTGCTCTACTTGAGTCATTACATAAGTCCTCTACATTTCATTTCTCAACGTTTTTTTTCCCTATTAAAAACAGCAATATGTACAAGTTGGTTGTGTAACCAAACCGCTCGCTCGTATATTATACCAGTAGGATTACATGACTGACTTTCAAGTTACCCTAATTCTGGTTCACTTTCTTAGATTTAGATATATCTCGAACCCGGTTTCACCGTTCAATTGCTGCATATAATCATGTATTTTTCAAGTAAGAGTACATACTACTCAGGCCTAAAGCCAGACCAATACATGAACTTTATTTCATGAGCCAGTCGTTACTGGTTTTGAGGACATTTTTGAGATTATGCCAGCTTTAGTTTTTGTTTCTCACATTGAGCCTATTCCACATCAAGCATAGCCGCGTGGGTAGAGTATAAAGAATTCTTGATACTTACTGTGGGGATAGCAACGAAATGAAACAAATTAAGTCTTTAATATTTTGTTTTATAATACAGTTAAACTTAAATGTCATATCTTTTGAATCAACGCGATATCAAATATGTACCGATACTAGATATACCTAGTATATTATAATCTTTCTGCCTCATTTTTCAGACCTCACACAATGTAAAACAGAATTATTGTTTGTCTGGTTATTGGTGCATTTATTAAACCACGAGAGATATATGGCTATTTAGTTACTACTGCTATTATATAGACCTGTGTAGCTGAAGGTATTAATTGTATTTCTATGTGAGAATCAAAATTATTTAACTAAGAAGGTAGTTGTATGTAAGAACCAAAATGTATTAAGAATCCTTGTGTGTGTGTTGGAAATAAAGGAGGTCATTACCGGGACTCCATTGAAATTGAAATTGAAGATCTGCCAATAGGGGACTTTCACGTCCGCCATTTTGAATCTGTATCCGCATGGAATTATGGAGTTGTATGTTGATGTAAAATCTAAGAAAACATACCATGTGAAGCTACACCTGTGCTTCAATGTCCATATCCACGTTTCCATGACACAAGCCTCCATCTTTCCCATCTTGTATTTGGTGTTTATAGATCATTTACACAAGCTACGCTATTGGTAAAAGCATTCTTGCAATTTTCGATAGCAAAGATGTTGCTAAATATTCGTATGTCAGACCTGACCCGAAGTTATGCCACATGCACTGTAACAGACAATGTCATGTGCAGTGGCACATGGAAATATAAAATGGTCATCTAACAAACCCAATATACTCTGTTTTAAAATCAATTTTTCCGCAAGATGGTTTCAAGAATTGTTTTTTAACGAGTAGCGTTATGATGGGTTGACTTCTAACCCAGCATGCATTGTAAAAAACATGCACCGTAGGACTTGCAAATCCCCTATTGTACATGTACCGACTCCCTCATCCATGTGCAGAAGGGAATCAAGTTGATGATGTCATCTATCTAAGATTAATACCCATTTGTGGCGGAGGAGTAGAAGTTATTCAAGTCCTCTATACATAATAGATAGAGAATGGCAATATATAGCACGGCTGGGAGTGTGTATCAGTCCACCTCCTTACAACCTTGCTAATATCCAACATATCACCTTTAATGCTTGCCTGTAGATAGGCGAGGGAGTTGAGAGATAACGTCGGTCAGGGTGTCAGAAAATGTACAATTCGTCTTCACCAGTCCTCTCAAATAAACCAAATTTAAGACAAAAATAGGGTTCAAAATATTGATAAACATACCTAGATGGGCGAGAGACGTGTGAGATAACGTATTGATATATGGATGAAAATGTACAATTCGCCTTCACCAATCCTCTCAAATAATCCATATTTAAGACATAGAAGGTGCACGATACAGTTCAACATGACCGAACACATTGTTTGAATCAATGCAATACCTAATATACTCAGATATACCTAGTAGTTATAATTTTTTCGACTAATAATGCCGATTGTACATTTTTCTGACCACCTGACCACTGATTTCATTCTTCCACCTAAATAGATATGAAAAGTGAAAAGATGAAAATAACATTCCGATATGTGTACCGGTACCTATAGTTCTAGGTTTTGTTGTTCTCGAATTGATGGTAGTTATTATTTATTTGCCAGGTCCCCATTTTTTCCTGTTTCTGCCAGCGTTATGACCTGAAGATATATAGCAGACGACATTTTTCTTTCCCTGGCGGAAATGGGGGGAAAACGGATCAGGGGATGAATTTCCCGTTGCTAGGGAAACAGGTCATGAAACATGCACGAGCTGAAGCAACCCAAACAAGCGCCCCCTGGTGGCCTTGACGCTAAGTAACGACAGTCCAGATTTCCAGTTTTAATTTGTGAAACTACTGGCTGGCGGTTACCATGGCAACCACAGGTGTTACTTGGTTGGTGGATGGTGGTGGTGGTTGCCATGGCAAGGAGTGGTGATGATGGTACCCGGATGGATAGTCTGTTGCTGGTACAAGGGGAGATGAGGGAGGAAGATAGGTGAGCCGACAGGATGGCTCGGGGAAGGAGGGAGGGAGAGAGAAGGGCGCCCAGGTGAAAATGGATTTGTGAAGAGGATACTTAAAGCTGGGGATTAAACGGAAACGGAAAGTAAGAAATGAGGTGGGAATGTATAAGAGCGAAGGGAAGTGTGAAAAAACTAGAAATTGAGGAGAGGGGGGAAAGAGGAAGAGAAAAGGGACAAATTTGAGTGACAATTTAAATAAGATGAGTTGGATGGAGGTAGTCATGAAAGATGATACTCCTACTTACTAGTTCAAGGTGTCTGCACATGTGTGTAGGGATGGGTCTGGGGGTAATTTTCGAGAGCAGGTTGGTGGGGTTTGGGGGTTGGTGGGACGAGCCAGGTTAGAATTTTTTTAATTGGCATGGACTGAAATGAGGTATGAATTTAAAGGTAGATCGTGCTAGGAAAGATAATAGCATGTTTACAGGAGGAGGGGAAGGTAATGGTAAAGATGGGATCAGGCGGATTTCAACTATGTTAACCTTCAGCACATCTAAAAAATACTTTTATATCTTTATATGTTTGGGAGAATAGTTTAGGATATTTCTGGATGGACAATGAACAGTATGAAATAGTTGAATATACTTCTTTAGAATAACCCTATAACATAGACAAATGCCTCAAAGTTCAAAACATTCCTACGAAAATTTCTATTGGAAAACATATTTGATGATACTATGCTAGTGGGAGCAGTGTTCTTCTGCTGCCTTCAATTGTGCCTTCAATTATGTAATATTATACTGAGTGTCTGATTATTGAGTGACATTATTATCAAATCTGTATTCTTGTTACAATTACAGATTTTTGAGTCTGCTTCTGAAGTATGCTCAGTATTATTAATGTAAAGGCCACGGGTGGGATATAACATGCGACACATGAATGTTCGAAACTAATTTGATTTGTTTATGAAAAGCTAAGGCTCATTTTCAATGAGACAACAAACGTTTAGTTTCATCTACATTTGTTTAGAACAGAGATCAACATGAGCTAATAGAGGCTGAAGCCACTTCTTCCCCTTGGAAGTTTTGGCATGAAGCTTATCTAAACGACGTAGGAGTTACTGTTTTAAATTGTTGCTAACTCCACTATTTTTTCATTATTGAAAGTGTATTAAAAGTGTTATAAAAGTATAAAAAAGCTAATTTCATACTTTTTTTTTCGTTGAACGCTTAACTCTTCAAAAAATAAGTCATTTCACTTCATCCTGACGGATATTTCAACATTTCGAATTAATGAATTGGAGAAAATCACTGTATTTATTATAAAATCACTTCTATCATTGTAATTGAAAAGGTAATATGTATGTTCACTTTTTAATGCAGAGGTCTGTAGACTGGTGCAGTTTTTATGAAAGCTGACACACATACATTTTAGTACCATTCTAATAAACCTTCCTCCCGTCAGGTTTTGCACAGATAAAAACTTTGCCACTGGACAACACTTCGTACATGGCATAATCACTATCTATCAAAAAACATCAACATCAGAAAATCCAGAAGTAAATCGCCCCAGATTCTACATTTTAATGTGATAAATTAGCTGCTTATGAGAAAACGTTAACTTCTCTCTATAGTCTATTGGACCGTCTAGCCTTCCCCCCCCCCCCCTCCCACACAAAGCTCTTGATTGTTGTGTTGACAAAAGTTGGTCATGCTCTGTTGAGCCTGACCAACTCCACCCGGTAAGTAAAGTGTTGATAGGTACTTATTTGGCAATGTTCGGTAAGCAATGTTTGTAACGGAATTCGGTAACCACATTTTTTGTTCGTTTTTTAAATATGGCCTTATGAAACTATTCCTTCCGTCCATGTTGTAGAGTAGTATCACTGATATAGGTAGAGAGTGATAATAGCGTAGTTTTACGGGGAAAATACATCGGAAAACACATATCCCCTCGCGATGCGTAAGTATATAACGAGAGACCCGATTTATCGGGCATAGGTCGAATGTTCAATGGATAGCCACGCTATGTACACATAGGCGATTAGATGCCGTCCGTCAAGTCCATGTGATATTAATTCATGTTCATGTTTTAATGTAGCGATCTGTAGGCTCGTGCAATTTTTATGAAAGCTGACACATAAATTTAATTCCATGCTAATAAAGCTTCCACCCTTATCAGGTTTTAGCCGGATAAAAAACTTTGTTACTTGGTAAAGACGAACTTGAGTACTAGAAAACAGGCTTACACAATGACTACGCAACTTGAAAAAGAAAGTACAAATGTCACATTTTCCCTGATTTATTACGATGACACAAGAAGTCTAGGTTATATGACAATTATACATTATTATGTATAATAGCGGAACTCCACTATAGGTAAAAAACGGCGCCGACAGGCAATATTCGTCGCCGACATGACTAAAAATTCGGAAAATTCGACATGACTAAAAATTCTAGTAGAAGAGGGGGTAAAATAGGTTGTTGGCAACACATTTATTTGTTGCCAACAATTGCAAAATATCTAATTTGATTAGATATTTCGTCGCAAAAAATTCGTCGCAGCCGTTTTTTGCCGTTTTTCCCATAGTGGAGTCCCTGCATAAAGGTGTAGTAAAAACGGAAGTATAAGAGAAGTAAATAGTAGAAGTAGAAATATCATAACTGCTGTTCAAAGGCTTCACCTGGGGTTAAAATACTCTAAACACAATGTGCGTAAATCACGTAAGAAAGAGATCACGCGTACGCAGCGTGCCCACGCAAGGTAATAAACATAGCTTCTACCTATACGAGATCGTGAGTAGTATAGGTAAAGTGGACTTGGTGTAAGGTATCATACTTTTATTTTATTTTTCAAACGTTTCTTTACTGGAACCCTTGGTCAGAATGTTTTCATTTGGGGTGTTCAGCGCTACTAGTAGCATGAATATAATCATATATACCAACATTTCGGAATGTGTCTATGCATACATATCTAAGGTTATCCTAAGGAGAATATTTAACTACTTTACTGATTGATCATCAAGAAATATAGCTAAATTTGTTGTTGCATACACAAATATTTAAGTACTTATTAGATGTCCTTGATCTCATCTTTTTAAATAATGATATCTAAAAATCCATCATTTTCGACTTATGACTAATTTTTTTGTAATACATCACAAATACTTTTTGATCCTTTTCCAATCCAGATTACGAATGTTAGGGGGCATGCTTACTAAAACCATTGCTAAATGAGCATGATATAGTGGCGCTGGGTATAGTGCATGTCTATAGATGGGGAGCGTGTCAGTACGGTGGTGGGTGGGTGATAACGTCCTTTATTGAGATTTAATGTTTAATATCTTAAATAATGCAAGTTTGTTGGTCCATACATATCGATTGTTGTCCCCTACTCCCCCTGCTACTCCTATACTAGTAATCAGACAGCACAGACAGGGAGAGAGGTAAGAACACGGTCGATATCCTGAATTTATTACTTGCTGAGTCCATATAGTAACATGGGCCAAGGCGTTTGAAGATGTACGATCGGTAGCTCTACACATTTAGTATATTCTACTAAATTATGCTGAGTAATTATAAATAATAGGTTTATCTGAGTATATTTGGTATTGCCCTGATCCTAAAGGCATGATTCTAAAAGTTATGTTGAACTGTATTTTGAACCTCATGGTTGTCTTAAATTTGGGTTATTTGAGGTGTATTGTACATTTTCTGACGACCTGACCCAGGTATGTAGAGGGGAAGTTTAGAGTATAAGAGGGAGTAGCTCTAGAGAGTGAGTGTGTGTGGGAGAGGGAGGGAGGGGGGAATAGAGAGGAAAGTGTAGCATTGAGAGACCATGCAGGGGAGATTGTATAGGTGAGCGGAGAATGAGGGAGGAGGATGTGTGTGTGTGTGTGTGTATTACGGGGAGAGAAGTGAGTCAGTGAGAGGGGAGAAAGGGGGAATCTTAAACAAAAGTAATTAAAAGTTAAAAAAAAAAGAAGAAAGTACACAGAGGAAGGAGGGTAAAGGGTGTGGGGAATTATAGGGGAGGACAGGGAAGAGGTGAGGAAGTGGATTAGTAAGGCAGCAACACAGTTCGTGATTATTATGGCTTATGTCCTATTCATTTGTAACCATGAATGGCTTATTTATGTAATTAATTTGAATAAAATATATGTCATAAACATAAAATCTGACCTTTTGGTCCCGGCAAATTTAGAACCGAAAAACAATTATATAGACTTCCATGAAATAAAGCATCTGAATATTAACTTTTGCTCCTATATGTTTAGATCATTTCCTAGTATGGCATGAGTCACGGATGTTAATTTTCAATCCAGTTGAGAGAGTTTTTGAGGTCGCCTCAAGGTTTTGTTGCCAAGTGGCCTTGACTGTTTTGCTGAGTAATCATTGTTTCATCTTCTATTTCAAGTTAATAACTTCCTCGGATTATCCATTGTTCCAATACTTTGTCTGAAAATAGCTATTAAGTGTCCAAAATGGCAAATCAAAGGAGAACATAATAACAAAGGCCTTCGTGATTTTTTGACAGTTTTAAATTGAAGAATTTATTCTTTTAGTTTTAATTTAAGCCCGAGATTTGCAATCTACCTTATGAAATTCATACAATTTTGTACAAATTAAATGCTGTATGGCTCAATGGATGATTTGATTCACTATTTGTTTCTATAGCTTTATAGATATATAGATGGATATGGTATAGCTTTAGCCTCTGTAGGCACAGGTTTGGAGGATTTTGTCTGGTTGTTTTTGCTACAGGGCTTCACAAAATTCCACATCTATATTTTGGAGAACCGCCTAAATCCTTTCCTGCCGTAGCTCACTGGCGGCCGTTTTCTGGCGGTCAATTCAACTTTAAATTCTTGTTATAACAGAACAGCAGCAGAATATTGATGAATTCACTTTTATAAGTCATAACATTGGTACATTTAGTAAGATTGTGTTTGTCTTAGTAACTGGGAATGCAACTTTAACTGTAAAGGTGTATCTCTTGTGATGACCACACCTTTCACCAAATCTCCTATAGCATGAAAAGGGCATTAAGGCTGTTAGCGGGGTACAGAAGAGGGAAGGAAAGAGAGAAGCACTGGATCAGAAAGGAGAGAATAGAGTAGTTTTCTTGCACGAGCAGCTCTACTGTTCCCCTGACAACACTTACCCTGATAGGCTTGAGAATGGACTGAGGGGCTTTAGCTGGGAGGGTGAGACTGGGAGAGCAAGACCAAATGGTGAATCTGACATGGAACTGACACCAGACCGCCCACACGCCCTCAGCGCTAGAGATAAGAAAGGGGAACTTAAGACATATTTGTTTTCTCCCAGGTCAGTTTGTATTGAATTTAGGTCGTATCAAACGAGTGGTATATGTGTGTGTGGCGAGGAGGAGGAGGAGTAGATGGAGGTATATAGGGGGACATGAATGAATGGAGTCAGTTCCCCAATCTGGTTAGGTCAGGTTAGATTCTAGAGGTGGCTGCCGCAGGCTTTGGACTGAGGTTTGGAATTGTGATGATACAGTTCAGTGTGAGGCCTCCTTCATATTAGGGAGGTATTGCAGGTAAACCTATCTCAATAACGTAACCGTATAAGTATATTTTTTTTTATGAATTACGGCACATTTTTATGTATGAAAAATAAATTGTGATATGAAACATTTTGCTTGTTACGTTACGTTTTTCTCGCCATGTTTTGCTGAACCTCTTTCTTACTTTTAGCCTATTGTGTGAAGCTGGCGATTGTTCACTTTCTGATGAACTGAGTCGACCTTGATTTTGGAGTTGAAATGGAGAACTGTCTTTGAGACAGGTGAGAGAGATGGAGAGATGGAGAAAATATATTGCAGATGTAGTGTCCTGTAGGTTAGATTTCTAACAATCACGCTCGCAATCATTAATGTAATCGTATCATTATTAAGGCTTTCGATGGCAAGTTCTGCTCCACAAAAACATATATATCATATATCATCCAACCTGTCACATTGGATTGATTGTATATGGCCGAAGGAGCGTAAATATCGCACGTACAAGTTGCGTAGGAAGTGAACATTGAAAAGCCATTTTGTGGACTTTTCCCAAAAGTCATTCTGGCGGTTCAGGTGGCGAGGTTGTTCAGTTGTATGTACGCATGCCACGTATCCCACCCACTCTACACTGTTCCGTATGAAATTCATATAATTATGATGTATCACAGGAAAATAAGTGGCAAGCAATGAATTTCTGTGATTCCATTGTCTATTAAAAGATACGATTAGGCGCATTCCAATAATATTAACCTTTAGCACATCTAATAAGTATTTTTTATATCTTTGTATATTTGAAAAAAATAAGTTACCGATATGCCTGGATCGACATTTACTAGTAAAGTACCGGTAGTTAAATATTATACTCCCTTAGCAAGACCTGAAATATGCAGGAACACATTGAAGTTGCAGTCTTGAAATGACGTTATTCAATGCCTCCATCGAATTTCTAGGCTAAATAAACATATATTTAAACATCTAGAACATGATTCCAGACCAATTAGAAGCAGAGAGAGATTTTGGGGGTTTGCTGGCGATCATCTTGAATATTTCGTATTGCTCAATGCCAGGAACTTAAAACCACACTGCAATGTGATTTAGGCACCCTATAGGTAATAAATCAAAAGAAAAAGAACTTTTCTGGGGTTTCTGGGACAGGTTAGCCCGTTGCCACACTTGTTCCACTAATTTGGTGGCGGCCATTCTTAAAATGGCCGCCACGGCTATAATAATAATAACTCAAGAGGGCGCCATATCTGCAATTAATCCTGGGACCATAATCTACAACTCCACCAAGTTTTATGCTTTATGACAAAATGCACAATCCTTTGGAATATTGTTACATATCTGCCTCACTATAATTATAGACTAATATTTATATATAACACATCACTTACAATATATTGTTGTGTGGGAAGAACCTGTATTGATAAGACTAAGTGTGCTAAGCACCTCAACAGTCATTCCTACGAACCGGTCATGTGGAAAAAAACGTTTAAAACATTTGATATTTGCGACTTTAGACTGATAATAAAATTGTGTAGGAAGAACCGCCTGTCCGACCTTGGTCTGTATGATAAGTCTCTCTCCTGCATTAAGCTGCTTGTCCTCCATATTACCGTAGCCTCCGGTCCCCTAATTTTAATTGACAGACTCTTATCTTTCTTTCTTTCCGTCTCTCAAATACAGCTATCCACTCACTCAGTATTAACCTATCTCTTAAAACATTTCCGCCTCCCTCGTTTACGATATGCACTCCCACTGGAGTGTGTGGGTGGTATTCGCCCACTATAAAGTCTAGTCTCTCTCCTCAGACTAAAAGCTCTTTTGTAAGATTTCTGATGACCAGAGTTTCGGGAAATGAGGTAGGCCTATATTATGGAATAAATCCCTCTAAGTACTTAGTTTCTTGTTTTATTCGATTTCAATGCATTTTAGAATTCAATGTCAAATGTAATTTTCGGAAGACATTCTCAGAACAAGTATGGTAGAGCACTCACGTGTATTCACGTGGGCGATGAATGGGGAGGATGGCACAGTGTTATTTGCAATACCCATTGTAGCAATGATTAGTGCTGATGTTATACCTGGAAAATAATCATGGATTGAGCGAAAATTGAGAACCGTTTGCCCACTTACATACAATATAATAAAGCGGTCGGACGAGATGATGCTATAGATGCACATGTGTGGAAATTGGATCTGTAAATATGTTTTTATATAAACTGTCTAGGCTCACCGACTCTCAGATCGAATAAGAATGAAACATGTCAGTGACTGGACTCTTACTGTGCTAATGGTTTTTCTGTCCCTGGATTAGGCGTCCTAATGGGACTCTAATGGCATTTTGGGGTTTGAAGCGGGAGGCTTTCCCTCATTTTGAAGGGACGCTCCCAACTCTGACCCTACACTGGGAAAACTGTAGCTTGCAAAGACCTTTTTGGTTATGGTGAGCTGTATTGTGAGCATAGTTTGTGTGTTCTTGAGTGGAGTAGAAGGATTGATCAATATTGTTATAGTAATAGGAAGCAGGAGACTAAATTACCAATATAAGATGAAGAAATATTGTATGCGTTTATCTGTTACACCTTATTATTATTGGGTTTGCCTAGGACACAATGAAAGAGGAGTGTTTCTTATCAATACTAATGAACCTCTGGTAAACAATATAGTTGTTTTCACTTGTTGTTCAGATATCTTATTTCTATATACTTCTGTACGGTAAAAGGTTATCGACTTTCACTTCTTTTTGTGTTGGATGCTTGATTTATAGTAAATAAGTTCTCTTTCTTGACCAATACAGACTAATGGGTGCTGAATCCTCTGACCAGAAAAACCATGTTGTTTTGTATTTGTATCTGTTAAACTTTATCATTATTGTGAAACGGGAGTTTTTCTCATTAATGTTAATAAACCTTTGGTAAAACTAAACCTGGACGCATTTCTTTATTTTTCTTCGGAATAAGTTCCACATATATGTGATGCATCACACAAGAATGAGTTGTAAGTCGCAAAAGTGATGTTTCTAAAAGGATTTTTCTACAGGAGTGCTTTGTCTGAATTTACCAATTGGTGCGTTACTTAAGGTGTAGTTCCACTGGATCGCTTGTATAATTATGTGCTCATGGCTCACTCTTGCTTCGCTTATTCATAGTGTGCTTTTCATTTGCTCTTTGTCCCCTTTTATGTTTAGCGCAGTACAAGCGCAGAGCGATTCTACTGCTTTGCTTGTTTCCTTATGAAATGAATGGCAACTCCGTTGGTCTGCTCCCATTACGCTATTGGACCTCTACTTAAACAGGCAGAAAGAGCGTTGTGTAGTTGCGCTCAAATCAAACACGACTGATATTAGTGCAACGTCCAAAAGAAATGCCAACATCATATTCTAAAAGCGTATAGAAAGTGAATTAACCAATTCCATTGGACCACTCTGGTTTTGCTCTGTCTTCCTTCGCTTGTTAGGCGCTCTGGGAAAATTAACAGAGCAGACTATGAGCGGACTAAAAGAGCGATCCAGTGGAATCGCAGCTTTAGGGCATTTAGTTGTATACATACATGTACTAAATTTCAAGACATATATATTCAAAATTGTGTTTTGAATATCTTGGCGTTTTAAGGTCATTTTATGTAATGTATTTAGCTATAATGTACGTTCGAATTACCCCAAACAATATCACCAACATTTTACTCACACATGAAATAAATTAAGTATTTATTAGGTTTACAGCTGCATTCTCAGCTATTACGACAAAACAAATCTTACCAAATTCACTCAAATTTGGACTTAAACAAAAATTAGATCCTCCAAATACAAATAAGGACGTTTAGAAGCCCTGTAGCAAAAACAACAATTTCCAAAATTTCGGGCAAGTGCCTTTTCGATTGGTTGAAAAAGAATGGAAGAAAATATTAGGGTTTTTTCCTACCAATGACGAAACCTATATCATCAACTGGAACTAACGATATACAAGCGATAATCAATTAATATTTTGTTTTTGACCGACGTTAACTGAGACTGCAGCTTTTATAGAGGTTAGCGGTTTAACAAGTTTAGTTTGTAGCTTTTTGCAGTACAACCAATATTACCAAGCAGCATATCTTTCTGCATGAAATTCTTTGCATTATCTACAATATTTGTCTTGATAACGCCCACTGTTGTTGCCATGGTAACCTTGATATTTCGATTAGGCCAACACATCGGTGAAACCATCTAATATATAAAGCTCAAGATCGTTTTTTTGTCACGCATGTTCTGGGAATCTGTGATCTCCCCACCAGTTTGTTGGTCTCTACAGGTCCGTCGACCCTGTCTGGAGGACATTATACGTGGTTTGTGAAGCTATCTGGGGTGAAAAAGTGATTTTGAAGCCTTTTTTAAATTCGGATCTCCACACTATTTATAGCCTGTGAAAGCCCCTGTGAGATACTACGTCATTTGCCACTACATGCAGAGGAGTGGGAGAGAGTGAAGAAGAGGGGTGGGAGAGGGTAGGGGTATTGGAGAGGGGGAGGGGAGGGAGAGGTTGTAGGAGGGGAGAGTGAGGAAAAGGGAGAGGGTGGGAAAATAGGAGAGGGGGAGTGTGAGGGAAAAGGGGAGGGAGAGGATGTAGGGGAAGGGAGAGAGGGGAGGGAGAGAAAGCGGGGAGGGGGAGCATGAGGAAGAGGAAGAGGGGAGGTAGAGGGGAATCAGAGATTTCTTTAGAGACGTCTATCAGTGTGTTCTCACGGGCCCTGGTAGTATCTGAGACCGTCTATCGCCTATCCCTATCCCTGAGGCGGCCTCAGATTGTATCTGAAGTGAGATTTTGGATTATTCCGATAGTCTTTAGCATTGAGTCAATGCAGCTCACGGAAATCACTGAGTGCCTTCGTTCAAGAACTCCGGGAGGGACGCAGCAGGTGGCGATCTTACACTCCTTAGTTTGACCTAGATACCCACCGCTAGTTAGGCCGCACTGTCCTACATACACACATGATCTTTTTATGTGACATGTGCCCCTTTATGTACCTCCCCTTGGACCTTAGAAAATCTTCAGGGTGTTGTTTCATAATGAAGGAGACATGGACAGATTTATTTGGAAGATTTGCGAATGGTGTTCAAATGTTACAAAGAATGTCCCAGCCTGGCGTTTCATAATGTGAGGCATTTGCACATTCACATGACCATATTCGCAGCATATTCGCAGCACTTCACAGCACAACAGTGTGCACCCAACCATGACCGGGTGGACTGGCCATGAGTGTTTTTCTTATTACGTAATACCTGTAATGGCAGACAGGGAGGCGACATGGGCTGTGAATATCCTCTAAGTTGCTTGTGAATGTGCGAATCTCTCAACTTTGATTATGAAACGGAATTTGTTCCAAATGGGATGTTTTTCTACTTAATTCCTATGTCCCTGATTTTGAAACAGGGTCCCGATTATTTTGCCTTACCCGACTTGCATCCCTGGGAGAGAAAAACAGGTATGAGAGACAGAGAAGAGGCGGAGGGAAAAAAGGGAGAGGGGGAAATGTGGGGAGAGAGGGGGACCGTCTGGAGAATGGGTACTTGGCTAGTAATAACCTCTATATAGAAATCGCTATAATCGGTTATAGACTTAAGCATGCTTTAGGTTTCAAGAAACCTGTATTAACTCAAGAACCTGTATTAATATGTTCATTTTCTCTGATTGCATGTTCATTTTATCCGATTACCACTGCATAGAAACAGTTTTCTATCAATATTGCAAGTATTGAAGTTTACTTTTTGATAGTTGTAGTTGTAACAGTTTTTTGTCTTTATGTAAACGGCTATTACAGATTTCTACCAGCTGCAGGTTACCCTACCGCCTCCGCGATAGTGGCCTCAGCCAGTGCAAAGGATGCTGGGAGGGAGAGATGGTTTCTGGGAGTGAGAGAGGGTGTTTGCTTTTTCCTGTTGTTGTGATAGTATTGCCTAAAACTAATGTTTCACTTTACTTCGGTGAGTGCTTCGGTGGTTTCCGTGAGTGCAGGGTGTACCATCGAGAGCGCTGGGTGTGTGCCTGACTCAGCGCACCAACCATGAGGTAGAGGGTGTAGTAGCATTTGCTAAGTCCAACAAATACACGAGTGGGGTGTTTCCTTACCATAAAAAAATATCCATGTGAAATATAAATATTGTAGCTATGTTCACACTAAATCATAATCTAATAAATGAAGATGCCAGCTTCACAATGAATGAGTTAGGTTGGGGTTTACCAATGCCATGGGAGGACTCCTGACATGGGATGTGGATGCACTAAAGCCGGGAATCCACACAGCGACTTCAGGGCCAAGTCGCTCATATTTTCGGCCCAAGTCGCCCAAGTTTTCAGTCGCTCATTGTCGCCCGTCTTGTCGCCCATGTTTGCTGCTGTGTGGATTCCCAAAATGAGGATCTCTTCTAGCGACAGTGCTAATTACCCTGGCGACTTGTATGGGCGATACAACATGAGCGACTAGATTAAACATTTTCATTCCAGTCGCTCAAACAGTGAGCGACTTGGGGGTCATTAACCTGAAGTCGCCCGTCGGGAGGTCGCCCAAGTGGGTTTGATATGCTGCATGTTGTGTGTGGATTCCGGCCAGTGAACTAAAACTCAGCGACTTGGGGTGTCTCAACCAATCACAAGCCAGGAAAGCTTTGAAGTCGCTCAATCTCCAAGTAGTTGGAATTGTTTGGGCGACTGAAATATGTTCATTTCAGCTGTGAAAGTTTGGCGACACCACCAAGTAGCCATACATAAATCGCTAGTGGATTCCGATTTTGGCTGGCGACTTGCATGTTGTCGCTCATCCTGTATCCTATAATAATGTCCCAAGTCGCCACACTTTAATGCATGTCGCTCAATTAAAAAGATATTAAATGTTTTCTAGAATCGTGTAAAGTCGCTCACCGTTTTTAGGCGACAATGGATTTAGGCCTTTAAGAGCGGAACTTAGGGTGTACCCTTGGAGACGCTATGAGTGTAAGTGGAGGGAGGACCATTCATTTTGTGTGGCTAGGGGAGATGCAAAGTTCTAATCGTTAGATATGGGGTGGGGTGAGATGGGGTTATGAGGTATGATCCTCATTATTTCTGTTTTCAAATAGGTTTCCAGTGTTAAATTTGGCAAGTCTAACTTTCAAAATAATGAAGGTATCGTTCCATTTCTTTCTCAGGATATACCCAGAGAATGAGGGGGAGAGGAGAATGAAAAGAAGAGGGGGAAAAGAGAGAATTGCAGACCTAACCTGCTATATTCTATAACTATATACTTCCATTTTATACTTCGTATCAAGATAGAACTATGTAACCTAAAGTATTAGCGTTAATGAAATTGTGTAGGTCAATTGAAGACAGTATTTACTTTAGATAATGGATTTATGGATATGTGACCCAGAGAAATTGAGTTAATTCAGCTTACCTTATTTTCATCAGTTAATTAGTTTTCTATAGAGTTCTTCAGCATAAGATCGTTATAAGTGCTCCGATGTATCAGATATATATCTTAGACATGATATTATACACCTTGGATCTTATGTGGGGTTATCGTATACATATATGGTTTAATTGTAATTGTTTAACCAGAAGTGGTAGGCATGGTAACCGTATATTTACGCCGACATACGATATGAATTTAATATGAATTTACTCCTCGTTGGTTCACCTGTATTATTTTCAACAGAAATGTTCTTTTCTCATGATGCATTGATTGCTTTCAACATTGCTAACATTGATGGAAATACTCTGTCTATTGTCTTTATTATGAATCTAAAATGTTTGGATAAATAATTGTATGCATAATCAAAAGATGTACAATCATAGCCGAACAGCCCTTTTGAATCAACGCAAAACATGTTTAGTGTAACTCGTCTATTAAATGATAACCTCGGTACCAAATCTAACCTTATTAATGTTTCTCTTCTTTTTTTCTAGGTATGTATCAATTTTCACTGCTGATTGGTCAGAGATTGGGTCGATCTGTGAGTAAGCTTTGAATACTTTCTCCTAACGTCTCCCCAATGCAATAGTCATGCAAGGGAGAGGGGAAGCTTCGTATTTCACCGTGGATTTATACTGATACCAATCCATTACTCGGCGTGGATAACCCGTCCATTGTAAGACAATCGTGATGTTCTTTCATAATCTGCAATAATCGTTTATGCTATCAATAACGGGACCGTCTTAAATAAAATAACTCGCGGTTTAAATGTCTTTATTTCTGTGCTTCATTTCATCATTGATAGAAGATCAGATGGGATCGATCTTAGCACCAATTTGTAAAAGGAGTAACGGGAAATAAGAGTGACTCAAGAAATTCTTATTCAAGACTGGTTTTATTAGGCGCATGTGTATTGTAGAAATGATCTATTGAAACAAAATACAGTCATGTATACTACACAAACATCTTGATTCGGAAATATTGATTAATTTTAGACTGGAAATGGAATGTTTCCTTTAGTTTTTCTCTAACATACAACGCCCAGAATCCATTGCAAATCAAAATTCAAAATGGCGGAGATACTAATCCTATATTGGGTGCCACTGCTTATGGCTGTTACAGTGCATGGTGGGGTGGATTCAGTTCATGTCGTGCATACAAATCTTTAGCAACATTTCTATCACAAATTGCAAAAACGTTTTCACCAATATCATAGCTTGTATAAATCTATAAAAATGAGGGGAAAGATGGATATGGATATTGGCATTAGAGCACCGATAAATACCCCATGCTGAACATGACATGTTAACATGTTCTCTATAGGTTTTAACACTGACATACAACTCCCATAATTCCATACGAACCAAGATTCAAGATGGTGGACATGCAAATCCCCTATTGGCAGCTCTACAAATTTTGAGATCTTCAATTTCAATGGAGTCCCGGCGACGATCTCTTTTATTTGTTGAAAATAATTTTCAACACACATAGTTCCATGTGAATCAAGATTCAAGATGGCGGACATGCAAGTACCCAATTAGGAGTTAATAAACTATCAGTAATCAGATCAAATAATCCTAAAATCTGAACCGACGATGACTAAGCATTTTTAGTGGAGGCCATTTGTAGAATTGGAAGTCGGGATAATGTGGTTTTACTGTAGATTAATGGTAGAATAGGGGAGGAATACTGTAGAAAGTTAAGGCTATGGCCTGTTTAACTATCAGGTTCACTTAGGTCAAATGTTATTGTATTGTGCTAAGAAGCTCTGCATCGCTGTTTCTATGCATTACCTCGTGGACAAACTGAGCTATAGAGGATTACTTTGTGTCGTTTATGGTATTCTATCTTGATATGGGCGACCCTCAGGCCTGTCTCACATTTGTACATGAGTTTCTGACGTGTACATAATGTGATGTGTTACAGAAAAACGAGGCATAAGCCGCAAAATCGATATTTTTCAAAGTGTTTCATTCACAGGATTTCTTTGTAGGAATGTTCTCCTTTTTTGTCGTATTTTTCAAGTCATGTTAATGTATACATGTAGCAAATCTCATGGCAGTCTATTAAATATATTCTTGCGTTTCTGAGTTCATCCTATGGAGTATATGTACCTACTATACTAGTAATTGTCCCACCAGAAATATTGCAAACTTAAGAAAAATGTCAGCAGCAGAATATTGACAATTTCAGTCCTATATAAGTGATAACAAGTCGTTTGTCATAATTGAACTGAGAATGCATCTTTAAAATGGCTTCATGGGTCAGATCTTCAGGAAACGTACAATCGGCAACTCTACACACTTAGTCAATACAGACGAATTATGCTGAAAAAATATAAATACTAGGTACATATCTGGGTATATATTTCGCATTGCGTTGATTAAAATAATTAATATTTTGGTCATGCTGAGCTGTATTCTTAACCTCATTTTTTGTATTAGATTTGAGTTATTTGGGACGATTAGTGAAGGCAAACTGTACATGTTCTGGAGACCTATTGGGCCCAACTCCAGATGCAGTATTATGAAAGCATCTAAGTGGTGAATACAGCTTGAGGGTATTCGGGATTTGAAGTAAGTGGCGAAAGGATGGGAAGAATGGATTGATTGTCACTTTGTTGGAGTTCTGGCATTAACAATGGCTCAGATGATACACTATGTACCACTGACCCCAACTATTCCTCTCCCAATCAAACCTTCCCCATCTCTCCCGCCTGCCCACAATACGGTAATACCCTAATATTCTATATGTTTGCAATATATCTGCTTTATATATAGGGGTAACTTGATCCTGGGCTATGCCTTCTTCCCTGCTGGCATTTTATCGATATAGTGGATCGGGACGGCTTAATGTAGACTAATGGAAAAAGCCCAGCTTCCCCCGTCCCCAGACTAGAGTGCGCATGAATGTCAAAATAACAATTTTCACTTTTTATTGCTTTCATAAACGGTGCAGTATATTGCAAGTGACTACAACTGAACAGGTTTTAACTGCCTGGTCTGAAAAAAAAGTGTTCATATCCGTCTAAATCAAAGTGCGGAGATCTCTGTACTTTCTTTTATGTTTGACTATATATTTTACAAATGATGGACTAGATCCTTTATTTACATCGCTTTCAATGAACCCCAGAAGTATAAAGCTCAAAATAATACCCAAGATAGGTAACAACTAGTTGGTTTGATTGCTCAAGGGGGGGGGGGGGGCTAGAGCTGAGACATCTATTTCCTTTAGTCAGCTCAAGAAATACGGGCTATATATATAAACTTTGCAGGCATATAATTATGTATGTATGACCGGAAAATGAACCACATTTGGTTGAAAATTGGTCCAAAATCGGCTTAGCATGTCCCTCAACCGATCAAATTAGATAAGACCGGTATGTCAATGATTGGACGCCTACTACGTTAATGATTTTCCCTGCCCGGAATAGGCCAACCACTGAGATTTTTTTAATTACCCTCAGTTTGGAGGTATTCAGTCAGCTCTGAGCCGAGACTGCTGCACCTAAGTTTGATACAATCGTTTGGAGCCTTACCCCAAATCTGACAGTCAGTCAGATTAGTGTGTCACATCCTTTACAGTCTTAGCCATCCTTAATATCTCTTTTTATCCCACCCACCCGCACCCTTCACCATTTGCCTATTCGCTTTGACTCTTTCCCCCACTTATACATTCCTTATATCCCCCCTTTACAATATTGCAATGCAAATAGGTATGCATTTAAGGCAATGAGGCGACCCGCACCGTGGTGCTTCCAATCCCAGTAATGGAGGCCATGTTGTGAAGCTGCTACCCATAAATGCATTGCGCTCGCGATCTCTGCCCACTGAAGGTCTATCAAAGACTTATTTTACTTGTCGGTGCTGTCACATTGATTGCCTAATGCCAGTCATTTGTTGGTCCAGTATTTGTTGTGCCCTTTCACTCCTCCGACTCCTCTCTTATTCTTCTTCCTTTTCCCTCCACACTTGGGTGAAGTCACCAGAAAATGTACAATTCGCCTTCACCAATCCTCTCAAAAACCCAGATTTAAAACGAAAAGATGTTCATTATACGATTTACAACAGATCTTTTAAATTGGTGCATTGCAAAATATACTCAGGTATACCCAGTATTTATCTGTTTTAGCCTAATTTAGCAGAGTTTACTAAATGAGTAGAGCTGGCAAATGAGCATTTCTAGGTGATCTGACCCTCATCCTTCCCTATTGCTCCGCCTATGGTGCCTCCCTCCCTCCGCGATGGAAACGTAGTGCCTGGGTCCGCAGGTGCCTAATGACAGCGGTGCGTAGTAATACATCCAAAGCGCCGGAAGTCAATGCGCCCGCGGACCAATCAACTTCCTCCCTTGGTTCTCTTTGAAGAAGGCCGACTCGGCGGAGGGTACAATGCTTTGAATTGATGCCAGCTCTGAACTGTGTTTATAAGCGTTTGGCATCATAGACCATGTAGCCCTTTACATTAGAGCGTTGCTGCATTGTCGATGCTTGTTGGGTACCCAATGTGATCATACTCTCATCTGTAAATATGATGCAGCTGCTCTTTGGGTCTTTTATAAATTGAATGAATAATATATATGAATATAATATCTTAGATTTCTATATTTAATTGTTATCACATTTTAACTCTTTATATTAATTCAAGGAGAAAATGTGTAGATATGTCTGAAGACCTGTGATTAACATCTGGAAGACATAATTATGGTTAATATAAAAGAGGGGCACCCTTTTTCGGTGTAAAATGTTATTGTTATTATTTTATGCTATTATTCTAAATCCGGACATACATACATATATATATGCTATAGACATGAGATCACCCTTTCATCTGTAAATATAATGATAGTTTATGTCCTACATCTTACTATAATCATATTTCATAATTTATATAAATTGAATTAAAAATATACATAAAGCGTTTCTATTACCTTCATTACATCAATGTCTCATTAAATTTTATAACATAATAAATAACAAATAAATAACTTATTTTGTGTAGCGTTATTTCCACAAAATCTGCTCCAAAGGCCGTAAAATAAATACAAATTAAGTTATGTAGAGAGAAAATAAAACGTAAAGAGATAATATATGCTATTGTAGACAGCTTTTTGACATATCATATAAACCTGCATATCCACCGTGAATTGCTTTATTTAAATACACCCACTCCAATCTCCTTACCCCCTCTACCTTGCATACAGATCCCCTTCAAAGCTGTTTGTTTTGTTTTCTCCCATGATGGAATTCATTACTTTTTATGATAGGCTTTTAGTGAGGGGGCCTTCTAGTTGTAATGGATTTGGATCGTATCCAAATTTGTATTCCTTTGTATTAGACTGTTCAGTTAATGGGTATAATTTATTGCAGCTATTCTCTTGCTAGTATGCACTCTTGCCCCTCTTGCCCCATTTATTTCCTTCTTACTCATTCTTCCTTCCTATTCTTTCATTCTTCCTTTTCTTTATTTTCTCTATTCTGGGTGCTCTCTTCCCATTTTATATTAAAATCCATCTCTCCAGATCCTTCTACTCTTTCCCTGTTGTATCTCACATCCCTCCCTTTCTCTCCTTATTGTCTTCCTTGTATCCTCTTTATATCTCAGTCCTTATCTCCCCCATCCCTCTGTCTCTCTTTCTCCCTCCCTCTCCTCTCTCATCTCTCGCACTTTCCTCTTTCTCTGTCTCCCTCTCTGTGTGTCTATCTCTCCCTCTCTGTATGTCTGTCTCTTTTTTTCTCCCGCTCCTCCTCTCCCTATCTCTCCTCTTTTGTCCCTCCTCCCTCCCTCTCTTTCCATGGCTGTATCTGCCTCCCCTCCCTTATCTCTTTGTTTCTCCCCTCTCCTGCTTCTCACCTCACTTCCCTCTTTCTCGATCTCCTCTCTCTTTTCTTGTCTCATAGACTTTATCTTTTCTTTTTATCACATCCCTCGCCCCGTATCCACTACAGCCTCCAACCCCACATTTGTCTATTTAGTTTCCGCCTATCAGTAGGCCTTCCCGAAAGCCCTATCACACCCTACCATTGATGAATTAAAGGTCATCAGAAGGTGTAATGAAACATGTCTGCTCTGCCGGAAGTGAGGGTCATGTGACCTGCGTGTCGAGCATGCGCAGACAACACCAACTGTAACTCCCCCATCTGGCGACTCCCTGGCCCACCGACTACAGCTCTCCATTGATGGAGGGAGAACTCTTTATAATTCCTCTTTGTATATCATCCCCTGGCGGTGTGTGGGCAGCTTCACGGCTCACAGCGCATGCGCTGAGGCAGAAAACAACGTTAGCATGTGCGATCGTGTAAACAGAAGAACTCTTCATTGAAAGAGGAAGATAAAACCCACTTCTTTCCCCACCTCCGCTGCAGAAGCGTTCCTATTGGCTGGATTCGGCGCCGGATATCCGGTGGGAGATGCCCCATGTGAAATAGTGTCCGCCCTAGAGTGTCAGATTTAAAGCCTAGGATTGAGATATCAATATCCATAAGCTAGAGCTAGCGCAGAAAGGAGAGGAGCAGAGGCCACACACATCCGACCCTTTATCTCTCTAATCTTTTTCACCTGTTTTTACCTTTCATGAAGATTTCTTTCCCCATTCCCATAGCCGATTCTATATCATTGGACCAATACGTTTTTCTCTTTTGGTCTTACCTCCTTTTATTCATTTTCATTTTCCTGGCTGATATTTCTCCATTTATTTTACTTTCCCTTTTCGTTTGTCCTCTCTTCTATCTTACTTCCAATATCTTTTCCATAAATATGTTTTTATACTTACACCTCATCGCTCCTTTCTTTAGGTTCTTTCCTTCTGTCTTTCTTTCTTTCTTTCTTTCTACCTTCAGTCATGCTTCTCTCCTTTCTTTCTTTCTTTCTTTCTACCTTCAGCCATGCTTCTCTCCTCTTTCTCTATCTGTCCCTACATCTCTCCCCTCTTTTCCTTTTCCTACCATGTCCATCTTTATTTTATATTGTACTACTTTTCTGTTGCTTACCTCTATCACCCTCCTCTCTCCTTTCTTTTCTCCTCACCCTCCATTCTCTTTGGCTGCTTTTCCCTTTTTGTTTCCATACTTTATTCTCCTGTCTATCCTGTTCCCTCTTCTTCCCATCTTCTCTATACATACCTTTTCTATGCTGCCTTTCCTCCCTCTATTTCTCCTATACTTTTATTTCCCTACTTTCCAATGTTTCCCATTCTCTGTTCCTCTCTGTAATAAATCCCGCACCATTTCCCCTCCACACCCCCGCCATCATTATCATTTGGCCCAGGTAACACCTCACAGATAAATCGTCATGCCAATCGCTCAAGGTCAGTCGTCTTTCACTCTAATTGCTTTCTACCCACTTGTCTATGCAGGTCACTGTGCATTTGTCACTAGGAGAGATATCCAATATATAAATCTCCCACACCTATGGCTCAGCTCTCTCCACTCTCGCCTTTTACATAGGTTTTCTCTGTGTAAATAGTTTATACATCTGAATCAAGTGGAAGTTGTTTTACATGGGTGGTCTTTTTTGAATGATAGGCCTACATACACGTGTACGCCTTTTAATTAGCTTCTCGCATAACATGTTTTCTATAGCTTTTACACTGACATACAACTCACATGATCCCATGCAAATCGCGATTCAAGATGGCGGACATGCAAATCCCCTATTGGAAAATGTTAAATTAGATCTCAGGAACATTATTTTTGTATTGCCATTTTCTCATCTGTCCTTCTTTAATTTAATCGGGTGCCTTGCAAACAATATGTTAATTATAGGGGGGAAACAATTTCTAGCGTACCAGATCTGAGTAATACATACCTTTTGAATTCGTTTGAAATTGCAAGGCACATTCAGACAAAAAGATATTCTAATGAATCTTTCTTCCGTGCATTATTCACGATCCACACGATATCTTCCATGAATTATTTAAACCGACTGGATATTCTGCATATCATATCAAGGGAGGCGATATGTTATGTGAAGTCGCCCGAAAATGTACACTTCGCCTTCACCAATCCTCTTAAACGCACCAAATCTAAGACAAAAATCAGGTTCAAAATACGGTTCAGCATAACTGAACAGATGTTTTGAATCGACCTGATGTCATATATTTATTTATGTATACACCAGTTTCATTTATCATGTTCTAGCCTAATATATCAGAATTTAAAATGGTGGCAATTTTGTACATTTTACCGGCCCAACCCATATAAGAAGCAGATTTTAGTGTATGGATATTTCTACCCTTTGGGGACTGAGTGCATAAAATGCTTCCTATAGAGTAGAGAGATAATCTGGGAACTCGCTTTGCTTCCCCTTTATTCTGTTTCCCTGGAGGAAATACTCCGAGGAAAACTAGGGGGAACTGTTTCTATTCTGACTTTACATAGCTGCCTCACTTGGCTCCACTTAATCTAGGCCCAGAGCCTATCAGATCCCTCCAAACTGAGGGAAACTGACCGCAAAATCCCATTAGGACGGTAGTGGTGAGCTACCACATTCCTTCTCTATTTTTTACATCATTTCGTACTACATGATATAGAAATTTGGATTCTGGTGCTTTTGATGTGTATTGATTTTATAAAGTTCTTTTTGTATTTCGAATCTAACATTTCCTGCATAGTCAAGTAATATGTCCTGTAGATTAGGGCTTCCATTAACTCCTTGGGTAGTTTACTACCAACTATATCGATATAAATCACACATTCATATATTCATAACAGGAGGTCACATGATGCATATAGTTGTTTAGGTTGCTCCCTTTGCCTGTGTGATACTCTTCTGTTGCCTATGGAACGTTCATATGTGATGTGTCACAGACAAATGAGTCTCGATTGATATTTCTGAAGTGTTTGAATTATATATAACTTCAGATACACTTAGATATAATCAATAGAAAGTCTTGGAATTCATGCGACTACACAGCGTTAGAGATATTAAGAATGGGAATATTCTCACAGACAGTTCTTGTAGAAGAAACACTTCAAAAATATCAATCGAGACTCTATACATTTGTTTGTGACGCATCACATATGAACGTTCCATAGGCAACAGGGGATGATACTCAATGTGTAAAATCTCAATTTCCCTTCCTGGCTTGGCAAATATGTGTCAAAAATCTCTCTTATAGAATTTATTCTACCAGATTTATTCTATTTCAGTGTGGCAGTACATTTTTATC
Source organism: Sthenelais limicola (assembly GCA_942159475.1). NCBI lineage: Eukaryota > Metazoa > Annelida > Polychaeta > Phyllodocida > Sigalionidae > Sthenelais > Sthenelais limicola. The sequence continues at coordinate 69,804,684 of OW804098.1, forward strand.
CATACATACTAAAATAAAATAGGGGATTCCCCTCGATATAGACATTATGTGGGGGAAAATTTCTTTTTCTCAGTTTTCTATATAGAAATTCTCACTGCTATATATGGATCAAACAATAACAAAATTAGAAAGTGATGAATAATATTAGATGATTAATACAAATTCTAGTATAACCTGCCGAGAAAGCCGCCTTAAAACCCACAACAGAATTACTAGACTCAGCAGTACCGTTTTAAGGCTCTCCACAGCTGACGTTTTATCTTTGAATGAATGAATGCGCCTGAGTTTTCTGCATGAATGCAAATGCGAGAGATAAAGCGAAGTGGGGATGCATCTGTTAATGGACTTGTTGGGCTTCGGCTTTCTAGGTTCCCTCCCCTCTATGTGGAGCCCTCACTGAAATGAGTTCTTTTTATTTTCATCTGGTTTGTCGGTGCGATTTTTAATTTGGGTTATTTGAGAGGATTGGTAAGGGTCAATTGTACATTTCCTAACTTCACCCTAACTCCTTCATTTTCTCTGATAACAACCAAAGGCAGAGTGTATAGTTTATATGTGGGACAGGTCATCGGAAAATGTACAATTTGCAGCTCTAAACATTTAGTAAACTCTGCTAAATTAGGCTGAAAATGATTTGAGTGTATGCATATGGTATTGTATCGATCTGAGTATGGTTATGTTGAACTGTATTTGAAACATCAATTTTTGTCTTAAATTGGGTGTATTTGGGATGATTCATGAAGGCATATATTGTACAATGTTTGGCGATTTCACCCAAAATGTTGTTTACATGGTGAAGGTTGGATAGCCAGAGGCGGGCACTAGCAGTATTCATGGATGGTGTGATGGATGTGTCCAGCCTTTATACCCCATAGCATTCCCACCCCAATAGGGCTTGACCACTGGGCATCTAGGCATAATTTAAGGTAGTTGGGTGGACTAACCGGTCAACTGGACATATCCATATGATGGCTTGATGATTGGTGCAACCACAGATAGCTCACACCATCACAACATATTTTGATTTGATTTGATATCTTTTATTTCTATAGAGAGATATGGTGATTGACAACTTGTACTGAGCGTAGGTCTTCCAGCTGCAACCATTAATTGGAAGAAAGTTCTCTCTCTCTAACGATATATTCCAAGGATCTTTTTCTCATTATATGATAAGAGAGTGAGAGGGATGGAGAGAGCCAGAGAAAGAGAGAGGAAGAAGGAGTGAGAGATCAACTAGAGAGGAAGAGAGGTAGGCAGAGAGAGGGAGGGGTAGAAGCAGAAAGGGAAAGAGGGAGAGAGAATCAGACAGAAAAGGAGGGGGAAAGGGAGAGAGAATAGAGAGGTAGGCCGAGAGAAAAGTATAGAGAGGGAAAGAAAGAAAGAGAAAGAGAGAGAAAGAAAGAAATACGTTCGTCTAGAGAGAAGGAGCGAGAGAGAGAAGTACGTTCGTCTGCCAATTGCCAAGGCACCTAATTGATGGATTGATTGAATGATTGTCCATACTGGGGAAGTAATACAAATGTCTAAACTTACGAGTTTCTCTGTCATTTAACTTGCACTAAAGCCCCTAGGCTTGCTCTAAACTGTCCCCATAGGTGGGACCAATGCTAATGTTGTGGCGGGTTGGTGAGGTTGTGTGCAGCCGAGGTGGTGAATGGATGAACTGAATGCCATACAAATAAATGGGTTTTTTTGTAGAGCACGTTTTGAGGTGTTTTAGTCACGTCATAAAACGGTGTTGATGGTTGTTTTATAGGGTCAGGTATGCCTGAGTTGGGGTATGTGGAGGGAGATGAAAGTGTAGCAGGAGTTGGGAGAGATGGACGGAGGGAGGAAGAGGGAAGAGAGAGAGAGCAGAAGGGGTATGGATATGGAAGGAGGGAGAGTGGGAAATGGAGAGAGAGAGAGAGAGAGAGAGAGAGAGAGAGAGAAGAGTGGAGGTGAGATGGAGAGAGTGGAAAATGGAGAGAGAGAGAGAGAGAGAGAGAGAGAGAGAAAAGAGTGGGGGAGGGAGAGAAATACAGAAAGAGAGGGGGGCGATGGGGAGAGAGAGGAAGAGGAAGACACAGACGTCACAGGGATAGGGTGGTAAACAGACGGGGAGGGAGGCAGAGAGACAGAGTTATTGAAAGGAATGGCAGCTTGTGGTGGGGGTGGAGTTATTGAGCAAGAGTAGAGGGTAGAGAGAGATATCACACTGGTAACACAAATGAATGTGCGCAAAGAACACATAGAACACAAAGGATGTGAGTTGAGATTTAATCTTTAAAAAGGCTTTAAATCGTTAAAAAGGCTATATCTATTCACTGAGGGACTGGTGATCCATAAATATGTAGGCCCAACCTCCTCCTCCATTCATCACACCCCATTTCACCACTTACTCATGCTTTAGGGGCCCTCCGGTATACTGCAAACAGAAGGGAACGCCCTTGCGAATGTCACACATGCGAATCCACGAGAGCTAACTTATAATTATATAATATAAGTATCTTTATTTCCCATATATTATATATCACACACATTAATAAGGTTGGGAAAAGGTTAGCTCCGTCAACACAGTGTTGGTCTTCCCAGGCTACCTATCTTTTGTCTATTGTTGTTGCAAATATATGCAATCGTAGGCAGGCTATTTGCTACCACCTCCTCCACTATTATGAACATATAAGCGATTGTGTTGGCAATCAGGTTTGGTTCCATGTGCGTGGTAACATTCGCATCACTTTTGCAACCATGGAGGAGCCCTATAGGCCTAAGTGTAAAGACAGGTGAAGTTAAAAAAAATGTAGCCTACAATTCACTTTCACAAATTCTCTCAATTAAGCCGCATTTAAGATACAAATGAGGACAGTTCAACAAACCCAAACAGTTATTTTAGATCAACATAATACCAAAGATTTATAGATATACCTAGTATTCCTCATTTCTCAGCCTAATTTTGCAGAATTTACTAAATGTGTAGAGCTGCAAATTGTACAATGCAGTTCTCCTGTTTAGTATGCCTTTAACCCCACCACATACATGTACACAGCCTCCAACTATGTAAATATAAATCTCTTACAAATGTAAGAGGTGTCTCTACTCTTAAATGTTGAAAGGTACAGACTAATAACGTCCCTAAAAAGCTTTCATATGTTCCTCAACATAACTGAGCACAGCTCAAATGCATTCTGGGTTTGTGCAAGGGAACCTCTCATACATACAATATAGATATGTGATATTGGTTGCGAACAGTTAGGTATGAGTCGGCCTGTCTAAATATGTACAATCAGGTATTGAACTCAGTTAAGACTTTTTCGTTCAATTATTTCTTTCGGCGAAATGTCACTATTTTCAATAACGTTCTTGCTCCTCCTCTTTTCGCCGAATCAACTTCCAAGTGTTTTTTCTTCAGATCTTCTGAATTCAAAGAAAATTTCCCAGACATAAATGAAAACTTGATTGGTAGGAATGGACCCAAAGCAATAAGGACAGGGAGAGGAATGGAAGTCTTCATTATTTGTACGGAAATCAGTATTTTTGAAAACTTCCAAATATTGTCAAACCTCCCCACAATTTCACCATTTCATAACAACCAAATTTCATCAACATTTTCAAGAAATATAAAATCTTTGAAAATCTAGCTGGATTCGTATGTGATGTGTCACAGAAAAATGAGTCATAAGTTTAAAAAAATGGATTTTGAGACATCATCATATTTGAAGAGATGAGATTAGGTGGATTACAAACATGTTAACATTTAGTAAATCTAAACGTATTTCTACAATTTATGTTTCATATGATGTACCCAGTGGAAATAAAATCTTTAAAAAAAATGTATGTTTAAAAAGAGGCTTGCGACATTTCTGGGTGGACAATTACTAGTAAAGTAACTAAATGTACTCCATAGGACGACCTTAGAAGAGTTATTTGAGGGCAGACTATATGTAATACACTGTCTTAAAATTTGGTAATTTGTTGCAAACGACTGAAATCGCTAGATACACCAAAAACGAGAACATTCTTACAAAGGGATTTTGTGGCTAACACACTTAGCACATATCAATATAAAACAATATCAATTCTTTTGCGACTTATGACTCATTTTTTTGTAACGCAACACATATAAGCATTCACTTTGTATAAGCCCATGTTAATATGTTATTTGAGCTGGCAGTCACGTTGAACATGCAGCTAATGATGGGGTCGATGTCCTCTTATATGACTGTATCACTTCCAGGTTGCCTCACATAGTGCTGCAGTCACATTTATGGGACAAGTCGTCTGAAAATGTTTGTTCGGTTCTTGTTTTTTTAAAATATTTTCCATCAGCTTACTTTGATGTCAACGATAGTTTCAGCTTAAGTAGAAAGAAGGAATATCTTTCATTAATTTACGATCAACCATATATTACCTAGGCCTAGATATACGAACAGTCACTATTACATATACATCTGATTACACAATATACAATGTGAAGGTCACCTTCGCCAATCCTCTCAAATAACCCACATTTAAGACAAAACTGAGGTTTCGATTTGAAAAGTATTTTATTCAGGATATAAATAACACAAAGTGCTGTCCTCATCCCAACCTGAGGCCTTTTATAACATTTTACATTATACTGGTGAAGAGCGATTACAATGACATAATAGTGGCAAAAGCTTGAAAGGATTTATTTTTTTGAATTGTTAATAAGGTACAAGAAACAATGGCTGAACATTACTGCGCATTGCCAAATATACTCTTATTTATATTTGTTCAGCCGAGTGTACTTGCCATGTTACTTGATAAGGAAAGCTATTATATGGGTCAGGTCGTGCCAACAGAGAACTGGCACTGCGCATGTCTATTACAATGCATGCTGGGATCATTATTCAGTTCAATTCTGACATACACATTTATCAAGTTCGTTTTATATAAAAAGAATATATAGAATTCTCATCAATAAGTCTACGTAATTCATAATGTAGTATAGGGTTTCGATGATTAATGTCCTTCACCTTCAAAAGAGCTATACTGTTTGCGATTTTTGTGGTTAGCCCCTTTAATTAGATGTACACTACCTTAGCACTAAATCAATAAAACTATTATGAATAATTGAAAATAATAGCCCAATCGTTTGGCAAGTCATTATTAACAAAGGTTGTATTGAATGTTTTTGATGAGCATTTCTCCAATCGTTTGCTAAAAAAACATTCAGAATTAGCTAATATCTAGACTAGCTGCATGCTATAAGCATTAGTTATGTTAGTGCTTGGGGTGGAAGTGAGCATAGAGGGGGATGAGTGAGGAGGTGATGTCATGATACCCTCGTATTACAACATGCCTGGCATTTCATACAACCCTCCACATATAGGTCTATACAACTGAGTTGTGGCTTTTATACAACCCTCCACATATAGGTCTATACAATGTACATCTGAGTGCCTTCATACAGCTCTCCACATATAGGTCTATACATCTGAGTGCCTTCATACAGCTCTCCACATATAGGTCTATACATCTTATTGCCTTCATACAGCACTCCACAGATATATCTATACATCTGAGTGCCATTCAGCTCTCCACATATAGGTCTATACAATGTACATCTGAGTGCCTTCATACAACACTCCACATATAGGTCTATACATCTTAGTGCTTTCATACAGTACTCCACATATAGGTCTATACATCTGAGTGCCTTCATACAGTACTCCACATATAGGCATAGATACATCTGAGTGGCAGTTTGTGCTTCTACTACTTCATGCTTTGAGAAATATGTCCCCATTACAGCTTGCTCCCATCTACTACGACGAAGTGGATATAGGTAAAGACCCCTGAAAATGTACAATTCGTCTTCACCAATTCACTCAAATTCTACACAAATGTGAGGTTCAAAATCAGGATCAATTCAACATAACCAAATATTTGTTAACCAATGCAATACCAAATATGTTCAAATATACCTTCGGGTTATTTGAGAGCATTGATACATTTTCTGCTCCTCCCAGAATCCCCCTACTTGCAAAGTCTTGACATGAACCCAATATTATAGAGGTCCTTCATTAGGTTGTTAACTGGAGTGAATGTCATTGCGATTGTCCTTTTATCTAATCTTGGGTTTCCGGCTTTCCTTTTCGGTTTAGTTCTGCTGGTCCAAGACGGTTTTGCTGGATATAATATTATTACAAAATTTTCCATGGTGCAACAATACAGTAATGAACTCTTTACATGGGTATTTGAAGTAATGTGCAGTTTGGCACAATAGTTGAAAAATAGATAAAAATCATAATAATAAATATAATAATAATAATCATCACTTGCCGCTCAGACCTTTTATGGTGGAGTGTTGATGATTTTCTGTTTACCAGATGGTTTATATGATACATGACTAATTAGATGCATGACGTTTGCTTCTATTTGCAATTTAGTGGAGGACCCACATAAATCTTTGGAGATCTTGATAACAACTGCCACCATTGCAACTGCTCTGTGCAGGCATTTGAAAGCTTCTCAGGTCTTTGTAGATTTAACTGTTACCGAATCTACAATGCTGCTAGCGCCCCTTTGTGTGAAATGATGAATCATCCCTCATTCTGCCCTCCTGCCATGGCTAGGTCTTCATACACTGAGGTTTCTCCACAATATCCTCTGCAGACCTGTTTTATTGGCATTTTTACTATTGCTTTATTGTGTGGATCTGTGCCATCTCCGCACGAAAACGAAGGGATAAACAGGAAATAGTTTCATAAGAATATTTAAAGTTGCTTCCTCAGCTATTATGACAAAGAAAATTCATGAAAGGTATAGAGTGCGGGATTTGAATCCCATAGCGTCTTACCAACCCATCATTTCACCTCCCACCCAGTGCACGCTGACTGCATTACTAATGCGGTGAATACACAGTCACGATTTGGGAATCAGACACGATTTCAGGATCTACGATTAATCGTGGGTGCTTATTTGCCTGAAATCGTGCCTATTTTTGGACCTACACATGCACGATATGGAGAAAAAAGTGAAATCGTGGGTAAAAAATGAGATCGTGGGGGGGTTGGCAGTCAAGATTTGATCTGAAATTCTGAAATATAGGGTTGAGAAAATTATTTAAAAAAACGACCCTAGAAGCAAACAAGAATGTAAAAATAAAATAAAATATAACGTTACTCATTTTCCTGTGACACATCACCTATTTTCTGGTGTGTTTTTTTCTCTTTTTGATTGTCGAATAAAATAAAATAAAATATGAGAAGAATAAGACCTAATGTCGACATGTGTAGAAGGGAAATTCTGCATTATAAAAATGAAAAAATTGTGTTGATACTCCAAAAATTAGTGAAGTTATAGCATTTCAAAGTAAAATTATAAATAATAATTTCTTTTATATTGCCAGATCGCAGATAGACCCACGATTTTCGACCAAATCCGAAAATCGTAGAAGCACCTACGATTTATCGTAGACCTCATTATAAAGGTCTACGATAAATCGCAGCACCCTCTACACATCGACGATTAATCGTAGAAGCAGCAGCGATTTGATTTGAAATCGCAGAAGACCCTTTTTGCCCCCTACGATGAATCGTACATCCAAATCGGCGCTGAATCGTGCATGTGTAGGGCATTTGCCGTGATTTGGGACCCAAGATCTGATGTATGATCTCAAATGGACAATTCCAAATCGTAGGACGGATCGTAGATCCCAAATCGGCCCCCAAATCGTGACTATGTATTCACTGCTTAAAGGCAGGCCATGTGTATAGCTGCCATGTAAAAGAGTCATTTCTAATATTTGAAGAGTTCTCTGCTGCGCAGAATCGCATGAGTATCGGCTTGGTGGGCTAGGCCCTTAAAGCAACCGATGCCCCCCCCCCCCCTCCTAAACTTGATTTATCAATATTCTGTTGCTAGTATATAATATATGCACTAATTTTAAGTGGAATCATCTGAAAGTAAACGAGTGCCATTGAAATTAACCACAGCAGTAGTAACCTTTCACAGCAGCAAAGAGTTTGAAATATAAATGTGGACCGTTAAGCGGGGTCTCCACTGGCTGCGGTAAGCTCTGCGGTAAGCCTTGTAATGGTTTGTGCTGGCTCTGTAGGTGGAGAGGAGTGACGAGGTCCTGCCTGCAAAGTTCACTGATCATGTAGGCAGGACCTCACCACTTCTCACCATCACAGCATTGCTTAGGCTTACCGCAGAGCATACCGCAACCAGTGGAGACCACCCTTTATGCAACTTTACTAACAAGGTGAAATCCTCAGCTAATACAACAAAACGTGTCTTATATTTTGATATATAGGACTGAATTCATCAATGTGGGGGCTACCATCCCCGACAAAATAAATGATTTTAGAAGAAAATCAGTTCCTAATTTCATGTAGCAAATCGCCCACCAGATAATTGCTCTTTCTTTCTTCTCACTAATTAATCTTAGCCCATCCTTCTATTGACCTTAGCCTGGTTTCTGACACCCTCTTTGCAATAAAACCTTTTTTTCTTCTTAAGCTCGTGAAAATAAAAACCTGCAAGAAAAAGTGTGTGGGACATGGATTAATTAGTGTTTATTTTGTTGGACTTTTTAAAAAGAGTTTTTCAATTTTTACTTTTCTTCATTTGGGCCGACCCTGAAAAGAGAGGTTTTAATTCTACTAGGAATCCTCTCAAGACAGTTTGTGAGTGGGCCACCTCTGGGAATTTCTTCCAAGTTCCTTAATTTTCCAGTCAAGTTTAAAAAACGAATGATTATTTAAAATATTTTCTTTTCTTAGCTATAATTCTAGCTGTTTAGTTTACACTTTATACTCTACATAAGCAAAAATAGTGGAGTTATTAGCAACTAACGTATTCCAGAATCGTCCAAAGGTGTGCTAATTGTCAATTCAGCTAATATAGCTATACCAGACGATAGGATTGCTGTATCCACACATGCTACTACCCCGAGCCAAGTAGTGGGGTTGGAGGAGGGGCTGGAGTATGTATAATGGGGAGTATTGTGTTGGTGCACCCAAGGCCTTGGCCTCCCTTTATGACAATTATGTTTCCACTGTGATGAATTGTTAGCGTGTTGGGTGCTACTGGAAACTTCTTATGTACCGTCCATTGCTGGAAGTATGCAGAGGAAGTGGTTGGGTGGGTGAGGGGGATGGGGGTAAAGCTCAGTAGTGGGTGTAGTGGGGTGGTGTTCTAGCATATTTAAGGTGCTTGCCTCAAACCCACACCCAGACTGGTAAGGGCCTAGTTCACTAAGTCGATTCTCATGTGATTCTTACGGAACTTAGTGGGAAAAGGTCCTCTTGGTGCAAAATCGCAGGAGAATCAGCTTAGTGGACTAGCCCCTTTAGTTTGTTTGCTAGTTTGTTAAATGTTTACTAGACTCGCAACAAGTCCCGGAACTCATCTATCTCAATGGGCATCCCAAGCTGGGACCTCACTAGGCTAAGCATTCCTCCGTCGAGGTACTATATTTTTATTTTACTTTAATATGACTTTAACATGCACACACGGTTAAACCCAGATATCAGCAATATGTTAGTTTTTCTACTCAATTGAGGGATATATGCAAGTTACAAGAGATTGGGTCTATAGCCTCTTCGATTCCTACTGCATGAAACTATGCTGAACTGCAAGCTGATTGTGTAGTGTTGTCCCCACCTTCTCCACCCACACCAAAACAAACACCCTCCCTGAAACCCCTGACACTCTCTGGATCTGACATTGAAATCGTACAAGAATTTAGATACCTAGGGACCACACTTGACTCGAACCTTAATGCCATGGCCCTCATCAACTCAACAATAAACAAATTTCTATCGAGCTTAGCAAGAATCAGACCTTTGCTTTTAAAACCAACAGCAGTCCAAATTGTCAAATTCATGGTGATTCCTCACCTGGAATTTAATTCATGCTTCCTGAATATGTCCCCCTGCTCAGCTAAGCAAAAACTAGATAAATCTCTTAAAAGAGGTGTCAAAAGAAAAGAAAGTCTCTCTCTTGCCGTGCTCGAGTACAACATTCTCCCCCTTGAAACAAGAAGAAATATCCAAATTCTTATGATAGCCCACAGGAGAGCCCACTCCCAGAACAAACGCCCAGTCCATAAATAACAATCCCAACGAATCACCAGAAGCCAATCAGCCCTGAATCTTACGATCACACGCCCAAACCTTGAGACATTCAAACGCTTGCCCAGCTACCTAGGTGGAACCCTATGGAACAACCTACCAAAGCTCATCAAAGGAATACAAGATAAAATGTCCTTTAAATCAGCCCTTAAGGAACACCTCCTTCTACAACAAAAATTGCCATGTTTCTCATTGATTCTTTATTTTTGTCTCACCATTGTCATCATTACTCATCTATGTCTTGATTCTATACTTGTTACCTTGTTAGCTCATTCCGCATAAGCCGTTTTTATCCTTTAAAGATCCTTTAAAAATTGCACACCATAGTTGTAGCTCTGACCTCAGCAGCAAGTCTAAAACCTTGTTTTCATGTATAAGAAACTTGTTCTCATGTTCAATCGTTGGAGAAGTTGTCAAAATAAAGTCTTTAAAATAGATATATATACACATCCCCCACTGTCCATACACCTACAACCACACTTCCAGTTCACTCTAACAATAGACACACATGGTATTGCATCCTGTTCCTGTGTTTGCTTTCTTGCCCTGATAGGACCAAATATATACAAATGTATGGCGTCTCAGATTAGGGCGTAAATCCGACCCCGACCCCCCGACCCCCCGACCCCGGCACACACGCACATGGAACAGAGACAAATAGAATAGAAATAGACAACAGAACCTGGAGCAGGCACAACAACAGAAGGAGTTGGAATAGCTTAAGATCAAACACAGCAGGCGCTAGTAGATCATAAGCCGGTGCCATACATTTGTTACCCTGTACTGCACCTGTTCCACCGCAGTTCATCATGACTCTAAATCCAACCCATCTCATTGTGTAGTTCCCCTTTCTAAGGTTTGTCTGCGTGTTGGGGAGGATTGTTAAAGCTGCATTCTCAGCTATTATGGCAAACACAACACATGACTTATAGCGCTGGATCTATCTATGTTATGCTGCATATCATGTCTATATACAATATTTGGAAGTCGTGTCTTATCTTATGATAAGTGAAGCCACCGCAGGAAAGTAGCCCCCAAAATATAAATGTGGACTTTTATGAAGGCCTGTAGCAAAATGAACCTGAGAAAATTGTCCAAAGTTTTGGTCAAATGACTTGTAGATAGAAGAGAGAAAAGAGATTTAAAGCTGTGTTACTGCTGATCATCTTTAAATATTAAGTCAAATATAGTCAATTTAACTCAATTAAATTATTCTTTATTACTTGATGTAAAGACAATGTGTAATTACGTCAGGTCCTCCAGTAAATGAAGTAACTGACTTGATCTCGTTGATTAAGGATACTAGGTACTAACACTAGTACACAATAGTGGGTATATATAGTAGCTATAATGTATAATCATATATAGAGTATGGACGCTGAGTGCATTACACGTATATGTTAATAATGAAACTATACCAAGTAAAGTGTGTATGGAACTATCAATCATATCACCCAAATAAGAATAGCGCTTGAGAACGAGGACCCTATCTAAAGAAACTAATCTTTCAACTCCGTATAACAAGAATCTCTATTGAACGGGAAATGTTAAAACTAATATCGATTATTTCATTTCTCTCACTCAATCTTTCTTCCTTCCTTTCTTTTTCCACCACACCCTTCTTAACTTGGCAGCTGTTGGAGCTTTAATCTTCCTATGGTCTTGTTCTCGAATAGATGATGTTGGTGTTCAATATTATAGTGGCATTGTTCGTTTTTATAGTTTGCTCTGAATAAATCAAAGGATCTACCGATATTGGAACATGAAATGGAGATGATGAATTGTATTTAGAAAAGTATCATGACGTGATGTGGCTTGGTGTCACATTGGTGAAGATAAAGATGTACAATTCCCCTATTAAAGTTGCACTCTTGGCTTACGTCAGTCAAAAACTAAAGATTTTTCGTTCCACTCTTTTCCGACCCTTCTAACAATCATTTGACCAACATTTTGGAGGATTTTGTCCAGTTGTTTCTACTGCAGAGCTTCTAAAATGTCCTCATTTGTATTTCTCTCGGCGATTAGACTTAGACAAATTCTTGTAAAATATATAACAGCAGCAGAATATTGATGAATCCAGTCCTATACGTCATAACATGAGTACAATTTGATAAGGTTTTTGTTGTTGTAATAGCTTAGAATGCCGCTTTATTCCAGTGGCAGTGGAGAATCGTGTCAAATGGAACAAGTGTTAATATGGGGATCATAGCTCGCATTTGTATGTGATCTCTATTTTGGACAAGGTCACATTATATCCTATTCTGCTCCCTATTCTTGTCAAGGTTAAATTCTTAATGTTCTGGAATGAACTGAATGTGGCGTTGGTCACGTTCGCATTTCAAGACAATACACTTCCCTTGAATGGAATCCCTTTGCTAGTGAATGCGTCGGTATTAAATGTTATTTTCTCATTATTCTAATACCTTTCATCTGAGTTATTTTAATAGTCCTTGACAGACCATCATTTATTATCATTTCAGTTGTAAGTTGAGACCTTTGTTTGCGGTGCATTTAATTATGTTCTGGGGTACATTGCCAAGTGCATTTCATGCGAGACAAAGGTGCATAAGTTATTGTATGGAGTGCACTTATCTAAACCGTTTTGTCGTCATCTAAACCGTTTTGTCGTCATAGCAGGACTCATTATCAAGAAAATATTCTTTCACCACGAGAAGTGTGGGCGAGAATAAACGAGATGAACGATCACAATATTTCAGAACATTTCACTCATTATTCCAGATTTTATTCACAGTCATTGGCTACACAGTCAAGGCTCAGAGCCTCTAGGATCTGTGTCTGTTAATTCAGTCTGTTTATACAGCTCATCATCAATTAAGAAATGACAAAGTTATTGAAATAAAGTATGTACATGGTACAATGTCAGTTACAATTCAGTAATAGTCATCTAGATATGGGCTCACGGGAGCTTATTCACTTCAACCCACTGTGTTTAAATAAAGGACAACAAAAAGGCTATACTAGGTCCTACTTGGATGCAATGATGGGTGGTTAGTGAGATGAGTATGTTCACATGATACAGCAGATGATTACTTCATGTATGATTGCCGGGTGATGGATTGTGTTAGCTTAAGATACAGCTAATGTGATTATTATGGCATTCTGTGATCAGGAGCGAGCGGCTTTCCCTCAGTTTGGAGGGATTCTCTCAACTCTGAGCCTAGACTGTATAGATCTATCAAGAAAGCATTAGAGCTCTGATTCTTAGGACATGGGGGGAGTGTGTGGGGAAACCTCCACCCAAGAACTACCATTTATTACAAACTAGCAACTATGATTACTCACTCCTAGCATGTGACTCTTGTAGTATGTTCCTTTTTGGAATCTTATCTGTGCGTGTTTCCTCTCTGCAATAGATGGTAGCATACTACTAAAGCGGTTAGTGTGAGAACAGCTCTAGGAGCTAAACTAATAATCCTAGTAGTCTCATGTCCATGGAGTAGATTCTCTCAACAGGGGGACTGTAGAGGGCAGTCAGCTGGCCAGCGGAGATTTATGACAGATGAAGGTAACAGACTCACTGTTGGCCGAGTACCTCAAATCAGGAGTGGATGAAGTCGTTTTGTCTACCTGCCAGCCAACTACCTCTGTGAGAAAATCTGCTCAGTGGATCGAGGGCTTAAAGGATAATCCAGATTGTATCTATGAACATTTCACTGCCTTGAACAGCCGTGGGGCTATGGTCAGGGCAGGTTAGACAGATACTAAAGTGATTAATACTTCTCTCCTCATCCTACCTTGTTTTTTCTTTTTACACTATTTCTTACTTTATACATATCGATGTAGATAAGGTAATCTTGACCCACTTTTTCATAAATTTATATTTCTTCCTTCTTTGTTTTCACTGTATGTATTGTGAAGGCTCAATAAACGACAGCCTGAAAGCTCTATGAGACGAATAACCTCCATTTTGGGCCCGCTGGTGCAGCAGCAACCCCTCAATATCGGTGATTAATCCTTTAATGGATGTTATTACTAGCCGATTGAAGCCAGTTTTGATGTGGGGTATCTATCAGGGGGGTTTGACCTATGACCTCTAACGAGAAGGCAATTGCTTTCTTGATTGTTTGAACTCTCACGTCCCTTCTCTGTTTACTCCACTGATTGTTCAGAACGGCCTTGAAGCCCATCCTTAGATTGGCTTTCTGCCATGCCTGGACAGCATGTTCATCAATGCTTCATTTACAAGGCCTCTCGGAGATAAGGGAATTTGGGAAAGGCTTTGTGTCAGATCTTATCTGTGTTCTCATAGGCGTTTTGGTATACTAGTTGGTTTTAACTACTTGCTGGTTATACTTTGGTTTCATTTTATGTGGAATCGACTTGATTTAATATATAATTCAGACTTTATCCTGCACAGTTCCAATGTCGGAGATCAACTGACGTTTTAGGTGTAAATTACTGAATGGTAGTTTTCCTGGCTTCTAGTTTTCCTGGTTATGACTAACCATATTGGTAATTTTGCTAGTTTGTAGTTTTCTATGGGGTAGTTGTCCTACTAGATCGGAAAACCAGACTCATTCTTTCGGGGTTTATCACAGTTTTCTTATACGATGTCTAGATCAATTCGACAGACCTTCGTCAGGCCACATTTGTAATAAGGATGGATTTGACGTTAGGCTTGACGTGGTGGTGGATATCAGGCCTAAGTTGCAGCAGGTGGTTTTGTGACCTTGCAGGGTATTAGTACAAGGCAGCAGCCAGCCCTTGATCCTTCGCTCCCTCTCTTCCTCCTCCCCCAACCTCCCAAAGCAGGGCAGATTCTACTAATGTAGACTGAGAAAACGAAAAGAAGAAGCTCTGTGGTTGGAGGCTGTCCCCTCCCTCACCCCTGCACAACACACACTTGATCATAGCTTCATTTATGCCTGAACAATATCTACATTTATCTTCTCTTCTTTCTTGCTTTAAGGGTGGCCTCCACTGGCTGCGGTAAGCACTGCGGTAAGCCTTGCGATGGTGCAGTGATGGTGAGGAATGACGAGGTCCTACCTACATGGTTCACTGGTCATGTAGGCAGGTCCTCACCACTCCTCACCATCACTGCACCATCGCAAGGCTTACCGCAGAGCTTACCGCAGAGCTTACCGCAGAGCTTACCGCAGCCAGTGGAGACCACCCTTTCTTCTTGCTGTTTATTACCAACCTCACTGTGCCTAATTCTACATGCCGGTATTTATCCCTATAAAGCTGCAATCTCAGCTTATTTCAGTCACAAAATAAAATTCTCTATTTTGTGGCCTATATTCATTCCCAAACCATCCCTAGGCAACAAGATAGAATATTAAAGGGTTTGGGTCTGTTCTTCTTGGTATAAAATCTCTCAAATTATTCATCTGTGACCCACCGAATGCCACATGTCGTTTATCTGGCATGTTGCCATTTTTTAAGGCTATCTGCAAGACCTACTTGTAGAGGTTGAGTCCTTTTCTGTACCATTTTTTTAATGATGAAGAATAAAAATTCAATATATATATATACATTTGTCAATCTGACTTCTTAAACTTTGGAAATTCTCAATGGGCCCTTCCCTTGGTTCAAAAAGAACTCCAATTTGATATGTGTTATATATTTGAATTGCCATTGCTGTTGGTATTTTCTACATTCATTTTTTACTCATTTACATTTAGGCTACTCCAATTCTTCCTTTCAGTATGTCCTCTGGACACTTAGACCAACTGATATGTCTTTTATATTTATATATACCACATTCCAGATATTTATTGACTGAATACTTATGTTTGCTTTTTCTTCTCATTTCAGGTATAAACCCTTTACTTATGATATACTATCCTGGAGGTTGTAAGTACAAGATTATATTTCCGGTTCAATAGGCCAGGGTATGAAAGACTGTAATTAAAAGTTTTAATTTGAGTTTTAGTTCTTGTGTACTCTATTATATGTGATGTGTTACAGGAAAATGAGTCACAGGTCGCAAGATTGATTTTGATATAAGTGTTTTATTTACAAGATGCCTATGTGGGAAGGTGTCCATCTTTTAGGTGCTTAATGCTGTATGTATTATAAACACATTTACAACATTTCAAGACAGTGTATTAGATATATCCATGAGTTACTAAGGTCATCTTATAGAGTATATTTAGCTGCTTCATTAGTAATTGTCCACCCAGAAATACTGCACTCTATTCTCAAAAATACAAATATCAAACTTAAAATATAGAAGTAATTAGATGTCCATCATAAGAATCGGCTTGATTTCATCTTTTCAAACATGATATCTCAATATCCATTTTTTGCGCATTGTAACTCATTTTCCCGAAACGCATCACATATATCTGTCTCATCACTACCTAGGTTAGAGTCACCTTTTTTAAAGTCTGGTGACCACTACACTCTCCCGCGCACCGTACCCGGGCGATACGGAGCGGCAAGTTTTTTCGTCTTCATTGAGACGATTTTTGTCTACAGAGCACCGCGAAGGCTACTGGTGAACAGTGGTGACGAAATTGCCTGAACTTCTGATACGAAAAACGGTCATTTGAATCACGGAGACGAAATATGATATGCTCCGTATTCGCGCTCCGTTTTTGGATGTTGGCCATGGCTCCTCAATGTCTGTTGGTCTGGTCATGCTTGGACGCACCACGCTTGAGTGGGTGTTATTGCAATGCTTTAACACCTTCAAGAAGCCCATCACAATGGAAAGTGAGGTACAGCTAAAACCATTTTATAGGGTATTCATATTCTATAATACATGTAGGATAAAGTCGGGTGATTCTATATTCCAGGGATGCCAGTCTTCCATGAATTAATGAATATCCATTATGTTCATGATTCCAAAAATATTCATAATAACTATAACATTTTCAAATTTTCTTCTCCATTAAGCCCCATTTTGTCACTACAATTACAGTATATCATTATACATAGGTACCTCCGTATTACCCATGCCAAGTTGAGCCAAAAAACTGGGAGCATGTGCCGCTGCTTTTGGTCACCCTGGCCCCGTCAGTGGTGCGGTATAGTAGGCAGGGCTTCCTCCATTAAAGACCGTCACCATGGCATAGCAGTTTTTATTCATATTCCCAACGTTTCCCTCTCTTTGACTCTTCTTCAGGGATGGTTTAGATGGTAATTAACCTCTCCAAAGTTGTTCCATTAATTTTGTCCACCTTGACTGGCATCCCTGATATTCCATGATCAAAATATTTATGTTAACTTGGACAATTACTAATAAAGTAACTCTATACGATAACCTTAAAAACACAAGGTTATATTCAATGCAATGTCTTAAGATTTGGTACACCTATTCATATGACTAAGAGGAATGACTCCTCCAAAAATAGGAACATTCCAACAAAGAGATCTTGTGAATAAATTACTTAAAAATATTGATATATAATAATGATATAAAATACATTTTATATCGATTCGAACGACTTGATGCGGCCGACGAAATTAATTTATTACGAAGAAACTAATCGTCCGATTAGCATGGCATCAGCATGGCTGTCTTCCTGACATTCATGGGGTTCATGGGATAATTTTTATATTCAGATCGGATGCATTTTGAGGGAGTTATGAGCTATCTAAAGCTGAAAGCAATATTCTTGAGGTTTTTTTTATATTGTGACAAATTTTCCTGTAACTCATCACACATATACCTGGATATATTCAATATATATTCCTGAAAAAAATATTCCCTGCTCTTCCTCTCCTTTCCCGCCCATCTCTTTCTTACTTACTTTCAATTGCAATCCTCCTGTCTGCCTCTCCCCCTCTTTCTCTTTCTGTTCTGACACAGTATTAGCATTCGGATTGATTAGTTGAGGCCATGTTGATAGCTGATTCAGTATAGTATAATGGTTAAAGCACTTGACTGTAAATCACAAGGTTGCTAGATCGAACCCAAGCATGGGCAAGTTTTTTTTCTCTGCTTTGTCACATTGTATTTGTAATGGGTGAGTGCACACTCCTTCACGCACTGCCGCACTCCAGATGCGCCAGATGCGCCAACTCTTAACGCACCACCGCACACCGGGGATTAAGAGATTTAGCTTTCCCAGTTCATTATTTACCTCGCCGAATACGCTGAGACGAAAAAAATCGTATCAAAAGTGGGTACAAGAAATTCGTATTCATTTTCGTATCGCGCGGATACGTTGCGCGGGACAGTGTATAAGCCGCTTTCCAGTCTGCAACGTGTAGTAGTGGTTAAGTCGCCAATCATTGGAAAAAACAACCATCGCCGACTGAATGCATGGGGAGACTGGATGTAATCAATTCCATTATATTGAATAAATGTTTATTCAATCAAATCATTTAACAATAAAGTATATATATATAAATTTGCTATTATTAGCCTTTTGCAATCGAACAGACAATAATGATCAAGATGTTGCACTGCAAACCAAGAGGTTCTCAGCATCGTGGATTCGCAGCCCACTTACCAGAGCATCATTTCACCCAGGTCCCTTCAACAAGTTTACCAATGGCCAGACATGTGTGTAGCTGTCTATGGCTATATGTAATTAAAAGAACCATTGAAAATAACCGAAAAGAGCAGGGTACCACATCCCGTTAGCGTGTTTCCCCTCTCAGCAACTGTCCCCGCCCCATGACTCATACAGCCCATGTCGGTTTTAAAAGGTAGTCTAGACAGTTAGAAAAAAAGTTTTCTGGTTGTGATATATGGTAGTAATCTATAGCTGCTATAATAGCGGCCAGTGGTCAGTATGGGGAGAAGGAAGAGACACTAATGCGACCGGCTGAATGACCAGTAGGACCCCTGATGTCCCGAGTTGACCTTTACAGCTAAATACCACACCCATTACTGGACAATGGTCAGCAGGGTGGTGGACATAGACTGGGAATAAGCTCAAATAAGCTGCCCCTTAATCACTATTTACATTGGACACATCATTTATTCAGTACGCTTTCCCTAGCATTACAAGTGCTGAAGCGTGTTTCTTGTCTTTTTATTTAATTAATTTCTTTTTGGGTGGAGAAAGGAGGATTTCGTGGGTGAAGTAAGCAAGCAGTGTGTGTGTGTGTCAGGTCGGGGAAGAAAGGGAAAGGTAAGCAATATTTTGAAAATGTCCAAAAAGTGTCAAATCGAATGAAGGAAGCATTGAAATCAGTATTTTTTTAATATTTCTTTTTAAACATCGGATATTTATTCATCTTAGCAACAAATCCTAAAGCCTCCCCCACAATTTCAACATATAAAATCAAATTTGGTCTCAACATTTTCAGATCAAATTTGTCTTTGGTCATCGATGTTTGTCTTTATAAATCAGTCCTGTAGAGTCAAGGGTCAAAATAAATACTAAGAATTCGTATTATATTTGCTGTAGTTCCATATGTGTACCTTGGCCTATATATATATATACTGTGTCGTAAGCCTAAGATGCGCTTAAAATGATTAAATGTATGAGTGGGTGGAGCTTTGTGTGGGTGGGGAAAAGGATATAGTGTAGGCAAGAAGTTACCCAACAGTTCAGTGAATTCATTGTAGGAAGAGCATGACGCAAATGTTTCCGTATGACAATGTCATCGTTTTTGTTCTTAATTAAAACTTCATTCTTATCTATTACGACAAACAAAATATAGCCAAATTTACTGTACAATACAATATTGTGACTTATAGGACTAAATTTTTAAATATTCTGCCATTGTTATGTGTTCATATGAAAATTTAAAGTCTAATCACTGAGAGAAAACTGCCGCCGGTCAGCGATAATAAGGGAAGTCATCGCATGAAAGTATTCAGGTGGGTCCCCGAAATACAAATGAGGACGTTTTAGAAGCACTTTAGCAAAAACAACTGGATGAATCGCGGCCCGTGCGAAAACCATTTTCGCTGAAAAAAAACAAAACTTACGACCGCCACCCATGCCTCTATAACAGAGAACCTATGTATCCCTAAACCCCATCTAACTCACTTTTCTTGCTTAATTCGATCTGAGCATCTGTAATTTTTTTTACAAATCGAAAGGGAATTGCATCAATAACTACAGGGGGGAGTTTAAAAGAAAACCGAGCCCCAGATATGACGATTGAGGAGAATGGGGGAAATACAATTATCTTTGAAGGTCCCTGTGTTCGCCGCAGTCGATTTAATAACTCGAACTAATCATAATATATATATTGCATCTGCAATCCATTTCTATAATATGTGAATGCAGGACTAGTTCTGCACGCTTCCTGGACAAAACCCTCCAAAATGTTGGGTCAAATGACTGAGATGGGTTGGAAAAATAATGGAACAAGAAGTAGATGATGTTCAGTTTTTGACTGATGTTAACTGAGAGTGCAACTTTAATACATCAATAAATATGATTTTGCCCATGAGCGATCCTGATCTACCATATTACACTTAATTGCAGTAAGTGGGCGTAGCAAACGAATGAATTGTATATCCCAAGTTAGATCGCCCGAGGGTAATTCAGTATTTTTGATACTTTTCCCGATATTTATGGCGAGAATATAGTGAAAATTCGCCCTTTCCACGCCACTCACTGTGTTTACGTCCTCACCTCTGTTTACCGTGTGATACACATCCTTTATTACCCTTGTTTGTGGTATGAGCGCCTATGGCGTTCCATATGACCCGCTAGATAGGTATTGTAAAAGGTTTTATGTATAACATAATTTTACTATCCTTACGCATACACCCAAGGGATTGAACACCTGTCATTTAAATGGAATATGTTCTTATTAAGTGCAGTATTTGGGATCAAAGAATTTCCCTCTTGCCTCGCTATTTATGTTTCTTTTACCATTGAACCATATTATGACAGAAGCGATATGTATGTCCCCAGGCCCCCGGGGTAAAAGGCCATATTTGGATTTCTTTGATGTAAGTTGCTAAGATGTTGAGGTTACAGTGACGAGATATGGGGGGGGGGGGGGAGAGTGGAAGGGAGAGAGAGGGAGAAATTGTGAGCGGAGAGTGTGAAAGAGCGAGTGAGGGGAGGGAGAGAGAGTGGGGCGGAGGAGAGAAAGGGGAGAGACCGAGGAGAGATAGAGAGAGAGGGAAAAACTAATGAAATGGAGAGATAAAGAGTGAAAAAGAAAGGGACAGGAGATATCGTTGAAGGATGGAAAATGGACAAAGATTCGAGAAAGAGATTGGAAAGATGGGTGGAGGGGGAGAGAAAGAAAGGGAGAGGGGAAAGAGAGAAAGAGAAAGAAAAGCAGATAAAGAGAGGGAGAGAGAAAGGGGAAAAAGTGAGATAGAGAGAGGTTGGGAGCGGGGGACATAACCTAGTCTAGGTACACCTAGGGTGAAGGAGGAAGGGGATAGTTCTTTATAGAGGTCCAGCCCTCGGGCCATGTACCATGGTCGTGTTATAAAACACCTGTGATGTACTTTTCGGAAGGTCAGTGGTCCATAGTGCACCTTAGTACAGAATTATTCATAGTAAGGGCATTGGCATATTTGCACTCTAGGTAAAATGTATAATTTGATCAACGTATCTGTTAGGTACATTTATATAAGAACGGATATGAGTCCTAACCAATGCAGATTCCGAGAATTTACAAGTAGATATTGGAAATAGCAAATTGATAATTCAGAGTTTACATCTTATATAGATAAAAAAGGATTTTCTACGTCCGTTTTTCCGATAAGAAAGTTTATTTGGCTGCAATTGCAGGGCTTCATAAAAGTTCACATTTATATTCCGGTGGCCCGCCGAAATTCTTTAATTAAGATTGAAAAGACAATCATCCATTAGCAACTCTACAGTGATTGTTTTCAGGAGGTCCAACCATATAGTATATTCCTTAATTATGGTTACACTTCATTAGGATATGGTATAAAACCATCTATATGTACTCATTGCAATATTTGGATGTATGCTGGTGACTACCACTACATATTGTTAGAATAAAAGCTCCACTTCTAAACCTATTGAAACCTATTGTTTTGATTTTTCACATAGAGTTTCAACATATAAATATTTCTTACAGAAATCAATTGAATCGATGTTTATGGCAGTCTGAGGTAGACAGTAGGTGCCGTGCAACATTACATAGATTCCATGTTTCATGCCTGATCTGGTTTGCCTTACTGCTCCTCATCATCAGGAACCTGAAGGTTGTAGGTCATGATAGGCCATATGTATGTACTCTGATTTCGTTTCCCATAACATTTTCATTACAATATTAAAAAGAACCATTCAGTTAGAAATAAAACCTCTGTGAAATTTATCAATGGAAATCACTGAAGAAACTTAATAAATAATAATAAATAATAAACAATCATTTATAATTGATAAACATTGCAGTCATCGCAATGTTCTATATTGGGCGTTTTATGGCAAGGTAAAACATCTCATAAGGCTTTCCATAGTCTTCATCCGCCAAGGGCACCTGTGAGGGTCAAAGGTGAACATGTCAGAGGCCAGTCCCACTTATGTTCAAGTTACCACCATTATGGCAAGCCTAATGGTCCATTATAGCTCATATGGACATGTGCCGACCGGAAAACCAAGATATACCTCACTGCCCTCTATCGTCATGTTTCGTCTTTACATGTGATCCCTGATTCTCGTTAGCTTAATGACTAGGGGGAGACAAGACTGGCGCTTCCATGTGTCTGTGCGTGGTAGGGAGAGTGTGGTGGTGGGTGGGGGATGTGGTGGTGTGGTTGGTAGTGTGTTTGGGTGGTAGTGGGAGGCGGGGGCGGGGGGGGGGGGGGGGCTCGGGGTTCTATACAGAAAAGTGAGCAAGATATCTGTAGGAGGAACTCTGTAATTTTCAAATGTTGGAGTAATATGTATATAGGTATTGACATCTTGATGTCATATTCATCTTCTTGTGATCATTATTTCTATACAATGATAGTCTAGTACAAGTTAAACATGTTGTGATCAACTTCAGTTCACATTATATGGAACCTGATATAGATATAACTTCTTGGTGATCCGATCTATATTCTGAGTGGACGTTTGTGCTGAATATAAGTGGAATCTGTGTCAGATCGTCAGAATATGTACAATTGGCAGCTCTACACATTTAATAAATTCTATTAAATTAGGCTGAAAAACTATGAATACAAGGTATATCTGAGTATATATGGCAATGCACTAATTTTAATAATTGGGTTGTTTATGTTGAACTGGAATTTAAACCTCATTTCAGACGTTCCGACTCATTACATATTGTGGGTCAGATCGTCAGAAAATCCCCAATCGGCAGCCCTACACATTTAGTAAATTCGAATAAACATGATAAATACACGGTATAATTATCTAAACTTTGGGAACTTTGGCATTAGGTTGATTTAAATATCAGCTCGTTTATGTTGAACTGTAACTTAAACCTTATTTCAGTCTGAAATTTTTGTTATTTGGGAAAAAGGCGAAGGTGAATTGTACATCATCTGGAGACTTCAGTTCACCCATATATGTACATGATGGCGTGGGTATATAAAAATAACTGCCTGGCTGCAGTGTACCAGCTGCTTGGGATGGTCTAGCTTTTAAGTAGTGACTTGTCCGTACCAATTTTAGACATGCCATTCCCCGATGTTAACCCCCATTCATTACAAAGACAGAACATGATTGTATTCTCTATAGGTCGCATCTACAGAAGCATGCTATATTACCCAATCTTTTTTGTGAGATTTATCTGTGGATGAATTGGAGGGGTGTAGTCGGATAAAGTCACCTGGAAATGTACAATAGGGGGTTTGCATCTCCGCCATTTTGACGCATGATTCGCAAGGAAGTGTGGGAGTTGTATGTCAGTGTATATCAAACTATGAAAAACGTGTAATTGTTGGCAAGTGGTTTTTAACAGTGATCTCATGTTTTTAAAACATTCGATAAAACAAGTTCATCTTTTCCATCATGCATTTGGTTTTTATAGATCATTTACACAAGCTATGTCAGATTTGAACTGAATCCATCCCAACATGCACGATAATAGACATGCGCAGTGAAACATGCACATTCCCTATTAGCAGTTCTACACATTAAATACATTCATTTAGAACCAAAAGTAGGAAACCTTTAGCTTTTGCCAAGTACCCTGAAATTTGAAAAAAAAATAAAAAAAATATACAAATTTCTGTTAGAAATTCCTTCTACGAGTTCGCCACCTATAACCCACCTCAGCCGAGGAACAAGGCAGCACATTAGTTTTCACCACTGGTCCCAGGTGGCGTAATAGTCTTCCGACTTATGTCTCGGTTTTTGTTGCTAAGGAACAAATGCTTTGCGTTGCCATGGTACCCTGGCCTCAGGCTGCACCGGCGGCCAGGTAGGGATATAGCCGTTGCCATGACAATATACTCTGCTTTCCAAACTAGGGGAGTCTCTGTGCTGCGTGTGCCATTAATTATGAATGATTATATGCGGTGGTATTATCTCTAGGGTGGTAGGTCTGGGTGGTATATATATATATATAAATATTTGTGCTTTTAAGGTTGAAGGAGAAATTAGTTGAGAAATCAATTATTGATTTCCAATCAGGTTAACCAGACGGAAATGATTGTTATTTGGCGTAGGAAAAGAGGTTTTTCCTTTTCTAGCGACTAGTTCTAGATCTTATTCATTTGAACTCTTATTCAGAATAATATAATTACCAAAATGAATCTCTCAAGTTTTCTTTATAGCATGTCTTGTATATCTAGCAATATTGATTGATTGATTTTATTTGATCTAAACTAACAGATGTTGCCAGAAGAGACTTCTGTTTTAATCTGTTCCATTTGATACATATATTTTCATTAATACAATTGTTTCTAACTAACATTAAGACTAGTTTCTGTCTAACATGAAGTCGATACATGTAGTGATACTCATTTTAAACGAATACAACTATTTCAAGTATATCAGTGAAGTCCAATGGACATTTTGATAGATGAATACACAGATTACTAAATCTAACTCTAGTGTCTAGCTAAATGAGATGTGTGTCTAGGCCAGGTAGTGGGATCTTACCTTACTTTACACGACAGATTCAAATTGCTATTTGTAAAAATAGTTTTATATTTGATTACTCAGCCAGAAATATATGTTACCATATTTTAGTTACTTAATAACTTCTTACCTTTTCTAAGTTGTGGTCGCTTTCATCTGTTTGCAACTTAGTCTCTCTATATACTTTGATATTATATAAACTTGTACATTAGTGTAGCGGTTTCATCCTTCCTGCACCAATCGATGAAAGGAAGCATTGCGATGCATCAAGTGCATCAGTTTAGTAAGCGAATAGTCAATGAACTATAGAGTAGTATTAAATGGGTGCAGTCTAGGCTCAAAGATGAGAGTCCCTTTAAACTGAGAGAAAGCCTGGGCCAGGAAGGCCATTAGCGCAGCAGGCCGCCTAATTGATCAGAATTGAATAATATTTAGGAGAATATTTTGTGAAGACCTGACCCATGTATGCGTAGTAATGCATATTATGTTGGGGTTTAACAGGACAACCTATGCGTTATTTATCAGGTTTATCGCCGACATTCAACAATATTCCTTAAATGTGCCTTTTTAGATTTGTAAAGGCATAAATAATGGTCTCAGTCGCTTACAGTTAAACTCTATAATGCGTAGCTAAGCTATGAGTAGTCTATGGAAATGGGGGAAGTTCGTGGGCAATGTGTATTATTTTCAAAATAAATTTTATTGAGTGCACTTTCGTGAATATCACACATTAAAAAGAAATGTAATGACAGATATTGAGAATGTATACTGTTTTTTACATATATATATATATGCATTCGGTATCAGTCAGCCGATAATATCTATCGTTTAAGCGTTATTTTCTGTACCAGTATATAAGATGGGTATATATTGAATATAACTATTAATTCATTAATTTCTTATAAGCCAGCTTGAGGAGTACTGAGACCTCGCAGTGCATACATGTTCGCAGTGCATACATAGCAGGAAATCTCCTATGTGCTCTCTTAGTTTTGAGTTTGAATTGGTATGACTGCCAGAGAGTAAAAAAAGGTCTATAATACTTGAGATGTGCTGTAAGTAGTATAGGGAAATGTTGTATTGGCACAGGGAACGTGAGGGTTGCTTTGGGCATACTTTACATGGGTCATGACATCGGAATCTGGTGAGAGAGAGAGGGAGAGGGGGAGGGGAGGAGTGCTGAGGGCGGTGGGGAGACTGGGTGTGGGTTGGGGTTGGGAAAGAGAGGGTTAGGGTTAGTGGAGAGAAGATGGGAGAGAACGAGAGTCAGTCAGTAAGGGGCAGAAGGGGGATATTGCGTAGAGGGAGAGAGTGGGGCGGGAGAAAAAAGGGGGAGAGAGAGTGACCTAGGGAGAAAGAGCTACCTAGGGAGGCGAGTAAGAGTGGGGAGGCAGGGATGAGAGAGAGGGTACGAAGGGAAGGAGAGTTGGAGAGAGAGGGAAACATCGGTGCAATAGAAAGGAAGGCGAGGGAGACTGACAGATAGACAGACATGCCGAGCCAGCGACCAAGTGAAAGATATAATACAAAATAACATAGAAAGATATAAGGCGACAGAAGAGGGAGGATAGAAAGAGAAGGGAAAGCAAGATAGAGAAATAGCCATATTAGGGAGAACCTGATTAGGTAAAGATGAGCCAATATTCAGCAGACATACAGAAAAAGCTGACATCTAAGGAGTGAATACAGGTAAATAGACAGACACAGTCAAACAGACAGATTAAAAGGGAAAGCGAAAGAGAATAGGCTTGTTTTAGGGGATCTAATCTTTATGTCAGATGCGCCATTGATGAATGAAAAAGTCTTTCCTATAATGAATGGCAAGCCTGCGGCGATAATGTTGCCTCAACTCCCCTTGCCTCAATCAATGAACGTCAGTTTTAGTGAATTAAAGTGTGTGGGAAAATGACAGAAAGGGGACCTGATTTTAAGGCTTGATTTTTCCCACGACGGGGAATGGAAACATCGAGAGACAGAGGTAGACAGACAGAGGGGGACAGACAGGGAGGGAGAGAAGGGGGGACAGGCAGAGAGGGGTAGAGAGGACATACAGATAGAGAGGACAAACAGATAGAAAGAGGCATAGAGAGAGAGAGAGAGAGAGAGAGAGAGAGAGAGAGAGAGAAGAGAGAGAGAGAGAGAAAGAGAGTCGGAGAGAGGGAAGAGACTGTTTGAGGAAAAAGAGAAACAGGGATGCGAGTATGTACTGACAACATTCTTGCAGACTTCTCAACAGATTCAAATCTACCCATTTCAGACTCTACGCTAGAGGCACATAAAAGGACAATTGTTTAACGCTGCACCAATGTTTTTTGTTAAAACATTTATACTACAGCAAAAACATTATGAATACAACTCTTATTGCAAATCACATAATTATATATCTATAGCTCTCTAAGATACGCAATTCATATGAAGCATGGTATCTAGAGTGAAGTACTGACTGGTACAGCCATAGCCCTACACAATCCCATCCACTGGAAGTACTTTGTGGGAAAAGTTCAGAAAATGGTTTTAAAAAGATACGGATTATTAAAGCCACATATACATATTATAAATCAGTAAATAACTTGTTTCAGTCGGTTAGAATATAGGTAAATTAACCTGTAAATATCATCTCTACTACGGTCAAATTACTAATCTTTCTCATTCTACAGTGAACACAATTAAGTAATAACCCGAATTTCATGGCAGATTTTATCATCAAACATCGTTCTGAGCTCTTCTTAATTAAATTTCTTTATGTATTAACTCAGCTTACCCCCTTTATAGGGCAGTGTTACTGGCCAATCCAATGCAGAACTTCTGCAATCAATGACTGTGTTTCACATTTAATCCATTTCCATACATAAAAACGTTATTGTTGTCAAGTTTCGAGATAAAAGTGCAAATGCCCTGAGGGTTCTTATGGCCTACATTTCTCCACCAAGAAGGCCATGCAGAGTCCCTGGGGTTGAAGGGGTTTCAGATGGGTAATGGGTTTGAGAGGGAAGGGGGGGATTGTCTTGATTGTAGATTTATTTTGATGATGTAGAATCATTATTAGCAGGTGTTAAACCTGCATTCTCAGCTATTACGACAAACCAATTTACCAAATTCAGTCCTATTGTGACTTATGTGACTGGATTTATTAATATTCTGCTGCTGGTATATGTTTATAAAAGAATTTGCAGTCTAATCAGTTCAGAAGTCTATAATCGCATGTAAGGATTCGGGCGGGTCCTCCAAATACAAATGAGGACGTTTTATAGAAGACTTTTAGCAAAACAAAATTGTGGTCCAAAGAATTTTAGATGGGTTGGATAATAATGAAACAAGAAGTAGCAAATGTCAAGTTTTTGACCGACGTTACTGAGAATGCAGTCTTTAATCATCGTAGTATGGGAGAGTGAGTGAGTGAGATTGGTTGTTTTACGCCCTTATCAACACATTTAAGATGGTTATATCAAGGGCGGGAGAGCTGAGAGGGAGGCAGTTTATGATCTTACCCAGGAAATAGATATAGAGAAGAAGGGACAGAAATGCTATACAGCTGAAGGATACTTTATGGTCATACCCAGGACCAGTAATGGGAGACTTAGAAGCTAGGTTGGGCGTTGGTAAGGCGGTAGAGAGTGTCAAGGCGGGCCGTGGGGGGAGAGAGGTGGAGGGAGTCAGGGGGGAACGTGAGTCAGGGGAGAGAGTGTAAGAGAAGGAAGGAGGAATCAAGGGAAAGAGTGAAAGAAAAGGAGGGGGAAAAGGAGATAGAGATAGAGGGGGTAGCCAGAGACAGAGAGACTCATTTCAAATTTTGGTATTCATGCATATGAAAGTGCAGCAGCTTGATATTGATAAATTCAGTCATATAGGTCAGGAATGTCTAACTTTGGTAAGGTTTCTTTGTCGTAATAGCTGAGAATGCAGTTTTATATAATCCTGTCTGACATCTTGTTGCTAAATTAGACAGAATGCTGGTGTACTATGCCAATACACGTATACATATTGCTTGATTCCACAACGCCTTCCTTGAACGCAGCCACTGATTAGTCTGACCTCTGTTGTAGGTCTAATGCAACTAAACTGAAGTGATAGGTTTACCTTTCCAATGCAGCAGTTGTAGGTATCAGCCAATTGAGGTAGAATAGCAGAGGCAGACCTGGATTATTTGCTCTGGCTTAATTAATAATACGCTAACTCTTATTAAACGGTCTCAGTGAACAAAAAGGAAATGCATCTCATAGGGCTCCTAGTGTATGGGTCGGATTATCCCCGATAGTCTGAAAATGTACAATTCTTATATATAATCCCCACATCCTGTTTTGGTTTTTTTCTCTTTATCCAGCCATGTTCTTTTTCACGACAAAGTTTGAACAAATATAGCGACTCCGACGTTTTGCATGTATTAGTTCCTATTAGACTATCAGACTCCCGCCTGCAGTAGTGCATATATATGATGCTGGTTTATTTCCTTTTGATACATTTTATTCTGCTCACATACTTAATACTGCACTGTGCTCAGCGATCGTGACAACAATTCTATAGATTATAGTATGATACGGCTCAAAGTAAAACAGACACCCATGTCACCACATGTTATAACACATGCAGTACAAGCTATCATCAGCATACAGTATCTCAAATATCATGTAATATAGCATACCTGTAAGGAAAATGTTCCCCACTCTTTTGTCAGAACCTTGTGATAATTCCCTTTTTGTTCCAGGGGTGGGTTGACAAGCAATTTAGTTAACCATGTAGCGCTGACAGCAGAACTTTGCAAGAAGTGATTTCTCAGAAGCGTTTGTGTTTAACATAGGGAGTCATCGACTCATTGTCAATACAGTTCGTCAGAAAATGTACAATTCGCCTTTATCAATCCTCTCAACGGATCCAAATTATGAGGCTAAAAATACAGTTCACGTTATACTGACTTGATATTTTCAATCAGCGCAATATACTCATATATACCTAGTATTCATCATTTCTTTTTCCAATTTAGCAGAATTTTGGCAAATAAATTTAAATGAGTAGAGTTGCCAATTGTACATTCTTTGACGACCTGACCCATAATGTCTTCTTTGCCCAGTACATGAATATGGAACGTTTCTAGGATGATCAATTAGCAGTTGTAAATGTCTGCTTCGAATATTGCTTTCACCTATTTCTCCAAGATGAAGATTAAGTATCTGGCCACTAATTAGTCTATCTATCTCTGTCAGTAATCCACCCTTACAATTAGTTCACTATACTCAACAGTAGCTTTCATTATGTTTCATTTAAAGCTGCATTCTCAGATCCTTACCATTGTAGAATGGAAGATTCAAATAATGAGAATTAAGAAAAATGAATAATTCCTTCTCTTGTTCATGATTTCATTGCTTTTTCTCAAAAGTTCACTCATTGTTTGTATTTTGTTACCATTTTGTTTTCTACAGGGGTAATTTTTGGTAGAAATAATTACCTGTTAGCTTCTACATACTACATACCTAGCCAGTGCTGTCCTACCGTTTCAATTTCATCCAGGATTCTCTAAGAAGATGACAGAGAGCCTTGGGGAGAATTAGGATGTTGTGGGGCACATCAAAATAATGATTTGAAGATAATTTGGTTTTACACAAAAAAAAGCCCCAAAATAGAAAATTATGAATCAGAAATTAGCTGGTAATGTATCTTTAACCTGAGCATCAGTCATGCGTGTTCTATAGTTCTTAAACTGTTAACAAGCATCCAATATTTCTTTGGTGATAATCTAGGGAAGAGGGAACGGCATTAAGTCACTAGTAATCCCTCACCTCCTGATAAAAACAACAGCTGGGTCATGACTTGATCTTGGTGGATGGACCCAATTCTCGAGACAGCTTTTCCTGCCATTAACCCCCTCCCCCACGATATTCCAAGATTACTTTGGTATGTTAAAGGAAGAAAAATGAAAAGAAGGGTTAAAGCAGCAAGGCTATATCAGCTGTCCTTCCACAATCCACACTTACCACAGTACAGAGGTGGCGAGCCATATCAGGGTGTTGGGAGTAAGTACCAAAACAAGCAGGCCTTCCCTACAAAGTTTCTAGTTTAAGAACTATAGCAGGGATGACTTAGTTCAGAGGGCTATAGTATTTGCCAGACTGGCAGTAGGTCTGATGGGTATGATGTGGAGATATCATAAAAGCTTTCATGGCTTTCATGATGTGATGTTTTATAGAACTTTGTCTCTATGTTTGGTATTAGTAGAAATGTTATTGTAGTCAGCGCGTGAAAACATCCATGTAGGCTACGGCGTATTGATGTTATCTTTATTATTATAATATTGGCTTGAAATAAAATAATAACAATAAAAAGGTTTGAGACATACATGGGAGGGAGGTTGGGTGTGTGTGGGGGGGGGATGTTGGAGTGGTATATTGGTTAAGGACTCTTAAACAGACAGGTTCATTGAGTCCCGGATTCGAATCCCATGAGCGCTTTGCCAGAGCATCATTTCACCTCCCACCCAGTGCACGCCTTCAGGGTTACTAAAAGCTGGTGTCATATCGAAAAATGACCTTGTCCATAAGTGACCCAGGGGTCGATTTTAGACATTGAAATTCAGCAATGTGTAGCTGATACACGTGTAACAGAACCATTGCTAATAATTGAGTTTCCTCTCTCGAAGGTGTGGTGTCAAAACAGGGCGTAAAGCAACTGAGTCCTCCCACTCCCTCAGATGTGAATGAGAAGAAGGGAACACAGAGTAGACAACCTTTAGTTTTTGATTGATGTTTGCTGAGAATGCAGCTTTAATCAACACCTACTGACTAAAGTTTTTACAAGTTAAACGTTATTCCAAAACAATGGGTTCTCCCTTCACTTATGCTGAGACATCATTTCCACCATGGTGAATACCCCCCAAGTTTGTTTTTAAAAGAGGAAAGTTGATGTGAAAGAGTGAGAGTGATCTATCTTTTTTCTTAAATTGATGTTTTTGCAACTGATTTTTAATGAAGTCAGGGACCTTTGAATATTCATGAATATTTTAATTCTTTCTGCCATGAGTGGGTATTTTGTCATACCCCATAGCAACAGATGATTGTCGCCGTTTTGGAAGCAGCCTGATTGATCAAAATACACTCCAGCGGCTCGTTGTATAACAAATCCTTATTTAATTATTCTTTCCTCGGCTATACTTGTTCTTGCTAAGTAGATGGTAAGGAATCTTTAAGGACGCAGTTTGCTATACAGACAATGCTAATTTCTATTCCTACAGTAGGAATTTCCTACCAAAGCAAAGAAAATATCTAAGCAAGGAATTTAAGGAAGCAGTTTTAATGCAACAGGTCACACGATTTCCAGAGGCCCTGACAAACAAAATTACATTTCGGATTTTCTTGAATTATGATATAACTGTAATTAACAATCTTATAAATTTTGTTATAAAAGTAGGACGACACATGGAGTTTGGAACGAGGTATTACTGAACGAGATTCCGATGTCCTGGTTAAGCCAAAAGTATAGGTGCCTTCCGCCTTACCCAACCTAGATGTATTCTTAACCTGCCTATCATTTCTTTTATTCTTTTGACCAAAATCAGTCGATAAAACCAGGAACACAAGTCTCCTATAAAGTCCATTTCTCATGTGGTTAAAATAATTATATTTATTTTTTAGAAGCTTTATTAAAAGTAAGGGGGGGGGAACCCCAAACATTTAGCATCGATGCCAAAGTTATAACTACATACGTCCACGCTTGACATGCCGTCCCAGTACAATATACTCTACTCTTTACAGAATTCATTTCTAACAATCTTTTTCTCTTTTCTTCCAGGATTATTTGATTATGTTTGGCTACCTGCCGCAGTCAGACTTTGAGACTGGCGCCTTGCGGAGTGAAAAAGAAATGGGGCGGGCCATCCGGCGCTTCCAAGAGTACGCAAACCTCCCCCGGACCGGGAATCTTGACGAAAAGACGCGTGCGCAGATGTCCAAACCCCGATGTGGACTTCCAGACATCATCCCCACTAAACGTGATACCACCAGACGGCGTTCGCGTCGGGGGCAGAGCAAAATTGGCGCCGAAAATGATGAGAAAGAAGGAGAAATTGGTTCTGAAGAGAATGTCAAAACGGGGGGAGTAAGTGGAGAAGATGGAACCAGAGTAGGAGGAGTGAGTGACGGGGAGGCGGTAGTAGGGGGAGGTACAAGGAATGCAATGGCTCAGGACCCCTCCTCAGACGCAGGGCTAAATATGGCCGGGATGGATTTTAATAATGGACACAAATTGAGGCATCATCATGGAAGGAAGAGGAGGTTCGCGCTAGCAGAGTCTAAATGGGATCACAAACGTCTCACATACAGGTTAGTCAAGTTTTGTGTTTTGTGGAGGTAGTTTTGTTTTGTTTTTAGCTTTTTTTTCTCAGGAGAAAATCGTATATTGTAGATACCCATTGCAGAATCAAAATTCGAACCCGGTGTCAAAAAAATCCTTTTTCAACCTTAATGTTGTTGTGATATGGATAAAATATTGAATACGAATTTGTTCATTAGTAAAGTGGATTTTCATGGCTATCATATTTAGAGCATGTCCCGAGGTAATTAATGCAATATAGACAAAAATGTTGGTTTAATGTCTATCCTAGACAGGAAATACTACGAAATCATGTGACCCGTTTTCTTAGTGTAGGTCACCTTCAACAGAGTGTCTTTGGCATTTGTACTGAAATCAGTTCTTTTTTATACTTCCAAATATTTTACATCTCCAAATCTCCCCATTTAAAATCAAATGTCTTCAATACTAAAAAAAAACAAGCCACTAAAACAAAAACAAATTTGGTCAAATGCTCAAAAGTTAAATACACGAGTCCATGTTATATTGACGTCAGCACAATATTCTCTCTAGATCAGTGAAAAATATTCTGTACAGGAAGTGGACGCCCTAAATAATAAGAATTAACTCCGTCTCTTCTTTTCCGCCCGAAAACTCATTATTTTGGCATGACCTCACTTGGATCACTGCAGCAACAATGTAGGGAACTGTCCCAGAATGTGTTTGTCACTAAAAGTGAGTGTACTGAATAGGCTGGCATTTCTGGGAATATTCAGGATCAAAGTAGGTGTGACGGTTTGAGCCGTGCCCCATATTCCTCTTGTTACACACACCTATTTATAGGGCCTCTCTGCGCATGTGTTTCATATTTCACTTCCGGTTCCAACTCGGTACCATATTCGAGTATCATGTACTTCAGCATGGCCATTTGACAACAGTTGGTCCAAAGCTTGAGGGGAACATCGACATATATGAAGGAATATTAACAGGTTCATCTCCCATCGTCCTGAGTTAATGTTGAAGCTGGGAATAGATTCGGGAGAGTCCGTCAGAAAATGGACAACCCAGTTCACTTTGCAGAGAGTTAGTATGACAGCAGTACGGTCATTCAACCCTGAATAGCTGTTATGCTTTGCTCTTTTCGCATGCATGTAAGGCTGTCAGAAAATGTTAAATTAGGCTGAAAATGATAAATACTAGGTATATTATCTGGGTTTATGTGGCATTGCGTATATATCTAAAACAGCTGTTGGGTTCTGTTAAACTGTATTTTGAACCTCATTTTTGTCTTAAATTAGGGTTATTCTGGAAAGATTGGTCAAGTCAAATTATACATTTTCTGGAGCATTCACCCATCTATCGCCAGTCCCCTCTGAGACCCATGCATAGTACCATTTTACATAGACCAAACTCGAGTATGTATATTAGATTAAATATGAGAAGTGTAGTAGGTAAAAGTATAGCCATAATCTATGTGGTGGAGAAATGTCAGACCACTATGTATGATCAGGTTTATATCCCCAGGGCGACATTACTTCTCTACATTAGTCAGGTTTCAAACGCCAAGTGTTGCTCTCCTCTGCCCTGGTCTTCTATCTAACTACAGGCCTCCCTCTCTCCCATGTAAAAAGTCTTTATAAGTTACACATTTCCCAAGCCTAATTCCAGGCTTAGACTTCCTATATTTTACAATTACAATTTCGGTGGAGCCCCAACGGGATCCCCTTAATTATTCAGAAAGCAAAGTCACAAAATCGATCCAACAATTCATATCAGCTAAAATAAACACAATGCTGACCAGCTTCTTTAAATATAGATTACGTAACAGTGCATGGTAAAGAGACCAGTGTTACAATCTATGTCCTAGCACAAAATAAACTTTCTATGATATGGAACTTAGAGATCTATAATAGGCTCTTTTTCTTTGGTATTATGTGTATCAGTTGAAATATGAATGTAACAAATGGGTAAGAATGGGAAAAGATAACTTCCTATGTTTAAACATTCCTAAATTGTTGCATACAGTTCGGTGTACAGCGGTATACCAATGATTTTCAATTTAATATCTCTCTCATATAAAAAATAATTATAATGTTACAAATAATACATTTCCAAAGCAGTCCTCATAACGTTCCATATAGACCCACCGTCCTACATGTAGGACGGCAGAATATGCTTTTTAAATATTGAACAAAATCAACAAATGTTTTTTGAAACAGAATAATATTTCTACCAGTTATGCACCTAGACGAATTTTAATATTTATAAACTTTTGAGAAAGAAATAAGGATGTGTTGCCATGGTAACATCACTGAATATGAAAGCCCCAAAGGCGATTTGTGGAAAGTGTCATTTCTGAAAATTCACCCCAAGAATTAACAAGTTTATATCATTCTTTTGATAATGAAACCTGTATGGAACCATAGCATAGGGTCTGATCAATGTCCCTGCCAAAAATTGAGGTCCTATGTATTATATTCTTGGAGAAAATGGAAGAAATGTGTTGCCGTCCTACATGTAGGACGCTGGGTCTATATGGGTATAAAAGATAAAAGCATTGGGTTTGCTCATTACCCTACAAACCTAGACGAGCAGCCAGAAGCTGAATTTGAATGAGAACCCATTCCCATCATATAAGAAGCCAAATTTGAAGTGTCATATGTAAAATTACATGGATTTTCTGAATCTGCAGCAAACATTTGCTGATAAACCCACAAACATTGTCAAAATGGGCCGTTTCTATGGTGACGGGGATCTTTTTTTTATAATATTTGAGCAGAAAACAGGTTTTTAGTGTCCCATTTCTACACTATTATCAGGAATGTGACCAAACTTGGGGTCATTGATGGTATGTATAAGGGCTATCTGCAGACTTCAATCCAGTGAGTTTGGCCAAGGTCAAAGTCACCAGATATGACCTTCAAATACAAAAAATAGCAAAATTCTGGAATGTGATATCATATTTTCTCTTATGAAACTGGGTTAACAGGGGTAAATGATAATGTTATGCATAGAAATAACAACCAACATTGGGGGAAAGAAAAATGGCCCATTCCCAATGTCATTGCAAAGTGTGTTGCCATGGTAACCAAGGCTTAATTTTCGCTTTATAATACATTTTGAACAAATTTTCATGTTTGACCTCGAAAATTGTGACCTTGACCTTGACAAAGGTCATTGACAGCTATTCTAATGGCAGAGCTCATAGAGCCCTATCACTTCCTTAAATTTCGTAACCCAGGGATAAATATTTCCAGAGATTCAGGGTAGTATATAAAATTTTGATTTAACCAAAATTTAGTATAGAGTAGACAGTAGGTCTAGGTTACTATGGCAACACACTGTCTAATGAAGCTGGGCATGTGCAATTCTTCTTTCCCTTAATGTTGGTTCATATTTCAATATATTGGATTATTAATTTTCCCATTTACCCTA
This sequence comes from Sthenelais limicola, assembly GCA_942159475.1. Classification (NCBI taxonomy): domain Eukaryota; kingdom Metazoa; phylum Annelida; class Polychaeta; order Phyllodocida; family Sigalionidae; genus Sthenelais; species Sthenelais limicola. The sequence goes on from OW804098.1 coordinate 69,841,393, forward strand.
TTTTCATGAAAGAAAATCAGTAGAAAATAGCATGTCACATCCCAGAATTTCACTATTTTTGTATTTCAAGGTCATATTTAGTGACTTTGACCTTGGTCAAGGTCACTGACTCAGGGTCTTCAAATAGCCCTTAAATCCAATATCAATATCCCCAAGTTTGGTCACATTCCTGATAAAAGTGTAGAAATGGGACACTAAAAACTTATTTTTTGGTAAAATACTCCCAAAATCACTTGTTACCATAGAAACGGCCCATTTTGAAAATGTGCCTAGGCTTTTGAGCAATTTTGCTCTTCAGATTCAGAAAATTCATGAAATTCTACATGGAATACTTTAAATTTAGCTTGTTATTCAATGGGTAGGGGTGATTAATAAATAAGGGCTTTTTGAGGGCTTGGTCTCTATGCATCCTTTGGTTCCTTATGTAAAATACATGACATAATATCAAAAAAGTTCCCATAAATGTATAATGGATTGACCCACCGTCCTACATGTAGGACGGCTGGTATCTTTGGTCCTATGCTAGGTAGAGGTCTGAAATTTTTTGTGTGATATCAGGTCCATGGGCCTACATCAAATATTTAATATGAACGTTCTAGCAGAAAAATTCCCATTTTGGGTCCAAGTGGGTTAAGCATTTCTATATTTTGGAATATTGTCATTGTCCCTCCCCCTTATTTGTATATAATTGAAGGAATGGAATCAAACTCAATTGGAGACAACTTACATTGGATTCTGTGTAGCATATTTATTGGCGATCCCTTACGCGTTTTGCCTAGATTTGGGGCTTCATCCGCACAGATTTATCGGGGGTTATGTTACAAAATGAGCAAAATTGAACTATGTACATAGTTGGCATATGGAGAAATGTACAGAGTTAGCAGTCTTGGTCAATCGTTCATTCATATTTATAAATATATTTTATATATTTATTGCACCTCTCATATAGCATTGGTGTGCTATGAATATCAGTAGTATAATACTAGTATACTGAACTGCTTTTTCAAGGTGTAGCTCTATAGGCTGAAGGCGATGGATTTTAGCTAGTCTATTTTGCACTAATGGGAGACGTACAACGAAATAGAAATGTACAAACAAGCCCCTTGCCCTTTAGGAGCGCATACAGTGGTCTCAGGGAGACCGCAGTTTTGCATGTACAACAGTTTTATGTTCAGTCTCTCTGACTTCATACCTTTCCATAGTCTTGAAAGTTCACTGTCATATTTCATGTTTTTTATGCTGAAACTTTCCTGAACTTTGGGCCATTTAAAAAATTCTTCAAAAGGACACAACGCTAAGTACTAGGCCTATGCTTATATAAAAAATAATATTACTACGGTAGGGCTTTAAATCCTCCCTATGTAGGGAGTTTAGTTCCCGCCGATAGTGTCGCTTTTGTAAATAATAGGCAAATAAAAGTTACAACAACAACAACAAAACCTATAGCTCCTGTCTGAGAAGTTTAAAAATAATCCCATTCTAGATGCTATGTATGTATTATATGAGTGACGTCTTCAAAAAAATGTATAATTCGCTTTCACCAATCCTCTCAAATGGCACACATTAAAGAAAAGAATAACGTTCAAAATGCAGCTCAAAACAACCAAACAGATATTCTAAATCAACATAATGCCAAATATACTCAGATAAACATAATATTCATAATTCCTTTACACATTTATTTTATATTTACTGAAATCGATACCAGGTACAACTTTGTAGTTTGTATTAATCTAACGATCAATAAAAAACAACTTTCAACTTTCATGGTCTGTAGTTACCATATTCTCTTACAACAAATGTTGACAAGATGAATTATTAATATAATTTATACATTATACCCAAACAACCCTTTGCTCCTATCTCTTCTCCCTCCCTTCCTGAGGTCACTATGCCAACCGATTATCAAATTTCAAGTTAACTGATGATCTATAGTAAATTACCGAAGAAACATTCCTGTATAGAAACAAGAAGAAAAGGCTTCCCTAGATGTATGGGAAAGGGAGAGACCTCTCAGTTTCAGTTCCGCTTTTAGTCACAAAGTTGGTCTACCTTGCGCATGCGCACCGTTCATTGGGCGATAATGGAATTAAAGTGCCAATTATTGAAAGCCTTGATCGTGTAATCTTCCCTTCTCTGATAAACGCTCCTTTGGTCTGCTAATTCCGTAAAGCGCATTAAATCCAATTTTGTCATTAGAATCTTCTCTAGCGTTCTCGCTAGGTCACATGATCTTGTGCGGTGATCACATGCTTTCCCTCTCCCTTTGATTGCCAGGACAACGTAACCTGAAGGGTCTTCACTATAGTTACCCGTCGTTACTAGTGGATACAATACTTTTAATGTTTGGCACCGTGCTAAAAGAAGTGCTTCAACTATATATTAGGTCCTATGTTTCAAGCTAGCTGCATTCTCATCTATGACCAAAAACTTCTTACCATATAAAATTTACTCATATTGTACAATATTCTGCTGCTGTTATGTGTTGACACAAGAATCTTCAGTCGAATCAACCGATCAAAAGCGGCCGCATGTGAGCGATAATATAAAAAGTGAAGCCTCCACAGTAAAGGATTTCGGCGGGTCTTCTAAATAAAAATTGTGGACTTTGATGAAGCCCTTTAGCAAAAACAACCAGACAGGATCCTTCGAATTTTGATAAAATGACATATAAATGGGATGGAAAAGAATGGAACAGAAAGTAAAAAAATCCTTTTGATCGTTAATTAATGTTAACTGAGAGTACAGGTTTCAATGAGTTCAAACCAGGAGGATGTCAAGGGAGGGTGAGTGTGGTTTCAGTGGTTTCACAGAATTAGTTCTTTAGCTTGATTTGCTTAAAAAACATGGCTCCGAAGAAGGGCCGGAACTGGCAAAGATCAGAAAGCACGCATGCGCACAGTGGACCAAAAACTAGGTCGGCCGTGTATTGCCCGCGAGCAATATCGCATCAGTTACTGACCAGCTAAACAATATAGAGCCTATGTTATCTCTATGGACTGAGCATATCAAGGGTGAAATAAGACATGATATTTACCATGGTTAAATATTCCGTGCTGAACATGACGTGTTTTCTATAGCTTTTACATACAACTCCCATAATTCCGGCTAATCAAGTTTCAAGATGGCGGACATGCAAATCCCCGATTGTACATCATCATGCGAATTCACCCAGTTGTTGTTTTCCTTTTCTGCTGACATAAGGTTTCTATTTTATAGAGTCCATGATCAATACATGATTATACTTGGCCAAGTGAGAGTACGTCCTAATGGCCTTTGTATGTTGGCATAGGGAGTAACATTGGTGCGCCAGACAATCATAAGAATAGGGGGAACAGGGTTATTGCTTAAAGCTGCATTCTCAGTTATTAATTATCACCCACTCTTACCCTATCTATTTATGTTATTTATTACTTATAGGACTAAATGTATCAATATGATGCTGTTGTATGTTTGTACGATACTTTGAAGTTAAATCCGCCCGCCCCCAACACACCTCGCCGAAAGGAATAATTTGAAGCTGAATCGTCCGACAGAAAACGGCCAGCTATGAGCTATGATAAGTGAAACAATGAGTGCAAAGGATTTGGGCGGGTCACCGAAATATATATATCGACTTTAATGACGCCTGCAGCAAAAACAACCGGGTGAGATCCTTCAAACTTGTGATCAAATGACTTTCTGATTGGTAAGAAAAGAATTGAACAAAAGGTAGCGAGTCTCTTGCTTATGATCGATGTTAACTGAGAATGTAGCTTTAACATTCAACATGCGGTTTGATGGGATTTACTGTTCATGAAGCAATATAATATTATTATATATGGTCTGTATTAATGTATACGTCCATGCTTAATGAGTTGCATCGTTAGGGGGTGTAACTGAGGAATCAAAGAGATTTTGAAATAAAGGACAATAATATCAAGCAATCAGATATATGCCTACATACATGTACATGTATATACATCCATTCTTTGTACACACTAAGCCCCTAATAAAATGGCCCTTCAGAAAAAACATAAAGCACACACATATGCACATATTCTTATATACCACCTGTGCTACGGTCGAAACGCGTAGGGATAAGCCTTTCTCTACTAGCTAATAAACATTAGCATAAAGGAATCAACGGGAGCTATTTGTTTTTACGGAGAATACATCATCTTTACATCTCTATTCTTATATTTACATGTATGCATGCATACACGTATACCTATAGACATGCATTTGCAACAATCCCTCAGAATAAATGCCACCTGTCCATCCACCCATCCCTATTTCTCTCAGAGAGAAAGCTGGATCAAACCTACTTGCAGCAGATGGAACAAGAGAGAGAGAAGAACCTTCCTCCTTTACTTAACGACACAATTTATGTTTTATACAGCGTCTACACGCAAAGCATTCAGTCCCACTGCTCAATGCAAACTATTCAGACAATGACCCATCCCGCCACAAACAATCCAAACTGACCCTTTGACTGGACATAGCAATGGATACAAACATGACCCGTTGACCTTGGCGATCACCAGTACTGACCATCGCTTCTACTTGGCGTTCCCGCCATTTCTGTCGGAGCAGACGACAATTGTGCAGCCATAAAATATGATTTACATGCGCTTATATCCAACACAAAATCCAATTGCTATGACTGCTGCTTTCGGCTTTCCATAGCAATTATATGGAAGGCCGTTTGTGCCTTTGGTCTCCTGGGGGTTGTTGAGGGATAGGCACAAAAGAAAAAGTAGTGGTTTTAGGAGCGCCCCCCCCCCCAACCGTCTCGCTTCTGTATAATGATCTCTCTGTATTTGAATTTAACACTCTCTTTCTATTTCACTCTCTATTTCACTCTATCCGCTCTCTCTTTCCCCTCTCTATTTTACTATTTGTTCTCTCTCTCTATCCATATCTCTCCCCCTCTCTCTCCCCTGCCTCGCTCTCTTTCTCTCGACAAAAGCACAGACTTTATAATTCTATACACATAAATACTGATGTATACACTCTTTCCATCCCCCTATACCTCCTTGCCCCTATCCCCCTTTCTATTTACCTCTCTACCTCCCCCATCCCCGTACCTCACATATATACACAATAATGGATCTAGAACGGGAGGATGAGATGGGTTCTACCTCGCATTATATCTCCCAATAAAAGCATTTAATAATCTGCCAATGAAGCCTTTATTGGGTAATTTCATCCGCTGATCCATCGCTCCGAAGCTCAGACTTCGAATCCAGAAGCTACAAAGGGTCCTTATTGTTTGATAGGGTAAAAATTCAAATCGTTGTCCTAATTCAGCTTTTGTAAACTAGCGACAGGCCATCTTTCCCCAAATGCAGGAAGATATGGGCTCTTCAGAATAACAAAATGTGACATTCTACCATCCGTTCGAAAAAATGTCAAAATTTCTGATCAAATGAGGCCATTTATACTTTTTTGTACTTTAGCCCATATAGATGTATGTATGTGTACATGTATGGATCTTTATGATTATAGACAGGTAGAAAACCAGTATAATTATTGCATGTGTGTATGGATAAAGGTTCTTTTGGAAAGTAGCGTTTTGGGTGACTTTGGTCTCATTTCTGTGTTACACATCACATTAAAAAATATTGTTCTGTGATAGGCGTCACCACCCATCCCCACACTGCCCCACCCCACCCCACCGAAGCTATACTCACCCCACTCCTTACGCTAGCCCCTGAAATCCCCGGTAGTAACCCCTGACCTCTTATATATACCGCCATAGTCATCGGAGGATATGGCAGCATAAAAGTAGTCCCCGATTGATATAGCCGCCTAACTGCCGTGGCGCATTCAATTCTCTCGTACGTTCGCGGAAGAAAGTAGATCTGGCGGAAGATTGATTCGTTTTTTATGAAGCAGAGGAATTTTCATTTGGGATCATGTTTAGAAAGGCAGAGCTTTGGCCGCCGGATGTATGAGATTTCATTAATATTTGATATAGATCTAAACACCTTTTGGTCCACGTGTCTATTCGCGCATGTGCCCTGAGGAAAAGTGGGGATTTATCCTGCCTGTATTGATGTGTATTGGGGTGTAAGTAGACGTCTATATTGTATGTGGGTGGTGTTTTATGCATTGCTGTCTTCTGCTGCTTTATTGTAAATCAGAAATTGAAGTTATATTTAGTGGAGAATGTCTGGGTGTACAGTATTAGTAAGGTGGGAGGGCGCTGGTTGATATTGGATAAGGTTTTGAATGGTTAATTTGTAAAACCATTGTTTCTCTTGTTTCAACCTCTTTCCGCTTCTTATGTTGGTTCTCTCCTCCTGCTGTCTGTTTTGTCTTCCTCTCCTTCTCCTCTCCCTCCTCCTCTTCCTCCTCCCTCCTGCCACCGCTCCCCTCTCCTCCTCCCTCCTACTGCTCCCCTTCACTCCTCCTCTTCCTCTTCCCTCTCATCCTCCTCTCCCCTATACCTACACCCTCCCTTTCTTGCCCCTCCTTTCTACCCCTCCTTCTACCCTCAGTCTCCTCCCTTCCTCTCTCCCCTCTCCGCCCGCCTTCCCCCCCCCCCCCACCCCTCTCCTCCTCCTACCCCGTCCTCCTCCTTTTCCTCCTACCGCTCCTCCTCCACTTCCTCTATATTTGAGCGATCCAATCCTCACGAAGAACCAAAACATCAGGTTCAAAATACAGTTCGATACAACCAAACAGATTTCCTGCATCAACGCAATATAAACTACTCAGATATACCTGGTATTCACTATTTGTTAGCCTAATTTAACAAGGCCTAAAGTATGGAGCTGCCGAGTGTGCAATTTCCGACGACCTGACACACAATATGCAAAAACTTGGAGACCTCTATTTCATGAACAGGCGGAGGATATGATATATATCTTATGTCATATTAATCATTTTAACACTGATTCGATATGGAATCAGGGTGGCACAGGATTTATATATACTAAATATGATGTTATGTGTATGGATTGCCATTGACGTAAGGGCTCCCCTAGCCCCTCGGGCGTGATAATTTTCCTTTGCAGAGGATTTTGGGATATCTTCCGGCGTTATGAGCATTAATGATAAACATATAGTTATATTTTATAACTGAACGCCTTCAGCTACCACAGTGCTACCTATGTGTTATTCTCTGACACATTTGCGATAAGTCAGCCATGCATCGTAAAACCTTTACTAGTGAGGGGGGGAGGGCGAGGGGGGGGGGGGCAGTGCAGTGGGCTTTAAAAGACAGGGTGCGGATCCACAAGCTCTGAGGGGTACTGGGTTTGATTCCCCTTAGTAGGCTTACTCCAAATGTGTCACCCCACAAATATATGTTTTTGGAACGGAAATCCTCCCAGAGAAATCCCTTCTATGTGGACAACTCTCGAATTTTTATGACATCTTTAAATGACCTTTTAAACAAATATACTAATCTATAAAATGCTACAGAGCCTTTGGAAAAGCACTTACCGAAGAATTATTCACATCTGTCTGACACTTGAAGGGAACAGGAAAGTTGAAAATATGTGAAAAATTAAGTCTCTGTTCACGAATTACAATGTCTATACATACATTAAATTTATAAAGACTTGTTCATAAACTTTTTAAGAAACAGGTCGAGGTCACTTATTTTTGCGATGACCTATTTCCACAGGACAACTTATCAAGGATCTCCCTTTTTCATATTAATCATCAATGTTCATTTTTTGTTGGCCTATTTCAAAAGCTGTAGGTGGTGATTGACATTTCCAAATGAAGGGACCATTTCATTTTCCCTTATTCATGACTCGAGGTTAAATGGAGTGTGTGTAGGTTAATGAGAATGGAAGGTATATTAACAATGCGTTACTTGGAATATGCAGGGACTAGTGGGTAGTGCGGTCCTTTTCATGATAATGGATAATGTAGAATTACAAGCTCCATGTATCTCCATGTATCAGGATTAACTGACAATAACATCCTTATGTCATGTAATGTTGATTACTGAATAAACATCTTTAAAAACTAAAGAAAAACATAACATCCGATATATGTATACTTTTCAATTTGTTCAGTTCTTTTTTTCTGTTACAGTTGTTTTGATTTCTATACAATTACGGTTTTCTACTACAAAACATACCCAATTCTTCCCAAATTCATTCAATGATGCCAGTCTTTAGTTCAATTGTACTTGTTTTTCCTGCGACAGATGTGTACCGTATGACCTCTAGTAACGGTGTATCAAATTTAGTAAAATGTGAACAAACTTTCCATAGACTCATATAGTAAACCACTGTTATTAGCGTGTGGCTCTATGCAAAGGACTAACTGGGTGACCTATCTTTTTCATTAATTTATTATGCATCTCAAATAACGTTTGAGATCATTATATTAAGGTGGAGCCACCACCGGTGTGTCCACTCAACTACTGAACACTGTCTGGAATCCCATTCTGCCTCAAGCACTCATCGAGTGTGGTCGGAACATTTTTTCTGTGTGAACTTTATTATTTTTTCATTAACTTGTTTCCTATGTATTATGGAATGCCTCATTTTTAGAATCAATGCCACTTTTCATACTACAATACATACCCACTTCTTACTCAATTCATTCAATGATGCAAGTCTTTAGTTTATTTGTACTCAGATCAGTATTGGATAACCTTCACAAATTACCAAATTTCCACCCAAATGCCACCATTTTGTCCAAATTTCGTTAAATTTAAAAGGAAATCCCTAAACCTGATTGGAAAATGTTGTCTGCTTCTGCAAAACTTGATAATGTGAAAGCGTACTAACTCATAGAAATAAACACTGTTTACCAAACTTATGGAGACTAAGAATTCATAGAAATGAATAAATGGAAACCATATTACTTCATAAAAGTTAACAGTTTATCAAACTAACTCGAGAGTGTATTAATTCATTAGTTTCCCAAACTAATGAATAATTGTACAGTGTGTTAATTCTTATAAATTACCAAATGAATAACAGCACAGCGTATCAATTCATAGAAATTAACCCTCTTTACCATACTATGAATTACTTGACAACTGCACATCACAATAATTCATAGAAACTCCTTATAAGAAACTACATTGGTGTAGATGTAATGACAGAGGTAAATCACAGCATCTCTCAGCCGCCCGCATTAGCTTTAAAAATACAGCCATTGCCCTGGGAAATCTCCCAGATTGTATGGCCACCCCAGACATGCTCCCAGTCAAACCGAAGCAATTTATCAAACTTCTCCCGACCAAGGGCATTTATGCGCTCAGAATTATTGCAACTTGAAAGGGACCCAGTTTTTGCTGGACTAACCCTTTTCAAACATTCATTGGTTTTAATGGTTGGTTGTTGTGATGATATGTGTGGATGTGGACTTTGTGATTAGATTTGGACTGTTAAATAAGTTTGTGGTTGTTTTTGGGCTGTAGGTTTTTAATTTTGTTATAATAGTTCTCATTGATGGTTCGATTTGACATTTAGAAAATATCGCTTTTCAGAGCTTTCATTGGTTTTATTTTGATACAAGTAGGTAAATTCTAATTGGGAACTTGCATGTGCAGAGACATTTGTTTGGGTTAAAATAAGTTTTAATGATCTCAAACTTTTCTGGCAGTTTAGAATATATCTGATGCGCTAAGCGTGTCCTACCTTATTCTGTCACATGTATATAGAGTAAAATAAAAAAATTAAAGATAAATTTTTAAAAAACCTGATATAGAATAAGAAATAAGCCAGAAACAGAATTAACGAATACACATATATGCCGATACATGTGAGAAAGAATTTAATTTAATTTCACAACTTCTTCAATTCTCGCCATAAGCTACATGTAAATGATAACAAATTCCGGCCAATAAACGGCAGCCTGAAGATAAAACACACGCCTCTAAATGTCAGATTGATGGTTTCTGGACTGGTGGCGTCATAAGAGGGCATCTCAGGAATCTTAGGTGAAGATCACTCAGTGGTGAGGGATGGCTCAACAAGTACCAGTGACAAATACTGCAGGAAAAAGGATGGATATTTTATTTTATTATGAGCTGTGATTCTCTTTGGTGTTTTTCTTATTCTATCTCAGTTTTCCTGGGATTGAAGACTAAAATGGGATTAAAAAACGTCATGAAGATTCCATTCCTTTAGAAATCTTTCCTTGATAAAGACATAATTTACCAAAAGAATATATTGCAGGGAACAGGATGAATATTTTTTAGTATTATGAGTTGTGATGGTTTTGTCTATTTTTCCTGGGATTGAAGACTGAAAAAACTTCCTTGATAAAGGCTAAATTTATCAAAGAATATATTGCAGGGAAATGGATAGATATTTTTATCATTATTAGTTGTGATGGCCTTGCCTCTTTTTCCTGGGATTGAAGACCGAAAGGGATTAAGAAAGTTCATGGACATTTCATACTTTTAACGATCTTTCCTTAAAAGGCTTAATTTACAAAAGAAAATTAGGATATTGGAGAGGATTGGTGAAGGAGAATTGTACATTTTCTGACAACTCGTCCCATATAACTCATGAGTTAGGGATGCCCTCCATTCAACCATCTATGTCAATGTTATTTCCATTCTTTTACTATGTCATGGGAGCCACACACTCTCTTATACTTAAAATGCTGCCTGTCTCTCTACATTATTGGAGGGATGAACAAAAATATTATCCCTTAAAATGAAAGTTAAGTGCTTGTCCCAAAGGAGCTATCTGAGCATTGTATTTCCCACTATGTTTTAAACAGAAAATGAATCATGGAATTTCCAAGTGGGGGAACTAAAGGAGTCTTGATATTTATGACATTGGTTACAATGAACTACACTCTGTTTGAGTCCTTTATGCAGTAAACGTCAAAGCCCACATCAACATGGCCAACGCTAAATCATACTGGCTGCCGCTGCATTCTCCAATAGAGTGTATGCCTCTTATCAGTGCTTATGTATTGTATTTGTGGGGCAGGAGACAATGCAGTAGTAGTATCCTTGTGTGTGTCCATGGATTGGAGTGACAGGTAGTGAGATAAGGCGGGACTGGCCATGGGTTGAAGTGACAGAGGTAGCGAGACTAGGCAGTAGTAGCCCTGTGAGTGATCATGGACTGGAGTAACAGAGGTAGTGAGACAAGGCAGTAGTAGCCCTGTGAGTGACCATGGGTTGGAGTAACAGAGGTAGTAAGACAAGGCAGTAGTAGCCCTGTGAGTGATCATGGACTGGAGTAACAGAGGTAGTGAGACTAGGCAGTAGTAGCCCTGTGAGTGACCATGGGTTGGGGTAACAGAGGTAGTGAGACAAGGCAGTAGTAGCCCTGTGAGTGACCATGGGTTGGAGTAAAAGATGCAGTGAGACAAGGCAATAAGAGGTAGTGAGAGAAGGCAGTAGTTGCCCTGTGTGTGTCCATAGATTGGAGTAACAGAGGCAGTGAAAGACTCCTAACATGTACTCATAAATGCATTCTTATATTTCAAAATATACACCTTCATAATACTATTTTCTTTGGGATTTAATTGTGGAATGGGACCCCAACGGCCCCATTCTCTGTGTAATCACTCATTTTATTCCCTTCTTCCTATTTCCAGATGGAACACCATAATTGCACCTGTTTTACATCTTCCCATTTGAAGTGCCTCCGGGGATTATCTTTCTGTCACAATACACAATTACATCATACAGAGGCAATGTTTAAAGTAAAAGCCAAAACAATAAATTCAAAGGAAATCCTATAGTTCGGATCTGTAAAATGATATCATTTATTCGGCGTAGGATTTTAATCGATTCTGTAAAATTGTAAAATTGAATACGATGATGTAAAGGAGGAACCTGTAGTATGTGATGTGTTGTGAAAAGACATTCATTAGTCGGAAATTGCTATTTTTTCATGGGAATATTCCCATTTTTGAGCATCCAGCAGTGTATCAAATCTGTCTTTGCTTTTTGTGTCATCCTATGGAGTATATATAGATATTCATTATCGCATCATATTTCCATATCAATAGTGTGCGAACAAATATATCTTTTGAATGGATAGAAATGAGACTAATCCTGAACCTAATACTCGCAATGTAACATCAAACTATTTCAAGTTTTTGTGGCTTGGAGAGAATTACTATCATACATTAGCGTTTCAAGTGACTCGAGGGTGATGTGTGTGTGTGTGTGAGAGAGAGAGAGAGAGATAGAGAGAGAGAGAGAGAGAGATACACCCCCCAGGTTGGCAAGTTTCAACCACTGTCCGGATCCCCCTTCCCCATCACCACACGCACACACACGTCTTTTTCTCTCTCTCTCGCCCTCTCTGTCTGTCTGTCTGTCTGACTCTTTCTCTCTCTCTCTCTGTCTCTCCCCTCCCTCTCTCTCCCTCTCCCTCTCTCTCTGTCTCACCCCACCCTCTCGCTGTCTCTCACTCTCTTTTTATTTGTCTCTCCCTCTGTCTCTCTCTCTTACTGTCCCTCTATCTATCTTACTTTCTCCCTCTCTCTCACACCTCCCCTACCTCCCCCTCTATCTCTCCCTACCTCCCGCTCGCCTTCACGTTCCCCTTTCATTTCTCGTTATCATACAATCTCTTAAACCTCAGAATGTGATATTATGTTGGGTTTCCTTTTATAATGAAATCATTATTAATCCACACTTTCTCTCAATCCCCTTTGTCCCCGTCACCTCCAGAAATTACTCCCACCCTCGCCTAGAATAAGTCCCTATTGTAAGGCAAATACATTATTTCTTATATTTATATGAAGGATGAGTTCTTATATTTATAAGAAGGATGAGTCTCTCTCTTCTTCTCCCTTTCTCTGCCTCTCTGTTTCCCTCTCTTTCTCTTTCTCTCTCTCCTTGTCTCTCTGTCTCTCTCTCCATACGTGTTACCATTCCTTATATTATTTCAAACCTCAGAATGTTTGGGGTTTTTTTTATGAAAAAAGAATAATTCACACCTGCGTTGTTCAAAGTGATAATCTATTATCCCTGACCACCTACAAAAACTACGCCCCCCTTCCAGAGAAAGCAAATACATCATTCCCTATGTAAGAAAGATGAGTCAGATGAAAAGAACATGAACAATCCTTCCTAAGGATTTATTAGAGGCCACGATACCTTATGCAGGGCTAGGATAGTGTGACTAAGGTGTATACATATTTCCTAAGGCAGGCCGTTATCAATTCAACCCTATTGATGCACATTTGCATGCGATTCTATATTTTATCATCAGGGGGAGGTCAGGGGTGCAGGGATTTGTTATTGAAGTTAACCGCCCTTGCGCTTGTATAGTTTGATGGGGGCATATATAAAGTCTGCTTGTTGGCTCTAGAATAAGTTGTATGTATTAGATTTCTTCGAAAATATAAAGGATCTGTGTACATGCAATGTATTGTTTGTGTAATTCCTGTGGTTCTCAAGAGTAAGGTGGTAACATTAGAAACTCATGCATATAACAGGAATACAGTATTTGTACTGAAATCAGTGTTTTTCAAAACTTCCGAAAACTGTCAAATCCCCTCAATTTTCAAATTTCGTCAATATCTAAAAATAGTTCTCTAAATCCGACTCTTATTTAACAAAATAAAATCCGAAAAGTCTAATTATTTTGGGATAAATATAATTTGTAGTGTAAACATTTCCGATAGGAAAATATCGAACTTTTGCTGGCACTACCCATAGCTTGCTATGACTTATTAAACAACCAATACCATGAGGGAACTGCGGCCGCTGTTCTACCTTACTGTCACACTCCCTTAATCAGAAATTGAATTCAGCACTGTATACAATGGTAGAGAGGGAGCTGGCGGAGGGGGTATTTGCTGCTGATGCGGTGGGGGGGCCACCCCATTTGTTGCCAAATGGAAGGTCATGGACCTTGTAAAAGGTAGACGGGCCAGGTCGTCAGGAAGTGTACAATTCACCTTCAACAATCCTCTGCAACAATCCTCAGATATACCAGATTTAAGCCTAAAATAAGGTCCATCATACGGTTCAACATTCGACATGAACAAAATGTATTTATACTGGCATGAAGGCCCTCAATGAGTGCACAGCCTGGGCCTCACTCAGGCTTGGGCCTCAGTCGAGGTAGTTATGACTCTAATATAACACAATAAATAAAATTTCGTTTTTCTTCAATGATCAAATCAATGATTTACAAATGTCTAATAGGTATTTTGAATTAATATATGATGCTAAGAATACTCAGATATATATTATATTTATCATTTTATCAGAATTTACATGTATAGAGCTATCGGTTGTACATTTTCTGACGATCTGACCGTATCTTGATATGCTGCAATACTACTGCAGTTTCAGCCTGAAATATACTAACATAAGAACTGACAAAGGTTCAGTATAAGTCAAAGACACAGGGACCTGGGAACACAGTACCTGAATGGTCCTTCTATAGCTATATTAGAAATGTGTATTTTTTCAAAACTGATTTTATTTCGTAGAAATTTCACAATTGTGTGATACAGAAAATGAATATATAAAACTTCCCATTACATGATCCATTAATTTTGGTCTAATATGAAAATCACTTCGATGAATATTAATAACGGATTTTGTCCAGTTCATTTTGGTTCTTGATATCAAGCCAAATCGCGAATTGTGTATTAATCTCTGTGTTTAATGTGTATAATTTGTGTATTAAAAAGTTTTGAATTGAAAGTGTCCTTTGAGTTCAATTAAAAAATGTATAATGATTTTTATTTTCATTTCAGGTATGTACCATGATTTAGTGTGTAAACCTCCACTATTCACGTGAGTACAATATATAGCTAGAACCCACTGAGGTACAGGCAGGGAGACCATTATCACTGTATTGTAGGCGAGTGGGAGCAGGAGTGCACGAGCACTCCCTCTGCAGGAAATATGGTGAGAATGGTTGAACCGCAGGAACCGAGGTGTGTTCTAACTTGACTTTACTTCCTCTGAAACATAATAACTTTATTTCACCACAACTGCTCTATCATGTGAACATGTGATCCATCTCATTAACCACCTTGCATTAATTCAGTGTGTAGAACTCAGTATAGTCGTTTATTCTTGTTAGCATTGCCTAGACACAGCAGTGAGTGGAAGACCTCAGTGAATAAGCTCCTGTGAGTCCATATCTCCATGACTAGAATTGTATTGTAACTGACATTGTAACTGTATGCCTTATTTCTTGATGATGAGAGGTATACACATACTAAATACAATTTAAAAAAAAAAAAGCGATCCTTACTCATAGTATGACAGTACTACGCACTCTTTGTGGTGTGTATGGCGGGCCTATGTTAACCCTATGGAGATAACCGTCTGGGGGTGAAATTGCTGATGATATCTATTTTCTGTTGTCATGTCTTCGTCCCACAAGATATACAGTTGTGGAGGGGAGAACGCTGGACCCAGTGTTGTCCCCTGGGGGGGGGGGGGGGGGGGGGGGACCACATCTTATCCTTTCTCAGGTTTGGTTAGAAATAGTTTTAATTAGTTGTGTTCGGCCGAAGTTTTTAAAACAACTTATCTTGTGATTTCGTGTTCTGTTCTCAGTTTAGACAGCAATTATGACTTATTGTGTCAAAGGCCCGAAGCACATCAATAAACATGGGCTGTAAGCTCTAACATCTAATATAATATTTGAGCCTGTACTGACATGGCTCTAAGCGATAATAAGTGAAACTATCCCATTCAGAGTAGAAGATCTGAATGATTGTTAGTTTTCGACCAAGAGGTGGATGTATTTTGATCACAGTGTATCCTCAAGACTTCTAAGTAGGGAAAGTAAAGAATCCACCAAGAAAAAGTAAAATGTCATCTCCATCCATAATGAGCTATAAACTATTCATATGACCTAGCATTTCATTAACCTTCACTAATAGACATGGATGTGCTCTCAATGAAACATTAGGATTCTAATAAATTATTTCTAAGTTCAATGAAATATTAGGACTTTATAACAAGCAAAGTTTAGGAAAACCTCTTTCAGATTGAAGAACATAAAACATGAGGCATAATTTCAAATAAGACGATAGTCTACAGATATTCCACTACAGATGAAGAACTGTATTATAACATAAACACATGGCAATAGCAGTAATGTAAATCACGTTAGATACTAACAACTGTAAATGGGTTTAGGGTTTAATGGCCTGGCTCATTCATTATTAAGCAATAGGACATTTAACCCAAAGTAGACCTGGCAGTTAGAACGGTCGTTTAACTGTCACAGGGGCTATCCATTTGCCATACATTTTCTCCACTTGAGTTTAAAAACAACAGTCTAACATGATAAATTACACCAGTCTTACCTGCGATATAGTTACATCTTTTGTAAAGTATGCCGTTTTCTCTCGGCCGATTCGACTTGAAAATCTCTCATAAACTTACAACAGCAGCAGAATATTGATAAATCCAGTCCTATAGGTTAAAGTATTTTTGACTTAATAGCTGAGAATGCAGCTTTAATCCAGAATTCGAAATTTTAATATATTTATGTTGCTTTATAAAAAGCAGTTGTACACAAAATCACGCCTTGCCAACGTTATTCCTGCTGCCTGTTTTTCGTAATATCAATTGGTTATTAGTAACTTTTAGATAGATATGACAATAACCCCATCCCCACTCCTAATTAAAAATAGACCTGTGCATTCTAACCAAAAACACTACTAGGACAATCGTTGAACTCCCGACAACAACACCATTGTCTCTTATTCACACTTGGGTTTTTTGAAAGAAATACAATATCATTATGTGAAGTGCAATCCACCTCATAATCCTTTTCAAGAGACAAGTCGGGTAAGCAAATCCGCCAGTCCATAAAAGACCTCCAGTTCACTTTGCAGAGAGTTAGTATGACAGCACTACGGTCATTGAACCCTGAAAAGCTTTTATGCTTTGCTCCATTCGCATGCATGTACGGTTGTCAGAAAACGTACAATGGGCAGTTTTACACATTTAATAAATTCTGCTAAATTAGGCTGAAAAATGATAGATATTAGGTACACCTGAGTATATCCCATTTAGACCCAAAAGGGTAATTTTATGCTGCTATTAAATATCTGATGTAGACTCATATACCTGACATCATACCCACATCATATTAAGTTTCATAGGGGAACAATGAAATGCATAAAGACCAAACCCTCAAAAAGCCAATATTTAGGACTTATCCCTATCCATAGTACAAGCTAAATTTGAAGTATTCAATGTAGAATTCCATGAAAGAGAGGGGGAGAGAGAGAGGGAGGGAGAGAGAGAGAGAGAGAGAGTAAGAAGACAGGGAGAGAGAGGAGGGAGAGATGGAGAGAGAGAGGGAGAGAGAGATGTGTAAAAGAGGTAAGGGTCGAGGTAGGAAAGGGCGAGAGGGGAAACACACTGAGATGCGATACATACAGAATGGAACCATGGAAGAGCAATGGAGAAGGAGAGAAAAGGAAGACAAGGGGGAGACAGCGAGAGAAAAAGACATAAAAGAGAGAAGAAACGAGGTGAAGAGGAGGGAGAGACAGAGAGATATAAAAAGACACTGAGAGAGAGTGTGAGGGAAAGGGGGAGCGAAAGAAGAGAGAGAGAGAGGAACGGAGGGAGAGAGAGGGACGGAGGGAGAGAGAAGAGAGAGAGAGAGGGACGGAGAGAGAGAAGAGAGTGAGCGAAAGAGGGAGAGAGATAGATAGAAAAAAAGACAGTGAGGGAGAAAGGGAAAGAGACACACATACAGAGAAAGACATACAGACGCCCTGTCCTCCAGCAGCCTTCTTTAATCCTACAAGACATCACTTGTTTCCAAGAAACAATAAATATTCAGATTGAGCCTTGCGTGCCAGACTCAAGGAATCGGTCTGCCTTAGCCTAAGTGGTGTCCACTATACAGCAAATGCTTCCGAGAGGTGCATTAGCTCCCGGGAGGCCTTAATATACATGGTTCTGGGCTTTAGGAGCATGAGTGAGGAGCTCCTATACACCGCAGCCCTATAACAGGGGCTTCTGCTTCATCTACTATAGATCTGAACCATCAAAGTATGTCGATAAATATGTGAAATTATATTTGAAAATACTGGTGTATTTTTCTTTTAAGAAACGGGACCATTTTTTACCAGTGGCTCCTACAGATGTTCTTCCACCAGTGCCTAAGGAGAGGAGGTGAGACTGCAGCTACATCAGGGTTTGAACCCACAGCATTCGCCTTCCTCTTGGTCTATAGTCACCAGATAACCAGGACTAGTTTTGTTTTCTAAATTTTATTTCATTTGATTCAGCTCTAAATCTGGTCTTCCACCAGTGCCAAAGGAGAGGAATGAATTCGCAGTCACTTATAGTTTTGGCTTTTTAATTTTATTGCATTTGTTTCATTTCATACAGCTGGTCTTCAATTAGTGTGTAACACAGTACCATGTACTGATTGTATAAATGTATGAATCATGATTATAGTTACAGCAGTCACGCGCAAGGTGAAATTGCAGCCTCATCAGGGTTCAAATTCACAACATCTGGGTCCTAAGTCACCGCTCAGCCATTCCAAAGTACTCAATCTCAAAATAGAAACTTATCCTTATTTCAAGGACATGTGGGCACACCCACAGAATATGGCTATAGACACTGCCCGTGTACATGTGTTGGTCCTCTCAGATAATCGCCCACCCCACTCGAAATCATTCATAAACTTCTAACCAAATATTAACTTTTACCAGTAAGTCCCATTTAACTTTAAAATTATATATCAATTCCCTACCTAAATATAATTATATAGAAATTATGCAAATATATCTTTACTAATGATGCTATAGTCTATAGTGAGGAACACCATTGGTGAAATTACCAATTTTTCACAGGAGGATCTCAATAGTTTATGGGTAAAGTCACCAGAAAATGTACAACTCACCTTCACCAATCATCTAAAATATCCCAAATTTAAGACACAAATTGGGTTAGAAATACAGTTTAACATAAGCAAAACGATTAGTTCAATCAATGCAATACCAAATGTGTACTCCGATATATATAATTTTTATCGTATTCAGCCTAATTTAGCAGAACCTAATAGATATGTAGATGTGTGTAGATAAGTCCTGACCCTTATATAAATTGTGTGTAGAAATGATATAGTGCCGCTATCGAATTTACATTTCTTTATGGAAAAGTAGCAAATGTACACGTGCTGGCCATCTCACCCATGTCCATGCACTCACAAGCCTAGCATATAAAGTCCACTGAGAAATGCATAGAGCAGATGAACACGAATACATAACTAGCTATATCCAGTCATTTTATACCCAATTCATACACAGCACCAATAAAAGCCCATATATATACCTTGCTTCATATTTGAGACATTGTTGGCTGGTGCCTGCCAATACCCCAGGTGCTTCTCTTGAAAAGTCCCATTAAGAGCGGGTCCCACTGTGAGATATAACCATTCTCTGAGTCACTCCCGAACCACCCATAATTGTCCCAACGAGGAACATCTTATAGAGCGGTTGCATTTGATGTTGCTGTGCTCATGCATTAAGGATATAGAGCAGTTGAATTTGATGTTGCTGTGCTCATGCATCAAGTCATAGTTATTTTTTTCGCTTTTTGGTGGGGAAGAGACATGAATCCCTTAGTTGGAATGGTTGTACTCTGTTTGACCAGGCTGTTTAGTTCAGCTCTTATTACTGGTCTTCCACTAAATCCTGGGGCTGTATACTATCATCTATTGTATTGTATATTAGCAGGCTGTTTAGTTCAGCTCTTCGACTCCTGGAGCAGTATACTACCATCTTTTAGTGAGAGGAAATAAATGTTATATCCCAAGTTCTTCTCAAATATCATTGCACCAATAAGGGACCAAGCAAGTCCATATATAAATGTATGAATCACATACTACTGAATACATAATAGCCTAATAAATTTATGTCTACTATTGTGCCAATATTTTATTTTTCATTTTTGTTTAATTTGAAAACGGTTCATTACAGACTTATACTATATTTAAATAATAAGGGACCAAGAAAGTCTTCGTGTA
The DNA here is from genome assembly GCA_942159475.1 of Sthenelais limicola. Taxonomy (NCBI): domain Eukaryota; kingdom Metazoa; phylum Annelida; class Polychaeta; order Phyllodocida; family Sigalionidae; genus Sthenelais; species Sthenelais limicola. The sequence goes on from OW804098.1 coordinate 69,861,315, forward strand.
TGAATCACACTACTGAATACACGAGAACCTATCAAAGATTAGCCTAATGCAAGTCGAATATTGTACCTATAAGGAAGGAAGCATACTCCACATGCTAATATATCTTGGCCCTACGCCGCTCACCCACTTACCACTTGACAAGAAATGCAGCTTTTCTGCCATCAAATATGAAGTAATTTCCCCACTCGTCCCTCTTAGTCCCCTCATAATCGTAATGCAAATCTTGCATGAGATCAGAAAAAAAGAAGCAGATAGTGGAGGAGGAGGAGGAGGAGGAGGAGGAGGAGGAGGAGTGTTATTGTGTGTACATGTAAAATGGGTGAAATCACCTGAAAATGTACAAATTGCCCTCCCCAATCCATGTCAAATTAAAATGAGGCTGGAAATGTTCAACATGAACGAACAGATCTTTTGAATATATGCAATATTTTACCAAATGTACTCATATATACTCCTAGTATTTATAATTTGGTCTGCTTAATTTAGCATTTTACTAAATGTGTAGAGTTGTCAATCGTACATATTCAGATGACCTGACCCATACACTGCTTGGTATAACATTGACTGGTACTTGAGGAGATGAAGAGGAGGCGGAAAAGAAGAAGAAAAAGAGGGGACGAAGAGCAGGGGGTAGGAAGAGGTGGAGGAGGTGGTGTTGGTTCTGAAAACATTGAATCTATTTCATTTCATTGAGTCTATTTCATTTTATATGAATGAAATAGAAACACCACAACTGAGCATAATTTGTTATAATAACATAAACACAGTATTGAAGGCTGCCAGTTTGTCACATATTTGTCAGTAAAACATTTGGCCTTGGGTTAAACACAGCAATGATTAAACGCAGCAATGCAAAATGTAGAACGACCATTTTACATGATACGACAGTGTCCATGATTTATTAAGGCTGTTTACTGTCAGGACAGCATTTTAAAACTTGATCTATGATCTTATAAGAGAGGTAATATCGTATAGCCTTCGCTTGAAGTGAATGCAATGAAAGGAATATGAGGTGCATGACAAGGCAAAAAATGCCTGCTAGGGAAAACTATTTGCTGATGAATACATTTCTATTAAGAGGGTGCGCACGCAACATGTCCTGATTTAAAACGTTGTAGATCACGTGGTTTTGTGATATAACTGAAAATAGTCTCTTGTACATGTGTTTTTCGTTCTTAGCTTCGGACTGGTAAAAGTATATCGGACTGTTCTGTGTTTTTCAACACCAAATTCTGTATTGTGGCTTCGCGGTTATTGTTTAGCAATAACCGCGAAGCCACAATACAGAATTTGGTGTTGATTAATTAACGATTAATGTTGCATTCTCATTTAACACTGGTATTTATTTTATATTTATATTTCGACCCCGCAGCAAATGACTTGACTTATTATCGCTCACCGACGGCCGTCTTCTCTCTGTCGATTCAGCTTCAAATTGGTTTATCATTATCTATGAATAGGGGATTTGCATAGCCGCCATTTTGATTCACATGGACTTATGGAACTTATGGTATAGTGTAAAATCTATAGAAAAGTTATCCAATATCAATATTCACGTGTTATACATATTTCCTTCTTATTTCTCATGCATTTGGTTTTCATAGGTCATTTACACAAGGTATGACATAGGTAAAACATTCTTGCAATTTTCGATAGAAATGTTGCTAAATATTTGTATACATGTCAAACCTGAACTAAATCCACCCCAGAATGCATTGTAACAGACATGCGCAGTGGCACATGCAACTCCCCTATTGTCCTCCACCTCCTCAGGTTTCCTGGATGTGCTATGAGGTTACATATTACAGTGATATTAAAGCTCATTCCTACCTGCTGTTTAACTTTACCAATTAATCGAAAGTCATCATGCCTGTTAGATCGTCATTCTACCCACTCATGCAGTTCCCTAGCGATAGTTTCAAATTTCCAAGGAATATCCATTCATTCAGTATTGTGTTATTGTTGTTAGCTCGTCTAATAAAATAATGGAAACATCAATGTCAATCGTACAATGTAAGGATCAGTCTTTACAGAAACTAGATGACGACATAAAATACATCACTTATTCCTGGCCATCGAATAATATGATGTGTTGATATACACTCGTGTAAATAATGATTATAAATATGTTTAGATCATATAATAGTTCATATTAGGCCTTCCATAATTTCAAGCAATTTACAGAGCATTTAAATAGAGAAAATGATAGACTTTACGTTTAGGAAAATGCTAATATCAGACTATCTTCCAATATGTCCATGCTTTGCCTGCCAGAATTATATCAACCTTAGTCAATTGGAATAATCATACAGAGAATAATGCTTTAGAATGACTCATACATTTGTGTTAATTCAAATTATAATGAAATATACTTTGCATTTGATCTCAGGTGAGATTTTACGAATAAATCCAGTTCTAATGTACGCAATTCCCATATTTTCCCCTGTATTTCCCTTTCATTTGGTCTAATCCAATATGTCCGTTTCACTATTTTAAACAATCCTCTGCAGTTTGCGTTGAAACGGGCCATCCGTCGAACGCCTTTGTTAGTCTGCAGGTGTAAGTGTCTCGGGATTCACGCATTAAGTGATCAATACGATACAAGGATCTTGGAAACGTGAATGACCTTCTGTTTATATTGACATAACATTGTCGCCGGACTCGTGTTTGTACCACGCCTCCAAGCGGGTCACTGGGGAAGCTTTGAGCCCGGGAAAAAGGCAAAAATCAACATCACTCCCTTACCCGATACGACGGCCGTAATGCCAGTATCTTGTTCATATCTCTTTGATCCTGAAATCCTGTTTTTACTGCATTGAACAAGTATTTGGCAAGTTTCAATTTATGATAATGTCCCTCGTCCTCTCCAATACATATGACAATATATGTTTTGTTACTTCGATCTGTCCATGCCAAAATACTGCTTCTCTTTGTGTGCAGTCATGCACACAAAGGTTTTTAAAGCGAACCCAGTTTGCTTTCTTTGAATGGCTTCGCCCGTGACGGTTTCCGTGACCGTTCGCTGTGGTCAGCGTTGCCTCAAGATCCTATGGGGAATCTGTCTCAGCCGCAATTCTAGCGCACGGAACGTGTTGACATAGTTGTCCACCGGGAGCCAGTTTGTTACGGTGCAATCCTAAAATGACATATACTACTCACAGATTGCCTATGTTAAATTTCCTGTAAGCCTATCGTAGGCTTAGTTTTGATCTCGGTAGGCATAGGTAGGGTTTGGTGCTGCGTTTTGCAGCTGAAGTGGTATTTTTGCGTTCGATTGCGTGATAGGACCCCTACTTTGTCGTCAAACAGTCTCTTTCTCCTCCTATAATCCTTTTATAGGCCTTCCATAGTCTTTCTATAGACTATGTACTAAAAGGTGTAGGGTTGGCAAGTGGTGTCCTCCTCCTCCTCTTCTCTGTCTTTCTCTTGTTCCTCCTCTTGCTCCTCTTTGCGTGATTGGACGCCTACTGCGTTGCTATAGGCAAATTGCCTTGGAAAATGTTTTTTTAAAAATCGTTTCTCAGCCCTGGAAAATAGATATTTTCCCTGCTCTCTTTTTTTCTCTCTCTCTCTCTCTCGTTCCCACTCCCCATGATAGGACGCCTACTGTGCTCGCTCTCTCTCTCTCTCACTCCCTTAGGCCTACTATGAGCTTTGCCTAAAGAAATCGTCCCGGTTCTCGGCCGAGGTTCGAACCCACGATCCTTGGTGCAGCCACATGGTGCAGCTTACCAGCGGTTTAGTCTGCTTGGCCACGAGTCCAATTGACGGAGACTCATGAAAACTTAGTGTATACAGAGAGTATCCATGTACTGTGACGTCTGCATACACACTCTTTACCGCTCAGACATGTGGAAAAAAAACTTCTCCAAATTCACAGAAATGTTCATTTATAAACAGAATCGTTGATTTGGGAGCTTTAATAATAGTCATATTAAGATTGCTATCTCTTTAGTTACCGTACCTTATATGATTCATTAAATAGCTTTTAAAGGTGTTTTCGTTGGCCCAGACGAGTGGGCTATAATGGGGGCTTGTACTTGAAGTGTTATCTATGTATACATGTATCTATGCATGTATCTATGCATACATGTATCTATGGAGTGTACCTGTGGTGTACCTGGGGTGTACCCCCGCTGCACCAGTGTACTTATAATTATACTTATAATTATACTTATAATTATATAATCGAAATCTCTTGTTCTCTCCCCCCCCCCCCACCCCATACTTGAAATACTTATAGTTAAAAATATACTTAATTGGAATAATTGAGAGTTTGCTTTATACAAGCTTATGCTTGTGACTCTTGTTTGTTTATGAAAATCGAGTTAATCCTAAATTAGTGAAAAATGGTCATAGCAGAACATATGGTTAGTCAAACATATCTTTATTGGATTGAAACGCAAAATACTTGTAGAATAAACCTAAACAATTAATATTTCTTTAGTTTTAAGCATAATAGTTTGCCAAATGGTCAGATTGGTTGTGGGCTCGTTTAAAAAAGACCTTGAAATAATTCAAGTTGGCGTTCATAGATGTTTTGTGAAGCAAATCACAATTTTCCTCCAAATGTTATACCTGCAAACAAGGGACTTGAATTCGGAAAGTGGAAAATATTGAACCTTCCTTTTAAAAAGCAGCAATTTCCGTCTCTGTCAAAAACTAAAGCTTTTCTACTTTTGTTCCATCATTGTCCGTTTAAAAGTCAATTGACCGAAACTGTGGAGGATATTGTCCGGTTGTCTTGGCTACAGGTCTTGTATATGTTTCGGACGCCTGCCGAAATCGGCCGTTTTCTTCTGGCCAATTCGACTTTAAATTCTTGTACATAATACATAAACATATAGTGGCAGCAGAATATTGATTAATTCAGTCCTATACGTCATAACATGGGTATATTTGGTAAAAGTCCTGTTGTCGTAATAGCTGAGAATGAATGCAGCTTCAAACCATGGACCGCTTCACAGAGGTTCCTAATCTCGATGCAAAATATTTATTGGCAAAAATTGATTTTGGAATTCACAAGAGGTTCCTTTCTTCTCGGTCTATTGGAAGACAGAAAACCAATTATCCTTATTTTCGCTCTATTCAGGTCACTAAAAAGCAGTACAATTGAGGCAAAAAGTCACCAATTTCCAGCCTTTTGCCTTTTAATAAAAATTTGATTGAGGGAATTATAACATAATAGGATTTGTCCCTCTGTTCATTATGCATTTAGTAAAACACGTCTGAAGCGTTGGGGCGACTGGGCTTTGGCCTGCTTAACCCTTTCTCGCTAAATGCATTTACTTTAAATAAAACATAAAAAATACATCTTTAAAACAGAAGGAAGAAGTCTTTATGCCCCTTTTATCTATACTTTCGTATACTTCTTTGGATGTATTGGGGTGAGGGAGAGACACTAACGGGTTGCGATATATTGTCCCTATATATTGCTTGTATATAAAACCTTCAAACATTAAACATAGAAAAACGGTGGAGAACCCTTTCTAACCCTTTCTAAACATCCAACTTTCTGGATACATTTTTTAGGAGGGAAAAAGTAGTCCCACAGTTTAACACTCCATTCAATGCTCCACTGTTTGCCTACGTCACAAACTTTCGCCAATCTTGAAATGAACATGCAATGAACACAGTAAACAACTCTCATAATTGCTGCTAGAAAGAAGGAGGCTGGGGTGGGCAGAAGGAGTTTGACCAACACAGGTGTGCAGACCAAAACAAACTGTGTTACATGTATAGTTCTCTGGTCAAAACAATGGCTGAAAGCAGTGACAGTGAACTGTTTCAATTGCTGGGAGATTGGGGGGGGGGGGAGGTAGGGATATTATGTTCATTTCTGGCGCACCTTTGTGACGTCACACAGCACTCTCAGTGCCCTCTTGTGCTAAACAGACCTTTTCAACTAGGCTTTCCCAATTCGTGCCTGTAAGTGACTATAAGTTAGATATAAATGGAAGTAAAAAAATTGAGACTTGGGTGTTGTATTTATGGCTCCTTGAAGTTTGTTGTCCTAAAAGTGACCAGGAACCCGTTGACTGGCCCTTAAAGGATTTGTTATGCAACATGCCCCACGCCTCTACTCACGGCATGGATTGGTTGGATCCTAAATGTTGTTGATATAAAGGTTGAAGGCAGAGTTTGTAGTTCCACTGGTAGAGTTGGGAGGGCGTCTTTTATTGGAGTCATGAATATTCAATGACACGAAGTCAAATAAGGTCCCGGGCACATAAACAAAGCGTCTGCCATCCGAGCGGGGCTGTTAGCAAGGGCGAGAATTTGTTAATGGTGTCAATTTTGTTTAGATAAAGAAAACTGTCATGGGAATGGGTAGGCGCTGAAAGCTAGTTCTCTCTTTGTGTCTCGAAAGCTGTCTTTCTATCTTTCAATTCTATTTCACCCCCCCTCTCTTTCTGGCTTTCTTTCTCGTATCCCCTTTCTCTCCGAGACTCTTCACTCTTCCCTTTCTATCTCTTCTCTCTCCCTCTTCTATCTCTGAAGATTATCTCTCTGTTTTCTTTCTCCTTCTCTTTCCCCTCTCTCCTTCTCTTTCCCCTTTCATCATTCAACATTCTCCTTTCTTCTCCATTTCTATCTCCCTCACTCTCGACCACTCTTTATTCTCAATTCCTTTCTCTCTATGACCTTTACACCCATCCTTCGCTTTCCCTGAGAGAGGAGATAGAGAGGAAAGAGGGACAGAGAGAGAAGATATAGAGGAGAGTGAAGAAGGGGAGAGAGAAGACAGAGGAGAGGGACGAGGGAGGGAGAGAAGACAGAGAGAAAAAGAGAGGGGAGAAAGCCAGAAAGGGGATAGGAGGGGTAGAGAAAAACAAATTGAAAGATAGAAAGACTGATTCCCAGTGGTCTGTGGTGGAGAACTAGCTGTAGAGCACCCACATCCAACATCGCCCTTCAGCGCTTTTACTCCAACGGAAAGCTGTATTACAATAATAGTATTGTTTCATGCACATAGTCACAGTGTCTCCATCCCTCAGGCATTCCTGACATACAGGCAAATATGGCTGAAGTCGCCAGAAAATGTACAATTCACCATCACCAATATTCTCAAATTTCGACACAAATTGTGTTCAACTCACAGTTCAACATAAGCATCAATATGTGTTCAATAAAGGCAATACCAAGCATATACTCAGATATGCCTAGTTATTAGCCTAATTAAGCAGAATTTACTACATGTATAGATTGTACGTTTACCGATATCCTGAGCCCAGTACATTATCTGATAAATTCAATGCGCCACATGTACCTTTATCTGTGATGGAGATGAAAGGGGAACAGCTTCTATTATCACGTTTCCATGTATTTGTATATACCAGGATAAAGGATGAGGATAGATGGCTAGTTTATATGAAAGGATGGCAATTAGATTACATATTTGTAGAAAGACTGATAGAGCAATACAGTCAGAGGGAGAGCGACAGTGAGAGAAAGAGGAGAAGGGACAGGGTGAAAAGAGAGAGTGTGGGCGAGAGATAGAGAGAGAGGGGGGAGGGAAGGAGACAGACAGAAAGGGAGACAGTGATTGAGTATAGGAGTGATTGAGGGAGAAAGCAGGACAGAAAGGGCAATTAGACAGAAAAAGACACAGGATGCAGGGAAAAGGTGTCTCAAGCCTAAGAAACGGAAAAGTTTAGTAATTCGTTGGTTTCAGTCACTTAGAATGTCACACCCGTTAGTTAACCCCTGCTGCATATACATGTATGTACATGGGTTGTACGTGTATACACAATTTGTCAGTTTGGCATTTGTATTAAACTTTGGAATGGTTACATCATCATTTAGTTTAAATACAGGTGTTGTTGCTACTGTAACATCAGTCCACGTATAGTCGTTGACCAATTAACATACAATTATTTTACACCAGTTTCTGACTTGATTCGTCCAGACAGATAGTCGCTAAACTTAGACTACCTCCATGACCCTATACTTACAATGCATTATTTGGTAAGGAGTCTCGGGTAGTCCCCCCCCCCCCCTCCCCCGACTTGTTCCATCTCTACCAGCTTTCTATAGACGATGAAACCTTGAAATGGCCAACAAAGGAGAAGAAAAATTAGAACAAGAACAAGACCCGCCCCCAGCTTTCTCCCACCTTTTCCAGGTCTATGTGCCTACCATGGAGAAATAAGAGGTGAATGTGATCACTTGTCTCATCAATATTCACCACGGTGTTGTATTGTACATGGCGAGAATATTTACATGCTCTTTTACAATACAAATCTAGCACTATAATAACACCCCATGCCTGCTGCTTCTTCTCTTGTCTTCCTCCTCTTCCTTCTCCTCCTCCCCTCTTCTTCTTTTTCTTATCTTCCTCCTCCTCCTCCTCCACCTCCTCCCCCTCCTACTCCTCCTGTTTGCACCCAGTCACTTGGTGCCTTTAAAAGCTAAAGTGGTCAGGCCACTGTTGACAAAATCGTTGGCGATGCATTGGCGATGAGCTAGTCCATAAGAATTTTGTCAAATTTATTGCATCGACTTCTCATCGCTATGGCTTCGGCAGAACAAGTGATGACTTGTGATGAGTGGGCAATGTGAAAATTGTATCGGTAAGGGTAGCGTTGAACATTTCCAGCCAATGTAATTTTGCATCGGTATATTGCCAATGGAGGTAGTGACTGTGGCGATGAGATTTCATATATAAAAGCAAGAAAATTGGTTCTATAGTTGCCAATCTTATTCTGGTTGTCGATGCAAAGACGATGCAGCTACCGATAAGCCTCCTTATCAATGTGCATTGCCGGCAATTACATTGACTTTGCATCAGCTTTGCATTGACTTGGTTTTGTCAACAGTGGCCAGACTGTTTAACTCAACGAGTGACATTTCAATCTCAATCTCACTTCAGACATAAGCGGTCTGGCCACTGTCAACAAAACCTCAACAACCAGAATAAGATCGACAACTATAGAACTAATTCTCTTGCTTTTACATATGTAATCGCATCGACTAGACATCGCCAACGCATTGCCATGGACATTACCTCCATTGACAATGCACCAATGCAAAATCACATCGATGGGAGTTGATGTTCATCGCTACCCTTACCGATGCAATTTTCACATCGCTCACTCATCGCCGGTCATGGCTGGCTATTGCCAAAGGTATAGCGATGACAAGACGATGCAATAAATTTCACAAAAATCTTATCGACTACCTACGACTACAACGATTTTGTCAACAGTGGCTGGACCACTATATCCAGTGGTTACAGCAAAATGTCATTCTACGGCCACAAGTCACATTAACTTCTCAGCTATTATTATCCTATGAATTGAAAACCATAACTGTTTCCTAAATATAGTCTTCATGAAAGTCTATATCGTTCATTTGGGATTGATTTTGTGGTGTCTCTTTCTCAGCGAGGGATCAGAAGTGTCAAGCTACTGTGGGAAGAACCAATACTTTCAGTGATAAATTAATATCTGGGTCACGTGTATAATATTTCTGTATAAAGGTTGGATAGGATTTGAAACCCTTCTTGCTGAAAAGGAGATATTTAATCACGCGGGTTCTAAGGTGGATGAGGGGGGGGGGGGAATAAAATGTGTGCAAGCCTGCATATTTGAAAAGATGAGATTAAGCGTATATTCCAAAGTGTTTACTTTTTCTGATGCCTGAACCCATCCATTTATTAAGCTAATAGGGCTGCCAGTGAGCGATAGTAAGTGAAGCCATTGTAGGAAAGGAGCTGAGCGGGTCCCCGAAATATAAATGTGGACATATGTGAAGCCCGGTAGCAAAAACAACCAGTCATAATCGGTTGGTTGGAAAAGAATGGAACAAAAAGCCGAAAATCTTTAGTTTCTTACTGATATCAACTGAGAGTGGAGTTTTAATTACCCGCGCATTCTACGTCACATGTTTACTAACCAAGCTAGCCTATATGTTTGCAATTCCTCTCATTTTCACCGCAACACAAAAACTCTAACCTTAGCATGTATTTATCTTCCTCATCGCATTTTAATGAGGTTTTTAATGCCACCTTGCTCGAGTTATAATGTCACTACATGGATATATTCACTTATAAATATACAATAAATAAGTGCATAACATAATCTCAAATTCAGCAGAATTGTGATATATAATTGAATTACTTTTATTATGATTGAAAGCTGAAATATAAATGGGTGACGGCACAACATTATTCATATTCAGTGTATTGTACCACACTAAAATTGTAGGATTTTCTTTCTACTCAAATTTAAATACTTCACACAGATGGACCCTTTTTGCTAGGACAGAAAACATATATCATTTATAACTATTAATAACTGCATTTAGTTGTTTATTAGGGTTTTCTAAAATTCCCTTCGTACATCTTTTTGTACCCCGACCCCTGTTAAGCCCCTCTCCCGCAACCTGCCCCATAGTGTGCATTGCTATGAAAAAATGCTCATATCTTATGCATTGCATGCATCAGGATAAGGGGAAATCAATATTCGTCTGAAAAAGATCCCCCTCCCCCTCCTTCTTCTTCTTCCTGCTCCTGATTCAGGAAGTTTTTAATTTAAACACGAAGGGAAAAGGGGTTGTTTGAGAGGAAGTGGGGAGAGGAACTAAAATAGGGGAGGGTTGGATTGGAAGGGAGGAAGGGAAAAACAGGATAATAGGGTCGAAGGGTAATGGAAGTAACGGTAAGGGAGTTAGTAGAGTTGATATACCGCCAGCAAAATGGATAATGGTCACATTTTCATATGAAATAGCCATTATATCAAACCTTGGACACAAACGCCTGGGAAAGTACAAAACACGATGGCCATCACTATAACTATCACCACACCACAACAGACTTGCCATATCTCAGCTCTGTTGTGGTAAATATACGGTTGGTATATAGTGTGTAAATAAAGTATAGTCTTGCATGGATGTGGTTACATTTACTTCTTTGTATACACAAGCTATCAGTTTTGGCAGAAATGTACCAAGAAACTTTTAAAGAATAATTCTAGGGGTGGTACATATCTGGTTGGTATATAGTATATTGATAAAGCATAAGCTTGCGAGGTTTTTGATGCATTTAATTCTATAAACACAAGGTATAAAAAGAAATGTCACACTTAATTGGTTGTTTGTTTTCTGGGTGGTAATATCCTTCCTAATATCCTGGGCCGCCCATCGCTTCCATCGCACCTATTTAAACCCATCCACCCACACCTATTTTTCACACCCTTCAGACTGTCTACCAGTATTTTTTAAGTGCTTTTATTGACCACATTATTGTTTATGGGTGGTACATATCTGATTGGTATATAATGTGTATAGTATTTGCTATTAGCAATGTGTGTGCATTGTTGCTAGCCAATCCCCACTAACCTATGCTAACGCTCTCTACCACCCACTCTCCAAACTGCCCACTCCACTCTCAAACACCCCTCACTTCACTCTGCGCCATCGCTTCCATCGCACCTATTTAAACCCACCCACCCACACCTATTTTTCTATTTCTTCCATCTCCTCCCTACTAATTATTTATTCATCAATTCAATTATTTATTCTCATCATTTTATTCTTCATCAATTCACCAATTTTACCATCTCTATTTATATTTTAATCAAAACAAAACAATTTATTTTAATACAATTTTTTTTATAACTAAAATCAAATAAACATTTAATTTTCCACAGCTGCCTCACATTTTGTTCCTTCACCAAACTTCCCTTCCAGCGCTGCAACAATGTATAAATAAAATAAAGTATAATATTGCTTGGTTGTGGTTACATTTAATTCTTTATAAACACAAGCTATAGTTCCACTTACTTGAATGCTAGTTTACTGGGTGGTAATATTCTTCTGGCATTGAGACGCATACATAGAGACAGACAGAGGGAGGGAGATGTAGAGTGCGGTGGATGAAAGTGTAGGTAGTAATAAGAAGTGACAGGTGAACCTGGTTGAACTGGTAATATTAGATTCTGCTTATAAGACCTCCTGCTCCTGCTACTTATAGCTGAGTGGGGGGAATATAGGGGGAGGAGGGGGTAGAAGGAGGTGAGACGAGGTGGAAGGTGAGGAGGTGGAGGAGGGAGGGAGATGGAGGGCAAAGAAGGTGGAGGGGAGAAGGGGTGGTGCAGAGAGGGGACAGGGAGAGGGGAGGGGGAAGAGGAGGGAATAGGAAGTGAGGAAGAGTGGAGAGGAAGGAGGGTGGTGGGGAGAGGGAAAAGGGGTTCTGGAGGGAAAGGAGGGTTAGGTGCGGGGAGAGGTAGTGGAGGGAGGCGGGAGAAGAGGAGTTGATGGAGGAGGGACGGAGAGTGAGATTGAGAGGACGAGAAATATTGGAGCGGTGATGGATCGGAGAGGGGGTTGGTGGAGGGGAAGAGGGGGGTTGGTGGATGGGAAGAGGAGAGGGAGAAATGTTTAATCTATATTACTGGATGAATCGACAGTCACGAGTAAAGTGGTTAAATATATTACCGTAGGGTGTCCTTAGAAACACATATACTCATATATATAATATATAATATGTATTCAGTTCAGTCTTGAAATTTGGTACATGTATTTATACGAATAAGAGCACTGAACACACCACAATTAAAAAGATTCATAAAAAGAGCGCTTGTGAAAAAAAACCATTTGAAAAAACATAATTCTTGCTACTTTAGACTCATCTTTCTGTGACACATCACAAATGCACATCTCCAATGATTCCATGCAAGGTAAGACCAGAAATGATACAGTTGCAGCATCCAATAAAGCTTCTTTCCCAAACCCCCTTCGGGCTTAGAACTGTCGCATTGTGATAAAAAGGGATCTTAGAAGCCTCCTCATGTGCACAAAAAATGATAATATGGAAAGATGATAACAATAATTCCTTCCTACCCAAGAGCATTTTGTGTGCTGTGAGGCCTAAGAGTCCTCATGTGAATAGGTTTAGTGGGGGGAAAACCAGAGAGGGAGAAATGAAGAGAAAGTTATAAAGATAATTAGTCTATGCCTTGAACGGTCCAGGGGCTATAACCTCCTTTTAAAAGCAGAGACTAAAGTGAGTAATACCCTCCATTTATGGTATGCTTCACCTCAGGCTTATACACCAGCAGTGAACCAGCAAGCCAGAAATGTTGGTTATTAATCCGTATATAATATATAAGACAAATAGAATTTAGATACAGTTAATGGACATTTTATAACCAAGATAACAACAATATAGGAAAGGTAGCTGTGACTAATGTCCTATGTAATAAACTATCATCTTCCTATTCCTTTCTTCTTCTGCGTTTCTGAGGTCATCCTAAATAGTATAATTATTTAACTAATTCCTCCCCTCCCCCCATATATTTTACTAATTTACTAGGTTTAGTGATTGACCATCAAGAAATATCGCCAATTTGTTTTCATTCATAACAAAACTTTAGGTCTTCTTGATCAGATCGTGCCAAATATGATGATATCTCAGAATCCATCTTTTGCGACTCATTTTTCTGTAAGACATCATGCATAATAAAATTACCACACACCCTTTCTTTGCCAACCCTTATTACCGCTGACCCACTGCGCTAGTCCCATATACCTAATGCATTATTGATACCACTTGTGTTAGTGATGGCAATAAAAGGCCGGGGAGGGACAAAGACACGACATATATTTGTTTTCTCAAGGAAAATGCATGTCCATTTGGCTGCATTCCAAATAAAAACTTTTCGGAATGAAAGAGATCAGGTATATTATAAGAGTTATTTTCATTGCAAATTAATCCGATTTTCACAGAATTTCTTGTTCGATTTTGTATAAGATTTGAGTTGGTAGGATCCAATTGTAGCCTACATACAAGGCCTGGTTCATAAAATAGTGTGATTGATGACCGCAGGGAGGAGTATGGGAGTGGAGCATGTGAACGGGTACTGGCAATAAATTGGGAAGGAATATGTAAGAGGAACATTTCCAAAATCTGAATAATGTGCTTACTACCATACAGCTGCTTTCTTGAGGTAATGTTTTGGCTTGAAGCAAGGTACTTTGCCATTGCTGAGAACAGAGTTGTTGTATGCAGGGAGAGGGTGAATGGGTTTGGGGGACATTTTAGTTAATAAAGGCATAATGCTTCTCACCCTAATAGGGGATTGCATGTCCACGATCTTGAATTTTGTCCCATGGAATTATGGGAGTTATATGTCAGTGTAAAAGCAATATAGGAAATATGCCATGAATATTTAACAGTTACCTCATGTAAATAGCCATGTTCGTTACATGTTTCTACGAAACAAGACTCCATCTTTGCCATTATTCATTTGGGTTTTTTATCGACCATTTAGGCAAGCTATGACGTTGGTGAAAACATTCTTGCAATTTTCGATGAAAATGTTTCTAAATATTTGTATGTCAGAGTTGAATTGAATCAACCCCACCATGCACTGTAATACACAGTGAGACATGGGCACCCCCTATTGGGAAGGAGTATGTAAGAGGAACATTTCCAAAATCTGAAAAATGTGCTTACCAAAATACAACTGCTTTCTTGATGCCATACTCTGGCTTGAGACAAGGTATTATTGAGAACAGAGTTGTTGTGTTCAGAGAGAGGATGGAGCTGGCCCATGCATGTTAGCTAATAAAGGAATAACCTCTACCACCTCCCTCCCTCCCCTCATCTCCACCTCCTCCTCCTCCTCCTTCTCCTCCTCCTCCTCCCCCACCACTTCCCTCTTCTTCTTTATTCCCCTTTTCTTCTTCTTCTTCCCCACATCGTCCTCCTCCGACACTTGGTCCTTCTCCTCCTCGTCATCCTCCTTGTCCTTCCACCTCTTCCACCACCTTCCCCGCTTTTTCTTTCTTCTCTTTCTATTCACCTCCTCCTCCCCTTCCACCACCACGTCCCTCCTCTCCTCCTTCTCCCCTCCACCTCCTCCTCTAGTATGTTCCCTATGATAAATCACTATAATCCCCCTCCCTAGCCCCCAGCGTCTCCATATATAACGGCAACCCCCTCCAGCTCCAGCTCACTGTACATTCTGCCCCCTGCTCCTAATGCTTTATTCACAACGCTTCATATATATTGGTGTCAGGTCATCAGAACATACACAATCGCCAGCTAATGATAAAACTCATAATGATGATGATAGAAATATCAATATTATTGCAGGAAAGTGATAACTAGGCATATCTGTGCTTATTTGGTATTGTAGTGATTACAATTATGTAGTTGAACTGCATCTTGAACGTCATATCTAGTTTAATTTGTTTGGGTAGTTGTAGATCTTAACATTAAGGAAGTATTTCTATATTTTATGTTTGACAAAAGGGTTTGCAATATTTCTGGGTGGACAATTACTAGTAATATAACGTGGCTAAATATATTCCACAGGATGACCTTAGAACACAAGGATATATTTAATACCGTCTTGAAATTTAGTACATCTATTCATACTACTCAAAGCGTTAGAAATGAGAACATTTCTGTAAAGATATTCTGTCAATATTAAACACTATAGATATAAGATGAATAAATGTAAAATATAATGTTTATGACTCATTTTTCTGTAACACTTCAACATTATGAGTACAATTGCCCTTTCTGACCTGGTTCATCATCCTGCGATAGGCCCTGGAACCACCTCTCCTCTTGCCATCACCCTGGAGCATTGCTGCCCTAGTTTCATATACCTCATCCTTTATTCATATCACTTCTTTTAGTGAAGACAAGGGTTGCAAAGGGAAAATTACACTAGGGATTTGGCGATTATTATTGGAAGATATTGATGCATCACTCACCCTCCCTCTATTCCCTCATACTGTATTCTGCATTGATAATATATAGGGCAGGTCATGGGGATATGGGTCAAGGTCGTTAACATTATTTTGTGAAATTCTCGAATTTCTCAACCTTCGTTTTGTTTGAGTATTAAATTAACAAAATGACATGTTAGTCCTCACTATATAACTGTACAACTCTATATGTTTAATAAAAATCTATATTTTTCCTTCTTGCAGGTATGTTCCAAAATTTGGTCCTTTCATGATGGGTTCTTGATGAAGGTATGTTCTATTGTTCCTGTGTTTCTTTCTTTCTTTTTCTTGTGGAATCATCAAATAGAATTTCATTAAATGAGCAATTGAAGTGGTTTTCTGGAAATACTTTAGCATTAGCAAATAAAAAAGATTGTCCGACGGCGATCCCAACGTTCCATACTACCCACGGGAGTAGCAATTGCAGTAAGCGAGCACAGTGAACAAACCAAATTGTGTAGCCCAATCCAGTGCTTAAATCTGTCAATACAGTGCTTAAACATGCCTTCTAGTTCTTCATTAAGGTTCTATCTTAACTAAATTGATTAAAAATACATTTTAAATATGTAATTATGGTTATGAGGTCATGCTTATTCCCCTGACCTGACTTGACCTGAAACAAAACACTCTATGCAAAGTGCATTATATGATATAGAAAGGTTGATGCAAGAAATTTTACATGCATTATTAGTGCCAATGTATTTACGGATACGATATCCCTGATAAGTGGCCCAGTCTCCATATACTACTTCACCAACTTATACATGTATAGGCCAGGGAGTCAGATATATACATGTACATAACTGCCACCTTGAATCATCCACAATAATTCATGGGAAGTAAGGATTGTAAATTCCAATGAGTGCAGAGGTCCTAAATATAGTACCACAATGAAACAAAAAATAAAATCATGTCACAATCAAACGCCATTAATTGCCTGTTGTGAACATCTCATTTGAAAATCAAATTTCAAAATAATTATGTTTCGCCTTAGAAAAAAGAGGTGGAAGCCATTGTAACCAACTTTGTATTGGGCTTCTATATATCCAATGACTGAAAACAAATGTAGCATGGGTTTAACACGCTTTAACAAGAAGAATATATAATTCACATCATGACAAATCTAACAAGAAAAATAATACTTCGTACTATTCATAGTCTCCCCAGAGCTAACACACTATGTCTATGAAATTAGAAAATCTAAAATGGCCAACTTCCAATCCATGCTGCTTGGCGCTAAAATTATCAATGTTCAGGATTATTTTATCTCAACCAAATTATTAATGTGAGTACATATCCTTTATAACTAAAGGCGCATCATGTTTGAACGTGCGCCCGAGAAAATCAACATGACACAGTGCTGGCATTCTCCTCCCGTTATAGACGAGAGAACACGAGAGCCATACGAGAGGCTGCTGAGTATTAAGGTGGCACACCGGTGTTTCTATTTATGGCCATGTTTACATTCTTATTACACCTGCCTCGCCTGTCTGGTAAAACAATAGGAAGCCATTTTCCTGCACAAAGGGGACTTGAAGTATTCATGAAATGAATATTTCATCAGATTCTGCTGAATGAAAACAGTGCGTGGGGGAAGGTGGAGCAGGAGGAAAAGAAGGAGGAGGTGGTGGTGGTTGTGGTGTAAGGAATGCAGAAATATTCATTGTACATGATGGCTAAGCCCTAGGTATCAAGTTGTTTATTTGGTGGATTTTGCACCATAATGCCCCCAAACTCTATGTTTTTGTAACGTTTCCCCATCTATGATCTAGTTCATGTCATGTAGTCCTGATTGCATGATTCTCATGAGTTAAATACTTCCTTGCCTACATGCTTCTTTGAAACGAAGGTATACAAAAAAGACCCTTGTCTAAAATAAGAGAAAGAGGAAGAGAGAGGGAGTGGGGTCCATCGGGGATTCAGAAGGAGCGGTTTGTGAAGGGCTATGTGGAACCTTGATTCAGATATATTGTACTTCAGATGGGAAAAACAGACAGGGAGCTATCGGACGGCGGCAGGGGGGGGGGGGCGAAAAGTGGGAGTGAAGGAATTCTCTCCTTCCCCTCCTCTTCTTCCACTCCCTTCCACTCCCCTTCCTCCCCCTTTCCCTCGCTTCCCTCCTCCTCCATATACCCACATTTCCCTTACCTTTCCCCTCCTCTCTCTCCCTTTCCATTCCGTCCTCTTTCCCTGCTCCTCTTCCTCCCCTCCCCTCTCCCCCTCCCGGTTCCCCTCCCTCCTCCCCATCTATCGTGTCCTCCATGACGACCTCCCCCTCCCCCGCTCTTCCACCCATCTCACTTCCCCCGCCACTCATCCATATTGACAGATCCATGTTACCTCCACCAACTTATTGGTAACCCTACCGCCACCCCAGTGCCCTCTTCACGTGCTGATAAGAACTAACGCTAGGGGTCAGCCCCATCCAATCTACATCTTCTCTACTGTACACCGGATGTGACGTGCATCATAAATGCGCATGCGCTAACTTATCTTGCCCTATCGATGTGGATCGTCTGCTCAATGCCGGAAATCTTCTCAAGATTCTGGATGATTTTAGATGACTTGCGGTCGATCGAGCGCAGTGCCTCTGGGGTGGGGGGAGCCGGGGTAGCTGGGGGTGGGGGAGCCGAGGCTTCAAACTACCCAAGCTGTATAGCCTTATATTTCTTTCTTTCTTTTAATTCCCCCAGGCAGAATGTGTTACAAACATTACATTTGTTATTGATTCTCAACTTCTCATGACAATAACATTTTCAATTAGCGTTGGAGTTCATTTTTATGTAAACAATAATTCTTTTAAACAAGAGAAATGTAATTGTTAGGGGTTTTCTGGTTAGGTGCTTTGGATTCCTGCTTTGATTAACATTTTTTGTAAAAAGAAAAAAAAAAGAAATTGGCCATTGCAAGAAGAGAGCGTAGCAAATAAACAAAAACGCATAGCCAAATATGGAACTTATTAATCACCCAAGGGTAATTTTGTATTATCATACATTTACCGATATATATGGTGAAAAAAAAATTCAATGGAACTTAATGGCCACAGTGTTTACATCCGGCACTTCCGGTTACCGTGTGATGCACAGGCCATTGCAATGCTGTGTATGTGGTATGAGCGTCAATGATGTAGCCTATGGCATTCCATATTACCCGCTAGAACGGTATAATAGAATATTAGGTAGACTGTTTGGGAAGCTGTTCATGCTATATCCATCTTCCACCAATAACAGTTAATGATGCATCGGCACAGGCAGACCTGAACATTGAGCATAACTGCGTCTCCCCTTGGTCAATATCTATTTCATTAAAAAAGGATTCCTATAATAAACTGTGATAATGCATACCATGAAGTAGATGATGGTATAAATGACATTACAGACCCCACAGATTTGTTTTTATACAATTTATTCGGAAGGAAGGAATCTTACAAATAATTCATTAAATCATTATTTAACTGTTAATTTGTACTGTAACAGTATTCTTTACTTTCGTGGATTCTATTTTAAATCCCCCTATTGATTGTAGAGGCCGTAGATAATAAGAATTCACTCGCCAAAAATGTCCGATTTAAAATTTTAAACGTTACTATTCATATTCAGTTGTCCCTAATTAGGGTGGCACACCGGTGTTTCTATTTATGGTTGAGGCATAATGAGGAAATGGAATAACAAATATATTACAATGTAATTAAAGATGTAATAACATAGTATATAGAATAAATATATAGACAATCGAGGGCTACCCATTAGGCAGCATCAGACAAACAAAATTAACTTTAAATGTCCCAACGCCAGATCAGAATTATTACGAAGATCCATCTATTACAAATTACCCCTATATTGGAACAAGTTAGATAGCAGACACCACTCTTCAGATACCCATAAAGAGTTCGTTCACATCCTTTGCCAAGATGGACTCTATTTGGAGAGATATCGACTTTATTTATTAGATAACCAACAATGAATCACAGCTCTATATGCCATCGCCAACCGCCCAGACATGTAATGGGAATTATGAATTATTAAAATCAATATTTTATTAGAAACAAGCACAAAACACAATAATATATTTATTGTGACGCCATTGTATCTTGATATACTGAGCTCTTATAGCAGTCGCGAAAATATTAAATTACTTCATTAATTACCTTTCTTTGGTTAAGTTCTGTACTTATTTAACTCATCTCAAATACTTGATATCGTGACTATTCCCATAACTATGTTTAAATAATACCAAATACATCGCACTTTGCCACTGCCAGCAAAATAACGTTTAGTCTCCCTTCCATTCCATTTAGACCATCAACGTTCTGTTTTTATCGTCGCGGGGAAATATTTCACCCACTCTTTCACACTCACGTCTGTTTGAAGAGACATCAATGTGCAAACTTCAAAGATAAATTTATGCCGCTAAAGAATCACATAAAACGTATCACGTTCTGATTTCTCAACTCTGTTTCAAAATCATGATACTGGTGTCGGGCAGAAACTAGTGTGTTTGGATTGCATGAGTGCGTTTATATTGTGGATGTATATCCAATGTTTTTTTTCAAGCTTTTATGCTCAAATGTTTCAAACAATACATAAAAGTAAAGCACAAATGTTTCAAGCAATACATAAAAGCCTTTTAGCTATAGGCATGGCTATGTAAAGGTTTTTCTTGTTATGAAGTGGGTATGGGAGCATTCGTTTTTTGTCGGGAAATGTCAGCCCAAAATAACCAGAGAAATAAGAAACGAAGATTTTGAGCATATCACCAACTATACAATGCAAAATGTAAAAGGGAAAATGTGGCTGTGGTGGTGGGAGGGATACGGTTCTAAATGGCTGCCTCAAGCCGTATTAAACTTAAAAATTGAAAACTTCGAAATGGTTCAGGCCATCAGAAAATGTACAATCCCCAGCTCTACACATTTAGTAAATTATGTTGAATTAGGCTACAAAATGATCAATGCTAGGTATATCTGGGTATAGTTGGTATTGCGTTGCTTAAAAGAATCTGTTCATTTATATGAACTGCATTTAAACCTCATTTTCTTCTTAAATTAAGATTATTTGAGATATTATTGGGTAAATGGAATCGTACATTTTCAGGCGACTTCACCCAAATAGTCACTATTCATTATAAGTCCATATAATTCCAGCATTTTATGAAGGCATACATTTTCGTGTCATTACATAAAATGTGTGTTCGCAATATTTCTGAAATAAAGTAGCAGCATTAAATGCCAGTACCAAAGCACTCAAAAATGAAATACTTTCACTGGTCAGATGAAATCCCAGAATTTGTATTATTAAACTTGTTTTAAGGGCAAACCTCTGACAATAATAACACCGTTGTCAGTCGTGCTGAAAGAAAATCATGAATGTATTTCCGTGTCATAATATTCCTTCATTTTATGTTTGTTCGTAATATTTCCAAAATCATGGATAAACGATTTCAGTATTTCTACCTAAATCAGTATTTTTGAAAACTTCCAAACATTGTCAAATCTCACCCAAATTCTCCCATTTATTACACAAACGTTTCAAAAGTTCTCCAAATCCTAACAACCAAATTTCGTCTAAATAGAAACACAATTTAATTCAGATTGTAGTTTTGGACCTCCTAGTGCCAGAATTATTTCAGTATTTTTTGCATTACCATCGGGAAATGTCCAAATCCGCAGTATTGAGAAAACTCGTACTGTTAAAAACAGCTACGAACATTTCCCAACTGAGATGAATGTAATTTGGAACCATATCAAATCTTTATTTTTAGCTTTTGAGTGAATTGCTTGGCCCGGTTTTGCATTGCCTTGACCTTGACCTCCTCTAATGGAATTAATTCCTGATTAATTATATAGCTTGGCACATGACAACTGGCGTTCTACCAAGTCTGTCGAGAGTTGATTATAAAATACACTTAACCTTTCATGAAATATTTATTCGCTGTCTAAACTATTTATGCTGGTTAAAGACCAACCTACGCTAAACGTAAAAACAGCTTCCTTTGACTGATGTTTTTTTATTCATAGATATTTGAAACTTTTCTCTATGACATAAAGTACCTAGATATACAAAGGTTAGGACCAATGATTATGGTAACATTTGTATTTCCTTCTTTCTTCTTTATAACATTCTATATTAATTAATGTAAAGTTCAACTGAGAATAACATTGAATGTAGCATTATAATATTGGTCCGAATAAATTGAAGCGTAAATGAATAAATAAATGTCCTACAGTACATGTTTTTTTTTCTGATTCTACATTCGCAATGCCACATATGGCTCGAGTCGGCAGAGAATCGGCAGCTCTGCACACATTTAGCAAATCATACTAAACTAGGCTAAACAGATAGTAATACTAGGTATATTAACAAGTATGTTTGGTATAGCATTGATTCAAAATGTCTGGTGTGTTATGTTGAACTGTATTTTGAACTTTATTACTGTCATAGATTTGGGTTATTTTAAAGGATCTGAATTGTCCATTTTGTGACGACACCAATTACCCCACCTTTAATAAGGCTGGTAGAAAAACCTGATGGTACGTTCTGGGTTGCCCTGTCTGACCACAGAGGTAAGGTGTAGAGCCAGCAGGTGGCAGTGCTTGCTGACCGGGTCGTCACAGGTGGCTCTATGTAAGTTAAGCATCCTTTGCTAATATTCGAAAAGAGTAGACTATACCGCCCGGTAGCATATTTCCTCCCGCTTAGCAATAGAAGGTAGCACATACCACATGAGTTCGTGGAAGACCAGCTATATGTGCTGAACCGACAAGATATCATACAGCAATAGAAGGTAATACACTACCACATGAGTTAGTGGAAGACCAATTATATGAGCTGAACTGATAAAACATCATACAGCAATAGAAGGTAATACACTACCACATGAGTTAGTGGAAGACCAATTATATGAGCTGAACTGATAAAACATCAAACAGCAATAGAAGGTAGTATACTACCACATGAGCTAGTGGAAGACCAGTTATATTTGCTGAACTGATAAAACATCATACAGCAATAGAAGGTAATACACTACCACATAAGTTAGTGGAAGACCAACTATATGAGCTGAACTGATAAAACATCACAGAGCAATAGATGGTAGTATACTAACCCAGGAGGTAATGGTAGACTATTGACCTTTGTCACTTGCCATTTGGTCTGCTCCCTTGACTGTGAGTAGTATATACAAAAGGTGAGTTTCTGACACTCAATGAATGAGAACCACCTACATTCTCGTCATAGTTACCATGCTTTCTTATCTAGGTCTCGCATTTTTTTAATGGAAATGTTAATGCTGACAGTCCTTTTAAAACTATAATCTTTTCATGAAATAAACGTACATAGGTATATTATCCTGCATTAAATAGAGTATCCAGCAGAGTCGTTATTGGTTAAATGTATTTTGGTACAAAATGTATAAATTTATTTTTCCCAATCACAATAACCACTGTACAAAGTGTAATGTAAAGGACTCTAGATTTCTTCACTCAGCGCTCAATCTTATAATTGAAAATTAAATGTAATGTTCATGAAAGTGCGCCTCTACGTCCAATTTGTTAAAACGTCGCCTTCGTGTTTGTTTTCAAATCCTGTCTTGCAGAATCCAGATAAATTCTGAAAAAGGGAAACAAATATATATATATATAATATTATATAATAGAAGGAATTCATAAACTGCATCATGTGATTGAATATTTGATCAGGATAATTTTGCAAATATTGTTATATATTAGATAATAGAAGGAATCCATAAACTGCATCATAAACTACATCATGTGATTGAATATTTGATCAGGATAATTTTGCAAATATTGTTCCTTCTTTTAGGGGCCATACCATCAACATAACGTGCCACAATGTGTAGTAATGTGTTTTGGCATGATGACCAGTCATTCACTGTGCAGTCAGGTGTATTGGCTCGATGACAAGGGATTGTTGTATTTAAGGAAAGACAGATTTTATGTGTGAATTCCTACACCTTTTCTCCTTTCTTTGGTTGGTAGGTATAACAATTCCTACCCACTATTGTGTGTATAGGCTATTCCGACCACTGGGAATTTCACATAGGAAGGGGTAGTTTCCTTTCTACGGGTGAAGGTAACTCCTCCCCCCACCCACCCCACATTTCTTTCCTTAGCTTATACAACAGGCCCTAGTCATTGCTTACCCTGGTGGATATTGCTTGTACTAACCCACGTGACCTCTCCACAGTCGCTCACTTTTAGCTCAGACAGTAGACACAATAGGGGATTTGCATGTGCCACTGCGCATGTCTGTTACAGTACATGCTGGAATAGATTCTGTTTACGTCTGACACAATAAGTACCGGTATTTACAGTAAATATTTTTATCGAAAATTCCAAGAAAGTTTTCACCAATAATTATCATAGCTTCTATAAATGATCTATGAACACCGAATGCATGATGATACACTGTTCCCACCTACACCATCATTACCATCCCTGAGGCCCCTGTAGGTACTGGGTTCGAATCTTAATAAATACTTCATCCAAGCCCTCTACTCTGAATGGGAAACTATACAAAATAAGAAGAGCTTCCACGCAAAAAACAGCTAAAAAGACCCCACCAGCACCTGTAGCATGCGAGTCGGTTATGGGTCAGGGCATCAGAAAATGTACAATCGGCAGCTCTACACATGTATGCTGATAAATTAGCCTAAACATGATAAATACTAGGTATATCTGAGCATATTTGGTAATGTGTTGTTTTAATATATCTGTGTGGTTGTGCTGAACAGTATTTGAAACGTCTTAATTTTCAGTTATTTTGGAAGATTTGTGAAGGTTAAATGTACATTTTTTGAAGACCTGAGCCGTTACCAGTCATTCCTTCCTTGATACTATTATGACAAGACGGATGTGAGTGTGATTCAATATAGTGGTCTAGGCCTGGGCGGTGGTAGTCAATGATGGAAGACTGCATGCATATATAGCTGGACGCTTTGGATGTACATATATAGTCTGGATATCTTTTTTACCAACACCTCATCTTCATTCAGACATTGATAAACTTAAAGCTGCATTCTCAGCTAATAAGTGAAGTCTTCGCAAGTAAGGATTTGGGCGGGTCCTCCGAATATAAATGGGGACGTTTTAGAATCCCTGTCGCAAAAACAACTTGACAAAATCCTCCAAAGTTTTTGTCAAATGACTTATAGATGGGTTGGAAAAGGATGGATAAACAATTAGAAAATATTTTGTTTGTCCCGCAGCTTTAACACATAGGGTGGTCTACATCCAAAAATACAACTCTTCCGCAAAATTCAGGCAATTTTGCCAATATCTTTTTCAACCTTTACATTTAGTTGCTCTCAACAGACGATGACAATGAATCGACCTACACTTGGTGATAAGGATTTTGAAGTCTTGTTTGTATGCTAAATTAAACCATACAAGTGCTATCTTCAGTGCCCTCAATGCAGATTTGACCTCGCGTAAGAATTCAAAAAGTAAATGTTATTTTAGTAGAACAGCCTCCTTCTATAGATATGGAACTTAGCATTCAACAAAATGAATATTTCTTGTTAATTTTTCCTTTCCACTATTATTTAAATAGGGTGATTCCTTGGCATGTGCCTTGAATTATAATATTATCATGGTTGGTGTTTAATGAAAACCATGAGATGGGATGAGGTTTAGGACCGAATGTGCCGAATTTTCTACAGCCATAGCTCACTTCCTTTCACTTCTCCTATAAATGGGATGTGTCACAGGAAAATGAGTCGAAAGTCACCAAAATGATCTTTTTTCCAAAAGATTTTTTTGTAATAATAAATATGAATGACAAATTCCCTTAGCATAGAAGGGTATTAAGTATGTGAGAAACATGTACTTTTCACTCGATCAGTGGAAATATTTCACTCAGTCTTAACCTGACTTTGGGTCCACAGTCTGTATGTTCTACCAAATTATGGTTGGATCAGACCTATTAATTTAACTCTGCTCAAGATCCAGGTGTCTGGCAACAAAAGTAAAAAAAAATAATAAAAAAAAATAATGCTGCATGTCTTGAAGAATTAAATGAACTGTCAAAATAAGAAAAAAAAGTAAAGATCAACTCACCAGGGAAAGCGTAAAATGCCCGATTCTTGCCTCGTTTGTTGTCTTTTTAAATGGTTCTCCGACCTTAATCAAGATGGCAGTCCATCCTCGATGAAAACATCCTGAGAAATGGCGAACAAATTAGGGGGTGAAGAATAGGGCGGGGCGACGTTATCCATGACATCTGTCAAGGCGATTGATTGACACTTGTCTGACTCTACTCTTGAGGTTGACTCATGAACAACGCATTTGTTCCACGAGGCAATCGCATGCCCGTCACGTGCCGCCGCTGCCCAAGGTCAAGGTCAGACGAAAGGTCGAGGTCAAATGGTGGCAGACGACATTTTCATGTCAACATGACATTTGCCTTTTTTTGGGTCGAAAGTGAAAAAATGTCTTTGATTATGATGTTCAGATGAATTAATGACATTCACGAGTTTATAGAGGATTTCTGTATTGAAATATAGATACCGTACATAGAATAATTATATTATTTATCTTTAGGTTGGTTAATAGGACTGGGCAGTTTGTCGATATCCAAATAAATGATATTTGCATGATAGAACATGGACAGTATGCGAGCCACATTCCCAAAAGGTTGTCATGGTAATTGGCGTGTGGCACAAAGGGCGCATGCGTCAGGCATGCGCAGAAGCCAGGTCCCTTTCATTTAGTATTTATTTGTTTGCATTCGAAGCTTGTTTCCATTTTTAGTCCCTTGCCTTTTTTCTTATATCGGTGATTTTCATCCGCACCGACCTATTCATGGGAAACGCTTTAGAACATTTTGATTGAGCATGTGAAAAGTAAGGTTTATCTGCGCAGAAACTGCCTTAATCTTTAAAAAAAACGAATTGACTGAGAATGACCTTTCTGTTTTGTGAGAAGATTAAAAGGCATAGCATGCGAAATGAGACAGTGTGGGATGCGGAAAAATGTGCTGACAAACTGTAGCCTCTTATTTATTTATTTCATTTATTCATTCTCTAATTTAATTATTTATTCATTGATGAACTGATAACAGATCATATTCTTTCATCAATTATCAGTGTTTTTGAGATTAGGATAGTAGGAGGATAGAACATAACGAGTAGCACATTTTTAGTCTTTCATATCTTGACAGGCTTATATCCAATGGTTTCTCGCTTGCCTTTAAGCCTCAGAACAATGTAAAATCAGTAGCATATTGTCTCGCCTACTTCTATGACAAAAGTCAGGGCAGAAACTGGGACATTGCATACGATGGGAAAACAGGTTTTGAATATTCAGTAGGGCAGATGTGGTTAGAATACCCCACCATGGGGCCACGTAAAGACTAACTATCTATATTTCTATCTAAATGTCTGCCTGTCTATATGATTAGATAAATATGTATAAAATTATATATAAGCAAAACATTCAGTAGGTAGCTTGATAGTATACTACATCTCGGTAGCACACTCTCTATTTTACAGCTGATGTATGAGTAGTACATGGAGAGTGGGAGCTAAATATGGAGACATAGGCTTTATTTTTCTAATTCATTTAAGGTAAATTCATTATACGCCTCTGCTATATGAGAGGTGCAATAAAACTGTTATTGCACTTTTACCAGAGCAATAGTGTTCAATAAATATTCAATAACCAATATTTTTTCAATTATTAGATGTATTCCTTAATATATATATAACCTCAATATCTATTTTCTCATCATGATGTACACCATAATCTAATGCGAGTTTTCTATTGAAGTATAACAAAGTTTACTAGTCTTCGTCTCTAGTATCACGAGCTGGAAGACCTGTTCTACAGAAGCTCTCGACCCATTTGTCATCCAACGCCTTAATTAAAACTATTATGTCAAATAATAAATATTTTAATCAATCAATATACCTCTATTTCCAATGAAATGTGTTTTGTTTGTTTTCTTAAACTTTAGCTTCGATATAACCATTCGAGCTGAGAACAGAATTGGGAGATTGAATATTGGATATTTTAATCAATTTATTTCTAATCAGATCCTAAGCGTTTTGTGAATATTTGAACCATATTCAACTTTAGAATAGATATAACCATTCAAGTTGAGAACGGAAATGTGAAATTCAATTCCCTCTAATAGAAGTGTATGAGGAAGAATCTAGGTATTTTCATAAAAGGCCTTAATTGAGATTATTAAGGCAAATACTAAATATTTTAATTAATCTATTTCCAATAAGACTTTAAGTGTCTAGAAAAATAGTTTGAACCTAAACTTTAGCATAAATATAATCATGCGAGGTCAGGATTGTGATAAATTCATTCCCTTTAAGTTTAAGGAAGGCGTACGAGGAAGCATCTAGATATTGTTATTAAGGCCCTCGCGTACAGCACACATTTAATTTATGAGTAGTGCATGGAAAGTGGGGAGTTAAAACATAGGGAACAGAGGCCGTATGGAGGCCGTAGATTATACGCCTAATTGGTTTATGAAGATGGTTACATGAGCAAATGTTATCAAACATGTCTTGAGTCGCTCTTGAGCTACTCTATTAATCTAATGTCATGACTGGGGAGGGTGTGTCTGAGCGGGGGGGGGGGACTTGGAGAGGTAAGGAAGGATCGAGAGGGGAGGCGGGCAGGGAGCAAAACCTTCCTTTCAAGCTGCATTCTCAGTTAACATCGATCAAAAACTAAACATTTTCTACGTTCTGTTCTGTTCCAAATAATCGTAAACAGTATTTATTACAACTGTGAGACACATACACATATCTGTAATGTATGAAGGTGCAATCTATGTAAAGCAGCTAAGGATTATTGACTGACGATAAATATATTGTTATAACTTGGGAGTACTGGGGGAAACTTGGACTGGGAGAGGTAAGGAAGGATGGTGGGGGCGGTAGGGCAAAGCATTCACTTAGGCTGTATCCTCAGTTGAAGCTGCATTCTCAGCTATTATGGCAATAGAAATTGTACATTTATTCATATTATTGTGATTTATAGGACAGCATTATTAAGTATGGCCAATGCCAGTTTATTCAACCTGAATAAAATTCGTCCAAAAAAAATAAATTTAGCAATATTCTGCTGGTGTTATGTTTATATAGGATTTGAAGTCCAATCTGCCGAGAGAAAAACAGGTCAGGTCTATAAATGTCGACATAAATGAAGCTGTGTAGCAATAAAAGAAAAACCCGGACACAATCATCCAATATGTTGGTCAAATGACTCTTACATGAGTTAAAAACTAAAAACTCTTTAATTTTTGACCGATTTGAAAGACTTTCTACATTTTCCCCGTTTTGTTCTGACATTTGACCCAAATTCCTTTGGGATAATATATAGCTTAATAGATAATACTAGCTTCTTATGCTGCAGGGTTTCGAGTAAACGTAGAATAAGCCATCCCTGTCACCTTATGCATTTACTGCAACTAGCTGTACTAGCGTTTACTACCTGACCGAAGCGATGTTTATAAACGTAACGAATTATGGCTCGCTATTTTAGCTGCAGCGACTACGGTTACCTCTGCCTCCGTCTAATGGCTTCTTTAGAAGGAGCGAATGAGCCACTTTAATTTGTCTACTGTTTAATGCTTCTCTTTATCGCCCTGCTACTTCTGACTAGTGTGTCCTATCTGAACTTGTTTCTGTGTTCCCTGTGCACTGTTGGAAGCACTGGGTTCTTTGATTGAAGTTGACATCGGTTGAGAATTAAATTCTTTTGTTTGAGAATTCGTTTTTTGAACATCCTCTACACTTTCTGCTCCTGCCTCCCCCTATTCCTTCTCTTCCTCCTCCTCCTCTTCCTCCTCCTCCTTCTCCTCCTTTAGGCTATGTTCAGAGTTGAGACAAGTCACCCCAAACTGAGGTAACGCCTCTCGCTCCTAACCGCAAAATGCCATTAGGACGCATACTCCAGGACCGGCAGAACCATTAGCGCAGTAGGTGTCCATTCACTGACACTATTCTTATCTGATCTGAGAAGCTGTGAGCCTAGACTAAGTTTTCTCCTCCTCCTCCTTCCTGTTTCCCCCCCTTCCTCCTCATTGTCCTCACCATCTCCTTCCCCTCTTCCTCCTCCTCATTGTCCCCACCATCTCCTTCCCCTCTTCTTACTCCTCACCCTCCTCCTTGTCCCCACCATGTCCTTCCCCTCTTCTTACTCCTCCACCACCTCCTCCTCCTTTCTCCTCCCCCTCTTCCTCTTCCCTCCTACCCCTTCTGCCTCGCTTCCTCCTCCTCCCCTTCCTCTTTTCCTCCTCCTCCTCACCCTATCAACCATCTTCTCCACCTGCCCTCCTCCTCCCCCTTCCTTATCTTCCTTCTCGCTCCCACCGTCACATCCCCCTCCCTTGCTCTCACATCCCCACTCTACCAGAACCAGCTGGTCTAAGAGTGCAGAGAGCTGTACCACAACAATTTTAGTCCCTTTAGCTTTGTAGTGGCACACATGCAAAGGAAACATTACCCTTTCATAATTACCTCAACGCGAGGCCCCAAAGCTCCTTAGGTCTCAATTTTATTTTGGGTTCATCGACCAGTAGTTTTAAATAAATTCGGGCGGTGGCATGAAATTGTAGACGCAAAAAAGGCAGAATCTAAAAAGGAAATGAATGATTGTGGTGTAAAATCCAATCCTTCTGATTAATTCATAGCTAATTTGGAAAGAGAAAAACCTGGTAATGGGGAACAAAACCAGTAATTGATGGTGCCTTATTGGTTTTGGTGGAATCGATTTTACAGCATGAAGAAGAGAATGATTCTCACTGGCACATGCAGCGCTTGCCTTGAAAGTATCTGCCATCAAAGGCAAGTTTATATTTGATATGAGGCAAGCACAGTGCACAAATTCTGCCTCGTATGTTAACCTACCATTTATAACCAAATTTCGTCAAAATCTTAGAACATAAAAATCTGTTTTTGGTGTTCATCAAATGTTTATCTTTAAACGAGTATCGATACTCTCGAGTAAGCCTATGTAGTAAAGACCCTAAAAATAATAATTCATTCTTTTTTACTCACGACACTAATCCAATGATACTCATGGTCCTATTGTGGACATGGCACAAATTCGTTTTCTTTTCAACCTTAAAATTTAGAATATTTCTGTCAGGTTCGATCGGAAATAACGGACTAATATACTCTTAATTCGGAAATTCTATTCTATTCTGAACATATATACTTAAATTTAATTTGGATAAACTTTACGAGTGGAAAAGTCATATTACTTAACAAACATCAACGATTCAATGTAAATATATATATGATGAGAATTACGCCAGAGAAGTGGGAATGAGTAACATATAAGATCAATTATCTGTCTGACGAGCTATACTGTGAAGGTCATCTACACCTTAATGTGATGTGTCACAGACAAATGAGTCGAAAGTAGGAAAATTAATATTTTTCAAATGCTTTTTTGTCACAGGAACTCTTTTTTGAATGTTTTGGGTGTTTAGCAATCTTAGTAATATCAATACATGTACCAACTTCAAAGGTTGTCTACCGAATGTAGCTATGCGCTTCTAAGGTCATGCTTAGGGAGTTTATTAGTATAGGCTACTTAACTGATACTTGTCCATCCAGAAATATAGCAACATTTGTTAAAACATAAAATAAGTACAAGTAGCCTACTTAATAGGTTTACTAACGGTTAACATCGTTGGAATTTGCTTGATCTTGTCTTTGTAAATATGATGGGATCTCAAATTCATTTTTTTTGCGACTCTTGTCACTTTTCTGTGATACATCACATGTAGTAACCTTAGTGCTTCTCGGAAGTCCATGAACATGGCATTCTGGTATCACGTGACCGTGTCACGTGTCCATGTCATGTGACAGTGGGGCAGCTGCTCAAAACGACCTTTACATTGGTGTGAGTGGAATGTTGGCGTCGATTGTTGCATTTAGTTTCGAACCATTGGTTACAAATGTTCCTGACTATAAAACCTTTGTTTCCTTAATATTTTGCTTTTCAATTGGTTCTGCTAGTAAAAAGGTATTTTAATCTCATGGTAGATTTTACATAAAACTGTTGAACAATTTTATAGTCTTATTCCTTCCTTCTTCTCTTCGCCTCCCGGCCCCTCTCCCTTTTCCACTGCCCATTTCTGGAGTTCATCTAGTGCTTTTAAAATTGGCCATGCTGGTGAAAAAAAAGATTTTTGGTTTCATGGAAGATTTTACATTAACTGCTAGCTCTCTGCCTGTTTTTCTGGAGTTCAACCTTGAACCGATGTCATTCTCTCCTCATCATTCCCTTAAATTGTGCCTCATCTCCCTGCTCTCCTCAATCCTTCTGCTCTTCCTGATTCTTGTCCTCATCATTCCTTCTGTTCTCTTCCCCTATTCTCTTTGAGAATGCTATCTTTTGCTGTTTACTTTTCTCTGAATGTCTTTATCCCTCTCTATCTTCCCGTCTCTCTCCCTTTTCCGCTCTCCTACTTCCTCTCTATCTCCCGCCCCCTCCATATTTCCCTCTCAAATCAAATCAAATCCCCCTCCTATTCTCTCCCTTTGTCCGTCTCTCTCTCCTCTTTTTCCCTCCCTCTCTCTATTATTATTATTATTATTGAATTTTTATTCTGACAAAAGGTTACAGAATGGGGCTTGCCACTTCTACTATATAGGTCTTGGCCTCTCTACCCCCATCTCTCCCTTTCTCTCTCATTCTTATCCCGCCATGTCGCTCGTTTTTTCTTTTTTGTATTTCTCCTTTCAATGAAACATTTGAACAAGAAATGTCCCAGCCCCCCCCACACACACACACACCAGGCCCCATTACCTACCCATGTACCCCTGCCCTCCCGCTCTTCCTCCAGCCTCCCTCCCCACCCTGCGTAGCACTACCAGGTCCACATTAAGCGGCCTTGATGTGACTGCATTGATAGCATGCCTCGCCACAATGAAAACCTCATTGTTTCAACTAAAGTATTGCATTTACTCACGCCAAACTGCCGCTAGCCCAATATGACTACTTCTGTATGCTAGGGAGAAAGGAGAGAGAGAGCGAGAGCGAGAGCGAGAGAGAAACAGAGAGAGAGCGGGGCCCGATATAGGTGGAGGAGAGAGAGGAGGGAGGGAGAGAGAAAGGGAGGAGACGGAGAGAGAGAGTACAGATGGAGAGAAAGAGGGAACGGGAGAGAGAGAGAGGTTAGGCGGGAGGGGGGGGGGGCAAGGGGAAGACGAGAGATTTTGATGAAAGAGGGGAGGAGAGGAAGGGGTGGCCGGGGGAGAGACCCTAAATTGGAAGAGTGGTAGATTGATAAATTCGTGATTATATCTTTAATTTGACACAGGAGGTTATACACATCTGCAATTAGTATCAGGTCCTGTGTGTGCCAGGTGTAGCAGTTCTAATGTACCCCCCATCTGATGTACCCCCCGGTATAACTAACCTAGGTCTAATGTACCGGGGGTACATTTGACCTAGGTCCAATGTACAGGTTGGATATACCCCCTCCAGTTTTAATGTACCCCCGGGGGTAAAATAGACCTAGGTCAAATGTACCCCCACCAGGTTCAAAGTGCCCCAAAGGGGGGAACTAAACCTAGGTCTAATATACCCCAAATATTTGAAAATAACCAAGTACTGATCGAAACATTAATTCTTTAAATTATGACAATAAAAGTAATAGTACATACCTAATAGTCAGAACTGAATAGATTTTAGTAATGAATTATTGTGATCTGAAAAACGTATTTACAGAGTGCTGATCTCATCACATCCTGTAGCATTTTATTAGATATTAAATTATTGACATAATATTATAATAGTGACAATTCTATAGCCATTACATAGAGCAAAAATCGTAAATTCCAATCTACAATAGTCCAATTCAATTTGAAATGTGGGGTTGTTACAGTAATGGAATTAATAGAATTTACAAAATTCAAGATTATCATAGAAACAAAGGGGGGTAATTTGAACCTAGAGGGGGTCATTTAAACCTGAGGTCTAAATTACCGGGGTGGGTACATTAGATCGGGGGGTAATTTAGAACTGTTACACCGGCATTAATACATAAACAGTCCAAAGAGTTTGGTAATAACCGAGAGAAAGCTAATAGGACATAAGAGGACTGTGGCATGAGATCATGCATACATCAGTCTATTGTACTATAGCCTCTTTTAGGCAAGCTTTAATATACAACACATAATCAGAAACAATGTACAGTGTTTTATACACGGGTTCTGCGAGAGAGAGAAACAGAAAGACAGAGAAGGAGGTGGGGGAGAGGTAGGAGAGAGACAGAGAGGTGGGAGAGAGAGACACACACACACAGCAAGAGGTGGGAGAGAGAGTGAGAGAAAGAGAGAGAGGGGAGGGAGAGAGAAAGAGAGGTGGGAGAGAGACAGAGAAAGAAAGAGGTAGGAGAGAGACACACACACACAAGATTTTATAGCCCTAATAAAGAGGTAATAATTATTAACTAATATAAATATAATGAGATTATGCAATGTTATGTAATATGTCATAACAACAGCAAGATGTGGGAGAGAGAGTGAGAGAAAGAGAGAGGGAGGAGAGAGAGAAAGAGAGGGGTGGGAGAGAGAGACACACACAAAGGAGGGACACACACACAGAGGAGCAAGAGGTGGGAGAAAGAGAGAGAGAGGCAGTGGGGAGAGAGGAGAGAGAAGAGTATGTCGATATACTGCCAAGGCCATGTTGTGAATTAATGCCTAAATGTCTGCTTGACCCGAGCTACTATGCAATAAACCAGAACATTACAACTTGGCCAAATTTGTTCTTTAATTCATGAAATTTACGATTCCATGCACTTCATTCAGAACTAGACCTTTGAGAAATTGTGAGTAACGAATGAACATACTGGTAAATGCCTATGTAGATCAAATTAAAAATGCTTAAATATATATATCTAATTACAGCATTTTGCTAATTTCACTTTTCTTCTTTTTCAGGTACGTAATCTTTCCGACCAACATGTTTGGTTATGTTTGGGGATGCCGACTGCCTTATATTGGTAAGCTGTGGTTAGGGTGATTAGTGTTTATCTTTATTGCAAAATCTTATTTGCAAAACTATTCCATGTTGCTCGACTAATCATGTTCAATGGGTGATCCCATCTACTATACTGGCACGGAATATTTCTTTGATTCAAATTCTTTTTTAGGGGGGGGGGGGGGGGTTGGAGTTATATGTGTGTGTATTTCTCCTTCTTCTATTGTATGAACACAAAACACATTATCAATGATTGATGTATTCAAGCGTTGCCTTATAAAGCTATAAGTCCTACTTCCATCTCTATAACACATGCATTATATTATATCTTCATACATACGATACCTCTCTTCATCTACTTCTACTAAGAAAAATCTCTATATTTTAACCTACTGGTATCTCGCAAAGAAATATAATTTAACCAATGAGAGTAAATCTTTCAATTTAAGCTTGTTTCTTTAACTGGCCTTAGGACACACATAGTACAAAAGAACTATTTTATGAATATGCAAATAGATCAAGAGGCTGTTGTGTGATATAATGTGCCCGAGGGCTGTAAGGCGCGAGGGATCTATTTCGTTTAATAAGCACCAGATTCCCTGTTATGGTTGGCTGGCTCTTGCTCAATGGCGTGAAACAATTACGAAACCACATAACGATGCCATATAGTTTTACCAGTTCATTATAACCTTTTAGACTGTTTAGTCTATTTTTGGACGATGTCTGGCTATCATTGCCTGCTGAAACCAGGCATTATTATAGAGCTTTAGTTCAAACAGAAATCAAGCCCAGTTGTTGATATTAATTTGCCTTGGGCATTATCAACAAAGAGAGCCTTCTCTCTGCCCTCAACGTCAGTCGTTAGCAGTGGACACTCTCATGTGGAAAACAAGTAATGAAACAGGCAGAAGTGGATGGTTTTATTTCTGGTAAATATGTACAGGTTCTCGTAGAATGACCTTTTAAGAAAGTACAGTTGACTTTGGCCAGTCATGCTCCGCATGGTGTGCATGGGGCGTGCTCAGAAACTCCTATTCGCTAACCATCTTGATAAATAAAGAATTCCTTATTATTATTGTTAAGGCAGAGAAGACCGTTATATCTGGCGTTCTCTGCTATCATAACCCATTCATGAAAGCATAATAATTGCGCCTTTACGTGAGAAGATGTGCTTGGCAACAGCTTTATTCCGCCTGCTTGATGACTGCGGCCTTGGAGTGAATGGCGATATATCTAGTGCAAAGACATGAATGCAATTGTGTCTGTATTATATAGGCTAGTTGCATTGCGATGGTGTCAGGTCGGCCTTGCCTATTATTTTATTATAATATTTTGATTAATGATGTATTCATAATGCGTACAATCCTCAATTACTAGAGTGAGATTGTTTTAAAATGTTGAGGGCACACAAAGAGCACATGCGAAAAACACTTTGAACAAGTGTTGGGGAGTCCTCATGGAATATTTTGGTAGTATAAAATGTGTCATAGTATTAAAACTCTAAATCATATATTTGTAGAGATCAGTATTCTAGAAACCTTGCAAAATCTGTGTAAGCTACTTATAATATGGAATGTTGTAAGATTAAATTTGCGATTAAAGGAATCCATAATTACGTGCTCTAAATACAGAGTTAAATTGACAAACCGAAAAAGGGTAAAAATAAACAATTGTAGTTTAGATATTTGTGTAAAATGTAGATGTATCAATATAGCAATAAAATGATGACTAGATGTAAGTTTAATCCCTTCAGCTTAACAAAACAAGTAGAGAATCTTTAGTTCTTGATCGAAGCAGGTTCAATGTAGAAGCAAGCACTAATTTAATAATTCCTATGTGGGGTGACTGTATGGACAAGCAATGGGGTAATTTATGAGATGCAGGGGGGTCCCTTAATGTGCAACCAGGCACTAAGGGGTGGGTCAGACTGCATGTAGTATTACCAATATGATGCATATCAGGTGCCCCGGGGTATATGTACCCTATGGGGCAAGGGTGGAGGAGGTATATATGGATCAGCGCTTCAGCATCAGCTCCACCGGAGTTTACTAATGAGAAATATGGGATCACCTCACAACTAGATTCGCGAACTTGGCAAGAGTCACGAACCTGTTCATTAACCACATTAATGTGTCACAGAGTCATTTTGAGATACCATCTTATTTGAAAAGATGGGAGTGGATTCAAACGATGTCAACATATAGGAAATCTAAAAAGTATTTCTATATTGTAGGTTTGGTTAAAAAAATGTTTCCAATATTTGTGTTGGGACAAGCAAAGTAGCAACATATACGCCATGTAGGATGACCTTAGAAACGCTAGAATATGTTATACACTGTCTTGGTATTTGGTGCAAGTATTCATGCGACTTAAAGTACTAGATACCCAAAAAATGAGAGCATTCCCACAAAGATATCTTGTGAATAAATCCCTTTGAAAAATATCAATTTTGCGACATATGACTCATTTTTATCTAACACATCAGTATATATTTTCAAATCATTTGAATTATAAAAAGTGAAATTATAGAATATTGTTTGTTATTTACCTTTCAATTATATTGGGCGAGCTATGCCAGATATCCAACGTTTTTAAGGAAAGATTTGTACACAGGTATGCTTCTAGGAAAAGGGAGGGTACCTTCGGCTGATAATGTAAGCTTATCTTGCTAGTTCTAGGAAACAATGTCATTCCCAGGGCCCCATCTACTGCGTCATATGAAATTCGATCATATCAGTTACTTTGTATATATATAAGTGCACATGTGTCCATTATGTATACCTGTAACTTTAAGTATGGCGCATTCTTGTTGGTTATTCCCTCATGCGCATTATTGTTGGTTATTCCCTCATGCGCATGCATTGTACATGAAATTGGCAGAAATGGGAACTATTTCCTGTGTAACGTTATGTAATGTCACCTCTACCATAATTACTGAAATCATTCAAAACACATGTATGAGCAATTCCACCCAAAGTTCCCCATTTTGGTTTTAAAACAACAGCTCGTCCAGAGGCTAAAATATTTATCTGAGATTATTTTCTTTGTTATTTTCGGATCCAGGGAGAAAAAATCGACTAGGGGGAATTATCCTACAACGCTTTTTTAATTTGTTTTAATTGTGAGTCCAAGAAAATGCTTATTTTCCTGCCAGCACCACACATAAAAAACGAGGGTGAACTATAGTCTTTGGACACAGGGGAAATCCAAATATCAGCAATATGTTATTTTCTTCTAAACTCAATTGAGGGATATGCAATCTACAATAGGTTTGGTGTATAGCATCGTTGATTCTTACTGCACGAAACATTGCTGAACTGCAAGCTGATTGCGCAGTATAAAATTTAGTCTTGTCAGGAACCCATGAACGGACAGAGTGAACCCAATACAGTAATCACTGTAAGAATATCACTATACATAAAATACCTGACATTTAGCTTGTTATACGGTGGGTGGGGGTTCCCCCTAAGAAATCAGCCTCTGGCTACTAGCGGCCCTATAAAAGTGTGTATTATTTGCGGTGCAACATTTGAAATCTGTGTCAGCTGATGAAACGAATTCATGTTGAACCTGCCAACCCACTACCTAGAAAATTCCATAGAAAATGGCAAGAACTAAGTCTCCTAAGTAGATTTATATCTGCAGCAAACTCACTACGGGGTCAGTCATACGGGGTGTAGTCATGCGCATGTACCGCCTTCGCAGCCAATACAGACGTATGTGTTTATACATTCATGTGTACATGTATACATTAATCCATACATAAATCCATACATGTACACTTATATATACATGCATACATACATACATCTACACACATTATATGCGTGCATACTATTTCCCTAACCAACTGATAAAATACCCTATTTTAACAGCATAAAAAGCAATGCTTTAATGTACCCGCCGAATTATTTAAAATTCAAAACTTGTTTACCCTTACATCCCAACCGTGCATAAACCCAGCCGTCGTAACTATGGTAACTGGTATAACAGACAGAGTAGAGGGTAAAGGGGGTAGAGATGGGGGAGGGGGTGTATAGGAGGGGGTGGTAAGGCAGGGGCTTGATGGATTGGGGTGAACATGGTTAGTAATAAATGCTAGGCAAATTACACATTAAATCTCCCATGATGGCGTTTGTTGCCTGTCGGGGGGAGCGATTGGTCTATCAGGAGTTTTGTTTCTATTAGGGCTGGGCCACTCTTGGCCCCAGGGTGGTAGTTTGCCCCCTTACTGCCCCCCCCCCCCCCCACACACACACCACCACGACCCTACCGACAGTATGATGTGAGGCTAAATGTAAGAGTTACTGGCCAGTATTTCAGTTCCTGAAGGTGCAAGTTATTACTTATAGGTGATGTTGTTGGTGGTGATAGTGCTTAAATGCTTCTTGTTATAAGTTGGGCTATAACCACCTTAGGCAGAGACTAAAAGTATTAATGATTGACATTGAGGAGCCGCTGGTGCACTGTTTGTCCATAATCCCTTACTTAGTATGCACCAAACAGTGCATCAGCAAGCCCGAAATAGAGGTTATTAATTTTTTAAGAAGAGATGCTTGTAATTTGGTTGGTTAGTTGTATAGATAGTTTATCTCTTTCCTTCTATCTCTGTCACTAGATCTCACCCCTCTCTCTCTTCTCTTTCTCTTCCCTGTTTCTTTCTCCCCCTATCTGTCTCACTCCTTCTCGCTCCCCCTCTCTCTGTATATCTCTTTCTCTGCTTCTCTGTTTCTGTCTCGCTCTATCTCGTCTCTCTCTCCCACTCTCTCTGCCTCATCCTCTCTCTCTCTGCCTTTCCAGGGCTGTTTCTCTACCTTCCCCCATCTGTCTATCTCTTTCCCCCCCTACCGCTGTCTCTCCCCCTCTCTACCTCTCTTCTATCTCTCTCACTCAACCACTCACTAATGTAAGATCCCCTGTCACGCGCTTTCCATTCCAGGCTTTTAATTTGCCTAAAGTTGATTTCTATTTGGTTGCGAACCCCTACTTGAACTCCTATCCGTTTTATTACCTGACATTGTCTTTAGTAATAGGCCTTAAACATGACATCTCTAATTCCTCTTAGACTCAATTACATTCTCTACAGCAAACAGGCAAAATCACAAGTGTTCATTTTCAAATAGGCCTATGTGTACTCTCTTACTAGATATAGTTATCACCGGTCAAGGTTAATTCTCTATGAAAATGGTATTATATGCTATGAAATGCAACTAGTTTCTGAAATAGTGTAAAAGACACTGTCACACGCTTAGAGTGAAAATGTGTAGGCTATGTATATCACCGAGACTGGCGAAGTCACAAGCGATGATGCATACATCTCACTGTGAAATAGTGTATCAGACACACGAGGAGTAAAAATGTGTGTCATCGTGAGTGGCAAAGCCACAAGTGATGACGTGTATATATTTTCACTCCAACTGTGTCTAATAAACTATTTCAGATTTGCCCCATATCAAATTTATATTCCATATTTTTATCACAACTGCCATGTTTAAATGGTGAAATTATCCCGTCTTCCCTTTCGAAATTAGCTTTTATTACATATGTACATATGTTCAATGATGTGATACAGAGGTGCCATATGAAAAGTCAAATCACATACCAATGCCATACGGGTTGTCATGGAAGCGCGTGACCCAAATACTGTAATTTGGTTGGTTCACGACGCCACGCTCTGCGTGGTTGAAGCGTAGCGCTGCCTTGCATGTTTCGAAAGTTTTCAGACATTGCACCGATAATTCGTCAAGAAAAACAGTACTAAAGAGGTAAATATAACAAATAAATCGATAAATTGGTATGTGATAAATACCCAATGGCACTCCGTACGGTTTGTAATCGATCTCGACGGAGGGTCAAATCGCACGACACCCCAAAGGCGTGTAGTGCGATTTGACCCTACGTCGAGATCAATTTGTATTTGTATTAAATTAGTCATTGTTCATTTCTTTCCATTCCAGTACATAGCGATACTTATATATATTGCCCATTTTATATGTCTCAAATGAGCTTAATTAGCATTTCCCTCCCGTATTTGTTTTACTTTGCAACTAAACTTATTAAGTGGAAACAATCTTCGATACAGATCGTGTGCGTCATGTATTTCTCCCTCATGTGCAAAACTTAATTTATGACTCGGACAAGTATTCAGAACTTTACTGAGTTAGAAGTTGATTAAAAGTTGCTCTATAAAGCATAGAAACTGTGGGAGGAGTATATATAGGTGTGGGAAAGTGTTGTGTTTACTAAATTACCCTATTGAGTATGTAATAGAAACAGAGGCAGGGGTCCACCAGGCATAAATACATGTAGATTATTCCCCATGATGATTAGCTCTCACCAGCAGACAAGGAGCTGCTCTTGTGCTCTGCAGTATTCTCAATATCCCCTTACCTTACATGTACACTTTTGCTCCTCCTCCTCCTCTTGCACCTCCTCTGCCTCCATCTCTCACTCCCCCTCCTGCTCCATCTTCCCTCTCTATACTAAACCTTTTAGCAAAAATATAACAAAAATCAATCAAAAATACCAAATATAACATATATGATAAAACATAGACCACAAAACCTTATCTGAAATACCATCTTTAAATATGAGATGGCCAATAAAAACGTGTTTTTTAAAAGAAATTATGCACCCCTTTAGATTGCCCCTACCACCCCTTATCTAACCTACCCACCCATTAACTCCCCTTCAATCACCCCTCACATCTAATCATTAGAACACAGGGCACCAAATATATTTATTTAAATAATTGGGGAGAAATATGTCAAATCTATTTCAACATTTCCCCAACAAATACCCCCGTCTAAAATCGCCCTACCCCTGGTCCAACTCTACCCACCCTCTTTACCCTCTACCATCCACCCGCTCCCCCCACCCCACCCCCTATGTACTAGCACTCTCACCACCCTCCGCCCTCCACCTTTCATGGGATACCAGAGTGTAAGGGGTAAATACCATCCAGTGGCCTTTAGTTGCTGTTGTCTGCGCCTTGCCCCCTTGCTCCCTGGCGGTAGGAAATGTACTAGTTGGCACTCTGGGGGGCAGAAATGATGGAGCAGAAGTATGCACCCCAAGAGATGTTCATGAATAATTCCTACATCACTACTACCGCCACCTCCAACCAGCCGCAGCGACTAATTATTGAAAGGTCTCTACTACAGTTCATTTCACTCAATTTGATAAAAGGGGGAGGTGGAAGGAGCAAGAGTTTATTCCTTGTATATTTTGATAAGGGGAGAAAGACTGGGAAGTGCTTGGGTTGGTTTTATGCTGAGACCAAAGAATTTCCTTGAAGGATTCCATTGCAATGCCGTTTAATTTTCCTAGCTATTTTCCTAAGTAATGCCATTTAATTTTCCTAGAGAATTTCGATTGAAATGCCATTTATCTTCCTAAAAATGTCCCATAGAAATACTATTTCATTTTCCTTGAAAGAGTTCATTAAAATGCCATTTAGTTTTCTTAAAAAATCCAATTAAATGTAATGTAATTGACCTAGTTTTTTCCATCGAAAATTAATTTTTCTGGAAATCATCTGCTGAGATTCCATTGAATATTCCTAGAAAATGTCAGTTGAAATGCCATTTAAAATTCCAAGAAATTTTCCATTGAAATGCCATTGAAGTTTCCTAAGAAAATTACGTTCAAATAAACAATTTAATTATTATTATTATTATTATTATTATTATTATACAACTTTTATTCCATATCAGCATATACAATGACAATAAAGAAAAGGGCCATTTATCCCTCTCCAATGGAGATCTTCCTGGTAACCCTCAAATAAACAATTAAAATTACAATGTAGTATCACAGCTATTTTATAGCGTTGAAGAAAAATTATGTGTCTCTGTGTTATTTTAAACGAATTGTCTTTGGTTTGTCCTTTCCGCGGTGATGATTATTATTGTTCGTCTTGTTTTGAGGGTTGTTGAAATCGCCTCAGTTTCATTTTTAATAAATTTATTATTGTCTATCACCTTTTTCGTAACTTGTGCTTGTGTTCTTGGATGGTCTTGACACAGCAGACTTGTATCTTAGTAACCAGGTCGATGTTGATATAAAGACATGACTATCACTTTGAGTGAAAAATAACTATTTTTTGTTTAACAAATATAATTACCTTGGTACCTTAAAGCACCTTCATTTTTAGCCCTGTACTGGGTTCGTCGATATTCTAAGTAAACAAGATTTACCACAACAATTAATAAAAATAGTGTAAAAGAATCCTGTCCTATACTGGTAGGGTTCTTGTGAGTAGATGAGGTGATTCAAAGTCATCCCATCTTGAACTGTCCTATCCTGTACTGGTTGGAACAACAAACACTTTTTATAGTATTCGTAGCTGACAATAAGACAAGGTTGTATAAACAATGAACAAGAAATAGTAATACCGTCCCCCTTTCCCTACATTGATTTGTTTACCGATATACCGGTCTTTATGGTAGGTCTTACGTGCCTACTTACTTCCCCCCTAACATACATTCGTATAATAGTCAGATTGTCATAGTTGACTTAAACAGTATTTCATTGCAGTCAAAATGCCCGTTATAAAGGTGTACTACAGGTTAAACCTCCTCAGATTTAAGAAAACCGTCGTTCTCCTTAGGATATACATTTTTTAACCACTTTCTAAATGCTTCTCTTGTCTTTATATCTCTAGGTTGTTGTGGTAGGTCGTTCCACAATAAAGGCATTTTATATATATATGATTTTTTGTAGCTTTCACATTTTGGTATTGGAACTTTCAGCTTTTTGCCTGTACTTAAACCTCTCAAATTTATTTGCCTATCGTCCACATATTCCTTATCCAGAGACCTCCTGAATGCTAATTCTAGGATGTGGCCTTGCCTCCTAGTATTAAGCGAGGGCATCTCAGTTTTTATATGTATTTCCTTGGTGCTCGTATACCTAGGGAGTTTGAGTGCAATTTTTATCGCTGTGTTTTGCAGAGACTGAAGTCTGTCTAAATACCGTTGGGGGGTGCACTGATAGAATATATCCCCGTAGTCTATGTGCGGTAATATAGTAGCCTTATATAATAACATTAACGTTTTGGTGTCACATACTCTGTAAAGTTTTGACAGTGACTTTAGTTTTGTTCGTATGGCATGAATCTTTCTCTCCATAAAAGTTTTGAAATTTAGTTGGCTGTCAATCTCAACTCCCAGAAACTTATAGTACCCAACCTCCTCAAGAGTATATTGGTCTATCTTATAAGACTTTACATTAGTTTTCTCTGGTCTTAAGCTAACAGTCAAATATTTACATTTTTTAATGTTCAAAGATATCTTATTTACTG
This sequence comes from Sthenelais limicola, assembly GCA_942159475.1. Classification (NCBI taxonomy): domain Eukaryota; kingdom Metazoa; phylum Annelida; class Polychaeta; order Phyllodocida; family Sigalionidae; genus Sthenelais; species Sthenelais limicola. The sequence goes on from OW804098.1 coordinate 69,905,342, forward strand.
CACACCAATTGACAATATTATCTAGGTCTGTTTGTAATTCCCTATTCGTCCCTGTATTTTTTTCCCTTTTTTCATAGATAACAGTGTCGTCAGCAAAATGCTGAATTTGACAATTCTTAACAACCTTATGTAGATCGTTTACATACAGTATAAAAAGTAGCGGTCCCAAGGCAGTTCCTTGTGGAACACCGCAACTAACCTTTTGTAGTGAAGAGAGACTACCATCCAATGTTACGCATTGGGACCTATCTTGTAAGTAATTTTTGAACCAGTTTAATGGGCCGTTTTGTAATCCGAATTTCTTAAGTTTATCTATTAAAATATCATGATTAACGGTATCAAAAGCTTTTTTGAAATCTAAAAATATTAAATCAGTTGAATTTTTATTATTTAAATTTTGATAAGTGTATGAAAATAGGTGGTCCAATGCGTCATTGATTGACCTTCCGCTTCGAAAACCATATTGAGCGTCACACAATAACTTATTACCTTCTACGTAAGACGCTAGCTGACTCTGTACACAACTTTCTAAGATCTTTGCTGGAAGGCTAATACATGATATCGGCCGGTAATTACCTGTGTTATTTTTGGCCCCTTCTTTGTATAATGGAGTAACTATTGCAGATTTAAAGTCCAATGGTACTGTTTCTGTCTGAAGTGATAGGTTAAATAAATAAGCAAATTGGCTGCTTAAAACTTTCATACAAGGTTTGAGTATCCTCGTAGGCATAAATTTTAGCCCAGAGGCTTTATAATTTCCAACTTTAACTAACGCTAATTCTACAGCGGCACTTGTTATGCCATTAAATTCAAATTTACTATCTACCTACTCTTATTGTTTTGCCCCTCTCTATTTTGTTTGCTAGTTCAGGTCCCACTCCCACAAAATACCTATTAAATTCTTCCGCTGCAGATAGCCCAGTGAGCTTGTCCCCCTTCTCTGTAGATACCGTTATTTCCTCGTTTTTATTTTTACACTTGTCCCTTGAAAGAATAGGTTTAATGATTTCCCAGAATTTGTGAGGTTCCGATCTGGATGCCTCTATCTGGTCTTTTAAATAATTGCCCTTAGATTTCCTTACTTCTTCATTTGTCCTACATCTTTGTCTCCTAGCTTCTTCCCAGTCTACCTCTAGACCCGTCTTTTTGGCTTTCGTATACGCTTTGTCCCTACTTTTTGTCATGTCTATAATTTCTTTTGAATACCAATCAGGAGTCCTATTTACATTCTTAAATTGTTTTATGGGGCACATCCTGTCGAGGTAAAACTCGATTTTTGAATACAATATTTCCCATGCCCTGTTAACTTCCCTGGCTGAATAGAAATCTGTCCAGTCCAGGTCTTTCAGTATCTCTTGAAGTATTTTTATGTCGAGGTTTTTCGTATTCCTAGCTTCAAATGTCGCTTGGGTATACTTGTTCCTCTCTTTTTTTACTTGTAAGAATACTGGAAGATGATCGCTAAGATTATAATTTATTGCTCCACTCTCGTTAATATTTTCTAGATTTGTATATATATGATCTATTTTGGATTTTGATTTTTTACTAATTCTAGAGTGGACTTTGACCGCTTGTTGAAGATTGTATTTACCCAGTAGAGTATTAAATCTATCCGCTTGTTTTGTTTTACCCGACTCTATTATATCTGAATCATAGTTGAAATCTCCAAGAACAACGACATCGTTTGTAGAGTCAACCGAGTTTAGAGCCCTTTCTAATTCAGCTAGAGTATCAACCATGGAAGCCTGAGGTGGCTTATAAACATTGAAAAGAATTTTAGTTTTCATAAATCTTTTAGTGATCTTCATAACCTGTACCTCTATATTTTTATTGGACACCTGCAGACAATCTAGGTCCCCTACACTAACTTCAAGGGATTTGTGTACATACGTGGTCAATCCACCTCCTCTTCTTTTAATCTTCCTATCAAATCTCACCATCTTGTAGTCATTTATTTCTATTTCCCCATCTTTTGTTTGTTTATTTAGCCAGGTTTCTTGAAGAGAAATGACCTGTGGGGTTGCATCTTTCATAAGTTGTTTTATTTGATCTAACTTGTGAGACATGCTCCTTATATTCCACGATATGAATTTTAATCCCTTGAGTTTTTTGAAATCTTCTACACTATACTCCATTTTTTATCTTTAAATTTGGCTTTGAACCCATATTTCCTCCGACCATAAACCCCTTTGTACAATTGTACATTCCAACAAATAACAACGTTTGTTTTCCTACAACGGTGTAGGAAGGAGGCGTTACAGTCGCTCCTGCCATTACCTAATAGCAACATGTCCACACCCATTTCGGGTGGGCACCCTAAATACATATTTACATAGTAAATAGCCTGTTTCCAGTCCGAAACGGCTCTCATTCCCTTCTCCATTTCAATTTTATCCATGCGGATTGGTGGAAGGTAAAATTTTTAACAATTTAGGAAGGAAGTTTTGGCATTAAGCCCAATTGAAGATTTTATGTGCCTCTCTTCTGAGCAATGCTGGCATATGGGGTGAAGTCGGGTTCTGAAAAACGCACAGTCACACCGCCATAATTCAGCATCGTCAGCAGAAAGTTTCATTCGTTAATCATCTAGAATTACCACTCTGTAAAGGTGGTGTTTCAACAATTAATATACTCAATGCTATAGCATTACTGCCTTGATACCATTTACTCCAATTTTCTCAAACTCATTCGTATAAACTCATTAAAATTGTGACCAAACATTTATGTATAGGGTTACACTCACGTATAGGGTTTCATACCCTAGTGTGTTTCTGTTATCCAATACCTTAAACCATAAGAAAGTGTTTATCGAACATCAATATAACACCTTCATTCAGCAGCATTATCATATTCACATTTCTCAGAACCATACATTGTTTTCCTCATTCTGAGTTTCTAGGCGACAGTGTGTACAGTATTTAAACATTTATATTACATCATCGATCCCTTTTGTTACCCTGCATTTCGCACCTTTTCCGTATTTTTAGGTGTATAGGGTAAGATGCTAACACATATTTCAATACGTTACACGCACTCATTAAATGTTCCTGACCCTGCATTTCGCACCTTTATACTTCTATAGGTGTATAGGGGAAGATCTTGACCATTTTATTACTGTACATTGTCAATATAAAATGTGATCAATAATCAGCTTTTCTACATAATACATTTTTCCAATAGACTTCTCAGTTTATATACTGTATTTCACAGTTTATACCATGTATCACACACATATTCTTCCCAATGAATTCTTTGCGATCTGTCTTATGATTATATCATAGCTTATCTTCGGTTAACATCACTGACATTATTTACATAGGTAATTCTATCTTTGAATAAATTCTGTACTTGTTATTATATAATAAGGTACATTGTTCTTAAACGGTGATCTACTATATATTCTATCTTGTCAAGTCAATGTAGTACAGACCCATTCGTGATTTCGAGGTATTATTTTTGTGGCAAATGTTACGACTACCCCAACGCCTGGACCACATTTAGTGAGGTCGGGTTCCAGAAAACACACTGTTACACTAAAATGGGGACAGGCGTCTGGAGAGTTCGTAACCTACATCCATCTGTTAAAAAATCACGTACATCTTTTGATCATATTATAAAATATTCTCCTTAAAAATACCCTTCATTGAGTCACTATCTATAACCCACATTTATTTTGTGTTACTTATAATCAGTTGCTGTTGTTATTGGTATATGCTGGATTTGTCATTTTTATATTTTCCTATATGCTTTGATAAGTTGATTAACAACTCCTTCCTTTAGTTCATCCGAGTAATGGCATCCATCATCCGACATCTTTGTGTAGTCATGTGTATATATCGGGTGCAAGGTTGTCATATGACGTCTTGCTCTGTTTTTGTGTACAATCTGACTGACGTATGGTGTGGGTACCTGATGTGAGAAGTTGTTATTTTTGACAGTGTTGTTATAGGAAACAACCAACCTGTTCATCAGGTCTTGATCATCTGCTATTCCTCGGACTTTCGGAGCTGTAAGGATTTTTCTAAGTCTCCATGAACTTTCTGAGTTAAAGATGTTTACTTTTACTAGGTCTACTCCTATGGTTGTACTAAACATTATTAAAGGCGGGGGGAGGTTTTGAGGAGCGGTCTGGTAAATGGTTTTCCTTGCCTGCTCTAAGGCCTCGCCCGTGTCCGCTGAGAGTAGTGTGGGGCACGAGTACTTTAATCCCACTTCCTTTGTAAGGTTGTCTCTATACGTTATATTACATATTCCAGCCGCAACTACAATGACCTTTGGTTTCTCAGTCATTCTTATATGTAAAGATCTTTCTAATAAAGAGGGGGTGTCTGCCCCTCTGGCAAGAAATACACTAACGTCAAGTCCGGGATCTTTCTCCGTGAACACTGTTCCGAGTCCAGTGGCTCGGGAGTCTCCCAATATCATTAACTCACGTCTTTGCATCTTGAAATTTTGCTGCCTAAATCCGTCCTGAGGTACATATGTTTCTTATAGTTAGTCCCACTCTCTTAGCGTAGTAATTCCTTCTTAATGTCATTTAGAATTTTCCCGAATTCGTTTCGCCCTCTGAATGATGCTGCTTTATTATCCTACAGGATTTCCATTTAAATGTCATATCATATTTGGGGAATTTTTTCCATTGAAATTCCATTTAATTTTCCTAGAAAATATCACTTGGAATGCCATTTAATTTTCCTAGAGATGCCATTTAATTTGAAAAGCCATTTAATTTTCAGGGAACTTTTCCATTGAAATACAAAATTGAAATTCCATTGAAATTCCAAAAAAGTATAGGGTCGAATAGACTAAATGATGGCAAGATCAAGGTATCTGAGAACGATTTATGTGAGTTGTATACTTATACCAAAGGCAAGAAACATTTAATTTGTTCTAGAAAAATTCCACTTATGTAGAAGACTGTCTCTATATGTCCATGTATCTATCAATCTAGCCATTAATCAATCTATCTATCGATCTATCTATCTATCAGATCTTTTCATTAGTCATATCAAATCATCATATTTCTTTCGTTTTGGTGCCAACAGTTATATTTTCCTGATAGATAATCGCAACTTTCCGTCCACATATCACAGCTATAACAGAACAAAACTTTGCCCTATATTTTACTAATTAAGCTTTTTTGTCCTAAATAAAAAATGAATTGAATAAACAGGCATTGATACAATGGCGCCAATCTACTGTAATGAATTCAACAATCTCAGATCATTACAATTTAAACAACAAAGAGGCAAATAATGATTAATAGGGGATTTGCATGTATCACTGCGCATGTCTATTACAATGCATGCTGGGATGGATTCAGTTCAAATTTGAGATACAAATATTTAGCAACAGTTTTTATCGAAAAATGCAAGGATCTTTTCACCAATAAATACAAGATGGGAAGGTCAAGTCTTGTTTGATGGAAACATGTAAAACACATGGCTATTCAATCAGATCACTGATATATTCCCTGCTGACCATAACATGTCTTCTATAGCTGTTACATTGACATCTCCATTGACAAGTCTATGCGAAGCAAGATTCCATATGGCGGACACGCAAATCCCCTATAGGCTATCGTAAGTACGTGGGTGGGTGAAGGCGGGGTTTAAATTTCATTTTAAAAATAAAAGATACAAATTTCTCTAATTGAATAACGCAAGCTGATCTCCAGGTATTCAAAGTCACAAATTAGTTTTCGGATTGTGTGTGTCGTAATTACTGAAAATGCAGCTTTAACATTGATTTTCAACGATATTGGACCGTATTCTCCGCTATCAGGATCTGGTTTACATTATTGTATACAACAGTATGATCTATTTCAGCTACTTTCTATGTTACGGTCACAATTGGGATTGAAGATTGTTAGAAATGGTAAAATCGTAATTGTAAAGAGTGGTACAAATATTTATCAAGCTTAGGGTGCTATTACTTTAACATCATTATTGATATTGTCACACCCATTTTATGCTCACCTATTACCTCATTTGAGTTACGTAACATTACGTAACATTACCAATACTAATTAGCATAATTATTAATATTCATAAACTGTATTCTGTATATCCAGAGTAATCACTGTATATCAATATCAAACCAACTACCAATGTTTTTAGTTTTATAATGTTAGGTTTCTCCTTATGTTTAATTAGCCACCTGTTGAGCCTGTTGCCATTCCCATGTTCGAAATAGATCGGAGAAGAACATTCTCTCAAAAATAGATACTGTTAGATCTGAACTATTTAGTACTTCAATGAGCTTAAGCTAAGTATAAAATGTGTATGGGTCCCTATGCGTGCGAATTTATTATATGTATATTATGTATACATGTGTGAATTTGGACCAGGTCGTCAAAGTATCGACAATTGCAGTTGACATAAAATAGTATAGGTTATCGATGAAGAAGTGCTTCAAAATATTTTTCTTGTATTGGAACATGGTCTCACCGTATATATTATTCATCAGGCAATATTAGATTCACAGTAATTTCGTTTAACATTGTAGGGCTACTGATGAACAAATAGAGCAATCCAGGAGATGTAGCCGTGAATGGCAAAATAAAAATGTTCTCAAATGAAATCAAACATTTGCAAATATGAGAACATTTTAAAATGGATTAAAGGGAAAGAGTATCATGATAATTTCCGTCATTTATAAACGAGTGTGCGACATGTGTGTTAGTACGTGTGTATGAGAGAGGGTCAGTGTGTGTGGAACAGTAACTTTGCATGATGTGTTAAAGTCAGATTCAGAGTAAGTGTGTGCATGCGTGCAAGACTGCACCCTATTGGAACTCCACCCTCCTCCCATCACCCACCCACCCTCTGCCATGCGCTGCACTCGCTGGGCGACCAGCACACATATTTATATGCGTGAGAGGTCACTTGTTTTATAACGCACTAACCTTATTGTAGTTGCCTTGTTGCGCATACTCCCGTGGGTACTTGCTGGGAAAAGCTGGGGGTTGGAGAGAGCTGGGGGTAGGGGTTGAGATAGTGTTGGGGGTAACTAATTCTGAGGGTGGGTTTGGCTTTGGTTAGCCTGTTTAATATGCAGTGTTGTTTGAACCATGGCATGGGTCATTGATTGAGTATTTTGTTTGAAGTAAATTGATCTATTTCCAATAGGCCCCATTTTATTAGTTGATGCATTCGTTCTCTCTTGCATAACATTTCAACTGTGCATGAGAACCATATGTTTTTAAAAATCTATATTTAAGTTTTAGTTAATATAAGAAAGAATATCAACTGTCTGGGAGTGGTTTATTATGCAGGGAAATTAGTGTTATGGATGTGGTGCAGCTAGAAATGGATCAGGAAGGAGAGGGGGTATGCCCTTTCACCCAAGTTGCCCCACCCCCTATATACCCCGTCCCATCTTACCCCACCCCTTCTCTTTTCCCATCCTTTCGTCAAGTTAATTGTTACATGTAAATATATTGATCAGTGAAATAAAAAAAACAATGATTGAAACCTGAGGAAAATGGTTGGGTTGATTTGGGCAATGGTATAGAAAAGAGTCTGGTCCTTAATGGAAATTAAAAAATGGGTAGTAGGGGTATGGATGTTGGGGAAATAGGGTGGGGTAACTAACGGCAAAAAGAGGCGGGTTATTAGCATGGGGCGGCACCAAGGGTCACAGATGGGGGGTTGATTAGTATTATTGGTAGTGTTGGAGGAGGTAGGGTGGAAGGTGGTATTGGAGAAGGAGGGGTGGTGTGGGAGGGGTGGAGGAGCAGGAGGAGGTAGTATAGGAGAAGGGGGAGGGTAAAGTAGATGGGATAGGGTGGTTTTACTGGTGTGGTAGCGGTTGTACTGGGACGTAAGTGTAGGGGTGAAGGAGGGTGGGGGTAGGAGGGGAGGGGGTAATAGGAGGATCAAGGCAAAAGGTGGGCAGGGGTTGTAGCGGCCAGCCTGAGAGGGGTGGGGTGGGGGAGGGAGAGTGGGGTATATATATAAAGCCTCGGAGTTCCATAGTAGAACACCACACAGGCATTGTAGTTTCCATTGCCTAGACCACCATCCTACCTACCTATTCCTACCTACCTATCTACCATTATAGTATTCAACCTCTACGAACTCGCACAGCAACAATTGACTTCTAATAAGGATTGGATCTGCATCGATAGTCCATCTACCGTTGTTCTGTGGGACTTTTATCATCACTTACACTCATCTCTATCTATCTCAACACTGTTCAACATTCTCTCCTCTCTCTCTCTCCCTCTCTATCTCTCCTATCTGTCATCCCTTTCGCTTTTTGCGTATTAGATTCAGGACTCACACCACAGAGTCCTGTACGCAAAGGAAGGGAAAGCACAGAAGAGGAGGAGATGGAAGAACAAGAGAAAGATTTAGAAGAGAGTGCAAGGGCAGATAGAAATGGAGTTGGTGTAGAGTACATACATGTATGTACATGTATATATATAGAGAGAGAGGGAGAGTGGAAAGGCAGTAGTAGAGGAGGTAGTGGGGTAGGAAATGCAGTTAGGCAGCCATTCAAAGCAGTCTATTAGTTCTGCTTGGACTTTGGAGTTGAATACAGAATATTCGGCCACCACAACTACTACTACCAGACTACCTATCACCAGGATACACCCTAGACTACCTGTACAATACCAGCCAAGGCTTCCTAAGTATATATACCAGGACTTCTATTTACACATATATCGTTGTATATAATTTAAGGTATAATGTTTGATGTCTCATATATATCGATACATTGTGAAGATAGAGGAAGGTGAGAATGAATGGGAGGATATGGGGGAATATACATGGACTTCTATCTCTCCCATACTCTTCTTTCTTTCTCTCCTCTCTCTCTCTCTCTCTCTGTCATTCTCTCCTTACTCTCTCCTCTCCGCTCTCCGTCATTCCTCTGTCTGTCACCCCTCTCTCCTCTCATTATCTCTCTCCACTCTAACTCCCTCTCCCCTCTTTCTTTCTCTCCTCTTTCTCGGTCATTCTCTCCTTACTCTCTCCTCTCCTCTTGCCGTCATTCCTCTGTCTATCACCCCCTCTCTCCTCTCATTACCTCTCTCCACTCTCACTTCCTGTATCGCTCACGCTCTCTCCCTCGCCCATTCTCTCTCACGTTATTTGTAAAATATGTGTTGTATTTTCTAATAATGATATATGAATATGTATGGGTGTGGATGAATCGGAGGTAGAAGAGGAGGAGTAGAAAATATATGCTAGGATTTGGTACAATGGAGGACCGGCACTATACATGAAGAGGGTGCAGAGCATGCCAGCCGGCTCTAGCCCTGCTGGGGAGAGGGGAATGGTTTGTTGTTGTACAAACATCCAGACATCCACTAAAGGTAAAGTCAGTGCATGTGTGTGTAGTATTCACATGTACAATGGTAGGGATGAGAAGAGAGCGTGGAGGGCTGAGCCGCCCTTCTCTGTATGCCCTTTTACTTCTCTCGCTACCCCCTCCACATTCCCACCTCTCTCGGTATTTCTTTTCCTGTCTCATTCCTCTAACTCACATCTGTCCTTCTCCTCTCCTCTCTCTATCCTCTCTTCCTCTGTCTATTTTATATCTCTCTCCCTGTCCACCTCTTTTCCTGTTTTCCTTCATCTCTATTTCCCTTCCCCTCTTCTCTCCCCCTTCCCTCTTACTCCCTCATCCCTCTCTCTTCCTCCCTCTCTCTCTACCTCTCTCTCATAGAATATATCTCGCTATCGCCCCCCCCCCCCCATCTCTCTCCCTCTCTCTCATATATCTCTCTCCTCATCTCTCTGCCTCTCTCTCATTTCCTGCTACCAATCACTCGTACTAACATGATACCTGATCGCCATGGAAACCTGATTAGATCAACTGGAGGAGCATGAAGTACAGGAGCAGTACGTGGATATGCCTCATCACCCCTGGATCAGTTTGGTTAAGAGGAGGGGGGCGGAGGAGGAGGGGGAGGAATTGCTATACAACACTAGGTATATAATACTACAAACGTTAGTTTCCAAGGTGACAGGGGTCATGGGAGTTCAAAAGCTTAGTCCCTGAGGTCTTTGACAGCGGGTGTAGTCAGGTGTCAAGTTCATGGACAAGGCTGCATGTTGTTAGGTATCAGTTTCCAGGTATAGCCGGTTGTGTTGCTTATGTTCACCTTGCGAGGTAATGCCGATAGATCTGAAGTTTGGAATGCCATTCGAAAGTTCCCACTTAATGTTCTGGAGGTTGATATTAACTGAAACGTTTAATTCATTTGTACTTCGGCTTTTCCCTCCTAGTGTCGTATTCAGGGACTGCTGTATTGTGTAGCTCTTTGGTCGTCAAGTTAGTGACATTTCATAGAGTTCAGGGCCGGGTAAGCGATTATCTCTAAGCCTTGACTGTATCTCAGTATATTTGGTAATTGCGCTGATCAATTAAACAAATGTTAGGTTATATGGAACAATAATATGGACCTCATTTCTGTCTTGGACTTGGTTTTTATTAGAGGGTTGGTGAAAGTAAATTGTAGTATATAGCAAAAAGTCAAATGGAAATCAAGTGAGTTGGAAAAGTAAATTAGAAACTTTTATTTGGACAATGTTTCACAAGGGTGATATTTTGGTGATATAAATTATATTTGATAATATACAACTGGTTCATATGTGAATACAAAAAGGAACATATCTTCGAATGATATTTTGATGTTAACATGAGAAACGTTCCCATTTAATTTGATCCCATCACTTATATTTATTTTAAATTCCAAATGACGAAATGTGGAAAAGACTATTCACCTTTGAGTCTCTGTATGTATACATATATATCCACACAGCTGTTCAATGCGAGTAACATTATAATGTTCCATTGAATACACTTGCATTAGATTCTAGGAATTACTTTCTTTATGAGAATTAAAATCCTGTCAGGTATATATAATGGCCTTACATTCTAGCTGTGAACTTATACGTCTACATTATTATATCAAAAGACAGCACCATATGTTCTTTTGACCGTCAAGTTTACTACTTGATTTCATCTGTCTGGGATGAGATGTCGGTTTGAGAATGGGGGCTTATTCAAGTAAAGTCTTTTGTCATCAAAGGTACGGCACTAAAACTACTCCCATTGAAATTCCTCAAAGGAAGCAGATTATTCCTCAAAGACTATGTAGAATCAACCCATACATGAATGTTGTTGTTTAAGGTTTTTTATTCAGGTGTATTTTTTTTGCAAGAGTAATATTCTCAATGTAAGTGCTGACTGTTAGAAAGAAATAGTTACCAATACACAAGTTAGAGTGCATATAATGTACAAGTATTGCAGTTAAGCCAGATTTAATTATAATTGCAATACAAATCAATTCCTCGGCACACCCATGCACATTATCTAATGTACCACTTATTTTATATCTCGCATTTTAATTTCATCCACTGCATACGATTCGCATGTATCTTGTTTATCTATACATATATTTATGTCCGCCATTGTTCTCTGGGGCTTATTTACACCCATGACTCAGCAATAATGGTATCATGAAACGTACATTCACCTGCGCGTGCGCGGCGGCCATTTGAAAGGTGAATATATGCAAATGAGGGTACTTCAAGGCTGAATGGCTATTCATGAATTCCAACTCTAGTTCTCCGCACCACCTGCACTCCTCCTCGTTTTATGGATGTAATCACTGCTGAATTTTAAAGTGGCAGTCCATGCGATTTCGAGTTCTATAGCTGTAAATCTCTGTCGTATTTTTAAGTGGCAGCCCATGCGATTTTGACTTTCATGGCTGTATGCTCTGCCGAATTTTAAAGTGGCAGTCCATGAGAAGTCGGGTTTTATCTCTGCTGTATATTCTCTTCATGTATAGTGGGAGTCCATGCGATTTCGCTGCTGCCAGCCTAGGGTCAGAGCTGAGAGAGTCCTCCAAACTGAGGGAAAGCCTCTAGCTACAAAGTGCCAACTGTTATTATAATTCCATTAGGACGCCTACTCCAGGGCCAGGAAAGCCTTTAGCGCAGTAGGTGTCAAATCACTGACATACCATTCTTATCTTATGTGAGATGCTCTGAGCCTAGACTGTCTGCCGTATTTAAAAGTGGCAGTCCATGCGATTTCGAGTTGCAACCCTATTATTTTGATATTTTGTTTTTAGAACTTAATAGATTTAGCATTTGGTGGAGAAAGTAGATTTTCACTTAGATTCAAGATGCGATTTTTGAAATTGTGTTCCATGCGAATTCTAGTAGCAAGGCCTTATACCTTATATTATTTTCATTAAAAAGAATTAAAATAGCAGTCTATGAATGCTTGGATAGCAGTGAGTTGCACCCTGATACTACTACTTCAATCACTATTACCATTTCAATTTGGCAGGTACACGTTGGTATCCATATGATTTCATGTTAAGTTCAGTATTGAACTTCATGGATGATTTTCCGGCTGTCTAAATCAGCAATTCAAGTAGCTCGAATTTGTACATTATGTTGTTTAATTTCAAATTACAACTGGTGCAAATCGAGTTTGCAATGCTTACATACTAATGTTACAATTACTGCATATAGAAATTGGAATTAGTTTCAGGTAGTATATCTCTATAGTTTCAGCACTCAATTCAGCTAAATTAGGCTTAAAATGATAAATACCAGGTATATCTGAGTATATTTGGTATTGTGTTAATTGTTGGTTCTATTTGGTTATGGTAACTGTATTTTGAACCTCAATTTTCCTTAGATTTGGATTATTTGACAGGATTGGTGAAGGCGAATTGTACATATTCTGACGACTTCACCGATATCCATTGGCCATGGGGCTCAGTGCTTTGTATTGTTGCCAAGCTGATCCAATGTAAACCCAGGGCACTTTGTACTGTACAACAGCCTCCCCCTGCATACGTATAAGCCTTTCTATATAGGACTTTCTAGCTTAACCAGCGGTGATTGCCATAGCAACCGCCCTGGAGGTGCATCTATATAATGGTAGTAGAGGTAATGGGGGTGGGTGGGTCGGGCAGGTGAGATTGAAGGTGGTATAGATGGGCAAAAGGGTGGATATTGGGGGAGAGGGATGGAATAGGGGACAGAAACTGGGTGGAAATGGTAGGGGCAGTCCATTGACATTGAGAGGCAAGGAAGGTAAGAAAAGTGGGGGAGGGATAGGTGAACATCAAGATAAAGGGTTTACGTTGCTTTATGCCCTATTAATTTATGTAGTTTTCATCATATAAGCAGCTCTAATTATCTATCAAATTCCACTAAATTAAGTTGAAAATGATATATACCAGGCATATTTGATATTGCGCTGATTCACAAATACTGGTTATTTCCAACCTCTTTGTGGTCTTAAATTAAAGTCTTATAGCGGAACTCCACTATAGGTAAAAAACGGCGCCAACAGGCAAAATTCGTCACCGACATTTCGGAAAATTCGGAAAATTCGACATGACTAAAAATTCTAGTGGATGAGGGGGTAAAATAGGTTGTTGGCAACACATTTATTTGTTGCCAACAATTGCAAAATATCTAACTTGATTAGATATTTCGTCACAAAAAATTCATCGCAGCCGTTTTTGCCTGTTGGCGCCGTTTTTTACCTATAGTGGAGTTCCGCTATTATGTGGGAGGATTGGCGAAGGCGAATTGTATGTAGATTTTTCTGGCGACTTCATATATATGTATGGGTCATATTTTCTCAGATGGTACAATTGACCTTCAGAGGGTCATTGTGAAGTACATTTACTGTGACTTTTTGTGAATATTTTCATTACTATTCATCGTACTTTATGTCTGGTGTCAATTGATGCAGAACACTCTAAATGTATTCTTTATCAGACTTTGAAGCTCTATTTTTATCCATATGACCCCCAAAGTCAAGAAAAAAGGCTCAAATGAGGCGAGTATGCATATATAGTGGTGTAAAGAAAGGTATAGGGAGGATGTGCTGGGGATGAGGAGAGGTTGATCCAGCATACCTGATTGCCCTGAAGGCTGTCTGGCCACAGCAACCCTTGCTATATGAAAACCCCGGGGCTTATAGAGTGCTAGCTGGGGGGAGTGGCCGGGAGAGGCGGCCCGATATAATCAAATAAGGTTAAAGGTATACCCAAGCCCCAGGTAAACAACCAGGTAATTCATTCAGGCCCTTTGAAAATGTAACATTCTCATTGGCCAATTCTCTCAAATAACCCAAATGTAAGACAATAATGAGGTTCAAAACATGGTTCAACATAACCAAACAGATTTTTCGAATCAATGTACATGTATTACCAAAATTAATACACTTAGATATACTAAGTATTTATCATCTGTCAGCCTAATTTGGCAGAATTTACTGAATGTGTAAAGCCGATTGTACATTTTCAGGTGACATATGATATATATGTAATAGATATGTGTGCGTGTATATGGCCATGTAAGTATACTTATGTGTTGTACTATGCAACAAACCCGATACTTTATGACTTTTTTTTCGATGCACGATACAACCCAAGCCATGCCAGTATGTAGCCTAGCCTATACCCGATATTCTAAAACAGTTTATAGGCTTATATTTTAGTCATGATTATTTTCCATACTATTGAACCATAATGTCGTTGGGGGAGGGGAGACATCTGTATTTAAGACTTTCAAAATATTTCCACCAAATTCCACCATTTATAACTACATTTCGCCAGAACAATAATTCATCCTCTATTTTTCTCCCAAACAACTTCCAATACTTTTTTCATGAACCGATTTGCACCAGTGCTACCTCTACCCCTATGGAGTGCCTTGTTTACCAGCTTATTAGTTTTAATTGAGTTAAATCATGGCTGATTTCCATCATTTTAATTGCTCATTAGTACCATGTCAAATCAGTTTCTTTTCTTTTATTAATCATTTCCATACTTCCCCTGCTTGTGACTCTGCAATGTTTTCCAGCACTTGGTTTCATACCTCGCTACAAGTCAATAACAATGAAAAGGCATTAATTAGTGCAGTAGGTTTTCTGGTGGAAAAGGCTTATTAGATTATCAGATCTGCTTGCTCATTTTGATATACCACTTTAAATGCATGTATACATAAGGATCCCATCAATAATCGGTATATCATTTATTCAATTATTTCATTTCTTTAATCCATCAGCATGTTAATTGTTATGTTAAATTGTATTTCGAATCTCATTCCTGTCTTAAATTTGGGGTTTTGAGCAGATTGCTGAGGGTGACTAGGGGATTTGCATGTCAAATTTGAACTGAATCCTTCCCAGGATGCACTGTAATAGAAATAGGCAATGAGACATGGAAATATAAAGGTAAATATAGATTTTGACGTTTTTGTAAACTTTGCTTGACTTGAAACGTATCACGAATGTGAAATTTGTCAATAAGATGTGTTTAAAAAAAAAATCCCTAATATACATTCTGCCAACTTTACCCATACGTATACATACATAGATCGGTAAGCTCCCTTCAGAGGAGATAAATAGATTGGTAAGCCTCCTTTAGAGGAGATATAGTCGTCATAAGAGACGAAACTAGTTCGATTACAAGTCCTCTATTGTATTACCACGTACTCAAGTAACACCTATTCTTGCCACTGAAAGCCTAATAATATACAGTAGCCACTGTTGCCCGGCTTGGGTTAAGGTTAAGTTCCGATTTCCTAAATGAAATTATTTTCCGGTGGCTAGGCTTACCCTAACTGTACACATTTAAGGTCATTGGTCTCAATTCAAGTAGTATTCAGGAAACACAGGCCCATAGGTTCAATGATCAAAGAGATGTGGAATTGGCAGACTATACCTACATACTTATTTATCTGAATATGTGTATTTAAATTAATTTTACTTTGGGGATGACAGATGCATCACCTTAAATATTATTCTACAAACCAATGTTCAGATTAACAATTCATTATTTCTGATGACGGATGCACTAAATATTGATTTTCCTAATATGCTCGACTCTTTTCCCATACTTAGAATTGATTACTTTTTGGGGGATAAGGGATACACCACCTTAAATGTTTGGTTTCTGCGGCTGGCTTCACCGACTGCAAGAGCGGTTTGGGAAGCAAAGGGTTAATGATGATTTGCATTTAAATCCCATCTGAGGTGACCTAATTTCCAATGCTGGGAGTGTAGAGGGATAAGCGTACAGACTGCCAGGCGTACATAGCACACAGGGAGGAGAGGAAGGTAAGAGAGGGAGAGAAGGGCTGTGAGGGAAGGGAAGGGAGGTGCGAGAATGCATTGATGAAGGGCAGTGGGTGAAGGGGGGAGGGAATGAAGGATGAGAGAAGGGGGAGACACAGTGGAGGGGAGAGAGTGACACTGAGGCAGTTAGAGAAAGTAGAGAGGGAGAGAGGGAAGGAGGGATGAGACCTAGAAACAGAGATAGAAGGAAAGAGAGTGAAAGAAGGGCTAGGGGGTGAAGGGGCAGGAGAGACACGGTAGAGTTGGACAAGGAAGGAGAGCACGTGGTAAGACAGACAGGTAGGGAGAGAATAGAGAGGGTTAAAGTGAAAGAGAGGGGGAGACGCTGGTGAGGGGGAATAGACAGGGAGAACGGGTGAGGGGATGCCATAGGAAGCTAGAGATAGGAAAAAAGCAGGCAAGCAAGATAGATAGATCGATGGACAGATAAATTGATATTAAATGGGTGACAGATACAGGGGTGAGGAAGGCGGAGAGAGACAGAAATGTTAGGAGAGACAGACAGGTAGATGGTTAGATGGATAGATAGATTAGATAGATAGATAAATAGATAGATAGATAGATCAGACACATATAATTATAATTAGTGTAGATATATTATGAATGCCACAAGATAGGACTAACTAGATAGGTAGGATTGAGTTCTAATAAGAGGTAGGATATAGATACAATAGCCACGCATGCCAGCCGCCTTAATCAGGTGTTAATCTGAGATGCGTGTGCGTATGGGTGCATGCGTGTGTGAGTATAAGTTATTGCACACTGTATCAACCCCACAGCATACATAGTTGTAACACCATCCCCTATACTGTTGTACTACTGAATATGCCTACTGAACATTATATAGGAGTGGGGGCGTGGGGTTGGAGATGAGGTTTTAGGTAGAGGAGAGAGATCGGGAAGAGAGGAGAGAGAGGGAATAGAAAGGGAACGAAAGATGAGAGGGAGAGAAAGGTCAGAGATGAGAGTGTGCTGAGAGACAGAGAGGGGGAGAGGAAAAGGAGAGACACACACAGGAAGAGGGGACAGACAGAGACAGATACAGGACAGAGAGAGAGAACGAGAAAAGGAAGAATGCAGTAGTGGTGTAGGTGGGAAGAGTACGCGCGACGATAACTAAAGTTATACACTTTTAGTTGGCAGAAACATTGAATAAATTGGACTGGCAGAGACCCAGTAGCCTTCAGGATTCACTCACAGGAATACTAGACGTTAACACGGATGAATATTTAACACCAGTATTCGGCTACATACACAACCAAGGCACTGGCTTTCCTGGACGTTATACATAGTCCTAATGCTTTAAGGATTATCTTTCTATCTTGGGAGCAAATATACTGGAGCTCTCTGAATGGATATCAGGTTTTAGCTAACTTCTGCCCATTCCTTTATTTCGTCGCATATTTAACTGATAGTAAGTTAGTTACCTATAGGTATATCTAAGTATATTTGGCATTTTGTTGATTTCAAATATCTGTTTGGTTATGGTGAGCTGTTTTTAAAACTTCATTTTGGTCGGAAATGAGGGTTCTTTGGAAGGATTGGCAAAGGCAAATTTTAAATTTCCTCCAAAACACCTTTTACATCTGATTGAGCAATGCATTACCAACGATGTGCACAATTGTGCAGATACGTAAGACATAGAAGAAGGGAAAGGTATGCAGGTGTAGCATGTTTTAATATGTAATAGAAGTAGCGGAGAGGTTGTATAGAGAGTAGAATAGCTCTCCTGAGACACAGAGCTACTCAATTATGCCTAATATAATCATGGGTTATGGGCTCACTCTGGTAGTAGAGGGGATGCCAATCAGGGTTGTACCCTGGTAATTGGGGTATGTTTGGCCAGAGGGTGAAGGGGGTTCGGGGTCAAGGAAGACGGGTGGGGGTGGGGTGGGGGGTGGGTTCTCGTTCTCGGTTACCCCCTTTTATATATATGTATACCTATAGTAACATAATTAATTTCTTATCAATTACACCTACGAGAATCATAATTATAGATCTACTTATAACCACATTATTTATTTAAAAAACAACCCAAAGGAATAAGACACTTTTAGGCAAGTCACACCCATTTCAGTTTGGTTAGGTCAAAATGAATAGGTGTGTTTCTCTCTCCCCCCCCCCCCTCCCACACCTACCTCCTCCATCTAGAAAATAGCAAATAGTTACAAAATAAACCTGTTTCCAGTTCTTGAAAGGTCGTTTAGCTCCCGACCTGTTAAAAACCAGAAACACACATATCATTTTCTTTGGCCTGAGGAGTCAGAAAAAGAGAATAGTGTTTATACAGTATAAGGGACGGAAAATGGGTAGCATGATTGAAACACAGATTAAAGGGAATTTGTGAGCGAGTGATCCAGTATTGACAAAGGTTTTGGTACAGAGTGGGTCGCCTTTGGCTTCAATACTGTAGAAGATCAAGGCTGCACTCCTAGACCAGGTAGTTCCATGAAAACCCATCAAAAGTTCCTCTGGGAGAGATGTTACTGCTCTAGTTCTATTCTGAATTTGTCAATATAACCTCGCTTCCTGGAGCCTTCAGTCTGCCGTTTGTTGGGCGAAAAACATTTAATTTACCCATAGCATACAGTGTAAACAAAGAAAGAAGAAATATGTATGCAATTGTGAATCAAGATTAGATCAAAGTTTTAGAAAAGACTGTCTCACTGCGCATGCATATTACAGTGCATGCTGAGTCAGTTGAAATCGGACATACAACTCCCATAATTCCATGCAAATCGAGGTTAAAGATGGCGGACACGCAAATCCCCTATTTGATTTAGTCCAACTGCTGTATTTTAAGAGGTTTTACCAGAAATATCTGAAGAGCATCACTTGTTAAGGGTGTAGCCTCCAAGCACCTGGCCCCTCCCTCTGTGACCTTTGCCTCCTGTCTCTCTATCTGTCTCCTCCTTGTTTCCCCCTGGTGTCTGTATGTGCAACTCACACCACCTGAGCCTCCCCAGGCAAAAGTCAGTTTGGATAATATTCACTGCGACACACGCTTCGCTTTATTTCCGGTGCTGAATGACTTAGCAACAATGAAAAAAGCAAAGGAGGTAGGAGGAGGAGAGATGTGAGTGGGGTTTAAAGGGGGATGAAAACGAAATAGAGGCATATATACAGTTGTGTGATGTGTCACAGATAAATGAGTGTATGGTCGGAAACAATATATTTTCAGACGTTTTTCCATCCGTGGCATGTGTAGAAATGTTTAGGGCTCTCAGTTGTATGAATACATGTATCAAATTTCATAACTGTGTATTACATATATAATCCTTGCGTCTCTAAGGTAGTCCTATATAGAGTATATTCAGCTGCTTTATTCGTAATTTTCCACCAAGAAACATTGCAAACGTTTTTCAAACATAACATATAATCGAACATAAAATATAAAAATACATTTTAGATTTCCTAAATGTTCATGGTTGGAACCCACTGAATCTCATCGAAATATCGAAATATGATTTCGAAATATGATTTCGAAATATGATGGTATATCAAAATCTATTTTTTCGACTTATGACTTTTCTGTGACACATAATTACATATTATGCTTGAATAAGATATAGAATCTGTAATGTATAACTTGTCTACATGGATTACAGTTTTTCTCACCTAGGTTCACCATCGTCTATATTTCTGATAAGCCTTAAAAGGTCTATGAAAGGCCAATTAATTAAAGGTCAGTAGATTAGAAAAGGCGAAACATTCATGTCAGACGTAGACCATCTATAATTCAGTCGAGTAAGTAGCTATAGCTGGTATTGAGTCTGCTGCGTGATACGGACTTGTATTGATGTATGATCTGTGGGAGTGTGGATGGGGCTGGGAGGTTAAGGGATATTTAGGGCATTGCTGGGAAGGATGGACAGTGAGGCTTGACCATTAATTTGGGGATGTTAAAAAAGTCATTTTTATATAGCTGGGCTTATCTTGAAAAGGTATTGAAGAAATGTTGTTAGACAATCGCTCATGAGGACCAACACACATTTTCATTTAAATAGAAAATATCTTAATATTTTATATTATATAAAAGAAAATCTCAAGGTAAATAAGAATACTATATGGGGGAATTTATTAAGTATCAGGGGCCATTAGCTCCCCATCCTCTTTATCCACCTCCAAATGTGTTTGTAAGCGTATCATCCTCTGTATACGTTAAAGTTGACGTTCCTCACCAGGAATCATTGAAAGATGCAATCCGATTGGCCAATCTCGTTTACCTTATTCAGTGGTGTTGTGGTGTGCTGTAGTTCATCACAACCTGCATGAATGGGGTAAGTGCAGTTGGCATGGCAACCAACACTCGCAACCAATGGAACGACCGGTTACATCTTAGATATGGGAAGCTGAACCAATGGGCTAGGCGCTGACAAATGTGGGTGCTGCATGCGATGCAGTATTTGTAGTCGGTTGTGGGTATGTCTCTGGCAACAAGTATGTGTCGGATTCCAACATCCGACTCCCGACTCCTGCCGATCCTTCTCCTCATTGTCTATTCAACCGAAATTGATAGGTATACAATTTCAATCGAGTTCAATTCAATTCAATTGAACATATCATTTATATGTACCTAAAAGCATTATACAAAAAGGAGATATACTATATACATCTCAAAAAATGACTCCTAGGTCTTCCAGTATGTTCCGGACTACTAAATGAAATTAAGGTAAAGACAATTAATGTTAAAAGGTTTGCAATAATGGTTCAGCTGTTTGGAACAGTTTGTGTCACAGATCAATGAGATTGTGTATTATTCTGTAATCACGAATCTGTGCAGCATCTCCAGTTACAGCAATATTATATAAACTTCTTATGAAGCGATATTTTAAGAGTCACTATCTTGTCTCTAGGATCATTAATGTTGCAAGGGCCTTTAAGCGGTCGATAATTTAAAACCAATGTATGCGTTTCATAGTCTCTGCAATAACATTTACCAATATGCTGTCGTTTAACTGATCGTCTGCTTATCTATAGATAGTTTCTGTCCTTTTTTTTAATTGTGCTATGAAAAGAACAACCTTCGGTGATATGTTTCAAATGACTTCATGCATCTTTAAATGCTTGTGATTTGTGTGTTTTGAATAAAGATATAAAGATCTGACTCGATATCCTCTTGTGTTATACATAAATGGAAAATGGAACTGAAATATGTATGTATGGTCGTCAAATTAATCTGTTTCGACATTTTTATCCTTTTCGTCTTTTATATCTATTGGCGTACTACGACACGAACAAATCCCATTGGAGCTCCATCATTGTAATCTAAACTAAACTAAATTATGTATGTACCTATAAGTAAATCACAAACCCTCCTGCTCATCTTCAACACCGATGAGATCAATTTCGATTAAATCCCATATATATGGTGAATGTTAATTGCATAACGAATCCTTACTTAATTAAGATTTGGCCATATTCTTTACTAAGCAGCTGAAAAGCAAGATTTAGGGAAAGAATTTCCCTATGCATACAATGCTATTTTTCAGTCCTACAGTGGAATATTTACTTAAGCGAGGAACACATTATCTTTATTATGCATATCTTATTCTTATTTTCTATTTCTGATTTTCCTTACCAAACCATTTAATGATGTTGAAATTTCCTGCAATAGGTTCACACCCGTCCTATTTCTGATTTTGATATTATTTATTTATATCATTATTAAGTATTACATCATAATTAATTATGTTGTTCTTAGGTTAATTAGAAGAAAACGAATACAAATTTCGATCGACAGTAATGATCTTATTCTTATTTTACCATTTTAAGTAAGTAGCCTGTACATATAATGCTGTAAAACATCAATAGAACCATTCAGACGAGCTAGTCGTCAGTATGGAAGCGTCCCTTGGGCGTCTAACAAAGATGACGTAACAGTGATAGGACCCCTACTTCGATCGTACTTCGTAGATAGGATAACGCTTTCACTACTGTCGTCTATTATAAAATATGTTTGTGATTCTACTATATCGTTGAGACATACCATAATATTTTAGCTTCGACAAAATGGTGATTCAATTCAATTCAACATCAATTATTTGCATATAAAAGTGTACAAAAAAGAGATATATATACATATAAAAGGTGACTTCCAGCTCTTCCAGTATATTCCTGGACTAGACTCCTGAACCTACATTTAAGACAAGAGAAATTAAAAGGGGAAAATCAGATGACATGCGCACAACGCAATAGTTTCGTAGTGTAATAGTAACCATCGTCCTGACTCAAATGTTGAGATTATTATGTCAAAACTTCTGGAATGCAGCTGGAGATTGTTATGGACCAGGCCCCTGCTGTGCTCTCACCCCTTTGTACTGGCTCTATGTGGCAGTATACCTTTGGGACCTCACCTGTATAGACCCTACTGGAGGTGGTAAGGATGGATGCTGGAGGAGGCACTGAGCTCTTAATGACCTCTAGTAAGAGTGGCTCATGAATAAAACATTATAGAGCTGCTCCAGTATCTAGAGCTCCAGCTTCCTTGTTGGCTCTCTCAGCCCCAACACTGTCTATGTATAGATGGTGGGATCAGGGCCGAGAGATGGTCACCAGAAGATTTATGTATTTGTATTGAACGAGTTTTATTGAGCATTAGACATTATCTAACATATATACACTATTCTCAGAATGAGCTGTGCCGATCTAACTTCAGGAAAAAGATTTGACAAAACATTATAATATATTATATTCAGATAGATAGACATGGAAAATAACATATAATAAGACCAATGAATTAAAAACACCAGCACATTTAAGACTGAAATGAGGTTCAAAGTACAATTAATCATAACCGAAGAGATTTATTTTAATGAGTGCAAGATATACTCAGATATACCTAGAATTTACTAAATTTGTAGAGCTGCCAATTGTATACATTTATGCATTTATGTGTGCATCTTACAAACCATAAAGCATAAGTTATTTGGCGTTCATTAAAAGATGCATTCTCAGCTAATATACCAAAAGAACCCATACATTGTTTGACATATAGGACTAGGACTAAAGTTATCAATATTTCCATTTCATTTCATTTGACCAAACCAGATCCATTTATACTCACTATAGCAAACATCAATTCGCCTTTTCTTTTCTTTCCTTTTCTTTTTAAACCTAAATATACTGTTAAATGTTTATACGATGATCTGAAGTCGAATGATCTGAAACGAAAAGAATGATAAGTGAAGCCACTGTAGAAAAAGACTTCGGCGAATCTCTGAAATATACAAATGTGGACTTCTGTGAAGCTTTGTAGCAATAACTACCGGACCACATTCTGGATGGTAGAAAAAGTAGAAAATCTGTAGTTGTTGATCAATGTTAGCTCAAAGCGAAGCTTTATGGTTAAAAATACAATTATTCATAACCAGCTCTACAATGATGGACTACAGAATTAAGGTACAACCAAATAGTATAAGGACATGCAATAAACCACTTATTACAATACTATATATTATATTTATGACTACTACTCTTGGAATAAAACTTCCACTTCTACGCGTGGGTTTTAAAACTTTTTAAAAAAAATCTTTCAAATAGAGTTAGCTCGTTTGTGCTAATTACTTATTTCTTATATAAAATAGCTGAATCGATGTCATAATGACTATCTAAGATAGACGGTTGACGTGCCACATTGCATAGATAATGTAACATTCCAGGACTCATAGATATTTTTTTTTTTTTTACTTAATTTATCCAGGTAATACAGAAGGGTTTGGCCTTTGCCATCCCTGTTCAAACGAGGATCATAATATGTATGCATATTATTCTAGATGCTAATCATGGCATGTTTTGTTTCGCTATTTTCACTGACAAACAACTTCCATAATTCAATGCGCACCAAGTTTCAAGATGGCAGACATGTCCTCTATTGAAATATGACAATAAGAATCTGGCCTGTAGAGGGATCACGTCTTCCGCATTTGTCAAATCCCGACCCCCCCCCCCCCCCCCACGCCCCTCTCACACACACACATGGTCGACCACATACAAATAAATGAAAAATAGCAAAATCCACCAATTATTGTAACAACATTTTCAAAAAATATACAATTCTCAACGATTAAAATCTTCAAAATCCAATGTTTTTGCAACGAAAACTTAAAGTTTCTGTTTGAACCAGTTAAAGATATTGTGTTTGTATAGTAGAGGCCCCAATTAACAAACGTTTGTAGTAAATCGGAGGTTATATATAGCCCTCCGCGTCAAGAGTGTGTATAAATCAAATGTCCTTGAACTTCCCCGTGTCTCCGTAACGCTTCACTGAGCACGGAATGGGCTTTCGGATTTGTGTTAACTACAAGAGAGATATGTTTTACCATTATCACCCATTTGCAGGAATCTTATAGTCTATTCAACTACAGCAGAATGTGTATCGTGTATAACCATTTACTGTATTCCTGTACGACCTATTCTTATGTATTGTATTCACTGATATTGTTTGCCTGGTGCAACACCTCTTTTATGATGTGAGGATAAGTGTGACCTTGCTCCTGCCTGTAAGGTGTAAGGTATTCACTCTAAGGCTTTGAGTGGATCAGTTCGGTCCTATGCTGGGACTGAGCCGGGTCTGTTTGACTTGCAGTCTGGTCGTGGGTGGCAATAAACCTAACGAAAGAGACATTTCCGTGTTGGTGTTCTTCCTTGCCTTCGTCGAGAGCCGTGTCCGCTGTAGTCGAACCTGGGTTGGAATTAGCCTCTAGTAATAAAGCACTTTACTAAGAGGCGATTCACTACAATTGGTGCCGTGACCAGTTCTTGACCTCACGAAGCTGACTTTGCAAGTTTTCCGTGGACTGTCCCATATTCCTGGAGGAATAGAAACTGCTACTAGCAGTGAGCCTGGCAGGCTTGATTGTCCCATATTTCTCTCGGAGAAATAGAGTGCCGTAGCAGAAAAATCCGTAGCAAGAAAATATTCCGCAATAACAATGGCGGAGGCGGATTTGATGATGCCTAATGGGGTAGACCATACTCGAGAACCAGCACTAAATGGTGTCGCGGGAGCTGGAGAGCTTTCCTCGATAGCCGTTGACGGTGAAAGAGATATGGGTTTACAACCTGGCGGACTGTTCGGACCACCACCTCCGATGGACATGTACGGAAGGGGGCCACCTCTAACCGGAATGTTCGAAAGAGGTACACCGTATCCAGACAGGGGAGGACGCTTGTCACGTTCTCATGACGCTAGGCCAATGTTTGGTGGTGCCTACCCTCCCCCAACTGATAGATTTGGAGGGAGAGCCTTTGCTAGGTGGAGGAATAACCCGGAGGAGATGTCTGAGGACGACCTCCGGCACTCCCTAGCAGGGGCAAGGAGGGACTGCGAACATGAACGGGCACGGAGAGAGGACCTGAGTAATCAGATCCAACAACTTTCCGCCTTGAATAATGACCTGAGGGAGCGTATGAGAGTTATGGAAGTCGATACGCTGGCGGACCGTCAAGCTTATGAATTACAAATCCGTGAGCTTCGGGAAAACAGCGATCGAGCCAGACTCCATACAACGGACTTGGAGCATGATGTGTTAGGTATGCTACATGATCTAGCAGCCAAACAGACTCCGCTTAAGAATCCTGTGACATCCACCTTCGCGGATTCGAGAGTGAAGTATGCTCCAATGACAGATGATCCGTCCCGGGTCAAGATAGCAGAAGAAACGGATAAAAAGGTGACTTTTTCTAAAGGAACGATGGGGGCAACATCGTCTCCTAAGGAGAGCCACAGAGTGATTATAGAATCGGTGTCCGATGATACGGATGACGAACAGCCCGGAAGTGTAGTTGGTGCTTGTGGTAGCGAGGGACCTCCTTCTACTGGGGCGGAAGCCAACAAGGGAAGCAAGTCGAAAGGCAAGCATGTTCCCCCTTCCACGCTGTTCACGTCCAAAGTCAAAGGACATGATTCTGACAGTTCTGTAGAGGATCGAGCAGGGGAAACCCTTTCGAAACGCTCTCACAGGAAAGACCGATCACTGGTTGCTGGCCTCACGTATGACGGAGCCAGTGACTCAGAATCGGACTTTGAGTATGATTACTCTGAGGGTGAAGATAGTCACCATGATAAGATGCCTCAGCTGAAACCATGGGATGGTAAAAGCTCCTGGCGGATGTATTTGGCGGAGACCAAAGTTGTTGCCGAGGCATACAATTGGACTCCGAAACAGTTCCTTCGCCAGTTGAAGTGCGGAACTAGGAAGCAGTTGACAGAGTTGGGACCTTTGCCAAAGAAGACCTCTCTCAAGGAGTATGTGGCTCACATGGAAGCCAACTTCGGAGAGAAGTCTAAAGCTAAGATCCAGGCAGAGTTCTACAACTGTCGCCAGACCCCAGGACAGGCCGTGAGGCTGTTCGGGAATGAGGTAGCCAGGAGGGGCCGGAGAGCATTCGGATCCCTGGACAAGACACTGAGTGCTGTCTCCCTTCGCATTTACTTGCAGGGATTGACTAATCAGGAAATGGCAGTGTGGGTGCGTTTAAAACAACCCCATGATCTCCTACGTGCAATACATTGGTCGGAAGTGTGGGAAAGCTGTTATATGGATGCAGCAACCATAGCTACAGTCAATACAGCTACCGTTGCACCAGTAGCAACGACTCCACTCCGGAAAATAAAAGGGCGCGGAGGTCACACTGACGGAGCAGTAGTCCAGGTCACAGAAACCACGGAGGAAGTAGCGGGTCATTCCGAGACTGATCCCTCCGAGGTGATAGTGCAAGCTTTCCGAACCTTCTTGGAAGGTCAGAGAAAGGGTGGCAATTGGGCGTCGTGGAGAGATGGTGGTTCTCCTCAGGGGAGAAAGATGCACCATAAACCCAGACACTCAAATTGCTACTATTGCGGGCAAGAGGGTCACTTCATTGCTGACTGCCCGAAGAGAGCTGAGAAGGGAGTTGGGAACCAAGGGACAAGTACTGGCGGAAAGTCCAAGGTTCCGGAAAACTCCAGCGGGTCCGCATAAGAAGCGAGGCGGGACCCGAGGAATCTAAAGCGCTTCGTAGTACCACAATTCAATTGGAAACTGCGAATTGTGTGGATATTGGGAGTGAGGCTCTGGCTCCCGTAAGTACGGCAAGGGAAGGCATTGTAAGTCCTTCTGGCTGGAACGCGGATACTGACGTCTGGTTGCCTGGGGAGCGCACTCGCCCGGTGGGTCTGTGTGACCTTGTTGAGGGTAGTTCGGGAGACACCGATGTGCGGTGGGGTAAACCCGGACTCCAAGCAGTGATAGGGCAGGTGGTGATAGCGGAGGAAGGTCCCAACACCATAGCTCGTATCAGTCGGATATCCAGCAATGAGCAGCGAACCCTGAGAAATCACGATCCTGTGATCGGTGAGAGATGGTACGTGTCGGTATCTGTGAATGGGGATGTCGGTGAATTTCTGTGGGACCCAGGTGCAACCACAAGCCTGATTACTAAGAAATTCTATGATTCCCTCCAACGCCCACCGTCGATGGCTCCGTCCCGTCTGACGTGCGCGATGGGTAATGATTCTCGGATTACTGTACACGGATGTGCTGTGATTCCTGTGGCGATGGGAAGGCGGACGTATATGATCACTTGTCTGGTAGTATCGGGTTTGTCTGGACCCGAGGCCGGAATACTTGCTCGTGACTTCGATCACGTGCATCGATGTGATGTATACTGCTCAGGGAAACTAGCTTTGAATAACGGAGAGGACGCAGTACAAATGCACTACTGGCGTGGACCCCGTTCAAAGCAGCCGAGTCCCTCTGTGAAGTCGATTAAGGTGGAGGAGACAGAGGATGGATACCAGGTAACACTGAGGGAAGCGGTGATTATCCAACCTCATACGGTCACACTGGCCAAGATTGACATTCGCAGGGGCTCTGACGCATCAATAGGTTTGATGTTCGAGCCCGACCAGAGATTGCTGACTGAATTTGCCCTGGGAAGCCTTGATACGTATATATCGGCTGTCAGTCCGACTGCTGTGGTAGCCTTCAGCAATCCGTCCGACCAAACCCTTCGTCTTGATAGAGATGTGGTGGTTGGAAAAGTAAGTGAGGTGACGCTGCAATCGTCCCCTCTTACTTGTCCGGAGGGGGTGGATCAAGAGATCAAGAAAGCAATCGTCAACTCAATACAGGTGGTAGAAATACCGTCTGTAGTAGATGATGAGCTGATTATGCCGGACACTCCCGTACCACCTAGTACGGAATGTCCGCTGAAGAAACTTGTTCGAGATACAGACTTGACGGATCCTAGTGAGAAGTCAAGGCTGTTTGGTCTCCTCAACGAGTTTAGGGGGTGCTTTTCTCTACCTGGAGACGGGTGGAAAGAAAAGCCCGGATGTACCCATGTGGTCCGTCACGTCATTGACACAGCGAATGCCCGCCCTATCAAACTTCCATATAGGCGGATTCCGGTGGCAAAGCGTGACGCAGCGGAAGCAGAGATCTGGAAGATGTACGAACAGGGACGCATTGAGCACTCTACTAGTCCGTGGGGAGCACCCATAGTGATGGTAGGAAAGAAAGATGGTACTCAGCGTTTCTGTGTCGATTATCGCCAGTTAAATTCCGTGACGGTGAAGGATAGCTTCCCACTCCCCAGAATTGATGAATGTGTTGAGGCGTTAGGCGGAAACAAGTGGTTCTGCGCCCTCGACTTGGAAAGCGGATACTGGCAGATAGCCATGGATGAGGAAAGCAAAGCCAAAACAGCTTTTCTGTCCAGTGTGGGATTGTTTCAGTTCAAAGTAATGGCCTTTGGACTGTGCAATGCTCCGGCTACCTTCCAGCGAATGATGGATCGGATGCTAGACGACCTTAAATGGAAGTCTTGCCTAGTCTATCTGGATGATGTGGTGGTGTTCGGGAGAACGTTTGAACAATGTCTCCAGAACCTCCGACTCGTCCTGGAGAGAATCCGGGACTATGGATTGAAATTGAAACCCAAGAAATGTGAACTCTTCCGCCAAGAGGTGGAATACTTGGGCAGATTGGTCTCAGACAAGGGCATCCGCGCCGACCCTAGGAAGGTGCAGAAGGTCCAAGATTGGCCGAGACCAGTGAACGCAAAGGAGATCCGGCAGTTTATAGGATTCGCGTCCTATTATCGAGAATTTCAGCCGAAATTTGCCTCGACTGTCGCTCCCTTGCAAGCAATAGTAACCGCAGCTGGAAAGTATAAGCGGTATGCTAGATCCATAGAATGGACTCCGGAATGTGAAGTTGCCTTCCGCGGAGTCAAGGAATTGCTAACTACAGCTCCAGTGTTGGGATATCCCCAGAAAGAAGGGAAGTTTATCCTTGATACGGATGCTAGTGGGTTTGGCATGGCGGGCGTCCTGTCCCAGATACAAGACGGAAAGGAGGTAGTACTTGGGTATGCAAGCAACAGCTTGGATAAATCCCAACGAAATTACTGTGCTACGAAGCGAGAGCTTCTAGCAGTACTCACCTATCTGAAGAAGTTCCGGCATTACCTGCTAGGGAACCGGAATTTCTGTGTGCGGACGGACCACGCATCCTTGGGACCTCCTTCTACTGGGGCGGAAGCCAACAAGGGAAGCAAGTCGAAAGGCAAGCATGTTCCCCCTTCCACGCTGTTCACGTCCAAAGTCAAAGGACATGATTCTGACAGTTCTGTAGAGGATCGAGCAGGGGAAACCCTTTCGAAACGCTCTCACAGGAAAGACCGATCACTGGTTGCTGGCCTCACGTATGACGGAGCCAGTGACTCAGAATCGGACTTTGAGTATGATTACTCTGAGGGTGAAGATAGTCACCATGATAAGATGCCTCAGCTGAAACCATGGGATGGTAAAAGCTCCTGGCGGATGTATTTGGCGGAGACCAAAGTTGTTGCCGAGGCATACAATTGGACTCCGAAACAGTTCCTTCGCCAGTTGAAGTGCGGAACTAGGAAGCAGTTGACAGAGTTGGGACCTTTGCCAAAGAAGACCTCTCTCAAGGAGTATGTGGCTCACATGGAAGCCAACTTCGGAGAGAAGTCTAAAGCTAAGATCCAGGCAGAGTTCTACAACTGTCGCCAGACCCCAGGACAGGCCGTGAGGCTGTTCGGGAATGAGGTAGCCAGGAGGGGCCGGAGAGCATTCGGATCCCTGGACAAGACACTGAGTGCTGTCTCCCTTCGCATTTACTTGCAGGGATTGACTAATCAGGAAATGGCAGTGTGGGTGCGTTTAAAACAACCCCATGATCTCCTACGTGCAATACATTGGTCGGAAGTGTGGGAAAGCTGTTATATGGATGCAGCAACCATAGCTACAGTCAATACAGCTACCGTTGCACCAGTAGCAACGACTCCACTCCGGAAAATAAAAGGGCGCGGAGGTCACACTGACGGAGCAGTAGTCCAGGTCACAGAAACCACGGAGGAAGTAGCGGGTCATTCCGAGACTGATCCCTCCGAGGTGATAGTGCAAGCTTTCCGAACCTTCTTGGAAGGTCAGAGAAAGGGTGGCAATTGGGCGTCGTGGAGAGATGGTGGTTCTCCTCAGGGGAGAAAGATGCACCATAAACCCAGACACTCAAATTGCTACTATTGCGGGCAAGAGGGTCACTTCATTGCTGACTGCCCGAAGAGAGCTGAGAAGGGAGTTGGGAACCAAGGGACAAGTACTGGCGGAAAGTCCAAGGTTCCGGAAAACTCCAGCGGGTCCGCATAAGAAGCGAGGCGGGACCCGAGGAATCTAAAGCGCTTCGTAGTACCACAATTCAATTGGAAACTGCGAATTGTGTGGATATTGGGAGTGAGGCTCTGGCTCCCGTAAGTACGGCAAGGGAAGGCATTGTAAGTCCTTCTGGCTGGAACGCGGATACTGACGTCTGGTTGCCTGGGGAGCGCACTCGCCCGGTGGGTCTGTGTGACCTTGTTGAGGGTAGTTCGGGAGACACCGATGTGCGGTGGGGTAAACCCGGACTCCAAGCAGTGATAGGGCAGGTGGTGATAGCGGAGGAAGGTCCCAACACCATAGCTCGTATCAGTCGGATATCCAGCAATGAGCAGCGAACCCTGAGAAATCACGATCCTGTGATCGGTGAGAGATGGTACGTGTCGGTATCTGTGAATGGGGATGTCGGTGAATTTCTGTGGGACCCAGGTGCAACCACAAGCCTGATTACTAAGAAATTCTATGATTCCCTCCAACGCCCACCGTCGATGGCTCCGTCCCGTCTGACGTGCGCGATGGGTAATGATTCTCGGATTACTGTACACGGATGTGCTGTGATTCCTGTGGCGATGGGAAGGCGGACGTATATGATCACTTGTCTGGTAGTATCGGGTTTGTCTGGACCCGAGGCCGGAATACTTGCTCGTGACTTCGATCACGTGCATCGATGTGATGTATACTGCTCAGGGAAACTAGCTTTGAATAACGGAGAGGACGCAGTACAAATGCACTACTGGCGTGGACCCCGTTCAAAGCAGCCGAGTCCCTCTGTGAAGTCGATTAAGGTGGAGGAGACAGAGGATGGATACCAGGTAACACTGAGGGAAGCGGTGATTATCCAACCTCATACGGTCACACTGGCCAAGATTGACATTCGCAGGGGCTCTGACGCATCAATAGGTTTGATGTTCGAGCCCGACCAGAGATTGCTGACTGAATTTGCCCTGGGAAGCCTTGATACGTATATATCGGCTGTCAGTCCGACTGCTGTGGTAGCCTTCAGCAATCCGTCCGACCAAACCCTTCGTCTTGATAGAGATGTGGTGGTTGGAAAAGTAAGTGAGGTGACGCTGCAATCGTCCCCTCTTACTTGTCCGGAGGGGGTGGATCAAGAGATCAAGAAAGCAATCGTCAACTCAATACAGGTGGTAGAAATACCGTCTGTAGTAGATGATGAGCTGATTATGCCGGACACTCCCGTACCACCTAGTACGGAATGTCCGCTGAAGAAACTTGTTCGAGATACAGACTTGACGGATCCTAGTGAGAAGTCAAGGCTGTTTGGTCTCCTCAACGAGTTTAGGGGGTGCTTTTCTCTACCTGGAGACGGGTGGAAAGAAAAGCCCGGATGTACCCATGTGGTCCGTCACGTCATTGACACAGCGAATGCCCGCCCTATCAAACTTCCATATAGGCGGATTCCGGTGGCAAAGCGTGACGCAGCGGAAGCAGAGATCTGGAAGATGTACGAACAGGGACGCATTGAGCACTCTACTAGTCCGTGGGGAGCACCCATAGTGATGGTAGGAAAGAAAGATGGTACTCAGCGTTTCTGTGTCGATTATCGCCAGTTAAATTCCGTGACGGTGAAGGATAGCTTCCCACTCCCCAGAATTGATGAATGTGTTGAGGCGTTAGGCGGAAACAAGTGGTTCTGCGCCCTCGACTTGGAAAGCGGATACTGGCAGATAGCCATGGATGAGGAAAGCAAAGCCAAAACAGCTTTTCTGTCCAGTGTGGGATTGTTTCAGTTCAAAGTAATGGCCTTTGGACTGTGCAATGCTCCGGCTACCTTCCAGCGAATGATGGATCGGATGCTAGACGACCTTAAATGGAAGTCTTGCCTAGTCTATCTGGATGATGTGGTGGTGTTCGGGAGAACGTTTGAACAATGTCTCCAGAACCTCCGACTCGTCCTGGAGAGAATCCGGGACTATGGATTGAAATTGAAACCCAAGAAATGTGAACTCTTCCGCCAAGAGGTGGAATACTTGGGCAGATTGGTCTCAGACAAGGGCATCCGCGCCGACCCTAGGAAGGTGCAGAAGGTCCAAGATTGGCCGAGACCAGTGAACGCAAAGGAGATCCGGCAGTTTATAGGATTCGCGTCCTATTATCGAGAATTTCAGCCGAAATTTGCCTCGACTGTCGCTCCCTTGCAAGCAATAGTAACCGCAGCTGGAAAGTATAAGCGGTATGCTAGATCCATAGAATGGACTCCGGAATGTGAAGTTGCCTTCCGCGGAGTCAAGGAATTGCTAACTACAGCTCCAGTGTTGGGATATCCCCAGAAAGAAGGGAAGTTTATCCTTGATACGGATGCTAGTGGGTTTGGCATGGCGGGCGTCCTGTCCCAGATACAAGACGGAAAGGAGGTAGTACTTGGGTATGCAAGCAACAGCTTGGATAAATCCCAACGAAATTACTGTGCTACGAAGCGAGAGCTTCTAGCAGTACTCACCTATCTGAAGAAGTTCCGGCATTACCTGCTAGGGAACCGGAATTTCTGTGTGCGGACGGACCACGCATCCTTGGGACCTCCTTCTACTGGGGCGGAAGCCAACAAGGGAAGCAAGTCGAAAGGCAAGCATGTTCCCCCTTCCACGCTGTTCACGTCCAAAGTCAAAGGACATGATTCTGACAGTTCTGTAGAGGATCGAGCAGGGGAAACCCTTTCGAAACGCTCTCACAGGAAAGACCGATCACTGGTTGCTGGCCTCACGTATGACGGAGCCAGTGACTCAGAATCGGACTTTGAGTATGATTACTCTGAGGGTGAAGATAGTCACCATGATAAGATGCCTCAGCTGAAACCATGGGATGGTAAAAGCTCCTGGCGGATGTATTTGGCGGAGACCAAAGTTGTTGCCGAGGCATACAATTGGACTCCGAAACAGTTCCTTCGCCAGTTGAAGTGCGGAACTAGGAAGCAGTTGACAGAGTTGGGACCTTTGCCAAAGAAGACCTCTCTCAAGGAGTATGTGGCTCACATGGAAGCCAACTTCGGAGAGAAGTCTAAAGCTAAGATCCAGGCAGAGTTCTACAACTGTCGCCAGACCCCAGGACAGGCCGTGAGGCTGTTCGGGAATGAGGTAGCCAGGAGGGGCCGGAGAGCATTCGGATCCCTGGACAAGACACTGAGTGCTGTCTCCCTTCGCATTTACTTGCAGGGATTGACTAATCAGGAAATGGCAGTGTGGGTGCGTTTAAAACAACCCCATGATCTCCTACGTGCAATACATTGGTCGGAAGTGTGGGAAAGCTGTTATATGGA
The DNA here is from genome assembly GCA_942159475.1 of Sthenelais limicola. NCBI lineage: Eukaryota > Metazoa > Annelida > Polychaeta > Phyllodocida > Sigalionidae > Sthenelais > Sthenelais limicola. Next base: position 69,939,421 of record OW804098.1, read on the forward strand.
TGCAGCAACCATAGCTACAGTCAATACAGCTACCGTTGCACCAGTAGCAACGACTCCACTCCGGAAAATAAAAGGGCGCGGAGGTCACACTGACGGAGCAGTAGTCCAGGTCACAGAAACCACGGAGGAAGTAGCGGGTCATTCCGAGACTGATCCCTCCGAGGTGATAGTGCAAGCTTTCCGAACCTTCTTGGAAGGTCAGAGAAAGGGTGGCAATTGGGCGTCGTGGAGAGATGGTGGTTCTCCTCAGGGGAGAAAGATGCACCATAAACCCAGACACTCAAATTGCTACTATTGCGGGCAAGAGGGTCACTTCATTGCTGACTGCCCGAAGAGAGCTGAGAAGGGAGTTGGGAACCAAGGGACAAGTACTGGCGGAAAGTCCAAGGTTCCGGAAAACTCCAGCGGGTCCGCATAAGAAGCGAGGCGGGACCCGAGGAATCTAAAGCGCTTCGTAGTACCACAATTCAATTGGAAACTGCGAATTGTGTGGATATTGGGAGTGAGGCTCTGGCTCCCGTAAGTACGGCAAGGGAAGGCATTGTAAGTCCTTCTGGCTGGAACGCGGATACTGACGTCTGGTTGCCTGGGGAGCGCACTCGCCCGGTGGGTCTGTGTGACCTTGTTGAGGGTAGTTCGGGAGACACCGATGTGCGGTGGGGTAAACCCGGACTCCAAGCAGTGATAGGGCAGGTGGTGATAGCGGAGGAAGGTCCCAACACCATAGCTCGTATCAGTCGGATATCCAGCAATGAGCAGCGAACCCTGAGAAATCACGATCCTGTGATCGGTGAGAGATGGTACGTGTCGGTATCTGTGAATGGGGATGTCGGTGAATTTCTGTGGGACCCAGGTGCAACCACAAGCCTGATTACTAAGAAATTCTATGATTCCCTCCAACGCCCACCGTCGATGGCTCCGTCCCGTCTGACGTGCGCGATGGGTAATGATTCTCGGATTACTGTACACGGATGTGCTGTGATTCCTGTGGCGATGGGAAGGCGGACGTATATGATCACTTGTCTGGTAGTATCGGGTTTGTCTGGACCCGAGGCCGGAATACTTGCTCGTGACTTCGATCACGTGCATCGATGTGATGTATACTGCTCAGGGAAACTAGCTTTGAATAACGGAGAGGACGCAGTACAAATGCACTACTGGCGTGGACCCCGTTCAAAGCAGCCGAGTCCCTCTGTGAAGTCGATTAAGGTGGAGGAGACAGAGGATGGATACCAGGTAACACTGAGGGAAGCGGTGATTATCCAACCTCATACGGTCACACTGGCCAAGATTGACATTCGCAGGGGCTCTGACGCATCAATAGGTTTGATGTTCGAGCCCGACCAGAGATTGCTGACTGAATTTGCCCTGGGAAGCCTTGATACGTATATATCGGCTGTCAGTCCGACTGCTGTGGTAGCCTTCAGCAATCCGTCCGACCAAACCCTTCGTCTTGATAGAGATGTGGTGGTTGGAAAAGTAAGTGAGGTGACGCTGCAATCGTCCCCTCTTACTTGTCCGGAGGGGGTGGATCAAGAGATCAAGAAAGCAATCGTCAACTCAATACAGGTGGTAGAAATACCGTCTGTAGTAGATGATGAGCTGATTATGCCGGACACTCCCGTACCACCTAGTACGGAATGTCCGCTGAAGAAACTTGTTCGAGATACAGACTTGACGGATCCTAGTGAGAAGTCAAGGCTGTTTGGTCTCCTCAACGAGTTTAGGGGGTGCTTTTCTCTACCTGGAGACGGGTGGAAAGAAAAGCCCGGATGTACCCATGTGGTCCGTCACGTCATTGACACAGCGAATGCCCGCCCTATCAAACTTCCATATAGGCGGATTCCGGTGGCAAAGCGTGACGCAGCGGAAGCAGAGATCTGGAAGATGTACGAACAGGGACGCATTGAGCACTCTACTAGTCCGTGGGGAGCACCCATAGTGATGGTAGGAAAGAAAGATGGTACTCAGCGTTTCTGTGTCGATTATCGCCAGTTAAATTCCGTGACGGTGAAGGATAGCTTCCCACTCCCCAGAATTGATGAATGTGTTGAGGCGTTAGGCGGAAACAAGTGGTTCTGCGCCCTCGACTTGGAAAGCGGATACTGGCAGATAGCCATGGATGAGGAAAGCAAAGCCAAAACAGCTTTTCTGTCCAGTGTGGGATTGTTTCAGTTCAAAGTAATGGCCTTTGGACTGTGCAATGCTCCGGCTACCTTCCAGCGAATGATGGATCGGATGCTAGACGACCTTAAATGGAAGTCTTGCCTAGTCTATCTGGATGATGTGGTGGTGTTCGGGAGAACGTTTGAACAATGTCTCCAGAACCTCCGACTCGTCCTGGAGAGAATCCGGGACTATGGATTGAAATTGAAACCCAAGAAATGTGAACTCTTCCGCCAAGAGGTGGAATACTTGGGCAGATTGGTCTCAGACAAGGGCATCCGCGCCGACCCTAGGAAGGTGCAGAAGGTCCAAGATTGGCCGAGACCAGTGAACGCAAAGGAGATCCGGCAGTTTATAGGATTCGCGTCCTATTATCGAGAATTTCAGCCGAAATTTGCCTCGACTGTCGCTCCCTTGCAAGCAATAGTAACCGCAGCTGGAAAGTATAAGCGGTATGCTAGATCCATAGAATGGACTCCGGAATGTGAAGTTGCCTTCCGCGGAGTCAAGGAATTGCTAACTACAGCTCCAGTGTTGGGATATCCCCAGAAAGAAGGGAAGTTTATCCTTGATACGGATGCTAGTGGGTTTGGCATGGCGGGCGTCCTGTCCCAGATACAAGACGGAAAGGAGGTAGTACTTGGGTATGCAAGCAACAGCTTGGATAAATCCCAACGAAATTACTGTGCTACGAAGCGAGAGCTTCTAGCAGTACTCACCTATCTGAAGAAGTTCCGGCATTACCTGCTAGGGAACCGGAATTTCTGTGTGCGGACGGACCACGCATCCTTGCGGTGGTTGCTCAACTTCAAAGATCCAATGGACATGCTTGCACGTTGGCTAGCTCAACTGCAAGAGTATGGCCTGGATCAGGGCATGATTCTCCATAGGGCGGGGAAGAAACATCTAAATGCTGACGCGCTTTCTCGACTTCCAACGCGGAAGTGCGGACGCTTAGATTGTGAAGATTGTGGGGCTCATGAAGCAGTTGTCGCTGAGGCAACTGTGACAATGGCCTCACCGAACGAGATAATCCAGAGGGCTCAGCAGGATGATCCGCTGATCCAGCGAGTTATCGATGTGTTGGAAGGTAGGAAACCGCCCCCGGACAAGCAGTCACTGTCAGGGGAGTCGGATGAATACTGTACCTACATCCATAACTTGGGGAGTTTGAGGATGAGAGAAGGTGTGTTGTGCTTGACTTGGGTTCGGCGACGCACTGGAAGAACGTACGTCAGTAAGGTTATTCCTACTGCTCTCCGTTCAGAAATATTCCGTGGAGTGCATGGACCTAAGACCATGGGTCATTTTGGGTTCTTCAAGACCTCTTGGGCTGTGAAGTTGAAATATTTCTGGCCTGGCATGAGGGGGGACCTGAAGCGCTGGATTAGGGCCTGCCCGGAATGTAGTATGCGGAAGACGAGAGGTGGTGGCGGAATCACCCCTCTGAAGAAGGAATTGCATGGAGAACGATGGAGCCGAGTGGCTTTGGATATTATCGGTCCCTTTCACCCTACCCCTCGGGGAAACAACTATGTGATGGTTGTGGTGGACCACTTTTCGAAGTGGGCGGAGGCCTATCCAATGCCAGATCACACAGCAGAGCGATGTGCGGAAGTGCTCTTCCGGGAATGGATTTTGCGCTTCGGGTGCCCTGTGTCGTTACAAACGGACGGAGCCCCGGAATTCAGATCTACCCTGTTGAGGAGTCTGTTTGAGATGCTGGGAATCGAGAAATTGATCACCATGCCGTATAGACCGCAGTCTAATGGGCAGGCGGAAAGATTTAATCGGATCCTAGTGGAGCAGCTGTCTTGTCTGACGGATTACAGTTCCACGGACTGGGACATGCTGGCTCCGTGTATTGCTCATGCCTATCGGGCTAGCGTACACGCGAACACGCTGTGCACGCCGAATTCTATCGTATTCGGGACGGACTTGGTCACTCCGATGGACTTGATCTACGGAGTAGAGCCGGGTACCCTGGATTTCCCATGTCGTGTGGCGTTCGTTGAGAACCTAAGACATTGGATGAGGCTAGGGCATCAGTTTGTTCGGGATAATCTCGGAGTATCGGCAGTGCACCAGAAACGAGATTATGACCGGAAAGCAAACCCTAGACGCTTTGAAGTGGGTGCTGTTGTATACCGCTACAACCACCCTCAGGCTAGTAAGAAGATCGGTCCCAAGTGGGATGGGCCCTTCAAGGTGAAAAGATTCATAGGAGGCACAACCTATGAACTTGAGACAGTAAAGGGTATCGTGAGATGTCATGTAGATTATCTCAAACCTGCCTTTGACGAGAATGGACCTATTCAGGTGGTAAATCTAGATAGAACACCAGAATTCCGTGCTCTGAAAGAGGCTGGACGCGATGTCCTGAGGCTGGAAAGTGGCAAAGTCCTTCCGGGGAAGGAATGTCCTGAATTGAAAAAGAAAGATAAAGTCTCTGTATGTGTGAAACAAAGGGGAAGACGGAAGAAGCTGGAGGGGGTGAAAGATAACACTCCTCCAGTGCTAGCCGCCCCCAGAGTTAGCACAGAAGAGAAGAAGAAGAAAGTTGGGAGACCTCGTAAAACGATGGGTAAAACCAGAGTAATACCAGTGCTTCCCAATAGAAAGAGAGGCCGACCTCGGAAGATTCCAGTTGACACTGTGGCTCCGCCAAAACCTGACTCTCCCAAAGTGAAGAGAGGTAGGCAGAGGGGAGCTAAAGGGAAGACTGGAGACGGAAGAGAGAAGAAGGGAGATCAGGACGTATCCCCTGGGAAAACTGTAACGAGAAAACGAGTGCGCCGTCCTCCAGATCGGTTACAGTTGGGAGTTTAGACCATGTTGTGTGTGCCAACAAGGGGAATTATGATCTGATTCCCCGAGTAAACACAACGAGAAGTCGACTGGAAGTGTAAGACGGAAAAATACACTGAAGTCCCCGAACGACACATGCGAACTGGATGTTCCATGTGGCTGGGAGTAACCTTGATTCCAGGAATTAGTAGTTGCTAGAGCAACTGGAGCTGTACAGCCTGGCTTGGGTTAGGGCTGCGAAGCATAGAGAATCTAACTTTGTGGTACTGTTTGCCCTGAATCTTGTCTGAAATGACTTGAAATTGCTATTTGACAGCGTTGCTACCTATGAAAATGAATGGAATTCAATTCCACTCTTGTCTCAGTGGAAAGAATAGCGGGTTGCGGTGGTAAAGACTCCGGTCTGAACCCCGTACGCCTATGCTAGACATGCAAAACCGGGTAACGTTATCCGGCAGGTAGTGGCGGGACACGGTGGCGCTGCGAGCGTACGGCGAGAGGGCGAACTAGCGTTGAAACAGGTGGTGCTAACGGAAGTGGCATCCGGTTGACACTGGTTCTCTCCGCCTCGTGGCTCACTTTGCTTCCGACCGCCAACCTGTAAGTACGCTTCTCTATCATGCACCTTATTCCACTGTTCCTTGCTTGAATGTTCTATGAGGTAGTATTTGATAGTTGAACTACTTGAGAAAGAATGCTTTTAAGACACTGTAGATGGTTGACGCGGAGTCGTACGTCTAGTATAAGACGAAAGTTTCGGTGTTTCTGTGTGTGGAGATAGATCACCGGCGCTACGACCCACGCCGCCATGTTGGATGCTGTAAGCGGTGTGACCACGCTAGTATTTCTATCGAGTATTACGCTGATTTGGTCCACCCTAGGGTTCCGGGAATACTGTTTTTAGTTACAAAACATTCTTGGGGATGGTACTACTCAGTTCACTGTCTCCCGGAGTGATTTTTAACGAAATATTGTGTACATAATGTTCTGGTTGCAATCGTCCCTGTGACTAAGCATGTAATGTTATGTTATAGGAACGAGAACTCAACGTGACCGCTGCCGTCTGAAGTGTATCCTGTGAATCCTGAGCTTTGAGAAAACTGACTGAAAATGAGTGAATCGGATACTCATGAGAAAGCTGCTAGTGTAGACTTGGGCGAGTCTGGTGGTTCCGACCACGAGCTCGACGTGGAGGCGGAATCCCAGTTGCTGGAAGAGACCGGTAACGGTCCCGACCATGTAGCTGAGATGAAACCTCTGACGGAGAAAGATGTCCGTGATACCGGGAAAGGCTCCGTGGAGACACGGCAGTCCTCTCGCGGGAGACGGAAACAGGAGTCTCCAGCTAAGTCTACTAGCAAGACCCGGAGAGCGTCCAAGTCCCCAGCTACGGGTCGACAAGGCGCTGAACGTGGACGGGACACACTTCGGAAACTCGCTGAAGTCCGATTAGTGGTCCAGCCCATGGAAGTGGAAGAGACTACCTCTACCACTAAGAAGTCTGATTCGAAGGAGAGTGATACCCAGAGCAAGGAGAGTGTTACCCCTTCGAGCCAGAAAGGAAAGAGGAAAGTGGTGAAATCCCATAGACGTCGTTCCGTGTGGAGGGACAGCCAGTTCCGGAGTCTTCCGCGTGGTACTGACATCCGTTCCACGTTTGACACCGGAGTAGGGGTGGTGAACGTGAACCCTGATATGGATATCCCCGGCGCCATGGCTACCATGGCCGAGGAGAGTGAAGATGAGTCAGATGTGGAGGGGTTGGAACACGGTATGATGGACCGTTACGAAAGCCAACTCTTCCCGAGTCTGCTCAGGCTGGGTTCCGTGGACACAGGCAGTTATGAGAAGATTGTGGGCGCTGTGGACTTGTGGGAGCCCAGCTTCCGTTGTCCCTTTGCCGTCTGCCGGTATCTTCCCTTCAACGGAAAAGGAGTCCGTGTCTACGCCACAAGGCAGAGACTATTCCGCCACCTGTGTGAGGAGCACACTCCCAGGTTGGAGGTCTGGACCTGCCCTTCTGCCCGTTGCCAGCAGAGGCTAGACCGGAGATGTGAGCTTGTGCGCCACTTGCAGTACGGAGAGGAAGTGTGCCACAACAAGGGATTGTCAGAGGCCATCCGGAAAGCCATGGCGGTGACGCCCACTCGTGAGCTGTCCCCCAGGTTTAACTTGATGAGTTATCTGACTGCAGAAGACCTACAGCAGGTGAGGCGAGCTACCTCGGTTGGAAAGTCCTCCACCAGCTCGAGGCAGTTTGCTAAGCCTAGAGACCGGAAAACGCCTTCTGCAGCGGAAGGATGTGCTCCTGACCCGGAGCCATCCCCCAGCAAAGGCAAGACAAAGAAGCAGAAGAAGAGAAGGAGAGAACGTTCCAGTTCCTCTCGCTCTGAGTCCATGTGCAGTGACCGGAGCTCTTCTCCTGCCCCTAAGACTGCGAAAGTACTGAATCCGGTAGCACAGCAGGCCTGTGCTAAGTTGGAAGCGGAGCTCCCGGAGCAAGCTTCCACGGAAAAGCTACTGGAGAGAAGTGAGACCGAAGTCCGTGATGTGTTGGATTTGGCCAACGATGCATTAACGGAGGTTGGAGAGAAAGTGACAGCAGCGTTCCAGACCTTGGCGGAACCACTGTCACAGCTGAGAACAGTACGAGAACAGATCCGCGAGCTAACGACTCTTCGTGAGGAGAATCGTGCGCAAGCCGGTCTGATCCGAGACCAGAGGTCGTGGCTCAAGGAGAGAGATGCGAAAATCCAGTCCCAACTGGAAGAGATTAGCGCTCTCCGGGCGGAGTTGGAGGCTTTCCGTAATCCTTCATCCTCTAGCGGGTCACAGCAGACGGAGAACATCATGTCAGGGATCCGCCCTCTGGGTGGCACTACCCCGACACGGATGTGGAGTGCTGGCATGGGAATGGAGGCAATACCTCCCATGCAGCCACAGCAAGCCTTGGTGGGAACCGGTTTCGGAGGTCAAGTAGACTTCAACGAAATGCGGAACCTAATGATGATGGGAAGGTTGTTCCGGGAGACCATGGCACAACCTCTCCCCTTACTAAGGCAAGAACTTCCAGGGGAGACTCCGTTAACCCCCGGAAGGAATTGGACAGTGAACACCCCTGCAGCCGCAGGTAGTGCCCCAACTGGTTCTGAGGAGGTAAAGAAACCAGATGGTGGGACGTAAAAGTGTTTTTGCTAAAGTAGCCACGCTGGTTACTTACTGTTCAAGATTACCTTGAGATGCGGAACGACCATGGACTTGCCCCTGACCCCGGAACCTGTACGTGTGGATGGATGGACCTTTTGATAACCCGGAATTGCCCCTCGGAAACCTGAAAGCTCGGAAATGTAAGAAACCGCTGATAAACCTTGGACTCTGACTACCTCTTGACGATTCAAACGGATTGACAGCTGCTGACTCGGAACAACCTCGGAAGCCGGAAATTTTTTTCCGCCGATTCGTAAGAAGTTTAGTACATTTTACTTACAGCCTGGTGCTTTTCATAAATGAAATGTTTTGTCGTAGCAGGTCTACCAAAGCTCCTTATGTAAAGGCTGTTTAAAACTTTTGAGTATGTTGATTCAGAAGGAATCACTTACAATGTAAAATGTAATTCTAGAGATGTCGCGATTTATTGTTCGTGCGGAGGTCACAAGTATGCTCCTGCCTGTACTGATTCGCAATGTTAATTCTCTATGTCATTTCTTACTTTACTTTGATGTTCCGTGTTGATGTTGATGTATAATTTATTACTCCCGTATAGATTGTTTACAAAGTTGGTAAAAATCTTAAATTATGGAGGGGGTATTGTAGTAAATCGGAGGTTATATATAGCCCTCCGCGTCAAGAGTGTGTATAAATCAAATGTCCTTGAACTTCCCCGTGTCTCCGTAACGCTTCACTGAGCACGGAATGGGCTTTCGGATTTGTGTTAACTACAAGAGAGATATGTTTTACCATTATCACCCATTTGCAGGAATCTTATAGTCTATTCAACTACAGCAGAATGTGTATCGTGTATAACCATTTACTGTATTCCTGTACGACCTATTCTTATGTATTGTATTCACTGATATTGTTTGCCTGGTGCAACACCTCTTTTATGATGTGAGGATAAGTGTGACCTTGCTCCTGCCTGTAAGGTGTAAGGTATTCACTCTAAGGCTTTGAGTGGATCAGTTCGGTCCTATGCTGGGACTGAGCCGGGTCTGTTTGACTTGCAGTCTGGTCGTGGGTGGCAATAAACCTAACGAAAGAGACATTTCCGTGTTGGTGTTCTTCCTTGCCTTCGTCGAGAGCCGTGTCCGCTGTAGTCGAACCTGGGTTGGAATTAGCCTCTAGTAATAAAGCACTTTACTAAGAGGCGATTCACTACACGTTTATACTCTTTTTGTTGGAAATTGTCAGCACTGTTGGAATTCCCTGTCTGTAGACTGGAATGAAGTCATTAACTGTGTTCAAGTGTTTAGCCGGTACTCCACAGGTCAAGGTAGAAGAGCAGTCAGTTGGGGAAGCCAGTGGGTGGGAAGCCATCCTTGAAGCCATTTAAATTACACGCTTCCTGCCCCACACCTGCAGGGAAGGAGATTAAGAGGGCTTCCCCCACACTAAGCTGGTATCTATTAGTACTTATCACTTCCTCTTGGCGCAGGGCTTGGTAGCCATCTAGGCTTTTTGAAATATATATTTTCTTGATCTTTGGTGAAGGGATGTTTTTTTGAAAGCGTGTAACTGGTGATTATACCAGAAAAGTAAGTTCTTATGTTAATTTTCATCAGTTCCTATTACAGTTGGGTGTACTGGCAAAGTGATGTTTTTAAATGGTGTTTATACCAAATCCTAGTTCCCCCAAATAATTGTTATCATGTGTTTTTTTCTTGTTTTTTTATATATTAATTTGAGGTCTCACCTGAGATAGTATCTTTGTTATATCAAAAAGGAACGCGATTATATTCTGTACCAATATCTGTTGTATGGTCGATTCTCCCGGAATAGTTCCAAAAACAAAAATGACATTTTCTTAAAGGTTTCCTTCAATAGATCTCTCCTGCTGGGGATAGCCCAACAATATCCAATATAAAATCCCTTTGAAATATTTGGTATTTACTCATTCCTGCCAAGTTGTTCATGAAGCATAATGACTTTCATGACAATTATATGGCTTCCTCTCTTTGATTTCCCAGAATGTGTGGTCCTCTAAGGATCTTATAATTATTGCTGTGAAACTGTTCTGACCACGCATGAGAAATCATATAAAACAAGGGTTTTCTGTCCTTTTCTGACCATTTATTCATGATTAGTTTCTACAATGGGTTTGCATTACATCTTCTGGAAATTTTGGAATTTCATACCCATGCCAAACAATTTCTATATGATTTCTATGCAAAACATTGACTGGATAGAGCATAGAGATGATACTGCTAAGCTAATTTTCTCTCTATGATCATCGTCTTTATTCTTCCGTTTCAATTAAAGTCTAATGAGATCCCATAAAATATTAATCACTTATTAGGAAGAATCTGGAGGTTTCAACACGTTAAAGTATGGGGGGAAAGGTTACACGTTTGATGTGGTTTAGAAGTAGGCTATGCAAGCCGCTTAATCTTCCTACTGTGGCTCTGCTGCAGTCAACGTAGGAAAATGAATTAGAATAAAAACATCTATGCATAGAAACATATCCAGCAAAGAAACCCACACCAAATAGCATTTATGCCATCGCCCAAGCATACCAATGTATATTTGCTTGGCAATGGGAACATGCTAAAAAGTGGTCCCTTTGGGCACACTGGGGTGCTTTGCCGAAAGCTCTTTCTCCCTTGGGCAACCATTGTGCAAGGAGATGTCAGGGTGAAGGCACTTTCGCTTTGATGTATCGTGTGTATCATGGGAAATATGTAACCATCTCAACCTTCCACAGCTTTCTTTTCATTCGCGCCTTGGTGCCATGACCAGCATTTTTATCGCAGCATCATTTTATCTTGTCACTTCGGGCGGAGACAAATTAACTGAGTTTTTGTGGGCCAAGGCTTCATTGGAATTCATACATACAGGTGTTCAGGGGACAGGCAGGACGAATCATGAATGCTTAATTTGAACTGGAACATGAATTATTGAAGAAAACTTTGAGGATGGCATATAGGTGTGTTAAAAAATAAAGCCCAATGAAAGGAATCTGGAGAACTGATCTGTATTGAATGAGTGTATGCATGGTAAATTGTTGTTTTTCATATTCCAATGTAATCGACGCCATTTTAATACTGCCTTGCGCCCCATGGATATTTTGATCATGTAATTCTGAATTTTAATTCCTTTTCGGAAAATTGATACCTTGAAAACCTCCCCACTTTTTATTTCATCGATGAAATAAGGAGTTGTTCACAATGATTAGGTTCATAAATTTACATAGATTATTAGCCCACTCAAAGCTGCATTCTCAGCTATTACAACAAACAAAATCTTACCAACATTGATCATATTGTGACTTATTGGACTGAATTGATCAATATTCTGATGCTCTTATAAATATGTGTGTTTATAAAGGAAGTTGATGTCGGATAGGCTGAGAGGAAACGGCCGCCGATAAGCGATAACTATTGAAGCCAGTGTAGGAAAGGATTTTGGCTTATAGATGACTTATAGATCTATGTGTTGGAAAAAGCAAAAACCCGAAAGTCTTTGGCTCATGACCAATGTTAGCTGAGAGGGCAGCTTTACTAGGCAACTAGAAAGCTCTATGAAAGAATAATATGATACCCGTTCCCTAAAGATAGTGCATGCCCCTCCTTAATCACGGTCACATGACATGATCACATGGTATAGTCACATGACTGAACAACACATGAACCGCTTCCTTAGCAGTAACGTTGACCGGAAGCGGAAATCAAGTGCCCTCTGGGGAATATAGAGGGAGTGAGGTGTGGAGGGTAATGGGGCGTAGTGATTCCAATTTGTACCAGTAGGGGACCCGTGTGTGTTACTTGACCACTTCCGCCTTGTTCATAGATAGGCGACCCAGCACATTCTTGGCGCCTTCAATTAGGCCTCACATTATACCAAGGAGGATCATGTTGTTTAATTGACGCTCTGATTTAAATTTAAGCTTCATTCCCAGCTAAATCGGAGTTTTACAATAATGAGTTCCTGGCTTTTTCTTGATTTTCTTCATGTTTCTCTTTTTACTGATTTTCAATCACGGTACTGCGCACCGCATTAAAGTTCACCCTACATTCATACATAGTCCACCCACTTTAAACATTTTTTTTGTCCAACAACGGATCTTTATATTAAAAAAAACACATATATAAATAGAAAATTTCATAATACATCACACACACCATTCTTAAGAGGTATAATGATTGAAAAAAGGATACAATGTTCTAGCTTTTTTGCAAAAGACAAATTTGTATTTTAAAAATTATATTTCTGCCCCTAGTTTCCAGTTGAAATTCGGGTCCCACTTTTAAACTTAACAAAAAACATGTTTAAGTGGGAAAGTCTTTCATAATCATGGCGAAAACTTGTTGTAAGATTTTTGTGAAACAAAAAAAGCTTTTTGAAACAGCATGCAGTAAGTGGTGATCAAAGATTATACATTTAAAAAAAACTTTTTGGGGGTCTGGTGATGCTTTATTTTTGCTGGCTTCTGTAGTTTTATTTTAGAATCTGGGTTTTAGGACGAGGATTATTTTGAGGCAAATAAGATGGCAATCATAGAATGTGTATGCCATGGCACATGTCCGAATCCAAGTGTTAATACCAGTAAGTGAAATCACTGCAGTGAAGAATTTTAAACAATTACACAAACGCTCTATCCTTCAATGATGTTTTCAGGTTTCGCCTCTTGTAGTTAATGGAATGGTGAAATAAATTAACAATACTAATACGGTGAACAAGACAAGACACACATTACCATGCCAACCACAGGAGCTTCCTAGAATGTTAGTCTGATAATATTAACATGCTGACAAGAGGAGAAAGGACAAGGACATCTTTTCAGAGAAGACTTCCTTCATGTGACGATTAAGAAATTCTCATGACAATGGAGGAAGTAGAGTTTTATCTAGCTCTATAAGAAGCCATCCAGGGATGTTCTGCCGCAGAGCGATGAGTGCCTAGTACCTATTGGTCCTGTCACCAGAAAATGTACAATTGTGAGTTGCAGAAAAAAGAGCGGAACTCCACTATAGGTAAAAAACGGCGCCAACAGGCAAAAACGGCTGCGACAAATTTTTTGCGACGAAATATCTAATCAAGTTAGATATTTTGCAATTGTTGGCAACAAATAAATGTGTTGCCAACAACCTATTTTACCCCCTCATCCACTAGAATTTTTAGTCATGTCGAATTTTCCGAATTTTTAGAAATGTCGGCGACGAATTTTGCCTGTTGGCGCCATTTTTTACCTATAGTGGAGTTCCACTGTAAGTCGCAAAATTAATATTTTTCGAAGTATTTTATTCACAAGATGTCTCTGTAGGAATGTTCTCACTTTCGGTGTGTCTAGCGTTCCACCACATGAGTAAAAATACATGTACCACATCTTTAGACAGTGTACTAATTATGGCCTTGCGTTTCTAAGGTCATCCTATGGAGTTTATTTAGCTACATTACTAGTAATTATTCACCGCACATTCAAAAAAATAATTAAACAAACAAACATAAAATATTGACATTCAAGACTGAAATGAGGTTAAAGAAATAAATCCACATTGATATAACTAAACAGAATTTTCGAATTAACGCATTTCCAAAATTAAATATGCTCAGATATACTTAGTATATATCATGTGTCAGCCTAACTTAGTACAATTTATTTTATGTGTAGTGTTGGCGATTGTACATTTTCTGACTACCTGACCCGATATGCTGGAAGTGAACACCTCTGGCACTGCTTTGCCTTGTCGTTACTCATATCAAATGTTAGAAACCTAAACATTGCTTTTAACACCTGCGACTTTTGTGCTTCCTCTTACCAACGGTAGACAGACAATTTCAATTTTAATCTTTTGACTTTTATTTTAGGCGCATGCGGGAAGACCTGGCTCAGCCAGAAACGCATCACCTGTTGTACCTTAAATTATTAGTGATGTAAATAAATTGATAATACTAGTAATAAATAGCTGCTTTGCACTAAAGAATATTAAGTGAATCTGAGTATATATCGAAATGGTTTGATTCAAAATATCTGTTTGGTTATGTTGAATCGTTTTTGCGTCTTAAATCTGGGTTATTTAAAAAGGTTGGCGACATGACCTATATACTTATTATTTTATTACATTACTTGTACTTTCATTATAATTTCTGAATTACACTGAGATACCATACAAATACATTGGTCTGGGAATAAGACTAGTGTTGTTATTATTTAATGGAGCCCAAAGGTTCCTTTGTTTCACAAAAAATAAACACTTGTTCATAAACTACAGTTACATTTTTGCTCCAGGCTAGTATTAATGTGTACAATTTCCGGTAAATGTCCTGACGATAGACCAATAGTTCTCAATGCACAAGTTAGAAGGCATACGGAAGGCATGGCGCATATAATATACAACTATTAAATTCAATCCATTGTTGGTTTAAGAGACAAGCATCCTCAGAATTCAGTAGAAAACACCTATTCCACTTCTTTATAGACAGGCTATAACGTACTCAAACTGAATACATATTCTATTCTAGGTCTGCCCACTGCATAACAGTCCTAACACTCTCCGAATTTCCAGAATGAATAAAGTTTTCCCCTTCAATCACCAACCCTCCCAGGAGTTGCCAAATTAATCAGCTATTTATCAACAATTTGTAACAGGTGGTCTTCCAGAAATATCTGGTGCTGGTACAAAACCAAACACATATCTAAAATGTTATAAGATAAAATATTGCTAAAGAACACTAGTTACATGCGTCAATAAGTGTGGTAATCTGTGTAAAATAGGTTGCCAAGGAAACCGTTTGCCCTCTCTGGTTATGTTTAGCTTCCATGCAAGGCCCCACCTGACTATAGGCTGTGTGTCTAGCCCCATAGTGTCTATCCTAATAGAGCCGAGAAAGTGAAAGCAGTGTCTGGCCCATTTAGCAGGCCATTCATGCTACAAAACAGCTTGAAATGTTTTTTTGTTTTTGGTTTTTTTTCGGCTTGAAATGTTGGTAATTTAGATGAAATTATAAGAACGTAACATAAAATTTAAAACCAGTTTTATCTTGAAAATGGCATGTGTACGTGTTGGTGTACGTGGTGTACTAAGTTGGAGAGGATTGTGTACAATAACCTGTATGAATTCCTAGAGCGAACAAATTTCTTTTATGTTGGTCAATACGGCTTTCGAAGTAACTTGTCGATGGCGGATGCGGTATATGAAACACAGGAAACAATCTTTGATGGTCTCGAAAAAGGGAAAGGTGTTGTGGCGATATACTTTGACATAGCAAAAGCCTTTAATTCAGTGAATCACATTTTGTTACTTGATAAGATGAGAAGTATGGGCCTGGGTCCGATATTGATGAATTTAGTCACTGATTTCTTGAACAATAGGAGACAGTTCGTCAGGAACCGGGATGGGCGGTCGAACAGCACTGGGGTCAGCAGTGGTGTCCCACAAGGCTCACTGCTGGGCCCTTTGCTGTTCAACATCCTTATCAACGACCTGGCGAATGTTGATTTTCCAGGTAAAGTCATCCTATATGCCAATGACGCGGTGATCTTGATTGAAGACGAAAATAAGAATGCATTGTATGACAAAGCAAACAGGTCTATTGTAAAATATATAGAGTGGTGCAGGGTTAATGGATTGACAGCCAATGCATCAAAAACTGTATACCAAATTTTTGGTCCTAGAAGGTTCTCGAATGATTTTGGCAAACTGTTTTGTACAAATGTCAAAATACAGCGTGTGAAATCCTTTAAGTACTCAGGAACAATTATCACCGAAGATATGTCCTGTAAAAAACATCTTGAGAAAGCAATGTCTACTGCTTTATGGAAAATATCCGAACTGAGACGGAGACGAAAATACATGTCCAATGAGTTATGTGGTCGTCTAGTTAAAACATACGTACTCCCCCTGCTTGAGTTCTCTAACTTTATGATTCTAAGTGCAGGAAAAACTCTCAGAAAGCGTGTGCAGAGAGTATGGAACAGAGCTTTATGCCTGGCACATGGTCAAGAAACAACGAATGACGAAATAAAAACACTCTCAGGTATATTGTCCTTGGAAAAAAGAGCAGAGATAGCCGCCCTGAAAATAGTCTTTCGAAAGAAAGAAAAATATGAACCACTTTTGAACGATGGTCATATGCTTCGTGGTAGGCAAACAGGAATGTTTAAACTGAAGAGACCCAAAACAGGGAAATATAGAGGTAGTGTATACTATAAAATTAAAAAGAGCTGGAATGAGCTCCCAATGGAAGTGAGAACGGAGAGAGACCAAGAGACCTTCTATAAAAAGGTAAAAGAAGAGTATGTAAGAAGGGATGGTCTAGAGTAACATAAAGTAATTGTATATCGTGGTTGTGTATTAAATGTATTACAAGCTGTAAACAGTATTATATTCTTAGTATTCATTGTTGCTTCTAGGGATATTCATGGAAGACATTGTACTGTAATTTCTGTTTAATTTTTGAGTCTGTAATGGTTTTGAATCGATTGATGAGACCTTTTATAAGGCAACGTACAAAGACATCACTGAGTGATACACTACGTTTTTTCAAATGTTCGGATAAATATTATGTAATTGGCCTTTAATACAATAAAAAAAAAAGTTCAATTCTAACATTATACTGAGTTCATTAAGAAAACTAAACTATTTTTAATCTTTTAATGATTTTAACTAATTTTAATAAATCTAAAACATGTTATTTCACTCGATTGATAACTTTTAATAATAATTCATAATGCTTTTGCTGAATAAATATATCTTTAACTCGAAACTCTTGAATTAGTAGATATTCTGAAAGTACTGTTTAGTAGCACATTAATTTACATACCCCATTTGCCACCTGAACACACAGGGAACATGCAGTATTAAATACCTATCCCATATGCCTCTCCAGGGGAAAACATACCTTTACCCATCTATGCCCTCTCCTCTCCCTCCCACCCTCCCTCCTTCTCCCTTCACCTAGATTCCTAATCTATAGATTTATAGATATTTTGTACTACTTATGTACTAAGTACTATTTAGCAACGCTTTAATTTACAGGCCCTATTTACTACCTTATAAAGAACGCACCGCATTAAATATCTATCTCTTGGTACATCACCATACACAATTTTATACAGATGTCTCTCCAGGTGAAAACATACCTTTACCCACCTACACCCCCTCCCTCACTCCCTACCCACTTCACCGCCCCTAGAGAGCGAATATCACCTGGAGCTGGACCAACCGGAGGTTACCACCGGAAGTGACGGAAGTGGCCAAGAGCAAGAGCCCAGATGAAAGGCGATTTTGGCCTGGTACAGTGACTGCACTTCAAAAGGCTGGGCGAGAGGATGTGTGGCCTACGTTAGACGTATAACTGTCACTTAGGGCACGTAAGTCAGGATGAGGAACCATTTATCTTGTGTAGGTTAAACCTGCCTATTTGAATCCCAAGCTGACATGCGAATAAAAAAAAGCATGGGTTCTCTTGGAGATAAGTTATAACAGGTGGAGGGCCATTTAACCGTTTCTGGTGGTGGGACATTTAACTCTTTCAGATGGTTTAGGAAGTAGATTTATAGATCTCCTTGGAAAATTATTTTTCAGATGATATCTAGATACTTTATATTAAAAAAGTAACTTTGTAAACAAGAAATATAAAAACAAGTATTTTTTACATTTTTTTTTTACAAAGTTACAATTTTAATATTTCGTTCAGTTGTCAAACAATATTTTGGGGCGAAAAGCTATTTTCCCCCTCTATACACGTGAACATGTGATATATTTTATTCCTCCTGGAAACATTGGGTTACTGTTTGTATCATTTGTTAAAAGCAAGAAGAATTACTGACAAATCGATACGAAATCTTTATAAAAAGAAATTAGGAATCTGTAGTCACGATTTAGTTGTTAAATTCACTCCACCCAGCCCAGAAATGTGCCAGTGACGTCCTCTCACACGAACAGGTTTGAATAATAGTCCTCTATTTAAATTGAGGCTATCTTGTTTGTTTTCATCAACTCCTGGATAAATATTGATCTTGAAAGTCCTGAAAGGGGTCAGTTGGCCACCCATAATGTGCCGCTTCTCATCCCGCCGCCTTCCCAGCCACTCAGATGCCAGTATCAGTTGGTGATTGATCTATGGCAGATCGAGTGAGTTGTTTATGGCGGTAAGGGGTTTGGGTGGTTGTGTTGGGTTTGGGTTGACAGCTCTGGGGTCGATTGACTTTATATCTTTGCTTATATGTGACTTTATACAATTTATTCACCTAAATAAGTATATTCTTTTTGAAAAACACTGGGTCTCATTCATGAACACCTTATTCTCAGAATAGCTCTCATGTGCAACCTGAATACGAAAGGTTTCGAAAGGTCATACAAGCGAATTATACAGTTCAAATGATTTGAATATATATATGAAAGCATTTGGGATGGAAGAACATACAATTCTTATTTTGATAGTCAATTCCTTTACCAAGTTATATAAAAGAATGTTCAGGTGTTCCATGGAAATAGCCTGAATAACGAATATAATTGCAATATTCTGCATATTAACAGCTTATAATAACTTCTGTTCTGGACTAATATAGGGTGCTCCTCTGAATCCAAGGGACAAGCAATGTCTTGTTAGTGATGATTCGGTAGCAGGAATTACAAATTATTTATATCATATATATTCTTGTGAGGGAATCGCCTCTCGCAATTGGAGGAGCCCTAGCTCTAGCACCTTATTCAAATCGCAAGGCCTATTTGCATGATCGCAAGTAATTGTAGAGGTCTTGCAACCTAGTGGAGAAACCCCCTTACCACTGATCTGTTTAGCCCTCCGTGCGTTAGTTTATCTTAGGTTCTGAGGATGAGTTGTTTATGGGTTAAGGGAACCTTGACCAGGAGAACATCTGTTTTCTACAGAACCCACATTTCATCTTCCTGACCTTCTGCCTTGTACGATTAATATATATATATAATGGGCCAGTTATTCAGAAAATGTACAATCGACAGCTCTACACATTTTGTAAATTCAGTTAGATGAACCTGAAAGATTATAAATACTAGTTAATATCTGAGTATATTTTGTATTACATTGATTCAGACAATGTATAATTTGGTCATACTAAACAGTATTTTGGACCTCGTTTTTATCTTAAATTTGGGTTATTTGAGAGAACTGGTACAGTTGAATCGTTCATCTTCGGACGACCCGACCCATATACATTCTGGTTCAGATGGCCCATTGGAAACCAGTGGATCATCCAGGGCAATCCAGGTGTAACAGATTTTAAAATCCGGTTGGGAAATCTCTATATGTAGTCATATTCTATGAAATAAAAATCTGTGTTCCACTATATATACATGTAGATCAAAATTATTCTTTCTCACACATACATTTGTGGAAATTGAAATATTTGTTATTAAATAGGAAGAAAAATACCCCCCCCCCCTATGAAATATTAAATGTCATTTATGAGTCATTTACATAATGAGAAACCTTTGACAATCAATCAAATGTTTTTGTATTATGTGTAAGATTCCTATCCTGTTATGACATTATAGGTCATAAATTGACAGTATCCATATTAATTCCGTTCTTATAACGACGAAGAAAGCAGTAGTTCCCTATCCAACAATCAATAGGTGATCACATCCCACATTTTTCTGAAACGGGGCCCGAATCAGCTATCATGAGAAATCGGGGGGCCCTATTGACCTATTACAAATGTAACACACACAATGAGTGCTAGTAATCTGATTCCACTGTTTCCGACTTCTTTCCTCTTCCACGCTCTCAGCCTAAAGCCCATTCATATGGAGAGAGGGATCCCAAAGGTCGACACACTGTTATCGCTATCTCCCCCTGCTTAATGCATCTGATGAAACCTGTGCGGTATTGTATGAGTATGTGATATGGAGATGATGATGAGACTAAGGACTAACCCTTACACTCCCATTCAGATGATGGAGTTAACACCAATCAATTGGTTAACTTAAATCTTTAAAAGACTCTTGAGTGGAAAATGGGGAAGAAAGAGGAGGAACGAGCAAGAAGGGGAAAACAGATAGACCGAGCAAAGAGGAAGCAGAGAGAGTGAAATAATGCTGTAAAGACAGAAGGAGAGAGACAGGAAAAACCAGAAAGAGAGGGGGAAGTGATCAATAGAGCGAGAGGAGGAGAGACAGACAGACAGAGGGACAGAGAGAGCAGCAGAATATTGATAACTCCATTCCATTAGGTCAAACAATCAGTAAATCTGGTAATGGATCGTCTTCTCCTAATAGCTGAGTATGTAGCTCTAAATGTGTGAGAGAGGAGAAAGAGATAGAGTCTTCCCCCCCCCTCCCCGAGGGGATTGTCATCTAAGATAATGGTGTAGTGCAGGCTATAGGGGTGGGTTGAGGGGTTGATGGCAATGTGTCGGGTGGTTGTAGAGGAGGGGAGGGACTCTTGTCACTCAGTCCCCTGTGACTAATCCTTGCCGGCCGATCTGTCACACTTACTCATTTTATGCAGTATCTGTGATTGCATCCTATCCTATACCTGGGTCTGACCGAAGACATATGTACTTTTGGTATATATACGTAGGGAGAGGCAGAGGGGCGTGAGGAAGAGGGGAGGGAGAGGGGGAATCGGAGATGGGGTTGGGAGAGAAAAACAGGTATGAAAGACAGAGAGGGAGAGGGGGAAGTGTGGGAAGAGAGGGTAACCGTCCGGAGGACAGGTACTTCGCTAGTATTATATGGGTCAATATTTTTTAGGAAGACTGAAAAAAAATAATATATAAACTCATATTCCTTCTGACTGTTTTTATAGATGTCCTCATGACCTAAAAACACCAATTATACTCACCAACTTTCAATATATCAGTTTTTGTTGTTGTTGAAACAAGGTTATTTTTTTTAGAGTATGCCCGGTAACAAATGAAGTGGCAGCTTCTTTAATCCTTAATAACTCAGGACATAATGATTCAATTTCCAAATAAAAAATAAGTCCTCCTAAGGATTCCATGTTTCTTTACAAGTATACCAATCCATAACTATGTATCACCAAAGGATATTATGTGAGACATGAAAGCAAATGAGTGGCATTTCCCCAAAACAGGAGTGTTTTGATCAGTAACATATGGTTCAAATATAAATTCAATAATGCTGTAGTTGTTGCCATAAACAGTGTCAAAACATATTTTTTTGGAACACACACATCTTTTCCATCAATATAGCAACTTATAATCAATTTACCATGTTCAGTATCTCTGAGAAAATTAGCAATAGAAGCCACCTTTGATACCGGGCATCCCTTTGTATGTGATACCGGGCATCCCCCCAGTAAAGTACCCATTATCTGATGTCTCACTGTGGCTACAAAAGTGGACTAAACCAATTGAAACCTAGCAAGGGTATGAACAACATGTATGGTAATACATACAGGCTCAAATAACTGTAGCTCGAATCACTTAGAGTTAAATTCGGATATTAGGACTGGGATGATTGGAAATAAATCACTGTTCCACCAACCTGGTGATCTCAAATGAATCAGAAACTGGCAATATCCATAATACAAAATTCACATTAGAAAAGAAATATGTTAAGCACACAAAAACTAAGATTTTCAAGTCATTCCTTGACTGAATTACAACTTATGGGGTCTCAGACTAACACCCTTTCAAATATACCGGGTATCCTCTTATAGTTCTCCACTGATTTCGACATCACAAATACATCAGTAACTATTCATATCAATAATAGAAAATAATTTACATCAAAGGAGAGATATATTTGGTACACAATTAATCAATTTTCAAGTCACTCCCTCACGAAATATCACCTCACTGTGCCTAAAACCAACACCTTCTTAATATACCGGGCATCCCTCTATATATATATACTGGGCATCCCCCTAAAGAGTACATGTTATCTCAAGTCTCACTGAGGCTATTAAAATGGGCACAAGCACATGAAACTCAGTATATACATAAGAAATATGTGTGGTAATGCATACAGGCTCTAATATCAATGATAATAAATCAATGTAATGGATCATATAATTTTTTTAATACAAATATATAGGGGTTGAGAACATAAAAAAAATAAAAGTTTCCACATCTCATTTTTAACGTTTCCCCATGGTAGGGGAAGGAACAGGCCATCTTAGTGCAAAAAATACAGAAGATAAAGTCACATGGGTAGAAGTTATGACAAAAATTCTACATTTCAGGGGATGCCAAGGGATGCCCGGTATCATGGTTTTGATTAAAGTTGAATTAAATTGCATGGAAATGAGGCATAAATCCACATACATATGTACAGTAAGGCATGATATGTTTGAATGGTAAGTTTTATGGTGATTTGTAGGTTCAAAATGGATTTAGTGAAGAGTCCTAGGATTGAAGGGGGGATGCCCGGTATCAGGGGATGCCCGGTATCAACCACTCTTTTAATATGCTTAAAAAAGTGTCTATTGTGTTTATGAACAAATCTTCTCTTGTACCTTGAAAAAGGAATGGCAAGGGACATTATAATAGGATGACTACCTACAATAATAATGCTATTTTTCTATCATTTATCAACAGAAAATTATTTGTGTGCCATGCCCGGTATCAGATTAAAACACAATTGCCTCAACACTGTTGCTCCCACAGGTCTAAATGTTTGTTGAATTATGCATATGACATTTTTAATCAACAAAAACTAATTTAGATTACCCCTATTGAGAATCAGTTATAAAATGTGCCTAGAAATCAAGTTCAAAGGTGTTGGTAGGCTACCAGGCATACCCTCTTGGATTCTTGTTAGCAGTAAGGCTGCATTACTCCTTAATTTAACCTATGGTAGAAAAGTGCTTTACTGAGCATAGTTAAAAACAACTTTTTAAGGCTATGAATAATGATCAGACAGCTGAATATCACACTGATCACTGATTCCTATCCATCGTGAAACTATTTCCACATCATACAAGTGCATTATAACCCTTAGTCACACTCATTCTGGTTGAAAATGTCCAAGAAGTCCTACAAATATCTACCCAATAACTATTTGTGGTGGTTGTTTTGGTTTCCGTTCTACGTTATGTTGAACCGTATTTTGAATCTCATTTTTGTCTTAAATTTCGGATATTTGTGAGAATCTATGAAGGCAAACTGTACACTTTCAGACAACCAATTATTGACTGATTGACTCTTTAATGTGTTAATCATGATGATCATCATGAATTAATATCATTTATAAACAACTATTTAATACCCTTTTCCCCTTTTTTTTCAGGTATGAATGCTTTTTCAAGTTGGTGTCATATGTACCCAAGGGTCTGTGAGTATACAATAAAGACTTTGTCATCCGTGTCTCTATTATTGTCCGAGCTTCAACAATCCACACAATCCGCTCAGAGTTGAGAGAGTCTCTCTAAACTGAGGGAAAGCCTCTCGTTCCTGACCGTGTTATGTAACATTACGTAACATTGTGTAACCTCATTAAATATTAATTATCACACATTAATTATATTATCTCATTACTAAAATCGCTAATTATACTTAGCTACCCTGTACTGTGCAAGTCTACTTATTAATGCCATTATACTCTCATTAGGATCAAGACTACCCCAGGGTCAGGAAAGCCATTAGCACAGTAGGCGTTCAATCAGTCACGTTGACATACCATTCTAATCTGATCTGATAGACTGTTAGGCTAGATGAACATCTTAAGGGCTCAAATTTCAATTACACATCATGGTTATCGATATTGGAAAAGACGATATTTAGCGGGTCTTCAAATTACAGATATCTGACATACATCAAAAGATATGTTTGAAAGGAATATGAAATAATCTTTAAATCAATTTCAGATACATCTCTAAATCAATTATAGATATTTAAAAATGATCTCGAGACATAGAATATTGTTTTGGAGATTTCCTATGGCTCATCTATTCTTATCTAATCTGAGAGGCTCTGAACCTTAGACATTGACTGTGAGGTTAGATGAACACCTTAAGGGCTCAATAGGGAAGATTTAGAATAGAATTTATGACTTGGAAACTGAGGCCAGAGTAGAGGGTCATGGGTGATTTTGACTGGAAGAGGTGCCTGGACCACCTGTGTTTACATTATGAGAGTACAGGTTCCAATGGACGCTGAGAGGGCCCTTCATTAAAAGTAATTGTAGAGACAGAAAAAATCTAGCCACCAAACTTGAGGATATATGAGACAACACCATGCCCTATCTTCATCTTACTTTATTGCCCTTTAATAAGTATGGGAAACAAGTACCAGAACAACCCCTCAACAGATGTGGTGTATGTAGGTGCAGGTTGAGTGCATGATGCATGCGCCTGCACTGTGTGTGAGGGTGTGTGTGGAGGCATACCTACAGCTGTGGTCAGAGCTCCACCCACCCTCAGACTGGCCTCGATCTCTGTATGAAATCAGTGTCAGCTGTTGCTATCTCAAGCTAAACAGAGTATTTCAAAAGTCCCCTAATAATCATGGTTATCGATATTTTAAAAGACAAGATCTAGCAGATTCCAACAATGTCAATTTCTTAAACAACTGTAATCAATAAAGCAATGAAGCCGAGTTGGTGGAAACTGCCCCAAACAGCCGGATCTTTTAGAATTTTCGTTTTCATTTTTGACAAAAATCGTTTTTAAATGTTTTAATTGGACACAAATTATTTTTTAAAAAAAGACGTTAGGGTTGGTGGACCCACCCCCTCCCGAGCCCCTCTATATTAAACCTCCCCACACTTTCTCCTATTACTCCAGCCCAATGCCAGCGGCTTGATTTGATTCACCTTTTGCCAATTAATTCTCTCTTGAAGACTAATTAAGATTCTCGTTGTGTTTTATACTTTGGTTGACAATATTGTGCTGAAGATCAGAGAGGAACTACTTGCTTTAATCTGGGAGTGTTGCCATTATTAATTTAAACATCTCGGTCCCTGTCATCAGGGAAACAATGCTTTCATGGCTCGACTATAAGTGTATATATGAGGCTCAGGTCGTCAGCAAATGTACAAATGGTAGCTCTACACATTTTTATTTATTTATCTTAAGGCCAATACAATATTTAAAAATTTCACATGAAAAGACGCACTGTCCACCATGGACGCATTGAGGTGTTTAGTAAATTCTGGTAAGTTAGACTGAAACATATTTAATACTAAATATGTCCGAATATATTTGTTAAATATTGCATTGAACCGAAGAATCGGTTAGGTTATATAGTAGTTTGAGCATCATTCCTGTCTTAAATTTTGGTTATTTGAGAGGATTGGTGAGAGCGAATTATACATTTTTTTAGTTCCTCTCCCATACAGAAGGTTACAGCTGTATTCTCAACTATTACCACAGAGGAAAATTCTACTTAAAAGTCCGTCGAACTGTATTTTAAACCTTATTTTCGTTTTAAATTTGAGGGGATTGGTGAAAGTGAATTGTAAATTTTCAGACGTCTTCACCCATTTAGATACACACTTAGTTGGAAACTATAAACATGTCTTTGTGATCGGCGTTACACCCTGCATCCCATATCCTCAATACATTTCCCTGTCTCACGTTCTCTATCCTAATTTCTGCTTTAATTTCAGTCTAGATGTCCCATCGATTCATTAGCTCAAAAAGCCTTCCTTGTTTATATGAAATTTCAAGAATCATAATTATTAGACTTTTTTGAAGATTTTATTTCCACTGGGGACCGTTGCTCGTCGTATCCTTACGCTAACGAGGACTCGTAATCGTTTCCTTAGAGGCAAAGTGTTGCTCCTGGAAATATCGTATTCTGTGTCGTTATTATGTATCTAAAAAGTTTGTAAGGATAGGACATGCCCAAAGGCATGTCCTATCGTATTCGTTAAGCAGTTACCACAGAACTTTGATCCTGCTACGGCCGGGAAGAGCGCGGCAATGCGTGGTATGCGGTGCAAATTTAACTTTTTTAATGGAGAGTGGAGTACTGTGGTACTTCCGGTTATTTTGTCGTCTGCAACGACAATGGCTTTGGTTGAGCATCAAGTCGCTCAAAATGAAGCAGCAGGAAGGGGTGAAGAACAAGTAAATATACTTGAGAGGCGAGATGTGTTGGGCCGTCTCCCACGTGAATATTATCCAAGGATACACCCCTTTATCCGATATAGGGAGAACAAGTTCATCGCTAGATATCGCCTATCCAAGGAAGTCACTCAACAGTTGGTGAGAGAGTTTTCCACAAGCCCATACGCAAAGGAGGGGGGGCGTGGGTATGCAGCTCTCACCGATGAGGATACGGTAGGTGAAATTAATGTGACCGGAAAAATGGGTCTCAAGCATTTTCCTGTTACCAGTCCCTAAATTCTTCTAGATTTAGTAGAATGAAATGTAGGAGGTAGAGATAGATACTCTAAGTGTAAATTAGATCGTACACAGGGCCTACTACAGTGTTCCCGAAAGACACAAGTTCCCAAGGCCAAGACCGTAATTAAAACTTAATTGGCCCATGCCGGCCTTTTTCACGCAGTGCAATTTGGCGCCCACCCACTGAATAGGGGAATTTGCATAGCCACTAAAGAAATAGATCTAAGTTCAGGGTGAAATATACACATTATTCCTTGAATGTAAATTGCCATTTAACAAAATGTCAATGTTAAATCATGCTGCTTTTTAAAGTCAGCTTTTTTACCATTAATTGATCAAGATTTTTAGTAACATTTTAGTTTGGCGGTAAATAGGCTACCTGCAAATGCAGATTCTAAAGTCTAAATTGTTCAAAGTTGAGGTGGGGATAACACATACTATTTATGTCGTAGGCCTATGTGTATATGAGATAACTGCAAATTAAGTGTTTATATTTCTGATCATGCATTCAGAATCCATAAAAGTTTCATAGAACAAAGAGTAGGCCTATTATAGGCGGCCTAGGCTATTGCTGAGAATATTCTGACTATTTTTTGGTAAAGAAAAGTGGCTAGATATTTGTATGTCAGATTCAAAGTGAATTATATATATCGAAACCAGTTCTCTTTGACATGCACAGTGGCACATGCAATTCCCCTATTCCTGGTAACTGCATGACGTCCCTCACCCCCTCCCGCCATACAATGCCTAGTTAACAATTTACGCTCATTGAATATGAGCTAGGTGGTGTTGGGTGGGGGGGTATATTTATGATATATTTTTATAGGAAGTTAAATTTTAATCAAGTAACATGTTTGATGAACATGTTACTTAATGTAAATTTAATTTTCTATCAATAATGACATACAGCCTGTGTCTGGCTGGTATATGCAGGCCACGGGAACACTGCTATTAGTCAGGTATTCAGCCTTAAGGTCAAAAAAGCATGAAACGTTTATTTTTTGGATAAAAGCGCCAAATTTGCTGCATGTATAGACAAAAATGTGCTGATTAATTCTATCCCTTGCAACAAGTAATCATGTCACTCGAACACCCTAATTCGGCCATTTTCAATATTAGTCCAGGAGATTTGAGTGAAAAAGGGCTGAACCTAGAATTTTTTTTTAAATCTAATTGCAACCGAAGGTTTCTCAATGGTTATAGGTAGTCTCAGTGCCCCTTATCAACATACTAAAATTCCTGGAAAATCTAGGTGGGGGAACATGCCCAAAATTGAGAAAAACAAAATGGCTGCCACTAAAGCGTTGAAATGCCATTACTTTGGGGAATATTAACATAATATTAAGTGTGAATACATTTTTCAATGTCTCTAAGCAGGGGGTATCTATTGTAATATGTATGAAGTCAATATAATCAATATTTAGCTAATTAAGACTACTAATACAGAGAAAAACATGAAAAGAAACCTCCCTTAAATGAACCTTGTGAAGCAAAAAAAACCTTAATTCAGGTTTTATAAAGGCCTTAACAACCAAAGATATCAGGAAAGATGTTTCTGTAGTAAAAAATTTAATGCAACATTTTTGTTAATTATAAATGTCACCAAATGCCTGAAATATAGACCATGCTATGGAAAAATATCAATAATATGTCTTTTGTGTAAGATAACGTCATGTCCTCCTTACTGTCATCATTGACATCTGAGCTCTTTGCATCATCATTATTGCAATGGCAAATTAAATGTTATGGAAGAAGTCCCGAAACTGCTGCATTCACTGACACTTGCAGTGAATAATTTTGTACTAGCTGTTTAGGGGAATGGCCCAATGTTTTTACTAATGGTAGATCTATATACAGGTTGGGATGATCCATCTGTGAACGTCCATCTCAACTTTTCTCACGAAAGGTGAACACCCTTCCATGCTTGAATTTGATGATATATTCTATGGCTATAGGTTTTTTCATTAGCAGCAGAAGTAAGGGGTAGTATCTGTAATCTGTGGTTTTGTAGCAGCAGCAGAAAAGAGCAGCCAGCTGATCAACTAGCAGAAAGCAACCAGCAAGACACAATCAAATTCCTGGCTTTCCAACTGTGGAAAAATATGCCTGTCCTGCATATTCAGCCATGACATACACTGCAACTAAGTGCATCCCATGGTCTGACAAAACCAAACGGTGCCAAATGATGTGGCAGACACTAAGTTTGTGCAAGGAGCAGGTTTTTGATAAATGATGTCTATATGAATGAAATGGATATAGGATTATATGTAAACCGGAACTACGTCATAGGTCGTGTGACCTCCTTCCCGCTTCTGCTTGACCACCGCCATATTCAAACACCAGCTTGTGCAGCCAGCATGTATATTTTTTGATTATGTGTTTAGGATATGCCTGCTAAGGGACGTTGCTCCAAATGTCAGCTAATTCACTCATCACCGTTTGGCTCTCATTGCAAGAGTGCTAGTGTTAAATCGGAGAAAAAGAAGGACCAGAAAGTGAAAGTTGTTTTACCTGTCAGCGGTCAACGCTGGTCCTGGTTCCCGCTCGTGCACCATTCCCCTAACATGGCTGTTGCTGGTTACACTGACAGGTCGGATCCTGCTTACCTGGCTTTTCTAGAGGCACACTTCACGGATACGGAGGCAAAAGGTAAATCCAAGGATAGTGGTCAGTCGTCCTCTGGTACTTCCAATGATGTTCTTCAGGCCATTTTGTCAAGATTAGATCGCATTGAAGGCAAACCGCCCAGTTCCACTTCAACACCAGACGGCCCGCTCGTCGACTTGACTAGCAGCATACATCAACTTTCGTTGAACGTGAACGATGGGCTCCCTCCTAAAAAAGGTTTGGAATTTAGACCTGAGTTTTACATACAATCCAAGTCGTATCAGTGGCCTATGAAGCATGTCGATCACACAAAATTATCTGCCACTGAGCTAATGGTCGGTATGCTAGGAGTGTTTGAGCATATATTATTAACTAATGGCGACAGCATGGGATACCTTCGCCATATGCAATATGTGGGCCGTCACGCTATCGAGTCGAGCAGCTTTTCTGTGTTAGGCTGTATCCTATACGACCACCATGTAGTCGACCAAGTGCTCGCTGGTAGTGTTAGTTTTGGTCCCCCTGACTCCTTTGCTGCTGGGGTTTATCTTAGTGGCCATTACACCCGCAAGAAGTTTGAAGAGAAACCTAGTCAGATCCCTTCCACCACTCCTCAGTCTCAGTCTCAATGGCGTCCAAGCGGCCGGAAGTCAGACAGGGGCTTCGGCCGAGCTCGTGATGACTCGGGATTTGGTTCGGTTCCTGATGACTGGCAGCAGGACATCTGCTACAATTACAACACAAAAGGATGTTCGCTAGGTAGATGTTCTAAACTGCATGTATGTGGATCTTGCCGTTATCGTCACCCAATGTCTTCATGTCGGGTAAAGGATCACAAGGATGATAAGCCCTCTTCATGAAGTCTCGTGCCGCCCGAGACTTCCGCCATCAACATCCAAGATGGTGGTCTCGGGCCGGCTAGCCGCCTTACGCAAGGTGATCTTTTGCCTTTATCCTTTGAAAGCTTCGAGGATCTATCTGCTCCTACCTCAGATCGCACATCTGGTGAGAACTCTTGTAATAGTAACCCTGTTTCCTGGTCTGGAACAGTGAATAAGCCTGATTACTCCGTCTTTTCTTACCTCAACTCTCCCCCTATGCCTTGTTTTCACCACGAAGGCTGGTCTTTCGCCAAAAGATGTACCGATGTACATTATATCGGGGGCCTTCGTAGTCAGCTGAAGTGTAATGCCTGGTTGAATAATATGTTGTTAATAAATGTTTTTTTCCAGTCAATACAGATGGCACCAGTAAAATACACTCATGTGCTCATGTAGGACCCTTGTTTCTCCTCTGGTGGGTCATGTCCTTGGTGCTTGTATTGGAATAACCCTCACACAAAGTTAGCTTTGTTGTATTTGGCTTTCCATGAACACATGGTATTTAAAAAGATATCCCAATATGTGACTGATGATATCTACATTAAAGAACCTCTGGGAGCTAACAAACATTGTCTGTTGATCTTGTGCATAGACTAAGCTAAATTGATTAGCTTCCTGAAAATGGAAAATGGTGTTTCACACAAAGCCAAACGGTGGTAGTAACATTGGTCAAAATCCAATGTCGCCACAAAATCTGAAGTTTATCTGTGATCTTGATTGAAAAAGGTTGAGGGTCTATTGATGCTGAGTGAGTTCAAATTCATATTCTCTGCTATGTTTACCCCATCAACATTAAGAGGCAATGTGTGCTATTGCACTAGTAGCAAATTTCTCAAGGTCTGGTCATAGCTCTGAAGATATGAAGAGGAGCTATTATTTTCATCTCTGCATTCTTTAGTGTAATGTATTCTTACAATAGTCATCTGGATTAGAGTATCAAGTAGTAAGTTCTTGCATAGAATGGTTTCTTTCAACACATGTGTACATGCAGTCATACTCAAAGGTATGGGTTGGCATTATCCCAGTTTTCTGGGTTCTTCTAATGCGCCCAAAGGCACCAATGCAGGAGGGTTAATAGGCTCCTATTTGGTATTGTGTGTATTAGTTGAAATAATATTCTAAAAATAAATATAAAAGAAGATTATTCTTAAAAATATTCCACTCTTCCACATCATCCTCTCCTCCCTTTCTCCATCTCTCATTGTACCACTTTTCTTCTCTCTTTTCTATAATAACAATTAATACTCCCCTTCCACCCTCTCGCCCACCTCTTCACCGTTTTTGTCTCCTCAACCTGGCTGTGCTTACTGGCTTTCCTCTTCTATTTTCTTGTACAGTTGCATATGGGTGGCGTCTCTAAAAGGTGTACACCCTAATTTCACCAATCCTCTCAAATAACTATAATTTAAGACAAAAATGACGTTCTAAATCCATTTCAACATAACCATAGAGACATTGTAGATCAAGTCAATGCCAAACATAGTCAGATAGCCCTAGTAATCATCGCTAATCATAATTCAGCAGAATGTAGCTAAATATGCAGATCTGCGAATTGTACATTTTGTGACGACCTGACCCATACCCTTACCTATTCTCCCCCCCCCCCCCAGGCACACTCCCCCTCCCACCTCCTCACCACCCACCCAACCTCTCTCTACTCAATCCTCTCGCTACTAAGCCACCATTTGAAGTGCCTCCAGCGCTAGGGCTTTTATGGTTACTATGGAAACAAAAGAGGGATGTAAAGGAGAAATGCCTGTGTATGTATAGTGTATGAGCAGAATGGTAGAGCTAGTCAACGGCCCACCTCCTGCATTGGTGCCTTTCTGATTCTAGATGTGCAATCGATTTATAAATATGTTGTACATGTGGTAGGTGTAATCAACGAGCTCCCACCAAATCTGCCAGGAATTTATATGGATATAGATCTAAGGTCGTAATGTGTTTGTTCATTGCTTTGAATAATATGCATTTATTGTGATGTCACCATGTATGAACATGATACTCTAAAGACAGGTGTGGTAGAATTAGCTACTGTATATTAGATGATGATAGAAAAAGAATCAATAATTCTCTTGATCGTTATTATGCGCCATCCAATTTGTTTGTTTAGAGATTGTATTCACCAAGACGTTATACAGTATTCTCAGACGCTGCCGGTCATAGTTACAACTACATGTAAATTAACATAGTTACAGACATTTACAATAAAAATGAAATTCTAAAGCCTGAGCTTTGGACAGGACTGCCAGGTCCCTCTCTCCTCTCTCTAACCTAGAGCTATTTCATGCTCTTCATCTGTCCTTCTATTCACTCTCTCTCTTACCCTTGCCGTTCTGGTATCCAACTTTCTGTCCTCTCCCTTATCTCTCCTAATGCTCTCTCTTATCTCCCTGCCTTTGTGTGTGTATCTCCCTCTTTCTCTCCCTCTTTCTATCCATGTAATATCTCTCCCTCTTTCTCCCCATCTCTCTCTATGTATCACACCCTCTTTTTCCCCATCTCTTTCTCCCTCTCTCTCGCTGCATTTCTCTCCCTCTTTCTCCCCATCATTCTCCGTCTCTCTATGTTTCTCTCTCACTCTTTCCCTTCATCCCTTTCTCCCCCTCTCTCTCTATGTATTTATGTCCCTCTTTCTCCCCACCTCTCTCTCCCTCTCTCTATGTATCCCACTCTCTCTCACCATCTCTCTCTCCCTCACTCTCTATGTATCCCACCCTCTCTCTCTCTCTCACCATCTCTCCATGCTTCCATACTTTCCTCTTACTCTCTGTCTCTCTCTCTGCCCCTCTGTCTCTCTTTTCCTCCCTTATTCTCCTTACTCCTTCCCCATTGCTCTCTGTCTCCCGCTAACTTACTCTAGCAGTGCCAGACACCAGCTCGGTGAGGCCACCTAGTGAGCAGGTAAGGTAACTAATGTCCCTCCAGGGTCCCAGGGCGGCTCGGGCTGGATGATGGTTGCCATGGTGACCGGGAGGTAGGGACGGCGACATTCTGGCAGAGTCTGGTCTGTAGGTGGGTGTTCGTGGATGAACATAATAATTATAAAGGCAGGGCAATGTACAATTCGCCTTCACCGATCCTCTCAAATAACCAACATTTAAGACGAAAATAAGGTTCAAAATATAGTTCAATAACATGAATCAATGGAATACCAAATATAGCCTAATAAAGGTTAATATAACTGAACTTGATAAATGTGTAGAGCTGTCAATAAGGCATTTGCATGTTTCACTGCGCATTGCTATCCCAGTACGTGCTGGGATAGATTCAGTTCAGGTCTGATATATTATTTAGCAACATTTTTTACCGGAAATTGCAAAAATGTTTTCACAGATACCACATCTTGCACAAAGTATCTATGGAACCCAATGCATGATGGAAAATACTCCACACTATTGTTTTAGCCGATTCAAATTATCATATACATATAAAAGCACAAATATATTGCTAATTTCAGTCCTATAGAAGAATATTTTGTCGAGGTAGCTGACAAATACAACTGTATAGAAACTAGATAATAGGCATGGGCTGTTTTTGCCAATTCCAAACACCTAGTGTAAATAAGGAGAACCACTGTCTCGTGATTGTCAGGTGGTTGTTATGCCAGGTACAGATCTAGGCACATGCAGCCTGTCTGTCTGTAATGTAAGGGATGTATATGGCTGAAGCCACCTGAAAATGTACAGTTCACCTTCGCCAATCCTCCCAAATAACGCAAATTGAAGACAGGAGTGAGGTTCAAACAGTTCAACATATCCGAACAGATTTTTTGAATCAACGTAATATTATATACATGTACACTTTCACTCTTAATCCCATCTCTTTAAATATGATGGTATCTCAAAATCCATTTCTTTCGACTTATGACTCAGTTTCCTTTAACACATCGCATACTACTACATCTACACAATTTTCTATTGCAGAAAATGCACAATTCGCCTTCGCCAATCCCCTCAAATAACCCACATCTTAGAGGCAAACGAGGTCCAAATACAGTTCAACTTAATCAAACAAATGTGTATAGCACATAATTCTTTTCAAAACAGCACAATATTCTCAGTTATGAGGGTATGTTTCATGCAGTTGAAACTGTACCAATCGCGTGAATGGGTTTGGTACGGTAATCCCCCACTCTCTGTCTTTTATTCCTCCCTCCTTCTCCCTCGTTTCCCCTCCCCCTCCTCCTCCTTCGCCCTCTCTTCTCGCTGCTCCTCTTTCTCTTTCTCGTTCTCCCTCCCCTACCTGCTCCTGCTCCTGCTCCCGCTCCTCCTCTCCTTCCTCCGTCCCAACCTCATCGCTTTCTCCCTCCTCCCTCTACCAAATATATTCAGATATACATTCTTTTTATCTTTTCTCCGCCCGATTTAGCAGAATTGAATAAAATTAATATCTATGGTGCAAACTGTACATTTTCGGACAACCCAATCCATATACATGTGTTATGCCGGGTGTATTGTACCTTGTAAACATGCATGGGTTTTATTATTTCTCAGTCAGGTAAAGCTTACCTGCACATACTTAAGTGGAAGAAGTCTTTGAGCACGCAGTGCCAGGTGATTGCAGTAAAGTCTTATATATACTTTTTACACTGTTTTCAAGTTGATCATTTTACAATACGTTATATAATAAGTCTTGCATGGTCCACCTGATCATCAAAACAATATATAGCGAGGCATACATACATTTAGAAGCAGGAAGTTAGGGGAATAGAGCGTTTCATAGCCTGTTTCCTAATGCATCCTTTATTTATTTCACATTGCTTTGCTAAAGGTGCTGAGAGTTTTAAGCTAATGAATTGGCTATATGATACAATGCTATAGTTGTTTTCCTTAAGTACAAAATTATGTTCTACTGAAGCACGGAAAATTAGCTGAGCAAGGCCAATCTGAAGTCAGGAGTTGCTAAGAAACAGGGCCCTGATATGATACTATCAATTACACAAACACAGCGAAAAAAGCAAAGATACTTTCTAATACTTAATCCCTGAATAAAGATTTATCAAACTCAATTTCATTTCTTTGCCCACAAGTATATTTTCATTTGAAAACACATTTATTTCCCCAAACAGTTCGAGTAGGGGGTGTCTTTAGTGATCTTGAAAAATGAGCCAAGTGAGG
This sequence comes from Sthenelais limicola, assembly GCA_942159475.1. Taxonomy (NCBI): domain Eukaryota; kingdom Metazoa; phylum Annelida; class Polychaeta; order Phyllodocida; family Sigalionidae; genus Sthenelais; species Sthenelais limicola. The sequence continues at coordinate 69,974,456 of OW804098.1, forward strand.
AATTTGGAGGAATTCGGGACAGATGAGAAGCGGTCAGCTTTCACCATGCGTTAAATGTGATAAATAGTCCCAGTGATTTAAATTTATTATTATTATTATTATTATTATTATTATTATTATTATTATTATTATTATTATTATTATTATTATTATGTTTTAATTAGATGAAATAGATATAGATGGAAGTCGGTGGTTTCCTTCGTCAGGGAAAATAAATAAATGTGATGAAACTAAATTCTTTGCACACATTATTTCTATTGTACCCCTTTATTGCACCTGTCCTACAGTATGGGTTAATGACTGAATAAGTAAATGAATAAATAGATAGATAGATAAATAGATAGATAGATAGATAAACAAATAAACAAATGAACAAAATGTAATGGCTAAATATTTGATAGATAAAAGCTATGAATGTGGACATGTCATGTTATAGTGACCTATGCAAGTTGCTTCCTCGGAGGGCCCCAGATGCACAGGGTCGACTAGAAGCATAAAAATCAATTAGAAACATGATGAAGGGCCTCATGTTTCCAATCTAGACAACTTTCCCTTCTTTCCCCGTTTTTCTATCGCCTCTACCCAACCTATCTTGCTATTCCTTCAGTTTAGCCCCCTTTCTCCCATTTCCTGTCCTGCTAATATGTATATGTGGGTCGGATCGCCTAGAAATGTACCATTGGCCGGTATGCACACTTGGCTAAAAAAATGCACATTCGTCTGAAAAATGATAAATATTATATATATTAGAGTATATTTGGTATTGCGTTGATTTAAAACTGTAGTATGTTTGGTTATGATTCAAACAGTATGTTTGGTTATATTTAACTGTTTTTTTAGCATAGTTTGTGTCTTAAATGTTGGCTATCGGAGGGGATATGGGAAGATGAAACAATTATAATTGGCAGCTCTAATATAAATTCTGCTAAAAATTATAAATACTGGCTACATCTGAGTATATTTGGTATTGTGTTGATGACACATTTGTTTGGTTGCCGGTATGTTGTATTATATTTTGAACCTCATTTTTGTCTAAAGTTTAGATGATTTGAGAGGAATGGTGAAGACGAATTGTACATTTTCTTGTGACTTTACCTATAATAAATGATATTAGTCAGAGACCTACTCTGTACGCATCTATTGATAATAGCTAGCCAAACTAAAGGGAGAGAAGGAAGTTCTCAGTATCTGTATCAAAATCAATACATTTGAAAACTTCTAAATAGTGTCTCCAAATTTGACCATGTATAACAGCATTTCGCCATGTCCCCCCTAAATGATTTATGAATGCGTTTGGCACAGACAAGGCAAAAGGCTAAGAAGAGGAACATAAATGAAAATAATGTACTTCAATCAGTACAATTCCAAAAAATATTGTCAAAATCCGAAATATAATTTCTTAGAAGATTTGACTCTTTAAATAACGTATCGTATCGAAATACTAATAAAGGAATGATTTCATTCAATTGAGCATGCCAAGTTAAGATCGATCAAAAGTTTAAAAACTTTACTACTATTTTGTTCTTTCCTACCCATCTATAAGTTAAACTTGTGGAGAATCTTTCCCTGTTCGATCTTTTGGTAATATTTCTTTTCTGTGGTAATTGTTGAGAATACAGCTTTAACCTTCCCACTGGAACCCCTTAGGCTTCTGTATGAGTGAGGATTTCAGAAGATGTACAATTCACCTTCACCAATATTCTCAAATAACCCAATAAATGACCCAATAAATGATCTTCCAAAAATAGTTCTCTATAACTTAACCGATACTCCGAATCCGCCGAATACCAAAATAACTCAGATATACCTAGTATATATAATATCCCAACAGAATTTAATACGGTAAATGTATGATATTGCTACTGATTGTGAATTGTCTGGCGCCCTAACCGATGTAGACAAAAAGAGGAGAGAAAGTGTGTATTTATAAATAGAAAGGAAGGAAATGGATTTACAGTGGAGTTGGCTCGGATACAGAGTTAATAGGTTTACACCTCGCTCTTTGAAGAGGGTCAGTTCTATCTCAACTCACTAATGTCCCCCTAATAGAATGGCTTCTAGTTTTCTTTCAATTGTTCTTCTTTTTATTTAGAAAAGTAAAAATAGGCCTTGTTTCTTTTCAAGCTTCGATTCTCTTGTGGGGTAAAGTATGAGGTCTACGTTTGGCAAAGGCTTTTTACAAATAATTTGTATCTGTCGATAGGGGATTTGAATGTGGGGCTGTACATGGGCAGTGCATATCGGGCCCGAATTGAAGGAGGTTATTAATCATATTAGCCTGCGGGTATTATAATGCATTAATTTATTATTTCTGGCATAATGCCCGTGATCCCATGCAAATCAACATGAATGTTGAATTGATTTAAATACGAAACTGAACTTAATAGGCTATATCCTTGCTTGATACATTCGCTAATAAACTTTCCAAGGCACTCGTGTAGAATTTTCTGTAGAAGAGCACAATATTCTCAGTTATGAGGGCATGTTTCATGCAGTTGAAACTGTACCAGTCGCCTGAATGGGTTCTGATATAGGAACTCCGATATGGGGCACCTAGGATAGATTGCAACAGAAGGTTTCTCAACAGTTTTGGGTAGTATTATTAACATACTAAAACATACCGGGGAAGTTAGCACTATATCATATACATGTAAACAACTCTTGTGTTTATTTTTTGCAATTCTTTGGACATCAGCCTCATTATGATGCCTAATATGCCGATTTCTCACACTGATTTATTTAGAAACATGTAGTACAATAAGTTTACCCTGCTACGGTATTCCCTGATGTTATATATATATCTCTCTCTTTCATTCTCCTACATTCTTTCCCCCTCCTCCCCCTTTTCCCGTCCTCTTCCTCCCCCTCCTGCCTCCTGTCCTCCTCCCCCTCCTCCTATCCCTTTTGTGCCTCTTCCCTCTTCCTCCTGCTCATTCTCCCTCCCCCTTCATTACGTTTCCTCCTCCCCGTCTCCCTCCACCTCCTCCTCCGCCTCTTCCTCCTCAAGTCTCCTCACCCTCCCCTGCCCCTCTCCTCCTCTTCCTTTTCTTCTTCTTCTTTTTCTTCTTCTTCTTTCTCGTCGTCCTAACCTTCTCCCTCCTCCTCCCCCATGCGCTCCCCTACTCCCTCTCTTCCTCCTCCCCCTCAATTCACCTCCGCCTCCGCCTTCCCCTCCCCTGTTGCTATCGCTCATATTATAATCCATGATGGTGGTAACACAGTATTGATCTCCTTTAGTACCATTATTGACCACAGATGTCAGAGTAACCCTTACACCATTAATCAAATATCCTCCTTCCTCCTCCCCACTCAACTTGTCCTGTGCTGTTGGGTTCATCCTATAAGCCGTGTACCATTGTTCAGTATACACGGGTCCGGTCACCAAAATATGTACAATTGGATGAAGCTGTTTTAGAACATGGTCCTGCATGCTTTTTATATTATTCACGATACACAATCATTACATTCCCAATGGTCTGGCCATATTGAACATATACAGGCAAATTCACCTATATATGATTATGCATATTTCTAACCTATTTGCATATGGGTTAGGTCACCACGGCGTGTACAATAGGGGACTTCCATAGTCTTGAATCTTGCTATGCATGGAATGATTGGACTTATGGTACAGTGTAAAATATATCCTCTCTCTCTCTCTCTCCCTCTCTGTCTGTCTGGTACAGTGTAAAATATATCCTCTCCCTCTCTCTCTCCCTCTCTGTCTGTCTGTCTGTCTGTCTCTCTTTCTCTCCCTCTGCCTCCTCCCCCTCCCATAATTATTGGCCGTACCTTAGAGTAATATCCTCTATGGCCGTACGTATTTCAGACAATAAGACTAGGGGCCACTGCCCCCTGCCCGCCTCTCCTCCCCCTTCGCACCTACCCTACACCCAGGGCCAGCCACCACGCTAGCTATAAGGGAGATGTAGAAATGGGAGGATCGCGTGTATGTGGGACCGGCACCCGGTGTACTCGAGCCTAATTAGATATTGTACACTCTGAGAATGCCTATTTGTTTCCACTACTTGCCCTTGTATTAAACATTCTGGCTAAAGTCACCAGAAAATGTACAATTCAACTTCGCCAATTTCTCCCAAATAATCCAAATTCAAGACAAAAGTGGCATTCCAAATAGAGTTCAACACAACCAAACAGATATTTTTAATCAATACATTACAAAATATCTTCAGATATTAGTACTAATATTATCATTTTTCAAACTATTTTAGCAGAATCTACTAAATGTGTAGAGCTAGGTACCGAGTGTACAAAGCCGGATAGCCTAGAACTTTGGGTCTAAACATGCTGAAACATAAACCGATGTGTTTGTCTTCATTATTATGCTTTGCCAGTATTTGCAAGCCTACGAATTAAAAGCCTACTTTGGAAGTACAATTTGTTTATTTGGTTCATGCTCAAAGTCTCAGAGAAGTCAAAGTCACAAAGGCTCAAAGTCTTAGAGAAATTGTGTATGTGGATGCCTTAAATTGAACCGGATTTTAGAGACCGGACAGATAAAATATAATAATATTTTCAATGTTGTGATTTCCATTACCTTTGCATGGTTGTAACTTCCTTATCTGGTTCAGCTTTGTCTTATAAATCATGGTTCATAAGTCCGTATGAGTCACAGTACAATATATCATAAGTATTATAAGATAAGTCAAGATGTTAAAACCCAAAACAATGTGGAGAGAAGCTGGGGTTTTTCAATTCTTATTTTTCAAAAAAACATTTTTAGAAATGTTCAATTGTTTAAAGGTTAACTGAAAATGTAGCTTTTGAAATATCTAGATGTTGATACCCTTCTGTCCCCTCCAGCCCCTTATAGTATTCCACCCATCAATGAAAACATTGGGTCAGGGCAGTAGAAACTGTACAATTCGCTTTTACCAATCCTCTAAAATAACCCAAATTAAAGACAACAATGAGGTTCAAAATGCAGTTTAACATAAATCAACACAATAGAAAATATACTCACATGTACCTATTTATTTTATTATCTATCAACCAATATTTTTTTACAGAATTGACTAAAGTTATGTGTAGAGCTGCAAATTGTACATTTTCTCTCACCCGGGCCCATGAACTGCATGTATCATCATAGCATGGTAGACTGTCATAAAATTGCCAAGGATCGAAACCAAATTGTGAATTCATCTGAACAAGAATAAAATAAATGGTATCTCCCTACCATCTATGTAGCGCCATAACCACAGGAACAGCCAACGGATATTGATCTCTGTAAGGAGAAATAATCGCCCCAAGAAAGTTTGTTATGTATCTTAATGTTGCCCGGATGTGACCGCCATCTTGAGGCGTCATAACAGGGTGACGATAGGATGGGTGGGAAGATATTTTTGCCCTTTTTCTGCTTCCTCCTCCCACAGTTATTGGCTCCATTTGGGATGTCGATTTAGGGCTATGGCAAGGTTATACTATAGATATCAATTTCAGTTGATGAAACGATATATGTTATTTATACTTAGTGTGACAGTTATAACTTTCGAATAGTTGTTGTTGTGTCTTTATTTGGCAGACAGGTACCATCAGTGGGACTAAACTCCCAAATAGTGGGAGGATATGAAACCCCACTGCTTATAAACACATTTAACAAGTAAGAAGAACAATCCACCACCGAGGCGACCCCCCCCCCCCCCCCCATGCGATGGCCCTTACTTACTTAGAATTAAGCGGTTCGGCCACTGTCGACAAAATCGTTGGCGATGAGGTAGTGGATAAGATTTTTGTGAAATTTAAAGCATCGTCTTTGCATCGACTATCCATCGCTATGCCTTCGGCAATAGCCAGCGACGACAAGCGATGAGTGGGCGATGTGAAAATTGCATCGGAAAGGGTAGCGATGAACATCAAACATGTTTGATATTTCCCGGCGATGAGATTTTGCATTGGTGCATTGTCAATGGAGCTAAGGGCCGTGGCGATGCGTTGGCGATGTCTAGTCGATGAGATTGTGCATGTAAAAGCATGAAAATTGGTTTTATAGTTGCCAAACTTTTTCCCTTTGTCGATGCAAAGACGCTGCAGTAACTGATAGCCCTACTCATTGCCGGCAATTGCATCGTCTTTGCATCGACACCGTTTTGTCGACAGTGGCCAGACCGCTTTACCGATCAAATATGTATGGCATTATAATAGTATGAATAATGTATATATTTCAATCGAGTTGAATACAATTGGTGTAATCAATTTACACAAGAAAACAAATATAAACAAAGCAATCAAGCTATGATATAGCTTAGAGTGAAAAGTATTTTAAGATATAGTAGGCAGCAATATGAAAGAAAGACAGTAGTTTAAATTTTAAAACAAAATTGGTTTGCTGATTTACAGCAGGGTAGGCCCCGTATATAAGGGAGAGAAAAGAAATCTCGGGAGTATATAATACCCAGTTTTACTCTAAACTATTCATCTATCTATATATCTATCTATATATCTATCTATCTATGTGTCTATAAATCTATGTTCTTACCTTTGGATGTATGTATGTATCTATCTATCTATCTATCTATCTATCTGTATATAATTGATGTGTATATTAATATATGTCATTATGTCTGTCTGTCTGTCTAACAATCTATTAATCAATAATAGCTATAGCTAGCTATGTATCTATCTACCTATCTATGGATCTATATACGGGGTCCTCTTATAATATAAATATATAGGCAGTAGAGGAATGTATAGAGGAGGGGATGGAGGAGGAGGAGAATGTCTTGGGGATTAAGAGTGACTAGCTTAATATGCGCTGAATTATTCTGATAAAGCCAAGATAACATATCCTCTTGCCACCTAGACCTGCCTTGCAAACTGTCTATAGCTTTCTCCTAAGAAATATAGCAAACTATAGCGATCACCTAAGATATAGCAAACTAAAGCTTTCTCCTATTATAGGAAGCTATAACTTTCTGCTAAGTGATATAGCAAGATATAGCTTTCAGCTAAGAGATATAGCAAACTATAGCTTTCGGCGAAGAGATATAGCAAACTAAAGCTTTCTTATAAGAGATATAGCCAACCATAGCTTTCTCCTAGGAGATATCGCAAACAATAGGCTTCTTATAAGAGATACAGCAAACTATAGCTTTCTCATAAGAGAGTTAGCAAGCTATAGCTTTCTTATAAGAGATTTAGCAAACTATGGTACTCGCCTAAGAGATTATAGCAAATTAACGAACGAATCTACCAAATAGAATAACTTGAAATGTATATAATAATGTAATTAAACGTAGAAGGGACCTCCTGGTAGAGCTATGATTAGCATAGAATGTGGTACCCATTTCCAGATATTGCATTATTTATATTGATGTAACTGTAATTGAACTGGAAATAAACAACATACATACATACAAAGCAATTTTCTAAGTCTAAGAGATACTTTTACCTTCGGAATATAGCAGCTATAACAGTGTTAGTATTGAATTGTATCGACAACATTTAAATTCCACATTTATTCCCACGTTAATAAAATGCAAATACTACTATATTTCATGGTTCACAAAACGAGTCATGCAATTCATATTCATCACAAAATTATTGTTATTTGATGTATTTCTCTTATTCGCGTTAGCGTTTTACTGTGGATTTAAGAGGAGAAGACATAGATATACTGACAAACGTGGCCCCCGACTGTTTGGGCCACTTTTTCTCCCCCTTTTTCCTTTTCCTGTCTTTCCTATTCTATTCCTTAACCTAGAGAAAAGTTTCGGACGTTTATCTATTGGCTTTACATTTTAGTTTGTAACTGAGGACTATTTTCATTTTGTGTTTTCGGCACAAGGACTCACACCAAAGGAAGTGATCACGATCGTGATCACCCTGACTAAGACTTTAGCCCTTATCAGATCAGAGGCAGGCCCTGACTAAGAGGCACTGACTAAGAGGCAGGCAAGGCTAAGGCCAGGCTAAAGGCCCAGTGTGAGTGCCACCCCAGTCAGTGTAATAAAAGTCTGACCACATGGTAATAAAAGTCAGGTGTCCACACAGAGCTGCCACAGAGTTGTTCTATCAACTTTTTTAATTTAAGGATGTACAAAAGTGATTCTGATGCAGAAGTATTCTAATGATCATAACAATATCTTTTCGTCTTTCTTTCATAACTGTGTGATCTTTAGAACTGAATCTAGTGTACATCCTCTTCTCTCTCTCACCACCACCACCATCATCATCAAAATGCCCCCACACACCCCCGCTAGGTCCTCCGCTAGGTCCTCCGCTAGGTGCAAATAGTGCTCCCATCACATCTGGGAGCACTGAGAGATACTGACCGGATATCAGATGCTGATATCAGATTATCCCACCACCACCAGCTTTACCCCAGTGCTAGCACCCCAGTCAGTGTAATAAAAGTCTGACCACATGGTAATAAAAGTCAGGTGTCCACACAGAGCTGTCACAGAGTTGTTCTATCAACTTTTTAAATTTAAGGATGTACAAAAATAAGTCATGTGTAAATGTATTCTCCTTAACATAAGAAAACTTTTGGTCTTTATTCCATAATTCTATCTTGTTTAGAAGCCAAGATAATATTTTATACATTAAACCAAACCCTCTGGTATGTGTGGAGTAGGTCCTCTCTCTCTCTGTGGATTGAATTATTGCAGGTGGCTCCTTTCCACCACAACGACCACAATAATTCAGCCTCTCATGTCAGTATCCCTTTCATGAGCCCCTCTCATCACATCTGCAAGCAAATTCTTTTCATTGCTTCTTCTAAGTTTATTTATTCCCCAGTTCAAAGAAATCAGCCTATTAGAGAAATGTAATTTATCAAATTTAATATTTGACTAAGAGAGGCCCTTACAGTCAAATAGTAAATGGCAGGATATGCTGAATAAAACCTTTTTTCTTAAAAAAAATCATAATTATGTGCACTTAAAATAGTCAATGAAATATGCTGGAACTAGCAAAAGGATGCATACAACATTAAAGTTTCCTTTTTAAAAAATGTTTTCGAAACTCATTTCCCTGTGACACATCACATATGGTGTTTATTACACGTTTATTGCACCTGGGCCAATAGGGTTCTGTAAGCACCACCACCTCTACAGGAGTAGCCACAAATGGGTCAGATTTTCAGAAAATGTACAATTGGCAGATTTAGTACATTCAAAATATAACTTAGTCTCTCCCTCTCCCTCTCCCCTCCCCTTCTTCCTACTTCCACAATGGCTTCCACCCAACACCCCGCCCCCCCCCCCCCACCCCCCACCCCCGCTAGGTACTCCTCTCTCCCTCTCCTTTCTCGTTCACTCCCCCTCAGTCCTCTCCTCCTCCTCCTCCTCCTCCTCCTCCTCCTCCTCCTCCTCCTCCACCGCATTTTTTTTCATCTACGTTGTCTAGGGTCCTGCTCCTAACCGCAAAATGCCATTGACTTTTTGATTGACAATTCTGATTTTTCGATTGACTATTTTGACTTTCCAATTGATTGTTCTTTCTGACTTTCTGACTTTTCGATTGACTATTTCGACTTTCTGATTGACTGTTCTGACTTTATGGTTGACTATTCTGACTTAACGATTGACTTTTTAATTCACTATTTTGACTTTTCTGACTTTTCGTTTGACTATTTCGAATTAAAAATTCACTTTTTGATTGACTATTTTGATTTTCGATTGACTATTTTGACTTTGATTGACTATTTTGACGTTTCGATTGACTATTTTGACTTTTCGATTGACTTTTTGATTGACTATTCTGACTTTTTGATTGACTTTCTGATTGACTATTCTCCCCCTCCCTCTCCCTCTCCCCTTCCTTATTTGCGCTCTGTTGTAGGGGGCCTCTGATATATATCTCTCTCCGCCTCCAGCTGATGGGGCAAGATGAAAGGGTTTATGGCCCTGGCGGTGACCCTTTTATCCCTTAGTTTCATGACCAAGTAATAGAATAATACTTAGGATATATCATGAATGAAATCAAAATATAACTTAATGTAATTGTACTTAGTTTCATGACCAAGTAATAGAATAATACTGAAATCGAAATATAACTTAATGTAATTGTACTCAGTTTCATGTCCAAGTAAAAGAATAATACTTAGGATATATCATGAATGAAATCGAAATATAACTTAATGTAATTGTACTTAGTTTCATGTCCAAGTAATAGAATAATATTTAATTTTCACTGGTCAAATCAATAAGGCCACCAAAAATAGGTGTGTTTCCGATTACCCCCACCACCAACCCCCTACATAGAGAAACATTCCCCTCCCTGCCTTTTTTTGGCCTAAATTGAAAACATCCCTCTTTACCAATGTATAAACACCCCACCTATTAGCTAACGCTGTGTTGGTAAAAAATCCAACACTCCATCAGCCTCATTCCTCTCTTGTCATTTCAGGTATGAAGCATATTTCCTAATGGGAGTAAAAAACCAAGAGGTTGTGAGTATACATTGAATGCCTGAAAGTCTGCGTATGTTTTCAGGATTATATTTTTATTGCAAAAACAATTTCTGACTTTTTTACAGTATGAATAGTTGAAGGAACTATGAAAATGTTATACCTAATGCACCCTTGAAAAAACTGACCCATTATCAGTCTAGCTTTTAAAACGATCAACCCCTCTAAGGCCTAAATACCAATTACACATAATTATAGGACAATTAATGCAGGGCTTGCAGGGGATTGAGTTTTTCCAGCCTGTCTATATGTCCCCAGGTACGCATCTCGCGTCTGACTATAACTCAGAGTTGATCCTATTGCATTGTAAAACAGCTAGGTATGGCTTTCCTCTTAATCAGGACACCTCGCCATTATGGACAGTTGGGTGAAATCTCCAAAGAATGTACCATCACCTTCACCAATACTCTGAAATAACTCAAATGTAAGACACATGTTAGGTTAAAAACAAGTTTTTTCTTGTTCAGGTATGGGCACAATCATAGCACAAATACACCGATTTCTAACCGGTTTTGTGTTTATTATAGTCTGTTTGTTGACATGTTCTAAAAGAGTATATAAGCTGATTTTGACAATTCTTTATAGCAATCTAAGTATGTAACAAAACACGTGTTCACTTTCAAATCAAACTATGTTGTGTCTTCAAGCCCTATTCAAAATTTCATCATTACAATCTATTATCACTATTCATTCATCTTTCCTCCATTTCACTATATACCACACACTTTGTACGGATGTGTAGGCATTAACTGGAATTAAATCAAAGATAGAGGGAGGACTGGGACAAAGTCCTGACCCAGAACCATCACGGCAGATGCCATGTAGTGTGAATAAATGAAAAGAAAGCTTAACCACATTGAAATCCGTCGGTTGGTCGTTTTAGTGTGTCCCATGCTGAATACTTTACCTGGATCTTATGTTAAATCTGGTAAAGTTATGTTTGTCATAATAGCTGGGAATTCAGCTTAACTCAAAATTCAAACTGAAGTTTATTAACATATTCTACATGGGATATGCCATATTTTGACACCAGCAGATGGTGGACATCTATAGTCACTGAATATTAAGCTTCCGCCCCAGGATATCCCGCCAGGTACATATTGAAGCGGGATGGGACCTGAAGGTGGGGGATGGGGGACTGGAGAAAAAAGCTGTTAGCGTTGCCATGGAAACCTGATTGCTGAGAGGGGTTGTCATAGAAATGAAGTCATGCTTCGTATACTTCCGCCTTACCTGTCTCCTCGTATTCTCGCTGGGCTCGTGAAAGGTGGGATTACACAGTATATATAAGGAAAATCACCACACAAAACGGGTGGTGAGGGGAGGAGAAAGATAGGACAGAGAAGTGAGGGAGTGATAGTAGGAGAGCGGATGGGAGGAGCGATAGTGGGACAGAGTAGGAGGAGAATGGGGAGGAGTGATAGAAGGAGAGAGGTGAGGGAGCGATTAGGAGTGGGGATGGGGATGGGAGAGAGTTGGAGAGGGGTGGGGAGGAGAGACATAGAGGGAGAGAGAGTAAGAGAGAGGTGGGGAGCAGAGAGGGAGAGCGAGTCAAGGGAGAGAGTAAGAGAGGGCATGGGGAGGGGAAACAGAAGAAGGGAGAGGGGAGGGATAATTTAGGTAAGGGATATAAGGAGAGATTAGGAGAGGAGGGGTGGAAGAGACAGTTCGAGGGAGAGAAAGTAAGAGAGAGGGTTGGGGAGCAGAGAGGGAGGGATAGGCAGGGGAGAGAGTGAGAGAGGGCATGTGGAGGAGAGAGATAGAAGGGGGGAGAGGCGAGGGAGAGAGTAGGAGAGAGATAGAAGGTGGGCGTAGGATAGGGATGGGGAAGAGAGACGTAGAAGGAGAGGAGACAGAAGAGGAAGAGGGAGAGTGTGAGGGACAGAGATCGGAGAGAAAGGCAGGGATGGAAGGAGAGAAGATATGGGAAAAGACAGAAAGATGGAGGGATGGAGAGAGTATTTCATGTCTATGCTACCCCCTTCCCACCTCCTTCTGCTCAGCCCTATACAGAAGCGGTTAGTATAGCTGGAGTAGAAGGGGGGATTATATTTCCATTTGTTTCAGCTTCATAAAAGAAACGCTTCAGTGTGATAAATACTTGATGACTCATCGCCACTTATATCTCGCCTTCCCTCCCTATATATGGGTGAAGATACCTGAAGATGTAGAATTCGTCTTCACCAATCCTCCCAAATTAAAATCAGAAATAAGGTTCAAAATAAAATAACCAAACAGATTTGTTTAAACACCACATATATTCAAATATACCGTACCTAGTTTTTATCATTTTCAGCCTGATTTAGTAGAATTTAATAACTATCTGTACATTTCCTGACATCCTGAAGTACGTTCAGATCTAGTTTTGACTGAATAGTGTATAGCTTGCATACATAATGGTCGCATCGTGTTCAGATATACATCTTTATTTCTTTATTACCTGACCGAATCTGATTGGAATTACATTTTGTATATATGTAATGAATAAAGTAAACAGGTATGGTAAAAAAAAGCATGAATCATAATTATTTACTCAATGCAGAACATTCATTCTATGTTTTTCCATTTTATGATGTTGCAAAAATGATATTGGTAATCATCAGTGTATGTGTGAAGTCGTCAGAGAAAGCCATAGTATTGTCACTTAGGCAGTTAACATCACAAAATTCAACTAAAGCCGGGCCCACACATTCAAGAACTCAGAGCTGCCTTAAGACAAGTCGTACAAATTCAAAATCATTCTTTAGGGAACATTCTCGAGTTTGGTAATGTGTGGGCTTTCTTACGAATTCGTATGACAAATCGTGGGTCTTTAAAGAGATAAACCACAGTTCAACTGGGAAAAAAAACTGAAAATAACATTTTGTTTAAACTTGGCCTAGTGAAAGAACAAGGTTATGTGAATTCAAAAAGCCAATAAAAACAATATGTCACCGGGTTAGTTTCCATTTCAGGGAGCTCTCAAATTTATGGTTGTTCACTATAGAAGTCTATGAGAAAAGGACAATTTTTTTCGTTTTTTCAGTATAAAAAAATAATTAAAAATAACTTTATCCTAAAAATTTCTATAGGCATAGCTAACATATTCCTTTACCCTCTCAAGCAATAAAAAATGGGGGTCACCGACTTTTTAAAAAAGTTATTCAACTAAATCTGCATCCAGATGAGTTAAAAACAGGAATATTGAAGATTTTCAATGCTGAATAATTTCTTTCAAAATATGTTGATACTCTGTGTTTTCATGCATGAGGGTAAACCTGTATAGGGTCTATGTTTAGAAGTCATTTCAACTGAAAAAAAAATATTTGTCTGTCTGAAATCTTGGAAAAACTGAGAAAATATCCATTTTCCCCACATACTTAAATGCTAAACTTTGATGGTCTCTAGAATGAAAAAAATATATGCTGAGATCCATTTTTTTCGCTTTTTGTTATCCCCCAACCATGTTCTTTCTGAAGACAAAGTTTGAAAAAATTATTGTCACTCCTTATTTTTCATGCATTAGTTCCTTGAACTCCCGCCTGCAGCAGAGCATATAACAGTGGTTTATCTCTTTAAGACAATTCATAGGCAAAATTTTGGACCACACTGTACCAAATTCAGAGCCGAATTGGTCCTACGATCATTGTTAAGAGCACTTCCGAATTCGTACGAATTAGAGTGAAGTCCTAAGACAAATGTTTTTTTTCGTAGACCACTCTAAGACAATTCTTAAGGCCCTTAAAACAATCAAATATATCTGAAAGTTTTATGAGATTCTACGATTTGACCACAAATGTTAGTAATTTTGAGAGGCAGGCAACTTTGGAAGTCTGTAACATCACTAAATTTTGGAATATCAACATTTTTTTTTTCACTTTTATAATGTTCATTTCCCCTTCTGTACATCCCCATTTTTTTTTTTTTTTTTACATGTTACATGTTTTTCACAGGAAAATGAGTCTACGAAATCGTTATTCCTTACGAAAAATGCTAAGAGAATTTGTAAGGCAATTCGGGAATGGGTGGGCCATGGGTGGGCCACGAAAAACTAACAAAAAATCGTACAAATTGACCAATTTTGTTAAGAATTCGTCCACGAATTGTTGTAAGACCCCAATTTGTACGAATTGTGAGTTCTTGAATGTGTGGGCCCGTCATAATACAAGTCAGTTCTTAACCACTTCATAGGAAGATGTATAGGCATCTCTCTATTTCCTTTCACAAAGTTCTAAATATTTGATAATCGTAACCTTTGAGATATTATGCATTCCTTACATCCATCCATCGATTTCTAAAAGATTATTGTAGATCGCTCTAAAGTCCTGTCACTTGAATACGCTGAATTATCTATAGGGTTCGGCCACCTTAACATGTACTAACAGGCTTTTCGCCCATTTTTCAAAAGTTACAATATTGGAATTGAGTAAATTCCTTTTCACTCAGGTATGCATGTCTTCAGTATTTGTACTGAAATGAGTAGCTATTTTTGAACATTTTCGAAAACTGTAAAATCTCTCGCATTGACAACACCCTCTAGAAAATCTCAATTTCTGACTTCTGACAATTTTGTTAGAATTATAAATTTCAAATTTTAAAGAACATTTGTTTTTCGTTAAAATCACCAAATGTGACTTTTTGGGGTCATACAAATTGTTGTCTTATAATCTTTTCTCACAATCATTTTTGTTATATTTTGTAAACTGTATACATATCCTAATGACATGACTCTTGGATTTAGAATACCTAGCTTGCATTGCTGAAATATGATCTGAATGACATTCAACAGTCATTTAACATTATAACAAGACGCCAGATTAACAGTTCTCTTTCCCAGGGATGTTTTATGTAAATACATATTTAAACGTGGCGTTAGTGTAAGTCTATCTGTATTGTGGTGGACAGATCATTGTGTTGTTTCTTAGATATTAAGTTCTAAAGAGGGAATATAAATTAAAGCGAATGAGGCAAACAATTTCTTTAGGGCGAGATGATAATTTGAAATACCAGATGCCTTGTAAGCAATAGTTTAAAGTTGCATTCTCAGCTATTATGACCGATAATTCTTACCGAATTTATTCACATAATGACTTGCAGGACTGCATTTATCAATATTCTGCTGCTGTTATATGTTTATACACGAAGTCTAATTCACCGAGAGAAAACGGCCTCTGGAAAGGATTTGGGTGGGGCTTCGAAATTTAAATGTGGACTTTTATAAAGCTCTGTAGCAACACAATATGGGTGAAGACGCCATAAAATGTAAAGATTTAACCTCACCAATCCTCTTAAATAATCCAAATGTGAGTTAAGAAATGAGATTCAAAACACAGTGAAACATAGCTAATCATTAAAAACATGAACTTAACCATTTTGTCTATAGTCCATGATACTGTTCATCAAGGAGTGACGTCATCTGCTACTATATCACACACTTACTCATGGAATCTCAGCTTTATGCAATTCCCCTTTATAATCGTGTAGTGTGTCATTGCCTTAACCATCAAATCTATAGTCCATGATAGTGTGTATTAGGGAGTGATATCTGTTACAAGGGAAAGCTATAATCTATAATCGTGCAGTGTGTTAGTGCCTTAACCATCAACTCTATAGCCGGTAATGTTTGTCAAATAGAGACATCATCTGCTACAAGTCACTAAGACTACATATTAGTGATTTTTATCACGAAATTACTCATGGAATCTCAGCTTTTTGCATTTCTTCTCTATACTCGTGTAGTGTATCAGTGCCTCAACCATCGATTCTATAGCCTATAGAGTCCGTTAAGGAGTGACGGCACCTGCTACAAGTCACCCAGTCCGCTTACTAACATCCTGGATCGCAAACACAAACTTGCTCATGGAATCTAAGCACCCGTCTATAATCGTGTAATGTGTCATTGCCTTAACCATTGACCTCCTTAATCAGAACTAGATAAGTATGTCTCTGGGAGGAGCTGTGGGTAGACTTTAAGATGCTTTCCTCTCCTCAACTTCATCATTATTGCATGACGTGTATAATTCCCCTAATAAATTATCACCTTTTTAACGTCCCCTCACTTCATATCGCGCGCTTAATACCCTAATAAGAGCTGTTATTTACGGTCTGGCCATTCCCATTACCTCCCTGCTTCCCTTGGAATTCCAAAGCTTTTCTACCCCCCCCCCCCTACACACACCTCTCGTAGCTGTTATTTGGTGGGATGTACATGGGATATGCTCCTTGGTGAGGGGCAAGCGTCCATAGGATTGCTCAATACTTTCAAAGCTTGTATGTTTTTTTTTCATTTTATTTAAGGGCATTTATCTTCTAATCTGTTTACTCATATTATGAGTTATAGGTCTGAATTTATCAATATTCCTCTTGTGTAACATGTTTATACACGAATCGGAAGGTGAATCGGCCGCGAGAGAACGGCCGCCATTGAGCAATAAGTGAAGCCACTGCAGGAAAGGATTTGGTCGAGGCCCCGAAATATCAATCGGGACGTTTATGAAGCTCTGTAGCAATAACACCGGGACAAAATCCTTCAGAATTTTGGTCAAATGACCTTTAGATGGGTTGGAAAGAAACGGAACAAAAAGTAGAAACTGTTCAGTTGTTGACTGACGTTAACCGACGTGCAACTTTAATTAAATGCGATGGCAAACGTTGCCACTAGATCTTTTCCCAAACAGCTGACCTTGCTGTTAAGGAGCTGAAGTGAAATCGGTGGCATCGGTGAGAGTAGCTGTACATACAACCCATTCAAGTGACTATTTCACACGTACACAGTAGCAAGGTATAGGGTTGATGGTTCGGTTACGGTGAGAGCTGCTCTATCCCAGGTTGATAAACGAGGCCTTTATGCCAACCTTACCTTCTAATGACACATTATAAATGGGTTAAGTCGCTTGAACATGTACAATTCACTTTCAACAATACCTTCAAATAATCCATATCTTATAGGTTCGAAAGACACTTGAATAAAACCGAGCATATCAACGCAATACCAATTTATATATTCAAGTATATCTGTTATTTATCATATTTCACATACCTGAGCAGCTTTAGCAAACTAGTAACTTAGATACTGTCATAAATCAGAACATACATATACCATCTCAACTAGTCTATTTACTGCATTCTTCGCATGTGAATGAAAAACCTCATAAGGAAATAACACAATTTCCTTTATGTATAAACAATAAATAGCATATTCTCCCTGGGGGTCTATTGGAGGCATGGCTCACTCACACTGTGGTGGTATTTGTCAGGAAAAGGGTTGGGAATTTGCTAAAGTATATGCGCGATGTGTTATAGACAAATGAGATGAGTGATAAGTTGAAACAATAGATTTTGAGGTTTTAGTGGATTACAACGATGCTAAGGCTTAGGAAATCTAAAAAGTATTTCTATATTTTATGTGTAATATTTTCATTAGCTCTCCAAAATAGGCAAAAGGAGGTAGAATAGCGTATCCAGCGCTTCTCCACAAATGCTCACTTCCGGCATGCTCGGCACCATAGTCAAATTGCCTGTTGCAATATCAATCGTTTGTACATTGTAATTATCTTGTTCCTACACACCGATTACTTCGAAATTACATATGCAGAGGTGGGAAAAAACTGGCCTTTCTGAGTATGAACTTAATCTAATTGTATCGGTTAATTGGGTAAATTGTATAATCAATACAACATTTTGGAGTCTGGGAATGGGTCCCTGACCGGAAATATACTTAGGAGTTATTATGCATTTCTATTGTGGACAGCAAATAAACTGATATAGTGAATATAGAAAACTTAAACTAAACTGATCTATACATTCCTCGTTTAACTGATCGATATATTTGACCTTTGATGAGGTTATCCGTCCTTCATAGATGATCATCATTACTCCCATTATTCTCCCCAGATGGCGGGGCTGAATGAGTGATTCTTGCATTCACCGCTAGAGTGTGTTCTCTCACTTCTCGTTGCCGGGTCCCTTGTGCCATGTTACCTCCTCTACTAGTCCCCCGGTCCCAATCATTGTCTGCTTAGTACACTTTGCGCCCTCTACGTCGTCCAGAAAGAACTAAAGTGAGTTGTAAAAGAAGTGTGTTCACATGCAAACAACGTTTGCAATGATAGCTGCTTGCATGTCCCTGGTATGCTACAAACAACCAATAAGAACCCCTGATGGATAATGGGTCTGGCTGAAAGAGCCAATGATCGGGCCTTTTACATGAATTGTACCGGAAGTAGGTGTTGGGCAGGTCCGCGGTGAATAATGACTCAGCAATTTGGCGGCACAGGAAGAGGCAATGAGGCATTTGTAAACTGGTGCATGATGGGCTTCAACCGGGGTCCTTCTCCTTCTCTTCGGGGCCTAATGGTTCTTAAGTGGATGTGTTCGTTGACTGTTAATTTGCTATTGTACAGAATGTGCACAGTGCTGAACTAGTTGTCTCAATCTTAACATCATGAGCTGTAGTTTCATGTTTTCCTACATTTATTGGATAACCTGTAGTTTTCTTTTGCAATATAGGATATGTTTTATCCAGAACTCTTATATCAGGCCGACATCTTGGACTATAGCCATATAATCACTGCCTTGAAAGGTCTTGGAGCTTTGCCTCGGGAGTATACACCAAATAGCGCACCAGCAGCCCCTCAATTTTGGTGCCTACATGGGGGTCTCCACTGGCTGCGATAGGCTCTGCGGTAAGCCCTGCGGTAAGCCTTGCGATGTTTATGTGATGGTTCTGTAGGTGGAGAGGAGTGGCAAGGTGGCCATTGAACCATATAGGGGGGCCCTCATCACTCCTCTTCACCTACAGAACCATTGCAACATCATTGCAAGGCGTACCGCAGAGCTTACTTCAGCCAGTGGACACCCCCTTTAAGACTTTAGCAGAGACATGCTCATTTTCTATTAGGCATGTAGACTTGATTCTAAAGTAGGGGGTCACTACACGCTCAGAATTTTCCCTTGAAACAAGACAAAATAGCGTAGAAATGTATGTACATTTCATAATATTAATTCTATGACCAACAAGGCAGGGGAATTACGCAATGTGTCAATAACGAAATCACCCAAATGGGAAAGCTTGCCTAGCCTTTGTCTCAGACAATATCACCTCCCACACTGGCATTCACTGCCTTGTAGCATTGTTACACGAGATAGCCGTAAACCTTTTAAAAAAAAGTTTTAAAACATTTCATGTATTTTACCTTTGTATTCCTTCTTTAGTGATTTAATTATCCATTACTAAATAGGATTGTGTTATATGAGAACCGTCCCCGTAGCAATATTATAACATTCAAGTTTAATCTACAAATAAAATAATTCATCACTAAACAAATATAGGATTACATCCTAGAGATGGCCTTTTTACAAATGATTAGCAGTTCTCGTTAAAAGAAATAAGCATAGGAAAAATATCAAGATCATGGTTTCATCACTTCCAATTATCAAATCCTTCAATCTTGAGAAAAGCATCTCGATCTACTGAATAACAGTTTTCAAATCAAATCTTCCTTTTGTGCCATACATTAGATAATCTGACAATTAGGAGTAGACATGGAATTAGCTGAGTATGCAGCATTTAGACAATTGTTACTTTCCATAGTTTTCTTAACAATTCTTTAAGGCTACATTTAAACTGGCACTTTCTGGAACAACTTTGACCAAGGCAGGCACTTCGTTCTGAATACTGGCACCGAGGGCAGCACTTGGCTGTGTAATTTAATCAGGAGAACAGAAAAAGGAATGCTGTGATTTACAAGGTCAGAAGAAGCCAGAATTTGACCTCTGTGTTTGGGTGCTTCTGCTCTTGTTCTTAGCAGGCTGTCACAGTCTGGTGTTCTTTTTTAATAGTTTATTCTTCCAGGTCTCCCAGCTTTAACCCTTTGAGTATCTTTGGGATAACTTTGTAAAAAAGGTATGGTTCTATGATTCTTATAAATGAACAAGAAAAAGGTTTTTATATAGGTCAGGGCGTCAAGAAATGCAGAATCAGCAGCTCTACATAATTATTTAGAAATTCCTACTAAATCTGGTTGACAAATGATATACTAGGTATTTTTTAGTTTATTTGGTAATGCTTTGATCCAGCAAATACTTTTGGTTGTGTTGAACTTTTCTCTCTTGTTGTGTCTCGTGCTCTTATATCTTTGTTTTATCGGTGTAATATTCTTCAATCTTTCTACATTCCTTTCTGCCCTCTCTGACTGATAAAACCACCAAACCACCAATATCTGGCTTTTATTTCCCTTGCCTTGTCACAATCTGTATCAGTGTATTTCATTACCTCTTTCGAAAACCTGTAACCCATTTTGAGCAGAGTCATCCAATCATTCTCCCTCTTTCCCTTCCCTTTCCGTTCCGTCTCCGCTTTCCTCCTCTCTCCATTTCCCTTCCCTCTCCTCTTTCCTTTCCCCTTCACCCTCTTCACTCTCCGCCAATTCACTCTCTCCCTCTCCACTTTCCTTCCGTTTCACCTTCCTTCTCACCTTTTCCGACCTCTTCCCTTCCATCTCCCCTTTCCTCTCCCTCCTTCCTTTTCTTCTCCCTCCACTTTCCTCCACTTCCCTCTCCCTATCCCTTACCCCTCTCTCCGTCCCCTCCCCTTCCCTCAACCCACCTGTGGATGCGCTTAACCACTCTAGAGACTGCAGCTGATGTCTCACAGCCAAGCCTATATAAGAAAGCCTCAGCGTTGAGGGAAATGTGATGAATTCCACTTTAAGTGATTGATTGCTATGGGTCTTTCACAATGCTCCAATTCATCATTACAAATTCGCACCACTAAATAGGTCGCCGACTCTAAAGGTTTTAACACTTGCTCAAAAGGTTTAACACTTATTCCTCGCTGTTGTGGCATTCTGGGAAAATGTGTTTTGAACAACTGATGTGATTGAACTTAAACTGGGTTGTAGATTAGATTACTTCAGCTCCGGCTTTCCCACAATGTGGGTAACTTTTGAGGGATGTAAGTCTTTAGTATTTATACTGAAATCTGTAATTTCCGTTTCGTTTTCAGTGGAGCCCAAACGAGTTCCTTTTATTCACTACTTCATATTATAATGTACAGTAATAGTAGCATCAATATAAGTTACAGTTATATAAGTTAAATTAACAATGATAGTACAGGGATACGATCTTAGATTGGGAGTTTTTTTTATATATGTAAAAAGAGGGGTAAGGGGAAAGAAGGGAGAAATTAAGGAAGGGGAAGTAAACCTACCTCTAATTATCTAGATTTAAAATATAGATGTAGTACACTACCAGCTTCTATACAGCCTCCAAAGAAAGTGTTCTTTTACTCCATTAATTCTATGCCTTAGCAAACTTCCAAAACATCCCTCAAATTCCACCATTTATAACCAAATGTCGTCAAAATTTCCTTTTAAAAAATTTCAAAATTATCTTAAGATAAGAATGATATTTTCCGTATTTCATATAATTGATTCAGAGCTGTTTGGAAGAGCTTTGTTTTTTAGAAATGATTGCTTGTATCTCTCGATATAATAGTATCATATAAAACATATTGTACCAAAAATAGTTAGATCTTTTGACCAAAATATGTTCATCAAAGCAGAAACACTTAAACCTCCTAACTGGGGAACCTAAAAAAGGTGAATTTATTTTCAACAATTGTCGCTAGATTAACGTGTTTTGGTGCCTAGTTGGTCATTTCTTCAAAAAAAGAAAAGAATGTTACCTCCCCGCCATTTACCTAGTTATCAGCTGGTCTGAGAAAGAAACATACCTAGGCCAAAAGTAAAATAAGTATGTTTCCGGTTCCAGTGTTTCTTTAGCCTGCCTATAGATGTTTTGATTTTTGGCCGTCAACAACATAATTCTAACCAGAAATCACTTAAAAAGTACATTTCTCTTCTTTAAAACAATTACACTTTTTTTTAAAAAAACAAAAAAAACACAACAAAATCAACTACCCAGTTACCACAACCTACGAAGATTGGAGCTGCTTTTCCCTATTTCTTTTTTCGCTTCACTGCATGCCTCACTCTCCTACTAAATCCCCCATTCTTTTTGTATATTGAGCTTCCAAACTGACAGAATGATATGTGTAGCCTCCAATAGAGGCGCTACCTTATCATAGTTTGATGCATATCCGGCACACAAGGCAAGCTTTTATTCGAGCATCTGTTACACGAGGTCACCTTGATTTTGTTAGCGTATCTAATGTTGATCGATGGGTGGATAATAGTTCCTGTGGTTGACACCTGGGGCGCCATCGTCTATTCATTGCGTCCTTAAAGCTGTATCACCTGTTAACGCGACCATATTTTACATTTCTTATTTTCGCAATATTTGATACATAGATTGGAAGATTTTGGTATTTAATGACAGGTTTAAAGGCAAACGCTACTATCTAGTGGAAAATGAAAATAAATGTCATTTTTCTGAAACTTTGGTATTTGATTCTTGAAGTGTTTCTGGTCATAAAGATGGAAAAAAATCAATGGGTCGCCGTGCTCATTTTTGAATTACAAGGCTTCAAAATTTGGTATCTCAAAAGAACCAATGAGAACCAAAATGGGGGCTCATTTGGCAGTACTTCGAATTCATAGTTCATATTTGCTATTTATATTCACTCAATTTAAGTAAAATTAATAGATGTGGAGAGAGTATTATTTGGTCAATAATTCTATGCCTCTTTTTTATAGATTGCATTGATATTTTTATTCTGAAAACAACAAATACCTGATGCGAATTTTAAATTAAAAACTAGAAAAAACCCACTATTTTTCACTATTTTTATAAAAACAATTTTATTTTTCTCCCCATCGAAAATAAATGTCATTTTTCTGATATTTTAATATATGATTCTTGAAGTATGTGTGTTCATGAAACTTAAAAAAAAATAATGGGTCGCCGTGCTACTTTCTGAATTACAGGGCTTTGAAACATGGCTGACAACCCAAAAATCTGCTGCTTTCAACGTGTTCTATATTTCCTAAACATGTCTATTTCAGACACCTACAATTATTTTTTGAATGCGATGACATACACTTTTTTCCCTATATATATTTAGAATATTACCTGCACTATATGTGTAGAAAAATTTGGTACATTAGGAGTTTTTGTTTTTGTTTTATTCCCAAAACCGTGAATGAAAAATGCAGCATTTCCCAATAGTCTTGTATACTAAATGGGTACAACTGAGAGTACCTACAGCTACTTCTGTTCCCAAACATGTCTACTTTAGACAGCTACAATTATTTTTTCAACGCGATGACATATATGTTTTTTCCTTTTGATATGTAGTATATAACCTGTACTATATGTGTAGAAAATTTTGGAACAGTAGGAGTAGCCATTAATGGTTTATTTTATGCTATAAAATGTAAAAAAATGGGCCGTTTCTCCATAGACTGCAATGCTAAAGGCATAGTGCGTAAAATGCCCGTATATAATTTGGTATATGGAAAAGGGGGGCGTGGCAGTGAATAGTAGCGTTTGCCTTTAATGGGGGATTTTGATGAGCATTATCTTGAATCATGATTCGCATTCAATTATGTTCGTGTAAAAGCTATAGAAAACATGTTCAGCATGGAATATAACAGAAATGTAACACTAAGTCAATAATATGTCTTATTTTATAATATAATCTTATTTTATCATTCATTTATTAAGTAGCTTTAGACATAGAACTCTTTAGTCACTTGAACCTTATTCCAAAACACGGTAATTACCGGAAGAAATTCATCAGATTCTTTCCCATAAGGTATATCGACCAGTTTGTCTTCCTCATAAGCAAAATATTTCTGTACATCTTTAAAGACAAATAAAAAACCTCTTATCTTATCTTATGATAGATTTGTTTTTTATAGTTCATCTTACACAAGCTATAATATTGATGAAATGATCCTTGCATTTCTCGATGAAAATGTTGCTAAATATATTTGTATGTCAAATTTGAACTGAATCCATCCCAGCGTGCAGTGTATTAGACTTGCACAGTAAGACATGCAAATTCCCTTTTGTATGTATTTTCTTTTCATGCCATTTTCATTATGTCTTGTATTTTGCTGTGTGACACAGGTAATCCAAATAGAATGACTTGAAATCACTGATCTTCCTCGCCTTCATCCCTTTTTAGTGTTTTCAACCACGATATAATGTTTTACAATATATTGATTGAACTGAAACTTGAATAACAGGGAACGGGGAAAACTGACCTGATTCAAGGTACATGCCATGAAATCACTCTGTTTAAATTAAAGTTTAAATCAAATCTATTTCCTTGCCTCTTGCCATTATATCCTTGCCAGTGTTACCATCACGATTGCCATTTCATGAGTCAATACACGGTCAAGAGGAATGTGTACACAGGTTGGATTTTGTCTTAAGCAGAAATGGAAAAACTCTTAGAGATGATGTGGTTTTCCACCAAAATGACCATGGGAAACAATTATCTTCTGATCAAAATTGAGAATGCAGCTTTAGAATATATTGCTTTAGCTGCAGTCTATTCTAGGGAGTCTAGTACCAAAGCATTATCAGACGTTCCTCTACCACTTCAAACATGGACTCTTAGATTGAGTACAGCCCTATATAAAGTATAAAAGGTAACATTCATCACCATTGAATTAACTGGACACACTCCAAAATTGCCAGAATTGATCTGTCACAAAAGTTTTGTTCGATGATAGTTGGGCAATTGCGTACCCTAGTAGTGGGGTTTTCCACAGTTAGCCCTCGTTCAGAAAAACATCTATAGATCATGGAGAACCCTAATCACCCAGGAGTCAACTCTTGGACTTTTGGCTACTAGGCTTTAGTGACATATCTAAAAATATTCCGATTTTGTATCTTTAGGAAGATGATCAATGAAGTAGAATGCATAATCTTTGATAGATTTTCCTGCAACCACAGCTTTAAAATGGATACAACTAGAGCATCCCCCTCCCCCTATATGCTACTAAAGTAAAAGGGATTATCCCATGGGTGCATCTCCTTTGACAGGTGCCAGCATCTTCTCAGATTTAATATGGATAATGGACATAAGTGACCCTTGGAAGGACTCCTACTTGCCCTCCCTCATTGCCTGTGAGTGGATACTGGTGTTGGCAAGGCTTTGCCTGAATCTCCCCCAAAAGCCCAGGGATTCGGGGCCAAGCCTTGCAAAAGCCTTCTAAAGTCCCTTTTGTAATTACTTTGTTTTAAATTAATATTGTTTCCCCCCATCGCTGGGTGTTGGTGGTGTTGGTGGATGGGTAGTGATAGTATGATATGGAAATTTGTTGAGCTTATGTTGTGAAAGAGCTGTAGTGAGGTATTATACATTATTTGTAGATTTTTTTGATTTGACATTTTTCCGTGTGGTATGTACAACTGTTATAGTTTGTTTGTTTGAGCGGTTGCTCTATTAAAAGATCAAACCATGTCAAGGCGCTAAAAAATATTATAGAGTTCAAATCTACTAGCAGCCTCTGGCATATGAATATCTATGAAGTCAGCTGGTGTTGCGTGTATGGGTCATTTACAGCTATCCATAGTTAGACTATTCATGATTGAATATAGACGAAACAATAAAAAGCTAACTAGATAAATATAAATAATTAAATATATGAATAAATGAAGTAATAAATATTTTGTGGGGTGGTCTTATTAATTATCTGGTCTGATAATATTAGGCGATTGAATACAATGTGTTACATCGAAGACAATTATATTTTATGGGCGAAGTCTTAAAACAATGTAGTTTGCCAATCCTCCAAAAATGGAACCATAAGTTAGACAGAACTTAACTTTGTCTCTATTTGTACTGAAATCAGTATTTTTTAAAAACTTACAAGAAATGTCAAATCTCCGCAAAAATTGTGAAAAGCTCTTGATATTATTGGGACCTCAAAATGTTTGTCTTTGAATTAGATTTAAGATATTCTATACAGGTAGTGGAGGCCCTAAATGATAAGAATTCACTTTTTTTTATCGACAATAAAATTGTCATGAACCGACTCGCAAAATAATATTTATAATTAAATGTATCTGTTTTTCTCATTGCAGGATTCTCAACCATACCCCGGACCTATCCCAGGCGCAAGTACGCCGCGCCATCTACCGAGCCCTGAAGCTATGGAGTGACGTCACATACCTGACGTTCTCAGAACGTCTGTCTGGGGACGCTGATATGATGATACGTTTCGCGCATGGTTACCATGGCGACGGTTACAGTTTTGATGGACCAGGTGAGTCTTTAGGTTTAAGTTTTGGTGACCCGCTGCTGATTATCTGGTAGGGTTTTATCTTGTGTAAGTTAGCGTCCATCGATAGAGGGGGAATAAGACAGAAGGATTTAGTGATAAGTGAGGAGAGAGAGAAGAGGAGGAGGGAAGGAGAGTAAGAGGGAGCAAGGGGAGAGGGAGAGAGAGAGCAAGGAGGGAAAGAAGACAGCAAGGAGAGAAAGAAGACAGCAAGGAGAGAGGAGAAAGAGACGGGGAGAGCAAGGAGAGAAGACAAAGCAAGGAGAGAGCAGAGAGGTGGAGAGGTCAGTCAGACAGACAGGGAGGATGAGAGAGAAAGAGGGCGAGGAGAGAGAAGGGAAGTAGAAGAGAGAGGGGAGGGGAGAAAGAGGTAGGAGAGGAAGAGGAAGTAGAAGATAGAGTGGGGAAGAGAAGGAGAGACAGAGAGAACATTTTGGGTGGAAGGGCACCAGAGAGCAGAGCTAGGGAAATTGACAGACAGACACACAGAGAAAGAGACCTCATAGACCGGTGGAACAAAGATAGGGAAATTGAGAGATAAGAAAAAGAGGGTGCTTTTAATAGTTCCCGTTTGATTCCCTGGCCCTTTCCACAATATGGGACTAAATTCCTTATGAAATAAAAATTGAACGCGGACCTTGCCGTAATGCCAGGGGCCATAGTTTAATTTCAGGAGAGAGTTTATCTTTAAAAATATATCCTGCCTTTTAGTTAGAATAACTTTTCATTCCATGTCGATTGGCGAAACCAGATCCGTTTTTCTCTCTAATAAAAATATATCAATACAGAAGAAAGAAAAATAAATAAATAAAAAAGAGACGACCAAGAGCGTTAAACACCCTGAAATTCAAAAGATTTCTACCACCAGTTCTCGTGGGGAAAACATTGGATAATTGGATTGGATAATAATTCCTTTTGCGACTTTAGAATTATTTATCACATATATAGCCTACCCTCCTCCCCACCCATCCTTAAATACATCCATGGACCCTTCCACCTTCAGGAGGGAATGGAGGGAATCCCAACTCTAATAAAACCGGATTAATAATTTACACAGGTTTAAA
This sequence comes from Sthenelais limicola, assembly GCA_942159475.1. Taxonomy (NCBI): domain Eukaryota; kingdom Metazoa; phylum Annelida; class Polychaeta; order Phyllodocida; family Sigalionidae; genus Sthenelais; species Sthenelais limicola. The sequence continues at coordinate 70,002,127 of OW804098.1, forward strand.
TTTCAAGAGGTCAATACTTAATTAGAAAGCGAGCTGTAACAATCCCCTCTTTCAAGAGGATTCTGAAAGGTCTTCACAAATCAGAAATAGACTTCTCTTTGAGCAGGAGCAAATTGAATTTTCATTAATTAATGACTTTATTTTGTTGATATAGATGGATTTGTGAATTGAAGATCTATTTTGAGATGTTCGTGTATACGTAACTAACCAACTAGATCGGATGAAAAGTATCTTTGAATACCTGATTGACTATTGAGTTTAGTGATTTCCACACAATGAAATCGGGAACTAAACTTAATTATTTAATCCCTTTCAAAAGTAATGTTCTCGTGTTACAAGTGGGTCAAGTGGTCAGAAAATCTACAATCGGCAGATCTACACATTTGAGTAAATTCCGTTAATTTTTTTATTAGGCTGGAAAATGTCAAATACTAAGTATATGGGTATATTTAATTGGTATTGTGATGTTAGAAAATATCAGTTAGGTTGTATTGAACTGTATTTGGAATCTCCTTATTTAACCAAATTGGGGTTATTTGAGCAATTTGTTGATTGATACTTGGGAGATAAATACCGGGCGTATAGGGAAAAGAATTGGGATTATTCGAGAAGATTGGTAAAGGCGAATTGTACATTTCTGGAAACTTTATCCGTTTGGGTTTATATGACAGTTGGAATGGATATGAGTGACGAGGATTCTATAGATAGAGAGACTGAAATGAGATCGGTTGTATTGTAGTTTGTGCATCAATTTATTAGCGTACGTTACCACTATTATGTTATAGCTTTATTCTGAGTTACCATCGATCGAAAATTGATGGGAAATATAAAACTTTAATAGGATTTCAATGTGGACTATTTATGAAGCCCTGCAGCAAAGAACAACCTGACAGAATACTCAAGAAATTTGGCCAAATAACATTTAGATGGGTTAGAAAAGAATGGAGCAAAACGTAGAAATTCTTTCGTTTAGGACCGATGTTAATTGAGAGTGTAGCTTTAACTTGGGTATATTGATACTGATTCGATCTGTAGCTTATAATGTTTTTCATATTCAAGAACAAGGATCCTTTTTCAGGCCCCTAGCATCGGGTAAATTATTTATTTTTGTATTTAATTTTTCTTCTAGGTTTGATCCTGGCCCATGCCTTTTTCCCTGGGGTGGACAGAGGTGGAGACGTACATTTCGACGAAGATGAGAAGTGGACGGCTGGTACAACAGATGGTATGTCTCATTGTGTATTTTTGTCGGGGCTTTTTCATGTCTCGTTTTCTTAATGGAACAATTGTCAAAGGTTTTCATGGGAATCAGATGTGATGCCAGGGATCCACGTCTTCATACTGAAACAATAGATATCGCGTAATATTCAATTACTAGTATCGAGTTCCATTCACTATTTTTTCATATGCCCCTAGCATAGAAAAATATTGAAATATAAACCTTTGTTTTGGGTTTAGAATCGTAGTATATAAAAGCTAAAAGAAAAAAAACATTCGATTTTGCTGGAGTACGCATACGATCACAAATTAGCCCACCCCGCTTATCACACCTCTCAAGTGGAGTGCGCACATAATAAGTACTGAAATCGGGTAGTTTTGTGATTACATATTTCCAAAAGCATCAGATCAAAAAGAAATGAAATTCTCAAAATCCGATTTCCTTTGTGATCAAAATAATAGTTTTTGTTGTAGTCAAAATACTTTTTTAGTAATCAATATCAATTATCCGCGCAAAAATATCTCATCAGTTTAGCTACTTGTGTATCTTTATACATTTATATATACATTGTTACATTACGTGTGGAGAGATTTGGAAGGGTTTAAAAACACATGTTTATAAATCATTTTTGGCACCAGGCCCCTTTCGTTTTTGATTTAAAGTGCATAACTTTAAGATATAAGAATATATATGTTGTATACGAACTATCAAAGCAACCATATGAATTTAACTATAAACATCGGTGTGTATTATTGGTAAACTGTATTTTTGTGGGGAGCTTTTTTTTGTATTTTTGTTTTGTTTTCTAATTTGACAAAGGCACTCATGGGAATCAGACATAATAATTCAATTCTATTCATTCTGTTTTGTGTTTATACCTAAAAGCATTGCACAGAAAAAGGCAACTATCTAAAAAAGTAAATTGTAGGTCTTCCAGTATGAATGTCTTAATTCATTACATGCCTATATATATTGCTGCACTACGTATGGAGAGATTGGAAGGGTTAACAGTTGATTTGTACTTTGTCTTTCAGGCACTAATCTGTTTATAGTGGCAGCCCATGAAATAGGCCACGCCCTCGGGCTGTCCCATTCATCAGAGCCCGGATCATTGATGTTTCCATGGTACCAGGGCTACCAGGAGCATTATAAGCTTCAACGAGATGACATAGAAGGTATACAGTACCTATATGGTAAGCAGACATTCCTCTTTAAAACCTTCTCTCTTTTTTTCTTTTTTTTCTTTCCTTAAAGGCCAATGCCATTTTTCAGGGATGAAAGTCGTCTGTATTATACTGGAATCAGATTTTTTAAACATGAAAGTTGTCGACTCTCACCCAGATTGCATCATTTCTATCCTGGATTGTCTACAGATAGTATTCTCAATTGAGACTGTCAAATACAGATTTAATCTCAAAGATGGGTAAGACATTCGAAGAGTAGATATTTCAAGGGGCTCCCCATCTTTAACATGTGGATGCAATTGATGTTTAACATAGTGTCATTCGTACGGCTGGCATTCAATGCACCAGACAGCAAGCATAGGTTATAGAGATAATCAGCAAATAGCTCTTATTCCTACTATCTAAAATAGAACTAATTATTCTTTTATTTAACAGGAGCCAAGTATATACCCCCAGAAGATACAAGTACCCAGAAATCCAAGCCGCACGAACCTGTGACATATAGACGTGAGTAACATGAGTTGTAATTATTATATTTATCTCGCATTTAATTCATAGTATCACAACCTAGCTTGTTATCACATCATGCAGTATTACTTTTATTTTATTTTTGATAATCTTATTTGTAAATACTGGGTTTTCCAAGTCCCTTTTTCAGGGTATTTCATTTGTGCCAGTGTTCCTGGTAATAACATATAGTGAGAACGTTTACACGTACAGTATAGTTGAGCATTGATATAATACACGTATAGATATGGTTGTGGATTTTGATGCTAACAATGATTGATTTCTCTATAAACGGGATAAGTATAAAAGTAATAAATCTTTTTTGATTCTGTAATGATGTGTTACAGTCGTTGTCGCACAAAGAAGAGTAAATATGGTAATGTGGAATTCCTAGAGGTTTATTGTATAGATGTAACGTAGCATGATTATTAGCTTACAGGACAGGAGACCTTTTATAATAAAGCTTCCCGGGGAAGCTAGTCAGAGGGGAGGGGGTTCTCATTTAGGGGGTACCCCCCTCTAGGCGGTATTGTTAGAAACAAAGGGAACGTGTCTAGCACGTGCATTAAAGAAGGAGGGGTGTAACCCTTAGTGATACACAAAGAATATGTATGGAAATATATCAAAACCTATATTCGGCATATTAATTAAAGGAATATTAAATCAAATAAGTATGCTACAACGTGGTGTAACAATTTCTTTAAGTATATAATTCTTTATTGCATAATCTGTTCAATATACCATTAGTAGAGCACTTCTTACCTTGTGAGTTCATCAGTATGTATCAGCTTGTTGTTGTTAGTGGAAGTGGTGGTGGTGACAAAGAAATCTAAAATTCCACCCGTTACGATTATCATGATAACTTATGTTGAAATGAACACTGTTGAAGTATTTTCATCTTAAAGGTCATAAATATGTTTGTGATTGCTTATCATGAAAATATAACATGATTATACAATCCTTCCGAAACATTTGTGTTATAATCATGATTATCACATGGCATAAAATAAAGCAATCAGTTATCTAAACTAAATAAGTATATGATGTCCATTTCTACTCCATAATAAGGGTGTGTGACAACCTAGATTAAGTTTTAGAATACCATGAAAGTGTGCGTTGTTAGGATAAAAAAGAAACAGATTAATGGAAACTTATTGACATAAACTCTTTCTTAATATGGTTTCAATGAGCCACCAGTTCCGGGCAACGACTAAAACCGGTTGTATTTACAGTTATGCACATAAAACCTCCCCAATATTAAATTTCAATAACTTCCCTGTGTCAGGAAGAAATGAAACTTGCTACAAGTCGTAATCAGTCCGAAATAAGGATCGCCGGCAAACATCTCAGTTGGATTTGGCTTGGATAAAATTTAAGAAAGGATATTGTAGAAAAAAATGAGAAAAGAAGTATTGTACCCCCGAGGCTCTCTGTCTTGGTCTTCCATTTGATGAGCCTCCGTTTTACAATTACCATTTAAAACTTTATTTTGTAATGGAGTCAGAACCTCCCTTGGGAGCCCCATGGGGGATACCTAAGTCCTCCGCAGGGAGGCTCCCAACCGGGGGGACCGGTGAGGGAAAAGTAGTATTTTTGTAATTGATATAGAAACTGGAAACTCTTTATGTATTTTGTCCCAGGGGTTGCCAAGAAATACTTCAAATTGTATGACAGGTGGAAATAGTATCGTTTATTATGTGTGGGTTTTTTCAGAGATCGCATTGAATTATTTTGTTGGGTTAGCGCAAGAAGAGTTACATTTGATTTATCTTCTGCAATGAATTGATGATGAGTTTAGTAATGTTTACTCCATACAACTTGTAATCTGAGGTCTGTTCCAAGTCCATCTAAATTATTCAGTATTCGGTAACTTGTAATTCTTTTCTATAAATAGAATCTTTTAAAAATAATTATTATTGGAAGACCTGCTAGTAACTACTATACGAAGAGATTATCATCTGAGCTTTCAGCAAAATCCTCACATGTGTAGCTTACAACAAATGTTTGATCTCAGTGTTTGATACAATCCATCTGAAACTAATTTGACCACAATTTTGGAGTATTGTATCTGGTTGATTTTGCCACAGGGCTTCATAAAAGTCCACATATATGTTTCTGAGACCCTCCCAAGACCCTTTCCTGTGTTGGTAGCCCTTATTATCGCTCACCGGTGGCCGTTTTTTCTCGGCCCCTTCAACTTCAAATCTTTGTAGCCTATAAACATAATATAGCAGCTGCAGAATATTTATAGATTCAGCAGAATTCATACAATAAGTAAATAAATGTTACAGGGTTTTAGATTTAGTGTAAATTACATTGGCTGGATAAAAAAAAAGAGGTAATTGCTGAGAATGCTGCTATAAATACAAGGATTGCACCTGAATAATCTTCCTTCAAATACAAATATTCTTTGCACTTGCAGCTGAGCCAGCGAGCACCTTGTTGCCAGACCTGGCCCCGGTAACCACAACAACGCTGTTACCCACCCCACCGGTAGGGGACAAGGTGCCAGATTCCTGCAGCGCCGTCATAGACGCCATCTCAATTATTCGCGGCGAGATCTTCGCTTTCTCCGGCAAGGTAAGAATAACATTTTTATTTTGAAATAAGAGTTCCTATTTATTTGTTACTCATGTATGGGTCAGGGCGTCAGCCTTCACTAATCCTCTTAAATATCCCAAATTTAAAACTGAAATGTGGTTCAAAATATAGATCAACATAACTAAACTGATATTTCCAATCAATTCAAAACAAATAGGCTATACTCAGATATGATTATAATATTTGTCATTTTTAAGCCCAATTTAGCAGAATTTACTCAATGTGTATAGCTGCTGATTACCTGACGCCCTGACCCGTATAAAGGTGGGTTTATATAGCAATTTTTTTTTTAATTTTTTTTTAATTAATTCAGGATGTTTATACAGCATTTCATACAGTTCAGGTACAGGACATTTGGTCAAATTTGTTTTCTCGAAAAAAACTGCGAATGATGCAGCTTTAAGCATACTTCTCTTTTTGTGCATGTCATTGCGTCTCGCTGATAGCCAGAGGACGGGGAAGTTTTAAGATTTAAAGAGGAGAGGTTGTGACAATGAAGCTGTCAGGCAGTAAGTGAGAGGGATCGGCTTTAGATTGTGGTCCTGTCTCCACGCTGGGTCTCAATGCTGAGGTAATGCTCACCCCAGTGAACAACACATTTGTGTAACTTTCAAATCTTTTGTGGAAGGAGGACAGAAGAGGGGCGGGGTGAGTGGCTTTGACGTTGACGTTCAATTTCTTTTTAAACAATTAAAAAAAATATTTCTTTCATTAATCAAGGGAAGTGGTACAAAATAGTGTTGGTTTTCGCTCAACACTGCCACATTACAGGGACCATGTATAAGGCTACCTGCTTTTCACCCTGCTCCTGGCTTCCTTTCTTTCTATAGAAATATCAAATTAGGAAAACAGTAGTATGGAATGACATGGAAAACAAAATTATATGATTTTGGATGATTTTACGGTAGGCTACTCTTGCCACAAATATAACTATGTTGGAGCCCGCACATTATATTCTGATTACTATTACAGCTAGGGGAACTCTTGCCACACGTTTAGCTGTCTTGGAACTTTACCCTCCATATTAATGCTTTTAACTAATTTCAATTACGTAATTCCTGTACAAGTTGCATGTGTCTATGTAATTGCATTACCTTAACAGAAAATCGGATATTTGTAGCTTTGAATACTTCTGACATCACCCGCCAGTTATTGTCTTAGAGAATTGCGAGACATTGTATTAAATATATCCTTGCGTTTCTAAGGTAATCCCATCGAGTCCATTTAGCTCTCCACCCAGAAATATTACAAAAAGATAATTTCAAAATCAAACATAACATATAGAAATAATCTTTAGATTTCCTAAATGTTAACATCGAAGGGAATCCAATTAATCTCTTCTCAAAATCTATTTTTTTAATTTTTTTGCGACTTAAGAATCATTTTCATGTAACACATCACATATGGCATTAAAGTCAAAACATTAAAATGTTTGAACACTGTTCATCTCAATGTAAGTGATCACGTTAATAAATGTTGGATTCTAAGCTTAAGCTTCTCTCAACACCAATCTCAAATATCTTAAGGACATGTATAGTTAAAACATGAGAACATTACTAAAACGCAGGGACTCACGAAATTTAAAAGATCGCTATATATATCATGAGTCGAATGATCTTCCTATTAGTTTTAGATCGATTGTGGAACTTGTCCTCTTCAAAAGTGCTATTAAGAGAACCCTTCTATACCTTCTATGTTAATTCACCACTTGATATGAGATGAATGGCCTCAAAGCTTTCAGGCCTTGAACTAAGATAGTTATAAAAAGGGCTCACTCTACGTTATTGATTCTCAATTAATAGTCACATCCTTAGATATGGTTTACTGTCGAGTGGATAGTTTTTATCTTACATGCAGGTTTCTTAAGCAATCAATTTCTATGTTGTCTGAAAGGGCTGCATTACTTGAGTAGAAGAGAGGAGAGAGGGGGTATTGTGTATGGTATAAAATCTATATGGGCCAAGTTGCCAGAAAATGTACAATTCGTCTTCACCGATCCAATCAAATAACTAAAATGTACGGCAAAAATTAGGTTGAAAAATACAATTCAATGTAAACAAACAGATCGGTTCAATGTTCCAGATATATTCAGATATAACCAGTTCTGATTATCCTTTATCCTAGTTTAGAAGAATGGACTTAATCTTACATTTGCCAATCGTACATTTTCTAAAATCCTGACATATATGGCAGATAAGATATAGAAAGAGTGTCTTTTTGTGTTTTGCCAGCTAAATTGCACTCTATTGTCTTGTCAGGTGAAGTAATGTACTTTATGATATCTTGTTCGATAATATTTAAAATGATTTTCTTCTAACTTTTTACCTTCCATGTCTTAACATGAAAAAGTATACTAATTGAAATTCTTGTTAGGATACTTTTTCGTTGGGCTGTTCCCATTCCTATAGGCATACTAGGTAGCATAGTAGTATATGGAAAGTGGACACCGACTCAGGTAGCCTTTGTACTTAGTAAGAGGCGAGGGGGTATACTGTTATTGGTGGGGGGGGGGGGGGGGGCGGCTGACTGGTTGTTATTATATAGGGGTCTGTGAGGGTGGTCAGTGGGTGAGTGTATAGGGCGGGCTTAGATGGTGTTTGGTTACCAATTACCACCTCCTGTATCCGGTAAGATCATTATCTTTAGATCTGTAAAGAATGATTTCCCGTGTTCTCTACTTCAGCTACTTAACTGATAACTGCCCTGTAGCCTCCTGATATCGATAGATATCATAGTGTGTGACTATATTCTGTTAGCCTGTAATTCTGTGAAGGAAGATCTGTTAAAATGGCGTCAAATTTCAAATGAAGATTAATAAGAAAATATAACTCTTTTAAATACATCAAAACCCCAAGTAATAAACAAACAAGTTGCATTTGGAGGGCTAATCATATCTGTCATAATCTCAAATTATTGTAGCAATTAGAGCAGGCAGCAGGAAGACTTGACACTGCGACAATGCTGCAAATTATGGATCTGCTATAACAAGTTTTTAAAACATCAACCCCTTTGAACAAAATATATACTCTTCACATACTTTTATGTCTAAATGTCTAATTGTATGTTTGACAAAGTAGTCCTACCGATATTTCTGGATGGTCTAGTAAAGTAGTTAAATATACTCGCTTAGCATGACCTGAATAAACGTAGGGACATATCAAAGATACAATCTTGAAACTTTTCCCCTGTATTCATATTACTAAGAGCGCTAAACACTTAAAAAATCAAGACATTCCTACAAAGAGGAAAAATTCAAAACTTTAAATCAACCCCCTCGAACAAAGAATGTACTATCCTCATGCTTTTATATGTCTTTGTCTCCTCTATGTCTCCTCTATGAGTGCAGATTACTCTTTAACAGCTGTGCAGCCATGGGGTAGATTGTCATTCTGGCCACAAGCGATGACACATGGACATAAAAACTGGGATTTTCTCCTATGTATAAACTGGAAGCGGCTTATGGGTAAAAACATTATCTGCTGTGGAAAGTTGATGCTTCTTCTGCCTTATATCCTAGCAATATTCATTGGATATATAGTAGGTCGTCCTCATGAAACAAAGAGGTGTTCAACTTTAAAGTGATATTTAAATTGTAAAATAGGAGGATATTAGGAAGATATTTGTGTATGAGTGTGTGTGATTGTGAATGTTTAATGTTTCAAGATGTGATATTCAGTCAGAAATAACATGGAAATTGTTCAGGGTTGAAAAAGGCAATTCATTCTGGGATATATTTGCTGTTATACTCGCTAATCCTTTTATACGAATCCATCTAGTTCTTCCCAGAGATGGATCCATGCTTTTACCACACAGGTGTGGGTTTGGGGGCACTCAGTTCCAGAGCCAAAGAAATATCAATTAATAGCAGCTATGATAATATTATATTCAAATATTTTGTGCGAAAAAAGCTTCTAAAATTCATTTTGTAAGTATTTTTTCACCACTTCTTCTGGGGTACAATCTATTTTTGTACCGTTGTTAATGTTTGCAGCAAAGAAGCGAGTGTAGCCCCCCCCCCTCCCCTCCTCCCGTTGTCTTCTCCCATCCTTTAAATACCACTTTCCAATCACTGATATTGGAGTGTGTAGACCTCTAGTATAAGCACCTTAGCTTTTCGCAGTTAGGCCTGCCTGTCTACTTGTATTTCTTAAGGCTATATATCAACAATCCAAGCATAAACTACTTTGTCCTTCGGTGGTAAATTACTATGAATTTTATGTGAACGAAGGTGATGTCAGATATTAGTTAAGCAGTCCCCTTCCCTTTCAGCAGGGAAGTAGATATAAGGGAATAGTATCGGGGCGGCGAACTATATGTGGCTGAAGATGCATGAAAAAGTACAATTCGATTTCACCAATCCTGTCAAATAACCCAAATTTAAGGCATACATAAATAACGTTCTAAGTATAATTCAACATAATGGAACAGATCTTTAAGATCAACCCAATACCAAATACATACTCAAATATATTATAACTATCACATTTAGCATTTTTTTTCTTTAAAAAAAACCATTTAGCATTATTTACAGAATGTGGAGAACTACTACTTGTGCATTTTTGGTCGACTTCACCCATATAGGGGATCAAAGCAATTAAAAGTAACTAAAACAAAATTCATCGAAGCTTTTAATTGATCGTTTAATTAAAGATCACCAGGTCTTTATACTATGAATGCAAATCATTTAGGGAGGATTACTATAGGCCTAAGCTTACAAATTCCACAACAATTATTACACAAAACCCACTTAAACAACTTTCCTACAACTACTTGTACTTACATATATGAGGAGAGCATAATTGGGTTCGGCCATAAGAAAATGCACAATTCATCTTCTCTAATTTTCCCACATATCCCTAATTTAAAACAAGAATTAGTGCCACATTGCCACAGACGGTGGAAGAGGCATGGCGTCAATCTCTTTTAATTCCTAACAGGGGTTTTCCCGGGCTAAAAATAGTTGTATAGAATACAACTAAAAACTAAAAAGGGCTTCAAAATCACATCTCCACCCCAGATATCTTCACAAACCACATACGACGCCCTCCAGAGAGGGTGGATGGAACTCTAGAGATCAGAAAAGCGGTTGGTAAAACAACAAATTCTGAGAACATGTGAGACAAAGAAACCCCTGTTCCTGTATATTATATGGATATATATATGAATCTGTAGCAATGTTGGAGTGGGTAGACCTATAATCCATAAGCACCTTAGCCTTTCATAGGCTGGCAAGCCTGTCTGTTCACATCTTACAGGGCTAGGTGACAACCACCCAAGCATACGCATGAAATATTCAGCACTAACTCTCCCCGATCACTAGTAGTATAGGGGAAGGGAGGCTCAGCAAGAGGCAGGGACGGGGAGAGGTGGGACGAGGAGGAGTAGGAGGAAGGGGAGGAGCAAGTGAAGGTGAGGGACAAGGAAGAGGGAGGTTGGAGTAGGGGTTTCAGGCGGGAGCGGGAGCGGGAGCATTTTTCGGTCATGGGGAATAGCAGGTTTTAATTGTTTAATTTTTAAATCAATTTATATTGAGTTAGTCAATTAGTGATGAAGTTTATGGGGATCAGGTATATAAACTACAAGTTCTTCTTTCTAGTGAGTAATATGGAATGTTATAGGCTACATCATTGGTGTTCATACTACAAACAGTGGGTAATAAATCCTGTATATTACCCGCTCCGCTCGTCCATATATTCTATTAATGGACGAGTTCCATATATTACACTTGGGCTATGCCATTTCGTTCATTTGCTAAGCTCACTTAATACAATTGCTGCGCCAATCTGTTGTACGGAACGTCGGGATCTCCATTGGACAATATTCTCTATGTATTGTATAATGTATACTCCCATGTTATGAACAAATGATAAAATATGTAGGCAGTGCACATGTAGTACCCATACTTGGGTTCCTATGACTTGTTAATGAAACACCCATACCCCACCCAGTGGCAAGCAGGGGAGTGAGAGAATCGCTTTCATTACATGCATGCCTGTTAATGGGAGGACTACAATAAGTGGAGACATAGCTGTTTTTTATTAAGCAGTTCGCTGCAGCTATCAGCTAAGTGTTGGTGTGATTATTTCCTGCAGAATGAGAACTTGTCAAAGAAGGGATGTGGCATGAAAGATGGTAATTTGATTACTGTGTCTGTGGGAGGTCAGCTTATTTGAATATGGGACAAGGAAGATGGAATATGGGGGCGGGGCAGTGACAGAGAGGGGGGAGGGAGGAAGAGGGGAGGAATTGGTCGCTTATCACCCTGTTTTACACCATATATAACGTCCATATTCGATGCCTATTTATTTTATTTGGTCATATCCGACCGAGAGGGGAAACACACTAACAGGACGTGATACCCTTCTTTTTTTATTATTGCCAATGGTTCTTTTACCATAGTAGGCAGCTATACACATGGCCGGCCTTTGGTAACCCAGTCACCGTGCACTGGGTCGGAGGTGAAATGATGCTCTGCCTAGGCAGTCATGGGATTCGAATCCCCTCGCCCCTGCCTCCCTTCCTCCCCCTCCTCCCCTCCTCCCTCAGGGGAGTTATATGGCCCCCTTACCCAGCTATAGGCACTGATAGTGCATCAGTCTGTATCATTCTCCATATTGGGCTCCCTTACCCAGCTACAAGCAAACAGAAATAAAAACTGCCCAATGATTTTTGAAATTTGAAGTTGAATCGCCTTAGAGAAAACGGCCAGCATTGAGCGATAATAATTGAATCCACTGCAGGAAAGAATTTCTGTGGATCTCCAAAATATAAATACATGTGCACTTGTATGAAGCCCTGTAGCAAAACAGACAAAATCCTCTAGAATCTTGGTCCAATGACCTTTAGATGGATTGGAAAAGAAGTAGAAAAAAGTAGAAAATCTCTACTTGTTGACTCATTTCAACTAAGAGTGCAGCTTTAACACAATATGTACAAAATACAGCTTTAATTACTTCTAGATTTTAATCAACTTCTTCTTGCGATGTGTACCTGATGTACCCTGTATGCACTGGATGTGGGTGATAGATAGCTTGGGTAGAATGGTGCCCTCGTGCAGGACGTCCATATTCGATGCCTACACCCACATTGTATATATATGTATCTCATCTAAGCATAGGCCAGCTGACATGCACATTTCTCAGGGTCTTGCAGTTACCACCGTTTGTCTATAGCTAGCTGCCTTCTAGTATGGCAGAATTCTGAAATTTCAGAGGTGATATAAAAAAATTTGAATTTTGGAGTATTTTTATTTTTTCAAAATTCATCTTTTTTGGTGGAGGCAGGGGCATTTAACTCTTCTTAGATTAATCAAAAACATGCTGAGTATGTAACAGAGGCCCTAAATAATACGAATTCACTTTCCTATTTCGATTTTAGGGACTAGTTTAATAAGTCTGGGGACCTGAAAAGGGGGGAAACTACCTAGAGTTTGCAGAAATTGTTTCTAAATGTTTCAGAAATCTCTCCATTTATACAATTCTTATTACTTAAGAAACATTTTTCATCTTCCAAGATATGCTGAGTCGATCTGTAGCTACAAGTGGTGTCACGTAGTGGTGACCTTTGAGCCCATATTGCTGACCCCGGCTTGCTGGGTCAGGTCAGCAAGTGTTTCTTGCTGAGTCACGATCCACACAGCCGCCATCTTGATTTCATCAACGGGTTCCCTGACTCCACTTGCTCTCCTGGTCACCAGTCATCCATCATTTCTGAATGGCTTTTTGTTCTGCTGGAGGCAAAGGGGATTGGGGGGTGGTTGATGATTGAGGGTTAAATTCTTTTAAAACTTGATATTGACTTTATGGCCATTACTTTTAAAAATAAGATCCCTTCCTCACTATCTCAAATGGTCTGTCCATGAAAATCTAAAAATGTAAACAAAAATGTCAATGTCTGAAAGTCGTCCCTGGTAGCTTTGAAAATTCAGGAACTGATGGTTTGTTAAAGTTACATAAAGAATAGGTTAGATTTGAGAACGAGAATATACTCATGCTTAAAATCACGCCATCTCAGCTAGAAAAAGAACTGGGGTTGTTACTCTAGCATCAGTTATTCACTCACCTGGTGCCCACAATAGGGGACTTGCATGTCCGCCATCTTTAATCTTGATTCACATGGAATTATGGGAGTTGTATTGTTGTCAGGGATGAAAGTCTTTAGTATTTTTTACTGAAATCAGTGATTTTGATATCCTCCGAATTCTATCATTTTATACTCAGATTTTCAAAAAAAAAATCTGCCAAATTTGTTTCACTAAATTCAGTCGAAAAGGTTGACAAAATTAATTTTCAAGATCACTAACTTGGTGGTGGGGAGTTGGATTTGCCCTGACAAGAGGCCTATATAGATACTGGTTGAATTTGCCGTTGGTGGTGCTCAGAGACCGAGAGGACGGGACCATGCTTGGCCGGCTCTGTGGATACTGACAGTATCCTGCATTTTACGGCCCTCAAGGAAGTACTGAGGACGGATTTCACTGCTCACTGTGGCATTTGCAAACACTATTGCACTCTCTCCCCACACTTCCCCCTCTCCCTCTTTTCGCTCTGCCTCTTCTCTGTCTCTTATACCTGTTTTTCTCTCCCAACCCCATCTCCGATTTCCCCTCCCCTCCTCCTCATGCTCCCCCTTCCCGCTTTCTCCGTCCGGTCCCCCTCTCTTCCCACACTACGCCCTCTCCCTCTTTTCCCTCCACCTCTTCTCTGTCTCTCATACCTGTTTTTCTCTCCCAACCCTATCTCCGATACCCCCCTCTCCCTCCCCTCTTCCTCAAGCTCCCCCTCCGCGCTTTCTCTCCCTTCCCTCTGTCCCTTCCCATACATCCTCTTCCTCCCCTCTTCTTTTCCCTGCCCTCTTCTTTCCCTCCCCCTCCTCCTCTCCTATTTCCCCACCCTTTCCCTTTGCCTCACTCTCCCCTCCTACACCCTCTTCCTCCCCTCCCCCTCTCCAATACCCCCACCCCTCTTCTTCACTCTCTCACTCCTCTGTATGTAGTCGGGTTCCCCTTGAATTGTATTTTTGTTTGAAAAATATTTTTATTCAGCACAAAACATTATGTAACGAATTCACTATATCTCAGTCATTGCTGACTACTATAACTCAAGTATATTATGTAGAAAAAAAGGAAAAACCACAAATTGATCATTTTAGTTAATATACATATAAGACAATAATATTAGGGGCAATACAGATTGACGCAGTACTTAGCTTGTGGCTAATGACGTAGTACCTCACAGGGGCTTTCCCAGGCTATAAATAGAGCGTGGATATCCCAATTTAAAAAAGCTTCAAAATCACATTTTCACCCCAGATATCTTCACAAACCACATATAATGACCTCCAGACAGGGTCGACGTACCTGTAGAGACCAACAAAGTAGATGGGGAGACCCAGATTCCGAGAACATGTGACACAAAGAAACCCCTCTTTTCTACCTCTTTTCGTAGAGTCCCTCTATCCGTATATTATATGGATGCCATGTTCAGCATAGAATATTTATCGATGCTCCAATGTCAATATCTAAGTGTGTTATACATGTTTCTATAAGAAAAGTCTCCATCTTTTCCGTCATGCATTTGTTATACATACATCTTTTAAACAAGATGTGATATTGGTGAAAGAATTCTTGCAATTTTCGATAAAAATGTTGCTAATTATGTGTACGTCATACCTGAACTGAATCCATCTTAGGGATGTGGGGCGGCCTAGTGGTCTAAAGCGCTGGGGCGAGTCATTGACATCAGTAGCATCTTGTGGGTTCGAACCCTAGCAAGGCGACAATTTCACCTCCTTCCCCCAGGTACTAGAGGAAGACCAACATTGAGGTGATCTAGACCTGCTTAAACATGTAAAGGATACAAACAAACAGAAATATCTCTGAAAGATCTCAACATGAACTGTAACAGACATAGTAGTGGTGCGGGGAATGTGTAAACGAACCGTCCCTCAAATGCACCTCAACATACTACTGACATGCGCAGTGACAGAGGAAAATCAAAGGAGCGGACATGCAAAACCCTTATGGGGATGACTTATCTTTACATGTAATATTGTCATGGGTAGTGGGGCGGGGGATGGGGGCTGGGTAAAGCCCTTGCATAATCTATCATTTTTTACACCTTAAACAAGATGAATGATGCTGCTTCTAATCCAGTCCTGTCAGATGACAATCCTGCCTTCCACTGTAGCCATCTCTGATGACAGATGGTCACCGGAAGTGGTTACAGCCTGCGGTTACTCTTCCTCCTTCTATTATCACCCACCTGGGCACTATAGGACTCTAGCATAGAATTTGGCCTAAGACACCGCCTGTTGTATCCCTAGTGGACTAAAAGTCTATTGTTATTAAGTATATCACCATTCTGTGGTTGAATATTTGGAACGTGCCAATCTGGTTTTGCAACAACAAATGTCTGATCATCCTTCTTCATGTAGACTGCTACTTTCCATCTCTTATCATTCCATCTCCCCCTAAATCCTCTAGAAGCTGAATTATAATATGTGCCAGGAATGAGGTGAAAAGTAGGAGTAGTACTCTCCTGATGCTGGCATAGGCCAACATATTAGTGTTCACCTCATTGAACTGCAAAATAACTACTTTCCAAGAACTCTAAATCGGGGAATCGGACCAGTAAGTAGTATATTGAGGTGGATTATAGGGACATCTTGGATATTTTTATGACATTTTCATAAAGAATCTTGGAATTGTTTTATTCCAAGATGGCTAGTTTCTTAAGATGGTTCAGAAAAAATCCACCATCTTGGATTTTTTGTGTCAATACACAAAACACAATGACACAAACAAATTCAAGATGGCGGATTTCTTAAGATGGTTCAGAAGAAATCCGCCAACAACCTAACTTGTGAAAACTAACAGTCTTCCTTACAATATATAACCAAATTTCGTCAAGATTAAAAAAAATAAAAACCCCAAATCGGATATTTTCTGGTCATCAAACTAATTATCCTTATAATTAGTTTACAGGTGGTAGAGACACTGAACAATGAGAATTTACCCGTTTTTTGTATGCTGTACAGGTCGTATAGGGCCTAATTAATAACAATATTCTAAATGATACAAATATACTCAGGCATTTTTAACATGACCCGACCTCCATCCTTGTTACAGAAATAAATGATCAGCTTCTGCCCCAGACATTAAGACATTGCTAGAATCAGCTGCAGATGGATAGAATGAAACAGGAGGGGTTGTGGCCAGTGGAGACAGCCTGGCAAGTGTGAAATAGAGGCCGGCATGGATATGGGATGAGACAGTGGTGAATATTTCATGGGATCCTCCTCAGTCAGGGGCTCTGGGGGACCTCTTTAGAACGCAGTATCCACTGCGCCGATTTCGTCACGATTTTCTGGCAGAAAAAGGCCTTACAATTGATCCATCCAAAATCTTGAAGGAACTTAGGCACTTGGCTGACAGCACCTTCAACAGTCAGCACCTTCACTGGCCGTCACTAAGACCCGATTTGTCCCCCGATTGCCTCCCGATCTGGGTCTTCCGATGAACCCTATGACTTCATTTCACGTTCTGGTTTATGTTTTTGAAATAACTGTCCTTCCTGCACTAGACTTCCCAATAGGCCTCCACAATAACCAGACCTATCATGAAGGCCTATTGCAAGTCTTATTGCAAAGCTTATTGTGTCTAGTGAGGCCCTAACTTAACTTGCATTGTATTTCCAGCTGTATTCAGATATCTATAGAAATTAAATATATCACTGGACATAGTCTGGTCTGTATGGGTGTGTCAATTGTGCACCAAGATGGGAGTATACCTTTGCCTAGAAAGCACTAAAGGGCAATGCATAGCCTAGGGTATAGATAGATGAATGCATGCATACATTTATTATACCATTGGAATAACTTTCTGTTATACAGGGTGGTGCTGGTTCTGTAGGTGAAGGAGGGTGGCGAGGTCCTCCCTGCATGGTTCACTGGCCTATTGATTTGGTTAGAACCAATATATGAAATTACAAGAAAAATACATCTTTGGCTAATAGGTCTTTGAGATAGTCAGAGGTACTAGTTTGAGGAGTGACTATGGCTTATGCACCATCCCCAATAATCTCTTATTCACATTGAAGCACATGAATATATACAGATTATACACATATACATACAGTTTGGTGGCCCATCCGTATAGTATAAGAAATAAGTAGTGAGGAGGAAGGCCTGGGTGGTGGAATGGTTGGTATTCTACGGGCGGCCTTGCTCCATCTTCATTACCGGCTACTGAGTGGAGCGATTTGATTCATTTTGTAAGGCCCCATATGGAGACACACTGGCAAACCAGACCCCTTTCACATAGATAGTGGGTCGCTCAGTGGTAAGGGGGTGGGGGTTGGTAGTGGTAACACATAAGGATGGTCAGCATTCATGGTTGCGTGTGTGTGTTGGGGGGGGGGGGGGGTATTGACTGCTTCACGCCCCGTTTTAACACTATTCTCTCATATATAATTGGCCATATTGGGGCGAGAGAGAAAACACGCCGAAGGCATGTGATACTGAACTGGTTTTGGTTATGTGTGTAACCATAAACAATTATACACATGGCTGGCCTTTGGTGGCCCAGTCCGTGTGCATTGGGTGGACGTTAAACGGTGCTCTGGCTAGACGCTCATGGGATTTGAACTTCTTTGTTCTTTGTTTGAAAAAGAAATAGAGAAGAATTCCTTCTATGGACTATGTATTTTTCGATAAATATCCACAGCAGAACCTATACAGTGAGAGTTTACCCACCGACCCCCACACACAGTGATTCTTCTAGCGGAAGTGACGTATGAATGTCCATGCACATGCGCAGAGTGGAGCGGAAGTGGCAATAAAGAGTGGTTAGAGGGACATAATGTAGATTATGAGAAATATAATGCTCCCTGATCAGACCTCCTTCCACCATCGCAGTCTACCTTGTCTCCCTTACTGCAAGTGCTATAGATATAATATAGATGTCTAGGTGACAAAGGGAAAGAAGAATATGGTATTTTTATTTGTGTTATTGCAACTTGCTATATATATATATAGTTATAGATGCCTAGCTGACAATGGGTAAGAATACTTCTTTTTTGTGAAACAGAATTGTATTACCTGAATATTTCACAATTGTGATACGCTTCACTTCCAGAAAAAACTGGTATATAAAATATGGTATTTTTATCTGTCTTACTTCAAATGCTATAGTTATAATATTGTATGCCAGGGTTACCAATGTCCGGCCATGCAAAAAAGTTGTTTTATATGGCGTATAGCTACCGATTCCCCCTATTCTACTTTACTGTCCTCTTCTTCCATATAATTCTCTTCCTATCTTCTTCTTGTTTTCCCTCTTCTTTTTCTTCCTCTTCTTCTTCTTCTTCTTCTTGCTTCTTAGTGTTAAATCCTAGACATAAACGGGTGCAAGACGAGAAGAGGAGAGTCTTTTTCTTCTTCCTTTGAACTCCTTCTCTTCTTCCACCTCGTCCTTCCCCTGCTCTTCCCCCTCTACCTCCACCACCTTTCCTATTTCCTCCCTATCTTTCCTTTTATCCAACTCCTTCTCTTCCACCATGTCCTCTTCCCCCACTTCCATCCTATTCCTGCACACCATCCTCTCCCCATCTTCCACCTGTTTAAGTCTAGGATTTAACACTAAGCCTTGCTGTCAACTTCATTTCATCCAAGCTGTCATTTTTACTTCCCTCCCAAGATGAAAACTCCTCCCTCAGGAACTCAACCCACTGTCATCTAAATTAGTTCTCAAGAATATTCCTTTATTCAGTTTGACTGCGTGGTCCCGTTTAGGCTTCTCACTTCCTGCTAGATGGTTGACCTTAAGACAATAATGAAGGTCCTGTTAGCTATTATATGTTTGCCCTGCTATACATTATATAATCCAATTTAAAGCTATATTCTCAGCTATTACGACAAACAGAATCTTTCTGAATTTACTCCTATTTTTATTTATTGGACTGAGTTTATCAATATTGTGCTGCTGTTATATATTAATATACGAGAATCTGAAGTCAAATCGGCCGTGATAACGGCGGGTCCACCTAATGCAAATGAGGATATCTTAGAAGCCCTGTAGCAAAGGCAACTGGACAAAATCCCCATAAATGTTGGTCAAATAATTTTTAGTAGGGTTGGAAAAGAATAAAACAAAAAGTAGAAAATATTTAGTTTTTGACGGTAGCTGGGAGTGTAGCTTTAATACCATACATAGCAATTAAGTCCAATAATAATATTCATTCACTTGCACTGAGTTCGAGTTTCTGTTTATTATAATTATATGCTCCTAGCCCCAAAGAAATATTAACCTTTGTTTTGGTTTTGAATCGTCAGAAAGTACCTAGAAAGCTAATAGAACACAATCTGTTTTACAACCGTTTTACAACTATAACTTCCCAAAATCACACGATGTATCACCTAATCGCTTTTTGTTATTTATCTTCATACATCATCTCATAAAAATTCCTGTTATAGTTAAATATAATTTATTTTACAAAATGTAATAAGTGTTGAAACAAAGTTAACAATCAAGTAAAGGCATTCTCTGGAAGACCTGGCTAGTGCAGGAAAGTGAAATTTAATGTATTAACCAGACATGGAAATCCTTTGTACAATGAGAACAGTATAATAAAGAATACTTGAATTGAATTGAATTGAAGACGCTTTCATGGTCCTATTGCCTGTCTTAACCCATTTGATGAGAACACATTTATGATGTGTCTTAGCAAAAAATTAGACTTGAGTCACAAAAATCGATTTTGAAATACTATCATCCATATTTGTGTATGCATGAGAAAAAGTTAGCGACATTATGTATTAGCAATCTCTAGTAAAGTAGTTAAATATGCTCCTTAAGATAACCTCAGGTGTGCATGAATGCAGTGCAGGTATATATTCATGCTACTAGCAGCGCTAAAGATCCCCAAAATGAAAATATCCTGACTAAATTAAGCTTCCTTTCGAAAGACATTTGACAAATAGCATTTTTTCGACTTGTAACTCATACTAGTACTTTACTAGTGATTGTCCACACAGAAATGCTGTTAACTATTTTCAAGCACAGAAAGATATAGAAGTAATTGTTAGATTTCCTAAAGTTTAACATCGTTGGAATCCGCCTGATCCTTTCCTTTAACATGGGTACTTATTTGATGTCCTAATGTTTGCCATCATGGAATCTGCTTGATCTCATCTTTTCAAATATGCATGATGATATCTCAAAATCAATTTTTGCTATTTGTTACGGAAGACGAGAGTGTTCATGTGATGAAAAGTAAAATTCAGTTTTATTTTTAAAAAAGAAAATCATTTTCGTTTCCAAAATCATTTTGAATTTCAAAATCATTTTCCATCTCATTTAAAAACTAAAATTCCTTTTGTTTTAAAGTATGTTTCAAAAGACACAGGCATTTTCATTTCCGTTTTGAATTTGATTTCCGTTTTCATTTCCATCTTGAAATGGAAATGAAAATCTATGAACGAGACTTAGAACGAGATGAGATCTCACAAGATTTCGAGCACAAAATGGCGGCCCCCATAGGTGCCGCCATCTTTGATTCCTTCCTCAGGGGAAGTGAAGGGAGAGAGGGAGGGACAGAGAGAGAGAGAGAGGGACAGAGAGAGAGGGGGAGGAGAAGAGAGGGAGAGGAGAAGAGAGGGAGAGGAGAGATTAGAATGACTGATATAAGCATAGTTTTCTTTTAGTCTTCTAGTTAGCCCTATATATGTGCTATGTGTATGGTATGTGTCACAGGTATAATGGCCAATCATACCAGACCTAGTTTCACCTATACATCTATCAATTTTCCTTCTCCTCCCCCTCCCTGACTACCTCCCTTGCTCGTTGGTCGTAATTTAGTTGGTCGGAAAAAAAGTTGGTCGTAAAAATAGTTGGTCGTAAGTTGGTCGTAAAAAAAGTTTGTCGTAAAAAAAGTTGGGTCGAAAAAAAGTTGGTCGGGAAAAAGTTTGTCTCCCTTCCCTTCTTCCTCCTCCCATTCCTACCTTCCTATCCTCATCCTCTCTCTTCCCCCCCCCCCCCCACACACACACACTCCCTCAGTCACCCTGGAGAAGGTTGAGGTGGGGCAGGAGTAGGAAGAGAGAACAGGAACATAGATAGCCGTGTCTATCTCTATACAGTTCTGCTGTACTAGAGGCTGTTCTGCTGTACTGATACAGTTAACGTAGTACTGTAAAGGGGCAGTACAGTTGCCTACAGGAACAGGGATAGAAGCATAACCAATCCAAGATGGCGGCGCCATCTTTTGAAATTCAAAATGATTTTGGAAATGAAAATGATTTTCTATTTAAAAAATGAAACTTTTCATGCATGAGCACTCTCGTCTTCCGTAATTTGTGACTCATTTCCCAGTGACACAATACATTTGTTTGACAGTGTTCGATGCCACCACTGTACCTTGACATATACACTTGAGATTGAACTCTACCTTATTAACCATTGAACTTCATCCCCCGCAAGCGGTGAAGGTCAATGAAAGGTCAAATCGTTGCCTGATAACCTTTGCTGGCTTTTATCTTGCTAATGACATTCTGACGGTCTGTATTTGGGCGTGGCTGATATGTGGGAAGTGGTGGGCGTAGTCTGTTATATTGCCCTCTATTCAAACAAATTCTTTTGTTTTTGTTTTTATCATTTCTTCTTTCCCACCCTCCCCATTATAACTTCTTTTTAACTTTATATCTTACTTTATTTTACTCAAATCAAATTTGGGCCCTGGGTAAGACCATAAAGTGCCTTTCAGTCTCTCTTTCTCTGTCTCTCTCTCCCTTCTTCTCTATCTCTATTTCCTGGGTAAGATTCTAAACTGCCTCCCTCTCAGCTCTCCTGCCCTTGATAGAACCTTCAATATGTTGATAAGGGCGTAAAGCAACCAATCTCACTCACTCAGTCAAATCAAATTATATGAAATGATTTAATAAAAATCTATATAGCTTTCCTGTGCAGTGCCGAAAGGGCATGATACGTACATTATATTGGATGCAATGACTAGATGGGGATTCGTATATTTGTATGTATGGTATCAGATCTTATACTGTAGTCAATGCATATTGTGGCACAATCCAATATTCCATATACACCCATTTAGGGTAGCTAGAGGATACATGAAGGTAATTGTTACCGCTGCATGGTCCCTGCTGCCCACGAGCTGGGAGGGGTTACATATAATGGGGCGGGGGGGGGGGCAGGGGGACAGGCTTGGGCCCGAGAGACAGGGATGGGTGAGATAGGGAGGAGGAGAACAAGAGAGATACAGAGGGGAATGATAGAGAGAGCGAGGGAGAGAGAAGAGGCAGGGAGAGTTTAATTTATTGCATGTATTGATTGAACTGGCAGCAACAATAAAAAGATTTCTATATATAATAAGGAGTTCTCTGGGGGTGGGAAATTAAAAAAATATCAATTTAGGATTCATGTCTCTGTGACACATCACACATCTTAATGCTCTGATCAAATACTATTTCCCCTTATTCACTCCCCCACCCCCTCTCCCTCTTTCCCTCCCCTCTCCCCTTTTGTAGATTCTAATGAATTATGGAGAGTCATATGATCCTATTGTCCTCTATTCCCCACCGAGATTCACTTGTCATATTAGTCTCAGCATAATTCTGCCTCCCCATCCAACGTGGGCTGTAAATGAATGAACAATTGCAGTTGTCCGGTGTAACAATACTTTGCTGAATAAATAACTAGGCACTCTGTCTACTACCCATTGCTCGTGGAGAAAACAATATTGTTTATCTGATATCATGTCTGTATATTATTTAGTCGTTATGAAGCATTTGTACCTTCCTAAGCTGTTGTGGTGGCAGATGTCATTTCTATTTTCGAAGGTATACAAGTTAAGAAATAAGTTGGTTGAAGGTGCATGGATATAATATTGTAAACGACTGAAGCCAACAGATTAAGTTACTGTTCTGTTATATGTTTGTTATACTCTCAAACAGGAATATAGTCCACCATAACACCATTTTCTAATTGATTTCCTTATTACTATATGATGATACAAATGATAAATACAAGATTAATCCAAATGTAAATCATTCCGCTTAGATATATATATCATCATCTATTAAGCATTAGATTAAAAATCCTATAGATAATAATGAAAGATAGTTGCAATCATTCCAGGGTTCCACACATCTAGGACTAGATCAATAATGAGCCCCCCTGGGTCCGATCGCCTGTAAATGCACAGAAATGTTGTTAAATTAGGCTGAGAAATGATAAATGCTAGGTATATCTGAGTATCTCTGACTTAAGTTGATTGAGCATATCCATTTGGTTATATTGAATTGTATATTGATCCTCATTTTTGTTTTAAATTTGGATTATTTGAGAGGATTGGTGAAGGCGAATTGTCTAGATATTTCACCCACATCCCCCTTTGGGGCAATTCATTCCTGGACTCACTCTTGTATCCCTGTATTGGTAACTTGAGCGATATTAAGTGACTTGGTCACAGGCTCCAGCCAGTGTTTTCTGTTTGCCCAGGAACAACATACGGCGCAATGTTTTGTGGGAAGAGAGTGTCAAGTCTGCGCATGTCAAACAGAGTCAATGCTGTTATTGCACACAATCGGATATAGGTGGTTGGGTTGTGTTTCATGGAGGGGGTGGGGAGGGATCCCGAATGTCTTGGGTTAGTAGAGGCAATATACGATTTAACCCCACCAAAATTGCAACAAAATGTGTTATTGTTGTTTCTAGTAGTTCAAGGTATACTGAACATCAAAAGTTAAACAACATCCACGCATGGGAAAGTACTGAAAAAAGACTATATCCTGTATGATGTTAATTTTCCTAGGTTGTATGGCGTGAGGACTGCATTTCTTAAATGAATTATCCATTTCAAGGTCATTTTCAAGTTCGAAATCCAGGAAAAGCCTGGAAAATGGGTATTTTAGTTTTATGGGCCTGGAAACTCATCACATGGCATTGAATCCTGTGAGAATCTATTAAATGACCTTGAAATCTTCTAATTTCTCAGTTTCTTACCGAACCCTCTCCTCTGATCTGCCCCTCTCAAACTATACGACCAGTTACTCACCAAGGAAAAGGTAAAAACGGTGATTGATATAAAATCTGAATATAGAATATGTTAAATATGTCATTGGCCTATGCACAACAACAACTACAACTACAAAGATCACTGAAATTGGCCTGGAAAGGCCTGGAATGTCTTCTGACTAAACACTCAGAGACCCTGACAAGTGGTGAGGTAATCGTAGAGCACTCAAGTCAAGTGAACAGGCCTCACTCGCGTCGTTATGATCTTCTCACTCTTAATGTGTGGGGAGGATAGATTATCGCTTAATGGCTCATCTTCTTTCATGTGATCATATCACATAATACACAAGTTGTCTAGTGTGATGTTATAACAAGTTATATATTCGTATACAATTACAATGTCTAATGAGAATAGGCCTACTGTATTGTATGATCGTTCTAGAAATTTGTAAAATGCTTATAAATACAAGGTGAATTTGAATATCAATTTTGGTGGAGCTTCAATTGGATCGCAGCAATCAACACGATACATACCAGGTCTTTATTTCTTATGTTACAGTTGTAAGGACGTCAATTTACATTCTGTTTAGCTCACATATCATTTTTATAATATGACATTTGGAGAACTATATGAGACTCCTTTTTGGTATTTGGTATAAGTTCAAATTTTGGTATTTGGTATAAGTTCAAAAACGATTGTGAAAAATCATTTCAAGTCTGGTGCACACTTCTACTGACCTATTTCAGAGTGGTTCTTGGCTTACATGACCTCCTGAGATTGTGAAGATCTTGTGATTAGGTAGACTACACGCTTGTATTGAATTGCTGTTCGGCAACACGAGAGCTGACACGTTACAATGGTTACACTAGCTTGTAACACAGAACTCAAAAGGGGATTTTGTGTCTCCCTTACATAAAACTCTAGCGAATCAGGTGTCATTAATCTTATCAGTTAAAGTGTGGTAAATTGGTCAGGGTAGATGGAAAAGTAAAATATGTTAATCCAATTGACAAAATCTTGATATAAAATAGTAATTACTCAAAAAAACCTTTTCAACTATTGCGTTAGATTGCTCGTATGAACACTTACACATGTGTATAAAAGTAAAACGTCCCTTTGTGTATTGGTTCCATTTTTGTTTGGACAATAATATTATACGTTCCTTGTACATCTTGCATCATCAAGTGTTCCTGGATGAGATAAAAGAAAGTCATTGGATGCAACACCAAACATAAAGGTCTACATCAATTCGCCTTGATCATATCTCTCAAATAACCTAGATTTAAGACAAAAATGATGTTTAAAATACGATTCAACATAACCGAACAGATATATCAATTAACACAATACCAAATATATTCAGACAGGTCTATACCAGTATTTATCATTGTCCAGCCTAATTATGCAGAATTTATTGAAAGTGTAGAGCTGGCAATTGTACATTTCTGTGCCAATTGTACATTTTCCGGCGATCTGACCGTTTTGTAATTTTGCGAAGTTTACAAAAAAAAGTAGCTGCATGGCTCCTATAATAATACTAATAATGTGGTCCCTGGACGAATTAGAAGAAAATTATTGTAGGCTTCTTCTCTCAATATCCAGGAGGTTATTAAAGTTCTAGATGAAGTGATGAATAAGAGAGTATCCCATTACCTTAGGTGATTATACACATTGGCCAGTCTTTGTCTAACGGTTCAGACAGGGCACTGCTCTGTTGAAGGTCAGGTCTGCATTCTGAGCTATTGTCGATCAAAGTTCAATTGAGTTGTAAAGGTGTTCATTGATCTTCAATTGATCTTCTTGTTGACGAAGACTTAACTGTAAGTCAAAAAATGTGAGGACATGAATCTACTTCAACAATAAAACAACAGCTATATTGACCCCCTTCCGAGTTG
The DNA here is from genome assembly GCA_942159475.1 of Sthenelais limicola. Lineage (NCBI taxonomy): Eukaryota > Metazoa > Annelida > Polychaeta > Phyllodocida > Sigalionidae > Sthenelais > Sthenelais limicola. Next base: position 70,028,561 of record OW804098.1, read on the forward strand.
TATTCATTATTCCGGGATTAACCATGGTCTTGGGTCCACCCACTGCTGTGTGTAGCTATTCTTTTTTCTTTTTTAAAAAAAATAACACATCTTTATTCAACATACCTGCCGTCTTGGCGCATACAATTCTCTTGCTCTCGCGTTCGAATAGGCTTAGCCAAAAGATTGTTCATTTTAAAGCGAGTACACTTTGGTAGCTCTTATATGTAATTGTTTTTGGATTTTCAGTTTTCTGACAACAACGTCTACTATTTAACCTTCAGTTATCATATATATTTGAACATTGCGAAAAATTACACCACAGGCGTGTCACATCTGAGCCTATACTAACAATCTCACAATCGATTTCGGATTTCAATGACTTCTTTTATATATACCTCTCCACGATACATACCCAATTACGGCTGGACACGTGAAATTTTACATTATAACAACTCGCTTTGTATTTTACACAGACTTTGCTGAAAAAGGCTTTGACGCACATGGATTTATTGTAGAACAACCTCTGTCTATTTATATAATATTTAGCCAACAAAAGGAACCAGTTTAGAAAACTCTTAAACCTTGTCCTTCCCATGTAACCGAACACAATGCAGCCATCGTTCAGACCAAGGTTAAGTATGTCCAAGAGCACCTAGCTCCCCTAAATATGAGGTACACGCTATCCCAAAATTCCTTGGCTTTCGGGCAGCGTATGAGGTAATGGGGAAGGTCGTCCCTTTCCTGACAATAACCACAACTTGGATCATTTTTAATTGTTATATTTTTAAGATATGCGTTGCAACAAATACTGTTATGGATGAGCCTATATTGTAGCGATTGTTACCTTGGATCTTGGCATGCCTTAAAGGGAGTACAGCAAATGGAACTTAACATATCTTTTTCCGGGTCTATATGTCTTTCATCCAAAAAGAGATCCCAATGTCTTAGCTTGTCATAATCCGGGACATCTTTCTTAACCAATTCTCTGACAATATTTCTACACTGTGTCTAGCTAATCTTAATATATATGCTATGATATACTTCTAAAATCTGAGTGTCATGTTCACCATGGAATACCTATTGGTGCTCCAATGTCAATATGTATACGTTATACAGGTTTCCAGAACGCAAGCCTCCATTTTCCCATCATGCATTTGGTTTTTATAGATCACGTATACAAGCTATGATATTGGTGAAAAAATCTTGCAATATTCGATAAAACTTGGCTAAATATTTGTATGTCAGATTTGAACCGAATCTATCCTAGCATGCACTGTAACAGACATGCGCAGTGGCACATATTGCTTAGGCCTTTATTGTGAGCAGACCTAATTGTGCTTTTTCTCGTGCCGGGGAAGAAAATCGCTCATCTCACTATTTGTTTTACAATTTTTTATTCAGGCAATCTACAGTTACATGCTCACTATTAAAGTGTTTTTTGTTGTGTCCCGAGAAAGGTCGACTATGTATACAGTACATACAATATCCATGATTCTGGTGATGTTCCAGGCTTTGTTAAAAAGCGATTAGTTAAATCATTTACATCTAGATGACATTAAGGGGATGATGATGGGAATAAATGAAGGCAACGTTCTATGTTACAATGAACTAGCTAATATGGGGGCGGTATTGAGTGGGACAAAGGCACTGCTTCGAGTCTCTTTTCTCGTTTTTCTAAGGCCTTGCATATTATCCATATATCATAATATGCTTGTTAAAGTATATGTCTACTGCTCTAATTCCTCAGTAACAATAATGTTTTAATATTTCCCTCCCTTTATCAAACTCTATGCAATAGACTGTAATGCATCTATGTTTTGTATATTTGCAGTGGTTCTGGAGAACGAATGATAAGGGCGTAATGGACGGGTACCCTGCCCCTATAGAGAGGTTCTGGTATGGATTTCCAAGTGACGTCAACAGGATAGACGCTGTCTTTGAGCAACGTGATGGAAAGATTTTCTTCTTTAGAGGTAAACAATTTTGACAAAGATGTCCTTATGCACCTTAAAGCAGCAGTCTCAGTTAAAATCAATCAAAAACTAAAGATTTTCTACTTTTTGTAAAGTTCTTTTCCAACCCATCTAAAACCTATTTGACTAGATTTTTGGAGGATTTTGTCCCGTCGCGACAGGGATTCATAAACGTCCCGCCGAAATTCTTCCCTGTGGTGGGTTCACTTATTAGCGCTCACCCGCGGATTTTCCCCTCTGACAGCCGATTCAACTTTAATTATAAGCATAAAAAGCATACAATGTATGTACACATAAACACTAGAACATTGAATACATTTGGTCCTACACGTCATATGTGTCAATTTGGTGAGATTTGTCGTAATAGCTGGGAGTGCAGCATTAAGTCCACCTACACTCTAAGAAGAAAGGGTTCTAACAAGAACCCTTAAGGGTTCTTCAGCTTGTCGACATGGCAGAACCCCTAAGGGTTCTACTTAGAACCCTTTTTTGAGGGTTCTAAGTAGAACCCCCGTTTCGGGAATAGGCAGGGTTCTACATAGAACCCTCGATTTGAAGAACCCTTTGAAGAACCCTCTGGCCAAAATAGGTAGGGTTTTCTATAGAACCCTGATTTGGCATCCCTAAAATTGCTTGTAATTTACAATGTTAATTCTGAATAAAGTAATGAATTCATTATTCCCTGTTGAATCTAGACTGGTCCTGATAATAGCAGATTTGTGCTCAGTGCTAAGGCAGCATGTTTCTCCACAGAAGCATTTTGCCCAAGAGCATTCAAGGAGAGACTGCATATCATATGCAGTCCCTTTGCTTGACTTTTTCAGAGTTCCTCATCCTTTTCCATCACTTAAACTTACCCTTAATATAATCCTCTCCTACAGCTGACATAGGTATCCATTGCAACTTGGTGTTTGACAATTTTGGTACTTCAGTAGTACTCATAGTAATAATATTAGAATTATAAGGGTGCTTTCTTCACAACATTTTTCAACATCAAGCAGATAAGTTATACAAATAAAGTATTGATTTCATTGCTTTCAATATTCCCAAGTTTATAAAGTGTAATATCTATAAGGTATAAATGCCTCATATAAGTATTACTAGTGAGACTTTTGTTTTAATAGAAATTGTAAATAGCATGTAGTAACCTGTGAGGGCACCTAGTGAAAGCCAAGTTCCACGGTACTGCCACCTGGTGAGAAATCTATGAAGAACCCCTATGGTTCTAGATGGAACCCCCGGTGGTCCCGAAGAACCCTTTTAGGTGTCACAGAACCCTAGGGTTCTTGGTAGAACCATGGGGTTCTATCTAGAACCCAAAAGAACCCTTTTTTCTTAGAGTGTATATATAAATCAGTACAGTAATCCATCAGGGAAGTACGATTCGGCCTGAGGTCTCATACTCAACCGTCATCAATTCTAATTGATGGCGTCGTATATTATACTAGCAATATACCCATCTGTGTCGGTTGACAGCCAAAATGGGGCCAGTCAAGCACATGTATTGTGGATAGTCATATTTAGATATCTGTATTCCAAGGCATATCACCGTTTCTCACCCTCCTTCCGCTCCTCCCTCTCCCACAGCTGCTATTTCAATTTCTCCCTTCTTTCGCCGTGCCTGTCTGTCCCTCCCTTTTCCTCTCCCTCTTGATATACATCTCTTAATCATCCCTATGTGAGGTGATATTCAGTTTATTTCTTGCAATATGGCAATATATTCCTGTGAGATTACAGAATGGACCCATACCAATGGATAAGGAGGTAAAAGACATTTTGCAGGAATCCTTATAATGGCTTAGTATTAGGATCTACACAGGGTATAGAATAGATATAGATAGGTAATGGTGTCATTCGTTGATTACAGTACTACAAATACCGTTGGTTGGGAACAACCCAAGCAGATTTAATCTATCTTAAGATAATTGCAGTTTTGTTTAGCGACACTGAATATCTTAATTAGGACGTTAAAACTCGTTTTTAATACATTCAGGAGATCAATGTACCGTTCTGACATAAGATTTTGACATTTCACTACCAGACGATCTAATCATCCCTCAGCTAAATTAAGACTATCTAAATCTAAATATATGACAGTTTGTACAATTCAATATTATGGCAATATTTTCCTGATGGTAGACCGTATTCCTGGTGATATTGCTAAGATTGCAAAAATGATTTTGTACTATGTAATCTTTTGCAAACAAGTTATGAGTTTACATGCTTACTATATATATACAGGTTAATTAACAAGTTGGTGTAAGGAGCATGGCTATTCTAAGCGACTAAAACCAACAAATTTGTTAACAAATTCATTATATATATGCTTTCAATCGTGAAAATAGAAAGAATGGAGTCATAAATTTGAATTTTAGCGGTAATCTTGTATAGAAAAAACCCCAGATTGGTTGCCGTGACGTACCAACATAACTCACTATAGTAAAATACGCTGTAGATAGGTTGTTTTCAGGTGAGTGAGTGAGTGAGATTGGTTGCTTTATGCCCTTATCAACACATTTAATATGGTTATATCAAGGGCGGGAGAGCTGAGAGGGAGGCAGTTTATGATCATACCCAGGAAATAGAGATAGAGTAGAAGGGAGAGAGAGACAGAGAAAAGGGATAGAAAGGCACAAGGTTGTTTTCAGGGTAATGTGTGTATAATAAATATTAATAACAAATATTAATAACAATGTACTCTAAATAGATATATAATTATTTGACTTATAACCTTTTTCCTGTTTCCGCACAAAAGGTGACAGATTATGGAAGTATAACGGCAACCACCCAATAGCGGACGTGCCCAAGGAAGGATATCCGCTCACAGATCTGGGGTTGCCACGCGACCTTCAACAGGTGGACGCAGCGTTCCAGTGGGGGCATAACAACATGATCTACATCATCGCTGGCCACAACTACTGGCGGTATAACGAGAATGATGGCAAGGTGGAACAGGGCTACCCTCGCGACATGAGCATGTGGAGTGGGGTCCCAGTACCCGTTGGTGCAGCTTTCCAACATTGGGATGGTAAGTTGGACTTTTTCAGTTTCACTGGAGCCCCAACAACTCCTTTTTGAACGAGATCGTCAGAGACGAACTCGTTCTAACTAATGTCTTTTTCCTGGACTGACCTCGAGGACGTAATTCCGACCTCGAATCCCCGTTGAGACCGTCCTCAGAGCCATTATTTTGGCCGTCGACGGGTGCCCAAAATGGGTAGGCAAATCCACTTTATGCTGCTTAATTCCCAATTCCATGTACTACTACATACAGAGGAATACAGTGGGTAACCAATTATATGCTTAGATTTAGTGTGACTGTTGCATAAAGTAAGGGAGGACAAATTTGTATTGATATGAATATTGGACCCCTACTTCGTTAATGGCTTTCCCCACCCTTGAATGGCTGGATGTGTCTGTTTCCTAAAGTCTCTAAGGAAAACTTTCTCCTTTCTATCTCCCTCTCTCTCTCTCCCTCTCTCTCTCCCTCTCTCCCGCCCCGCCTCTCTCTCTTTCTCCTATAGTGTATGTATGTCCTCCTCCTCCTCCACTTTGCATGATTGGACGCCTACTGCGTTGCTATAGTCAAATGGTTTTCCCGGCCCTGGAAAATAGTTATTTTTGCCTCTCTCTCTCTCTCCCTCTCTCCCGCCTCTCTCTCTCCCTTTCTCCTCCTATACCATATGTAAGTAAAAGCCTACTTTGCCAAGTGTCCTCCTCTCCTCCTCTTTGCGTGATTGGACACCTACTGCGTTACTATAGTCAAATGGCTTTCCCAGCCTTGGAAAATGGTTTTTTTAAATGGTTTTCTCAGCCCTGGAAAATAGATATTTTTGCCGCTCTCTTCCTCCCCCTCTCTCTCACACTCCCGCTCCCAATGGTAGGATGCCTACTGCACTCGCTCTCTCTCTCTCTCTCCTACTATGAGCTTTGCCTAAAGAAATCGTCCTCGGCCTTGGCCGTCATTTGAACCCAGGACCCTTCACACCATAGCCTAACGCTTTGACGTCCTCAGCCACAGAGGCCAGTGGTCAGGGGCTTTCATAAACTGTACCTATTGATAGCATATACCCACGTGCAGGGATCTGGCACTCATGTGCAGTGTATACAATCTTGGTGCAATCCAAGGTACAACCTACTTTGTAGGCGTGCAGTGTGGGCTCCCACGCTTGAATGACTCTCATTGTATAATTGGTTGTGTTCGGAAATGTCTCTCTGTCTGTCTCTTATCTCTTTGGGTCATTACTTGTATGGGTGTATGTAGGGCCTATGTATATGTTCTCTTTCTTTCTCTCATTTTCTCTCACTCACTCTCTCTCCTTCTCTTGTTCTCTTTCTCTTGTTCTCTGTCTCTCTCTATGTATGTATATATTACCTTTTCTCAAGATCAACGTTTCTGGCGTGTGGGGGGAGGGGGAAGGGGGGGCAGGATGCCCCCCCCCAGTTTGTATTGCCAGTCCAGAAAGGGTTAAATAGGAATGTTGAGCATAATGTTGAAGTATCCTGTAGATATATTTTAGATTAAGAACAAAAGTATGTAATAATTTAAGGATCTGTGCCTTTGTGTTTTCATATGGACCCATGACGTCGCAAATGTCAGCCATTTTGTTTCTGAATTGAAATATTTTGTATTGGAATTTATGCCTTCAAGGTAAATGCAACGAGATTATCTCGTTGGTAAATGCAAGTATTTTAATGAGGATATATTATGAGTTATTATTAAATTATTGTTAAGTTATTAAGTTATCATTAAATTATTGTCATACTTATAATTATACTTATAGTTATAATTATACATATACTTATAATTATATATAATCGAAATCTCGTTCAAAGCGAGTGCCTAGGCACTCGTACATCTCTTGTTATTGAATTCTTAACAATCAAGTTAAGTTTCCAGTTTGATAAAATACTAAACATTTTCATCTGAGATGTAAATGACGTAGGAATCACTGTTCATAAAATTGCTAATTCCTCCACTACTTTTAATTATGAAAAGTATAAACGCTAAACTAAACAAGAACTAAAACAACAGAAATCATTACCATAAAATTCTAAACCCCGAGAGTTCTCAGCTTTATAATCTTCAAATCAAGTCTCAAACTGACTGAACATGATTGTTTAGTCGGCGTTTTTACTGCTTGGGGAAATCAAACACAACTTTATATAATGTAGTTGAAAGAAATATCGCTTGTATAGTGGGGATCCCGATAGTTATAGTTGAAGTGGTTTTAATAGTGAGGAAAAATCCCAAAAGTGTTGTTTTTTGGGGTAATATTTATTATCACTAGCTTTCGAGCGTTATATGCTCTTCATCAGGTGAAGTTACAACTACAAAGCTTAACTTTATATAATGACTATTTATAAGTAGACTTGTTCTAAAATCAAAACACACCGTAACAGGTGGAGGATTTTAGGCACTGATATAAGCAGGTAGCCATTGATTTTCGTATTTTATCAATGATTTAAAACAAAACCAAAATAATATTAATTTGGATATTGTAATTAGTATATCTTTTAAAGGTTTTGTGACTGTTATGGTATTGTAATAGCTCTTTATTATTATAATTTGATATCTTATAAAATGCCTCAGGTTGTGATGAAAATTTCATATCCTGAATAAAATTATTTTCAAATCAAATAAAATCAAAATAACATCGTATAATGTACCTTAGAACACATTATTATTACTTGTTTATGTCAAAAGACATTGACCTTAAAACTATTGAATTAGTCAAAACATAAAATTGACTATGTAGCTCAAATAACAAAAAATACCCGTTTCTCAAAGCACAAAAAAACCTGAATAGTTCATTTGAGTATAATTAATTGAAAAAATAATTATTGCACCTCAGAACACAATTATTACCTATTACCTCAAAACTGAAACCTGTGTGCCTCAAAACACATAACAAAGCTGTGTAATTCAAAACACCAAAAATAACCTTGACGCTTTTAGGTGGTAATCCATCATTAGATGCATTTATAAGGGGAGCAGCAAATTTGTCCTAAAACTGTGGTGTCTGAGAGGTTTTCCCAGCCCCCCAGGATGAATAAAATATTATGTGGTTTTAATTCTCGCTTTAATTGTGCTCAACTATAAAGTTGAAAAAACAACAGTTAATAGAAATAACAAAAGGCTATGTTTCTTTTTCAGGGAGAACTTACTTCTTCCAAGGCAAGGACCACTGGTGCTTCAATGACGTCAGAATGTCAGTTCGCGCAAACTATCCTAAAAACACTGGCGAGGATTTCCTTGACTGTAAAAGAACAGCGCGACATGAGTTTGTGTCTACGGATGCAGTCACAGGAGGAGCACTTTCTTTATTCAAACCCAATATATTAGCAGTTATAGGGCTTTTGGCATTCACTATTTCACTCTTCACTGCTTCCTGAGCACACCCCCATAGGCAAACTGTATATTTTTGTATGTAATTTAGTGCGTAAAATTGCCACTAGGTGGCAGTATGGCTTTATAGTGGAGCCACCTGTCAGCGAACTACGCAACTAGAGCAACACATAGATAGGAAGGAAGGGAGGAGAAGAGAGGAAACAAAATGGTTGGAATGATGGCAAAGGAAAAAGAAAAAGAATGAGGATCCGGTAAAGAAATGGTGGAATCTTGGATGAAGAAAATGGAATGAAATGAAATGACAAAATGTACTGACGACTTAATGCATTTGTTGATTTGATGAACAATCATAGGATTTGAGCTTGGATTTAAATGCTTTGCTTAAAAGAACAATATGATAATTGTTATATCGCTTTAAAATGGTAGTTAAATAAAAAGAATAATGCGAAGGCTCAATTGGATGTATTGTTATGAAGATGGAAAATGTTTTGAAATGCAAGTGGAAAGGACCTCAAAGGATGGAGTTTGAGAAGCATCAGATGCCATTTCATATCTACACAGATAGATTGATTTGCCTTGTTGAAGAAATAAGAAATTGCATGAAACTAAACACTGTGCTTTTACTGGCTACATGGATGGAATTACAAGGAGGACTTGGTTGCTACAGTATTGATAGTTAAAAGGAATACAGACGGATTAACAATAACAAGGGATCATCATCAATACATGTTACACGTATGAGATGAAAACGAAGAGAACTTACAATACCGTAGGTTTCTCAGTAGTCTATCTTTGTAAAAATCTAATTATTATTGATCGGATGTATGAATATTGATGATCAATCTGGCTCCTGAATGAAGAAGGATACTGCCTTGAAAGTATACTACCACTACTACAGTGACTTCATGGGACTGAGCAAACTGGATATATACAAAGAGAAGAAGTGAAAGGACACTGTTGTGCTGGAAAAGAATAACTAAGAAGGACATGAGAAGTAAACAAGAAAGACAAAAGAAAAGTGAAGAACTAGAAAAATGCTCTAGCTGTATAAGCTTGGAGGTGGAGTCTAACGATACTCACTCACAACACCTTTTCATGGCTTAGGTTACCTAGTGATTGTTCACAAGCACACGGCCTGCAAGACGTTACTACGAATGAATGCGAAAGAATAAAATGAGTCAAATAATACCAAAATATTATAGATAAGGGGAGATTATATCTATAAGACAATGTTTAATAAAACATTTATATCACCATATATAATACATGATGCATATATTACATATGATATGTATGTATTGGACATATATATAAATGCATGTATGCATATTTATATATATATGATATGTGTGTGTATGTACAAAATATCAGTAAATGAGGAAGATAAATTAATGAAAAGATCCAACACTTTAATGATGATGTTTTAAAAAATCTCACTTGAAGAATGGGAGACATGTTATTAATATTATTTAATCACCGGTGCTCTGTCTCCATTAAACCTTTACCGCCAAGTGAAAGAAATAATCCAAAAACGGGACATTATATATATATATAATATGGTATGTAAACACTAGGAATATTATACTACTAATAATATTGAATATATAATAATATATTATCACATCCTGGAAAAAGAAGTTGTGAAGTGTAGAGAGGACGTAATGGAAAGTTAAATTCAATTACATTTTATTCATGATTATACTTTGCTAGGTGAGTTAGATGGTTGTTGGTCGCAGTGGCTGGGGAAAATACCTAATAACGATAGACAAAATGAGTCGAATGGAAATGTCAAATTGAAATGTCAAATGGAAGTAATTATCTTCATAATAATGGTCTGCCGGTCGGATATTCATCAAATAATTTTTAATTCGTCCCATAAGTTATTTTTCACAGTTTTAGTTTCTTTTATTTTGAATATAAAATTTTACAAAAGCTCTTTAGTGTCTAGATCAGCTAATTTCTCCCTTAATCTTCCCTAAAGAAAGAAACGCCAAAGAAAATGCAAATATAGGCATCGTTAATGGAGGGAGTGCAGCCGCAAAAAGGGTCGCCATACACAAAAAACGCACAAGAAACGCAAACAATGCAACAGAAAATCATCATATTTTGATATTCTCTTGCACCGTTTACGCCTGCGTACCCTCCATTTAAAGGGATGTGCGTTTTCATTTTTATTTCTTTTGTCCAACATTGGACATTTTAGACATTCATCATTTTTCTTTCCCAATTTTATGAATCAATTCTTGTCTGAAAAGAGTTATGATCTACAAGTTTTTATTTGTGAAGTCTCCTTTATCCTCACTTCCTGGTTGAATCTAATAGGTTTCTGTACATTGCTGAGAGGTTTGGTGTGGTAATGTCCTAATACATTTAATATGTTAAAAGAATACTATAGCTAACAATGAACTATCACAGAGTATTCAAATTTGTGTTAATGAAGTCCATTTTTCAATTTGACTGCTTGATTTAACAGCCTTTTCAGAAAGATATGGAAAAGGGTCTGTAATGTACTATGAAGCAAATGGGATGAACAGAGTATTGTACTGCCACCTAGCAGCCTCTAAACACACTAGCTATCTGCCTTGACTTCCTTGTCTGGAGATCCACTTAGAATGAAAGCAAGCCTTTGTTTGCTCCCAGATGTTCAAGAAAGATCACAAGGGAATAATTGTTACAGACCTTAACCATTACTTAACCAATGTACCTTCAGATCATTTATCGTTTTGAATTTTAAATTCATGACAATAAGGTGAAATTAGCCAATGTTTATGAATAGAAATGTTAATTCAGGCTTCATCGGGATATCAGGGATTTGTTGGAAGTCTATTATTGGTTAGATTTATCAAAAAAATATATAAGAATTTAGTCAAAACTGGTAGTAGTGGGCTATCTATGAAAGTGGCGCCACTTTCCTAGTATAGATATCAAATATTGAATTAAATCAAGGTAGTACACTTCCCCATAAGCTCATCCTGAATATCAGTTTGGTTCCATTAAAGAAGCCTCGTTCCATTAAAGAAGCCTCATTTATATTCATTCAGTTTGGAAATGGGCTAATCCAGTTCGAAGTTGAATGAAAAATGTCTATAAAAACTTGTTTTCTGTAAATGTGAATGCATCAATTGGGGAAAATGAAAACCTATGTACATGAGTATTTAGTAGAAACATGTCAGTCTCTCACTTGTGGGGTCGGATACTTGGAAGCAAACGGGGTGTTTTTGCAATTGATGGAGGTATACTACCATATCTACATGGAAGTGTACCTTAAGGCCCATGTCCATTACCAACAGCTGGCCGACTGTAATACTTAACATTGCGGTGTTTGTTGTGCAATGCAGGTACACCAAGAGTACTTCAGGCAGCCGTTATAATGGACATGGGACATTATTTACCAAGAACTGCATGAAAAGGATTTGGAATCTTAACTCTTGGTTGGAGCATAAATGGCCTTTTTGTATCCAAAGTGCCCTCCCCCTGATGTTCATTCATTTTAGTGAGGTTAAGATTGTATTGAATACGTGTACGTAAACATTTGTCCTAATTTCCTGCATTCCTGGTCCCAGCATATGAGCAACTCAACATAACAAATCCTAGTAGATCATACAGACAAATATTAGTATATTTTATTACAATTGTCTCTTTGAATATGCATCATGTACTCACTAGAAGATGGAGCCTGACGTAATGTACTGATGATACGTAGCGTCTATGCGGTGAGTCTGAACCTCTCTATTGTTTGGTATAAAGCTAGCCAAGGAAACAGTGTTTATACTGATGTTTTGTCCAGCACACAAACAAAATCAAGGGATGGATTCATTCACAGTCCACAAATAGGCCAGTTATAGTGATCACCAGTGCGCATGTCAGAAGTCAGATGTATTATGGGATGACATGTAGTCATTGAGATAGTTGTAAAATTAATTTTTATGTGGTTCCATTATGATGATGTTCTGTACAGGTGAAAGGTTGAGAATGGAAAACATGCAAAGATGTAAGGAAAATATCTTGAAACTTATCTTGAAAAATATTGAATTCAACCAATATCAATTCCATTGAAGCTGCATTCTATGTTATTAACACACAAAAATCTTACCAAATTTAATCATTGTTGAAACCACCACAACAAAGGATTTCGAACACTCAGATGGGTAGGAGAAAAATCAAACAAAAAGTAGAAAATATTTACTTTTTAGTCGATGCTAACTTAGAATGTGGCTTTAATACCAAAATTTGATTTCTTTAATTGATATGAATTGATGAGGACTACTTATCCCATAGTCATAGGAAGCTCTGATATCAAACTGGTATCAGTGAAACTGGTCTCGTTTACGTTATATTTCCTTACCCCCAATTGTCAACAGTTCACTTATAACATTTAAAAATGGTATTGCTAATAATATAAACCTATAAATAACTGACATTTTAATGCTGCTCCTGTATCTCCTCCTTCTCTCCTATTACAGATAGAAAATAACCTTTTGAGAGATAAATAGACATATTTTTTGATTTATTAGTATACTTGAGAAAAACTACTTGTCTTGAAGTCTATCTATTGTAAGGAATCAATACATATTTCAGAGTGGTAGGCTAAAGCGTTAAAACTACTATTTCCCTGCCTCTCTTGGATTATTTCTCTATTTTTTCTTCCTTTAATGAATTAAGAAATTATGATAAATATGATAAAGAACATATATTATCACACACATATATATATGACTTGTCCGTTTGAATGTTCTTCCCATCTAATACTACTAATAATAGGGAGGGTATGTTGACTGGTAAGTCATGTGACTTGCCAGCAAATCCATTGGATGTAATGTAGCCTAGTGATTGGATATTATATTATCGATAATAATCATGATAATGATGATGATAAGATGGAATTCTATATTTTTGTACTGTAAAGTGAAACAAACTTAGTCACAAATGAGTGTGCTTACCTCATGGGGGAAAATAATAATGATAATAATAACTCTCACCATGATACTATATCAAGTTTCAATAATAACAATAATAATATTGTTATCATTATTATCAAGAAGAAGAAGAAGAAGAAGAAGAAGAAGAAGAATTACTGCTATGCGTGTGTAAAACGAAATGAAAATGTTCTTGTTGATATTTCTAAGATTTCTAATATGTTGTTGAAGATTGAGCATTTTAAACATGGTTACTCATCCCCCTGAGATTGTATTGTACTTGATCAATGTGGTCGTTTTTAGTGGTTGGTAATGGTGATTCAAGTCTTTTAAAAATCATTTGAAATAGGGACAATTGTTTTTAAAAGAAAAGGGCCCTCAAAAGCGAGGGCTTGATCATTATAAGTAAAAACAATAATGATTATGATGATGGTGATAATAAAAGAAGAATGTAAAATTTGAAATCGAAATGTTTAAAGATAAAACGACAGTTGCTAGGTATGTTATGTACAGCACCTCTAAAGTTAGAAAACAATATAGCAAGAGAAAGTGAAATGAAAACATTTTATTTTGCCATGTGCTGTCACAGGGGATTTGCACATGCACATTGTTTAGTGAGAATATCGCCTTTTATCATATAAATTCCAAAATCTAATGAAATCACGACAAAGTTGTTACATTTCAATTTCCCCCTCCTTTTTTAAAAAAAAGATTGTGAAAATTGTGAAAATTAACAGTTACTATTCATTTCTATTTATTATATGCCACAAAGTATCTGAAAGTTAAAAATAAAAATAAACTCGGTCTGTTATTATTCTTGTAGAATAACAATTTGTTAATAATATGTCAGTTGATACAAATCCCCTGTGGACAATGATAATAACATATAGACAAAAGCTTTTTTCTTCCAAACTGAGAAAGGGGAGAGATCCCCATGCCACAGCAAAGGAGAGGAATTAAAAAATATATAGACAAAAGCTGTCAGTAAACAAAGCCTTTTAAAATGACTGTATGTTAGATAATGTAATAGGGTCACTACTCAAACAAATTCTATACCATTATTAAGGTTTAACACAAGCCTATGATGAATAAAGATGAATTCATTGGGTCTTGATATTGATACCCTTAATGTGCAAATGTATTCTTAGAGAAGTCCAGCATGCCTGAAGGTTCGAGTAGGTGGTACATTAGATCTAAAGCTTCTCATCAATTACAAGGTCAAAGCATAATATGATTTTTATAATTATTATTATTATTATCATTCTCATAATAGTCAGAGTTCTACCCAGACCACTGTAAATGTATATACCCATATATATATGAATATACAAGCAGCACTATGGCTATTACACCCAGCTTTTTTGTACTTATGACGGAGGTTATATATACAAAACATTGCATCAAATGTGTTTTCTCTTTTGTTGAGTCTATGATACAGAAAATGATGAGCCATTGTGAGTTACTCTGCCATTGTTATACTTGCAAGGTTATACTATGATAATGAGCATAGCGATGACTGCACCTATCATCGCTCATATGTGGAGAAGTGCGATTTGTATTGTGACAAAAATCAAACTAAAAATATGGTTGCTGCACATCATAATAATAATAATATTTTGTTGTATTTTCCAACTAAGAAAGCAGTCTTATAACGCTTGTTGCTGCATCTGTAAAAATAAATATTATGCACTTGTAAAGTATAAAGAGTTAGTTTCCAGACTTTGTCATTTGCAGTGATGTTATTCCTTGCACCACTCGAATGAAATAGTTACTAACATTTATTTCATGCTTATGTCTCGATTGATTTTGTATATCGCTGCAGATAAGAACAATTATATGTTGAATTGTCAACCGAGTATGTTGCTTTTTTTTAATAGAAAAAAGACAAATGTGTGAATTTCTTTCCGGGCAATAGGACAATTGAAGGTTATTGATATTTTACTAGAGGCTGGGTCAACGGCTAGTTATTTTGTGAAAGATCATGCGATTGAAGCTTGGACTTTTTACCCACAAAACTCCATATTGGCTTATGAAATATTTGGGGAAAATTAGTTACAAAACTCGAACGGCATACTATTAGTCGTTGCTCATGTACAAAAACCCCAGATAAATGCATATTTAGCTGTTATATAAGCTTCCACTAAAGCCCATTTACACTAAGCCAATTCTCATGCGATTTTGTGTCATATAAGGAGAAGGAAAAGGGCCTTTATATGTGAAAGTTTCATCTCAGCAATACTCAGATATAGAGTCAAATGATTTCGCGAAGATGCAAATAAATACCACCCATGTGTAGCCGTCTGAAGCTATGAAAATTAGTGTGAAGATAAAACGTCCCAAATATGTACTAATTAAACACATAAGAAAAGTAAAAAAAAAAATAATCATCCTTTGCAAAACTACTGACCCACTCTTGGCCATCAATCTTGTCAAGCTAATACAAGTACACTAGGGGCTTACACTAAAGTTTGGTTAAGAAATTATTTGGAATGATTTGTAAGCGTAGCCTCAGTCTAGTGGAAGCGTAAAGTGACAGGCTAATATCAAACCTGTTTCAGTGTTTGATTCTAGCGCAAGTCTCGACACTTCTGCTGAGGCTACACTTAAAACAAGTTTCTTAACTGATCTTTAGGCTAAGCTTAGCGTAAGGCCCTAGTGGACTAGTGAAACTGTACCTTAATCTACCGAATTAGCAGATTTAATTTGCAAAATTAGATTACAAGTAAAATAGGTGCAACATTCGTGTAGAGTTCACGTTCCAGGAAACAGTTTCCTCCTCAGTGCAATAACAGATCTACTAAAATTATTAAATTGCTTTGTAGAAACGGATTTTTTAATCTCAGCAATGTAAAATCACTCAGTCAAAGAATCATCAAGGAGGGTGCAACTGAAATGTCTGTCCAGAAGCTGTCTTTATTCAACCTTACAACCCTTATATGTTAATCTAATCATAACGCTTCTAGTTCAGCATGTGAAATATACATAGACAAACGATTATGTATACACTTAAATACTAAAGTTAATCTGTCCAGACATGACTGCACATTCAGATTGAATGCATAACTGTATACTACTGTTGATGGAAGTGTCTTTGATTGAATGAGGTAAATATGAAAAGAGGCCATTGGTTAAAAGACACAAAATGTCCACTAATGATGTCACAATGTTTGCAACACATTTTACACAACAGTCCAGGCCAAACATAGAAGCACAATTCGGCAAGATAATAATGTTCATAAGATTTTATCAGAAATTTGAAAAAGACGAAGCTAAGTAGGACATATTAAGAGTAAAACACAAAACTAAGCACTAAGCCGGATGACAGATGACGGATGGAAAAACAGCCTGACGATTGGATTCATCTTTTCTTGACGGGGGACACTCAGCTGACGGCTGACAGTCAGCTACCTTCATCTTCCATACATCTCCACTTGCCCGACTAGCCTCTGTTTCTCCCCCGATTGTTCCCCCGTCAAGATAAACGGCTCAGTAGATATGTCATAATTCTAAATGATTATCAATGAATATTATGATGTATCTACGCTAGGTGATTTACAGAATCATGTCAATCATGAGACCTAAGATCCAAGATAGCATCATAATTATAGCGACAATATTCCATCATTTCAACCGGATGATGTCGCAATTTAAAATCTGAGATTTAAGTTTATTTTATTGTCCTTAGGAATACCAATTTTCTAATGAGCCTTTCAACAGAGGAAAATGAATTGGGGTTATGGTGAAACAATAGCAATTTTTTAATTTAAATAGGTTTAAAATGTCTTTTTAAAGTGATTAGATCAATTTTCATTTTATAATTAGAATCAACGCCAGAAGTCACCCTTAAATGTTTACATGGTGCAAAAGTACCTCTTATGATCTTCACAAGAAAAATATAAAATCATCTGGAGAACTGAGAATATACCAAAAAATATGTGAAAGTTTGTTCCACAAATTAGTTCAGAAAAAGTGTTAATGAACGCATTGGTTGAAAGGATATGAATATCTAAGCGACTGAAACCAATGGGTGTGAAATGTGGAAAATATCACACTACTGTGATAATAGTTACAATTATCACATGCATATAATAAAGGGTTATATCAAAATTATTTGTGAGCTTCGCAAACCATTTCACTTGAGGCCAACTGCATGAGTCATGTGTTTTTTTTCTAAAAATCAAACTCATGTATGTAAGAGGCATTTACCTCCAATTCTATCCAATGTTAAAACCAATCACACAGTTTGTATGTATGTAGTATACATACAAGTTATATAACTGTTATGTTTTTCAGAAACTAAATATATTTGGACACTATTTAATGTGATTTTATAGGCAAAAAATGTGTTGAGTGCATCATGCTTTCCATTAAACTTTATTTGAATGCCTGAAAAATTCATGTTATGTAAAATGTGTTCAATAAAATGTTATTTGTAACAAAACTGCCACTAAAGAGAAACTTGGGTAGTTGAAAGGGAGTTCTCATGTGTGTAAAGTTAGCAAAATAATTTTTACATTTTCAACTTAAGCTTTTAAACTTGTCAAATTAAAACATGAAAACCTACATGAGATATGAAAACACAAGATAATATCTAGTGTATATGGAGTCTTCATATATGTTTCTAGCTGGACGAATCAGAGAGTGATGAAATATCTGAACATTAACAAACTCACCAACATAAGAATTCACTTTCTGTATATTTCAGAGTGACATTACCAGGGTACTAGCCTTAGATGGCACACTTCATCACAAAATCATAACAAAAATAATCTCACATCATGAAAAAAAATGGAAAAAATCTCATGAACATGTAGTGGTTGAATAGAGATTATAAGAAGAATCAGTTGAGAAAAAAAGGCCAAACAAAAAGGGAAACACTTAAAGATAAGTATATGAACAGTTCGAAGCATCAACCTTCAGATAAGTAGTTGGAAGGGAAGCTTCGCACGGAGAAGAAAAATAAATGAAATAAAATAATACAAAGTCAAGGTCGTATAGAATATCATTGCCTCCTTGTGTTTTGATGTGCACTCGCATATATCATGAAACTGTTAACAAAGTTGGCAATCGTGATGATGATATTAAATCATTACTGATAATTATTTAGTTACGAATAAATACTAATTTGTGAGTATACATAAAACATTCATCAATATGTTAATAATTAAAACTCTAGCAGATAAAGATGATTTTTCCAACTGGAGACTATCACGCTTAGCATGGACCAAGTCGTCAGAAAATGTTCAAGTTGCCTTTAATATTCTTTTCAAATAACCCGAATCTATGACAGAAATGACATTCAACACACTACCAAAATCGGATTCAACACAATACCAAATATATTTAGATAAACCTAGCAATTTTCACATTTTCGCCTAATTTAGGTGAATTTACAAAATGCTTTGAGATGTCGATTGTATATTTTCTGACGACCTGCCCACTTAACATGAATTAATGTTAGGTGATGGTGGAGGTGGTGAGTGATAATATTAAGGGAGAGGGGGAAGGAAGAAGGGAGATATTGACAGTGTCAAAAGATGATTTGTACATTATTAATCTATTATCATTCAAGCACTCTCAATCGAGCACAATGGTTCTGTTGTTCTCATCATATGAGTCTGGCTTGGATACTACTAAATGCCTGGTTCTGTGTATAGCATACTTGTGCCACACTATTATAAGATGTTATGTAATAAAAGGTTATTTAACATTATGAGGCTCTGTCTTAGTGTTTTTCTGCATATTAGCATGACTTCCGGTATGGAAGATGTTGAAATATTGTGTGGTTTTGATTCTTAACGAGACAAGAAAGTTATAAATACAAATTATAAAATAAAATGATCATCATAATCAAAAGATTAAATATCAATTACATCAGAAAAATAGTTCCTATAATAATGCTTACTGTTCTAAACAATAGTAATGTTACTTCCGATACTATACTACGTTAACAATACATAATTATATTAATATAACATTAAAAAGAAATGGATGAACATAGATTGAATGAGTCACTCAATAATGTTCCGCCATTTGACAATCAAGAATACAAGGGTAGAATAATCTTGTTCCATCAATTTATAAGCCCTGTATCCACTGAGGCGATTTTATCATTAGGATCAGCTGACAGATGGAAAGCAGCCTGACAATTGGATTCAAGCAACCTGAACTGGAGGCACTCGGCTGATGTAGTCAGTCAGTTGCCCTATCTTTCCTGCATCTCAACTCGCATGATGCCCCTCTGTTTCTCTTGAATGACAAGAGCCAATCTACAATGAGACCGTGATAAAAAAAAAAGACAAAAAAAGGTTGATAGAAAGCATTTTAAAATTAGGTATAAAATGTTTTTGTATGATGAGTTTAGCTATTAATTTGAGTGAATTGAAGAGAAGATGAAAGATTTGAAACCAAACCCATATGGGACAGGATGCCTCCTTCACAAATCTTCTGAAATTACCCACATTTAAGATAGAAATATTGTTTAAAATACAATTTAACATAGCTTTTTAATCAATACAATACCAACTATACTCAGATATTATTTAGTATTTATCATCTGTTGGCTAAAATCTGACATGTTTGATTTGAGCACAACTACTGGACTTTTGCTTCTGTTTGAAAGCGTAGGCCTACCAATAACGAAGACGCACTCTACATTCTTATTGCATTAAAAATAAAAGTGGATGAAGAGGGAATGAAAAGCACATCATGAAGTAGCAAACAAATTGCCTCCCATGAGCAACCGTACAAGCAGCTAATGGAATCCCAGCTTTAAGAATGAGGCAAGGCAGATAGGAAGCAGAGGTACAAGTGGGGCTCAGTGAACATGGGCCCTTACACAACGGTACACCTGAGGATAGTAATATGTGATGTGTTACAGTAAGATGAGTCATGAATCGCAAAAATTGAATTTCAAAATACCATCATATTTAATAAGATGGGATCCAGCTGATTCCAATGATGATACACATTAGGACATCCAACAAGTATACTTCTATATTTTGTTCATGCATGACAAATGTTAGCTACTGTATTCTACTCCAAAAGTTCAGTTTAGAATGGTAAGAGTCACTACCTAAATATACAGCTGTTCCCCAGATCGATTTGTGATGGATTTAAATACACATAATTTACTGTCATAATTCATTTTATATAATTTTCGAAGCCTTTTTCTATACAATTCATAATTACATAATTATATGATATAGTGGTTAGAAGCCTTTTTCTATACAATTCATAATTACATAATTATATTATAGTGGTAAATGAGAAAAAATATTAACTTTACTTGCATTTTATGTTCTTATTCACATAGAGTGTCGTTAATAGACATTTTTCCATATATGGGAGCTATTTTTCACCCCCCTGTAAGAAAATAACTAATAATCAGGAACTTGGCAGTTCAATGCGCATGTATATAAGGTTGATAAAACTCTACTGATTAATGTATAAATTATTTTTGGGTACGGGGGGGGGGGGGGCGGGGTCTAGGGGGCCAAATGTTGTCAAATTGGTGGAATTGGCCATATACTAGTTCCCTCATTGACCAATCAAAATAGCGTCGTAATTTGGCTGCATTCAAAAAGCGGACTATTGAAATTTACCAGTTGGGGACTTTGCTATGACCTTAACTGGACATGTGTTTGTAGATACGCCAATCTATAATGGCATAACACTTTTCCCACCTTCCACATCCCGCCTTCATCCAATTTTAAGAAAGCAAAGATTATATAGAATAAATATTTTAAAGCCCAAACATGCCTCACATAGTTTTTACTTGTTGACAAAACTTAATGGTTTTAACCTTCAGGGAAGATGATAAAGTAAAGATACAGGAACCAACCTCATCTGATATGGTGCTGTCAACTTATGGTACAGCGAATACAAACCTACATCATGTGCTATAATATACAACTAAGAATTATCCTTATAAGTAGAGCGTCAGTAGCTTTACATTCCAGCATGTGAAATTATATGCCATACATCGCAAAATTGATATTTTTCAAAAGTCTACAAGATCCCTTTGAGAGTAATGTTCTCATCTTTGGCGTGTTTAACGCTCTTAGTCGTATGGATACATGTAAGAAATCTCAGGGTTTGTATTGAATAAATATGCGTTTTAGGTCATTCTAAGGCAATGTATTTAATTAGTTTACTAATGATTTTCCATCCACGAATATTGCTAGCATTCTATTCAAAAAATTCTTTTCAAAAGATATATAAGTACTTATTAGAACTACTAACACTTAGCATCCTTAGAATGCGCTTGATCTCATATTTTCAAACAATTATGATGGTATCTCAAAATCCTTATTTTTGTGACTAAAGACTCAGTTTCCTGTCAGACATCACAGATGATATGCTAAAACTGGATTTCGAACCCCAAACATCATTGTGAAACGACAAGAGTATTGGCCTAAACTAACGAAATAGGAAAAAAACCGTCACCATGGTAGGGAAGATATGTAGTTCCTAATATACTCACCTGCGATCTACCAGACACTATCTTAAAATTCCTTCTGTAGTATTTTTACTTTCCACAGGGTGGCGGCACAAGAAAAGGGATTTCGGGTTATCCAGAAATGAGTATGCAGGGCCTATTTCCGAAAGGTGATTCAAATTCTCTTCGTTGTGTTGGAGTTATATTTATGTGTATCTGCCTCCTGGTGTCTGATCAACATTTTATTATTTTCCCCTTATTGATCGCCAATAAGTAATCCAAAGCAAAGAAAGTGGTCTGGCCAAAAATGCCAAGATGTTTTTTAAGTATATGGAAGTACTAAAATATACTTAGTACTCCTACAGTATCATATCATTCCCATCCCAGCTATAATGCAAATTAAGCTATATCTCACTCCCCGACTCAGGTAAGTATAACCACAGAATCACACACTTGGCTTCCCATAAAGTGAGAGGTTACCTGATAATGTATATAAGTTTACATGTTACCAAGGGATCACTGGCCTCTGATACAGAAAAGAGGAGAGATAGACAATAGGAATAACAGATACTTTGCAAATCTTTTGGCTTTTGCAAATTTTAATCGGTCGTACAAGGGTTGAAGCCACACATTGCCTCATCTTACACCCCTGTATAATTGAGAGCTATATAGAGAGTGGGAGCAGGACGAATTATAATTTATCTATGTATAGTGTTTTTGTATTGATATTGCCATAGCCAAAGGCACCTTTGTTTGTACTACTTCTACTATCCGACTCAGCATGTGCATGATGCGTACGCGATACGTAGACTACGCAGATTGTGAACCGTGTATCTTCTTACTATTTACCGGTAGAGGGAGTGTCTGTTTATCTACCTCCTTTTCTATCTACTTGCCTTAATACAGGTTTGCCCTCATGCATGAAAGAAAGAACAGGGTATCAACATATTTTGAAAGACATTATTTAGCTTTGAAAATCTTCAACATTCCTGTTTTTAGCTCATCGGGATGCGAATTCAGCTGAATGTCTGTTTTTAAAAAAGCGGGTGACCCCCGTTGTTTATTGCTTGTATGGGTAAAGCAATATGTTAGCTATGTATTTATAGACAAATTTAGGAAGAATTATTTTCCTTTTTTTTTCTATGCTGATTTTTTCAAAAAAAATTGTCCCTTTTTCATAGACTTCTATGGTGAACAGGCATACATTTCAGGGCTCCCTGAAATGAAAACTAACCTGGTGACATTGTTTTTATTGACTTTTTGGATTTACTTAACCATGTTCTTTCATGAGGCAAAGTCTAAACAAAATGTTTTCCGTTTTTTTCCCTTTGAACAGTGGTTTATCTGTTTAAAGATCAGATCTGCAACACTAAAACCTTTTTTTATACAGCCAATCTTCCGTAAAATGACAATTGAACCATAGACAGGCATGCACAATGTGCAGGACAGAGTTAAGACCCATCTTCTCTCGGCGCATTGTCTTATCTAGGCTGTGAGCTGCTATGCCCGATCATTACTGCCCTCTGTGAGCAACTCAACACACACTATCATACCGCAGTGCCACCTGCTCTCCCAAGCACCTCAGAATTCAAACCCATGTCCTCTCCCTCACTTCATCTCGGACCTTCCAGCGGACAAAACCTTCCTTCAACCCCTCTCCTGTTTTTTGTTCCCCTCACTCCCACCCTCTTTTTTCTCGTTCTTCTTCCATTTTCTCTTCCCCCTGCCCATCTATCTCTTTATATTTTATTTTTGTATTTTGTATATTGATACCTCGCAACACTCATTCATACACTATTTACTACTGACAACCGTATAGATATTTCCTGGCGACATGTTTTCAGCCTCATTGTAATGGTCTTAATAAAATTTTTAAAAAAATTCTTTGAAATCCCCCTGATCCCATCATTCAAGCTACATCAGTATTTCAAAATCGATTTTTTGTGACTTTTTGTGACTCATTTCCCTTTATCACATCACATTTCAGATGTCTCCATTTTCCCGGCACACCCTGGGGTTGTCAGGGTGATTGTGTGCCTGTAGGAGCGAGTGATGGTTGCTTAATGCCATGACGACAACCGAGTGGAGACATACATGATTTATTTTACTGTCCAGTTGTTAATAACATGAAAAATAAAAGTGTACTCTGCACCCTTGAGAAATGCATAAAGGAGTAATGGCCAACACTGAGGCATTGCTGATGTTCTGTTTGGTCTATAATCCATTGGCCTTAACTCAGGATTATACAGGAAATAGTGCACCAGCATGCCCGAAATGGAGGTTGTTAATCCTTTTAAACTCTCCCTTATAGGGGGTTATAGCCCCAAGTCTTTTAAGGCAGTGATTAAAACGAGTGAACAAACGAATTGTACATTTTCTGCTGTAGGTGGTTACCGTTCCAATACCTTTACGGCAGTGATTAAAACAAACGAACACACGAATAATGCATTCTATGATGACCTTACCTAAATCCATATCCACCAATATACATACAGTGCAGCAGCAAACCCGAAATGGAGGTTATTAATCCTTTTAATACCTGCCTTAGGTGGTTACAGACCCAATACCTATACGGCAGTGATTAAAACAAACGAACAAACGAATTTTGCATTCTCTGATGACCTTACCCACATCCATATCCACCAATGCAGCAGTGCCCTCACTCTCACACTCTGTGTGTGTGTCTCTCTGCAATCTGCATCTGCCTCACTCCATCTGAAAAGCAAGCTAAGAGAGAGAGGTGGGTAGTAGGGAGAGAGGGAGCGCTGATTCGGTGGCAGACAGACGCTTTCTGGAGGGTTAGGTAGGGAGAGAGAGGCAGGAGGAGGTAGAGGAGGAGGAGGAGGTGGTGTGGAGGTAGGCTGGGTGGCAGTGGTGGTGGTGGTGGTATTAGTAGACGTAGCAATGGTGGTGGTGGTGGTGGCAGAGTTGGAGCCCTAGCTGAAAAGCAGTCACAGCACCAGAGGAAGAACCGGAGGAGAAGGAGGAGGAGTTGTAGGCGGAGGAGGTGGAGGAGGAGGTGGTGGTTGAGCGACAGAGATATATAGACAAATAGAGACAGTGAACTAAACTGGACCTTGTTTTAATTACCATGCACCAGCTTACACTCACCTTTACACACTCCTATACAAACCCCTCAAACCCATTCCAGACTATATATACATAGGAACAGATCAGAACATAAATTCGAGGAAGAAGGATCAATTCGAGGAAGAGTACGAAGGAAGATAGATCAAAATAGGACAAAGGGAAGAAAAGGACAGATTATGAACATGTATGTCCATTTACAAGAGGAGAAGTGTGTTGAGTAGTAGGAGGAGGAATTAAGAAGGAGGAACCGGAGCCACAGGAGGAGGAGAGGCAGGCGAGGCAGGAGAGGCAGGAGAGGCAGGAGAGGCAGGAGGATAAGGTGGTGGTAAGGAAGGTAGGCTACCCTAACATTCATTACGACAACCTGGAGTCACTGGAGATACACCTGGAGAAGTGGGCTGGTGGTGGAGGAGACAGGAGGAGGAGAACGCAAGGGGACAGACAAAGCGACAGTAGTAATGACAGGATCTAAGGATAGTCTAAGAGGTATCGAATATATATGACATTCCCTAAGCAAAATGCAGCAGTATCGGACTTAAGGATTGATAGGAAATATCTGAAGACAATGTGTTGGATCTAGATTGGAGAGATTTGGAGGACGCAAGGGGACAGGCAAGGAGGCAGTGGCTCGGACAGGACTCAAATCCCTGTCCTTTAATCCAAGGATAATCTATATAAGAGGTATTATTTGTGATACCCAAACAAAAATGCAGCAGTATCAGACTTGAGGAATGGTAGGGAATAGTTAAATACAATGTGTTGGATCTAGATTGGAGAGATTTTTCAGATTACACAGATAGAGAGAGACGACAGGAGCAAAGGTGTCTGTCTGCGAATGAAAAGGTTGTGAAAGACATATAAGGATATTTACTCCAACCCAAACCCAGCACACAATTTCCCTGAAGATAGCAGGACAGGATAGGTTTGTCTGTCAGATTGATTGGTCTGCTTCCAATCAAGGACACAGGACAGGAAAATGGACAGATGAGAAATGCCTGTCCTTACTTACATATAGGGCTATAGGACATGTATAGTCGTTCCCAAATCAGGATTCATCAGCTTAAAACGCTCAGACAAATGACGGAGGGACAGGTAGAGAAATGGCGGAATGACTGGAGGGAGATACTGTCGAACGAGAGATCTTCCAACTAGAGAACATCTTCCCAAATCCACTAGGGAAACATTAGTTAAGTCTGAGTGATCGACACAAACATGGCAATAGTTCGTAAAATGTATAAAAAGAAGGAGAGGAAAAGGGTAAGAAGGGTTGGGGATAAGGGAGAAGAAGGGGCAAACAACAGGAGGAATCTAAATACCGAAAACCACAAATGTAATATGGATTACAAACGATCTATTTCAAGGTATAACATTTCATAATAAAGCCAGTGAAAGTGTTTATTATGGTCGTGGGGGAAGCAGAGAACAGGCACGACAGGCGGAATTAACTGGTCCTGCCCTGATTTGAACCACAAATAAATGAAAAACGATAGGAAGTTGGTTGAAAATAATAAAGAATCTCTAGGATATGTCTGCATACACAGATTCGGGTAGAAGAACCGTCTCCAATCCATAAAAAAGAACCCTCGGATGTAAGGGAACGGTAAGAGAAAGAATGGGAACAAGTAATCGATTATTCTATAATTGAACTCTAGGGCATCATCCATAAACGCACTTGGGAATGCGACGAGGACTGGAGTCGCACACTTTGAACAAATAACAAGGAGGAGAAATCACTGAGGAATATGTGCTGCTAATTGGAACCAATGTCCTCTTTTTCTTAACTAAAGAATCATTTGGAAATAGCTGCAACTATTCCAGATATCCTAGACAAACAACTTATGCTCGGACAGAATCGGTAGTAAATGGATTTAGAAACACTGCTGCGACGAAGATCAAAACTGCCGATTATTACATGAAAGTGGCAGATTTTAAAGGAATTCGAATAAACTGAACTCTTGAACACTTAAGACTCATTTGAAAATAACTGCCCGAAATAACTGCCCGCAACAGCGATCATAATTATAGATTGTCCACTGGGCCGTTGATCGTGGTTTCGTTACGCTAACGAGTACTATTAAGTTTGTTGCACAAATTGCTCTCTTATCGTTAGACACATGTTACCCCCTGAAGTCCAACAACATTTCCCAGGAGCAATAATTGCCTTGAAAAAAGCCTTAACGATACGATTGTATTAACGATTACGAGAACGATCGTGAGGGGAAACGCAACAAACCTGGAGGAGGAATATAAAATATAAGACAGACTTACAGATGATGGAGTAATGAATTAGTGCATCATCTGAAGTGCAGATAGCTGTTACAGGTAGGAGGGAACGGTGTCACCAGATTATCACCATCACCTATATATACGGTAAGTACATGCAGGTGTGGTATACCATCCTAGCGTAGGTTCTATAGGCCTGGCTTGTCTCTCTCTAATAAAGAAATGAGGAATCTGAGGAATGAGTAATAAGTGGTAAAGAATGAATTTTGAGATATCATCATATTGACAAAGATGAGATCAAGCGGATTCCAATAAATGTAAACATTAGCACATCTAATAAGTAACTCTATGTCTCTCTATACATGAACAGAAGTTAGCGATATCTCTTGGGGGTTAATCAGTAATAAACTAGTTAAATATATTCATTAGGATGACCTAAGAAACTCATAAATACATTTGGCACATTTGGTACATATATTTCGATCACTGAAATACTAAACCGTTACAAGATGAAAACATTCCTGACAGTTCTTGTGAAAAAGACATTAAAAAGGTACCATTTTTGCGACTTGTAATTATCAGTTATACGAAGGCTATCGTACAGTAAAAAGTACAATTTAAGGTTTCTCGTAAAGGTTTATGATAGCTCAAACCCATATATTATACGACACTCTTATTAAGATTAGGATGTACAATGTTTGTATGAAACACACCCTGGCTTGCTTTCATCTAAGATTAGGGCTACAAACCATAGTGTAGGACATAGTCCTTGATATCGAAATTCAATATATTGATCAATCAATCAATACATATAATATATCATATATGAAACCCTTATTGTATAAACCATCAATCTGAACTTGGTGTAGATTATTATGATCATTAATATTCGTGACGATTGGTACAAACAGAGAAGATTGTACAGGGGTGAAAATGTGCCAAGAGTATATTTGAAATGATGCGGGTCTGTAACGAAGTGCCTGTTTTGGGAGTGATTTCTTCGGTTGTTAATACACTGGATATATAAACTAAATTGCCCGACGGTGATCCCAACGTTCTATATTACATTTGGGCAGCGTAGCGATTGCGTAGTAATTGAGCATGGATGAAGAATAAAATCACAACGCCTATAAGTGTAATATGATACTTGGAGATCACCTGAGGGTAAATTTGTATTGATGGAAATTAATGGCGACACTAGTGTTTACATCCTCACTTCCGGTTACCGTGTGATGCACAGGCCATACCACCTCATGCTGTATGTGGTATGAGCACCAATGATGTAGCCTATGGCATTCCATATTACCCGCTGGAAAGGTATACTAAATATATAAGGTGGAAGTCTCCAGAAGATTACAATTTGCCATCTACGACTCTCCCAAATAACCTAAATTTAAGTCAAACAATTGCATTCTAAATAATTACTGCTCAACACAACAAAACAGACACATGAGATCATCCCAATGTCAGAGATACTCAGATATACCGAGGAGCATTTATCATGTGTCATGTGTCTAATTCAGAAAAATTTACTAAATGTGATGTCTTATATAGGAAATTGAGTCACAAGTTGCAAAATGGATTTGTTTTAAAGCAATTTATTCACAAGACCTCTTTATTGGAATGTTCTGATTTTTGGGGAGTTTAGCACATTCAGTCATATGAATCTATGGTTCAAATATCAGGACGTTGTATTCAATATATCTTTGCGTTTTGAAGGTCATGCTAAAGGCATCGAAGGCGAGTACACTTACTCCTGGTGGGTCACTATTTGATAAGACAAGGAAAATATATAGACATTAGAGCAATTTGTACTAGAAACTTTATAGAAGGTAGCAGAGTAATGAAACACCAAATTAAAAACAAACGAGCAAATTAGAAAATCAATACTTAATAAAATGCCTTATACCTGGATCAGACAACAAACGGTGGCCCACCAAATCAGAAACCAAATCAGAAACTATTCTACTAAGCACTTGATTTGGTCAGATGAAAACTTTATTGACTAAGGAAAGAACAATACAAAAGTATGTGTAATAGAGAAAAGAAAACTGTAAGTGTCTTATTCTTCTAACGCCATAACGAAAACTGAGATTATACAAAAATGAATTTATAGTAGATAGGCCACTTCCAGTCATTGACGGAAGTGATATTGTTATTTACTCTTTTTATGTATCAGACACAAGCCAGCTTGAAAACCTCCCTTCTGCTGGAGAAGTTGGCTTATAGCGATGATATATAAAATAAATGTATCAAATCAAAATCAAATCAATCCTATGGAGTATATTTGAGTGACTTTACCCACCAAGAAACTTTTTCCAAAATAAAAATATCAAACCTAAAATATTGAAATATTTATTAGCTGTCCTAATGTTTACTATCATTTGAATCAGTTTAATCTCATCTTTTCAAATATGATGTTATCTCCTCAAAATCCATTTTTTGCGACTTGTGACTCATTTTTCTGTAACACATCACAAATAATTATGTATGGCTGCCTACTGTGCATTTTCTGACGACATAACCCATTATAATATCATTGATTGGACGGCGATACGATAATAGTACTGCAAAATTAAACGCACAGTCGAAGGGATAGTATTACATGTAATGATTATTCAATGCTGAAGAGCAAAAATAGATAGCCTGGACCTCAAACCAGGAAGATATATTATATATCATAATACATATCATAGCTGCCTTAATTGTATTGCCTTACACATTATAGGAACAGAATAGGAGATTTGCAAGTGTTGCGATTCTTGCCCATGTTCTTTCCAATGTCTTTGTGGCCATCGTTGCACATCTGTGTTTCAGCTCCGGCTTAATATTAATCGATATTAAATAATGATATTTCGTGATCGTATAGGTTTACTTCTGCGAGAATAAATATATTATGAATATCGATAGCAGGAGATGGGGGGAAAAGGAACTATAGTGGCCGGATTATATTAAAGTTCCAAAGGACCAAGGGTTCAAATATTCTATGTTCCAAGCGCGGATCCGAGATAAAACATCAAGAGTGAAATACTTCTTTCATATGTTCCCTTTATTCCTCCTTGTGTATTGGGTTGAAGACCTTGCTCCTTAACCCGATATATGAACAGGTACATCGAGATATGAATGATTTTCAAACCAAGGAAACATTATGTTTGCAACATAATTCAGGAATAATGGAATAAATATAATAATCACATAAATGCAAAGTTGAACATAAATATAGAAATATGTAATAAACATCATGGTCAAAGTCCGGATGAAATCAAATGAAACATTAATTAATAATAAATTAATCAAATAATATAAACTGCAAATATCATTATGCGGTTGCAACTGAATATCCTAGTGGGATCCGGAGGAACTACCCGGAGGCGGAGGTCCAGATCTGGGGCAATCCGGAGCTACCATTGAGCTTTCCATTGAGCTCCGGGCCGGAGCTCAATGGAAATCTTCATATTGGAATCGTTACACAAGTCTCACTGCGCATGTCTATCACGGTACATGCTGGGATTGATTCAGTTCAAATCTGACATACAAATATCTAGCAACATTTTTATCGCAAAAATGCAAGATCTTTTTACATATCTCATAGCTTGTATAGATGAACTATAAAAACGAAATGCATGATGGGGAAAAATGTTTGATGAAAACATGTAAAACAGAATAGGAGTAGGAACAGAATAGGAGATTTGCAAGTCTCACTACGCATGTCTATCACAGTGCATACTGGGATTGATTCAGTTCAAATCTGACATACAAATATCTAGCAACATTTTTATCGCAAAAATGCAAGATCTTTTTACATATCTCATAGCTTGTATAGATGATCTATAAAAATGAAATGCATGATAGGAAAAATGTTTGATGGAAACATGTAAAACAGGTGGCTATTTACATAGTATCATGCATAGTCCATGCTGAACATAACATGTGAAAAGACAGATTGATTTCCTGTACATGCAATGATGAAGAAATGAATACACTTGGGAGATAAAATATAAGTTAGGCCTTGTTTTAAAAAAAGATTTAAGGACATGACTTGTTTCCAATAGCGAACTTGCATGCCCCGTCTACAATGTTATGTAAGGTAAATCCTGGTATATATATATATATTCGCATATTCTCCAAACATTACTAGAGTGAATAAAAAGATGTATGCATCCTTTATTTAATTCTGAATTTTCTATAAAAAGCTTAGCCGAATTTCCATTAGCTGAATTAAGAAATAATACCGAATTCGACATGACCACTTGCAGCTGTAACAGTGACTACCATGACATGGCTATAACAACCTAAAGCAGATACTAAACGGATTAGTAGCCTCCATTTCAAGCTTCATGGTGCACTATTTGTATACAATTCCTCAGGATGGATTATGCACCAAACACTGCACGAGCAGCCCCGCTATGCCAGTCACTAATCCTTTAGTAAATATAGTAGCCTGATATGAGACCTCAGCCAGACATCGGCTTGAACTCAGAAAAATAAAGATTATAGAGGAAGCCCACTTTCTCCCCATTAGATGGTACTGCACTTGGGAGAGAAGTCACAAAGAAAACCATCTCTGTGATCAGGTGTCTAATGTATAAAATAATCTTTCCAATGATATGTGATGTGTTACAGGAGTGGCAAAAAATGATATTTTTCAAATATTCTTTAAAAAACGCTTGGTGAAAATGTTTTCATTTTGGGAGTGTTTAGTGCTGCTATCAGCATGTACCAAATTTCAAGACTGTATACTGAATGTAGACTTTATGCATATCTGAAGTTATTCAAAGTATCTGTAACTACTTTACTATTGATTGACCATAAAGAAATCTCGCTTTTTGTGCATGCATAAACAAAAATAAAACTACTCATTAGATTTCCTTATGTTTATCATAATTGGAATCTGCTTGATCTTATCCTGTCAAAATCCATCTTTTGCGACTTGTGACCCATTTTCCGTTAACACATCACGTCCACTCAGTAGTGATGCTTAGAGTAAACTGATCTTTTGTTGGTTTGTTGAATGGAGGGCCACGCCTCCCAATCATTCATTGACTGAGAGGTCTCGTTGCTCCGCCCCTCAGTCTAGGGCTTAGCACCAGGTTGGAAGGTTAAAGTTAAACACTGGGCTAGAACAATTGCAGGTCATAAAGCTCAATAATGGTCTTTGTTCTTAAGTCTGAGGATAGATACTCAGAGCCAGAATATTGTCTAAGTTTCAAGTATTTATGATTTTGTATCATTGAATTTGAATTTCGAACCTTAGAATAGAATATTCTCATCTCTCAATTATGCAATAGGGATTTTCTCGGTATTTTTTAAGACCATAATTATAGTTCAAAATTTTAGTAAACATAATCAATTGAGTGCACACAATATGAAAAAACATCCTTTTATACAGAGTGGACGCATATAGATTTCTTGTTCTTAAATGATTGAAAGCCAAAAGGCTTGAACAAGACTTATGTGATATACAATATGATGTATCGGATCCATAAAGCAAATACACATTATATATAGTTAGTTTATATATAGTTAGTTTATATTAGAATATGGTAGTTAAAATAATTATGGACGTGACTTCATTTTGGTAATGAACAATTATTTTGTTATTCTCGGACTGAGAAGTATCACAATTGTGAAATTGTCGCGAAATCAAAACCTGTTTAACAAGAAGAAAGACATAACACTGCTCAACTATATCTATCAGTACACCAATGATGTGAGCCGATGATGGTTCATAGACCAAGGAGGAACCACATGCTTGCGTACGCTGACATTCAAATCGTCAGACAGCAGCAGTGATAGGGTCAAGACCTATGTCCTTTCCCACCGTCCACCTCAATCATTATATATATTTAATCACTGCCTTAAACGGTCCTGTGGTAATTATCACCTTAGACAGAGACTAAAATGATTAATGACTTCCATTTTGGCCTGTTTCGCCTCAGGATTATGCACCAAACATTGCACTAGCATATTTGATGCACCAAATAGTGCACCACATATTTCATGCACCAAACAATGCACCACACATTTTCAGACATGCTGGTGCTTCACCTTGAAATTATGCAGAAAACAGTGCACTGACAGCCCCTCAATGTCAATGATTATTCCATTAAA
Source organism: Sthenelais limicola (assembly GCA_942159475.1). Lineage (NCBI taxonomy): Eukaryota > Metazoa > Annelida > Polychaeta > Phyllodocida > Sigalionidae > Sthenelais > Sthenelais limicola. The sequence goes on from OW804098.1 coordinate 70,061,648, forward strand.
CCATGTAACGAACGATGTTTATGTAACCATATTATATGTAACCACATGTATCTCTATATTACCCCACGTCTACAGGTAAAATAAAGGCCTCCATTGAATGTGCAGACTGTCATCCTTCTTCTGAGGAAATGATTACAGACAGATCATTTATAAGTTAGCAATTCATTAGGAATTCGAGAGTGCCATCCACATTTCATAATCAGATGTGTGAATGATTACGGCTCGTCATGGTTACATGTTCAATTCAATTCAATTCAGAGATTCTTTTATTTGTGGATCTTTGTACAAATCAGGTAATACAATGTCTGGTTACAGTTATAAACCGAACCAGGTCTTCCAAAGGTTGCCTGCGAATCTTGACATTTTTTAATTTTCGTTTCGTTACAACAAGAACATTAATGAGAAGTAAAGTACAGAGTAAAGTATAAATAACAATGGTGATTCTAATTATATGTGATGGAGGATGTAAAACTAATAACAGAGCATGATTGTTGACATTGTGATGAGTGATGCTAGGACATTCTTGAGATAATTCACTAGGAAGGTAACAGATTTACCTGTATCGGTATAGGATAATATTGATTTAGGTCTACAGCTGAGGCGAAATAGATAGAATACCTACTGCAGTTAATGTGAACATTCATGTATAAAGTTGTGAGCACAAAAGTGATCGTAGCTTTTCTTTTCTAAATGATACAATATATGTGATATAAGCAAAATAAGCTATGATATTTGTATTCATTGAACAATAGATCTTATAATAAGATGTGAAACTACATGGAGAGATTGATCATACATTAGACGAATAATTGGTGAACAGTACTATCCCTTTTGGATAATTCTACAATATTGCGATACAATACGAGATATAAAATAGTAAGATGAAACTAATAGAGCATCGTCAACCAGGAGCGGAATGTATAATGGGACATAATGATGACAAGAAGAGAGACATGACCGATATTCCGCGATAGGTGATAACAGTTTGCAATTTAATTAAATGGACATAATAATTTGTCAGTATATTGTTTGAAGGTAGGTCCATCAGGAATTTCAGGCATGTGACCACAATGACGCGATCTGATTGGTTTAAAGTAGCTAAGATCACTTTGTTGAATATATATCATTTGAAATGTAATTGCAGATTTCTACGACTTGCATAGGTAAGCTCTTTTGGATGGAATTATGACAGCTATTCATTAGATTATTCGATATTTGTATATAGTTTGAGTGGAGTTGAATCGCTGGGTCAATTCAAATCATCTGACTGAAGAACCTAGCTTTACATTAGAGTGCTGCGAACTGGCGATGGTTGAGGACTGGAAGCTGGGAGAGAGTGAGGAGGCACATTTCAGATATACCCCATGGAATCTCCTCCATGTGGTATGTTATCAGCAACTATTTATATAGATGCACGATTACATCAGCAACTTTTTAACTGTTCTGTCTGGGAGAGGTTACAGTCCACCTTGTTGAATCAAAATGGGATTTTAAATCCTTAAATGCTCCAAATACACTTTTTTCTAACATTGATGTGTAGGGTATGGAACATAATGAGCTAGCACAAACTTTCTACAAATCTGGAATTCAGTGGTAATTGTCACTTTAAAAGGTGACACTAGATTGCCTGCTCCTAAGCCAAACTCAACTTACAAACATTGCGAAGGTACAAACTAGTCAAGTATGTAATACATATCAAATGGCACTCAGTGTGGTTTGTAATTGTCATCTGTTACAGGAAAATAAGTCATAAAGACAACACAACCTCCCTCTGCCCAGACCGAAAACCGAGTCACTTATAAGTGACTGGGTTAATGATTCCAACAATGATATCTAGTTTAATGGACCAGCAGCATCAAACATGCTTAATGATTTCTATAGTAAATTTGGCTGCACTGCTGGCAACTTATCTCATTTAAGAAATATTTGGATGATGTCCCTGATATTAAAATGTCCACTCAGACTCTTATTACCAATGTAATAATCAGTGAATTGGTGGACAGTATTGATGTATCCAAAAACTGTGGGTTTAGTTGGATAAATACAAGAGCATTAAAAATGTTCCTAAGATTGTTTATCCCCCACACTACCCTTTTGATGAAGCGCTGTATAAAGACAGGCCTCATGTCAGATGACTGGAAAGAGAGTATATCATAAAACCTATTCCCTAAGATGTTAACCTTAGGTATGTTAATGATTTGCGACTGATTGCTATAGTTCCAACAATGTAAAAAATATTGGAAAAATTGTATGTCCCGCTATCGTTGATCATATGGAGACAAATGATTTATTTTGTAAGTCGCAAGGAGATCTTGAAGGTGAGAAGTGATCGTGTTATACTAGGGGGGCCGGGTTGTATATAATTGATGTTTCCTTAATGGGATGGAATAAAACCCTGTGTTATGATTTTCTATGGTTTATTCACAAGCTTTCGCCCTGGTTTGGGCTTCATCAGGTGTTGGTGATACAATAGTAAAAACAGTGGGCTGAAGTACAATTTCATGTAGTGGTGATACATTCAGATGGTCGTACTGACCGCAGTAAATATGTAAAAAATAGCTGATCGGAGTAAATGCGTTAGCTGATCGGTAAAAAATTTTTTTGTCATATGTAATATGGCTAGATGATTAATTGAATATTGTATTCAATTTAGAGAGGAGAATGTTCGATTGTTGATGTTCAATTATTTAGATATTAGATCTTTGTTATGCTGATATGATTAGGAAATAACGGCAAGTCTTATTAGTTCGTTTGGTCTTGGATGACTTGTTAACTTGGTTTAGAAGTGGGTTCTACACATATAATGTTCTTTTATGGTGTGTAGGTGTTTCCACGGGTGGCCAGGAGTTCCCCAAATGATTCGGAGAGCTCGAGGTCAATATTGGATAGGAAGTCCTGGATACAACACAAGAGACGTCCCTTCACTAGGGTCTCTTGAGTTACGTTGGTATTAGTTGAAACGTCCTGTTTAACAATGGAGGTGTTGGTAGCTTGGTCCATTTTGGACTTGCTTGATTCGTTCAGGGCTGCTTGTAGTTTGGCGTCTAGCTGGCTGGTGTTGCTCCCGCTAGATGAGCCAGAGGAGGAGAGGGATAAGTCGTGGGACGGGTCTGGAAGGGTGGGGTGTTGGATTGTAGAGTTTTGGCCGGTGGGTTCGTCAAAGCAGACAGTGTCATCATCACTGTCTGACAGGCTTATTAGATTGAGTGGGTGGCTTGGTGTGTGAGGTTTGGAGGGCGAGGGAGCGGATGATGCTGCTACTAAGATTGGTTTAACTTTGATAGTAGGAGGATTGTCTCTGTCTTGGTGGGTGGGTATAAGTCCCTGGAAAGAGGTGGTATGCTGTTTTGCGTCAATTTTGATATGCTTGGTGTTGTGGGTGGGAGGCGAATTAATAGGGCGCTTGTTTGGAGTGGTAGCAGGGCGACGAGGGGGGCTCTCTAGTCTTGGTCGGCGTGCGGCCGGTGTGGGTGGCGAGTGCTGGGTGCGTGGTTTTCTGGCAGTAGGATCGTAGTCAGAGGTGGATGGTGTAGGGGCACTAGGTGGTACAAGGCTGCTTGGATTGGTTTTCATAGATAGGCGATCTTGTGGTCTTATAATAGGAAAACTCGGAGGGTGTTGTACACGGTTCTTTGTTTGGTGTTTGCTTGGTGCGATGCCTGCAACGTAAGGGGAGTTGTTCCCTTTGAGTATGCGAAACAGAGCTTTGGGTTTGCTTGTAGTGAAGGTTTTGATTATTTCTAATTCCACAGTTGGTAGAGTTTTCTTATTGTCAATTTCAGAGGCCAATACAGGCCTAGGGGTCGGGATATTGCCGTAGTGTTTTCTCTGGTTATGTTCTTCAAATTCTTGTTTTCTCACAAACGACATGGGGCAGACAGGGCAGGCGTACTTACCCCTGTTGTCGCAAGGAGGTTTTCAAAGAAACCACTTGACTAATCTGAGTTTATTTGACTTCCTTACTCCGATCTTAAATGGTATAAACAGTGGACTACTTATGGTCGCTTCCTATTATGATATCTCAAAAGCTTTCAATTGTATAAATCATAAGATCTTGAAATATAAACTGGAACATTACAGGTTTAATCCTACTAGTCAATAATAATGAATTATTTCTTGGACAGACAACAAAGAACTGACTTAAATAGCCATCTATCTGATCCTATCATTATTAACAGAGGTGTTCCTCAGGGAAGCTATTTAGGGCCAATTGTCTTCCTAATTTATATTAATGATGTATCTCGATGGTTTAAAAACCTTTATAATCAAGGCTTTACTGGTAATTTAACATTATACACAGATGATACAGCTCTCAGTATTACTGGAGATGACCTGAACGAGTGTAGGACCAACACTCAACATGCCATGAATCTCATTAATCAATGGATGTTGGATAACATGTTAAATTTAAATGAGAAAAAATGTCAGATACAAATCATAGGGACGAACAACAGGTTAAAAAAATCAAATTTGCCACCCTAAGCAAGGTATACCTAAAAGGACAAGAAATAATTAATTCGTAAGTAGTTAATTATTTAGGCTTTAGGATTGAAGATAAAATTTCAGAATAAGTTGCCAGCTATTCTACGTAAAGAGTCCTGGTCAAATTAAATATGAAAAAAACCATCTTAAATCAGACAACGAATGGTACAAATAAATCTTCACTCTTGTCCAGTTGTGCATTCAAGGTATCTCAATTCCAATGAAAAATGTACATATTCTTGGCGCCATGTGGTTTTTATCATCCGAGTAGTATGAATTGTTATTGTTTGAGGGAAAAAATCGTAAAAAATCGAAGTGTTCATTCTGTTTATGTGTAACTCTATCGTACCATCTGAATTGTCGACTAATCGTATCAACTTGATGCTGAATATAATGTTAAATTGACTTAAAATTCTTCTAGAATAACTGTATCATTAACCTTTTACTTGGACTCCCACGAGATTATCATTGTATCAAAATGGATCCAGTAAATTTTACAAAAGTGAATAAATCACTTTGACAAATAAATTGTGCGGCCTGTGACTCATAAATGCCCTACAGCATGTACTTAAGCCCTACAGCATGTACTTAGAGGCACGTTAGGGTTAATGACCGACCTAGGAGTGCATGATACTGGGTAGATCGGTGCAAACAGTCGCGATGTGTTAAGGAAAAATGAGTTATACGTCGCAAAATTGATATTTCTCAAAGTGTTTTATTCACAGGATCTCTTTGTAGGAATGTTCTTATTTCTGAGGTACCTAGCACTTTCAGTTGTATGCATACACGTACCAAGTTTTATGAAAGTTTATTAAAGATATCCTTGTGTTTCCCAGGTCATCCTATGGAATATATTGAGCTACTTTACTATTAATTGTCCTCCTAGGAATATTGCAAACTCTTTTGAAATATACAAATAATCTAACATAAAATATATAGATACTTTTTAGATTTCCTAAATGTTAACATTGTTGGAGTGCCCAACCAATCGCATTTTTTCAAATATGATGGTATGTCAAAATCCATTTTTTTCCACTTATGACTTGTTTTATCTGTGTAGTGACACATACCACACTGTCAATCTGGGCGAGAATATGGGTGTTGGTTGAGAGACCTACATATATCCCCAACATCCGTGTATGGACATCCATAACAGGCGTGAAATATTCACGGCTATCCGCCAATGCAGCTATTACATAACAGGTCTACTAATACAGGTATACTATAAGGTGAAGTCCAGGTATGCCCAGTGTTTATATGCATCATCTCTACAGTACTCTATGGTCAAGTGGTTAAAATCTAAGACTTCCAAACTGAACATTGCGGGGTCGAATTCCAGACCAAGCAGCTTTTTCACATTTGTCCCAACATCATGTCACACGGCAGACTGCCGACGGCAGGGCGATCAGGCATGGCGGGAGGGCGCGCCGATGATGAGCTGGTATTGAGCGTCCCTTAGACGTATACTTGGTTGGACGTAAATTCAGCCTGACGCCGGCGGGTAGACGCCCACCGACTTCTGACCAATGTCATTGAAGTGCATATTCATTACCTTATTTTCTATTTTCCTCCTATCAGCAAAATTCACAATATTGTTACCTATATTCTGCCATAAACATCTATAATACATGTGGTCAAGATTGAGGGCCGAAAAAGGTATTGTATATCGTGAATTCACAGTTCTTCCACATATATACCCAAACAAAGTTAATAATGAACGAAAATTTACAATATTTTAATGTGAACAATCCTTCGATAACCTATGATCAATTATATTATATAATTATGCTAAATTAGATGCAAAATTATTTCTTTTTGGTAACTGCACTTTATAAATATAATGTACCCAAGTTTTACATGCTTGATAATGATTTCTCGAAAAGTAACATTCTCTTTTTAAATAAATTATGCAATAATTATCCAATGAAGTTGTATTCTCAGAAATTGCTGATATTTTAGAGCTTGTGATTTAGAATTGTCAGTCCTATGATGCATGTACGGATGTGTGTCATAGGCATACATTATCTTTTCTACCAAGGGTACTTAAAGTGTAATTAGTTTTCTGGATGTGCAACACACTGGTATCGATGTAGGCTAATCAGAACAACTGCAAGAGCAGAACACAATATATGTGATGTGTTACAGAAAAAATAGTCTAAAGTCACTATAGCGTATATCTTTCAAATGTATTTTCCCCAAAAACATTTTTTAGCAATGTTTCCATCTTTGAAGTCATTGAAATTCATTTGATTTTATTTTTCTTAGATAAAGTGATATCTCAACATCCAATTTTTGGCGACTTACACTCATTCTTCTATAATACATTACATATAATACATATGTGAATTACAGGAAAATGAATCTTAGTCACAAAAAAGGGGATTTTGAAATACTGTTGTACTTTGAAGGATGGGATCAGGCGGATTAGAAGCTTAAAACAATCTTGAGATTTGATACGTGTATTGATACGACGGGGAGCACTAGAAACCCGAAAATCAAAACATTCCTACGAAGAGTTCTTGTGGAAAATATCATTTTTGCGACTTTTGACTCATGTTTCAGTGACATATCACATATGGATTTATCAGAGACCGCACCAAACAGTGCACCAGCTAGCCCTCAATGTCTTTATTTTTATGTTAAATAGATTTTATTTCGACAACAATTTGACATGAGTGATACGTTTCATGTATCGAATAGTTCCTGTTGTAAAGAACATCATTTTTCTTTCATATAATTACTGTTTTGAAAGTACTATTTCTTTGCACTATTTGTACTTAGGAATTTTCATTGTTCGTATAGATGTAGTGTATTTCTATGTAAGATCGGCCTACAATTTAAGAGACTGTGGTTATGAACATTCTGTACTAAGTGCACATATGCCTTAGTGCTAAGTCTTATGTTGTATGAAGTGTTCATCCGATAATGAGTCATTGAGAGGTTTATGACAGGGATGAAAAAGGCATAAGAGGGAGGGAGAGAATACGGCCTAGAGCTAGGTGGAGGAAAGGACAATGCAGATATGTTCTAGGAGAAGCCAGCATGATATTTTACCTCCTAACTGCATCACCTTTACTATCACACCTTTATATCTTTGTAGGTCTGAAATATTGATGGAGGTAGGAGGATTTATGTATAGTCTTGGTCCTTGTGAGAGAGAGGGAGGGAGAAAGAAGGGCGAGAGGGGGACGGGAAGAGTGGGGTGAGGCCAGGAGGAGGGTGTGGGGAGGAGCGAAATAGGGTAGAGAGGGTGGAGAGTTAGAGGGGAGAGAGGATGGAGAGAGAGGAGAGAGAGGGAGGAGAGGGAGGGGATATAGAGGGGGGAGAGAGGGCAGGGATACAGGGAGAGAGAGGGAGGGGTGAGAGGGAGGGGAAAGAGGGAGGTGGGAGAGTGAGGGCAGAGAGAGGGAGGGGGGAGAGAGTGAGGGATAGAGGGATAAGGATAAGGGGAAAGAGGGAAGGTAGAGCGGGATGGCAGAGAGGGAGGGGAGAGAAAGAGGGGAGAGAGAGGGGAGGGGAGAGAGGGAGAAGAGGGAGGAAAGAGAAGGAGGAGAGAGAGAGGAAAGAGACAGAGACTAAAGAGAGAGGGAGAGAGGAAGGGAGAGGAGAAAGGGAGGGAAGAAAGATGATAATTGGAGGATAGGAGGTGAGATTGAAAACAAGGAGGAAGAAAAGGAGAGAGATGTGAGAAGGGAAGGATAAGGGGAGTGGGAATATTTGTTGGAATCAATTCCTCATCCGATTATTATTTAATGATTAGCACTACTTCTATAAAAGTCATCAGGAACGTACACAAATAGTGTGCTATTTGGAGATTCCTGTTTGTTGGTGACGCACATGCAGGTCTATAATAATTTAAGCTGCTTGAACTTTTAAAATTGTGATATGTCACGGAACGATGAGTCTTAAGTCGCAAAAGATGGAGTTTGTTGTGTTTTCTTGGGAAGTACTTCGTTATTGTTTTATGTTTGAGAAAAGACAAGTTTTAAAAACATTTGTAAGGATTACACATTCGTATAAATCCTCTGCATATCTATACCAATCAAATCTCAGTTGAATTGTTCAACACCTTACACATTTTCTCCTATAAAAGCCCGTGATCTGTTATTGTCCCTGACTATCCCTTATTTCTCAGGCGAAATCTTGGACTGAAAATAAACAACAGAAATTTAGCAAAAGGTTGCCGGCTTGGGTGATTCTTATTTCTGATTCTGATTCTCATTTTTCAACCTTCGTTGATTTTTTTCAGACTTTTGACTCAACTTCTGTCTCTGACACATCACAACTGTCCTTGAATAATTATTTTCGTTATCGTTAATTGCTGAATTCATCTTCAACATGAATGCGGAGACACTGTCTGCAATCACAAAGTTAAAATGAGTCACCCAATTATGATTCTACTTGCAACATGGGGGAAAAAAACCCATTTAAATTCACTTCACTGACTGAAGTGAAAAATAGGTCCACCAAGGCTACAAAGGAGGATGTCTTTTGTAAGCATTGCGCCCCTTGAGTAGAAGGCAAATATCCACCAACAAGGTGGCAAACATCCACCAAGAAAATTACCACCCAGAAAAATACTAACCAAATAAAACCCCACCAAGAAAAACTACCTTTCAGCAAACAACCACACAGTAAACTACTGCCCTGAAAACTAGCGCCCTGAAGACTATCACATAGAAAAAAATACCACGCAGAAAACTATACCTAGGAAAACTAACTAGACCCTCCCCACTAACACTAACTATATAGGCCCCAATTGTCATCTTGAAATGGAGGTTATTAATCATTTTAGTCTCTGCCTAAGGTGGTTATAGCCCATGGGCCGTTCAAGGTAGAGACTGGGGGCCATAATATCTATAATAATATAAGTGGTGTTGGTGCATGGTAATATACCACAATAGGGGATTGGCATATCTCACTGCACATGTCGAATACAGTCCATGCTCGGATGGATTCAGTTACAATCTGACATACAAATATTTTATAAACATAAAATATCAATACCATAGCTTGTGTAAATGATCTGTAAAAAGCAAATGTATGATGGGAAAGGTGAAATCTTGCTTCATGGAAACATGTAAAACAGATGGTTGTTTACATCAGATCACTGTTAACTATTCCATGCTGAACATAACATGCTTTCTCAAGCTTTTACACTGACATACGACTCCCATAAGTCCAGCCAAATCGAGATTCAAGTTGGCGGACCTGCTTATCCCCGATTAGTTATCATAGCAATGTGGGTGGATAAGATGTTGCATAAACCAGAATCGATCCTAGCATGCACTGTAACAGACATGCGGAATGGCACATGGAAATGCTCTATTGCCATGTTGATAAGGCTGAAATATTGATGGCGGGGTGCGATTTATGCCCTCAGCGTCTGAGGGCCCACGCTGGCATGTGTCAGACCAGCCACTGGCTGACAAAGCAATGGAACGGGCAGCAGTGTTCACACTTTACCACACCACCCTCTGCCAACACACCCGTCTTAAAGCTGTGCAGCCAAAGAATAAATCTTACAAAATGTGATGTCACAGAAAAATGAATCATAAGTTGAAAAAAAATATTAACATTAATCTCAGTAAATCTAAAAAGTATTTCTATAGTGTATGTTTAATTTTATTTTATGTTTGAAAAAAGGTTTAAAAAAAGCAATATACATGGATATATTCAATATATTGTCTTGAAATGTTGTACATTGGAACGGGCAGCAGTGTTCACACTTTACCACACTACCCTCTGCCAACACACCCGTCTTAAAAGAACATACCGCACTCAGTACAATGGTACCACAATGGGTTATTTTATTAAATAAAAACATACCTATAGTTCAGAAATATCCCTAGTATCTATTACAACCTTGATGGAAGCATTTGAAATGTCCGAAATAGGCTTAATGCAAAGTTCATGACTGCCGCCATTTTGGGGAACATTACCCACAATCCTTCTTGATTTTGACGTCATGAAGGCTGAGCCAGTCACGGCTCCGCACCGGCCACATGAGCTGAGGGCGTGGTTGGGTTGAAGTTTGAATCAGGTTTCCCTCCCTTCAGATACCTATTAAGCCATTTTCTTTGCTATTAGTGATTGAGAGAGGCTATAACTAGACTAGTATGGGTTTGTTTGAACTTAGATGGTTTGAAATGAACCCTGTACAGTCCCGAAAGGTTTTTGTTATTGTGAGCGATAATGGGGGGACGACAAGAAGTTTGTCAGTTCCGGTTTTAGTAAGACTTGTTTACTCCTTACAAAACACCTTCTCTTTCTTAAAATCACATTTCAAAAAGTGAAATCTGGCCAGGAATAGCATGTAAAGATTCAGATCTAATGAGAATATGCCTACTTCTGCTTTATATCATTGCCAAAATGCCAGTAGGAGGAAAAGCATGACCACGTTGCACTCGCTATGCTAGCATAGAGGCAGGATTCCATCATGAGTGACGTCATGAGTCCTCCGAAGATGTCTGCCAACATTAAACATCATAATCCAAGATTGAAATCCCTCCAGGACTCTTATTATTCACCATATTTATGTTCGAACCTAGCTGACATTGATTTTACCTCAAGAAGTAGGGATAGGGCTATCATTATACTGAAGGCGGTGCTTTCTTTTAAAGCTGTGCAGCCAAAAAATAAATCTTACAAAATGTGATGTCACAGAAAAATGAATCATAAGTTGAAAAAAAATATTAACATTAATCTCAGTAAATCTAAAAAGTATTTCTATAGTGTATGTTTAATTTTATTTTATGTTTGAAAAAAGGTTTGAAAAAACCTTTAACACTCCTTCAAAGAGATTTTGTGAATAGGACATTTTGAAAAATAATCAATTTTGTGACTTATGGTCCATTTATCTGTAGTGGTTGTTCTGAAATAGTGTATCAGACACACGAGGAGTGAAAATCTGTGTATCATTGTAAGTGGCAATTTTGTGACTTGTGATTCATTTTTCTGTAACACTGTGTGTATGGCTGGCCGTGGCAGTATGTTTGTTTTGTATCCGATGATGACAGTGTCGGATAAATAAATCTTTTGTTGTGGTAGCTGAGATTACAGCGTTTATAAAGAATTTGATCATTATTATAAGATGAAGATCATGCACAATCTGGGATGACGAACTACTTCTTTACTTACTACGCTGACCATTACAGTGATATCAAATCCAAATCGAAATAATGTCCAAATTTGAATATGAATGCATATTTCTGTTGCACATTAATACTAACTGTATTATGAAATGCAAAGAAATATATATTGTGTTCTTGTTATCTCATATGACCACTAGAAGTCATTTCAATTCAATGAACTATTATGCATCGTGTATCAACAATCTTTAAATATTGAAGGTCAGTTTCAAAACAATTACTTCATGTTTGGATCGAAAAAAACCCTGATTTGTATCAAGATCATAGTCATTAAAAGGAAAGATAAATTTAACGTCCAAATCCACTTAACGAGGTATAGAATTTTGCTGATTCATTATAGCAAAATCTTAGAACAAATTAAGAAACCTAAAACATAATCATGGCGCCTCGACAAGGTAAAACATTGTTTCTCAGGAATTATCCGATATCTGCTCGAATCATCACCTAGTTATCAGACAAACCCAATTTGTGAATCTCAGCCAAACTTCGCTCTTGGTCTTTAAAAAATTGTAAAAGAGCTTTCCCAAAAATCTTATGAAAAGGAAATAGGCGAGGAAGTCTCTCAAGAGATTGTAATTGGAGAGAGTTAGCCTTCTTACGAGCATTTAAATTAGATTTTAAAGTTTTACTGGCGGGGAAATGCGAGACATGGATCATGGGACCATAAAAAGATCATAAAACTGGTTGGAGGGAAAGAGAGGGGAGTGATGACTTGGACAAATGGCTATCATAAAAGTTGCTCGTTGATGGAGAGGCTTCATTATAGAGGAACCCAGCAAATTATGGATTTCCCGAAAAATAACTAAAAAGAAACAGGATTCTGCATTCCTCAAACTATAGTATCAGCCATATATTTGGCGTTCGGATGGTGGTGTAAATTGATTTGATTTGAACTATGTTATTGTATTTTGTAAAACTATTTTCAACTATTTTATATGATAACACATTTGTTCAGTTACTAGAGTCTTGTTGGTAGATCATGTTTTCTGAACAGCACATGTGATGGAATCCAGGGTCCGACGATTTACTGACAAATGTACCATAATAACACCCATAAAGCATTGATAAGTTTGATACTAAATAACTCGACAAATCAGTATCAATTACAGCATTGATAAGGTAGATTAGTGTATAATCGACAAATTCAATTCAATTCAAAATATCATTAATTTGCATCTAAAAGTATACAGAAAGGAGACATTGGTGGTGTGCCCAAATTCCCCAGCATTGGGCCAGGATGACTTTGATACTCGCAGTATGCATATCTGAAGTCAGGGCGCATATACTTAGAGAACGTTAGTGTCCTTACATTTTTAAGAATCTGCGATGATGTCAGATATGGCTATGGCTATACTTTCTAAGCTTACATTACCTAGAACATACACAATTTATAATATATAAACATTGTTTCTTCGGGGCCAAGGGCTGCTGCATTTGTTGGGTTAATAAAATGTGATCAGTTGGTATGGGGCCATCCACAAATGACGTCATGCTTTTTTTGGCCATTTTTTACCCCCCCTCCCCCCCATGTCATGTTTTGTCACACTGTTCAAGACCCCCCCCTTAAAAATGATGAAAAATGACGTCATGTTTGCAGCCCCCCCCCCCGTCCATACAAACACAACTCCCCCTTTTAAAAAAGCTTATAATCAATTAGGTATAGCATTTCAATAAAATATGCATTATTAGAACTATGATCCACAACATTGAAATATCCATATTAAAAAACTAAGCCCCTCAACTTGAATAGGCTACTTCACAAATTCATTTAGTACATTATCGACCATTATGTTAAGATTAGTTTTCTACCCACCGATGTATGTGGGTCTAATGAGTTGCACATGTGCACAGAGATAGGGGTTAATCACGCACTCACTGAATATGTGAGTGGCCTATTAATCACTGGGGCTGGACAAAATTTGACCAGATGGTGGCACTAGTTGCAATCAAAAAACCCCATTGATTCTTAGGCTGTTACAGGGCGCCCCAAGGGTTTGGCAGTGATATAATTTAAAAAAACCATTAAATCTGACTTACATATTGTGCAAAGTTATGGAGGCTATATTTTAGGATGTAGTAATGGAACATAGCACATCAAAGGCTTTAAACAAGATAAAGTCAGTGTAGTCTCACAGGGGTCAGTTCCATGACCACTTCTCTTCATGATATATATTATAGACCTTGGCTCCTGGACCAAGTACCCCATGTACCTGTTCAATAACAATACCAAGCTTTATAAAGTAATGTAATTCAGAATCTCTGCCTCAATAAAAATTGTTTCAACAAAAAAATCCATCAATGGAGCGATTGAGTGCCAAATGTCATGCATCTGGGAAACTCATCCTTGTGCCAGGCTTACACCATTGTGAGCGGGAACATGAGAGTACTAGAGGAAATCACCATGGAAAAAGATCTAGGTGCCTCGTTGATAACTATCTGAAATTTACAGAAGAGGTAAATGCTCATGTAGCCAAATTTAACAGGATTATGGGCATATTCAGAAGGACCGGAACACAGGAAATTCCAACAACCTTTTCAAAGGGCTGATCAGGCCACACTTAGAACATGGTGCACCAGTCTGGAACCCTGAGTACATGGTTAATATCAATATTCTGGAGAATCTTCAAAGGAGAGTGACAAGCATTTATACATAAGGGAACTTGACTTGCCTACCCTTCACTTTAAGAGAGTAAGAGGTGACATGTACACACTACTGGACTTTCACTTTCACTTGGTTGTTACAGCACCTAGTGTCAACTGCCTCAAGAACGGCACGGAAATACCATTCTTGGCATTGGGACTGGTGGGCCAAATGGTGTGGTACCAGTCATTGTATTGCTACCTATGTATAAAATGAATGGGTCTATATCAGGACAAGATTGCATGACCTCCAACACCAAGGAGGAAATGAATGCATAGAAATGAATGCTGCTAGAGATTTTGTTATATATTATTTATTTAAAGTGGCACTTGCCGATCGCAAAACACATTTATGAGAGTTTGGTCAAAATTACAGAAATTCAGTACAATAGAACCTCCTTTACCCATGGCTTTCTGGATTTGATCATATAAACACTTATTTCTTTGGTATTTTCCGAATCTTCCTTTTGAAAATTATACTGGTCAGCCAGAAGTTAAACAATGTTACGTAATGTTACATAACAGGTACAGCATGGCCGTTACGCAAGTACACATTCCACAACGGCCGTCATTGACCCATTGTCAGAGCGAACATCATGATATAAACAAAGCTATATACTGTAACTACTCTCTCTCACTTGATGTATATATATGTGTATTCAATCTGCCCAAAGGCTATGGGGTGCATTTCTTACCAAAAATCAGCATATTGAAATTATTTTAAAGAAGTGGATATAGGTTTAAACATATAAAACAAACTGATACATGCAAGTTTCCTGCTGCGGGGGTTTGCATACATTTTTGTGACATCCTCTGTCAGTGCGTCATTATGACCTAGTTACTGCTATTTCAAAATGAAACCATGTCATGCCTTCACTGTGGTCATCTCACATTGACTAATCATGATAAAAAGCAACCCAGGATAAGTAGAAACAATTTGAAATGCGTTTGAGAACACCTGATATAGCTTGAACTAAATTCTTGTTATATTTTACACAAATCCCGATTTTTATTCCCAGTGACCTTTGCCACTTTAATGAATGCAGTCTAAGGCTACCACTCATACATTACACCTGTTTCTATTCATTTATTTCTAAAGTTAAGTTTAAGGCCAATACATTATTTAAATTATTATAGAAAAAACGCAATATCTATTAGTGTTGTTTTCACATGGTGCCATTGTTGAAGTTTGATTTTCAAGAAAAACGAAATGATGTGGATATATTTCTAGATATCAAGGCCATAGAAGCATGCATCCAGTAATCTTCTATTCTAAGATGTATTACAAATGAATTTTTCTTAGAGCACAAGTTTCCCTATCACAGTAGTCTTTTGATTGAAAAAATATAAAAACATGATGTCATACATGAGTTGACCCCCCCTCCCCCCATTGTCATGCCTTGTCATAGAAACTCAACCCCCCCTCCCCCCCTAGGGCATGACGTCATTTGTGGATGGCCCCTATATAGGGTTTAAATTCCTATGTCTGCATCTGTACTTATGCCAAAAGTGATATCAAATAATAATAAATAAAATAATAATGTATGCCATATACAGAGATTTTTAATAGTAGTAATAACTTTAATAAACCGTAATAATTATAAACAAACATTGAATTGAATAGGGGAGTTGCAGGTGCCACTGCGCATGTCTGTTGCAGTCCATCCTGGGATGGGTTCTGATGAAATCTGGCATACAAATATTTGGCAAAGTTTTATTGAAAATTACAAGAACGTTTTCAATAATATCCCAGCTTGTATAAATGATGTATGTTAAACAAATGCATGTAATTTGAGTAAACAAAGAAATGTGATGTGTCACAGAAAAATAAGTCTAAAAACGAAAAGAAAATAGATTTTGAGATACCATCATCATTATTTACAAAAACAAGATCAAGCAAATTCCAACAATGTTAAGTACATAACAAGTTCTTCTAATCATGTTATCTTTCTTTTTTCTTTTTTAAAAAAAAAAAGTTAGCGATATTTCTGGTTGGACATTTGATGCATGTATCGATATGATAATGATCGCCCAAAAAGTGAAAGCATTCCTAAAATGATTTCTTGTGGAAACAAGACCTGACAAAGAGAAAGTGTATACATATAAACATTTAATTCATATACTAAATCTTTCTCTTTTCTCAATTTTCCAGGGAATACATCTATACCTTCGACCTCTAGGAACCAGTTACAACGTACCGGAAGTGGTATTAATGATAAAAATCACACTTTAACAACACAATCCTGTCAGCTGGATTTCAAGGAGGGCGGCCATTTTGAATAACGATAAGATATTTGATCATGCACATTGCCAACCGAACCATTCTCCAGTAGGAAGGTTGATTCTTTTTGTATTTAAGAACAAAAGAGGTGCACACAATTTCTTTTTGGGTTGATTTTTATGATCCATCCGCAAAAATGGGGAATAATCACTGCTAACAAAAGTGATCTCCTGTCAAAAATGATTGCTTGTTAAAAAAAAATACAGCCATTGTTTGGCTGCGAAAAAAAATGTGATTTTTCTGAGGTCACGTGAGAGATTGGCAAGATGAAAATGGAGATTTACAGCGTGGCGAAATGGAAAGGGCTATTTTTTATACTACTTTATCTGCACATATCAGGGCCAGAACAGCGTTTAAATTAGCATTGCAAAGTTGAACTTGAATGAGATATTTACATATCTATGATAAACATATAGACAGTAGACATTAATATGAGCTGACCTAAACACCCATTATATAAGGATATGTCGCTCTATTGCAATAATATGAAAATGGATATTCTCAGTATACCATATCCTTAGAGGACCCATCAATAACTAGACTATCATTACAGCTGTACTGATGCATGATGTGAGTAATACATACTGCAGATTTATACTCAACCTAATGCTAATAACCTAGCTAGGTAAGGTGGTATGTCTAATATATATACATGAATACATAGGCCTACATACATGTAACTTATTGGTATGGGAAATCGTCACTCCCTGTTCACTGATGCTATCGTTACTACAATGATGCATCAACATTAAGGATTCGTGGCTGTCTTTATATCATCGCCAAGGAACCATTCTTCAACTAAATCATACTATTACATGTTCTATGTGTTGAAAAGGAACAATTTCCATTCTGTTACAGTATGGGAAAACTGAGTTGCCAAAATACGGATTTAACACACAGGTATGTGGAAGGGATTATATATATGTCTCATACCTGTCATTCCCGGTCAGTAACCTGGAGTAAAAGTTGAATTGACACTTCTGATTAATAGACAGAAATGTTACCAAGGTGATTAATACAAACCTTAAAACGTAGAGAAAAAAAGGGCCTTAAAAGGACACCGTGAGGGCCCGAAAGTATAGGATTCTTAAAGGCCTAGGATAAAAGACTTTTAAAAAGGTCCTTTACTTCGAATAAGAAAACTTTCAAATGAAATTAATTGCACCTGTTCCTCATACGAAAAGAGGAAATAGTGGGAACTCCCCATATATCTAAAATATATCTTTGTGGAGGAGATATCACCAGTGAAGGTGGTTACAAGGAAATAACCATGTCTAGGAATACATCACTTATGCTGAGGATCGGGGAAGCCAAGGACTTGCCGGCCAAAGATATGTAAGTATTTAATTTAATTATTTATTTAGTTAGTTCATGTTATTATTCCCTTGATCATGGTGTATTTATCTTATGTGTACGGTTTGTGGGTTTTTTTCCCCGAGCATCCCATTCTTTCATTAAATAACAGCCAAACAACCAAATTGTTGTTATAACTGATGAGGAAAGAGTAATAAAATATAGGTAGAAGTGACCGCAGTGCTGTCTGTGGGGTCGTTCTTCACCGAGTTGGAGGTGGGGGAAACCCGAGGGGTCGGAGCGTAGCGTAGACCCGAGGGTTTCCCCTCGCCGGAAACGAGGTGAAGAACTATCCCACAGACAGTACTAAGGTTAGTTCGAGATTTATTTGACCTCCCACAAACGATTTTAAACATATTAGATTGCTTTTAATTACAGTAACTTACTGCGAGAGAAACACATCGAGGGTGTAGCATGGAATTCCTTTGACCTTAAATTTATGACGGCCGTCGTGACGTTGACGACGGCCACCGCAGTTTCAATGCTTAGCAGACGACGTAACGTCATGGCATGGCGTGTCCCTAAGACAACGCTGGCCTACTTTCAGAATAACCAATGAAAACGCAGATGGAGAAACTGGGTCATCTGTTTCGTCCCTAGGGACAAATGAAACACTACTAACTTTGCACTTATGCAAGGACTGCTTGATTGACAACCTTCTACCATCTCTGCAGTAAATCCCTGAAGGCCAGTGTGACATCCTATTGGTTGACATTTGTTGTATTCTATTGGCTATCTTGGTTTGATTGACAAGTTGCCAATTAAGGCCACTGTATAGGTTTTGAGAGGAACCCATTTAGAGAGGACCACCCATGACTGAATCTGAGTGATCTACACCTACTACACCCTTTGGGATTTCTGGGTTTCAAGTCTTGGAGACAGACAAGCTCGGAATTGCAAAGACTAAAAGACAATTGTGTATTATTAGATTACAATATGTTGTTTGATGTCTTATGTCTAATTCCCTTGCATTGTACTTTCATGTTTATCCAACTGCCTTTGTAAACAGGGAGTGTGCAACTTTCCTAGTTGTTAATAAACGGAATTTTACTTCCACTCCTGTGTTCTTCTAATACAGACATTTGAGGCATTTCAGATTACAGTATGTCTGATATTCATAATCTAGCCATTGCGCACAAATAGTTGACCGTAGAATTTGTTTCCTTTGGAAACGCACAATATATACATTAACTTAAACTGATTATAAAGTTAAACAGAAAAATAGTTCATTAAATGATTGATTAACTTAATAAACTTATAACTTGTTCTATCTATCTGTAGCAGCCCATATCAGTTTGAGACATGACAAGGTTAGCCTACTGCCTTGCTGTCACACACCGAGTGCCATAACAGTTTGAGACAGTTACTAGAGTCTTTTTTTATTTTGTTTTAGACAGATTTAGTATATTTTTTAAAATGTTGTTTACAAGTAGTTATTCAGTTATGGCAAGTAAAACATTTATATATATACTAATATCATTTTACTAATATACCTCAGGTCACACAGGCGGTCTTCCCCTGACACCTGATGTGAAAGTAAAGAAAAAGAAGCATTACAGGAGCTCCAAGAACATGATACCATCATTTTATATAAATTCCTCCTACGTCCTCATGAACCACTTGTATATATTGGGCGATTAAGATCCCAACAATCCGAGACTAATGAAACCCATATACATTTCCTAATATAATTCTATAAGTATCATTATCATTAAATAGTTTTACATGTCATTTTGAAGTCATTAAACTCTTCAATCAACCTTATATTAACAGGTAGATCATTCTATTACTCACATATATTAAATAATAGAGATTCCTTTAACTCTGTACATCTTATTAACGGAAAATTAAAAGTAGGAGCATCTCCATGTCTAGTTCTATGAGTAGGTCGTAGGGCATCTGGTTTGTATCTACTACTTGATATAGTACTCACATTTAACTAGATTTAATTTGGTTTTTCTATCCTATTGTGATAACGTTACTTTCCCTATGTAAATTAATTACTGGATTATAGTAGTTAGTTGTAGACATACTCGTAGGGCTCTATTCAGTGAGCTCTGAATCCTGGTAATTACTTTAACTGTACATGTATGCAATAAGACATAGTATAGTTGGTAGACTCAACTAGTGGGACAATTGTACATTTATAGAGCCTATCTTCAGTAAATGATACGTAAAGGACAGAACTTACAGCACAGCGCACACAGACAATCATATTACAGCAAAATCATTTCAATATAGAGATATGGGCTCAGGATAGAAGATTCAGTTTGAATGAATTAATTGCCATCTTGATATGGCCATATCCACAAATAGATATACCTTCATATATACACATTTTATTTTAATTTAGAAGTTTTATAGAGCGTATCTATCCTCAGACAAGTGACGTCATACATTATTATAAGGCACAGGTTTTAACAAATGACAAATAATAAAGTGAGGCCATTGACATAATGGGACATGGACTCAGGCGTGTAAATTAGTTATGATATAGTATGGTCCTCCGCCCACTGCGATCTAAGTTTAATAATAAACTGGATAAATTACGGATATTAGTCTACACAATCAATAAAGGAATGATTACATGAGGTGAGTGAGATATAGCATGGTCCACGGGAAGATACTATTTGACCCATTCTCTGGCTTGGTTTCAGTTATTTGCTGGATGATGAGGTATGTTTCTGGGTGTTTCTGTATTGTTCTCTGTTCATGTCAGAGCATTCCATCGTTTTGCGCCTTGCCGTTTCATGGAGCCGTTTATTGACCGAAACACATACAGTGGAAACAAATAAGGAAGAAATAAAAGTTATGAAATAGCGGGTTTAAAGATTGTAGATATTGTGGCAGTGGGTGTTTCTACTGAGGGAGATAGTCTTAGTCGGTTGTTTTCCGGAATCCATTAACACATAATAACCAATTACCTTGCTTGGTTACCTTCAGAAAAGTAAAAGAATAAATATAAAAGCCTTGTATTGAAATCTAATAATACTTGGATGGAATGCAATAGCTTCAGTAAAGAGGGAGGGAGTGATGATATTATACTACATGTATTAATGTATAGATTACAAATACCACCTTACATAGCTAGGTTATTAGCATTAGGTCGAGTATAAATATGCAGTATGTATCACTCACATCATGCATCAGTACGATAGGGATGATATTCTAGTTATTAATGGGTCCTCTATGGATACAATATACTATAGACAGAATTGCCCGACGGCAATCCCAATGTTCCCTATTACACATGGACATAGCAATTGGAGTAAGCGAACGAACGTAATTGTGTAGCCCAAGTGTAATATGGAACTTGGAGATCGCCCGAGGGTAATTTTGTATTTATTATACTTTTCCCGAGATTTATGGGAGAATTCTATGGAAATTAATGGAGACACTAGTGTTTACATCCTCACTTCTGGTTACTGAGTGATACACAGGCCATACCACCACTAGTTTATGTGGTATGAGCGTCAATGATGTAGCCTATGGCATTCCATATTACCCGCTAGAAGGTATAATAAAGTGAAATAGTACAGTTCACCCAAATGAGGACAAATGAGTAAATACACGGATAAAGTAATTTGAATGTAAAACCTATTGATATAATTGTATGTATTTTCATTATTTTCTGTTATGGATTTTTCGTAAATGGAAGACCTAGTATCAGTAAAAGTTTTCTTTCATCATATTTCTTCATAGAAAAAATCCCAATCCCAAGAAACACCATCCCAAGGATTCCATTCAGCCTTCAGTTCAGTTTCAGTGGAGCTCCATCAACTCCATTAAATGTTCTTAACAATATACAGTTTCAAGATGACTAAACATTTTTATCTGGGATGCCTGTTTGGGAGGCTACATCTAAATGGCTTAAGAATCACTGTTTAACAATTGCCAATTACTACTATTATGAAAGGTATAAACGATTAAACGCCCAGAAGGCAGGATAACGAAATAAAGATTTATGTTTTTTTAAAAAGTATAAACGGTAAACTAAACAAGAACTACAAGAACATAAATTATTACCATAACATATTAAATCACGAGAGTTATCAACAATTACATTATAATCTTCAAATCAAGTTTCAAACTGAATAATCATTTTCATCTACGCAAGTTATATAGTACCAACATTTTACCAATATATGGTTATTTGTGGGGAAAAGTAAAAGATGTATTTTGGTCTCTTACAAAAGAAACAAGAAACGTTTTTCCAATCTTCTCAAATAACCTAAATTTAAGGCATAAATGATATTCCAAATACAGTTCAACATGACCAAAGAGATTGTTTGAGTCCATGTATACATGTATGCAATTATAATATATAGATAAGACTATAATATTACAAGACATATAAACAGGAGGTATACATATACATACTGGCAACACAGAGTGATAAGGGCCCAATGCCATGGAGCAGGAATCGTAGGAGGAGGAGTAGGCGTAGGAGAGGGTGATGGAGGTAGAGAGGGGTGGTATTGTTGTTTCACTAATCAATGCCTGTCATTGATCCTCCTCCAGGCGGGAATAAAAGATACATTCCACCTGCATGTGCCCCCTCCTACCTGTTTATAACCTCTCCCCCACCCACCCGCCTTCCACCCTCCACCCCTACCCTTACCGTACTAATGGTATACATGTACAAACCCTCCTCCCCACACCCACATACATATCTCCATCTAGTATTACACTAGAAGGGTCTACATATATCCCTCCCTTCCCCTTCCTATACCTACTTGATACATACCTCCATACTTAATGTCTATCTAAGAATAGATATATAAATATGGCTTGTTCAGTGTCAATGTCTTCCTTCTTTCCCCCTCGATACCCCCCTCCCTTCCCCCGCCCCTTCCTATATGTACTTTACTATATATACTCTCTATATAGTGTTACATGTATGAATATATATCTTAAAGAAAACTTGTTAACTGTTAATCCCTTAACTTTCCCCCTCGCTCCCTCCCTACCCCCGCTCCTTCCCATACCTATACTTTATATATACCTCTTCATACGGTGTCTCGTTTATGCCTTCCTCACTGCCCCCTCTAGCTTCCCCAACTCGTACCTGCTTTAGACATACCTCCATATACTTAATCTTTATATCTAGGATTACATCTATAAAAGCATTGATCAGGGCCTTGTTTCCTCGCAATACCTTACCCTATCTCTAGATCCCTTGACTACCTGAATTATCACATTACCCCTAGAGTTGTTTCCCCATACAATTTAGCCACCACCTTTGATACTTTCACAATCATTATCCTCGCCTCCTGCTGCTCCTTCTGTCCTGTGGCTGCTGCCGCTCCTTCTCCTGTTCCTGCTCTTCCTCCCCCGCCTCCACCCCTCTTCTGCTCCTTGTCTCTCTTTTTCTATCTTCCCCTCTCCTCCACCTTTTCTTCATCTCTTTCTCCCCTCCTGCTACTCCCATCTTTCGTCCTCCTCTTACTCCCCTCCTCCTCCTCCCTCCTCCCCTTTCTCTTCCCACCCCTCCTACCTCCTCCGCCTATCCTCCCTCATGTCCCTCCTCCTCCTATACCTACTTTTCCTGTTCTCCCTTCTTTCCTTCTTCCTCCCCCTCCCCCTCCTACCTCCTCCCCATTGTACATCTCCTCCTCCAATTATTCCCCTTCCCTTTGCTCCTCCTTTTTACCCATATATATGGCTTTCGTCCTTTAGGGTTGCGTGTCATCGAATCTGATTGTCAAATGTTTCATTAGGGGGCAACTCAGATATTTATAAGGCTCTACAGCATAGTGTCGGTGGTGTCACATAGTGTGACACCTGGTATCATGCATAGTGTCAGTGGTCACACATACTGTGACACCAATCCTCACGCATACTGCATAGCATCACTGGCATTCAGTTTCACTGTCAATGGAACCTGATAGGTTCCCGTTATTAGTCAGTATTCGTTATTAGTTCAGTATGTATGTAAAATAACTTACATGTCAATCAAAGGGTGTTTAATATAGTGAGTTCTGCAGAATATTTACTGAATATGTTGAACTTCATGGATTTTATTAGGGGTGTACATTACATTGGTGAACATTGTTATATATATCCGCTTGTCTGTGTGTATTCCTATTGACTACCGGGCATGGTGCATAAGATGAGGAAAAGCATCAAGCCCACACTGGGATATATATATATATATATGCCTCCCAGCACCAGTATTCTGAGAGGGACTCCTCGGACAATTGGAATCTCTTCCCTGTTGGAATCAAGTAACCTCAATAGCCTTCACTTTATTTCATAGCTTCAAAATGTCTGTCGAATTGCAATGATATAACACTGTTGACACTTTCAAGGGGAAAAAGTGGCTCTTGCATTTGAACTAAAGCTCATCTAGATTTTTTTTAAAAGGGTGGGTAACCGCTGGGTCGTGGTTTTGCTGTCTAGGTCGTGCAGTGCTTGCAGTGGGTGAAGTTGCTAATAAATGAACAATTTGCCTTCAACAGTTCTCCCCAAAATTCAGCAATCCTCCCAAACATTCAGCAAAGCAATCCCCCAAACATTCAGCAATCCTCCCAAACATTCAGCAATCCCCCCAAACATTCAGCAACCCTCCAGCCATTCAGCAATCCTCCCAAACATTCAGCAATCCTCCCAAACATTCAGCATTCATAAATGTGGAGTAGTATAAAGCCCTGCAGCAACAGGGTGAAATTCTCCACATTTTCGGCCAACAACTCTTAGTTGGGTAGAAAAAGAACGAAACAGAAAGTACAAATTATGTAGTTTTTGATCTACCGATGTTAACTGACAATGCAGCTGCAATGTATATCCAATTCACAACCCACCACTGTATGTATGTATGCATGTATGTATGTATGTATACATACATACGTACATACATACATACATACACATGTATGTATGAATACAGCATATTGTTCATTTCCAGTCAAACTCAATAATACAATTTCAACAAATAATATAATCTACTCTGGAAATGGCAAACCTAGTACTTCCCGGGCTCCCTACTAGGCCAAATGGACAACGTATAATGACATAGTAGAAATAAAATAGCCTAAGAACAGAATAATTGCATATTCCTTTCCGAATACTCCTTTTTCCATAAATATTTTCTAGTCGACCACAATGTATCATGATTATTATCCATATCTGTGTTATGGAAAAGAAATTATTACTACCATTGACTAATCTATCTGGTCATTTAACAACAATACAGTAGTATTTTTTTTAAATAATTTTATTCAGTTAATGAGCAGTTACATCTGTTTAAACAAAAGTGTAAGGTAGATTGTGGATAGGTATGATAGGGGTGATTCCTCTATTGCGCATCTTCTCATATATAACAAATTGTGGGTCCATCTTGATAAATGGGTCAGATGGGTGGATATTCATATAGATCTATGATTCAGATGAAATATCATTTTGATTTGCTGGCATGGGTGATGAAAAAAATACTCTAGATATGATATATCTATTGGCCAAATTGTATATTCATGAGTGGAGGTTTTTCGCTGCCAAGCATCCAAATCCTGTATGAGATGAACAGGTACATGACAGCATGTTACATGTACAGGAAGCCCAGGAAACGTCAAACTTATTTATCCCGACTAATAACAGCTTTATGATGGAAATGCATGCCAGTTGTATAAGCCAAATTCTACGTCAGGCGCTTCATCGTGGTATGTTGGTGCTAGCCGTATAAGTTTTACAAGAATCAAAGATACTAGTCTATAGAAGTTCATCTATGTAAGAGGTAAGTTTAACAGGATGGAACATATTAATATTATTCAATGGAGACGAAAGGTTCCTTTATATCACTGGAGAAAAACACATGTCCATAGATGACAGTTACAATGTTGGCCCCAGGCTCCTTTTTTGTTGTTGTAAAGATACACAAATATGAGAATATACACAACCGACTCATCGGTGCCCATATTTGGGTGACCAAGGGGCGGTTACCTTTTACCCTACACGCCCTTTTCTCCCAGCGACCAATCAGATCGCTCCTCGCCGGCGCCTATGATGTAGCGCAGCGAACATAAACATTGGAACACTCACTCATTCAGATCCGCACTGAGCGGACGGACATTCAAATTTATGTGGGTGGTGAAGGTATCTGGGATAGAAATGTGATTTTGAAGCCTTTTTTAAATTGGGATATCCACATTCTATTTATAGCCCGGGAAAGCCCCTGTGAGATACTACACTGTTAGACCTACCTCCGATTTCTCTGCCATCCAGAGTATTACCGCGAGGTTAATTTGGTTGTGGCATCTTAGGCTATGTACTTGTATTGTATTGGAATCTTTTTCTCATTTTCTATGCTTCCCACCACCCCACCCCCCGGCTGGCCCTCGGCCTCCCCTCTTACGCTTTTGTTTTGGTGTCTAATAATACACATGCCTCAGTGAGGCATGTGTATGCAGGGGCGCTAGCGGCGGTATTGGGAGACACCATATTTCAGCGCTTTGTTTATATTTAGCGGCAATGGCTGTCGATTTGAATCTTATCACAGGCCTCGCTGGTGGTAAATGGGCTTATATCTTCTTTTCTAGACAATATTGTTCCAGTAATTACTCACTCAGAACGTTGCTTACTAATATACGGTAGTGCTCACCCCTGAGAAAAAGCTGAACGCGCATCTATTTCGGGGGCAGAGACAGCAATAAATGTTGATTCTTGTAGTATTTCGCCCAACCGTGATAACGGGTACGACTGATTAGGGAGTAAAGAATAGCCGATAGCGGCTTTTTAAAAAAAAAAGCGGTGGTCGTGCAGTGTCAAGTAGCATTTCTTTGTCATTTAACTATTATTATCAGCCAACTCTAACATGAACCTGCAAATATCAGCCATGCTTGAAGTTGATCTGAAAATATCAGCCAGCATGAATTTATATCAGCCATGCTTGATTACTCAGGGAAAAACCGGCCATTCTCTAGCTTTCTGTGTGCACTGAACCATGGCCCCAGTATATGGCACATACTAGCTTTCTGTGGTCATTGAACCATGGCGGATATATAAACACATGCACTGACCACAGTGGCACAGAGGTCTCCACCCCTTGTATATTATTCTCCCCATGTGTCCCGTTGCCTCGCATGTTATATTGGTATTCTACTTCTAGAAAGTGCTTTGTCCTCGTTGAATACTTAAAGTAAGATTTGAGAAAATATAACTGACCATGGAATAATAATATGTTTTCAAATTAAATCAAAGGTATATTGTCTATTCCACTTTAGTGCGATTTTGATGTTTTCCCCAAATACTTTTGATCAATAATGTTGTGAATTTTGGTTGTATTAACCTACACATAGTATGTGTGGATTCCTTGGAATGTGCCGCATAATACTAGATATCGCTTTAATTTTTCAATAGAGTTTCATATCATTTATTGACCATTTTCTTTTTGACGTTTCCATACGAATACACACAAAAGTGAGAAAAAATAAAATAACCGATTACTTTTGCATGGACTTTGATATAGGCCTACCATATTAGAGCACTTACCTGCCCCTATCAATACCAATTCTTTAAGTTTCAGATTGGCTTATACTTTCGAGATTAGGATGAGAAATGTAATTTTGGCTAAGATAAAACTTCAATATTTTCAAAGTTTATTTGATTCGATTTCATTGATACCCTATCAGTTGCATTGCCCCAAACATTCATGAAGTATATAATATATGCCATTTTGTACCTCTTAGTACAAATATCCGCCTGGGATGGATTTGAATACCAATAATGTACCTTGGAACATTCGCTGACCTCTCTTAAACTACTGACCTCCGTTTTTGGCCTCCCATTAGCTTGAATATAATATGTTGATATGAGTCCACACTCTGTGCCTGTGGATGTGTGGTATAGCGAGCTTTAGGGAGGTGTTAAAGCAAGTGTGACACCTGTGCGACATTGCTACTTTACTGGTTTAGTGTATTCATAGAAACCCCATTTTTCGCACAGATGAGTGTATGGAGAATAGAACATTAATAGCTATAAAGAGGATGAATTACACACTGCTCATCGAAACCTCACAAAGGGCATACATGAGTTTAAGATAAAATGATTTTAGACCTGGAATGTTATCATTTTTGGAGCGGCCACGCAACTAAAATGTAATTTAATTGGTAGTATATGAGTAATTCTCCCAATCGGGCATCATTTGCTTTTCCAGCCTAGGGTCTCTATAACCTGCATTTGGGATGATCACACATTGTTATAACCATTTTATTTGAATTCCTTGGCAAAAATTAGGCTGTGGGAACCATACTTGCAAATTTCTTATGCCAGAATCTCCACCGCTATTGCAATAAAAGTGCTTTTTCAGGCTAGAAAATAAGTGGAATCGACCCATCGATGATTATATTTGGGGCTGATGCAGCAACTAATTATGACGTTATGCACTTGCATCATATGGACCAATCAATAGCCCGCAACTATTGCGTCACACATTCTACCTGGACAGTTGGATCATTATTCAACCTGCACCTGAGCTGCATAGATGTGCAGGCTATTTGAAAATTTTTAATCTATCATTGTTTGGGATTATTCAACATGGTGAAATCTAGGCAATGTAAATCATGCCTGACAGTGCATCAATCTCCGTTTGACGAGAATTGCGACTGCAGGAAGGAAGATTTTGATTTTGATCCTGAGAGTTTGTCAGCTCGTATGGACGGATTAGAGGTGATTCTACAGAAACTTGTATCATCGCTGGACAATAAGAAGTCCGCTGATTCTTCGTTGAACAATAAGAAGTCCGCTGTTTCTTCGTTGGACAATAAGAAGTCTGCTGAACCTAAATCCTCATGTAGCTGGGATAGCATGGACGGGATCGAATTTTCAGGAGAAGCAAGACATTCAAGCCTGAACGATTCTATTTACGATGTGTCTGCTTACCATGGTCGTCACACCAGGTCTAGGTCTAGGACTAGGTCCAAGTCAAGAAGCAGGACACGCCCCTTCGACCAGAGCAAAGATCTTGAGCGAGGTGAAAAGATTGACAATATAGAGTCACTTTTACTTTTAAATTTAAAGCTTGTTGGTGTATTGGTAAATGACAGAAGACCATACGATGAGATTGAAGGGGTCGTAAATCATTGTGTTACCATGTGTGACAAATCTAAATCTCAGGTCTATACAACTAAAGCTAGTATCTTGTATGACCAAGCGGTTCGTAATAGAGCCAATAAGGTTGGTTTGAGGGCTTTTGCTGAGGTGCGCCAAGAAGAGGTGTTGAGATGCTATTCTTATGAAAATTCTAAACAGGCTAATGCTTCAAAAGATGGTCGCAAGAAAGTAAAATTCTGTTTCAAATTCAACGACGACGAAGGTTGTACTAAATCGCCGTGCGGTTTTTCTCATGAATGTTCAGGTTGCGGATCTGCTGACCACGGTCTCAGTTCATGTGATTCATCACAAGATAAATGTAACGCATAGGATGAGGCGGAGGAAACAGGGGTTTCTTTAGCTATTGTTGTCGAGAACACTATTTGTAATATGGTATTTACCGATTTATGTGATCCGTGTGAAGTTTTTAATTACGGAGGTTCAGTTAGCCATTTTGGTTGTTGTGGTTACTATGTAAATAAGTGGGACCCGGATGTCTCGCTTCTTCTCGTTGATGCTGCGTTGTCTGTCATGGCCGCCCGCAGAGAATTTGTACACCAAGTTGGTGATTTGATACGCTTATTATTCCCTGTTTCTTCCTCGATACCGTTTTTTGCCAACTTTGATAGTATTCAAGGTATTTATGGCGATATTTTCAAGCTTGTTACGGTTTTTGATGCAAACTATGCCCATATTTATTACGTTGTTCATGTTTTCTCATCTCCTAAGGCTTCCCGATGCCGAGTCGTTGATGTATGCGCTGCTGGTTGTCGCGGTAAATTTGAATGTAGTTATATTCTGACGGACTGTATTGTTCCGCTTATCTCTTGCTGTTCTGCAAGTGTTTTTATTCAGTCTATCTGACTGTTACTTATGCTTCGATGTGATTCCCCTGGTAGAACCTTATGATCTTGTGGAATGTATTTTGTCTACAACTGCTACCTCTGTGGGGTCTGCGTACAGGCCCTTGTTTATATACAAGCCCATGATTGTACACTTGATATCTCTCTTTCTTGGTTTGGCCTTTTGGTGAGAATAAACCCTTGCTTTGCTGGGTTCATGGCCAAACCTTGTGTTCGTTATATATCATTATTAATGGTAAAGCAAAGTCCCCCCAACAAATGTAATAATTATGGAATTTGAATATAATACACAGGCGCATTTAAAAAACATATTCCTTCTGCTGAGGAAAAATGGTTTCTACATATGCACACATATTCACTATTATGAAAAAAACACAATATTTTTGTAATATCTAATTTAAACTCATCTAGACATGGAAAATATCATTTTGGAATATTTGTGTCACGTTACGTCATCTATTAGCTTCAAAATAATTAAATACCCAAAGACAAAACATTAATATTGAATTGCATTTAGTATTTGTGGACGAAAGATGCACATAATATGTATATTTTGATACTGAGGTTAGCTTGTGTGGCAATGTTGCCGTTACACCATAGTGTCGCCGTTACGCCATAATTATTGCAGATAAAAAGACCCTCCTATTAATATCCACTGTCTAGCTCTGACCTTTCATTTAATTTTGAAAGCCGAATTAATGGGTAATTAACATCAATCTTACACTAAATCATTTGATTAATCGGGTTTAATATGGCCAAAATAAGGCAAAATAATAGGGAAAATATAGGTATTTGAAGCATAGGTGTATGAATCGAAACATTTGTCCCAGCCTTCCCAAACCTCACCTTCATTATGCTGATATTCCCTGCTATATGTACACTAACGATTGTAGAGATTCAACGAATTTTATTTTAAAAAAAAAAATGTCACCCTGAAATCAAATGCTGCCCGTTTCGGAGAACTAATCATATAATGTAGACATGTATAGTTGGGACATAATGTTTGAGAAACAGGTCGGGAAAGTAGTAGAGAAAAGTATATAATTACAGGAATAATAACTGTATAAGCAGGTCGAAAATTAGTAGAGAACGAAATAATATATGTAATGTGTTCCAGGAAAATGTGTCACAAGTCGCAGAATTGATATTTTTCAAAGTATTTTTTTTGACAAGATCTCTTTATTGGAACGTTCTGATATTCGGAGGGTCTGGCACTTATGGTCATATGAATTGTGATGTGTTTCAGGAAAATGAGTCATAAGTCGCAAAATTGATATTTTTCAAAGTGTTTTTTTTTTCACAAGATCACATTATTCGAATGTTCTAATTTTTGGGAGGTTTATCACTAGTCTTATAGTTATATCAATCGATGTATTAAGTTTCAGGACAATCTATGTAATATATCCTTTCGTTTTAAAGGTTGTCATATGGACTACATTTAGGTACTTTACTGTTTATTGACCCCCAGAAATAATAGAAACTATTTTTTTCAAAAACGAAAATATCAAACGTAAAATCTAGAAATACTTATTAAATTATCAGACTGTTTACTATCATTGGAATCGGCATGATCTCATCTTTTCAAATATAATGGTATCTCAAAATCTATTTTTTGCGACTTATGACTCATTTTCCTGAAACGCATCACAATTAATGTACCAAATTTCAGGACATTGAATTAAATATGTTCTTGAGTTTCGAAGGCCTTCATATGGGGTATATTTAGTTCCTTTACTGGTAATTACCCAACAAGAAACATTGCAAATTTTTTTTTTCAAAAAAAGAAATATCAAACTTAAAATATAGAAGTATTTATTAGATATCCTAGTGTTTACTATCATTAGAATCCCCTTGATCCCCTGCCTCCTAGTAGGCTACTAGTGTAATATGGCACAACAAAGCATATCAAATCATTATGCCACTTTTTCTCACCAGGTGGCGAGACTGTTTTCACCAGGTGGCGCTTCTGGTAACTGGGGTGAATTTATAATTTCTTTTACAATGACAGTCCCGCTAATACACATATGTAGCATTTATACATTATAAATGTTCCTCGTCATTTTATTAGAAACATTACAAGTAATATCTTACAATAGTTCATTAGTGTTATTTATCCTTTTGATCATAAAACAGGTAATAATCGAAACACCCATTATAACTCTATACAGAAATGGTATAGCTGCTTTGGGCTCAGACAATGTATAAGTGCACACATACTAACATCACCTACAGGTAGCTTAACCTGCTGTCCTGGTGATTGGGAAAGAGATGACTAAAATGATGTAGGGAGATGCAGTAGCCCCCTTCTGGAAATGGGAATTTTAAATTGGTAGAACATTTATCCCAGCTTAGTTATACACTTCTTCTCATGGGAGCTAGGGTGGGTTACCTTAGCATAGTTCCCATAATCACCACCATGAACGCCACAATCAGTGTGCCATAGTTCCCATGATCGCCACCAGGAATGCCACTAGTGCTTAGTGCAGTATACTGCCGTCGGAGGCGCTGGTTATTGACATGATAATGATCGCACCTAGTAGTAGTGCAACAGTTTTTAATGGTGCATGATACTGTGGCAGGATTTTTCCAGGATTGTCCTGGAAATGAGTTGTCAGTATTGTTGGGGGAAAAACCGGCCATTTAGTGGGAGATACTAAGTCCAATATAGGGGTGAATTGTTCATTTTGTGATAAAAGCAACAAACTTTGCACAAATGTACCTATGGGGGGTCTGATTAAAAAAAGCCCGTTAGCCACTCAAATTTGCAAAATGGCCGCCGCCAGGGGGCGCTTTTATCCACCATTTTTTATGTTTCTGACTCTGACGTCATATATATACATAATACAGCTTAGTATACATTAAACCAATTAAAGGTAAGAAAAAGACCTTTCCAATGATGTATCATATGTTGCAATATGTTGATATGATATTTTTTTATGATTTTTCAAAAATTAGAAATTTTTGGCCAAATCCTGTTTTTCTCAAATAACCTTACAAATAACTTCTGTAACTCAGAAATTATATCCCAGACATCAAAGTGATCATTAAAAACTATGTAGCACATACAATAAGCTTTCATTTGATATGCTGATATCAATATTTTAGGCAATATTTCTATGTATTTTTGACAATTTTCAAGATCACGACCATGTATGACCATGGCTGATTTTGAGGGTTGAAACTGTGCTAACTAGAGGCCTATTTTTACACTCATGGAGCCAAATAATATATTTTTTTCAAAACAAATACCACAAATAATACTTAAGTTTGGATAAATTCCAATATGGCCACCATTTTTCAAGA
Organism: Sthenelais limicola; assembly: GCA_942159475.1. Taxonomy (NCBI): domain Eukaryota; kingdom Metazoa; phylum Annelida; class Polychaeta; order Phyllodocida; family Sigalionidae; genus Sthenelais; species Sthenelais limicola. The sequence goes on from OW804098.1 coordinate 70,094,806, forward strand.
TGGCCGCCAAACAGGATTTATACAGTATATTTTCTAATCTAACATCCTAAATACCCATTATACAGCTTAGTGTATATTAAACAGAGTAAAGTTCATCAATAGACCTTTCAAATGATGTATAGTATGAAGAAATAGATTAATACTGTTATTTTCTATGATTTTTCAAAGGTTAAAAGTGTTCCCCAGAACCATGGCGATCATTTTGAGGGTCAAAACTGTGCTAACTAGAGGCCTATTTTTACACTCATGGAGCCAAATAATATATTTTTTTCAAAACAAATACCACAAACAATACTTTAGTTTTGATAAATTCCAATATGGCCACCATTTTTCAAGATGGCCACCAAACAGGATTTATACAGTATATTTTTTAATCTAACATCCTAAATACCCATTATACAGCTTAGTGTATATTAAACAGAGTAAAGTTCATAAAAAGACCTTTGAAATGATGTATCATATAAAGCAATAAGTTAATAATATTATTTTCTATGATTTTTCAAAACCTAAAAGTTTTCCCCAACAAACCTGTTATTCACTGCTTAGCTTTGAACAACAGTGTGATAGGCACAAGGATTAAAGCACACAGTTAAATTCCTGGCACATCATCCTCTCCATGGAGCTTGTGATTTTTGCGTTCATTTGTTCACTACATGAAGCTGATCTTTCCGTTTACTGTCAATCTCTGTCAGAACTCATTCTTTATTTTTTTGCCAACAACAATGTGAATTATGCAAGATGGCTGCCAATTCATCTTAATGATATGCTCACACTTAAGGATCAGCATCCTGACATATCAAGTGAGTTTCATAAAGGTAACTTTGTAGTACATAAGTTTAACAGTGAATTTTCTGCAATGGCCATTTATCAGGTCCAGGAACAAGCAAATGCTGTCATAAAAGGAGATGGTGGGGCTATTGGTTTGACTGAAGACCCTTCTACCATCAGACGATGGATGGTTGCAGATCCAGAAGTTGCTGAGCTGATTCAGCAGTATAAGCAAACCACAGAGGCCAAAGAGGCTCAGAATAAAATAAACCATCATGGGCAGGGTCCAACAAGAGAACATAAGCTTTTCTTATTTCTGAAAAGGTTGATAAAATGTACGATGTCATCAATGATGTAGGAAATCCTTTTCTTGAAGAATCAGGTGAATTGATGACACTTGACACTAAAGATGTTCCACATCCATGTGTTTCATTTGTTGTTACCTCACATGTCAGAAGAGGGCAAGACAGTTATAGGAATGTTGCTGAGCGGCTGAAAGAACCTAAGAGTTTTTATGATCCAATAATAAGGAATCATATCAATTTCTTCCAGCAAGATGCACTTAAAGACCGCAGCCAGTCAAAAGTGAAAGTTTTGCAGGCAGACTGTCATCTATTCTCCAAACTCTTCATTTCATGCCAGAGCAGAGAATGTGATCTGGAAGACTTCTTTAAACACGAAAATCAATCCTTCAATCTCTGCAGTGTTAAGTGATGGTGGTAAACTACATACTTTCCAGAAGTCACAGCTTACTACTCTCCTGGAAAATGAAGTGTCAATTCCTGACTCTGTTCCAGAGGCTGATGCTATCATAATTGATGGCACAGCTTTTGTAAGAATGTAACCACCTTGTATGACCAAGACTTTTAACTATGTGGAAATGGAAGGACTATGTGGAAATGGAAGTTTTTCCTTCTTTGAAAAAATACACCACAAAATTTGACAGAACAGATGTTGTGATGTATACCACCACTCCAACTTGAAGAAGGAAACCTGAATGAAATCATTCCTTGTAACCACAAAGGGGCTGATACAAGGATTTTTGTTCATGTCAAAGATGCATTGCTAGAGTGAAAAAAGCATCTGATGATAAAGGGAAATGACACAGATATTCTTGTCATTGCCATAAGTTTTCTCCCTGAATTACAAGCCCTTGGATTCAGCAAGCTTTGCCTTGCATTTGGACAGGGATCAAGTCTGAGATACTTTCCTGTTCATGACATAACCATGACACTTGGACCTGAGAGATCAAATCAAGGGGCCTGCTCTTCTTTCATGCCTTTTCAGGCTGTGATATCATATATATATATCAGCTTTCCATGGTAAGGCCAAAAAGTCAGCCTGGTCAACCTGGAATTCCTATCTAGAGGTCACCAACACATTCATCAAACTTAGTAGGAATCCCTCAAAGATGTATGTTGTTGACCTGGCTAACCTTGAACAGTTTGTTGTCACCTTGTATGATAAATCAAATACAGCTACCAGATTGGATGAAGCAAGGCTAGATATGTTTGCCCGTAAACAAAAACCCTATGAGGCTATACCTCCTACAACAGCAGTTCTCCTGCAAAACACAAAGCATGCTGCATATCAAGCCGGCTGGGTCTGGGGCCAAGTAAGAGAGTGTAAGAGAGTCAGAAATCCCTACCCCTGAAGAATGGGGTTGGCAAAAAGGTGAGCAATCGAAAATCTTATGGACAATACTGCCTCCAATGGCAAAAAGTTGTCAGGAGCTAACCAAATGTAGATGCAAAAAGAACTGTGCAATAAGATGCAAATGCTACTGTCTTGGGCTGGAATGCTCTGCTCTTTGTAGCTGCTGTTGTCAAGAGTAGGCCCTAAGCAAAAGTCACATTAAATATAATATATATAGCTAAAACTAACCGCAATGCTGTCTGTGGGATCGTTCTTCACCGAGTTGGAGGCGGGGGAAACCTGAGGGGTCAGAGCGTAGCGAAGACCCGAGGGTTTCCCCCCGCCGTAAACGAGGTGAAGAACGATCCCACAGACAGTACTAAGGTTAGTTCGAGATTTATTTGACCTCTTCCAAATGATTTTAAATATGCTGGAATGGTTTTAATTACGGTAACTCGATGCGAGAGAAACACGGCAAGGGAGCGGCATCGTTCCACTTAGCGCTTGAGTTTATGACGGCCGTCGTGACGTTGACGATGCCTGCCGCACTTACAATGCTTAGCAGTGGATGTTGCATCATGACATGACATGTTCCTATGACAATGCTGCCCTACTTTTAGAATAGCCAATGAAAATGCAGAAGGATAAACTGGGTCATCTGTTCCTTCCCTAGGGAGGAATGAAACATTTCTTCCCGCTTCCTCGCATATAACAAGCCTATACAAAGTCTATGGCCACTCCATTCCTGAGGTGAAATAAAATACCTAGAAGAAGTGCCCATTATCCTGCAACCACAATATAATACTTTGAACACTAAAGAACTGGACTGGTGTCGAACTGCCCTGACATGCACACAGATGTGTCAAATGACTGAAATACCTTCTGATGCAAGGTTGGAAAAACTTACTCTATAACTTCATTTAGACAAAGCAAAATGTAAAAGCAAAAAAAGAACATTGCAAATAGGGATTGCTACATTGATTGTAGCAGCCATATTGGTATCTTTACAATACAAAAGTATTATTTTTGGTATCTGCAAGTGCTACAAACTTTTTAAAGATCACTTCCATGTCAAGGCTACTATTTTCAAGTTACAGATGGTTGCTTGTGAGTTTTGGGGGGAAACATTTTTTTTGTGAAAAACCATAGAAAATAATATTATTAACTTATTGCTTTATATGATACATCATTTCAAAGGTCTTTTTATGAACATTAATCTGTTTAATATACACTAAGCTGTATAATGGGTATTTAGGATGTTGGATTCAGAAACATATTGTATAAACCCTGTTTGGTTATATTTGGTGGCCATCTTGAAAAATGGCGGCCATATTGGAATTTATCAAAACTAAAGTATTGTATGTGGTATTTGTTTTGAAAAAAATATATCATTTGGCTCCATGAGTGTAAAAATAGGCCTCTAGTTAGCACAGTTTTGACCCTCAAAATGATCGCCATGGTTCTGGGGAACACTTTTAATCTTTGAAAAATCATAGAAAATAACAGTATTAATTTATTTCTTCATACTATACATCATTTGAAAGGTCTATTGATGAACTTTACTCTGTTTAATATACACTAAGCTGTATAATGGGTATTTAGGATGTTAGATTAGAAAATATACTGTATAAACCCTGTTTGGTTATGTTTGGCGGCCATCTTGAAAAATGGTGGCCATATTGGAATTTATCCAAACTTAAGTATTATTAGTGGTATTTGTTTTGAAAAAAATATATCATTTGGCTCCATGAGTGTAAAAATAGGCCTCTAGTTAGCACAGTTTCAACCCTCAAAATCAGCCATGGTCATACATGGTCGTGATCTTGAAAATTGTCAAAAATACATAGAAATATTGCCTAAAATATTGATATCAGCATATCAAATGAAAGCTTATTGTATGTGCTACATAGTTTTTAATGATCACTTTGATGTCTGGGATATAATTTCTGAGTTACAGAAGTTATTTGTAAGGTTATTTGAGAAAAACAGGATTTGGCCAAAAATTTCTAATTTTTGAAAAATCATAAAAAAATATCATATCAACATATTGCAACATATGATACATCATTGGAAAGGTCTTTTTCTTACCTTTAATTGGTTTAATGTATACTAAGCTGTATTATGTATATATATGACGTCAGAGTCAGAAACATAAAAAATGGTGGATAAAAGCGCCCCCTGGCGGCGGCCATTTTGCAAATTTGAGTGGCTAACGGGCTTTTTTTAATCAGACCCCCCATAGGTACATTTGTGCAAAGTTTGTTGCTTTTATCACAAAATGAACAATTATGTCCCTAGTATCTCCCACTAATTTGCCAGACTCTAGTATGACAGTGTACGTCATTAGCCACAAACTACTGCGTCAAGTCAAGGGGGACCCGACTACATGCAGAGGAGTGGGAGATTGAAGAAGAAGGGTGGGGGTATTGGAGAGGGGGAGGGGAGGAAGAGGGTGTAGGAGGGGAGAGTGAGGCAAAGGGAGAGGGTGGGGAAATAGAAGAGGGGGAGGGGGAGGGACAGAAGAGGGGCAGGGAAAAGAGAAGCGGAGGGCGAGGATGTATGGGAAGGGACAGAGGGAAGGGAGAGAAAGCGAGGAGGGGGAGCATGAGGAAGAGGGGACGGAGAGGAGACTATCGGAGATTGGGTTGGGAGAGAAAAACAGGTGTGAGAGACAGAGAAGAGGGAAAAGAGGGAGAGGGGGAAGTGTGGGGAGAGAGGGGGACTGGAGGGCGAGGATGTATGGGAAGGGACAGAGGGAAGGGAAAGAAAGCAAGGAGGGGGAGCATGAAGAAGAGGGGAGGGAGCAGGGGGGGGGGGGTATCGGAGATGGGGTTGGGAGAGAAAAACAGGTATGAGAGACAGGAGAGGCAGAGGGAAAAGAGGGAGAGGGGGAAGTGTGGGGAGAGAGGGGGACCGTTTGGAGGACGGGTACTTTGCTAATACTATATATATGTCTACCGTGGTTCACTTCTGACTTAGGTAAATGAATTACAGTTACACCAAGACAAGATTGGCAGGTGTATGGTTGATTATATGAAGAATTTTACATGAGATTCTAGCTTGTCTCTCTGTATAAAATGTTGTCTGCCGTCATTTCTGTTCTCTGCCGATGATCACCAATCTCTGTCCTACTCCACCTCCGAGAGAGAGGAATTTAGGTCATGTGGTGCATCTATTTTTAACCAATCATATCACGCCTTTTATTAACTGCTGTGTGTGCTGCTGTCCTCGTGTAACCTCGCCGTATTGTCGCAGAATATCACAATAACAGTGCATTAGTACCCCACTGAAGTTCTGCGCCTTGTCTTACTACTTAGGGTAGTACTTCTACATTAGAGATGTTGCATTGGGGTTGTTTCATGAAAATAAGATGGAATTATATGATATTCTTTTTTATATTTAGGACGTTTATATATATATATATATATATATATATATATATATATATATATATATATATATATATATATATATACAATTGAAAAGAAAATATTATTCAGATTTAGAAACAGCACTGTTCCTCTTTTCAGGCAGTTGATATAAAAAGAATGATAAATATTATAGATGTTCGCAGTAGTTGTTTTGTGATAGAAGTTGAGAGAGATGAAATGCGTGAGAGGTTTAGTGTTAGGTACTTAATACTATAGATTACCCATCTGATTGTATTGAGCCAATACATCCGAGAATTTCCTCATGAAATGGTTGAAAATGCTCATATTGTTATTCTGTTGTATATAGTTATGGATCATATAGATTACAATACAATGTCAGATTACAATAGGCCCTACACTGTAGTCATCGAGATGAATACGAACTGTTTGGGTTTCTATATGCAAAATGTGTAATAGATGTGCGATCGGAAGGCTTTCAAAAGCCCCATCCTGGGACAATGTTGAAATAAAACCTTGAAAAAAAGTTAAAGGAAATACAAATTCCCGTGTTTCATTTGGGAACTCTAAAGTCAGCGTCACGTGTGGAATATAAAATCCAGGCCTAGAAAAAATGTAAGAAACAAGGGTGAAGAATATACTATGTACATACATGTTACTTCTACATGGAATTGACATATTATTAGAATAGGTCTGTTCGGATATCTGTCCATACAATGGAATACTAGGTACCAACGTAATTCTTGAGTTGGGTAGCTCTGCTCTCAGCGTCACGCGTGTATCATTACTCTTATCTACCGCATTTCATACATATTAGGAATTAATAACTAAGAATATCAGTTATGTAATCATCGTTAATAACCCAGCCAGTGAAACCATATTATTTTTTATATGAAGGTAGGGTGGGAAATGTGTCAGCGTCACGTGTGCATTCCACACGTGATGCTGACATATATACTAATACTGATGCTGACAAATATTTGAGATAATATGGAATCAAAGGGACATAAAGAAAACGTTTTCCCCTAACAATGTTGCCTCTAAATACTTATTCAGAACCTATACTTACCTTCATAAACAACCGATCAAGTATTCAAGTCAACTTAATAAGAAAGCCAGGGGGACAGAATGTGATATATTTGTGTTTATACTCTAAATATAATGCGTTATATGATTATACGGGCTATGGGTCAGTGACCTGTGACCCATGACTTTGCCATTACCATTACCATTACTGAATCGTTATTCTGCGGTAACTTTTCTTCTAGTGGGAAAATTTTCCCAAACTAAAAGGCGTTATAACCCTTATGACGAGACCACAAAAAAGATTATGCGAACATATTCTTTTATTTATGTTTAATTCAAATCCTCATGTAGAAATATGTACCTTTCCCCTGTGATCTTACCATCAGAATTCCGGTCAAAGTTTCTGCCCTGGCCACCACAATATTCATCATTAACGTTCCCAATTTCGTCCATATTAGCAGCAATATGTCTAGTTTATGTACGAACAAAATATATCAATAGAAGCAATTTTTAAAAATTAAGAACTCTCAGACCTGGATGGCCAAATGAAGACAAAACAATTTTCGAAACATTTAGAAACAAATGACTTTTATTACTCAAAACAATATGGGTTCAGACAAGGTCGATCTGTGAATCAGGCCCATGTAGACCTACTACAAGAAATATATGATAGACTAAATGAAGCAAAATCGGTCATGGCAGTGTTTTTAAACTTTAAGATGGCCTTTGGTACTGTTCACCATGGTAAATTGTTATTAAAAGTGGAAAATTACGGAATATTAGGTAAGGAAAATACCTGGTTCAAAAATTATATATCCGATACCTCAGGGAACAATATTAGGACCGATTATCTTTTCAATTTATATAAATGATTTGCATATAGACACATGGTGCAAGATCAATCAGATCTCCATGAATGTCAGAAAAACACAATTAATTAACTTTAAGACAAACAAGAAACAAGAGAAGTAATCAACAAACAACAACTTCAAACGTGACCTTGGGAAGTGAGCAGTTAACTCAAACTGACCAGTATAAGTACCTAGGGTTAACGATTGATGATAAATTAACATTTAAAACTCAAAAGGATAAGGTGTAAAGTGACCTTGCTAAAAATATCGAGCCATATATCAAATAATAAGGTAGAAACTGACATTGTGGAAATGTTGATTATACCAAATATTGATTATGGTGATGTCTCCCATTTGTCTGCCTCATCGAAGATGCTTATGGGATTACAGTCACTGTTAAATTCAGCCGTACGATCGATTTTGAAAGTTAACAAAGACAAATGTTGACAATGATTTTTCTACTTTAGAAATACAGAAAAATAAAAAGAGAAGAGTGCCTTCCATCTATCACTTTCGGACAAAACTTAGATAAAAGATAACAAAAATCAGGGGAAATTTAATACTTAATATACCCAATTCAGCACTATACAAAAATTGTTTTCTCTACAAAGCAAAAATAGCTTGGAACGCACCGCCCACTGAAATTTATACATGAACTAGTAACTAGAAAACAGCTTAGAAGGTACTTAAAAATGATTAATGTTTAAAATTATTATCAGACATTGGAGTTAATCTGTGAATACTCAAATATAATGAGCATCTAAAATTAACTGGTGGTGCTATGTATCGTAAGAAATGATACTAGTCCATTTTGATATTATACATGCTTTTATGTAAAGTTTTATTTAATTACTTTAACTTGCATTATGTCTTTACTTGTATTATGCCCTGTTTGTATCAACTCTGGTATTATAGACCTCTTTCTGCTATCAGGTGGCGGCTGGAAGACCTGGATTTTATCCAGAAGCTTGGTCACCTATTTGTCTATTTTTCACATGCGAATGGAAGGAAGAGGGATGACGTCACCTTTTAAAACAGTGACGTCAGCACTTTGCGTAATCAAAGCACTGGTCTATAAACGTTGCTTCAGAGACAAAAGCAGTCCCTTTCTGAAATATGTGTCGCTCTGCTAACAACAAAGAAGAAGAAATAAACGTCTGTGTAAAATTACAGCAATGCACATGTATATGATGTGTTTGAGGAAAATGAGTCACAAATCGCAAAAAATGGATTTTGAGATAGCATAGCCTATAATTATTTGAAAAGGTGAGATAAAGGGAATTCCAATGATGGTAAATATTAGGACATCTAATAGCTTGTTCTATACTTTCTCATGCATGGAAAAAACGTTTTGGATATTCCTTGATGGTCAATCACTAGTAAAGTAGTTGAATATACTCTTTAGAATAACATCATATGTATAATGACATTCAATATACGGTCATGAAATTTGGTACTCGTACAAGCAGAGCTAAGCACCCCAAATATGAGAACATCCCAACAAAGAAATGTTGTGAATAAATCACTTTGCGACTTAAGATTTAAGATTTAAGAAACATTTATTCAATCAGCGATTGCAATAAGAAGGGATTCTCCAGCAAGCGGGAGGTCCCCCGCCCTTCTTTTGCAAAATTTACAGTGTATTTTAAGGACGGAAACAATGCCACTTTCGTCAATGAATGAAGGTGGTTTACATCCAACGATCAATTAATGTAATGTATAATGAAGTAATTGAACATGGTGCTTTGTTTGTTAGTTCATTATTTTATCTCAAATATATACATGTGTTTCAATCTATAAAATTCTCGTCTGACCATATTGAGTTTTTGATTGTATAATTCTTGAGGTCTATAATTCGGTGGGCCTCCGTCTGGAACTAATTCCATGAAAATGTGATTCTGTTAAATACAGACTTTCTAATCTGCTCATTTTTAGGGGTAATTTGTTTCATAACTTTCCTAAGGCGGAATTTCTGGTGTTTATACTACGTAAATCAAGATATCTTGGGCTTTGCATCAAACGGTGGCCCGCCTGAAGGAGATGGAGCTCCTTCTATGTTTCAGACAAATTCAAAGTTATATGTAGATCTTTCAACTTGTGACTCATTTTTCAGTAGCACATCACATGTTATATGTTCCCATCGAATACTTATAGTTAAAACTTTAGTGTAAAAGGGTGTGCACCATGTGATAGATATATTATACATCATTTATGTTATACATTTATTTTACTTTTGAACATTCTTTTTGCAAAATTTCTGGGTGGACAATAGCTAAATATGCTCCATAGGATAACCTGAGAAACGCAAGCATATGTGACCAGCCAAGCAGAAAGGGGACTCCAGGGCCAAATTTTCGAATTTGGGTTTATAATAGTTTCTGAATCTGCATGTCCTCCTGAGTCAATAACCGAAAAAAATAGTTGAAAATTCCAAGAATTTGCCGAGATGTGGGCATTTTTGTCAAGTTATGTCAGTTTTCAGTAGATGATCTCAAATAGGTTGGGGGAGTGACTCATTTTCCTGTGACACATCATATGTACAAAAAATAAATATCAAACAAATCTTTTTTAAAATGACAGGGATGTTCAGAAGGGGAAATGAGCATTATAAAAGTGAAAGAATTTTGTTGATACTCCAACAATTAGTGAAGTTACAGACTTTCAATGTTACCTCCCTCTCAGAATTACTAATATAAACATTTGTGACAGTGACGTCATGAATATGATGTGACTCTTAGCGGGAATACCAGGAACTATAACTCCCGCGGGAAGGTACCTTTCTGCTTGGCGGGTCACATATTTAATAGACAGTTTTAAAAATTGGTAGATCTATTAATACGACTAACGGCATTAGATGTCCTCAAAATGAGAACATTCCTACAAATAGATCTTGTTAATATAACATTTTGAAAGATATCGATTTTGCGACTTATGACTCATTTTCCTGTAACATATCCCAAATATAGTGGGCACTGGAGTTTAGCTGGCTCAGCTGGGTCTATACTTATAAACCCCGTACCAGCTATACCTGATCCCTAATGCCCTCAGATCCCTGGCCCCTTAATCCTTACAGCCCTTAATTCCAAGTTGATTTACCCCAGAGCACGGCTAAATCCCTATGCGTAATTCCATATCTGATTTGAAAAGGCTTAAAGTCTGAAATTATTTGAACTAAAATCGGAACCATTGCGCAACTGCTTTGATGGATTGGTACTATTCCAGGACGAGTTAATTAAAGGTATGACTGACATGGTGTACATGACGGATCTAGGAGGGAACATTATTATTTAAAGCTGCACTCTCAGTTAACGTCGGTAAAAAGAAAACTATTTTCTACATTTCATTCCATTCGTTTCCAACCCATCTAAAAGTCATTTGGCAATATTCTAAAGGATTCTGTCAGGTTGTTTTTGCTACAGGGCTTCTAAAACGTCCTTATTGTATTTGGATGACCCGTCTAAATCCTTGCCTATGATGACTTTACTTCTTATCACTCACCGGCGGCTGTTTTCATCCGACCGATTCTATTTCAAATTCTTGTATGAACATATAACAGCAGCAGAATATTGATGAATTCTGTTCTATGAGTCATACATTTGGTAATATTTTGTAAGTCATAATAGCAGAGAATACAGCTTTAATAACACCATTTCCTCATGCAATAAGAGGGAGTGCATGATATCAAAACAATCCAGTTGTAAGGAATTTTAAGGAATTCTGATTGATTGATATCACTTTTATTTGATCTAAATGTATATATCTTGCCAGATGACGTTTTTCATGCAGTCTCCTCTATTTGCTACATATTATAGTTTCATCAAAACAATTATAGAGGTCCAGGAAGCGTGCAGACCTAAAAGTCCTGCATTCGCATATTATAGAAATAGATTGCAGATGCAAGATATATTTTTATGATTAATTTCAATCATCAAATCGCCTGCTGCAAACACAGGGACCTTCAACATTTTTATTAGGTATAGATTTCCACAATGTGGTAGGTCTCATCTCCTACAAAGGTATATACATGTTTAAATTTAACTACAGACAATCAATACTATCATAAAGAAATACCACTGTTTTACATAATTAATACAGCGACGAAAATACATATTCTTGCCTAACTTTAAGCACAACACATTTTTTTGGTACAGGCCCAATAATTAAAATAAATCTCAAAATACAATGATTTCGCTTTTGATAAAAAAAGATTCGTTATCATTATTCACCGATTTTTAAGTTCCTTATGATTTCAAGTCATCACATTTTTGCTTGTTTCCTGTATAACAGGAGCAAGCCTTATTTAATGTGATGCATCAATATGCATAATCTCTACAGTCCCCTATGGTCAAGTGGCTAGCATCTTAAGGGCCTAGTCCACTAAGCCGATTCTCATGCGATTTTGCGCTGCAGAGGACTCTTTTGCACTACGTTCTGTGAGAATCGCATGGGAATCGGCATAATTTGGTCAGATGAAAGTGTATAGCCTAGTTTAGGAGAAATTACTAAATTTGTAGAGTTGCGGGTTGGTGGACAAGGCCCTTAAGACTGCCAAACTGGACATTGTGAATTCAAATCCCAGAGCAGGCAGCCTTTTTACATTTGTCCCATTTTCGAGTCATTTTATTTTTAATTTCACTAATATCTTCATATCTGGGGCTCGGTTCTCTTTTAAACTCACACTCACAAGTTATTGATGCAATTACCTTTCGATTTGTCAAAGAATTAGAGAGGCTAAGATCAAATTAAGCAAGAAAATTGAGTTGGATGTGGTTTGGGGATACATAGGTTCTCTGTAGTAGAGGCATGGGTGGCGGTCGTAAACTTGTGTTTATTTTCGGCAAAAATAGTTTTTGCACGGGGCCATGATTCGTCTAGTTTCTAACTAACAGTACAACTAGTTTCTATTCTATCTAAGACAAGAACTAAAGCCGGGCCCACACATTCAAGAACTCCCAATTCATACGAATTGGGGTCTCACGGCAATTCGTGGACGAATTTTTAACAAAATTGGTTAATTCGTAAGAGTTTGTGTGTGTTTTTCGTGGCCCACACATGGCCCACACATTCCCGAATTGTCTTACAAATTGTCTTAGCACTTTTCTTAAGGAATTACGATTTTGTGGACTCATTTTCCTGTGACACATCACATGTAAAAAAAAATAAACATAAACAAAATAAAAATAATGTCGGGGAATTGTACAGACGGGGTAATGAGCATTATAAAAATGGGAAAAAATTGTTGATACTTCAAGATTTAGTGATGTTACAGACTTCCAAAGTTACCTGCCTCTCAAAACTACTAACATTTTTGGTCAAATCGTAGAATCTCTTAAAACTTAATATCACTATTCCTGTCATTGTTAACGTGTGGGTTGCACCTTTTTGCGGAAATGGATAAATACCCTACATTGCCAAATGGTTTTTAGGAATAAATCTTTGATTGTCCGTGCCTGCTGTTGTGTTGTTGTACATGGGTGATTTTCTGGCAAAGTATGAATCTTATCCATTGTAAAGCTTTTCATCCTGCTTATTGCCCCTCCTTCACTATGAGGTGAATTGGTTCAGGTAAAAATGTCAACATAATGTGCCCCCTCCCGTTTGTTTTGCATATAAATATATCCTACCAGCTTCTCCTCCTTTCTCCTTTTCCTCCCCCTCTTTCTCATTCTCTTCTGTCTCCTTGCCCTCTTCTGCCTCCTCCTTTTTCCTCCTTCTTTTTCCTCCTCAATTCTCCCCCTCCTTTCCCCTCCTCCTTTTTTCTCTTTCTCCTCCTTGTTTTGCCTCTTTATTATTTCTTCTCCTCCTTCCTTCTCGTCCTTTCTCCTTTTCCTTTCCACTCCTTCTTCTCTTCTTTCTACTCCTCCTCATTTTCCTCTTCTTTCTACCCCTCTTTCTCCCTCTGTTTCTCCTTCTCCATCTCCCAACTCCTCAACTACCACCCGTACCTCTACCATCACCACCATTTCATCTCCATTTCCTCCTTCAACACCTGTCTCTACCTTAATGCCCTGCACTTACTCTATCTCGACCATTACCGCCAATTGGCTGTCCAACTGATTAACCTTTCCCTAAATCTGTCAGTCAGACTTAGTATGTCTCCAGCTGACAAGAGAGTTTATTGGAGTATTATTGTATGGTAGGCATGTACTAAATACTCAAGGCAGGGTCACAGTGATTATGTAACAACTTAACCCATTAGATTTACCAACAGGGAGCGTAAGTAGTACACCACAGAGATGTTTTGACTCACGGTACTGTAGCAGTTCCATATAAATTTGTGTGGACAATCGTGCAAAACTCACATAGGCTCACCATTGCAGACAAAATCAATCTATGTTCTTTTATGATCATATAGTTTTATGAATTTTTAACTCACAGATTCTTCTTTAGAGCCAAATATTTCAATTATAGCCACTATAATCGTTAAAAAATTACTATACTTGGGGATGTATAGAGTGATTATTTATCACCACAATGTTAAATCTATGAATATCATTTACTTCCGGTCCACACATCGGTACAACTATTTTACTTTATTTCGCGCCCCTCAGCCATGACGCTTATAATACGCCCTATACCACCAGCTCCTACCACAAATTCCTCCCTACAACTCCACTTCTATTATTCCACCAACACAACTATCACCACATCCTTCTCCTCAAACTCCACCACCACCTCGTTCACTCAAATTAGTGCCTGCCCTGGGCAGTCCAGGGGCAGAGACTAAAAACATTTTTTCCTTCAGGATTCGCCTTCTTATTCAGGATTCTCTTTTTTGTTTTATTTATGTTTATACTAACTAGAGTGTCAGTAGTGGTTAATATTGTTGGTCAGAGACATACCTTGACAGGATCAGGTTTCATGCTCACTTTCACTTGGTCATTAGGTCAGCTGAAGTCTTCGCATACCAACCACTTCTAGACCTTTCCTGACTTATGTCAGCCCCAGAATCCCTGCATGAAAGCCTATGGGCTTCCTGTCCTATACAGCCCTCCCCCCCCCCCCCCACACACACACACAGAGGATTGGAGTCATAAAGTGACTGAGGTTTGACTGAGTTGCTCGAGATTTGAACTCACAACCCCACGATCTACCACCTCCTGCACCACTATAAAAAAGACTGGTCCAGAGTAAAAAGATTAATAACCTTAATTTCGGGCTGCTGGTGCACTGTTTGTGTATAATCCATTGACTTTGCCTCGGGATTATACACACACAGTGCACCAGCAGACCTTCAATGTTGGTAATTAATCCTTTATCCCCGAAATTACTAGCCTTCTGTCGCCCCCACGCCCACACCCCTGCATGCTCCTCCTCTTGCCCCACTACCTCATTGATTGCCATCTCCTGTACCCCTCCCTCCCTCCCCACTACATCCTCCTCCTCCACATCTTCCTCCATCTCAACCATCTCCACGATCACCTTCATTTTTCACCACCGCCAAAACTACCTACTCATCTACCACCTCCTCCTGATCCACCACCTACTCTACCACCAAAACCACTTTCTCCTCCACCATCACCTTCTTCCCTACATCCACTAAAACCCCCTCTTTCAGCACTTCCTCCTTCTTCTCATCATCCACCACTACTCATCCACCCACCTCCTCTTCCTCCTCCACCCACCCACATCCTGCTCCTCCACCCACCCACGCCCCTCCACGACCACCATCACAACCACCATCACAACCACCATCACGACCACCACCACAATCTCTACCGCCATCACCACCACCATCACCACCACCATCTCCCACATCACCAACTCCACCTCCTTCATTATCTCCCCCCCCCCCACCTCTGATCCACTAATCCCCATCCACTAGCTCCACCACGAAACCACCTCCATCAATACCTCCCCCTCCACCACCACCAATACTTTCCCCACCATCACCAATCTCCTACGCAAACTACAAAACCTCTCTCCTTAATGTCGTGGCACCTCCAGTACCACCATCCTCACCACTACCAACTCCATCCCCACCACTACCTCCCTCTCCACCAACTCCGCCTCCACTACCTCCACCACCAATAACCCCTAGACCAATAGCTCCCTTCCACCACTACTTCCCCCTCCCCACAATCCCCAATTTAAAAATACAAAACCAAGCTCTCTCTCCCTCTCCTTATTGCACTGGCACTAGCACCACCACCATCATCACCACTACCACCCCAACCAATCCCCTACACAAACTACAAAACCAAGCCCTCGCTCTGTCTCTATCTCTCCTTATTGCACTGGCACCAGACCTAATGAATGAAATAAAACAATAAGAGGTGCTCTTTATGGGACCTGTATACAACCCCAGACATGTTCCTTCATTAACTCAGCCCCTCCCTGCACCTGCTCAGGCTATTCTACCAGTTTATTCCTCATTATATTCACTATTAATTATTGTTAATTACCCCAGAAATAACTTCCAATACTCCATCCCTACATTTGTTTTCATTCCCTTCCTCCTCCACTGCAGGCGTCCTTTCCCAATTAATCTTTTCTTTCATCTAGTTCCGTTTCTCTTGCCACCCTACGAGCTCCACATTTTTCTTTGTATGGCAAATATGGCTTGGGTAGAAGAGCTCTCCTTGTGAAACGGAGGAATGTGGTTTACAATATAAGGTGTCTGCATTCTCCACATCCTTAATATCTAAGAGCTTTGATAATTATTTTTAAACACATGTGGATGGAGCAAATGAGCATTGAGGAATGGTGTGTTTACCTTATGGAAGGGGGCAGGGCATTATGACGTGGTGTGAGATGATTGGACAATATAATAGGTGTCGCGGGGGTGTGGTTCTCAGGGGCCGTTGCCCTGCTCCTGTTGCCAATATACGCGGTGATGAATTACCTGCACATAATACATAATAGTAAAAATGCATTTAGAATCAATGGGATACAAATAGACACTACTTAATCAATTTAACAGACGATAATTGTTTGACGATACTTTAACAAATTGATCAATGTATCTATAATTAGGCTTACAACCCTTTCATTATTTATTTGCTTGACAAAGTTAAAATAAAAACTATTTTCTTTCATGAATGTTTCATGTTCTCTTTTTTTATTCATTATATCCATCAGGGAAAGGATATTGATGCAATTGGTTTACATTGTTTATATATATAGTGTTTTATGCATATCTCATGTATTCATGGTATCTAAGTGGTCATTACTTTTCATGAAATGATAAAAACCTTTTGGTCAAAAGCGGACTTGCATCTTGAATCTTGATTCTCATCAAATGATGGGACTTATGGCACAGTATAAAATCTATAAAAAAATCATGTATCCTCATTCCTCATGTATGTTCAGCATGGATATTTACCAGTACTGTTATGTCAATGTCCATGTCATTTTACAAGTGATTCTATTTGTCCCATGATGAATTTAGTGTTCATAAATCATTTCTTTAATTTGTGATGTTAGTGGAAACATTCTAGAATTCTTGAAAAAAATGTTGCTAAATATTTTGTATGTTTAAATGTTGCTAAATATTTGTATGAACCTATCCCATCATGCACTGTAACAGACATGTGCAGTGGCAAATGCAACTCCCCTATTCAGGTGAGAATGCAGCTTTAAATTTTAATCTCTTTCAGTATTTGTTACAGTCACCATTTATGTTTCCTTCACCAGGTCCTCCTTTACCAGGCAAAAATAAAAACAGAGCCATCTAGGCTGATTACGTCAAGAACAGTGATAAAATATTAGTCGGTATAATCACATAACCAACAAATAAAAGATACAATCAATCTTGTAGGTGGGTTAGGACAACAGGCAATTCATTAAGATAAAGGCCTCTAGGAGGAGAGAACCAACTAAAAACTAAAATTACAACTTTATATTATGGATAGCAGTTGGAAGAGACTTAATTAAAAGTCCTTAATGAGCTGGAATATTAATTCCAAGCATGCTGAGTGCATGACTGGTCATTAAACCTTCACTTCAATAGATATAATTGCAAATAATACCTAACAGTACAATTTAATAAATAGAACTGCACGAGAGTTTGGAACTATGAGTACTATTAAATGGACTCTTATAGCAAATGGCATGATGGAAGGTTCAAACTGATCGCGACACATCAGAAACCAGATGAACGCTGAAGGGGTGAGTCTGGTCCTCAGATTATGTTGAGATCAGTTTGAACCCACACAAAGTGCCATTTGCTATCTATTACACACTGACATGGTCATAATGTACTAAATAAAAAGGTAGATCCAACTTGTTTAGCCTCAACTTTAGCTCAATGGGGCTTGAAATGACGCTATTTGTAAATTACACTACGCCAACCAGATTGCATCATTAAGTGTAACCATGTAACTGTTATATATTTTTTTTATATTCCTGTTTATTTTCTCTTTTTCTTCTCCATCTCTTCTCCAAGTTCTTCCTTTTTCTTACATGTTCCTTTTTGCTCTCTTCCTTCGCATGTGTGTTCCAAGGTCTTCTATTCTCCACACACTGTCTTCTCTCTCTTTATCTTGTCTCATATCTCCCTCTTACTTCTTGTATTTCACTTTCTCCATTGGTCTTCTGTTCTTCGTATATGTGAGGTCCATTTTTCTGTTTTTCGCTATCACTAGTCACAGGACCAGGCTGTGGTCAGGCCCAGTGGGTGACCCGCGATCCCCTGGCCTGTGCTATCCCGATATTACTATCAGGCCTAGGAACTTGAGACAGCTGTGGAGGATGTGACTTAACTGCCAGGGCCTCCCCGAAATTCGCACTTGTATAGTATGTTACCCTCGACCTGGTGGACAATCTACCCAATTGAGTCTATGGCTAGCACTCTCCCTGGGTTGGGGCGGCTGTGGTATAGTTAAAATCCTTGCCGACCATGGTATTCAATACAACAACCTCCTGACCTGAAGTCCAATGCTCTACCACCTGAGCTATAGAGGCCCGTTACTGTTATATATATTGCCCATGTTCTTTCCATTGAGTGATGAGCCAGTGTTGCACGTCTGTGATATCACCTCCAGGCTCAAATACTATCGATATCTAATAATAATATAATCGTGATCATATAGGTTCCTTCTGTGAGAATATAATATGAATATCCATATAATATACGGGTAGAACGACTTCTATGAAAAGAAGAAGCAAAGAAGGGTTTCTTTGTGTCACATGTTCTCGGAATCTGGGGTCTCCCCATCTTCTTTGTTGTTCTCTACAGGTCCGTTGACCCTGTCTGGAAGTCATTATATACACGTGTGGTTTGTGAGAGTATCCGGGGTGAAAATGTGATTTTGAAGCCTTTTTACATTCTACGGAATTAAAAATTTGTGAATGTTAGTGAATTGCGTACCATTCTGTCAATCATCCTGAGTAGCCAGTTCATGTGATACATTTTGAGGTGTTGGTTGAGGGTTGGTGTGAGGAGTGTGGACACTTATCTGGGAGGATATCTGGATGCCCATCTCTGAGTGATGTAATTCACACCAACACTACTAACTTGGCACTTATGCAAAGACTGCTTGATTGACAACCTTCTACCATCTCTGCAGTAAATCCCTGAAGGCCAGTGTGACATCCTATTGGTTTACATGTCTTGTATTCTATTAGCTATCTTGGTTTGATTGACAACTGTAGAGAGGACCACCCATGACTGAATCTGAGTGATCTACACCTACTACACCCTTTGCGATTTCTGGGTTTCAAAAGAGTGTTATGTTCTTTATCCAATATTATTATCACAAAATTTACACATATAATTAAGCATAAGCATTTTTAATTAAATATTAAGCATTTTCAGTCGAGCAAAAACTAAACTGCTAACTATGACTTGCCATTGCGCACAAATAGTTGTCCGTAGAATTCGTTTCCTTGGGAAACGCACAATATATACATTAACTTAAACTGATTATAAAGTTAAACAGAAAAATAGTTCATTAAATGATTGATTAACTTAAAAAACTTATAACTTGTTTAAATTCGGATCTCTACACTCTATTTATAGCCTGGGAAACCCCTGTGAGACACTACGTTAATTCCCACAACCTTTCTGGGGGACATGCAGAGGAGTGGGAGAGTGAAGAAGAGGGAGGGAGGGGGATTCAAAGGATCAGAACAACATAGTGGGGTAAAACATTGGGTATAAAACAACAGTTCAAACAGAGTGGATATAAGCAATACAACCGGAACACATCATAAGTCTGGTTTGTAATGGAACATAACATAAAGGATAGATAATAGAAGTTTAGAGATAAGTAACATGTAATGCAAACTACAATGACTCCAGCACCTCTAGTGTTGAAGAAGTGTACTAATCTCTCCTGGATCAGCTACACTGTGGAGGATTGCAGAACTACTACATGAATAATAATAAACATGGAATCTTTTCAACTTTAACAGTAGCTGGAATAACGTTGAACATAAGCGATAGTTGAAGTTATAACACATGAATATTTACCAATAATTAAATATAAACTATAACATCATAATATCTCTCGAATATCTTCTGCCCTGGATATGAATACCCCACCGGGGGTTGGAGGGATTACATCAAATCTCGGAGGTATCCTGGAGGTATCCCGGAGATCCAAGGAGATCCTATGGAGGCTTCATAGAGCATTCATAGATACTTCATATGATTGTAATATAACCATGGAACCCCAAACTGGTTGCATATGCAGTTTGGACCGACTGAACTGCACCCCAGACCTACAACTTTTAAACTGATCATGTCTGTTATAGTAATTAGAACTACTTGACACATGACATATATGACTGGCTATTTGGCCAGTTGCATGAACATTTTCGTGAACTTTTATGATGCATTATTATACACAGGCAGACTAGCAACCAAATCACAGAGTGAAATGAGTGAGTGAACTCCTCTATTGCATACACCACTCTAGCAACCAAGGCACAAAGTGAGGGTGACCTTTCAGCCTCTGTTCCTTCGCCTTCCCACACTTCCTCATAGTTATACTTAACTTCCGGTTCCTGTAAATATGAGTTTCCGGTGGTCTCACTCTAGGTCAGACACGAGTTTGGTGAAAGGGTGGAGAGAGGGCACTGGGAAAATGGTGGGTGCTTTTGAAAGCTGAAACATCTGCAGGTTCCCTACATCAGAAAACTATTTTTTGTTTGCATTGTAAGCAGTTTATAGCAAGGTCACATTTGGTACATCATCTCTGATATTCCATTTTATCTCCATTCACTATTTGAGACATTCTATGAATTACCTGGCGAGTTTACCACGTTATGTACCAGATATATGTACACAGATGTTGAAGTTACTTGAGAAAGTTCTAGAAACGTTTCACAATTTTCTGGATATTTCACGAAATTATCACCTAAAATTGATTGATTGGTTTTCATTTTTGACTAAAGATATGGATGAGATCTACAATAACGTTGCCAACCCCTCCAATTAGCATTCTTATCCATTATGTGTCAGAAATGCTTTTATTTCATAAATTAATTTCTGCCCTATAAAGATTTTGAGGCTTAACAGAGCTATAGAAAACATTTCAATCTGTTCTATCTAAATAAAGAAATAATCAAATTTTGCCATTCATGCCCTTCTTGTTCAATGTTTACAAATGAGACATGCGACAAATATCATGAAAACAAATCACAAATCAAATTTGGTACTTTATGTAGGCTCGTACTTGGCCCTAGGAATTCCAATTTTGTTGAATTCCAGTGCACACATCTTCAAATAATTGAACTTCATTTTAAACCTTCCCAGTAACACATACAGATCATTTCTAAGAATGCGACTCCTGCACCACCTCCGGAAACAATAAGTGTTAATAGCATTTTCATCAATCTAGGCGATAATAGGAGTAAATCAGAGTCTCACTACCGGTTTGGGAAACAATATGGCGGCCCTGGAAGTTGCGCACGCATTGAGGATTTCCTCCCCCTTAATGAAGACCTGCAGAGAGGGAAGGGAATATAGGAACTCGGGAGGAAGGAAAATTGTGAGAGCTTTCTACATTCATAAAGCTCTTAAAGGTGTATTTTCAGCTAGTATGACAAAAAAATCAAATGTACTCATATTATGACAAGTTTATTTGACTGAATTTATCAATTTTCTGCTGAATATTCCCAACCGCCACACTATATTATATCTGCACTTTTCTCTATTTTTCTTTGTCGTTTGTTCCCTCTCACATCTGTCTCTCTTGCTTTCTTTCACTCTCCCTCTCACTTTTACTGTCTTTCACTCTACCTCTCTCTGATCTCCCCCTTCCCCCACTCTCTCTCCCTATTTTTCCCACCCAAGCACTCTTCCGCTCACACTCTCTCTCCATCGAGTCACCTCTGCCACCTCTGTTGTCTTTTGCTCCCTCTCCCATCTCTTTCTTTTGCTCTCTCTCCCTCTCCTTGTCTCTCTCCCTATTTCCCAGCACTCTATCAATAACACACTCTCTGTCTCTCCTCTGCCTTATTCACTACTTAAGCCAGTAACTAAGATGCTGCCTTCACTGTGTCTCATGTCATTGGTACAAATCCAGTAAATATCGGGTTACCATGGTGATCAATACACACCTACTCAAACATCACCAGAAGGGGACATTACTATTTATACCTATAGACCACTGACCTATATTTGGGATTGACTGATTATTATTTTGGGATGACTTCAACATTATGTCATGAAAGTCTTGAACCTGACTACAAGTGTGATGTCATGATAGTCTTACAACAATCTCAAATCTCATCTTCTCCATCATGCATTTGGATTTTATAGATCATTTACACAATCTACACATTACATAATGATATTGGTGAAAGGATCTTAGCAGTTTTCAATAAAAATGTTGCTAAATATTTGCATGTCCGATTTGAACTGAATCCATTCCAGCATGCACTGTATAAAGAGACATGCGCAATAAGACATGCACACCTCCTAATGAACCACAATGCGCACCTCGATTCATTTCCTGATATGGTTTTCTTTGTTACAATTGCGGACACTGTAGCATATAGCTATTTCTTTGTTACTGTAGCCTGTTTTCACCTGAAGACCTTCCAGGAGGTTGACAGAATATACTTAACTAATTAGTTTATGGTACATCGAACCCATCGAGAATATCACCTATTTCTTCTAGGCCAGCGTTTTCTCAGTTGTCCCAAATCTTCCATGTTCACCTAGAACAGTTTCTTGGAATTTGCCTACCATAGAATTGGAAGCACAATTTAATAAAGTGGCCGTAGATTACCTGATACCCCCACTTGTTGTATCTACTTCCCTGTTAATGTTAAACTTGATTCCAATGTTTGACAATAAACCATTAGAGTACATAGGCCTGCTATTGGGGACTAGGGTATTGTCTTTCATGGACAATGGACAGTCTATTGGGACCTGTGTCATAATATGTCCCAAGGTGCATTAAATGCTATATCGAAAGAAGCGACTTTATTAAATGTGATGTGTTACAGAAAAATGTCACAAAAGTCACAAATTGGTATCATTTAAAGTGTTTTACTGACAATATCTTTCGCTAAGAATGTTCTTATTTTTGGGGTATCCAGTCATTTGTGTCGTGAATACATGTACCAAATTTCAAGAATATATATCATTGCATTTCTAAGTTCATCCTATGGAGTGTATTTAGCTAATTGTCTATAATTAAAATATTCC
Organism: Sthenelais limicola; assembly: GCA_942159475.1. Classification (NCBI taxonomy): domain Eukaryota; kingdom Metazoa; phylum Annelida; class Polychaeta; order Phyllodocida; family Sigalionidae; genus Sthenelais; species Sthenelais limicola. The sequence continues at coordinate 70,118,079 of OW804098.1, forward strand.
AAAGACATTTTTCACATCCACCTAATCTCATATTTTCAAATATAACATGGTATCTCAAATCCATATTTTCGACTTTTTCCTGTGACATTACTATATTCTCATAGGGAGAGAGTGAGAGAAAATAATTCCGCAACTCGAAATCCGAATCTTGAACATTGCGTATACTTCGATAATGAGAAGGGGGGAGGGAGAAGATGGAAGTGCTAGAGAAGTTCAATTATAGTCCAGAGGTCAACAAGTCGATGTAATTCTTGGTGTAGAAGACTTGTGAAGTCGAATGGGTTATGAAACATGCCCCTGGCCGCAGCAGAAGTGGACATGCTCCCAGGCATCGGCTTGAACCTATGACCTCTCCATTAAGATATACATCAATAGGGATGTCCACTTCCGCCATTTTGAATCTTAGTGCACATGGAAGTATGGGAATAATGATGATGAAACCACAAATCTGGGCAAAACGTGCAAGAGGTCGCGAATGAAATGCTACAACGAATTTCTGTGAGGTGTTTTCAATTGAGTTGACTCAAATTCTTCAACTATAATTTATTGAAATTGTTCTAAAGAAATTAGAACTGTCTTTATTTAGGTCAGCAGAATGAAATGAGTGTGACCATGATTAAGATAGAAATAGGAGGCCTACATCAAATAACTTGGAGAAATAATGAGATGCTATTGTTGAAAAGGTCCTTGAAAGGTCTTTATTACAGCATGCACTGTATGTGATACAAATGCGCAGTGAGAAATGTAAATCCCTTATTGCACAGATGTCTGTATGAGGCATCGGGACTGCCTCACTCAACCCCCCTCCCCCATGGTCCCCCCCCCAACCTACTCCAGAGACTGCTCCTGGCCTGGCTTAGTGCATAATTATCTGGGACCTGTTGCATAAGAAGTCCTTACTTAAAATGTTCCTTGTTCCCAATTTTCGCCTTCTTAGGTACAAAATTCCTCCTGTAGGAATACAAATTAGCATTGTCTGTATGACAAATTCCTTACCTAAGTGTTCCTTACTTAGTGACGTAAGGAAAAATAGCTAAGGAAGGACAATATTAAATAAGGATTTGTCATGCAACGGGTCCTGTTTAGTCTTATGATATAAAGCTTTATTTAGTTCACTCTATGTGGACAATTTTGGGAGAAGTTGGCTTGAAGAAGTTGGCTTGACAGGCTTTCCCGTTTCAAATGTTTGATAATGGCGATTATACTCAGTATTCCATCATGACAAACTAAAAAATTACAATCGAACTTATCAGAATACTATAGATCACATTGACTAAAATATTCCGGGGTGAAAACGGCCGGAAAATAGCATTTTCGAGGCTGGGAGCCAGCTTGGATGTCCAGCTAACATTTACAAAGCTTGACCCACAATATGGCGAGCCGCGGCCAGCGCCGTGACGTCAGTGAATACTATGTATATCATCCCCCAATCCCACGAAACTACTGCATTCACAAACAAGTAAACTGCTGTTATCTTTGTGAGATATACATGATAATAATACATTGTGAAATACCAATGATACAAGCGTGAGGCAATCGGGTGCCACTTAGAAAATGTATACAAGTGATCAGATGAAAACGTCACGACGAGATCGTTAGTGACATGACTTGTAGGCCTAACAAACACAGTCGCCTATTATGGGCCTATGGTAATCTTGTTCCCCTTGGTTAGTGACGAAATTCTCTTGGCCAATATTAGTTTATACATTTTTTTAAAATATAACTTTATTAGGTGAAAGGTATTATAAATACAAAACAGACGTCGGGCATTTGCGTCCAGTCATGTCATGCTTCACATGCTTATTATGATTACTACACCGCGGGTGATATGACCTCCCGCCCTTTATTGTCAGTTTTGTCTATTTGTTACATATTCAATTCTTACCATTATTTTATAACATGACCTTCAATGTTAAGTATACTAAGTACCCAGACATTTGACCTGTGTTAAATGCTCTGTATAAACTCGAGTAGCTCCTCAAATGAAGCTCACAGTGTTGAGCACATGTCTAATTACAGCTACAGGCAAATTAGGCCAAGCGTTGGTGCTAATTAGTTTGACATGCAACCAATCACTGCTAATACTGCTAAGTGTTAGACTGAAAAAGGCCAGACCAAATGAGCCTATGGTTAGGTGTTAATCGCTGGTTTGTTTTACAAAAGTAGCCTTCAGTGAAATGCTGAAAACAATCAAAATCAAACTGAGGATTATTTAAGGTGCCGCATTGAAATACCTATGCTGAAACCACTTTGTTTTTCTGTGAGTAGGTCCCGAAAAGGTCTTATTTTGGAATGTACCATGCTCGAAAAAACACCATGTGTCATATATCAAATCAAAGGACTGTAAAATAAATGAGGAATATACGATTTGATTAGTATAAGTAAATGGAAATGAAATTAGCGATGTTGATTTTACCATAAACTGTGTGGATTACTGTATGTATGTTGTATATAAAGGACGCGTAGTCTATGAGAAGGCACAAAACCCAAAATAATAACTTGAATGAGTTGATTATGATAATGTAGTAGTAAAGGATGTTGATGAGAAAGTTAATGGTTAAATTTGTTAGAAATATTGTAATTAGATATCATTTCATTTGTATCTCTTGAAAATATCCATTTATCGCCGTTGAGGCAAATAACATTTATTTCTAAAAAAAGAAAAATAGCTCAGAATCTCAGCTATAAGAATCTGACGTGGGACGGTTTTGGCAAATTGTCAATATCTACAGGTACCTTGAAAACCGTTTTTCAGCCACATTTGGCTTGTAGCATAGTAATTCAGGAACTTTACCCAATGTTATGCCCAGAGAAAAATAGTGTAATCCTGAATTTATAGAGGACAAATCAACATATCCTGAAAATGCCATCTCCAAGGACACGATTTTACCAGAGTTATTGCAGTTTTTGTGAAAGTACAAATAAAAAATGTGAAATTAAAAAAGGGGGAAAATATAAGGAAAAATGAATAAAATGGGAAGATTTATAGCATCTTTTGGCAGAATACTTGAAATTACAAATATCTATTAAAAATGTTAACGAGTATCGGGCAAAGTACAAAGTACAAAGAAAAAGGTTTAAAATTATTGACCTCTACATTTCCCTGTACATGGCTTAACTTGTGTTGGTTTACCTCAGGAGTTAAGTTAGGATGAAAAGACTTGTCATTCCAAATGTTTAGAGTCGTATGAATACATGTACCAAGACCGTGTATTAAGTATCATTTGTTTCTAAGGTCATCCTATGGAGCTATTTTACTAGCAATTGTCCACCCAGAAATATTGCAAACCCTTTCCCCAAACATGAAATTTCCTAAATGCTAACATCGTTGGAATCCACTCAATTTCACCTTTCAAATATCATGGTATCATTCTAGCCCAGTATATGGGACTACAAATAGTACCGGAGTAAAGATATATAAAGGAGGTATACATTTCATTGTTAAGATAACCCCATAAGTGATATTGTTATTAATTGGTGAACTCATCGTGTAAATCAAAATTTACCGATTCCTGTCAGTTGAGTAAATGATAAGTGAATTTGTCTGATTAGACAATAATGTCAGAAGGTGGTATTACTCGTTGATAATGCATGTAATTTATACTTTTTCGTTTTCAAAGGTTAAATCAGGATTAGCTGAGAACAGCATCCATTGGCTTCTTCAGAATAAAGATGAACTTAAACTAAACTAAAACTGTCTAACTAACATTGTGTTGTGTATGTTACAGATCTGGCTTCAGTGATCCATATTGTGTCATCAAGGTGGACAATGAGCAGGTTGCTAGGTAAGTGTCTTGTATTTCCCATCCATACACTTTTGAATTGTATTTCCATTTTTAAAAATGCAAAGTTATAGAAAATGGTTAATTCTCCCTGTTTAAACAGTTCTTCCAGGCACACCATAAAGAAAGTACATGTACTGATTGACAATTAAAGTTGTTCCCTTAAACTAACAGAACATATTTGTCACAGAAAATAAGTTTTGTCATTAATATTTCTCAATAACTTATTATAGTAGTAGAGTAATCGTTTCACTAGTGGAAGAATTCTTCCTCCTAAACCCGCCTTGACAGCTTGAGATTATATAATTTTATTCCATCAATGACTGTATTTGGTTGTTAATATGTGTTTCCCGTAGCTTGCTATCAACATGTGGTAGTGAAATAGGTCGTAGGTTAGTGGTACGGATTACATTACCTTTCTTTGGTAGTGGTACAACCATGGTCCTTTTCCATACATCAGACATAATACTGTTGAACACAGATAGATTTAGGACATATATATATCACTATATATATCACTTGTTCTGGAATCATCCTAAAGAAGATTATGTATGCATGCATAGGAATCTAATTGCATCCAGATGGCTTGCCTGCTTGTAAATCATTAATTAATCTATTAACGATTTCCGTATTTAGTGGTGCATATATTGATTATCCTCCATTACTATGGACATTTTCTTGTCACCCAGAGTGTAAGTAGCCTTGACGGCGGTGTCAGTCTCAGACATAGACAATGCTATATCATCTATATTGCAATTAATTGCTTTAATATCTGCAAAATATTTGTTGATTATATCAGGGACCTTTTTGGCATAAGCCATTTCCGTTTTCTCAGGGTCCATTATACTACTTATTATCTTTGAACGGCAGGTCCATATTCAAGATCTGCCAGAACCTCTTGTAGTCATACCTGTGTCTCTTAAGTAGGGTCCTGAAGAACCTACTTATGACTTTCCTTATTTTATTATTCGTCCTATTTCTATATTCTACTGCCCTTAATCGGAATTCTTCTCTCTTGGTTTTGAAGAAGTAATCCCTATTATGTACCATAATTATCGAGAATATCCTTGGTGTACCATTCTCGTTTCACCTTCTTAGATTTGTAATTCTTTTTAGGGCAAAGGTTATTTAGTATTTTTAAGCCCTATCATCTACTACAAGGGCCCAGGCCTCACTCGGGATGTTTACAGTTATTCCAGTCCCTGATATTATGGGCTGCTTCACCAATATGTTCCTGCGATAGCCTGGCATATGATCTGGCTCTGAAATTACACTTTTCGTATTTTGTCCTATTTGTCAGTCAGTATATGTTAGTAGTAGAAGGATGGTAGTTTTACCATTCAGTCCCAGTCCCTATGTGCCTACATTACATTGTACTCCTCTACGTGCCTATTATTATCTCCAGATTGAAGGGCCATCATTTTCAGGTATTTCTCAGCTTCAAACCAACATTTACCAAATAAAATAAGTTTGAGAAAAGTAACAATAGGGTCTATGTCACTTCATGTTTCATCTCCTCAATTCATCCTGAGAAGATACATTCCTTCCTGGCCTTTTCGCGATCGTAGCCATGGAGCCAGAGGCAAATAGGCATTTAGAAATGTCGCAGTGGCATGTCCCACGTATGGGAGGATAGGCAACAATAGGGGATTTGCATGTCTCACTGCGCATGTCTTTAAAATGCATGCTAGGATGGATTCAGTTAACATCTGACATACAAATATTTAGCAACATTTTGATAAAAAATGGGAGGACATGCGTAAATGATTTATATAAACCTTAAAGTGCCTTTCTGTCTCTTTTCTCTGTCTCTCTTTCCCTTCTTCTCTATCTCTATTTCCTGGGTATGATCATAAACTGCCTCCCTCTCAGCTCTCCCGCCCTTGATATAACACTTCAAAGTGTTGATAAGGGCGTAAAGCAACCAATCTCACTCACTCACCAAATGTATGATGCGAAAGATGGAGTTTTGTCTTATGGAAACATGCAAAAGGCATGGTTATTTAATCTGATCATTGTTAAATATTCCATGCTGAACATAACATGTTTTCTATAGCTTTTACACTGACATCCAACTCCCATAGTTCCATGCAAATCGAGACTTATGGTGGTGGACGACATGCAAATCCCTATAAAACATACATCTTACCACATCTCTGCCTATCACAGTCGCGTGTGGTACAAACCTCAACCTTTTCCTGTGTCCAGCATACTCTACGCGATAGCGACGGAGCTGACTTTCGGTTCTGAACTCTACCCATGAGAAAAGTATATTTGAATAAATATAAATTGCACTTAATATCGTAAATCACCTTTGAAATTGAGGGGTAAAATAGTAAACTATTTTAGTTCGCGGATGAGGGCGTTGTGTTTGGTTTTCTGTGAGGGTGGTGGAGGGTGTAAGGCATGTGTGAGTGTGGCAATGGGTGCGGTCTATGGCAATCCACAAGCAGAAAGGCGTATACTTGATTGGAACTTTTGCATGGAGGGTCTAAACCAAGAAAGTATTTTTTGTCAGAAATATTAAATGATAATTGAATTATTATTATCATTGTTGTGAATACTGTCATTTAACACCATGAAATACTTTTTCGCGATTAAGATGTCGCCAACAATGTTTGGTCGGCCAGGAAATAAGGGACCTGTTTGTTTTGTTTGTCAATGGCTAAAGGCTCATGTCCATTGCTACAGCCAGTCTGTAATACTTAAACATTATTATTATGAGATTTGTTCATTCCAATATTTTTCATATATAAATATTATGCAGTCAATGATACATTGTCATAGATAGAAATATATCAGAATAGGGTGAACATCATACATTAACATTGCGGTGTTTGTTGTGCAATGCAGGTACACCAAGAGTACTTCAGGCAGCCGTGGGTTATACCCATGTTTAATCTCAACAACAAAATGAACTGTATAATCTCCTGTTAACTTGCGATACTTAAGCTAGCTGAGAACCTAATGTTCTCCATTACCTCCTTACTTTTCAATACTCCGCTTTGTTCAGCCTTAGTCACTGAGCAAATTTAAAATGTTTCAGAAATATCAGAAATTTATTATCATAATTATTTCTACTATATCACTCTTACACAACTTTGTATATAGTTTTTTTCACAATTACTTTACTTTACTTTACTTTAATCTTATCCTATTAGTATGAGTATACTGGAAGTCATTTGTCAGACGTATGTCTCCTTTATGTACAACACTTTTAGGTACAAATACATAATACGTTGAATTGAATTAAATAGGAGACTTCACATATTCCACAGTCAGTGACCGCAGGACTGTTCTGAATCATTTTGCGCATGTGCGATTCATTAGAGTCACACCTAACTGCGGGCACAAGTGGTCCCCTCACTTCAGTGCTCACTGACCTTCACTGACCCATCAACACCACTATCGCTGCCCACTGCCTGTGTCCCTCCACCACCACAAAAGTTATAATATTCTAAAATTTAGCAGATAAATCGACCCGGAATCTAGCATAATTACTCTAAACATATTATTCTGTAATCCTGCCTATTTTGTTGTTGGGCACAGAGCAGCTAGAATTCTTTAAACAGGTTGGGAAAGTTGAGCACCTTTAGTGACTGTATATGATTAATTGAATAGTGTCCGCCGTTTCTCTGAAAACATTCACCCTGTAGACCTGAACAACAACAGGATTGTACCAAATTTTCTTTCACCAAGAAGGATAAAAGGAGTAGATTTCGGGCTATAGTTTTCATGTTACGCTTCTGTTCAAGATAATGTCTGTTGTTGATCGTCTAATGCAGGCAATAAGCAAGAAAGCGAAGAAGAACAACAACTAACTCTAACCTAACCTCTTGTCTGTTTGCCCGAGCATTTTCATACTTTTCATAAACTACTTACAAAAAGTATGTACTATGCAGGAGCGGAACCTGTGAGTAGTATATGGAAATGTTCCAAATGGGATGTGTTACAGGAAAATTCATTTTCCATATTTACTTTCCAAATTTGTCAGTCAACGTAGCTCATGTTCTACTTTTAGTTCCTACCCATCTACAGGTCCTTTTACCACACTTTTGGAGGACTTTATCTGTGTGTTTTTGCTACACTAAAAGTCCACATTTATATTCTTTCCTATGCCACCAAAAGAAAAGAATATTATAAGATACATGTATCATCACTCACCAGCGACCTTTTTCTCTTGGCCGATTCAACTTTAGACTCTGGTATAAACATATAACAGCAGCACAATACTGATGGAATCAGTTCTATAAGTCATTGTATGACTAGATTTGGTAAGAATGTTCGTCGTAATAGCTGAGAATGTAACACACCACACACCACATCTTTAATTATACGCTGTTGAGTTAATGCAGATTGAGCCCAGTAACACAAGGCATGATGAGAAAAAGAATTGCATCCAGAAGATTTAGGCCAAAGGAAATTGGTGTTGTCGGTTCACGCACCACTGCCTAGAAAAACAACACTGTACCTAAAGAGGTTTATAATCTGCCTATAAATTATATGCTTTTAATGAGATAAATAGAAAACATTTTCTAAGTCTTGAATTTGAATTTTGGCTCTAAACTTGATAAAAATGCACTGGTTGCCATGACTACTACACATAACTCACTAGTGAAATACGCACTGCGCATACCTCACTCTAGATACGTTGTTCTCAGAGCAACGCGTATATAATAAAAGCTGTTGTTTCAGTACATTAACCCGTCAATACATCTAATATGATAGTTGACTACATTACATACAGATCAATACCCACATTCACAATTTTAATTTCTCATGCCTTCCTCTAGCCTATTATACTCCATGAGGAAACAAGATCAAACTTATACATGTTTGTGTTTTTTGAGGGACCAGCACAAAAACATATCCTATTAATAGCCGTGGTGTATGCTTTACCTAGGAATAATCACTAAAGGTTCAACCATGTTCCCTGGTTCCTTGGTATTGTACACCCCTCCCCTCTGCCCCCTCCCCCCACACACACATGCAAGAAACCAGGCCCCAACATAATCATCTTCTACTGCGCACATCATTAATGTTTAGGTGTTGAGTCTATCCAGAATGAGTAACATTGACAGGCGCTTCTCCTAAACAGCTTCCTGATCTATTTTTGACATGAGCCCTAAAATACTTTTTCCGTGAGTATCTGGAATATTAAAAGGGTTTGCTCCTAATTCCTGAAATCTGAAATGTGGATGTTGATATATGTGATTCTAAGAAGCACCAATTATATTTATGCTTGACTTGAATGTGAAAACATTCATTGCATGAATCTTGGGAAATTAATCCATTTTCTCCGTATCTCGGGTCTTAATTACTCTAATTCCCATGACAGTGGGGGAGAACGAGCTCGAGCTTCCAAGTCTCTCCATACCTCAATTTCTCTAATATTCCCCCATCAAAGCAGGGCAGAAGGAGGTCGAGCTCCAGAGCTCCCCCCCCCCCTCACCCGCCCCAACCCTTCAGCCTGCCTCTAATTCGCCAATGGATCACAGTGGGGGATATTGAGCTCCCACGTCCCACCAAACCCTTAGCCCCAAACTCTCTCAAATCTCCCCGTCACAAGTCTCTACCGCCCCCTCTAACTAACCCATCACAGTGGGAAAAGGGGATGCTGAGAATCAACCAGAATCAACCCCACAATCCCACTCTCATTGCCCCATTACAAGTCCCCCCCCCCCCGGCCACCCAGCCCCATTCTCATAACCCCATCACAATTCCCCTTTCCTCCCCCAAACCCACTCTCATTCCCCCATCACAATTCCTCTCACCTCCCCCAAACCCACTCTCATTCCCCCATCACAATTCCCCCAGCCCCCTCTCCCCCACCCCTCCACACACACACCCAGCCACACACACTCCCCCATCACAATTCCCCCCTACCTCCAGATGCTGCACCCAGTCCCCCTCCCAGTCCCCCATCACAGATCCCCTATCAGAGTGCACATAATTAATTATACGTTGTTGAGTTAATCCCGCGCCAGTAACCTGAGGCTAGTGAGAGGCTAGATGCAGGGATTACTCCCTGTGCCTGTCCCTCCACCTGTGTCTCCGCCAGTCCTTCTCATCATCTCCTCCTCTCTCAATCATCACCAGCCTTCCCATCAACTAGTACAACTAACTCTGATTTCAGCACAGCCAGTTCCAGGATATTAAAGTCTCCTTTAAAGCTGCACTCTCAGCTAACGTCAGTAAAAAACTAAATGTTTCTAAATTTTCTGTCAGGTTGTTTTTGCTATAGGGCTCCTAAAACGTCCTTATTTTATTTGGACGACCCGCCCGAATCCTTGTCTATGATAACTTCAATTATTATTGCTCACCAGCAGCTGTATTTGCTCAACAGATTCAATGCTAATTTTCCTGGATAGATTTTCACTCCCTGCATCTATCTTTGTGTATCAGAGTTACTAGTGGTTTTATAACCATTGCTGGATCTTAAGATGTGGGTTCTCCACCAAAGTGATGTATAGATATTGTTCTGTACTTGTGCTAAACATAAGTATGTTTGAAAATGGGACTAATGGGGAGCTGTAGCTGTAGCTGTGGGTAGCTAGAGGAGATGTGGCTTAATCCATGGAGTGCATGATGTTAACTGTTTATTAATATACTCCCTGATCAAGGCTACTCAGGGATGCCTATGGTGCCCTCACTGGGCTTAGTGAGAGTACATTTACATAATTATCATAACAAAGCCAACATTAAAAATTCATTATACACGCGTATACATATATAATGTATTATATGTATTATTCTCTGTAGGCCTGACTCAATCATGATTATTACATGGCATTTATATACATAATTAATACATTTGTTAAGAGGGTAATGAATTTCCTTTAAATTGAGGTAATATTGCTAACTAGATATTCTGTGTCATGATGTAGGCTCTTCACTTTTTCTTTTCACATTAATTAATCTATAATTATTGGATGTATAAGCATAAGACTAATAAAGGTCTTGGATGCTGTACTTATGAATATCCAAACAAAATACCTAGTGTCCACCATGATCGTTTTCGCACGTTGCCTTTAAAAAGAGTAATAAACTAAATTGTAACTAATACATCAAACAGCCCAAAATCTGGTCATCAATCTCCAGTCAAAAATATATTAAACCCACTTCAGACATAACATAAACATAATTTAAACAACTACAGACACAAATACAATTCAGATTTCTTCAATACCATCCCTTCTTGCACATCGATCGCTTTTCCATTCCTTAACTTTCCTAACATAGATATCTAGATCCGCTTCACCTCTTATAGCATCTGGCAAAATATTCCACAGTTTTCTTCCCTTATAAGATACTACCTCTGGTCTTTTCCTTTTTAGGTCTCGATATTTTCATCATATTCGCTCTGCGATTCCTGAGGTTAATGTGTTCAAAAGACAAGGTTTCATATGTATGGCGTCAATCATATATCAATTTAAGACATGCAATATTAATTTTTGCTTTGTTTTCAAGTGGAAGAATTTTTTACTTTTGTATAAGTTCATTTGTGGTCAACTCGTTTCCAAAAGCCACTCTGAACGCTTATATAAAGTGTGATCAGTGCGAAGAACAAAAGAGGAATGGTACAACAGGGACAAATATGCAAATCCTCAACAATATGTGAACGTAGATAAAACACCCTCCGCTCCCTTCAAACTGGAAAAAAAAAATTCTCAACAATACACATCAAAGATGGGGCAATTTTCACATCAGAGAATAATGATACAAAGTAGATATTAATAATGATAATAAATATGAACTATATAGATGGAGTATGGATGAAAATGTGAAATTCACCTTCATAAATTATCGGAAATAGCCCAAGTTTAAGACAAAAGTCAGTTTCAAACTATGCTTTAACATTAAACAGACCATTAGAATCAACACCTTACCAAATGTGTTCAGATATAGTATTTATCATTTTTCAGCTTAATTTAGTAGAATTTTAAATTGTGTAGAACTGCCGATTGTTTTTTTATGATGACCTGACCTATATAACGGTCTTTTATTTTCATTAGCCACAATCTAAATTTCATTCCTATATTTAACCCTATATATATCTAGTTGTTCTCATGTGTTTATGTGCCATTCGAACAATTAAACTACACAATACGCAATCTAGGTAAAGGAGGTAACCTTTGTCATTTCAGCTTCATTTCAGTCAATTCCGTCTATATATTATTATAGCTGCTGTTAGAACTCCCTCTATTGTACGACCTGACCGATATAGCTGCTGTTAGAACTCCCCTATAGTACAGGCAGACTTAATAACCACTCCTTACAATAACCCAATACTTCACTTCCCATACAAAAGTCTCAACTTACCAAATCAATCTAGTCTTTCATAACATCACCTCCATGTTTGGTATTGAAGATACAGAAATACATCTTTTCCGGGCCATATATGACTCCCACCATTGCAATGGTTTTTTAAGGCAGATCTTCTGTCCTTTACAGTACTTCCGGTCGTGGGTTGACCTTTCGTATGCTTTCATTGTTCAGTAGTCAAGCACAACATTTGAGGGAAAGGAGAATTGAGATAAAAAACACATGCAATCGACACCTTTGTAATGTGAGAGGAAGAAAACATTATTTTGAAGTTGATGGCAAACGTCAGGTGTCAATTTTCCAGCAACACAGATGCTTATATGGATTGTCTGTGTAAATATCCTTTTATTTAAACATTTTAATATTGCAAATTATTCATATATTTCATTTCTAACTGATGAAGCTTCATCGAGTAATTAAATTCTATCACTTGCATTATTACCCCAAGGTGATGGTCATTTAATTTTTTTATTATTTATTTTGTTGAACAAATGATTTAATTTGTGCCGCTTTTGGATTTAGTGTTAGAAGGATAAGATAAGAATGGAATGAAATAGAATTTTACAATTTGTTGTCAGTACAACATGTTTAAAAGGCCAATTAGTTGAAACAAAAACGGGTAAAAAAGTGGAGAAAGAGTCCACATATTTGATCAAATAAAACTCAATACTCAATCCAATTAATTTTTCCCCATTTTTAAGAGGAAAAAGTAGCAGTTCTCATTTTCAATTTACAAAAGTTGCTAAAGACGTATGAGATGAAGGCGTTTGGATTTACAAGACTGATACGGGGACTGATAAGGGATAAATACTTGTCGATGGACTTATAATATATATTGGACATCGCCAAATATCATTATGAATTAAGACGACAGGCGGCAGCACCTATGCTCCAAGGCTGGCAGGGCTCGAATGCTTTGAATCAAGTCAGTGAACAATCGTCGACCAGAGGTGTCAGGCACTTCAGCAGAGAGGACAGAATTTTTTTTTCTTGTTGGAATGGTCGGTTAAAAAAATCCTAAGGTATTAATGCCTGCTAAGAAACCTATCAACTGCTCTGGTTGCAGTGGAAGACACGTTCGACTGAGCTGTAAACCACCGGCGATTTTGATGCACTGGTTGGGTCTGCAGGAAGACAAGCTGCCTAAACGGGGCACCCTCGTGTATGAAGAGTTGCTTAAGGAAGTCCCTGTTAAACAGAAAGACGAGGAGAAGAAGCTTGTGGAGGCCCATCGTAAGGAAACGGAAGCAGCCCAGGAGACTATCAAACTTGAGTTGGAAATTGCGACGAGCTCACCGCCATTGGTAAGGTTGACCTTGGTCGGTTGCCTGTTTCGCCGAGAGTGTCGGCGGCTGGCTCTGCTATGCCTAGTGTGCGGAAAGTTGATGTGGATGACATGGGAAAGATTCGGTCTGAATATTACAGTTTATCAACTAAAAGATATAACCAATTGACAATTCTGGAACTCGTTTATGGATGCTCTAAAGTTCTTCAACATTTGGCATGTAAAGAATTAGTAGTAGACGGCTATGTAGACCATTTGGCTTATATCAACTACAAGGCTTCTACCGGGCAGTTCAGCCCATTACGTATAATTATACATGTACGAGAGACATGTCACTTCCAAAGTTTGTAAAAATGAAATTGCTGACTGGTTTGGTTTGGATGCGGAGGCAATTTCACACTTCTTGGGCCCCGAATTTCATGTGCAGCCACGACAAGCCTTTAATCATCGCTTGTATCATTCTAGCAATGTTTACAACAATGGCAGCCGAATTCAGGTAGCAGGGTGAGGAATGATAATGCAGATCTATGGGATTTCAATATGTGACCAGGGGACGTATGTTGGATATGGAATATGCCATCTAGAATGCAACCATGTCATTATCCTTGCTATCACCTTCATATTTGTGGAATTTGTGGGCTTAACCATCATGCTGAAGATATTCATAAAAAGGCAGGCGAGCGTGATACCGGTATGCACAGTGACACTCTCCTGGACATGGAGGTAGGAAATCACACATAGAGATGTCATGGCAGACAGGTGGGCGATTCTTCCAACTTTGGCCTAATGCAAATCAGTAAATCAGTTCTGACAGATTTAAATTTTACCTTGTTGGGCATGTTCAACAGAGTCATTATTATTTTTATTTAGAATTTTGATACAGCTAATCTTCCGTAAAATGACAGTTGAATGATAGACAGGCATGCACAATGTACAATGAATGTTAAAATCCATGGAGGTCATTAAGATATCAAGATAATGGGCTCATGGGCAATAATTCAATACAGAATAACCATGGTCTTCTGTTGTGTCTATTTACCCTTGGCTCTAGCAATCAAAGCTACTCAAGGAAAAAAATAAAGAATAAAAGCTACACAAGTTATTTGTTGTTTACTTCCGGGTTGTTAAGACTGTGAGAATGGAATTAATCAAGGAGCTTGGAGGTTCAGTTTTAGGGCATCCGAGGAACATAATTATCAAAGTTTAGTGATGCTTCCTAACAAAATCAAAGAAGAATTATTTCTCTAATTTAATGCCATAAGAAAAGAAAGCTAAGCGTTCTTGTGTGGATAAATCAACGCATGATTATCTGACTGTTGTTTACTTTCAGTTTGTTTCATAAAGAATGTCCTTGTCGTTTCAACAAAATGTACAGGTCTTGTCTCTACACACTCAAAGACGATTTTTCTCGCGCTTATGCCTTAATAATATGTGATGTGTTACAGGAAAATGAGTAACAAGTCGAAAAAAAAAGACTCTTGTCATATGATTTTTCACAGGAACCCTTGGTATTCATGGTACTGGTAGTAGCATAAACACATGCATTTCAACGCTGTATATTGAATATATCTGTGCGTGTCTGCGGTCATCCTAAGGAGTTTATTTAACTGGTATATACTGAAAATGTTTCTTGCTAAGCTATTTTTCCCTGCTTATGTAGGATATTCTTACTGTAGGATTAATAATTAGCATTGCCTGTATAGTAAATTCCTTCCCTAAAGGTTTCTTTCTAGCTGCTTTGATATTGACATTGGAGCCCAAATACATATTCCATGCTGAGAATGACATGTTTTCCATCAGTTTTACACTGACATACAACTCTCCATGATTCCATGCGAATCAAGATTCAATATGGCGGACATGCAAGTCCCCTATTAAATACATTGATTTTCTACTGCTCCATATTACTTACTACTGCTATTTTCATTTAGATGAAATCTAATAATTTCTTTCATCAATCTCAGTCTAAAATCGTACTAAACTTTCTCATTCATCCAGACATTTTAGTTCCCGGATATTCCACTAGGTGCTGCTGACCTTAGCACTCTAGAAGTGAACGCTGCATTGGGGCAAACAATAGCACTCCGGGCTGAAGCAATTCCCGCCTCTGATTGGAGGATGCGGGTCACGTGGGTCAGCGGTATAGATGGCGCTGCGTGTCTAATCGGCGGCCATTGTGATAAGTGGTTGTTGGTATGTAATAGGGAGGGAGTTGAAGGGGTAAGGTGGGGACGGGTGAGGGGGTGGTTGTAGATAGAAGGGAGAGGGAATGAAGTATGAGGGAGATTATAAAATGTACAATTCACCTTCACCATTCCTCTCAGAAACCCCGAATTTGAGACATAAATGAGGCTCAAAATGCAGTTCAACATAACCGAACAGATTGTTTGAATCAACGCAACATCACATATATACAGGTTGACTAATGAGTTGGTTGAAGGAGCGTGAATATTTTACGAGTTGCATAGCAACGAGTGCAATATTCTAAGCGACTAAAACAAACGAGTTAGTTTACTGATTTATTATTATGCTTTAATAATATAAATAGAAAATAATATTGTGTAATAAAGTTGAACTTTAGCGCTAAACTAGGTAAAAAACCGCATTGGCTGACTGCCACACATAAATCACTAGTGACATATGAACTGTGCATAACTCACTCTAAATACGTTGTTCTCAGAGCAATGCGTAATAAGCTTAGATATACTCAGTAGTTATCATCTTCCAGCCTAATCTATCAGAATTTACTGAATGAATAGAACCGATTGCACATTGTCTGACGAACTGACCCGTTAAATGTGAAGACAGGGTTGTAGAGAGAGAGGGGGAAAGAGAAATACAGATTACAGCTGCACACTCAGTTAAAGCTGCACTCTCAGCTAACGTTGGTCAAAAATTAAAGATTTTCTACTTTTTGTTCCATTCTTTTCTAAACCTTCTAAGGCTGCGGTTCCACTGGCTCGCTCTTTTGGCCCGCTCTTCATCCGCTCTTTTATTTTCCCAGAGCGCCTAACAAGCGAAGTGAGAGCGAAACCAGAGCGGTCTAATAAATTCGGTAATTACGCTTTCTATACGCTCTTCTGTGCGCTTCTTTGGGAGAGCACAGGACGTTGCGCTCATATCTGTTGTGTTTGATATGAGCGCAGCAACACAACGCTCTTTCTACCTGTTAAAGAAGTGGACTAAGAGCGCAGTGAGAGCGCACAAACGCATTTACCATTGATTTCATATAGGAAACAAGCGCACCAGTAGAATCGCTCTGCGCTTGTATTGCGCTAAAAATATTAGTGGATGAAGAGCGAATGACAAGCGCCCTCTAAACAAGCGCAGCAAGAGCGAGCCATGAGCACATGTATAAGCGAACCAGTGGGATCCCACCTTAAGAATCCTTTTGGAGTATTTTGTCCGGTTGGTTTTGCGACAGAGCTTCTAAAACGTCCTCGTTTGTATTTGGAGGATCCGTCAAAATCCTTTCCTGCGATGACTTCATTTAATATGAAGGAACAGCAGCCCAATATTGATAAACTCAGTCCTCTAAATCATAGTAGGAGTAAATTCGGCAAGATCTTGTTAGTAGTAATAGCTGAAAATGCAGATTTTACATTGATCAATAATTTCAGATTTTCTACTTTGGGGTTTTGTTCTTTGCCTACCCATCTGAAAGTCATTTGATCAATAGTATGGATGATTTCAGCTTGTTTCGTTTTTGCTGCAGGGCTTCATTAAAAGTCCCCGTCTATATTCCCATAAAGTCGAGAAAGGGTAGGAGGAGGGGTGGGAAAGGTGAGAAAAAGAGATATGGTATAGTCGAAAGAAAATGTAAAATGCGCCTTCACCAACCCTCTCAAATAAACTCATTTAAGGCAAAAATGAGGTTCTAAATATGATTCAATATAACCAAAAAATATTCACCAAAATACTCAGATAAACCTAGTATTTAACATTTTTCAGTCTAATTTAATCAAGTTTACTAAATGTGTAGAGCTGCCGATTGTACATTTTCTGACCTCCTGTCCCATGTGTGGAAACCTGTGATAAGAGCTGGTAGGAGAGGAATATGATGAGATGGAACGAGGGATGCGGGGTGGGGGATTAGGGATCGAAGAGAGGTACAGGGGCCTGTTTCATAAGCTAAGAACAGACATGTTTTTGTGGCATTCCTCCACCTGTAGAACGGACATAGCATAGACACCTTTTTTATTCCATGGGGTGACATTGGCCTCTCACAGTCCTGAGCTTTCCTTGGAATATTTGTTGAGGTAAAGCCACTTCTATGTCTTGTATTGGCAGAGTGTTTTGGAAAGATGGAAACATTGTCTTCCGTTTACACCCCTTTTATATATGTAAAATAACGATATGATGGGATGATATGTGAGATGGTAAGATAGTGAGAGGTGAGGGGTAATGAGTATAGAGTGAACTATGTGTTGGTAATTACCAGTACAGGGTTGTAGGGTAAGAGGTAGGGTGTGGAAATTATCATCTTGAGGAGAGTGGGAAAGCCCCTGTCACTCGAGGAAGGACAACAAAACCTTCTTATAATTGACCATACCGAGTTGGTAGAAATAGCCTATATACACAATGCACTTTTGTATTCCTACCAGGCGAAAGAAGGAAAAAGGTGTAAAAATTCCCACACATAATGTATACGCTTGTACAACATGCCCCGGATCAAACAAACCACGCTCAACCCCAGCCTGTACCTGACAGGCGTCAGAAATTTCACCGCACGCGTAAGAATTGGTCGACGCCGAAATATCAAAAGCTTTTGTTATATGAACGGTCCAAGAAATATATACTTAGGAGTTCCCTATTCCAATTTCCTAAAGAAAGAGAGAGAAATACAGGGAGAGGGATGGACACTAGTGAAAGGCTGGGGCAGAGAGAATCATAAGAATATGAACAAATACAAATACACTAACAAAGAGAGGAAGAGAGAACGGAAGAAAGAGAAAGAGGAAGAGAGTGACGAATATATATAGGGAGGGGTGGGTGAGTGGAGATAGCAGAGAGGGAGAAGGAGAAAGATGGAGAGGGAAAAAGAAAATGATGGATAGTGAGAAAATGTGGAAGTGAGAAAGTGAGGAAAAGAAAGCAGGTGGAGAGACTGCAAACGAGAGGGAAAGGGAGAAAGAGCGGGACAGAGAGAAAGAGAGAAAGAAAGGGGAGAGAATTGGATTGGAGCGTGAGAGAGAATCACAGACACAGAGGGAGAGAAGATTGGCACCAGAAATAACGTGGTAATAGACTCTGGGAAACATTAACTGGAAAGCCAATGTCCCTAGGTTACCATGGCAACACCGGCCAGGAACATGGCCGCAGGAAGTGCTGTGAACTCATAGCGTCTCCTCTGATGGCGCATGCGTGTGCACAGCCCAGCATTACATTATATCCATCAAGTTATATATAAAATATATATATGTATGTATGTATGTATGTATGTATGTATGTATGTAATATTAAATACAGGGTAATAGGCCATCAGCTGAGCCCTGAGGTCGTTTTTAAGTCTAAATTTAATAATATCATTTATTTGATGAACCTTGAATTGTTGGTCATATCAATGTTTTTTATGGATTCCAGGCCTCCAGATTCTCCCAATTCCGAATCTGTCAAGTAACACCCTGTAACCTTTGAGAAGTCTTTTTTACTGATGTTTTATAAAGAAATGTTAAAAAAAGATTTAATCAATTTAAAAATATTTACTGGCTCGAGAATTAAGTGACTGATATCAATCGATAGGAAATAGTGTGCCCTAAAATAGTTTTTATTTGACCTAAGATGTCAGTGCATTATCTTCTGAGTTATTTGCAAAAGACCTCAAAATGACCTTTGACCTTGACCTTTATTAGGTCTTTTGCAAATAACTCATAGGTCAAATGAAATCTTTCTTAGGGCACATTATTTCCTATCAATTGATATCGATCACTTGATTCTAAATCTAGTAAATATTTTTTATTTAATATTTTTATTGATTAATTCGGGAGATTAAGAACCAATCAAAAACATTGGTATGACCAAAGTTGCAAGGTTCCGCAAACAGCATGATATTCTGCACCTGGGCTATTAAAAATGAATCCAGGCTGTTGGTTCCATAGGCTTTGCACTGTCAGAATCAATGCTGAATTCCTCGAAAACTGGCAGGAATTACAATGAGAACTTTTGGCATATGATAATATAGGGTGTTAGCGATTGAAATAACATATTATGTTGACAAAAAGTAGTGCCCACAATCCAGAACGAAAATCACTCTTTTGGGGTACAGCTGATGGCCTATAACTAACGAGTTGGTTGAATGAGCATAGCAATGAGTGTGATATTCTAAGCGACTGTAACCAACAAGTTTAGTTACCTGTTTCATTATATATGCTTTGATTACTATAAATAGATTGACTGTTTAGTCATGAAGTTGAATTCTGGCAGTAAATTTGGTAAAATAATGCATTGGTTGCCATGATCACCACATATAACTCATTAGTGAAATACGCACTGTGCACTCACATTTATCCGTTTTTCTCAGAGCAATGCATATATAATAATGTAAAGAAAGCATTAACTTTATTTCTGGCTGTTTGGGGGGACAGGCGATGTTACTCGAATTAAATTCATAATTATCATTTTAGGTGTGCTCATTAAATTGCAAACATGAATTTCCTGAGAGATATTCGCAGTAGGAATAGCCTTATAAATGTACAATGGCCACGCCCCCTTTTCCCTGTACGCACCTCAAGTCAAATGACAGTCACATGAGTCTCAGGCACAACAGATTTGAAAAAGAACAGAGACGGTGAAAATCTTGCTAGAGCATGATGCAAAATCTAAAATCTCATCCTGATTTCATCCTGATTTCATCTGGATCTCAACTTAATTGCAACCTCACCTCATTCTGATCTCATCCTCATCTCATCCTCATCTCACCCTCATCTTATGTTGATCTCATCCTCATCTCACCCTCATTACATCCTAATCACATCCTGATCTCATCTCCTCTCATCCTCCTCTCATCCTAATCTCATCCTGATCTCATCTTCATCTGATTCTCATCTCAATCACATTTTATCCTGATCTCACCCTCATCACATCCTGATCTCATCCTCATCACATCCTGACCTCATCCTGATCTCATCCTGATCTCATCCTCATCACATCCTGATCTCATCCTCATCTCATCCTGATCTCATCCTCATCACATCCTCAAACAAAGAGAAGAAGAGAGAACGAAAGAAAGAGAAAGAGGAAGAGAGTGACGAATATATTACATTCCTCTATCCTCGTATTTACTTATCACATCTGGCTCTCCAACAAATGAAAGAATGTCAGTTAATCATTGTTAAGACCTCGCCTTGCTTTCCAACTTTCTGTCCAAGAAAGGTAGGTTAAATCGATTTGAGAATATGAGTCAAACATTGGTCACTTATTGGAAATTCCTAGAATGCCTCTGGACATACCAGAGTGGTATTGACGCCCCGGGGCAAACCGGAACTACTACCTGCCTGTTACCCAGATGTTTGTCCAGCCAACCACACCAGCATAGAGAATCCGGGAGAAGTTCTAAATACCTAGAATATACAAAGCATTAACTAGTAATACTATTTTGAAGCAGCAGTTTCCCCATTAAGCCAAGGAGTCATTTTTGTATCAAAATTATATGAAAAAATGTGGATGAGTGACCAAAATGATTAACCTTGCAGATAAATCCAG
The DNA here is from genome assembly GCA_942159475.1 of Sthenelais limicola. NCBI lineage: Eukaryota > Metazoa > Annelida > Polychaeta > Phyllodocida > Sigalionidae > Sthenelais > Sthenelais limicola. The sequence goes on from OW804098.1 coordinate 70,139,172, forward strand.
TCTTCAGTCTCAAGATCAGGAGGCTGTGTTTTCAAACCCCACCAAAGGCAGGGGTAACTGTTTCACTTCAACCTACTCATACCCATAGCATAGGCCTAATGTAGGCCTAATGGGGAGACTGGGCCACCCGGTCAAGATTCAGTCACTCAAAAACTTTGTGAGAGCTACTACAGATTTAGGCGAGAGCTTATGGGTGATACTACCTCCACAGAACTGTGTGTGCATGGGCCCTGGGACTGACGAAAATCAGTATAGGTCAATCCCGTGCTCTCTGACCGTCTGAAAGAGAGCACGGGACCTAGCCCTGTCATCCAAACCGAAAAATGGACTGCTATATATACATATATATATGTGTAATCCCACAACTAAGCTTGCCTGGGGACCATTATTGAACTTATGCACGCAGTGTTTTGGGTATCCCCCAAATCATTAGTGATGCGGCACTCCTGTACTTACTGCTCAGGCATGCATATTGTGAGAGGTAATTGTTTCACTAAATTGTGCGCCAGAGGCTGTGGTTCTATTTATAGAATTCCTCATTATCGCCCATCACGTATGCTGAGTCATTGTTTGTGTGCCCTTCCTGTCTGAGTCTCCAAGACCTCTGTCTGGGTCTTCCTAGGTACTTGTCTGTCTTCCTGTCTCTCTTCTCCCTCCCGTCCCTCTTTTCTGTCTCCTTGACTGCCATTGCTTGTTCTATCCCTGTCCTCTCGCTATCCTATCTACATGTATCTACTGTTTCCCAGATCTTCTCAGGTATTGTTGCTTTGTTGCTGTCCTACTTTCTGTCTCTTTTCTATCCCTGACCTACCTTCTGCTTTGTCCTGCAATCCCTCTCTCTGTCCTGCCTTCTGTCTTTCTAGTTTCTATCCTACCTTCTGCCTTCCCTGTTCTGCCTCTTCTATCTCTTTCCTACTTTCTCTCTCCCCTATTCGCCTTTGTTCTGTCTTCACCATGGCATGTCTCTGAGGCCTATTTCATTCCTGCCTTCTTGCTCTGACGCCCATCGGTCTCTGTCAGGATTTTCCCTATATTCTGTCATGGATTTGGCTTATTTGACAATGGGCTGTTTGGTCTGCAACGGGCCTGTTCCATAATACATCTTTACTTAAGCATTTCCCTCCTTAGCAAGTTTCCCTTGCTAAGGCAGCTGGCAAGGAATCTCCTCTGGGCATTAGGTGGTTGCATACTACCCCTGGCGTCCATAGCATAAGAAACCCTTACTTAAAGCTGCATTCTCAGCTATTTCAAAATAAATCTTACCAAATGTATTCATATTATGACTTATAGGACTGGACTTATCAATATTCTATATGTGTATATAAGAACTAGAAGTGAATCTGCCGGTGAGCGATAATAAGTAAAGTCATCATAGGAAGGGATTCGGGCAGGTCCTCCGAATACAATTTATGAGGACGTTTTAAAACCCTGTAGCAAAACCAACTGTACAAAATCCTTCAAAACGTTGGTCAAATGACCCGGGGCAAAAAGTACAATATGTTCAGTATTTGACCGACGTTAACTGAGAGTGCAGCTAAGCACCTCGTGAGGAACTTTTAGGAAAGGAATCCAGTATGTATACACGCAATGCTATTTTTCGTCCTGCAGTAGAGAATTCCTACAAAACAAGGAAGAAATGCTTAGCAAGGATAATTTTAATTAAGTATTTCTTATGAGACAGGTCCCTGTTTCGTGGTTTTACCGCGCAGTCTGCATCCTGTCTGTTTGCTATTCTCTTTCATGTCTACTTCAGGTTGAGGTGACATATCTTTTTAGCTTGTTTCTTTCTTGTTCTCTTGCATGCCTTGCCTCTTGTTTTTCTCTTGCCTTTCGCCTATTTTGAGCGTTAGAAGATGTATAATCTGCAGCTCATTGTGAATTGTGAATTGATTAAGGACTTTCAACTACATGTATAACAAACTATTTGCTTATATATAGAATATAACAAATATCAGAGATCCAAACTCTCTTTTGCAGATGAATTTATTAGCATGGAAGGCTTATGTTATAGGTTCCATATGACATCCCTGATATCCCTGATATCGATTCCAAGTGTGGTAAACAACCCAATATTGTTTAAAGCTGCATTCTTAGTTAAAGCTGCATTCTCGATCAGCTATTTCCACAAAAGATCAGCTGGGCCACCGTGATAATATATATAGGAGACTTTCATCAAGCCTACAGCAAGAAAAAGAGTTTGAAATGTTCCAGTACTTTTGGAAAATGATTTTCAGATAGGTGTCCTCAATCAATGCCTTGTTTTATTGTATATACATTTGATATGAATCAAGATAAGTTATATTTTACATTACTAAAGGCATATGTAATAAATCAGTTAACTAACCCATTGGCTGAAGATTTGATGTTTTTAAACTTTTTCAACGCTTTTTTTATGTTTGAAAAAGATGTTTGCAACATTTCTGGGTGAGCAATTTCTAGTAGCTTAATTAGCTAAATATGCTCAATAGGCTGACCTTAGAAACGCAAGGAGACATTTTATACTCTGTCTCAAAATTTGGTACATGTGTTGATACGGAGTTAAGCGCTGGATACTCAGAAGATAGAAACATTCCTACAACGATATCTTATTAAAAAACACTTTGAAAAATATCAATTTTGCGACTTTTCTGTATATAACATATCATAACATATTCCATTACCTATAACAATCCAGAAATACAAACTGCCTCTTCTAGACCTATATAGTGGAAGAACGCATGGTGATACTTCCGGCAGCGCACTCGTGCACCCTGGGAAGACTTAGTTATTAAGAGATCTCATTTTTACCATTTATATGTTCGTTTCCATGGTAACCGCAGATGTGTAGCGGAAATGATTGCCGGCTGCACTGAGACACATTGATCTTAGGCTCTGCTTCTTGTGGCTTTAATGTGAAGGCATATTTGGTATAAGAAAATTTTGTTGTCCTTGGTTCTCGCTCCATTTGCGTATAAGTGGGGTGGAAGGGGTGGAAGGTGGGTAGGGGTGGGGTGATCATCCAGGGTACATTCTATATGGTAGAAATAGTGTGCGCTTTTTATGTCACCACTGCAATAGGGGATTTCCATGTGCCACTGCGCATGTATGTTACAGTACATGCTGGGATAGACTCAGTTCAGGTTTGAGATACAAATATTTTGCAGCATTTTCATCGAAAATTACCAGGGGGGGATTGGGTGGAGCGGGGCATCCAGGGTACTTTCTATATGGTGAAAATAGTGTGTGCTTTTTATGGCACTCTTGGCGCGAGAGTCTGTCCCTCAGTTTGGAGGGACTCTCTCAACTCTGAGTCTAGGCTGCACAAAGATAACTGTATACCTTATGCACTGTCAATAGTTCTCATTGCTTTTGCTTCTTTCTTATTGTTGCGGTGTGAGTAGAAGAATGGAAATTAGCGGATGTGTATTATAGTATATAGGAATAGGGGATTTGCATGTGCCACTGCGCATGTTTGTTACAGTGCATGATGGGATAGATTAAGTTCACGTTTGACATACAACTTTTTAGCAACATTTAGCAACAAGAAGGTATTCACCAGTATATGAAATATATATCTATGGAAACGAAATGCATCATGGGAAAGATGGAGGCTTGTGTTATTGAACATGTATAACACGTGTATATTAACATTAGATCCCCGATACATATCCCATGCTGAACATGTTTTCTATAGGTTTTACTCAGTCCCATCACATGGACAGGAGATTCAGCAATGACAGACGATAACAGTGTAACAAGACAAAGTCTATATGACGAGCCACAGGCCCATATATACATTATCATGCATTACATGTTCATTAGCTCAGGTCTCTTTGATGTGGTGATATTATATTGATGTGATGTAACCTAACAACATGGGTCAAATAGCCTCGAAATGCACGATTGGCAGGTTTACACATTCAGTACATTCGACTGAAAAATGATAAATAGTATATCCTAGAATAGTTGGTATTGCGTTGAATTAAGATATCAGTTTGGTTATGTTGAACTTTATTTTGAACCTAAGTTTTGTCTTAAATTTAAGTTATTTGAGATATTTGGTCAATTGTACATTTTCAGGCTACTTAGTAACCTATATAGTGTAGACTATTAATGAGTTATTTATAGATAATATTCCAGTCTATCTGGTATAACAATCGGAATAGGGAAAGTCCACACACGAGCTAAGCTTTAAAAGAAGTGAGTTTATTCATATCAGGCCAAGAGCCTGTAATTCTATTGGGTGAGTAGCTGGATAGCGCCTCCCATCAACTATAGGTCTGTGCAGTATTACATAACAGTGGTTACAGTTCAATACAAATCAATTCAAAATATTATTTATTCATACCTTATTCATATCTATTCGTACAAGTAGGTTCCATACATTTATTTGAAAATAATTCCATGTCTTCCAGTAAGTTCCTTGACTATACAGGGATTTTATCGCTATACTAGTGGCATTTCTCTTTCCAACTATCACAGATAGTTATATCGGTAAAAGTTAGGTTATGTGTTTTCATGGTGGCAAAGATATTTCAGTGGAGAATAGGCTGAAAAAATAAATGACAGCCGAGAGAAATCCATGGTCAAAGAGTGGCTGTTGGTGTCATGTAACCCCAGGTCACTCATCTTTTTTGCGGTGTGGTCACTTGAAGATACAGGGTGGTGATTGCTCAATCAAGAACAGTCACTGCCTGGAAGGGTCCTGGTCCTATAGCAACTTTAACAAGAGACTAAAAGGATTACTAACCTCCACTTCAGACTACCTTCTATTGTGATTTAACATTGATGTGCGCTGTATAAAAATCCGAAATGAAAAGAATATACAAAAAAGAAATACAGATGTATACACCATATAGTGCACAAGCAGCCCCTCAATATCGAAAACTGTTCTCTATGGTTTGAAATAGGTAGAGTTGCTGTATGCACTGTTCTGCCTTTGCAATTGTAGTCATCCTTTGAACAATGACAAATTATAATTGACGTGTAAGTACATTATGTTTTCTCTGTTTTTCAGGACGGCCACTGTGTGGCGTAGTCTATCCCCGTTCTGGGGGGAGGAGTATACACTACATCTCCCCAACGGCTTCGTTAACCTAGACGTGTACGTGTACGACCAGGACAAAGTTAGGTAATCATGAATTTATATTTTTCTTTCTCTTTGAAGTAAGTATGTAGATGTAATAGGGATTTATCACAGAGAAATGAGATTTAAGTCACAAAACATTGGTTTTGAAATAACATTATGTTTAAAAGGATGGAGTCAAATGGAGTCAAATGGTTATTTACTTGAGAAAACCTGTACTTTTTTGAAAAAAAAAGCAATTTAAAAGTTTGAAAAACAAATTCCGGGTGGACAATGACTAGTAAAGTAGCTAAATATATTCCCTTGGGATGATCGCAAAGATAATAGTCAATACAGTCTCAAAATTTGGTAAATGTATACATATATACATGTACACTCTCCCGCGCACCGTACCCGCGCGATACGGAGCGGCGAGCTTTTTCGTCTTCAGTGTGACGATTTTTGTCTACCGAGCACCGCGAATGCTACTGGTGAACTGTGGTGACGAAATTGCCTGAACTTCTGATACGAAAAACGGTCATTTGAATCACGGAGACGAAATATGATATGCTCCGTATTCGCGCTCCGTTTTTCGTATTGAGTTTTGAGAACTACATAGGTGCAGAAATGTACTTATAATTTATATCGATCTCACACCTTAATCATTTGATTAATCAGGTCTAATAAGGCCGAAATAAGGCTAAATAATAGGGAAAATATAGGTATAGGAAGCATAGGTATAGGAATCGAAATGTTTGCCCCAGCCTTCCCAAACTTCACTTACATTATGCTGATATGCCCAGCTATATGTCCACCAAAGATTATAGAGATCCGACGAATTTCTAGATTCATTTAATGGGCTATTACACTCCTATTTAATTATGTAACTGTTTCAAACTGACATGTGATAATCTTTAATTTGGGTCCAGCCTGTGCCCAGGTAGCATTCACACCTTTTAGGGTATGGCCAATGGTAGGGACAACTACAAAGCTATAGGCTTTAACAGAGGGGTATAGGTGGGACATGCTTGTTTATTCATGTTTAGTGGTAGCCATATTTGTTATGCTTGTATAATCTTATGAAATTATGTGTACTAGCCTGTTCATAGACCACTGTAATTATAGATGCCACACCTATGAGCCTGTTAGGCTAGGCAGAATATAAAAGCTGGATTTACCTAAGGGTAGGCAGACATTTCCTGCCCAGATGCTGTACTAAGAACTACCGAAATACAAGTCTAGTCTTGAATTCCCACTATTCAAGGAAAATCAAATCATACTGGGGCGGAAATGATAGCAAAATACAAAAATAAACCAATACGCATTTCACTCACACAAACAAAACAATTACACACTTCACTGCACTCACCCACTCACCCACTCACCCACTCACCCACCTCGCGCACCACTCACTACACATCCACACAGACCTGCTTTGACTTCAATTACTTATAGACTTAAGGTGTTATGTGTCTTCATGTCTTCATCAATTTCGGTGGTGTAGTGGTGTTCACCCTCGCTTGTGAATCCTAAGGTTGCTAGATCGAACCCAAGCATGGGTAATTTTTTTTTCTCTGTTTGGCATCAGTGGTTCTACACTAGTGGCCGTCATGCACTAATGGTCATGCCAGCTTGTCTGGCACTGGCCGGCCGTAGGGGTCTTTCTAATCCTTTAGCTTTCCCAGTTTATGATTTACCCGTCGCGGGTACGAAAAACGCTGTGACGAAAAAAATCGTATCAAAAGTGGGTACAAGAAAATCGTATTCATTTTCGTATCGCGCGGATACGTTGCGCGGGAGAGTGTATGTATTTCTATGGATAAGAGGGCTAATCACCAAAAAGATATCATAGAAAATATCATAGAAATAGTTGTGGGGAAAAACTTAAAATAAATTTTGCGACTTCAGACTTATTTGTCCATTATAATTGAATTGAATTAAAGAATACTTTATTTTGTCGAAGCTTTTAAATATGAAGTAGACAACATTAGTAATCTGGCCTCTGGATGAAAATCCAGGTCCTCTCCTGCTCACCCTCCCTCTCCCGCTCCCCATCCCTCTCCCACTCCCACTCCCTTTCCCTCTCCCCCTCCCCCTCCCGCTCACCTTCCTCTTCCTCTCACCCTACCTCTCCCTCTCACCCTCCCTCTCCCTCTCACCCTCATTCTTCCTCTCACCCTCCCTCTCCCTCTCACCCTCCCTCTCACTGTATCTCTCCCTCTCCCTCTCACCCTCCCTCTCCCTCTCACCCTCATTCTCCCTCTCACCCGCCCTCTCCCTCTCACCCTCCCTCTCCCTCTCACCCTCCTCCTCCCTCTCACCCTCCCTCTCCCTCTCACCCTCCCACTCGCCCTCTCTCTCCCTCTCACCCTCCCGCCCCCACTTCCTCTCCCTCTCACCCTCCTTCTCCCTCTCACACACCCTCTTCCTCTCACCCTCCTTCTCCCTCTCACCCTCCTTCTCCCTCTCACCCTCCCTGTCCCTCTCACCCTCCCTGTCCCTCTCACCCTCCGTCTCACCCTCCCGCTCGCACTCCCTCTCCCTCTCTCCCTCCTTCTCCCTCTCACCCTCCCTCTCCCTCTCACCTTCCCTTTCCCTCTCACCCTTTTTCTCCCCCTCACCATGAATACATCCTGGTACATTTGGGTGAAAAGGACTGAGAATAGCATAAGCCAGTGGATATTCAAAAAAGCCTCAGTGGGTAAAGAGTTCCATGCCCTGTTGACTTTAGAAAGGAAGCTGTTAAGATAAAGGGAAGATTTTGGTCGATTTATTATTAAATTCACATATTGTTAATGATTTCAGATAGCATTGGCATACAATAACTGAATGTATTTGTAAATATTGTTAAAAGGCAGGAACAACTCCATAATTATTAGCGATGTATTTTTCGCTATCTCTGTCTTTTCTTTTGACATATTTCAAATGCAAAAAAGGGCCTATTTGCATTGAAGGAGGGCTTGACAATACCCAGAGGCGTCTCTGTCACACTGTCAGTTGTGACCTTCTTCTGTCACTTTTTCTGTCAGTTCAGGCTCACACATGTAATGTGGGGAGCCCATGCTAACTATATTAAAGCTTATTATTTCTCCTTTTATTCGTTTAATATATTTTTTTAAGTCAGTCAGCTGGTGTTTGGTATTTAGGAGTTTCATCCAAATATGGTGAACAAGTAAAAACCCCTCCCTCTCACCCTCCCTCTCACCCACCCTCCCTCTCACTGTATCTCTCCCTCTCCCTCTCACCCTCCCTCTCCCTCTCACCCTCATTCTCCCTCTCACCCGCCCTCTCCCTCTCACCCTCCCTCTCCCTCTCACCCTCCTCCTCCCTCTCACCCTCCCTCTCCCTCTCACCCTCCCACTCGCCCTCTCTCTCCCTCTCACCCTCCCGCCCCCACTTCCTCTCCCTCTCACCCTCCTTCTCCCTCTCACACACCCTCTTCCTCTCACCCTCCTTCTCCCTCTCACCCTCCTTCTCCCTCTCACCCTCCCTGTCCCTCTCACCCTCCCTGTCCCTCTCACCCTCCGTCTCACCCTCCCGCTCGCACTCCCTCTCCCTCTCTCCCTCCTTCTCCCTCTCACCCTCCCTCTCCCTCTCACCTTCCCTTTCCCTCTCACCCTTTTTCTCCCCCTCACCATGAATACATCCTGGTACATTTGGGTGAAAAGGACTGAGAATAGCATAAGCCAGTGGATATTCAAAAAAGCCTCAGTGGGTAAAGAGTTCCATGCCCTGTTGACTTTAGAAAGGAAGCTGTTAAGATAAAGGGAAGATTTTGGTCGATTTATTATTAAATTCTTTCTACTTGTTTTTAGGATACTATTGTCTAATTTCATTGACAATTCGTCGTGTCTCGGGCACACATATTGTTAATGATTTCAGATAGCATTGGCATACAATAACTGAATGTATTTGTAAATATTGTTAAAAGGCAGGAACAACTCCATAATTATTAGCGATGTATTTTTCGCTATCTCTGTCTTTTCTTTTGACATATTTCAAATGCAAAAAAGGGCCTATTTGCATTGAAGGAGGGCTTGACAATACCCAGAGGCGTCTCTGTCACACTGTCAGTTGTGACCTTCTTCTGTCACTTTTTCTGTCAGTTCAGGCTCACACATGTAATGTGGGGAGCCCATGCTAACTATATTAAAGCTTATTATTTCTCCTTTTATTCGTTTAATATATTTTTTTAAGTCAGTCAGCTGGTGTTTGGTATTTAGGAGTTTCATCCAAATATGGTGAACAAGTAAAAACTATCTTAGATTTTCCATTTTAGTATGGGAAACATTCCGCTGTTCTTTCCTATAATGAACAAATCTATTTCTAATCTAATTGAAACTCGGACCGGATGGAAGATTTATTAGTAGAATTACATGTCCTATTCTTGTATTCTGAAGCCAAACTTGAATAAAAATTCTATAATAATAATAGTTGTGCGTGCTAAGTTAGGGTCTAAAACTTAAGTTGCCTTAACTTATTTTATATGGTTCATGCTAACTCACAATGAGTTTTCATGATAGAATAACACATGATATGTAAAATAAAAGCAAAGATTCAGGGTTATCTGTATCTGAAACTGTCACATGCACAAATACAAGGATTCTTTTTCATATTAACAGCTCATGGGAACCACATCTGAAATGTCATGAAAATCCCAACTGTTATCTGAAAGAGGGGGAGAGAGAGAGGGGGGACGAGGAGGGAGAGGGAGGGAGAGAGGGGGGGAGAAAGGCAAAGAGGGAGAGAGGGAGAAAGAGGGAGAAAGAGAGAGAACATTTGGAATCCTGGTAGTTCCTACAGGTGAATCACAGATACCTCACAAAGCTAAACATGGATTTGACTTTCTTTCTTGCAGTGGTGACGACCTCATAGGAAAAGTGACGTTGACGCGAGAGAGTATTCAGAAAGGCAGCACTAAAGGTAATATTGTTAGGGATGAAGTACGAGTTACCTAGTGGGTGATGTCAACATTATTTATTAGGGGTAAAGTAAAATCTATTCAGAGGTTAATCACAATTATTTAGGGGCCAACTCAAAATTATTCAGGGCGATGTTTATTCCGTCAACAGTATTACTCATTCTCATTAAAAATATATATGAATTTTTTTTTTTACAAATAGTTAAATATTTGTGTTTCTGGCACAACGCCGGGTGATATATTTTAAATTAAACTCTTTTTACCTTATTTTATTTATATTTTTTAACTTTGTTTTAAATGGAAATTACTCATTACTTAGTTATTGTTTCTCTAGAATGTTTCTTTAATTCTAATGGCATACACTCTGACTGATAATAACGTAGTCAGTGCTTTGGCTGAATACAAATTCTAAATACAAATACCGATGGGGTTGACCTGAATTAAGTTAACGTCCGCAGTAGTATAGTTTATCTTTGTAACTAAAGAAGCCATACAATATTGAGTACAGCAGACTCTGTATCTCTGTATGACCTATCATGCCTCTTACAGCCACCACCAGAAAGTATACACTCATGACAATTTTTCAGTCGGATTATTATCATATATAATATTGTTGCATCTAAACTATATAGGGTGTGGGGTGGCCGAGCAGTCAAACGTGTTGGGTCTGAGGAGAGTGGCATGTAGTAGTTCGAACCGATGCGCTGGTGCAGTTTCACTCCCTCCCCCAGATACTAGTAAAGGAAGACCGCCAGTGAGGTGAACTGGTAACAAATGGTAAAAATCTGAATAAGAAATCTTTAAAAGTCCCGAAAACTAAGAATAATTTGAACCTTATTCCAGGATTGGACCAATGGTTTAAAATTTGCCATGTGAACAAGAAAATGGAGACGGAGGGAGAGATACACATGGACATCAAGTATGTGCTCGACCCTCTCAAGCCTGATCAAGGCAAGATCAGGGTCAATGTCATAGAAGCCAGGTAAGATATAAAATATATTATATGCGATGTGTCACAGAAAAATTAGTCATAAGTCGAGAGAAAATGGATCTTGAGATAACATCATATTTGAAAATATAGAGTGGGTTCCAACGATGCTAGAATTTAGTAAATCTAAAAAGTATCTATATATTTTATGTTTAAATCTTTCTTTTCAATATTTCTGTGTGGACAATTACTAGTAATTTAGTTAATCATACTCCATAGGATGACCTTGGGAATGTAAGGATATATCTACCACACTGTCCTGAAATTTGGTACATTTATTGATATAAACACAAGCGCTAGATACAACAAGAATGAGAACATTGCTACAAAGAGTTAATCTTGGGAATGAATCATATATAGATACAGAAAGGATCATGGATGAAAAATATGACTCAATTTTCTGTAACACTGAAAATAGTCGAACTTAGATATACTTTGGTATGATTTGTGCGTAAAATGGACTGTTTGTGGCATTTCGATAACCTTTGATATATCACCCATACCAGGCACGTCTCAAAGGAGCGCAGTTCCCCACTCTTTGATTTCTTGGCCTAATGGGCATCATTACCGTCCTACCATGGCCTAGGTGGCTACCCAGACTCCTGTCATCTTGCACCCACAGTAGGCCAAGACAACAAAATTGTTGTTTTGAATATCTTTGTTGTTCTTCTATAAATCCTGACATATGTTGGCACGACTATAAATAACACATTTATATATCATTTAACTATTGCATAACATTGTATAACATTATTACGTGTCATTAATATTCAAACTTCTTGTTAATTATGATTATGTATAGTCAAGAACATAAACTGTGTAATACCTTACCATCTCGTAGTGGGGAACTAGGCGTCAGCCAGGGTCAGTCATGTGTGGTTTGGTCAATGAAAGCATTTTTTAAAAAAACATTTCCTGAAAATATATATATTCTCCTAGAGCTATATAAGTTTAAAAGAATGACACTCGGAATCTAGAGCCCAAGACGTGTGGAAAGGTCAATTTTGCATAGGAATAATATATACATATAATTATATCACAAATTTATATGTAATAATCCTCACAAATTCTGGCAGTAAGTGTCTACTCTCTACAAATCAGTGATTTAAATATACGCACAAGTCGAAATAGTCAAAATGATTCCGAAAAATACCAATGATTAATTCTAAATGATCACCGTCAATCGGTGACCGTCAACTGTGCAAGTGGATATCATGCTTTAGATAGAGCCAATTGATTAGGTTATTTATAACTTGAGCCTGATTTATATTATATTATATACATATGCCAGAACTCTTAGAAATGTATGTAAGAGAATGGTTGTCAAATTACATAACCGATGTTGGACAAATATACCCTATAATATACTGGCAGAAAATTAAAAAGGTGCTACCTGGATCATACCAATCAATCGTACCAATCGAATTCCTAACCTGATTGACCCTGTAACAAAAATGCAAATACCCCAAGTTGAAATCCCTGACCATATTAACAACTATTTCCTTGACTCGGTGCATAATTTAGCAATGAACTTTGATCATTCTGATCTACCTGCCTTGACCAAGCTTCCTCCTGTTCTCTCTCACATGCCCCCCACAAGAACCAACCCTGAACAACTTCTAAAATTACTGAAAGAGGCTGACATTAATAAGTCCTCAGGCATCGAACGCCTTCCTACCAAGGTCCTCTTAGACAGTATGATTGAACTACTCCCACAGTTTGTGCATCTCTTCAACAGCATTTTTTCTTGCTGCAAAATCCCCCTGAAATGAAAGCAGGCAAAAGTCATTCCATTGCCCAAAACAGCTAATGGTATGAAGTAAGTAACTTAAGACCCATAAGTACCCTGCCACTACCTGCTAAGATTCTTGAGAAAATAATGCATGCCAATTTGAGCTCCTATCTAGAAAACAATAACCTTCTTAACAAGCACCAAGGGGGTTTCCGTGCTGGCCACTCTACTATTACTACTACTGCTTCATTTACTGATGATATCTTCAATTCACTAAATAATTCTCTGAGTACCCTCGCTGTCTTTATTGACCTGTCCAAAGCATTTGACACTGTCAATCATAGTATCCTGCTAAATAAATGCTATAATCCCTCTATAGACCCTAACATTATTGCCTTAATGCAGAACTACCTATCTGACCGCACCCAAGATGTAGTTGTAAATGGACAGAAATCTTCTTCTAAAGCCATCCGCTATGGTATTCCCCAGGTTCCATCCTAGGGCTATTAATCTTTCTGATTTACTTGAATGACATCACCCCCAAAAAACAAAACATTAATGCAAAAATGTATGCTGATGACACAGTTCTGTATACTGTTACTGATAATCCTGAACATGGTTTGAGGGAACTACAGGATGAACTAGATTCCTTCCTAAATAAATACCGCTTAAATTACCTCTCATTCAACAAGAAAAAAACAAAGCTCATGTGTTTTACCAATAAGAGGACAAACCCAAATAAGCTAGACCGTTCGGCGTCCAACTGGCATATTAATATGCCTCAGCATTTACCGACAATTTGAGCCACGCCCCCTTACGTATCGACACTACAATAGATTACCCAATGGTCCGCCGATCCTCCCAAAATCATATTTGCCGACTTCCAATCTACCAAAACAATGTCCCCACGCCCAGAGAAATTATATAGACTGCGATTACCTCCAATACATCAAGGTCTTTCTGGTATCACAACCGAGTAATCACCGATTCCCCGACCCATATATCCAACAGGCATGGCCTGATATTTTACCGTATGAACATAAGCCAAGCGAACAAGCCATCTTCGGAAATGCTCGGCTTCGCATTGGTAAAACTCGGGGGAAAAATTGACCAATCACAGGGCATGTTACATCAACCTTGAGCCAGGCTCTCAGCCAATGGAATCACCACTTCCAAACATTACTCGGCACGCCATGTGGACGGCGCCATAGGCGGCCGGCAACATGGTGGTGGGTGCCGGTGGGCAGTCGGCGGTCGGCGAAGCCTTTTTAAATAGCCTAAAGTTTCATTATTGGCCAAACGGTATAATATCCTAGTTAATTTAAGAGTTATCTATTGTGACGATTCTACCCTAGTGCCAGTCACCCTCTAGACCATCAGGTGGATGGTAATAAAATTGACTTAGTTCATGATTTCAAATATTTAGGTATAAAACTGGATAGTATACACTATAACTCTCCGATCACACATTCCTGAAGTAATTAAGCTCACAGCCCACAAAATTGACCTATTAGCCAAAGTAAGGAAATACATTAATGAACAACAAGCGTATCTACAAATCAATGATACCACCTTACCTGGAATACGGTGGTATTATATTTTCATGATTGCAATCAGTGACAGCTGACTAAATTGCAGAGGTTGCAAAATCGTGCCCTCAGGGTTTGCATTCAACACCCCGAAAACTTGTCCACCCGGGACTTGCATTGGATCAGTGGACTCAACCTTCTTCATGAAAGAAGAGTGAACCATCTGCTAAATCTTGCCTATAAAAGATCTACCAGAATTGAATTCCTTGAACTAAGAACCTAAAAAACAAGACTGCACGATGCCCTAGTACTGAAAAAAGCCGCACTAAGAAACAATTATACCATAGAAGCATAGAATACAAGAAAGCCACTCTCTGGAATGGCCTTACAAGGGAACTGAGAGACCTGCCCACATCTGAATTCTTTAAGGTTACAAAAAAAACCCTCCTAAATGCCAGGTTGCAATATTAACAATATACCTATCTTATATCATGCAAAGTTTTAATTAGCTACTTAGCCAACGGTGCAAGTGCCTCAGCAGCTATTGTGTCAGTTGTAGCAGCAACTACACCCATCACTAATCACCCTCATCCCTCTCACCTGCTCTCATAACTGGAATCACCTTCTTCTTTCTAACCTTTCTTTACTGTCTTTCTCTTCTGCATTTCCTTTGTATCTAAGATTTCCCTAGGTAAACCATTCTGTGAGTTATATTATTTAAACAAAGACCAGAAATAGGTACCACTTGTGTCTTTGTATTTGATCTCAATACAAAATAACATATATATATTATATAGCTGTGTATATCTGATCTACAAATCAGTTTTCGCCGAGAATAGCATTGTATGATGTAATGGTTATGATGAATAAAAATATCTTAAATATGAATTATTACATCATAGACACACGACTTTTACTCATTCGTATCATTATGACATACTTGATTGTTTATAAGTGAGCAATTATTCAGGGCTGCCGTCTGAATATCATAATTGATCATGTGCTATAAAATTGAACATGTGATTTAATTATGGCTTGTCATTATTACACCTAATGAGGCAATCTGCTTGCCTGGCAGGCACGCCCCAAGGCCACTGAATTTCCTGTTTGTAAGACAACCTTAGCTTACAGACATCAACAAGTTAAAAAAATGAATATGACTACCTTCTTGATAAATCAGTTTGTAATAAATACGAAATGGCAATCTGTTGTTATCGATCCCAACACCCTGGTAAAAAGGGTACTCAATACTTTCGGTCACATACATTTTCCCTAGTGGTTTCAAGTTGTTTATAAACCTTTCTCTATATATAGTGTATATATCATACTTGGTATAATGATAGTGATGTGTCACAGAAAGATATAAGTCGAACAAAGATGAGATTCAGTGGATTCCAACGATGTTAACATTGTGGAAATCTAACATGGATTTCTAAATTTTATATTTTATTATTTTTATGTTTAAAAAAAGATGGACAATCACCAGTAAATTAAGAAGTTAAATAATTATACTCCATAGAATGACCATAGACACGCAAAGACATTCAATATACTGTCTTGAGATTTGGTAGGGCTAAATGTATTCATACAACTGAGAGCCTTAAGCAACCCAACAATGAGAACATTCCTCCTTTCCTCTTCCCTCTCTCGTCTCACTTCTCACTCCGCCCCCCCCCCCCCCGCCCCCCGCACGTATTAAGTGTTTAAATGACTTATATACATTTCAACCCTCCTCCTTTATGTCATAGTATAGTATTAGTCACTGCGTTGAACTGTCTTGGAGCTATAACCACATCAGGCAGTCACTAAAAGGATTAATAACCACCATTTGGGGACTGCTGGTACACTGTCTGCGGAGGACCAAACAACCCCTCTATGTTAGTCACTACCACTTTTATCACTTTTTATCAAGAGAATATCATATACATGAGAGAAGCAACATTTCGATAATATAGAAGGTCACTAGGAAATGTAAAAGTAGCCTTAACCAATCCTCTTAAAAATCTATAAAGTCTTCAGATTTGGCACATCACCATCTTGATCTTGATCGCCATCTGGAATCTTAATTCGCATGAATCATGGGAGTTGCATGTCTACATGTGTACATACATAGATATCTCAAGTTATCCTAGTGATTGGTCATCAAGAAATATCACTAAGTTCTTTTTTTTTCATTTATGAAAGAAAGTACTTATTAGATGTCATTATGTTTACCACAATTGGAATCCGCTTGATCTCATCTTTTTAAATATAATGATATCTCAAAATCCATCTTTTGCGACATATGACTCATCTTCCTGTAACATATCACATACTAATAATGATATTAATTTACATTTAAGCTTATGAGAGCCCAACTTAAAATAGTTTCATTTATCATTTAGTACGTGGTAGTTGCGAGGAGGCGGATTGTGTAACATTGGATGAGACTTATTGACCGACCCCAATCTTTCTGCAGAAGATTAATTACTTATGATAATCCTCTATTAATAGGATTAGGATTAACTGTTCGACCAAAGGACAGGGAAGTAGGGATTAGTGGTGATGAGTAGGAAGATCCCGGTTTCTGGTTATGTTCCTACGGAATACAATGTTTGTTTCGTTGAAATATTCTTTTTATTCAGGCTTTATCAATATTTTCCCTTCAACACGGGATATTTATATCCTAATTTAGCTTGTTGTTTCAAGAACACTACGATCCACGCAATGTGTTTTGTTTAGAGAAAACACATGTCATTTCTGCAGAGTGACGTGCTTCATGGAGACACAACTTAGGCATTTGTTGATTTTGTAATGTAGTGTAGTGATTTTGTAACAATGTCAGGGGAATGATCACACAAGGTAGTTGCATCATTTAAACATGGTAGTTGTGATATAAATATGGAATACAAACTCATGGTTGTTCTGAGAAGCAGGCACACCTGGAGTGTAAATGTATGCATCATTATTTGTGGCTTCGTCACTCATGATGATATGTGCATTTACACTCCTCGTGGGTCTGATATACGAATTCAAAATAAACACTTTTTGCATTCCATATAATTATTTCCTCAATTTATAATTGGACTTCCTCAAACGCATAGGCTCAGGTCATTTGTCTTCCCTTACATGATAAAACATAGAAATGAAAAAGAAATAAATCAAAAGAAGTGATCGTCTCAGAATTTCAACAGTTATTGTTTGCAGTACATGCATAAGGATGAATAGTCTGGGGTTTTCGGTGATGAGATTCAAACAATGTTAACATTTAGTAAATCTAAAAATATTTCGATATTTTATGTTTGATTTTGTTCATGTTTGCAATATTCTGGACGGTCATTTACTAGTAAAGTAGCTAAATATACTCCATAGAATGTACTTAAATGCAAGGATAAATTTAATACACGGTCTTGAAATTGTATTCATACAACCTGAAGTGCTGAAAAAGGAGAACGGCTATTTTCACTTGACAAATTCTACTTCAAAGCATTGTATAAACATATAAACAGCAGCCTAATAGTGATAAATCCAGTCCTATAAGTCACAATATGAGTAAATTTGGTAAGATTGTCTTTGTTTTAATAGCTGAGAATGCAGCTTTCATTTTATTATTATACAACACAACCGGGCATCTCATTTTCAGGAATAACATAGCATGGAGGGGGTCAAGTTTACCATTTTCAAGGAGTGTCTGTCAATGAACAAAAACTTTGGTTTGCAATATCACCCAGTTTATGATTTTGAATTGATTTTTTTCATTTTACAGAGATTTGGAGGCAAAGGACATCAGCGGCTCTTCCGACCCTTACGTCAAACTATCCTTACTTGGGCAGCAAAAACAGACCTCGGTGAGCTAGTATTTCATTTAATCTCGTTTACTTCTTTTCTTTAAAAAACAGTTTTATTGGCCACACTTTTAAACAAGTCAGTTACAAATGACGCATATATAACCTTATATGTGAATGGTTGTTTTCATACGTTGCCATTGAACTACAGTATAAAGTATAATCTGTATGAAGTTACACAAAAATGATAACCACTTATGAAACCGAGTTCGGAGTGGGCGGGAAATGTATAACAAGTTTGGAGGCAAAGTAATACAACATGAAGCCGAAGGCTGAGTGTTGTATCACTCTGCCGGAAAACGAGTTCTACATTTACCATGCCTGCGTAGAACGGGTACCATAAGTTTATTATAGCATTAATTCCCGAGGTTTTGGATGGTCGTAGTGGTACACTTTACAAAAAACCTAACTATGACCGTTAAATGTAAATGTTTGCGACTTAAGACGGTGACACATCACATTTATGACAGGCTATATATCAACTTGCCTGGGTGTGTTTGCATGCAGGAGGAACTGGGCAGGTCATCCATTGATAGCATCTAAATTTACACAGCAGTAGTCGTGTTTCAAATGTTGGGGCGTGCTTACACATCCATTTAATGAATTCCCAGAAATAATTTTAATTCCATTTCCAAAATCTCACAAAGATATGGGTGAAGTCGCCAGAATATGTACAATTTGCCCTCACCAATCCTCTCAAATAACCCAAAATAATTCAAAATATGATTTTTCTGATGACCAGACCCATATCGACATTGGACGGTCAGCTTATTAGTTAATGCTCCTATGCCTATGTAGGGATAGGACAAAAGAGAAACGTTTTTCTTTTCTTTTGAAAGAGACCAAAATAGTCAAATATGAAGTTGGTTGCCATGGAAACCAATTCAAAGGTGAAAAATAGCGTTTGTGGTGGAAAAGAGCCATACAATTTTAGATAGTTAACATAACTTGATAAGCAGATATTTATACAACCTATGCAATATAGTTATGTTAGATCTTTAATTTAAGTTCGGATATTGACTGTAGCAGCTGGTAATTGATCCTGAAGATAAAACATCAATTATGTTCTTCCAGAAGAAAGACATTATAAGTCATGTCTAATGAAGATGCACCGTTTATAAATACTCTTGTTGAGAATAAATGTGATTGGTCAGTGAAGTATGCAAAACCACGGAAAACATATTTCTTATGATTCTGAATCAAAAGACGTTTCATATGAGACCCTGGTTACTGATGTATGTTCAATAGAACACATTTATGGGCATTATTTGCCCATTTTCACTTAACCTCAGATACGCCTAGGTACATTCAATACACTGTCATGAGATTCTGTACATATATCCATGCTACTAGCAGCGTTACACACCCCAAAGATGAAAACATTCTGAACAAGGTTATCCTAGGAAAAACATTTTTGCCGACTTTTTGCCTCATTTCCCCGTGTGACACATCACATATATATGACGGTAGTCATAGATACGTGACGTCAGTTGCGGAGATGCAGCCCAAAACACTGTCACCGTTGCCTATAGTGTCAGAAGCAAAAGATGTAAAGTAAATATTGAAAGCAGTCTTGGGATAATTACATATTATTTGTGGAAATAAAGATTCATATAATAACATTATACATATAATATATTTTATTTCCTTAGCAGATTTTACATAGGAAAACGGAATTTCTTTCTCTTTTAGAAACAGTCCACCCAAGTATACCAAGAACTTAAGGATAACATGACATCATAATATAATAAGGAAAGGATTGGAACTCTTATGAATCTCCATGAGATTATTGGTCTTATTCAATATATTAGTTACTGGTTTGTTCCAGGTCTTACAAGCTAGTTGTTGTTAACGGTTTGTATCATTTTAGTATTGAGTTACCTCAATTCAACTAAAAGATTTGACATTCATTGTGACATTTCACACATTATGACATTTATTGTCATATAATAAGTACATAATATATATGAAAATAATTGTCACATATTGGGTAACTGTAATTGTAATCATATTATTATGAAGGTAGGCATCTAAATTCCTATCAGTTCCTAATAATAAGACGCAGCCCAAAACACTTTTGTACACCTTTGTGTCAGAAGCAAAAACTGTCACCGTTCCCTATAGTACACCTTCGTGTCAGAAGCAAAAAGTGCAAAGGAAATATTGAAAGCAATCTTAGGATAAACGTGAGGTAATCTGGGGTAATCTGAGATAATGAATAGTTTCCTCCATCTAACCACCTCACACTGCCTGTGCATGCGATCTAGGCACCTGGGGAAGGGAGGTCTACCTGGCACATTGCCAAAGTACAGGTAATTACAATTCAGAACAACAGCACCAGTAGTGGAGAAGTGAGTGGTTGACGAGTCACTCTCATATTATATATAGGTGCCTATAAATAGATATTATAGAGCAATTGTAGCCATGCAGTGATCGGGGTCTATATGTGGCTAAATTAATTAGATGTAGGTGTTTATTATTTTCAGGGCTAATTTAGCAGAGTTAGATTAATCTATAGAGCTAGATTGATATATAGAGCTGTCGATTCCCCATTTTCTGAAGGTGTATATATGCCCATGCTGCGTCTATTGGGTGCTGCATGTGTCTATATTAATCAAATCTAAGTGGGGAATCAAAAAGGGCAAAGGGAATATTTAATGCAGTTTAATAGGTATACAATCTCAGTTAGTGTAGGTTTTTATTAACCAAACGCATGTTAAGATCGCCTGACAAATGTACGAAATCATCATAAAACGGCCAGAAAATGTACAATTCGCCTTCACCATTCTTCTCAAATAACCCAAATACATGAAAGAAATAAAGTTCAACAAAATATAGTAAATCAGTGCAATATTTAATATATTCAAATATACCGAGTATTTATCATTTTTAAGGATTGTGGAGGTAAAAAGGTTACAGAAATATATCTGGTCATTTGACCTCACTATTTTCTATATTGTATATAATGGTCAATTCTCAGGAAACGGGCCCACAGGCTGTCCCAGGCGTCCAAGGGTGACATATCGATAGGGGTTGATAGGGTACAAATCAAAGTTATATCAAAGGATACACCAAGATAGGGCTTTCAGGGGAAGTATAGACACTTACTAGTCGTAGAAGTAAAAAGAATTATCACCGAAGTGCCAGAAAACAATGATGACAAATCAACACTTATTTTGCGTTCCACCGCCCAAGAAAAACTGTGAAAATATGTATATCTCAATAAAATATGAACAAAACATCATTGTTACACAGAATTTTCAGCTGCATACTTAGTTTAGTAGCTATTATTAATGGTACAATATTAAACAGAAATTATTTAAAATGTTATTCATCTCACTTTAAATGTTATATCCGAGGGCATGGAACACAACACAAGACAATTGATGATTTTCTTCATTTTGCCTTCCCAAGGAAAGGTTTTTAGGATTAGTGTTCCCAATTTTCGAAGTCGACTATATATAAACATGCGTAGAATCGATGATGAGAAGGATTAGTAGTTTTAATGAATTTAATTCGAAACTAAAGTAGCCCCAAGTAAACCCATTTCGTGACACATATAATTTATAGCAATGTCAGTTTATTACCAACGATGTATGGTTTAAAGACTTATATGATTATTATCATTATGTATTTAATTTGTATACTTTTTCAATTGAGCTCCATGACAATATCATGTAAGATGAAATTGGTCTCAATAAAGTTATTAAAAAAAAGAAATTTTGAAGAATTTATGTAGAGCAGAGTTGTGAACTGTTGACAAGGGATTGCTCACTGCCCCTATTGATTAAACCTGGGACACCTCAGAGGTCGCCAATTTTACGAAATTCAGCGAAATACTTTGATATGGCCCCTAATAGTTAGTTGAAGGGTCTAAAATTAAGCCTGATTTAAGATGTTCTTAAATTTGATGATTTCATACAAGTCATATCAATAATGCAGATTTTAATGAAAGCTCAAGCACGGCGTGACAAATTTAGAACTAAAATGCTTCAGATGAAAACAGTTGACAAGGTTAACAATTTTCCTCCTGGAAAATAGTGTGAGAGGTTCCACAAAGGTGAGAGGTGGCCTTGACCGTAGGTCAGGGTCAATTGCGCCTCTATTCCAGGTTCCATATGCCTTGACTATAAATATCAAACTTTCCCCAGTGGTTCAACCAATATAGGGGATTTGCATAGCCGCCATTTTGAATCTTGATTCGCATGGAATTGTGGGTCTAATAGCGGAACTCCACTTGTTGCAACAAATATTCATACAGAAACAACAGTTCCCAGAGAATGTGGCAACACATCTGACACTCCTTCATTTGCGTTTTCATTGCAAGCATGAAATGAACTGATGTTAGTAGGCAATACAAAAAATTGTCGCCGCCGTTTTTCCTTTAGTGGAGTTCCGCTCTAAGGGTACAGTATGAAATGTATAGAAAACATGCCATGTTCAGCATCTAATGTCAATATCCATGGGTTATACATGTTTCCATCAAACAAATCCCCATCTTTCCCATCATGCATTTGGTTTTCCTAGATCATTTATACAGGCTATGATGATATTGGTGAAAACATTCATGCAATTTTCGATAAGATATTTGCCAAATATTTGTATGGCAGATTTCATAAGAATACATGTATACACGCACTGTAACAGACATGCGCACTGGCATACTTGCTCGACCTGCCCTGGAAGGTTGGTAGTGTTATTGGGAGAAAGAGAGTACATACATTTTATGACAATTTAAACCTTTTATAGATATAATTATAGATTATAACTACAAATCCTAAATTTGTAACAAAGAAATGTGAGGTCTGTGTGAGCTAATATCAGTATTCAGAACTGCATTATTATTCTTTTTATCTAACACATCAAACTATTAGAATTAATAAAAACAGAAAGAAGCTCCTTTGTTACACCTAAACACCAGACTGTCCCCTCTCTGCATCATTCATTGGTGAGTGTTTGCACACCTGGTATATTGGAACCATAATGATTTAAAGGAAAACAATTGAATGCAATTAATAACTTTGGCAGATGCAACAGGAATGTTATTTCTCCATATCAATCGGTTTCCTGGCCTAGGACTAGGCATTCTAATGGGATTATAATGACATTTTCCGGTCTTACTGGAATTATAATGGCACTTTGCAGTTTGAGGCGTTGAGGCTTTCCCTTCGTTTAAAGGGACTCTCTCATCTTTGGTCCTAGACTGTACTGCAGATGGCGTAGCATTTAAGTTATAATCAGGATTGGATAATAGGGCCCTTAATATTATATCTTTCCCTAAGGAAAAAAAACCTGATAATACCCGCACCTTGAACAGAGAGGATCAGAAGGTCTTTTTACTACTACCAACTTCCAGTGACCTGGAACAAACTTTCAAAAGAAGGAACAACGTTAACATGCCCGACTTTGAGCGATTTTACAACTTATCTAGGAACAAATATGGCTCGAATTAACTTTGAATAACTATTTACTTATACTCATACTCAGGCTTTGAAATCCTTATATCAATTTGACGCTCTAAGGGCAAGTGAGACCTTTCTGGTTCTCTTAGTTTGAAGATGATAATGAGAAATCAATTCATTGAGTAATCAAAAGACACAACAGGTTACCAGGAAGACCTGCATGTTTCCGCAGAATGTTTTAATCCTTTTAACTTAATAAAAATATTACATATACATACATACATACATTATAGTCCCTCACCCATATTTCATGAAACAATTTTGATCATTATCACAATCGCGCTCATGCAGCAGTCATTATTGCAAATCAAAAGTTGTATTGTTATAGTAATTATATTGCATACATGTATACTATTAGTAAAAACCTAAGCGACCATATAGTAATTTGATCAGCCTGAATAGAGGAGAAAACCTAGTGTTGTTTGAAATGTAATAAACATTTTTATAATTTACATGAATCGAACTATTGCGGATTTAAAATCAATGGGTTTTTCCCCAGAAATGTTGCTTTATATATATGACTATAAGTAGAATTGATTTAAAATCAAAACACGCCGGGCCAGATGGGGAGATTTTTAGGCAATTATATTTTGTATATGAACAGACATGTACCCATTTATACTGTATTTGATTAATGACTTCAAAACCCCCTAATTCACTCGTCCCAATTTGTGTCATTTACTGACACCAGACGGCGTCTATTGTCGCATTTGGATGCTGCGGTCGTCACAACAATACCATAGTGTATACCTACGCAGTTTTTATATCATCGGTAAACATTATTACTCCATGATGAAGGGAGGATTAACCGCAGTTTGTATGGGCGGGAGTGTAATCCTACTGTGTAATCATGTGTGTAGGATTACATGCAACCCAGCAGCATGTTTCCGGTTTGCTACCATGCAAACTCCCTCCCTCCTTTTGCCATGCTGTTACATAGCATCTCACTGATACACCGGAGGGAGGGGGGAGCTTTTAGGAACAGCCATTTGTTCTACTTCCTGTTAAATGAAGTTTTGTTTCATGGAAACCTTGGCTGTCGTTTCTACTGCTTCTTTAGCTCCTAGGTACATCATTTATTAAATGAAACTAGATTCTGCAAGGGGATAGTTTAGTCTACAATAATTGTAAGTCCCATTGTTCTGTAATGACAATTGTTTACATAGAAAATCGATCAAAAATAGACCAAAAGTTACACCAGGTCTACCTGTCTCCCCGCCTGTCTCCAAGCTGACTATTAAAGTTAGGACAGTCATATTTCCGATCCGTCAACTGTTGATTTTCTTTGTCAATAATATATTTTGACATGTTTTCCTTTATCATCATGGAGTAAAAATAGAACCCCAACTCGTAGGTATTATTAGCAATAGGATTGCATGGGTCCTCGTCAAATCTTTTCACATAACAGCACTCGCCCTATCGGGCTCGTGCTGCCATGGAAAAGATTTGACTCTGACCCATGCAATCCTATTGCTAATAATACCTACTCGTGAGGTTCTATCATATGAATGAACGTCATCCTTTTTAAAGCAGCTAAATTATTGAGAGAAACGTTCACATCAACTTAATAGGTACACAAAATGATTCCAAAGATGGAATTTTCATATATCAGGCCCCTCAACGTTTTCGAAATGCCTTCTACCATTGACGTAGCCTTACGACCACATTGAACCATGAGTAATATGTCAAACAAAATGGCAAAAGTACCCAAGATACCCATTGATACATCTTATACCAGGCGGCCCCACAAGCCTTTTGGACTGAGTGAATTAGTGATAACTTGCATATTGAAATTATTATCTATTTAATCTATTGTCACTATTATGTCACTGTAATCGCTCTAGTATCATTATAATTTAACATCATATAAACGCCTCAGGTTGGGATGAAAATTGCACTTTGTGTAATTTGTATCCTGAATAAAATACTTTTCAAATCAAATTAAGCTCAGATTTTGCTTGAGTACGCCTCCATCTCTTGTATACATCTCACAGCTTAAACTACTTAAAGCTGCATTCTAAGTTACCGTCGGTCAAAAACTACAGATGTTCTACTTTTTTTCCTACCCTTCTAAAAAACATTTGACCAACATTGACACATGAGAGTCTTGCTGGTTGTTGCTACATCGCTTCATAAACGTCCACATTTATATTTCGGGGACCCGCCGAGCTGCTTTCCTGTGATTGCTTCACGTATTATTGCTCACCAGCAGACGTTTTCTCTAGGCCAATTCAAATCTTTATATAAACATATATAACAGCAGCAGAATATTGATAAATTCAGTCATAAAAGTCATAACATTGGTTTGGTAAAATGTGTCTTTCCCTAATTAGCTGACAATGCAGCTGTAATCATCTATAGACAAACAATCCCAGACTTCCGCCTAGCATAAGGCTAAGGGGAATATTTAGAATACATCTAAAATTAATATTGCCTTAATACAAATTCTTCACCATTTCTTGTCCGCCTCTCTCTCTTTCTGTCGCCCTGCTCATCTCTCTACTCTTTTCACCAATTAGGCATAGTCCTTCTAATTGTCCGAACGATAAGGCCAATTAGGAAACACAACCAGTCTCTTTTGCAGCTATTCTCGTCCGCCGTGATTTTGAGGTGCGGCAAAAATACATCGCTGTGGTTTGAATGATGTGACAACCAAACGACATCTTAAAGTTAGAAGCAATTGACTCTTGATATAAATTGAAAGTTAAATTAATTTATCAGGGGGAGGTATCCATCGATTCTATTGAGAAAATTAACTTGTGACATTTGTTGCGAATGAGTGTTCAAAGGCAGTAGAATTATGGCTGAGATTGAGGTGGAGCAAAAATAAATCTATTGCGGTTTTAGCCATTTGGGAAAGTAAAAGGAAATATTAAAAGCAGTTGATAACTTTTTGTATCAGGTGGAGATTTCTATTGTCAAAATTAACTTATGACTTTCTTGCGATTGTGTGTGCGAAGGCATTAAGTAGGATTTAGTACTGTTCTGTCAAGTCTCAGAACCTCTGATATCAGATAAGATTAGACGCCTACTGTGCGAATGGCTTTCCTGGCCTTGCGGCATTTTGCGGTTTGGAGCGAGAGTCTTTCCCTCAGATTGAAGGGACCCTTTCAAGTCTGAGTATACCAAAAGGTTATACCAAAAGGTTCCTAGAGTCATTGAGCATAGAAGGTAGCATGACACTTTCCTGGTCAGACTTTTCCCTGTGAAGCATCCTTTGCTCCTACTACCTACTAATAATTCTTGTACTACATCCACTACACTTACTTCCTTCTACTACTTTTCATACTGGATGAATGAAATACTTATTCTTCAAGTGTAATAGGAAAAGTAGAAGAAGAATGAAGTGGCAGTGGGAGATGTCAGTAGTAAAAGTTGTAGGAGAATTACAGTGTACAAGTGTGCTGAGGAACTAACTGGGCCCAGCAGCCACCTCTTCCTTACACACCTGTAGGGCAAGAGTAACATGACGCTTTGGCATATTCATGAGCCTTTCTTTTTGGGTTGCCTGGTCATGTGTAGAGCCACCAATGCCCCAGTGCTCTCCACTAGCAGTTGCCTGGTCAGTTGAGAATTTTTCCTGTGAAACAGGCCCACTAGTTGTAATGACCAAATCAAATGAAGGCATTGGGTAGGCAGTGATTCTGGGTGGCTGAACAAAATACATGCAGGCAGAAGCTGGTTTTGATCCGCAAACCTCTGGCTTATGGTCCCAGCATGCTTCCACTGTCCCACTCTGCTCTCCACCAAACATGGAAAGAAAGGCTAACACTGGAGCCTGTAGACATGGGCTGATGCAATGCCCCAAGCCTAATGTCCTTGTAGTGACTGGACTGGTGTGCTGCGGGAGTAACTGGCCTAGTGCCCACCACCACCTTACACACTTGCAGGTCAAGAAAGCAGGCACTGTGCCACTTGTACTGCCTTCTACTATGTCTCCTCCTTTTTCCATTACATCCCCTTCTACTTTTATTACAAATCATGCTACATCCACTCCTACTTTCATCTTCCACTACATCCTTGCCCACAACTTCTACTTCTCCTATTGCATCAACTTAGTACTACTTCTCCTACTTTCTCCTACTTCACCAACTTCTACTACCTTCTCCTACTAGTCCTACTTCTACTTATCATTCGTCTACAACGTTTCCTACTACACACACTTTTGATACCTCCTACTTTCCCTACCTCTCCTACTACATCCATTACTTTCTACTGCATTCTCCTACTATTCATTCCTCTACAAATTAACTTCTACTACACACATACTTCCACTACCCTCCTCCTACAATTCCTACTTCTGATATATCCACTACTACGTGTTTTACTACATCTACTACTGCTGTTACTACTTTTCATTCTTCATCCTTTGCTCCTACTACCTTTTAATACTTCTTGTTGGAATGACCAAATCAAATGAAGGCATAGGGTTTTGAAGTGACTTTGGGTGGCAGTAAAAAATGCATGCTGGCACAAATCCACAGACCTATGTCTATGGGCTCAGCACCCTACCAACAGTCCCCACTTTGCTCTCCTTCAAACTTGGTAAGAAACACTGCCACTGAAGCCTGCATACATGGGCTGATGCAATGCTCAAAGCCTAATGGCCTTGAAGTGACTGGACGAGATATGACTACTGCTTTTTTCATAAAAAAGCCGACAGGCTACTTCCTCAGCACCAATTACGTCATACCCGATACATCGAAGAACGCAATAGAGAGAGAAACGCCATTTATTGCCCACTTTTCAACATCCCTGTATAGGAATCAGCAATGATATCCACCTTAATAGCATCTACAGACATTTTCCTCTCAATTTCATCAGGAATCGATGCATCATTAATGCACACAAATGATGGTAGAGTCAGGTTTAGGCATCAGAAATATATGGAACTTTTGAACATAGCCATATTCCAGCACACAGGCACAGTCTAGAAAGTATTGGCTTCAAGATATGTACTGTATTCTAAGTGTAGGATAGAGGACGAGATGCTGTACTCTTAGTGAATAGGACGTGGCCCCGGCTGCGCCTCAGCCACGTCCTATTCACTAAGAGTACAGCATTGAGTCTTCTAGCATGCTTATCCTACAACTTCAATTGTTTGTTATGATTGTGGTAACCAAATTCCCCTACCACCCAACCACCCTACAACGATCACTGCCTCATCAGTGTCCAGTATTCTCCACTTTGATTGTTTGTTTATTATTGGCCGATCCAGTCCCAATACAGATATTTGCCATTACCTCGAATTATTCACTCTATGCAACACCTTACACTTCCTACCACTATTCTATATTGGTCTTCACCAACACATAAGTGATGTGCTACAGGGAAATGAGTCACAAGTTGCAAAAATAGGATTTTGAGATATCTATGTGGAGCGTTTTTCATTCCCCAGTTTTTAACGGAGTGTATAACCATAGTTATATAGTTATATAACTACACACAATTCCAACTGGTTAAATACTTCTCACCACTGTTTACCATATCATTGGACTCCGCTTGACTCATTTTTCTGTGACACATCACATTTTCTATTTCAGGAATCATACTGTGCTATATATAACATATCCTATCTGAGCCTCTGTGGCTGAGTGGGTAGAGCCTTCAACTCCACTTGCCAGCCTATACTTATGTGAGAGGTCCTGGGTTAGAATCCAGGCCAATCCTAGTTCAAAATTATTTGCAACAGATACCTGAGCGGACTCTTTAATGAAAGAGTCCGCCCAGGCATCAGAGAGGACTCTTAGGAGCGGACTCTTTCATTAAAGAGTCCGCTCAGAATGCTCAAAGAGTACACCTGGAATTCAGGACTGTACTCTTCAAGCATGGGAGTCCGCCCAAGCCAATGCTGGAGAATAGGGGCACCACAGCAAGTGTAGGATAAGGTTGGGCTAGAATGGTATGTTCTCAGTGAAAGTAAATGAAGAAAAATGGTTGGGCACTGGATATCTAGCTGGATATCTTGATATACAAATACATGTATCATCGACAGGTTGGCATGCAGGGGTTTTCTTGCCATTGATCTTTGTTAGGGCGGTCACTGATGAAGGAAAGACCTATCTAAGGACAGACAGATAGGGGCTTTGTGTGATATCATCGTTGAGAAGCCCCCATTATACCCAGTCGATGTACATAAGCACATAATGGTGGGATAATAGCTTAGCACAGCATGTGTTTAGAACAAAATTACTTCATTGTAACCATATGTATGTATGTGATGTGTTACAGAAAAGGGAGTGATAAGTGATACAAAAATTACTTCATTTTATGTCGGGATGTGTTACAGAAAAGTCATTCATAAGTCTCAAAATCAATATTTCTCAAATGATTTATTCACAAGATCTCTTTGTAAGAATGTTCTATCTTTTGGGGTGTTTAGCGTCACATGCCATTTGAATACATGCATCCCATTTCAAGGCATGCAGTGTATCAAATATATCCTTGCGTTTTCTGATGGAGTATATTAAACTACTTTACTAGTAATTGTCCATCCAGAAATATTGCAAGGAAGCAAAATAGTAAGAAAGATTTTCTTATGCAAAGGCCCCAGGCAAACTAGCTCTTATACTAGATACGACTATGTAAAACCCGAACCAAATGAAAGACGGTGCAATTCTGTTTTATTATACTCTACTATAAAATGGTGTATTTTGATATTATGTATGAGCGAATTGTAGAATTAGCTTTTATGATGATAACTACTTTGGATTCATTCGTTTTATCATATCTGACAGATTTAAGTCGTCCTAAAGCCTGGAGTTTTCTACATAATTATTTATTTTAATTTATTTTATTTAGCCATAATATAAAGTTACTAAAAGTCCTATATTAAGAATATTTGCCAATTTAGCAGCAGCCCTGATTGTCTTTCATTCAATGTATTTTTTATTTTTAAAGATGAGTCAGCAGTCAGAAACGCTGACTGTTTAATTAGGACATGATAGGCTTATTTTTATCAAGACTAATGCAAAACTTTATGAACAACTTTTATGCTGTGGTTTCTTTCACCCCAACATTTCCCCCTCCCACTCCATGAAGAATGTATAGCTTGGCATTGCGGTTCAATGGGTTACTCCTCGTCGGCTTCCTCCTTTTGCCTTCTCCTCCTTCTCCTTCCCCTTCTTCTCCTCATTCTGTATCTGCTTCTTGTTCTTTTCCTCCTCCTTCTTGTTGTTTTCTTACTACTTCTATACTACTTCTTCTTTCTCCTTCATCCATCTCCCCATTCCCCTACTTCAGCCTCCTCCTCCTCCTCCCTCGCCCTACTCCACTCCTCTACCCCCATCCTCCGCCATCCTCCACCGTCCACCTTATAATCTGCCCCCACCCCTCCTCCTCCATTACACCCCTCCCGTTATTAACGCATACGGCACAGTTAATAACAGTGTACTATAAGCACCTAATCGATGACCAGGTAATGCCAGACCTGTGTTGCTGATGTCTCCCACTACGCCTTCCTCCATACAAACAACCCAGGACGAGACCTTCGCCTGTCTCCGACATCATAGTTACATCATCCTTCCACTTAACTAACTGACTTATGATAACGAATGACTGGAATTTGTCTGCCCTAATTGCTATAGTTGCCCAACTTCCTGGACTACCATGATGGAGCTGTTAGTTGTCAGTCAGAATACGGTGTGTACATGTAGGCTAGAGTGGAGCCATGGTGGAAAATTGTAAACGTGAAAAGAAAGCCCAATAAGAATGCCTGTTTATTTGATTTGATTTATTATTTTCTACCAGCATGCCATTTGATAATGCTATTCTCAGCTTAAGATTTAAAAAAACTATAATTACCATTACCTATCTAATCTTTACCAATAAAGGTTGCAAAGTTATAACCTATATACAAACAGATTATTAAAATGCTTCAGTATCTATTCAATGACCAATTCTAGCACAAGAATAGTAACATGTTTTTGTCACTTACCGTATATGAGTAAGACACTAAGTGAGCTCTATAAAAAATAGAAAAATAATAAGAATCAAAATAAATGATGGCATTAACGTCATTGCCTAATATAATTATGGACGAAAAGAGAAATGAGAAATGAGAAATGTGATGCAACATAGCATGACATAACGATGCTTGAGTGAGAACATTAATTTTTGGACACAATAAAGTTCTTCATTCATGGTCAAAATTCCTCACATATTCCGCATATCACACTCAGTCTCATGTCTGACTCTTAATAAACATTTTCTTCTTATTATAATGCTTAACTATTAGTCCCCGGTCTACGGTCTCCACAGGCTGGACCAAACAGAGGTATCTAATTCCTTTAAAATACCTTAAATACTCGTGTGATAGAACTGCACGAGAAGGTGTTATCAAGGCTTTTTCTTTTTCACATGCACGAGGAAAATATTTCAGCGTGGAATGCACATTCAATTACATATTTTCAAAAATATCATCCTACACCTAAACTCTCCGATACAATGAACCAATGCTCCTGTATTCCACCATTGCAACTGATGAAGCAGGCCAACCTGTCGAGCCGAAAGGTTCAGCCTATATAAAAGACATTTATAAGCAAATTCGCAGCGAGAATGTTGTCGAATATTTTACAGTTATTTAGTAACAATTCTCGATATTTGTACTTACAGATTATCCGAGGGTCCCTCTACCCATCGTGGCAGGAGAGTTTTGAGTTCTCTGTGCCGCGCCTACGCCCTGAGGAGGCCAAACTCAGTCTCAATGTGTGGGACTGGGACCGTATGGCTTCAGATGACTTCATGGGCAAGGTAAGCTTTATCCTTAAAAAGATGATTTTTAAGGCTGCATTTATTAAGGCTGAAATTACCAGATTTATTCATACTATGACCTATATGATTGAATTCAACAATATAACTTTGCTGCTGTTTATACGTGTATTTCATTTGATTATTATTTAGTTGGGTCTATGTCGACTCATTTGACTACCTACTTAGTAACTAGATGATTTACTTAAAATGTATAGGATAACATCATTCTGTGAAAATTTGTCCTATATGTATGGAAATGTCTATGACCTGAATAAAATATTTTCAAAATCAAAATCAAAATCAAATTTCAAGTCGGTAGAGAGAAAATGGCTGCTGGTGAGTGATAATAAGAGAAGCATGGTTGGATTTGGAAGCGTTTTATTAAGCCCTGTAGCAAAAGCAACCCAAAGGAATCCTCCAAACCTTCGGTTAAATGACTTTCAGATGGGTTGGAAAAGAATGGAACAAAACATCCTCCTGATTCAGTAGTATTTTTTATTTTAGGGTTTCTTACATTTTGCTCCACAGGGGCCGATTGCATAAGAAATCCTTACTTAGAATATACCTTGCTAAGCTATTTGTTCATGTGTAGCTGAGCTATTTCTACTGTAGGAATAAAATTAGCATTCTCTTTAAAGCTATGATAACTTTTTATCCTACTCACTGGTCACCTTCAAGCCAGTCTTAACCATTATAGTGAAGTCAATATAAGCTTAAAATTGCCCTACCCCAGTAAAATTGCAATAAAAAGTGTTATGGTTGATTCTTGTGTCTTATATGTACTAAACAACATACCAAAAGTAGGACAAAACGGAGGATGCGAAAGTACAAGTCAAAAGCGCAAAAGCAACAGTCTATTCTGAATTATGAGGTCAATGTGTTAATTCTTTTCTCATAATTAATTGATTAAATCTTTTGTTTTTTCACATTCCCTCGACTTCCCACCGTATCGTTATAATCTTGATGTAACTCTCATTATCTCTAACTGAACATCACCTCATGTTTTAACTTTACATTACCAGGTGGAGATTTCGCTGAGTGACCTGGAGCCCAACCAAGAGTACGACCAATGGTTCTTCCTCCAACCCAAGGATGAGAAAGTTAAAGAACACACAGATAAATCTGAGTCGTGAGTACCCACATGCACGTCTATTAGCAATTTTACCAGCGATTCCAGCTTGGCGTTCGCGATTTTGTGACTGTGGGAACATTCTAGCACACCAGTAAAATCGCTAGTGTAATCGCTATTGTCACTAGTATCAGAAGCCCAAGACACAGCGATTTCGGAGGGTCCGACATTTTATATTATATTTTATTTTAACGTATTCTATTTGATTCCATTCTATAAGATTTGAATACCAATGATACCAAAAGGCATGTCAATAGAAATAGAGATATAAAACATGTCTGTCAACGTGTCTGTAACACTGTACCTAGCCCGTAACACTGTACCCAGCCTATAAAAGTGTACCCAGCCTGTAACATTTTACCCAGCCTGTAACACTGTACCCAGCCTGTGACACTGTACATATCCTCTAACACTGTACCCAGCCCGTAACACTGTGCCCAGCCTGTAAAAGTGTACCCAGCCTGTAATACTGTACCCATCCTGTAACACAGTAGCCAGCCTGTAACACTGTACCCAGCCTGTAATACTGTACCCATCCTGTAACACAGTAGCCAGCCTGTAACACTGTACCCAGCCTTACCACTGTACCCATCCTGTAACACTGTACCCAGCCTGTAACACTGTACCCATCCTCTAACACTGTACCCACCTGTAACACTGTACCCAGCCTGTAACACTGTACCCACCTGTAACACTGTACCCAGCCTGTAACACTGTACCCAGCCTGTGACACTCTACCCACCTGTAACACTCTACCCAGCCTGGAACACTCTACCCAGCCTGGAACACTGTAACCAGCCTGTATACCATACCCAACCAGTAACACTGTGCCCACCTGTAACACTGTACCCAGCCTGTAACACTCTACCCAGCCTGTAACACTCTACCCACCTGTAACACTCTACCCAGCCTGGAACACTGTAACCAGCCTGTATACCATACCCATCCAGTAACACTGTACCCACCTGTAACATTGTACCCAGCCAGTAAAAGTGTACCGAGCCTGTAAAAGTGAACCCAGCCTGTAACATTGCTCCCATCCGTAACACTGTGCTAATCCAGTCACTCTATACTCCCTGTAACAGTGTAACCGGTCTGTAACACTGTACCCACCTGTAACTATAGTACTCATGGTCAATAACTTTAGTACTCTTGACCAATTACTTCAGAACTCATGGTCAATGACTTTAGTATTCATGACCAATTACTTTAGTACTCATGGTCAATCATTTTAGTACTCAGGACCAATTACTTTAGTACTCACGGTCAATTATTTTAGTACTCATGATCAAACACGCTAGTACTCATAGCCAATCACGTTTTGACTATAGCATCAGTATAATGTCATGATAAAATAAAACCATTTAGTGGCTCTGCACCATTTAGTGGCTCTGCTTTACATTATATCAATGATCCTATAGCTATTTACATTTTATTTATAATGTATTGCACGATCTGCTTGCAATGCAGCATTATTCTGTGCAGTAGGAATCACCGATATTTTTGGTTTTATGCAAGAACCAAATACATGTCTCTATTGATTTAATTTGATTAAATTTATGATAACTTTTCCTGAATCCATCAATTGCACATGTATACATGTATGTATATACTTGTATACATGTATACGTAGGGAGAGATATGGACAAAGTTCTGGAACGGTAGGGCCCTGTTGTATAAGCTAAGGAATAATTTTTTTTGTGGGAATTCCTACGTTTTTTTCCTTTACTTCGTTGGGAAATTCCTACGCTAAAAAGCATTGAAAGTATAGGCTATTCCTTCCCTGCACCATTCCTTCCCAGCTGCTAAGCAAGGAAAACTGAGGGAATTCCTTCAGTCC
The DNA here is from genome assembly GCA_942159475.1 of Sthenelais limicola. Taxonomy (NCBI): domain Eukaryota; kingdom Metazoa; phylum Annelida; class Polychaeta; order Phyllodocida; family Sigalionidae; genus Sthenelais; species Sthenelais limicola. The sequence goes on from OW804098.1 coordinate 70,174,392, forward strand.
TATACAATTTCAATATGTTTCTCTGGGAATTTTCCTACGGCTTTTCCTTCCCACCAAGCAGATGTAATCATGTAGGAATTTACTACAATATTTCCCTCCTTGAACCACTCAATATCCCCTGCCCACTTCAAACAACAGTCTTCAAGGTACATGGTAAATGGGGGGACATGCCTTGTTCTCACTAGTAATCAACACTCTTGAGGCACAAACAATTGAGACAAACTAGGTCAAGGACAAATTTTGATTGGTAACTAATGAAACTCTCAGGTTGGTGGTTCAATCCCCACCCAGTGCTGTTTGTTTTTTCCCAGAAAGGCTCCCCTCTCAGGTCCATGGTTCGAATCCCAGCTTGGGAGGCTTCTTTTTTCTATTCAAATTATGTTAATAATCAACAGAAAAATCATCTAACAGCAGAAACTTTGTACTATAATGATAGCAGATATATATGACTAGTAAAATCATATTTTTGCAGTCAATAAATCCTAAGGAATTCTTGAGGGAACACCTAAAAGGTGTTCCTTAGTTTTCCAGTCTTTTCATGTTTAACTCAGAGGAAAGAATGAGGGAAATTACTTCGGTAGGAAAACTTCTGGGGGAAATTCCTACATAGGGAACAACTACAAGTATCAATGTAGGAAATTCCCACAGCTAAATGGGTCAGTTTCTAGGTCATGCCTGTGGATCTAGATTCTAATCCATTCTGGATAATCTGCATCAGATTTGAAGGTATAAGAATCAAAGTATCTAATATTTTACCCACTTTACCGCTTCGAATTGAAGGAGATGTGTTATTTTAATCTTTAACCCCAAGAAATTAGTGAATCCTATGCATCCTATTTACCTTCTACTTTGCTGACCCACACCTCTACAGCAAGGACTATTCCTACGAGCTGGGAATTTTCTGTAGGGATGAATGTAGTGAGGGAAAAATTCCTACAGAAAAAATTCCTTGCTTAGCTTATACAACAGAGCCCTGGAGAAGTGGTTGCGCAACCACTTCGCCACATTAAATAACGTTTTTACCATCATATATTAGCAGTTGGAGTCTATTAAGCTATGGTCCTTTAGAGGTAGTAACGACATAGCTTATGATACTGAAAATAGGCAATATCTATTAAATACACCCCTTAGAAATCACTCTGTGCAAAGTGGTTGCACCATAAATTAGCCACACAGCCCTTTTAACAGTGAATCACTCATAACCTTTTTCATAATGCATATATATTAAATTTTTTCCTTTATACCTCGTTGGAAAGGGTTTTGGTGACTTTTTTTAATGAGATATAATAATTATACTTTAGTAGATTATTATTTTGGCACAAATATGAACCCTTGTAGAATGTGCAAAGTGGTTGCACATCTATTTTTGCCATTCATTGGAGGCCTGTGGAAAACTTATATTTGGTCATATAATTTAGCCAATAGGTATAATTTGAAGCTGATATGCATTCAAATGATATAAGATGTAATCGTTGTGTCCGAACACTCATTGTGCATAATTTTAATAGATTTATTTTATTATTTTAGGGTCGGATAAGACATTTTTGGCCAAAATAACATTATTTTGGGGGTATAATTTCTGAAATTTTGACTTAGATACATGAAAGTATATATATATATATGGCATGAATCGTCATCCTCTGGTCCATGCATCTGTATATGTAGATTGTCTCTATTCTTAAAACTCACGAACCTATAGCATGCTCAGCAGGTAAAATGGGAAATTGGCCCATTTTCGTGAGAATTGATCACCGTGGTCAATATCATTTATTCTTGATAATTTTCAATGGACGCACTGAAAATTAGCTTTGCTATGACAATAACTGTTGTGATACAAACATAATATGTTTGCATAGCAAAAGTTAGTGAAGGAGGAAAGTTTGGTGTTAATATTATTAACACCAAACTTTCCTTCTATAGGAAAACAACTACTGAAAACTGCTACATTGATTTAATTTCCTCAAATTATTACATTTTTTTTTTCAAAAAATGTCCAGGATGTAATATCCGTTTAAAAGATTTGACCTATCATCTTAACACCTCATATGGAAGCACTTGTATGTGGGTGTTTTTCTTAATATCTCCATTATTTCTCATAAATTGTATGAGATCACCCTAGAACGATAGTGCGTCTTTCTGTAATCGTATTAAATATTATATCGGTCTGAATGAAATAAAAAAAAAGAAAAAAGTACCTGTAATTTACCTTAATCTCTGCCCATCTATCTTGTAGGAATGGGAGAGAGCATGACAATGGTTTTATCCGTATCCGCGCTCGGTTGAGTGAGGAGCGAGTCTTACCTTCTGAGTACTACCAACCCCTCATCAGCCTCCTCATGGAGTCAGTCTCACCAGAAAAGGTAAGTCATTTATTTATATTTTTAATTGATTTTTATTGCAGGAAAATAATGTACACGATGATATCAATGATCCTATAGCTTTTGAACGATCCTATAGCTGTGAAGCTATAGGATCGTTGGTGGTATGATATGGAGGAGTCCTCTCCGTAGAGAGGGGCGGAGCCACCAGACCTCTCGGCCAATAAATGATTGGGAGGCGTAGCCTCTTTATAACAAAAGATAGGTTTATTCTAAACTAACACTAGTGTGTGAATGTCTTACATTATTCACGAGACTAATTCACCTATTAGAATCCTGATGAGTAATTATCAGTATTCATCGAATGCCCGATTCAGCTAAGACTATGATAAAGTTTAGTCAATATCCTCTGGCTACAGATGAAATAAATAAATAATTCTGAAATCTGTAAAACCTGTGAATACAGGTTTAAATACTAATCAAATGCAAATACTTTCTCATTTATAGCAAGAGTTGCATGGGCCAACCCCACTGCGACTACTACAAGAGGTGATGACACTGGACATGATGGAAATTGCTAACACTCTCGTCAAACTCTACCTCGGCCAGAACAAAATTAGGCCTTACTTAGATGTCATATGCACTGAGGAAATAGAAAACACAGGTAAGTAATGTGCCAAAAATATGCAAAGAATATTTTGTTTACTTGCTTTTCATGCTACTGCTTGTTTTTTAACAAGAATATATTTTGACTGCTAGCCAGAAATTTGTTTTGCAGGCAAATTAAGTACACTGACGTTTCAGTTATTATTATATAGTTATTAGGTGTTTAGCTTTTCTCATGTATGAATAGAAAAGTGAATAACCTTGTGAGATTGAGGTCGGTAACTTCTGGTATAATTGTTGAATATTTGTCTGAATCATAACACCAACTGGAATTAGTATAATGTTTAAATGTTCTAGATGTAATATAAATATTCTAAATTATCGACCGAAAATGTTTTTGCAATTTGGCAAATGAGAATTAACACCATTGTGAAACTTTGTCCAAATAAAATTTTCTAAAAAAAAATGAATAAAAATCCACATAACAATTTATGAATAAATTATATGAATTATAAATGATTAGACAAAACGTAACATGAAGGCTGTGAACCACCTCATGCATCAAAAGAACGCTCAACTTAGAGTTTATTTTCTAAATTTGATAATACACATTTTACATGAAACAATATATATCTAGAGTGGGATATATATACGTTGCATACATACCCCTGAGTGGTATATGCAACCCCGCCACCTGCCTCCTGCCATTGAACTACATGACTCTAAAATGTTTCTAAATAAATTATTATAGGCATAGAACAAATCAGTTAACTAACTCATAGGTTTCAGTCACTTAGGGAAATGAATTTTGCGAGCTTGTGCAAACCCCTCAACCAACTCGTCAGTTAAAAGGAAGTACCGCCTTCAGTACAATAGTACCGCAATAGGTTCTTTTATTAAATAAAAACGTACCTGTAGTTTAGAAATGTCCCTAGTATCTATTACAACCTTGATAGAAGCATTTAAAACGTCCGAAATAGGTTTGATTCAAGATTCATGACTGCCGCCATTTGGGGGAATATTACCCAGAATCCTCCTTGATTTTGACGTCATCAAGGCTAGGGTCTAGGCTGATGCCGGTATCCCCCGGCATCGACCAAAGGCAGTGTGGGGGTGGTTGGGTTGCAGTTCGAATCATGTTTTCCTCCCTTCAAACCCCTAAAAAGCAATAACTAGACTGTTATGGGGTTGCTTGAACCTAGATGGTTTGAAATGAAGCCTGTATAGTCCCAAAAGTGTTGGTGTATCTGTGAGCGATAATAGGGGGCGATAAGGGTGTTGTCAGTTCCGGTTTTAGCAAGATTTGTTTACTCCTTACAGAACACCTTCTCTTTCATAAAATCACACTTCAAAAAGTGAAATCTGGCCATGAATAGCATGTAGAGATTCAGATCTAATGAGAACATGCCTACTTTTGCTATATATCATTGCAAAAACTCCAGTAGGAGGAGGGGAATGACCACGGTGCACTCGCCATGCTAGCATGGCTGGCCGGTTTGGCTCATGAGTGACGTCATAACTTCTCCGAAGATGTCTGCCTTTATTAAGCAACATAATCCAAGATTCTAAGCCCTCCAGGACTCTTACTGTTCACCATATTTATGTTTGAACCTAGCTGACATTGATTTTACCTCAAGAAGTAGGGATAGGGCTTTCATTGTACTGAAGGCGGTACTTCCTTTTAACCTGCATGTAGGCCATATATATTGTTACGACCATACTACATTCAACTACATACTACATTCATACTACAAGTGGGCATTTGTACTGATATTGTCTTTTTGTGCGTATCAACGTGTTGATATGATCAAATAATATCACATATGTGATGTGATATAGGAAAATGAGTCACAAATCGCAAAATTGATATTTGTTAAAGGGATTTCTTCATAAGAACCCTTGCACACCATGTTTTCATCTTTAGTATGCTTAGTGCTGTTATGAGGATGAATAATTATATGTACCAAATCTTAAGTCTGTGGATGTAAGACATCTATACATATCTTAAGTTATCCTAAGGAATATACTATTTCATTTTACTAGTCATTGACCACAACTTCCTTTTTCATGGACACAAACACATATAATAGAAGTCTTTATTAGATATCCCAATGTTTACCATCATTAAAATCAGCTTCACCTGATCTTTTCAAATAATTATGGTGATATCTCAAAATCCATCTTTTGTGACTTTTGACTCATGTGACATATAGATTAATAAATGATTGTAAGAAATCGATGTAAGACCAGTATATATGTGTCAGCTACCATGTGTATTAATTAGAGCTTGGTGAACTGGCCTAATTCCGGGCTGTCATTATATCCAGTTTGGTACCACAAGACCTGTAAGGGTCGAGTGGTACCAGACTGGATATGATGACAGCCCGGAATTAGGTGTTCACCAGGCTCGTTAGTAGACAAATTTGGGTGGATAGCTTTCAAATGTCTTTAAAACAACTCAAATACTAAGTATTTGGTAGAAACGACCAATTCTAACAGGAGTTCCATCAAGTAAATGGCCACATCTTCACTTTTGGTTCTCCCCACCCAAACTTGACATGACTTGACCTAGTAACACATCCTGTCTGTTGCATCAACTGGGGCAGTTGAATGTAAGCTGATTCCAAACAATTCAAGCAAAATGAACAAACTTTCTGACCTGTTAGTTTTCAATTATGGAAATAATCACTTCATAGCCTTTTAGCATTTTCTTTAGCCACCAGATATTGCTTTATTTTACCGCTGAAAAGTTGAATTCCACAGGCCTAATTGACCCTCTCATTGGTCCAATTGGGATAGGCCTTCTTTGCCACTCCTTCACTATTATACCTCTTTTACTCACTAGGGACGAATTCCAGAAGTACCAGTAATAGAAAATTATAAACTAAAAGTAATTTTTTTGTAGTTTTGCATAATACTGTGCATCCCATAGAGGTGTCATTATTTGCATTAATCTTTGACATAGGTGATATCATTATTGTTCAAGTCTGCAAAATAAGTGTGATCTGTTATTTAGAGGTGATGGTTTATAACACTAGTTTGCCCTTATACCTTGTTGAGTTGTTGGTCTCTGCCTTGAGCTAAATTGTCCATACTTCCAGCATACAAGTTACTACATCAGTACCTGGTTCTGGAAGGCACAGCAGGCTGTGTGGTGGAGTCACAGACAGTCCTCAAGGAGGAGAACTTGTTGGTGACAGGCCACTCCTGGCTGTTCCACCAAAAAGTGATATTGACCACTTAGCTATAAGTGTTCTTATATCACTTTTGGCGGAAAGTGATTTTGAACACTTCTTTAAAAAAGTGTTCTTATATCACTTTTGGTGGAACAGCTAGTTGAGGCACTATCCACCCAATCGTCCTGTGATGATGTACTTGCATAATTAGCCAAACCTTGAGCCCTATACCCTGCGTACATGTGCTCCACTTGAATGGATTGTATGTACAGCTAATGCATAACATGATTTATCTTTATATATTTCAGGGAACCCCAACACGTTATTTAGAGGAAATTCACTAGCAACAAAATCAGTAGATCAAGTCATGAAGGTATTTAAGTTCATATGAAAACTACTCTACTCATTTTTGCAATCATAATTTGCATTTCTTCCAGTTCATCAAATTACCTTCATGCAACAAGAAGCTATTATTAATTTGATAGTAAGTTTATGTCTAAAAGATGTGTAAATACATCGTTTTTGACTTTCATACTTAAAATCGCCCAAATATGTTCATAGAAGTTGCAATTGTTGACAAACATTTGTGACGCCAAGTAGACAACCAAATAAAAGATATGTTGGCAGAAAATGCATCCTTAAATCAAAAGTTTGTTACTTTGTACAGGAAATGTTTGTACAGGAAAAGTTTAAAGCCACACTCTCGGTTAACATAGGTCAACAATTACAGATCTTTAATTGTTACATTCCTTTCCAATCCATCTATAAATAATTTAACCAACATTATGAAGGATGTTGTCCAGTTGTCTGTACTGCAGTGTCTCATAAAGGTCCACATTTAAATTTCGGAGACCTGCTGAAATACATATATCTGTGGTGGTTCCACTTATTATCGCTCACCGGCACTCGTTTTGTCTCAGCCAAATTCCTGTATGAATAGATAAATGAATAAATAAATAAATGAATAAAGAAATAACTTAAATCCAGTACTACAGGTCAAACAATGAAATTAGATAATTTTGTTGTTGTCATATTAGCTGAGAATGCAGCTTTGAACAAACTGTCACATGATAGGAGAGGAAAATAGGTGATATTTAATAGTAATATATATAGCCTATGACCAGTAGTTACACTAGAAGGATTAAATATAAATGTTTAATTGTGTTTATTATATGTATATACGCATTGGCGTTGAAAGAAGGTATCACGGTGTGTGTGTATACAATCCTTGGCTTTGTGTGTTGGCTTTGTGTGTTGCGCGGTTGCAACTTGTGCGATATTCCGCACCTTCATACCCACGAGTGATTTATCCTATACATCACATGTAGATGTAACACTATAATAAAGATGATTTCTATTGATTGGGTTGTATGGACAAATTAAACGTATCAAGTACTACATGTGAAATTGTGTCTAATAAAATTTGTTTTAAAAAAGAATAACACAGGAAATGTGCCTATTGTATTTTTCTTTCTCATTCATCAGATAGTAGGAATGCCTTATTTGCACGAGACATTAGGACCCGTTATTGACAAGATCTATGATGACCGCAAACTGGTAGAATTGGATCCCAGTAGATTAGAGCTTTTAAGAAGGTAAGATTTCTTTCTTTTTTTAATAAATTTATTCCAGAATTGTTCTCATTGTGATAATTCTCATCTCGAGAAGCAAAATCATATGAGATACATCTAGGATAAATTGTTATTAGGAACATGATATAATAGCAACTATATATTGTTTACTCATGTTTCATTTCTGATATTACAGTATAATTAATTTTATCATAGACAGATTAATAGGATGTTGTCATAGCGACTGATGTGTTGTTTACCAGATTTCTCAGTCTAAATTCAACTATATGAGTTTACAATGTTCTGTAGAAAACCTTTTCGACCGTAAACTTAATAAAAAAAACCCTTGATTGTCATGACTACAACACATAACTCACTAGTGACATATGCACTGTGCATAACTCAGTCTAGATACGTTGTTCTCAGAGCAATGCGTATATATAATAAACTATAATAGGGTGAAAATTGTCAAAAGGCACAGATTTACCGAATCGGTTTAGTTATATTATATGGATAATATGTAGTGAACCGCAGATTTGTGGGCATGAGTTCGCGAAATACTGAGAAAGAATCACAATAACGAAAAGTATTCGTTTAAGCTGGTTTTATTACCCAAATTGCACAGTTACAAAGCTATTGTCACTGGACGGGGCGCTTAATTTGAACAACAGAAAGATCTCGGTCCGCGGTGCTGGGCTGGCGTTCATAAAAAGTCGGTGCCAGGGAACTGGTGCCAGGGAACCAGTGCCGTTGACTAAACCAGTTTTAGCAGGGGTGTCCATAAAGTTAGTACTCTCGTGCCATAGAACTCTCGTGCCAAACCGGCACGAGAGTTCTAGGGCACGAGAATTGTTGGGACGGACATTTTGGCACGGATTTTTGGGGAAATTTTGGCACGGAAATTTTTTAAAAAAATAGAATTATTTTCGTTGAATCGTCAAAGTGAATTGTACATTTACTTGCACATTTACTGGCGATTTCAGACTTATACGGATTCAAATATTCCTCCTTGTTTCCTCTATCTATCCATCTCTCTCCATCACTGTCTCTCTCGTTCATAAGGTCGTAATAAATTTGAAAATTGTTGCACAGACTTAATATGTGACCTATTTGGATTAATTATTCAACTAATAATCGTGGCAAAGGTAAATATCAATATTAAATGATATGGAGATCGATCAAAGAACAATAGCAACGACATAAGAAAAGTCTCACAAATAAATCCAGTTGACAGCAGTACAAGAGCCTTAAAGCCCGAATGCAAAAGTCTGAGGTTCCTCAATGAGTAGAGTCTGTTGGAGATTATAAAATAATGACTATTTATATCATTTAATGTCTAAAACTCGGTAAATGAAAATAATGACATTGATAAAGTAGCCTATATTCATATTTCCAGAGTGGAAAGTAACCCAACGAATTAAAATGCTCCAAACTGCAAATGGCATAAGAATCCTATTACGACGGATTTTAGTCAACTGCTAAATGTCATTAAAATGCTCCAAACCGCATGTCATGAAAATCCCATTAGGACATATTATTTTAAAATTTTCTTTCATCATTCTTGTCTAGGGTCTTGCTCCAAACCGTAAAATGTCATTTAAATGCTCCAAACCGCAAATGTCATAAGAATATCCCATTAGGACGGATTCGCTCTCTCTCCTCCTCCTCCTCTCTCTCCTCCACCACCACCCACCACCACCACCACTAGTGAGTGAAGAGCCCGGCAGACCACCACCTCCTCCTCCTCCTGCTCTTCCCAACAGTTGAGTCTGCGGACTTTTCCTTAGTAAATACACTAGTATAGACACTTTTGGGGGATACCATATTTGTATACCTGTGATGGGAACCTTTATTTCTACGGGCCAAAAACATGTCATTTTTCACCATTTTTTGAAAAAAAATTCTCAGATATCTTTTTTTCTTTACTCAGGATGGGACAGTGGATGTATGAACTTTTTCTTTTATTTATTGGGAAGAGGGTCAGTTCCTTGTCCCGATTTTAAAATCTATATCATATACAAGCAATATTGTCAAAGTTACAAAAGGTTTTATCTATGAAAACTAGAGCTAGGAATAAAACGCATTAATTGCCACCTATCATGACTTTCTGCCTGTGTGACGTCACAGGGGTCACTCCCAAAGCCCCATGCCAGCAGACCTATTGTAGTATCCATAGCTCCGATGGCTGTGCATCCATGTGCATTGGGGTATTTATGTGGGAAAACATACATCTACATTGAAAATTAATTAGAGAGAAAGATTGCCAGACCCTTTTTGTAAAAGAATGTTGTGGACATGGCCGAGTATGTACATGTATGTAGTCCCCACAGTTACGGTATTTAGGAGGAAGTATGGTGGGTTTGACAATGTATCATCCCTGAAAAACAGATATCAAAGAAGTATTAATGTTAATTTAATGTATGCATTAAGATTGGAACTCTTAATTAACCATATAAAAACCAGTGAGGGTAGGCAGGCTTGAGCGTAGGGGGCAGAGAGAAGGACACACCGGTCACACAGTGGTTACTCAGCATGCGTGAGCGGAGGGGCAGCCGGGTCAGTGTTCCTAGTAGACTAGCCTTAGTTTCTTACTTATTTTCTTCTTCTCTGTGTGCTATTTGATAAGGCTAACCTTCTTATCACGAGTGCTAATATATAACTGTTAGTGTGTTATGCTTTTGATACATCTGTGGTGTTGTATGTAATAAATATATACTAGTTGTCTAAATAGAGGAAGTAATTGGTTTGTATATTTTCCAATATTGGAATATACAACTACACATACTCATCACTAAAGATACATTAATTATTACGAAATAAATGTGACAAAAGGGTCGACAAGCTTATGGAATTAAATTCCATGTCTTCTCGCTGTTACCTTTACTAGAGAAGAAAAATATAAGAAAGTTTTATAGTGACTAATAGGGAACTACACAAGAACTACGCCTAAAATACAGAGTATATAATCAAGTTAAACATATAAAACATAAAGATACAGAATCTGTTAAAATACATACTGATTCTGGTCAGACACTAGTATATAGGTGCCGTAAAGTACAGTACAGTACAGTATCTTTTTATGCAAGATTTTAATCCATTTAATATGAGTTACCTTCTTATCATGAGTGTCAATAATATATCTGCATTTGGGTCTGCTTGACTCTTGTGTGTAGGTATGGTATGTATGGTTATATCACAGATCTATACTCTACTTGTGTCTATGTATATGTATACATATGTACATGAATGAATGTATGTATGATGGTGGCAAGTCTACACAAACTTGGACAGAGGTCACCATGGTGGTGGTCAGTCTGCGTGCTGGTGCAGTCTTCCTAGTAGACATGCCTTATGCCCTAGTCACTTACTTATTGTTTATTTTTTTTCATTTGCTAGACTTGTACAATTGTATATACGATGGTATGGATGTGTGTATGTATGTATCGTATATACATGTATTTGTATGTATCTATACCTAGAGATATGGTGATATTTGGTCTGGACATCCTTATTTCTGTTCAAAATAAATATACTTGTATGTGTGCATATCTGTGCAAGTCTAGCATGTAGGAGAGGCAGAGCGGCAGATTCAAACTGACCTCATTCAAACTGAGCTGCTAAATCGACGCACATGTGTTCATTAATATACCCCCTGCGTTTGGACCATCGCAGGGGTATTATCTTTTCTTGGAGGGTGATATACATAAATACACCAGCCTCCCAAAGCAGGGCAGATTCTACTAATGACCGAGAAAACGAAGGGAGTAAAGCTCTGTATTGGAGGATGAAATACACATACATACGTTCATACATACGCATACAAACATACATAGAAAGAGTTAATAATTTTAGATATCTGGGAAGAAAGAAGGGTAGGAAACCTGACTAAATGAAATGATTAAATGAGTCTCTTCTCTAAGTCTGGGGTTAGATAACTATATAGGGGTTGTTGTTATGTTATCTCAATTTCCCTTGGGTTTGGCCAGAAAAGCCATTGGTGCAGTAGGTGTCTATAATCACCGATATAAAAAAATGACTTTTGGAAACTGATTTTTGGAATATATCTGAAAATGTTAATTTGACTAGTCCAGTGCCGGGAAACACATTGGCGCAGTAGGCGTCCAATCACTCTTTTATTCCACCGGTATCTCTCTCCCTCGATCGTCTCTCTGCAAAAGAGAGACAGTGGGGAGCATTTCGAGCGAGGTGAAGAGTGGGGATGGGGAGAGAGATGGGGGAGGGGGAGAAAAAGAGGGGAGAGGTTGGGGTAGAGAGAGAAGCGACTGCATGGGGAGTGTAGAGAGAAAGTGGGGAAAGAGAGAGATTTTCCTCTCCCACTCCCACTCACCCTCTCTCTACCGCTCCCTCTCCCCCTCCCTCACCCTCTCCTCCTAATGGCATAAACTATGTAAACGGAGAACGGAGAATGGAAAATTGGCTGGCACGAGAATTTGGGCACGGGAAATTCTAGAACGAGGAAGTTAGAACGCGAAATTGGGCACGAGAATTTGGCACGGGAATTCTCTGGCACGAGAGTTTTAGCGCTAAAACCAGGATAGCTAAAACTCACCTGAGTTGAGTTTTAGGTCTTTATGGACACGAATTTAGCACGAGAGTTTTACATTTTTTTATGAGCGCCAGCCCAGCTCAAATCTGTAGTGTTAAGCAAAGACCTGATCCCCTTGCGGACCTACTTGTATACTCCGCCTACCGCCCGTCTGAGGGTGTCTGTAAGTGCCGTATGCACGATGACGTGGTGTCACCCCCGTGACGGAACCGGCCAGAACTGATGGTCATATCTGGGTCTAGCAGAAGTGACCTCCGCTGCCGTATCCTTGTTGTAGTTGTAGTTGGATGACAGCGTCGATGTTAAGATGTATTAGGGGCAGACCCACTACATACATGAAATCTCAGATATTGGTGAGAGGTTAATGTCAGATTTTACTTTGGGAGCACTATAACCATTTCAGCAGAACTGATAGTGTTTGTTCGACTACCTTAATGTTCAGAGTATGGACACAATGTACTAGAAAGTTTTATGTCATGTTATTATCTGTGGACACCTCAAATTCCTTGCAGGCAGAGACAATGCAGTTATTGACAATTCAGGTTCTAAATCAATAAGAAAAACTATTGAGTCAGCGAAAATGTATGCCTGCAAATGCCTTTCCGTATAGCTGCAGAATTCTGCTTCTGTGTACCTGGGGCGTGTTGTATAAGCTAAGGAAAGATAATTTTGTGGGAATCCCTTCCCCAGTAGGAAGGACAAAGATCGTTCCTACATGCAGGAATAGCCTATGTATACAATGGTGGGTAGGAATTTCTATTCCTGTCGGGAGAAACCTAGGAAAGGTCTAGAAGTCTAATCCCACATGCAGAATTAGTCTAAAAAGTGATAAATACTAGATTGTATTGATTAGATAAATTTGTTTAGTAATGTTGAACTGTATTTTGAAACTCATATTTGTCTTAAATTTTGATTATATAAGACTCCACCCACATCTGTGCTTCAGGAGAGGAGCCTCTGTTAATAATATCTGCCTTATTTCTGTTAATTATTATTAATTATGGTACTTCTCTTTTACAGCACACGCCGACCCAGCCTTAAGTCTTTACTGAAAGATGAGCACCTAATAGAACAGAGTTTAGAAACACTGGTGAGTGACTCACACACCATGATACTATCCCTAAACCCATTCCATTATACCACAGTTAAAGCTATACTCTCAGCTATCATCAGTTAAGAACATTTTCTATACTTATTGTTCCATTCTTTTTCAAATTGTTTTCTAGAAGTCATTTGACCAACATTTTCTTAGATTTTGTCTGGTTGTTCTTGCAACAGAGCTTCTAAAACCTCCTCATTTGTATTTGGAGGACCCGCCCAAATCCTTTTCTAGCCAAGGGTATTGTCAAAACAGGGCCAGATTTCTGTCCGAAATGGAGGTCATTAATCTGTTTAATCTATTCTGGGACGATTTCAAACCTTTCTAACCAATAAACAATTACGCCTATTGACGAGGAAAATGTCCTCCCAGGGCAGTTATAGGACTTCTAGGGCATTACAGCTCTACAATGCCTTGGTTCAGAAGGCAGTTATAGCTCAAAACCGTACCAAACATGTACTAATTAACATTTGAACACTGCAGGAACTTGTTTTGCAACAATCAATCAGATCGCAGCAAACATTTATATAACAGATATAACAGATGGCACCAGTCATGACAGTCATTATTCTGTATTTATTATCTAAGTCACTCCTTGACCGTGGAGAATGTTTCGCTTGACTTCTTGCAAGGATGAACCTTTTTCTTAGATAACTGTCTATTGACAAAGCAACTGTCTATAATTTATATATATATATCTTTAACCGAGTACAAGTGACGAATGACCCCTAAGTGTCTTCTTGGTATATGATACCTTCATTGGGTATATATCTTCATGATACCTTCATTGCGTATATCTTCATGATACCTTCATTGGGAGAAAGAAATCTGTTAGGTGGGCTAAAGTTTTAGGCAGGGGTGGGGGTATACTAGAAACAGAACTATTTTATGTTTATTTTACCTTATGTGAGGCCAAATAGATAAAGGATTGATTCATGAATTATTTTTATTAATAGATGTTATTTCCGCAACAAACAGTGTTCGTACCTATAATCAACAGTGGGGGGAAAGGCTTATTATTTCCGTATGTTCCACACCTCTTAGCCTATTAAACAATGATAAGGGTTATAATTAAGTTGAACAAGGTATTACTATAATCCGATCAAAGTGACAGCTTTACAATAGTTATGGTCTACATCTGTACAATACATTTTATGTTTATCATTACTACGCAAATATCTCAAAATCTTAACAACTAGACACAACAATTTAAAATTGTATTATCTTATATCCTATTTTCTGAGTTTTACAAGCTCAACTTTGAATTTGTAATAGTATTTTCTGTGAAATCGCATCTAGTTGAGATACACATGGTATTTTTACATCGATAAGGACCTTGTCATTCAGCATCGTGAGTTACCCCCTTTTGGCCATAAATGACCGCTTTAAATGTATACGATAATTTCTAAGGCCGTCCACATGATTCCTCCTAGAAGGTATTGATTGGAGTAATGGCAATAATTGAAATAACTTTCGAAACATTTTCTTTCTAGATTGGTTATTTGAGCCTGATCAGAGACCGGATTTTGGCATCTGTGTCTAGAGTCCCGCCGGTGATGAGACTCATCTTCAAACAAGTAAGACAGAGAATAGAGGAGAAATGGCCGGGTCCTGAATATGAGGTATCATTTAACATGTCTACTTCATTTCTTAACAATTATTGATTTGTGTCTCGCTTTGCTTAGCTTAGCATTCATTATATGTCATGCATAAGATATTAGTTGATGTAATTTTATTTCTTGATACCGAGAAATCGATCATTATATGATATATAACTGTGTTATGTATAATAAATCAGTACAGTTATAAGAATGAATAGCCTGGTAGCCGATGCCACTACTGTATCCTCTCTAAAAGCTGGGTTCCACTGGCCGGCTACTACTCCCACTACTCCTCCCGTTTCTTTGACAGCCTATTGCTCCCGTTTTCTTTAACCTTAAAGGAGTATATTTAACTACTTTACTAGACACTCAGGAAATATTTTTTTCTCCTTATGTTTACCATCATTGGAATCCCCTTGAACATTTTTTGCAACTTGTGACTCGTTTTTCTCTGACACATCTCATACTTTTGCAGTCGTATTTTTTCTTTACACTTTTTACCAGGACGTGATCACCGCAATGGTGGTCTTCCTCTAGTAGTTGGGGGAGGAGGTGAAATCGTAGCCGCGCCCAGGTTCGAACCCACAACATGTTCATGCCACTGGGCCGAACCAGTGCTTTAGACCACTCAGCCACCCCACATCAACATATTACAATATGAACTAAATGTTTTATCTGTTCTAGGATCACAAATACGTGGGCATCAGTGGGTTCCTTTTCCTGAGGTTCTTCGCGCCAGCAACTTTGTCCCCCAAACTCTTCCACATGAAGGACCATCACCCAGACGCGCGCATTAGCCGCACTCTCACCCTCCTTGCTAAGGTCAGTACCGTATTCTCCCTTAAAGCTGCTCTCTCAGCTAACGTTGAACAACTGAACATTTTCTACTGAATTTTCAAATTCTTGTATAAACATATAACATTATCGGGATATTGATTAATACAATCATATAAATCATAATATCAGTAAATTTGGCCATATTTTGTTTGTCGTAATAGCTGAGAATGTAGCTTTAAAATGGTTTCACAACTAGTTGCTCAATGCAAACCTTGGTCATAACAATGAAGTGTAGAAGATGTGACTATGAGAACACAAAGACATGAAATAAAAATCTATATTGGGTGGAAGCAGGAAGGATTATGAGTAATAAAGGAATGAGGGGACGAAAGAAGGGGATGGTAGGCAGGAAGGAATGGAAGGACAGACCTTGCTGTTCTGGAGAGCGAAGGCCGGGGGGGGGGGCATACAGAGGAGACAAAAATAAAGAGAGAGGGAAGTAGAGATCTAGAGGGTCGTAACGAAAAAGGGAGTGCAGAGAGAGATGGGGAGGAAGATAGGGATCCGAGTGAGACAGTGAGAGAGATATAGACACAGAGAGGCAGAGAGGAGAGAGACAGAGAGAGACAGAGACAGAGAGGGAAAGGAGAGGTAGATAAAGGAGAGAGAAAGGAGGGAGAGAAAAAGGTGAGAGAAAGGACAGAGATAGAGAAAAGGAAGAGATAAAAAGAGAAAGAAATGAGAAGCAAAGAAATAGATAGATAAAGAGATAGAAAGGAGAGAGACAAGAGAGAATGGACAGAGAAAGGGCGAGGGATAGGGAGGGATATAGGAAGAGAAAGAAAGGGAAGAGAAAGGAGAGAGAGGTGACAGAAGGATAGAGAGAAAGAGCTAGAAAGGGACGAGAGAGGGGGGGGGTATAGAATGACTGAGAGGAACAAGAGAAAGAGAGATTGGAGGAGAACTAGAGAGAAATTAAGAGAAAGAGAAAGAAAGGGGGGAGGGAGTGATAGAAGTGGAGAGAAAGAGATAGAATCACTAGAAGAAGGCATCGAGGCAAGGGATAGCAGAGGATTCAGGAAGCAGGTGGTGTTTGTGTCCTAGTTCCGTTCTCAGTTACCAACATAGCAACAATCCCATAATGCATTTGTCCTGTTCACAAATGTGTTTTCTTAGAACTCTGTGTAGGATAACATTAGCCATGGAAGCCACCTGGAAAAACTAGATGTCCGGCTGGTATATTTAGCCTGCCACCGTTTTGGATATATTCGTGCATGATATGGACATATATTTACACATATCTGTAATATTATTTGCAGATATATTTAATTCATTTATACATATGTGTAAAGCAATTGCATATATCTCCAAATAATTTGAATATATATGTGTTAAAGAATTTAAACAAAACCTCTCATCTGGTAAACGTATACATATATGATTCAGACCGACAAAAAATGTACAATTCAGCGTCACCAATCCTATCAAATGACAAAATTAAGACAATAAATGAAATTCAAAATACACTTGAATGGTCAAGGGGCTATAAGCACATGGGGTATAGACTAAAAGTATTAATATCCTCCATCTCTGGCCTGCTGATGCACTTATGATTTATATTCAATTCAATTCAAAATATTCTTTATTCATACATCTATATAAATAGGAGCTATACTTCAGAAAAAGGCTTTTCTGGTCTTCCAGTATGTTCCTGGACTAGAGGAAAAGAACATTTTATTTTTAATCATAATTATAATCTCTAGAGGTCAGAAGAATTTTGGAGTCTATTGCAGTTCTAAAGGTCTAGTGCTTAGTGTTTGGATTATATAGGAGAAATACTTTATCATAAATAAAAATTAGTTTCTCAACTAACTAACACATTATAATGTCTAGCTAATACAAATCATGTCAATGCCAGAAATGTTGGTCATTAATCCTTTCATAGACCAAGTATTTAGTCAGTTATAGGTTTTGAGTCGCGCTACTGCAGCAGTTTGATGATGCGTTGTGGACATGTCAAGCAAAATTCCCATAAGCTTAGCAATGCAGACATAACAATTCTCTGTTCTTTCGAGTTTTAAGAATTCTAAACCTCAGATATCCATCTTTAATTATGACAACCAAAATCTTTAAACTTTTAATGGGGTGGTGGATCGAAGGAATACTTTCCACAATGTTAAGTCTGTGGGCATTGTTCATTTCCAGGGAACACATCTGTACAAGTGCACAACTAAATTACATTAATTTGTGCCCTGTCGCCATGACACTTACGCTCCCTATTGCTAAATGTGTACAGCTGCAGAATGTAAATTTCCTGACGCACTGCCCAATATCCATACATTCATATCTATTTCTAGGATTTTCAGAGCGACGTTAACTATGCAATTCTTAATTCTGAATATAAAGAATTAACCCTAATTTTTAATTGTGTTCTTGTTTGTGTGTGTGTAGTCTGTACAGAACATGGGTAACCTGGGCCTGCAGATGGGCAAGGAACACTGGATGGAGCCGCTCTCTCCTTTCATCAAGCAGTCTGTTGATGGCATCAAGCGCTTCATAGATGAACTTGTCAACATTGAAGATGACGCTGGTATGTTGACCCCTTTCTTAGGTTATTTGGATGACCACATGTGTGTGTGCCAGTCTAGGCTCAGAACCTATCAGATCAGATAAGAATGGTATGGCATTGATTGGACGCTTTCCCAGCCCGAAAGTAGGCTTTCTGGAATATGGCTAATATGGAATTATAACCGCTTTCCCTCAGTTTGGAGGGACTCTCTCAACTCTGAGACTCAACTAGATTGTGTGCCTAGTCTCGACCTAATGACAATAAGATACAAATGATAAAATCAACTGATAATTCAGCTTAACAAAATTTCACTTCATATTCTTGCTTAATTAGCAAAGATTTATACGTTTTAAAAAGAGCAACACTGATTCTGAAAATAGCGTGTGCAAATGCAGCTCACAGTACATGTGTGCATTATAGTCCAGCAGCCAAGGGGGTGAACCCGGCTCTGAAGGTCCCACAATGGTTTTTTACTGATTTCATACCTTTGGACCCTGGAGAATCCAAATCCGAAGAGTGCCAAGCTGTAACCCTTGAGGGTTTTGAGAAATTCAAGATGGCCGCCATGACCTATCCCCCAAAATACCATTATCATGTTTCAGCTCATAATTCAATAAATAATAGGAGTAGGAAGACAATTCTTGCACCAAAATGCTCCCTGAAGTATGTTCAAACTACATGCATAGTTTCATCAATCAATTAAACAAGGTAAATTAATAATAAATTCATTTATTTGACAATAATGGCCAAAAAAATGATTTTGGGGGGAAATTTCCCTGTTTTTCCTCCATTCAAAAACTTTTAGAATTTAATTATATCCAGTACTTATTAACTAATACAATGAAGGACATGAAAAGTTAATTCAGCCTGAAAAGTATCGATTTATAATACAAACTTACTTCAAAGTGTACAACAATATATCTACTCATGGTGTGGTGGCCCTGGTATTTCATCCTCCTGATCTTCTACTATACTGGTATTATCATTTTGGCATGTACCTGCCCCTTCACAATTGCAGAACATGGTGCATGGGAGCCTTGCCTGTGAACAAGAGCATCTAGCACACTTACATTCCTGGCAACTACACTTGATGAGTTTCAAAATTGTATCTGGAGTAGGCTGTACTTTGCGGTGAACCATCACTGGCTGAAGAACTCGATTTTCCCTGTCCTGTGACCATCCATGTTGAAGAGGGTCTAGATCAGGTGGCATTACTTCTAGACAGTTCCTCCAAATGCATGTTTGTAGATGAGCTCTCAAGACATTTTGCTCAAAGGACTCCTTTGTTGGTGGTAATGATATCAGTTTAGGTGCTGATACCAGGCTTGCACGCATGGTTTTCCCTTTCCAAGCTCTGAACCTTGCCTCATGGCATGTAGAAGCATCTGGGAAACTATAGCAAGCAGCCATAAAGGCTGTTGCCTCTTGAACAATGTCTGCTCTTGTTGCACTTTTGTCCCCAAGACTTGGCAATCCTTTGCCTTTCTGAAGTACTTTGACCACTTTCCCTTTTCCAATGCCCCCGCATTGGGCAACTGTATCACAACCTGACAGGGCATGGGCAGCAAGAAGGTGAGGAATGATCTTATTATGCTTCATTGCAGTTGTACCTATGTTGATAGCTTTCCTCTCCTTTGCAGTCCCTTCGATTATTAGCTGTGAAGTCAGCCTTTTTTCCAAAAAGAAGTGCAACAGTAGGACAAAAACATCTGTGTCATCAGAGATGACCTTTATGGTTGGCCGTGATGTTGGTGTTTCCTCTATTATGGACAACATCTGTTGAACAATGATGACATCAGCTTCCTCTTGTAGGGTCTTGAGATCTTGCCTGTAGATGAGAATGCCACCACATATTTCAATGGGGACTGGCCTGGGACCAGTTACAATGAGCTTATTTTTCCCATGTGTAATGGTGTCTTTTCTTGACTTGATGGCTTCTATGATGAGCTCTATCAGCTGGCTTTTATTATATGCATTAGTGAGGATCACTTTTTGTGGTGGCAATGGCATTTGATTGGAAAGTCTATGCTGTCAACTTGCTTCCTTTCCTCTTGCTGATCTTGTGCTACACTTGGTACTATATTCTATGTACCTATTGAAGATGAAGTATACATTGGATTCTTTAACATGATGAGAGATGTAGTTCAGGATGTTTTCTATCAAGTCCTGAACATTTCCATTTGTAGGCCAATGAAGCACTGTGTGCTGAGGTCTAGATTAGATCTAATTAATGTGAGCGATTGCGGTGTGATGGCTTCCTTGTGTTGATTAGCATCAACTTTCCAGAGGGTCTGGGTTACATTGTAATTGTCCTCTATTGGGTTTTTCAACCCCACTTCCTTGTGCATGATGGCTATTATTTTGATATATAGCTTGACTGATGCATATGAGAGCCTGCGCGCCAGCCAAGCTATAAATTTACACACAAGTGCAGGAGAGGCAGGCACTGGTCTTACATCTAGGAGTTCACAGAATTTTGTATACGATCTCCTATTGGTGTTGAGGCTTTTTTAGTGTTGGCAGCCCGGGCTTGGTCTTTAAAACCCTCTACCTCTCTTGCCAATTCCTCATCCATAGTGGAGGAATGTTGTTTGCAGGATCTCTTTAAAGGCCTTCTGATAAGATGGAGTGTGAAGGCGAGAACAAACGTCTGCTAGCCTGTTCTTAATCCCCAGGTAGTAGCGGGCTCTTACAGGAAATTATATCTTGCTGAGAGAGTAAAGATCTGCTTCAGGGATTGGCACATGTCAGGGTCACTGGAGCGGCCTTTGTTTATGGACACAACTGCTGTGGTGTTGTCAGAATAGACATCTATAGATTCTCTTGTTACGCCATGCTTGGACGAATAGGTGACATGCCAGCTCCAGGACTGCTATCTCTTTAAAGTTGATGTGTTTATTACTCATCTCGTGCCAGCCCTCCCATGGCACATATAACCACTCTCCTTCATACACAGGAGCCCCACTCGCGATGGGACATGCGTCAAGCACTACAGGGGTATGAGCTCGTTCCTCGGTTATGGGGAGCACTCCATTGAATAGGTGCATGTAATCTACCCACCACTGTAGGTCGTCTCTGATATCCTTTGATAGTCTTGTTCTGTGGTTGGTGTCTTTTAGGGATCTTATCCTCCTAAAGACACTGTCAATAAAGAATCGCCCTCCATGGACTACTCTTGCTGCCCAGTTTAGTTTTCCCGCTAGGTGTTGTAATCCCCGTTTGTTGATATGAGAGGACTGGAGGGCTTGATGGAGCAGTTGTTTGGTTTGGTGAACTTTCTCTAGTGGCAAGGCTAGGGTCATCGCGTCCACGTTGATAACCACCCCCAGGAAGGTGACCTGTTTTTTTTGGCCTACTAGCTTGTTATAATTAATCGCAAAGCCCAGACGTCTGCAGGTCTTCCATAGTGCCATTAGGGTATCCAAGCACTCCTGTCTAGAATCTCCGCACATGAGGTAGTCATCGCAGTAGGTGATAAGGTTGTCATACCCCGCCTCCTTCATCATTGCCACCACTCCCTGAGAAAGATCGTTGAAGATAGCGGGGGCTAATCTCGCCCCAAACATCAATCTGGTGTCACACATAAAAGTCTCATGGTCATCGGTCCCGAACTTCCATGCCAGCCATGCTAATTCGCAATCAGCAGGGTGGATAGGGACTGATAGATAAGCGCTAGCCAGGTCTAGCTTTGCAAGCCATGTGGTCTTGGTGATCATGGCTGTGGCATCTTGAAGAGACTTGTAAGAAAATGGCTCACTGACTGCAAAGTCATTAACTGCATTCCCATGGGGCCTGCTGCAGTCATGAATGAGCCTAATTTTCGAGGTGCCTGGCTTTGGTATAGCTCCTAAGGCTGATGTTATCTTCATGGGTTGATGTACTACCCTATAACGGCCGTTTGCAATTTCCTCACTAATCTGCGCTTCCACCTGTTGTCTGACTGCTGGGTCAGTCACAGATTTGTAGTTATCCATTTTCACTGTATCTGAACCGATGTTATTGTTCACTATTCTAAACCCATTGTAAACACCCTCCAACACGAACACCCTCCTCTGGTAATTGAGGGGGAGTAGCCTCTTCCACTCCTGTGGGATCAGCTTACCTGGTGTTATTCTGTCGGGCTGTAGAGTTTTTTGACTCAGCCTGCTGCTTGACATGTGCGAACTTGCATTTATCCCCGTAATTACACTTGCCATACTTCTGGAACGATCTACACATGGCCATGCCCTGTTTACAGCTGGAGTGGATGTCCTTGTAATTAAAGTAGCCCCCTCATATTTGGGGTGTAATAATGTTCCACAAGAGGGGGTAAGAGGGAAGTGGACATGTATCCTTGACTTGTTTGTGCCCTTTCATTGATGAGGGGAAAGGGAGGGGAGGGGGTCACTTTGAACTGGACACCTGTGGTTGTAGATGCTTCTAGATACCAAGGAAATCCATTTATGATTCCCTTGGACAGGTGTATGATAGTAACTAACATAATTTTTAATCTGATAGAAAATAACCACAAAATGCTGGAAAATGGTATCAAAAATCTTGAAAAATTTGAAAAAATATGAAAAAATAGGATATAGTTGTTTACTCAAGGCCTTTTGATTATGATTCCCCATCATAAATGGAACATTTTGGTGCAAGAATTGTCTTTCTACTCCTATTATTTATTGGATTATGAGCTGAAAAGTGAAATTGGTACTTTTTGGGTGTGGTCATGGCGGCCATCTTGAATTTCTCAAAACCCTCAAGGGTTACAGCTTGGCACTCTTCGGATTCTTATTCTACAGGGTCCAAAGATATATAATCAGCAAAAAACCATTGTGGGACCTCCAGAGCCGGGTTCACCCAAAAATACCCATTTGGCTGCTGGACTATTAATTATTCCCGAGGGTTTTTAAATTAATGATAATGATGTAGTTAATATTAAATACAATGACATTGAATTTGACAGTGATACAACAGTACACACGGCGTCGGAGTGTCTTTCATCCGTCAGTCACAATTAAGCAGGGCTATCTCTGGAAGCGACGCTGGGACCACATCAAGTTCATCTCATCTTTCACCTTCAAAAAGAGATATTTCTGGCTCAAGTATGACACTCTAGCTTATGCCAAGAAGCCAAATGATCAGGTAGGTCCTTATGGTAGAACTGATGGAATTCACAATACTTATAGGGGGCCCACACTGACGGCGATGGGCTTCGTGATAGACTTTGGTGATTAACCCTTGCAATGAGTATGGAAATAAATTATTGCAAAAGTGCGTCACAAAGTGCGTCACAATAGACTTTGGTTATGATATGGTTTGAGACAGAGTTTAGTGATATACCTTGAATTTAGCAGACGATTTTGAGTTCTGTATCGCAAAAGGCTATGACAAAACCTGTCGCAAAGCAGAACACACTTTTGCAATCAATCACAAAGCATATTAACTTCTTCCGATAGACTACATATCACAAACAAATATTAAACATGTCAAATAATTTTGCGATAAACTCAGTGACTTTTTCCATCGCAAAACCCATTGCAAAACCTATCGAGAAGTAGCACTAACTGCTGCGACAGGATTACGTTATCACAAAGCCCATCGCCATCAGTGTTGGCCCCCTATTATTGTTAGTGATCCATATATATATAGGTGATTTATTATAATGATGATACAATTGTTTCTCCCCAGGCAAGGCTATATCTCACACTGGTGGGGAACCCAGCTAAAATAGCGTAGAAATAATAAGGATTCCATATAATTTAATCTTTAATTAACACTGTACAAGTTACAACCTGCACTAACTCTGTTTTCTCTGACTTCCATCATTTCTGCACTGATTTACCTGTATGTTTAAACTGCAGGTACGTAATAACATTCCCATCTCACACATCAACGCAGTGGAGCGAGTGGACCGGCATGCATTTGCCAAGTCCAATGTGGGACAAGTCATCACAAAAAATTCTCAGGGACACACAGAGCTCCTATACTTCCAAGCTAAGGTGAGTGCCAAGGAAAGAATATGTAATTTTATAGTCACAAAGTGATTTAAATTAAATTCAGATGGTGTAGATTCAATCCAGAACAAGGAAAGCACAGCACATGGGGCATTGAGTTTGGTTCTGACATTTCGGACAACATACACCCTTCATCATATCAAGGAGGATTAAATTAGATACCTCGTGCTTCCAACTTTAATTCCCCCTGTGTATTGCGTTTTGCTATAAATTTGCTTTTTATTTACAGGACATAAATGATATGTACTCGTGGATATCCTCCATAAGGAAGACTATTATATTGAATGACAAACTCTTAGAGATGTACCACCCTGCAGTCTTCAACAAGGACAGGTGGACATGTTGTTTTAGGGTGGGCAAAGAAGGTAAGTTATTGCCAATTTAATACATATGAGTTGGTTCCAGTATATCTTTGACCATGGCAAAGAATCGAGGTATAGACATAGGTAGAGACCACTTTGTAAGAATAGGGTTGAACTTGAACCACTTACCCTTAAATCTGCATTCTCTGTTAAAGCTGCACTCTCAGCTATCATTGGTAGAAAATAAGCATTTTCTACTTTTTATTCCATTCTTTTCGAACCCATCTAATAGTCATTTGCCCAAAACTTTGGAGGATTTAGTCCAGTTGTGTTTGCAACAGGGCTTCTAAAACGTCCTCATTTGTATTTGGAGGACCCACTGGAATCCTTTCCTGCAATGATTACACTTATTATCCCTCAACGGCTGCAGTTTTATTTCCTGCCAAATTGACTTCCAATTCTTGAGTAAATGTGGTAAGATTTTACTTGTTGTAATAGCTGACAGTGCAGCTTTAATATCAATCGAAAACTAGATTGTCTACTTTTTCTATGTTCTTCAAAAGTCTCGGTTCTAAATCCCCACATGTATATTGATTGATTAGTAAATTCTTAATGATATCACACTTCTGAAATTAATTACAGTATCGAGTTTACCTTATGTGCCTGGCATTAATATCTAACCGGTTTAAGCCAAAATTATATTGATCTTCCAGGGTGGAGAATTCCTAGAACCATTCTCCTTTAATCTTTGCCTTAGCTGGTCATAGCCCCAAGAATTTCAAGGCAGTGATTAACAAGAATTTGACCTGTTTCAGAAGCCAACTATAATGCGCAATCGTGCAAAAGAGGTTCTAAATGTAATCAGATCCACTAATTTGATTGTTGTAGCACCAGGTTGCAGCAGGACACACTCCCGTGTAACAATTGGAGACTGGCGGGATCCATTGGATCCTGATGCTGAGGCACAAACCATCTACTCGCAGCTCTACCTGGGCAGAGACTTACTGAGGTCAGAAATTCGTATAACCACCCCAAATGTGATATAGAAATATACAATCAAAATGAATAATATAAGAGAGTTACTAATGTCAATCGTAATGAGTTACCCGAAAGTACTATTTGAAAAAATTAGATAAAAATAAATAAATACTTTCCCCTCCTTTGGATGAAGGAGTTCTAGTAGAAGCCAATCACGATGTTGATTTTGAGAAGGAGTTAGGGGAGGCACTCCACCATTCCTTCTTGTAATTCCAATGCTTTTTGAGGAATATATTCTAGAGAAATATGTAGATGAAATTCGCATTTTCAAACTTTTTGATCGCCCTCCCCAGTTAAAGCATAATTTAAGAATAATCAATGTTAGAAGCAGACCCTTATTGAAAACTCACCAATGTGCATCACAATGTTGTTCTAATATTATAACAGCATTGTAATGGTACTAGCACTGGATCTCCCCCTTTCAGACATGTACATAGATAAATAAAAAGAGAATAATTTCGAGACATACATTCTGAACCAACTATGAACCAACAGAAGCCAACTATATCCAACAATAACACATTATTTCTTCAATTCACAGGCAGAAGTACACAGACAGTCAAGAAGCCCTACAAGAAAGAGTAAGGGAGAACGTGGAAGCATTGAAGAGGCAAAAACGACAACAACAGCAGCAACATCAACAGCAGCAACAGAAACTGAGAAGTCCAAACCATGCAACCCAACAACAGGGAACGCAACAACACCAACATATAGAAAAAGATCAGTCCACCCGGCAACTAGAATGTCCTATGTTACCACAAGCACATCGGTGCCAAGAGAGACAGAACCACCAACATCAACAGTCCAAACAACAGTCCCAACAACTACAGTCCAGAAAGCATTCCCATAACCAGTCCCAAGGCAAGTCTCTACCATTGTCCCAACAAATCCCAAAACATTCGCAAAAACAACAGTCCCAACAATGTATAACCAACCAAAATCAACAACAGTCCCTACAGCAAAAACAACAAGTGTCTAAGACAAAACAGTCCCAACACCAACAACATTGCCAAACAATTCAGCAACAACAATATCCATTAGAAAACGGGAGGGCACCTTCCACCGGAAGCACAGCAACCCCACCTTGTGACAAGCAAGACACATCATCTTCACCTGCCACTAACATAAGTGCTGCCACTCTTCGACAAATAAACAGCACCAACGGGAGAAGTAGTTTAACGATAACTTTACCGGTAGATATGAGCACCACAGCAGCCATCACTCCCCCTGCTTCCCCAATGCATTTAGCTGTGAATCAGGGTAGACCAGAACTTCTTCCCCGCAGCACTTCTTTCCAAGATACTCAAGTAGCTTCTGTCACACAACTTCTTGATGTCATCCAGGACCTAGAGAGGGCGCATGCGATCTACGAAAGGCGTGAAAGGGAAAAAGCCCGTGGAAGCATCAGTGGTGGTAAATTTGTATGAGGGTGCTGGAGAGCTTGCAACCTGTTTACTGCAGTTGTTTCTCCTGGTTGAAATTGTCCTCAATTTGTTTTCAATGATAAATAACTATTTCAAATAAATAGTGAAGATAAGGGATAGTGTCTATAGAATGTATACACAAGGTTTGAACCCGAAGTGTATCTGTAGACCTGCTGCGACACCAACAAGTACAAGGTCTATATATAGCGCACAGGTTCTTCAAAGTGAGTGGTGCCCCTTGATGGCACATATTTGAGATTTGGCCCCAAGCCAAGAGTAAGTCTCCTTTTGTTAAAAAGGAACTATTGTGTCTGTTTATGTAGGCAACATTGCAAACAAGTCTTCTCACCATCAATTTGTATTCATGGAGCAACCCAGCCCTGCCTTGGGGCATGACAAGACAGAGGATTTGCAGGTCGCAAGGAAGAAAGTGTTTTAAGATGACTCTTAGTTAGGTTAATATATTTTATTTTCCATACTTAATAGTTATCCAAGATCAGGAGGTTAACATTGAAATTAATGCATGGATTTTGCTAGGAGCCCAGACATGGTGCAAAAGTTACAAAACACTGCAATCCTGGGAATTTAGTTCTTGTCCAACTATGATTACAATTTTATTTTATTTGCCGTTTTTTAACATGCAGGTCATATGCTGTTTATCAAATTCCAAGGGATTCATGATTGTCTAGAACATGGAGTTATAGAAAGTGCATTTACTCCATCTGGCCAAATAATCATACATAATTCAGAGTATGAAGAAGGGGAAGGTGAATGCAAAGCAACAGTTCAATGGCAGAGCTTTACTACATGTTGTTAAATTGCCGGCGGCTACCCAAAGTGACCAGCAGTTCAATAGATATATTTTACTTTAGTTCAAAATAGACCCAGAAACGAAAGGTGCCAAGAGTGTACAATGAAGGGAGAACTGGGTTGAATAAGGATTCATTTCTTGGGTTTGTATACAATCCTGAGAGTTTCTCACAAGAAGAGAAAACTGATTATCAGGACTATGTGCATATCAATAAAGAAAACAAAGATAAAAGATTTTATTTGATAATGTGGGTCCCTAGTATTGTACGGTTGTAGCAATAGTGTTTTTCTCATAGCTCTATCTACTTACATATTACATAATAGTGCATACATATATTTTTTGGAAGATGTGGAATTTTTGCCTGTTGGATACTCGTTATTAGTAAGAATATTAAAGATATATGATATATATTATAATACTAAAGTAATAGCTTTTTCAAGGTACTCTTCATATATGAATGGTGTGATATTTGTGTCCAAAGTTATCCATCAAACAACAATGTGATGAAATTAATAATTATTATCATGATTATATTGGTGTTGTCAGCACTTTGTACAAATATGATTCATAATATATATATACAAAACTCTATACATATATATATATATTATATGTAAAACATAATATATATTTTCATGCTACAACGTTTTTATAAGGCTTGAACAATCCCTTGAATAAGGATATAATGTTGACAAACGCAAAGAACACATGCATGTAGGAAGAATTGGCGGGTTGGCAGTTTGGCTGTCGATACTATAACTATTGGTATCTCAAGATGCAATGTTTGCATTAACGTTGAGAGGTTGAGATTGCTATATATTAGGTCAGCACGTCAGAAAATGTACAATCTATTTAAATAGCCTAAATCAAAGACAGAAATGTTATTAAAAACATAGTTTGAATCAACACAATAAAGAATATACTCCGCTCTATCTAGTGTTTATCATTATCCAGTCCAATTTAGCAGAATGACCTAAATTGTACATTTTCAGACGCCCCGACTCATATCTTTTTCATGCAACTTGAGGACAAAAGTGGATTTGTATGGCCACCATAGTAGATATTGATAAACTTGGGAGTTGTATGCCAGAGGTAATCTAAGGAAAACATTCCATTTTCAATATTTCTTTTATGGACCGAGGTATTATATGGAATGTTATTTAAAAGGATACAAATGTTAGTACACTTCTGGTAAGGAAGATGAACAAATAAGTCAATAACCAGCCTCTCTTACTCAGAAGTAAATACAAGTCTGAGGCGTTGTGAGTTGGAACCCCACCACAGACATGGTGGGTATTCCACGACCCTTTACCTAGGGTGAGTGTTGTTGGTCTCACTTTGCAACAACAGGGGTCTTACAAAGAAAGACACGGATGCCCGATAAAAGCAATCGATAGCAACAAGCAACATTTGAGAGGATTTGTAGAGGCAAATTGTTAATTTTTCTGGCGATTCCACCAAAGTAATTAGTTCTAAAACAGGTCTGTAGCAATCCTAACCTCTCAGTCGATTGATTTTGGGCAAGAATGGAGACTCCCATAGCAAAGTGATTGTCAATGTTGAAATCATGTCACATCGTATATATACCATATCAATAACTCCATCGCATAATAAAAGGATGTGAAGTACATAGTGAAGAATTTGTGGGGATGAAAGGTTACAGTTGGTAACATATAGCATCTTCCAAAATAAAACAATAAAGTTATCAATTTTCTCATTATCAACAAAGTTCCAATTTGTCTTTTGACGTTCAGTCTCAGAGGTATGCATACACAAGGGGATCATTGCATTATAAATTATAAATCCTTGCTAAATATTTTCCTTCCTTAGCTAATTTCCCTTGTTAAGCAGTTGGTAAGGAACTTTGAGGAAAGGAATTTTCTATACAGACAATGCATAATTGTACTCCTACAGTAGGATTACCCCACTGAAAGTCGCCCTCTCAGCTAAAAGTCATTTGACCGAAATTCTGGAGGATTCCGTCTGATTGTTTTTGCTACAGGGCTTCTAGAGTTAAGCATGGAAATTGTTACATTAGTTATTTTATATATTTACAGGTTACAAAATATCCCAACTGTAGTTCTCAAGTTTTCTGTTATTGATGATCATTATATTGTCCAGTCTTGAAAGTTGTTGAAATGCAAAAGGGTAGAGAAGGTATCCCTCATTTGATGTATAACCCTCGTAACAATTGGTTGGATTTATTCATGAAAAGATATTCATAAGAGAAATGTGGTATTTTCCGGGTATTTTTCTTTTTCACAAAACTATATTATTACAGTGTACATAGTAATATTCCTTATTTGTGATGTGTCACAGGAAAATGAGTCATAAATCGGAAAAAAACATACAACTATATTTGAAAAGATATTAAGTCGATTCTAACGATGTTAACGTTTAGAAAATCGGGAAAAAGTATTTCTATATTTTGTGTTTGATGTTGATCATGTTTGGAAAAATTTTGCAATATCTCTGGGTGGACAATTACTACTAAAGTAGCTAAATATACTCTTGAAAATGATGACTTTTGATTACCTTGAAAATGCAAGAATATATTTAATACACTGTCTTGAAATTTGGTACATGTATTCATACGACCACCCACAGCGCTAGAGACCCCCTACAGAACATTCCTACAAAGAGATCTTGTGTGAGAAACATTTGGAAAATATCCTTGTTGTGACTTTAGATTCATTTCCCTGTAGCATATCACATATTGCCAATGACTTGCCACTATATCAGAAAGGAGTCGGCCGATGATGTAATGCATTGTACACTTTTCAGAAAGATTCATTCGCCTTTGTACTGTGCACATGCTTCCATCATTTTTTCTAGTGGTCGTCCCAATACTCTGGTTATTTGCTACTACTAACACTATCACTACTGTACTTTGGGATGTTGAATACCGCCACAACTAGACGAAAAGAAAATGGAAAGAGCCTTAATTACTACTTAAATTTAAAGTAAATACTTCTTAAATTGTGTCGAGAAAATCGGTTCAGTGGCTTAATTAAGTAAACAATATAACTTTTGTCCTGACTATGAAGGAGATTGACCCGTCAAGAGATGTACATTATTCGTTATCAATTATCTGTCCATTAAGAAAGGTTCGGAGATTGCCGCGGATCAAAAAACCCATAACACTGGTATAAAAGTAGGCTCTTTTCACCTTTTCACCGGAATATTTCAATGCAGTGCCACAGACTCTTACTACTACACATTTTACTTTTTCAAATATAAAAACAAAACATATTTGAAAACGCGAGGTGTACTCAAGGATCCTTTATTGCTGCATGCATTTACGAAATTATCGTAATTGTCCACAAACAAGTTTAAAATACAAAATTCCGCCATGTGCTCTGTTTCATAATTCCTGTTGCTGGACAAAAAAGCGATTAATTTATCACTTATCAACTGGGTTGATAGATGCTTCATAGTCTCTGTTGAAAGCTTATACAGTTACATTTGTTAGTAATGTCCTGTTGAACGTGTAAGGCCTGGATTTTAGCCATGCTCATATTCCTGCACGAGTCTAGACTCAGAGCTGAGAGAGTCCTTCCAAACCGAAGGAAAGCCTCTCGCTCCAAACCGCAAAAGGCCATTAGAATCACATTAGGACGCCTACTCCAGAGCCAAGAAAGCTATTAGCGCAGCAGGCGTCCAATCACCACTCTTATCTTATCACAGACCGCTGACCCTAGAAATTTCGAAGAGAAACCATTATTATGGGCTTTAATTGATCAAGATGCATAAAATTAATGTGTTTCAAGATATATAAAGTATCAAAAGATATTATATGCTTCCCAAGTGTATTAATGTAGAACGGTATAGCATTTCTATTATGAGCACCCTAGGACTGCGGCAAAGTGTCCACATTGACAAATTGTCCCGAATGAAGAAAGGGGCGTCGATAATTTAATTTACACAATGTTATACTGTTTCGAGTTTAGCAGGACTTTTTTCTGTCTTTTTTTTTTACCTAGGGGCTACTTTATATACACCTCCCCACCCAAAAAATATCATCTCCACTGATGTAATTGGTAATATCATCAGTTAATAACATCAGCTAAGACGGTGTGTATTCTAATTTGACTTGTGGCCCGTTCTTGCTGATTAATCCACTTCCAATATACCTTGATTATAGCATGATAAGAAGTCTCAACATAACCAGCCTGGCAGGCCACTTGCATTGTTTGGTCAATCAGCAAACCTTTCCCTATCTTATTAAATAAGGTACGCGTTGCTCTGAGAACAATTCGTCTAGAGTGTGTTATATAATGTTAAGCACAGTGCACATGTTACTAGTGTGATATGTGGAAGTCATGGCGACCAATGCGTTTTTACCAAGTTTACCGCCAAAATTTAGTCCAAAAAGTCCAAAAGGCAGGTGTTTCTAACAGAGCTCTTCCACTTGCTCGCTACCTGTGAGCAATAGGGGATTTGCATGCCTTACTGTCTATTACAGTGCATGTTTGGGATGAATTCAGTTCACGTCTGACATACAACTATTTAGGAACATTTCTATCGAAAACTGCAAGAACGTTTCCATCCATAGCAAAGCTTATCTAGATGATCTATGAAACCAAAATACATGATGAAAATATTCCATGCTGAACATGGCATGTTTTCTATGGATTCAAATCGAGATTCAAGATGACGGACATGCAATTCCCCTATTGTTAGGGAGCGAAAATGTGGGTCAGATCTCAGAAAATGCACAATCAGAATCCCTACACATTTAGTAAAATGATAAATACTAGGTATATCTGAGTATATTTGACATTCGGTTGATTTTAGAAATCGGTTCATTTATGTTGAACTGTAGTTTAAACCTCATTTTTGTCTGAAATGTGGGTTATATGGAAAGATCAGCGAAGGTGAATTGTACATTTTCTGGAGACTTCACCCATAACATTTGGATAAGTCTTCTTCCATTCACCAGTGGATGGCGGTCTAGTCGAGGAGGTCTTGCGACTGTAAGTATCTCTCAGTAAGTGGAGCCTTGCGAGCGGCAATTTAATCATGTAAAATGAAAACGTTTTCATGTTGAGCGAGTGCTAGCGAAAGGCAAGATGGAGGTACCTGTTGGGGTTGCTAACAAGTAGATTGCTCACACTCCTTCAGACTTGCCCATGCTATCCCAGATACCAACTCACAAGGGGTCGGCATAGGATTAATGACTGACATTGAGGGGATGCTGGTGCACTTTGTAATCCCAAGGCGAAGCTAAGGGATTATGCACAAACTTTGCACCAACCAGGGGCGGTACCATAGGGGTCTAGGGGGGGGGCACTTGATGTCAAAATTTGCCAGTTTGGAATGCCATTGCAGTGCATAACAGTTAATTTACCTAATGACATTGAAATAAACTTTAAAACTTTAAATTATCTAAGAAAAACGACAACCCTCTAATATATTTTTTGAGAAGATAACATTCACACAATTAAGAAATATGCTGTGCTCCTTTATACCAAACATGGACATATCTGTTCCCATTATAATATCATACTGTTAACACCAACAACAGTCTTGGGTAAAATCCAAAATAAATGCCATTTTTCCTCATTTCTGTTCTAAGATTATGTGTTTTGGGTCATATGAATGAAAAAGAAACAATAGGTCACTGCTTAAAATAGGCCTTAATATATACCTCAAACCAAGTATCTACCATTAGCTACTTTTATGGGAAAAACTTCGTCCTTTAGGAGAGAGTGGTTATTTCGGACTTTCAGATTAGAATTTCAGTTAATGTTATCAATTGTGACAGTATGACACATAACATGAGTGATGCAAATTTCATAAATATAAGTCCAGCAAAATCATCATAAAATATTCCCGATTTAATTTCATTATGAGATGATGTTATGTTCCCTGAATTCATATAATTTGTAGTCTAAAATCTATACAAGAAGGCCAAAATATATCTTGAGACTATCTTTAACAGAGTCCCTTTGAGGAGGTCTCTATTGAGATCCTCTTGAGATGTCAATTTTGAGATATATATAGGTTTATTTTGTCCAAAATGTAGAGTTTACTGGACACTACCATCATTTCTCTTGGGAAACGGAGTTAACTGGAAAATCTTGAATTGTACAAATTGTGAACAAATATTGTTTGAATGCCAATTTTGAAACCATCTCAAATTTGAACTCCCTGTCAAGACCTCCTGAGGGTCCAAACAGGGGCTCAAATTGCTTTTTGAATACAGGCCCTACTGGAAAAGTGTGCTCACACCCATAAACATATTTTACATCAAACACAATTATTTTTTTCTCAGACGCCCTCAATCTACTGAACGATATTCCACATTAAATGGGGTTATTGGGAATGAAGGAAAGTGCAAATTTTGGCAGTGCATCTGGCCCCTACTGCAGGGGCCCTTAGCAGGGCTTTAGGGGCCCTCTTCCCTCTAAGTTAGGGGGGGGGGCACAGGGGACATTTTAAGGGGTCTAGGTGCCGGTGCCCCCCCCCCCAGGCCCCCTGGTACCGCCAATGCGGCCACAGTCACAAAATAGAGGTTATTAATCTGTTAAGCCTATGCCTAAGGTGCCTATAGCCCTAAGACTGTTCAGGGGAGTGACTGAGTGTATATGGTAGAGATGAGCTTCTGAATTTAAAGTTGCACCCAGCACTTTAATTAGGCTTCAGTGCCATCCCAAACTGATGCCAAAGAGTTTGATATTTTCCCTAACTTGCGTATAGATCACTGATTACACACATATCAACATAACACACCTTATTGCCCATTGCCAAAGGCATCCAGTCTATTAACTGAACATTAGGGAGTTTTCGATCATCCTTGATCATTGGTGATGAAAAGTCAAAGTTGAAAGATTTCATTTTGGAAAATTCACCAGATGGGTCATCAGATTGTTGTATGAAATTGTATGAACGATATTTGGAAAAGTCCAACAAGATATTTGTATGCCAAGGTTGGTTAAAGTTATCCTTTTTAATTGCATAGCAACTAACTTCGCCTGGATGTATGTTAA
Organism: Sthenelais limicola; assembly: GCA_942159475.1. Lineage (NCBI taxonomy): Eukaryota > Metazoa > Annelida > Polychaeta > Phyllodocida > Sigalionidae > Sthenelais > Sthenelais limicola. Next base: position 70,209,239 of record OW804098.1, read on the forward strand.
TACCCTATTGATTGACTGTATGATGTAATCTTCATCATTTGCCTTTAATTTTCACTTCAGTGAAGTGATTGTCTGTTTCATGCAAATGGGTACAAAGTCTAATAACATAGATAATTAACGCACATCATCAAAGTAACTAAACAATAGGGAGCCTAAAGTCTCATAGCGGTAGTGAGCAAATTAATGTAAGTTAGTCGCGCACTTGTACCAATGTGAGTGATAAATATTCACTGCCCTTCATTGTACCATTAGACGTTTGAAGATTCTGGTGGACATGTTTGGTCCTATTGATGGAGATCTGGTTGCTTGAGTTCTTAAGATTTCTTAAAATGATAAAAGAACAGAGAATAATTATGTCATCAAACTGGTGCAGTGCCGCGCCTAAAAACTCGCTGACCTGGACTGGACAAATATATGAAACTTTATCAGTTGAAAAATGCCCTGGCCTTAAATGCTAGTGCGATACAATAGGGAGACTAATAGGGAGACATATTTAGCCTCCCTATTTTATCAAACTAATATTTAAGGCCAGGGCATTTTTCAACTGATACAGTTTCATATATTTGTCCAGTATTTTTCTTAACTGCAAAAGATACCAGATGGGTTACACTTCTATTAGAAACATTGGTTCATAAACATATATCAGTAATGTTAAGTCATAATCATGTGCACATGTTAGTACATCTTCATAGAAACAATATGAACAGTAAACGTTTGCAATACCTTGTATACAGATTTTGAATCTTTCTGTTTGGGGTGATTTCTAATTCTCCTGAAATAGTCTAGCATTAATCCTTGCATTCCAATTTCCTCTAGAATTTGTCAATGGATCAAGCATATCAGAATTAAAATAAAATACAAATGAGAATGACATCGAATAAAATTGAATATGTTGAATGCATTTACTAAAGACATGAGATGTTGAAAATAATTGTAAAAGGTAAAAAACTGTTTGTGGTCACATTGGAGAGGGCTCTGATTACTCTTCCATACAGACTGGTTCAACACATATGCGACAGGCTATCAAAAATATGTACTAAAGGAAAATATCAATTTCCAAAATCGCAAAAATTAAAAACATTTACATATTAAGTTGACAGCCTTCAGAGCCTGGACTCAAAATGCATGGAATATGGCCTAAATATTCCTAACAATTGTAATTTTGTGAATTTTGAGAAGTCTGATGTTAGAAGACATATTTTGATAGCATCTGCCACTGCCAAGAAGACCGAGGTTGGTAGAAACTAATATCATTTAGCAAAGTCATCTTTGGACGACTGTATTTTGATAGGTTTGTGTATTGGTGTGGATAACATGCACCTCCAAACTCCACAAAATGCGCCATGCTTTACTTTGTAGGCCAGGGCATTTTTTGACAGTTTTCATACATTTATCCAGTATTTTTTTTAACTGATAATTTGCAAATGCAAAAGTGACTTGTACAAGACTTTAGCCAAAGTCTTGTTTGTTGATGGACTTATATTGGGCAACAAATTTCTTCATTGACTACAAATAAATTGTATGGCAATTTTATGCATTGCCTTTATTCCAGTGATGGATCCTTTGCTTGGTCCTTTACCCTTTTAGTTTTGTATACCACGAGAGCAGGGACATAGTAAAAGGGCGACCTGGGTAGGCATGACCCCCAATAAAGAGATAGAGGGACCAAGAGTATGATTTATCACCCTCGCCCACCCAATGTTCAGCCTGTCTGGATATTTAAAATTGCTATTCAAATTCAAACCTAATGATAATGTCTCCTTTGCAAAATATCCTGAAGAAAAGAATTAATTTCAATACACCTAGAATAAATAATAAAGATTTGATTTTAACTTAACTTGGAAATGAATGTGTCAAGTAAGTTAGTAGTAACATAGAGTGGTGCCAGTGTCCCGCTACTTCCTGCTACATCAGCTACCGTTTCAAATCAAACATGTTTGATAGAAGCGGGAGCCCTCTACACTTCTAAAATCTACCAAAAGTAGCAGGAAGTAACGTGGCTATTAAGCAGGACCCAATATTAGCAGCCATCCCTGTTACTCTGAAGTAGCGGGGGAAGTGGCGGCGGAGTGGAATCCCCCCTTTACTTATCTTCCCCAAATCCCTGATCACATTTTAGACTTCCCAAACATACCCCGTTCTTTTTGGCATTTTGACTGTTTATGCATTTAAAACATGAAGACTATATGTTCACATAAAAATATAAACACACACAAAACTAATCAAATCAAATCGAAGGATCCACCACTGGTCATAGTGTTTCTTCTCCTTTCCACTCATCACACATATTACACTTTTAAGTATGTCATGATGTCTGCACCCTCGTTGTACTTTATGAAATGTAAATAAATATTATATTAGATATCATCACTCTCAAGGGTTGTACACATTTTTATCAATCTTTGGGTAAAGTTGTCTATTTTTATATTAAGGGACCTCATGTATTACAATAGCATGTGTCTTCATCTTGTTCTTGAAATAAAGTATATATTTGTGCCTAAAATACAAATGTTTTGTTTTGTAATGTATCAATTTAAACCTTAATGTAAAGTTAGGGGACCTTAGAGAAAAGGACGTTGTTGGGGAAAACCTTTAGATTTCTGTCTTATGATCAGATAAGGACTTTTACCATGAATTTAATAGAGGCCTGGTCTGATTTTAATAAAAGCCTGGTCTGAAATACACATTTGGCTTTGAGTTGACACTGGGTTAGGGTTTCTAGTAAGATAAGATGATGAGGAAATACAGAAGACTTTTATATCCATTGCTTGGCCATTAATCAATCATTTAATACATGATACAGATTATTATTACTAAATGTGAAATACTTAGTAGATTGATTTGAATATAAGTTCCTTATTTGTCATATGATAATTATGAGACAAAAACTAGTAGGCCTACATTTCTGAATTCATTCAGTTCTTTAGTTCTTCAGTTCTTATAGTGCCAATGAAAGCCAAGGTACAGTGAAAATATTCTTGATGAAACTTGAAAAATCATGGTATTCAACAGGAACAAATTTTACAGAAGCCAAATGGGAGTGCTAACTTAATGGTTTTCAATAATTTATACTATGAAATCAACGTCCGTTAAAACCAGGCACATTATATCATATGGCAATTTATTTGATATGCCCAGCTGTGTAGCCAATAAATAATCCTAAGAGACTACAAGTTCTAAAGCTGAGGCTTTTTGTATCATCAGCCTGGAATTAAATTTGACATTGATATAATAGAAAGCATCATTTATGAATCAGGAGTATGGTGATCAATAGAATCCATTTTGTATTAATTCTCTCAGTGTTAAATGGACCTGTAGTACCCGAGTCACACACAGAGATGTGCAACGTGCGTTGAAACCGTCACTCACTGCATCATCTCTGCGGTCCCCTTTCTCTGCACATTCGCCGCTCTTATAATGCTCTGCCTCTGTGGGGGTCAGTGCAGTATAACCAGGAAGCCGTGTGATTGCCTAAAGTCACTTGATACCTACCTATTAGATATGTAGAACTGCAGTCAGGAATCACATGGCTTCCTGGTTCTACTGCAGTCATTGAAAAGTTCTTTTTCTGGGCATAATGATCGTCATAATTTACATGATTTATTTTCTATTCAGAATAAACCAATTGTATGTGTCAGTACCATGATTAACCTGTGATGGTATATTAAAACCAATACAATTTTTTTTTTTAAAAAAAACCATGGTCCCTGTTAACAATATTGGAACATAACTATGGGGTATATGACAAGGTTAAATACACTGATTCTTAGGCGATTTCATTACTTCCTTGATATTTCTCTAGGCTTACTATATTTCTTTCTCTACATGGTTCAGAGTTTACATAAATAGCCTGCCCCAACCCCTCTGCCACCCCATTGTTCCTTCTCCAACCTGGGAAAGTCCCCACTACTCCTTAAGCCCTAGAACAAACAAACCATGCAAGTTAGGGCGGAAATATAAAAAAAACAGCCATCCCCTATATACAAGGCCTAGAAACAAAGGATTCATCGTTTTTGGCGGGAACTATTGGCGTGGTTACATCAGATGCCATCTTGCAGTCACAGAGGGTAGGTGTCTTATATGCTGCAAGTATTGTATACATACCTAAAATATTACGTTCATGGTCACACCATTTGATGGCTTTATAATACATAACCATTATTCTAATATGATATATAGGTGACAAGATATATCCACCAAACCAGACTCTGTTCAAACACCTGAAGAACTGGAAACACTGAGCTGGTGGGAAGAGACAATAATTGGGGAAATGAAATCAAGAACGTTTGACTCCCTTGCAGAAGTCCAGGGTAGAAGCCTCAGTTAGAAAAATCATGGTAAGTAGTTTGTGGAGTTATGTCAAGTCTGTGGCATTGAGATTCATTTGATAAATTGTGAACATCCTATTTTCTTGATACATATGCATTTATTCTCTAATGAATTTACGTTTTGTATTTTCTTGTTTCAGGTACCATCTGAAGTTCAATAGAGTGTGATTTATAATTTATATTAGTAGTTATGTTTCACCGTTTTCTTTACATTGTACAGGCTGTATATTTGATCTACATATCCCTACCTCCCCCTTGAGCTTCAATGGAGTGGGATCAATTATTACGCACAGTGACGCTTCACCTTGAATAAAATTCTACAAACTTTATATTATGGTCTGCATATTGCCCTATATCGTTCCTACCCATGTTTTAAATTTCAGCTCTGAATTTTCAATAACAGCGCATACTTATGTATTTTACTGCAAGAATTACACCAACAAGAAAATTGATGAACCAAAAATTTAATGATGATTTTCTGAGTCTAAATAAAAGTATAACCAATAAGCATTAATAAGAATTAATATTGGGGATTTGGGGGATTTTGTTACAGAATCATTTAGTACAAAATGATAAAATGTTGTTATAGAGGGTGATTAGGTCTCCCGCAACCAACATCCATCAGCAACAAGGAGGAAACGTCCTGAATGCTAGTCATAAAATTATGTGTATAAAATGGTCTCTCGTTCACATTAGTTTACCAGTGAAGAAATTGAGACTTTCGAATCGGCAGTAGGATCAGAGTTAGTGTCCAAAATTGCTAAGAATGTTTTCATCTGCAACAAGGATGGCAGAGCCTGCTGGCTATAAAGACGAAACAGGGTATGAACTGGATGAAATCTTAAAAGGTAAGGTTAAACTTGGGTTATCATCCATTATCATATATGTATTTGTTTGGAGGATATATTACTCCACGTTGATGTATGTACCACATGCTATTTGTATGGGCGGGGAGTAGTGTGGTAATTTGCACCAGTTCCACGCGTGTGGTATGACTTCCTGTCCCCAGTAAACACAGCCATATAAAGTAAGCATAGCAATGTGGGTGTAAATATAGAACCTAAATTCGAATGTGGTACTCAGGACACTATTACACTGTCAAAAAAACAAATATCTCGGACAGTGCAATAGTGTCCCTTCTACCACATTCTCATCAGGTTCTATCTATTTATGACATAGTGATGTGGTACAGAGAGTTTTATTCACAAAATGAGAAATGCTTTTAGTTAGTTGTATGTACATGGTTGTGTACTTTTCTATATTATTCATATCAATTTGTTATTTTTGTCTACATTTGTACTTATTTCTCTATGTGTTTTAAGCCGTGGATACACACAGCCGATTTGGCTCCCGATTGCCCCCCGATTTTGGTCTCCGGATAAATCCTATGATTTCATTTCAAGTCCTGGTTTATATTTTTGAAATAACATCAACCAGGATTGGAAATGAAATCTTAGGATTCATTGGAAGACCAAAATCGGGGGACAATCGGGAGCCAAATCGGCTGTGTGTGTCCACAGCTTTATTCAAATCAAAACCCTAGGATCCATCATGCTTGACAGGATGGTGTTTAGGTCTTATGTATTAGTCCATGCTGTTATGTCATCCTGGGTAAAATTCATGTTAGAATTTGCAGACAAACATTTTTTTGAAGCATTTAATGAGCAGAATTCAAAAATCAATGTCTGCAATGTTTTTAAAGGTAAATACCAGCGTTGTCAGCTCTGCAGCAGGCGGTAATTCAAGGAACTAATGCATGAAACAATAGAAGTCAATATATTTTGTTCAAACTTTGTTTTTAGAAAGAACATGGTTGGGGGAATACAAAATGCCAAAAAAACTCGATGTTATCATATTATTTTGTGTTTTAGGGATGAGTGAAGTTTACTTCCATTCACTATTGATTTCAATGGGGGGAAACTCATTGTGATACAAGTTTAGCTGAATAGTCCTAACTTTTTTTTTAGTTCAATGACCCCTTTTTTTTAATTGACAGGGTAGAATAACATGTCAGCAATGTAAAGGCAGATTTTAAAGAAAATCTTATGTAATTTTACCCCTTCACCCCCACTGGCAACAATTGTTGCCAGCCCCATGTGGGCAAATCTTGCCCATTTTTGCCCATTAGGGCAAATTTTACCAAATTTGACATGGTGATAGAAATTTTGGGTAACTGTGTATTATAGAGTATTTAGTATCACTATAAAGCATACATCATGGAAATTAATACTCTAGTATTTTTTTCCATGGCAACTCAAGGGGACTAGAATGGTAACCATGGAAACAATGCAACAATTTAGGGCTTATTTTTGTCACTTTTCCTGTTTGTATTTAGCTATTTTGAGCAATTTGTCATTAGAAAAACATTAGATTAAAAGGTCGGTGATACCTTGATATTTCCCAAGAAAAAATATAGTTCTACTCAAAAAATCGTTTCCATGGAAACAGATTTTGATCAAATACATCAATTTTCACTCAAATTTATTCATAAATTGAAATGATTAATTTTTTTTAAAACATTCCCCAAATTTGCTGAAACTCTCAATTCTTGCCTGGCACATCAAAATTAATTATACAAATCCCTTTTTTTCTATGTTCGCCAATGGTAACCATGGAAACGACTTAGGATATATACCCTAGGCTAACTTCTCCCAGAAAAATAATGATTTTTCAGAAATCTCCTGATATAGGCAAGTGTGGTAGGCTATCAACAAGGAGAATTCAGAAATATAATTCATTTTCAAATTAAGGTAGTTCTGTTACCATGGCAACCAAAAATAGAAAATTTCTTTAATTTTTCAATTCATGTGTTTTCATTTAGTTGCTATGGTATCAGACTCATATAATGTTGAAAAAACTAACTTAATTGAATTGGGGAATCATTTAGATTGAGCAACACAAAAAATTGAAAAATCCTTATTAAGTAGGAAAATTGTCAAATTGAACACAGGAGTTACTATTTTCATAAGGTCTTCTCTATAATGGTATTCTGGTAAACCCTATGACTATAAGGGTAGGTAGTATTGTATGACGTTTCCAAGGTAACCCTATATCCAACATTATTTGAATCATTATATTAACCCATATGCCTATAGGGGTCGTTTTCGACCCATGGAAGATGCTTTTTTCATAAGCATTATTATATTGAAATAAAATAAAATTTGTAATTACTATGGAATATGTGGGAAGTTTAGGATCTCTACATTGCATAACTAGTGTTGCCATTGACAACGGGCTATATTAGGTCACGTGACCATCACTGCTGTCTGCTTGCTACAAAAAAAAGGTGTCTAAGCAGGAAAGATGATTAAAAATGATTAAATATTGCAATATATAAAGTAATTTTAGAAAAAAATACATAGAATGGAGTACCCAATACCTCAGACATCTAATTTCACACTTAAAGTAGAATTAGCAAAATTTGATACAGAAATAATTAAGCTTATTCATGGTTGGGTCAAAAACGACCCTCTGGGCATATATGGGGTAAAAAAATCTCAACAATACTGACTATGACTGAGCAGCTAATAGTAGGGCTAGTCAATGCAAATTTTGTGGAAAAAATCACCAAATGTGGCACCAAATAGAGCTTTTATTTTCTCTCATTTTGGAAGGATCTACATTCTGAAGTATTAAATCGGTTGCCATAGCAACTGATTTAAATTGAAAAATGACATATTTTTTTAAAAGAGCCATATAATTTGAACTAATCAATGTAGATTGTTGGGTAGATATTCATAAGAAAGCTCTATTAAAGGAGAATCTGCAAATATTGGTTTAAATACAGTTTATACATTGTCGTTACCATGGCAACATTTTTAATGGTGAAAATTGGCTTTTTATTGGAAAATGGCCAAATAATGGCCATAAGATTTGTTTTATTGGATGTACATCAATAAACAGGGCCTCATATGAAAGGTCTTTTGATGCCCAATCATGTTGTATATGATTACCATGGTTTTGAATGTTTCAGTCGCCATAGCAACCAAATTATAATCAGAATTGCCCTGAATGTTGGAGTATCTTCATTGTGGAAATCCCTGAAAATCAGTAATGTTCTCTGATTTTGGAGACCAAACCAAATAAATAATATTATGTTCTATTTCATGATAACTTTGCATAGAAATTTGGCATGGTAACCTCCTTAGAATCAATTTACATATTGTTATTGGGTAGAGAACTTAGCACCAGTGGTATAAAACAGTTTGGGTAGTCATAAGGCCATACATTTTTTTTTTTTAAACAATTTTATTTCAAGAGACAATTCCAACAAGTTGGTACGTTTCAAGCTCATGAATGAAAACATAATAGAAAAACATAAGACATTATCCTTTAAGTATAGACTAATACAATATGATACGAATACATACATGTTTTTGGATTTTTGGCTGCATATTAAAACAAGTACAGAGATGTTGTCCGTGTCAGATAAAAACACTCAGTAAGACATTCCTTTACTAGTTGGTTGTAGTAAGTCGTGTAACATGTCATCAGCTAAACAATATTCAGTACAATATTCTTGTATTCCATTCTATCAGCTTAGGGCTGTTTTTAGATAGACCTTTATCTTTGTCCACTCCAAACCTTTTATATTGTTTGGCAGATTATTCCAGGCTATTGGTCCTAGGAATTGTGGTGATCTAGCTAACTTGTCGTGCAAAGCATTAATACATACAAGATTGGGACCATCTGCCATTCTGGTGTTTCTTGGCATATCTCTTAAACACACTGAGTTTCTAGAGTTAGTGTACATAAGTCCCAACAGGGCTATCTGACCTCTAATATCAATATCTACAATATTCAAAATTCTTTTTGTATCAGCTGTTGATCTTTCATTATTCTTAAACACCATACGTATGGCCCTGTTGAGAGTGGTTTGCACCTTTCTTACAATGTTTTTGTTTGCTAAACTGTACATGAAAATCCCATATTCCACCTGGGGCATTACATGTGACTTTAGTATTAATTTAGCAATATTATCGTCAATTTTATATCTGACCTTGGCAATCTTGTGAACCTTCACCTGTAATTGATTTTTCATCCGTTCAAAGTGTTTGTTGAAGGACATTTTTGAGTCAATTGTGAACCCTAGATACTTCGCCGTCTCTACCTTACTAATAGATATACCTTTAATATATATATTCGGTAGGTTTGCAAAATTTATTTTGCTGAGGCGGTTCCTAGTCCCTAGTACCTGTAAAAGGCATTTTTTTGAGTTAATTACTAGTTTGTTAGAGCTCATCCATCCAGCGATCTTATTCGCAACAATTTGGGTGCCCTCTGTACAAATTGAGATGTCATTACTTGTTATGGTGACCGCAGTGTCGTCTGCATAGATGTTCATTTTGATCTTATCTGTGAATTTTATATTATGTAATGACCTAGGGATGTCGTTAATGTAAACTAAAAATAAAAGTGGTCCTACAAGACTCCCCTGCGGTACGCCATTGGAGATTAGTAAAGGTGAAGATCGTATATTATTCAGATAAGTGTGTTGGTTTCCGTTGTCTAGGTAGTTCATGATAACTTTGACAATTGACGGATTTACCTTGTAATAATTCAGTTTATATTCAAGTATTTGATGGTCGATGCAATTAAATGCCTTTGATATATCGTAGTATGTTGCAAATGTTATTTCACCTCTGTCAATACCCTTCAAGATGGGTTCGGTAAATTCGTATAACGATCTGTTAGTCGAAAACCCTTGCCTGAACCCCCCCTGGCTCTTTGTAAATAGCCTATTAGACTCCATATGTAGTCGTAAAGCTTCACAAATAAAATGCTCTAAAACTTTAGAGGGAAGAGGTACCAGGGAGATTGGCCTGTAATTGTCAAATATTTTGACATTTCCACCTTTGGGGATCGCTACCACATTGAACGACTTCCATTCATTTGGAATTTTACCACTCTTTACACAAGCTTTCAATAACAGAGTGAATGGTGATGATAGTTTTGTCAAGAAGAATTTCAATACCTTTGTGGAAGTCCAGTCGACCCCACAGTTCTTATTGATATCAATAGACCTTATAAAATCAATAACCTTGTCCTCTGATATATTTATCCTGGTACTGGTGAGGGTATCAATGTCATCTGTTAGATAATCGGTGAAGCTATCGTTATTTACCACATCAACATTACCCATGTTTTTAAATACCGTATTCAGACAGTTGCTCGCTTCAAGTCCTGTCACGATACGACCTTCATATAAGAAACTATCTGGGGACTTATGAGCATCAGACTTTATTAATTTATTGACCTCTCTCCAGAATTTGTTTGTGTCATTAGCACATTGGGTAAGCTTAGCAGAGATGTTTGCCTTTTCAATTCTCCTGATTGCACTACATACAGATTTTCTGGCCTGCCTAGCGACCCTCCAGTCTTCTGCTAGATTCGAACTTTTTGCTCTTTTAAACAGGCGGTCCCGTTCTTTAATGGCTAAGTGTGTATCTCGATCTAGTATCATTTTACCTCTGGAAACGTGTACAATACGCTCCAGGGGGCATACCTTGTCTAAGTATTTACTCAAATATTCAACATTCATGGCATTGACCAAGAAAAGAAATGTGAATTTGTGTACAAAGGCATCAAATTTGGTATAGAGGTAGATTTCTAAATTCTCTATCATATTGGTAGGTTCCACATTCTAAAATTAGAAAATGCTGCCATGGTAACTGATTTGAAGATGAAAATGGCATTTTAGGGGGAAAAGAGCCATATAATTTTAACTAATAAACATAAAATCCATAAACATATTCATTCGAATATGAAAGCTCTACTAATAGAGAATTCAAAATTATCCATTTTGTGAACTTTTTACATATTTTCATTGTCATGACAACCTTTTTCATGGTGACAATAGGCTTTTTAAGGGAAAATGGCCAAATATATAATTGCCACAAAACCTGTGCTAATGAAGCCAAGCATTTATCTCTCATACATACCATCAATATGGCCATATTTGGTGCCATTCCTGACCAAAGTGTAGAAATGGGACACTAAAATGCTGTTTTTCTGGCTTTTTGGTCTGCTTTTTGGGGGTTACCATGGAAACCAGATACTGTATATGAAACACTACACAAATGAAATCCATCTTTTAACTACATTTTCACATAGAAATGAATATTATTTTAGACAAAGACTCCTCTCCACTCCTTGTATCCACCTGCATTATCATCAAGCTAAATAAGCCTAAAGCAGTTAAATCTGAGGATAAATGTGGTTGCTATGGTAACAAAATTTCCAAAACCCTGGAAAACATAATTCTGCATCACAATTTTTTTTATATGAGGTCCTGGTTACTAATGCATGTTCAACAGAGCAAATTATATGGCCGTTATTTGGCCTTTTCCCTTAAAAAGCCCATTTTCACCTTAAAACGGTTGCCATAGCAATATCAATGAATTAAAATGTTGCAAAACAGACATTATCAGATTCTCTATGATACGGTACTCTATGAAAAGACCTTTTATATGAATATCTGCTTATCTTTGTAGGCCTACGTTTATTAGTTCAAATTATATAAGAATTTTGCCTAAAACTCCATTTTCCACCTTAAAATCGGTTTCCATGACAACTGATTTCATATTTCAGAATGTGGACTCTTCCAAAATAACAGGAAATCAAAATAACTACCTCTATACCAAATTTGGTGCTTCTGCAACAAAATTCACAGTTTTTGCCCTTAAGTGACCACATTAATAGAAATGTTATCCCCTGACCCCCATATCATAGGCCTATATGCCTGTAGGGGTCGTTTTCGACCCAACCTGTATCTTAGCAACCCTTTTTTAGAAATTTCCAAAATTTTACCCACGGACTCACTGGAGCTCTGGTAGGCCTATTGCAGCATACATAGGCACTTCCTACCAAAGTTTCAGAATAATCAGATACGGTACATTCTAAAAGTCATGGTTTAAATGGGTTAAAGAAAATTTGAATGAAACCAAAATTAAACTAATTATTTTAATGAAACAATGCGTTGCCATAGTAACGGATTTTTAGTACATAACTATTTCAAATTCGTGATCTCTAGCTATCTCTATGGAAAGTGCTTCAAGGTGGTACGGTATATATCTTATGGTGAAACAGTGTTAAATTGTATTTTTTATTCAGATAAATGCATATTAATTGTAGGAAATTTACCCCCAAATTCCCCTGTGGAGGCTGGGGTTGAAGCCCGGGGTTGAAGGGGTTAATATCATAGGTTACCTGTGTTTCGACTTAACATAGTAATCGAAGGTAGAAGAGAGAAAGAAAATTAATTGTAGCTTCATACCGGAGGAGGGTAATGACGCCCATGGCGCCACCTTGTGTAGAAAGTGACAACCACATTTCCGGTCTGCTCCTCAAACTCTACACGCTGTCTTGCAATATTTAAATGTAATAAATATGAGTAAAAAGGCGAGGACACCCAAGAAAAGGGCTCATGCTGAGGATACAAGTTTACTTTTGAGTCCTACGTTCGCATCTGTCGCCAGTAAGTATTGAAATTCTCTTTCAAATACGATGTATGGCGTGGGCTGAGCGATGTTAGGTGCAAATGGGCATCGTTCGTGCGTGTAGTCCATGAACCTGGACTCTCGCTCCGCAGAGACCACTCAAGCCGTAGTGTGGGACTGTAGGCTACTAGTCTAGAGTCTATCGTGCGTGCAAATCAAAACAAGGATGGTCCACGAAAAGGCCTATAGCTGTCCCACAATTTAAATGATTAGGCTAACATGAATGCAGTAGAGGATGTTTTTTTTCTTTTAACTTTATATACCGTATAACTAACGGCGTTTATTAACAACTAGATCTAGGCCTACACTCTATATTCGTCCCGTTGGCAGTAAACATCAAAGCTCACTATTGTCCTACTACCCCAAAATATTCATAGGATTATGAAACCATGTGGAAAACACTACTTGAGAATGTATTAGATCTATATAATGGCGAAACATAAATGAATTTACTGTTGATATAGGCACATAAAGAGGCAAGAAGTATGATTACGCACACATTTCCCATAGGTTTCCCCTCTAGCTAACAGAAAAATATTGAACTCATAAACTTTAATTTTAAGCTCAATATTCATAGTCATACAAAGAACGAATGGGCAAAATATTACTATTTTATATTATTACAGGTTGAATATATATGATATTACACCATTCTCTAATCCTTTTGGGGTCTACTCCTTAAAGCCGAAACATCATAGGATATCATGTAAACATTTTGTAGGCGGGGAGATCGTACCCAACGACCTCATGTATGTATTTTATGTAATTCTCACATATTAAAGAAGTGGGGAGCAATTTTACATGGAATTAATTATAGCAGACAACTTATGGATGCCGCCATTGCTATAAGTCACGTGACTGGGAGTGACGTCACATACCCTCATACCCATTATGCCTTATACTAGCAGTAAGCTTATACATAGATTTCACAAGACGTCACCCAGTAGGCTGGGGTATCACGGTAGCCGCCATGTCTCGGGTCATCGCTACGCTTGCCGCCTATGGCGGGGGTATCAAAACAAAGTTGATAAACCTCACAAGACAGGATACTTGGGTATACTATACTAAAGGCAGGTTATCTAACCTATCAAGAAGATATTATTGAGGCAGATGAAAACTGGTAAAAGTTAAAACAGCTAGAAAACGGTATTTTCAAGTATCGCAGCATACATAGGCATCTAAGTGGACCCCAGACATGGCGAGGGCCGTGACGTCAGTGAAATCTATGTATAGTAGGAAGCGGAATCCGGGACTGGAATTGTTCGTCACATGGGTTTTTTAAAAGTTAAATGTGATCCTGGTGATATCCACCTCCTTACATTGTCTGACCTCTGTGGGCTGTTGCGCCTGGGCCAACTCTCAGGAGAGTTACCGAGACGGCAACTAGTGCTGCCATCTTTTGGGTGCTCTTCGTCCATATTCTGAGTTGCAGGGAGAGATTTGCACTCACAAATTAGGGATCTCTGGGGTGAAAAATTACCACCAGTGGCGCTGTTGGTCACCCATATGGCTGCCTCCTTGTAAGAGAGAAACTGACTTTCTTTACTTATGTTTCTGGTGGTAATTCCTAGGTGTCGCCAGCCGCTAGGGTGGCGACCCCATGAGAGGAAGGAATGAACTTGTCACTTTAAAAGGTTCGCGCTAACTCCAGCGAGTCACGCTTTTTGTTACGGAAACATTTTGTACAATTTTCCGCACTTCTACACTTCTCTACTCTCCAAGACAACCATCCATCTTTACATCTTCAAACCTACCTCAGTAATATCTTCAGTTTGACTCTCACTCCCCCGTCCAGTTGGACTTTTCGGGTTTTCTGTGAGTCGGTCCTCGTGGTACCAGCCACTCGACCGAAGTCAAGATGGCGTCAGAGAACGAGTCGCACGTGAATGTCGATCATCGTCCTAAGCCTTCTCCTGAAAAACCTTCAGATGTTGCCAGAGAGATACAAAACCTAGCAGCCCAAGTGACTGCTTCTCTCACTGACATTACAAAGAGGATCACGACTCTGGAGTCAAAGCAAATTTCTGACTCTCAGAGTTCCAGGGCCACTCAGCAGTCTGCGAGTGCCCAACTGTCATATCTTTCTTCCTTAGGACTGGACTCTTTCGGTGAAGAAGCAGGTATATATTTTGATCCTACCCATCCCCAGAACAGGAAACGCTACCGGGAAGAATCAGATAAATTCTCATCTTTTATGGGGTTTGATTCCGATCCAAAGAGGTCCAAGATTAATCATGGAGGTACACATGATATGAGTGATTCGGGTTCCCGCGAGCCCCTTTATCGCCCACAGTCGCCATGCGGAGAACCGTTGCACAAGTCCTCCCGGCCATGTGATGATGCGCATGCGCAGGACTCCCCTGATGATGAAAACATCCGGGAAGATGGCGAACTACCTCCGGAAGGAGACCTAACCGGGGAAGACGAGGATCTTTTCGGCGATCTGACCAAGAAGATCACCGCTAAGGAAGCCCTGGGCCCAAAGGTTGCAAGTGAGTCACTCAAGAAATCGATTTCACTCATTTTTGAGACCCCCCCCCCTTCGGGCAAGTTACTGGCTGATATCAAAGAGAAATATCTCAGGCCTGAGAACATAGATCACCTGCAGGTACCTGTCATCGAGAAAGAGGTGTTTGGTGCTCTTTCCAGGTCGGGCCAGTTCAATGAATCGCACAGCCAAAAGGTCCAAAGTATCCTCATGGCCTCAGCAACTGCCTCCATCCGCACAGCTGACAACCTGGTTAAACTACGTGCTTCAACCAGGGATGAGGGGCTCAGACAGGAGCTTCTCAAAGCCATGCTCTCCATCCAGGAATCTGTAAGCATGGTGGCTTTCATAAATAAATATGTGTTGATCAAACAACGTCGTGAGAATATCAAGTCTAACCTCAAGGAAGGCTTCAAGGAGATGGCATCAAACTACAAACGATTCCCCTCCACAGCCGCCAAGTTATTGGGCGAGGATCTTGAGGCTAATATCAAGTCTCTAGAGACCACCAAGAAACTCTCTCGCATCGTTGAATCCTCCTACCCTGCCAAGAAAGGTCAGTCTAATAACAACTCTGGTACAAGGGCGGTTCAGGTGGCAACTATTCCAAGAATAACAACAATGGTGGCAACAATGGCAACAACAGTAACAACTGGAAAGGCCAAGGTCAGCCAAAAAACGGCCAGAGACCTCCCTACCGTGGGCGGGGGGGTCACCAACAACAGCAACAACGGGGAGGGAACAACTCCCGTTACCACGACGACGATCGCCGGGACAATCGCCAAGACGATCACAAGGACCAGAGGTATCGCTCCGGTCGATATTAGAGGTCAGTACCAGGGTAACTGCATTACCCACCTCAGAGGGCTTTACCCTTTCTCCCTGGGGACCTATTCCCATGGTCTTCTCCCCGGGAAATCTCTCCAACTTTATGCACGCCTGGAAAAGCATTACTTCTGATCACCAAATTTTATCATACATTGAGGGTGTTCAGTTGGATTTTACCAAGGATCCTTTCCAATTGTTCAGACCCTCTCAATATGTTTTTGCCCCAACTAGACAACAAGCAGTCACTTCTGAAGTGAATAAGTTAATTGCAAAAGGGGTTGTGGAAGAGATCAATTCTGATGAAGTTGCCTTTCTGTCAAATGTTTTTGTGGTCCCCAAACCAAATGGTCGTTGGAGATTAATTATCGACCTCACCGATCTGAATAAGTTCTATTCTAAGTGTCACTTCAAAATGCATAATCTCCAGTCAGCCATTGACATGCTCCTTCCTGATTCATACATGTGCTCCCTAGACCTCCAGGAGGCTTATTTCTCCATGCCTTTACACAAGGACTACATTGTTTTCCCCTGGAATGATCAACTATACAGCTTCAAATGTGTTCCCTTCGGATTAACATCAGCTCCCTTCATCTTTACAAGAATAATGAAACCAGTGTTTGCTGCCCTCCATGATCAAGGGGGGCACGGTTTCAGTTATATTGATGACTCTTTTCTATGGGGCTCCTCAAAGGAGGAATGTGCACGCTCAGTGAAATTAGCCCTTACCTTATTTCAGAGTCTGGGTTTTTATGTTCATCCGGAAAAGTCTTCCCTCATACCATCAACGACGATGAAGTTCTTGGGGTTTATCCTCAACTCAGTGTCCATGGAAGTGTATCCCCCTGACGACAAACGTCATTCAACCCTCTCACGGATTACCTGGTTCTTAGAGAGTGATACCAACTGTTTTTCTATTCAATGTGTTGCATCCTTAGTGGGTACCCTGGTGGATCTCTGCCGAGGCATTGATTATGGGCTAGCCAACTACAAGTTCATTGAGAAGGACAAAATTATAGCCCTCACTGTGAGTGGAGGTGACTACTCAGCCAATATGTCCCTATCCCCCAAGGCCTTCAAAGATCTTCAGTGGTGGAAACACAATTTACCCTGGAGGGTAAAGAAGATCCGTACCTTCGCCCCCACTATTACTATGTTCACCGATGCATCAGACGCCGGTTGGGGGGCTGTGATTGAAGGTACTTTCTCCAGTCATGATGAAATGGCTCAGGGCACTTGGGACGACTATGAGGACGATTATCACATCAATGTCAAGGAGACCTTAGCAGTCAAACTAGGTCTTCTATCTCTTCTCCGAGAGGTGACAGACACCTTTATTCTCATCAGGAGTGACAATACTACCACTGTGGCTTATGTCAATAAATTTGGGGGCACAAAATCAGATGGCTGTGATGCGGTAGCTAGGGAAATCTGGATGTGGGCCGAAGAACACAAAAATTGGCTCTCAGCCTCCCATATTCCGGGTGTCCAAAACGTGAAAGCAGACCTTGCTAGTAGACATCACTCAGCCGACACAGAATGGCAACTACATCAGTCCATCTTTGACCACATCTCCTCTGAGTTTGGGAAACCAGATGTAGATCTTTTCGCCACTTATAAGAATTACAAGGTCAATACCTTTGCGAGTTGGTTTCCAGACCCGAAATCTTCTTATGTAGATGCTTTTTCCTTTTCTTGGAATGCTTTCAAACGCCCTTATATTTTCCCTCCTTTTAGGCTAGTGGGAAAGTGCCTCCAGCGGGTCGTCATCAACAAGATCAGGGCGATCCTGGTGGTTCCCAACTGGCCCAGCCAGCCATGGATGTCCCAACTCCACAAACACGCACGAAAAATCCTGATCCTCCCCGGAAGGGTGGGAAATCTGGTACCCGACAAGAGTTACAAACAAGATCGAAGGATGGAAAAGACACCACTCCTCGCCGCACTCTTTTAGACAAAATGATAAACAATTTAGATTTATCGGAGAGGGCAAAAGATCACTACCGTCAGGGCTGGTCTGACAACACTCGTAAAAACTACGACACTTACCACAGGAAGTGGAGGGACTACTGCTATCTAAACGATATTTCTGAACATACCAGCGACCTCAATCATGGAATTGAGTTCATCTGTGACATGTTTGAGGACGGTTACTCCTATACCGCCATTGGTTCTGCCCGTTCAGCCCTATCTTCTACCATGGGCAAGTTCGGCAAGGACACGTTCGGCTCACATGAGCACGTCTCCAGGATCATCAGGGGCATGTTCACTCAACGCCCCCCGAAGACCAGGTATTCAGAGACCTGGGATCCAAATGTGGTTCTTAACTACCTTCAAACTCTCCATCCCCTCAAGAACTTAAATCTGCCTCAACTAACGCAGAAGACAGCCACCCTACTGATGATGGTTACCAGTCAAAGGGTGCAAACACTACGCTCCATCAAGTGTCAAGATCTTCTCGGGCCGTGACAAGGCCACCATCATCATCTCAGAAGTCCTCAAGACCAGCGCAGTAGGCCGCAGTCTGGGGAAACTAGTTCTAGAAGCATATGCTAAGAATAAAGCATATCACCTGACTCCACTACTACATTCTGAAAACCAAGCAATTCAGGCCTTCAAATTCAGATGAATGCATCACGGGCCCTCTCTTTATTAGCCATACAGCTCCACATAAGCCAGTACAGAATTCTACCATCGCTAAATACATTCGGTGTTCGCTAAAAGCCTCAGGTCTGGATACAGAGACATTCAAGGCTCACAGCGTTAGGGGCGCCACAACCTCAAAGTTGGCCCTCATGAATATTCCCATCAAACAGATAATGGAAACTGCCGTCTGGAAAGACGAGAACACGTTCAGACAGTTCTATCAAAAGCCAATTACTGTTACCACTTCTACGGCTTCGGCACTCTTAGACTCTCACACCAATGAGTCCAAGAAGAAAAAGAGAAAAGACAAATAACCTTTCCTCTTCCATGTACATTTGTATATAAGCATATATCAATATATATATATATATCTATATAAACTGGACTGCAGTAAGACCCTCCTATTACTCCGGGTCACTGCTTCTTACACCTCGTGAAGGTGTGTCCTGCCTCGGATTGACCTGGTTAAAGTCTCATGGGGTCGCCACCCTAGCGGCTGGCGACACCTAGGAATTGAACGAACATACAAGGCTTACCTTGTTCGCTGAAGTATGTTCATAATTCCTAGTGGAGTCAGCCGCTGGGTGGAGGGCACATGCCCGCCCACCCTAGCCCAGTGGTCCTCCACCTGCGGCCGACTTAACCAAACCTTCCAGGATATCGAGGTCAATCCTAGGACGAAGGTTCAAGTTTACTTGAACCTTGTGTTAAAGTGTGACAAGTTCGTTCCTTCCTCTCATGTGCCCTCCACCCAGCGGCTGACTCCACTAGGAATTATGAACATACTTCAGCGAACAAGGTAAGCCTTGTATGTTCGTTCAAATAATGATGTCGATCATTATAATGCTGTAGAAATACTCTGAAGACTATAATGTTTTTGCTATTTGCAAAAAAAAATTTTAGAGTTTCCTAAATAGTGTTTGGGCTTTAAGCTTTTTGACTGCCTTCTCCTTATTAGGGAGTTTCGACAGATGCTCCTCAGGAGCAAACCCCTACGTATCAGCGCGGAATTAGGTCACGATGTCAGGTTGTGCATAGGTAATGAGGGTCAATACCGGCCCCACTGAGGATTATACGTAAGAAAGGCACCTGTTGCGGGGATTATACCTAAGTATATGACGAACTATCTAGCCATTTTACATTTAAAAAAAAGGTTGGGGATCAATATTAAACATGTTGTTGATGTCCTTGCCAAGCAAGTTTGGTGATAGTTTACGTTATTATCATAGAAATCATGGTTCAAAAAAGCAGTACTATAGCATCGGCATCCCTGTCAGAGACCGCCATCTTTGATGCCAGCCTACCGGCTCCCCTTGAGTTTTTCTCGGTAAGCACACCAAGGGCAAGGTGACGGTCTTGCGTGCGTAGGGGCATCTGCTGAAACTAAATTTGGAGGCTCGGTACGCCTGGCTCACGCATCCCTAAAGTAATAAGGATACGGATACGGTTGCGGATAGGTGAGCGGTGTCGAAACTCCCTACTATTAAAAATTTTGACTTAGCAAAAACAATATCCTCAAGTTTAAATTCCACAGTGTAGCATTTCATACGTTTTCCACCATGAGCATTAGATTCCATCTTAATTGTCACTTCTAAGGCTTTAAATGAAATTAACTGGAGCCTCAACTTTCCCTAAATAGAAAACACTGAACTTCTCAGGAAAGTTAGAATGAATAAAACTGAAAACAATACAGTTGTTGGTCAGAATTATCAGATGTTTTACACCACAGTTCACACATGTCTGTCACATTAATCTACATTAAAGCCAAATTCCTGGTTTAATAAATCAATTAAGTTATTTCGCATAGTCCATACCATAGGCTACACAAAATTACACCAAAACAAATAAATATTCAAATAAAAAAAATCTGACATTGATCCATAAAAATAGGCTTGAATTTAACTGATTCTTTGAATTATGGACTATTTTTTCTTCACACAATATTAAGCAAAGTTTCGCCCACAGAATTGTGAATATTATTAGATGAAAACTAAGGAAGATCACTTTACAGATTTGATACAACTACTATTCTCCAAGGGATATATGTCGATGTTAGAGCTAGCTAGAGTCCCTGAGAAGGTGTATGTATAGTTGATGAGAGGTTAGGCTAAGTATAGCCTAATTTTATGTAATAAGAAGAGCAGAGATTTGTCCTGTTTAGACATAACATTTTATTGGGAAAACATGGGTTTATATATCATATTACATGTTCAGTGCGCATACGTGATTATTATCCAATCATATGCATTACGTATACATAACCAATCGTATACCTTATCAAGTATTTGACCACAGGGGGTCATGTGTATAAACCAATAGGAGAAGGGTGATTATTATATGGGTCAGCCTTCTTAAGTTAATTAACCAATGGAAATATAATTAGGCTGACCAATCAGGTACTCTAGAGTTGGGTTGAACCCGTAGGAGGGTCAGGGTGACCCCCTATGGAGTGTTCCATGAACTAACTGTAGTAGACTAGACTTGCCTTAGTCACCTTACATAATTAATACAATATTCATAATTCAATGTAACCTTATATAATAATATTTGGTAATATATGACATATCATTAGGTGATATTACGTAATGTTATATAATGGCATTATGGATCGTGACAGCCTAGTATAGTCAGAGTGGAAAATAACGTTTTGTAGGCTTAATCCTATACATACCTCTTTGGTCGACTGTGACCTGTTATAAATGGATGGATGAATATTTTATGAAGTTATCATTATTGAAGAGATGGCAAAAAGTTGATGCACTTTTGAGCAATGCTCAGTTCTTCCAGCACACTGTCAAATATGTGGGGAAAGGGGAAACCTCATCCATTAATCCATCTACCCATCCACCCATCCATCCACTCATTCACCCACCTATCTATCCACTCATTCGACCACCTATCCATCCACCTATTCACCCACTCGCCCATCCACCCATCCATCCACTCATCCATCCACCCATCCATCCACTCATCCATCCACCCATCCATCCACTCATCCACCCACTCGTCCATCCACTCATCCACCCACTCATTCATCCATCCATTCACCCACTCATCTCCCTTCTACAGGGATGCAAGTTCTCAGATTATCATCTGAATTAAGATAATTTGGATAAATTGAAAAGTTGCCAAATGTCCTCCAAAATACACCGTACCAAAATTTTCTCAGATTCCTAAGTGTTTGTATATAGTTGTCTTATGTTGGCTGGATCTTAGAGAAAGAGGCTCCAAGGCTGGATGAAACCCAGTGCACACACCTTTCTTGGGGGAGTAATGGGAGACTGTCTATCTGGCCACCCCTACCGACTCTAGTAATATCGAAACCGCCAATTTCTGCTCGGGGAGAGGCGGCCTCACTCCTTATCGGAAGTGAGATATCAGATATTTCCAATAAGCATTTTGCATTGAGTGTACAGGGCTCACGGAAATGACCGAGCTGACAGTATGTGACAGTATTCTTTTGTGGTTCTTACCCATTGCTCATCATTGAAATAAAGATTCCGATTTTTTGGCCATACCCAACTTGCATCCCTGCTTCTATACATCCATCCATCCATCTATACATCCATCCACTCACTCACTCACTCACTCACTCATCCATCGATCCATCCATCCACCCACTCATCCACCAATCAATCAATCAATATTTGCCTCTTCCTCTTCCTTCTAGTAAGCCCTGGTCGTAGCCCCAGCTCTGGAAATCTGACAGGAAGCGCGCGGAAGGTGAAGGATGCTGCTGCAGACTGGCACAACTACATCGAAAAGTGGGACACATTGAGGTCACAGGGGTCAGAGGTCATCCAGAAAATATCCAACATAAAATTAGAGGCCATGTAAGTCGAGTTGTCGAGTTTATTTCCTCAATGTTTATATTCGCCGAGAATTGATTACTAAATAAATGGAAATACATGTATATTGGATAGAATTTGTTTCTTCTTGATGTAGTAGATCTAAGGGGATAATATATACCACAAAACCTTAGCAATAGCATTATGATGCAGAGTCTGAGTGGTCAGTTCGATTCTGAGGCAAAACCTCAGTTGAGGTAGCGCTTTTGGGGTATCATCACGTCCCTATTAGTTTTTTTGATCAACATTATATATGATATTTTTTTATCAATATTGTTTATGTTAGATCTAAAAAAGACCTCAGATTTCAGTTGATGCTTTGTACTATTGTGGAGAATGTGGCAGCAATAAGCTGCTCAGAAGGGTGGCAGGTATGATCACAGTTGAATAAAAGTGTCCACACTCATGACTCTGCTGAAGAGCTTAATGCTGCCCCTGCTCCACAATAGAGTACTAATGGTAACTATGGAGGGTATTTGTTGCTAAGCAACTAGTGATTATGAAACAAAATCTCCTTTTGAGTTCATGGAGTGAATTCAAGCAGGTGATAAATTGCTATTAAAAATGTAATTTTTCAAAAAGTGATCAATATAATGGGCTGATTCCCCTTAAAACTGTGTTTATGACCATGGAGATCACTCGTTGGATACCATTGGATTCCTTGGGGTCAATTTAGATGGGGTAGGGGTTATTAAATTAGCTGTATCTCTAAAACCAACTGAGATATAAGCTTATTCCCTATCAGCCAATCAGGTTTCAGCTAATTTGCATACATAGGACCAAAAATGGCCAAAATATAGAAAATAAGAATTGGCACTGGCGGCCGCACCCTATCTCATCTTTTTCATCACTCTCGAAAACCTCTATTTAAAAAGATGACCTTGATGCGAACAGAAAATACACATTCACAGTAGGGTTTTATGGTTGTACCTAAGGTAGGCTACTTTCACCTGGAAGCCTATAAAAGGGCCAATACAAGGGTACCAGACATGAAATTGGGTCCATGTTTGTGGAGGCATACCTCAGTAACCATGACAACCAATGGAGATTTCTATACATCAAATTAAAGCTAAGGAGCTGGACTATCCAGACAATATATTAAATAGTTGTTGGGACCATGATTTAAATGTAAAAATAAAGAGTATATCTGACCCCAAATGACTAATTTTTCAGAGTTGATTTGGTTGCCATGGTTACCAGAACGTTCGTAGAACAAATTCATGAGCACAGTTTGATTCGTCTTTAGAAATGCTTCGATTTGATATGCAGCATGATAATAAAAACGGAATATTCCCCATTTTGTACCCAAAACATTTCATGTTGGTGGTTATTTTCCATTTGGTTGCCATGGTGACCAAGTCCCACATTTCCCAGAGGTTGGACCCTGTTCAAATGAAAGAGCATACAATTCTGTATGGGAATCGATCCTCAAAACATACTTCCCCCTAAAATAAAGTGGGGCTGATGAAATGCACCCTACTATATATCCTACAACGGGGACAGATTATAGTGAGTTAAATCCTGCTGAGCCTTTTATTCCCATGTAAACCTGATTTGAGACACATTCGTAGAAAAAGATAACGGGGTCTAGGCGTTTAGAGGGCGAGGGCGGGTGGGGGTGGAGGGGTATATTGACGTTATCATGTAGGCCTATGTATCTATACATGTAATGTAACTGATATAATAGGTAGACGGTGCATAAAACACCATAACGTGTAAAATTGTTATCCTCTACCTTAGAGAAAAAATGGTTATAAAATAAAAATGTAACTGATATAAAATAATGATTTGCA
Organism: Sthenelais limicola; assembly: GCA_942159475.1. Lineage (NCBI taxonomy): Eukaryota > Metazoa > Annelida > Polychaeta > Phyllodocida > Sigalionidae > Sthenelais > Sthenelais limicola. The sequence continues at coordinate 70,233,665 of OW804098.1, forward strand.
GATTCTCAAATGAAAATATCAGAGATGTGGAGGAAGATACGCTAAGTAATGCTGAAATGATGCCTCTGACTATGGAAAAGCACACTAATAAGCTCCTGACAATATATACATCAATGGTAAGTAATACTCCACAGTTAGGGATTTCAGTTATTCAGGTTTTTTATTCGGGTAAAATTCAAGTCAATAATGCCGATGGTCACAAAACGGTTTTTTGGCTAATTTTGAAGAAAGGGTATCGCTTATCTTATGCATTCCTCAAAGCTTTTTTTTTTTTTTTTGCTTTCATATATTGCATTTGATGATTCTGTTGCAAGTAATCAACCTTGTCGCAATGAAGAGGAATAATGAAGCATTAAACCTCTGCGATAAATATGTAGTACTAATCTACGTCTTAATAAATCACTCTATGAAGTCTAGCATTTTTGCAATTTTTCATTTCTTTTGTCTGACAGGAGAAGCTGATCCGAAAACTCGAAAATATTACAAGGATCCTCAAGGGTGTGAGCGACTTGGAGTGGCATCAGAACAATGAATCATTCTGTGAAGAACCTTTATTCAAAACGTGGCAAATATCGCGATTCTGTAAGTTATTTTTTTTGTTCATTTTTTAAACTTTAAATGGGATTTTACCCAGCGAACCTATGTTTTTACTTTGGATAAAATTATGAAATGCTGTAATTTAAAACTTTGAAAAATTTATATTTAATGTATTAATAATATCTAGATGTCATATAATACTCAATTTTGAGTCGGGACTACATAGTACATTTATCTGTACTATAAATATAATTCTTTTTTTAAAATATAATAATTATTTTTGCAGATGATGTTTCCTTCGAGCTACTGTCCATGTACCAGAAAGAAATAATATTGAAGAAAACAATTGTAGAGAACATAGCACATGCTTCTGACCGTGACACCATAATGACCCTAAGTTCTGCATGGATACATGAGCCTTATATTGAAGACAATGCTCAACTCTTACTTGAAGGTTTACTCCACGAGACGGGTCATAGATGATATTTATACGATATGTTCTAGACGTAAAGTTGTACAATGGGATAGTGTGTGTGCGCGTGTGAGAGTGACTGAGAGAGAGAGGCGGGGAAGGGAGGGAGATGACTGACAAGAGATGAGAAAGAGTTGGGGGAGGTAGGGGGGGGGGGAGGCAGAATGGGTATTTATTTTTCAAATGGAATATAAGGCTATGACACTCATACATTTATTCATCCGAGCCAACTATTTATGACGCATCTCATTTTCCTTGATAAAATTACTTTATCCGATTCTTTGCTTTCTTGTTTATGCTATGAAACGGTGTGCCCACGCATCCCTATAAATACTTTACTTTGGTTATACATATACATATATGATCTTACAGAGTTCTAGATTCGTGAATCTAAAACTATCATGCGTCTAAATCTCTCAGGTTTGTGAATTAAATCTGTAGTGACAACTCCTTGAAACATTGACACATGTCGTATTATCCCTTGTGATGTCTTTATGACCGCCGTTCTATGATTTTCTATTTCTTTTCCCATGTTCTTTCATGTTCATGTATTCATGAATGTCCGGCGTCGATGTTAACAGGTCAAAAACTAAAAGATTTTCTACTTTTTGTTCCGGTCTATTCCAACCAATTTGGAATATTTTGTTCAGTGGTTTTTACTGCAGGGGCTTCATACAAGTCTACATATATATTTCGGGGGCCCGCCGAAATCCTTTCACTTATTATCACTCACCCGCGGCCGCTTTCTCTTGGCCGATTTGACTTCAAATTCTTGTATAGATATCTAACAGCAGCAAAATATTAAAAAATTCAGCTCTATAAGTCATCACCATAAATTTGGAGAGCATTATTTTTGCCGTAATAGCTGAGAATGCGATTTAAGAAACAAATTGCAAGAATGGAACGAAAAGGAAGACTAAGTTCCAACCACCAGTAAGTGGGAAAAGATAATTAAAATATGGATAATCGTTCTTGATTCTGATTGCACATAATATATACGGTGTCTAAAAGTTAAAATACATATTGACAAAACAAAATAAGAGAACCTATCGCACTGGCTGCATTTCTTTAAGGAAAGTACACATGTGTTACAGAAAAATGAGTCACAAAATACATATTTTTCAAAGTTGTATTCACAAGATATCTTTATTGGAATGCTTTCATTTTTGGAGTATCTAGGGCTCTTAAGTAATACGAAGACATACAAACATGTACCAAATTTCAAGACAGTACAATGTATATGAATTAAATATATCCGTGTTACTAATAGAGGTCGGGAAGTGGCATTTTCACACGATCGAGGGTGGTCGGGTTTATAAATGGTAGTTTCGTTCAGAACAGTGGCATGTGTCTATTTTTCAGTGAGCTGTGCCTAGGCATATTCTATGCCACTAATTACGCCTCATCGTCTAGATTAAGAACAAAAGTGTGTAATTATTTCAGGATCTGTGACTTTGTGATTTCATATGGACCAATGACTTCGCAAATGTCAGCCATTTTGTTTCTGAGCTGAGATAGAAATTTTAAAATATTGTGTATTGAAATTTATGCCTTCACGCTGTGAAAACAGAAAACTGTTTTGTCCCTTCCCCTGTTGAAATATAATGTATTCCTATCTACACAGCACTATTCATTGACTACTGGTGAAATTAGAAAAAAACAAATCTGAAACTTTTGGGCTGTTTTTGTACGTTTCCATTTAAAGTAGACAGGCGCGAATGTTAATGTTGTAGGAAAATGATTTTGTTAAAAAATAAGATATCAAAATTTGAACTGAAGTATGAGCCAATTCAACTCTTACTAGGTTTGCTAAAGATGTAGGATGTCTGTTCCTCGTGTCCGGTTTCACAATACTTCGTTATTTCGTGTATTTTTTTGTCTAAATGTTCAGCAAAACATTTAAAGCTGCCTATACACAGTCGATGGACATATTAGAAAAACATAGGTAAAACATCGGATTTTCTTTCATAAAATCATAGAATAAAAGTAAGAAAACGTTAGTGTCAAGTACTCGGTGGCATTTAGCCTTTATAAAATTGAATTGAATGTATTCTTTATTTGAGACTGCTAACTGGGGGGGGGGGGGCATTTGATACATTTTAACCCCTCGATATTTTCTACAACAATTCTTATATTCCCCTATATTCTCAGGAATGTCTGCCATTAAAAATTTTGCCAACATCCTGTTTTGAGGCCTGCATATTCTCGTGATTCAGGATGTCGGTGATCTGTGAACCATCGCCATGAGTAGCTTCATTCCGGATCAAGTTTTTAAAATTTCTTTTAGTCACTATTGCCCCACCTGGAGATGCCCTAGCCTGATGTGGCCATTGGAACTTATCTGTATCATGATCATTAAGCATAATGCACTTGTCTCCGGATCAACAACTGTCACTAAAATTCCATCTAAGAGTGTTTTCCTTTTAACGTTTAAGTATTGTATGGTGAATCACAATAAAAAAAGGTTTATTCAATATTCTTATTTGCTAAGGCCATATGATAAATGGTGACTGGAACGTGTTGCCAGTATATTCATTGGACTTGATTCCTCCGGTTGACTCTTTGCTAGATGTAAGCATGGAGGCACTTTCTTTCATATTATTCTATAAACAAATATGATGTGTCACAGGAATATTAGTCTAAAGCCATCGGGAAAAAAATGAATTTTGAGATTCCATCATTATTTGAAAAGATGAGATTAAGTGGATCCCAACGATCTTGACATTTAGGAAACCTAAAAATATTTCTATATGTTATGTGTATTTGTTTTATGTTTGAAAAAAAAGCTTGCAATATTTCCGGGTGGACAATTAGACCTACTCGTAAAATAGTTAAATATACTCCACGCATATATGGTCGTGACCTTAGAAACGCAAGGATATATTTGTCTTGAAATGCATTCGATTTACGTTATTAGATTCGTACGTATATAGCGGACAATATTAAATCGTTTTAATATTTTCGGGACAATACCACCGACTTAGGCCCGACGCCAGTGTCATATTTTAAACAATAATCGACATACATATACATATTCATGTTTCACTATACCCTGGGAGTGATTGTTTTGACATTTTTGTTCCTTTTACCTATTTTCGCACCAAAGAGTTTCGGTGGTTGTGCCTCCTTTGTTTTCCCCCCGAATCAAACGAAAGTACATGTAGCCAACGACTCTTGGCTATAACAAACAGGATCTTTTGTCTTTAGATCTGAGATGTCTAGTGTGTTTTTTTAAAGCTGTAAAATAACAACCGGGTTACAGGAACATAACCCCCTGCTTTCTGATGTCGACTGGATCTGTCAGGGTTTCGATGGAACTTGGAAGCCTTGACTTTTGTCAAATCAATCCCAGGCCCGGGAAATGTCCTTTAAAATGGTCCTTTTGGTTTTGAGGGCCCTAGAATTTATTGTTTGCGTCTATCAACTCTTTTATAAAATTACTGATTATTCCCAAATTTCTGTTTTTCCCCCAACCGGCGGCTGTTAATTGTATTGAAGAATACTTGACAAATAGGCCTAATACTTATATCGGTAAATTGATCGGAATGTTGAGTCCAGAATCTTGCTTTTTGAGAATTTTGGATATTGTCGGGAGGTAAATATGCATTTATGGCCATACCGAGCGTTGTTATGACCTTGGCTACCTTCGGTTGACATAGGGGCCTATGTGAATAGTTTAGAGTAGCCTACATATTTTGTACTTTTAATTTTAACATTCAAATTCATTTAGAAGTGGCATTTTTTTTTTAGAATTATAGAGATGAGAATATATATCTTAAGGAAATATTTTTTGTTATACTTTTATGGACAACATTTTACATTCGTGATACGTTTCATTTGTCACAAAAGGAAGTTAAATAACACATTCTAAAGTAGCATTCATCCATGCATGTGGTAGATTCATTTTAATAACTTTCTTTTTCTACCAGGTGGCGATTATCATACAATCAGATAAAACACACGCTTGCAGTATATGCAATTTGTTGTATCAAGTAAGGTAAATTATACTATTTTGACTGGAAACAAAACCTTGATTTTGCTGTAACCAGAGACCATACATTATTAACTATATGGTCTCTGCTGTAACTATGCAAACCCGAACTGCATATATGCATGTTCTACAAATATGGGTTGGCCTATTCTACAACTACGTACGCAGAGCTGGGCAGAGCTTCACATTTTGTAGACATTACCCACTGTGGATGGTGTCCTGCATGGGTTCAGTCCATGATGTCATTCGACATCCTAATAGCAGAGAATGTTTTTCCACCTAAATTGCATTCTTCAGGGCTCCCCGCTGTCACGACCCACTATAGGTATTCGGTATAGGTATACAGAGGGATCTTTGGTGATGGCCTGTATCTGTAATTGTAATTTCTAAAGGTATATTTCGCCATGAAACAATAAAATAGATAATATTACTATCAAGAGTACCCAAATTGTCGTGTTGTTTTTTTGTTGTTTTTATTTCGTTAAAGGCCAATATAATATAGTTTGCGATCCTATATACTATTCTTTCTCTTTGTGGTTTAACGTACGAATATTAATTTTGTTTTAGCAAATACTGGAATTTATTCTAAACGAGCGGTTTATCTAAATGAGGAATTTAAAGGTTCTGAATAGTAGGGTATTATCTCCTTCTCACAGTTATAAAAAAAACACAGTTCCTGAACAAAATTATTGTTTGATAATTATCCTGAATAGTCAAGTCAGTATTGGGTAATTATACTTGAACAGTTTTATTTTTACAGATCTTATAATCATGCAGCAATTGCAGTAAATGATGCACTAACAGAAAGGCGACTGTCGCGGTTGTGTGTCATTTCAGAAGTCCACAAAGTCATTCTTTATTACCACTAGCTACCCCTTAGGAGGACAAGATGTAGGAAATGCTGCCGGGAATTGCGTATTACCTGAACATGATGAGTCTAGCTTTGACTCAGTCTGTTGGGCTGCCAAGCCCAGGACAAACATCCTGCTCTTTATACTGACAATCATCCATTTACAATGTCAAACGTTGCGTAACATTTAAAACACATAACATAGCCAGTAGGTTTGGCTAGGTAAGTATAGGTAGATATATAGGTTTTAAAGTCCATCAACTGCATATTTGAATTATTGTTCCAGTGAATCAGGCCTTATGAATAATATTATGTTGATGTATATACATGTAATCATGTGTAATAATATGTTAATTAAAAATAATAGTGGCTATAACTGAAGGATTCTCTCTGAGTCATTTATATGTATATAATGTTATTATTTATTTAGATAAATGCACTGTTTCAAAAAAATATATGATATCTTATTTTTGAGACCATATGTAATGTCCTCCGGACTTTAATTATCCCAGAAAAAGCGCATATTAATATCGAATAACAATTAATCACTCATACAAAGAAAAACATAGGTGTTGATGGTCGACATTAAAATGGATTGCTCGATGGCAGGTTAAAGCAAATACACGTTTTTAAGAAAAGAAAAGAAAAAATGGATTGCTCATGATGTTAATATGAAAATGCTAGAAGCAATTAAATGAAAACGATGTAATGATGGCATGTGGTTATAATATATAATCCTTCCATCAGATATGCATGGCTGCCTCCATTCCCTAACCATTTCCTTACCCATCCCTATACAGTAGCACACGATTTTGTTTGGTTTCTCCATCCATCCGTCCATACATAAACCGCAAACCTAACCTCAGGTCCTGTTTTGCGGTAAACAACTCTTACAAGAAACAATCACGCTTGCATAGAAAGTCGGGGAATCCCTAACCTTTAACATCAGTCCTCCTGACGTAACCCTGGCTATATAGCCTCTCGACAGGTATATAAAAGCCAGGCGGAGACCAACTTTAATTCACTTCGGCCAGAAAACGGATTCAGACGACCAGCATTGCAAGAAATCACAAGGTATTTATGATTCAATTTTAACATTTTAAGATAATTTCGTATATTTCGATCAATTCATTTTCTTCCTTCATCATGTACTCGGTATATCAGAAGACAGTATATATGTGTCAACGCCGGAATATGTTTAAACATTGTCCGAAGAAAGTATTTTTACAAAGTCGATTCATTGATTTAAGTGTTGCTGAATACAGTAGGCCTGATTACAAAGGTGTTTTCTCTCAGACAAAAGTGTTTATAACTTACCCTAACTGATTTGTTTACATCTTCAATGTATTTTTTTTCTTTTTACATATTCTTACATATTTTTGTTTTATAAAATAATCATATAAAGATCGAACTTCATCGCTCAAGTTCACTTTAAATTTTACACAACGGTACTTCTCCCACATTTTAGGTCTATAGATAGTAACAAGAACACAGCACAAGACACCTTGGTTGCAAAGATTAATACCGGAACCATGGCAAAGCTTCTTAAAATCGTCTGCTTGGTAGTGACGCTGTTTTGCGTTTCCGGCGGCGTTTTTGGACAAGCACCTCCAAGAGGCCCGGCACCTCCCCCAGGACCAGCTCCCGGGAACCCACCAATCATTGCTCCCCCATCTATACCGTCACCAAACTGTCGTTGTTAGTATATGATAAGTTTTGATTGTTTGTTTTCATTCAGTAATCTCTCGTCATGTACAACGAAATTTTCAGCTTAAACTTAGAAAAAAGAGTTATGATTACAGAAGTATTATTAATCTATATCCCATCATTAGCATTACATGCTTCGTGCATGTTTCTATTAAATTAAATTACACAGGTAATTAGATATTAACTTTCCGATAAAAACAAGTAAAACATATTTTTGGATTATCGGTTTGACAATTAGACCATTGATGATACATTGACAAATAAATTACACAATTGACGAATTTTAATTTGATTACTGTATTTCCATATTATGGGTATCTCTCTGTAAATACTTTACAGATTTTCTCCCAAGTCTTATGACAGCAATATACAAATTTAAACAAATTAGAAGCTTTAGAAAAATTGCTTCCACATTCGAAGGTAGTCGTAATATTGGTAATCACTGCTTTCTATAGTGAATTTTCATTTCGATCATAGATAATATCGTTTTCTAAAACCATGTACCATCATGATGCATTAAAAGACAAAGAACCGGTGGAAAAATATAAATTACCGATTGAGATGCCTTCTTGTATGTGAAAGTACGCCTTATCTTTATATTTCCGATACTTTTTGTAATTGCCTTAAATGTGACAACGTTGATTCTATTTTTGTAATCCTACATTTTTCAGCAAATCCAAGACCCGATATTTGTGTGGACGACCGATTACGTAAGTTGAGAATTCTAACCCTTTTGCTGAATCTATAAGAGATGATGTGTAAACCAGATAGCGTTTCACTATTATTATTTTTCTCTATCTGCAAAATATATCACATAATTATAGTAATTATAAGACCTCTTTTGCTGGATACCTCTCCAATACGGATATGTAAAACTGATGAAAGTTTGGGCCGGTCCAAAAGCTGGATGTCAGAAAAGGTACAATCGACAGATTTACACATTTAGTAAATTCTAGCTAATTCTGCTAACCTCTGCTGCAAAATGATAAATACACACAGGTTAACTAACGAGTTGGTTGAAGGAGCGTGATATTGCACGAGTTGCGTAGCAACGAGTGCAATATCCACCCGGAGAAGAAGGACTTAACCCAGAGTTTTCAGACTGCAATACCTGTATAATAAATTGACATAAAGGCTAGAGGACTGGTGATAGTCTAGTCAACATATTTATTTTGTAATCTCCAATCCGACATTCATAGCCGTCAAACTTTGAAATTGCGATAGGTAAACACAAATATTCTTTCATCATCTCACATGAAGAATATTTGGACTGCCTTTATAACAATTTACCTATAGCCAACTAATGATGTGGAGTGAAGGACCTTAAATTTGATTGTATAGCTGTTTCCCGGCATGTGCAAGCTTATTTTTTAGAATACCAGACCAGAGATAATATCATCATTAAGACACAAATTGATACTTACGTTCAAGTGATATTAAATAATGATAACACAACCCTCTTAAAGGTAGCGTTTTTTTAAATAGCTATAGTAGGCACCCTTTAGGCACCTTTGGAAGAAGTATGTAACGCGCAGAAATTGTGACCCTTTCTCCCCGTCATTGGTCGTATTATATGTACATTGTTTATGTAGGAAATACAATCTATTAACAAATAACAGATGTTGTTCTTCTTTTCACTAGCTATCCCTTCTGACATTGACCGTGGTTGTGGCCCGTTGAAAGGGGTATGGACCGTCAGACGTCGAATCAACGGTCATTGCTGCTCTGCAAAGGTATGTTTCTATAATATTATTTTTGTTTGAATGCATCTCCGTCATTTAATACAGAGATTTAATTAAAACAATCTTGATATATAAATTCAGGCATATGTATAGCCTTCCGATTTTGGTATTTTGTTTTTGTAATCAAAGACTAGCTGTCAAGATTATGTAGCCTACGGATTGTTCAACAACCTGAGGTGCATGGCTTCACAAAGGCCAACTCGATTTTCTTTTATCTCAATATTGTATTGGCTTTAATTGTGATATTAATGGATTAATGAATTAATGGGGCTGTCTGTTGCATAATCCTGAGGCGAAGCAAACACTACTGAGAACTGAGAACACCATGACGATATGGCTTACCTGAATGGGCAGAACGAAGCTTTTTAAACCGTAAAAAGAAATATTTGATAAACAAAAATAATAAGTATGGTGTCCATCTAAGGATTTTTCATCCTTCCTCATAATATCCCTAGTCCTTGAACACTTTATGTAACAAAGATCATATCAATTGTAACTACATGTTTCATCCTTGTCGAAAGAGTATTTTTAGATTGATGTTATCATCAATCTAATTGAATTGGGGTGAGATCTGTCAATCATTGATAGCATCTTGGCTCCTCCCATCCTGGATATCAGTGTGAAGAATCTGTTGATTCTGATATCAGTAGATGGGATCAGAATCATGCTGGTAATGGCTGGGAGGGGGAGGGGATGGCGTTTAGGTGTGAATTAAAGGGTAGCCCATGTGTGAATTAAAGTGGCAAGCTGAGAAATAAGATGCCTCATATGCAAAGTGTTAAAGGGACCAACAGAATTACATGGACTGACCAGTCATATATGGGATAAGGATTTCATGTGTTCTGTCTCCCCTTCCGCTCCCTCCTACTATACCTCCCTCTCGAATTTTATATTTAACTGACATCAATCTTCGTTTCCCTTGGAAACGCAATCTTCTACATGAACCGGAAATAAATGTATAAATGTAAACTGATCACTGTTAACTATTTCTTGTTTCTAATATATATATTGTGTATGTCAGGGCAAAACGAAAACCACATCTTGTTGTGAGACTACATCGATTAAGTTTTCCTGAATAATATATTACACTTCAGATTGACATATGTGTGGGAGCATGTCCAGCTGCCACCTACTCGTACATCCACCCGGAGAAGAAGGACTTAATTGTTGGCAATGACAGGTGCTGCATGCCCAAGCCCGGCAAAATACGATCCCAGAGAGTCAGGTTCGACTGCGGAATCCAGAACTGTCCCCAATATTTACATATATCCATGCCCACCGACTGTTCGTGTTCAAGGTAGAGTAGGCCTATATACTTATGTCTTTTTTTTAACAAGTTTTATTCCGAAGTACAGTCTAGGCTCAGAATTGAGAGAGCCCCTCCAAACTGAGGAAAGAAAGCTTCTCGCTTCAAACTCCTACTCCAGGGACGAGAAAGCCAGTAGAGATCCAATCACTGACATACCATTCTTATCTGATCTGAGAGGCTCTGAGTCCCGTTAAGCGATCATCTTTGGGACTGATATGAGCGATTTTCGTCACATAGCGCGATGGTCACTTTATCTCGTATCTTCTCTTCTCACTGGGACGGGCCCAAACTAGTCATAACGGGTTGGTTGCATTATCGAAATGGTCGCTATGTGTGACTCCATAGTACATGATGTACATCACATATGCATTATGGGACTCAGGAAAACCCGGAACAATTTAAATCTCTTTTAATCTTAAAAAAGTTTCATGACCTACGATTATTTGTTCTCCTAGAAAAAAGTATATGGCCCAGGTAAGACTATTGCACTGAGTAGGACGGCGCAACCATTATTTTTGTATTTATACCGTGTCTTTAAATAGTTTAAAATGTTAAAAAATTGTTTGCTTTCAGCTGTCGGAGGTGAGAATATGTATGGCAGACTGAACTGAAACAGACGGACCCTCCATGGATGGACATTAGGCCACCAACCAAACTGGATGCAACAGCCTTCGGACAACGCCCAATATTCCAGTGTACTGATAAAGGCTTTTACATTTCGTTTCACTATTTTAAAAGCAATCAAGTAATAATACATTATGTGCGATGTATTCAATAATTAAAGTTTGATTGAAAATCATATAAATGGGCTGTGACTAAGATGCTATCAACTCGTGAAAGATTCTTACTTCCTCTAAGGGAATATTTGTAAATAACCAAAATCTCATGATTACTAAAACGATGCCATGTTAATATAATTTCTCATTTGTTATGTAAAGAGAAATGATCATTTAACGATCAATAAAAACACGCAAGTTAATTCAACAAATGGTGCTATTCAAATAAAGATGCTATACTAAAAAAGTACAATGAAGTTGTATATCATTATTTCGTTCACTATATCAGTCATGATAGCTGTTAAAAAACAAGTGTTGTTCTCCCGAGTAAGCCGTTCAAATACAAGAAAAAATCACTAATTGAAAATAAATACACTAATTTCTCAAAAAAACAACTACAATTCTTTATTACAATTGTACATTTTTTATTTCTTTTCATAAACATGCGTTATTTCTCAGTGCAAACCTTATCAAAATCATTAATATACATTTTAATGTTTGCACAATGAAGCAATACATCGAACAAGGACCACGCTTAATGCTCATTCAAAGAGTTTATATGCAATATATTAGTATTTATATGCAATCAAGAGTATCACCGCTCGGGGATTTATCAATATCCAGTCATACTTATTGAACACACTTATCCTTACACCCCAGTCTTTTCGTTATACCGAGCAATCGTGTAGTGAATGAACAATAGGAATTTGAATGCATTCAGATACTTATCCATATGCTTGAGCGATACACATAATTATAGATCTGGTTTCAGTCGCAAGGAAAATATTCAAAAAAATATTTCTTGAAATATCCAAATCAGTGAGGACAAGAAACGAATACCCATTCACGACCATATTCAAAAACCAACATTACAGATAAAAACTAATGAATTCCATTCACACACCGCACCTGTTATAAAAACTATTTACATAATTTAAATGTCTCCTTCTGACAGAGACCCAACTTTTCACGCATCGTGTATATCTTTATTTCTCATTAATTTGATGAAATACATTTAACAAGCGGCGAAGAATGACGCATTGCTGTTTTCAACTTAAAAGCAAGCAAACAAACCATCCCAATCACTCTTTATCTGCCCCAATATATAACCACCCAACTGTCAGAAATAAGTAAGTGAAATCTTTATGATACATTCAAAGAGTGTCCTTATTCTGTCGCGCTACAAAATCAATACACACTATTCCATTCGTACTGCAAATATGCCCTGGGCACAGTTGAGGATGAAGCTATAGTATAGTAATATATCCATCACACAGATTCCTATAACCGATACTTTGAATACCAGATAAAGTAAATGAAAAATTGTCAGATGAGCGCATACATCCTTTTGCTATGGCATACAGATATAACCCCATCTGTGGACATAATCAATTTTCACATCTTCAGAGAAATGGTGTGGCATTTTCTGATTAAAGTAAATAAAATGTCTTATGAGTGATTGTTTTGTTTAGGTGTAGAGGTCTTCCCTGTCTGTTCCGATCGTTTCCCCATCCTCAATGGCAGAGAAGGTGAGGAAGTGAGACGGTCTGTGTACCTCGTGGTAGAATTCCTTGGGGTTGGATAACTGTAACTCGTATTTCATGTTGGGATCGTGGCGCACACCTGCAAGCAAATGTATAGAGGATTAGTAATCATAGACAGGCAGAGGAGCTCTTTACATGAACTTTATGTAAAGAAAGAATAAAAAGAGCTAACTTAAAGTTATTTAATGATGCTGAGTGGGCTGCTAACTGGATGTTTCTCCAGTAGATTATTGTGAACTGGTGTCGAATGAACAAGAATTAAGCTGCAATTTATTTTCAAAGGAAATTATCTAAGTCATCTCTTTTTATTCATGGCTATAGTTGTCAATTTCCAAGACCCCCAAACCAACCTGATCTATTTCAGCCTTTTCAGCTTCTAAAGCTCCGCAACTAGCCATGTCTCGGGGTAAATGACTGTCGATTTTAGGATAATCAAGTAACACTTTCTAGGCATTGAGGCAACAGAAACTCACCCATGAAGTTGTAATTCCAAGAGCCTTCCGAAGGAGTCATGAAGAAGCCGAGGAAGCGGTCGGAGAGCAACATCTGCACCTTCTCGTAGTGGGAGGGCAGGTAGCCCTTAGGGTTGTTGCCCTTGTCTGTGTTCTGTTGCCCCCAGTCGAAACCACTGGGCGTCAGCTTGTAGGCAGTCAGTGAACAGGAGCCGGGGGTGAAGCTGCAAAGTAACAGTTACAAGTTATCATAACAGCCTCTGTACAAAAAGTTGGAAGTCGGGGATGAATGTGGGGCCAAGGCAAAAATACTGATTTCGATAGAAAATACATTATAAATATATGTATCTCAGATTCGAACTGAATCCATCCCAGCATGCACTGTAATAGACATGCGAATCCCCTATTACCCTTTTATATCTCCCCGGTGCATCTCATCTAGTGCCGGGCATTTCATATGAAATAAATAATGCATATATAGGTACACACCTGCAAGTGATGATGACAGTCTTCTCGCCGTCCCAGGCGGGATTGCCGGCCATAACCTTGGCGTGTGTGGTCACGTCCTGAGGGGAAAGCTGAGGCAGCTCATTGGGCTGTGTGTGGATCCAGCCCAGAGGTTCCATCTCCTGTACAACATAGACATAGAATATAAGTGTTAGTTAGTGGAACAAGAATACATGGAGTAATGTAACAAGGCTAGCGGGCCCATTAGGAGACTTGCATACCAACAATTTGGAATCTTGATTCGCATGGTATTATGGTACAGTGTGAAAACTATAGTACGCTAGTCCAATAAATATTCAATTACTAGCACCTCGTTCCATTCTCTCTACTAATGCACCACCAAGACCATGATATAGTACAAGAGTACATTACCTTGAGGTACTCGTGGTTGGGCAGGATGTTGGGCAGGTGGACAGTCTGGTGGGTGCCCCACTGTGGAGCCATCACGATACACCGGATCTCCTTCACCTGCGGGTTGTCAGGCGGGCTCACTCCGTACAGGAACCCTGCAATCTGTAGTAACAACATCTAACCTTTAGTAGAGATTATTGTAAGACAGTATATCAACAGTAGCAAGCTATTATTTCAATATTTGGTAAGAGACAGGTAAATGCTTTAAAAAGCACCAAAGTACAAATGTACAGTAAGAGTCCCGCTATGCGTCCATCTCGGTAATGCTACCAACTTGGCTCAGTCCCCTAAAACTAAGGAAGGATACACAATAAAGCGTTATGCGACCACTATGCTGGAGTACCTTTAATTTTCTTTCAATGGCTTCAAAAGAATTCCCTTTTTTCCAGTCAATGACACAAATGGACATTTAATACGAAATTCTAATTCTATTTGATACGAAATTCTCTATATCCTGTAATGTGGAACACGACAGAATGAAAATCCAGTAAAACAAAATCCATCAATTAATTTACAAACCTGAGCTCGAAGATCAGAAATAGTGATGAACTTCTTGAGGATGTTCTTGGGCAGGATGTAGGTATAACCAGTCTCCTTGATATCGTCTGAAGAGACATAAATGTGGTTGGTACGGAGGTGGAGGTTGGTGGCTGAAATGGCCCTGACTCGCCACTCGGTCTTACTAGAGAACGTCTGGGACTCGTAGTTACTGAGGGTGGTGGTGATGATCTCGTCACCATGCTTGTTGACGGTGCGGGTGGTGGTGGCAGTCATCTGCGACTGTTCCTTAGTCTGTTTCTCAATCTCGGCGATCTGTTGTCGCTGGGCTGAGGGGGCTGAGATCTCCATACCGAGAATGATGTCTCGGATTTCAGACTGTGTGAGCGATGCCACGTTAACGCTGTGAGAATTGAGAGGGGAATTTATGCGTTAGTTTAGTTTTTAAAACGCATGTCATGATGTGATACAACTAAGAAAACGGTTGTAAGTTAGTTTTGGAACCACTAAAATTTAATTGACGCTAGCTTTGGCCAGTGAGAGGAAACTGTGAATTAAATGTTTGAACTACTGTTACAAGTGGTCTAACATAAAAGGTAACGAAGTATATACGTTGATAAATGATGTATATATGAAATAAAGTGAACTCTAACTCCATGAACACTTGTGACTGACATAAATATGGTTAATTAATAATGGGTTCTTTCTTTTACAGAAAAAGTTTCAGTTATCCTAGGAACGAACGAACGAAAAATGGATTCATTCAGTCCCAGTTTACTTGGTACAGTAATATTTTTCATGTTTTCACAGCCTCACTAAATTTAATTTAATGTAATTTGCTAGTTCCATTTACTCACTTGTTCTTCTTGCCATAATCAGCGAGAATGAGGTCCTTGAGCTGCATTTCCACTTTCATCCACTCCTCGTCAGTGAGGGTGGGCCAGATGTGGTAGGGCTCTGTGATGGTCGTCTTGTCCGGCTTCAGGATGATCTTGGTACGGTCGTTGTTCACATGCAGTGCACGCAGGATCAGGATTAGACGTGAGAATGCCTGCAATACAGAGAGATACCAGTGTTTTATTAAAGTGGATCTTCTCATTAAATCAGCAGTGATGAAATCCCTTGAAACCTGTTCAGCTTCGTATTCATATAGTATAGGTATGGCAATATCTGTTTTCTTATAATAACTCTTGACTATATCTATTGAATAGGTAAGAAGGCTACAGCACCTACCCATTTCAAATTACAGAGAAAGGGGTTCAGCCATGATAGGGTGCTGCTCCCAAACCCAAGTGGAAGAAAAGTAACTGATTGTATTCTTGGTTAACCAATCACAACCCTGTATCTTCAAGTGACCATAGACCAAAATAGATAGAGTAGATGTCAAACCAACTGCTGCTCTATGATCATGGATTTTGGTCGGCTGCTAGTTATTTTGCACTATTTTGCACTGTAACAACTTTAAAACCACTGATCTAGTAGAATTAAACTTTTACGGGTATAATTACGGGGTAGAATACGACCATCTGTAAGAATTGGGAAGAGAAATTCCACTACTCGTCACTAGGGATAAAGATAGCGAGAAGGGCCACTTTAGAGTCTTCACTTCCTTTAAACGAACTAGAACGTTTCTAAGATTTTGAGAAAATGAACTAGAAGAAGAAGCCCTTTAACTTACCGTGTATGAAGATATGGTCTTGAGCCAGTCATCGTAGAGGTTGAAGAGAACCATTTGAGGCTCTGTAGCTTTGAGGATGAGATCACCAAACTTCTCTACTTTGAGACAGGCCTGGAAGGGCAGTTGGAGCTCGGAGCCCTTTATGACAATGTTGGGGAAATCGAGGAGATGCACCTCGAGAGGGTCGAGCATTCCTTTCCTAGTGACGATGATCTGTTTAGGCTGTTCCTCCACAGGGAGGGAACGGATGAGGGCAGCTACTTCTTCTGCTGTCTTCCACTTAGCCAGCTGCAGGAGAAGGTATTCAATATTATAGAGCAAGTCTTGTGTAAAATCGGCATAGGATTGTCTCTTGTCAATAACAAGGAATGTAGACAAAACTGGGGAAAAATACAGTTGAAAAGCAAATAGACTTGGCATTCAACCATTTTCATTCGCAAAGTCATATAAGGCATAATATACTACCGAAGAGGAGACAGCACCAAGAATGTTTTGGTACTTCTATAAACATACTGAATCTTCAGACAATTATGAAATGACGTAATTACACCAAAGAAATGTGCTTCGTTTTGTCACCTGTAAAAGCAAAAAGGAACTGAATAGATCAACAAGTGCCTCACCTGTCCTAGACGTTTCTGTCCGGCCCATACCGACGTGTGAATGATTTTGAGGAAGAGCTGGCCCGTCCTTGGGTTGAAGATGAAAATGGCGCCGTTGATGGGTTTGGTTGTCAAGTTACCTTCGAAAGTCTAGTAAAAGAGAAGTTATTATAAGTAATGTTAACACGTCATATAACATGTTCAGAGAATTTAATTCGAGTGCAAAATGGAAAAGCATAATCTGATGGTATCATCTGAAATACACCATCGCAGATTTTCTGATTTGATTTATATTATCAGTCCGGTATTTAGTGTAGGACATCACAGATATTTATCATTTATGGGCGTCCTGGAAGATCTGGTGTAGCAAATTGGTTCTATGCTGGAAGGAGTGCGCAGCCCCCTTTTCACAACTCAATGACTACTGTAATTGTCCTAATATTGTATGTACCAACCTTGTGAATGGTGACTCGGTACACATTCGTGTCGTCCACAAACCAGATGATCTGGTTGGAGAAGAGTTCTCCATAGTTCTGTGAGGATAGGTAGGGCTCAGTCGGCTCTGAAGAGTATAGTTGGAGACCTTTGCGGATGCGTTCGCGAAGCACATACAAGGCTGGGTTTGCCTTCATGATCTTTGCCATGGCCGATTGGATCAGTGGTTTACATCCTGGGAACCAGTTTCCGAACGCGCTGGATAAAGCAAAAAAGCATTCATTTTTTAATAGATTATTTCCAGGTTAGAGGTAAAATAAGATATTCCTATATTTTGCCAGTGATGGTAAAGTAGGAGAAAATGTTTGACAAAAAGTGTATTCAAATTTCTGGTTAAAATAATCTGCCAAATAGTTGTGTTGAACGCCGCAAATGCACCCGTCTGGTATACAGGAACCAGTTGTGCGTGAAAAGGTCCCCTTTTTTTTTATTCTATGACAAACTAAAATCTCCTTAAACATATCTTGGAAAAGGAGAGGAACGCTGTCAACATGTACAACTCATAGTGGTCAAATATGTGCATATGGTATAAATAGATATAAACAATAATGAAAGAAATTCTAACTGCAAAATATTAAGTAAAAGTACCAGTAAATTTGCTAAATAGTTGTGTTGAACTCCGCAAATGCACCCGTCTGGTATACAGGAACCAGTTGTGCGTGAAAAGGTCCCCTTTGTTTTTATTCTATGACAAACTAAAATCTCCTTAAACATATCTTGGAAAAGGAGAGGAACGCTGTCAACATTTACACGACCAAATAAGACACATTCGGCTGTATCCCATGGAATAATAAAATGAAATGCCACAATAGCCTGGTCAAATCTTTACATATGGTATAAATTGATATATAAAAGAAAAATGAAAGAAATTCTAACTGTGCAAAATATAAAGTAATATAAAACCCAAAAGTATACTCAGTTTTGTTAGGTCTTTCAACAGTAGGAATAATATATATGTGCTTAAAGGCTTAATACCATTCAAGTATTTAAAAAAATAAAATAAAAGTCTTTCTTACCTGTGGAGATTGTAGGCCAAGTCAATGGCGATGAGAACACCAGTGGGTGAGGGATAGATACTCATGTTGTCTGTGGTGTAGTCTAAGAACTTAGCTCTTGCATATCTCTCTATATCGTGAGAGTCATAGTCACCCCAACGCAGCTGTATATCCAGCCAGTATTTCTGAGTGGTTGTGCCATCCATTGTGTCTTTAGAATCAGCCAACAGTGACGGCTTGGACACATTCCACTTGTAAGAAGCGAAGAGCAAGATGTCTGCGCAAGAGGAGTTCATTTTGTAAGACTTTCGGGGATGGATGGTCTCTTTCTGTACGGTGTCGATACCCAGGGCGTCGAGCTCCTGATCGAACACTTGACACAAGTCCATGACTACGCTCTCGTGGATCTTCTGCCACAAATGGGCCCTGAAGATCTGGATAAGGGAGATTTTGAGGGTGGGGATCTTGCCGTGCATGAAGATGCCGGTCAGGTCGAGTTGCACCTGGAAGCCCACATAGACATTAGCACGGTTGATGGTGGGTGACCACCACAGGGTGAACCGGCGGTTGGGGATCTGGTTGAGACCCGATCGCTGTGCGTTGGTCAGCTTCTTGTATTTCATGGATTCCTCGAATCCGCTAGCCTTTTCCCTGTAGGTCAATAATGGAGCAAGTACATGTGTTAGATCTCGCTTCAACAAGACAGTCTATATTATGATTTTACTTTCTAATATCACCATTGAATCTTTATACAACCAGTTATTTCCATTATCCCTCTAGTGTATTTCGTGAACTTCAGAAATAAGGAATTCATTTTGTAAATTAGCACAATGAGGTGGCACGAAAATATAGAGTGCATATATCAGGAAATACATGAATGGAAACATACCATCAATCTACTCAATCAATTGCTTTTTCAGAAGACACGAAACGATTTACTGACAAGGTAAGTTCAGTGATAATATTTACTCACCAGAAGAGACCCTCCCACGTGGGGAAGTATGTGCCCTTGAAGAGCGTGTGCTCGAGGATACCTTCCACTCCTCCTAGCGCTTGGATCATGTCTGTCCTGTAGTTGTTCAAGTTCCACAACTTGCCGTCGTGGCGTTGATGCGTCCACCAGAATGGATTTTGTTTAAGCACCTGAAAACACCATACATGTATATTTATATTATACCCTGGAATAAGTTAACTGATATTTTAGTAGTGGCCCCGGGTAAATAAATCAGCCTGTTGCTCCTAGCCAGCCTCTCAGTACATTTAGATTCGCCACATAAAGCTCACATACATTTAATACAATCCTCCGAAAAGGGCTTACATCAGAAGATGGCAAATGGTATATCTGCCCTTCAATTACGAGTAACTGAAGTAAAAGTAGCACTAATCCAATCTTACTTCAAATCATTTATTTTTAATGTTCAGCATTCGAGTAGTTTCAACGAAAATATCAACAAGAAGAAGTTTAATACCAACTACACAAAAGAAATGCTTCTAAGGCATAACAAAGCGCCTACCTGGTATTGTTTGAAGTCAGTCCTGACTCTCCAGCCCTTGTCGTAAGCCAAAGTATGTCTGTCTTTCTGGAAGAGTGTATTGATACGGGGGATGCCCCTGTCCCAGCTGTCCTCGAGATCCTCCAGAGTCAAGCGGCGGTTCTGTGCATTTGCTTCTTGTCGCTTCAAGGCATACTCCGCCCATACTCTCTGTGAATCTATGAACTCACTCTCCCATGGCATAATGTATCTGGAAAAGTGAATAAAATTATAGATATATACAAACTGGAAGAGCTATTCACAATTTTGTTGCAAATGTATTCTGATATCAGGAGCACACACTGATAGCGCACATTGATATACGCATAAATCCTCCCATCTATCCATCCACCCATTTTCAAGTTGGGTCATGCCAAAAATAATGAAACTTTCAAAAAAACAGTTGTTGAATTGTTATCATTGAGGGTATCTACCATGTGTACAGAATAATTTTAACTCAATTAAAGACAACCATTTGGCTTGTCAGATTTTGAGAATTTTTGTTGAAATTAGGTTATAAATGGTGGAATTGGGGGAGATTTGACAATTGTTTAAAGTTTTCAAAAATACTTAAGACTAGCATCTGAGTAAAATCACTAAAAGCTATGAGTTCAGGGCTAATGAAAGCTACCTACTCACCCATCTATCCACCCACCCACCATCTTTTTTTAAAAAAAAACCCAAACAGTCTAGCAGATCATTGTTATGTAAAAAAAAAAGAAAGGCAAGGCTTACCTGTACAAATTGGGGATGAGTTGGTCCTCGTCGTGACTCATGCCGGACCTGAAGTGAGTGATGCCCACGTCTGTCTGTTTGGACCAGCGCAGATCAGACTGGGGGATGAGCACGTGGCCCATGGACAGCATGCCCAAACCGCCCAGCTCCTTGGGGGTATAGAAGACCACCGGAGGGAAACGACTGGGCATTTTGGAGTTGAGACCGATCTTGATACGCGTCTGGATCTTGTTTTCACACTGTAATTGGCATTATATGTTTGTTTTAGATATTTTTCTTAAATTTCGCCATACATAAGGTGCCTCCATAAAACATTAATATCTGAATGAATCATCCATTCATTCATTCACCGTATACCACATAGTAAACATGTTTTCAACTTGAATCAAAATGATGGACAGTAGGTTTTTAATAGACAATAACTTAAAAAGATACTGCTACTATATTACAACCGGATTACATTTGAGGTGGGAGAAGTAAAGTGAGAAGTTAAAGCAGTTAACATCATCCTAGACTAGCTCTCGTCCCCAAAACAGTGCAGGCCTAGTGCTAAGTAGCGATTCTAACATGATTAAAAAAATAGTTAAAAAAAAATGATCAAAGACATTAGCAAGTCTGACATCATCCTTACCTTAACAAGTAAGTCGAGGAGCTCCTGTGTATTGACCACAGCCTCTCTGAAGTAGGTCATGAGGCCAATGAGGGCCGTGTTCCACTTGTTGACAATCTTGGTGAAGGTGGTGGAGCCAGAGGCCATGAGGATCTGGCGCACACGGTTGTGGAAGCGCTGCATCGACTCATCGTCTACACGTAGGAAGCACTGAGCTGTCCTCTCTTTGGATACCTGCAACACGTTCACAGATTAGTATTGTTATTAAGCCATTGAATCCTGTGCGTAGCACGGGTATTTGCTAATTATTATTATTATTGGAATAAGGTGGGACGTGTGTGTCACCTGAATAGCGCTACCACAACTGAGGCTGGGCCTCAGAAACGAACGTTCTACCTGAGCTCACCTAGTCAACTGTTGTTGTTGCTTAGTGAGTGTGGTAACCCCGATTGTGACCTCATCCGCGTTGTTGCAACAACTCGGGTTTGGTCAAGTGAGTCCCGTAGGACTCGGTCTGTCTATAGAGTTAGATCAGAATAATTTGATGAACTGTATGAGATTATAATAAAATATAATGTTTTCAGTCACATCACATGGGGTTTCTGTGTAGTTTCGACCTTATAAGGTCTCGTATTATTGGAATAAGGAAATGCTAATATAACGTCAGACGTAAATATCTAAAGGTTTTGAAGATACCAAAATCATATTCACACCTCATTTTGTAGGTTCCATACTCCATCTTTATGCGTGAATTCTTCGTGGGTGGTGCGGCACTTGGGCAGAATGCGGCACTCGAAGCCGCACATGTTGAAGAGCAGGTTGGGGTTGTCCTTGCTGTATACAGAAACAAAGCTGTTCTCCCACTGTATGGTGGTCACAGACCGCGGCAGACGGTTCTTGATGTCCCAGAACACGGCTCTTCCGCTGTAACATAAGGAGATTCGTGGTAAGATCTCAGTGGCCTATACTATGTTAATTTGTCAGCAATCAAATTAACCAAGTTCACTTTTACTCCAAGAATTTAAAGCTGTATTCTCAGCTATTACGACAAAACAATTTTACCGAATTTACCCATATTATGACTTATAGGACTGACTTAATCGATGTATACATTTTATAGTGGTCAAATCACTTTTAGATAAGTTGGAAAGGCACGGAACAAACAAGAGTAATCTTTAGATTTTGACCGATGTTAACCGAGAGTGTAACTTTAAATAGATAGAGATATAAATGATAACGGTATGATGGCCTTTTAGCTTTTTTAAGACACTAGGAATCGGCCATAGGGTCAAGAGGAAAAACAAAGGTAGACTATATAATACACACACTGAAATCAGTCATGGTTTTAAGGGCGGGGAAACAAAAGACTATATATATACTGACAGGTTGACGTCGTGTTTCATGAGTCTCATCCTGGCGTCGCGTGGCCAGCACTTCTTGTTGTTGTAGCCCACGATGTTCTCATTGTTAGGGTCAGGGTGCTCCGTCAGGTAGCGCTGAATCAGGTCACGTGCCTCCTCAGCTGTAAACCTGTCAATCAGAAAGATAAGCCTGAATTAGGTATTTATGACTCATTGAATAGCAAGTTTACTTAAAAGGTGAAAAAAAGGCGGCAGCTTTAGAAGTAAAATTCGTATGTGAGTTTGATTTTAGATTTGACACAATTTAAGGTTTTCAAAATGTTTGATTTTAGATTTGACACAATCTAAGATTTCCAAAATCCAAGATGTAATAGGGGATTATTTAATGACATCCACCAAAGCGCCCAACTTTATAAAGTGTTTAAAATAGCAATCTGGGGAATAGATGAAGCTTTTGGACTAATACAATTAAATTTGGCGCATACATTAACCGACGTAGTACAAATATCAAAAATGGCCTTTTTAAACATTCCCTACAGCCTTAATGCGCAGAAACTTCAGTCAAAATAAAATACTTTAAATAGAATTAGTAGGTGATTGTCAGAAATGAGACAAAATCTTCGAATTTTTCAGATTTTTTAAAATCAAAGGTTTACCGAATATACTCAAATTTACATAGTATTCATCACTTTAACGGCTGATGTAGCAAACTTAATAAATGTGTACGAGTTGCTTGTTGTACATATCGAGGCGATCTGACCCATTAACAAACAAGACAATGCACTTGCCTAAAGAATATGTGGATGCGATCTATATATCTGGAGTAGAGTCTGATGGGGTGAGTGACTTCACTGGTCACATCTTGGAAGGACAAGAAGTCATTGGGCATCTGGGGCGGTCCAGCCATCTCACTGGCACGCTGAAGACCCAGTACCAGCAAGTCCATCACCAGACCATAGTATTGGACGATGAAGGAGGCGAACTGAAGCCCTCGGATGATACCATAGGAGTTGGTGTGGTTCATATCCTGTAAACAACCATTGCGGTGAATACATTAAATACAAAATAGTGCAGGAAGACCACACAGAAGAAGTTGGCGTGGAAAGTTTTTTAAAAATTTTATCTTTATAGTGAGTAATGAGGTACTATCAAGGGTAATAGGCAGGATATTCTGATAATTTTCTTTTTCCAGGGCTCAGAATTTACATACCAAAGATATTCTGAAGAAGCCAGGGTGGAAATATTCAATCATCGGAACAGGCACTCTCAAATATTCTACATTTTCTTAAAATCCTTTTTTTGGGTAGCGTAAAGCCGAAAGGCGGGTGGGTCTCTGGCCCTGTTCAATATTTTTCTTAAAATGGTATCAAGAATCATGACATGATATGAATTTCCACAGGGATGTTATATAACACTTTACTCACCTTGTAATTAATAACGACGTTATTTTTGGCTGTCATGTAATCAGCGATGTTATGATCGACGATAAGACGCAATAATCTGTTGAGTAAAGTCAAATCTATTTTCTCGTACAACTTCTCAAATTTAGACTCCATCATAACGTTACATTCTCCCTCGCCCGTGTCCCAGACGTCCTGTAAATTATTGATACCTGAAAACCAATAGAAAAATGTGAGATTAAATATTGAGAGCTGTCAAATCAGACGACACAGGAAAACATTTTTTTCATAATTTAAAACATATCTCATAGCAAATACTTAAGAGAAAAGAATTTAATGCACACAACTTTAGGTGGCGTGCCCTGCTAAGAATATAATTTATTTTCTACAGATCTTTGTACTGTGCTATAAGATTTACCAATGCAAGAAACTCATTAGTTGAGAAGCAACATACAAAATTGCCAGAGTATCATAAGAGAAACGGCCCCTCTGATATTATGAAGTAAATGTATATACGTGTAATATATTTTATTTTACATTGACACAGAAATTATGAAATTGCATCAATATACCATATACCATTAATCCATTTGGGCATCCCGGTGAGAATAGCTGAGATAACAAACAAGTCCCACACCATTTATAACAAAAACAAAACGATATTTAACTAAAATAAAATATTTGGAACAAACTGAAAAAAACAATTTACACAGGAGTCTCTTCTGGCAAAATTTGTACATTTAGATCGAAAAATGAAATAAAGTTAAATATCTCTTACCCTGGCACCACTTATAAGTAAGCAGAGGTGGAGGTTCTGTGTCTGCAGGCTTGATCCAAGGTGGGAAGAGGCGACGTTTGTCCGCCTCATACCAGAGATACTGATCTAAGTAAGCGTCTGTGATCTTCTCTAAGGGCTCCACGTCGTACACAGGGATCAGGTGGCTGTACAGGTCCATGAACTCTATACCCACCTACAGGAAGGAAAGGTAAATAGGTGAGGCACTGAGAATAAGTGATATATGTATATATATTCTTAAAAAAATATACTATTAAGGCCAACAAGTTTACAATTTTAAGACAAAAATGAGGTTCGAAACACGGTTAAATATAACCGTCGAGTAGAGTATTTTTTTAACCAAAGCTTCACCAAATATATTCAGATGTACCTAGTATTTATTATTTGTAGCAGTTGACTAAATGTGTAGTTTCAAAAGGCATTAATTAGTAGAATCTACTAACCTCATTACGTTTGGTGACGTAGATTCGTGATTACACGTAGTATAAATTCGTGATTACACGTAGTATACAAATTTGGGATACTAACTATCAGCAAAAGTATCAATTCACTATTTAGATGATTTCATCGATACTTCTTTTCATATTTTATCGATTTATATGTTTTAGAGGCGCCGAATGAAAAGGAAGATTGCCGGGTCACCCGAATCTATGAGTACATGTACTTACCTCCTTGAATGCTCTTTGTGTGAGCAGATGACGTTTAATACGGGACAGGGCCTCGTGAGGGTTATCGTAAGCTTGTTCTATAAGTCCCAACTCCTCTCTCTGCGACTGATTCAGTCTGCTCTTAACACTGTAAGCATCAAGTGGAAATACTTCCATTAAAATCACAACTGAGTAGCATCCACCGTTTTGATACCAAGGATATCGATAACCATTCCTAAAGTTTATTGGTTATTAGACTGAGAATTTGTATACTTTCCAAAACATGTGATAATTTCGCGAATAGTGACTGGATTAGTCATAAATATTACACAGCACAACGTGATCTTCCTAGTGGGAGTTTGACAATTTACATAAAATGATTTATTTAAAAAAAATATAAAATAGCCAGAAATTTGCATAATTAATGCAACGATTCACAAAAAGTGACTTATCAAACCACAGTACACAATAACCCAAGAAACCTACATACGCCACATAGGCCGGCAAAAGAGGTTTACAAATATTCACCAACCTATATGCTTCCTTAAGACGCTCAAGGGCCAGAATAAGCAGCTTGGTGTCGTGCTTGTATGAGAGTGGAGGGAAGGGAATGGGAGAGAAGCGCCTACTCTCCAACCAATGCACAGTGGTCGTATAAATAGCCACAGCCTCCTCAGCTGTGATATAAGGTCCATCCTTCAGGTAATTATGCTGTCTTTCTTGCTCAGCCTTTAGATACAGGCGAGTAAGCCTACCCAGGTTCTTCTTACACACTGTCTTGTCCACAGTGGCACCGCGCCTGATTCTCTCTCTGTTGTAGTGGGCAGTATTAGTCCACCAGTCGGCCTTGGCCTTAACGTAACGGAGGATCATGTTCTCTATGGGTATAGGCAGACCAGGCACTTTCCATGGGATGTTGGCTTTCCAGCAGCGCCAGGCTTCAGAGAGATGCTGGAGGATGGTTCTGGCCTTGTTCTGTTTGATTCCTTCGGGCATCATGTCGAGGATATCGTGCATCACCTATGTATCGATTGAAAACAGCCTTTGTTTTATATTGGTAAAATTGAGTTTTAGAAATGTAATGCACATTACGTAAAGATAAAACATGGATGGAGTAAGTAGATTTTACAGAAAGGGATTTTTAATATATTTTTAAAGTACAACCCGTTTTAAAAGGCCCTGCAAATAAGGCCAATTAATCACATTCAAACAAAATGGAGAAACAGATATTAAAGATTCCAAATAATATACTCACAGCAGCCCTAAGTTCCAAATCAAAGTGAGACTCCACACGTTGCTTGGTGACGGTTTTGGCCACGCCTTTAGAGTGACGACCCTCGAACTGACGGGACAGGAGATTACCTAGCCAGCGTTCCAGCAGTGGGGTGATGCCGCGCATGAAGAACAGCCACACACGCCAGCCAGGCGCCCAGAATCCACAGCCTGGACCTTTACCTACTGGACCCTGTAGTGATGCGAAAGAGATATATTCGGTTAAGTTAGTTGATTCTATTTTATATCTTTATGTCCTATAAGATAATATAACTATTGCTATATTCTATAATTGTGGGGGTAAGAAAACAAAGCGATTTATTGAGCTACCTTGAGAGATGTTCATATGTAGTAGGGTTTATTTGACCGTTACTAGAGAACATGTACGGTCATAACAAAAGACAGAAATGTACTCACTGTGTTGAATCTGTAGTAAATAACGTGCTTGAGATCTTTACACATTCTAATCTGTCTCATCAGTTTGTACTTGTACCGGTACATGCCAGTCAGCTGGCCGACGTGAGCGAAGATGTACTGCAGGCCGTCCGAAAGCTAGATAATGCAACAGAAACACAATACAGCTGACTTATATTTGAATCATTTATTCTTGTTTTATTAGATCTGTAAATTTGGGTCTAGTCCAAACCAGGGATCCCCCCGCCACACACACAAAGGTAACTTAAAGCGTAATAGAAAGGTTTTTTCCCTAGTGTACTCTATTTAGATATCACTTAGATAAGCGGTTTGTAAAAAAGAAATTATGACACCAAGTCATTTAATATCCCAAAACATATGGCACGTCGCTCTACTACATGGAAATTGTAGTAAACGAATTTTCTTTGTACGGTGTACATGTTTGCGCCCTGACGATGATGTTTGTTTTTATACTCGAGTTGTCTTTTCTGTGCAACTAGATTATCATGCGTTAACTATATACTCTTATAATTAATAGTCTCACTCTGATAAACTATATACTCTTATAATTAATAGTCTCACTCTATTTAAATTGTTTGTTGTTGTTGTTGCTACTTTTATTTGTCATATGATACAATCGGTGGGTCAATCTCCCATCATAGGGAGGATCTCAAGCCCTACCGGTGAGTGACTATTGGATTCACTTGTAAGGGTAACAATACACCCATGCGTCGACGACACATGGGTGTAACTAAATATTAACTTATTGATAACAATATTTCGACTTGTCTCTTTAAAAAAAATCTTTACTTGATGTAATGCAGTTCTCAATTTTTAAAAAAAAGTTTAAATAATAATAACAAAAATCTGTAAAACATGTATACCAACCTGGAAGGCGTCTACATTTCCCAGTCTGTACTGCACATGAGAGTCAACAACTAGCTTAGTGAGACGGAGAATCTCACGACACAAGTGGAAAGCGTTACCGAAACGCGACTTCTTTCTCTCCTTGGTGGTGAGTGTTTTGACTGGCTTTAAGTTAAAGTTGTAGTCAAGATGAAGGTAGTTCAGGTTTTTACGATGAATCAGCAAGTTCAACATGTTGTAGCCTTGGCGACATACCTAGATAAGTAGAACATTGCAGATATTTAGTGGAATCTAGACAAGAGCTGTCACTGTCGTACCAGGGATGCATGCCGTTTTCTTTTTAGTATTCATGGCATCTACTAACCGTATAGAAATTATTAGATTTTAGATATTTTATGAAGACTCAAACAAATCAGTTATTGAGAATATGAATTATTTAAGTCCCAGAAAATTTAGACGAAATTTGTTTATAAATGCGACGATTACAAATCCCCATCGTGGTATTTGCTAGCAGAAGACTTAATGCTTAGACTTGCGTCAGACTTGAAATGATATTAAGAGTCACTACTGACTCGACTGAGCTTAGCGAGGCCCAAGCATGTCAGGCAAAGGCTGTGCACGCATAGACAGGCCTTGGTGCAAGTCTAGTTCATGCTTACCTGGAGTCCAACCTCGACCCAATCCAGCAGGGTGCTCTGGAAGAACTTGGTAGCCTTGAATGACCTGAACAAGAAGCGCTTCTTCTTAGACTTGGGTGGTCGGTGCTTGAGGGCATTAAGCACGAAGTATTTGAGAAGTTTCTGGTACGAAACTCTCACTTTCACGGGCATGCCTGGAAACAATATTAAGATCAGAATTACCCTTTATCTCATGAACTAATTAGTGAAGAATAAAATAAATGAAATCAGAGGGATGGCGTTAGCTATATTAGAGATGTGGATATTATAGAAGAGAATTCCTCAGAAGGAGTTAAATGGCATTTGCCTACATTATTTAAATTGTTCAGTTTACAGCGAAGGTAAGCACAGACATACATGTTGAGGACATATAAACAATGTTTTTGTCTATTCTGGAAGTATTAACACCTAATCTAATTATGATATTGCAGGTAAAAAGATAAAACCAATGCACCTACCGGCAGGGCAATGTTCCCTGTACCAGCCTTTAACCAGAGGTACATCGATGGCTCGGCGGGAGCGGCCGGACCTGAGGTTGAACGGTCGCGGTGCCCAGAGGAGAGCGATGCCGTTAGCTGTATTGTCTGAGTAGAGAGGGCACTCATGGAGGAAGGGCTGCACATACTCGGGTAGCTCAAACTCCTCGTCCTCATCCGGCAGTGGTTCTGGAATCTGGAACAGTTTCAGGATTCAATTAATTGTTGGTTGTTAGGTTGTTTTGCAATTAACAGTCAGAGCCATATGAAAGCTAGGAAGATGAGTTGACGTTTTGGAAGGTGTTTATGGGCTTTGAACCAAATACACCTTTAAAGCTGAACTCTCAGTTAATGTCCGTCAGAAACTGAATATTTTCTACTTCTTGTTCCATTCTTTTACAGCCCATCTGAAAGCCATTTGACCAAAACTTTGGAGGATTTTGTTCAGTTGTTTTCACTAAAGGGCTTCTAAAACGTCCTCATTGTTATTCGGAGGACCCACCCGAATCCGTTAGTGAATTATTATCGCTCACCGGCAGCAGTTTTCTCTGTGATTAAGAATTCAAATCCTTGTATAAACATATACCAGCAGCAGAATATTGATAAATTCAGTCATATAAGTCTTAATTTGAGTAAATTTGGTAAGATTTGTTATAATAGCTAAGAATGCAGGTTTAATTTAAAGGTGTCCTCTTAGATAACATCGGTCAACGAAAGATTTTCTACTTATTGTTCCATTTTTCCCCCAACCCATCTAAAGGGCATTTGACCAAAATTTAAATATAGAAATATAAATACCTTGGTTGTGTGCCTATGGGAAATCGGGTTGATGAGGGGATCGAAGTAGAAGGCAGGCAGATCTGGATCCTCGGTCTTGATGAATACAACATTGGGCTCGTGATACCTGCACAAGAACACGATAATATTTTTAGTAGAGATTCGTAATTCAAAATCCTAATGCACAAAAGTGACATGTCAAAGGTAAATTTAAGCCTTGTCGGCCATCTACTACTTATCACATATCATCGATTCTGATCTGTGAGGATTAATTTAATATATAATCTTATTGTACTTGAAAATTCCCACAAATAATTTCATACCCCAGGCTTAGAAATAGAAGCTGTTTTTTTTAATAATTCAAAATAGATAAAATATAGAAGCTTCTTTCTCTTCGAGAATATGGGATAGTATAACAATTTACCGAAATGAATACCCGTTGTTACTGAATCAACTGTCTTCCCAAACGTAAGCTGAGAATAGCATTCTTATAATGTAAGCTTCTAGAAAAATCAAATCAATCTTCCTATGCAGATCTACAGAGAGGGAGAGATGGTTATGTACGGTGCTTTCAGCTCCCACGTGCATTGCTGGGCAGGTGGTTAATATCTCACACCAAGTAGTTGTGCCTCACGACAGAAGTACTGCGTTACACACTCAGTAAGCAGCAGATGGTATGACGTGAGATTTGATGTTTAGATTATATTAGATCCTACACCCCGGTAGAAATAGATTTGATAATGTCTATTCTCCCTATAGAGTGAAACTATGTTACTAGAAGAATTTTTTGGGGGTTCATTACTATCCATGAAAATGCTACATTTATGATATCTCAAATTTATGAATTTGGATAAGCGATGAGGAGGTACTATTTTTTTTTAAAAAAACCATGACCTCAATATCAAAGTGTCTCCCAAAAGATGTTGGTTTCAATGGGGAACTTCTTCAGAAAAAGTAAGCAAAAGGAATTTCACCATTCAGTACCGCACCAAAAGCGTCACAATTATTTAAGAATGGGTCAAGCATTGCAACAGGGGGAACAAATCTAGTAAATCTAGCAAAAATTTCTTCAAAAGTCAAATCTTACCAAGATAAATGTACTTCAAATGGAATGTTGTTGTATAGGTAGGGAAAGGCGATCCTATATTCTGTCCTCACAGGTTGACGAATGATAATCTTGTTGATATCATTGAACTCATTCCAATCTTCATCCCTAAAGGAAACAGTAGGAACATTAATCAAGCGAACAGGCTTTCCATAGAACTTAGTACAGGAGGGGGCGATTGAGACACGGTCGTAAATTAAAATATGATTTGATTAACCACGTCAAGATGAAGATGAGCTAATTTCAAGAAAATCAGGAATCCACACACCCAAATAATGACAACTGATTTAAAGACCCAACACCATATATAATACATTAAAAGTGAATTCTCAGGCTACTTAAAACAATCATATTAGAGAAACATTGAAATGAAGTGGTTCATAATCGACCGATCTGTATAGTTTAAAAATACAATTTTTGCAAGTTCTTTAATCGTTTTCTTGGGGGTGATGTTCCAAATATATGCAGAAAAGGTGATTTTCACTTCAAAGCAGCACACTTACTGCATTTCCTTGTCTTTCACCAGGGGTTCAAACTTGGGGCCGCCTGGAATAGCCATGTTAAGGGCCTTGGCTGTGAAGAAAGACTTGAGGTCGAACAAGTAGAAGTAGTTGGAATCCACCAGGTCAGTGAGCAGCTGTTGGGCCAACCTGTATAAGGTAGACATCTGGGGAAGTGTAAGGTTCCAGGTGCGGTAGGTTGTTCCATTGACATGTCTGTAAATGAAAGAAAAATATTTTAAAATCTTATTCATAAGGAAGCCATCGTACATTTACAAGCAAAGAAAACACATCAGCTGGTCTGATGAGTTCCATCAGCACTAGGTTTACCAAGAACCAGGTTCAAGGTTACATATGTACTGAGAACAAGCCTAGCCTTGGGTTTGTTTTTGGATGCTTCATGCCCCTGTAGCAGTATTGGTCGTATCGAGGGCAATGCTGTTTTAAGTTGGAAGCGTGGACTGAGGTTATGAAATCGTGATGAAAAAGTCTTCACAATCCATGGAAAAATATCTAGTGTTTCAGTACAACAAATAAGTAAAAATATCTAAGTGTGTTGGGAGAGCCACTGTGTCAAATGCATCGCACTGCAAGTAACAAAAAGCAACCAACCCTCTTCTTCTTCCATGCTTGTACGACCAAATACACATCCCTGTAAGTGGCCCTCGTTTCATGGACTATCATAGATTTACATTCATCAACACCATAATATTTCAAAGAACCACTTTCAAATTATTTAAAGAAAGGTGTAGCTATGGGTGGTAGATGGAGGTTATGAAACGGGAGGAACATGAAAAGAGGAAAAAAAACAAAATGCCCATGAGTCTTAGTAAATATAGATACACTAAACAAGTAAAAATAACACTAAACCAAGTAAAAATATCTAAGTGTGTTGGGAGAGCCACTGTGTCAAATGCATTGTGCTGCAAGTAACAAAAAGCGACCAACCCTGTTCATCTTCCATGCTTGTACGACCAAATACACATCCCTGTAAGTGGCCCTCGTTTCATGGACTATAATAGATTTACATTCATCAACACCATATTTCAAAGAACCACTTCCAAATTGTTTAAAGAAACATGTAGTTATGGGTGGTAGATGGAGGTTATGAAATGGGAGGAACATGAATAGAAGAAAAAAACAAAAGGCCCATTGTTCTTAGTAATTATAGGTACACTAATCAAGTAAAAATATCTAAGTGTGTTGGGAGAGCCACTGTGTCAAATGCATCGCGCTGCAAGTAACAAAAAGCGACCAACCCTGTTCATCTTCCATGCTTGTACGACCAAATACACATCCCTGTAAGTGGCCCTCGTTTCATGGACTATAATAGATTTACATTCATCAACACCATATTTCAAAGAACCACTTCCAAATTGTTTAAAGAAACATGTAGTTATGGGTGGTAGATGGAGGTTATGAAATGGGAGGAACATGAATAGAAGAAAAAAACAAAAGGCCCATTGTTCTTAGTAATAATAGGTACACTAATCAAGTAAAAATATCTAAGTGTGTTGGGAGAGCCACTTTGTCAAATGCATCGCGCTGCAAGTAACAAAAAGCGACCAACCCTGTTCATCTTCCATGCTTGTACGACCAAATACACATCCCTGTAAGTGGCCCTCGTTTCATGGACTATAACAGATTTACATTCATCAACTCCAGATTTCAAAGAACCACTTCCAAATTGTTTAAAGAAATGTGTAGGTATGGGTGGTAGATGGAGGTTATGAAATGGGAGGAGCATGAAAAGAGGAAAAACAAAATGCCCAGAGTTCTTAGTAAATATAGGTATGCTAATCAAGTAAAAATATCTAAGTGTGTTGGGAGAGCCACTGTGTCAAATGCATCGCACTGCAAGTAACAAAAAGCGACCAACCCTGTTCATCTTCCATGCTTGTACGACCAAATACACATCCCTGTAAGTGGCCCTCGTTTCATGGACTATCATAAGATTTACATTCATCAACACCAGATTTCAAAGAACCACTTTCAAATTATTAAAAGAAAGATGTAGGTATGGGTGGTAGATGGAGGTTATGAAATGGGAGAAACATGAAGAGAAGAAAAAAACAAAAGGCCCATTGTTCTTAGTAATTATAGGTACACTAGACAAGTAAAAATATCTAAGTGTGTTCACTGTTGGGAGAGCCACTGTGTCAAATGCATCGCGCTGCAAGTAACAAAAAGCGACCAACCTTGTTCATTTTCCATGCTTGTACGACCAAATACACATCCCTGTAAATGGCCCTCGTTTCATGGACTATAATTAGGTTTACAAGACAATAATTTTCCATGTACCCCAAACGATTTCAATAGACTAGCAAACCAAAGACCTAAATAGAAAATTGAACAGCCATGGTAAATCGTGCTTCTGTGGTACACAGGCCAGTTCTTACAAGTTACAGGCCTTTGTGCTACCTGGCTCCTATATACAGCTGTACCTGGTGCAGTGCTGTATTATACTCTCTCTCTAGACCCAGATGTCTATCTTATGCGCTGTTGCTTGTATTGCTAATTACTACAATATTGCCTTATGTTATGTGTACACTGTGTAACCTGTATGTATGTATGGTGTGTGGTAATAAAAGGTAACTGCTGACAAGGATCCAAGAACCTAAGTTAGTGTTCATTCACTACACTTCTTTACATTTAGAACTAGACGTGATTATTTTTTTTGGACAAAATTTGGCTGATGAGACAAAATAATTGTCCCTTTATTTAACTACTTCAAAGATGATTTTCTAGCCCAAAAGTTCTTATGCAAATATAAAAATTCAGTGGAACAACTGTGTGTAGCATATGCGACAAAGTCAAATGCATCGCCCTGTAAGTGACTAGTCATAACATATCCTGTTACTGTGCCCAAGTGTGTACGGTCAGATACACATCCCTGTAAATGACCCTCGTTAAATGGGCCTGGCTTCATATTTAAAGTTATCTTTGAAAGAAAGCAACGGGTAGTCTGACTTGCAGAAATTCTGCTTGAATCTTAAATTGGTCCTGAGTAAGTTTATATTTAATCAAGATTGAGAAATTATTCAATTATAATCTGCAAGTGTACGTAATGAGGGTTATCAAAAGGCTCCTTCAGGCATTTTCTTCTGTATCTGGTGACATGAAAATAATCATTTTCATTGATTATGCGAATTTTCAAAATAATGTTATATGAGCTAGGCCAATAAAAAAATATTAAAAACATAATGATAACGAAGTAACTGGAGTATCTACTCACTTGGTATCAATAAGTGGCTTGTTCTCATAGAACCAGCCCATGACTGGTTTGTCCTCATCATTGTCCAGCTCCATCTGAATGGCCTCCAGGGGCTCCACATCCAGTACGTTATCGGCGTAGTCCAGGGGAGGCTCCTCATCGTCAAATGGAGGGAAGCGCATACGCTTGAAGTGGCGACGATCTCGCTTCTCTCTCCTCATCATGATCCACATGGACCTATGGGTGAATCAATTAAATAATTCTTAATGGAAATAGCAGTAATAACATCCAACATAAAACAGTTAGCACTAGCCTCCTTAATAATTAGATGAAATTAGTCAATAAAGAGAAACTCTCACTATAGAACCAACCAAGCGCAGTACCACCTTATATATAAAATACTCTTAAAATGGTTATATCAAGGGCGGGCATATAATATAAGAATATTTTGTTAAAGATATATCAAATTTAGTTCTTTTACAAGAAAACGAAGCAGTGTCTTCTGATATGTGTTCAATCTTAGCAGACTCAATACCTCAACGAGTTTATGAAATAAATCATGCTCAAACAAATAACTTTAAACTTACCCCCACTGAGCGATATAGACAGGTTCGACGACCCAGGGTATTTCATTGATGAAGGTGATGGCACCGGTGATGTGGTAGAGCACCTTACAGTCTCTGATTTGCTCCCAGGGCATGGGCATGTTCTCCATTAGCTTCATCACCGCGTGCGGCATGTACTTCAGCGCTCTGTAACAATAGGTTTAAACATGTAGAATACCGTATTTACTTTATTTCAGGTCAGGAAATACTGAAAATTTTGGGAGAGAAGGAGAGAGCGAATTGTTATTTAGGGACTCTACTACCTGTACATATAAACTGATTCCAAGATAAAAGAAACAAAAACACCAACCGTTTGATGGCCAAATTTTAATTTTCGAAAATATTGCCCATCAAATTTTGGGAAATTTTTGAAAAAGAAAGTGAAACTTGGCGCAACTTTTTGAAATTTTTAAAAGTATGGATTTCAGTACATATTCTGAAGACTTGCATCTCTGTTCATGTACTGTATGTTTTAAGGGGATTCTGCTGAGGTTCTAAATTTTATATAATTTTATTTAGATATCAAATACGAAGGTCTAACTTAAATATGATCTTCAGCTGCTACCATGTGCTTGTATACCGGTATTTGAAATAGGAAAGTGTCGTTAATAGATTAATTCAAGGTTACCCTAACAGATGTCATTATCATTTTACCAATGAAAGTATGAAGAATGAAGGAAATACAAACTAATTCTCTAATTTACTCAGTTCCAAGGAGATCTGAGAGTGACTTACCCAAGGTAGACACGTTTGTCATGTCTGAACTTTCTGTTGGACATATCTCCATGGTCGCGGATGATTTTCCTGGCGTGCTCTGGAGGCATATCTTCTTTCTGGACGTCCACAAATCCAAACTTCCTCTTCTCGGCGTAGCGCTTGGACTGCAACTGCTGCCATTTCCGAGCTAAAAATACAGGAAAACTTTGATTTTACACATATTTGACATCAGGAAGACTGGCAATATAACAAGAGATAAGGATGATTGTTTAGTATTAGTTCGCAATTTTGAATTGAATTTGAAAACTTTTTATTCATCAATGTTGGATTGCAATATGGGGACATTCTCCAGCTAATGACTAATGAGAGGTTTTCAAGCCTTATCTACCGTACACCGATTTTTAGTAGTGGACAATATGACTGAAGGTGATTCACTACGGTAATAGTCTATTATTCCAGTTTTATGCTGGTATGAACTTGAAGCTATAGACCTCCTTCCCCTTTATACTGAAGGCCAGAAGGGGTGGGGTGTGGGGAAGTATTAGTTTTATGGTACCTTTCTCTTGTAGCTTGTCCTCATTCATGTAATCAGGGATCTTGGGTTGTGGGGGCACCTGTGGCTGCTGGTGATGTTGCTGCTGTTGTTGCTGCTGCTGTTGTTGTTGTTGCTGCTGTTGGGCGAGCTGTTGATGTATCTGCATGGGTTGAGCCATAATAGGAATCTGGCCCATTAGAATAGGCTGGCCGCCCGGCCCAAACATATAGGGGACAGCCATCCTGCCTATTTACTGTGGTCTGATAGACCAGTCCTGTAAAAACAAGTATAATGAAAATTTAATGTATACAATACTGACAGAAATAAGTAAGTAAGTAATGACTAATGGTACCGTAACTATTTCTGCCCTAAACATTTAGTCACGCACCACCATTGAGTTGAGTTAGGTTCGACTAACTATAAACATTGGGCATTAATTATCGTCGTCGTGGGGGTACCTATACATACCGTATTCAAAAAGCGGTTTTTAAAAACTGCAATTCTGGTCCGTAAATGACTGGGACTGCAATGAGTTTTATACAATTTTGAACCATCTCGATCTGTGTTTCCCCCACTCGACCAAAAATGCAGTTTGTTGGAGGTTTACCCAGCTAACACACTACGTAATTTCTACATTGTGATTGTTCACGTTGTAGCGACGTAAATCTGTATGGGAGAAATGACGTGAATACAACGTAAACATTTTTTTCATTTTTTTAAACAAAAGATAATTTAAATTAAAGAATAATAAATTTTTAAAAAAATGATTTCTACGTTGTATTCACGTTATTTCTCCCATACAGATTTACGTAATTACAACCGACCAAAACATAGAAAATAACGTCGCCACAACGTGAATACAACGGAAAATTGTTAGCTGGGTATTAACTGAAGTAGGCCTATACCTGAACCATGCCTGTATTAGGCCTAGCTAGGCTATATATAACACATGTAGGCTACTCCATCGACCTGGGACAGTCGACGATGCATTCTCTATCTAACCTGAACTATGAAGACATATTATTCATGAATGATGGGTATGGATTTGAATTTGTAGAACAAAAATGACCAATGGCAATGCCAATAATTTATGGGCTTGCAAAGGCAAGAGTAAAGACATTGATAGGTAAGAGTCAAGATGTCTCAAATTCATTTCTGAACAAAAGAGATGGAATACACAATTAACTAAAAGGTAAACTTTGTCTATGGTGTTCACTGAATCTTCTGAAGTACTCGGAGTATACCTTGCCTACACCAGATAAACACACGGACCAGGGTAGATATTTCTTTGCTTATTTCGTCTAAAAGTTAAGTAAAAACTAAAACGGCTGAAATCTAATCTATCTTAATCTAAATCTGTAAGGTTTTGGCCTTTGCTTAGCCTACATATTATTAGACTTAAAAATCAAGGCCAATGGACGCAGGAAGAATAGATTTATTAACAGGTCTAATAGTTGCATTGGTTTACACAAGTAACAATTTCAAATGAACGGAATACAAACCATCTATTATCTTTTCTATAATACACAACTAATATCAACACACTCCACTCACAGGTTGTCACTCATTCGCGAATCCAATCGCTTCATGTTTACAGAAGACAAGAGGGCCAAAGGAAGGCTCTAACTTGAACAAAGCTAGAAAACACCAACTCCCAGATTGGGCATGGGCTTTGAGGCGAACCTTTTCATAATGTGGTAGAACTGCACTGAACAAAACTACATGAAATCTCTCGGAAAACTAAGTTAGTCCCGATATAGTGCAAAATCAAACTCGGCATTATCGCCAACCGCTGAGCCGGCCTCGATAGGAGATAGAAAGGGTCCCCACGCCGCTTAAAAAAAATACTCATATATAAGAATGTACACAGTAACGGCACTTATCAGGAAGGTAGGTAAGAGAACAGTACATAAGCCAAAGGTGTCACTCTTTACAGAATCAAGAAACATTTCTTACCTGTGTATTTTACTGTTGATTGAAAATGCGAAGTTCACCACACGTTTGCCGTACAAAATGGCGAACGCAAGGTGCGCGTAGGGTCACGTGACCTAAACAAAAGTTTACTTGCAGGATGCCTTGATTTCAAGAAAAGTGTACTACGCTGGATACTGCCTCTATGGCGTTGTACAACGGATATAATTCAGTGTTTCTAAATGTTAGCTAATGTTACGCTCCATAAGGAATGCATTTAGTATTGCAATATTTTCACTGTTGTTTTTATGGACATAAATAATCACAATTATCTCGATATAATGTAGCCAGAGCTTAGCCTGGGTGCCTATCTCCGCGAAGCGACAGGCGTATTCCTATAGGCAATGTACAGTGGTGGGCCTCCAAACTACCAGAGCTGTGCATCAATCAAATGTTGGCACCAGTCCATTGAAAGGCAAAGGCCAAATTACCAACGTAGGGAATTCGTAGAGAATGGTGCAACGCAAAATAATGACAGGACTATTTTGACCACTCTTGAAACGAACATTCGTGGGTCAGATCACCAACTAACTCATTATTTTTTATTTTATTTGTTTGGAAATTTTCAACAGTTTGATAAACAGTTCAAGATAATATTATCCTATTTGTCTTGTCCGGCGCCGGCCTGTATGTCCTGTTTCCAAATGTAAAATCAACTCAGAGCACATTAAGTAAACACAGACATTCTTAAGGTTCGAAGATGTTTATTAGCGATATTGGGACATTTATGGTATTGGAGTATATATGAAGTAGTATTGAAAATAGACAAAGCAATGTCATGTGGATAAAAGAGATATACATATATAAACCTGTACAGCAGAAGAGATTATTGAAGATGGTATTTTTCTGCATAGTAATAAAATTGTCTGTCAGTCCAGATGCGCACTTTAACCCCTTAAGTTTCTTGGTGTTGATTGGAACGGAGTGCCAGCTTATTGTAGGGAGGGTGGGTGGCAAAATTTTTCTCCAGTCCTCTCTCCTGTGCGTGGGTCAGTTGAATGGACAGAGGGAGAGGAAGTGACCAGTAAGCTGGAGGAAGTGGGGATGACATAACTTCCTGCACTTCCGTTGGGGTGATGGCGTTCTCCCCTGCAGTCTGCTACTCAATGAGGAGGAATTATCGCAAGCGACAATCCCTACCACATTAAGTAAACACAGACATTCTTAAGGTTCGAAGATGTTTATTAGCGATATTGGGACATTTATGGTATTGGAGTATATATGAAGTAGTATTGAAAATAGACAAAGCAATGTCATGTGGATAAAAGAGATATACATATATAAACCTGTACAGCAGAAGAGATTATTGAAGATGGTATTTTTCTGCATAGTAATAAAATTGTCTGTCAGTCCAGATGCGCACTTTAACCCAAGGAGGAATAGTTCACATTGCACTCAGGGCTTTGTGGACCGATGTGGAAGTCTGGGCTGAGGGCCTCAGATACGATCTGACGGCGTCACTGGCCCATGTGCCATGGGTCATGACGTCATTTAGTGAAGCCCCCGCTTCATGATAGGAGTAGGATGCCCCGCCTCGACGCAGGCTATGCATGGAGTGGCAGGACGGGGAG
This sequence comes from Sthenelais limicola, assembly GCA_942159475.1. NCBI lineage: Eukaryota > Metazoa > Annelida > Polychaeta > Phyllodocida > Sigalionidae > Sthenelais > Sthenelais limicola. Next base: position 70,274,010 of record OW804098.1, read on the forward strand.
GAACCAGCCTGGGCGATGATCCATGCCCACGTTCGCCTCATGTACCCAGTCGTGAAGGGGTTCCCATCTGAGAAGCTGAAGAGGGGTGCGTTAGGTGGAAGGTGTCTGTTCCTTTTGACCAGCCTGTAGACAGCCCTCCTGGGGCATATAGGGTCACCTGGCTTGGCCGGTAGGAAGACACTCACGGGGGTTCTTGAAGACTGCATGGTCTTCGACCATTTGAGCTTTATAGTAACCCCCTCCCCCTCGATGATCACGTCAGAAGTGGTGAGGTGCCTTGTGTGATCGAAGGCCCTTTTCGAGGGAGGGAAGAGGTTAGACTGGCGTATGAAGCCCATGAACATTATGAGGATGGCGGCTCTGACCTCTCTGGGATACTCACACTGAGAGGCCCAGGCCACACACTTCCTCAGCAGGGCGGGGGTTACTGCCCCTTTTGGTTTTGGGATGTGTCTCACAGTCAGGCGTACTCCTTTCAGTGCTGTGATAACAGAGTAGTCGAGAAGAGGGGCGGGGTCAAGCCCGGCCATCTTGAAGAACGTCCTCAGCGAGGACACGTTATTCTGGATGGTATCAGGAGATAGTCCACTGGCGACTAGGTACTCTACATACCAACAGATATGGGCAGCAGTTGGGGCGTCATATTTTATGCGGATCTTGACGCAGAAGGCAACATATAACTTGATGGCTGACTCTCTGTTGGCATTGGTCCCAGGGCGGTGGGCTTCCCTCTGTCTAGCCACGGCCAGTCTGGCCAGCTTGGCCTGGCGTCTGCCTAGAAAAAATCAGAAATGTCATATGTTGAGTGTGAGCACTTAACCTCGGATAGGCAGAGGTCTTCAATAATAGTTCTAGCTTTATCACGGTAAGTTACAGATAAGTGAGAGCGAGATAGGGCATCGGGGAGGTCCATCAGGCGGCCTGGGATATGGGCATACTCCAGTGCGAGTTCCCTCTGAGCGGAGATGTACCAGAGGGCCCTGGCGCATGCTGCCAATGTGAGGTCCTTGGGTTTGCCGCCTTTGAAGGACTCCACTGCTGCCTGATTGTCGCAGCAGACTCGTATTATCTTTCCTTTATCCTCGGGGCCAGTCAGGAGTCTGACCGCGGCCACGCAGTTCAGTGCTTCTATGTGATTGATGCTTCTGCCCTCTGTATCACTAGGGTGAAGCTTGTGGGCATAGTATGTGGAGCCATTGGTGGCGCCACCACCAGTAAGGCAGGCGTCAGCCCATATGGTCTTCGACACAGCCCCTTCAGGGATTATGGATGAGCCATTATATTCGACCATGAAGCGGTCGAACCAGCGGAGGTCGGCCTTCACGAGCTTCGATATTATGACTGGTCCTCCTTTGGCCAGGCGTAGGGCGTCTAACATGCGTTGCATAAACAGAGTGGCAGGCCTGACAGCCTTGGCGAGGTGGGCCACCTTTCCTATTATGCTTTGCATGTCTCTTGTGGATACTATGTGTCTACTGGCTGTAGCCGCCAAACATAACTTTATTTCGGCCAGTTTACACTTAGGTATGGTGATGTTGTTGTTGTGAGTGTCAATAATTATGCCCAGCCACTTGACCTTGGTTGAGGGTAGCTGGGTTTTTTCTTCGGCTACCCTGAGGCCCAGGTCAGACATAAGCAGCTTTGCTGATGCGAAGTGGCCTTGCAGTTGTTCTAGGGATGGAGCTATTAGTAGGAGGTCGTCTAAGTACATGAGGGCGGTGATATTCTTCTTAGTAAGGGCCCTCACTATGAAGCAGGCCACGAGCTGCATAACATAGGAGGACATTCTGGCCCCAAATGGTAGGGCCCGGTCCATGTATGTCAAGTTGTTGTGGGTGACGCACATGAGGGGCCAGTCGAGAGGGCAGGTTTGAAAGTGACGGTATGCTCTTGATAAGTCAAGGACCGCCATTGCCACGTCCCTCTTTCCCATGCTCTTGATGATTTCGCAGGCCGTTGACACAGTAGGAAGGTTGTGGGTGGCTGGGAGAGTGTTGTAGAAGTTCTTGGCCACCCAGGCATTGACACCTCCATTGGGGAAGGAGAGGTCAACTATTATTCGTCTCTTGGCTGTATCAGACTTGGGCCTGGTCATCATGGGGCTGGTGTGGCACCATGGGACGAACGGCGGGGAGGTGAATGGGCCTGACATTGCCAAGAGGGTGCATTCTGTGTTGAGGTAGTCCTGTATGTGTTCGGGGAAAGCTAATGCAGAAGGGTGGTTGACTGTTGGTGTGTCTGAGTAGATTGGGCCTCCCGTATACTGGATGGGGAAGCCATATTGAATACCATTAAAGATCACCTCATCATCCCTGTGGTCAGTGCCATGATGTTTCCAAGTTAGAATGTCCATGGTTGTTGGGAGGCGATGTCTAGCCCCCTTCCAGTTGGGAGCACCTGCCGCTCGCACAGCCTCGTAGATGTTTGCCAGGCTTTGCGGTATGACAAGTGCAGGGTATGGCCATTTACTGTAGTTGCTGAAGGCGATGTTTGGAGGTGGTGTGGTGGCGCTGATCGATGGGTTCACTAGGGCCAGGCCCTCCAGGAAGGAGAGTGAGGCCTGGGAGTGGTCAGCACTCGGAGGGGGAGAGATGGTGAATGGAAACAGTTTGTTATTACCTTCAGTTCCCTGTGGCGTAGCTGAGTGTTTGTGAGGTTTTTTGGAGTGCAGCGTAGACTGGTCCACATCCAGGTAGTCCTCGTGTAATAATCCTTCGAGCATGATTGCTATAGCATCGGTGGAGTCAGTTGCATTGGTATGCCCGTGTTTGGTGCTCGGCCCGGCAGGGCCGACGCGAGATATGGTGTTCACTGCTAGGGTTTGCGGCGTAGGCCGTTCCAAACCCTCAGCATGTTTCATTGTGTCAATACTGTACAGTTCATGTTGTTTACAAGGGGTAGATCTGGCTATATTAGTCATAGCTGATGTTTTTCGAGCTGCAGAGGCGACGTGTTTGCACTTTCCGGAAGTGTGGCGGCCATCTTTGTTGTTTTGAGAGGGGCTTTGTGGGAGGCTGGGCCCACTTCCGCTTCCTGTCTTGGGCCTGTCATGGCCGAGTTCGTGAATGGATGGAGTTTGCACGGTAAGAGTCTCAATAAATGTGGGAGAGTCACAGTCGGGGGCACCAGTATTATTGTCCCTGGTGCTGGTGGGACATAGAGTTAGTTTTTTGTCTTGGACTCGGTCGGCTTGCTGGCCGAGTCGGAAGAAGACGAGCGGGACCATTCACGCTTGCCTTTGTTTTGTTGTGAGTTGTTACTGGAGTCCCGGCCTTGGGTAGCCTTTCGGTTGTTGCAAGACTTAGCGGTGTGACGAAACTCCTTGTTCTTAGTATTAAAATAACAATACCCACAGCAGTGTAACATCAGGGAGGGGCCCTCATGGTGGGAGTCGCTGTGCTGGCATTCCTCTGAGTTATATGGAGTACAGGGGGAGGCTACTCCACGCGACTTCTTATGTTTTGGTATTATAGGCCTGGAATTCCAGCTTATGCGGGCCCTTTGCTGCTGTATGTATGAGTTATCCTTCCATTTTATTTTTGCAGAGCAGATGTGGTCGATGATAGTCTGAGACCATAAGATAGTGGCTTCTCCAGAACGTGAGACGGCATCCTCAGCCACCTCTGCTATATGGATGTTTACGTAGTATAGGGTAGTAGCACTGCAGCCATCCTTGTTCATGGTGGCTGCCATAAGGTTTAATCCGCAAATGTATTCCACAACACTGAGGTCCCGTTTTTCGGCATCGACTCTAGTTGCCAGGTCAGGGGGGAGGCAGTTTTCTGGGGTAAGATACAAGTTTTTGTTTTTACCTTTTGCGGAGCCTTTAGATCTGTATTGGCGAGCCAGGGCTTTGGAGGCGAGCTTATGGTGTTTGTACGACCTCTTGAGGTGAGTGGGGTCTGGCACATCGCTGTCATCGCTAGAGCTGGAGGAGCTTGAGTGTCGCCTTTCTCTGAATGGGTGACGTTTTGCCGCAGGAGTCCTTCTATCTCTCCTAGAATGTTTTGAAGCCCTTTTCCTTTTCTTATTCCTCTTAGGCGATGGAGTATAGGAGGAGTCAGAAGACGAGCTGGAGGAGGTTGACTCGCTGGATGAGTCAGAGGGTGGAGGGGAACGCTTGCGGTGCTTGGGGCGACGGCCCCCGGGGTGACCACGTGCACTGGAGGTCGCTTGACCACGTTGTCTGGAGTTGGGGGTGGCATTGGCCTTAGAAGTCTCGACTAGTGCATCACAGAGACTAGAAACAACATTTGAGAGTTGTTTCTTGGCAGTGAGGGTCTTCCTGGGTCCTTTCGGTGTCTTGAACTCACGATTGGGAGAGTCTTGGGGGGGTTGCTCGGGGCCCTGGCCACTCTCCTCCTCGGATGATGAACTTTCCTCGAAGATAGTCTCCATTCGGCCCTGGGTGACTGGTTTCTTTGGCTTGTTCCTCCTTTTAGCCTTAGGCTTTTTGGGGTCAGCCTTAGGGTCTTTGTTGGGGTCAGCCATCGCTACGTAGTTCACTTTGGGCAGGTTTCTGGTTCTACGAGGGGAGAAGAGGGGTCCGGGTTCGGACATAACAGGGCTCCCGCGCGATCAAAATTTTTCTCCAGTCCTCTCTCCTGTGCGTGGGTCAGTTGAATGGACAGAGGGAGAGGAAGTGACCAGTAAGCTGGAGGAAGTGGGGATGACATAACTTCCTGCACTTCCGTTGGGGTGATGGCGTTCTCCCCTGCAGTCTGCTACTCAATGAGGAGGAATTATCGCAAGCGACAATCCCTACCATATTAAATCAGCACAACCAAGCTAGTGTAGATTAACCGATGTACCTGAGGCAAAGTCGGGGGCAAAGTACTGTACCGTACTGTAACATAGTTTAACATTTTCTAACAAACCGTTCTCAGGCCTAGTCTGTTCCTAACGGGCGTCCAGACATTTGTGATATGTTACACGACAATGAGTTACAAGTCGCAAAAATAGATTTTGAGATCATATCATATTTGAAAAGATGAAATCAAGCCGATTCTAATGAAAGTAAACAGTAGGACACCTAATAAGTAGCCTACTTCTATATTTCAACTTTGATACGGTATTTGTATCTTTGGAAAAAAAAATATTCTGGGTGGACATTGACTAGTAAAGTGGATAAATATACTCTATACGATGACCTTAGATATGCATCGATATATATTTAATACACTTTCTTGAAATTTGGTAGGCCTATACACTTAATTTGGTAAATGAGCTCCATAATTTCTCACAGAGTGAGTCAACACATGCAGGTCAGTTAATCCATTGTCAGATCATCCATAGTTATCATAGAATTAAAGTTATGTAAAACATAATATAGCATTTTATTTTAGCCCCTAGGTCATAGCAGGTGACCTTGACCTTGGATCAGAAAAATAATGGCATAAATGGATTTCGCATGCCTGAAACCCCTCAGAAAACAAATTTGAATGACTTTGGATGGGTTTATGTTGTTAAAAAAAATATGTAGGCCTATGGTTTTTTTTTCTTTGATGTCATTTTTATGCTACTTGCCGCTACTAAAACGGCCGTACCAGATTTAAGCTACCATGTTGAAACTGCTATCATGCATTTTCATGAGCCCTAGATATGTGTCTACCTAAAAAACATTGGTAGCATTAGTGCCCCCAAGTATACCAACCAACCCCCCTGGCTCATGTAGGCCTATTATGTCAGGTCTTCTGGTATATTCCTGAACTAATTATAAGTAGTAAACTACTTTAAGAGGAGAAAAGAAGGAGAGTAAGAGAATAAGATAGAGATAGAGAACAAGTACTAAGTTAACTAATTATCAAGTAATGCACCGATTTGATCAACTGTTAACATATTTAACTTTGTAATCAGTGTCAACTTAATTCATATACTTGGCGTTTCCACTGGAAACGATTTTCTCAGCCACAATCATTTGTGCCTGATGTCAACTTATAGTTATACAGTAGTTTGATTCTTGAAGAGGGAAACAGTGTGCAACGCAATAGCCAGGGCTGTAAAAAAAGTTGGTTGAAAAAAAATTGTCGAAAATTGTCGTTAAAAAAAGTTGTCGTTAAAAAAAAGTTGGTCGTTAAAAAAAGTTGGTCGTAAAATAAAAGTTGGTCGTAAAAAGTTGGTTGAAAAGTTGGTTGAAAAAAAATTGTCCTTAAAAAATAGTTGGTCAGGAAAAAAATTTTTGTTAAAAAATAGTTGGTCGGAAAAAAATTGTCGTTAAAAAATGTTGGTCGGAAAAAAAAGTTAGTCGGAAAAAAAGTTGGTCGTAAAATAAAAGTTGGTCGTAAAAAGTTGGTTGAAAAAAAGTTGGTCGAAAATAAATTGTCGTTAAAAAATAGTTGGTCGGGAAAAAAATTGTTGTTAAAAAAAGTTGGTCGTTAAAAAAAGTTGGTCGGAAAAAAATGGTCATAAAAAAAAGTTGGTCGTAAAAAAAAAGTTGGTTGTAAAAAAAAAAAAGTTGGTTGTATAAAAAAGTAGTAAGCTAGGCTAGGCTAAATAGTTGGTAACTTACTTTTAAAATTTAGAAAATGTGTTGGGCAGCAGTGTCCATTTGAGCACCTGAGGCAGGTGAGGGGGGTGGTGGGCAGAGGGATGGTGTGGGAGGTGGGAGGGCCTTCTGCAGACCTATCATGGTTGGAGAAGCATCTAACTAACAGCCAATCAACTCCCTTGGCTAAACCTAGAAAGGCTGTCAATCAGCCTTCAATAACGTCTAGGTGTGAAATCTATGACTGGGTGGGATAAATAGGACCTGATCAAAAGGATTAGATAAGGCATCCTTAAACACCTCACAGACAGCTAAAGAATATTATCAGATGTAGATCCAGTATCAGTGATTGGCACATTTCATAGTGACTCATTTGTTTTCTCAGCTATAAATAGCTTCGAAAACAAAAATAGGTTCTCGGCTAGCTACTACATTAGTGTTATTGGTACAGATTTGTACGTGCAGTACTATAATAAAGAATAGGTCCGTAGTTCCCTGGGCGACCACATCTTAATGTAGGCTTAATATTATGCAATATCAATACAACACAGAGCAATAATTAAATCAAATGTAGAATCTTTATGTAGAGAGAGGCAAACAAGAGCTTATAAATATATTTATAAAAAGAAAAAATATGTATCCAAATATTGTGTATGGTCAGATGAAAACTTTTTTTTTTTTTTAAAAAAAAAAGGTTTTATTCAGATTTCCTGCCATCGAGGCTCTTACATTTCTAATAGTAGAATCTTCGCGTCCCTTTGTATTTTTTTGTATTTTTTTTCCAATTTTCATATTTTTCTACCACTCACTATATAACACTTGAACGTAATACGGATACAGCAATTCATGCGAACTGGTTACTACTGGAGATTCCTCTGTTAACCGCCCTCCACCCCTTCTATTTCTTTGATGAAACTACACCAAATATTATTTTTGTCTCTCCCACTACCTTGCACAATCACATTGTATTCTTGTATCCTTACATTGATCTTTAATTCATTAACAAATGCTTTGAAAACAATTTCATTCTTGTGAAAAATCCTCTGTCTATAAATGTAGACTTTGGCTACCAGCATAATCCAATTGAACAACTTAATTATACATTCTGCTTTTACCACTGTATCCCAAAGTTCACTTTGTTAAACTCATTTTCTTTGATATCATGTAGTAATTTACTAGATCTAATCCATCTTCTCAAACTATCCCAAATCAGGCCAAATCTCACTAGGGCAAGTTCTAACACCAGCTTCTTATTCCCAATGTCAGAAGACAACCAGACATCATTCCTCTCGATAACCATTGTAGAAGCGAGATCCTCCTTGAATTTGAAGCTCCCAGTCAGGCTATCGTTGGTTGAAGACCAGACAAAATTTTCTTCTGTAAAATTCACATCAAGATGAAACAGATTATCAATACAAACATGTGAAAAATCGTAGGAACCATTGAAAGTTTCTACCGAATCCTCCCACCAGTCTATGTCAGCTCTGAGAGGAGTTGAGATACGAGTACGACGAACATTATTTTTCATCATGATGGTTAGTTCATTTATCACACCTCTACTGTAGACTCTACCTCCTTTTAACACTTTTGCACAGTGGCTAAGGATACCAGCCAGCCTTCTGATTTGCTTGAGAGTGATCCAATTACGATTTTTGAAGAACTCGATTTCACCAAGAAGTTTCTTGATTTTGGCATCAGGCAAACAAAGCTGACAATTTACTGAATCTATATCTGCAGGCCTAGATAAAGACAGAGCTGTGATGGGGAAGAAACCTTGTGCCAACTAATATAGAAACCCAAGTCACGTGAGATGGAAATGGCCAACTTTTGGGCTTCAGCACATTTTTCATAAGACTTCTCCCAAATAAGGAAGTCGTCAAGATATGATTCTACATTGATACCCTTGCTTCTCATCACACGACATACTGCATCTGTTATCCTGGTAAAACAGAATGGAGCAACTCTCGAGCCGAAGCACATAAAATTATCACAAATATATTGCTTGAATTCCGAGTTGAAAGGCCAAACAAGGCCGAATAACTCACGTTGAGCAGGATGTATGGCGACTGACCGATATGCTGATTTTATATCGATCGTACACATAAAATCGCCTCTCTGGAGCTTGTTCACAATACTATCAACTTTGACGTACTGGAATGAAGAAAACACTTGGCCAGTATGATTATTAATGGAGGTGTCACTTGGTCTACTACAGTCCGTAATCATTCTTATCCCCCCCATCAGATTTCCCAATCACGCCAAGGGAGTGAATGCATCTAGGCTTGTCCTCAACAAATGATAATTTCCCCATTGATAATTCAGTGAGCAAAGTTTTTTCAAGACCCTTGGCATTAGATTTAGGAACAAAACATGAGCGATAATTTTTGCCCTCATAAGGGTTTATATCATGGTCGGGATCTACCAGTTTAAAGCCATTTACGACACCGTCTAACACATAATGCGAGTCTGGGTCGAAGAAGCTGTCATTGATTAAGTAGTCGGCCCAAGCGGAAGGCTTAAATTGTCTTCTGACTCCCTCCAGGAAGCCAGAATCCTTTATATCCTTCGCCACCCAATATAAGGACAAAAGATCTTTATTATCAATGATTGGACTGTCAGTAAAAGGTCGAGGAATAACATACTCAGAGACATTTGCGGCTGTCAAAGTTGTCGAATCGTGTTCCAGTCCGCCATCTTGTCAAATAGCGGAAGTCATCGATGGGTTCTTGCCGGAAGTAGGTGTCACAATGGCGTTAGCTTCCCAATCCAATTGGATCTTACAAACTTTAGCTTTGTGAGCACCATTACAAAGCCCACATCTGCCATGTTCATAAAAACAATTAGATCGTTGGCAAGTATCATCATTCCATTTCCAACAAATCTCCGAAGGCCAGCTGTCGATGTTGTACATAGGCCCCCGGTTTTTGGCAGGGTACGACTTCCGTTTAAGATGGCTGCCACGATAATCACGGCGAGTCAAGTTGCGAATCGCCGTAGTATTTTCTGCTCCCAGAAACATGGATTCTGACCAAGAATCCACCCCAGACCAATCCGAAACTTTTCCCTCGATGACTCTGGTAGTGGCAGCATTTTCATAACGAACAATAGCCTCCTCAACGAAGGCTTGGCGATGGGCCTTGTACGTGATAAATTGCAGATGTTGGATATAGCCATCAATGGGACACTCTGCCTCACAAAGGTAGTTGAGAACTGACATACAACCACACATCATATCTTTGTGAGAGAGTTCATCGTACGGACGAGGGGGGTCTAGATGAAAACCTGGTCTCAGCTTACCCAGATCAAGATGGCGGGTGATCGAGGAGCCCACACGGCTGTGCGAGCGAGGAGAGCCGGCGTTGAAACCATGTAACCACTGGGAGTTAGGAGAAGACGACACAGACATATCACGTAAGGCCCGTTCGGCCTCGGAGATTTTCCTGGACAGTTCTGCTTTCTTCTCCGAGTCTTGCTTCTGTTTGGATACCACTTCCAATGCTTTCTCCAGCAAATCTAAGTAACCAGAGGTAGATGGATCGGGAATCTCATCCTCTTTCATATTTAAAATCTTGGCAACTCGAGACGTCTCCATTATATTGAGAGTCGGCCGACCAGCGTTGAATGCAGCTTCTCTCCTTCTCTTAATGGTGGCGAGATAAGTACAACTAGGCCTGGGATGCCTGGATAAACACGTACTACAGTTGATAACCGGTACCTCTACCTTGCTCATATCCCAAGGTAAGTGAAATCCGAAAAAAAAAATTTTCTTCTTCTGGATCTGGCCTGTTAGCTGCTTCAATGCCGACTGACAAACTGGCGAGGTCCCGATTTCAAATAGCCCGCGTTAACCAAGGTTGCTTTGACTTCCGGTTATACGGCCATGATACACAGTCCGTTCATCAATTATACCACACATAAAAAAATGGTCTATCATGTCTGTATTTTCACAATATTCACATTTCGGGGTTGCTTTTACCTTGATCTGTTTAAGATACACGTTACATCCAATTGTTCTATGAAAAATTCTGTATTGCATTGCTTGCCGTTTCACCATCTTATAACATTGATAAGGGATTATGAATTTGTGTCTCCATTGCTCTCTATTGCCAATAAAATCTGTGTTATTCAATATATCATACCATCCTTCCAGTTTCTCATATTCTGGATTTGATTTTATAACCAGTTCAGTTCTTTTGTCTTTAAATTATTAACTCTAATAAGTTTCTGTTCTATTCGTAACCAGATGTCATTTTTTTTAATCCTCTTAGGTATCACTACCTTTTCTGAGGCAACCAACATATCCTAAATTCAGGAAACTTTTAGAGTAATATACAACTGGAAACATATTAAAAACCTGTTAAAATATTAAGAAATATACATGAAATCGGTAGGAGGCCAGGAGTTCAAAAGCCTAGAAGATGAGCAAGATTGGCCTCCTGGTAGAGCTATGATTAGCATAGAATGTGGTACCCATTTCCAGATATTGTATTAACTATATTTATCTTCCTAATATTTATCTCCTATTAACTATATTTATATTATCTCGACGTCAGGTCAAATCGCACTCCACCCTTTCGGGGTGTCAGGCGATTTGACCCTGGCACAGCTACTGTAGGACAGGTGAACGAATTAAGATCTGCAGTACAAGAAGCTCAGGCTAGCGAGAGCGCATTGGCCCATTGTCAAGAAGAGATGGTGTCGGTGTTGAATCAGACAAGGCTCTACATGACAGAAAACCGCATGGACATCGCGCAGCTCCAAGCTGCAGCAAGTAACATCTCCCGCCAAGTGGCAGATATTCTAACACAGTTAAATGGTTTCAGTAAAGATATTCACAGGATTCACATGAAAAGGGAAGTGGATATTCTATTGCAGCGAGTGAGTAGGGTGGTGGAAAATTACCACCGCCAGAACGAATTATTTTATCGCCAGCGCATTCAGCTGGAAAGGGGATTCTTAACAGACCAGATTTTACCACTGGCCTACTTATCAGAAACATTGTCCAAATTACAAGAAGGGAAACATTACACCCCACAAGATAACCGCTGGTATTATAGACACCTGAACGTTCGACTATTATTAGACGGCGAACAGGAGCTAATATACCAGACGGTAATTCTGGCTGTTTCAGGCACTCAATTTTTACACTATAGATTAAAGTATTTTCCTGTCCCATATGGTGCTGACCGCCTGAGAAAGTTGGTAGGAGAGGAGGAGGTGGCCCTAGATAGCATATCAAGCGCGTCATTTCTTCCTCAGTACTGTATCGGATTTGAACCCCAGATTTGCTCAGCTGCAATAGAGCATCTAACCCCGACCTGCGAAACAAATATTATTTTAGGTAAAAGGCCAGACCTTTGTAAGGCGCAGATTGTAAAAAGAAATAATTTAACAAACCAAGTGTTTAGAGAGGGAGAGAGAGGGAGAGTCCATCTGTAATTCTGGCTATTTATGAACCTCTGGAAACAATCTTGAGGTGCCCTGGGCAGAAACCAGTGATACAAACGTATCACCGGCATGCCAGGGTGATTTTAGAAGGCGGTTGTCTCCTGGTTGGAAAGGATTGGCGTGTGAGCAGCATCCAACGCCATGAGTCCCATATAACACTCCCCACCCCCAAGATTATGCCCCTCTCCGGGTTTAATCTGACTTATGGCAAATTATCCCTTTACCCCCATTTAGATCAGCAATTGACTTTCCTACCAAGAGCTGAAATACCCTTACTCACCCTGACAGATTTCCCTAACCCATTTCCCCCCTGATTTCCTCCACCCCTTGGTCTGAGAGTTCTATCTGGGGTATAGCCACTCTCATTCCCACTCTCCTAGGAGTCATGACCCTGGGAGTAATCTACCTCCGCCGAAAGGGGCTCGCCCCAAGAGGCAAAGTCAGCCTTCTGTGTTGTCTGAGGAACCTTAAGCCCCGAGAGAATATCCCAATAGGACCCCCAACCCACCACCCTGCAGCCCTAGCCCTCCAAGACTTGGATCGAGAGGATGAAGAGGCCACTCCAGGCGCTAGGACTGGCTCTCGCTCCCTCGAGCATATCCCTGCCCCCTCCCCTGCCTCACCATATTACGCTGCCAATTTCGGACTGACCAGGATGAAATGATTAGTTAACAATGTTTATTTGGTTTCTCTGGGGTAACAAACACTTTTTGAACTTGTCTTTATCTTACTCTTGTTTAATATTTACTGTTAATATTTGTTCTGTCCTCTTCTCGGGTGCGAGGGAGATTGCAGAACACAGAGTAGTATACCTGGGTGAAATCCAGTTTCTCTCTCGGGAGAAAATGGTGGAATCCGTGGACAAGGATCCAGCCCCAAAAGGTATTTTTATTTCAACTCTCATTGTGAGAAGTTGTTTTTACACAAACAGAATCGGTCGAGACAGAGGAGCCTGAGAGGAAGCACCATGGAATCAAAGCCCTCACTTGTCTCCGACCATTCTGCTTTGAAGAGGTATTTTTCCAGTAATAAGAGTTTATAAGCGATGCTACAGTAAAAGTCGACATGTGTTCTGTAGTGTTTGAGGTTTAAAAGTGGAAATATTGTAGTGTTGACTACCCAACCGCTCTCACTCTCCATGGCCAAAGGAGGAGAGAGAAAGAGGCGGGCGTCCTGTCGGTCAGCGACGAGGTCCAGTGGGGGCCTCGGCTGACCGGCCAGGCAGAGGAGACGGCGGTGACGACCGTACTTGAGAACTTTGTGTGTACTAGCTCCGTACAAAGGAAGACATTTGACAGTGTTCAGAAGCACACTTAAAACACAGAGACTTCTCTTAAATAATATTTGACTAAAAGATTTTTAGTACAGGGTGATGGCCTCTGATATTAATGAACACTCCTTTAATAGAGCCACTCCTTTTGAAAACTTTTCATCTTGACCAATTAGGTCTACAGATATAATAATTTATAATACTTTTACTTTTATCCTATTATGATTTTGTGTGTGTGAATTATGTAACCTTATTTCTATTTCTCTTGTTTGGTTGGACTGGGTTGATCAGTGGCTAAATATTTTGTTCGAAAGAAAGCTTTCAACAAAAATAAAATATGGGACGAATGTAAAGAACTGAATTCTTTAGGTCCAAGCTCCAACCTATTTAGCCCTGATCATGGTCAGGGCATGCACGCCACTCCTGGCCTGGCCATGAGGGAGGGGGAGATGAGCTACTCAGAGCTCACCCCACCCCCCCAGCCCGACCTAATTACTGTATCCACTGCTCTGGGTTGATCAAGAGGGGGGAAAGGCTAAGAGGGAGGGGGGCAGGCACGAGCCTTGGGATCTATGAGTAAGGGGTGGGAGGGGGAAGGTTGAGGAGAGGGATCCAACTTGAATGCACTCAACTCATGGCCTCTGCATGGGGAGCAGAGGTCAGTGTGTGGGCAGGGAAGATCCTCTCTCTACCTCAACCAATTAGAGAGAGGGGGAAGAGCAAGTGGAATAATTAATTCTTGGGTTTGATTCTATGAATAATTCATGATTTTGGAGTATAAATAAATGGATGGATGAGGTCTTAGGTACTCGCTGAGTCACACCTGCCTAGGCCGAATCCGGACGAACTGCTGCTACACCAGACTCTTGTCTCACTTCTTCACATTACTGAACCTATGGGCTAAAACCCTTAGACTTCTTTACAATATAGCGTTTGCCTTTAAATTGAGTTAAGTTTCAAAATTGTCACCATTAACTGTTTCACATTAACACTTGGGAATAAAAATAACTAATAGTGCAATTTGTTATTGCCAATTCCAGTCTGCTGTACCTAAAAAAGATGCCGTTTTTAAATCTCCTGTTTTGTAGTTGCCAGCTAGGTAACCATTTCCCAAATGACGAAAATCAGGTCGTTTAGTTACCAAAAAAACAGCCTTTAACACACATTCATTTTATTCATCATAATATAACTGAATGAATGACATTTTTGAAGAAATAGAAATTTATAACTACATATATTGCCTAAATATTGCCTTTAATTTATAACTACATATATTGCCTAAATATTGCCTAGATTATATTCAAGTGTATCTGTCTAATGTACCTACAATCTGATATGTATAGTTCGTCTTCAGAGTCAAATCTAGGGGAAATGAATTCTAAAAGTTAATGTTTAGCCTTATACTTTGCTGGTAAAGCTGCTTAGAAGCCATGCCAGTTTGGTGTTATATATAGGGTTAATTTCTGTATATGCCTGCTCACACATACACCGGGGAGAAGGAAAGGTCTTATAAATGCTGGTTAAAATTGAATTCAAAGTTACACATACTTCTTACTATAAAGGGTCTTGTCCACTAAGCCGATTCTCACATACGTTAGTGCAAGGGAGTCCTCTACGGCGCACAATAGCATGAGAATCGGCTTAGTGGACTAGGCCCTTTACTCTCTTTTGAACCTGTAGGTAATGATGCATGGGGTAAAGTAAAGCCGAATTCTTAACTACATCGACCAAATCAATCTAACTATATTCACTCCATATGTTTGACGTATTGCACCAAAGTTATCAATATTTTGCTGATGTTATTTGTTTATTTAACATGACACGGTTCGTCAAATAAAATGCTGAAATAGAATTGCAACGAGTTGTTTTCAGTTGAGTTGACTTTACATATATATTTAAAGTTGAATCAGCCTAATTATGGACCTTTGTGAAGCACTGCAGCAAAATCACGTATGGTCTAACATTTGGTCGGAAAGCAGTTCTATAACCTTTAGATCCATGTAAACTGAGAATGTCGAAAGAAGGACGAACGTGGGAAAGTGTATTTACTCTATCGTGTTTATTATACAGTATGTGCAATAGGGGACTTGCATGTGCCACTGCGCATGCCTGTTACAGTGCACGCGCGCTGGGATGGTTCTGGTTGAGATCTGACGTACAATTATTAAGCAACTTTTTATCGAAAAATGAAAGGATCTTTTCACCAATCGCGCAGGTCGTGTAAATGATCTGTGCAAACTAAATGCATTAGATCTATGGGAAAGATGGAATCCTGTGTTATGGAAACATGTAAAACACAATGTGACATGGTTATTGAAATTAGGACACTGATAAATATTCCATGCTGAACGTGAAATGATTTCTATAGATTTTACACTGTACCATTAGTCCCACAATTCCATGCGAATAAAATGATGCGAATCAAGATTCAAAATGGCGGCTATGCACATCCCCTATTCGCTAGCTGTGGCAACATCTTCAGGGTGGTCAGAAAGACACACACGTGTTTGATGTTGAAGTAAAGACTGGTACGACCTCGGTGCCTGTTGCGCTTGGGGAAATAAAAAGAGCGGGCCATGAGCGCACGAAAAGAGCGAGCCAGTAGAATCGCAGCCTTACTTATACAAGGCTTTCGAGTGCAGGACAGTCCTGTCAAATCTTGATATTGTATTATTGATTATATTAAACCCTTATATTGCTTATGAAAATCTTAAGGGCTGCAACAATAAATGCAGGAATATGATCGCTAGAATTATCATTTATTGTGCCACAGTTTATAATATGACTACTATTTGTATATGATCCAGTATGGTCGAGGATCTTTTTGATGATCTAGCTGTCATCTTCAATATATTGAGTTAAATTATTTCCTAAAAAGATATTGAAAAACTCGGTAGACTTGGATAAATTAACTTCACCAGCTTTGGACATCTTTCCTTGAAGTTCTCTCCACTTTTTGCGAAAATTGGGAACATTTTGGTCCAAATGGTTTCTCACAGGAATTTAAAATTAACATATTTGAAAACCGCCAATATCTGTACACCTGTCAATTTAGGTTTAGAGCTGATCCATCAAGCCAATTCCTTTCATTTTAGGTCGGCGGCAAACACTATCAAAATACCATTCATATGTGGGGAAATTTTCTCAGTAGTAGAAAAGCGACTGGTATAACGACCAAAAGGAAAATAGGTTAATCGTAATTGTCGCTTTAATTATACGTGTACTAGTATGGTAGGCCTATGTCATTTTTTAAATATAAAATCCGAGAAGTATATATGAGCAATTCCACCAAAAGTGCATCATTTGGGTTAAAATACAACAGCTCCTCCAGAGGCTAAAATATTTATCTGAGATTATTTTCGTTGTTATTTTCGGATCCAGGGGTAAAAAGTCGCCTAGGGGGAAGTATCCTACAATGTTTTTATGTTTTTCTTAAATCGTGAGGCCAAGAAAATGCTTATTTTTCTGCCAGAATCACCCATAAAACATGCAGATTTTCCTATCAGAATCACTTTTTACAAAATGCAGCCAGTATTTTTTGGGAAAAAACTTATAAATATTCTCGATATAATGGGTTTATGGGCATAATGGGCCAGAGGGACAATGATTACTCTGAAATAATATGTTTTTTATGGATAAAAAATCAATATTTTCAACTTTTCAATTCATTTCTTGATGATATTATGTAAAGTTGATTATGGGGTAGGTCCTGTCGCCGTAACGGGGGTCTAAATGTTTTTTGGGAACCTATAGACCTAGAAGAACTAAAAATGAAACCCCCCATTACCTCCATTACTTATAACATTGTCTATGATTAGTACATCCATTGTATCCATTGAAAAATCTCAAATTAATTCTTTCCAGCTAAATAGAGGGGTTAGAATATTGAAACAATTTTATGGGGTAGCCCCCTGTCGCCGTAACGGGGGTCTAGGTTTCATTAATAGATAAATTAATATTAGCATAAATTATTTTCTATGAGCATTAGAAACACAAGGGAAAATAAATAAATACAAAAAAAAATTCTGTCATACCTGAGATAGTAGCAACAAGCAAAAATAGTATGTCGCCGTAACGGGGGTCTAGAGGGCGCCCATGTCGCCGTAACGGGGGTCTAGAAGGGGCGGGGGTCTGGAGGGGGGTTGAAACTTTTTTTTAAAAATTTGTTCCCACTAATTTTTCCACTAAATACCTAAATATAACTTATATTTACCTTCATAAACAACCAAAACAGGTATGCAACTCAACTGAACAGAAAAATGAGGGGGAAACTATGTTATTGATAGTTTTGTACATATTCTAGATATAATGGGTTTTATGTACATAATGGGCCAGAGGGTCAATGACCTTTGACCTGTACCGCTGCCATTACCATTACCATTAATGAATGGTTATTTGGCTCTAACTTTTCTTCTAGTTGGAATATTTTCACAAACCAAAAAGCATTATGACCCTTATATCAAGATCTATCAGGTACACACGAATTCAAAAGATCATGCATACATTTTTATTATTTATTTCTAATTAACTTCTCATTCATGTACAAATATGTACCTTTCCCCTTTGCCCTTACTATTAGAATAGAGGTCACTGTGTCTCCCAAGCTGCCCTGAACACAATATTCATTATTAACGTTCCCAATTTCGTCTATATTAGCAGCAATATATCTAGTTTAATGTACGAAAAAAAATAAATCAATGGGAGCAATTTAAAAAAATTGTGAATTTTCAGCCCTGGATTGCCAAATGTGGCATTTTTGGTGGAATTGCTCATATGTAGAGAGGAGGAATCAAGTTCAAATTCAGTTACTGGAACCAGAGATAGAGCTGCTAGTAGCAATTAAGTTCCTAAATCCTTCCACTAGTTGATATAGGCCTAGGCCTATTTTACCTACGATATTTTTGTCGTTAACTTCCATCATGAATAGCATAAATAAACAGAAAACTCAAAGAAAAAAATCCATGGGTGTATATATGTATATTTATTTAGGCAAAAAATGTCAGGACAGCAAGTTCATTTTGCAGCTTTTCCCATTTTTGTATACATTGAATTAAGCACGAGGATATACACATAAATATACGAACACAAATACGTCAGATCATATCAAACAGGTCAAGATGTATATTGATTTGAGTCACTATATTATCACGCGCACATTAGAGCAAACAACTTTTCTTTTTATTGCAATTTTAACAAAAAGATGAACAGTTACTATGAGTTTTTCAAATACTTTTTTTGGAATAGGTTATGAAGGTGGAAGTATATTATATAGAGATAGATTTAAAGATAAGGAAAGTATAAGAAAATTACTGTTTTAAGTCTGTATGAGGACTGATGACAACCTTGTAACATTGAGTGAAGGGTCTTATACAAATCCTCATCTACTTCAATACATGTACACTCCATCGTCAAAGACTAAGTCTGCTTTGAATACATATGATATAGTACTGGGTTCAGGTAGTGCTTTCTCTGCATGGTATCTTCGACAAAATTAAAATTACTAGCGTATACGTTGACCTGCAACATTTATACTTCTCACACATATATACCTACATTTTAACTAGCTTTTATGGAACATACTACTCCAGCATGGAAACTCATTCATTAGTAGTTATATATGTTTATAGCACGACAACTAATTTCGAACAATCATGGACTAGTTCTATTTTAGTGCCCCTTAACTCAGGAGATCCCTTCGTCTTTATGAATAAATTATGAATAATGAACAATAATTGGCATGAACCGTTGCCCATATAACCAGCATCTCACTGACAGAAAAACTTTTAAAGGTCGAGAGTATTCCATAAAGAATGAGTAGTTTTGAGGTGTCAAAATAACTGGGTTTAAAGTGTTTGAAATATCGAATCATCTAGATGTAGTAAACTTGAGGGTAGACACTTATCACTATAACTAATTTATTTCTTTTTATTCCCATTGATTTAAATAGTAACGAATGCACTATTGGTGAACACGTTAAGGTATAATTTATCAGATCAGGTAATGCGATGACAATGCAAAAACCAGACATCAGATATATGTATACGAGTCAATACAAATAGCCATAATCTCTAGTGTTAAACAAAGCGGAAGTATACATACTATTTATATGTGTCTTTTGAATAAAGATCCGATGTTCGACATCAAAGAAAGAAGTATACATACTAAAGTATTTGGGCAATATTTATAGATACTAACAATTAAAGCAAGTTTTGATTAAATGAATCTTTTCATTAGTAATGAAATACAACTCTAGCAATGAAAATCAGCGATAGGTTAAATAAAACCTCAATTTTATCAGGAACTAAATATAATCCTAGGACAGAAAAAAGATCTAATGTTCAAGAAAGCAGATGGTACCTTATTTGTGGTATTTATAAAATGCCCACGGTCAGCGTAATACCTAAACGATTCGATTGTTCTGTATATTTTACACCTTAATAAGATTACATTTTTAACTTAAATAAAATTACCGTACCTATGATTGATTGCTGAAAGATAACAATGGAGTAATCGTCAACCCTTATTTAATAGCGCATATGAAAAATAAATGTTTTAAAATACCGTATGTTGTATTGCAATGTGTAGGGTTTGAATAAAACTCGAAAGTTAATCAATTAAATCGATCTTCCCAAATTTGCTTCCCTACTCGATTCCCTTTCACGGTGAACAGTCCCTCTTGACTTCGAATATATTTCGTTGGCAATAGCTACGTAAAACATGGCAATTTCGTTCCTAGATAAACTAGGAAATAATCAATGAAAAGTGATATGGGTCAGTTTCCCTAAACATGTACAATTGCTCCTCGCCACCAAACTAAAGATTAGCACACACATATTCAAGAGTAATACACACTATTTGCAAGGGTACTTTTCAAAGGTATTTCAGTTTAATAAATTTGATTTGGGGGTGTATATCGATACCTCACAACCGTATAGGAAAGACGATTTTGCCCCAGATGAACCAAGACCTCCAAGCCTAGGCATTACATGTCTGGTGCTCTTAGCTACTGGGCTACGCATATTGCCTCGTCTGAATACCTTAATCTCTAAAAAGTAAAACCCTAGGTTGGACCTGAACCACAAAGCAATGTTGGTTATGTTACCAACTGAGATACCTGTTCTTGCTTTACGCAATGGTATCTGCAATACAGACTTGTCTTAGAGAATCTGAGTTAAACCGTTTGTCTTACAATCTCAGTCACTGCACCCCAAGGTCACTCACATGGCTACTACAACCAGGGAGGTATTTAAATATAAAAAAATGTTTATGATTTCCCTGGTATACAATTGTACACATCTGGGCAATTTGACCCACATATATTCATTTCAAGGATGAATGACCGACATTTCAGGCCTACTGGTCCACTGATGGCGTACAATCCCGAGACGAAACCGAGGGATTATACCCTATTAGTGCACGAACAGGCCAGAAATGGAGGTTATTAATCCACTTAGTCTTTGCCTCATCCCCTGGACCATTCAAGGTAGAGGCTAAATACGACATATAAAGATGAATAAATTTCTCTCTCACCATATTCAGCCAACCTCCCTACCATGCAGGGAGGCGGTATAGGAACATTATACATGTACATATATCTTATAAATATATAGTGATATTCATCTATGGTCGGGACAGATGCGGTGCTCACACCTGTCCTCCATGTGTCAATCTGTGAGGCTGAGGGTGGAAAGGTCATGACATGTCCTTGACTCCCGCATGTCGTCTGCCAGAGCGTCCATGATGTCCAGCAGCAAATCGCGGCTCAATCGCCGAATGTGCGGCAGTTTGGCCACCTGGAAAATGTATTTATTGAATTTAGTGAAAAAAACCACATATTAAAACGTATCCATGAGTTGTCCAGGAGAAAGAAAGAGAGAGGTGGGAGGAGTGGAGAGAGAGAGGGGGAGGAGAGGAGATAGAGAGAGGGAGAGAAGAGAAAGAGGGAGAGGGGGGAGGAGAGAAGAAGAGGAGGAGGAGGAGGAGGAGGAGAGAAGAGGAGGAGGAAGAGAGGACAGGACAGAATACAATTCTTATCACTATCTAAATCACATGATTATAGTAGGTTCATATCCACTCGGTAAATTGTAGAAATACAGGGTAGGAAATGGAATGAGGCTTTTACCTTCATAATGTCAATATAAAGATCAAGACTGTGAAATGATAATTAAAAAATTACTTTTGGGTAATGATGAACTATAATGTTGAGCGCATGCTTCTTCATATCCAACGCCTGTATCCGATCAGCCGCCTCGAGGATCTACAAATAACAAACAGTAAGATCTTGGCTAATTTACTTTTTTATATGGGTGAAGTCGTCAGAAAATGCACAATTCGCCTTCACCAATTCTCTCAAATAACCTGAATCTAAGAAAAAATTGAGGTTGAAAATACAGTTCAATATAACTGACCATATATTTCGAAATACCAAATATATTCAGATATACCTCAAATTTATCAGTTTCAGCCTAATTGATCAGAATTGACTAAATGGAGATGAGTCACAGACAAATGAGTCTAAAGTCACAAAAACTGATATTTTTCTCCGTAGGAATGTTTTGATTTGTGGAGTGTTAAGTGCCCTTGGTCGAATCAGTTTACGTACCGAATATCAAGACGGTATATCTACAATGTCTCAGCATTTCTAAGGTCATCCTAAAGAAGTATATATCTAATTACTTTACTAGTGGTTGTCCACTTTTCAACATAAAAAATTATAAAAGTACTTATTTGATGTGCTAAAGTGTAACATCATTGGAGTCTGCCAAATCCCATCTTTTCAAATGCGTTGGTATATCAAAATCCATTTTTTGCGAGTTAGAGTAGAGTTACCGATCGTGCGATTTACGCTCTAGCCAAAAGACTTACCTGGATAACGTTTTCAAATGAGACGTTCATCTCTAGATTGTGTTTGCAGTATGCCTATTGGAGAGAAAGAGAATTGTTAAATGTAATTCTTATACTGAACAAGCTAGAGTGTACAGCCTACAGTGCTAGGGTTTGATAACCCTTTTATCGGGTCAATTTGTTTTAACTGTTTGAACCAAATTTCTCACAGTGACAAAAGCCCACCAGCTTTGAATACATTTCTTTGCCTAATAATACATATGAAACTGAATAAACATTACAATGCAGACTATCAGCTTAACACATTGACCCGATAAACAATGTAGATAAAACCGAATCAAGATTAAAAGGTGCAATCTCAGGTCAACATAGGTCAACAACTTAAAACTTAAAACTCAAAAACTTTAAAATATAAAATATTTTTGTGTGATTTGACTTACCTGCAACCTATTGTTTGTGAAGCCATAGAAGTAGGGGGTGGAAAATAAATAGAGTGAATCTTCTGGTGGCATCATAACATCGCCGTAGTATATGTACCTCAGTAAACTGTCAAAAGCCTGGCGCGACGGCACCATCTCACCGATAGCAATCTAGCAAAGTGAAAAAAGAATGAGTGCTTTAACAAGGATGGAAGTGGGGCCATGCCAAAAGTACTGACAATTGTCGAGAGAGAAAAAGAGTAATTTCTTATTGTTTACGGCCTCCACTTGTGCAAAATATTTCTAACTGATTTAAAGACACATTTTAATGACCCAAAAAATCAAATTTAGAGAAATAATTCAAAAAAAATATTGAAGAAAGTTGGTGGGTTTTTTAAAAAAAATTCTATTTGAGTTCTCTCATGAAGCTCAACTCGAAATGTGTTCAGTACACATCAGTCTTACGATTCTAAATCGGGGGAGACAATACATTTTTTGAAGTTTTCATAAATAGTAGAGTAGAAATACAGAGTTGCAGCCCTGATTTAAAGTTGTCTCAAAGTGGAAACGATTAATTCAATTTCTGTTTTATTCGCGAAGTTTGTTGTTTAATCAACTTAATTTAATTTAAATATTATTAATGGCCTTTAATTGAATAGTACAAAAATAGAACTGTTTGTTTTTAGTCACTTAGAATACCGCACTCGCTGCCTCCCATCTTGTGTCATATTCACACTGCTTCACCTTACTCCTTATTAAACCTATATTTCTTTAAAATCTTTAAATGAGACAAATCAAATCTTGGCAGTTTACCTTGACTGTGTTTCCGTCTGGCATGAAAGACCTGAACATAGCCTCAAAGTAGTTGCACCTGGCGGCCAGGATGGCCTTGTGGGCCGGCACAGGTACCCCGTCAAGCAGTAGAGTTATGTCACAAAACTCTCCTCCCACAGACTTGAGAAAATGCTCCATGTCCTTCTCAAGGCTATTGGCTGCAAGTAAACAAAGATAATTAATAAAATACAGAAGACTGACACACCACTCATCTATCACACATCATCAGAAGAAAAAGTCATTCAACTCATCATCACCATTCATTAATGAATCCCCATCGTCACCCAGACACCAAACATAAAGATTAATTAACATTAAATCAATAAATCTTTGGTTTGAACTTCTTCTGGAAGGTAGTGACGTTTTCTTTTACTCAGCTTGCACTGAAAACATTGTACTTCACAAAATGTTTAAGCTGAATAACAAATTTTAAAACTAAAAAATGGCGTTCACGCAAACTCCCCTATAGACGTTTTACCTAACTCACCTAGCCATCTCATAGGGGGAAAACCTAGAGACTTCTTACTAATCTGCTGGTCCGAAAAGAGGAAATCCAGATCCTAGTACCAGAATGTTGTTCAAAATATATTTTCTAAAAAAGAAGGAAAAGGTGACTTACTGGTAATGGCGTCTACGTGCTGCTCAGACATGAGTCTGTGAGGGGGCAATTGTCGTCTGCGAATTACCTCCACCATGAGCGGCTGGGCCAGCGTCTCAAAGTCCTGACTCATCACGATCTGGTTCCAGTTATTCTCCTTCACAATGAACTTCAGGCAGTACTCCTGAAATGTACGAAATATAAACTTATAAAGGTAACTTTGCTTAATCCTGATGACTGAAAGACTCCCCCCTCCCTGCCCCCACCCCGACCCTCGCCTGTTCTTGGTGGTTTTCAAACTTCCATTTCTGTGGCGGGTTTTTTAGATACAACAAGATGCACGGCTATGACTAACGTCATATAGAATTGCAATGGGCTACATGTATACATAAATAAGTACATGTACACACACCTACATACATATTATACATTTATACGTACATACATACATGCATGTAGTACATATATATATACATACATGTACACATGTACATATATACATACATGTATACATACATGTGTATACATACATGGGGGGGGGGGTTCATCAGACTTATTCTACTGCAAATCTATTCACATACTTACACCCATACATCATACATACACCCATACATGTCCTATTCATGTGTACATTCATACCGGATTCATACATGCACACATACAATACATACATATATACATGTATAGATTCATTCATACCTACATCCACCCACTGTCACCGCCTCCACTACCATGCACTTAGCTGGCCAACCAAGCACTGCCCCACTCACTCCCACTGAGTATGCCCACCACCACCACTGCTTTACTGTTAAACTGCTGCCGCTGGTACCACCACCACCACCACCAAAGTACATGACACATACACCGCTATCACTTTCACACCACCGCGAACAGCAGGGAGCAGGCCAACCAACCGTGACGTAGCATGACCAGCAATAGCACCACTGCCACCACTACCACTACCACTGCGCTCCCACTCAGACGAAAGTGCGAAAGTGGTGCTCATGACGACGATTTCTTTCACAAATGTAGAATCACAATGGTAACATTCTACTTAAACACATTTAACTGCCCATTGCAATTAAAAACAGTATAATATCTTTGTTAGCAATATTTTATCCATGTTATTTTTACAGACTGTTTAGTTCACCAAGTTTCCCACAAATTCATGGGGTAGTATACTACAATTTATTGTTTTATTATGTTTTACCAAGATGTTTATTTCAACTCCTATAACTGATCTTCCACTAACTCCTGGGTTAGTATACTGCATGCATTGCTGTATTGTGTTTACCAGGCTGTTTACAGGAGTATGCTTAAAGTGAATGCCCACCTTGATATAATCTAACTTGAGCTTGGTAGCATTTTGTAGAGCTGCGAGCACATTGCGATGTCCAATACAAGCCTCCAGGTACTGTACGCATAGCTGCTCCAGTCGCGTCATGAGGAACTGTAGTGCCAGACGGTACACATCCATCATCAGCAAGATTACACAGTTACTGGTCGGCTCCTCTCCTGACAGATACAAACATTATTATTATTATTAATGTTAATGTTCCGTTAGGGTTATTGTGTTTGGTACTGTAGAGCCGAGTCCATACCATGCTCCTGAGGTGCTAAAGGAGAGGTGTTACTTAGTAGATAGTACCCTTCTGAGTATGTGAGCTGTGACCTTCTGGATTTATGTGATGTTTATGGTGTTGGCTCCAATGAGCACTGGCACTTTTTTTGCATTTTCAATGTCTAGGTCTGATATTATTGTTATAATGCTAACTGTACGAATACCTCTACACAATTCACACATATATACCTAGTAGTTATCATTTAACAGAATTTACTATGAATAGCTGAAACTGAACTCACCCTTTTTGGTTGGATGGATACGATCCGTATAAATGTAGGACAGAACCATCTCAAAGGCTTGTGGATTGGCATCTCGGAGGATAACTTGCAGCTTTTTGCCTTTCATGTTCTCCCCCTTTTCCAAGGAAATCTGCATCTGTTAGAAAGAAAAATGTAGAACGTAAAGCTGCATTCTCATCTATTAGCACCAAAAATAATACTACCAAATCTACTCATATTATGACTTATAAGACTGAATTTATCAATATTTTCAAAATTTCATTAAGGATTTCAATATATTTCCGACTTTCTTCACCATCTATATTTTCAATATTAGTTATAGCGTCCAAAATAAAATTAACGTGGGTAGAGATAAAACAATGAAAGTCGTCATTATCAATATTCTACAAACCTGTTCCTTAGCTTGTTTAATTTTATTTCTTAACCAAGTAGATCGAGCTGCAACCATAGCTATATGGGCCTCAATATGCACTTGATCCTGCAAGACAAAACATTATGATATAAATGTTAAATATATAAGAATAATTCTGGGTATATAAGATGCTATTTCTGAGATGCCATACAACTCTATGGAGAGACAGACGAACTACAGTTGTGCGTAAATGAAATAATGCATGGCTCAGCGAGTTCCGCATTTGGAACAATATAGAAAGACTTCCTCGGAGCTCCACTGAAACTAAAAGAAGCCCAAATGAACAAGTACGATCAGACTTACAGGTCCGACGATGAAATCCACATCACAGAACTGCTTGTTTTCTAGTAAGCGACCATAGTCTTCATGTAATGTACATTTTGGGTAGCTGGAGAACTGGAAGCGGTAGATTTCCCCGCTCCGCACGTTGTTGTCCACAGTGCCACCGAATATGTACATAGCATCCTTCACAACTGCTGCAGCGTGAAATAGCCGCCCCGACGGTACCTAGCAGAACAGAGGGGAACATGAAGGTGAATTATTTGGGTTAGAAGAAATTCCAGGCTATTCCAGGCCCATTTCAGAGGTTTTTCAGAACCCTGATGACTGGACCAGGGGGTTGTAGTTAGTGTTGTACACAGGCCAATGATGAAATAAACAAGTTTTATATTAATATGTTAAGAAAAAAATATTCAGTTTTGATATCAATAACTGTATTTTATTTTAACATTTACTTTGTGAGTCACGTGAAGGTGAATTCCAATTCAGGGTCAGAAGAAATTTCAGGTCCATTTTAGAAATTTTCCAGGCCCATTTCAGTGGTTTTGAGAACCGTAATCTGTTATACTATTGTTAGAATAGCTGGTAGGATGAGTCATTGTAGGAGGGGTATACTTCCTATATCAGATAGTGGGGAGTGTACTACCCAATATGGAATTAAATACATTAGCCTTTATTAAACACAATAATAATTTATAACAAATCACGGGACCAGGGAGTTGTAGTGTTGTACATAGGCAAGTGATGTATTTAACAAGTTTTATAATCAGATTTTATATTAATCACCGTTTTTTAACTTTTACGTCAAGGCCATTTATTTTTCATTCACTATTTTTGTTCATCCATTCGCTCAATCATTCATTTATTCATTCTCGACCCTACAGAGAATGTTAATAGGCAAATAGAGTACCTGACTGTCGGCAGACGGTTCAATCACGGACCACGTTTGGGAATCCAAGTCGTAGCTGGCAAATAAATAAAAAGGCTTATCATAAGTTTAAGGTTGAAAACTTAAACGCAGAAAACCTAAAAATAAAGAACAAAGGAAACAAACAATGGTTTATGACAGTACAACCAGGGACATTTTGGGATAATTTAAGACCAGATGGACGATTAGAAGAATCGTGGGCTTTCAAATTATAGGAGTACATCAATAGCTGGTAGTTCTGTTAGAATGAGGGACGGAGTCTTTGGCGAAATGTAATATGACCCCCCTGTTACGGTTATGGTGCATGTTGTCAATAGGACATTATTATGTGCTTACCTAGTTTCTTTTAAGGATTGTCAATAATGATGATTTAGCAGTGTAGACGCCCAGATGGCAGGGGTTTTTGAATAAAAGATTTTTAAAAACACAGAAAAAAATAATGAGGGAGGCTATCATAAATGGAAAAAAAGCAATGTTGTCCATATTTTTCCATATCTTGCGATATTAATCCATATTTTTCGACACTTATAGCAAATGGCCCGATGGAGGGTTCAAACTGATCGTGACCCATCAGAAAACGGGACGAACCCCGAAGGGGTGAGTTCCCGTTTTCTGATGGGTCGAGATCAGTTTGAACCCGAACAGAGGGCCATTTGCTATTTATTACACACTCTATTTGGATGTTAAAAAGTAAATTTAACTTGTTTAGACTATAGTTTAGCTCGAGGAGGCTTCATTCACCGCAATTTGTAGGTCTAAGTTACGCGGTCGGGACGACGTCATCTGGCCTACGCTGCACCAATCAAATTACGTCTTTGGCCGAACGGCACACATGAGCGGTTCGAACCAACTGAACTGCACCCCCAAACTGCACCTTTCTAACTGCTCATGTGTGTAATAAAGTGTTAAACGACACTATCCAATAATGTATCTATATGGACGATGTGCGTCACCTTACTGCGCTACAACTGAGAACGTAAGATCTATTGTCCCACCTGAACTGACCTGGTGACCAGTGTGGTTGTATGGAGTTCCCATATATTACTACTAAAAGTAATATTAGTACTAGCCAACATTAACATATTTCGGGCCTCTAATTTGGATAAAAAATAAAATTCATCTTGATTATCAAGGGATATACCTATAAATATATCTATTTCTAAATGACAACATTTACCATGAGGACCACCGGGAAAGCCCTGTTTTTTTTATGTAGAAAGATGTTCCCATTTCCAGCCACTGATTGTTTAATATTGAATTGTAAGTGTACGAGGGCGGAAATAAACTTATTATACACTATCTTTCACTTAACCTGAATTTGAGGGGAATCAGAATAGTTCAGGTTAACGCAAGTACAGCTAAATAGAACTAATACATTAACATTGAATCTCTTAAATTTGGTTTTATTTGAGAGGACTGGAGAAGACAAATTGTGCATTTTCTGACGCCCTGGCCCATTTTAAATATGTATCTCAATATTTAGCATAGAGTGACAAGAATCTTGATTTACATTCTATATTATTAAACTGCCATTTCCATGAGCAATTGAATAGGATCGTATTATTTTTTTTTTTTTTTTTGTACAAATCTTTATTCAGGGAGATAAACGGCAGTTGCCAAAGTTTTTTAAATGGTTCGGGTAAACCCGGTATTCCTTCCATAACCTGAAATTTCTCTATTTCTAATTGACGTAAATTGTAGCTATCTTAATTAGCTGGTAATAAACTTATACATCATTTCTTCGGAGAGTATAATATAATGAGTGAGTAATAATGGGATGAGATGGTATTGGTGATTGATGAAAAAAGTTGGGGTAGCAATATGTACATAACATAGTTTCAATGTTGGGTTAGTATGCAGTTACAATATAGGTATACGGATGGTTTTTGATAGTAAACCAGTTTTCAGTCTATATTTGAAATTACAGGGTGGTATTATGTTTTTGATATTATCTGGTAATTCATTCCATTGTAATATTCCCGCATATGCGAGGGACTTTTGATATGCGGCACATTGGGGCCTAACTACTTCGAAATTCAGCCTCCAGTTTTCACGTAAATCATAGGCTCTATCGCCCTTTTTCTTAATTACCCAGTCAAGTCTGCGATGATGTAATTGTTTATGGTAGAACTTGACATTATTAAAGTAGATGCGTTCCTGCACTGTCATGACATTAGCAAGTCTGTGCAGGTCTTCAACATTGTGTCTTCTGGGCTTTTTTAATGCAAACCTCAGCGCTTTATTTTGCAGTATTTGCAGGCGTGTCAGTAGGACTTTGCTGCTATTCATATAACATACATTTGCATAGTCCAAATAGCTTAGGACCATAGATTTGATTAATAGCGTTCTAGTTCTAATATCGAGGGCGTGACGGTTGATATAAAGGTTACACAACCTGGCATTTGCCTTATTAATTACATCTTTAATCATATTGTCAAAATTCAGTTTATAGTCAATTGTCAAGGGGATTGAGTAGGAATCAATTATTGAGTAGGAAATCTGTAGGAAAATTGCCACCAGTTCAACTTAACTGAAAATTCCGGTAAACCGAGTTCAGTTTAGTGGAACACAGTAAGCAATAGCCTCGCACAATATGGAACAGTGTATATTATATCAAACAGTTTAACCGGCTACAGTTTCACTTCCTCCCCCTGGTAAAAAGTGTAAGATAAAATAAAATAAAATAAAATTGCAAAGTAGCCATAGATAATGTAGACGGCCTGCTTACCAATGTAGCTCGTTAGGCAGTGTTTGACCAGTAGCACCACCAAATACGTATAGATGTCTGTCAAAGGAGACCATGGTATGACCGTAACGCTTCTCTGGGGGTGGGGGAGCACCACGCAGTATGTGCTCTGTAGATATCCGCACCCAACTGGCGAATAAGAAAATGAATACAAGTTAAAGTAAGATTTGGCGTGGTTAAACCCGTACCCTTTCGAGACTCTGTCTTCCAGACAAGTGCTCAACGAAGTGTTCTATAACATAGACCAATAAATCTGAAAAAAAAACTAGAAACTTTTCTGGTTCTTCCTTCGACTTTATGTATATTTTTAAGCGCAAATAATCAATAAATGATTTTCTATTCCTATAACTTGATATCGATACAAAATCGAAATGTTTGTAACGAACATCAAAAGCAGGTCACATGCATACTAATATCAAAAGGGCCAAACCAAGTAATTACATTATAATAGTTATACAATGAAACATATATTACATAATAATATATAACTATAATTAGGAGACAATGGGACACATGGATATATGAAGTACTTACGTTTTGTCGTTAAAGTTGAATTGGAAGAGATCGTTGGTGATTTTAGCACCGCTTTGGCCAGAGAAGACGAACATAGAATCTCGAGCTACCGTCAGGGCAAAGTTACAGCAGGTGGGGGGTATATCTCCATGCTGGTTAACCTTTAAGATAAAAAGATTTTTTTTTACAAAATGCTATACATCAGAAGGAACCGCGTATAATAACCTACTTACAGGAAGAAGTAAATAATATCCATTCACGATTCAGTGATAAGGTAGAGTTTAGATATTGACAAAGTTATAATTTTGCCCACAAAGTTTTTTATTTCTTTTCCTAACAAAGTTATCCCGGATTCCGTACCAAGAGACATCATTACTACACAAGTCAAGAGTGCCTATAGTTATAACATTAAGCTTACAATATCTTACTTAACCCCCACCCTCCAAGAGTCCAGCATGATATCACAACTTCAAGAATGACAATTAAAATTTAACTATAAGGCTGATTCGTATGAATATGTGACTAAATGATACCCATCCATGCTTAAAACATGGGTGTAAATAAATTACTTAGGACTTTGATTAAAGATACACATTAGACATTAGTATCTTATATCAATTTCACTGCTTTTGTTCTGATACCCATGGACCACGCCCCCTTTTTATTCCGAAGAAAATATCATTATATAATCGGGGTCATTATTCATGTAATTCCTGCTATGATGTTTGATATTTTATCAGGTTTTAGTTCAGCTCCTATAGCTTGTCTTTCACTGACTACTCTTTTTGAATATTTTGTGCGTAGCCACGATGCGGTAAAACCTCCCACAAAATGCTGCGGTTATGACTCACCTCTTCCCACTGGTTGTTGTAACCAATGAGTGACACTGTCCACATGTCATTGAGGCGGGCGTTGCCATCGTAACCAGCAAATATCCACAGCTTCCCATCATAGACGGCAGCACCGTGCGCCGCCCGAGCTACTGGGCGACATCTGCAAGTCAAGCATGGCATCCATAAATAATAACATTAAAAAAACATTTAGGACATCTAAAAAGTATTTCTATATTTAATACACTGTCTTGAGATTTGGTACATGTATGAATTATATGATATCAAGCGGGAGACATTCCTAGAAAGAGATCTTGTGAATAAAAC
Organism: Sthenelais limicola; assembly: GCA_942159475.1. Classification (NCBI taxonomy): domain Eukaryota; kingdom Metazoa; phylum Annelida; class Polychaeta; order Phyllodocida; family Sigalionidae; genus Sthenelais; species Sthenelais limicola. Next base: position 70,305,805 of record OW804098.1, read on the forward strand.
ACTTGGAAAAATATTAATTTTGCTACTTATTTCTGTAACACATCAACATTTTGTTTTCAAGAGGACACAGACTGTGGTCCAGTCCACCCACAAAATGAATTTGGCACGTTGCCTGTACATGTATAAATATGTTTATCATAGAAGGCTTATATTTGGCCGGGGTGGTCTGGAGTGAAAAATTAGAAGCCATGCATTTTTCGTTGTTCAAGTTCTATTTTATAAGCAATATTTAGCATAATATCGAACTGGTGACGAAGAGGGCTCATAGCTTATAGCTAACTACAGAAATTTAATTCTATTAAGTGGATATTGAACCTTTTAGCTTAAGGCGTAGGCCGACCCAAGAAAAAAAGATAGTTTTAATCAGCGAAATGTCTCAGTAGTTACTTACTTTCCTTCAAATTTCCACTCCACCCATTGTCCAGTGGCGAATTTATACTCGGAGAGGTCGTTCTTGTTTGTCAGGTTGGAATTGGAGTGAATATCTCCCGTGTAACCACCTGCCAATTATAACGCATGTTTAATATACGGCATTCGGATTCAAACACCTCTTCACATAATGGGGAGAGTGATTACACATACTTTAGTAATTTACTGTGGAATCAAATCAACTATGGCTTTAATTGTTACTAAACAATGCTAGATGGACAAATGCAGTCACATTTGGGCGCTTCGAGAGGAAAGTGAATACTATCTCAGACATGGCACGACCCTGTTGAGCGGTGCTCACAGAAAATCTACGAAATAAGGCAATTCACTTAAAATACCAGATAGTTTATAACATTGAAGAAATTTTTCCTGAACATGAACGATATATACATCATATAAGGATTTAAATTTTAAAAGTTTATCACACTGAGCAAATAACCTAACACCATTCAATAAGACTACCCACAGACACAATCATATTATATATTATAATCATTCTTTTGGAAACTAAATTATTCCGGAAGGGATGATCAGGTGGGTCAAAGTGAAAGGTATGATATAGCAAGTACACTTTTGAACCGATAATAAATTTTGGTGGATTCTTATTTGCTAAGATTGAGGGAAAAATAAACTTACCGAATACAAACATGCTCCCTTCATGCACAACGGCAGAGTGGTGGTAGCGAGGTGCTGGAGGTGTTCCCGTAGTGAAGGCCCTGAAAAAGTAATATATTTTAAGGTACTCATTAAATGTGTTAAAGGTGAACAACTACCAAAGCATGTCAGGACATGAACATGAGCAATAAAACCAACTAGAAAACTGAACTGGTGTCCAGATTGGCATTCGGAAGACCTGTGAAAGTGACCACATCTCCAATTTGTATATTTGGAAATAAAATCTATTATATATATGTCTATTGGGGAATTCTACCTACTCTCAGAATTAACTAAAATTTCACAAATGATTTTGGCAAAATAGACGCTAAGCGTGAAGTAGAATAGAATCTTAGATTAATGCGATGCCCCTCTATGGAGAAACAGCCAGTCTAGTCAATGACTCAATCTACCTACCTGCCCCATGACTTGTCTTTGACATCAAAACGCAGGAGATCATTCAACATGTTCTTTCTGAAAACAAAGCAGAATATATATATAATAGAATGGTTCAAAGGAGATTACAATCTGATGATCCATTAATTACTTAATTCATTTAAAAATGAATTGAAGTTTTCAAGATCTAATATAAAATCCAAGGTTTATTGCATCAACCATCAGATACCAGGGATATTAAGGCATCATTTCCCCTTTTTTACTTTTAAGCCAGGTTAACCTAGCTGACCATACAACCCATTGATTCAAGTGACTGCGAATACACACGTACATTGTATAGTAACGAATTGATGGTTCGGCTAATGTTAACCGAAGAATCAGCTAAAGAGAACTAATACATTGAGTTTGAAATCTGCAGGGAAACTGCAAAAAGTTCCGTTTAAGCGAAAGTTCAGGTAAACTAAGTTCAGGTTAAGTGGAACATTGTGTAATTTCGTTATTTCCAATTAAAAGGATCGATGCTTACCCATTGTCTCCGCCAAAAACGTAAATGGCTTCCTTGTAAGCCACGACGGTGTGTTTGCTTCGCCTAAAAGAGAATGAATAAATTATTTCTACCCAAATATAAATACAGTGAAACATCTCTATAACGCACACCCAAGGGACTGGGCTCAACTGTCCATAATGGCGGGGTGGCCAGATTGAAGGGATGTCACTAAAAAACAAGTGACTGGCCCAAAGTGTCCTTAATAGTGATGTTTCTTCTCAGATTGAATTATGATGTTGACCCTCAATGTTTAGTAACTTTAAACATTACTACTACTACAATAATAAAAAACACATTTTCATATACAGTAATAATTATTATCATAGGCCTATCCATTCAGAGTATCGAATATAACCTATTCCAGCAATAGTGGCCTGAGATACATGCATGAGCATTATATATATCCCAGTGAAGACATTTTCGTTCACCATAATTTTAAAGGCATTCGCTTACACTTTTATAAGAGGATACTTATAAATTGATTTTGTTAAAACACAAAAATATTCAGTCTAGGGTTTATCCGGAGAGAACTATCAGCAGGGGGAAGCTTTCCTCCACCCCAATCCCTAACACAAACATGTATCAATTAGTCTGCGAATGTAAGCAGTGTCAGTATCAATCAGCAGGTGGTCCACTCATCTCTAAACTTTTTTTTAAATTGTGAAATATACTAACTAAATCATTTTTGGAAGTATTCTCCTAGCCATAAGAACTATTCCTTTATTTCATCAATGTGTGACGACTATGAGGAAAGATATTAAAGCTTCGTATTTGTGATGTGACTGTGCCTCAATGATGAAACACATGGTTTTGGTTAGGTCTGACAGTCCACTCGGTTGTGGTGCTGTCCCATTTCGGCCGGGAAATCCTGGTTGGGACCTATACTGTATTGCCAATATCAAGGCTCCCTTAGATAAATATTCATGGGGAATTACAGGATATACCTAAGTCTAAAAGGTTTGAAATTTGAATAAATGTCAGTCCCTTGAGGCTTGATAGACCATATAACTCTTGACCCATCGCGACTGCCCCCTGCCCCCCCCCCCCTCCCCTCTGTAGGAGGCGGGTAGCATCTCAAATAAATATTACTTCTGTCGCCCCAAACTGGTCTAATCCTATATTAGACCAATGTTATATGTTGATGCGTTTTGCTGGTTTACTAATATACTTTCAAACTATGGTCATTCAATATGGCAACTTATAACATTTTCATGCCTTTTTGGTTGGAGGAAGTAATACAGTTGTGGTAGACGAAGCCAGAGATTGGCAAACAAATGGACATTTAGGTAGGAGGGAGGGTGGAGGGGGTTGTCATTGAAAATGAGAAAATCAATCCATAGGGCCTATTCATAGGCCTACAAGTAAATAGCCTAATATATAAGACTTCGCCTCAAATCTCCCGAATGCTTCGGGACTAGTTTGGGTTTGGAACCCTATTTCTGTGTATTCTGTCACCAACACCAGCCACTGGTTCTATTTCTTTCTTTTGACAGTATAATGAGTAGGCCTATTGACTATTGCTAATTTAATATTCTGTGTCACATGTAGGCCCTATAGTATTGGAAAATTACATGCTTTTTAAAGCGAATTACTTATTTTATGATCTATACTAGAGTAACAAATATGGACAGCTATATGGTACTGTGTTAAGTTTTTGACAACATTTGAACTTCAGTAGGGTACACCGTAGGCCTACTGTAAAATGATAATTTCATGTCAAGTCTCATGAGATATAAGTCAAATCCACCTCTGGCTCTGCAATATTACCGCCAATATAAATAATTTTAATTTAAAAATAAAAGTATAAAAAAAAAAAAACCGCGGCAAAGGTCGTACTTTAATCATGGGTATTCTTTTTGTAGGTTATATTAGGCCTGTTACACATTAAAGAGGGTTAGACTGATATAAAATATCCCACCTGGCGCCTACGAACTCGTCGCATTCTGGCATACGTTTCCATCTGTGCACCGTCTCAAAGGGTCCAAAATCAAGGGTCAGACACTCAGCACTTTCAGGCCAGTTGTGGTCGAATTCCACGCCTGGAGGGCGGGCAATCGCCATTTTTCTCACTTATCCCGGGGGATTCCTCCTAAAGAAATCAATCTACGTCCATGGAATAAGATATTTTGATTCCAGAAGGTCACATTTTGGCGATGATGTTGATGAGAAAAACTAAATGTCTGTCAAAGAGACAAGGAAATCGGAAGTAGGTGATTGATACACGATGCGTCCGTTCGGGAGAATTGAATGAACAAGTCCGTTCGGGAGTTAGACTTAGATGAGGGTTGTAGTCTGCAGGGACGTGTTTTCCCATGATCTTTTATATTGGTTTTACCGCCCATTGATAAGTGCGCACTTTTATGCCGTTTTTCTTTTGTCTGCAGGCATTATTGGTTTTACACTAGTGGTGGTTCATACAAAAACGGTTATGATAGTTGGTACCGTAACTGGTAGTTTTATTATACCAAGTGAAGTACTACGACGGTACCGTACCTTAATTATGCTGAATCCGAAAATGCCATTACGCCCCCCCCCCCCCCCCCCCCCACACACACACACTGCATGCAGGGGTAAAAAGTGTAGGCCTACGCTTTTTTGTTCCAGCCTTTGAAAAGTACCCCCTTTCCGTGAATTTTCAAGGCATTTTATACCCCCTTTTTGTGGCAAAACGCGGAAAATCCGATGCTAAAAATAGCATTAATTACCACATTGAAATTATTATTGTATCTGAACGCTTAAATTATCTGAATAGATAGTCGTGTTAAGCTGATAATTACAAATCCACTCCTTCCCCCCCCCCCCCCCCCATCAAAATCGGTCAATTATTTTCAACATTGTGAAGGATTAATCAAATGCTAATGATGATTTTCTGAAGGATCAGGGTCATATAGGATTATATATAGGCATAAGATAATGGACCCGTAATTAGGTCGTTGTTATAAGTGGAATTTGGACAAAAGATAATATTTCTTCCCTTATATTAAAGATTGTTTATCAAAAATCACAACTCAGGGGTTTTCAAATACAAGGAATCCAATTATAATATTTATTTTCATCTAATTTGCATATTTGATTGGCTAATTAGCATAAATTATCCGCCATCTTGGATTTTTTTCTAAAATTAGAAAAGATAGAAGCCTATATGTTTTTGCCACTGTAAGGGCACATAATAAAGATTGTTTATTAAAAAATCAAAACACAGGGGTTTTTGAATACAACCTAGGCATCCATTTATGATATTTATTTTGATCTAATTATATATTTAATGGGCTAATTTGCATAAATTATCCGCCATCTTGGATTTTGTTTTCTCTGATCTTAGTTGACATTCATTTCCATGCCATACAAATCACAATCAACTTAATTCATGACAGATTCTAAGGGGTTTCCTTAACAAAGAACTCATATTTCACAATAATTATAGCTTGCATAAATTATGCACCATCTTGTTTTCCTCTGACATTTCTGGAAGTGAGCATTAATTGTCCAGAATATTGAATACCTTTCTTCTGAACCTTTCACATCTATCATTAATAGTTTACATGTAATAAATACTAATAGCTTTGAGAGAGATACACTACATGCACATGCCATAGATCCAAAAGACACATTCTAAATAAACATTGGTGAGTAAGTCTACTCACAGGGGTTGAGTAAGTCTATTCACAGGGGGTGAGTAAGTCTACTTATAGGGTTTTTTAATTATTCATATGTTCCACAATGATCGTCTCTTTTTAAGGTATAGTTCTTCTAAAAAGACCCCTTTTTATGATTTCAAGGAGTCTTGCTTAACATAGCCTATACCCATTTTACACCCCCTTTTTGTGGCAAAACGCGGAAAACTTCTATACAATAATATTCTATTCTATTATGAACCGTAATCATTATTATCTAATGTATTTAAATTTTGGAGAATATAACCATTTGATTTTAAGAATAATATATAGGCCTATACGTGAAGCTGACATTAAAGTTGCCCAATTCTCACCTTTGTACCAAATTAAGTATGAACGGATATCCGAACAGATTTATTTTTTATTTTCAAGTCTATGTAACGTTATAATTAACAAATTACTATATATTTGTTACCCCTGGTTCTTAGATTTTTTCCAGGCCTGGATTTTATTTTCCACACGTGACGCAGACATTTATAGTTCCCAACATAGTTTTTGATTCTTACTAAGCCAATTTAAAGATCCATAGTAAACGAATAAAAAACAGATAATGAAGTAGCCAGGGTCAAGGCTCAATGGTAAAATAAGTTTAAACTGTGTTCGAATAAATATTTTGATTTATTTGGACCAGCATTTTATTGGGCCTCCCTTGATTTTTCTTCATTTTTAAGGCCCTAAAATCCTGTTTTTGTACCCCCATGCCTAAATTCTTAGGCTATGTAAATAGTGGGGAATTTCGGATGTATTTTGTTCGGGCAGACACTAAAAACTATTGAAAAAATGTCTCCTATCATTTTTTCCCATTCAAATAAGCAAAAGACGATTTTAGGTTCAAATGACGACCAAATGGTGGATTTGCTCACACATGTCTATTCTCAATAATACATGTTGATTGCCCGATGAGGCTATATATAATCATTAGCCGTCCATAGTTCTAATATGTTATATTCACTTCTACTTTTATTACTAATCATGCTACATCCACTTCTACTTCCATCTTTCACTACAGCCATTCCCACAACTCCTACCTCTCCTATTGCATCAGCTTAGCACTACTTATCCTACTTTCTCCTACTTCACCAACTTCTACTACCTTCTCCTACTGGTCCTACTTCTACTAATCATCCTTCTACAACTTTTTGTACTACACACACTTTTGATACCTTCTACTTTCACTACCTCTCCTACTACATCCACTCCTTTCTACTACATCCTTCTACTATTCATTCTTCTACAACTTAACTTCCCCTACTGTACACATACTTCCACTACCTTTCTCCTACTACTTCTTATATATCAACTAATACTTCTTCCACTACATGCACTATTCCTTTTACTATTTTTCATTCTTCATCCTTTGCTCCTATTACCTTCTAGTACTTCTCATACTACATCCACTACACTTACTTCCTTCTATTACTTTTCATACTGGAGGAATTGCTTAATCTTCAACTGTAATAGGAAAAGTAGTAGAAGAATAAATAGTGGCAGTGGGAGAAGGTAGTAGAGGTAGTAGGAGAATTAGAGTGTACAACTGTGCTGAGGAATTAACTGGGTGCAGCAGCCACCTCTTCTTTACACAGAGAAGACACTGAGCATAGAAGCTAGCATGAACTTTAGCATATGAGTCTTTCTTTCTAGGTTGCCTGGTCATGTGTAGGGTTCCCCCACTGAACCACCAATGCCTCCAGTGCTCTCCACTAGCAGTTGCGTGGTCAGTTGAGAGAGTTTTCCCTGTGAAGCAGGCCCACCAGTTGGAATGACCAAATCAGCTGAAGGCATACAGTAGGAAGTGACCTTGGGTTTCAGTAAAAAATACATGCTGGCAGAGGCTGGTTTCAATCCACAGAAATCTGGGTTATGGCCCCAGCACTCTTCCACTGCACCATTCTGCTCTTCTCCAAACATGAGAAGAAAGACTGCCACTGTAGCCTGCATACATGGGCTGATGCAATGGACAAGGCCTGATGGCCTTGGAGTGACTGGACTGGTGTGCTGAGGGTGGGCACTGAGCATAGAAGGTAGCATGACACTTTGGCATATGAGCCTTTCTTTCTGGGTTGCCTGATCATGTGTTGAGTTCCCCCACTGAACCATCAGTGCCTCCAGTGCTCTCCCCTAGCTGTTGCCTGGTCAGCTGAAAGGTTTCACTGTGAAAAAGGCCCACCAGTTGGAATGCCCAAATCAAATGAAGGCATAGGGTAGGAAGTGACTTTGGGTGGCAGTAAAATTACACGCTGGCAGAGGCTGGTTTTAAATCACAGAGCTCTGGATTATGGGCCCAGCACTCTTCCACTGCCCCACTCTGCTCTCCTCCAAACATGGGAAGAAAGACTGCCACTGGAGCCTGCAGACATGGGCTGATGCAATGCCCAAAGCCTGATGGCCTTGCAGTGACTGGACTGGTGTGCTGAGGGAGTAACTGGCCCAGTGCCCACCTCCACCTTACACACCTGCAGATCAAGAGAGCAGGCACTGAGCCCCTTCTACTGCCTTCTTCTATGTCTCCTACTTTTTCCCATTACATCCACTCCTACTACCTCTTCCATCTATTCACTTTTCTCCTACTTCTCTTATTTCTTCCACTTCTACTTTTATTACTAATCATGCTACATCCACTCCTACTTCCATCTTCCATTACATCCATGTCCACAACTCCTACCTCTCCTATTGTATCAACTTAGTACTACTTATCCTACTTTTTCCTACTTCACCAACTTGTACTGCCTTCTCCGACTAGTCCTACTTCTACTTATCATTTGTCTACAACTTTCCCTACTGCACATACTTTTGATACCTTCTACTTTCCCTACATCTACTACATCCATTACTTTCTACTGCATTTTCCTACTATTCATTCATCTACAAACGAACTTCTACTACACACATACTTCCACTACCTTCCTCCTACTAATCCTACTTCTATTATAGCCACTACTACTTGTTCCACTACATCCACTACTGCTTTTACTACTTTTCATTCTTTATCCTTTGCTCCTACTACCTTCCAATAGTTCTCGTACTACATCAACTACACATACTTCCTTCTACTACTTTTCATACTGGAGGAAATACTTCTTTTTCAACTGTAATAGGAAAAGTAGTAGAAGAATGATTAGTAGCACTGGGAGAAGGTAGTAGAGGTACTTCTACTCAGGAAATGTACAGTGTACAAATCTGCTAAGGAAATAACTGGATCCAGCAGCCACCCCTTCCTTACAATGTTAGAATGCTGGTGGTCCAGTGTGGGAGCAGTTAGTCTGGGCACAATAATTTGTAAAGTACATCACTGTGATAAGAATAATACCAATTCGTACAATACGAGAGCAGAGTAATATTTAGTCCATGTATAGTATACCATTGATGTTAATCTTATAGTCAAAATTATTATCAAGTGTAGTATAGGACCTCCTGGAAGAGCTACGATTAGCGCAGATGGAGACCATCCTTTTTCCAGACATCTGTTTATATAACTCTGTATCTGTTAACTGGACGCCATGGTGACTCAGTTGTGGCCACCAAACGGTGCCGCAAGGTACATATCAATTCCCATAGGTGTCACCCCCAGTCTCTCTATTTCTGAGAAAGGTTACATGCTCAAAACGGCACACGATCACCTTTTTACAGTGATCTGATATATCTAGTAATTTCCGTTGCCACAGAACGCCCTCTAAACATATCTAGATTGATGTTTTAAAGTAACACAGTCATCATAGCATTAATAAAGGAGTAATGGACGTTTATCCTTCCTCTGCCATACCAGCTAGGCCATGTTCATAACAGCTTTCTAGGCTAAGCAATCACGACGAGGGGAGACAGCTCAGATCTTAGGGCTATCGATACAACTAAAGGAAAAAACAGGCCTCCACGGCCACACTAGCAATGGCCACTCTTCCTGGAAATAAACTATACATAGATACATATGTATACATACATACACAACTGCAGGGTAAGAGAGCAGGCACTGAACATAGAAGGTAGCATGACACTTTTGCATATGATCCTTTCTTTCTGGGTTGTCTGGGCATGTCTAGAGTTCTCCCATTGAACCATCAACGTTTCCACCTACTCCTACACCTTTTCCTACTACACATACTTTTGATACCTTCTACTTTCCCTTTTGATACCTTCTACTTTCCACTTTCTGGCAGGTGCTGGTTTTCGGTCCACAGACCATCATCCACATCCTCCACACCAAAATTTCACCGAACATTTCAAGGCCAATTAAAAGATTCCAACAGGATTCAAGGCCATGTGATGATATTTCAGGGCCTTCGGACTATATGTTAATTTTCTAACCTTTGAATTCATTTTCCCCAATTCTAGGCTGATAAAGTGTACATAAAAATATATCCTATTTCATAGTTAGTGTCATGACAAAGGATGTGTGGAAGTATATAAAGGTATGAAGGATGTAAAGTAAATAAGATGCAGTCTACTGGACTAACACGCCACCTTGTGGAGAATATGTAGACACAATATTTTCACATATAAATGCGCAGAATGCGCGTGAAATGCGTGCGTAAAGTGTGCATACATTTATACAAATATGACAGGTGTAAGTAGCATATAAAAAGCAAACTAAAACCATGGCATTACAAATTCCAGCTCATCTACTAGAAATAATAATTAGTCAAAATGCACAAATTTGTCTAGCCCAAAATGTTTAACAGTAAGAATATGCAGTAAAATGATGAGTAATAAAGTTCTGAATTTGAATAAACGTAAAGTTTTTTTTAAATACTGGAAATGGCATAGAGATGCGCCAAATCCGGGACGTAGTAATGCGTCACATTGAGTCCACACCTTAGCGACAAACAATACGGTTTTGTCCCGGGTCGTTCCACAGTTTTACAACTGCTACACGTCCTGCAGGACTGGACGGAAGTGCTCGATGCAGGGGGATGCATAAACACAGTATATATGGACTTTATGAAAGCCTTCGACAAAGTACCACACCGGAGACTCATACACAAGATGAAGGCATACAGGATCGTTGGGGAAGTGGCTAGATGGGTCGAAGCTTTCTTATCCAATCGGAAACAGGAAGTCCTCATTAACAGGACATCCTCTGGTCACCACCCTGTAATGAGTGGAGTGCCGCAGGGGTCGGTCCTCGGACCGCTCCTCTTTCTAATCTTCATCAATGACCTCCCGAATGTAGTAACATCTCCCATCTACTTGTTTGCGGATGATACCAAGTTATATCGCAGCATAAGGGAAAGAAATGACTGCAATGTCCTACAAGCGGACCTCGACACACTGAACACATGGTCCGAAACCTGGTTGCTGAAATTTCACCCTGACAAGTGTAAAGTAATGCTCGGGAATCCGACCCTCTGCCAGGACTACAACTTTGGGAGTGGCCACGGGACAACACTAGAAGTGATCCCCAAGGAAAAGGACCTGGGTGTCCTCATCGACAACCACTTAAGGTTCCGGGATGAAGTAGGTGACCGGGCAACAAAAGCAAAGAGAATCATGGGAACCATTAGGCGAACCTTCGAATACCTGGATAAGGACAGCTTCACCCTATTGTTCAAAGGGCTGGTCAGGCTGCACCTGGAGTACGGTGCCCCAGTCTGGAATCCACACTACCTGGTAGATGTCACCACTCTAGAGAATGTCCAGAGGCGAGCCACAAGGTGCTTGCCGGGCATGTCGGGTCTACCCTACGAAGACAGACTCAGAGCACTAAACCTCCCAACTCTCCGCTTCAGGAGGCTCAGAGGAGACATGATCGAGATCTACAAGATGTTTAACAGCTACAACCACAACGTTGACCGCATCCTTAAGAGACCAGACACTCTCTCACAACGCACACGCGGGAATAGCCTGAAGCTATTCTTAGATAGAGCAAATACCAACACTAGGAAAAACTTCTTCAGTGTGAGAGTGGTGGAACCCTGGAACTCACTACCAGACAAAGTTGTGACAGCTGCCAGCCACAACTCGTTTAAAAACAGTCTCGACAAATTCTGGGTAGCACACCCATGGCGTTGGGATTGGCGGGGCGATGTGTGCGATACCACCCACGCGCGCGTAAGTTCAAGAGTAGGCCTAAACTACGATCTGGATATAGAGGCCATATAGGCCTGCGTCCAGTATCATCTAAGGTAATCTAAGGTAAAATATGAAGTGGTGGTGTATGGTTCCAAAGAAAAATATGCAAATGTTGATTTCTTTAGTATTTTTACATGAAATCAGGGAATGAAAGTAAGATGACCACAGTGCCAAGTACTCGGTTGACAATATTCGCCTGTAAGCCCAGATGTAACTCGGCTTACGGCCTCTTTGCTTCTGGGCTGACTCGGTGAATAAAATCCACCTCGTAGCTTCCTTGACACTGTGGTAATCTTACTATATTATGTAAAATTCTCCCCAACGGTAAAATTGACCTCATGCATTATGTTCTGTGTTTATAATTTCTCTCTCAAATATCATTTCCAAAGTTGTGCAGTTAAAGCTTTAAAATTCTTTTTTTGTGGGGGGGTTGTGGGTTGTGGGACTGATAAGAACGGTTGGGTGTTTTCACCTAGGGCCTATGGCATGTTTACTGTGGCAGTATGCCTATTATAATGAATACGTTATCAAACCCCAAATTAGTCACGTTTGGTGTTCCACAGGGAACCTCCCTTGGCCCCACACTGTTCTCGATCTATACAAACGATCTGCCATGTCAAATTAAACACTCCAACCTCCAACTTTTCGCCCATGATGCCATACTTACTTACAGTGGTAAAGATATTAAATCAGTCACAAACTATATACAAAAAGATTTATCTAACATCATGATATGGTGTAAGGTAAGAGAAATAAGATATCTATAAACCAAGACAAATCCAAAATTATGACTTTCCTGAACAAACCACTTATACGTTCCAAGTGGAGACTAGCCGAATCCTCTGCTCATAAAGTCTATCTTGACATGGTTCCCCTAGAAGATGTAGAAGAATATAAGTATCTAGGGACTGTCATCGATGGTGCCCTGACTTTTAAAAAAACATCTCAACACAATCAAAAAGAAAATCTCCCACAAGATCTGGTTGTTGAGCCACCTACGGAGCAGATTGAACCAACACCCGAGTACCCACCAAGTTTACAAAACTTCCATACTGCCCCTATTTGATCAAGCAGATATATTTTATGATAGTGCATCCCAGACTAACTCAATTACAAACTTTACAAACCGTGCACTCTGTATCATCTCCAAAACAAACCGATTTCAATGTGTACTGCAATATCATGAACAGTTCAATCTGCTCCCATTAAAGCAGAGGAGGAGGCTACATGTCCTTCAGCAATGCTTCAGGTTAAAAATAAACCCATATTACCTTGACAACAGAAGGCTTCCCACTAGGCAACACCATCCAGATAAAATTGTTTATAAATGCCCCTTTCCTTGCTTAGAATTAATAAGAAAATCTATATAATATTATAAACTACCCCTATACTGGAATAACCTCAAGCCTGAATACCAAAACCTTATGACTTCTAAAGAATTGACGAAAATGGTCAGAGAAAATTGTATCTGGGATGATGCCCAGTTTCTACCCGTTCTTGTTAGATCATGAAACCAAAACTGAAGTTCATTTCTTCTTTATTGTATTTCTTCTTCATTGTATTTCTTCTTTATTGTATAATGAACTCTTCACAGCTTAACTATTCTTGTTAGATTATGAAAGCAAAACTGCACTTCATTTCTTTTTTTATTGTATAATGAAATCTTCACAGCTTAACTATTCTTGTTAGATCATGAACTGACCCACTGATATGTCCTTCCTATTTGACAATAAAAGTTAAACAAACAAACAAAAGTTTAGGCCTACATGGGTTTAGTCAAAGGTAGGGTACCAATGGTACTGGGGATCCATACGAATGTTCTGCTGGTTAATTTCTTTTGCAAAGTCAATGATATTTTAAACATTTTGTTATTTTCTGGACTATTTTAACCACTAGGCCTATAGGGCCTATATATAGGCTAGGCCTGTATACTTTCCTACTTTACTTTTACTATGATTTATACCTATATTTCGGGAATAAGCTACATTATCAATAGTGAATACATTTTTGAATTAGTGATAAGGATGACAGCTGTATCTAAGATTGAAAAAAGAAATCAGTAGGCCTACCGGTACTTTTTAATGTTCTTTTTAATTTTCACCCAGAGGTTATTGCACAATATTTGCAGACATATCTTACCTTCTGTACTGTTTGTTATACATTGCTGTAGCTTTTTTGGTGTCACAGAGGAGGTTACGGGTTGGTTCTACCTCGAAATTAACAAGAAAGTGGGTTGCTAATTTTGGTTGTCAGTAGGGCACACAGCGGGACATAGACGGACGAAATTAATTTTGGTGTCCAACTTTGTACACATGTAGCCTAGCCTATACTGAATACCGGTAGCTAGGCCTATCCTCTCCACCGGGCCTGATCATAGGTTAGGCCTAGACCTACTGTATCCAGAAAATTACCGCAGCAAGACATTTATTTGTGGGAAGTAAATTGGTTGTATTTCACCAGATCTGAACGCTTTTAGATTGTTTTTATATTTAAAAATAAAAGATTGTCCCACCCACCCACCCTGTCTCTACCCGTCCTACCTACAATATCCATTTGATTTAGTATCAAATAATGTAGCCTCCACAACACCAACATGTTGGGTAGGCTACAACACCCACCCTATAAATAGCCTACATGTCAACAAGCTAGCTGTGAGTATGGGTGTTATGTAAGGGTGGCAGTGGTTGTAAACATGGCAGGGCTGAGTGACAACAGGTAGAGGGTGCATGAATGTTTTCACAATAGCATTTCTGTACAATGAACACAGTAGTTTTTCCAGACAAAAGGGTAGCTAACTAAGTCAAGTTTCTCTCAGGCGAATTACAGGTGGCCACTTACAGGGAAACACATTAAAAATAAGGCCATAAGGAGGGGTCGTTCATATATACCTTGACCTTTGACCTTCGATTTTGGAATGTTCCCCCACCTAGATTTTTTGAGACTTTTAGTATGTTAATGAAGGGGGTTCAAAGTACCCAAAACCGTTGAAAAACCTTTTATTGCAATTTGTTCCACGTTCAGCCATTTTTTTCGCTAGATCTACTGGACTAATATGGGGAGAGGACGCTGATTCAGGGGGCGACAGGAAGAATTTCTGATGTGGGATTCCACCCTCATAGAGGGCGGGTCAGTCGCGCCTCGTCTAGGGCTATTGTCCCTCATTTTCATTTAAAACATTTTAAATCACAGAACATCGATCAGTTTCAGTGGTTGTAGGCCTATAATCATTGGGAAGCTTTTCAACTCTCATAGCGGGAGATCCTCTGCATGCTTGTTCTTTTCCTGATAGCCGGCCAACAGAACAACCTTCTTCTTTTTCTTCTCACAGGCCTAGCCTATATAGGCCTATGTCCGTATACTTGGTCAAATGAAAGATAAGTAGTGACATTTTACATCGAAATTAAAATTTGATTTAGGCCTAGGCCTACCCTACATTAGCCGAAAGTAGGCATAATAGATCGATAGCCTATGAGACACTTTTAAAATACCGTAAATCTACAATTATCAGTGTAGCCTACATAGGACTATTGCTTTATCCAGGTCTTGCAAGGCAAGCCCTTTGATATTTTCATATATGTCTTAGCATTATGTTGAAAAAGGCTTTTAAAAACAACAAGAAAATTTGGCTGGGACCAAGGAAACAACGGTTTCCCCCGAATCCCTTTAAATATAGCCTAATATAGGCCTACACCAAGACCAAAATTAAGGTCCCCTCCCTTCCCGTTATCAAGGACTCCATTCATCAATACGCGTTACTAACGTTGCATAACTTAGAAGACGTTATGATGTACATTATTGCGTTGTGCCCGGCATCGGGCATTTGGCAAGAATATACGAAATAGGCCTGGCTACTTGCCCTCCCATCTTCCTTATTTCTAACGTTACTTGCCGGGGAAAACATCACAGAATAAGGGTTGTGAGAGAAAGCCTAACCAGAAAAAATGATTCTCTGAAAACATGGCTGAACTTGAAAAACATTGAAGCATCTTGCCTCGTCGCCGGCATCGGGGTCTGAAAATTATTGTTTATTGATAACAATACAGATTCCCTCATATCTTCCTTCTCTAAATACTCACGATGATATAACTAGGCCTACATATACCTATGGGGGTAGAAAAGCATGCTCTTTCAGAATTTAAACACATTGGCAATGTATTTCGAGTGGAAATAGCGTTTTTTATTATTTCGAGGGAGCGTAATTTCCCCGCGATGTGTCAGGTCGTCAGAAAATGTACAATCATCGGCTCTACACATTTAGTAAATCTTGATTGATGATTGAACGAATCTGCTTGGTTATGTTAAACTGTATTTTGAACCTGATTTCTTTCTCAAATCTGAGAGGAATTGTGCAGGCGAATTGTACATTTTCTTGCAACCTGACTCGATAATGTAGACCTACTTTGGCAATCTTTTTGTTTACTTAGGCCCACTGAAATGTTTCGCTTATATAGGCCTAAGCCTTAGCCTATTTATAAACTGACCTTGATCTAAACACATAGGCCTAGGCCTATATAGGGGTAGAAAAGCATGCCCTTTCTGAATTTCATGTTTTTGGCAATTTATTTCGAGTGGAAATAGCGATTTATTATCAATAGGCGGGAGCGTAAAATCACCACGATGTGTACGCAAGTGCGTCGGAAATTCAGGTGGAAATGGGCGGAATGGGGTTTTCCTTATAAGGGGGCAACGCGGACGCGCAAAGAACAGGCGGCAAAAACTGGAACCTATATAAGGTTTCCCAGTACGCACTGTACAAAAACCTCACACGCTCGTACCGCCTTCGGCGGGGGAAACCTTAAAAAACCAATAAAAATAAATCTCTAGGCTAGGCCTATGGTAGCCTAGGCCTACTGCAGCGAATTCGAATTCAGTCTTTACGCTATCATCAGCCTTGGTACCGTACGGTGGACAAAAATGTTAAAACCTGAATTTATTCGACCCCCTACCCGCCCCAACCCCCCACAAACCAAACTATATAGGCCTAATATAGGCCTAGCTTCAGCCAACTTTTAGGTGCTTCAGCTGTGCAGCTCTAGCCGATGCTGCTACCTTGTGCCAATAGGAAAGAGCGCTCTGCGACCCGGTGACCTTCTGCTCGAGGTGAAGGCCGTTTGGCGGAGACAGTCTCTGTTTTGGCTTGCAAAGGCCTATACTAGCTCCCCGTACAGCTGTCAAAAATGCTAAACACGGTAAGGAATGGATTACTCTGCTTCACCATGGCCACAACGAAAGCTTACCCTCGATGTGACCGATTGAAATAGGTAGGTTCTCTCTGATTTATCTGTAATTGCTGAGAAAATTGGATGAGATGATCGCTCCCAATCGAGCCCAAGCTTCAACACGCACACTGGCGCAGCGGTAGCTCTCAGTCTTCATGTTATAATTTGAGTTAGTGAGTGAGCCATTGCATGCGGTTGGCGGATCGAGCAGTCGGTGGTTCTACTTGTTATTTATAATCTCATGTTTATTTTGATTTTGGTCCAGGGCTTGTGTCTGTGTGTTGACTTAGGGACGCAACTGCTGTATAGGCCTACATGTGTTGTCCGTATAGCATCCAATGTTATCCGAAACATTTCAGGCTCAAGTTGCTCGATCTGGGCATTTAGCTGTCCTGAGAAATATTGCTCTAGGCCTATAAGCTAGGCTACTGTATCAATAAATCGATGATAAATCATATGAATTAATTTATGTTCAGGGGCGGATCCAGGATTTCCTGAAGGGGGGGGGGGGTCAATTCTGAGAAAAGGGCACATGTTGGGGACTGATCGCTGAAGGCATGAAGCCCCCCAGAGGAGGGTCTGGGAGGGTTCTCCTTCGGGGATTTTTTAAAAACATTCACCTTAGATGGTGAATTCTGCTGCATTTTGAGCAGATGAGCATATTTTTTAGTGTATGTATTTTAACAATATTTTACCTTTGGAATTGCTGTTTATTACATTAGGGCCTACAGATGTGAGGGGGCATGCCCCCCCTGGAAAAAAATGGAATTTACAGTGCAATTTTGGGGCATTTGGTGTGTTTGGGAGCACAAAAATTTAGTCACAGATAAATAGTTAAGAGTCCATAAATATTTCAATTGACTATTTCGACAACCATGTTCAAAACCTAAACCTAGGCCTAATAGACAGAACTGAATAGATTTTAGTAATAAATACCAAACCGATTTTGAATGTGGGGTTGATAAATTCTAATGAGATATTACAAATAACACATTTTATTATGGGGAAAGTAATGGAATCAATAGAATTTCCAAAATTCATATAAGTTGAAGTTTATCTTTTCGGGTGAAGTAGTCCTGGGTACAACTACAAGTACCCACAGCCAGCTCTACAACTACAGCTAAAACGTGATGACATATATTTTTTTCCCTTTTTATGCAACTGTATACTTATACAAGTATTAACTGGCACCAGGGGCGGATCTAGGGTCTAAAATGAGGGAGAGTCAAAACTAAAAAGGGCACATCAGTCCATCCCCCAAAAATGAGCCAGAGGGGCACAAAGACATAGGCCTACAAGGGAGAGATCGTCAGAAAATGATATACCAATAATTCATATTTGTTCAGTCTAATTTAGAAATTTAAAGTGCCATTTGGAGGCATTTGGCGCTTTTTGAAGCACAAAATACAGTATTTAATCACACATGAAAAGTGATCATTTTATTTCTATTATTCATTTTGACTTTCAAAAAATGTGTGAGCCCCATACACCCAAATTAGGGAGTCATGGAAACAGCATTTTAGTTCTTTTAACAGCTTTTTACAGCTGTTACCGCAAGGCACATTTGGTTGTAAAAGAAAATAAGACACCTTCGGTTCTTAAAAATGATTTTTGGCTCTTCAAAAGGGCACTTTTGTTTGTAAAAAAAAGACACTTTTTAGTTGTTACTATGGAAAGCCGTTTTTACATACAGAATTTTAGTAATACTTTTCCTAATTTACCTAACCATATTCCTGATTAGCCTTTTTCTTTTTGAACTGGCATCCTATTTCGGGAGAATTGGCCCAGCTTGGCGGCCAACGCGGAATGAATTAACCCTAAATCAGGAGAACTAGTAGCCTAACCAGGAAAATGAATGACGAATTAACCATTGAAAATGCATGCAAACTGGGGAAATTTTTTCCGGGTTAGCTGAGAACTGGCAAAAGAGAAATAGTGCTTTTCCGAAGTAGCAGGGTGTCTAGAGAATTAGATCTCAGCTCGGAGTGAATTAACAAAAGCTATGCCCCAATCAGGAATTGATGAAGTCTAAGTAGGAATGACGGAAAGGGATGATTAGCTAAATATTAAAAAGCACAATTTGGGAATTTTAGGAATTTTCCGATTTTGTGCCTAATTCTCGTCTAACCCGGAACAAAATTCCCCACTTTGCATGCATTTTCAATGGTGAAATCGTCAGTCATTTTCCGGGTTAGCCTACTTATTCTCCCGATTTGGGGTTAATTTATAACATCTATAAATGGCTTTCCATATGTTACACTTACAACAGAAAAAGGGCACTTTGGGTTGTAAAAACTTTGGGCTATACAAAAGGTCACTAAGTCTTATGAAAATTCTGAGGGCGTGTCAGGATGTCGCCAAGCCCCCCCACCTTGGATCCGCCCATGCCAGTGCACTATAATATTATGTGTAGTAAGTTTTGGGACAGTAGGAGTAGCCATTAGTTGTTGGTTTCATTCTAGAAAAATAACAATACTACATGAAAAAATAGAGTGCCATAAACTTTGGAATGGGAAAAAGGAATTTTGGGGCAGAAAAAATGGCACTTTGGGGCAGGAAAAGGGCACTTTTTGGCAGGGAAAAAAAACATTTTGGGGCAGAAAAAAGGGCGCTTGGGCACTCGGCCCGAGAGCTGCCCCGAGTGGTGGCCACCACGCCCAGCCTTACCCTTGCCTGGCTATTATACTACTTTACGGTGATCAAATGAAGAAAATGGTGTAATAGACAATGTTAAAACTTAAACTTTTATAGGTTTTAAATTATAATATTCTTAAATACATATTGTTTAACATTGAGATTGCATAAAAATGGCATAAATATCTATAAATAAGACATTTTCAGCCGATTCGAAACCTCAAATCCGTAGAACGTAATCGTTAGCCATCAATGCCCTCTGTAGGGACCGGAAGAGCAAATTTTGATGCGCATGCTCAAAGCAATTCCACTCGTCTATCCCTTGTCGGGCCAGATCATTGAAATAAAATCTGAATTATAACAGTTTTGAAGACTTTTGAAAATAATCATTGATCGGATTTTTAAATAATTATTTCCTTTCAATAATGCGATTTTTAGGATTTTACATAATCTCCATCAACATGTTAATAAATGAACAAATATGGTCAGAATCGTGAGAAATTTGCTGATTTAAGGCTGGCGCACACATGGCCGATTTGGCTCCCTATAGGCCCACGATTTGGGTCTCCTCATGAATCTTAGGATTTGATTTCAAATCCTGGTTTATGTTTTTGAAATAAGATAAACCATGGTTTGAAATGAAATCTTAGGACTCACGAGGAGACCCAAATCGTGGGGCTATAAGGAGCCAAATCGGCCATGTGTGCGCCAGCCCTTAGATTGGAGGTATGCTTTATTTCATTGGATATGTAAATATTATTGTGTGGAAAACTACGGTAATGCGAGCCTCGTGGTGACGCTCGTAATAGACAAATACTCTATTATCGCTCACACCAGCATATTACGATATTCATGTTCATGTTGTCAGCAACGAGAATTTCGGTAAAAATGATTAAAAATTGCTCCTATGACGCAGAAGAAGCCCATTTTCGAGGGATGTATACATAAACTTAGAATCTGTGATATTGTGCAATTATTGCAAGGTTCAATTGATCATTCACATAGGCCTAGGCCCTAGCTAGGCCTAGGCTATAGTAACGACAGAACATGACCATCTAAACGGCTGTCATTACATTTTTCAAAATTATTTATTTCTATATTATAACCTTGATATTATTGTTCAGGAACTAGTCAGTACGATACAAAAGTATCTTGAGATTGTTTGTCTAAAATATCAAGAGTAAAAAATGTTTGTCTCTATGAGAAATTTCGTTCATAAGTTTGGTAGAATTTGATTATTTCTGTTAAAAATAATTCTGATCAGCTGTTTTGCTTTTGATATGCTTCGTTTCATTTGTTTTCCAAGCCTATGCAGGGGTCATAGTAAGCCTTGGGTCAGTACTAGTATTGTGGAAGAGTGGACTGATGGAGGTACTCGTCCACAACCAATCAGCACTCGTCCACATATACAACTGTAGAAGTAAAAACAAGATAGAGTCTTTATCTTAATGCATAATAGAGGATCGAGTTCCATAAAATGTAACATAGGCCTATAGGAGACCAAAAAAAGAGCAACGACTAAACAAAGAACATTTGTTTGATTGGACGTATAACTTGACTGGTGTTTTGTAAATAACTTGAAACTGTATAGGATATTTGTAATAAGTATGTATACAATTACATTGTATCACCAGTAGTGAATAACCTCAAGGGGAGGGGCAGGGTATTAAGGGGGAGGGACGGGAGAGGGAGAGGTTGGTTAGAAAAGCTTTGGAAAATCTTTGAAACATAATTGATAATTGTATTCATTGTAGAATGCATGTTAGCAGATCATTAGATAAAATATTGAATCGAATGTAATCATGTAAGTGTGCATAAGGAGGAGGGGTCACAGAGAAAGGGGAGAGAGTAAGGAGAGAGAAAATAGAGAGAGTGGGAAGAGATATGAGAGAGAAAGAAAGTGGGGGAGGTGAGAGGTGTAGGAAGGGGAAGGCAGCAGGGGGAGGAGAGAAGGAGGGAGAGAGTGAGAGGGAAAGAAGGAGAGAAAGTGAAATGAGACAAAAAAAACCCATGTTATTTGCCCTTAATGCCCCTTTTCGATTTTATTTTCAATGAAACCTTGTGTGAGAATTTACAATCTTTTAATTTGCCCTTTCTGTATTCCACTCACCTACATGCCGCCTCAAAACGTGACTTTTCTTCATATGTCAAATGTTTTTAAGTACTCTCAGAAGCTGGCCAGCAAAGTTTAATTCATAATTGTCCAGAGAATTTTTTTGATTTGAGCAATAATTAAAAAATTCTTGCAAACCCCGCATTCGAAGCAAGGAGAGTTCCAAGATGGCTGCCCAAACAAAAAGTTGATGGAACAGCGAGCAGGGAAGCAGTAGGGAACAGCCACTGCCGCTCTGAGCCAATCAGATGCGATCACGTGACCACTGGCTCAACGCCCTCAACAATGATGTCATAGTGCAGACTGGGGAGGCCTGTTTCTCATCAGAAAAACATCAAAGCACTGCCACTCCTCATAGGCCTAATGAAGGTACAAACCCCTGGATTATAATTTATTCCATTAAAAGGCTAACGAAATATTGAATTGAATCCTAAAATCTAAATGTCTGCAGGCGTCTTATGGCGCTGCCATAAGGTCACCTGCAGACCTCGATCGTCAAACAAAACACCGAGTCCAGACAACCCTTGTTTCTGTGGTGAAGTTTAGCCGGGTCTCCCAGCTCTGCAGTTGTTTGCGCCAAAACCATAATTTTAAAAGCTTTGATTATTCCCATCGATATAACAAATACAGAGAGATGAATATAACCTTACTAAACTAACCAGTCAAACAATTACCGTACACCAATTCTTGCAAGGATACTTTTCTGGACACTATCTTTAATAGAGTCCCTTTTTTTTCTTTTTTTTTATTACAAACAAAGGCCATACATTTAATCATAATAATGAAGACACATATGTCGACGTGGTCAATGTTTTCCTACATTGCCTAGCATTATACAAGAAGAAATATACTAACTTAAACAGCGACAGTTATTCATATTTATGATTCAACCAAAGTACCACAGTTGGGAAAACTTCAATAGAACATCTCCAAAAAATATCCAATTAAGCATCAAGTTTCAAATTACAATAACTCTCCCTCCACACAGACTTAGATAAAGTACAGATTTATAATAATCGTCAAAACTAGTCCATTCAAACTATCAAACATTTTCAGGACACCCATACTATCTGTTATAATATATTCAATTGTTCATCTACTTCGTCCATATTCACTTGCCTCATCCCCCATTTCAAAGTCATATTCATATTCTTTTGTAGAAAAAAAACATCGCTTGGAGTCCTAATAAGGACTAACAAATTATAAAAACTGCAGGACCGATAAAAAATAGCAATTATCTCCCAGATATTTATAATATGATTTGTAAAGCCTTCCTCTATCTTATCCCAGTAGAACTTTATCACTTTACGTGAGAAATCTTCACTATCTATGCTCATTCTTATATTCACAGGTAGGGAATTCCACAAACACTGTCCCCTATAGAATTGACTTCTTAACATTCAGTCACTTTTAGGGGTAAAAGTTTTAAAGCGATATTTCTGCTCCCCTCTCAACCTTACAGCTCTTTCTTCCACTAGGTATTTCTTCCTTATGTTGTACAATAATTTCAACAATGCAATTTCACGACGCCATGCAAGGGGCATAATGCTTCCACATAAACATAGCTCATGCCTGGTTTGGTCCTTTCCAAAGGCCAGTCTTAGAGCTCTCTTTTAGAATTTAGATTTTACTGGACCCTGTCATCGTTTCCTTTTGGGAACAGAAATGACAGGAACAAAATTGCCCTAGAAATTGTGAACAAAACATAACTACAAACTGTTAATTGGCACCAATGTTGAGACCGTCTCAAATGTGAGACCCTGTTCAGACCTTCTGAGGGTCAAAACGGGGTCTCAAAATGCTTTTTGAATACAGGCCCTGAAACAAGAAGGCGGTCACCACTGAAAAAGGGTGCTAACACCAATAGACATATTTTACAGCAAAAAAACATTGTGTGATTATACTGATAGATACCAAGTAAAATATAGTTTATTGTTAAAAGAATTAATATGTTAAAAAACATCTGACATAGTTTCCAGTTTAATCATTGTTTTTTTCTCAGACACACTGAATGTAGGCCTACTGAACGATTTTGCACACTGACATGGGGTTATTGGGAGTTGTGTACATCAGTCAGGGATTGGATGGAAAGTGCCCATTTTGGCAGTGCACCTGGCTCCTACCGTACCACAGCTAGGGACCCTTAGCAAAATTTTAGGGGCCCTCTGCCCTTCTGAGTTGGGGGGAGGGTCACAAGGGTCCACTTTAAGGGGTCTAAGGGGGGGGGTCGCCCCCCCCCCGCCCACCCTGGTACCGCCACTGGCCGTTCAGTTTCAAGGATGTCGAAAAGTATATCATTAGGCCTATGCACATTCCACTTGAAAGGTGCAATAAGTGAGGTGCAATAAAAATAATTCGAATTAGATACTTTATGACAATTCAAAACCCAAACCAAATGTTATTGAGGTTTATAGCACTTAGGTCGTCCGATTCTAATTAAACAGTCATAAACGGTAATGTTTTAGATCGGATATATGCACCCTTTCTTGGGTGTCTCAGGTCGGCACTTCAAACACCCCCAGCAGGGCCTCTGCTGTAATCAAAGCAACGGTCATTTTAGACGGCACACACCCATGACACTCATTTATTACCTGCACGCTAAGAATGATAGAGCATGATTGGGAGGAAAATATACCACTCTTGAAACTAAAAGAGAGCACACAGGAGAGAGAGAGGTGAGAGAAAGTCAGGGAGATGGGGGGAAAGGAATGCAATGGTAAATGATGCAATGGTGTCGGCCAATGCGTATTGATTAATGTTTGAGAAGGGTGAATAATAAAATGTTATAACCCAGAACGTGGACAAACTAGTGGGTACTTCAAAACACCCTGGAGGGGCTTCGCTCTCGACGTTGTCATTTAAGACTGCACAAACCCACAACAATCATTTAATCACCGTGTCAACTAGGAGAGAGAGACAGAGAGAGCGACACATACTCAAGATCGAGTTCCATAAATGTAACATATAGGAGACAAGAAAAAGAGCAACGACTAAACAAAGAACATTTGTTTGGTTGTGTATAACTTGACTGGTATTTTGTAAATAACTTGAAACTGTATAGGATATTTGTAAGTATACAATTACATTGTATCACCAGTCAGTAGTACCACTGTGGGTGCACTGGGCCGTATTCTTGAGTACCAAAATGCAATAAAACATAATGCATTGTCTACCCTTAAAATGCATGAAAACGAAGGGTTTTTTACATGCAAAATACTGGAAACGGGAGTCAAAGTTAGCTCTAAAATCGGTACAATTTAATACTTGATTAGTCACTCAGTGAAAGTGAGAGGGCGTCAGGGGGAAAGTGTACAGGATGAAACAGAACTTTCGAAAATATTTACAAGATTCCAGGCCCAAACTACTTTCACAGGCTCTTCGACCAAAATGCCCATTTTCCAGGCCTTGAATTTATTTTAAATATTGTGCAAAGATGTTCGAAAATATCACTGATGGAAGAGAAGAGTGGCTCTATCAATAGCATCGAGATATAATGGAAATAAATCAGTTTAGTTTGGGCCAGTTGGAGGAGGGCTCACAGAGAAAGAGGAGGGAGATAGGAGAGAGAAAATAGAGAGTGGGAGATATGAGAGAGAGAAAGAAAGAGGGGGAGGTGAGAGCTGTAGGAGTAGGCAGACGGGGAAGGTGGCAGGGGGAAGGGAGAGGGGGGGGGGGGGAGAGTGAGAGGGAAAGAAGGAAAGAAAGTGTAATGAGACAAAAAAAACCATGGAAGTCATTTGCCCTTAATGCCTCTTTTCGATTTCATTTTCAATGAAACCTTGTGTGAGAATTTACAATCTTTTAATTTGCCCTGTGTTGGTACTCGTAAGTGTGGACGAGTGCACTAGAATTGCATGGTACTCTTTGAGGGAATGAGGGAAGAATACCCGAGTACAGAGAGGGATTGTGTGTTTACCGATTTATGACTGTTCAATTAGCAATCTGACGACCTTACGTGCTATAAAGTACTTACACCACGGTCAGTCTAATGACATCGTGTTGCTGCCTCTGAAATATAGCACTCGTACCTCGTGCTATATTTCAGGCAGCAACACGATGTCATTAGACTGACCGTGGTTTAAGTACTAATTAGGTGTAGCCTATAGGTAGGCCTATGTTAAGTACTAGTACAGTGTTCCATTCTCTCTATTTGCGCTTAGCGCTTCCCCTTAATTACCTCTGAACTGTACGGACGAAATCAGGGGCACTTACAGTTACAGGGTAAAACAATCATGAATGTACTTGGCCCACTTCATTACCTATAAGTTTCATTAATGATAATACTTGAATGCACTCAGTATGATGAATTGTTGTAGCGCCAGATTATGTCCGAGCATGTTTTTATTTGTTGATTGATGACCCTTTGTTAGTGTTACCTGCAGGGCTTTTATTTGTCTGTTGGGAATAGAACATGGATCGGGCAATCCTATGAATAATGTTTCGTTACCGATCAAATATTTATTCCAGTACTCGAAGATATAGCAGATAATGCCGATCGTCAATCGATAGTTCATATAAATTTATACCAAGCTGCATGAGAGGTGCATTAAATTAAAGAGACGCAAGTGATGAATTTGGTGTTCTTACAATAAGACACACGAGTAGACGCTGTATTGAATGTTTGCAACCCATATGGATGTCAATTGAAGTCAATTGAAAATATCATCTTCGCCCTTACCAATCCTCTCAAATAACCCCCAGTTTAAGACAAACATGAGGTTCAAATTAGAGTTCAACATACAACGGAACAGACTTTTTTAAAGCAACACAATACCAAATATAATCAGATAAACATATTAGTTACCATTTTCAGCCTAACAGAACCTTAGAGAACTATTTCTCTAAGGTAAAATTTACTTCATGTGTAGAGCTGCCGAAACTGCATTTTATGAGCACCTGACGTTTAATTTACATACCTTCCAGTTCCATTTGATTATGTAATGTTATTGCTTGTTATTTACTTAGGATCCGTTTCAATTTCGAGTGTTGTCATTTTAGTCTTTACTTATGTTCCGCAAGTCGATTTCAAGTTAGTGAAATCAACTGGTTAAATAATACAAATTTACCTGTTCATTTGTATATTTTAAAATAACCACGAGTACCGTTGATCTCAGTCCTATTACACTAGACAAAATAAAACGACATAGGATTAGTGGGACAATTTTGATATCCATAAAAATCTCAAAATAAGTTAAAATGTATCGTTGTGTCACATCTCCTTTTCTTTCGGTATTTCCGACATATTTCATACTTTTAATAATAATTGAGGTTTTCAAGCTGCTAGAATAGTTTTGAATGAGCTATATCATACAATATGATAACTCCTTTGTTAATGGTTTGGTACATGCAGGGCCTTATTAGTGTTGGGTTGGTGGTTTGTTTTTAATCAACAAGATTGTATCGGGGGAGAGGATGAACTCATGAGTCGGTGAAAGTTCTGACAAATTTCCCCACCTCATCTTGGAATCTGATGGCCCAGGCGGTGAACCTTTTATTCGAGGTTGTTTGGCCCTTCTTAAGGGCTAATTTCCCGTATTGGTGGTGCTAGTAAAGTTTCTTTCACTATTGTTTAAATATTGCATGAATCTGATTTATCACTTGAGAATCAGGTTCAGAACATCTGTATCTCGGGACCTGTGCATCTCATTTGTACAATTTAAAAGAAGTGAGCAAGTATCATGAGGTAATTCATTTGTTGACTGATTGTCAGTCATTTTTTTCCATTTGATCATATCCAACACTTCGATTTGAAGCATATAAAACATATCAATGTGTAGCCTTCTCACTTTTACATCTATAGGCCCGATAATGATCTTTCAAATCAGTGCGCACCAATGTTAAATTTAGTGATATTTTCATTTCTCTGTATACATAAATGTGGCTTTTATGTTATTTTATGGCCCTTTCCCCGATTTTCTTCCCCTGAGCCCTTACTGTATCTCACAGCAGGACCAAACAAACTAGGGTATAGCATTGGACATAGTCCATACTCTCTTCATTAGTTGGCTGAATGAACACCTTCTCCCATCTCCTTAGCGTTGCTAGGGAAGATGTTCTTAAGGGTAGCCCCAACTAGCGTGCGGACAGAAAAGGCTACACCCTACAAGCCAAATACCTCGTTAACATCCAGAGATTTTATGGTAATTATTGTAATAAACAAACATTAGAAGAAGCCGGACTTATTGTTACCTTATGTCATATCTAGTTTAAAATCTTTGCCGCAGGACTTTTAATTTGAGATTTTATATACACTGGGGGATTTCAATCGATTCCAGTTGAGGGATAACAATTATAAATTTTCAATGCAACGCAATTCAATTTCAACTTGTTGGTAGTCTGTCCACCTCATCTCATCATTTATAAATTTAGTAATTGGTAACTTCACTATGTACAATATTACAGGCGAGGATCAGATATATACATGTATATATATTTCAACAGTAATCATTCATAGATGAACCATATGCAAAATTAGATAAGATGATATCAACTCCCACCAAAACAGACGTCATATTGCCCTAGCAAGATCCACCAAAAGGATATAAATGTCTCCTACCGCACCCATTGCAATTCTTTAGCATAGAGCTAATATAATCTCCAACGAGATTTTTTTATGTGAACCACTGACATGTTCACTATCCAGTGGACGAGCGGGGAGTGATCAGTCTACAATATCGTGCAGCACCAGTACAGTGAGATGTGTGAGTTCTATGCTTTTCCTAGGCGTATATCATTCTGTTGTCATTGTTTATTCCAATGCACGTAGCCGTAAAGTTAACGTTTTAAATATCGTTTGCCTCCCCACCTTCATATTTCGCCCATCGATCCCGTTATTTCCCCTTGGTTTGCCATTTCATTCTATTTTCCAAACTACACCTGGGAGGGTCCCTTTTTGTAAACCGTCATAACTATTATTTGCATTGGTAAATCATCATACATGCACAGTCCGTCATTTCCGTACTATATAATGCTATAACATAACAAATTCCCACGAGGGGTAGTTCGTGTAGTATGTCATCTATGATGCAATGTTATGCAGTGAATTCCGTATAGTTAATTCACAAGTTGTAATAATACATTGATTAGGTTCCTAGGGTCAATTCATTATTGGGGTAAATACAATGTATTATATGATGTATGAGTATAATAACTTTCTCTGTTATCACTTCTCCTATGGTACCCCTTTTCCCCTATCCTCTAACTATAATAGTTTTGATAAATTGTCAGTAAATATTAACAAAACAAAGGCATTATATAATAGGGACCAATGCCCAGTTAAAACACCACAAGAAGGACGCCATTTCACATATTGTCTGCGGGTCATTATCACCCCTCCTCGACGAGCACTATTCCTTTGACCCTATTATTATAAGCTTTAAAGGTGTCCAACTTTCCCCACATTTCGCTCTCTGTGCATTGGGCAGGATTATGGATTCGGACGGGTCCTCCAAATACTAATAAGGACTTTTAGAAGCCCTGTAGCAAAAACAACTCGACCAAACCCTCCAAAATTTGGGTCAAATGACATTTTGATGGTTTGAAATATGGAAGAAAATGTAGGAAACATTTTGGTTTGCCATTTCATTCTATTTTCCAAACTACACCTGGGAGGGTCCCTTTTTGTAAACCGTCATAACTATTATTTGCATTGGTAAATCATCATACATGCACAGTCCGTCATTTCCGTACTATATAATGCTATAACATAACAAATTCCCACGAGGGGTAGTTCGTGTAGTATGTCATCTATGATGCAATGTTATGCAGTGAATTCCGTATAGTTAATTCACAAGTTGTAATAATACATTGATTAGGTTTTATTTAAAAATAAAACATAAAAATAAGTTCGCCATCTTTCCACATAGTCTCGCTTAAAGATTATTCTGGAGGAGAGAGAGTGGGGAGTGGGAGGGGGAGAGTTGACCGACACTCTGTTAGTTAATAGTTAGTTTTTTTTTTGTTTTTTTTTTTTTTTAACCACTTGTTTATTGGTTGTTTACCTTCTTGGCTTTGACAATGCTAAATGCGTGCTTTATAATCTCCGTTATTTTTTGAAGATAACAATGTTTTGCCTAGGCGAACAGCACCCTACCGCTATTCCGCTAGGAATAGCTTTGCTATGTTTATTGAGACACATGACCGGTGCCTTTGCCAGAGGATAAAATGGTATAGTACCAAAATCACCCTATGATCGACCTGTTTTCATACTTTTTCCTAGGCTGGAACTTTCTAATCAATCCCAGAAGCTAGCTTGAGTTATGTGGAGTAACTTTCAAATGGAAAACTATTTCGTTTAATGATTAATTAAAAAGTTATCACAAACCACATATTCAAAGCTAGGGTAGTTCAAAATGGCTGCCAAAACAAAAAGTTGATGGAAGAGCAAACAGAGAAGAGCCACTGCCGCTCTAAGCCAATCAGATGCGATCACGTGCCCATGGGCACAATGACGTCATAATATATAGCGGCAGACTGGGGAAGCCTGGGGAAGCCTGTCTCCGATCTCCGATCAGAAAAACAAAGCTTTTGCACTTAGAAAATCTGGGATTATCATTTATTCATTAAAAAGGTCACAAAATACAGAATCAAATCCTAAAATCTAAATATCTGTTGTCGTCTTATGGAATCATAAGATCGACAGCAGATCTCACATGGCAAAACGCTGGCAACTCTTGGTCTAGTTTTGAACATTTAGTTTAGTAGCCGGGAAACTCTCGGCTGGTCTGCCAGGGCCGTTTTTGCGACAATCCTTTATTCAGCTAAATATAAAAACAATAATAGGTGTACAGATCTTGTGAAATATAACCAATTTACTAAAAATAAATATATCTTGCAAGTGGTAACTTTCTGGATTATACAAGATCTTTCCCCATGGCTTGGTAATTTTGTTATGCATATTTTTTTGTTAGTTTTTTTTAATGCAGGAGGACGGTCCTACAATCATAAATCTTGATTTGTAATATTTGTGACAATGGCATTTTTCATCTTTTGCTAAAAGTAATTTTGTACATGATAGAATGAAATTGTAAATTCCTCTAAAAGGCTAGCATCACTGATTTTGTATGTTTCCTCTTTTCGTAGCTAAAGCCAAATGTTTTATGTCCTCTCAGTCCATATTCTCGTTTCCCTCTCCCCCCACCCCATGCATTACTTTCTGTCTTTCGATCCGCTTCGATCCTTCCATCTTCTTCGTATCCCCCGTAATATCCCCTATTATACGACCAGAAGCCATATTTATATGGCATGTACATTTATGTATATTTACTATGTACTTTACGTAGGCAGCGCAGTCACTGCTCTTATCAGTATAATTCAGACCTAAAGCGAGTGGCAAAGCGTGCTGTATAAATCATCATTATTCTTATAACTATATATGACATATCGCTAAGGTAATATCATGAGCAAAGCATTTTGGCTAGATGAATTAATAGAGGCCGTGTGTATATTCATTAATTAATGAACACGGCCAACAAGATAATAGTGTACAATTTTCCACAATTAGTTTTCCTCTCTGATTTTGTATACATGGCAACATACAGGTAAGTAAGTGAATCTAGTAATGATAATTATTAATAAAGAAAATTAATAATGTTGGTCGCATTACCCAGATGGTCGTTAATCTATTTACTCTCCCATCTTTGGATTAAACGTATCCTATGAAGTATCCTTTGAAGCTGTATTCTCAGATATTACTAAAAAAAACCTTACCAGATTTACTCATTGTTTGACCTTCAAGATTGAAGTTATCAAGATGTTGCTGAGCACTGCTATATCACGATATATATTTGCTGCTGTTATATATGTACTTAAAGTCGAATTGGCCGGTAGAAAACGAGCGCCGATGAGCGATAACAAGTGATATCACTGCAGAAAAGGTTTTCAGCTGGCCATCGAAATATAAAAATGAACTTGATGAACCCCTGCAGCCAAAACAACAGGGTGAAATATCCACAATTTTGGTCAACTAACTTTCAGATGGGCAGGAAAAGAACGGAACAAAAAGGAAATCTTTAGTATTTGATCGATGTTAGCTGAGATTGTAGCTTTAAATGTCTACACTGTTAAAACTCGATACTCTATCTTAATTGAGAAATCAAGCATTCTTATACGGACCGGTTCGTCAGAAAATGTACAATTATGCACTTGTCAATTAGGCCTAGGCTTAATTAGGCTGAAAATGATAAATACTCAGTATATCTGTATATATTTGGTATTGTGTTGATTCAAACAAACTGTTTGGTTATGTTTGATAATATTTTGAACCTTATTTTTGTCTTAAATTTGTGTAATTTGAGACGATTGGTGAAGGTGAATTCTACATTTTGATTGATGATTGATTACATTATTTTTTATTTGCCATACTATAGGTGTTGATTGACAAATGGGTCAAGAGCTTCTGTAGAACATTTCTTTAGCTCTAAACTGGGTACCAATTTTACAAGTTGCAGTGCTAATACAAATAATAATTATTATAATGTTAAGCGTTCAAGCAATACGATATGTTATACTATATGGTGACTATAGACAAAAGACAATTACATAGTAAGTAATACTTTAAATAGTAAACAATTCACATTACCTGATAAAGGGAATTTTCAAAGGACCAGACCAATATAAAATCAAGGCACTGATATCAAACGACAGAGTAAGATTTAGATGAACCCTTTGATTATGATTTAATCTTATGATGTAACAAGGTGAAGTCGCATGAAAATGTACAATTTGCCTTCACCAATCCTCGCCTCTCAAATTAGCCGGCCCAATTTAAGACACAGATAAGGTTCAAACTACGCTTCACCATAAACAAACGTATTTTTTATCCATCGCTATGCCAAATATACTCAAATATACACCTAGTAGGCTATGTACCATTTTTCAGCCTAGCTTAGACTAAATTTGTCGAGCTGGCGATTGTACATTTTCTGATGACCTGACCCAACAACTGGCTGGTGTAAATCCACCTATTGGCAGTCCATTATGGACCACACTCTGCGATGCCTGTGAAAAACTCGCTGCTCTGACGTGCTGTCATTCCAACAGTGGATCTGACACAATCGGTTCTCGCCGCTTGGCTAACTACTGGAACTACATGTCTGTCTTCCGAAACTTGAATCGAAAGCTTACGATTTACAAATTTAAAAGATAATAATATTATTATTTGCATGCTGTTTTCATGAACATCAACGACCCATATTCTAATGTTCAAAATAAGAAGTGATTACGCCAAAACAAAATAAGTAGGTGTGTTTCGGATTTATCTAGCTGAAATACAGCTTCAAATAACTAGGTAGGGGTGGGGTTGTAATTTTGTTTAACTAACGACCTCCCAGGGGCTGAAACAAATGCTGATTTCGTATCAATTGATAGTTGTTTTAAACAAGAGATTTGTGCATTTTAACGGTTTATGGTTAGAAAAACTTGTTTGTTTTTTTTTGATAAAAGGAATTAGGCAAGGTCAATTTATTTTAGGTTGGGTAGGTCTTTCTAGATAGGGAAGGGAGGGGAGAAGTAAATCGGAAACACACCTTTTTTTGTTGGCCTTATGATAATGGAAGGTACTACATGAACTATATATGATGGATGAAGTCGCCTGGATATGTACAATTCCCCTTCGCCAATCCTCTTAAATAACCCAAATTTATACAATATAAAATTGAGGTTTTATTTATAATACGTTCAACATTACCAAACAGATCTTTTCAGTCAACGCGACACTAGATATATTCAAATATACCTAGGCCTAGTATTTATCATTTTTCAGCCCAATTTAGCAGAATTTACTAAATCTGTACATCTGTAGAGCGGCCCCACATACAGACGACCTGTCCCACATACGGTACTATACCCTGGGAGCTAATATCATGGATGAAGGAACTGAAGTAAATATCCTGGTAGTCTATCGACATGAACATAAACAGTCTTATAAATAGCACGAGTAATAATTTTCACCCTACTAAGAATATTTTTAATTAGGATTTTATTCAGCTATAACAACTATAAGCTATTGCCGATAGATAATCCATAATATACATGGATAAAACACTTAGTCTTAGTAAATCTTGCATGTATGTGACTATATTACCCAAGAATAGCAGGAATGTCCATTAAGGGTTTTAATGGGAACAGCACTGTAGGGAAATCAAAAGCAATGGTGGGATCAACAGTTCCTCAGTGGGTCTCATTTGCAGAAGAAATCCTTAATTCCTTAATTCCTCTCAGGCTTTAAGAAGGATTTTAAGGGGAAATGGGTATAAATAGGCCTCTTTCAGAATGTGGCTTTACATTGATTTATCAATTTAAATCTTTAGTCAGCTCATCAACATTTTGTACATAGACAATGTTCTAAATTTGGCCTGACAAGAATGGATAAATAGATTTAATCATGTATACATTACCTGGTAAAACTACAACTAATTCAATATGGTATGTCACTTTAAATCCCACTATATAGCAACATGCCAGAGCATTATTTTACCTCGCACCCTGTGCATACCGACTGGATTTATACTAAAGGCTGACCATGTGTATAGCTGCTTATGGTAAAACGCGCATCGTCATGTGAAAGAACAATTACTATTTATTAAGGTCGACAGACCTTTCTTATAGGCACTCTAAGACTCTTATACCCAAGTCTTTTCCACGGCAGATCGGGTTACTAATTGACATTCCTCTAGATAAGAGACCCCCCTATTTATAGCGGCATGAATTGTCCTATAATCCTATAAATTTTCATGCAGTAAATATAGCCAAAGCGCCACCTTTTGGTCTAATTTTCGGAAATTTAAATTAATTTTTTCCTTTTCAAAACGATCAAAATTGTTTGAAATTTTCGCAGTCTCTTTCAAGTTCTTAATTGGCTGAGATCTCCAATGGAATGTGGATAATCTTCTCTTCTCTGCCCTAATCCCCACCCTTGCCCCTGACACTAATTGATAACAGCTACAGTTGCTGATAACAGGGAAATAAGGCCTTCTTCTCCCTATCACCCAGGTGGCAGGTGTTATGACAGAGCTAGTGAAGGCATGCAATTTTTTAAGTTGTATGACATATTATTGCAACTCATGTGTAAATATATTCTCCTTAACATAAGAATACTTTTGGTCTTTGTCCCATCATTCTAGCATGCTTAGAAGCCAAATTACTTCTTTTAACTTTAAGTTGCAAACTGAAATCCCTCTGAGCCAAAGTGCCACCCAGTGGTGGTCATCATCAACGACACCTGTTTGTCACATCTGGTCTCTTTCATCAGACCTCCCTGCCTGTCATGCCCCCATGCATTGGACAGATAAGGGAGAGGAAGGGAGGAATGAAATGATGAACATTATAAGATAAGATAAGAAGGTTCTGGAATGTCAGCATGTAGCCTACTTCACTTTAAAAGATATTTTGTTTGTGAAAGATACATTCTGAATTATGTTTAAGCATATACTGACAGACGTTAGAATCATTTTGATATTAATGTCTTAAATGTGGGACTTATAGAAGAGAAAATATCAAGCACCTCAGTGATTGTGACATGTAGGACCCTCATTTGCCCTCATCAGCAGAACTGAGTCAAATACCTTAATACAAATATTTTAAAATCTCAACGTTAATGTATTGCCCTCTGCCTCTGTCGACCTCATTTTCGCCCCTGAGGCGAAAATCCAAAGCTTTAAACTTTTACTTGTTGAAAAGAGTAGGGTATCACATCCCATTAGTGTATTCCCTCTCTCGCCCTGATATGACCAGATATATACACAACTATGGTAAAAAAAGGGCTTAAAGCAATCAATCCCCCACCCCTCACTCCCTTGTTAGCAAAATCCTAGATGTGGCACTACAACAAAATGGCCATCATTCAGGATGCCAATCTGTAGTGAGAATGGCATGACTGCGCCAGAATGGAATGAGGAAGAAGGATGTATTTCATGCCTTATCGATGCCTTATCTCCTCTCTGCCTATTCCACAAACTAGGCATGTAGATAAAAGCTTTGCTGGTCATAATGTGTGCAGGCAAAATAGAATAATAATTTCTCTCTTTCTCTGTGTTTTGGAGGTGCGTTACGAATGGCACATGGTCTTTGGTAATGAACTCAACAGACCATATATTTCTCAAATTCTTAAGTAAATGTTGGCGTTATTATGCTGAAATTTACACTTAATGATCGTATTTTATATCATGTAGTGTAGGGAATAATTAATATCAAGCTGCCAGTCTATGAAATCAGTTTTTTCTTTTGTAACAATGGACATATTACGTATGTAACAATGGACACGTAATGTGTATAACAATGGACACAAACATAATGTGTCTTGTGTACATTTGGTGTTTATCAAACATGAATTGGATAGTGTGTCTTGCATATCTTAGACAGAAAATCTATCAATGTTCAATGCTAGGATTAATTTAAAGGCATTAATGGGACAACCATTGTAATTTCAATACTTAATTCTTGGTGGCCATGTTACATACGCAACAAATTAACAAATCAGAATCAACAGATTTTTGACACTGATATCCAGGATGGGAGGAGCCAAGATGCTATCAATGATTGACAGACATCACCCCAATCTATTTAGATTGATGTTATCTCATCAATCTAAAAACTTTCAGTTTCATATGTTCAGGTCGTAACGGTGTCCACTTTGGTTTCTTAATTAACTTTTTCACATTTTATATCAAAGTCATCAGAATTGACTGGCATTAATATTAACTGAACAATGCAACACTTAGCCCATTTGAAGCCAGGTAGAAGGATTCATTTTTCCTAAATCATAGAGACAGTGGACCCAACAGTGGCAAAGATGCCCTTTAAAAACAATAGAGAAAAAAAACGGTTTTAAATTTTGGTGTTGATGTCACACCTTTGGAACCAAGATCGAATTAGCCCTCATACACATGTAGTGACCCAGGGATTCACACCTGTAGTAGGAACAACAAACAGACACATATCTTATATCGTTATTCTAAATTATTTTGCAAACGGTGTAGTTCAAATGTGGTATAAAAGAGCAACACGCTTCACGTAGTGGGGGAACGCATACAAATGACAGAGGCCCTTTGGGCAGAAGAAAGGGAAACCGGCACATTGTGCACACTTATTCTGATATGCCATACAAGATACAGAATACAAGATCTAGATGATCTTTGTGTTGTATAGTACCTAGGAAGAGTGCACTGATTATAATATATAATATTCGAGCACAGTTATACTACACATGCAATGAGGTTACACATTTCTTCAAACTGTATATCTAACAAAAACCCAAGTTGGTATCCAAAATCAAACGAGATAATTGACTTATTGAATATCTAACAAAAACCCAGTTTCCTCTCAGGAAACGCAATGAGATAATGGTGAACTACCAAAGCACAGCTAAACTGTTAACAGTAAACCACTGTAACAATTACCAGTACCAGTAATCTGAAAGACTTACCGATAAGTGTCACTGTTACTTGTTTCATTCTTTATTTATCCAAGGCTCATTGGCAAAGGGATGTCCCGCTGTTCAGTCATGGTGAGGTAGGGGGTCTGGACTCTTAGTCTTTTTAAGTTAGTTCATTAGTGACGAATTGTACGAAGAAGAGATAAATGATATTTATAAATGGCAAATCATATTAGTTCTGATCACATTTTATTTGGATTAGTTCATGGGCAGTAACGGCCATTACAATTAAAAACGATAATTACATCATTTGCAGCTAATTAATATCTTTATAACTGTATAAAAGGAATTGCATCCCTGGTTTGCCATACCTTCTTTTCACATACATGCAGTGAACATTGTTTAGAATGAAACAAACAGCAACATCAAGTATTAAGATTCAGTCTTGTATTTAGAAGACAAACGACACCTCATAGTTACCTCTTTTCTCAACCTCAAATATAATCCGCTCTGTTCTATGTGTGAAGCGCTTCACAGCTTATTGTTCAATAAAATACTCACTATCGCTGTAGATTATGTCCTGATGTGGATGGAGGCCCCCACTTATAGGCAGATTGCCTGAGCGTCTCAAGCTTTGTTGTCTTTCTGTGGAGAAAACCACATTTATTACATTCTTGCACACTATTCCCTCTGGCCTACTGATAATTGAGTAAGGACGAGGAGGGAGAGAGGAGATGTGAATAGAAAAAAGGGCACCACTTCTTTTCCTGATCAGCGGATCAAGAAGAGGATTTCCTCTTGGATAATGAGGTTATTTGTAAGCTTGCTATATAACTTGCTCAATGAAATATCTAATACCTAGAGGGATATATCTGCCACGTCATTCTTTTAAAAGGGGAACATTATTGACGTCCTTCAGACTTTAGTGCGCAATGTAAAGGTTTCATTGTTTGCTCTCAACTTTACAAGCAAGACCATATACCTTAAATAATCTAACAATTTCCAGTATACTGTTCTAATAAGTACTGCGGAGTTTATAAAAATTGTGCATTGTGCTAAGTAATACTTTTGGAGTATCTAAGAATGAATACAGCAACACGTCTGATCTGATCTGGTTTATTGGTAGGGTATAGATAGCATCCTTGTACAAATGATACATGGTGTGGACATGGTCGGTACCGATAAGAACATTATATAACCTAGAGTAGGATCCTGGATGGTAACCATACCCAGGGTTCATGCTATGACATTATAGCATACTCATATAGTCATCATAATAATAATTGGGTGGTAATTGATAATTGATATAATTGTGATTAAGTTGAGCAATATTATGTACAATGTTACATAATAGTTGCACCTCATGGTATACTGTCTGGAGGTCTGACCCTTTCAAGAGCACAAGTTGATTTCGCGAATGGTGTTAAATCTGCAAGTGATTGCCAGCCGCAGGTGTTGAAATGCCTTGGGTGACTTTAATTAAAGGGGTTCTCAGACAGCTTCATGATGTTCGTGATTGTGCATCTGGAATAGCTTGGAAATAATGACTCCATTATTATTTAATCTTTAATTGGTTGAACATGGAGATAGCATGACATTATAATATTCCTATCTTAATGCGCTAATGGTCATTTGCTATTTTTTTTAAAAACGAACTTTATTCAGGTTGATATTTATGGCATATGCCATGCAATTAATGTGACTCGGGAATTCCCGGTCTTCCTTCACAACCTGAAATTTGAAATAAATCTTTATAACGTACCATGAGACTTGCACTTATAAATCTCAGCTGTAGCTAAATTACAAATAAGTCTGACTGGGATTAGTATGTGTTTACGTCCTTGCCTTTTCAATTGTTTGATGTGAATTTTCCAAGGCCTTTGTGAACACGGTATTTTCAAATATCTATTTAAAAATATCCTATGTCTATGCAGCTTAAGGAGAACATGTTTCCATGCTAAACACAGGCAAGGAACAATATAATTATCCTACAAGGGTGCATTAATTCTAACTGCTCCTTAAAATACATCACTACCTCTTGATGATGATTTAAGGTACCTAGGATCTGAAGAACATAGTGAAATATGGACTAGTCCCACGATTCCCTTCTTTTTATGATCTCTCTTATGTGATAGTAGTCCCCAGCAGAGGACAATTTCCTGACAAAGGAAAGGTCAGACAGGTGAGGGGAGAAACTTTTATTGGCCTCTGTGGTGATCGTTCTGGACCGGAAGGCCAAGGAAAAGTACTGTTTCTGATTGCTTTCAAGTATGTTCCTTCGTTTTCAAAGAGCCTCTACTAAGGGGGAAGTATTGGTGGAGAGAGAGGGCAAAGGGAGGGTACTCGCACTGTTCCATACAACTATATGTATTTCCCCATTACCTACCTACCTCTCATTATTTGTGCTGGGTAAGTTTACATCAAAAACCTTGGAACCTTCAATACTTGGATTTAAAAAAAAACATAAATCAGAGAAAATATGTTGATATTGAAGAACTGGTTTTCATTTAAAGCTGCATAGACAGCAGCAACATATTGATAAACTTCAGTCCTATAGATCAAACATTGAGAACATTTTGTAGAATGTTTATTGTCATAATTTAGCGGAAAGGCAGCTTTAACGAATTGCAGAGCTGAGAAATACCTCATACCACTCAGCTGTTGTTATTGCGGCTTCTGATCTCGACATTAAGCGCATGTATGTAACACTGCCCCTAGTAGAACAAAACTAATTGTAATGTTGATCCAAATGTACCGTTTTTACTTGTGATATTCTAATATTGAAACGGTTAATATAAACTTTGAAAATGATTACTATAGAACAAAATAACCAGTATAACTGATTTAACGCCTGTTAATACTGTTTGACGCAATCAAAACATACTATGTTAGACACATTGTGTTCAGATATGATTAAAACATAAATCGGGCAAGGCAAACGCTGTCCCC
This sequence comes from Sthenelais limicola, assembly GCA_942159475.1. Taxonomy (NCBI): domain Eukaryota; kingdom Metazoa; phylum Annelida; class Polychaeta; order Phyllodocida; family Sigalionidae; genus Sthenelais; species Sthenelais limicola. Next base: position 70,345,853 of record OW804098.1, read on the forward strand.
AAACCATAAATAACACATGTATATTGTATAATAATCACGTCTAAAAAATAAATATTGGTAAGTGCCCCCCCCCAATCTCTTTGAATATTCCCCACTCCTGCCTCCTTTCCCTGAACTGTATTGATTCAAATGAAAGCACTGAAAAGTTTGTCGCTCCTTTGTAGAGATGTAAGGAGGCCGCGGGGAAAGATCACTCGTGTTAACACGGAGAGTTTATGTCCATCCCCTCTCCCACTGCCTTCATCTGCCCATATACTCATTCCATATTTATCTCCTGCATTCACTCCATCTTTATCTATTGTGTTCTTTATGCTGCCGCCTTGGGCTGTTGTTTTATACTGCATTCAGCCTCCAGAATTAAAGCTATGAGTCGTAGAAGCCATTGATAAAGTATTGGCTGTGTTGTAGATTTACCGTAGAGACAATTCGTGATAGAAAGTTTTAGTAATTGAAGGTGGATGGAGTGGTACTGAAGGATGAATATATGATGCTGTCTTAATTTGTTTAAAACGCAATTACTTTTCTCAAATTAATGAAAATTTCAAAGATAATGGTCAGGGCGTCAGAAAGTGTACAATTGGCAGCTCTATACATTTAACGACGCCCTGGCCCAGAATATGTATCCTAATATTTAGCGCAGAGTGACAAGAATCTTGATTTACATTCTATATCATTGAACTGCCATTTCCATAAGCAATTGACTAGGATCATATTATGTTGTAAGCACTACCATTTTAATCATTACAAGAACAAAGTCTGCCATATCTCCCATCCTTAAGCGAAACCATTAAAGCTAATATTAGAATAAAATACTTTAAATTGATGTTTAACGATATTTGCTGCCTGTTTACAGCCTCGTCACCTCCCCTCATAACCTAGCCTTCGACTTACTCCAATGTCAATTAGAAGCAGACTGGCCTTGGGCCTGGAGGTGTATATGCCCAGAAAGTCCAGAAAGGGGTAAATTATACTGTTCTATTTCTATATAAAAGATTTCAAAAGGAGTTACTATAACAATATACGGAGTTTGTCAATTTGCACTATATGAAAGTTGCCAGATGTGGCAAATGAAGAATAACGATTATGCCATTTCCAGTCTCATCTGGTTTTCATATTTTTTTTTCAATTTCAATGCAGTCCCAACGGCCTCCTTTCTTTCCAACGCACATAGGATTCCTAATATCTTTTGGTCCTTACATCAAAATACCTTCTTGTTTTCATAATTTCAATTGTTACACATTCGTACATTGAGATAAGCCTTTTTAGCTAATATGAAAGTAGGCAGTAGTTACTAAATATCCAGTCTCATCTGGTCTTACTACTTCAGTCATATTGGATCTTGCAGTATGTAAAGTATTCAGGGAAGAAAATTGATGAAAAGCAGAACAAGGTCAGGTCATCCATTTTAGAAATGCCTTCCAAACAGGGAAAACCGATCAAACAGGGACAACCTTTTATTTGACAACCTTTATTTGCAATAGAAAGCAGACATTGTTGCTATCTTATGTGTAGATGAGTATAGACGAATGTGTGGGACCGTCAACCATCTTTTTGTGCTGCCAAAATAAGACATTCTTGTCTGAACAGTTGTGTGTCAGGCGCGGGAATGCCTGTGAAGCGCGGGAACCTCCTTGGTTACAGTTAAACAATGAAACAGGTGTCAGGACGAATGATATACACATTATATATTATGCAAACATATGAGGGTAAATACATAGTATGAATATCTATCAAATACGCATTGGATCCGACATAGGGTTATCGCACATATCTATGGTTTTATATGGTTTATACATATATATGGTTTAATGGGAAGTGGTTTAATGGGAAGTAGTCATGGCAACCAGTGCATTATTTATCAGGTTTAACTCCAACATTCATTACGCCAAACCTTTATGACTATAAATTTTCGAAATAAGATTATTAAAGGCATATGTAATAAACCAGTACATATTCATTCACATAGTATTTACTCTTGAAACGTTCTCCTATTTTGAAAATGACGGCTCCTCCCTAGCAACAACATAGGTAGAGAGTTTATACTGGAACTATGCCTCCTTTGCTATACAGCCATTTCCCATTATAGGCTTACAGCTTCTTTCCCAGCATACAGAAAGTGTCCATTGACCGGTACAATCCGCACGTTTCTCCCATTTGTAGAGTAATAAAATGGCTTAGCTTAGAAACCGCTTCACATCTCATTATTGAAGGCCCTATAGTTGAATTGGAAGACCTCTGATTATGAGGGAAAGGGCCTAGAACTGTTAAGAATAAGGAGCACGTCTAGGTTCCTATAGTTAGTAAATTATGTGATGCCATGTGGCTATCAGGGGTGTGTTGTGGCTATCAGTATATAACGCTCATGTGATATTTTGTTGGATAACTGGAGGGTTTCCATCAGTGTTGTAATGCCTTTGTTAAAACGAAAATAATAATGACTTTTGAGGCTGGGACTTACTCTTCCACATTGAGGATCTCTTGGCTTATAATTGATGCAGGGTACTTCATCTAGTACCTTCCTGTAATAGCTACTTAATAACAATAATGATAACTATAATTATAATATCCCTGATGAAGCTCCGAAACATCGGTCATACACACTATAAACCCATCTTAAGCAAATATTACTTGACATTGTCTTTCTTACGGTTTTGGTGTTTATCTTTCTTATACTGATTTATAATTATAATAATAACAAAATATATTGTCACACAGGTTGCAATGTTTTAAATTCTGTCTTGATTGCAGTTGAATTGACACCATTCAGAGTAGCATAACATCAAGATTTTTTTTTTTCGCAAATATATTTATTCAGGAGAATTTTTACATTGAAATTACAGCACGCTCATCCGGAGATGACTTTTCGTTGTGCCCTGAGATTACTGGTTTAATTTAACATATTGAAAAGAGGGCATGATGTTACATTGAAGAGGCATACATTTCAATCAGTACATATAATATAAGATGCTCTGATGGTATGGTCCTTTTCAAATAAACACATAAGCTGGAAAGGGATGTCAAAGCCTTGTAGACTCACCAACTCAGGGGCAGGGTCTTGGGGAACATGATTGTAGTATGTCACTGGTAAATGAAATAAAACAATGTCCTACACAGCTTAAAAACAACTTCCAATGATAGCAATGGTAAAGAAACGAACTATCATGTCATCGGCAGATGCAATGTCATTCATGTTTAATTTCCTTGCCTCCCCACAGGAACCGGAAGTAATTCTGACAGCAAACGGGGATTTGTATCCACCATTGGGCGTGTCTACTTTACACTAATCTGCAAATAAACCGAGTCATCATTCAGTCATTTGAGAGACGTTTAATAAACGTATTAATTCCGACGTCTAAGTATTGATTGCTCATGCACATTTGCATGCGTGTTGCAAATTGCTTTATCCAATGGGAATTAAATGAAATTCTGCTGTTCATACAAATCCCCGATTGACTGCATCACAGAAATAGGGCCATAAATCCATACACATGAATCCCATCGAAACTGAAATATGAATCGGAAATCAATTTCATTCTTCTTCGAATCATTTCTATTGTAAAGGCAAACCAACCACTTGAGGACCGGTCCGTGTTCATAATTGGGACTCCCACAAAAAACCCCATAGAGTTGCCAGGTTTGCATCTCTTCTCATTTTATATTGATTGCTTTTTAAATTTATTAAATGACAAGCATAATTGTGTCTTTTGTGTTTCTTTAATTGAAACTTGGATAGGTTACCGTCTGCCAGGTTTTGCCACAGGACTGCGGGAAACTGGTGTAAAATGATGTATAAATTAGAAAAAGCTAAATAATAATACAAAAATGTCATAGCAACGAAAATTAAATAAGAAGGATGAAAATTGAGGGAAATTTCCTAGATAAAATGAAGAAGGACAATGAGAAAAGTTAGAAAGAAACGGAAAACTGTATAGAATACTAGGCATGGGATCAAAATAGATCAGAGGTAAAAATAGCACATAATATATATGCAAATTGGTGGGATCAGGAAAAGACACCCTGATTTTTAAAAGGGGAAACATCTAAGTCCACTATGAGACTTTTTGGACAAAATTGCTTTTTATTTATAAACATCCACATACTCCATTTCTGCCGTCAAAACATATAACAGCAGCAAAATATTGATTAGTTTCGTCCTATAGATCGAGCATTGAGTAGCCTACATTTGGTAAGAAGGTGTTCCGTCGTAATAGCTGACAATGTAGCTTTATTGCTAGTTCAGCTCATACAGCTGGTCTTCCACTGGGTGCTGGAGGTGAAACTTACGGCGTGACATTTTCAGGTAATATCGATTAAACACAAGATTCTTTTTCTTTTTCTTATAATGGGAATTATATTGTCTCGTCAAACAGTTACAGACATTCATGGCTGTTTATTTTTGGAGTAATTCCCTGTTATATGGTACACCGTCTGTGATATCTCCTAATAACCGATATCTTAAATTCATTGCATAATACTTATTTAACGTTGTTATATATGTGAAAACTGTTATCAAAACATTATGTGTCTATAATTATATCTATATCTTTTGAAAATGTTAATTAATGAATTACCCCACATTGTTAGTACTTAAGGTAATGGCACTCAGTTGATCAAAAATCAATTTTACATTTTGAGAAATAAAAAGTCCAGACAATTAATCGATCAAACCAACACATTTCAAAATGCAGCCCCCCTCCCCGTATCGAAAATACAAAAACAAACACTCACAAAAGAAGCATGTGGGCAAACTGATGAGATAAATATGTTTAGCTGGAGTTTGGTAGATAATGATAATAAAGAAAAGATACTTTAATTACCTCCGAAGGTCAGCACTTATTAATGCTTGGAGCTGTTGGCATTCTGGTCATCTTTATCACAGCACCGCAATCCCTGGGGCCTGTTGCATAAAAAGTCCTAACTTAAACTTAAAACCATCCTTCTAAGCTATATATATTTATCCTTCCTTAGATGCTATTGGAATAACAATTACAGTTGTCTGTAATATAAATCCATCGCCTAAGAGTTCCTTCTAGTATATGTACATGTATATGAAACTTTATTTACACTTGTTTTACCTAAATAGCACATATGGGGAAATGGGTCGCTTATCTCTGTCAGACACAGTTCTTCCAATAGAACATTCTACATTAAAACATGTCCACTACATAAAATGAATATTTAATAAGGTTTACTCACAGTATTTAATGGGGCTATGTAGCCTTGCAGTTAGCTACCACAAATGTTATTGGAGTAAATCTAACAAGTTTACATATGATCCATGGTACGTTGTATAATATATAATTAAATGATTCCAAAGAAGCAGTAAGAGAATGGAGGTGAGACTCAGGCCCCATCTATTCCTTATATACCTAGGAAGATTACTTAAGCCTTAGGAAGGAAAATGATTATTAAGTAAGGATTTCTTATGCAACAAGCCCTGGTGGATCTGAGAATTGACGATGGGTGGGTCGTGTTGGGGGAATGTAAAATATTGACTTTGTGAAACATCATACCACGATAAGCGCTTCCCAGTCACTATGGTTTTATCCCTTGTCATCCCTCTTTATGTGTCTTTTTATCGACCTCTACTGCCACACACGGATATAAACAGGCTTTTAGTTTTAAGCTGTGTAATAATGCCATTTTAGGATTGGCATTGGTGGAACCCAAGGGATCGAGAATGAGTTGTAGGTAAAGAATGAGGGCATATTTCAAAATAGTCTACCATGCTGAAAGGGAAATTGCAAAGCAATCACATCTGGAAAAGCAAAAACATGATGGACACACTGTTGTTTGATGTTTGAACATTGAATAAGCGACAAAATAGTATTAGGATAATGTCTGAATACTAGTAGTGGCTTAATATTGTACATTTGGTACACAGACGTTTGGACAACTTAGTTTGTGATACTCTAGTTATATTAATGGGACAAACCTTCAGGAAATGTACCATAGACTGCGCTTCATATTTAGTTAATTCAGTTAAATCAAGAAATTATAACCAATACTAGACCTGTGTACCGTATGTCTGAATAAATTTGAAATTGCGATATTTCAAACAATTTGTAGTTATTTTGAATTACATTTTGAACCTCATATCTGTCTTAAATTTTGGTTAATTGAGAGGAATGGTGAAGGGCGAATAGTACATTTTTAAATGCAATGTCATAATGCTAACGGTAGAATGTTATTAGCTATTTACTGTGTATAATTCATAGAAATCGTACGATCTCAAACTTGGAAACCTGCGCTGAAATCGGCCCTGAAATCGTGCATGTGTGCCCCAAACTAAAGCCCCATGATTTGTCTGAACACTGAAACGAGATCATATGACGAATCATGGTACGATTTCGTTTCAGTGGTGTACAAATCATACGATTTCTATGAAGCACGATTTGGGTTGAGATTGAGTGAGTATGTGTGCGGTAACCCACGATTAGTCGTAGGCACCAATGGTAGGTGCATGATCAAACGTGGGTGGGTGCCACGTCTTTCTATAGTAGTGGAAAAACGTGGATGATTGAACAACTCTATGTTCACCAATTGTGTTTGAATCAAAAAGACTTTTTAACATGATATGCCTAGACATATTAGATCAAGTATGTTAAAATCTTGAGATTATAAATTTATTTTTTGTACCTATTTCTCAATTGTTGCAAGTACATGATAAACAAATATATTTTTCGAAATCTCCATATAATTTGAGATGATCCAAATCGTACGACCTAGACTCACGTACTCAACCCAAATCGGGCTTCAAATCCAATGTGTGTGGGTAAAAACAAGCCAATTTCAGCTAAAATCATCACGATCTGAGCCCACGATTTGTCGTCGTAGAACATGAAATCGTACGATTTACAAAATCGTGAATATGTGTCCACCGCTTAAGCCAGACTTAAGGCAGCGTCAAGCCTGGGTTAAGCATGCTTTTAGCCTATATAATTATTTACGGTTGGCCCGTTTATTAGTTGGAAAGCTGGATTTAGGCTTAACAAGTGAGTGCCGTATACGGATTAGCGATGCATGTATAACAATAAAAAGTGAAATCAGAATTCGACTTTGAACTCGGTTCTAGATAAAATTGAACAGTGTCTATGATGTGTCACAGAAAAATGAGTCATATAAGTATTTCTATACACAATCTTAAAATTTGGTAGCCTACAACTGTACACATTCATACGACTGAAAGCGCCAGATATCCACAAAATGAGAACACTAAGAGATCTTGTGAATAGATCATTTTGAAAGATATAAATCTTTTGCTTGTATGACTCATATTTCTGTAACACATCACATGTGCTCTTGCTGACAGGGCCTCCAGAGGGTAGGTTAAGGGATTTCGGCACTCTTGAGAGGGAATCCCAGTCACTATGGTTTTATCCCTTGTCATCCCTCTTTATGTGTCTTTTTATGGACCTCTACTGCCACACACGGATATAAACAGGCTTTTAGTTTTAAGCTGTGTAATAATGCCATTTTAGGATGTATCGCTTCAACCAGCGAGGCATTTGTGTCTTGCAGAGAGCAGTCAGATTTCCACGGACCCATACCCGAATAGTAACAATCCATCAAATTAATGCTTAGGATGTGTACAATTAGAATATACCAGATGCCAGTTGCAGTTGCAAAATTTGGTGCTGCCCGAGAAATAGTAGATCAAAGCCAAAAACATTCCGAAATCAAGTTTACTTTTTTCTTTTTTAAATAATTTTATTGACTGAAATTCCACAAATTTGCAGCAGTTCTCATTCGTCACTTTCGTAGAAAATAAATAGGTAATTCGTCACTTTCGTAGAAAATAAGTAAGTAATTGCACACCAATTTCTTTATTCTGATTTCCCTTTTGAAAAGCAAACATATGTGCCATGTGGAAGAATATTGATTTGTGCCCTTTTCCTAATTATTATTATGTGCGTGTTTTTCATCATTTTGGGCCAAAACATGCTAAATATCTGGCACTCGACATTCTCATTGTACACATTCTTAGCATTAATTTGACGTTTGGTGCCAGTTGTTACTTTTTGATACATGGGTAACGTCTCTACTATAATTCACGTCTATAATAAGGTCCCTACACTTTTGATTGGTGATCTTTATTAAAGAATAAACAACTCAGTTCCTTACATTAGGGCCGCCTCCCATACAATATAGTCCCCTTACCAGTGTGTTTCAGTATAATGGATATTTTCCTATCTCTGGTACCAGGATCTATCCCTCTATCGATCATTCGATACCAAATAATAAATAGCTTTATACACTCAACAAGATTTATCACCTCGTATAGGCACCATTGCCGGATCAGGGGCACACATGTGCCCAGACCCTTTATGCCTAAAAAGATTGATCTTTCTTTAAGGGAAGAGGGGGTGAGGCTTGCTGGGCTAATAGGGCTTATCATTCGGAAGGTTCCACAAGCAAACCTATCTCAATTACGTAACTGTATCCGTATATCTTTTGTGAATAACGTCACATTTTTATGTATACGAAATAAATTGTGAGATAAAGTATTTTGCTTGATATGTTACGTTACGTTTTTCCCCGATAGGACCAAATATATACGAAATTGTGATGTCAAATCAAGGCATGCAGCAACCAATTCCCTACCCGCTTTATGTAACAAATACCTTTGTGCTATCAAAATTGAAGAGAAATGTATATATGTCACTATATATTTTAAAACCGGGCTATTGTCCATAAAGTTTGGGGAGGCAGGACCCCAGGAACCCCTCTGGACCTGCTAAAGGGCTCCTCCACAGCAGCCCTGCAGCAAATGTGATGATGACACAGCAGTTTTCCACGAGGCAGCTGTCAACAGTGGGCTGCTGTATCCTATATAGTCATTGGTGGGGAAAGTGTATGGAGGCGGGTATAAGAAACATTGCTTCTTGTGCAGGATAGGGAGAGGATATGGATGAACTATCAAACAAAAGGAATCGCATTTAAAAGATGGAGCTCTAAGTATGGGGAGACTGTAGTGACCATAGACAAGAGGGAGGGGGAGAGATAGAGAGAGAGAGAAAGAGAGAGAGAGAGAGAGAGAAAGGAGGGGTGGTGACGAACTGGGGAGGTGGAGAGGTAAGTAGAGAGAGATAGAAATAGAGACTGGGGGTGAGAGGGAGAGAAGAGAGGGAGGGAGGTGGAGCTTGAGATATTGAGAGCCATCGAATGGGAGAGAGGTATAATGAGAGAGGGAGAGCCAAGTAAAGGGAAGGAGACACACACAGAGGGAGAGAGAGAGAGGGAGGGAGAGAGACAGACAGACAGACAGAAAGGGGTAACGGAAAGGGAGAGAGAAATGAAATAAATAGAAATAGGCTCGTGTTGAGGTGATAATAAAATGCACACAATCCTCTTCAAGTGTTGGTTCAGATCGTATATATAATGAACTCATGTTATCTCTAGTCTAATTTTGCGTTGACAGCCATTGTTGTATCTAGTGCTGAAATCAGTCGATGATTTATCACTAGAGTCTGATACCTGCAATGTATAACATAGGAGGGGAATTGACTATCACTATACTTGTAACAACCTAGACCAAGAAGCCCGATGTATAGTAGGCTCAATCACATTTAAATCTGGTCTAAAAGAAGATACTGGGAATGTTTTATTAGAAACGGGCATGGGTGACTTTTCCCCTGCAACTACTATAATGTTTATGTGACGACGAATGTGATCCTTGAAAATCTTGATATTGCTGGAAGACTTTAGTAATCTTTAGGAATCCATATTAGGTGACGGTGTTACTGCAATCACTCATCTTGATTCTTATTATTTTTCTGTTTTCTAGATCTCACTTAGTGTCTTACTTATATACGGTAAATGACCCAAAACATGTCACTATTCTTTTGTTTGAATTGGTCAGTATAGATAAATACTGAAGTTTTTTTTATCTAGAGAAATAAAAAAGAGTAGAACTATAAAGAACCTGCCCTAATCTAAAGTACGATTCATAGTTATAAATAAATATAGATCTACGATAATTTCATTGGCTTATTGTCTATGTATTTGCTATTTGCCTGATTGATCGACGAAAAGGTCAAATGATTAAGCGTTGTATTTTCCCCATTTCAGGTATGTATCTTTCGCTGTTCTATTTCCCTGGTGCACATGTAAGTATCTTTTGTTTGGACAATATTTACACTCTGAGGATATCTTAACATCCAATAGTTCTTGGGAGTCTGGGCATACATGTTTGTATGCAATGTAGTTCCCTGATACATATAGATACACTTTTACATATGTGTGTGTGTGTGTATATACATGTACATTATAGAGTTCGTACATGCTTACATGAATATACATGTTTTGTTTACAGAGATTCATATGTCTACATTTTCTACATGCATTCTCATACATTTATAGATAATGTGCCATTCTGTGCATACATAATTTATAGTATACACCAGTAAGCAAATACATGCCACATATACATTATAATATGATATAATATACATGTATGCATGCATTATATACCACCATTACTAACATGCTTACATACCTAAGTATTCATGCCTAAATACATGTATGCATGTTATACTCATAATCCCTTCATATAGGCCTATATGTGATGCGTCGATCACGGAAACTATATGTGTCAGAAGTTACAAATAGAAGGATTTGGAGATACCATCATATTTGAAAAGATGAGATTAAATAGATTCAAATGAAGTTGACATTTAGGAAATCTAAAAAGTATTTCTATATTTTATTTTTATTTTAAAACATTTTTATTAGGCAGATTTCCACAATGTGGTAGGTCTCATCTCCTATGAAAAAATATACATTTTACAATTACATTAACTTCCATATCATTACAAAAATTTACAGTACTCATTACATCTTACACAGTGACAATACAGTTCTGGTGACGAGGTCACAACACAAAATTTTTTTGGTATAGGCCTAGTAGTTAAAAATATGTAATATTAGATTTCGCTAAATATAAAAAGGTTTTGTCAACATTTTCACCGATTTTTTACTTTGTGATTATTCATAAAATCTTTCCATCGATTTATTCAGCTTAATCCTGTTACAGGTGCGAACAATACCTTTTATCTCATAACATCCAGTTCTCCTCAGCTTTTAGATGATTCTTAAGCGCTGGCCATGACATGTTCTTTGCCAACAGATGCAAACTGTTCCATATTCTAGGCCCCTGGAAGAATGGGGATTTCCTCAACTTTTCAGTTCTAGGTGCCATTATAACCAAATTGACTCCTTCGGCCAACCTAGTGGCTCTTGGCATTTCAAGAATCATGTTAGGAACATCTTTTAGGTTAACATTAAATTTAGGATTGCAATATTACCCTTTTTCCTGAATTTTGTTATCCTAGTGGCATCATACATTTCTTCCAGGGTCCTTGCATTGTCATTTACAAATATTAGTCTCACTGCTCTGTTTAAGACACTCTGTATTTTATTTACGTTTTTTACATAGGCCATTTCGTGAAATAAATTACCATATTCAGCAATCAATAAGATGTGACTTTTCACAATTGTTTCAGCCATTTTCTGATTTAGGCACGACCTTAGTCTTGATACAATATTCAATTTGGACTGTATTGCAAATCGCATATTAATAAAATGCTCATTGAAGCTGAGGTAGGGGTCGATCTGATAACCCAAATATCTAACGTTCTTGGACATTTTGATTTCTTGCCCGTTGATATAATTTCTACCTAAACGATCCACATTGATATTTTTTAATTTTGATTTCGTACCTAGTATCTGTAATTGACATTTTCCGGAATTTAGCTTCAGTTTGTTTGACGTCATCCAGACGTTTACAACGTTCGAGGCAATATGTGAAATCTCAATACAAGTATTCACATCAGGGCTAGTTATGGTGATTGCAGTGTCATCTGCGTACATCGATATGCTAACCTTCACATCATCATATACATCTTGTATTTGATTATATATAACATCAACACATGAGGGCAGATCATTCACATAGATTAGGAAGATTAAGGGTCCGATCAAACTTCCCTGCGAATATCATACACTATCTTTTATGTTTGATTTTTATACTCCATGGGATGACCTTAGAAACGCAAGCATATATTTCATACACTTGGTACATGTATTCGTACGACTTAAAGCGCTAGATGTTCCGAATAAAACACTTAGAAAAATATCACGACTATTTTACGACTATGACTCATTTTTCTGTAACCCATCACATGGGTGAAGTCACAATAAAAAATGTACATTTCATCTTCACCAATCCTCTCAAACAAGCCAGTTTAAGACAAAAATGAGGTTCAAAATACAGTTTAACATGAACGAACAGATTCTTTGAATCAAGACATTACCAAATATATCTAATACTCATGATTTCTCATCTTAATTTAACAGAATTGACTAAATGCGTAGAGCTGCCGATTGTACATTTTTCTAACGACCTAACTCATATATGAAATTCATACTCTCTACTATATACATAGTCTAGTGGACACTAATGGCTAGACAGCACTACCCACCCCCTCATGGCGCAGGGACTTTGTGGATATGCCACTTGATAAGCTACCACCATTGACTGCAGACAGAGCAATAGTCTCCTTATGTATAATCACGATTGCCTCCCGATATTCCGTCTGTAATTACATAAATATAAAGAGAGGCAGGGAGAAGGGTAAAAAGTAGAGGCAGTCATTAGGTAGGACAAACAGACTGGAAGAGGATATGGTTAAATCTAGATGCATTGGGGAACGGTAGGTCTGTCAAGTCAAGAAATTGTATGTGTGTCACTGGCAAATGAGTCACAAGTCGCGCAAAAATGATATTTGTCAAATGTTCTTTTACAGGAACCCTTGGTCAGAATGTTTTCATTCTTGGGGTGTATAGTGCTGCTAGTAGCATGAATACCACATTTCAAGCTGAGGTTATCCTAAGAAGTGTATTTAGCTACTTTACTAGTATTGACCATCAAGAAATGTAGCTAACATTTTCTTTCATGCATACAAATAATGTAGAAGTACTAATCAGATGTCATTGTGTTTACCATCATTGGAATCCGCTGGACCTCATCCTTTCAAATATAATGTAATCTCAAGATCTATCCTTTGCGACTTGTGACCAATTTCGCTGTAACTCATCTCATATGGTTAAATCCAGATGCCTTGGGGGAATGGTTAGTCTGTCAAGTCAAGAAATTGTATATACGTGTGCAATCAATTAGGTTTGCTCACATGTGGTATAGAAGTATTTTATGTGTTTGTGACAGAAGTGAAGAAAGATTATGCGAATAACCTGAGTTGATTTTCAATGAGTGTTGTTTTAGTTGAGTGTTAATATTCCGAAATGTTGGAATCAACCATCTATATTATATATACCATCCCCCAAAATACAAAACTGCTGGGATACTAGTTTTGGTGTTACCTGTGATACTGTGAGAGGAGCAGAGCATATTGTTTTTGTCTATGACTTTGCTTCAATTAGTATGACGAATGCTAAACTGTTAACTATGTACTTAGACATTTTATTCTTACATTAGTAAGAAAATCCAGAGATATGTGACAGGGAGAAGAGATGAGATAGATATTAAAAATGAGACAGACAAGAACAGAGACAGACCAAACGAGAAAGGGGGAAGGGAAAGCAGAGAGAAAAAGAGGAGAGAGAAAGGGGAGAGAGATGTAGAGGGGATATAGGCGAGGGCCACCGTTCACTATATATAATACAAGTCTGTGAGAAAGCCCATGTTTACTTCGCGGAGATTAGCATCGTTTATCACTACCAGAGGGCATGACAGGCACTGCACTAATGGAAACTGTCGCGTGAGCAAACATAAAAAAGATGGAAGGCATCTTCATGTGGTCCACTCCCCTGTTCTTGAAATCATATTATTTCTTTGTAAAATGTTATCTTTTACCTACTGCTATCAAAGCATTGTGTGCATCTGGAAATAATGCCATTAATTTATTTGATGGGAAAGCATATCTTATAGTTTATAATTAAAAATGACATCAGAATATTCGGCAGTAGCCAATATCGGAGAACCCAATCCGAAACTTAGTTCCTGTAATTTACTTTAATTTATTATTGTTTTAGGGCAGAATGGAAGACCTACTTTGTTGAATTTGATGCCCCATTGCATGTAATTGTTTGTACAAAAGTAAATGGCATAATGGAATTTCGGAAAGTTAATATATAATCATATATAATATCTTATAAATTACTGTATTGATTTATGATTAATCATAAGTGTAATGACCCAGGGAATCTTTTTAAAGGGGAGAATAATGCTGATAAGCGCCTAATGGTATTACTCTGTTTTATAACTGCAATCGAGTAGGCTAGTGGCCAAACGAAGTTACACATAGAAGAGGTGTTGAGGGAGAGCGAATTTATTAATGAAAAGAAGCTCCACCTTATGAATAGAAATAAATATATTCAAACAAAATGCGCCAATGATATCAGAGAAAGCGCTATAGCCCGGCAGCGTGCGCACGCCATGACTTTCACATGTAAACAAACAACTAAGTAGTATATGGAAATCTCACGCATCGCATGGCTATCATACTACTAAGGCAAGAGAAAGACTTGTTTCTGATACCCCGCCCCGCCCTCCCCCCCCCCCCTTGATCGTGCTATTTTCTTGACAAAAGATCTTAGGAACACCAGTCTTTATAACCAGAACTCCCTTAAAAATTACAAGTTACTGTCCCCTCTATCTAGATCTCAGCTACTGCATAAACCGGAAACACCTAATTTTATGGGCTTACTGTAATTAACGTATCGCCGGCCACTGAGCGCAGTAAGGGGTTGGCCAATCGGGTCTAGGTGATTCCCCCGCCAACATTCTCCCCGCCAACATTCTCCCCGCCGACAATCTCCCCGCTGCAATCTGCCCGCCGAATGACCTCCCTACCAACATTTTCTCCGCCTATTTCTGTTTAATTATCGTCCAAGACTTGGCAATAAATAATACCTTTTAATCTTGCAACTTTCCAAAGGGTCTTAACGTTTTGTTATGTACTACCTGGGATACCTGCGTTACAGAGTATTTTATTTCATATAGAACTTGAAATTATCAGAATGGATAGCTGGAATATTTGTGCATAGGAATATTAAGTTTTTAAAAGTATATTTTTACCCAAGTAGAATCGATCTAATATATAATGTAGAAATATCTATGTATTATAATAATTACTGCGAAAGGGGAGAAACAAATTACCTAAATTGCCTCCTGTGAAGTGGTAACAAATATAATTCAAGTTGTATAAGGGCATTCATTACCAAGGGAGGGGGAAATGTACATGTTCTGGTGAATTCACCCATAATGATATGGTTCTTTGCCAAAGTAAACCCAATCCAGGACATTGTACTTATAATCTCTTACTACTGTATGTTTGGAGGTAGACCTTCTTGAGCATTGCCTATTCTTAGTTTTGATGTTATTTATTGTGCTATTCATGCATATAAAGATTCAAACACAAATGTTAATTCTAAAACATTTTAATTGTATCCCGTAGGATATCTGAAATTGTGTCAGAATGTAATTTTAAAACAGTTGAGTTTGAGGTTTATCTTTATATTTAAGAAAAGAGAAAAGGGCGAATTGATATTTCCTATTGATTTCCTAGTGAACAAATGGATTTGGTTTCGCCAATCGTAATGAAACAAATCTAGGTATAGTACAGTACCTAGTATAGAGCTTCCCCACCACCTCTTTACTTCCCTTCACGTGCTTTGGCGGTCCATCATTGAGTAGAGAGGACAGAATACTTACTGGGGAATACATATGCCGTGAGACAAGCAAAGAAAACACATAATATCGCCATGGGCGGATCGCAAATTTTCCCGCCATCTGCATTAACTGCAGACGAGAATTTTCCTTTAAGATGTTCTGTATGTTTATGCTATAGATCGCTATATCTTAATACTGTTAACTTTGGTAAAACTAAAGATTTTCTACTTTTTGTTTTGTTTCAATCCTTGTCCAACCAATCTGATAGTCATTTGACAAGAATTTTGGAGGATTCTGTGTGGTTATTCTTCCTACAGGGCTTCATAAAAGTATTTTGGAGACCCGCTGAAATCCTTTCCTGCGGTGGTCCACTTATTACCGCTCACCAGCTGCCGTTCTCTATCGGCTGATTCAACTTCAAATTCTTGTATAGACTTATAACGGCAGAAAAATAATAGATCCAGTCATAAGATGAGTACATTTGGTAAGACCTTTTCATCGTAATAGCTGAGGGTGCAGCTTTAACACTGCGTATCCAGAAAGCGTCACAAGAAATCTTTATTTTTACTTTACTTCTATTACGAGCATGCAGTCAGTATAGATATGACAGCATGTATATTTACAAGTGAAATTCATATATTATACAGAGTTTGAACTATGTAAATTGAATAATTTCTCTCTCATTCAACATTCATAGGCAAACCCATTCATTATTCATGAAGTCGCCCCTTTATTGATCTCTTTGCTAACATTTCTTGATATTCACTCATCAATCATGTACATGTACACATTTCTACATGACAAATGAAATCTTACTTTTACATCCTAATCTAGAGGCCTAACGGCCCCTTTTAAACACTTATCCACATTGAAAATGAGTCCTCGGGGCACGCTTTGTGGTACCGATCTATATGCCTATAGTGCCGGGGAGGAATTAATTATGGGCGGAAATGACGGTCGGGTAAATGGGAGGGATCCATATTGTAAACTTGATGTAAATATTCTGCAATTGGTCGTAATGTTCAAAGGAAGGCGGACCAGGAGGAATAAACCTTTCGTGTTGAGTTCCTTTCCCCAGAAAAGCAATTTCCATTAGATTCATTGCTATGGCTGTCCAATTAGATGACATGGGAATGTTCGTCTTTGATAAATGTCCAATTACCTGTAGACAAAGAGGAATGAATCTCTGAATTTGTATTGTCTTTTCCTCAGGGATCACGTCAGGTTTCTCTCGCGAACTTCACAAAATTGGCGAACCAATTTGCCAGTGGCCATAAGCTACCTTTATTTGATTTTTGGTTGGCATCATGCACTTGGCTGAAAGATAAGATATTCAATCGATGACTTCCTTAAATACTTCCCACTATGTATACATGTAACTATTTAATTTACACAAATTCAAGTTCTTCTTCACCACGTTCGTAACCCCAATTCTAAGGATAAAGAGGCTCATTTGGATCAGAAATAACAGATGTTGTGCTTACATTGGTTGCAGTGTAAACAGAGGTTAAGTAATGAGTTGGTTTAAAGAGTGAATATCACACATGTGATATATAGACATAATTGACTGAAGGCCGTGTAAGAAGTGGTCTCCTGCGCAGTGTGATATTCTGACGTTTGAAAGAGTGAAACCAACAAGTTAGTTAAAGCTGCACTCTCAGTTAACATCGGTCAAAAACTAAGGATTTTCTACTTTTCCCCCATTCTTTTCCAACCCTTCTAACAATAATTGGATCACAATTTTGGAGGACCCCCCCCCCCCCCCCACACACACACACCCCGATTCATTTTACGATGGCTTCACTTATTATCGCTCACCGACGGCTGTTTTTTCTTGGCCTAATCCACTTCGAATTCTTGTATAAAAATATCAGCCACAGACTGAGAATATTGATAAATACAGCCCTATAAGTCTTAATATGAGTTAATTTATTAATCAGTGGTATACACATGCAGCGTATCCCAATCTAGATACATTGTTTCACAAATGTGTATAATATATAGGATGATACAACTACTTACCTTCTCCCATAGTGTCAATGAGATTCTGAGTTAGACCTCAAAATATATTCGTAGCCTGACACTCTTGTGAGTGGCCTAATGAAATTATGCTGATAATTATCACTGGAGGTTGCCGTAAGTCCATGTAATAGACAAGTGGGTGACAAGACTCAAATTAGATCTATCAAGGTAATTAGACACTTGGAGCTATTGTCTCTGATTGCGGTGGTGGTCTGACGGCCCGGATTATTGTAGGATTAATTGCTGACATCCAGGATGGGAAGATAATGCCTGAAGGGAAGCAGGCGAAGCAAAGCGTTTTATCTACTTTGGGACGATTTTAACTCTCTTTAGTCAAGGCCTTGAACAGTCCAAGGGCTATAACAACCTAAAAAGATTAGAAACCTGCATTTCAAGGCTGCTGGTGCAATGTTTGGTGTATAATCATGAGGCGAAGCCGATGGATTAACAGTGCACCAGCAGCCACTCAATGTCGGTCATTAATCCTTTAATACAATTTAAACAATGTGTATGGACTGAAAAGGAACCCCTCCCAGGGCATTTATAACTTTCCTAAGGTACTATGACAGGATTAATGACTGGCATTGAAGGCAGAGAGAGGGCTCTGTTTGTTAATAATACCCAATACAAGGCCAATCCCAGGGTATTAACAACATTGCCAGATTACTGACCGATTTTACTATCGGTTGCTTGCCATTCTTTCGTTACAAATTTAATTTTCTATTTAATAGAACTCAATGAAAAATTAATAGGAAAACATTCCCATTTAATGGAAGTCAGATTAGAATAATAACATGTCACATGTGGTAAAGGCAATGGAGACGTATTAAATGAACTTTTAAAGAACGATATCCAACATCCTCTATTTTGACAAACACCGTATAACCAAACCCAAACCCTGGTTGCATAATCTCCTGTTCGCTGCATGTGATAAAGTGGCAGCCTGCCCAGATCATGTACACAGCTAAAAGCTGTCTGACATCAATGGATGTAATAATAATATGCAACAAACATGCAACCTGGGATAGGTTTATGCAGTGCTGAACAAGTTTAGCTTACGTGATGAAAGGCACAGACCGATGTTTGCAACCTTGTAGTTTATGGCTCATCGACGTTAGTACAAATTCAAGTTTTGAAACTAGTTCTGATGGTTTCCAAAATATTTGCAGACCACACTGACTTTGTCTTATTCTGGTTAAAATACATTTCATAGTTCACAGTTAACCTAGCCCTGCCTATGCAAGCCTTTTAATTATACTGCAATATTATGGCTCCCTTGGTGTAGCGGAATTAAGTCTCCAGCAAAACCTTTTCTTTTAAATCTCCAGCAAAACTTTATCTAGATCGTTACTCACGCCCAGCAATCTATGTGGCTGTCCTTGGTTATAAATGCACATTAAGAAACCGTTGTTTATATCACTAAGAGCCTTCCTTAATAATCTCTAAAAACTGATGCATACAATGTCATGACTGCATATGCAAATCCTGGAACTAGTAAAATAGCACAGGTGCTATTTTACTAGCTCCAGTATTTGCAAATTTGCATATGAGAAAAAAGGATTTGCATATGAGAAAATATTACTAGACAATCTTTGAAACAGATTACATTAGGTCTAATGTAATTTGTTTCAAAGATTGTCTAGTAATATTTTCTCGTCAGTTATGTTTGAGAATATTAATTATGTATAATGTAATGTGCAATGTATAGGGCTTGATAAATAAAGAGTATCAAATGAGGTGCTAGTAATTGAATATTTTATTGGACGAGATTGTACACTGTAACGTTGTGGCCGGTGGTGATCCGCACGATACCGGAACAGTACCGGACGCATATATGCCTGCACTGTTCCGTCCTATTGTTCCGGTATGTGGGTTCAGGTAATACACAGGCTTGTACCGTTGCCGTGTGCAGGTAGCGGGCGGCACTGTGCCGGTGCTACAGTAGCTTTGGGCAGCTGCTGGGTGCAGGTAATTGACGTCACTGTGCCGGTTTATGGCAGCTTTATGCAGGGGGGGGGGGGGGGCGCGCAGCAGGGGAGGGGGGGTAGTTTGCACCCTCCTATATTAGGATATTTATTGCTTATTATCATGGGCATATTAGTTGCGATTATAAGCTTTCTAATGAGGCAATAATAATTAGTAAATAATTCTTACATTCCCGGAAGTATTTTTAATTATGCGGCGAATTTATAATCATAGGGCTTCAGTGGCAGAGCCAAAAATGATTATGCTCCGTTTAGGATTGGGATAGTGTTGGTCATTGTTATCAGGTAGGGTGCTAAATAAAGCCAAACAAGGTAATTGTGTTACAAAGAAGTATATATTTTTATTGCATCTTCTATGTACATCAGCCATGCTGCGAAATCCTTCATATCATGATAGCAACATCATTTGTCTTGATGCAAATATAAACAGCTTCTTTAGGAAACGCAAGTAAGAATGGATGAAAAACCATTATGAATACTAATTATATACAATGAAAATAGTCATGCAAACTTTTGTTTTAAAAATAGGAGTCTACAGTGCCTACTCAACTGGGTAAAACTGTTTGACACGCTCACAACGATAAGGAAACATAATCAGAGGTTTCCGCGCATAATACCAATTAATCTATCTCTAAATAGCACCTACATTTCATACACACTTGGTCGCGCAATTATGTGCAAACGCCATAAAAGAGTGGCAGCACTGTATCTCACACCTTTATCAACACGTATTGTATTATCATTAACCCACACTCACATGCCATTTATTATCACTGACTTGTGACAAAATTACGAAATATATAGCTTACATCAAGCCTCACCATGTACAAAACTAAGAAAAACATAAAAGTTAATGACATAACTACTTTCAAGATACCAATAACTATATTGTATTCAATGCAATAAGCCTCAAATGCCTGAACGGCATAGGTTCGTCCAGTGAGAAGGTAATGGTCAATATGGTTGTTATGAAGTCTAGCTGGATACTAAGTAATTAAACAAATTTTAATGTTCATAGAGAAAACTATATTAATTAGCCTGAACCCTGTTAAATATAAAGGAATAAATGTTTATGCTATTATTTTTTCAATATTAGCACCATACATATACATACCGGTATTCTGAATGAACGATTAGACTGCAAATCATGGCACATCACACTAAATAACATCAATCTCGCCTCATTCTTGAACCGTAATTCTCACTATAAAGAACTAACCCAGCTGCTTAATATTTCATGCCACAAACATAACCCATTTTATATTCTCCATGTACTTAGGGTTTAAACTAAAACGCAGAGACTTCAGCATGTCCTGGTGAATGATATCTTGGTCTATCATGGCGCCATCCTCTGGTATCATTAATCATATTGTAGTTATGCGCTGAAGTCCCTGAAATAATAACAAATGAACGTGGTTATATTATTTTCTCTCGTATGACATGTACATATTAAAAAAATAAATACCTGTTGGTATACATTCCCAGTGGGCACATATCCTTTTCTAAACGTTGCTTCTTCACTTTCGAACTCAAGAAATTTCCCTAAATTTGTGTTACTTGCTGCATAAACACATATAGAATTATATTTATTAGATGTCCTAATATTTTCCATCATTGAAATCTTCTTGATCTTATCCCTAAAAGAATTAATATGATGGTATCTCGAAATACACATTTGCAACTGATGATTCATTTTACTATTACATATCACAAATCAGCTTTGAACATTATTGGAGGAAACGCTAATTAATAGTGGGGGTTGAATTGGAGAACATTTCGTATGATAAAATAGAATTGATATATAAAATAGCATATAACATGATACCTTGTTATCAACTTAATATGATCCTAATATAATAGTTTCTAATGAATATCAAAATATTTCTATCCAACATTCAATATACTCACCGAATATATGATTGTAGCTACTTAAAGTAGAGCCTGTTTCCTATATACATTATATTTCTATTTGGACGCCTCAGAGTCAGGCAATCGTTTCATTATATTAAGTGTGAGCCTGGTTTCACTGAGATGGCAATGCAGTCGAACCTGAAGTGGCAAATGAGAACTTGATTAAGATTTGGCTAAATAGGTGTCAACGCAATGGTCCCTGGTTAAATAGTTGAAAGTTGTCTACTCTGTAATAACCTTGCTCTTCAGAGTCTGAGATGATTGTTTAATAGATGATTATCTACCAATCATCCAGTTATGAATTTGAATGCTAGTCAAAGCATCCTGGTGTCAAAGCGTCCTGGTCAATTGAACTTTAATGTGCGTAAAATCTCAGCTTATATCCTGGCCTGGCCCCCCCTCCTACCCCCTCATTGGTCGAAGCCTTCTACCTCTCCTTGGATCACTTTATTATGTCAGGAGGGAGGGTAGGCAGGAGACACAAGCATACTTATTAATGATTACGAGTGCCAGATCAATACAACAATTCCAATGGGATTCCAATTATCAATTTGGGAAATGCAAAATGATCAATTTGGGAAATGGGAAACGCAAAATCAACCTTAGAAGTACGGTAATATAACTCAAATCTAATCTTAATCAAATGCTATCAAACCAATGTTTCATACCCCACCATTATCTATCATATGACCATATTTCATATTCATAAATATTATTCTTCATTTAGCGCGAATGGAGGTGATGAAGGTGTCAGCCCGGTGTCAGCTAGCTTCCCCTTAATCCTCCTCCCCCGTCGTTGCCAACAGTAGCGTTCATGCCCGGGGAGCATTCGCACATAGGGTCCCATAAGACCGATCCCAATAGACCTGGGTCCCAAAAGTGGAAGGTAATGTTCCTGAACATATCAAATATTGCATAAATATTTCACTCCCCCCCTTAATTGCCCCTGCCGCCTACTCTTGAGGGGAATCGATATGGGTACCCCTGTAGTGGTAGGGGTGAGGGGACCTTGAGAGTGGGCGGGACTGTATTGGTTTAATTAGTTCAATATGATATTAGCTGATATTCAGTAAATATATTTTGCCATCTCTTGCCTATATTCATATATATGCCTTACACAATTAAATGATATAATACAATATAAACTACATCCCTTAGACTTGTATGCTTTGACTATAGTATAGGGCAGGACGCTTTGACTAGGGACAGGACACTTTGACTGTCAGACACTTTGACACATACTAACAACCTATATTCGAAACATATTCAACAATATATAATCTGGATCAGGGAGATATATAAGAAGTGGAGAAGTGAAATAAAACATACAATTTATAGAGACATTCGAAATTCCAGGTTGTATGGGTAAGAATTCTAGACACAGAGTAAGTTATCTAATGATTCATATACAAATCATAAACATTGGACGATTGGTGCAAAATGTATTTCACTCCAAAAAAAACATAGAACATATAAACCAACACCAGATATTTTCAGCGGACTGATATTTCATGGTTCAAAGACAGAAGTTGCTCAAATTGGTATGGTATACTATAGAATATATTCCTTACCTGAGCGTTGGATTAGGTAGAAACCATCGTCCTATGTACCAAAAACAGAACCCCCATAGTCTGCATTATGTTGAACTCAGCAAATGGGCGTATTGGCGAGATAATCATTAGATGGTTCCAATAACGGCTAATTCCTTATGGTATCTTGAGTCGTACATTTCCCCAACCTCTTTCGGATATTCACATGCCAATTCTGTTCCTCTAAAACACAGTTTTGGCTTGGATATATGGGAAAAACAATCCCCGAAATCGTGAAGATGCATATTTCTCCTTGCTTTTTCAAATCTACTTGGCCAGCCTTTCAGAACGAGGCTGTTCCAAGCGAGTGGGCCTAACGGAGGTTATGATGTAACAAGCTACGTTGACCTACATACTACTGGTAGCACTAAAACAATAGTCACACCTGTACCTAGCCGCAAACATGTGTTAGATAGCATATAGGCCACTGTGTATAAATTAAACTGTGCGAATATGGACTATGCAACAAACAATTTAAACATCGGCCCCATACATGTATAATTGTCAGTTCTTCAAAACGGTTTGAAGTACAGCAGGCTTGCTAATGTATCCACCCTGAACAAATTAGAAATAGTGTTAAAAGGGGGTCTATGATTTCCAAATATATTGAAAATGTCAAGGAATTAGCATTCATTGTCAAATAGATTCGCTTAAGAAATGATGTTTTTAAAACACCAGCTCCAATAGTTGTCAATACCAGAGTAGCTGAAGGAACAATAAAAAGTAAATCAGTAGTTCAGTTAAACATACTTATTTTTGTGCTGCTAAATTTTCATGCAATAGCCTTGTTCACCCATTTTCGCACATGTTCATTTTTTTCTTAAAATATATAATTATATTGGCCATATATGTATTACATTCCAAATTTTAATGTCATAGTCTTATTCAAAAACGCATAGCAGACCTCGTGGCAATATATCATGGTTGCCCTTGCAGAAAGAAGGAAAATAAATACAATAATGATGTTATATGATTACAAAACAATCTCACGAATATCTTTGTTGTGTTTACACACACGATTAGAGCCTCACAACTGGATTATATATATACGGATACCCAAATACATCTACCATCTAAATACATATCAAACGTACTAGATATTATGTAATATCATACTCTAGACAAACCAGCTTGGTTGTGACACTGGTTACGCATAATTGGTGTTCGAAAGGCATTTAACTCACCACACAGGTTAAAACATTTAGTTCTCGTACCCCCAACATGTTACCCGAATACCTTTCCAATAAGGAAGATTTTAAAAGCAGATGATAACATGCATTAAAAATCCCTGCTCTTTAAACAATGACACAACATGAATCATTATTATAATATATTCTGGTTTCTATAATAGGCAAAAAGGCGCGTATAACAGTTTATATATGATTGTTAGGCTTCGATCCATTTTATTTATATTTTTTGTATTCATTTACCATATTAAAGTGTTACTCTTTTCCGTCCCTTCTATTGCTCCAATTATATCACAAAAATTAAACTAAATAAATCGCCGACGAATTCCATTTCATTGATGGTTGCTACAGAAAGTTAAGTTTATAAGTTACATTCAATACCTAAGCAGAAAAGCTTTTCCCTCACACTTAGAATGCTTTGACACATTTATAGTAAGCTTTGACTGGCCAAAGGACACTATGATCAGGGCGCTTTGACATTAATGTACACTTAAAATTCATTCATATAGGCCTACACGCATGCACATAAATCTCGAGATTTAATATGGCAGTGTCTCATCTGGGAACATATTTCTGTTGTATAGATGAAAAGATTTTAAAAATATTTCAATATTTAGTGTTTTTAGAGTTGTCACATGGATTTCAATACAAATTCTATGGAGGGCAAACATTTAGGCTTTTAAAAATGTCTGACGAAAATGACCAGCAGAGACGCCTAGTGGCATCCAAGGGTAATATTAGCACGATTGAAGGAGCCTTTTAGCTCCACAAAGCTTCTCCACGCTTGAGTGATTGCTGTTCCGTAAATTATCGGTGGGGTGAAGGTGGTGGGGACAATGAGAGGAGGGGTAGTTGGTGCCGGTAAGAACCGGCACATAAGTTTTTTGTGCAGGTGCAAAATCAGTTTGTTCCGGTAGAATACACTTAGTTTTAACAGTGTATGCAATCGTGTCCAATAAATATTCAATTATACTAGTGCCCCTTGCAAAGAAAAATATTGAAATATAAACCTAAAATCGGAAAGAAAACCCAATTAGATTTTCTTACTGTACATATTCCATACAAATATTCGTATCACATCCCCTTTATCGTACAACTCAAGTGGAATGCACATAATACACTTTTAAGACTACAAAAAACGGTCAGTGCTGAACTAGAAACAGCCAGGTAAACCACTGCAATATACAATAACAAATATTGGTAGTAGTATATTACTCCAGCAGCTAGAGGAAACCCACTGTAAGAGTTGAAGTAGAATCAGCCTGACATATACATGATACAACAGGTGTGAGTATAGCACCTCAGGTGCTGGTAGGTGACCCGTTGTAACCACTGAACAAGGATCAGCCTGTTGAAACATACAACAGATGGTAGTATATTAGGCGCAGGAGTCTGTGGACGACCAACTCTCTAAGAGCAGAAACAGAAACAGAAACCTTGCAACAATACTCATACAATCAGGGCTTTCATAAACGGTTAAAGGAAAACCTTGGACCAATACTAATGCAATTTTTGCCTAACTTTGTGCACATCCTAGAGCTTTGGAACAATACCCCTGCCATCAGTGCCTAACTTTGTGCAGTGTTGGAAAATTGAAGGTATATTGCAGTGGTTTCATACAACGAAAAACCTTGGAACAATACTCATGCAATTTATGTCTAACTTTGTGCAGTGAGGGAAAATTCTACAGCTTTCACATAACGGAAAAACTTGGAGAATAAGAAGAAGGGATTGACTGGTTAAAGTCGCATGGGGTCGCCACCCTAGCAGCTGGCGATACCTAGGAATTGCACCAATTTTCGACAATACTAAAGTAATCAGTCCTTTTTTCGTGCAGTGTGGGGAAATCCTAGAGTTTTCATTAACAGCCTGGTTAAATGAAAAACCTTGGAACAATATTAATACAATTTGTGGCTCACTTTGTGCAGTGTCTGGAAAATCTTAGAGCCTTCATAAACACCCTGGTTAAATGAAACAACAATTCTCAAGCAATTTGTGCCTAACTTTGTGCAGTGCGGGGACAAACCCTAGAGCTTTTGGAACAATACTCATACAATCAGTGCCCAACTTTGTGCAGTGTGGGAAAATCCCAGCTTAGTCTGGAATCCCATGTTGCCTATTACGATTTAATCATGAAAATAGAGGAGGGATCCCAGACGGTTTAAGTAGCCGTCTCATAGGGTCCATTTTCTCAAGAGACCCATTCAGTCAAGCCAGAATTTAATATGGAGCCAAGCTTCGAATATTCAAGCAGATATTTTTGTTCCTATGCTTCCACGGAATATTGCACTCAATCCCGTCGTCATTTTACTTAATTCAGCTGCCTCTGAATAAACAAAGTGATTTGAAATGAAAACATAGAATGCAACTCTTTGAAACTTGGACTGGAAATGGCCGACCTCAGGCATATTATTTCGAATGCTTCAGCTTGCTGAGCTTTCTGCATCCAAATTGTGCTTAGTAAACATTAGATTTCCATGTAATGGTAGGTAACTAAAATCTTTCCTTTGTAGAGCTATACATTGATTGAAAGTAACACAAAAAGATGTATGAACAACAAAAGCTGGCAATATTAGTGCAAGGTCATACCATAATTATTTTCCAAACTTTCATAACGTAACGAAGCAATTCCTGATTGTTCACCAGCTACTCCCATTGATATTTTCAATTTTCATGCAGATATTCTCAAAGTTCACGATATGCATTTGACGTGACCCCTCATGATGAATAAATTTAGCCTAATTTAGCAATCAATGTTTACATGTTCAATATTGGCTAAACATGTTCTGCTTCCCATAACATTGTTACTAACATGCGCGGTGGCATATTCAATCAAATAAGTTATTTGCCCAGACCTCCCGCCATTGACATGAGGACAATCGTTAGATTCTATGGAGTATTAGTATGTGAATGGTATGGACATGTTTGCTTCCAATGATTGGCTATTGATATCTAGTCAGGCATGACCAGCTCTGCATGTGTGTACCTAATATAATTAGCAAGGAATATGCAGGTTCGACAGAACATGCAACGAAAGGGATGCATGGTTTGATTATATGACACTGGAAGGATTTAGAGTTGTCGCATTCTCAAATGTGATATAACATTTAAAATTTCAGTCCAGAGTCTGGCCTTTTTTTTTATTTTTTATTTTTTATTATTTATCTATCCAGGAGTGAACATAGTAGTTTGTTGGCATTTGCCAAACTTGGTCATATATAGATCAAGCAACATGGCTTGGTCGTCACCGCGTTCCTGGCTTCTTAACACTTGCAGGCTGGTTTTTGAGTTGTAGCCAGTTATGGAGTGGAATGAGATGAGATGCTCTGGGAGCTGTATGTATAAATTCGTAGATGGTCTCATGAAATGGTTCCAAATGGAAAAATGACATGTTTTACCAGTTTTGTTCCAATAAATCTTTCCCTGAAGTCATGCCGTATTACTTATTCATATGTGCCAAGAGTTTCATGAAGCATAATCCCTAAAAAATGTTTGCATTAAAATCTAAGATTAAATGCATAGATCGAGGAGGATAGCAATTTATAACCTATTATGGCCGTCACCGTCCGTGACGCTGATAATATTGTCTAATTTAATCAAAACTCATGCATGCAATAAATAATTTGTATATATGCTTGATGAAAGATGGACATATAGGTGTATTGAAACAGAAAGAAAAAATTCGATCAATATTCCTAAATAATCTATAAATCTGTTTCCAAAATGGGGAAGTTTTATGTCCATCGCCGTCCATGACGACCCCGTCACCGTCCATGAGATTCTTTTTTAGATTTAGAAAATATTTTATTTTGGTCAAAGACATTTTTATACATAAGTACAAATATTCTCAGAATAGCCTGATTTATACTGAAGATACTATGACAGTATATTTGAGCTTGTAGATGTACAAAAATATTCCCACCACCTACGCCGTGCACTTTCACGCTGTCCATTATTAATACATCGAAAGTAACATATAACTTTATATTGTTTTAGACTTGTGTCCAAAAAAGCATTCATGATCACACCGGGCAAAAACATACAAATCAATGTCAATCAGTCAAAAGGTATATTTCCTCCAAGAAGGTGGCAACTTATACTATATAAATATTTGTTTTAGGGCTATACTCTTCCTGTACGAATGAAGGTATCATAGTACATATTTTTTATTAATGATTTGAGGGTTTGGAGATCATCCTCAATCCTAATTCCATGCGATAGTCACTCTACCATGACGGGTTTTCTTCACTGGTTTTCGTAATGATCCCTATGGAGGTAGATGTATTTCCCATATACCATTCGAAAGGCTTTTTATTCTTCTATGGGATACTGTGAAAATATAATCATTTTATTGTTTTTATAAATGAATGAAATGACAATGAATATCTTTGTGATCATCACCGTCCGTGACGCAATATATTTAGGGAATATTTCCAACAATTCGCATAGCTAAGGACCGCAGTTCCAGGATTTAGAAAGTAGGATATGGGACACATATACTAGCAATTTTATCCCATTTTAATAACCTTTCAAAAATACCCATTTGGAACGGTTTCATGAGAATCGACCAGATATGAACTATTCACATCTGTGGGCAATTCCACAATAGATCAGTGCCACAGACGTACGGCCGGGATAACTGATCCTACTATCTTATTTATGCATAACTATCAACTTTCCTCTTAAAAAATAATATACATATAATATCACTCATGCATCACTCCTTTCTCTGTCCCATTAACACTGCACTAAAACAGCACCCCTCAATACAATGGCATTCTCCTGACATAATCAGCGGCACATACAATTCCTCTATCCCTCTGAAGGACCCTTGAAGGCTAAGAGTAAAAAAGTGCGTTCAGATATATTCACCAAGTTGTCTGGAGAAAATGAATGTTTGTAGAGCGGCTTAGCGTTTCCAGTATCTCCAATTGCTCCAGGGCATCTAAAGCGAGATAGCAGATCTGATTACTGGTGATATATACCTAGAGGATGAAGAGTATCCTCACCTTACATTGTCTCATATATATATAAGTTTCAGCTCCAGTGTATTGGGTACAGCCACATTGTCTGAGTTGAGCGGTGGGTATGGGATGACTGTGTTGTCGGTTTTGCCCTTGAGGGGAAATTGAACTTATGGAGTATGGGGGATTTGTCTATGAGTTTGTATGTTGCAAGTCCAAGGAGTATTTAAAGTTGTCATAATGGAACCTTTTCTAATGTTTTAACTTTTTCTAATTATTATTTGAAGAAAAGCAAATATAAATTAAATAAGCATTATACTTGACAATTTTGTTATTTATTAGGCACAGAATATACATTTTGCTCAATAATGCAAGTGACCCTTTCTTGTGCAGTGAGACTTGAATCGAAGGCCCCAGGTTGACTGATTGATGAAGCCACAACTACTATAACCAGCTCCTACATCCTAGGCTACCACACTGCCTCCTTCATTTTCTGCACCAAAAGTCATATATGATTCCATGTGAAGGGCGGCGAATGCTGCATGCCTTAGTGAGTGGCCCGGTCACAGGCACCAAATGTAGTGAGCCACGAAAACAGTCTTCCTTACTGGAATTCAAACCTTAGATCTCCCACTAGGTGTACAGACATGCTATACATTACACCACCATGGTTGACGGCTTGATGAGGCCATCCCTGTCAACAGGCTCCTCCACCCTAGGCCACCACACTTGTTTCCAAGAATTACTATTAGGGTTTACAATCTAGAATCCTATGAACTATGTGCCACCCAGTTACGTTTGTATGTATATGTATGTAACTACAAATATGTCTGTGTCTCTATGTATATGTATTTATGTATGTATAAATCTAAAGTCTCATTTCATTCTCCGTGAGCTTGCAAGGGATCTTGTATATTAAGCCAGGTTAATGTTTAACCCCCTTACCACCACTAAAGATCTTTCTGGTGCAACACATTATGCACACAGACCTTTAAGGGTCCCCCATTTAGTCAGACCAAACAACCTCTTCAGGTTGTGAGAATAACCCTTTGTTGTGGAAACGTATAGTCGGCAAATACCTCCTGTTATTGAGAAGCAATATGGACCATCCGATTTGGGTTTGCTGCTGTACTGTACCACTGTAGGGACAGGACGCCTTAAGTGCAAATGTCTTCATTACGGAGAGTGCACTGTATTTGTGTCTTCACAATTGATCCAGTATTTGTGTGGATACGACACGTTGAGACAATGGTAAATAATCGATATTGTTGCTGCTAATGGGAAATGGCTTTAGTCATGAATTGGCGCCTGAGAGAGATTGGGAGGGGCGGGTACAGAAGGAGTAAATTGAGGGTGCTGGGTACAAAAAGGGGTTAGTTGAGTTAAAAAGGGTGTGGCAGGGGTGAATTTAAGCTGCATTGTCAGTTATTACCACACAAGACTCTTACCGAATTTACTCATTGTTTCAATTTTAATTTCGGTGGAGCCCCTTTGTTTAGAAGGCAAAGTAATAAATTCGATCAAATAGTTCATATCAGCTGTGGACTGTTTCCTTATTTATTTTGTCAAAACCAATCTGCTATCCAGCTGGGCTTGAAATCCTCCCACCTATGGGGAGCTTGGACTCGCTTATATTGATTAATCTTGCACAATATAATTATGCTTTAACAACAACTATATCAGCTAAAATAAACACAGCTTTTTCAAATCTTTAATATATATGTAACAGTTGTAAGGACGTCAGTGTTACATTTGTTTCGAACTCAAATTCCTATTTATATGAAATTTGGAGAAGTATATTAGGCTCCTTTTAGATATTTTGTGCATGAATTGTCATCCGACTGTAAAGAAAAAGAACAAAATAAAGGTATGAGAAGGGGAAAACGTCATTGTTTGATCTATAGACATTTAAAAACAATCCATCTAAGGTGGAGCTATGTATCTTCCATTTAAGACAGACCAACTCAGCAAATTATTGGACGTCTGAAGTACCAGGGCTAGATCAATCATCCCACTCCCTTGAAAATATTTAAGATCTCCTTTGACCACGTTTCTCATCTAAATAAAAGGGGTAAGGGCCAAATCCATCAAGGACACTCTCAGTGATTTAATGCATGCATCTAAGCCAATGCAATTCTACTAGAAGGATGTAGATGCATTGTTGATGGTTCTATATATACAAACCTTGTATTGGACTGGTCAGCCACTGTATTGGGGGTACATTGGCTTGACCCTATGCTATAGGTCTGTATCTTCAGCCATACCCTTTGTATGTACATGGGAATACCTATTAATATATGAGTCAAGTCGTCAGAAAAAGGACAACCGGCAGCCCTACACGTTTAGTAAATTCTGCTAATTTAGGCTGACAAATAACTACTAAGTATATCTGATTACATTTGGTAGTGCGTTGATTAAAACAAATCTGTTCGTTCATGTTGAACTGTATGTTGAATCTCATTTTTGTCTGAATCTGTTCGGGAGGATTGGTGGGGGCGAATTGTATGTATGTATGTATGTATAGGTTTTTATTTCCGGAAGTGTACATTTTCAATAATATAACAAATTTCAACACCGAAAAAGGGGGTGGGTCTCCTCTATGAAACCATAGATCTTCCTGAGGGCCCCCTTTGGAAAAAATGGAGTTACGCTATTAAATTTATACAGCTTTAGTTGATATATAGATTGATGCTGCGACTACATTAATATGACAAACTATTATGGCAGTTATAATAACATAAACAGGACAAATACAAATTTCTTGGTAGTTTGCCTACCTCCTCACTTTTAACTGAGGTCTCGTACAGTACAGTACTTCTTTATGCTTTTGTTGATACATGGGGGTGTTGTAGCCAGTCGGTGAGTAGCATTCTGGCGAACACTGTGTCACCTCCTGACCACACTCCCTCTACATTTTTACAGTTGCGGGTAGCATTCTGGCGAACACTGGCCCGTCTTTATAATTACAGTAACAGTAATAAGAGTGACATAATGACACAATGATATAATAATGCAATACAAAAATGCGACTGCAGTTTGTGTTGGGGAGAGAGAAGGGGCAGACATTTTCAGGTGACTTCACTCATATAGGCTTCGCCCCTATTACTGCATATCTCATCCTTGGATAGAAACGCCAATAAAGAGCACTAAAATGAGCAAAGGCAAAATGAAAATTTGTTAGGCCAAGAATAATAGTAGCCTTATAGTGGTAGGGTGGGGTGTGGGGGTAAACAGGAAACACACTCATATTTCTTGGCCATATAATATAGAGAGAACTGTCCTTGGGAATCTCATAAGAGGAAATTGGTTTGAAAGAGAAAGAAGGCCAGGCAGACGGACATTATAATTAATAGATGGTTTAATAACTTAGCTAGCAACTGAAAAGGCAACAGCCAAAATTCAAAGGGTCAGAGACCATAAGAAATGGAGGGACATGATCGCTAAATATCATGGTACCTGATGGATTGAATCTGCAGTTACCAACTGCATTTGTTAAGTAAAGGCTTCGAAGGCTGATTATGGCTTAATAATTCCAACAAAATATAATTTTATTAGCCTAATGTCTTTTATATGAAATATTTCATGTTCATTGTCCTGAATTCCATCTATTGCAAAGACTCAAACAGATTTACAAAAATGCTTTCATATAAATAATCCCCTAATTAAAATTTGTCCCAAGTGTCAAATCCAATAGAAACTGACGAATTTTAATTAAAATCAAGTTCATACGAAACTTAGCTGAAGAACAATCAATCACCATGACGAATACCAAAACTAACTCAATAGCATTTTTTTTTTTTTTTTTTTTTTTTTAAAGATTTTATTTTAACTTGGTAACCGACTCCCCTTTTCGGGGTTGGTTCTGCCGGGCCAAGCCTTTCACAAATATCATTTACATCTAAAATCCTTGTTCCGTCGGACGAAGCAGGAAAATATTTACATTATATACATTTTTACTTTCAGGCTCTGATTGTTATTTTCACATTGTGTTTCTAGACTCTATTGTAATAGATGAGATGTTATCTGATATATCTTGAACTTTACTTGATGTTCAAAATTGCATATTTATTGATTTGATATACCACTTTGATTTCACAATGATCTTCACCCTCCTGAAGACGGCGAAACGCATAGAAAGGTTCGCCAAAAAAACACACCAAAGTTCATCACCATGGTTTGTTTCCATTGAGTAGCCTTTAATTTAACCAACTTATAATATATAAGTAATTACCTATTAACTTTTACATTTTCAAAATATACTGAGGATATCATATAATGACAGCATTAACCCACTTAGACCCAAAATGAGAGTTTTGCTGCTAGACATTTCATATTAAATATCTGATGTAGGCTTATAGACCTGACATCACACACAAAATTTCAGACCTCTAACTATCATAGGACCAAAGATACCAGCCGTCCTACATGTAGGACGGTGGGTCAATCCACTATACATTTTTGAGGACTTTGTTTTATATTAAATCATGGATTTTATATAGGGAACCAATAGGATGCATAGAGACCAAAGTCTCAAAAAGCCATTATTTATGAATCATCCCTACCTATTGTATAACAAGCTAAATTTGAAGTATTCCATGTATAATTTCATGAATTTTCTGAATCTGAAGAGTAAAATGGCAGAAAAGCCGGGTCACATTGTCAAAATGGGCCGTTCCCATGGTAACTAGTGATTTTTGTGGCATTTTAGCAAAAAATAGGTTCTTAGTGCCCCATTTCTACACCGTTATCAGGAATGTGACCAAACTTGGGAATATTGATGATAGATGTAAGGGCTATTTGAGGACCCTAAGTCAGTGACCTTGACCAAGGTCAAAGTCATTACATATGACCTTGAGATACAAAAATAGCAAAATTCTGGAATGTGACATGGTATTTTCTCCTAATTTTCTCACATGAAAATAGGGCAATAGGGAAAAATGATAATCTAATGTATTGAAATATGAACCAACATTAAGGCAAAGAAGAATTGGACATGCCCAGTTCCATTAGACAGTGTATTGCCATGGTAATCTAGACTTCCTTTCTACTCTATACTAAATTTTGGTTAAATCAAAATTTCATATACTAGCCTGTATCTCTGGAAGTATTTACTCCTGGGTTACAAAATTTAAGCAAGTGATAGGGCTCTAAGAGCTCTGCTATTAGAATTGCTGTCAATGACCTTTGTCAAGATCAAGGTCACCATTTTCAAGGTCAAACATGAAATTTTGTTCAAAATCCATCATAAACTGGAAACTAAGTCATAGTTACCATGGCAACACACTTTGCAATGACACTGGGCTAGGGCCAGTTTTCTCTCCCCTAATGTTGGTTGTTTTTTCTATACATAAAGATTATCATTTTACCCTTTTACCCTAGTTTCATAAGAGGAAAAGTAATGTCACATTCCAGAATTTTGCTATTTTTGGTATTTGAAGGTCATATCCAGTGACTTTGACCTTGGCCAAGCTCACTGGATTGAAGTCTGCAGATAGCCCTCATAGATGCCATCTATGACCCCAAGTTTGGTCACATTCCTGATAATATTGTAGAAATGGGACACTAAAAACCTGTTTTCTGCTGAAATATAATAAAAAACAATCACCAGTCACCATAGAAACGGCCCCTTTTTGACAATGATTATGGGTTTATCAGCAAATTTTCTCTTCAAATTCAGAAAATGCATGTAATTTTACATAAGACACATCAAATGTGGCTTGTTATATGGTGGGAATGGGTTCCCATTCAAATTTAGCTTATGGCCGCTGGTCTAAGTTTTTAGGGTAATGAGCAGACCCAATGCTATTATGTTTTATACCCATATAGACCCGGCGTCCTACATGTAGGACGGCCACACATTTCTTCCATTTTCTCCAAGAATATTATACTTAGGAACTCAATTTTTGGCAGGGACATTGATCATACCCTAAACTATGGTCCCATAAGGTTTCATCACAATAAGAATGGTAGGAATTTATTAATTTCTGGGGTGAACTTTCAAAAATGACACTTTCCACAAATCACCTTTGGGCCCTTCGGATGCAGTGATGTTACCATGGCAACACATCATTATTTAGTTCTCAAAAGTTTATAAATACTAAAATCTGTCTATGTGCATAACTGGTAGAAATATTATTCTGTTTTGAAAAGGATTTCTTGATTTCTTTCAATATTTAAAAGTGGGTCTATATGGGTTAAGGAGACATTGCTTTAAAAGTAATACATGTAGTAATTAATCCACAGTCTCCATCCCAGCTGTTTATGGAGACACTGACATAATATCCAATGCCAAAAACAGTGAGAATTCATAACATGGAAATAAAGATTTCGGGCCAATAACGTTCACATTTTAATGAAGAGCTCCTCGCCATGTGTGAGTCATTACAGTTTCTCTCAAAACCTCTGTCTCCTAAATCGTAATTATTCAAGTGCTGGCTGGTCGTTTCCCTGCCAATTACCAAGAAGCATGGTTCACATTAAATAAATATGCTGAAGAAAAATGTTGCTTGATGGTGCATTACAATTACAGCGTATCTCCTTGTCATCCCTACGACAATTAAAGCCTAGTTTTACTGTAGCCATTGTTAAATATTTGATACCGGCTGAAGGCAAAGTCTGTCTTAATCTAAGTACTAGATATCTTGAGTGCTCTTTGGACTCGAACTTTGAATCATTGCTTTGTTACTTTGCCGATTGTTATGCATTTGAGCTTTCGTCCTTGAACGGGCCATTCCAACAGTCTTTTGAAGCAGATATATCCAAAATATTCTGAGGTCCTGAATACAAGTTATATATACTAAATAAGGTTGATTTTCGTCCTAAAGAATTAGTGTATAAAAGGTGTATTAACAGAGATATGACCATCTGCATTTATAGCAGGCATTGACAGCCTGCCCGTGTATGATTTGAAGGCTTGGAGAGAGCTAGCATAGTTAGAAGCAAGGTAAACAAAGGCAGTCAATTATAACAGCTACCTTCAACTCATGCAGTCATGCATGCGCTGACTGTGGCAGGGTGGAGAGAAACCAGCGCAGGCAATGAACGTATTTATTTGTTACAAACTAAAGCTCAGTATTTACCACCATCTCTCGGCAGAATACATCTATAAGGGGAGGAAAGGGGTTTCTTTATGATTGTCTACTTTATTTTCATGGACTCTGTGCATGTGGAAGTAGCGTTTTTCAACCCATCTCTCGGCAGAATATTTACTGGATTTGTATAGTATAGGAAGTTGGACAAGGCAGTCCAGGGGCCCGTTGCAAATCTTTCCCAATATTTTCCTTCCTTAGCTACTACTCCTTCTAAGCAGCTGGTAGGAAAGGTTTTTGCTATACAGACAATGCTAGTGTTTCATTCCTACAGTAGGAATTCCTGAAGCAAGGAAAAGTAGCTTAGTAAGGAACATTTTAAGGAAAGATGTTTTATGCCACAGGCCCCTGGTAGCTCAGATGGTAAGAGCACCCAAGACATTATGTATGGGTGAAGTCTCCAGAAAATGTATAAATCAGCTTCGCCGATGTTCCAAAATCTTTCAAAGAGACGTTCAAACAAAACAAAAAAAAGCCATTTGTTTTACATGATATTGGTAATTATGACAATGACTAGACAATTCATCTGGAAAACTAAGGAATTCATAGTATGTTACATCATTTTGAAGTATCATTAAACAGTGGTTGCTCTTGTACATCGAAAAATGAAAATAGAATACATTCATTATGGTTAAACGGTTAGTACAATACACAGTGAACTCACTCTACGTACCAATTTGCCGAATGCTAATACAGAAGAAATTCCAATTGTCTTGTGTCTTGCAATATTACTACCATCTACATCATGCATGATGATGGCTGAGGGGCTTGTCTTCCTAGACTGATGCCATGTCTGCAAGAGCAATAGGGCGTTTTAGGCAATGCTAAGTAGGGCCTATATTTGAGTATAGACTGAGAAGGGACGGGAGGCTGAGAGAATTAATAGGTTCATAAAAATAAATGTGATAAGAGATTAACTTACATAACATGAATAACGAGGACTGTAAAATAAATCACTTTGCGGTTTCTATTTTTGGGTATGATCATAAACTGCCTCCCTCTCAACTCTCCAACCCTTGATATAACCATATGAAATGTGTTGATAAGGGCGTAAAACAACCAATCTCAATCACTCACTCACTCCACATATTTGGTATTGTCTTGATCAAAAAAGAATTCAGTTATGTTGAATCGTAATTTAAACGTTTTTTTTTTGTTTTGGGGCCAGGTTCATTCACACTGCATATGTACAAGCAGCAGCGGGCGTGAAAATGGGGTCTGTGAGCTCGCTTTGCCATTATTTAAACACAAGAAATGTTCAAATTTGGTGACGCAAACCTGACGTGAGCAAGCTTTTGATCGCGATGAGTGTCAGAAGGTGTCAGGATATCACAAACTTATCTGTCTGTACCACCCGCCTAATCCTAACCTAAATTTGTGTTATTTGTGAGGGCGAATTGAACATTTTCATAGGAGATGTGCATGTCCGCCATCTTTAATCTTGCATGGAATTATGTCAGTGTGAAACCTAGAGAAAACATGCCATGTTCACCTTGGGATATTTATCAGTGACATACAGTCACTATCCAAGTGTTATGTATACGCATTTCTGTAACACAGGCCTCCATCTTTCCCATCATGCATTTGGTTTTTATACAAATATTACAGATATTTTATACAAGCTATGATATCAATTGGTGAACACATTTTTGCAATTTTCGATAAAAATGTTGCTAAATATTTATATGTCAGATCTATTCCAGCATGCACTGTATCTGACATGC
Source organism: Sthenelais limicola (assembly GCA_942159475.1). NCBI lineage: Eukaryota > Metazoa > Annelida > Polychaeta > Phyllodocida > Sigalionidae > Sthenelais > Sthenelais limicola. The sequence continues at coordinate 70,384,014 of OW804098.1, forward strand.
CAGTGACACATGCAAATCCCCTATTGCGAGGGGGCTTGTATTTCTAGACCCATGCCATGTCTACAAGGGCAATTGTGGATGTAAATTTGATCCTATTCAATATGGATGCAGGCACAACGTGCCGGGAAAGATGTCTGCATCTTTTTCAAGAGGAGTTGTTTTCAAGAGAAAATTCTCAGAGCTACTTCCAATCATTTGTTGACAACACTGCTACATAACCTCAACCCCCTTGACGTGACGGCTCTTTTAATTAATACATATGGGTGAAGTCGCCTGAAAATATACAAGTGACAGTTCCGCACATTCAGAAATCTTTGATAAATTAGACCGAAAATGATACATACCAATATTTGATAGATATGGCTTCTGCCTTCGATCGTTTAAGCCTCCATTCACACCAGGTTTGCTGGGCCTTAGGTGATCAGAAAAGACTGAAAAGGTTGATTCAAACAGAAACATTTTCAATTTCCATTTGAACATGGTACAACGTTTATCATATTACACACAGAGTTGATATCTAAACGAATGAGACAATAAACATCCTCATTCATTGAAAGAGTCATCGTTTCAAATGAACTGAGTGATTCATGTTAAGAAATTAGGCATTATTTTAAATAATTATATCAAAACAATTCATTCAAAATAACGCATAATGTCTTAGACTTAACAAGAATCATTTTTTTAATCGAGGTTCTAACCAACACTAGGCCAATGAACCCACTACCCCCACAGAAACTACCTCGAGCTCCTGCTGGGGAGATTTGTGGCGTAAATCCTTTCCCCAGCAAAGAAATATTTAATAAAATGATTCACTTTCTTACACCATCTCAACAAAATTCATTTAAAACATCGTCCTGAAATGAGAAACAAAATAAATCTGACCAAATTTACGATACCACTGGATTCATCAATATTCTGCTGCTATTATATGTTTATACATGAATTCGAAGTAGAATCGGTCGAGCTAAAACAGCCGCCAGTCCCCCCAATACAAGTAGGGACGTTTTAGAAGCCCTAGTATAGTAAAAACAACTGAACAAAATCCTCTCAAATGTTGGTCAAATGACTGTTTGATGGTTTGGGAAAGAATAGAAGCTGATGTTAGCTGAGAGTGCAGCTTTAACAGATGTACAGAAAGTCTAAATGATCGAAGTACGATATGACTTGGAGCTAAGGCAGAAAAGAAACTTTGAAAAGCAGGAATAGAAATGATGACTTTAGCAGCATGCGGGTCAGACTCAGCCTGTTACGTATAAGTTAATTTCCCCTCGGCGACCTTAACAATGACCTTGTCATTTCACGTGGGACCCGTCACTTCTGTAGCCTCTCTCCAAGGGAGTTAATTTTTAATATGCGGTGGCGCATGAGCTCTCGGTGGGCTTTGAAGCATTCAGAATGGTGCTGAAAGACACAAAGTATTTTAGCAGAGATGTACTCCCAGAGGGGTGGTGGGGGCTTTGCGGTTTTCCTTTTTTTAAATAAGAAAAGTCATATTCCTGGGAAGTATATATGCCATACTATGCTGTTCTTGCTATAATATTTTTACTAGCAAAGTACCCGTCCTCCAAACGGTCCCCCTCTCTCTCACACTTCCCCCTCTCCCTCTTTTCCCTACCCCTCTTCTGTCTCTCATACCTTTTACCCCTCCCCTCCCCTCTCCAATTCCCCCAACCTCTTCCTCCCCTCTTCTTCACTCTCCCTCTCCCCGCTTTCCCTCCCTCCCCCTCCCTCCCCCTCCCTCCCCTCCCCCTTCCCTCTCCTACACCCTCTTCCCCCCCCCCCTATTCTCTGTCTGTCATATCTTTTTCCCTCCCCGATTTCCCCACCCTCTTCCTCTTCTTCACTCTCTCTGTCCCCCTCTCTCCCCTCCCTCTGTTGCTAACGACTCTTGTGAGACGTGTTGCTGGGGAATCCCATGTTGCCTTGAATGGTAGGGCATGACCTAAATCTCTTCTAGTTCCAAATAGGGGGTTTCCCCCAGATACCTTCACAAACCACATATATAATGTCCTCCTGACAGAGCTGACGGAGCTGTACAAGGCAAAAAAACAGCTTCAGCAATCCCCTCAAATAACCCAAAATTAAGAGACAGATGAGGTTCAAAATACAGTTCAACATATAGAAACATATTTCTTTACACAATACCAAATATATTAGTGTAGTTTAAATGTACCCAGCATTTAAATTTTGTGCCAGCCTATTCCAGCAAAATTTACTGATGTGTAGAGCTGCTGATTGGGAATCTTCTAACGATCTGATATTGTTACGTTTGATGTAACACAAAAGGCAACGAAGTAATTGTAGTTTAAAGATGTATGCGGCAGGTAACTGGTTAGCCCTAGTAGGCGAGCTACCTTTATGCAAGGTAATTAGCATAATGGTGATTACCTGCACCTTGATTGACAGGTGTAGGGTGACCAATGGGCAGCCCGCACCTAATCAATATGAAGGTAACCTTCCTACAGGTAAGAGGTACGTTGGGAATACCTGAACATAGTTATGAAATGTTAGTATATTGGTATTATTATGTTATGGGATATTAATATCATGACACAAGGAGGTATAACAATATCCTTTTACAAAATATTATTATAGTCTTTGTTGGTCAGTTGACAGCCATCTTCATGAGGTGGGGGTTGTAATTGACAAGTGTATTATATTAGGAGAGGGTTTTCTGGTGAGGTATGGAGACAGATCGCTTCAACCTACCCAATCAATATCTTTCTTTTACCAGAAGCTCCGCCCTGGTTACCATGTTGTAGAAAATTGTTTCACGTTCAGCTTTTTATCCACATGCTCTTGGAACATTAGATTGCCATCTGTCATTACACAATTACCTGATCCCCTTTTTATTGCGATTTAACCGGGAAGGTTTTTTTTAAAAAAAATACTTTCATTGAGGATATTGATTACAAAGCACCCGATGTAGAAACTACCGTTTGTGCTTGTGCAAAAAGAAAGAATGAAATTGCCTAGGTGGGCGACTATTGGAGGATTTTGCAATAACCAATCCTAACCAATTGCATAATTAGTTCGTTTTCAAGTCTGTTTTAGAGGTAAGAATTCTGGATGGTGGGTGGGAAATCAACCTTCCAGTTCAGTGGGTGAGATCCGAGTGGTGAGTATCCAGAACATGGCCGTCATGGTCCAGTGGTCATGTGACCAACGTTCACAGTTTGCTCTCCAGATGTCAGCTATTCTAGCAATAAACCACGAAGATTTTAGCGTTCGAACGGTCTGTAGGCCCAGAGACGCCACGAGGCGTTCGAACGCTAAAATCTTTGTGGTTTATTGATTTTAGTCCATAATGGATCAGATCCCATCCATAACTTAACCTTACACAAACAACCAGAAACAACAAGTCATTCTTTACTAACCTGTCATCAGTTAATACATCCAATACCACCAACACTTTCAGATTAAGGATGATCGCGGGTATTTCTCAGTTACCAAAAACGGCGGAGATTTTACGACATTGACCATGCTCATATTTTTATTTTTTTTTATCATTTCTTAGGTTAGTGAGGTTCAGTTATTAAAAAGAAACACTGAAGATTGAACAGATTAGTATATGTTTTTTTTCTTGTTTGGTATTGTTTTACGACACCATAAGCCACCTTGTTTACATCGAGATTCTAAGCTATTCTACTCAGCGTTTTTATGAAAAACGGAACACAGCAGTGTTACGTACAACTTCAAATCGGGGTTTACTGGTCGACACGGGGCCCACCAAGTTAAAAAACATTGCAAGATGGTTTATCCACACATAAATTGAAGACGGCAAGCCGCATTTCTTGTTTGACGTTCATCAACACTTTCACATAAACAGAGTTTCTGTAAGGCCAGAGGGTTACGAGTTGGTGTTGGGCAGTATGGCGGCCGACGGTGGGTGTGTCGCGCGGTGATCGTAGGCCTATACGAACGTTGATATAAAAAAAACGGCGCCTTGTATAAAATGAAAATTCTCAGGACATCTTTATCAATATCATTTCTTACGATATCTGAAATTTGGTTATCCTGGCATTATTCCTTCATAGGGAAATGTCAGTGGAGAGATTGTCAGTTTTCCCGAATTTCCGTTACACCATTTATCATATACATCGCTCTGATCGCTAGTGCCACAGCTCAGATTTGAATGCTAGCCACCAAAAACTGGATCGTCCACTTGCAATAAAACGCTCGTCAACTTTCAAACAACATGTTTTATTGATAAATCCAAATTTTTATGTATGAGCAGTGTTTCCCTCACAGGTAAACCTTAGTTCAAAGGTCAGACTTTCAGATTAACAGAGCTTCAGTGAGGCCAGAGGGCTACGATTGGTATTGTGCAGTATGGCGGCAGGCGGTGGGTGTGTCGCGCGGGGACCAATGGAAAGCGCCACTCACTGTCATTAGACTGTGGGTCTGGCTTAGGATAGGTAGCCAATGGGAGGCCAGGAAATTAAAAAATAGACCATGGGTACAGTCACAGTCTGTACTCCCATAATTGCACGCAAATTCAACCAAAATCTGATCCAAAATGGACTAAATATGTTTAGTCCATTTTGGATAAGATTTTGGGTGTTTTAGTGTGCAATTATGTCCCCACAGACTGTGACTACAGTGACGGTCTATTTGTTCTTTTCCTAGCTGGCCATTGGTCAGTAGGCGTCAGTTTACCTGTGCCCCCAGCGCCGATTGGCTACTAGCCGCTGGCAGGACCCACAGTCTATTTACTGATTTGCTTTGTTCTCATTGGACACGGTGCGACACACCCACGTCAACCCTGCATGCATGAGAATAAAATGGCGGCTCCCACGGGCCACCACCGATTGATTCGTGTGTGATGGCTTCTTAGTGGGTCCTACACGATTACTTATGGGGTTTATAGGGACATTTCACCCTCAGAATCTTGTTTTACTGGGCGTAAAGTGCTAAATCTGGGCACTGAACGCATGTCTGAGCAGAATAAAAATGCGGAATTGCATGTTTACATCCTGACTACTGCCACGCCATCTACCACACTCCCATACGGTCAGGCAAGGCCAAATTTTGCGATCGCGTCCGCATTGGTGCCGTTCGAACGGCCGTGAATAGAGCTTCAAGTGGCTTTTTTCTGTGTCTTTCTATCGCTATTTGCCGTTGATGTATGGCGATTTGAATGGGTAGCCCGCATGTTTCCCCAACTGGGCATAGCCATAGTTTGTTGACGTTTTTGCACTTTCGAAGGGAAGGGTGAGTGCGCTAAGTAGGCTGTATAGTGCAACTGAAATTGCACCAAGTGGCTATGTGGGTCATGCCGAAAGTGACCGGCAACTGTACCAGAAAGCAGGTAAAAGATAGAGTGTGTGATTCCAACCGGAACGGAATTTTGCAGGTTAAACAATCGTGTAGGAGGATTAATATTTGTAATGTTAACAGGAGAACCATGTGAAAGGTGTTTGATTAAGCTAAATAAAGAAATAAAGTGAAATAACATTCCTAACTATAGGCTACTATTCCTTAGGTTGTGTATCTAGGAGTGCCGATTTCCCTTCCGTTTGCTTAGGTTAGCGCAGTAAAAAGCGGCACATTTCATGCGAACGGTCTAATGGCTGAGTGGGAGGAGGTTGTGTTTCATATGTTAGGCCTATTAGATGAGAGCTTAGTAAAGAATGATTTGTTTTTTCGGTTACTGTTAGTTTGTGAGACGTTCATCCATATCACACTAAAGGTCTCTTCATCATGATTTAGAAAATGTTGACTTACATTAACATATCAGGCAGGCCGGGTCGGTGGGTATATCTGATCCATTATGGACTAAAATCAATAAACCACTCAGATTTTAGCGTTCGAACGGTCTGTAGGCCCAGTGTAGCCACTCGGCCTACGGCCTCGTGACGTCTCTGGGCCTACAGACTGTTCTCTCGCTAAAATCTTTGTGGTTTATTGCTATAATAGTAGTTGTTTGATACGGTAGTAGTTTGGAGCTCTCTCACTCTCGAATTAAGTATAATCAAATTATAAAACAATTTCCAGGGCACATCCTCACAAAAACACTAGTATATAGCTCGAGTGTAATCAATGTCTGAGGTAAAAGCTCTTTAAAAATATTAATGAAAAAGCTTCCCTATTAAATCACTCACAGGGCACAAAGTACACAGGGCCAGGTCAATGCCCAGACTTTAGCATCCTGTGCACAGACATCCCAGTTTCAGCCCTTGCTCCTTTAACTCATCTATTTCCCTGAAGGCCTCATCACCGAAATCCCGACTAGAGATCTCTTCATCTTTCATGGTCTTGTCTAGAAAGTGGTAAAAACACTGGAAAAGTAAGACGTTCATCCATATCACACTAAAGGTCTCTTCATCATGATTTAGAAAATGTTGACTTACATTAACATATCAGGCAGGCCGGGTCGGTGGGTATATCTGCCCGTCAGACAGAGTGTAAATAACACTCGTTAGCATGTTCACTCTCAACAATAAAAGAGCAGAAGTAACAATCAAAAGTTTAGATCTGGTACAAGATAATCACCACCACTTTTGCATAAACTCAGTATTATTATTATTATTTTAGCTCATAAATTGTAACCTACCAGAGTGACATATTCTATGAATATGAATTTGAATAGATTACATTGGTTTGAATAGATTAGGATTTGAAATGTCCTCGTGTCTAGCTCTTTATATTTCACATTGTATTTGTGAGTTATTTAAGGATTAGTGACCGACATTTCAGGCCTTCTGGTGCACTGATGGTGCATAATCCCGAGGCTAAGCACCAGTAGGCCAGAAATGGAGGTTATTGATCTATTTCTATGATCTATTTTCTATGTAAGTGAGGTTGAGGTTTTGACTTTGGATTCTACCTTTCAGTATAAGAGTTTTATTGAAGAATTAATTTATGAGGTTTTGCACTTCTGATTGGGTCTATTGTGGCCGGGAGGAAACCGGGGCAAAGCCGAGGTGGTTTCCTTCCTTCCTTCCTTCCTTCCTTCCTTCCTTCGACTAGTTTATTTAAGTTAGTCGGAAGTTCTGTCTTTCCCTTTGGTTTCTTCCTTTCCGTATGATAAATTTATTCCACAATGAAGCATCCCATGAGCCACAATCCGGTCCTATCCCCTCTTATCTGGTTAAATGGAATGGATGTTATCTGTACATGCAAGCATTCTACCCCAGAATATTTGCGTTCAATTTCCGGATAACATGATATTTTCATGATACACAAGAAAAAGGTAGATATAGTCAAAGATATTTTACATGGTTCTAAAGACTAATTCATTTTAACAATGGTGTCTGATTTTATACTGAGCATGGAGGATGGGGCTTGAAGGCTATAATCACAAGGGAGTATTAGCTTTGACCAGGCTAACCCCTTGACCTCATGCACACAAAGGTCATATCATTGTTGCAAATGTTCATCTACTTTCCAAACAAGAAATATAAAAGAAGAGAATGGAACTAGTGTTGCGTCCCAAAGTAGACATATGTACAAATGATGAAATCGGTACAGACTTTTCCTCTGTGGTACATGCTATTTCACATACTATAGTTCTTTTCCAACTGCTTTCTTCCTATTTCCGAGAAGATTTTACTATTTCCAGAACAAAAAGTTCCATGTCAGTGTCGATTTTCCCATGTCAGCCTCCTTTTCCACTATTTCCCTTAGATATTCACCACCGAAAAGTATATCACTGCACCTTTTTCCTATTTCCCCTACATGAAAAGCCATGTCTGGCTGCTGTGACTCCTATGTCTAGATTTGGCCATCTTTTCTCATTGGTGTCCTCCCTGGGACACTCCTTTTCTACCCATACAAAAGCAGACATGGGTCAGATTTTCAGAAAATGTACAATTGGCAGCTGTACACATTTAGTATATTCTGCTAAATTAGGCTGCAATTTGGTCAATATTTTGTAAATACCTGTACATTTGGCATTGCAATGATTCTAGCAATCTGTTTGGTTAGGTTGAACTGTATTTTGAACTTTATTTTGGTCTGAAGTTTGGGTTATTGGAGAGGTTTGGTGAAGATGAATTGTACATTTTCTGAATATCTAACCCACATGACTCAGTGGCTCAGTGTTACATAACATTATCCACTACCCCTGAATGGGGGCCCACCAGCTATCTTTGTAGTGTAGCAGTGTTACATAACACATCCAATACATCTTCTCTTCCTTTCTCTTTCTCCCTCTCTCCCTCTCCCCTCCCGCTCACCCACCCCCCTCCCCCGCTCACCCTCCCTCTCCCTCTCACCCTCCTTCTCCCTCCCAGTCATGTTGGGGTAGGAATACATCATGGTACATTTGAGTGAAAAGGAGTGGATATTTGGAAAAGGATATTCCAAAAGGAAAAGGATATTCCAAAAGGAAAAGGATATTCCAAAAAGGAAAACTATATTCCTAAAAGGAAAAGGATAATCCGAAAAGGAAAGGACATTGGCAAAAAGGAAAAGAAAGTTGACAAAAAGGTATTGGATATTCCAAAAAGAAAAGTCTTGGATATTTTTGATTTTTCCTATTTCACGTTTATATCCTTTCAGATTGGGGACAAAACAACTAGCTCCTATGAATTGAATATTTATTCGACGGGATTGCATAGCAATATTCAATTACTAGTACAGAGTTCCATTCAATATTCATTATGTGCCCCTAGCATAGACAAATATTGAAATATAAACCTTTGTTTTTTATTTTAAATCATCATAAATATTGTGTATTAAATACTATTGCGTATTTACATGTGAACTGTATCTATAATTAATGCATTTGGCATTCAAGTGAATAACAAAAAATCTAAAAAAAAACCATTTCGAATTTTGTCATACATGTATGATAAAAATATTTTTATTGTACCCCACTTATCGCACCTCTCAAGTGGAATGTGCATATAAAGATATATTTTATTGCACATGGTAGTGGCCACATATACAATGCACCCTGGAAGTCACTGTCCTAAGCCTTGTACTTCCATGCTTCTCAATTTAAGGACGTTTTAAAATCGGAATTGAATGGACTACATTATGAACATATAGACTTTACATTTACCCCTTAGTACAGGCATTTTAGGTGAATTTTAGGCCAAACCCGGAATAAAATAATGTAAAGCTGATTTTCGGATATATGATGCGGGACACATGGGGGAACATTCCCTGATAAGTCCCCACCTGGGGACCGTGTGCTTTTTGAGATTTTGAAGTTTTTGCGTCATTTTCCACAAAATAGCATTGGTCTCTATGGGAAAAAGCACCTGGTTCAGGCCATTATTGCCAACATTAAGAATATTTGGCATTGTTATTTGCAGGGAATATATCATATATAAAATATACTGTACAGGTTGAGGTACCATAGTAAACATGGACGTATGGAGATTCTAAAAATATATATTTCAACAAAATATCTTTTTTTTAAAATTTTGTTGCCATGGCAACGGTCAGATTTTGGTGAAAAATGCATTTTTTTAGATCAGGTCATAATATTTGGGGACCTAATTCTCTACATTGTGCATGTTGTGACACGTTTTTTAAATTTGGCATGTTGTTAAATAAGGCCTGAAATTTTCAAAAAGCACCAGCTACAAGTTGGTAGACACCCCTGGTGGCCAGTAGCTGCAAAATTCAAGATGGCCGCCAAAAACAGTAAATATGGCATATCTTGGCTTCTATTTGGTAGATCTTCAACTATAATACCATTTTATTGATGTTTTTAAGTATGAGGAATTCATTTCTGAAGGTCATTTTATGTTCCAAGGTCATTTTCAAGGTCAAAATCCAATATGGCCCCTACTGAGTAACAAGAATGTTATCTCAGCTCTTGTGGTAGGCCTATATGCATTCCGTTGGTGTACATATTCATTAATAAGAACAATTTTCTTAGGATCAAGGGTGTGAGGAATCTCTTTTTTTATGTCACTTTTTGATTTGAAGGTCATCTTGAAGGTCATGATTTAATATGGCTGCTGCTAGGAACCAGAATATCATATATCTTAACTGCTGTTATTGCTAGATCCAAGTAAAATACCATTTTTTCTATGTTTTGAGCTCTAGAGCGATGTATAAGAGCAGTTATTCTATGTTTGTAGGTGTAATGAATCCATTTCTGGGATCATTTTCTGCTTCAAGGTCATTATAGATCCTTTTCAAGGTCAAAATTTAATATGGCTTCCAGATCAGTTTTGTTCAGTAAGATTTCAGTCTTTGATGATAAATGACTTGGAGACAGATCCCTCACAGCTTAAAACATAGAAAAACTGGTACTATACATTGATTTAGTGGTAATGGCAGCCAAAATATATGACATTCTGATTCCTGACAGCAGCCATATTGAATCATGACCTTCAAAATGACCTACAAAGAAAAAAGTGAAAAAAGATATGGATTCCTCACACCCTTGATCCTAAAAGAATTGTTCTTATTCATCAATATGTACACCAATACGGTACTTTACAAATTGACAGTAGCGCCATACCAAGAGCGGCGGAAAACGGCTGAACTATGAGCTCCGCAGGCAGGTCACAGAAGCCTTATGTATTAACCATAGGCTTCTAACTTTCTCCTTCTTCTCCCAGAATTTGAGTGATTGTACAATGGTATCAGCTATCCAATATTATCAAATGACATGTTAAGATTGGTCATGCTTAACCAGGGGACATGTTATCCGCTAGATTTTAGTATATAGCAACTTTCGTAACAGTGTATCAACAAAAACAAGTAAGCGTAGGTGTAGGATCTCCTGTACGGGCTGTAGGGGGTCAGCGGCCGTGTGGTCACACCTCTGCACGTCCACCAGGAGCCCGTGTGGAGGGTGCACGGTTTGGCCCGCATAGCTAGGTGAGTCAACTGAACTGCACATGCGCAGAATGAAGTTCATCCCGCAGTTACTGGTATGCACTGGAGACGGAATTTGTGAAGGGGGCTATTGAATGCATATAGGCCTACATCAAGTGCTGAAATAACATTCTTGTTACTTAGCAGGGGCCATATTGGATTTTGACGTTGAAAATGACCTTGGAACATAAAATGACCTTCAGAAATGAATTCTTCATACTTAAAAACATCAATAAAATGGTATTATAGTTGAAGATCTACCAAATAGAAGCCAAGATATGCCATATTTACTGTTTTTGGCGGCCATCTTGAATTTTGCAGCTACTGGCCACCAGGGGTGTCTACCAACTTGTAGCTGGTGCTTTTTGAAAATTTCAGGCCTTATTTAACAACATGCCAAATTTAAAAAACGTGTCACAACATGCACAATGTAGAGAATTAGGTCCCCAAATATTATGACCTGATCTAAAAAAATGCATTTTTCACCAAAATCTGACCGTTGCCATGGCAACAAAATTTAAAAAAAAAGATATTTTGTTGAAATATATATTTTTAGAATCTCCATACGTCCATGTTTACTATGGTACCTCAACCTGTACAGTATATTTTATATATGATATATTCCCTGCAAATAACAATGCCAAATATTCTTAATGTTGGCAATAATGGCCTGAACCAGGTGCTTTTTCCCATAGAGACCAATGCTATTTTGTGGAAAATGACGCAAAAACTTCAAAATCTCAAAAAGCACACGGTCCCCAGGTGGGGACTTTTCAGGGAATGTTCCCCCATGTGTCCCGCATCATATATCCAAAAATCAGCTTTACATTATTTTATTCCGGGTTCCATGCTAAAATGCCTGTACTACCTCTCAAATTGCAGTAAATATCTAATGTAAAAAACCTAATCTTCAAGCGTTAATGAAGGAAATTTGAAATAACAGATTTCTGAGCTGGCAAATTCGACTTTCTGACCTCAATGAAGGAGACATGGCTGTAGAATTGATCGCCACTTGATCAATAGTTGTATAGAATGTCAGAAGGACGAGGAAGGAAGGAGCAATATCAACTTCTCAAAGCAATCTCTCTGGTGTTATGTTTTTTTTGAGGCACCAAAACGTTGGCCAATACAGATAGGTAATATTCCTGATTTAGGTGTTTTGTGAACAAAGTAGGTACAATCCGATGATCTAAGCAGGCTTATGCATCGGCTTATGCATGCATGTATACTATGGGGGATTGTACTGTTGGTAGTTTGAATCCGGTGTGAAGAGACTGAGGAACTTGGGCTTTGGTGATGTATTGTTAGATTTAGCATTTAAAGCTGCACTTTCAGTTAACGTCAGTCAAAAACCTAAGATTGTCTTACTCCAAACCATCCACACTTTTGGAGGATTTTCTCTGGTTGGTTTGCTGCAGAGCTTCCACAGGCTCCTTCCCTGCGGTGGCATCACTTCTTAGTATGAAAACTGGGATGACCCCATCCAGTTTGAGCGCCGCTTTTGGCGGTAATATAGCTCGCTGGCAGCCATTTATTGCTCGGTTGAATAAACATAATACAGCAGTAAATATTGATAAATTCAGTCCTATAAGTCATTATAATATGAATATATTGGGTAATGACTTGAATATTGCTTTAAATACAGTTATGATTGTGTTAAAGTAATGAGAATATTGTACAAGAGTATTAATTCTTGAATACAACTATACTGCAGTAGAATATTGATAAATTCAGTCCTATAAATCATGATACGAAGAATTCTGGCAATGGTTTAGAATATTGCTTTATACAGTTATGAGTGGGTTGAAGTAGTGAGAATATTGTGTAGCAATATAAGTGTAGCAACAGGTGTGATAATATGTTATAAACGTGTGAAAATGTGAAACCAATGCGTTTAATCAACTGGTTTATAATATATGGCTATAATAATCTAAAATGAAGCCATTTAACGACTTTCCTCAAAAGTACTGCTGGTGGATTCATTTTATTCCCCATATCCCGTCTATATTAAGCAGGTTTCTCCAACGGGACTCATTTGTTCAAGATTTGTGAGGCCTGTCGGTCTCATTGTTAACAAGACAATTGCTGCAGTGATGTAAAAAGAAAGGTAACATAACAAATTTCTATATTTTGAAAGCCAATGAAAAGCAATAAATATAGTGTTAATTTAATTGTAGCGAATGGTTCATTTTCTTTTCCCGACAATCAGAAATTCATTTCATCAAAATTGTGGAGCATGGAGCTATTTCAGCACTGTTGTTTGTGCTGGAGGACTTCATAAAATAGTTGCTTCAGTGATTTCTATCGCACAACCTTATATGGTTGTTTTTATATAAATGTGTTGTGTTTAAAAAAAACAAAACTATAACATAGAGACAATCTAGACAGTTAAAAGAAATAATCTAACATTTCAGCGAATCTAAGCATACATTATATATACTGTATAACCGTCAATAAAAAAAATACTGGTAGTATCTGGTAGTACCTTTAGTAGTCAATCACTGTAGAGTTGCTAATGATTAATTATCCTTTAATCCCTAAGCTGAGATTAGCGTTTAATGGAATTTAAGATCAAGCAAAATCAAATCAAATCAAAATCATTTATGAGCGGTTAAAACTGCATTCTCAGCTATTACGACAAACACAGTCTTACCAAAGTTATTCATATTATGACTTACAGGACTAAATTTATCAATATTCTGCTGCTACATGTTAATACAAGAATTTGAAGTGGTATCAGCCGAGTATTTGCAGGAAAGGATTTGGGCGGGTCCTCCTAATACAAATCAGGATGTTTTAGAAGCCCTGTAGCAAACACAGCTGGACAAAATCCTCCAAAATTCTGGTAAAATAACTTTTACATGGGTTGGAAAATAATGAAACAAAAAGCAGAGAATCTGTACGTTTTTGACTGACGTTAGTATTGCAGCTTTAATACAAATCCCCTTTTCTCTGTATAGCTGTCCACAAGGCATACAGAGCACCTAATACAGGGACAAATCAATGGGACCCACCACATAGCGGTGGAAGCGTAAAGTGGAGAAACTCGGGAGTAGCCCAGTGTATTGATCGTCCTATGCTCCACTTGACTCTGCTTTCTTTGATAAATAAAGTGCAATGGGCGGGCAAACAGATGCAAATGAGATGTTGCTCTGCCTTAATGCTGTATTGGAATCAATGGCCGATCACCTGATGAGTGGTGAGGTTGTTATGTCCAATGCTAATTTGCATTTGAGTTGAGGAGTTGCATGTCCTGGGTGAAATTGCCAGAAAATGTACAATTCACCTTCAACATTTCTCTCAAATAACCCAAATTTAAGACCAAAATAAGGTTCAACACTAAGGGATTAGTTCTAGCTCATGTAGATAGTTTCTTTCCTACACCTATATCCTCCCCTCCTTTCTCTACTCATTCCACCTTATCTTTCTACCATACATATACACACAAAAGGAGTCCTTCTTATTAGAGTTGGGTGGGAGTGAATTATTATAAAACCGAAACGCCAATGTATGTTCAGGAATTTGGTTCTAACTATTCCAGTGCTACTGTGTTTATCATAATGTAAGTGCCTTCTATAACTTTGATGTAGTCGTTCTTCATTATTTCATGAATATTTCTTCCTTCTTTGTTTTCACTGTATATGTTTCTCTGTCAATAAACGGTAGTTGTGAAGCAGTTGCCATGACTATACCCTGTGTGTATTCGCCAGAAACTGTACAATTTGTCTAAAATGAGCCAAATTTAAGCCAAAAATTCAGCTAAACATTCAGTTCAGCACGAAGTAACAAGCAATTGTGATGAACGCAATACCAAATATACTCAGTTAATGTCGTTTTCACAGGTGACGGATTATTGGGTTGATTAAAGCTTCACTTTTGACGCGGCAGCACATCAACATTTTCCTTGAAACGATTGATCTTGTCATACTGCATATTTTGCCTTTCGATTTATTGGCTAACATATCATGTGGCACTCGGTGCAGGAACCTTATGGAACCTTGTTCCATAAATTTCCGATTGCCAGCGCCTCCCCTCTCTAAATGTATGAATAACAGTTATATACATGTATCAGGTTCTAACCAAATCAATAGGTCAATGACCTCGGCACTCCTCTCCACCTACACAACCAGCTCAACAAAAGTTATAATACATCGCTTCCGAGATCGGGTGTTATCTTGTATAAGAAAAAATACTATTTTCGAACCAGTGCTTTCGGCACATACACTTCTGGTTCCGTAGCTAAGAAGTACGCAACATGGCGCGAAGTTGCTGGCTACTTTTGTTGGTGTTAATACATTTCTACAGAGTTTGGAATTTACATGCTCTGATTATGCTAGACAGGCTAAGGGAACTTTGTTTAATGTTCGATTAAAACGTTGAACACCATGAAAGCATAAACAAAAGGAGGCGAGTCGTGCATAGGCCGGCGGAAGTGGGTATATCGTTGATGCACGTCGTGGTCGCGCTATTTCTACCTCCTTTCGCCCACTAGGGAGAGTTCACACCCGATCTTGGAAGTGACGTATTGCTCATTAACATGAAACGAAAGTGGTATATAAAGTGTATATATAATAAGACACCAGATTACATCTATGTATGTTTTTATCTCCGAATTTGGTTCTCAAACGGCTTCAATATATTTAAGTTTTCTATGTATTTCAAGTGTCATGGCATGGGATGTAACCCAACACCTTAAATCTGTATAAAGAATTCAGATCATTCATTTGTTATGGTTGCATAAAAAAGGCTTTTCCTCCAATTATTGGTCTTATGTTCCAGAGAGCCGTTTATTTATGATATGGACCAGTTGTCTGACCTGTATCGTGAAGGGGGTGCAATATGGAATGGAATCAATATACGTATACATGTACCGTTAATGAATATATAAGAGCTATTTTTAGATTGTCTTTTCCCTGACTCTGGTCCTTTATCGCCCACGTAAAAGTGGTGGTGATTTGTATTCCGTTTAACGTTTAGGTACTTTTTTTTTTATATATTTTTTATAATTTCATTGAGCTGATTTCGATGGTACAGTGATATTCTCACAGACTCAAGTCAAAACAATACAAAAGCTTTCATTATCGATTCGATGAACAATACAGGTGTTACTATAATTCTAAATATTTAATGTTTAATAGTTCTTTTGACAACGCTAGCCAGTTAGTTAATACTGACATTTTGTTTTTTGTCGATACAGACGTAATCATTAGATCATTAGGCCCATGGAGAGGGTGATATTTACACATCAATATTTTTGAGCTTTTTTTTCGTCATCACATCACAGAGGTTAAGATAAATAATGCAGTACGATTGTTAAAAACAACAGGGCTTCAATGAAAATTCTGATTCTTTTCAATATGATCAAATAACATTTCAGGTCGTTTAGACATTTGGTCCTCGAGATTTGAGATTTGATTATGAGGAATTAGAATTAAACAAAGGCTTATATTTCAATATTCTGGGCATATGATAAATTATGAATGGAACTCGGTGCAGAAAGATTACACATGTGATTACTAGAGCCTCGTTCTATACCCTTATCATCTTGAGTAATTCCATATATTATATATCTTTCCAATTTACAAAGATGTTTAACATATGTGGCTCGTCCGCTGCAGAATAGATATGAATGAGTAGACACAGAAACAGGGATGGCCTTGAACCACCAGTAAACTAGTGAAGGCTGGAGAAGGTGACATATAATAAGAAGCGAGGCTGGGCTGCGAGAGAACTTTTTATATTCGAAAAGACTCCCCTTTATTGTATTGTAACACAACAAATCATATGAAAAACAATACATATACATATACATCAACGACAAAAAGAAAAATAGGTGTTGACCCAGAGGTGGAAAGGCAGAGAATGAGTACATGAGCCGGACCAGACCGTCCGTGCCTCCCACCTCCGTGTCGCCCTCTGTCTACAAACCCCTCACCTCCCCCTCGTGAGAGGTGAGCGAGTCAGTAAACTAGTGAAGGCTGGAGAAGGTGACATATAATAAGAAGCGAGGCTGGGCTGCGAGAGAACTTTTTATATTCGAAAAGACTCCCAAACCCCCAGCCGAAGGAAGTTTAATGATAAGAATAAGCTTAATGATAAGAATTCAGATACAAAGCAACTGCCGTATCCTTCTCTTTACGAGTTACCAAGTCATTAGACAAGTACATTAACACACTCAAAGACTTCCAGTCTCCGTAAACCTTTATATCATGTAAGGGTAAACCCAATCTAGACAGGTACGTAGCCGAACCCCGCCTCAAGCTGTGAGACGAGATATTCCCCTTAACTCCTGCAGACAGAACACACTGAGCCAACTTTTGGGCAAAAAATTTATAAGATAAAGGAGACTTGGTACCTGGCATCAAAAATAAGTCATCGGATCCGCTCAGCCTAACCTTAGCAAAATATCTTTTAAGCCATTTCACCGGGCATAAACAAGAAAGTGGGGCCGCAACCACCGGAATAGTTACACATCTCTCACTAAATTGAATAGTTTTTGAACTCTTAATCGACAATATGAGGCCGTATTCAGTAAAACTAACATCCGAACGCTTGAGCATGTGGATCGACTTGGTGTAGTGAGACTTTCTTAAGAGACAACGGAAAGCTAAACATACTGCACACCAAAAAACCAAGTCTGAAAGAGTAGATAAAGACAATGTCTTATACATAAGAAATAAATGCTCAGGTAACAAAGGATCCGCCTGAAGAACCGTGTCCCCAAGTAAGCGTCTAGCACCTTGCATAATACATTTCAACCTATAATTACCTTTAGCCAAACACGGGTAACCCAAATAGTCGTGAAGGGACCACAGGGCACTAACATAATTAGTAATTGAAGAAAAACTCAAAGAGTTACATAAATGAGTTACATACAAACACACCACGTCCACCTCAGCAGGGAGAGGCACCAAATTATACAAGTTGCAAAAATGAAAAAATTTTGACCACTGGGACCTACGAGTCTTCCAGGTCGATTCCGCCCAACATAAAGCTTGGATCTCCCCGCATCTTTCCTTTAGTTTGGTCAAGGACACTAAAAGAACAACAAAAGGAAAACATCACCGGTAAGCCATAGCCACCGTAACCAGTCTTTCTATCAAAAACTCTAGACAGAGCATCAGCTCTAACATTATCTGTGGTCGAGATCCTGAATGGTGTAATAGAAATATTATATATGGCGATACACCAAAATAACTCTCTTAACAGTTGCATAGCACAGATGTTGGAACTTCGACCTGTGGCCAACATAGCTTCCACCTGTGTGTTATCAGTGAAAACGTTAACCTGCGAATCCCTCCAGCTGGGACCCCAACGCTTAATGGCTGCTATGACTGGCCACAACTCTAATACATTAATGTTTTCCTGAGATAAGTCATCATAAGTTGGGGCCGATACAATATGCGGACACATAACCTCATATAAGTTCCAACTACCAAAAAAGAAGTCATCCCCCCATACAGCACCAAAACCTGTTAGAGAGGAATCTGTGAAAACATTTACCTCTGCTGCCTTATAATCAATAATCTTTCGTCGACCATTGAAAGTAACTAAGAAACTGCTCCACCACATTAAGTCTAGCTTACATGACTCAGATAAAGTTATAACACGTTTATTCCTTGTAGCCTTTAGTAAGGCATAAAGCCTTCTACAAAAAGTCCTACCCCCTTTAACGAGTACGGAACAGTGGGCTAAATACCCTGTAAGTTTCTCCAAATCTTTCCTATTGCAAGAAGTACAACCTAGGACCCTTGAAACACTATCTCTAGCTTTCTGAAGCTTATCCGCGGGTAAACGTAACTGCATTTCCACCAGATCTATGATCACCCCCAAGTAGCGAGGAGTCATAGACGGACTCGTAACTTTCTTAAAGTTAATGCTAAAACCCATAAACCGCAAAACAGAAATCAAAAGCTGCTGTCTATTCTTACACTCCTGAAAGGTGTCTCCAGACACAAAAAAGTCGTCTAGATAGTTTAAGCAAGGGACCCCCAAACCCGACATAAATCTAGAAACGAAATCCGTTATAGAGTTAAAGATAAATGGAGCTGACTTGATCCCAAAACAAAGAACATTGTCTTGGAAAATTACATCCTTATCCCCCCATCTCCACCTAAAACCAAGAAACTTTCGATGGGGAGGAAAAATATTAACATGGCGATAAGCAGATGCTATGTCCACCACCGCACCATAACCATTTTGTACCACCATACCTAAAGCATCGTCCACTTTCACAAAAGAAAATCTCTCTGCTGTACCTGACATAAAGTCGTTTACAGAAACCTCCGGACGTGAACAGTCCGTTATTGGCCTCAAACGCCCATCAGAACGTTTGATAGCCCCCATAGCATGAATACAATTTGGCAAATCACTAGCAATAGAAATCTTCCCTTCCACTAACTCCTGTTGAATGGATTTAGACATCTGTAACATCATATTTGGTTCCATTATAGAGCTATAATTACATAAGTCGTAAGAAGTATTCATGTTATCATCCACAATGTGAAAACCCCTACACACACCGTTCAATATAAACTGGTCTTCAGTAGTAATACCATTAGTAGAGTCCATCATCGCGGCTATACGACAAGGCTTCAGTTGCGTAAGCACTAAGTCCAAAACATAAACACAGCTACACGAGCCCTTGTAACAGCCCTGTTTAAGGTGTAAGTATTGATCTGGATAAACGCAAACACTTTTTACATAATCTGGGGGCAAACGTACGGCAATATCACTGCATTCACAATCCTCAGTAAGTGTAGTAAAGTAAACATCAGAAGAAATGTCCGGCGAAACAACTGTCTCGATAACACAAAGCCAACCATGGCCGCCATCTTGTAAGTCCACTTCCGGCAAAACATTCGGTTCTGACTCGGAGTGACTACTTGAGTCAAGTTGTGACAGTTCAAAGTCACATACAACATTATCAATTTTCATTTCAAGTACATTTGAATCGCCAAACAATTTCTCATCTGAAACAGGTACAAATTCAAGAAAACTATCGCGACCGGAACTATCCGAGTCAACCGGAAGACCATGATGCAATTCTTCAAAATGGCCGACCATAACACTAGTTTCTGCGTTTTCGCTTAAGGGATCGACACGATTCTCCGAGTACACGCAAGAATCAACTATCAGAGATTTAGTAACAGGTATAACTTCCTCAGAAATACATTCCGAAGACAGACATAAAATATCAAAACGTTCAGATACACCCTTGACACTCAAAGTCGATCCACAACCCTCAGAAACTAAGTACATAGCTTCCGTATCCTACGCAGAGACCCCAGTATTAGCCGAACGGCAATTTGGCCGGGAGTGTGAAGCACTCAGACATTTACTACATACGTGCGGGAATTTACAAGCCGTATTTGTACAACCTTCTTTGTTAAATCCCCAACAGAATTTGCCTGTCTCTTTCTTTTCAACCTTTGGCTTTTTAGCCGTAGTAACTTTAGGTCGGGCGAATTCGTGAGACAAAAATCTCATCGCTAAACCCATGTCGCCTGAGGAATATGCCTTAGAACCGACATAACGGGCTTTCTCCCTTACTGCTTCGTCATATTTAACGATACCACTGGAAAGGTAGGCTTGCGTGCTACTTTTCTCCGCAAGAAAACAGTTATGTTCTAAAAGTGACAATATATCTTTCCCTTCACGATATCTTTCGAGCATTAAAGAACCATGAGTGAACCATAATTTGTCCGTAGTGAATGTTTTTGACCTTTCTTCTCTTGGAAGAAAACGTTTCAATTTATAAACACGCTTTTTCTCACTTTTCGTGGTGTCTCGATGTTTTGGCTTCTTGACTTTCTTCTTGGATTTCCTACGTAGGGTCGACAAACTAGAGGAGCTGGAAGAACTGGAGGACATCTCACTAGTAGAAGACGACGAGGACGAAACCGCTTTAGCACCCCGTGCCTGCCTGGACCTACGCCTGGACCTACGTCTGGACCTCTCCCGTCCACGTTCTTGAACCCGTTCGTCCTCACTGACCGGTAGGCTCGGTACCGGCGACTCGTAGGCAGCCTGCCTGTTCCACTCCTCAGGAGCCTCCTTTCTCACCAGCGTTTGTAACAAGCCCTCAATAGCCTCGAGCTTGTTATCGGTCTTTTAGGCCGAAACCTGCATACGTGCCATATCTGTCTGCAAGGCTTCCACGGGCCCACCAACACGGACATGTTCTGGCCTAGGCGACATACGAGGGGCTATGTTCCTTCTTTCCAACTCGGGCCTAGGAGACATATGTGGGGCTATGTTCCTTCTTTCCAGTTCTGGCCTCCTTGGAGACACCCGGGGTGCCGCCACTACACGGTTTGGTCTAGGAGGACCAGCCATAAGCTCACCAAACTCATGATAGTCCCGCTCAGTCCTAGCCCTAATCCTATCTATCCAACCATCAGGATTAGGCTCCGGGAGCTTTTGACGTGCCAGACCGGGCCAAGCATCGTCATTTTCCAGGGGAGGTATAGAACCCTGTGGTGAAGGAGTTAGAGGGTGGGTCCTAACTCGGAAATCTACCTTTACATCCTCTGAGTCACTCTCACGTCCTAAATCTTCCACTTTAGGTAAATTAAACTTGCACTTCCTACCCGTAGGAGGGTAATGTTTCGTCTCACAGACAGCACAATGCCTTTGCCTCTGCCCCTTCCTACCACCCATGACTAGGCAGTAAGAGAGAGAGCTCGAGTGCACCCGTACAAGGCAACCAAAAATAGAACCAACAGTGCGAGTCTAGTGCAGTGCAGTCAACACTTACCAACCGAGGCTAAGTGCGTGCTCTCTATCAGCCTAGCAGAGCAGAGAAGAAAAATAGGTGTTGACCCAGAGGTGGAAAGGCAGAGAATGAGTACATGAGCCGGACCAGACCGTCCGTGCCTCCCACCTCCGTGTCGCCCTCTGTCTACAAACCCCTCACCTCCCCCTCGTGAGAGGTGAGCGAGTCAATAAAGGGGGTTTATTTCACCATAACAACATGAATACATAATTCAATAAAGAAAAAATTTTCAATGCACGTGTGGGCGCTGAGAGCGGGAGGAGTGGAATGGTTTGTTTACCTTATAGAAGGTGGGAGGAGATTGTGACGTGGCAGGGCGTGATTGGCTAATGGACGATGGGGACGTTGCGGGCGGCGTGGTTACCAAGGGGGGTTACCTGGCTACCTTGCCAATATACACAGTGACCATCACCTGCACATACACTGACAGAGAGCAAATCCTTTCTATTGTAAAGCGGACACAATGAAATCTATCTATCTAGTGCTCATCTTGAGGCAATTTTCGTTTCCCCACCCCCTTATTCTCCATATAGCCTATCACTCTTGATGTACCAATCTAGAACATGAGCAAATACTGGAGAGATTAAAAAGAAGCCTCAGACAGAGCGATTGTATTTCTCTCTGACTGTATATATTGTGTGGAGATTCTGGTAGGATAGTAGTTGATGGTCTTTGTAGTGGTTATTGATCATCATTTCCAGCAGATCAACCATATTACTCAATGCACAGAAGTACATTCACTTCTCCCATTGTGAGACCCATACGTCCATAGACTGCCATACTCCTTTATTATCTACATCTACACTCTAAAAATAAAGGTTTTGTGGCGTTCTGAGAACAGAACGCCACTTAGTTAAGGATCCTTTTCTTGGATGTTACTTTAAGATATAGATTCTGCTTACTAGATAGATTGAAGTACCTGTACTAAAGCTGCATTCCCAGCTGTTTAATATGACAAAATAAATCTTACCAAATTTACTCATATCAAGACCCATAGGAATTCATCAATATTATGTTGCTGTTATAAGTTTATATCAGAATTGGAAGTGGAATCAGCCGAGATGGTTGCAGGAAAGGTTTCGGGTGGGTCCTCCAAATACAAATGAAACGTTTTAGAAGCCCTTTAGCAAAAGTAACAGGACGCACTGCTCCAGAATTTTGGTCAAATGATGAGTTGGAAAAGAACGGAACAAAAAGTAGAAAATGTTCAGTTCATTTGTAACTGAGAGTGCACCTTTAATATTCGCCGAGGAGTGTTCTTCTTAGAGTGTATAGTATCCTTCCTTCTGCTCTCATACTGACTCCCTCAGCCCTGGCGGATGTTTGTGTCAAGCATCTGACAGTTACATGATTTCCCCTCCCCACTTATTGGCTTTCTTTAGTTAAGGCAATTACTCTATATGTGCTTGACAGTCTCTGAAGGTTACATGGCCAGCTATAGATCTTCCTGCACAATTTAGTATTTGATCAATATGCTAAAATTAATATTATAATCCCAATAATTAAATTTAATTGGGAAGAATTGAGGACATTTTAAATTGATTAAAAGGCCAGATCTGTAGCAACAACATATGAATAGTGTTAAAACATGCTCTGCGTGTCACAATTCTGTTTCTCGATATGATGTATTACATATAATATATGTATGTCTTGCACGTCTACAGAATTTAACTGTACTGGTATTATAACTTTGTGTGTAGTTGAAATTTGGGGAATATGGGCGTTGCTAGTGTACTGCTTTATTGAGCTTCTACCAACAACTTGTATTCTAATTCTTGCATATTTTCTTCGTAAATATTTGTTATCCTCTCTAAATCTACTTTCATCGGTAATGTAATAGAAATGTCTGATATAATTGGGGAAATCGATATTTTCTTGAATAAAACATTAAACAATCAAACAAACAGGGGGCTCACATTCGCTCCTTGTTTGCCTTCTTAATCCTTGTTTCATCTTATGAAAATGGTTCAGCTCTTTCTGTTAATGAAGCATGCCTATGGATGTTTTGATTTGAAGATATTTTATTCTGAAACACTCAATACATCGAGCGATGTTATTCTCAGTGGTGACAAATTAAAAAATAAAAATATATTAAGTACACATTTAACATTATTGAGTTATAACAGATAATTTCAGTCGACTATAAAGGAATATTGATTAAGAAAAAGATTCGCTGTAAATATAACCAGGTCCATGTCGAGATTGAGCACATTTATCAACTTGGTGGATTAAAGTATCAAGAATATCAAGAACAAAAGCTGCGCAGAAGACCGCGTCCCCCTCCCCCTCCCCCTACACACACAACAAACAAACAACGTGCTCTGAGAATTACGCGCTATTAACCAAGCATTTTATATATTCTTAAAAAAACCCATAATCAAATCATATACAACACAAAGCTATAGGCTATGAGCTATTACAGACCCACTAATCATGTTAGATGTCTCTCACATAGCTGGATTTGATAGAAATGTCGTTCAGACATAATTAAATAGATTTTAGACCTGTATATTGAGTTGGTGTATCCAGTCTAGATGTAACTTATGTAGACCAACCTGTATGTGTTTGCTGGAAGGGCAGCTGGGTATTTAAACATGTTTCTCGATTAGTGATAAGCATTTTGAAGCTCTTTCATTGTTGAAGATCCTGCTGTGTATGAAAGTAAAGAAGGTATGAATTCGATCGACATTCATTCTCAGCAAAATGACGAAGATACCCCGAGTGTCCTTTAACTTCTGATACTGCAGATAGAATAATTAGGAAAAGTATTTGTCTTTTAAATTTCCAATCTTTAAAACTTTATCAGGTGTGGTCATTACAAATGTCAGGATTTTCCATTTCACACGACCTCCAGGTGACCTAATGATGATCCCCCACTGGCAGCATTCATAAAGACTCTTAACACAATACATAGATCATGATAGCCACATTAATTAATTGTCAAATTAGCTGACTGTTCAACTTTAAGTTGACCTTTCAGGTTAGATTCATTTAAGTCCAGGCATTTGAGTCTTGACTAACATGAAGACTTGTCTATGATCATTTCTATATTACAGTCTACGAAATAACAACTAGTAAGTATAGCGTGGTGGAATTGCTCCTGGAACAACTCCTGACCCGTTCAATGAGAGTCATAACACAATAATACATCAATCATTGTATCCACATTAATTAATTGTCAAATTGGCTGGCAGTGCAACTTTAAGTTGACCTTTCAGGTTAGGTTCATCTAAGACCAGGAATTGATGGCCTAGGGTGGTGGAATTGCTCCCGCATGGTGCAGCCCCTGACGTTGTAATTAGATTAAGGTTTCCCGTCAGATGCCATAGACACACGAAGATCCAATCATGATTGGGACTTCCGCCGCACAGTGGCGTGATGTTGACCACATCTTTCGGAGTATAGATGGGTCAGGTAGGGAAAATGTGAACTGCTGGTGCTTGTAAGACCAAAGATAATAATCAAGTTTTAAGTTAAATTTTTATTCAAATTTCATTCATTTTCAATGGGACATGTTATCAAAATGTATCCATGTATATTGCTTATATTTCAGTTTAGTTCTATAGTTTTGATATATCTACACACTTGGGTAATGTGTGTAATTGTATTTTACTTGTAGGCCTGTCCCATTAATGAATAATGGAGCCTTTCATAGCATACAGGTTAAACACCATGAACTGGACACAAAAGCATTAACATAATCCATGTCCTCTGGGCCGTTTCTACGTAAATCAGAAATAAACTCTCAGAAATAATGAATTGGTCAAATTCTGTTATCTTAATAACTTAATATAGGGTAATTTCCGTACGTGAAATGTTCTCATGGGCCAACTTTGTCTCCATGTACGTAATAATTACTCACCTTTTTAGGTAAAAAGTAAGACAGTGCAACCACCCGAGTCCTTAAATATCCACCCCTCTAGAGTGTCTACCAGTTGGTAGAATTCTACCCATATAATGTACATTCTTAAATAATATATAAAAAAGAAATCGTTAAATCAGTATGACCAACTTTAATGTGTAATATGATAGGATGTAACGAGGTTGGTTTCTGACTTACTGTACACGATGGTCACGAGTTTTTTTCGACCAGGGATCTCACGAGAAGCCGAAATGTAAATGAATAAACAAACTATTTATTTACCTCGCTTCTCTCCAATGTTCCGCCATATTGATTTGGTTTATGCCAAATCACTAAACAAGCGTATAACTGATTGGCTGATCAACGACGGCACGGTGGCATATGACGTCACGAATGGGCGTGACGTCATGAGCGAGCCTAACCTCAACCAATGAGAATGCTTCTTAGATTTAGGCCAAAAAAAGTTCATATTTTCACGCGTGGATCCTTTCAACAAAACACCATGGCATGTATTCACTCATTTGCAGTGTGTACAACCCCCGATCGTGGTATAAAAGAGCAAATGATTACAATTACAAAATACAACACGTAAAAGGCCAACCCATCAAAATATTACTGGTTATCATTAGTGTTTAACAATAGATGGGTAGCGCATTCCCTGAAATAAACAACAAAAACTGAAGCTATGATAGAGGAGGACCAGCCTCCCGCTTGAGCCCATATTAAATAGGGAACTACTATCTTTATTGCATAGATAGCATTACCTCCCTAACTTTGGTGCTCAAATAATACCCTGAGGTCATGTACTTGTAGGTCTACAGAAAAGAGCTGCCTATAGATAGATCTAAAGGTTTTCTGGTGTCAAGCTGTTATTATGTCTTTTATTGGCAGTTGGGTGCCCGAAGTTGACGATATCTTTATCATATGCGCATTGCACTTGAGAGGTGCGATAACGTAGAATTCGCAGTAGTTTCAGAATTGATTTTAGGGTAATCAGGAAGTCCTGCATAGCAGATGATGCTCACCCTATTTTGATATGATATTTATATGTATGACAATGTAACATCGACTGCATATATGAAAGTATTGGAATAAAATCTTATCATAATAATAACTTGGGTGCAATACAAATTCGAATTGTTTTTTTCTTATAGCTTTTAGATACATTATGGTGATTCAAAACCAAAGAGAAGCGTTTATATTTCAATACTTTTCTATGCTGGTTTATCTCGTCCAATGAATATTCAATTACTAGAACCTACTTCTATTCTCTCTATTTGTTGGTTGTTTGGGGCCTGATGTTTAACATATCTGTTTTGTTTGTTGTTGGTTGTCCGAAGTTTGCCATTTCACTGTTGGGTGTGAAATAGATATATATAATACAGAAAAATCTTTGTGTCTATCAGGTTTGAAATGAATGGAATGGATTACCTGTGAATGTACCGAGCAACACTTGATTACAACAAATTAACAAACATGTACTAGACTATCTTTAAATAGAAATAATGATCCCTAGAAGAGGAATATTACATCAATATGTCAATATATATATATATATATATATCTTCAATATAGTGGAACATTATAGAGGTCCTCCTACTTTATCCTATTTCATTCTATATCTCCCTAGTATAGCCCCGCGTCTATCTAAAGCTTGCTACTATTTATGATACAACTTTTATCTGTATACTGTGCTATATGATATTAACAAAGAAAATTATGTAACATAAGTTTTACACTTAAGAAAAATAACAATGATTGTATAAGTACAGGCAGTGTCTATAGCACCTTTTATTATACGCGCATGCTATATGGGAGGTGCTATAAGTGGGGTGCTATAAAAATAGTCATATAGGACGCGTCCTATAAAAATGTAGTTGTCTAAAAATAGCTCTGACTCAGCACTTCCGCTGTCTCCGCGGAGATCCCCGCGGAGATCCCCGCGATCGACAATCCACCTGTGATTATAAAAATACATAATAAACACCACACCATTAAATAGAGAATTAAATTCTCTATCAAATGATGTAAGGTTTATTATTGTAGCTCAAGAAATGGCTACGATATGAACGTTTTAGTTCAACAAAGTCAGTAAGTAAACACTGCATGATCACACAGTCCTGACAGCTCACCGTTGTAGCCTACTGACGGCGCTCTCAGCGGTGCTCTCAGCGGTGCTCTCAGCGGGGCAGCGGGACTCTCTGAGAGTTCTTTAATACTTTTTCAGTGATATCTGATGATGATCAAATTTTATGCACATATAATAAATATAGAATGGAACTCGCCAGCAATAATCGAAAACTTATAGGACTTGATACGTCCACATAAGCACTCTGCCTACGGCATCGTGCTTATGTGGACGAATCTCGTCCTATAAATTTTCGATTATTGCCAGCTCGTCCCATTCTCTCTATACATATCAATGTTTTCCTTCTGTAAACAAAAGTGTTGACTTTGTTGAACTTCAGAACTATCGTTTGAATTGTTTGGCCTCTTCCCACAAACAAATCAAGTAATATAATGATTCCTTGATAAAGGGCAAATGTTAGCCCGAAACGTCGGACCCCAATAAACTCAAATCGAATACTTATGAAACCTCTCCTGTCCCCTCCGTTTTGGGGCTAATTAATTAAACCCATTACTTAAGGATAATATAATGATTTTTAAAACCTCTTTTGACTTCTTAAATTCATGTATCCCAAAGGTACTTCACCCAGGGGTTATGTTTAAAATACAATATATCAAGCTTGAAATAGCAGTGTTATCCATATTCACGTCATATATATTCTGCACCCCCAGTACCGATATTGTTTGCTAATAACTTGTTTCAATCGATTGAAACTGATAACCTGAAAAATAGAGAAATCCTCGTTTCAACAGAATACCTTTGTAATAATAAATATATACCTCTATTTTATTCTTTGATGGATGGCAACAACTGATTTTTTTTTTTTTTTTTTTTACAAACTTTATTCAATATGTCAACAAATAACCGTCTCCTCTAGGGGTAGATCACATCTAGGTTACATCTTACCCTCTCTCCTTGTCTTGTGTACGTTCATGGTTTATTACCTTCAACTCATTTTTCCTTGGCGGAAATACCGTTTTCTGATTTCAGCTCATGTATTTTGTTTTAAAAACCTATCATGACTGAACCCATTTCGTCAGCACAGAAAAAATATGGCAAGCCATACAACTGATTACATTGGTCTCAAATTAAATTACACTTTTTGGTATTTATTTTCACCATTCACACACTTCACATAAATCTGCACATACTTTTCTCTTCTTGGACTTCGTTTCTCACCTTTAGACATCTGTTTTGAAAAATACACAGGCTGTCACCCAATACTATCCCTTCTTTAATAACTGAGCAAAACATTACTATTAATTCTACCCTTTCGTTCATAACCAAATTTCACTTTATCAATGGGCAACATGTCTAGATACTCAATGAACATATTCATTCACCTCCAGGCTCAAACTGGACCTGGAGAAATTGACAGGTTACATTATTGAGCCAATACTGCAAATACACAATATAATGCTGATGTGCCTCTGGAATGACACTTAGGGAGCAGAAATTTGTAGCCAACATCTTCCATTTCTCCTGGATTACTTCTTCCTGGCAGTGTGTGTCCCTCACTAGCTCCACATCACCTTGTACAAGTTGTTGGGAGGCTTCACTGTGCACAACACCTTCATGTTCCTCTACTCCATCATCTTGAGCCCGGTACCTATTGGGCACAATTTCCTCTTCAATGCTCTCATTGGGCACAACTTCTTCTTCACACTGTTCCAGCCGCTCTTTGGCCTTCAACAGGCGGAACAGCTGGGCAAAGGAGTCCATCCGTCTTTGGTGGTATCTTTCAGTCTGATCTGCCATACACTCAATCAAGTCGAGAACAGATTCCATTGTTCCAGAGGATACTCAAAACTATTTATGTACTTCCAACAATAAACACTAGGTAGTGCCACCCGCCTCTTCCAGGGTGAGCGATAAGTGGGGGGAGAGCTTTCAAGCCCAATCAGTTTAATCAAGTCCTAATCCTCTTTTTCTGAATTTTCCTGGCGTTACAGCTTTAGTATTAATCCTAGTGGGTCTAATCCCTTAACTGTGAAGCCTCGGAGCAACTCTGAGGGTTGAGTAGTCCTAGTTTTCTCTTGGAGCCTTGCTTGTCACTGTTGGAGAATGGCGTCTTGTCTCACCGTGCTATGGCGTGTCAAACTTTCTCTGATATTTCATTAATCTCTGTTAGAACAATGCTAAAATCGTATTCCTGAGAGTCTTAATATTGAAACGTAAATAAATCCGCAAGGATGACTTTGTACGTTCCTCTGGTCTGAAAAAAAAGCTAGAACAACGGGAGCACGATGTGCCTCTGTCTAACTACCTCGAAATCCAGGACTAATTTTTCTGAAACAGCGTATTGATGTATTGTTTACATGGAATTATGAAATAAAAGCTTGTCAGTGAAGCCCGCCACTCTGCAGAACTCACGTATGTTTTCTTTGAACAAGATGTATTGCACAGATCTGCATATTCTCGAGGTGGTAAAAAGCTCAGTTGTGATATAATAAATGTACTTGACAAACGCCTCTAACTTCTGTCCAATGCACTACACACATCAATAACAGACTATGTCACCTCTCTCTATATATGATGGTACTTGGATGGCATGAAATACGGATGTAATATTTATTCCTATTTATATGCTCAGTTGTAGAGTACATACTCTACTGGATGTATGGGGGTCATCTAATATTGACCAGTCATATACAGGCAGTAATAAGGCAAATAGGTAGCGCCTGATTGTAGCCATAGGCTGAATAGAGAGAGAGAGAGAGAGTCTGGTGACTGCCTGCAGGCACATCAGGGGCATGGATGTATATTTGGGCAAATTTTGTATTGGAGACTTGCAGAGAAATTGAATGTTGATTTGCAGTGGGCTAAATGACAGGGGTAAAGATGGGAAAAGGATGTAGTAGCAAGCTGGGCCGGTAACCTTAAAGCTGTATTCACAGCTATTATAACAAACAATGTCCTACCAAATTGTTTGACCTAGAGAATCGAAATTATCAATATTTTGCTGCTGTAAAAAAGTGTTGTATGGTCATTCGATGATTTGAAGTTGAATTGGCCGAAAGAAAACGAGCACCGGTGAGCGATAAAAAGTGAAACCACCCAGCCAAGAAAAAATAAAAGTTAAGATATGTAGAGAGATGAAAGAAAAAAGGTAAAGATTTCCCTGTAGTCAACTTAAACTCGTCCCACCCTCCCCTCCTTGTAAGTCCAGGGGCCTGTTGCGTAAGAAATCCTTATTTCAAATGTTCCTCGCTAATCTATCTTTCCATGCTTAGGTATGAAATTCCTACTGGAGCAATAAAAGTTGTCTGTATAGGATAACATAAGATAAGATGATTCTTTCTTTGCTATAATAGGTGTAAAGTTGGTAAAAAAAAGGTTGTAAACTTCTCAAATTAGTGTTCTTCCAGTTTGTGCCATGCTTGCTTAACTTAACATAGGTACAGTTATGTCTCTCTGACTCTTAATTCTACTACATTAATGCTCTGAACAATGAAGTTTGACTACCTATGCATGTAATACCTTCCATGTATAATAAAATACCGATTGAGTTGTTCTTTAATACAGTAATGGATTCATACAATGATTTTTAAGTGAAACCTTTTATGAAAGACTGAAAATGTAATCGACTTTAAAAGGCCCTATGCCCTATTTAGGCGAACATGGTCAAAAAGAGATAGAAGGAGAAAAAGCTTTCTGATACAATTAAATGAAACGATGAGGTAAAAGTAGAAAACGCTTGTCTTCTGATACAATTAAATAAATCTTGAGAGGGAATGGGGTATCGCTATAATATACCGATATAGCCGATTGTTGAAATGATGTAAACATTTAGCAGATATAAAGTCGTTGTTGATGTTCTTTATTTTTACACGAGCTTTCGGCCTTACTGGGCATTTATCAGGTGGAGTGTATGCTTTGACAAGTAAGAATTTGCATCTGAGGTACACTTTAGTGTAGTGGTGGTACATATGTGTGCGGACAACTGTCTGCAGTAAATACAATACCGCCGCCGGTGAACGATAGTAAGTGAAGCCATTGTAATAAAGGATTCGGGTGGGTCCTCCAAAATATAAATGAGGACGTTTTAGAAACCCTGTAGCAAAACCAACTGGAAAAAACCCTCCAAAATGTTGGTCAAATTCTGAAAAAGAATGGAACAAAAAGTAGAAAATCTTTAGTTTTTGACCGTCGGTAGCCGAGAGTGCAGCTTTAATGTATTTGTTGAAGCTGTGCCAGTATTCCATCTTGTGGAAAAGTGGATAAAGAAGGAAAATCTAACGTAAGGATTTGTTATGCAATGGGCCCCAGGTGGTTCATGCGAGGATTGAGAACTACCCAATCGTTGACCATTGAGAGCAATTTTATATAATTTATTGCACCAAGGTACCATCATATAGGTCGTGCTAAGCTAAGCCGATGCATACCATCATGAGCTCTGAGACCCATCTTTTTTATATAGTGGGTAATTTTGCGGACACTAAAGGATATCTCCTATTTTCAGGTCTAGCAGTTTTAAAAATCGTTTAAAACGTAATGTTATTTAGTAGACAGGTATGGCATATAAATCGGGATAAGTGAAGAAAAAGAACTGAATTTGGAACTCCATTTTTGTCTTAGACTTGGGTTATTCGAGAAGATTGGTGAAGGCAAATTGTACATTTTCTGACACTTCACCCGCATGCATAGGCGACAGGAACAAAATCCCTCATTGGATTATGTTGCCTATAATGAATTGACTATTCCCCATATGGCACTTTTCCCATGGTAGACTACAAATACCTCCTTCTGCCTTTACATAAGGGTATAGGAGATTATGTGCTTAGCACAGGTAAGACGATCTGAGGACTGCACAGGGAGGCTGAGAGGGTGTAAGCTATCGGGCTAACTTTGCCACTTGGACCAGATAAGTGAGATTGGCAAACCTATTATCTGATTAGGCTGTACTGCATCCTGTACTCAGCTAGCAAGTATGTACTTGTTGCAGCTTATACTGACATAAGTATAAAGAGACAGTCAAGATATTTTTTGTAAAATGAATGTTAGATATTGCCTCTTACACGAAAAATAAAGTATCTAAAAAAATAAAGGAAAGCAAAGGCAAGCTAGTTGGGTAACAATTCGATAAACACTATTTCTCTCATTAGATTACAAATAAATAGACATTAATAAATAACTATAATGAAATGAATGTTAAATATTGCCTCTTACACGAAAATATCTAAAGACAAAAGAAAAACAAAGGCAGGTTAAATTGGATAACAATTTATCCATAGCAGTGATATATATATGCATTAAATCTAGCAATGCAGTCTAAAGGAATGAATAGAAAGATGTACGTTGGTTGGAATTAGATTTAAAACTGACTCATATCCCTGTTTTGATAGATGTGATTGAGCCTGCCATTCAATGCTCTCACCCAATCATCCTTTCCTTGTTTACTTCATATTTTTGTTATCATAACATAGCTTGTTACTACCTCAAGAACATGCAGATCTGTGCAGTGCCTGTTGTTTAGAGAAAACACGTGTGATTTCTGAAGAGTGACATTCTTCGCGGAGTGAAGGCATTTGTTAATTTCATAGTTTCATGTAAACGATGTTCAGGGAATTGATCAGACAAGGTAATTTCACTTTGAAACATGGTAATTGTGATATACACAATATACAATGAAATGGAAACTCGTGGCTGTTCTGAAATAACTTGGAGTGTAAATCTATACATCATCATTTGTGGCTTTAGCTGGCTTTGTCATTCATGATGGTACATACATATATACATTTACACTCGATGTGTCCGATATGCTAATTCAATACAACCACATCTCGTTTCATTCCAATTTATAATACAATAGCCCGCATGACACACCTGTGTTCATGGGCTGGTTCAACGTATCTTTACACACAGACTATATGACTATATGGCTTATTAAATTGTAAATAAAATAAATAAACAACTGTCTAAGTAAAGTAAATAAGCAAATATAGAAATGACTAAACAAGCAAACAGACAAAGAAGCTATTTAGCTTGTCAGGACGAGAACAATGGATACCTCTAGCCTGTACGAGCACTGTATGATATACCAAACAAAAAAAATCGAGGAAAGTTTAGCCACCCAAATCAGAAGATTCACAATGAATTTTACAATAAAAAGAAGCTATTTAGACTGAATATTCAAAATTGTTGTTGTTACGTTTTTATTGATCTGATAGGTACATCTTGATGTTGGCATCGTTTTTCGTTTGTATTCTGGGTGAATCTTAACTAATGAATAGAGAGAATGGGACGAGCCGGCAATAATCGAAAATTTATAGGACTTGATTCGTCCACATAAGCACTCTGCCTACGGCATCGTGCTTATGTGGACGAATCAAGTCCTATAAATTTTCGATTATTGCTGGCGAGTTCCATTCTATATTTATTATATGTGCATACAATTTGATCATCATCAGATATCACTGAAAAAGTATTAAAGGACTCTCAGAGAGCCCCAGCTGCCCCGCTGAGAGCACCTTCAGTAGGCTACAACGGTGAGCTGTCAGGACTGTGTGAACATGCAGTGTTTACTTACTGACTTGGTTGAACTAAAACATTCATATCGTAGCCATTTCTTGAGCTACAATAATAAACCTTATATCATTTGATAGAGAATTTAATTCTCTATTTAATGGTGTGGTGTTTATTATGTATTTTTATAATCACAGGTGGATTACCGATCGCGGGGATCTCCGCGGGGATCTCCGCGGGGATCTCCGCGGAGACAGCGGAAGTGCTGAGTCAGAGCTATTTTTAGACAACTACATTTTTATAGGACGCGTCCTTTATGACTATTTTTATAGCACCCCACTTATAGCACCTCTCATATAGCATGTGCGTATAATAATGCTTTTTATTACATAGCAACAGATTTTTATAAGTTACAGTTTATACAAGATATAGTAGCAAAATGAATCAATATAATGTAACTAAATAAGCAAAAAAAACAAAGAAGCTGTTTACACTGAATATTCAAAAGCACTTAGAAATTACTACTCATGCTTTCTGATTTAGAAAGCACATATATATTATATCAAAGTCATTAAATATTCTGCATTTCTACAGCTCAATACATGCCATGACATTCATGAAGGCAGCCATTTTAGACTGTTTACTCGTCTCTTGGGCATTCATCAAGATGTGAGATAAAAAAAACCCTTTAATATACAAGGCACTATGTCGGCAGAGACTGTTTGCTGTCTGCCCCTCCCTTATCCCTCCCCATGTAGTGGCAGAATACAAAAAAAGGAGCTGGGGGTGGAGGTTGCTGATGGAAATGAACTTTACGATTATGAAACTTTATGACGCTTTATGTACTTTGCATTCACCACATTGTACTTCATATCGACTTTATTCTCGATCTTAGGTACATAAAAACTAAAAAAAATTCAATTTAAAATATTATTTATTCATACCTAAGGAGGATGTACAAATGGAAGCCATACTTCAGAAACAGAATTCTTCCAAGATGTTCCTTGACTAGAGAAAAAGAAACTATTTGGACGCTATTGTAGTTCTAAAGGTCTAGTGCTTAGTGGTTGGTAATATAGAAGAAATAGTTTATCATAAATAAACATTAGTTTCTCAACAAGGTAACATAATTATACTACGGTCTGGCTAGTACATTTCATATCAAGACATATAGAGTATAGACATATAGAGTATTATACATAATAATGTAAGACATATAGAGTACATGATAATGTTCAAGGAATTCTCCTGCTCAGTCAGTCAGTGATAGACTAGGTAGGTGTCCACTAGGGAGACTTAGGACTGGTAGACTCGCTTGTAATGGGTCCCGCCAGGACACATGTGGTCGTCTAGCATCTGCCGAGTTTTATCATTGAGTTGGCGGACAAGATTGGCCGAATCCAATCGTCTTATGGCGTGTCGGCGAATCGGCCAGTCCTCCATCTCCTCAGTGGATACCAGGTCTTTAAAGTGTGAAATGACTGCAGGAAGGGATTTCGGTGATCACCGAAATAATTATAAGCATGGACTTTTATGAAGTCCTTTAGTAAAAACAGCTGATGATTATAATCATCCAAAATTATGGTCAACTGACTTTCAGCTGAATAGGAAAAGGATGGAACAAAGAGTAGAAAGTCTTGAACTTATACACAAATGCCAAAAAGGAGCCTAATATATTGTTCCTCAAATTCTATATAATACGATGGTTAATTGATAATTCTTAAATTGGGTCTCATGTGAGAAAAGAAAGAAAAAAAGAACCTACTACGAATTGAGTTTATTTATGCTGATATGAATTGTTTGATCGAATTTGTGACTTTTTCTTCTAAATAAAGGGATCCCGCAAGGGCTCCAACGAAATTGTAACGAGGAAAATGTTAGGTGGGAATAGATCTCGCTTTAATCCCCGCTCCCCGTAGTAAACATATATTCCCCAGACAGTTGTATTTACCTTCAGCTGTCAGCTAAAGACTGACTTATTTAG
Source organism: Sthenelais limicola (assembly GCA_942159475.1). Taxonomy (NCBI): domain Eukaryota; kingdom Metazoa; phylum Annelida; class Polychaeta; order Phyllodocida; family Sigalionidae; genus Sthenelais; species Sthenelais limicola. The sequence goes on from OW804098.1 coordinate 70,420,018, forward strand.
GAGGTATTGGTTGACGCCTCATAGAATATAGTCTAGCCTAGTCAGTTATTTGATTAGACAGGCAAATCACTTTTTTATTTATCCTCTATTCATTTATGGCAGCGATAGAGAGTACATTGAAGAGAAAGAGCTGTATTTTCAATAATAAGTCCTAATCCCCTGGTAACGAGGAACTAGGTCTATTTGGTTTTGTATTTAGGGATTTTTGTTCAGCCACATTATGTAATAACGGATTATTCTGTACATATCTAAATTCGCAAAACCTGTTGAGAAAATACATAATATTTTCTATATCTGGTCATATTTAATGGAAAACAATTTTGAAAAATACAGATATTTAAAAACCAACACCCAGCGTTGTGTCGATCTCTCAAAGAGTCCTATTAGGAATTATATCCCATTTCGAATTGGAACATTTCTGTATTGCATCCTATAATGAATAAAGCTTGGAATTGCTATTTTACATGCAATGTGACCATCCATTCTGTAGCGGTTATATAGTGGAAAAGCTCGGGATTTCGATAAATGAAACCTATATGTGTGTGTGTGATATCTATTTGACACCATTGTGACTGTTGCTGAAAGTTCGAACATAATATTTTGTGAAATTATAAAGATAAAATATTTACAATGCTCATACAATATAGGCTCAGAACCTCTCAGCCCAATATCCACCACCACGTCAACATCTCCAGCTGTATTATACTGGAAATTATTAGAAATGATATGTACAAATGCTTATATAAATAATGACGAAGATATTGCACCCTACTGTATTTATGTATAGATAGTACATAAAAAAAGCAGGGCACAAACGAAAACCACTCGCTTGAATGGGATGTGAATTCTTCCCTGAATAAAACAATTTAATGTTTGAACAAAAAAAAGGTTCCCCTGCAAGTCAAGCGATATTGTGCTACGATCTCGCGAATTTGAGCACCACCGAAACAGTCTGTATAGATATGTTCGCATTAGTGAACATGGACGTATAAATAGACCCGCATCTTTTAATCTGTGTTACACAATGTTTCATTTCATGCATAGCGCGACTCATATATACTCTCTGCATCACAGGTGTTTATATTGTGCTGCTGCTTCGTTATATTCGTAATATATAATTTATATCTACTAATTCTTTTTCCAGACTGCTGCATTTATCGACAACACTCATGTTGGAAAAAACAGCCATGAAAAGGTGAGTGTAACTCTTCTTTCTACTGTAGGTATCTCTTCATCTACCCGTTAATTCACCTACTTTATTTCCATGCTAAGAAGTAATTAATGAATGAATCCAGAGATTTCCATTTTATAGGAAGGAGATATTCAAGGTTACATGACACAAGCTGCCTGGACAAAAACCGACCGACAAAAGCCCTGTCAGATTTTGTCTGCTTTTGCCCTGTCCGCTTTTGTCTAACCATGGATATTCAAGCTCCGAGTCAAGCCTTGAATCACCAAATAAAGATTACTTGGGTAACTTTATATTTCCATCCACTTCGTTTTAGGGTCAGGTATTGATATTGAAAACTCAGATCCTGTGGTATCGTATAATAGGGGGTTGATTTCAGTCAAAGGAAGAAATTAATGGGTTTCAGGTTAACCTTCCTGTTTGGGGCTGAACATACGAAAAAGACCTTCAAGGAGCATATATATTCATAAAGGCTACATAAATTGCTCTGGATTTCATTAAATGTTACTCGCGTTATCTTTCTTATATCTTTGGTGTGGGGTATGTGTGCGTGTGCGAGGGTGGGGGTGTAAAATGCATTACACCCTGTTTTGAAAACATTGGTTCTGTTGCCGATTAGTCGATTCTATAGATTAGTTTTTTTTAAATATTTTTTATTTAGAACTAAATAAATCTGCATCCTCAGCTATTACGACAAAACAATCTTACCGAATTTACACATATTGTATATCGTAAGACTGAATTCATCAATATTCTTCTGCTGCTGCTGTTTATTCATGAATTTGAAGTCGAATTAGCCGAGCAAAAACCGCTTTGGGGTCTTAGATATGGGTTGATCAATACCGTATATTTTTTAAAAAATGGTTCCTAAGTCACTTTAGATGTAGCCTCCCAAACAGGCTTCCCATGCATCTACTTAATACTATATAGATTACTGTTGATGAATCAATATGTCTACATGGGTGAATGTTTGCATACCGCATACTGCATGAGTGCTAGGCTTGATCTATGGGACGCTGTGGTTCCGGGGGCTTGGGGTTGCACAGTGACATGCTGACTTGAGTGTGTGCACATGGTTTGGATTCCACAACAGCTTTGTCCAAAATCGGCATTTCTCCCCCGTGGCTGCTGTTCACCAAAGTGTTATAATATGTGATGATGTGTCACAGAAACATGAGCCATAAGTTAAAAAACAAAAGGATTTTGAGATCATATTTGAAAAGATGAGATTAACAACGATGTTAACATTTAGGAAATCTAAAAAGTATTTCCATTTTTTATGTTTAATTTTTTGAAAAAGAAATTTGCAATATTTCTGGGTAGACAATTACCTGCAAGGTAGCTACAAATACTACATAGGATGACCTTGGAAATATATTTGATATATAGTCTTGAAACTTGATACATGTATTGTATTCATATGACATGGGGCACTAGATACCCAGAAAATTAAGGAGTACATTCCTACTGTTCTACCATGACCGGGGGTTGTACACGCTGCAAATGAGTGGATACATGCCATCGTACATTGTCATTGCCTAATTATAAGAAGGCTCCATATTGGTTGACGTTATACGCTCGCTGATGACGTCACACCCATTCGTGACATCATACACAGTTCGTACCGTCGTTCATTAGCCACGCTTGTCTAGCACTTTGGCATAAAAAATCAATATGGTGAGTTATTGGAGCGAAGCGAGGTAAATAAATAGTTTGTTTTCATAAATGTGTTTTATTTTAAAATATGAGATTGTGGTATAAAAATAGGATGCAACTTGGTTGGTATCGGACTTACCGTATGCCCAGAAGTTTTTTTTCAAACAGGGATGTCACGAGAAGCCACACTGCCCACAGGCTTCGAGTGCACAAAGTGGTAATGCGACAGTGCGAATGCACAAAAGGGAGGTCTACATTATTTATTAAATTGGATTAATTTAGATCTAAAATGATAAATGCTAGGTATTTCTGAGTATATATATTTGATATTATTGCGTTGACTAAAAACTCTGATCGGTTATAGATAAATGAATTGGTTTTTTAATCTGATTTTGTCTTAAGTTAGGATTATTTAAGAGGATTGGTAAAGGCCAATGGAAAGTTTTCGGATAAATTCAACCTTACATGTATACCTAACAAGTCACAGCATGTACTTAGCTTGATGTACAAGACAATGACACTAGACAATGTCATTTTATCATCTCTTCACATATGTATTGGTAATAGTGATGATTATTATCATACATTATACAATGTCCGTTACATCATTGTTACTATAGTGCTTGTCTTGGACTGCTGTATAGGTTATGATGCACGATCATTGGTGCAATGAATAATAAATTAGGCCTATACATAGTCAGAGACCCGTAGATCATGGTTGGGCATTGAATATTTAGATGTCGATGTACGGTAAAACCCCTGCTGCATGCTGATAACTCCATAGTACCTCCCTCCTATGGGGTCAACACTTAAGCCTAATATTCACTATAACAACAAACCTCACTTAAAAAATTCCAGGCTTTTGCTTTCTCACTTGGAATTTTTTATCATCTAATCTGTAGATACAAATATTCGTCAATGAAAATTGGTGATGTGAGGAGGCTGAGTGTTCTAAAGCACTGGGTCAGCTCAGTGGCATGAGTGGCATGTGGGTCCGAACCCTGGTGTGGCCGCAGTTGCACCTCCTCCTCCTCCTCCTCCAGGTACTAGAAGAAGACCACCATAAGGTGAACGAGTTTCTTTATAACATGTGAAGAAAAGAGCTTTATAATTAGTTTGAATGCAAAAACTCTTCTTCCCCTTGGAAGTTTTGACGTGAGGTTTGATGTAGTAGTGGGTACCAGGCTTTATTATCTACATGTACTGCACGTTTTCCATCAACTTCAGAGACCTAATTTTTGTCGAGGTGTGTATGAAATATAGAGGTTTTACTCTATGTACTGACATCAAGTTAACATGAGGATTTTACAGTAATGATTTTATTAAAAAATGTAAGTTTAGAGGGTCATGATATACATTTATATCATATATATTTGATATCGGTTTGATGATTTAACCTGGTTTTGTCCAGATTTTAAGTCTGGACAACTGGATGTTTCACTGAACATACAATTATAACTATGTAAACCATGGTTACAAATGAGGAGTGATGTGCTATGACCTCCCTTTAACCCGGACACCTGACCATCTATAACATATATGAGCCCAAAGGACGTCTATGATAGGGAGGACTTACTGTGAAGCGTTTGGCATATATACTGGGTAACAAGGGCTTGGTGTAGAATCAGTATAATGACATGTACAGGCATGGGGAACGGTGAAACACCTGCTCTCTTGCCTCCACCTACAGCTGTGATTCCTCATGTCAATAATTCTCCCTGAAAAAGCTGTGTCTCAGTGTCAGTACATGTATAGCTGTACGTTCCTGTCTTTGACCCATTACTATGACAGTGTCTAATTTAATGCTGCATTCTCAGCTATTACGGCAGAACAAAATCTTACCTAATCCACTCATTGTTTGACTTATAGGACAGAAGGTATACATATTTTGCTGCTGGTTTATATTGATAAGATAAGTTAAAGTGGAATCAACTGAAAGAAAACAAGCGTTGGTGAGCGATAATAAGTGAAAGCGCTACAGCAAAGGATTTTGGCCGGTCGCCCTATAGCAAAAACAAAATCCTTCCAGATTTGGGTCCAATGACTTTCAGATGGGTAGGGAAACAATGGAACAAAAAGTAGAAAATCATTAATATCGTTGTCATAATAGCTACATATTCAACGTATTTAACCCCTCGCATTCCACCCAATTGTACGTGCTCCTCTGCTCCTCTTCTGCCAGACCCCCAAGCCCCTACCTGCATAGCTGAGTAGGTAACTAGAACCACATAGCATTTAGAGATCTATAGGGCACGAGTTATATATGCTCTAGTGTTTCCCATTGTACCAGTCTCCACTTGCTACCCAGCACATGAGCTGGGCGATAAATGGGGTGATTGCGCATTTTATGGCCATAGTAATCAGCCTTATGTATGGGCTTGTACATATCTGATACATGGTCACAACAACTCTATACCAGCAATCTATCAATTTGCCTTCGGCTCCTTATTGTAATAAGTCAGTTCTAGTAGACCCACTGCCAGGAAACAAGTTATGATAAGGAATACTTTTTACAAAATGAATAGCATAGGTTCGTATAGACCTATATGTATATTACCGGGAGGCCTGTAGATTTATTTTCAGCTCCAGCTGTCGTCCAAACAAGGGGCTAAAATATTTTCTTTTATTTACTATTCTATTTACTATCCTACGTCACTTTGTCAAGAATGTAAATTGTATATGCGCACATAATATTTCCGTCAAGAAAATTACAAAACACAGAACCTGGTGCTGGAAAATGCAAAGAAGCGTCTGAGTTATTGACATTCATATAGCAGAGTTTACAAATTGCTTGAGTGCCACACCAGCAGTGTGGTGACCTTCATCATAGGTCAGGGTCACGCCGGACTATTCACTGAAGAATTAATGAAACCTAGCTATGTTATTATAAGTTCTATTTGTATCCATAGTCTTTATACGTCATGGGATTTAACTGTTTTGGGGGCCACTAAAGATTTAATGGTGATTAATAGATTGAGTGGACGGATATATATGTGGCACACGCGTGAGAATGTAAATATTGCTGTAGGTTCTCATTCTAAACTCGAGAGTAGTGCATGGAGACTGTCCCTTGCTGTAGGCAGCCTCTAGAACTATATGGGCCAAGAGGAGATGTACAATTCACCTCAGCGTATTCTCTCAAATAACCCAAATTGAAAGCAAAAACTACAAAATAAAATAAAAACTCAAAATACAGTTCAACATGTCAGAACATATTTTTATGATTTAACGCAAGATCAACTGTACCCAGATATACCCTGTAATTATCATATATTTTAGCCTAATTTAGCAGAATTTTCTAAATGTGTAGAGCTGCCGATTGTACACATAATACTAAAGAAACTTTCCATTCATGACCTGGCTGAGATCTTCTGATATGGTGTGTCAGGATTAGTTAATTGTCTTTAGGATGCTGTTCATCAACACTTCTTATGTTTTATCATTATGGATTTAACGATCAAATTGTTGCCTACTGGTTAAACTGAAACTGGCTTTCCTTTGCCCTAATTCAAGACGGAAAACAGTAATACTTTTTGTATATATTTGATAGCTCCCTTCTATTGGAGGAATATCCATGTGGAGTAAGATAATTAATATGTTGATATCATTTTTGAAAATAACTTTACCCAACTGTTGCATATTTTGGTACAAAAGATCAGTAAGAGACAAATTACTAAATACATTTTTTTTGTTCGATTTAGCTTTAGACTTAAGTACCAATCTAACTTTAAAGGCTTGTAGTTTGCTAAGGAACCGCGGGTGAATCAATTAAAGTACGTTTTTGATTACGGTATTAGAATTTGCTGCGAATGAAACTTTAAGGATGGCGTCCGCTGAAGAACCTAATTTTCCGCCATGGCTCCCATTGGAGTGGCGGCCCATCTTAGGAGAGCAGGAGAAGAGAGTTTTTATCCTTTCTCATTTCAAGACGCATCTAGAAGCCATGAAAGGGGTTTAAATTCTTCTGAGAGCCCACACAACAACCTCGTTTGTTCGGTGAGGATCCTTGTTTTTACTAGAACTATCTTGGTCTAGTTTCCAACTTGTTGTCCCCGAGCTGCTGTTAACTAAAGCTGTCCCATGATTTATTTCTCGTCCAGAATCCTTGCATGAAGACCAATCGGTCATGATCGATATTTAATGTTTAAAAAGAAATAAAAATTGGATGATTGGAACTGGAGGGAAGCCCCCCCCCCCCCCCCCCCCCCCAACATCAATCTGATATATCTCATCTTTTGGTCCATTAGATTTTATTTCCAAAATCTACCTGAGAATTTACTTCCATCTATTCAGTCTAGGCCCAAAGCCTCTCAGATCAGATAAGAATGGAAAGTCAGTGATTGGACGCCTACTGCGCTAATGCTTTTTCTAGCCCAGGAGTAGGCGTCCTAATGGGATTTCCGATTATAATGACATTTTGTGGTTTCGAGGGAGAGGCTTTCTAACAATTTTAAGGGACTCTCTCAACTTTGAGCCTAGGCTGTATTGTTGTTCAGTGTCTACCAAGAAATGTATAATATTAGTCCGGCAGTGGAAAGGCAAATTTTGGCCTAACCTGGAAATCCCGGATAAAGTTTTTTTCTCTCTTGATTTATCATCTATCGGGTCCCTATATCACATTCCTGTGTGATGTGAAGTTCCTGACCTTGAGCAATCTGAGATATTCAAGATGGCTGCCACCGAACATGTCAAATCTGTAAATGGGCATATCTCTGCTTCTAATGGAGCTAGGAATATATTCTAGGTGTCTAAATGCATGTTTCATTAGCCTACAAATGTGATACAGTCATTAAATAAATCATTGACCCAACAATTTCCAATAAAAATTGCATTATGTAGTAAAATAATTTAATTTGGCCGCAACCGATCCAGCAAATCTGTAAACAGGCATATCTCTGCTTCCAATGGGGCTAGGGATACATTCTAGGTCTCTAAATGTATGTTTTGTTAGCCTACAAATGCGATACAGTCATTAAATTAATCATTGGCACAACAGTTTTCAATGAAAATTGCATTATAGTATAAAATAATTCAATTTGACCCATACTGACCCAGCAAATCTAGGCATATCTCTGCTTCTAATGGGGCTTGTTATATATTCTAGATGTCTAAATGTATGTCTTGTTAGCCTACAAATGCAACACAATCATTAAATAAATCATTGGCTCAGTAATTCCCTATGAAAATTGCTTTTTTGTGTAAAATAATTCAATTTGACCTGTACTAACCCAGCAAATCTAGGCATATCTCTGCTTCTAATGGGACTAGTTATACATTCTAGATGTCTAAATGATTCTCAAATTACAGAACAGACACAGTATTGAACAGACATAATAATATATAGATCCTGGCTTCTAATGGGGTTAGGAACACATTCTAAATGTCATTTGCCTACAAATGCATTACATCTGCATACATTTAATCATTGGCCTAATATTTTTCAATGAAAGTTTCATTATGGTGTAAAAGAATTCATTATATGCATTAATGTTTGTCAGATTTGGTCTATGAAAAGATCATAACCATATTCTTTGTCTATCATTCCATTGTCTTGCACTTCAAATATGATAAAAATATTGCTAATCTTCTTAACAGCAGGGTGTCATGAGCTATACATAGTATTCACTGCTGTCACAGCACTGGCCTAGGCTAGCTATGTTCCGTATCACCCCTTGTAAATGTTAGCTGGACATAATTATATGCTCCAAGGCTGCCATTTTCACCTCCAGAAGTTTTAGCAAATGTAATATAAAGTATGCTGATATAGTCAGGGGTTAGCAAAATAGTCAAAATGGGTAAAGCCATTCAATCTGTTAACTTCCACTCTCTAAGCAGACACACAGTATGGCTGCCAATGGGGATAGCCACTGACTGGGTGACATCATGTGAATACTATGTATTACTTCCTATAAAACTCATTTGGGGAACTCATGCCTAATAGGTTGCCTAAACTTTCCTGAATGAATGGAGGGCAAATCATTCACCTATGTGCAGGCCTGGAATATTGACAGACCAGAACCAATCCTTATGGTCTTTGGTATTTGCCAGCAATTTTGTAAAGGTTGTTTCCCAGCATGCTTAGACTGCAGAAACCAAGACTTAACAGTTTCCCATCCTGGAGCAGAATTGTTAAAGGCATAGACACAATGTGGGCCAAAGAAAAAGTGACCTTATTAGAGCATACAGAGGAAGTGTCAAAGATGAGAACAGATTTTTTGGACAATTTCTACCCATTTCTATTGAACTACTCTACCTGGACAGACTTGTGAACATTGCTTCAGGAATTTCTATCAGTTCCTCAAAGTACTTGTTGACTGTGCCTTAGATATTGGGAAGAAATGTAAATATCCTTGGAGTTTACCCTGTTACACACATCAAATTCAATGAGACATTAACAGAAGAAGCATAATTCATTTCAATAAACCTGGGCTGAGGGTTTTCATATGGCAATGTTGCAGTTTACAAACCACTGTCCTGTAAACTTACTTCATACATTTTGTCAATATTTGAAAGCAATGGCCTCATCAATGATAGATTTCATTACTAATTTATTTGAACAACCAAATGAAATGAAGGAATACAGCATTTTATACAATATTTATTCAGTAGAGTGTTCTGCTTTTGAGTGTATGATGGTCAGTAAATGGGTAATGCAGGACATCACCAGGCAACCTGTCATTCAGCATTATATGCAGACTTCTTGACTCTTAAATGGATATAAGATTCTGTTTTCCTGATGCAGGCTGTAGAGAACCTGGTCTACCAAAGAGCTTAACCATGACTCATGGTTAAGCTCTTTGGTATTGACTGGTGTAACATCAGGCCCTACCTTGCCTTGTTAGTTTAAATATGCTGGGGAGGAACCAAATATTCTGGCAGGGGCATTGGTCTTATTCCCTAATCTGGATTTTGAAATTTGTAAAGTTGTAAGGTTGCTATAATGAGAAGAACAAAGATATTAGAAAGATGGATGAGGGTGGAGATGAGAACACTATTAAGCAAGAGCAGAGAAGACAGAGGACTGAACTTCTAACCAATAGCATAACCTCCTGTGATGTCCACAAGTCCAGCTGGATAGAGATTCTTATCCTATTGGATAGCTTGTCACAATAGTAATCTTTGATGATGCATCCTCCTTATGTTCAACAACAATATAATGCCCCTTTTCCCTTGGCCCTCATTGTGACAAAGGTTTTGAAAGCTCTGCTCAAGGTGTGAGTAAGTTTTGAAAGTCTGAGGGGGATGGGTGATACCTGATTAGTCTTTACCAAACCTCAAAAGGGTTGACTCAACTGCCATCAAACATGCCCATGCACATTATACTTTTCATTCATTCAGGAGTTGAGCATGCTTTCCTTGGATGCATGTAATGGAGAGCATAATGAGGTTAGTGTTGATACTATGATAACCCTATTACAAAGACCATACAGAATTCAATGATATCAGTTATGGTATGATCAAAGAAGAAATTCATTTATAGTCTAGTCATAGACAAGTAACACTGCAAAATAATAAATTCTTCTACACAATAATGAAATCTTCATTGACAAATATTGGGCCAATGATTCAATTATGCAAATGTAATGCATTGTAGGCAAACAACATTTAGAATGTATTCCTAACCCTGTTAGAAGCTGGGATCTATATATATGTGTCTGTTTTTAGATTTGACACATAATTTGAGTTACATTCAAATTGAATTATTTTACACAAAAAAGCAATTTTCATTGGGAATTATTGGGCTAATGATTTATTTAATGACTGTATTACATGTGTAGGCTAACAAAACATCCATTTAGACATCTAGAATGTATAACTAGCCCCATTAGAAGCAGAGATATGCCTAGATTTGCTGGGTCTGTGTGGGTCAGATTGAATTATTTTACACTATAATGCAATTTTCATTGGAAACTGTTGTGCCAATGATTTATTTAATGACTGTATTGCATTCGTGGGCTAACAAAACATACATTTAGACACCTAGAATGTATCCCTAGCCCCATTACAAGCAGAGATAAGCCTGTTTACAGATTTGCTGGATCGGTTGCGGCCAAATTAAATTATTTTACTACATAATGCAATTTTTATTGGAAATTGTTGGGTCAATGATTTTTTTAATGATTGTATTACATTTGTAGGCTAATGAAACATGCATTTAGACACTTAGAACATATTCCTAGCCCCATTAGAAGCAGAGATATGCCAGTTTACAGATTTGACATGTTCGGTGGCAGCCATCTTGAATATCTCAGATTGCTCAAGGTCAAGAACTTCACATCACACAGGAATGTGATATAGGGACCCCATAGATAATAAATCAAGAGAGAAAAAAACTTTATCCGGGATTTCCGGGTTAAGCTCTCCCACTGCCGGACTATATGGTTCTAATGTTACTTCTCTTGGATGCGTTGGCCAGAGCGTCAGAAAATGTAAAATCGGCATTTAGTCAATTCTGCTAAATTTTGCTAGATGTATATCTGAGTATGTTTTGTATTGAGTTCATTAGAAAAATCAGTTGGATTATGTTGAACTTCATTTTTGTCTTAAATCTAGTTTATTTGAGAGGATTGGTGAGGGCAAATTGTACATTTTCTGACGCCCTGACCCACATTATTATATATTTCTTGATTAGTTCTTGTTTCTCGATGTATTGAATAATACTTAATGGCTTGATACCGTATACTACTAGTAGCTAGTGGTACTCATGTATTGATTCCTCTCAGCCATACTCGATCTCGCTGACCCATTTATAATACAATTAAATGATTGCAGGACCCAAGAGCACGATATGCTATGAATTCATAAGTGTATAAGAGGGAGATCGTCAAACAATGTACAATTCGCCTTATACTCTCAAATATTCTCAAATGATCCAAATTTAAGAAAAAGTTCAAAATAGAGTTTAACATAAATGAACAGATATTTTGAATCAACGCAATACCAAATATACTCAGATATAACTAGGATTATAGACCTGTACAATGACTGACATTAAGGACAGAGAGTGGGCTCGGTTTCTTGATAATGCCCAGGGCAAATGTGAGGGTGTTATCATATACTACATTTTAAAAGGGAGCTTTTTCTCTATCTCGAAAATTTATGTCAATGTATCATCTAAATAAAATTCTATCAATAAAATATCAACAATCGTATGACAATCCTGATTATGTTATCAATAATAATCTCAGATCATGAACAATAATAATGTGTGTCTGCGTTCAATTTCAATAGCAGAGGATCTGGTACTTATTAGTGGTAATTATTCTCATTAAAACCATCCACAAGAGCTGGGCCAGGGCGTCAGAAAGTGTACACTTCACCTTCACCAATCCTCTTAAATAACCCAGAATTGAGAGTTCAATAAGGTTCAAAATATAATTCATGACAAACGAACAGATTGTTCAAATAAGCACAGTACTACGTGATGTTTTACAGAAAATTGAGTCATAAGTCGAAAAATGGATTTTAAGATATCATATTTGGAAAGATTGGATCAAGCCGATTCCAATGATGGTAAAACGAGGAATCTTATGAGTACTTCTATATCTTTTTTATGCATAAAAAGGTTAGCGATAGTTCATGATGGTCAATCACAAGTAAAGTAGTTAAATATACACCTTAGAATAACCTCAAACATGCATAAATACATTCAATGTACAGTCTAGAAATTTGATACATGTATTCATGCTGATAGCTGCGCTAAACACCTCAAACATGAAAACATTCTGACCAACGTTCCTGTGAGATAACATTTTAAAAATACCAGATAGCAGAATTCACTGAATTCGTAGAGCTACCGATTGTACACTATCTGACGATCCGAGAGAATACAATTTCACCAATTAACAGACTCCACCCCACTTGTTTCCCGCTCGAGGCGTTTTCTGATCCATTCTCAAGGACGATAACCTAATTAGTCCAGAAAATGTACTATTCACTATTGTTTATCCTCCCAAATAAGACAAAAAGTACATTCAAGATACAGTTCAACACAATCAAACAGATATTTTAAATCAACACAACACCAAAGACACTCAAATACACTTAGCATTTATATTTTTTAAGCCTAATTTAGACTAATTTGTAGAGCTGCCGGTTGTACATTGTCTGACGAGCTGGACCCATTTGAACACACAGTTTTCTCTAGCGGCCGCGCTCTGCATGCCTTCTGGCGGATGAATGGCTAACTACAATTCTCCATTTGTGACCAGATGTATAGAGGTAAACGCTGGGAGAGAAAAGCAGACCTGCTCCAGGGTCTTGTATGGGAGGGTGTCCTGGCGAGTGGTAGACCACATTGTCGTGCGACTGTCCCATCAATAGTATACTCTCTCTTTCTACACTTGCTGTGAGGAAGTACAGATTAGTGCTTCCTCTCCCGTGTATGGATATACAATACTAGTTCTCCACTGGATTACATACAGCCCTGGAGCTTGTATACGTGTATGAGTGAGTATTACTATTAGGGGGCTAACCAGATCATTTTTAAATAACACAGAATCAATCATGTTTCCACTTTGGGACAACTTAAAATCAGAGCTGCAACTCTTTAGTATAAGTGCTGAAATCAGTATTTAGGGCACTTTCTCAAAACTGTCCAATCTCACCAAATTTCGTCGAAATTCCCCCAAAAAATCCCCAGAATTGTGATAACAATAATTTTCAAAAGTTAAATGATCAACATTTGTTTGGGTCATCAAAAGGTTTGTACATATAGTACTAAATTATAAGTATTCACTCTTTTTCTCTCTAAAACTTTCAGGGTTTTTATGCATGGCCGACTTTGCTCTATGCTCTTTGGTTATAATTTATGCACAATATAATTGTATTCAATTCATGTACCCGTCACTACCAAGTTTGGAGATAAATAGAACCATTAAAGCCCCCTTGCGGTCGGGTGAAAGCTGTGAAGGGGGCAGGGCCTGTACGCAAATGAGTAGGTGAGAACGCGTTGTCATAGTTACACATTTGTCAGTGGAGGAGCCCTATTCATTAGCAGTGGGAGTTCAAAGCGCGAACACATGTAACGCAAGACTGATAGAATTATTGGGGAAGAAATACAGGCTTGCGGTCAATCTAGGATTATTTTCCATTGCAAGGAATCAAATAGTATTTTAATTATAAATAATCTGTACTTTACTGGATTATACCGACACAAGACAACCAAAACAAAAGGTCAGTATTTGCAATATTAAAACGTGTGACTCTGGGAAAATCATGATATAATAGAATAAATAATCCATGAATAGGGTATTTATAGTGAGGAAATAGGCGAGGCAGTAAATATAAAAAGGGAGGTAAGGAGAGTTCTCAACACCGATGTTCCGCCTTGGCTTTCCACCAGTACAATCGAGGTTACGAATAATTCAGAAACAGTATTTTCCTTTGCACTCAAACATGTTGAATCGCCCTCAGGTTGTACTTTATCAGGCTAGGCTCAGAGGTGAGAGAGTCCCTTCCAACGGAAGGAAAGCCTTTCGCTCCAAACCGCAAAATGCCATTATAATCCCATTAAGATGCCTGCCTACTCAAGGCAGGAAAGCCATTAGCGCAGTAGACGTCCAATCAGTGACATACCATTCCTCTCTGATCTGAGAGGCTGTGAGCCTAGACTGTTTATCATCCGACCATTGACCACGTAATATCTTGAAGCGAGTTGGAAGATTTAATTAAAATTCTTTAATAAACCCACATTTCACTGACCATCAAAACGTTTGTCTGGCTCTTCGAGAGACTTTCACGTAAGGTAGTTAGTTAATTATGTGCATGTACCGGTACCTGATTAGGTGATACTCAGAGTAGCACTTTTCTACTCAAAGGTGACAAAATTCCGAAGATGGCTTCCTAATGTTTATTGTTTGACTTTGATCTGAAAGAATCTTATATCAACTTTAACTATGTATAAACTTGAGCAAATTTACTCACACGGCAAAAAAGACAAAGACACAAGGAAATGCCTGTAACTAGCATTGGTGCTTTATTGGTCCAATGTATGGGAATGCTTCGGCTTCTCGCACAAGAATATCGTAGGGATAACGTTAGGGAGAATGCCCTCCATTCTTTAGCTAGATGAACGATAATATTAGTAAGTGATGCCGTTACATCCCGATACTCCCACCCTCCCACTCATGATACAGGTTGTGGAACGTGTTACGTAATCTGTAACCACCTGTTGCAGAAATATAATTACTGACTTTGTTATTGGGAGGATATCTGCCACTGACAGGTCGCCTAGAAATGTACAATTGGCCGCTTTACACATTTTGTAAATTATGTTAAATTGTGCTGATGGTAAATACTAATTATATTTGAGTACATTTTGTACTGCGGTGATTGAAACTGTATTTAGAGCATAGTTTAGAGCATAGTTTTTGTCTTAAACTTGGGTTATTTGGGAGGATTGGTAAAGGCGAACTTTACAAAATCCGTCAAAATAAACAAGCTTAAAGTGAACACCGATGTTTATTTCTTTTAGTTAGTTATCTACATATCTTTAATTCCCGCCAGTTCTATTGATGGCAACATGGATATCTCTTCATATACCCATCATGATTAAGACAAATCAATCACATCTCATCGGCTTCATTACCACACAACCCATTTTATCAACTACTCGTAAAGCTTTACAAATGAAATAAAATACATTAAATAAAGTCTTAACCCCACAACTATCCCGCCTTCTCTCTCTCTCTTTCTCTCTCTCTTACATGCACACTCTCTCTCCCTCTTTATTTCTGTCTATCTCTCTCCTATCTCTCCCTCTCCCTCTCTCGGCCCCCCCCCCCCAACACACACACACATTCTCTTTCTTTCTTAAGTGTCTTGCTGTTGTCTGTTATTTTATAAAAGTGACATATATAAACAACAACTCGTGTGGTCCAAAGAAACGCCATAATATATTATTCATATTTAGTACTTGACACTTCTGGCGTAGGTCAATAGCCACCAACTCCCAGACAATCGCTCTCTTTCTCTCTCGTCTCTCATTCTTTTCTCCCTACTCCTCTCTCTCTCTCTCTCTCTCTCGCACGCGCGCGCTCTCTCTCCCCTTAGCTCTCTCTCACTCTCCTCTCTCTCCCTCCCCTTATCTCTTTTCTCTCCCTCTCTTTCTCCCTTCTCCCTCCCCCTTCTCCCCCCTTCCTCTCTCCCTCTTTCTTTCTCTCTCTCTCTCTCTCTCTCTCTCTCTCTCTTAAGTGTCTTGCTGTTACAGGTTACATACTAATATATCTAAACAACAACTCGTGTGGTCCAGAGAAACGCCACAATATATTATTCATATTTAATACTTGACACTTCTGGTGTAGGTCAATTGCCACCAACTCCCTGACAATCTCTAAAGAAATGTCTATACCGCCCCAAGGATCCTATATAAAATGCTGGGGCCATCTCCCAGGTTAATGTATTCCACCCCAGCTGTCTCCCCTGCTTCCCACTCAAGTCAGGTCACGTTCCAGGAGAGCAGTGTTATCTCCAAGTCTTCATCATACACCCAGCATAAAAAGCTGCTGCATGGCATAGTGCAACACGATTCTTTATACGAAAATGTTTTGTATGGAAGTGTAAAGATCAGTGTAAAGTTATCGTACATAAAATTTATGAAGGTGTCCCATCGTTTATATTAAAAAGATTTGAGTGTTTCTTTTAGATGGATTGAAGTGTTCATTCCATTAATATTAATAACTGCATTAATATCATATTATTAGATGTTAGATGTTCTTAGCGAGGACTAGCTGGAATACTTACCCCCGGGTAGAAACTAAGTCGCATTTCTATGGGTCAACGATGGAAATAAATTTCTTATAATAATAATCCCGAGTCCGGCATGCATTATGATGTTATGGTCCCAATTGTATGTACTACTCCCTCTTGGTCCTAGATCTTATATCATCTTCTTACATTAATATATTATCAATGCACAATTCCATGATGATATTCAATTCCTCCGGAATCAAATTTCTATAAATGTCCGCATGTAATCAGGATCACGATGAATGAAAATAAGCAAAAACAAATGATTTGGCTACGAAAATAATTCGAGTTCTTATGGTACCATAACAATACAGGTATTGCACCCCCATTACTGCACCTCTCATGCAGAATGGAACTATATGTGATCTGTTGCACAACAATGTACAGAATAATGCTCTCATCTTTTGAGTGCTTAGCGCTGCTAGTAATATAAATGCATGCACCAAATCTCAAGACTTTGTACTCAATATATCTATGACTATCTGATGTTAACCTAAGGAGTGTATTTAACTACTTTACAATAGTGATTAACCATGAAAAGAATATCAACAGCCTTTTCCCCACTTTATTTGAAAAGATATACAAATACCTGCAGTCCCAATGTTTACCATCATTGGAATCCACTTGATCTCATCTTATCAAATAATTATGATGGTATCTCAAAATCCATTTTTGCGACTTATGACTCATTTTTCCGTGACACATCACACATACTATTATATTTCTAGACAGTTACATGATACTGAAATCAAATTGGGCATGCATATCGAATGAGGATTTTTATTTATTTATAGGGTAATCAGTCTGATGGCTTAAACCTAATTCTGGTTTGTTTCACTTGAACTTCATGGAATTAGAGAAAAGTTTCATGTAAGCTTTGTTTTCTGTTCTTACTATAAAAAAATATTTTTAAATGATGGCGACGTGTGAATACATCCATGCTGGATATCACGTATATTTCTTTTGATATAACTTAATTATCCTTTGCCTAAAATGAATAAAAAATCTCTCAATACTTACTAGACGATACAATTTAAATCAGCTTGGAAATGACCCGATGATTGCCGCTACGCCAATGACTAAATGTTTAATGTGGTAGCTTCGTGACTATAGCAGAGTCCAGTTATGTCTCACAGAATCCACCGCTTCTCGATACACATAGAATCTCATGAGAGTTTATGACATCTCCTCTCCAAAACTCCTTAGTATAAAATTTCCTAAGGTATTATATATTCAGCGCATGTAACTAGCATTATTAAAACTCACAAAGTGAGTTTCTCAATTTCATGAGACCCTCATAATTGTAATGATTTCACTCATGTGTGCTCCAAACTATTACATACGCCATAATGACTTTTGGTGCTTTCCTGGTTTTCAAATTTAATAGAAATTATTCTTTATTGATGCGTCAACGCCTTTAAATCAGTTACATCAGAGAGTCACCATTCGTTTCATAAAATAATTCCCTCCCCGAGTAATTGCTGCATGTGGTTGTTAACTTTTATTAACATTATTTTATTTTATCACTTTTATTTTACGAAGTTTCAATAATCAAATTGGTGACACCAGAGCTATTCATACATACTATTCTGGTGAATCTAATATAAAAATTAGTTCGCAATATGGTACTATAGTACCATTTTGCTGCTTTGCTTCAAAACTATATATGGTACATAGATAGAACCTGATGAGAATGTGGTACAAGGGGCACTATCGCACTGTCCAAGATGTTTGTTTTTCATGTGACCCACGAGCCGATAGGTAATGACTTTGGGTTATGGAGAAAACAAACATCGAGGACAGTGCAATAGTGTTCCTAGTACCACATTCGAATTTAGGTTCTATATTTACTCCCATGTTACTACTCAGGGGAGGAAGAGGGAATGGCAATGTCATACCTCACGCATTGAATTTAGCGCAAATTATCACACTACTCCCGCCCATACAAATAGCATGTGGTACATACACCAATGTGGATTAATAGAGGCTAAATGATATATTTTACCTGGCTTTTCCTACTTTAGCTCATGCAGATGCTTAACCAATTTTTGCTGATTTTTGTTAACACAAAAACAATAAAATAAATGGTCGAAAAATATCGCATTAAAAACAAACTCAAATAAAATCAAAAATAAAATTATAGCTAATTTGTCTGCAAGTAAGTCAATATGGGTAGAGGCTAACACAATAGAAGAGAAAATAGCTAGGTTGGGTAATTAATTCAGAAAGTCACCATCGGGCAACATCGTCCAATTTGGAACACTAAGGATGCTGTAATACACATAAATAAAATCACAGGATGACCGTGACCCCTGATATGTGACCCTTGGAGGGTTACAAACACACGTGACTGCCCGTGGCAGTGGTTGTCTTCGCACATGAGTGATTTCGCTACGTTAGATTATGCTGTGGTCTCGTTAAACCAGTCACACATGACATTGTTTAACTCGTTGCCATGAGAACGGGCATTATCCCAGAGAACTATATTACAATTTTAGGTCACTTAGATATATTACGGACTTGTAATAGAATTACAAGTGTGTGGATGTATTATACATGTACATTTGGCATGTAACTAAATTCTCCATATCATATATAGGTCAAAGAAGGTTGAGACCTTGACCCATGACGTTATTAGATAGGGTAGAAAATCAAAGTTAAAGTTTTTTTTAGTCATTCTCACTTAATACCTTGTAGTTCTCCAAAATTAATGCCGTTTTCTAGAACAAACATCAACATCAACAGCTTTTATTTGTCTAGCTTATGGAAACATCATTCTTCAACCGGCCCCACCCGACATTCGTATAAAGAGTTCTAATGATAAATTTAAAAAAAACAAATTGTGACTTGTGACTCATTTTTCTGTAACATCACATTTGCTAGCGAACCTAAATTTGAAATAATTGTGAGTTATATTATTAGATGATCAAATAGAACGAACCTAGTAGAAATAAAACGAAGCTAGGTGCTTCTCCATTAACATGCTTTCAAGCATCCTGATTTAGCCTGTCCCACATTCATGGATTGAATTGGGTGAATTGCAGTCGATCGTATGGGACTTTCACGATTCTAAAATATTTTCATTTCTGATTTGAAGATATTACTATTCAAATAGAATAGAATCACATATACACTAGGTAAATGATGTCCATTTCACTGGGAATTAAGCCTATTTAATAGGTTTATTTCCATTTAAAGTACAGTGCTGTTTTGTCTTCATGGAAAAAGTAATGGGCCGTCTGTTAATTAACAGATCTTCTGGGTTCTCATTTATTTGGTTACTTTGTATCTTTAAGATTTAAGAAACGTTTCAATCGAAGATTGCTTATAAGAAGCTAAAAGCATCTTTCCAACACAAAGGAGGGTTTCAGGTCTTTTATTTATCTTACAGGTTTAGGTTTTTCAGTTACAAACATTCATTTACATAAGGAATCGTCCATTAAATTGGAGACATCTGAATTGGTTCTAAATGTGAATGAATGATGGAAGTTTTGGTTGGATAATACAGCTTTAATCCTGCCAATTGTACATTTTCTGCCGACCTTACCCATATCCACTATCCAGAGGTAACCACAGCTTCCCACACATAGCTATAATAGGGGATTTCCATGTCCGCCATCTTAAACCTTGAATTATGGGAGTTGTATTTAAGTGTAAAATCTATAGAAAACAAGCCCTGATCAGCATTGAATATATATCAGTTCTCCAATGTGAATATCCATGTGCTATGCATACATGTTTCCATAACACAAGACTGCGTCGTTCCGATCATGCATTTGTTTTTTTATAGATCAGTTACGTAAGGTATGATATTGGTGAAATGATCCTTGCAATTTTCGATTAAAAAGTTGCTAAATATTTGTATGTCAGGCCAACTGAACTGAATGTATCCCAGCATGCTCTGTAACAAACATGCCCAGTGGCACATGCAACTCCGCTATAATCTATTAGTGGAGAAGGGATGATAAGTGGGCTCTGCCAACATCCACCCCACTGCCTCTATAAAGCCTTATTCTGTGCCACTAATCTCCATTCAGCTCTGTAGGGATAATCCACTGATGTTAATTAGTGGCAATTAGTGCTACTTTGACGTCACTTACCAGTTCTGTGTGCATTCACTGTTTGGACCACCACATGCTTTGATGGCAAATGGCAATAACTCATGTCATTGCTTTACTAATCTGATTGATTTTAATCAGAATTATTGATTTTGATTGATTAATATGAATAAGCATTTGATTTAAGATTTAATTGATCGATAAGATAGAGATAATGGTTTAATTGTTATGAATTAAATTGTGATACTTAAAAATAAAGAGGTTATGATAAGAGAAATAAGAAATATAAGAATTAATTGATTGATAAGATAGAGGTAACTGTGATATTTAAAAATAAAGAAATATTGGAAGGAGAGAGAAGAGAAAGAAAGGGTGGGAGTCGGTTTAGTGACAATGCCCTTAATAAAGAAACTTAAGAAGATAAAGAAGATTTATATTCCAGAGGAATTAATCGTCCCATATAATAAGACATCAAGTTTCTAATGTTAAATTCCTTTTTTTTGATTTTTTTGATTTTGTTGATTTTACCTTTGCTAAAGATTCATGGTTTCTTTTACAATAACAACAATCCAACGGTTTTCATCAAGAACAATTAATTAGGTATTAATTAATTAAGACATAATTTAAGATCGATCCAATAACAGCCATTTTGGTCCAAAACCTCTGATTCCCTTTATTATCCGACCGACATATTATAGATCATGAGACGGTACTGCACAAAATAAGGCCTTGATACTGTTGGTATTGTGCCCTCAATGTGTTCTGTATTGACTTGTTTGATTGCATGCAACAACCAAATTTAACACATTTTGTCTTACCTTAAAGATACATTCTCAGCTATTGTGACAAACAAAATCCTGCCAAATTTATTCCTATTATGATTTATTCTTCTGCGCTTATATGTGAACACACAGATTTGGAGTCGAATTAACAGAGCAAAAACAGCTGCTAGTGAGCGATAATACGTGCCACCATCGCAGGATAGTAGCTCAGTCGGTCCCCAACTTATAATGGGGACTTTCATGAAGCCTTCTAGAAAAAACAACTGGACCAAATCCTCTAAAACTTTAGTCGAATGACTTTTAGATCGGTTGGAAAAGAACAAAACAAAAAACAGAAACTGTTTTTAACTGACTTTAACTGACAATGCAGCAGTTCAAATGTCCATTGCAGTAATACAACACTTCTATTAATTCTCTGCTTACATCCAAACTTGCCCAACCCATTTCAAAAGACGAAGAAGATGCTGCGCATAGTGTCTATTCATGCTTAACATGTATAATTTCATTTAATTTGATTATTACTGTTACCGTAGACAGTATTAACTGTTATCATAGATGTAGAAATACAGGAGTTGCCAGAAGAACTGTTATAGCGGAGAATACCACCTTTTCCCACTTATAAATACACATTTGGTGTACCTGTTGTTGATGTGGAAATAAAGGTAAATTATAATAATAATAATGTTGCTACAGTCGCTAATGTTGAGGTGGATCATTTTGAAACTCTTATCAACTTTGTTCAACACTTTCAAACTAGGACTTATATTCATCATGCAGAGCAGGCAATAATAGAATGCAAATGCTGTCCCTGCCAACCATAATAGGCCCACTAACAAACTTTATGTCCTCGTTTAAGACTAGCAGACTGAAGCACTAAATCCCGAGTCTGAAGTTACATTGCCTAGTTGCTGTAGTCATTAGATGATAATTAGTGCATTAGAATTGGCGATCGTGTCTGAATGCTCACCTAATGAAATCAGCTTGGATATGTGCTGATTATTGCCCACTGATTGATAGTCTGACCAGTTTTGAGTGTGTATCTATCATTCTTTGTATGGATGTAGCAATATGATTGCAGGCCTGAAATCTTCAACTGAGTGTGTATTATGGTTTGTATGGATGTGGTTGAAATGTGATAGTTTTGAATATTTATATCATGATCGGGGTTGTACACCCTGGAACAGAGTGAAATCCGACCATCATATAACGTCACAGAGAAACCACGCGTGAATTTAGGCGTATTCATTTAGAGGCTTCCTATTGGTCAATGCCCGATGGACTGTACTAGCTAGGGGAGAACCAGGTGAAATTTCATCTGATGCAACAGTAAATTTTATTAATATTCTATAGTGAAATAACACTTAAATGATTTATATTGTTATTCATTAAACACATCTGATCTCGAAACACCTCCTTCACACAAGGTAGATTGCAGGCATTTTTTTTCCATGATTCCCCCTAGTAAAAAATTAACCGCGACGTTGCGCTGTACGTGACGTCCCGCCCATTCGTCACATCGTACGCTTCGAGAGTTGTCACTCAATATGGCGGATTGTTATACGAAGTAGGTAAATAAAGAATTTGTTTCTGACTTCTTTTCTAAATATTAGATCATGATATAAAATAGAATGTAACTCAAGCAGTGTCTAGGAGCCTGTATACGATGCCCAGTCGTTTTTACCGACCTCAGTATCTTTTCTCCCTATACCTCTCTCCCACTCCCCTCTCTCTCTCTTTTAGCGGCTTCTCGAGAGATACTGAGGTCGGTAAAAACTGGTGGGCATCGTATACAGGCTCCTAGACATGGCTCTCATTACATTCTATATTAATACATAGAACTACCCGGGATTCGAGGCGGGAGTGAATATTCACTGATGATGGTCAAGGGACGGTAGTCCCGCGACCGTCATCGGTGAATATTCACAACGCAGAGAATCCAAGGGTTGTTCTGTGTTTATTTCACCCCCCACACTAAACTAATGTTAAATTAACATGATCTACAGCGATTTTGAGAAATAAATAGTTAAATAATTAGTTCTTTAGCTTGATTCGCTTTGAAAACATAGCTCCGAAGAAGGACCAGAACTGGCGAAGATCAGAAAGGATGCATGCACACAGCGTTACAAAAACTAGGTCGGCCGTGTATTTCCTGTGGGCAATATCGCGTCAGTTACTGACCAACTAAACAATATACAGAACCTATGTTATCTCTATGGACTGAGCATATTGAGGGTGAAATAAATATGTGTATTGTCTACATGCATGTATATTCATTCTTGTAAGAGTAAGTGAATGTTTCTAATTAAATCTAATGTAGCACGGCTTAGCACATTGTGATTTTTAATAGGACATAGGCCATTCCAGGTGCAATTTGTTCTCTCAAGGAACGGGTTTTAGAGGCAGCCCTGAGATTGATTAACACAATACATCACAAAATCTTAAATAACAAATCCCTGAGAAAGGGCAAAATGTCAGAACCCCAATTAACAAACCCCAACTCAAATACCAATCACTTTCCTTATCGTCTAAGGTCAATCAGTCCTATCTCGATTCCTAAATCTACCAGTAATCCTGGAGAACGACATAACAAAAGGCTATTTAATGGCTGTATGTATAGGGCACTAACTTTTGAGATACACAGATCTCAAGTGAGACGGCAAGGGGCCTTCTGGGGAAGGTTGGGCTCTACTGATCTCATAGTATGAGAAAGGGAGGGGGGGGGATAGAGAGGGTGAAGGAGGCTGACGGGAAGGCAAGGGGTTTCTGGGGAAGGGATAAGAAGGGAAAGGTAAAAGGGGAAGGACACTAACAAGGAAAAGAGTAGTGTGGGGAGGTGAATTATAAAGATGAGAGTGAGAAAGAGTAGGAGAAGGTGGCCCTGTAATATGGAATTGTACTAAAACCGTTATTTTCTTGATCTCACACACAACTATTGATTTAGATGTAAAACCTGAAAATTCAGGGTGTGAAGGAAGACCGAGTCTGACCCGAGTCACATTAATTATGGCCTTGCCAGCATACTAACCTGAATAAAATGCGTCTAAAAAAAGGAATGGAGGAATTGAATAGAAACTATATTTAAATTGAATTACTACCCTTTAAATTAATTAATTTTCTTTATTTGTTTGTTTAATTTCAGGTCAAGGGTCATGCCTACAAGTACCTGACCGGAGGACAATCTCACCTTCTTATAGATGACTCCCTGATGATTGATCGATCCTCAAAGCGTTCACCATGTGGAACCTCGTACTTTATGTCCTAGCAGTTGTTGTGGGCCTGGCCCTAATTTGGTTCTATGAACCTAAAGATGAAAAAGAAGCTGAACTTGAAGTTTCCCATGCAAGGCGCAAGCCAAAGGATTACAGACTTAGCAGCATCTTTGCTGTTCTAGGTGTAGACTACAACAACACAACTCAATTTGAAGCCTTCCAAGAACATTTCCACAGTTTTGATGAAGTTTCAGCTGCATGTAGGAAGGCTGGTTTGGAGCACAGTAATCTCATAATTGGAGTTGACTTTACCGCAAGTAATGAATGGCAAGGCAGGAAAAGCTTCAATCAAAACAGCCTCCACAAAACAGCAGGTAACAAAATCTATAATCCATACCAGAAAGTAATTTGGATCCTTGGACAAACTCTGAAGCCTTTTGATGAAGATAATATGATTCCTGCCTATGGGTTTGGAGATAGTGACACTACTGATGAGGAAGTATTTGGTTTCAAAGGTGATGACTTGGTTTGTCAAGGATTTGAGGAGGTGCTTGAGAGATATAATGAAGTTGTGAAGGGCATTACATTGAGTGGCCCCACCAGCTTCAAACCCATTATTGCCAAAGCTATAGAGATTGTCAAGACAACAAGGCAGTATCATATACTAGTCATTATTGCTGATGGCCAAGTGACTGAAGAAAAGCCAACCATTGATGCTATAGTAGAAGCATCAAAATGGCCAATCAGCATCATTGTCGTTGGTGTTGGCGATGGACCATGGGACGTTATGGAAGAATTCGACCACAGGCTACCCAAACGAAAATTTGACAATTTTAGGTTTGTTGATTACCATAAGACAACATTCAAAGCCAAGAATCCAGATGCTGCATTTGCACTGCAGGCTCTGATGGAGGTGCCAGATCAATTTAAAGCCATCCGGGCACTTGGTTATGTTGGTGACGATAATAAACAAGAACCATCTGGAGAGACTACATCTGGTGGTGGGAGTCAAAGCTCAAGTCCCAAGCATATGACTACTCCAAGGGATAGTCCTAGAAATAGTCCGAGGCATAGTCCAAGAGATAGTCCAAGAGATAGCCCACGTGAAAGTCCATCACCTCGGCGACAAGGTCTCAAACATCGACTTAGAAGTGGCTCCAGTTCAACTGGGTCATATAGCACCCAAGTTTAAAAATTACTGGATTATTTTATATGATTATGTATTTAACAGAAGGACTGCACATTGTTTCCTCACTGTTTCAGTGTTTGTTTGTGAATTTGTGATCTGCCACGGATGTAACAATTTCTGGCTAAATTTGGAAAACTGTTGTTTTTGCATTATGTGATATATGTATAGGACCTAGTTGATGGAAGAAAACTGTGATTTCCATTAAAAATGATATTGATTATTTATGAGAATCATTTTGCTCCTCACAGTTGGCCTTTTTTATTGATGTCAAAGAAAATGCCAGTACATCTGATCTGATCTGAAGGTTTATAATTGTCTGTGTTGTGTTCATACATATATTTATATATGTTCCCTGGAAACTGAGAACAATATATATCTGCCTTGAAATTCGTCAGTGAATTAGAAACCCATACCTTGTTTAAGCACTCTAGTAAGGACAAATATAAGATAAATTTGGATAAGAAAATGTCCATTTCAAATTGGGACTTTATGTATTAAGGATTAAAGAGTGGACTAAAACAATTGTTAAATTTGAATAGACAGACCCAGTTTATAAACAAATAACCATCCTTTCATTTTGCCTTCTTCATGTCCTGTTCATGTTAGGTAAAGATGATTGCATGTGACTCAAAGTGTTAATGTGTATGCACCTTATAATGCATATAAGCACAACTTTATTATAAAGGGTAGGTAGTCTTTTCAAACTGTGCCCATTGTATAAGGGCAAGTATAGACTATAAACATCACCCAGTAATAACAGAGCATAATTGTTTTCCCTACAGTTTAGGTCATTTCTATTTCTCTTAGTTGTATAAATAATTAGAAATTAAGGTAGGTAAGAGATTTTCCTATAACATATTATTCAGATTATTGTCAGAATCATACAACTATTAGCCTTTCCACAGAAGTCACAATGTCTTAAATGATATGTATTGTTGCCATCAAATGTAGCTTTGGATTTTGTATTGTATTTATTCATTTTATTTGTTTAAAGCTGCATTCCCAGCTAACTTTTGTCAGAAACGAGAAATTCAATTTTCTACTTTTGTCTACCCATCTAAAAGTTATTTGATAAAAAAATGTGGAGCATTTCACCCTGTTGATTTGTGCTGCAGGTGTTTGTAAATATCCACATCTATGTTATGGCAATCCACTGAAAAGTGAGAAATACTAAGTATATTTGAGTACATATATTATAGTTACTATTGCGTTGTATTTTGATTTTCAATTTTGTCTTAAATCTGACTTATTTGAGAGTAGAAGGCACATTCTACATTTTCAGGCGACTTCCTCCATATGAATATCTAGACTTTATTAGAAATGTTCTAGTCATCAATATTCTAAAAGCATTTAAGATCTTGACCACCCTGAAAGATGATTTAGATGCAGGTTCCACATCTCCCATAGTGACACAGTGCTATAGTTATAGTGGATTACTTGTCCCTTCTGAAACCTAGGGCCACGTCGCTATCACAGACTTTCTCGCGACATTCTTGTGTGCCTATAGAAATTAAAGGAAATCTCGTCTGACTCAAAACCTGTAAGTATCAAACAAACTCTGAGGAAAGTTTTACATGTACGGTATATGAAAATAGAAGGCAATAGTACTTTATTTTGCATCCATGTGGTTTTGTGGATTGGCTAATAATGCAAATATCAACATGAGGTGTAATAATATTATGTTATACCTCCTTGATAATGTACTATTATAATATACACTCAAGATATTCCTGGAATAACAAATGTTCTATGAGATATATACCATTATATCCTACTATTCCAATGTTATATAAATGTAACCATACCGTTACTACATGGTGTTTCTCTATACGCTCTATTCATGTCATACTGCATAGAAATGCTCATATATATTTTTATATCAATCTCCATTTTTTATATATATAATAATATTAGTTTTGAGGGTTCTTTATCCTATCAATCGTTCCTTACTCAAATGTTATGTAGTTTCTCTGTTATTAAAAGTTGTGCGAAATCGCTCTGTATATACGTTTGGTTTTATACCTAAGCTTCCATTTCTAATAAAGTTATGGCCCATTCCGAGCTGAGTATTCAACCGATTTCAATTGAAGAGAGCAATTGTGGGATCTTTGTTTTGATGTAAAATGTAATAAAGATCATCGTTATTCGATGCTTTATGTGAGACAAATTGGTTGGTAATCATATTAGGAACAAACTTTGAATACATACATGTAATATTAGTTCCACTTAAATGTACCTATATTTATGGGTATAGAAAAACGTATTTTTGAACACTTTTTTATTAGGAGCACTTAGAGACTTCATGTCTAAAACCAGTCAACCTTATAATTAGGTATCAACTCGAACCTGAGTAAATTTTAAAAGCTTGAATATACTATATACACTGCAACATACTCTAAATGTTTTAGTCGTGCCACTGCATCAGTGACCCAGTATTGTGGCCATGATTATTTGTTCATCATTTAGGAAATCTAAGAATTCTGACGACCAAATATCCATCAATAGGACCAAAACATTTCACGTATATTCACCAGAATCTGTCTATGGGGATCAATTATTTCCGGTCAACACTAATTTACATTAATTTACTCACTGCCGCCATGAACAGTACCCGCCCTAGAATAATTACAAAGCAGAACGAGTTACATGAAAAATAACAGGTCTTAAATCTGTCTATACTCTCTTATATTCATTTAAATACTTTTCAACTGCACTACCAACTGGTCAGTCTCCATGGGGCCTCACAAACCTTGAATCAAGTGAAAAAATGCCCGAAATAGCCTTGAAAATGGATGCACGATGAGAATAAATGTCATTTGTCAGTCATAAATTAGAAGGTATTTTAGTTCTCCTGGCTGAAATTGAGATTATTAGTTCCTTATTTATTCTAAGTAGGCCTACTTTAATCTATCACATTTCTGTCGACCATGAATACGTGCCTTTCTGTTCTCTTTTCTCTGTCTCTCTCTCCCTTCTTCTCTATCTCTATTTCCTGGGTATGATCATAAACTGCCTCCCTCTCAGCTCTCCCGCCCTTGATATAACCGTATTAAATGTGTTGAAAAGGGCGTAAAGCAACCAATCTTATCACTCACTCGACCATGAATAAAATAACCTAGGATAGTTCATATAGGTAGTACTAACAGTCTTGGAAATCTGTTGAAATTGTTCAGGAATCCCATGAAAAAGCCTTAATTCTTGTTGCAGCCCATCTGGCAGGGCCCATGCAGGCAATTCGTAGAGCTGCATCCATACTTAAGCGATTTAAGATAAGAAAAGATGTTTTTTATTTGTCATAATCGAGAAGTACAAAGTGAGCACAGTAAGATCCCTGTGTGTGACACCGACTAATTGTGCTAGCCTGGCCACACAGTAGCACTTAAAGGCAGGGCTCCACCAGGCCACATGCTTATTCCGGCTAATATGCGCTTTGATAGTTATTGTTATTTATTGATCATTCTAAAGAACCAATATTGCACAACCTATCAAGGCCCTCCTCTGACCAGCTCCATTTGTTATTATATTCGGAATGAAAATGCACAGCAGAATAGGCTACAACCGCAATGACTATGGAGGGAAACAACATCAGTGGAGTCAAGCCTGAAAAAACACCCCAAACCTCTGGTGAAATCCCTAATGTGTGGGCGGGCCTTCAATTGTAAGGTAGGCCATACATTAACATCAATCAACAATTGGAGTTTTATTTCATACTTTTCCTAACTATCTGTAAGTAATCTGACCACACTTGTGGAGCATTTCATCCTGTTGCTTTTGCTGCAACTTCATAAAATTAATGTCAACATTTATATTTCGGTCGCCACGTCGAAAAACTTTCCTGTGGTAGTTTCACTTATCATCACTCAACAGTATTTGTTTATTTCAGCCGATGTGACTTCAAATTCTGTTGTGAACATAATATATATTGATAAATTATTGATAACTTCAGTTCTATCGCCCAAACAGTGAACACATTTGGTAAGATTATTGTTGTTGTAAAAGCTGAGAATGCAGATTTGAAAAGTGCCAAGGAAATGACATTCTAGTGAATTAAAAATAAATGTTTGAAGTGCCTCCTTTAATGGTTTCTCCAGACTTCCAGGTGCGGTAGGCTAGCCATCTTTATAATAGTATAGGTTTCCAACTGTTAAACAGAATTAAGGCTCTACATAACTTGTACTTATTCATTTAAACTGGTCCTCTCCTTTTGTTTAAGGTGTTGGAATGTATACTCGGTGCTACAATATACTGAATCTCCCTCTCCTAAAATGGTTCAGGGAGGGTTAACCCCTTCACCTCTGACCTCCTAGTAATTTGAGGTATTTTTTTTAAATAACTGATATGCCCGTATCTTAATAAAACTACAGTTGAACACTTTCTTTCACCTTGAATTACCACATACCTTGAAACACTTCGGATAGAGAACCCAATTTTGATATGTACTAAACGATGGTTACCATGGCAGGCAACATTAATTTTGAAAAGAAATTATGATTAGTTTATCATTTAATGCAAATATTAAAATGTGTCTTTGATAGATGATGTACATAAGAGGGTTAAGGAGGTTTTGAGGCCCCCGTGTAAATTAATAACTTTTTAAAAAAACGAGATGTCATTTCAAAGGTCGGTGATATAATTATCAAAATCAATTTGTTTGAAGGACTGTCTTGACAGAGCTGCATTCCGGTCAAAAGATAATATTTCCTTTGTGACCCATTCTTTTTCAGCCCAATTAAATTATTATTATTTCCCTGTTGACCTATTTTTCGTTGTCCCCCATCAATTAGGCTACAATACTAAAAGTGTGTGCTTTGTGCTAAAGAAATGAAGGTATTTAACGAACCTTTCGATCAATAGGGGATTTGCATGTGCCACTGCGCATGTCTGTTACAACGCATCCTGGGATAGATTGTGATGAAATTTCACATACAATATTTGACAACATCTTTATCGAAAATTGCAAGAATGTTTTCTCCTATATTGCTTTTATAAATGATCCATGAAAACCAAATGCATGATGGGAAAGATGGAAGCTTGTTTTATGGAAATGTTTTCCACAGATTTCATACTGTACCACTGGTCCCATAATTAAATGCGAAATGGTGGCTATGCAAATCCTCTATTTAGCTACTATGACATCTTTACCGGGTGTTTAAGACCATGCAGGCCAGTGGGAATCCTACTTGTCCCTCCTTTTTCCTCTGCACTATAGTATTGTGATCATTTTGTAATATTTAATTGAAACCATCTGATTCTGTAGAGAGCAAAATGGCCCAGTCCAGAGATTTCACCCGAACTAGCTGGCAGAAAGATTCCTCATGAAATCGCGTGAAAAATTGTTACGGGGTATAATTAAAGGATAGGCTACTTGTTCCCTGATTATCTCAAATTAAGATACTTTTGACTCTTGTGGAAAAAATCTCAGAATTATGATTCATATCATTTGACGACACAGAAAATAAAATCACAAAAGGTTTGCGATAACGCAGAAATTAATTAAAGATGCTACATGCTGTTCTTGGGATCGAATCGTAAGAAAACAAGTTAAGATGGATCCACTCTCATACACAGATGTCATTACCTAATAGCTGTCATTGACTTTTACAACCATATCCATTATAGAATAAGTTGTAATATTTATTATTCTGGCAATGACTTGGAAATAAGTTTTGGCGGGAAACTTTCCAAAGCCGTGAATGTCATTGATCAGTGATCAGTTGACATACCACAGGAATGCATCCAAAATGGTTTGATCCACGGAGATGCTTATTCTATTTCTATAAATACAACACAAAAGTGGGGAGAACTTTTATCAAGATAAATTTCCATCTTTAGATAATCTTTAGATGTTGTGTATAACCATTGAATACACATGTAATTTGTATACATGTACGTTCAAATATAATCATAAGTATGCAACAAGGCATGGAGGGTGGGGGTGGGGGGTGTAATATGTATGCTCTATGTACCAAAAGAGATAAAAAACATATGCATCATACCGTGTTACGCCTAAGACCAAAAAAAGAAATAGGTGTGTTTCCGTTAAATTAGATATGACTGAAAATAATTTTAGGTGACTGGAAACATACACATATTGCAACCTGGTGATGGGAACAATAGAAAACTAATAGACACAATTCTTCAAAAAGAATATTCTAGACCATCTAGAAACTAGGCAGGACGGGGTGGGGGTAACTTGTAAACACGAAAAATGCCTTGATTAGATTTATTTTGGTTCAAAAGGCAGAGTAATAAAATGTTTATGTAAAGAGTGGGAGGCAGAAACACACCTATTTGTTTTGGCCTAAACCATGTGACTAGTGTACTGTGTATTTATCATTCACTCCAATCCTGCCTATTTTAAAATCCTATTTTTTTCTTTTATTTATCTGATTCCAATTTGCAGGTATGAAACCCATGAAACCGTCGCAATAAATGTATAATATATTCAATCTATCAATATGCATCATCTTTTTTACTCCACTGTCCACTTGGAGTTATGATAACCCCTTCTAGCATCGTGGTAAAGATGCTCGCCCTGTTTGTCTCTCGCAAAAGTAAGTATCATCAATGAAAGAAGAAATGATGATACCTTTAAAATGATTATATCGGAGTTAGCAATTAAGAGTAAAATTATAATGTACCAGAACAGCACCCAAAATGTGGATAATGAAACTAAAGAAATATGGCTGAAGTTAAACGCGGATCTGATGTCCACCTGTGAGGATCCAAACTAGAATTGATGTATGAATCTGTTAATAATACAAAATGAAAATGTTCTTCTTTTAACACCTTTAATCGTTTATAACAATTGATAATATTAAGAGTCGCATGATGACAATGTATAATTATCAACCCAAAAGACCTGGGTCAAAGTTTATTTTTATTTTTATTTTATCAAGCAGGAAAGAGCTATGTAATACTTAATGTAAAAGCTCTAGGCGAAGGAGAAGTTTTGTTGACAGACTGAATAAACCATGTTTCAAAAAAAAAAAAAAAAAAGAAATGATGATAGTTGGAGATGGAGTTCTTCAATATATCAACATGGACTGGTGCTTGTGCTCCCATCTGTTGTATTTATTTGGAACCACTTATGGGCGGGCTGCAAAATGTAATCTTCGCATCGCCAACTGGCAAATTTTACTGACCAACAAGTAGAGCCAGTTTGTGTGTTTCATAAGAGGAATCCGAACATTTAACAAACGTTTTGTTTTAAAGTATTGGAGATTGATTTTATTGCCATTTTTTGGCAACAAAAATTGCTAAAATAACAAGGTGCCTACGCCGTGCTAGTAAAGTCTGTAAATAAATATATAAAATTAATCCCCAGCAGGGGTAACTATGATATGCATATTCATGAAAGAAAAATACCATTTATTTGATTATTCTGATATTATTCATCTTTCAAACTCTAAGTGCCTATTGAGCAATGTGTACTATGAACTACTTCAAAATTCAAGAGAATATGAAAAATATCTGCAAGGATATTCATATGAAATATCTGGCTTATTCATTAAGCACAGAGGGTTGTCAGTGTCGCCCCCTAGTTTTCAATTATTGTTCCTCGGCTTGTCCCACCATCCTCTCTTCTTCCACTATTGTTAACCATTGTTACCTGCCTTTTTCTTTTTTTTACCAATGAGGAAGCTCTAGGGTTGGTAAATAATGTTGACGGAAATATACGCAAAAAACGACTCACTCAAAGGCCTAAATAGGCTAGTATTGATATAATGCTAGGGAGAGAAAAATTAAGAACCACTGCTACAGTATGAAGAATTAATTAACAAAAGAAAAAGAAAAAAGCAGCCCGATCTCAACTGTGCGAAATCTACACTTGTAGCTTATATTGTGTTGGAATCAACTGGCAGTGTGTGTATCTACTGTGTGAACCACTATATAAAACACGATTGAAAGTGGCAGCTTTAAATAATAAATTGTTGGAGTTTCAGAAATAGCTGAGGATTGTATTTTATGATAGGCCCTGTAGAAATCCACCAAAAGATAATATGGCATTTATTATTTTAAGTTACACAGATGTCGTACGAATAAATCAGGATGATACATGCATTTCTGTGCTCTGTTAAGAAACTGATTTATACATCGATATATCCCTTTTGTACACAGTTGTAATACAGTGGATGTGACGAGTAGGGCCATGGTCTAATTGAGCTCTTCTGGATGACCCCACAAATCATGTTATTCTCTAATGTCATAAGGTCTTTGAGTTCAGGGATGATCATGCAACTGGGTCAGATTTTCAGAAAATGTACAATTCAAATTCGCCAATCCTCTCAAATAACCCACATTTTAGACAAAAATAAAGGTCAAAATACAGTTCAACCTAGCCAAACAGATTGCTAGAATCAATGCAATGACAAATATACTCGAATTTACCTAATATTGACCAAATTACAGCCTAATTTAGCAGAATTGACTAAATGTGTACAGCTGACAATTGTACATTTTCTGAAAATCTGGCCCAACTATTCCATCCCCTAGATATATATATGTATGTATATAAGTGATATTTCAATTTTGCCTTCTCTGTGAGAAGCTAATTTAGAACTACAAACTTTGAATTACGAATCATGTAATTCTCCAATTTCGTTAGGTCTTTGAGGTCATTCATTTATACAGATCATGGTCAGGATGTACATGAAACTGTATGTTCCATCACCTTTAAGCCACATTTCAATTTTCCTTATGTGACGGAAACTACACTTTAGCTGGTATTAATAAATACACATTAATTATTCTCTTAAATTAAGTAGTCTATTAAGACCTCCATTTTCCTGTTTATTCCCATTGTGTAAGAAAATAATTTGTATGTGCTGAACCTTCCTGGTACCACTCTCCCCTTTTATGTTTTGGGAATTCAAACAAAGAATACATTATTATATTTCATTTAATTTCATTTCAAGAATTGTTTTATTGCTGAACATATATTATCATATGATTCTAATGTTCATGAGAAAGTTGTTATATCTCGTATTATAACTTGTATATTTAATTAATTTAATAAAGGTAATTAGAGTTATTATAGATCATATATAATTAGATCATTAATTACAATGTTGTTAATCACCATTACGTCAGAGTTGCGTAATATGATTTATTAAACACGCATTGGTCTGAAAACATATCTAGAATGAGTTACGCATAGTGCATATTTCATGAGTGACGGAAAGGAAACTTGTTCCACTGAACATAATATCATGTGTATTTACATGATTGACAATCAATACTAATGTGATTCACCGGGAGTACAATTTTGATTGATTTTGAGGCCCTGACACATATGAATAATTATATATCATAGGTCTGAAAATAAACTTCAATGAACCTCAATATTTCATTGGTCAAATAATCCCCCTGACTATTTCCATTGGCAATATTATAGTTGAGTGGGTTAAGCCCAGTAACGGATTGGACAGGAGGGGTTTGGTGAGTTTTTGGTTTGCGTTTATTGGATTCCGACGTTTCTGGCATCATTTGCCCTTTATCAAGGAGTGATCTTAAAAATAAATAGGATTAGGAGGGAAAGTGAAGGTGTAGGCAGAGTCATAGATGCCATCCGCCAATGACCAAAAACCTCTGATGGCACCTGGTCCCCACTCAGCATGGAAGGTGTCAAAGTCAACTAACCCTGAAGTACCATTAAATGATGTTGCTGGTTCTCTTGTCCAAGTCTTGATACAAGCTTCCTTTCCCCCACTCATGAATCTGAAATAAAGATCATATAATAATTATTATTATGTTGACAAGTTTGAACCACACTAACTCTTTATATTGTTACAGTGTGCATTTTTACTTATCTATTACTTGCCATTTATACCTGTAAATACCACTGGAATTGTATTGTAACATGTCTGACTCAGAGCTTGCTTTGGGTTTGGCAGTTTGAGGGGCCAAACTATAACGTCATACCTCCAGAGTGAGGCTTTCATGTAGATATTGGAGGACCTGCAAGTCTTGATTTGGTCAGTGACCAATAAACATCTCAAACCCTACTTGAACTGTCCTTCATTCTCACTGTGTTGTTGATGAGTTATCAGTAGCATTAAGACTAGATTACCTCCAAGGCCCATTTTCATAATAGTCACTATGGCGATAAATGGTAACGATTGCCCCTATTGGTCTTATCTCTATGATATCTCAACTGATGATGAAGAAAACAAATATGCAGACACAATATTCATATTATTTTAAAGCTCTATTCCTCAGCTTTCTCATCTTGTATAATGCCATATTTTAATCACAAATAGTAAATGAGCGGCGATCAGTTAAATACACACATGTATAATTAGCTCTGTTCTATCCCACTTGCAACTAATTCTGTTTGAAGTGTATTATTTATTCTTGATAAAATAATCTATGAATTGAACCTTACCTAACAACAATTCAATCTGACCAAATTGCTATCATATTAATCCAGTTAATAGCTATTAATGTCATATATTACGCTGTTCATAAATTATAGGGTCTCCAATAAAGATGCAACTAAAATTTACTCCAAGGTTTTATTCAGCTGCTTAAGACACATTTTCCTGTAACATATCTCATTATATAACTTTATCAACAAATGAAATATAAGGGATGTAGGTCAGACGGGCATACAAGGGAGGTGCATCATAACATCCATTATGTACTACTTGTGTACCACATACAGGCACCCTATCCCTAAGTCAATACAGACTAGAGATTGATTGTAACAAACATCCATTTTGCTTACTTACCTGAACATAGCATAAGCTTCCAAATGGTTGGCTTTCAGTGTACCCCCAGGCCCAACCAAGTCCCTCTTGGCCCAGAGCTTCCAGGATATCCAAATTGCGGGTGTTTCATGGTATCTGGCAAATGATCCTTCACTTTCAGCAACTACCCTGTAATTTGTCTTGTTGTCCATATTGTTTGGGTTGATAAAATAGTCATCTGTGTCCAGAAGAACATACGGGTTTCTTTTAACAGCTGATAGGTCAGTGTACTTTTCAAGGTAAGTTAAAGCTTCTTGGGCAAAGTCTTCAAGGTTGCCACAGTCGCCCAGAGCCCATCTGAGGCTGGACTTTGTTGGTATGGGCTCATCAGGACCCTTGAAGAATATATGGAACATGCGGTTGAAAGGAGCCGGACGGTCTTCCTCACAGTGTTCTCCACCATGTGCAAGGTGATGTAGCACAGCCACCATCACAAGAAAGATGGATGAAATGCTGAATATTACCCTGAATTGTAACCATATGTATGAGTGTCACTTCTTAGCATGGCCATACACTAGTAAAGGGTCAAATGTAAAAAGGTGATAGCATAAAGATACTGCTTGGCATGGAATACAAACATTATGTGTATGAAGATAAAAGACAAAGACAAAGAGTAACATCTGAAGATGATGCAATATTGATTAGTGAATGAACATATTTAAAACTAAACTATGCATGTATATGGCAAGAAAAATATTAAAAGTATAGGCAGCACCAATCAATTGGTATGAGGTTAGGATAGGTAAAGGCTCTCTTTTAATAGGAAATGCTTCACATGTTACAAATATATTATATTATACACTTTGTCTAAATATGTTTAGCCTGTGAAAAAGTTCTTGACATCAAGCATAGAAACGCCAAGGAAAAGTCTTTATAAAAAAACATACATTATACAGAGCTTAAAACTGTAGTAGACATTGAATGACTGTTACTTGATGTAAACTCAGCAATGTCCAACTGGTTTGTTACACATGTATTCAAAGTAAATGTCACTGTCACAAATATTTAAAATATCAGAGTTACTACCAGCTAATTGCCCAATTGCCTAATGTAATACCCACATATATACATCTAGCCCTGTATTACTTACCTCATGTTAATATATTATTTCTAACCTCTAGCTGGTATAAGATCAATGTAATATCCCAGAGCATAAGGTAGAAATGAAGTGGGGTATTACTTACCGCATGTTGATATTAGCCAAGCTCTAGCTGGTATAGGATGTATATAGTGCTCCATGAACAAGCACAGGTAGAGTGATGCAGATAATATACATTTTGGGAGTGGGTGGGGGTACTTCCCCCACTCACCCCCGTCCCCATGTCATGCCCTACATGGATCTATATATTATAAGATATATAAGAACATAAGCTATATATAATATACTATATCCATTATATACGCATAAATTCTCTAAGAACAACATATCTAGAGTGAGTTATGCACAGTGCATTTGTCACTAGTGAGTCATGGCAACCAATGCGTTCTTTAGCAGGTTTACACTGAATTTCAATTTTATGACTATAACAATCATGTTTTCTATATTATTAAAAGCATATTATGAGCATTTCTACCAAAAATGCGTTATTTTGCCATCCAAGGCTTAAAATTGCTTCCATTGATTTTTTTTTGTACATTTACACTGTAGAAAAAATTTATAGAAAAGTATGCAGAATGTTTTAAATTTGTTTGTACTTGATAGGTCTTGATATAAGGGTCATCATGCTCTTTAGCTTTTGAAAATATTCCAACTCGTAGAAAAGTTACAGCCAAATAACCATTCAGTAATGGTAATAGTAATGGCAGGGGCACATGTCACAGGTCATTGACCCTCTATCCATATACCCATATAACCCAGTTTATTTAGAATATATACAAAAATATATAACATTTATGCCTCCTCGCTTTCTTATTAAGTTGAATGAATAATAGTATTGGTTGTTAACCCAAGGTTGTTCATAATATAAGCTCGGTTTAAGGATCAAGATGGGGAAAATTGTTTCCGAACCCCAACCCCCTGACCCCGACCCCCGTCCCCATCTAGACCCTTGCTATGGTGACATAGGCCTACTGTTTCTTCTTCTTGTTACCTTCTTAGGCATTACATATTTTTTTGTATTCATTTATTTTTCTTGGTGTTTCTTGTAAACACATTATAATGCTTACAGAAAATAATTTATGCTAATATTAATTTATTTATTGATGGAAACTATCATGTAATTCTCCAATGTCATTAGGTCTTTGAGGTCATTCATTTATACATGGTCAGGATGCACATGAAACTGTATGTTCCATCACCTATAAGCCACATTTCAATTTTCCTTATGTAACGGAAACTACACTTTAGCTGGTGTTTATAAATGGTCGATTCCAGTGAGATCGGGGCCAAAACCTACTTTTCTGCATTTTTGGCTTTAAATGGAAAAAAATTGATGTTACGGCCTTCATATTTTCTTGAGATAAACATGTAATGGGCCTGTCTAACTCTACTATAATTTTTATTTTTTTGCATGTAGGGTATCTCTGCAGTGGCCAAAATTTACCAGCGATAGATTACAAATGCAAACCCTAAATATTGCATTATTGGATAGATATTTATTATCTGAGAACATTTTAAAACAATGAAATGTGGTCAAAATATACTGGAAGGGCTTGTCAATGCATAGGAACAAATATGTTTTTATTATCATCAAATATGAAGCCACAAGGCTCAGTTGTTCATGACAAAGTCCTCTCAATTTTACTCTAAGCGATAGATTACGAATGACATGTTTTTCCTACATATTTTTGGGTGGTTTGAAGATTAATGACAGATATTTCTCAAATATATTACTAGTTGTGTTTTGTAAATTATCCCCAATTTTCTTGGTTCTGCAACAATTTTTACAGCTCCTAGAGCGATTACAGATGCATAAATTGTATTTGTGTTGAATTCCTATGTAGCACGACCAATAGCAATGTTTGATAAATAAATAATAAACTATAAGCTACCATCTTTGGTATATTTGATCATTGCTCATATCTTGATAGGTAACATCAACCAAAATACTAAGATATCTTATTATTTTTCTTATACATGTGATTAAAATGGCATACGTAATCTATCGCGATAGATTACGTATGCAATGATAGATTACGAATGACATACTAAAAATGCTATTTCTGAAGCAAGAATCATTTATGATTAATTTTTATTGTTTAGACTATCTGACAAGGGAAAAAGTCAGAGAACTGACACAATTTCTTTCATTAAATAGCAACATTTCTCATGGAATACCAAAAATAAAAGATCACAGATATATTACAAATGATATAATTGATTGCAAAAAGACACTGGTAAAGGGATATTTCTGGAGGTAGGAATAATCATGGAGTAATGTATATTGTTTCGAATATATGGAAAGAAAGATGTTAGAGAAATAACATGAAATCCATCTTTAAATGACATTTTTCTTTTAAAAAACGATAGATTACGAATGCAGGATAGATTACGAATGCAGGATAGATTACGAATGCAATGGAAAAGGGGTATTTCTGAAGGCAGAAATCTTTTCCAAACGATTTTTTTGTGTTCAGAATGTATGGGAAGAAATAAAGTCAAAGAAATCACATGAATATTTTCATAAAAATGTAATATTTTTCATAGATTATGGCAAATAAATGAGAAATCGCATTAATTGAAAAATGTAAAAATATCAGAAAAAATATAAATTCAGCTTTTTTGTTGAAAATATGATGGTTATTCAATGAAAGTCACCTTGTAATTAATAAATAGAAATAAATAAGTGATAACAATAGCAGTTTTATTACCTTAGCTATCATATGATATTGGTTAATAAGCCCAATATGGCCAGAAATGACTGTAGCGATAGATTACGTATGCATTTTCAATTGTGGCTAAATACATTGATAAATGTACTTGGTACAAATGGTTTTCACCTATGTACAGCCCTAATCGTTCAGTTTAATGACAGATTCAGAGATTGACTCTTTATGGGATATGAGATATTGTGCAAGAGTTAACACAAAGTCAATTAGGATAAACTCAAGGAAGGGTAGGCAGCAAAGATGTTTAAATACACGCACAAAATAACAAAAATTTAAAAAAACCCAATTTTTTTTAACATTCTAAACTAAGTTAAGCGGTTCTAGATGTTTTTAAATGATTAAAATTGGGATATTTCCAACTTAATATAATATTATACAAATATGCTATATTCAATCTTTAGGGATGTCATTCGTAATCTATCACTAATTTTCAATGCAAAAACTTCTACTACCACTAGTTCCCAGAATTTCATGAGTTAAGAGCTAAGATGTTGGGCTTTTCATCCTTTGACCATCTCTATTCAATGACATAAAAATTATAACGATTGGATAAAATGATAAAAAACACAAAATGGCCCCCATTTCGCTGGAATCGACCAAATACACATTAATTATTCTCTTACATTAAGTTGTCTATTAAGATCTCCAGTGAGACTTAAATTTTCTTGCCTATTCCCATTGTGTAAGAAAATAGTTTGTATGTAGCTGAACCTTCCTGGTACCACTCTCCCCTTTTATGTC
Organism: Sthenelais limicola; assembly: GCA_942159475.1. Classification (NCBI taxonomy): domain Eukaryota; kingdom Metazoa; phylum Annelida; class Polychaeta; order Phyllodocida; family Sigalionidae; genus Sthenelais; species Sthenelais limicola. The sequence continues at coordinate 70,461,170 of OW804098.1, forward strand.
TTTGGGAATTCAAACAAAGAATACATTAGGCCTATTATTTTTCATTTAATTTCATTTCAAGAATTTTTTTTTGCTGAACATACATTATTATATGATTCTAATGTTCATGAGAAAGTTGTTATATCTCGTATTATAACTTGTATATGGTCAGTTCTCACGAAGTGAGCACACAGGCTATTTTGAATCCCACATGGAAACCAGTTCATTTTATATGAATAAATGTTATACCAAACGATGCAGCTTAGATAGACCTTTCATGCGATATATATCATTATACAGTCAAAATAAAAAATGGCCGCCCTATGGGCTGAAACCCACCTAAATTAACCCTTTTCTAAAGAGAAAAAAGAAATTTTGTCAGATAGTGTTCACTTAGTATTGTACAAAACATCCAAAGATTAAAACATGTGTCTCAAATAATGCGCCTATCAGTTAATTGGCTATAAATACACAATATAGTGTTTGGAAATAATTATTGTTAATTTCTTTTAGTTTTTTTTTCTTTGGGGGAATTTTAACGTTGCCATCCCAATGCGCTTTTGAAAGGTTCACCTAGGAATGAAAAATAATTATTTAGTGAGGATTTGCTTCTGCTATGTAATCCCGAACAACTATTTTAAATACAAACATTGCCTAATTGCATATAAGAAAAACAGTTTCAATCACATCTGAATAATTAAAAACGGTGATAATTATTGGGGAATTCTTTGCGTTGCAAACCCAAAGACAATCATATTGAAGCTGTGCCTACACATTTATGAACTAAGAAATGAAACTTTGCCATTTTAAAGCATCTATAAAGAGGTTCATGCCATAGATTTCAAAATTTCAACCTAACATTTGTTCTGCTTTTTTTGGACAAAATTAAGCTGGTGTTGCCACCCCGATCCAGCATCGGGGTGGCAACATAAAAAATTGAAACAGAATAATTTCAGTTGAGACCAATAAAATTTTATCTGATGAGCAAGCTATGTATTTTTACTATAAGAATCAATACAATAATATTGATTTTGAGAAATAATGAATATTTGCCACCAGCATCGGGATGGCAACGTAAGAAAATTGATTCCCCACCAAATGCACAGTTTTTAAAATTAGTGTTCCCAATTTTTGTTTTGAACCCTTGAATATATATAATGTACAATGTTATGTGCAAATAGCAAGTTGTTTCAATGCATTTAAATTTTTAGGCAAAATTGAGAACTGACCATATATATTTAGAATATTGTAGATATTGGAGACTTTGAATTACGAGATCCAACTGAAGAGTTTATTGTTGTAACAGATCCACATGAATACAGGTTAACTAACAAGTTGGTTGAAGGAGCGTGAATATTGCACAAGTTGCGTAGCAACAAGTGCAATATTCTAAGCGACTGAAAGATTTATTATACACGCTTTCAATTATGAAAATAGAAGAAAAACCAAGTCATAGATTTGAATTTTACCGGTAATCTAAGTAAAAAAAAACAAATTGGTTGCCATGACAACCCCATGTAAATCACTAGTGAAATACGCACTATGCGTAAATCACTCTAGATACATTGTTTTCAGAGCGATGCATGTATAATAAGTGGTAATATGCATACATGTATCCTTCACTCATTTGTTAACATATATCTTTGTATGTACTCAGTTGTTACCTGATCCTCCTCAGTAGACTTGCACAATACTGTGATTAATTAATTTAATAAAGGTAATTAGAGTTATTATAGATCATTTATGATTAGACCATTGATTATAATGTGGTTAATCACCATTATTTCATAGTTGCGTAATATGATTTATCATACACACATTGGTCTGAAGACAATGTATCTAGAGTGAGTTACACATAGTGCATATTTCATGAGTGGGGGAAAGGAAGCTTGTTCCACTGTACATAATATCATGTGTATTTACATGATTGACAATCAATACTAATGTGATTCAATGGGAGTACAAACTTGATTGATTTTAAGGCCCTGACACATATGAATGATTATGTATCATAGGTCTGAGAATAAGCTTCAACGAACCTCTATATTTCAATGTTCAAATGATCCCCCTGACTATTTCCATTGGCAATATCTTAAAAATTAATAGGATTAGGATCAAACGTGAAGGTGTAGGCATGGTTATAGATGCTATTCATCAATGACCAGAGACCTCTGGCTGCACCTGGTCCCCATTCAGCATGGAAGGCGTCAAAGTCAAACAATCACAAAGTACCATTAAATGATGTCACTGGTTTTCTTGTCCGAGCCTTGATACAAGCTTCCTTTCCCCCAATCATGAATCTGAAATAAAGATCATATAATTATTATTACTATTATTATTTCATCAACAAAAGGGACTTTATCTCTTTTCTTCTTTGGCTATTGCCTTATGACCTCGGCATTTTGTTTACCTGTAGATAATATACGCTTTCAAATGGTTGGCTTTCAGTGTACCCCCAGGCCCAACCAAGTCCCTCTTGGCTCAGAGCTTCCAGGATATCCAAATTGCAGGTGTTTCATGGTATCTGGCAAATGATCCTTTACTTTCAGCAACTATTCTGTAATTTGTCTTGTTGTTCATATGTTCTGGGTTGATTAAATAGTCATCCATAGTGTCCAGAAGAACAGATGGATTTCTTTTAACAGCTGATAGGTCAGTGTACTTTTCAAGGTAAGTTATAGCTTCTTGGGCAAAGTCTTCAAGGTTGCCACAGTTGCCCAGAGCCCATCTGAGGCTGGACTCTGTTGGTATGAGCTCATCAGGACCCTTATAGAATACATTGTATGCAGTTGCAGTTGACAGGAGCCGGATGGTCTTCCTCACAGTGTTCCACACCATGTCCAAGGTTGTATAGCACAGCCATCATTACAAGGAAGATAGCTGAAATGCTAAATGTTACCCTGAATTTAGAACCATATGGCAAGAAAAGATATCAAATTCATAGGCAACACAAATGAATTATTATCAGGTTAGTATAGGTAAAAGCCTTACTATAGGAAATGTTTTACTTGTAGCATATATATTATACTCTTTGCCTAAATATGATTAGCCTGTGAAATAATTCCTGACATCAAGCCTAGAGACTGCATTATTTATAAAGAAAAACATACACATTATAAATACAGGGCCTGAAACAGTAGTAAAAGTTTAATGATGGATTGTTAATTGATGTATCATATCTATAAGCAGAAAACGGGGATTTCTCATCAGGCATGTTCTCAGAATCTGTGATACTACCAGCCATTTTTCTGCTCTGTACATTTCTGTCAACCCTTTCCGGTGCACAATATCATGGTTTGTGACGTATCTGGTGAAAATGTGATTTTGAAACCCTTTTAAATCAGGATATCCATACTCTATTCATAGCCTGGGAAGCAAGTAGGGTCAAACCAATTACCATGTGACGCAGAGGCAATGATCAATGGGCCCTTGAGCCAATTAATAAGAGAATAAGAGGAGTGGGAGGGGAGAGGGGTTGGAAGGGAGAGGGGTTGGGGAGGAAGAGGGGTTGGGGAGGGAGAATTAGAGAGAGAAGAGAGGGAGGGGGAGAGAGTAAAAGAGGATAGTGAGAAGGTGGGGGAGAGAAAGTGAAGGAGAGTATGAAACAGAAGAGGGGCAGGGGGAGAGGCTGGGGGAGGGGAGCGAAGGAAGAGGAAGAGAGAGAGAAGTGGGGGAAGAGGGAGTGAGAGAGGAGAAGGGGAGAGTGAGTCAGAGAGGAAGAGGGTGAAAGATTTATATCTAACAGTTCCTACTCATTCGTGACATACACTTCATAGAGAATCTCTACCTGTTCTTAACTGTCTAAAGGAAGGGTATTTCATGCTAGTATATAATATAATTAAATTTTCAGGAATGTTCAACCGGTTTGTCATACATGTATTCAAACCAAATAATGGCCTCAATTCAAAATATCAGTTACTGGCATTTGTGTAATTTTGAATTGTTTAAGTAATACTTGATTAAAAAGGGAGATTTTGTCAGAGCACGTTGCGCCGTGGGTTGGGTTGGGTTATTGGTTTTATTATACTTTATTTATATTTCTTGTTATGTCAGCATGACAGATTTAAACAAACAAGGGTTAATTGAAATTGTCTGTTTTTGCAAACCTTTTGTGATATGCTAAGAACATCGTCTGTATGATGAAATGCTATCAATAAATAACCAACAAAACATGCTAATTGCCCAAGTACCTAATGTAATTCAGTATGATTGAGAAAAGTGTAAAATGCATAATGTCCTTGCCGAATAAAAATCTTTAAATACAAAAAAGATAATACCCACGTATACATACCCAGTTATATTAGATAACCCTGTATTGCTTACCTCATCTTGATATCAGCCTAAACAGTAGCTGGTCTGAGATGAAAGTAATACCCCAGAGCCCCCATGAACAGGTAGGAATGAAGGGGAATGGTGAAATCTGGGAGAGACTTTGTGAGTTGTTAGAGGAGCAAAATCAAACTGCTGTCCTTTTAATTCTTTCCAGTATGTATAAAAGTATTTGAAATATTATAGACATATTTAGTGCAATCTACTAGATAAACCATTATTTATGTTTGTAAGGCTATCTAGATTTCTTATATTATTCTTATTCTTATTATTCCTATTCATTTTAATTGTGAGAATTGGCAGGAATACATAGAACTTAGAATCTTCAAAAAGGTCCTAACCCAACCACCATGTCACACCCTACATGAAAGTATTTATAATATAAGAAATGTCAAAGAATGAGCTATATCATAATATGTATAACTCATTTTCTTATCTTGACCTGTATAAGTAGTGATGCACAGTAAGATATGAGAATGATCGGTTAAGAGAGGTTCAACTTATTGTTGTTTTGTTAATTAGATTATCCCTCATAAACCCCAAGCGAATATCCTCAATTAAAGCTTTCAAGTTTACATTAACCCACTTAGACCCAAAACATTAATTTTGCTCATGCTCAAGTTCATATGAAATATACGATGTACACTTATAAACCTGACATTGATTATAACAAATTTCAGACCTCTAACTAGCATAGGACCAGCCGTCATACAAACTATACATTTTTAAGAACTCTTTTTTAATTTAGGTTATAATACATTTTACATACTAAACCACCTAAAGGCCATCATAAATAGGACCAGCTCTGGGTGATACATGTCAATCAAAATATACCCACAATGGCAGAATAGCTTACCTTTTCACTCAATGAGTATGAAGGTGTTAGAAGCCATGCAACCAGTTCTCCCCAGAACTAAGAAGAGTAATGAAAGGCTCTTGGCGCTTTCTCTCACCTTTTTGAATAGGCTTGGAAGTTTTGCTTGCCTTTTGATTTCAATGAACAAACCACTGTAATTTATAGGAGAAAATGTGCAAAATGTTACAAGCCATGTGATCATTCTTCTTATGAAACATTTGTTAATAATATAATTCGTAGTTTGTGTATACATAATAAAAAAAAAGTACTGTCAAGGACATGACATGGCATCTTCAAATGACAACAAAATCATGGCAACCTTAAATAATTCTTAAATCTTTTAGAAATTATACAAAATTTGTAATTCATATCTAATAGATATTATTTTCAAGTGCATTGTGTATTTCTATCGAAGTTAAATTTGAAAGAAGTAATTATCCCTCAATAGGGAATGCAAGTGGCATGGTGGCATGAGCAAATTAATATAAATTAATCAAACACTTATACCAACACCTGATGTGTTGACCGGAAATAAATAATCCCCATAGACTTAGCATTGCAGGTGATAAATATTGACTCCATACATCGCCCGATCAGAGATTTAAAGATTCTGGCAAACAAAAATGCTTTGTTTCTATTGAGGGATATCTGGTCATCAAAATTCTTAAGATAATGAGAAAACAGAGAATAATTATGTCCACATTGCTGTCCCGATGGGGGTTTTGTGCTACTTGTCCACAACACGTCATCAAGCACCTAAAATAATCACTGCCATGGACTACTTACCCTCCCTACAGCCCCCACCCCATCCCTACACAGGGTCCCACTAATGCAACCCGCTCACTATAATTGCTCAGTCCCATGGGTGGTTGCCTAAGCAGGGTTCAACTGTAGATGAGCAAATCCACCATTTGGTCGTCATTTGACCCTAAAATCGTCTTCTGCTTTTTTGAATGAAAAAACATGATGGCAGACATTTTATGTTTTATCGTGTCCGTATATTCCAAAGATAATGGGTTATATTTGTGGGCAGAGGGTCACTGACATATCATCCTTGCCGCTGCCATTATCATTACCATTCCTGAATGGTTATTTGGCTATAACTTTTCTTCTAGTTGGAAAATCTTCACAAACTAAAAAGCATTATGACCCTTATGTCGAGACCTATGAAGTACACAATAAACATTAACATTATGTGCAGATTACTCTTATTTATTTCTAATTTAAATCCTTATTTATCTCGAAATATGTACTATTCTCCAGTGCCCTTTATCAGCAGTGTTCCAGTCACAGACTCTACCACGCTGCCCTGATGACGATATTCATTATTAACTTTCCCAATTTCATCTATAGTATCAGCAATATGTCTAGTTTATTTTCGAAAAAAAAACTAAATCAATAGAAGCAATTTAAAATAATTAAGAATGTTCAGCTCTGGATGGCCAAATGACGACCAATTGGTGGAATTGCTCAGATATGTTTTCAAGGGTCACTAAACCCCAAAATATTATGAAAAAATCCACTTTAATGTTGTACCTTTTTTTTGACAAATTTGTATTCAGGCTGTTAGTGCTGGCATAGGCCATAGCAAGGTTTCACGGCTTGGGTAGGTCCCGGTCTTCCTGTGTGTCCTGAATTTTTGCATTACAATTTTTGCATTCTTGTTTGGTGTGGAAGTTATTAACATTTCACTGTTCACTGTTAAGAAGAAAATGTAAAACAACAGGAAGCGTGCGATCCTCCCTTAAGCTGGAGATATGCCTCCTGAGAGCGACAAGTCGGAAATAAATGTATCTTAATCTTAATCTTAATCTTAACATTTGGCAACTAGTTCAGTTAAAAAATGTGGGTTGGGTGATATTAATGAGATGAGATGGGTGGGTAATGGGGGTGAGTTGGTCAGGTATTAGACATGTGTTTTAGGTGAAGGGGTGGAATGGTAGTTGAATTTAGCTTATGGTTGGGGTTGTTCTAAGGCCTGGATGTTGTTGGTGAGGATATTTTCTTTGAGCCTCTGCTTGAATCATTAATACATTTCAGTCCATCATCGAGATTGTTCCACATTAACATACCAGCATATGCTAGAGATTTCTGGTACGTATTGCAATTTGGATAATTTACTTGGAAATTCAAGTATCTCTGTTCTCGCATGTTGTAGTTGGTGTCCAGCCTTCATCTGTTTATCCAGGTGATTCTAGGCAAGTGCAGTTGTTTTTGATAGAACTTTGCATTGTTGAAGAATATTCTTTGATTGGTATGTTTGTGTTAGTATCAATATGCAGTTGTGAAACATTATATGTTCTTGATTTTTTTAAGGCAAATGGAAGTGCCTTATTTTGAAATATTTGGAGTTGGTTCATCAGGTTTTTATTACAGTTGGTTAGTTACAGTTACAGTTGACCCTTTAAAGCCCTGACACATTTCAATATATAGCTCTTCATAGGAATGAGAACAAAGTTCAAATGAACTTCTTTATTTCAATGGTCAAATGATCACCTTCACAATTTCCATGGGCAATCTTAAAAGTAAATAGGATTAGGAGGGAAAGTCATGGAGAAGGCAAGGTCATAGAGCCCATCTGCCAATAACCAAAAACCTCTGCCGGCACCTGGTCCCCATTCAGCATGGAATAGGTCGAAGTCAAATAACCCTGAAGTACCATTAAATGATGTTACTGGTTCTCTTGTCCAAGTCTTGATACAAGCTTCCTTTCCCCCACTCATGAATCTGAAATAACGATCATTTAATAATTATTATTATTATTATTTCAAATCAACAACAGGTAAATTATATGAATGGAAAAAGGTGATAATCTCTGCTGCAGCAGTTCTTCCAGTTACCACGTGTTTCTATATCTTTGGTAAAATTTATACACAATAACAACAATGCAGACATAATTCTCATATCAATGTAGAGCTCTATTCCTCAGCTTTCTCATATTGTTTATGCCATATTGTTATTACAAATAGTAAATGAGTGGCGATCAGTTAAATACACACATGTATGTTTAATTAGCTCTGTTCTATCCACTTGCAACTAATTCTCTGTTTGAAGGGTATTGAAACTATGAAAACATATATTATCCTTGATAAACATACCTATGAATTGAACCTTACCTAACAACCATTCAATCCAATCAATTAATCCAATTAATAGATATTAATGTTGTACTGCTGACGATTATATATAGAGTTCATAAATTATAGGGTCTCCCATCAAAATGCAAATAGAAATTCAATGGAGTCAATGGAGACTACAGAATGATTGTAACTAATTTTGCTTACTTACCTGTACATAGCATAAGCTTCCAAATGGTTGGCTTTCAGTGTACCCCCAGGCCCAACCAAGTCCCTCTTGGCCCAGAGCTTCCAGGATATCCAAATTGTGGGTGTTTCATGGTATCTGGCAAATGATCCTTCACTTTCAGCAACTACCCTGTAATTTGTCTTGTTGTCCATATTGTTTGGGTTGATGAAATAGTCATCTGTGTCCAGAAGAACATACGGGTTTCTTTTAACAGCTGATAGGTCAGTGTACTTTTCAAGGTAAGTTAAAGCTTCTTGGGCAAAGTCTTCAAGGTTGCCACAGTCGCCCAGAGCCCATCTGAGGCTGGACTCTGTTGGTATGGGCTCATCAGGACCCTTGAAGAATATATGGAACATGCGGTTGAAAGGAGCCGGACGGTCTTCCTCACAGTGTTCTCTACCAAATGCAAGGTGGTGTAGCACAGCCACCATCATAAGAAAGATGGATGAAATGCTGAATGTTACCCTGAATTGTAACCATATGTATGAGTGTCACTTCTTAGCATGGCCATACACTAGTAAAGGGTCAAATATAAAAAGCTGATCGGATAGAGATACCACTCGGCATGGAGTACAAACATTATGTGTATGAAGATAAAAGACAGTAAAATCTGAAGATGGTCTAATATTGATTACTGAATAAACATATTCAAAACTAAACTAAACATATGGCAAGAACAGATATAAAAAATATAGGGAGCACCAATCAAGTGTTATGAGATTAGGATAGGTAAGGGCTTTTTTTTTCATAGGAAATGCTTTACATGTTAGAAATATATTATATTATACACTTTGTCTAAATATGTTTAGCCTGTGAAATAGTTCTTGACAACAAGAATAGAAACGCCAAGGAAAAATCTTCATAAAAAACATGCATTATACAATTTTCATAACTTTCAGTCGCTAAGAATATTGCACTCATGCTAAACAACTCGTCCAACATTCCCACTCCTTCAACCAACTCATTAGTTAACAGATTTATTATACATGCTTTCAATCATGAAAATAGAAACACATTGAGTCATACATTTTAATTTTACAGGTAATCTTAGTAAAAAACAAATTGGTTGCCAAGACAACCTCACGTAAACCATTAGTGAAATAGGCACTATGCGTAAATCACTCTAGATACGTTCTTTTCAGAGCAATGCGTGTATAACAAATTATATTATACACTTTGTCTAAATATGTTTAGCCTGTGAAATAGTTGACATCAAGCATACAAACCACAAGGAAAAGTCTTTATGAAAAAAATACATTATACAGAGCTGAAAACTGTAGTAGACATTGAATGAGTGTTACTTGATGTAAACTTAGCAATGTCCAACTGGTTTGTTATACATGTATTCAAAGCAAATAATGGCTTCAATTCAAAATATCAGAGTTAATACCTGCTGATTGCCCAATTGCCTAATGCAATACCCACATATAAACCCAGTTATCTAGCCCTGTATTACTTACCTCATCTTGATATATTCTGTCTAACCTCTAGCTGGTATAGGGTGAATGTAATATTCCATAGCATAAGGTAGACATGAAAAGGGGTATTACTTACCTCATCTTGATATTAGCCTAACCTCTAGCTGGTATAGGATGTATATAGGCCCCTAGTGCTCCATGGACAAGCACAGGTAGAATCATGCAGGTAATTTACATTTTGGGAGGGGGGGGGGGGTAATTTCCCTCACTCGCCCCGCCCCCATGTCATGCCCTACATGAATCTATATAGTATAAGATATAAGAACATAAGCTATATATAATGTCCAATAATGATCTATTATATACACATTTCTCTGAGAACAACATATCTAGAGTGAGTTATGCACAGTGCATTTGTCACTAGTGAGTCATGGCAACCAATGCGTTCTTTACCAGGTTTACTTATTTATTTATATACCGTAGAATACGAGAACAGAATGTAAATATAAATATAGACTGTAAAAATTGTGTACAAAACTTGAAACTGGACAGTTGGGCGCCTGGCCTGATAGTGGACACACCATGTTCGTTAGAACGCTGATGGTCCTGTGTGGGACTGGACACCAATAGATAGTCTGGGCACAATAATTTGTAAAGTACATCACTGTGATAAGAATAATCACCAACTCGTACAATACAAGAGCTGAGTAATATTTGTATTTATGCTACTTAAGCCGGTCTAACCGGCACTAGTCTATGTATAGTATACCATTGATGTTATACTTATAGGCAAAATTTGTATCAAGTGTAGTATAGGACCTCCTGGAAGAGCTATGATGGAGACCATCCTTTTTCCAGACATCTCTTCACATAACTCTGTATCTGTTTACTGGAAATAAACTATATACATACATACATACATACACCGAAATTCAACTTTATGACTAAAACATGGTTTCTAAATCATTAAAAGCATATTATGAGCAATTCCACCAAAAATGCGTCATTTGGCCATCCAAGGCTGAAAATGTTGGCTGTTTGTACTTGATAGGTCTTGATATAAGAGTCATACTGCTCTTTAGCTTGTGAAAATATTCCAACTTGAAGGAAAGTTACAGCCAAATAACCATTCAGTAATGGTAATGGTAATGGCAGTGGCACACGTCACAGGTCATTGACCCTCTACCCACATATACACATATAACCCATTATATTTAGAATATATATACAAAAATATATGACATTTATTCCTCTTCGCTTTCTTATTAAGTGGAATGAATAATAGTATTAGTTGTTCATAAAGGATGTTCATAAGCTTGGTTTAAGGATCAAGAGGCGGAATTCTCGGGGGAAAATTGTGACACAATAGTTTCCGAACCCCATCCCACTGAACCCGACCCCCTGTCCCCATCTAGACCCTCGCTATGGCAACATACTGTTTTTTCTTGTTGTTACCTTCTTAGGCATTTCATATTTTTTTGTATTCATTTATCTTGGTGTTTCTTACACATTATAATGCTTACAGAAAATAATTTATGCTAATATTAATTTATTTATTGATGGAAACTAGACCCCGTTATGGTGACATTAGCATTCCCACCCACTTTTCTTAGCATCCTCAACCCGACTATCAACCCTATAGGCCAAAAATAATTTAGACACCCATTACAGTGACAGGGGGCTTCCAGTTAAATCAATCTGACATATCATCAAGACATTAATTGGAAAGTTAACGGTAATATTATTTTCATCATAACAACATAGCATTTCAGAATTACGAGTTTTTCCCAAGAAATACTAGCTGCATTTTTTAAAGAGTGGTTTGGATATGAAACCCTTGGCTTTTTACGTGTGGTGCTGGCATTTTCTTGGCCTCATGATTAAAAAGATATATGAAAAACATCATAGAATACTTCCCCCTAGATGATTTCTCTCCCTTGGATACAAATATACCAAAAGAAATAATCTCAAATAACTATTTTGGCTTATGGATGAGCTGTTCGACCAAAAAGACGCATTTAAGGTGGAATAGCTTATAATACACTTATACAGGCTAACTATAACCAGTAAGTTGAAGGAGCGTGAATATTGCACCAGTTGCGTTGCGTACATTTAACCAACTCATCAGTTAACAGATTTATTATACATGCTTTCAATCATGAAAATAATAAAAAGATCGAGTCATACCTTTGAATTTTACCGGTAATCTTAGTAAAAAAAATAGATTGGTTGCCATGACAACCTCTCGTAAATCACTAGTGAAAAACGCACTATGAGTAAATCACTCTGAATACGTTGTTTTCAGAGCAATGCGTGTATAATAAAATGATAAAACAGTTAACTAACTGTATATAACGCTCATTCTCTTATCTTGACCTGTATAAGTAGTGATGCATGGTAAATTAGTAGTATGGATAATGGTAAAATTACTCGTAATTCACAGCGAGCAGAAAAGCAAACTGGTATTCGAATGCAACCAATAAGGTGTTATGTAACTCTCTTGAACGCGGAGCTCTACACACAAGTCCCGCTCACTCTGACTTTGACTTCCATTCGGTAAAGAGCTCTTAAGTTTAAATTAAGTGAAAGTGAAATTGATTTTTGTGCCATTTTTTGATTGGTTTACTTCAGAGGGAGATGTGTATTGCGATTTTAGTAGAGATGATACTGCATTACCTATGTTATTTGTTCCCCAATAAATATTGTATCAATATTAAAGCTGCATTCTCAGCAATTATTATCAAAGAAATCAAACCACATTTACTCCTATCGTGATTCATAGGAATGAATTTTACATGATTCTGCTGCTGTTCTAACTTTATACAAGAATTTGAAGGTAAATCTGGTGACAGAAAGCAACCGACGGTGAGCAATAAATAGGTGAAGAAAGTCAAAATCCTCCACAGTTTCGGTAATATTAGATGGGTTGGAAAGGTATGAAAGAAACTGTAGAAAATATTTTGTTTTAGACCAACACTAACTGAGAGTGCAACTTTAATATTAGTTGGCTCATCCCACACAGATTACGCTAACGACAGATGCATATTGATTTTGCTGTACCAAACAAAGCAAAATTTAACACATTGTTTAATAGTAGAAAGGATCAGCAGGCCAGGTGAAGGTGTAGAACAGGTCATAGATGCCTTTCTCTGCTGTCCAGAGACCTCTTGCTGCACCATCTCCCCATTCGTCATGCCGGGTGGAGAAGTCAATAGATCCAAATGTTCCAGCCGATGACATCGGTTCTCTGGCCCACAGTTTGACACATGCCTCCTTGCCATCAGTCATGAACCTAATAGATACAACTAAGTGTGAATTGGCTTGAAGGAGTAATTGTTGGATAATCAAGGTAGCAAACTTGTTGTGTAAAGACAAACGTGATGTGTTATCTTGTCATTGATACAGGAAAATGAGTCATAAGTCGCAAAATGGATATTTGTTTAAGTGTTTTTATTGACGAGATCTCTTAGTGGGAATGTTTTGATTTTTGTGGTATCTATCGCTTTAGGTTGTATAAATAGATGTACCAAATTGAAGACAGTGTAATATATTCTTGCGTTTCTAAGGTTAACCTATGGAATATATTTAGCTACTTGTAACTGTTCAATTTTTGTTTTTCATACATTAAATACAGACTAGAAATACTTTTTAAGTTTCCTAAATGTTGTTGATATCATTGGAATCCATTTAATTTCATCTTTTCAAATAGGATGGTATATCAAAATCCAATTTAGATTTTAATTTTGAACTGCTCATTGATAAGATAAGATAAGATAAGAAAATTCTTTATTTGCCATAAGATGTTTGACAAAGAGGTTACGTTCTTCTCAAGAGGAGGTCTTCCCGAACATGCCTTTCTTGATTACCTTTTTTCTCGGTTACATTTGACTAAGATGGTGATTGATGGTACAGAATGTCAGGAAGACCTGCATAGTCTATGAACAGCGCTATAATTTGCAGTGGCGTTTGCGGCGGTATTGGGAGAAACCAGATTTCAGCACTTTGTTTATATTTGGCAGCAATGGCGCTCAGTACAAATCCTCAAAGAATGATTGAGAGTGCTAAATCTGCTTATTGCTTTGTTTATTGACAATAAAGTTACATTAATCCCTGACTAATTACGTTGCATATTGAGCAAAGATTTCATTACTGTGCATGGGCATAATATGCGAATGAGAATGATCGAGTTGGCTTATAGGGGAATAATTATCGTTTCTGTAATAATCTGCGTTGGACACATGATAACGGGTACGATGTTTCTGTGGGTTATCATCCTGCCAAAGGCAACTTTTTTTTCAAAAGCGGTTGTCACGAAGAGTCTAGGTTTCTATGTACACCATCATTAATGAATTATTGCGTTGAGCAGTTCAATTCTCCAAAACTCAAGTTACTATAAATAGGATATCAACCACACCTCAGTAAGTATTTGAAGAGAAATTCATACCTGTACAAGGCATATACATCTAACTGGTCAGCTTTCAAGGTCCCTCCCGGGCCAACCAAATCCTTTTTGGCCGACATCTTCCAGGAAATCCATGTCAAGGGTGTCCCAAGGCCAGTAGCGAATGTTCCATCACTTTCAGCTACTATCCTATAATTCGTAGTGTTATCAACATTGTTGGGGACAACAACATAATCGTCATTTTCCACAACAATGTATGGGTTTCTTTTAACAACTGACAGGTCAGTGTACTTTTCAAAGTATGTTATAGCTTCTTGGGCAAAGTCAGTAAGTTTGCCACAGTCACCCAGAGCCCATCTGAGGGTGGACTCTGTTGGTAGTGGCTCATTATCACCCCTGAAGAAAACATGGAATATGCGGTTGAAAGGAGTCTGACGGTCTGCCTCACAGTCTTCTTCACCCAAAGCTGGGTTGTATAGGACAACCACTATCACAACAAAGACGGAAGAAATGTTGAACACAACCCTGCATTGATAAAAAATTAATATATCTCAAGTAAATATGGAGCACTGACTAATTGAATGTTCTAACATTGATCTATTGACTTATTAAACCTTTCAGCGGGAAATGTTTTGATGGTAATAGGCATCTGAAGTACCAGAGCTATCCTCTATCTATCTTTTGTCCTTGTTCCAGGCACTGACATCAACTACAGAGAGGAAATATATGGCATTCTTATATTGATAACTTATAAACAGAACTTGATCTTGTTGAATGTTTTTTAAAACATTTTTATTTCCAGTCGTATCCTACAGATGCAGCTTCACTAAATAGATAAGAGTTTATCATTGAGCCCTGAGATTAGCTTGGCATATTTACTATCATACAATACATGTTAGAGATTGATGTAGTTCTAGACTGTATAAATTTTAAATAGATTTAATTGAATTTTATTACATATGCATTCTCCTATGTCCGTCTCATTGAGTATTCCAAGGCTTCAGAGAAAGAAGGGCAATAAAACAGTATATATATATGAGAGCTAGTACCTGCAAATTCCCTCATAGACATTGTAATAACCATACATATAAATACAGAGGCACATTAGATGGGCCTGTATTACTTACCTCATCTTGATCTATGTCTAACCTATAGCTGGTCTGGGATAAATCTAAATGCTCCAAAGCATGAACAGGTAGAGTAAAGTGATTTACTTTTTGTGATGCAGGAGCTAAGTTCTATCTGGGGCAGTGGAAGCAGTGAAGTGCAAAGGAATTCTTTTCAGTTCATCCCAATACTTTAGAAGCTTAAAAGCCTAGGGTGTTCTTTATTTTGTAAACTGCAATGATTCAGACCATAACATTCTTTCCTTTAACAACTGAAATGTCAGGGTATTTGTCAGTGAGTAAGATATAGCTTCTGGGGCTACTCCGTAGATTATGTGTATTCTCCAGCTTTTCAGTGTGGTTTTGCACCATTTGATGAGGTAATCATTTATTCCAGTAATTTATACATCAAATCACGTGACCATGGTGTATACCGCTCAATTTATTAAACATTATATCCAATCAACATCAATATGCATGAGATTACCACAGGAGGGCGCTGACCTTGGTCAATAGTAATCATTGGCCAATCATGTACTGCGACGTGTCATTGTTATCCAATCACATGTAAGATACATGGTTTTACAATATGTGGTACATGGGGAGGTCAGCATGTGTTGTTACACATGACTGACCATATGTAAGCATGGCACCCCTCTGTGGATAGGTTAGATAACAACATGAATTACATTAACATGGAATATCAATAAATGACAGATGTATTTATGAGATGTGATATGATTACATGGGATTACCTAAGATTACATAATAATGAAGATGAGCTATTTATCGTTGTGCGAGTGGTAATTACTTAGACTATGTACTAATTGGGATAAGATAAATAGAAATTAGAATGTTCAGAAGCCCTTACCCTACTCAAAACAAATATGCTCTGAAGCATGGTAAGATGCAAATCAATTGATCCTCAACCTGTTTATCCGATTATCCACAAACTATTTTTAACTATATATTGATAAAATTGTGTGTACCATTACCAGTGATCTTCAATGCCATTCTTGTTTGTTCTTTTAGCCTGTCTTCCATTCTAAACTACCACTCGCTATGCTATATGCTAGACTGAATTCCAATCCTCATTGACCTGTTCAGATCTACATTGACATATTATGATTTGATTTATTCTAATTATATACCTTGAACCATTCTAATCTGCTATAGTCAATTTATATTTTCAAAGACTTAACCTATACTGTACCAACACACAACAATATCAATATGCAAGGCCTTTTTTCAATCTGCCATGACCCATTTTGAATCAACACAACCTACAAAATATTCTTCTTAGCTAAATGGTTCAAGATAATTTACTAGGCTGTTGAAGCTGGTCTCCCACTTAAGGCTGGGTTCCAAAGGGACCTTATTCTACCATTACTGCTCTCATTAATTTGATGTTCTATTGAAGTCAATACTTACAAAATATCGATGTGGATTTTTACGAAGCCCTGCAAAAAATCTTTAGTTTTTTATTAATGTTAACTTAGAATAAAAGGTTGTGGCCTATAAGTTAAATCCGGTATTCAGAAGTTCAACGCACAAAATGGGAACCCCACTCCACACTTAGGACCCCTTGTCCACCGTCTTCGGTCAGGAAGGAGCACAAAAATAACTAATTGTCCAGTCTCCGACTCACTTTATCAGAAGTTGGCTAATGACGGGTGTCATCTCTCTCCGTCCCCTAAAGACCTAGTTGAATTTATTGATTTATTGAATAAAATAACTTTCACTGTACTCCCAAAAAATCCAACAGATATCTAATGTTAAATGTTTAATGTTAATGACGTAGTCCACTAAGCTGATTCTTATGCAATTTTGCGCCGCAGAGGACTCTTTTCCACTAAATTCTATGAGAATCGCACGAGAATCGGCTTAGTGGACTAGGCCCTTTAAGCTACGGTACTTTCAATAGTACCACTTGTTAATTATCACCTGTCACTCCTTATGGCATTGGCCAAATTGAAATTTTAGATAAAAATGTTGCCAAATATTAGTGAACTGAATCCATCCCAGCATTCAATGTAATGGACATGCGCAGTGAGATATGCAAATCCCCCTATTACCTATTATCTCCTGCCTGCCTCTGTCTCCAGATTCTGGAACACAACTGAACGGTAAGCGTATCCACATGGCAAACCTCGAAGGCTATGTGATCAAACCACGTGGTCGACTCTGCAGAAATCGCAATAGAGACGCTATTATCTGGAGATAACATGAATAACATCACTAGTACCAGTTGTGGCACCGTCCCATGTCGATTCAACAATGACCAACACCATGCCTCCATCCGATGACAAGATGTGCGATACCTTACAAAGCGAAACGGCCATTCCAGATCGGGGTGGCTCAACCCTCTCCTTCCGGGACATGAGCTATTCGGTAAACATAAGGACAAAATGTTGTAGCTCCGTCCAGAAACCCATCTTAAGGAATGTCAGGTGAGTCAAAGTGAAATAGTGCTAATCGACGGGCGCCGTGCTGAAACCAAACTAGTTCAAGCTTTTACACGGTTGTTCTCTTGTCATCAAGGCAAAACGCGCAGCAACATCGATCTGAATGTAATTGGAGTCGTATATTATAATATACGACTCCTATTACATTCAGATATATACAGATTTTTTATTTCCAAAGGAAAAAGCTACACATCTTCTGTCGATTGACAGAAAGCCCTTAAATAAGGTGAAATGAAAAGATACATCATACATCATACAATATACATTAAAGAGTGTGTCGTCTACCGATTTTGCAACTCGATACAATTTCAGGTTATAGATGTAATATTGAACATCTCTATCTAAGCTACTGGTTATATGTTATAAAATCCCATATCAGTGATATTCAGTTATCTTCAGTGTTAGGTTGATATCATTTTAGCATTATGCAATAGTTACTTTGTGTGTACTATTGATGTTTCCGTATGTCAGTTTAATAAGCATTATAATGACAACTCTTATGGTTAGGCTGGAGTTATTATTGTTGTTAATTATGCATTATTATTCTCTCTGATATCAACTACCCAATGTATACAATTTACACGAACTTATAGTACCCGGTTATACATTGTACTGTCAACCCTCAAGGACGGGCTGAACATATCGTTATTACACATTGATATCGTAGATATCGATTACGCAATGCATTGAGTATTTTCCAAGTAGGTGTGTTCAATCGTTTTCTCTGCTACGCCGTCATCTCATTCCATTTGTGATGTGTTTCAGGAAAATTAGTCACAAGTGGCAAAATTGATATTTTTCTAAGTGATTTATTTACATGATCTCCTTTTTGGTTAGTGTATGTTCTCATCTTTCGGGTTTCTGGGTGGTACACTTATTTCCGGTTTAATATATATTTTACATATAATCGGAAATAAAAATGGAAATACAATTACTTATATGAATGTTTTCTGTTACTTTCAGTGGTATATTTCGACCTGGACTGAATGCCATAATGGGCGCTACTGGCAGTGGGAAGACCTCGTGAGTCTTCTAGATAACCCCATTTGGTTTTTTTTCTTTTCATTTAGAACTTCCCAAAATACCTAAGTTCAGTGAGAATTAACGAAAGATATATCGAAGCATAAATGTCTAGTCAAACATACACATGTATTAGACATAGTGCCATAAAGTCAATAATGGAAATGCAATTAGTCTAGAATTGGTCGACGCATTATTGTGTTATACAATGGGAAGCACTTGCTATAAGGTCAAAGATCGATCAACCAATAATTCCTTCCTTAATCCTTCTGCTATTCGATACGTGTATGCGTGATACAGTGTATTTATGAATTCTAGGTATGGCATAATTATTTTCACATTTTCCTTGTATACAAACGAAGTGTGCTGTTCTCAACATGACCCAATAACGATACAAATGCAAATCATACAGTTTACAACCCTTCTGCCAACAATTCTATCATCTGGTTTTCAATTTTTCTAACGTTTAAATTATAACCATTTTACAGACAGAAATCTAACTCCATAAATATCAGTAATTGTATTTATAATCAGAACTGACCAAAGGCATGTTTACATCAGTATGATTTGATAATCACTTGTCCAGAAACCAGCGATAATGCCACATAAAATATACACAATAGTATTGTCAATACTGTCTACTTCTGTGTCAATTATGTATGGAATTATTTGAAACTATTTTTGCCAGACTCTTGGATGTGATAGCAGCTAGGAAGGACCCTGCAGGCCTGGAGGGGAATATATACCTGAATGGTCAACCCAGACCCCCCAACTTCAGACTCATGACCGGATACGTTGTCCAGGTAAGGCTGTAATGCATAACTATAATTGTAATGTGTTCGGGAAAATGAGTCGCAAGTCGCTAAAATGATATTTTTCAAAGTGATTTATGAAGATCTCTTTGTAGAAATGTTTTGATTTCTGTGGGGTTTAGCGCTTTAACTCATTGTATACCTGTATCCAGTTTCAGGAAAGCATTATGAATAGATCTTTGCATTTGGAATGTCATCCTATGGAGTACATTCAATTGTTTTACTGGTTATTGCCCACCCAGAAATATTGCAAACATTTTTCAAACATAAATATATCAAACTTAAAATATAGAAATACTATTTAGAAGTCCTTAATGTTTACTCCAAACTGAGGTAAAGCCTCCAGCTCCAAACCGCAAAATACCTATAACCCCATTAAGACGCCACCAAGGTGAGAGAAACCATTATATAGCAGTAGGAATCCAATCACTGACATGCCATTCTTATCTGATCTGAAAGACTGTGAGCCTAGTCTGAGTTATGGAAATCGTGGCGATTTCTGCATCGAACAGGAAAACTTAGCAAAGTGGCAACATTAGGGAGGATCTTTAAGCAAACCTATCTCAATTATGTAACCATATCTCTATCTTTTCTGTGAGTTAGATCGTAATTTATGTATAAAAAAATAAATTGTGATATGAAACTTTTTGCATGATATGTTATGTCACATCTTTCCCGCCATGTTTTGCTTCATTTGATATGGTCATTCCAACTAGTGGGCCTGATTCACAGGAAATACTCTCAACTGACCAGGCAACTGCTAATGGAGAGCACTCGAGGTGTTGGCAATTCAATGGGAGAACCCTACACATGCTGGACCCAGTTATTTCCTCAGCACACTTGTCACTGTACATATCCTGAGTAGAAGTACCTCTACTACCTTCTCCCAGTGCCAATAATCATTATTCTGCTACTTTTCCTATCACAGTTGAAAAAGAAGTAGTTTCTCCAGTATGAAAAGTAGTAGAAGGAAGTAAGTGTAGTAGATAGACTACGAGTACTATTAGAAGGTAGTAGGAGCAATGAAGAAGCAAAGGTAATAAAAGCAGTAGTGGATGTAATGGAACAAGTAGTAGTGGATACATTAGAAGTAGGAATAGTAGGAGGAAGGTAGTGGAAGTATGTGTGTAATAGAAGTTATTTTGTTGGGAAATGAATAGTAGGAGAGTGAGGTAGAAAGTATTGGATGTAGTAGGAGAGGTAGGGAAAGTAGAAGGTATCAAAAGTATGTGTAGTATAATCTGATCACGCTGATATTTAATACTTTATTTGTAGGATGATGTTGTCATGGGAACGCTAACAGTGAGGGAGAACTTCATGTTTTCTGCCAACCTGAGATTACCACATCACGTGACATCTAAGGAGAAAGAGATAAAGGTGGAGAGTATTATAAACGAACTAGGGCTATCCCATGTGGCTGATATGAAGGTGATTGTTCATTTTGTTGTTGTTCGATATATATATGGCCAATTCCACCAATTTGACAACATTTGGCCCCCAACCATGGAAAGTGATTAAATGGGCTTAATATAAATAATTTACCATTAATTGGATTGTTTTTTTTTGACTGGATTGTTCCACCAACCGGTGGAACCACATTTTTAGCCTTTTTACCCTGAGATTTTTTTGATTTTTTTTTCAAAATCCCATTTTGGGGGCAAAAATCTATTTTTTGAACTGTCATTAAACCGTGGAATATCTAAATTTCCAAATAATCATCAAAATTGGACATTTTTCTTTATATGTTGTGATAGTAGGTTACTTGAACATGATCTGTGTAAAAAAAAAATGCAAAAAAATATTTGTTGGCCAAAAGCCATCAAAAAACAGATTTTTTTTGTGTGGGGCACCCCCCCATGTCGTGTGCCGTCACGCAGTGTGCCTAAGGTGGATTAAAAAAATAAAAAAATAAAAATTATGATGAATAATGATAAAATGCATGGGATTATACATATATGGAACTTCAAATGTATTGATTTGTGTCTTTCATGAATAGTAGCAATGAAATAACATGGTGACAAAAGGTGATGGGTACACTAGCTCCTGTCGTGTGCCGTCACGCCTATTTTAGGGTTTTTAGAGCCTTATAAGGCATAACTTTAATAATAAACGTTAAATTTGACATTTATTATTGGTTTTGCTTATGCAAAATCTATGTGGATTGAAATTAATAATTTCCGAGTAGTTTTTACATGATTTTTTACAGCAAAATGCTTAAAAGATGTGCCGTCACGTTGTGTCGTGTGCCGTCACGTTGTGTCGTGTGCCGTCACGCCTGCCGTCGTGTGCCGTCACGCCTACTGTCACATAATATCACAAATTATATCTCTAACATATATACATGATATTAGAACGTTTATCCTTGAAGATTTTGCCTCTAAATACTTAAACTGAACAGGAACATTAAATACAAGTATTCGAATCAACATAAACAGGTAAACAAGGGTAATAAATGATATATATAACTAAATATAATGAGTAATATAATGTGTATGGGCAGAGGGTCAATGACTTGTCCCCTTGCCGCTGCCATTATGATTACCATTACTGAATGGTTATTTTGCTGTAACTTTTCTTCTAGTTCGAATATTTTCACAAACTAAAAAGTGTTATCACCCTTATGTCGAGACCTATCAAGTTCAAAATAGTGCAATACATTATGCGCATATTTGTTTTATTTATTTCTAATCTAAATTGTCATTTATGTAGAAATATGAACCATTATTCGACATGCTATTTTTGGCATTTTTTTCATATTTGGGACCTATTTTTCGACCCCCTGTAAAAAAATAACTAATAATCAGAATGGTTCCATATTTGGTTGTTCAATGCGCATATATATAAGGTTGATAACAAATAACAATTCAACTGGTTAATTCAAAAATTATTTTTGGGTACCCAAGGGGGGTCTAGGGGGCCAAATGTTGTCAAATTGGTGGAATTGGCCATATTTGTATTTAACCTCTTTAATCATTGTGCGAACTGAGCCTCCAGTCTTACCTTCTATCTAATATTTCTTTGGGCCATTTTTACATGTTTAACACATGATGATACATCGTTTGAAGATTACATCACAATTCTGGTAATGGAAATTACCATCTTTATACCTTTATTCCCTAGCAAAACTCAGAAATTTTAAAGTTCAATATCAATATGTGACTTTAGATGCATATAAAAAGGGTGTTAGAATACAGATATCAATACCAAGATGATCACTGAGGTGTATCTTAAAAAAGAAAACACCCCATAATCAATTTAATTTTTGATTTAAGATTTGAATTGGTCTATTTAAGCCCTTACTTGTGGACAATGATCCTGAAGGCAATAATGTATGATGACTCACAATAGGCCTATCGCCCTATGGAGTCCACATCTGGTTTTGGTCAGGGACGGGAGCATCTGCGTGCGGGAGCGCGTCCAGTTTACATAGGGCTACCATTGGGTTCATAGGTTTTGCTTCTGTGTTCTGCTCTTAAAACTCGATTTTCTCAAGATCTTGAGAAAATATTGCCAAATCATTAGGGATATGGCAAGCGGACAACAATGGTGTAAATGTTCAGAGAAGGAATTGCAGAAATATTTAAAAGAGAGGGGAATATCCCCTTCCAAAGAGAGAAAAACATCTCTGGTTGAGTTGTTGGTAGCTGTCAGTGAACTGAGGGTCGCCATAGACCCCCGGCCCCTGCACTCATATAGGAATAATAGGACATTTTTATGGGTTTGTATGATGTTCTAAAATGCATTGAAGGTCCCTTATGATGCACAAAAATAATCGGAAAGAGAAATTTGACAACATTTGGTCTTATAAATGCTGGGATATCTCACATTTTTTTCTTTCGCCAGGATGTTAGGGTAGGCCTAACCATTTAATAAAGTAGTGAGTGAGTGAGTGAGATTGGTTGCTTTACGCCCTTATCAACACTTTGAAGTGTTATATCAAGGGCGGGTTTTATAAGTAGAAATGTTTTTCTGTGAGATCAAGACATAGGATAAAAGGCATACAACTGGATATAATTTAAGCTGATATGATATTGATATAAAAGAATAGCATGAAAGAAATGAAAGATAGCAGGTTGTAAATACTATATTTGAAGAGTTTTCATAATCGTTAGTGATGGGAATCATCATCATGGCAACCACAACTTTAACCTGCTAAATGGCCTGGGCAAGATATTATTTCGAACACTGTAGTTTCCTGTTATAAGAGAAGTTAATAGTAACTGTCTAAGAGAGTATAAACAAATGGTATGTATGGACTATGCAATGTATTTAGCATCACTGGGGTCAGAAAGGTTTGGACCCATTTGGACGCGGAAATCTAAAGAATTCCACATCTTTCATATGTTCCTCTTTCCAGTAATGGTTATCACTTGTACATGTAGCCCATGCATACCTTTTACAAGGCATGATTTGAGGAAAAAATGGTTTAAATTAAGTTATTATTCTGAGAAATGGGTTTGTTTACTCCTACACGCCTATGTATAACACTGGAAGCTGGGAGCGCACTGGTCAGTGCATGCTCCCGGTAGCTGGATGCACGTGGCCGTAGCTAAGTCACGGCTCCAAAGGGGGACAGGCCTATTAGAATGCCTTTTACTTGTTTGCTTTAACCATGCAGTTTTTTATTTATGTTCTATAATATTGTTCCAAAAGCTAGGACATGGTGTACATCCAACATAAAGACTATAATTATAAAATATTTCATATTATATAAAGGTGTCATATAAAATACAATAAGCTACTGCGTGATAGGCCTTGGCCTTGAATTTGGTGCTTGACGTTTGCAAAGAATACAATTTTGATGTGGGCCACAATACGTCGATAGGGGATTTGCATGTGCCACTGCACATGCCTATTACAGTGCATCCTGGGATGGATTCTGATGAAATCTGATGAACAAATATTCGGCAACATTTTTATAGAAAATTGCAAGAATGTTTTCACCAATATCATAGCTTTTATAAATGATCTATAAATACCAAATGCATGATTGGAAAGATGAGGACTTGTGCCATGGAAACATGTTAAAACATGGATATTGGTATTAGAACATGATAGATATTCCATGCTGAAGATGGCATGTTTTCTGTAGATTTTAGACTGTACCATTGGTCCCCTAATTCATTGCGAATCTAGATTTAAAATGGGGGCTATGCAAATAATCCCCTAATGCTGGTTTACCTTTATGTGACAACAATCATGTTAAAACCTTAACTATTCTCACAGGTAGGGACTGAGTTTATACGTGGAATCTCTGGGGGAGAACGTAAGAGGACAAACATCGGCATGGAGCTCATAATCTCTCCCAAAGTTCTGTTCTTGGATGAACCTAGCACTGGCCTGGATGCCAGTACAGCTAATGCAGTCTTATTACTTCTTCACAGGTGAGAGAAACCTGTTAGTTAGATGTAATGTGCTAATTGTTTGTATCATGGAGGTCGAAATTGTGGGAGTTTTATTAAGCCATTTCCCCGTGGCTGATAAGAGGCTAAGCTTTTCCCTTATATCAATGCACATTGCCCATTCCATCATTGTTCATGGTCTATCAAAACACATTCAATATTTTGTGTTGGTTCAAAGAGATCTGGCCCAAATATTATTTTACATTTACTTTTGATATCATCTTATTTATATATTTCATATTTATACATGTATTTCATATTTATTTTCTATATTTTTATTAGAGACTTTCTAAGAACGTAGTATATTTTTAATCTTAATGCATTTATAAATGCATTAAGATTAAAAATATGTGCAAAATTAACTCCAGCAGATAAAATATCAATTTTAAAGAGCTTGACGACTCATGGATGTCATTCAATTATCCAGATTAGGAAGACGAGGTAGGACTATAATCATGTCCATACATCAGCCCAGATACAGTATATACAAGTTGTTTGACCATCTCGTACTCTTGTCTCGTGGTTATCTAGTATATCAAGGTCCTGGACATGAGGCTTTGTCCTACTTTTCCTCAATAGGTAA
Organism: Sthenelais limicola; assembly: GCA_942159475.1. Lineage (NCBI taxonomy): Eukaryota > Metazoa > Annelida > Polychaeta > Phyllodocida > Sigalionidae > Sthenelais > Sthenelais limicola. Next base: position 70,486,848 of record OW804098.1, read on the forward strand.
GCAGTCTTACTGTGTGATGATCCTCCATTTTTTAGAATTCATATTTATTATTCATATTTACTATAATATTATATGTTGCTCTTCCTTTCATGCTGTAAAATAGATATACTTGGCAAAGGCCGAGACAATATCATTGTAACATCACACTTTGATATCCAATAATATGAGTATCTATTTTGATACGAAAATTGTGTTATGTAGCTCCAGGTAATTTAGTTATATATATCGATCTCTTGAGTATCGAAACTGCCTTGAACTGCCTTGCTAGTTCCCTGTTTAGTGCATAATTCAAAGGCGAATCTAAGGGATTATGCACCAAACAGTGGCTCATCATTTGGCTCATCATTGCCGGTCATAAATCCTTTATCAATAAAGGGAACTTAATTTTAGACATCATAATTATATATATATATATGTTCTAGAATATAGATCTAAAGGATGCATTAGTTTTCTGTTAGTCTTCTGAATCTTTTAAATCAAAAGCATATATAATATAATATGTTGAACAGGTTATGAGTGTGAGGCACACAACAACCCGGCTGATTTCTTCCTTGATGTCATAAATGGTGATTCCACTGCTGTGCAAATTATGACTGTACAGAAAGGTAAGACTTTTACCCGGACATGTATAATGTATACTAATGGATAGTTAACTGTGACGGATGGCCACACTCAGTTCAACTCCATTCAATAGGAGATTTGCATAGCCGCCGCCATTTTGATTCTTGATTCGCATGGAATTATATGGGACTAATGGTACATTATACCACGATTGGGGGTTGTACACGCTGCAAATGAGTGGATACCTGCTATTGTGTTTTGTTGAATGGATCCACGCATGAAAATATGAACTTTTTTTTGCCTAAATCTAAGAAGCATTCTCATTGGTTGACGTTTCACTCGCTCATGACGTCACGCCCATTCGTGACGTCATATGCCACCATGCCGTCGTTGATTAGCCAATCAGTTATACGCTTGTATAGTGATTTGGCATAAACCAAATCAATATGGCGGATCATTGGAGAGAAGCGAGGTAAATAAATAGTTTGTTTATTCCTTTATTTTACAACATGAGATCGTGGTATAAAAATAGGATGTAACTCGGTTAGTTTCTGACTTACTGTATACGATGCACCACCATTATTTTCGACCAGGGATGTCACTCGAAGCCTGCGGCTTCTCGTGACATCCCTGGTCGAAAATAACTTGTGGGCAACGTATACAGTAAGTCAGAAACCAACCTCGTTACATCCTATCATAGTATACAATTTATAGAAAACATGCCATGTTTAGCATGGAATATAGATTGGGTTATATATATGTCCATAACACAAGCCTCCATCTTTCGCATCATGCATTTGGTTTTCATAGATCATTTATAAAAGCTATGATATTGGTAAAAACATTCTTGCAATTTTCGGTAAAAATGTTGCCAAATATCTGTCTGTTAGATTTCATCACAATCCATCCCAGGATGCACTGCAACAGACATGTGCCACTGCAAATCTCCTATTCAAGGTTGCGCTGGCATTCAACACGTGTATCCGATATTGTTCATACTTGCAGGCAATGAAGATTCGGGTGGGCTAGATGCAATAGCTATAAACCAAAGTACAACTGGTGAGGACCTACTAGCTGTAGAATTAAAGGACAAATTCACGCAATCTCAGTGGTATTCAGAGTGAGTATGTCCATTTAGTTGCCTCAATCAATCAGGTATAAAGTTTTATAACACACCCAAATAATTGCTGAGATTGTGGATTGTCCACGTAACAGAAAAACGTGTCATACAACTTAAGGGCCTAGTCCACTAAGCTGATTCTTCACAGAATTTAGTGCAAAAGAGTCCTCTGCAGCGCAAAATCGCATGAGAATCGACTTATAATATAGTGGACTAGGCCTTGTAGAGATAATGAGTAAACAGCCTTGAAAAGCACTCAAATATGGTGCACCCTTTCATAATGTGTTCCCCAATTGTTTTTTCTTGTTGTTCTGACCCTATCTAGATAATCACAGACTAATTGTTTACGTTTCCCATTAACCGTTTTCCTTCAACATTGGTAAATCAATTTTTCTGCTGTTACTCTTCTGTTGTAAATATTGGGTTCTCGCTCAAGTCTTCATTTATTGAAAATATGAAATATTTATGTTGTCATAATATAACAATCCTGGCAGCGTTACTTGACTAACTTGTAAGATATTCTACATTATTTCAATACCAACAGCTACTCTAATGGATCAAATAGACAAGAATTGAGAAAAGAAATGTCCAGTCGCTTTAGATTTTTGGAATGCTAGTTCTAAGTTCTGAACCATGATATGGAATTTCGGAAAGTCGCCATCATCTTTTTACATCTTTTTTCATGTCTGAGAACAAAAATTGACAATCAAAATGTTTATCATATTTTATATATGTAGTTATTTTATTTCATTCCAGTTTGATGCAGCAAGTTAAGGCTAGTTTGTCTTCCATAACCGCCTCAGGAGGCAGCACCGAAGTGAAAATAGCGTCTGAAGAATACCCAACATCATTTTTCACCCAGGTTAGATACCGTCTGTTCTTATGCTATTTCGAGCACCAATGCAGTTCGCCGCCTGAATAATGTTAATCCTTTGAGGCTTCCTGGAAATAATGAATTATATTACGTTGGGGGAGGGCAGGAGGAAGGAGAGGGGGACGGGGAGGGAATGGCTTACCATTGCGAACACCAGTTCAGATAAGGTATGTCAGTATATGTTATGATTATTGATGTTTCTTTCTCATTTAATCTATACTAAATACTGTATGTTTAGATATATTCTTGTATATAGTAGTACTTTAAAGGCTTGGTCTACTGGCGACGGACAGACTCATGGAGAAGCAGGTACTATGTACATTTTAATAATGGGATGACTATATCAAACTAGATAATGTGACTAGGTATGGTGAAGGTGGTCGAACTACTCTGGTATTTTTGGAATTTTAGCATATTCTAAAGGTGGTTTGTGATGAAGTGGTTGTAAAGGAACACAATGGTTGTTTTAAGTTTTCATTATATAATCGGATTCTATGATGATGTTTTATGGGTAGAATTTGCGTTGAGAGAAATACTAATAGATCATTTTCGCAGATTGAGTTACAGAATATATGTAATGGGCGGTTAGTAGTGAATTACTGTCTAACCACATTTTGTGCGATAATAATATTATTTGTTATAACCTGATGTTTAAGTTATTATCATCTTTATAAGGCGACGATTGAGAGTAACCCATGATGGACATAGAGTTTTTCCATATGAACCCTGTTAAATATGTATTGGCCTTTAATCAAATAAAAAAACACGACATATATATCCGTGCTTAGTAAACTCCAGCTCTCCTTGTAATCTGACACCCATGATTATTTTCAGTTTGCTGTTTTATCGAAGCGAACGGTCCAAAACATTATCAGAAATCCCCAGACATCGGTTATGCAGGTATGTAACTAAACAAAAGTGTTACGAATGATTTCGCAAATGAGCATCTTAAATGTGTATGGTTTCTGTATACTGGTCTTAGCCAAAATATGACGTGTTGTATTTTTTACCCATTCTTTCCCAACTTACCGAAAATCAGTTGCCTGAAATCTTTTGACCATGTTTTACCCGGTTTGTGAGGTAATAAGTGTCCGGGCTCTACACTTGTAGAATGTTAGCGTAGAGGCCAACATTTAAATACTTTCCAGATATGTCTGTACCCTGCTCCAAAAAATAGGCAATAAACAAGAATAATAAAAAAAAATAGTGGAGTAGGTCTACAGACGCTAGGGCCCAACGACGCCAGGACCCACTTTCGCATATTAAATTTTTCAGATGTTAGGACCTACTCCTCCTAGGACGCTAGGGCCCACCCACCTTCAGACGCTAGGGCCTAAACATCGGACGCTAGGGCCCACCCACAATAAGTTAAATGAAGCCATTAGATAAATACTCTATCCGAGCTGGGCCCTAACGTCCGAGGAAGGGTGGGCCCTAGCGTGTGAAATATTTACTTGTAAATGTGTAGGTCTAGTATTTGGCTTCTTGCAAGTATAAATTTTAATATCGTCGGAGACTTTTTCCAACTTTGACAGTTATTTACAGTCAAACTATTTACAATATCAACCTCATATTTCCAGGCGTTAGAGATCGAAAAATTTATAGTTCTAATGAGCTCTTCAGAGTTTTCTATATTAATTTAGGTGAGAACGCACCATATTTATTTTTTCAAAACTATCCCCTTAACACTGAGGATTAAAAGGTATGAATGTACACAAGTGAAATGAGTTGATTAAGTATGTATTCATGTTTCAAATGTATTCTATTATTTATCATAACTATACTAATAACTATTGAAAAAAAGAGCGATAGGGAATTTCTTGAAAAAGAATCTTATCAAGGTTACTCAATGTTTGATCAATAGGACTGAATACTATTATAAGTTTTCAATATTGTGATGTTTATAGACGAATTGAGAGGATAAATTGACTGTAAGAAAATGAATGGCAGTAAGCGATAATAAGTGAAACCTCTGCAATAATGGATTTCGACGGGCCACCAAAATATAGATGGGAACTTTTATGAGAACCTATGGGCATCCTCCACAATCTTGGTCGAGTGACTTTTGGATGGGTTTGAAAAGAACGGAACAAAACGTACAAAATGCCTACTTTTCAATGATGTTTACTGAGACTGCAGCTTTAAGTAAGAACTTAAAAAATGTGAAAACCAATATATATTTTTCCTTAACAGATGTTCGTTATGGTTATTTTTGCTCTTTTGGTGGGTACAATTTATTTCCGCATGGACTTTACGCTTAAAGGCCTTGCAAACCGGTATGTCATAGAGTTTAGATTCCTTTCACAATCAATAGACTCCCTTTAACACTATTCATTCTCGATTTTCAATATTCTTGATAAGGCCCCCAAAAAAGGTGTGTTTCCGATTTATCTGGCTGAGAACTAGGTTTGGGGTGGGAGTAGTAACTGTTTTTTTTGTTTTTTTAAGGAAACCGCCTTCCAGGAACTGAAACAAATGTTTTCTAACAACAGTGGTTTAAAACAAGGGAAACGTGCTTTTTGACAGTTCCTGTTCAGGAAAACACGTTTTCCAGCTTTTATTAGTTCCAGAAAAAAACCAGGATGGCCAAAACATTTTTTAGGTTGGGGAGGTCTTTCTCGGTAGATCGGCTGTGAATCGGAAACACACCTATTTTATGTTGCCTCATAATGATTGCCGCTTGATCTATGTAACCATCGTGAATGGTCATCCTGTATTTAACACAATATTCATCGTCAATATATGAAATATCCATTTCAGAGCAATAGGCTTATTTTACTTTTTAACAAGCTCAAAAATGGAAAGGCTATCACGAATGCATTTTTATATTAAATCATTCATATTAATTTATATTGATGTTTCAGAACTGGGGCTTTCTTCTTCATTATAATGAACCAAGTCTTTGGTAATCTCTCTGCGGTTGAACTTTTCATCAAAGAACGTAAAGTCTTTGTGTAAGTTGATAAGAAATATTTATTTAGCTCCATTTGTATAGATCTGTGGGCATAGGAAGAGGCTCTGCCTGGAAGAAAATGGGATGTGTTACAGAAAAATTAGTCAAAAGTCGTACAATTAGTCAAAAGTCGCAAAAATTAACATTTGAAAAAAGGTTTGCAATATTTTCTGGATGTAGCTCAATATATACTCCATAGGATGACCTTCACAACAAGGATATTTTTAATCTATAGTCTTGACATTAAAATGTTGATACATATATTCATGCTACTAACAGCACTTAACCCCTCAAGAATGAGGACTTTCTAACAAAGAGATCTTGTGAATAATTCACATTGAAAAATCAATTTTGCGACTGTGACTCATTTCCCCAAAACACTTCTCAAATGATGAATACCGTGCTTCTTCGTATAGTAACTGAGAGTGTGTGTGTGTGTGTGGGGGGGGGGGGGTGCCTGGTCTGAATACAAATCGTGTGTGTGGTGGTGGGGGGGGGGGGGGGCGAGTGAGGGTCTTTATATAGAAACCAGGACTCTTAACTAACAAAATAGGTGTTAGTGGATATTCGCGGGCGTTTAGGAAAACTTATTAACTAAATTTAAGCTCCATAATCTGAGGTTATTTTCATGAGGAATTTAACATATATGCCATCGATTAGTAGCCAGGTTTGAAAACACGTTTAGTAAAATTGGAGGGGATCTTGGACGGGGTGAAGGGCGTCTATTCAAGGAAATTCGAATTTCAATTTGAACATTATTTTTCGTGCTAAGGTACCATATAACAACTTGATGCATCTATATTTTAATTTCCATGTTCCAGACATGAAAGTTCCAATGGGTTCTACAGAGTTTCAGCCTATTTTCTCTCCAAGCTCTTTTGTGACATCATCCCCATGCGTTTCATCCCTAACACAGGCTTTTGCCTCATCGTATACTTCATGTCAGGTATGTACACATTAATTAACTCTCTATTACCAGTTAAATCGACCAGGGGCCTGTTTCATAAGAAATCCTTACTTAAGACTTTCCTTCCTTAGCTACTTAAAATTGTCCTTGCTAACACGCTGGTGAGGATTGTAATATATAATTATAAGCAATACTGCTTTTTATTTATTCATGTATTTCCTACCTAAGCAAGGACAAATAGATTAGCAGGAAATATTTATGCACCAGGCCCCTGAACTCCTTTTCATAAATCGCTCATATAAAAGCTACTAATTCCTTCTCTCACCCAGGCCTACAAGTTGATGTTGGAAAGTTTTTCTTCTTCCTGTTGGCTGTCAGTGTGACTTCCCTGACCGCCTCATCTCTGGGCTTCTTCTTCTCTGCAACTGTCAGTGTATTCGCACTGGCCAATCTCTGTATTGGCCTCTGCTATGTATTTATGATGGTAGGTACCGTTGTGCACTGTACTTTATTATGGTATTAATTCCCCGAGGTTTGGGGGCTAAGGCTGTTTGTGGTGAAATAACGGCCAAGAACTGCCAGGGCCAAGGCAGTTATTTCACCACAAACAGCCAAAGCCCCTAAACTGAGGGAATTAATACATTTAATCGCCGATCTTTGGTCGCCGATCATTGGCACCGATCTTTGGTCGCTGATTTTAGTCGTCGATCTTTTGGGTCCCCCCTTGGTTTGGGGGCTTCAGCTGTTTGTGGTGAAATAAAGGCCTTGGCCCTGGCGGGCCTTGGCCGTTATTTCACCACAAACAGCCGAAGACCCCAAACCTCGGGGAATTAATTCCTTTAGTCGCCGATCTTTGGATTCAACCTATTCAACCTCTGAATTCAGCCAGATATATATAAGTAATCTAACCTGCTCAAGTAACATGGAATGAATGATCCAAATCGCCAGAATAAAGAGAGAAAAATCAGTGCTAAACCCAGAAGCTTCGGCAGTAACCTTAGTTCACTTCAAACACACCAGGTGGCACCACCAGTTCCATAGACATCAATAACAGGCCAACTTAGTTCACTTCAAACACACCAGGTGGCGCCACCAGTTCCATAGCATCAATAACAGGCCAGTCGGAAATGCCCACTCTTATAATGGCCCAGCATGGTGCAAACCAGGGTAGTTACATCCATCCAGCAAACCCCCAGAATCCAAAGAACGGCGACAAATATATACGCATTGCTCTGAAAACAATGTATCTAGAGTGAGTTACGCATAGAGCGTATTTCGTTAGTGAGTTATTGTGGTTGTCATGGCAACCAATCTATTTTTTTTGGTAAGATTACTGCCGAAATTCAAATTTTTGACTCGATTGCTTTCTATTTTCATTATTGAAAGCATATATAATTAATGTATTTCAGTGGTTTCAGTCGCTTAGAATATTGCTACGCAACTCCTGCAATATTCATGCTCCTTCAACTGACTCGTTAATTAACATGTATTTATGTTTCAAAAGTTCTTGACAGAGTTATCTATTAGTCCTCTCTCTTGGAATGTGTAGATCAATGCATTTAAGTAAAGTAAATACCACCATGTTCAGCGAGAAATTAACAACAGAACTAACAACTGAAACCAAAAATATCGGGGTTTGATTTGGAACTTAACATTGATTAAAAACTATTGGGTTCCGATAACAGACTTAGAATGCACCAAGATAAATCTTGAATTGTAGGCCTAGTATAAGCATCAACAGCAGATCTATATGCAAACTTAGTACATTACCAGTAAATATACATGTATATAGACTTTATTTTGTCTACTATCCGTAATTGCATATATTTTACATTTTATGGCGTGATTAATTAATCACAATTGTTTGTAGGTGTTTTCTGGTTTCCTAGTTAAGCTAGATTCGGTACTGGTCTTTCTACAATGGATCAAATGGGTTTCTATCTTCAAATACGGCCTAAATGTACGTATAATGATATCACCGGACTTCGATATGTAGACGTGTTCTCTTAAACAATGTATTTGCTTAAGGATTATTTCTTGTGATTAAACTTAAAACGCTATACATATATGCCTTAACTTATAATTAAAACTTAACTGTATCCTCAATGGTTTTATATTATGTAGAAAGAATATGCAATATTTCATATCAGTGCATCATGCCTTTGTTTGATATAAGGTTAAAATGTATCCTGTATGAAATGTATATAGTGTTGATATAATGGCCAAGGTAAGAATGAAATATATGCTACCTTAAACCCATTTTAATGTGTTTCAAAATACCTATGTTATAATACACTTATTTTGATTTGCTTGTCCTATTTAGGCATTGTCCATAAACGAATTGGTGGGGCTAACCTTCTGTGACGAAATAGCTAACACAAATGCAACACGATGGTATGTAATCTTATAAAGTCTGCCATGAATTAAGTTAATTTCGCGGACAGAAACGACGGCCAACCCTTCCCCATCTACACACACACGATAAAGTGCTTATTGCAGTCCAACTTAAAAATAACTTGGTTTTGATTTTTATGAATAAAAAATAGATATATGATATATTGATATATGAATCCCCGACGAAATAGAGCTTTTTAATATTGTGGTAAAGCAATAAAGAGATATAAAAGAGCATAATATTATAATGGGTTTAACGAATAATTATGTCTTTATGCTATTAATTACCGTCAATCTTTAAACATATCCACAGCACATCGATTTAAAAATAAAAGGCCTGACACTCTTTAATATGATTTTCCCCACATTTTTCAGCACAACAGGGGAGGCGCAGTTGAAAAGTTCAAACATAGACTATACCACCACATGGGATCTTTGGTCTAATGTAGTGGCTCTAGCAGGGATGTCTTTCATTCTCCTCGTCCTCACATATGTTCAGCTCCGTAGGATCAACAAATACACTTAATCTTAATGTCACATTCTACTGTCTAATGTCTACAAAACTTGAACTGATTTATAGTTATTGTCTCAAAGGATTGTCTCCCAAACTACCTCCTGGGTGAGGCAACAATCACAGAAACCACTTAATTCTAAACTAACCAATTAATCAAATATGAAGGAATGTAATCAATAATTTGCCTGATTCTTCCCTAGCAAGTACAGTCCATCGGACATCAACCAATAGGAAGCCTCTAAACAAAATATGCCTAAATCCATGTGCGGTATCACTGTGATGAGATTCAATGTTCCGATTTCACTCGATCGTGATATAAAATGTGGAATCCCTACACAATTTATAAATACATTTAAATAAACACAATATACAAATAAAAATCACGATTCACATTTTTTAATTCAAATGTAACAGGTCATTCTTCAGAATATTGATTTTAGTTATGTGATTTAAAAGTAGAGAGGATCAGCAGGGAATGTAAATGTGTAGAAAAGCTCATAGATGCCTTTCTCCAATATCCAATGTCCTCTTGCTGCACCTGGACCCCATTCCTGATTGCTGACTGAGAAGTCAATTGTACCAGATGTGCCATCATTTAGTGACATCGGTGCCCTTGTCCATGCCTTGACGCAAAATTCCAGGCCCTCAGTCATGATTCTGCAGTACAATTAAAAATGGGACATCATTGAGTTCTTAGTCAAAATATAAATAACATAGTATGGTTGTTTTCACCACAATGGAATTTGTATCAAGAAGATGCTTGTATGGGAGAGCATGTAGTACAAGCATTGGGACAGTGTTGTAATTATTGTATGTACTCGTACTCATACAGTGAAGTGATCTCATGTGCCCTTGCTGGTTCAATTCCTATGGCAGTGTTACTAACGATTTGTGTGCTGCTATCATGTTATCAATGCAACTGATAGCAGTTTGTATTTATCTTGTCAATGCTGTAATCTGTGCAGTATTAGTATTACAATGTCTGTAAACCTCCGGAGCCTGTGCTGAGAGAGCAAAATTTTAAACCAACCACATGTGTGCAGTTCAAATTACCTAAAATCAACCAGAAAGCATGCCAATAATTGAACAAGATCCTACCTGTACATAGCATACCCAGCCACATGGTTGGCTCTCAATGTTTCCCCAATTCCAACCAAATCTTTCTTAGCAAGGAGCTGCCAAGATGTCCATGTCAGTTGAGTTCCATGATAGTCAGCAAAGGTTTCACGACTCTCAGCCAGAATCCTATAATTTGAAGTGTTATCCATATTCCCTGGGTTGACAAAGTAATCATCACGGTCATGAACAACATATGGGTTTTGTTTTACCATGGAAAGGTCTGTGTACCTTTCAAGATAAGTTATAGCTTCTTGGGCAAAGTCTTCAAGTTTGCCACAGTCACCCAGAGCCCATCGGAGGGTGGACTCTGTAGGTATGGGTGTATCACTACCCTTGTAGTGGACATGAAACATGCGGTTGAAAGGAGCTGGACGGTCCTCCTCACAGTGTTCTGCACCATATGCAGGATGGTGGAGTACAATCACCATCACAAGAAAGATGGATGAAAGACAGAACACAACCCTGAAATGATAAGAATTAAATATGTCTCAAGTCATGAATCTAATTTTTTGACTTTGATTATTTGACTTATGTTGATTGGCTTATGTACATGAAGTACCAGAGCCATCTTACCAGAATGTTCATCGTTGAACTGAGACCTTACATCCACCATATAGACAAAGAAATGCACTATTTATCATACCATAACTATGCCTGAATAAATATTTTAAACAACGAAATTCTATGTTGGTGTAGAATGAAATGACATGTTTTCTTTATTGAAATATATTATGTTCTAAGTTTGAGTGCTATACTCAGTTTTTATATATATATACATGCACAGGACTGGCATTGTATTGAGTCAAAGACTGTTGCACTGTTGAAATTATTGACATAATAAAAGTTGCAAATGTTTGAATACTGATATCAAACCGAAACTATACAAAGAACAAGAAATAGCTTTTAAGCCTAGACTACATTGACAGCATTACCTATGGCTATTTACTTAACAGGTTAATTTTACAGTTAACCAAGACTTACCTATAAGTTGAAGATTAAATCTGCAATTATGTTGATGGATCTACATCTGCACCAACATAGGTCAACAAATGAACACCTCCGAAATACTGATGGCAACAATATTATATATGCACACAGGACTATTGGATGTTGAATGTTATTTGTAATATTTTATACACTCTTTCAATATGAGCCTATTCACGTAATTCAAGATAGTTCCAGTTGTTGCAGCTATACCATGTTTCATATCTCATTGTATCTAGGTTCAAGAGAAACAAGGGCTCTAAATATAGTATATTGATTAGAGTTACTACTTGCCAATTACCTAATAGATATTGCAATACCCACATATATACACAAACAGTTATATTAGATTAGTATTACATACCTCATCCTGATATATATATATATGTATAACCTGGCTGGTCTGAGATGAGTGTAATGTCCCAGAGAATACGCAGGTAGAACAGAGGGATTTACTTTTTGTGCTGGGGAACCTATGTACTATCTGGGGCAGTGGAAGCAGTGGAGTGGAAAGAGAACATCGCCAGTTCATTGGAAAAGTTGAGAAGATTGGATAGACTTAGACTTTGTACAAGCTGGGGAAAAGAATCAGAAGTTAGCATGATGGCATGTTCTCTACAGTATTGTGGTACCTCTACGTGAATAAATGTATGTACATGTATAGATTTATGAATAGATGTATCTGTACAACTCTCTCAAATAATCCAAATTTAAGACAAAGCCAGTGGACACGATCACTGTTATGTTTCCAAAGGTAAGCGTGATATTCCACTGCTTTGAATTGCGATTCAAAATAGTGCGATATTGACTGGTGTGGTTTATGGCATGGTCACTTTCTCAGGATTTGGGGGCTCTGATTTACTGCAGATAAAGGATAACACTATCCATAGAGCCTTGTATCGGGAGGCTATGCATCGTTGTATAAGTACCTTTTGTATTGGTATTTAATATATAATATTGAAATATAAATGGAGGCGTCCATAGGGAGACTATGCATTGTTGTACTTTTTGTATTGGTATCTATTTGCCTCCAAAGTAGATAACAATTTCTAATGAGTCTGGCCAGTCAAGTAAGAAATATTATTCCCTGATTAGGCCGGGAACGAAGCCTATAATGACAATATGTGCCACTCACAGACTGACAAAGATAATCGAGGTTGTACTAGCATAGTATTGAAAGTAGTCCCGTTTTTTTACACTACATTGATCGGAAATTTCATTCATCCATTCTGAAATAATTCAAGTCCATCTACTAGAAATAATTAGTCAAAATGCATAGATTTGTCCAGCCCAAAGTTGTTTATGGTAAGAATGTGTGGTAAAATGATGAGTAATAAAGTTTTGAATGTAAACACCATAATGTTTCATTTTTACTGGAAATGGCGTAGGGATGTGGCAATGTGAAGTGGTGGTGTATAGTTAAAAAAAAATGCAAAAATGTTGATCTCTTTAGTAATTATTCATGAATACAGGGAACAAAAGTAAGATGACCACAGTGTCAAGTCCTCAGTGGACAATATTCGCCTTGTAAAGCCCAGAAGCAACTCATCCTACAGCCTCTTTGCTTCTGGGCTTACTCAGGGCATATAATCCACCTCATACTTTACACTGTGGTAATCTTCTGATAGTTCTTAATACAAGCTGTTCATGAAAAGCATATATTCAAATATGGACATTCAGAAGAGCTTGCATTTATTATCACATCATAAATATTTCCACCCCACTCACCATTTATCAACAGCAATTACCTCATTACATGTGTATTAGCCAACCAAAGGCAGCTAGCAGTGAATGGATACAACCACTAGGATGGCAGGCCTAGGTAGTTACTTCTGAGACATAAAGTAATGACTGGTGTTTTGTACATTTATTATGAGATTAATGACCCGAGATTTGTTGGATGAGCTGTATGTGGTGAAATAACGGCCAAGGCCCGCCAGGGCCAAGGCCGTTATTTCACCACATTCAGCCGAAGCCAACAAATCGAGGGCATTAATATCTTTAGTCACACATCTTTGGATTCAATACAACTGTTTAAACACATGTTTCAGCTGTTTAAACACATGTTTCAGCCCATGCTGGGCCTGTTATTAACGGGCCTGTTATTAACGGGCCTGTTATATATGTGACAACCAGATATATAACCGCTGCGAGATAGATTTGTATGATTTGTATGGTTGGCTATGGTTGCGTTAGGAAAGAAAAACAGTCGCCGATGAACTACGCTCCACCCAGCCGCCCTCCCCCGACCCTACCCCGGCCTAGGCGCTGTTCACTCAGTCAGTGAACAGCGCCCCTGGTGTCAGTTGATGCAACTACGGAAGTGTTGCCGACGGTAGCGCCGGAGCGGCTTGTTTCGGAACTAAAATGCGTCGAACATGCCGTGAACGATGGCGCCAATTGAATGCCTATCGTAAAACACCCAATGGATTATTACAGACTGTGTAAGTGTTGAGAACAGATTACAAAATTGCAGTAAACTGAAGTGTACAGAAATGGTATCTACAACGATTTCAATAACTGAAAATGTTTGTCACCAGGAAAAATAAGGAGAACGAGCCAATAAGTATAGGAGTCAGTAGACGCTAAGCGAAAAACGATTATGGGGGTTGCAACGGTTTTTGTGGTCTATAGGAGTCATTTTTGCCTCTTTTCCTGCGAAAAGCGGAAGTGTGTCCCTAGACACACAAATACGGCTGGGACACGGCATTTGTAGTGGTTTGCTTCACTTTCGGTGGCGGCGACTGGCGTAATATAAAGGAACTAAAATCCGGAAGCATTTTCTACTCTTTCGAATGAAAGGAGGAGTGCGTATAATAGACTACCATACACAATACAACGCCAAGTGCATCGTGCACAGAGTGGCTATGCCGAAAGTCGCCATAATGTGGGCGCGCCATCCGGGTCCCGTTGGTTGCTTGCATGGGCTGAAACTGGCCGGTTACAACTCTCCAGCAAACCCCCAGAATCCAAAGATCGGCGACTAATGTACATTTTCTAACACCCTGACCCATATAGAAATGATTTTATTGCAGTTTAAGAAAAGAGAGAGAATCAAACAAGGTGCTTGTACTTTATATGAAAGCTCATTCTCATGAAATGGCTGCAGTGCAGCCAACGAGGGGTACATTTTTTATTTGGCTCCCTCAGTCAGCTGAGGGTTGGTAGGATTGAAGGTATAGTATTATTTAGGTGGTATCAATCCTAGTTTGCCACAAAATTTGATCATTAGCTTTTGTACAGGAGGTAAGTAAGCTGTGTATTTTTGTACTTCATTGACAAAATCAATTTCTTATCAAAATCGTATATACCATTTATTGTTCATTTTATTCTTTTGATACCACCAACACTCCAATCAAAGTAATCCAAGTGCCAAGGGGGTATTTAGTAACATTTAGTAATTTCAAAATCATTCATGATTAATTCTTTCAAATAATATCACTGCCAACTATTGTACCTTATCCATGACATCTTGTTGTTTCATTCACTTTTAATCATACCTCGAATTAAGTAAATGAGTAGAGCTGCTGATCGTACTTTTTCTGACCCATAGTAACTAAAAATATGAATTCATGAGTTCAAGGCAAAGGGCACATATTGTCCCAAAGGATCGGGAGGGGGCAGGAAGAGGAGGGAGAGGAGGATGGAGAGGAGGAGGGGAGAAAGAGAGAGGAGAAAGAGAAAGAACAAGGAGGAGGATCGGACCGGGGTTGTCACTGATACTTGTTATCTAAGCACTTTAACTCCATGCTAAGATTCTTGATTCACGAGCTTGCCTACTGATATGCTAGTCTAAATGTCCTCGGTAAGAAGTATAATTGCTCTGTCCTTTGTTGAAAAAATATCAACTACTAGCAAATACCAGAGCTATGCAAGAGGAAGAGGACGAAAAGGAGAAGGTAGAGTGGGATGAAGAGGAGAATAAGGATAGGATAATTATGAAGAGGAGGAGGAGGATGTTTATCGTACGATGCAGCATTGACCTCCATTACTATGACAACGCATTCTTTGTTAGGATGCAGTGTTGAACCTGTTTGGCTGGTTGTCCAGTTACATTATTATGGAAAGTCTTATGTATTTTTACATGTGAGCATATAAAGGAGGTGGGCGTAAATGGGAATTGAAACCCTTTTTGAACCCTTATTTTCTAGGAAATCACTCATAAAACTAGTGGAATGGCTTCCCACTATTCCAAAGCATGTCCACATTACTGCAAGCCCTCCAGTGGTTTGGGAGGAGTGTTGGATGGTGAGGTGGTGAAGTAGTTTTTTATACAGATAAGAATCATATTCCACATCTTTTAATTCAAGTACCGGTACATTCAAATTTCATTCAACACATCAGGTCATTCAACAGAATATTGATTTTAGACATGTGATTAAAAATAGAGAGGATCAGCAGGGAATGTAAATATGTAGTGAAGCTCAAAGACGCCTTTCTCCAATATCCAATGTCCTCTTGCTGCCCCTGGACCCCATTCCTGACTGCTGGCTGAGAGGTCAACTGTACCTGAAGTACTATTTATCGACCCCGGTACCCTTGCCCATGTCTTGACACAAAATTCCTGGCCTTCAGTCATGAACCTGCAGTAAAGTTAAACATGCTACATCATTGAGTTCTTTTAAAGCTTCACTCTCAGTTACTAAACATTTTCCCCATAATGTTCCATTCTTTTCCAACCCATCTAAAAGTCATTGGACAAAATTGTTAAGGACTTTGACTGGTTGTTTTTGCTACAGTTTCTAAAATGTCCTCATTTGTATTTGTAGGAGCTGCCCAAATCCTTTCTTATGATGACTTCACCTATTATCGCTCACCGCTGGCTGTTTTCTCTTTGTTTTTTCCACTTCTAATTCTTACATAATCATATAGCAGCTGCAGAATATTGATAAATCCAATGCAATAAACCATTATGAGTTAATTTGTTGAGATTTGTTTTGTCATGATAGCTGAGAATGCAGTTTTAAAGGTATACAGGACAGTTTAATGATAACAAATTGACCAGGGTTTGTTCCTTATTAGAGAAGACAAAAATAAATGATATGCTACACTATTAGTTTTTCCAGAGTCACCAGAAAAAAACGGTGGTTTACTATAGGAGTCTATGGGAAAATGTGATATTTGTTCATGAATTTCTTAATTGAAAAAAATTACCAGTCCTATTTTATGTAGATTTACTACACCTTTATTTGAGGTCATATCCTATAGATTAATATATCAAAAAGCCAATCTTGTTGTGCACTTTTAGTGGCAGCTGCTCTGGCTGATGCCATTCATTTCCCATTCATATT
Organism: Sthenelais limicola; assembly: GCA_942159475.1. Lineage (NCBI taxonomy): Eukaryota > Metazoa > Annelida > Polychaeta > Phyllodocida > Sigalionidae > Sthenelais > Sthenelais limicola. The sequence goes on from OW804098.1 coordinate 70,503,565, forward strand.
CGTGATTGCACAGACGTTTAACTGGTTTACATGGAGTGTCATCATCAGGTGATGGGGTTTTTGCATCAATAGAGTCATGATTATACTTCCCACAAAACATTTTCATTTTTCATGGCAATAAGAGGACCTTTCCGGAAATGATGGAAATTAATTTTGGCTTTAGTCCCCATTTGTTGGCATGTTACTGTCATTAACAACAAATTATAAATGATTTCAAAGCAAAGTAAACCAATGGAAAGCCATAAGCTGTGAGTGGTCAGCCAGAACCTGACGTCCAACACTGTCTCAGGCTCTGTCTCTATGCCTAGGGCTGGGCTTGGTCTGTGCGCCTACAACACCCCCATCCCAACAAATGGGGCCTAAAACCCTTCAACACATGTGTGCAGTTAAAAAGAACTTAAAAAAACTCTGAAAACATTTCAAATTTGAACAAGATCCTACCTGTACATAACATAGCCATCCACATGGTTGGCCCTCAGTGTTCCACCAAGTCCTACCAAATCTTTCTTAGCAAAGAGCTCCATAGATATCCATATCAGTCGAGTTCCACGATAGTTAGCAAATTTCTCATGACTCTCAGCCAGAATCCTATAATTTGAAGTGTTATCCATGTTTCTTAGAATGATGTAGTAATCATCATGGTCATGAGCAACATATGGGTTTTGTTTTACCACAGAAAGGTCTGTATACTTCTCAAAGTATGATATAGCTTCTTGGGCAAAGTCTTCAAGTTTGCCACAGTCACCCAGAGCCCATCGGAGGGTGGACTCTGTAGGTGTGGGTAGTTCACTACCCTTGATGTAAACATGAAACATGCGGTTGAAAAGAGCTGGATGGTCCTCCTCACAGTGTTCTTCGCCATGTGCAAGGTGGTGTAGCACAGCCACCATCACAAGAAAGATGGAAGAATGACAGAACTCAACCCTGAAGCGAAAAAAATTAAATAGGTCTCAAGGAGAAGAAGGAGTCACTAATCCATTATTGTAACTTCAATACAATGACTTATATTGACATTTTTGCTGGAAATGTTTTGCTTATCTTATATATACATGAAGTACCAGAGTCATCTTCCAAGTATGTTTAATCTGGGATGTTACACGCCATTATAATATATTGTAAAGTTATGGTCACCTCTTTAATGATTTGACCATAACTTTATTAGTTTAATTCATTTTATTTATCAGCCACACCACCTACCGATATACAGACACGACCCTTCCTCTTCCCACCACTTCCATTGATGTTTATCTTTAATAAGCTGAGTCCACACTGACCGGATAACTACATTGTTATCTCGGGAAGTGGGGTGGGAAGGGAGGATGACAAGCAGGCCAGTGGTCTGATTAAAGCGGGAGGGAGAGGGTGGGGGATATTCAGCCAGTGACTGGGACTGGACTGTTAAATCTCCATCATTACATTATTCACTATAGTTACTTTGATGTATTACTACTACCAATATCTTTCCTTGGCAATGAGAAATATCACGCATATGAAACTTGGCCAATAGAAATTTATTGAAAAAAAAAATGTCAATTGATCATTGGCTAAGGCAGAAATGACTTGTGATTCTAGCCTCATGTTCCATTATTAATATGTGTAACCTTGTTACTGATTGGATCCTGTATCTATTAGGACCGATATATTGATCCAGCCAGGCAAACCAATCAGCCAATCAATCTTATTTATTGTAATCAACTGGGTATAAATACTCTGAATAAAATGATTTCAGCCTCTTCTAACCTGCTCAGTTCTGAACTTGAAAGCATAACCCTGTTGGTGTTTGCGTTGATTTAATTCTCACCCGACTGCCAACCCTATTCATTTATCGAAGAAAGACTGACATTTCTTCAATATCAAACATTAATCCTTCATCATGGATGAAGTGTTTGTATGGTACAGATCGCTCGAGCTATACAGAACAATACATAGTTTGATAAGAAATATAGCTACTGGAGCGTGAAGCTGGGGCGTGAAGTCATCTAAATATATAAAGGAGTTATTAATGATCTTAAGACACTTAAAAGATGTGGTATGTAGGAGAGAGGATCATTATGGGATTAATTTCCCTTGGTTTGGTGTCTGAGGCTGTTTATGGTGAAATAACAGCCAAGGCCTAAGGCTGTTCATGGTGAAATATTTCACCATAAACAGCCAACAGCCTCAACACCAAACTGAGGGAATTAATCCCTTTAGTCACCAATCTTTGGATTCAATACCACTGTTTAAACACATCTTAACAAATATTAGACCCTTTAAAAATAGTTTTAGATGTTACGGCATGACGAACTGAAAAAATTTATCTCATCCAGTTGATAACATGGGTTACTATTTTACTTCTGGTACATGGAACGGACCAAGCCAAAATGCCTCCTTCCTCAGAAAGCCTTTATTGTCCAAATCAGCATGTTTTACACAATTCAAACAATCACATTCTCATATTTAGTTAAATTTAGCTCTGTCAAACCAATATCACACATGTACACTTAATTATAACTTCACCATGTCGGTTAATTCGCCGCATTCTCCCTTCCGTCAACAAACCAACCTTCCACCATTTACATGCAACCAACGGAGCCCGGACACTGGTGCCCAGAGATCATAGGGCCCAGACAGTAGCGCCTACCATACTAGTAGCTCCCACTGCTTGGGTGCTACGGTAAATAGGCCCAACTGTCCGGGGCTCTAATTTTGTGCGCCCAAACCAACACACTTCCGGATTTTAGTTCCTTTACATTACGCCAGTCGGCACCACCAACACTGAAGCAACCCATAGAGCAACAGTATTACAGCATGGCCTGTTTCACCTATTTGCAGCTGGGAGGCGGCCATTGTAGCACAATATCACTCCCACAATGTATACTGTCTTCAGGTCATGGGGAGGCCTAGGCTTTGAATACTTAAAAATGACTAATATTTCCATCGGAAACAGTGGAGGAAAGACTTTTGGGTGACCAGGACTTTAGTATCATTTATACAGAACGCGGAATTGACGACAAACAACTAGGTCATGAAGTAAGGCAATGAGCGAAAACGCCGGAACCACTGCCAGCTAAATAATTTACTTGATCCGCTCAAATAATTTACTTGATCCGCTCACAACAGTCATTTAACACTATCCACAACCCCAGCAGAATCCAAAGATCGGCTACTAAAGGTTTGGAAATCCCATTGTGTCTAGAACACAAGTGAAGAGTCATATATATATAGGATATTCCAAATAAAAGCTTTTTAAAAAATCCCCCCAAAACCTTCATTATAAAGTACCGTATTTGCCCGTTTATAATATGCTGGGCCCCGTTTTATAAGCCTGCCCTGTTTATTAGTTAGGGGTTCAGCACATTATTATGGTAATATAATCTAGGCCCCATGAATAAGCCCGATGCCTGTGTTGCTATCATGATATAAGAGGTTAAGAAATAAATCTCTTGCAAAAATCAGTTGGACATAAGTATTCTGCGAAATAACTTTTGATTTTTTATGAATAAAGCTCTTTCTAGAGCTGAGGTCGAGGCTCCCTGTTTTTAGTTTGTGTAAAATAAACCCTGTCCAGAATATAAGCCTGCCCTGAATATAAGCCTGGACTATACACCATTTGAAAATAATATAAATCCGGGCTGATAAATAGGGAAATACAGTATAAACAGGACTAAAAGCTACATTGGAAATTGAATGAATAATTTGAATACACTGGCGCAATATGAATCCATTCACATTGTAACAGGATATCGCAGCTATACAGAATATTGCAGCTATACCATATTTCATATCCAAGACTAAGTCTGCCTCATTGTATCTAGGTTCCAGAGAAACAAGTCTCTCTAGATGTAAATATACCATATTGATCAGAGTTATTACTTGCCAATTTCCTTAATAATTAGGACATTGTAATACACACATCTGCTTACAGAATCATATAGCCCAGTATTACTTACCTCATCTTGATATATGTCTAATCTCTTGCAGGTTTGGGATGAATACAAATGCTCCAGAGCATGAACAGGTAGACTAAAGGGATTTACTTTTTGTAATGGGGGAGCCAGGTACTATCTGGGGCAGTGAAAGCAGTGGAGCAGTTCATTTTAATACTTTGATAGCATCCCAATACACACACACACTGCGATATGTTACACCTAAACAGCGCTTTCAGTGCGTTTTAACAGTCTGCCCGCGATATACGCTCTTCTAACGCTATCACACCTTGCCTTGCTACCCGCTCGGGACACGTGCGGCCGCTATATATAGCGTCACTCTGCGATATAACAAGCAAACAACAGGGAGACAAAACGCGCACCAAAACAGCGCTGTCTTACTGCGTTGAGCACACATCAGCACCGGTAGACTGTAGTCACATGTACATGCATATATAATACTAATAGCCTATAACATTGATTCCAATGCCCACTGAATGAAATGGCCTTATCATACCATCATTCCTGTTTAAACTAAGATAGGCCCTATAATTAAAATGTGGGAATGATCAGAATGGATAGATATGTTGCATGATATTCGAAGATATAGAAAAGATAATATCTTGGACCATGCAAATTCCATGATAAATCTTTTTGCAATATAAACTTTGAAAGTAGCATAAACACAAATAATGATAAACACATTAATTAATATGACTGTGATTTTGCAATGACCCAATGATACCTTCCCTAAATTCATATTACCCAGACAGATTATAATAAACATTGGTAGTTGAATGTTTTCAGAGGCTCCATATCTCCTGATATGGCAAGGAGGAGAGAGAGAGAGTGTGTGTTTGTCTATAATAGAATACATAGGCTAAAATTGGTTTACATTTTAGCTAGCCTATCTACATAGCCTACTTATCAAAATTTCTATTAGCCTATATATTGGGAGGTTTCCCTCCCATTTTGGGAGAACAGGAGAATTAGTTTAAACCCTAAAATCGCGGGAGATATGGACCCTCTGCTCCCCACACCAAAAGAAAAGACAGGGACCATCAATGCAAAGTCAAATATTAAGAGTGACACCGGCTACATTGAATTAATTGCGTCACATAATTGACGTCTTCCGGGACGTCTTTCAGGCAGGCAGCAAGCCTACCGTATTTCTTTGAATTAACACAGGGCCTTGAATGAGCGCGCAGGGGCATTACTAGCCTACAAAGTGCTGGGCCTTGAACAAACGCCTGGTTTAATTTACAGGGTCGGAAAGACCCCCTCTTGAATCCCTTTTCCCATTTTCTATAGGCCTAAACTCCATTTCCCGAATTCCGAGCTGGTTTTCAATTTGCAATCCCGTTTTTCTATTTGTAACCCCTACCTGGAAACATTAAATCTGGTTCTGAATCCCTTTCCCGAATCCCGTAGGCCCTTGTGAATCCCCAATCCCGGCCTAAAATAGGCCCCAATCCCGGTCCCCGAAAAGGTATTCCCTACCCTGAATTTACACTATTTAAATATGTTTCATGAATATGTGACTTGGGATATAATTATGACAAACTAGGCCTAATTTAAAACATTATGTGCACATTAATTCATTTATTTCTGAATTTATTTCTCTCCTTGGATTGTATCCTAGTGATAGGATCTAGCCTGGTTGATGGCTTTTATTGTTAGTCTAGTCCTATATTTAGGCCTCGCCCTAGGCCTACATGTCTTTAGGCCTAGGCTATATTGTAATTAGGCCCTAATTCACTTAATGTGATGGATTTAAATGTAGGTCGATCACACTTTTATATAAAAAAAAGTTCATATCAGACTTTTTTGGAATAGGCCTACATAATTCGCTCATACAAGGAAATATGGTAGGGCCTAACTGTAGACAGAGCTGTAAACTAACATTAGATTTAGAAAACGCCTACATCCTGAGCGCTTCGCTATGCTGCAATGCACCAACCTCTGGTGGCAGATTGCTGACAGCACATCGCGGCATGTTCAGTGGCTAAACCAAGACCTAGTGCCGGCAGCCATTTTGTTAACATAACCATCTCCAACACATAACAAAATCCTGTATTAAACTCGACATATCTACCATTTTTCTGACATCGCAGTTCACCGTCATAGTAATCAGAGGACGCAAAAATATGTGGGTAAGTATCCCTTCTTATAAATAGCATATATATCCAAGAAATCTAGCGTAACGGTTTGTGGGTGGGCGACCGGGGTGGGCGATAATGGCAGTACAGGCCTAGTCCAGGGGAGTATCCGTGCGAGAATTCGTGTAGGGTAACTGCTTGGCTGGTTAGTTTAGTTATTATTTTCATCACTCTCTATTTGTTATATCGATGGGAATAATCAGAGCTTTTAAAATGGGGTTTTGACGACTGCAGTGCTGGGGGACCTGGCTAATTTTGGCCGCAGAAACAAGGCCAAGCCCAAGGCAAGGGCTGTCTGGACTCGGTGTTTTGCTTGACGAGGCCTGCAGGCATCTTTAATGGCATTGCCATAAAACTCCTGCAGACATTTTAGATTTTAGGATTCCCGTCCTTCATATATAGTGTAACACTATATAGGGAGACTATGCATGTTTCCCACGGAAACTTAGGAGACAGGCTCACAGGGCCGTAACCAGCCTTCCAAGGGGGGTTGTTCTTAGATAGGAGAAAGGGGGACTGTAGGCTATAATTCCAGCAGCTTTGCTATCTTTTGCTGCTGGTGCGAGCGCAGAAGGCGTGAAGACTGACTAGGGGGGTCGGGGGGCAAGCCCCCCCCCCCCCCCGGGTAAAAAAAAATAATATTGAGTAGTGAAATGGTGCATTGTCGGGGCATTTCTCCATGATATTTTAGGAATCTGAGAGCATTTACTGCAACACATCAATAATAAATTAATGACTTTTCAGAACACTAGGGTTGCTCTTTTTTCAGGATATTGGTATGTAAGTTAATAGACTCTTGAATATTCGAAATACATATATATCTGGCCAGTAGGTACACAAAATTATAGAATTTCTTTTTTATCAATATTTCATTCAGGCCAATGTTAATTTCTTTGCTAAAAAAAAAATGGCTAAAATTGAAGGGTGCCTATGTTGGGGTAGAAACATCTGTAAAAAAATATATTAGAAATCAACTCACAATTGAGGTAACTATGATATGTATATAAAGCCAATACTATTCATGAAAGTATAAAATCAAACTTGTGTGGCTGCCCCTTTAATTTTTCATGGTAGGCAAATTCTTTTGAAAAGAAATGGCTAGAACCTGCAGGTGCCTACGTGGGGATACATTTTATTTGATTATTCTGTTACTATTTATCTGTTAAACTTCTTGTGTCGCTTGAGCAAAGTGTACTATCAACAACTTCAAATTATGACCATATTAAGAATTTGAGTGGAAAATACTTGACTAAATGGCCAGAAAAAATTACACCAATGTAGGCAGCACTCCTCCCCCCCCCTCTATCCCTGATGTAGGGCCACATCATTATGTAGGCCCATTGTATCAGCAAGTAGACTCTTTATATTTTATTTATACCCTTGTGTATCCTTTTATAGCTCGGGTTATACAACCTCATTTCCTGTGACTTTTTTGCATCATATTTCGTAAGGGACTAGTGAAAACCTAGGATGACTAGTAGGGAAAAAAGGTCACTAGTCCCCTGGCTAGTGGGAATTTTAAGTTAGCCTGAACCCCTGCCAGCTGAATATTGTTTACTGAGGTGGAGGTGTGAGTGTGGGAGGCGGGGATGAATATTGTTTCCTGAGGTGAAGTTGGTGTGTGTGTGTTGAGAGGGGGGGGGACCATACCCAGCTAAATATTGTTTACTGAGGTGAAGGTGTGTGTGTGGTGGGGGTGGGGGAGACCGAAGGTGGGGGGGGGGGGGTCGAACACCCCAGTCCCCTCTAGCTGAGTAATCATTGTCCCATCAAGTGGGTGTGGGGTGAGATTAAACCCCCACACCCCATACACATGCATTTGTTCTACCCCATTTCAAAGACAATCAATCGAGTTGGAACATCTGATATTATTGCATTGATTTTGGAGTAGGCCTATGCAGAAGTGGGCTGGGTGAAGGGATTTTTTTTTTTTAGGTATTAATTAATTCTTATTGTTGGGTGGGGGGGGGGGGGGGGGATACCACTGACCTAGGAGTGGCAGGGGGGGGGGGGCTGTTCGTTCTGACACCCCCTAGTTATGGGCCTGGGCTCAGGCCACATGGCTACCGCCACCCTTGGCCCTTACTCCAGGGATGCCTTATGTTCATGACATGTTCCCCTGTTTCTCTGACGGTGGTGACAGACTCAGGGAATCCTGTGCCAGTGTGTAACATAGTGAATTGAGAGACCAGAGTCCATCTTCACCCACCAAGTTGGCGGGTGAAATCAGATATTTACCTGCCTACACAGACATTTACTACCCCTCAGAAAGAAGATCAAGTGATTTCAATCACACAATTAAGTCGGATCCTTTCTTTGTACCAAAACAAGATACTCCAGTACAGAATACTTGACATATTTCGTCATACTATTTAAATCAAATCATCATGCACTATAATAATTACAATATACCTGAATACTGAATACTCAAACCCATCACAATGGACGTAAAATTCTACTCTTTATGTCTCTCTGTCTCACCTTCCTTTACCTATTCAAATCTGTGAGGCAAATTCGGGATGGAACATAAGGTTCATGTACATTTTAATTTGCTAACAAATTAACCAGGTTCTTAGTATGTTATACCTAAATTAAATTATAAATAAAGTAAATTATGAAGCTTTATTATATTGTTATACATTTTTTTACATGGAATGGTAAAATAGAATCAGACAAAATCTTCCCTATGTGGGCCAAACTACCCACAATTTCAGATTTTACACAAATTGGGTTGAAATTGTGCATGTGTGCGTCGCAAAAAGTATCAGGGGAGACAGGGGTAGAGACAGCGTGTCAGGGATAGATAGAGACAGCTAGAGTGTGTCAGAGATAGGCAGAAACAGGGAGGGAGCCAAAGTGTCAGTGTCAGAGATAGAGAGATGGAGGGAGACAGAGATATGGGGTGGGAGACAGAGAGATAGGGAGGGAGACAGAGTATGTCAGAGATAGAGAGACAGAGAAGCCGGGTCAGATATAGAGAGACAGAGAGGGTCAGATATAGAGGGAGACAGAGAGATAGGGAGGGAGACAGTGTGTCAGATCTATGCAGAGAGCGAAATGTAAGGAGGGAGATAGTGTGTCAGAGATTGGGAAATAGGGAGGGAGAACCAGATAGAGTGTGTCAGAGATAGAGAAATAATGGATAGACAGGGAGAGCGACAGAGAGTATCAGAAACAGAGAGAGAGAGGGTGGACGAGTCTCAAACACTGAGAGACATGGAGGGAGAAAGTCTGTCAGATAGAGAGTGACTGGGAGTGTCAGATAGAGATTAGGGTGGGGGCGGGGACTGGAAAAGTAGGTTAGTGGAGGCATAGAAAAAGAAAGATATTTCCGCAGACCTATAAGGAGAGGAAATATAACAACTGAATTCATCAAAACTTTAATGTCTCCCTCCTTCCCTCCCTCTCTCTCTCTTTCTCTCTCTCTGTCTCGCAGCCTACTCTAGTGGTAATAATGGTTTTGGAGAGTAGATACAGTAAATTAATCTTGACTAAATACTTGACGCTAGGTAGATATGGTAGATTAATATTAATGTGATTATCAGTAGACTGAACATAATATTATGGTATAAATTCTTTCCAGAATGGTGGGCAAAACGTACCTGAGTGGAAATAGAATGAGGCAAACAATGGCTACTACATGGTTCGGCCCAACAAAGTTGAAAGACATTGATGAAGGCATCGTCAACAACACTGAATCATCACCAACTTGGTGCTGGTTTCATATGAAACAGCTATTGGACTATCATGGTGAGTATATAATAACAGGAAAATGCACCATTTCATTCCTAGGTTGTGGGTGCAACATGTCCCCTGCTAATGTCCTTAATTTTTATTCTTTGAGATGGCCTCCGCTCATCTGGTCATGTGACAGTGAATCCACTAGACTGATTTTGTCCACTTTTAAACTATTAATCATTATATAATATTTAATCTCATATCATAAAATATATTCGTCATCGACATCACCAACATTTTCACATCATTAACATTTATATGCCTAGAAACTACATTAATCCTGAGATTTAACCCACTGTTTACGTTTGCCCCACTGTTAGGCCATGGGCCGAGCCATGGGGGACAACTGCCCTTGACGACCATAGTAACCTAGTGAACATACCAATATAAGAAATACAAATAAAATGATGACTTAAATTAATACTATAATAATTAACACAAATGATTATATTCTGCCACAAATCTGCAGATACAAAACTGGTGGTGCACTTCAGATTAGAATGTAGTCTTATACCAGCAATGAGGAATTTAAGTGAAGAAAGTGTTCATTTTAATTTTTTAAATTTCCTGTTTGTTCTATTACAGACACAGTCAAGTCCACCAGACCAAGGGAAAAGCGCAATATTGATTCAGTTATCCACACATTCATCCACAACAACCTGCGGGCAGCCAGATCAAAGGCAAACCACCAAAAAGGTCCATCTACAACAACCTGCGGGCAGCCAGATCAAAGCAAACCACCAAAAAGGTCCATCTACAACAACCTGCGGGCAGCCAGATCAAAGGCAAACCACCAAAAAGGTCCATCTACAACAACCTGCGGGCAGCCAGATCAAAGCAAACCACCAAAAAGGTCCATCTACAACAACCTGCGGGCAGCCAGATCAAAGCAAACCACCAAAAAAGTCCATCTACAACAACCTGCGGGCAGCCAGATCAAAGCAAACCACCAAAAAAGTGTACCAACACTGTCCAATTCACTGATTGGGTACAATAGATTATATCTTTCTTCTTCAAACATGATTATTGACATCAATTGTGATTAGAATCTTATGATGTGTGAGCCTCATTTGTATTGTATTTTTACGCCAGGTTACTCCGAAGTATATACTATAATGGGCATCAATTTTGTGTTTTGTATGCCATTTTAGTCATCAGTAGAGTACTTTGTAAGTTTTAGAGTCAATCAATACTGTCCAATTAGCTAGAAAAGAGGTACTATCAGCAAAATCCAAGATGGCTGCTGTGACGGAAATCATCATTTTCGACAAATGAGAATTATCACTGTGTGAAGTTTTGTCAATAAAATTTAAAAAAAAAAAAAAATTTTAGGTTTTAGTTGTGCCGAATTATGGCCAAAGCTCAATATATTTAACAGACTTTGACATGTATAGTTTGTCTAGAGGATATTCCTCAGCATATAGGCTAGATACTTAATCGAAACCTCCAATATTTAGTGAATAATCAACGTAAAAGATTACTTCAATGGGGATGAGAATTCAGATTTTCACCGATTTTCCTCGGAAATTGTTCTATTTGTAAAGAAGGGCTGTCAATACCTCTTCTTTTCTTTCAGATATCTTTTTCAGCAAAATTAATGTATATTTTTTGTTAAATTATATTGGCATCAGCGGCCAAGGCCTATCATGCAGTAGCTTGCTGCTATCAATGACTGGAATATTTTAAATTTCATGAAGTATTTATGTATAAATATGGTATATTATATACAAGGTTTAGGTATTTTGCTCAATAGACTGTTTTAGCACTCCACACCTACCACCCTGACGCTAACCTATCCCTATCTTTTTGGAATGTGTTGTAACTTAATGCCACCCACAACCAAAAGAGTTTTAGCGCTAGGCCCATCGCACACACAATGAACGCATCTTTCCTCTGCCATCAATCACGAAAACATATATGTTGAAACGATTTTTAAACACAGATGATGCATATATGTTTACCTTTTTCACATTGTGATAATTGATAGCAATAATTCTGATGGGTAGCATCGGGCCTCAACCCCAGGACGTCCTGTCGGCCAGTCCCATTGGCCTGACGTTCTCATAGCGAGTCTAGTATTGCCCATTACAATCAGGTGTTTGGTATAGCAATAGACAACGAGGATTTTAGCGTGAGAACTGTCTGTACTCCCATAGACGTCCCAAGGCCGAAGGCCGAGGGACGTCTATGGGAGTACAGACAGTTTGAACGCTAAATCCGAGTTGTATATTGATTTTAGTCCGTGATGGACACGTCAGGTGGCGCCACTAGACCAACGCGGTCTGTAGTACCATACATGCACGCAAAATCTGACCCAAAATGGACTAAAGCTGAATAAACAAGCTTTGAGCCAAAATTTCACTACTAAGGGGAAAGAACTATTTTTCACATGCAACCAGCTCATTTTAGTTGACCAAAGTTATTTAAAAAAATGCTGGGATCGATGCGTAGGTCTTCAACGTACAAATATGCTCTGATAGGGTCCCAACGTATGCATCTAGCTCATTACCTAAGCAGCTGCACATGGCGTGATGACATAGTATGCTCAAAAGATAGGGTTAGGTTAGCGTTGGCGGGATGGGTAGGGTTGCTAAAACAGTCTATTGTTATCGAGTTTATATTGCAAAGAGAGAAAGGGATTGGAAATATTTGGTTTCAAATTCAGAATGAGAGTAGGGAAAATTTATCAAAGTTTCTTAAAAATAAATTATCAGGGTGATTGGTGCAATGGATATGTGTAAGTTGCCATGGTGGCAGGGGATGCTAGGGCATACAGGTAGGGGTGTAGTTACGTCGTATAGGCAAAAAGATTTTGAAATATTTCAATATTTGATGATTTTAAACTTGCCAATGCATTTTCTATGGCGAGTGAGGTTCTGAATATTTGGCGATTTTCGACGGGAATTTTCACTGTTTCGGGGTGATATAAGAGTCGTCAAGGCTTCAAAATGGTTTCCACAAGATGAACAAAAGTTGTATTTAACTAGATTATACGGAAATATTAATTGATATTTTGATTTTAAGCAGTTTAAGTGAATTTTGTACATGAGTTTCGCTTGAAAATTGATCTCTATGGAGATTTAGTACTGTCACCAAAATGTCAGCTATTTGCATTTTATAATATGGTTCGACGGCTGGAATATTAGGTTTTCAAGGTATAATTTGCATTTATTATTGATAATCGAGGTGAAATTGGATTGTTATCTTTGTTTCTCACAAGGTTGGGACACTTTTTGATCAGACAAATGTGAGATTTCAGGGATTTCAGTTGACGCTGGCTAATTCCAAGATACTATTTCATGGTTTATGACGATTTGTAAGGTGCCTTTTTTGAAATATATTTAGGGTTTAGTAACATAGTGTGTCAGCTTGCTGCCGTCAAGGCGTTGACGCTGGTGACACAGTGAATTGTTATTTAGGTTTTAAAGATGTGCCTCTTTTCTTCCCCCCCCCCCCCCCCCCACGTCATGGTGCTTTGGAAGGCTTGTGCAGCAAGAATTTTGGTCATATACTAACTCTATGGGCGCGGATTTATCCGGAATTAAGGCGAGAGATTTTTAGATTTAAAGCCAAGGGGGGTCATATATCTTTCAAAATGGCTTCCTTATGATGTACCTAGGTTGTAATTAAATGGATTATTGCATGAATTCATCTCGATGTTGCCATCGTTTTTTCGTTTGTATCCTTGATGATTCTTAACTGATAATACTTTTCATTTTATATTAGGGAATGTTTGTTTATAGATTACTATTTATACAAGATATAAGAGTATTATACATCATGGTACTAGAAGCTATATGTAGTATATATTAGGCAAGATGATAATCTTTATGCAAACTTCATTAGGTTCTTTATACATTTCACCTGCATTTCGTGCAAATGACTACTTATCATAAAAATATATTCAGTCATATATTGGTTTAGGTGAATTCTCTTTTATTCCAGTCGTAATGAGCTTTGTTGTGTGTGTATTTTACTATTTTTAGTTAATGGTCTTCCTGGACGATCTGCACAGCAGAGGGAATTTTACATATATAAAATGCAAATGAAAGTATTATGTATGATTTGTTTATGTGTTTGAAATGAATAATAAAGGAGTAAACTGTATATAATGTAACCATTGTTTTGTCTTCTCTTTCTTCAATGTCGCCGATAATAATGAATCTTTTTTTATACAGCATGGTACAGTACAGTACATTAATTGCCATATAATATCGGATATAAACCATAATTAAAACCAATATTTTCCGTTTTCACCCCGCCGCCCCCCTAAAATTATGAACCATAGTAACACCATCCCCGTCCCCCCCTTGAACACGACGCTACCACCGCGATATAAGTGGCAATATTGACCGCGCCATGCGCGCGTCAGTGCACCGCGTCATTCGCGGTGCAATTTCGCGCTCCATGGAGTAACATCTGACGCTGTTCTGGCGCGCAAAAATCGCGGCCGATTTTCGCGCAATTTATTAAAGAAAAAACTGCAACAGTGTTCACTGGGATGTATAGTATATTAACTATTTTCGAATCTCCTACGATCTCTTATGGGACAACTTAGTTATTAACATAGCTATTTAATCTTTTTACCACTATAAAATAAATATATGTTCCAAACCCCTGACCCCATGGTTATATATGATCCCCTACATCAATGTACGTACGATAACCCTTGTAATCATGACCCATATGCATTGTGAACCATGGAGAGATGGATGCTAGATTGCTCATGTGATAATCAACCTATTAAATGCAGCGTTAATAGGGGATTTGCATGTGCTACTGCGCATGTCTGTCACAGTGCATCGTGGGATAGATTCTGTTGAAATCTGACATACAAATAATTATGTATTAACATATTCATCGAAATCTGCAAGAATGTTTTCACCAATACCACAGCTTGTATAAATGACCTACGAAAACTAAATGCACAAAGGGAAATATGAGGACCTGTGTTATGGAAACATGTATAAAATGTGGATATTGACATTGAAGCATTGATAATATCCCATGCTGAACGTGGCAGGTTTTCTATAGATTTTAGAATGTACCATTAGTCCCATAATTCCATACGAATCTAGATTCAAAATGGCGGCTATACAAATCCCCTATTAGATGCGTTTGTAATAATAAATAATCAAAAGCATTAGTTATAATGACAAGACTCGTCTAGCAACTATAGCAATAATAATGATGATTCACTATAGGGAACGATAACATCTACCGTTTAGCGAATAGCGAATAGAGGACAGTTGAAAGGTTTAAAGCGTTAATTATAATTATATTACAGTTTCCAAGGCTCGGGGATTGGTATTCTATGCAAACATGATTATGCGTGCAATGGTAAGAAATAAAAGAGGACTTCTTTTTTCTTGTTATTCATGGTTCTTACCTGAATATAGATATATATTTTAAGTTAACTAAAACATGAAACTTTGAACTGCCATCAAAGTTTTCCAGAATGTGGAGAATTTTGATGGGCTACAATATCATCATAGAAACAATGATATTTTGAGATTTTCACCTCAAATGTCGTTTGAGCAAAGGTATCCAAGGTTCCGTAGTGTAGTGGTTATCACGTTCGCCTAACACGCGAAAGGTCCTGGGTTCGAAACCCGGCGGAACCTGATATGAATACCTTTTCCTTACAAGACTTTACATAATTATATTAGAGGTTCCAAGTTATTTATTCACATTATTTTTCATCTCATGGAGTTAACAGTTTCTAGCATAAACAAGGTGAATGAATATAGCTGGCGATGTTTAGTTCAACTTTGAACTCGTTTTGGCAACCGCTATACAATCGTCCTATAGCCTACCTTTTAGTAGGCCTACTTCAACTTTTTAGTCGATGCATCACAGATGATCACACAATAACAGGGAATTTGCATATGCCACTGCGCATGTCTGTTACAAGCATCCTGGGATAGATTATGATGAAAAAGATTGATTGAAAACAACAAAGATGGGAGACCTGCCGCCCACAACCCGGCCTGTTATCAAAGTGCCATCTTCTGACAAATACAGAATTAAGTATTATTACACAGGGCAAGCCACTCAATCCTTGCTGCTAAAATAAGAAAGCTCTAATAAAACCATATTCCAGAAAATGAATATATTTGGACTTTGATGGATGATATTCTGTTTTAAATCATCATTATTAATATCATTGTTTCCAAGAATTATATTCACCATCAACGATTCTACAACAATAACGATATTACTATTATTAGATTTTATTTCCATTTCATATATACAATCGTTGTCCTACATAGAGATAAAGAATGGATCCGAAAAGGAATATTGTCTGTGACTGTCACAGCTCTTCCAAACACCCATAATATAAGTTTTGATTACTTAGCCTAATGATAGAAAAGAACGGTCGCAGATGATACAAGTTGAATAGTAAGATATAACTCAACGAGAGATTCACAAAACATGAGTGCGTTGTTTTTCCGTTTTTCCCGAGTGGCTTTGCCACTCGGGAAAAATGGAAAAATAACGCACAAGTGTTTTGTGAATACGTCATGCTAGATCCATCTCGAGTTGGGTTCTATTTTTATGCCATGATATATATATTTTAGCCTTATTTAATCATTATTTACCTTCATTTTGTGTCTCGCAACCCTCTGACTCTGACTCGGCAGAAACAAGCACTTACAACGTTGCATTATGAAATGAGCGTCATTGATTGGCGCAACTAAATTTACGCAAACAATCAAAATAACGTTGTAGATTGGTTGCATTCGAAAAGCGGATTCCACTAGTGCAATCCATCATGTTTATGCCATGGTCTAATCTGGCCATGTTTTTGTGGATATGCACAGCTATCATGGCATAATAAACTAGGATCAAAATTACCAGATAGAGAATACAAAATACAAATTAAAATACAGGATACAAAGAATGTGTACAAACGTGTAAGCCTACATATAGGCTATACAGATTGGTGTGCAAGCACCAGGTCGACTATTGTCGGGATCTCTAGTTTATAGCTACAGGTAGCCATTCAATAATTATGGATCTATAGATTTTTTTGAGTTTTAGTATCACTCACTAGAAGGTGTTTGTACAGTTAACAAACTGTAAAATTGGCAAATATTAGTGGTATTAACTATCATGCCATGTCCCCCAGTCTTGAGGAGTGAGATACATGTAGTGAGATAGTGTTGGAAGGACCTATTATATATGTTCGAAGTCATTGAAAAAATCAATTAAAATCAGACTGAGAGCTGTAGAGTAAAATGATGTGATGGAAGGTAAAGGACAGAAGAAGAAAACAATAGAGTGGAGAACTTATCATTAGCCTACATTATTAACGTAAGATTATTTAAAAGATTCATGACAAGGAAAGTCTAGGAAGGGAACGCAAAGGAAGAGTTTGAGTTGAAATGTATGAGGCGCCAAGTGTTACCTTCATAATTCAGTGGGTTTCTGGTAGTCAGAAAGACCAAATTTAAAAATACAACCACAAAACTTTTTTAAAACTGACACCAAATAAATAAATGCTGGGACAGAATAAATAAATGCAGTGGACAGAATTAAAAGGTAAAATGACCGAATTAATAAATACAGACACAACATTATTAAATAATCACAGAATTAATAAATACGGATACAAAATAAATAAATAGTCACCAAATTAATAAATAGAGATATAAAATTAATGAATACAGAGACAAACTTAATAAATAGGGATACCAAATGGATAAATAGTCACCGAATTATAAATAGAAATACCAAATTAATACCTACACACACCAAATTATAAATAGTCACCAAATTAATAAATACCATAACAAAATTAATAAATACAGTAACAAAATTAATAAATACAGTGACCAAACTAAATTGTGAAGACCGAATAAAAAGTACTGATACCGAATTAATAAATACACCCACCGAATTAATAAATGCAGTCACCGAATTAATAAATGCAGTCACCGAATTAATAAATGCAGTCACCGAATTAATAAATGCAGTCACCGAATTAATAAATGCATTCACCAAATTAATAAATGCAGTCACCGAATTAATAAATACACTCACCAAATTAATAAATACACTCACCGAATTAATAAATACACTCACCAAATAAAAAGGTAGAGACCAAATTAAAAGTACAGACACAAAATTAATAAATCAAGTCACCAAATGAATAAATAAAAACACCAAATTAATCAAGGCAACCACCAAATAAATAAATACAAAGACCGAATTAATAAATACATCAGGCATTATTTAATTCGGTACTCCTCTCACACACACCAGGTGGCAGCTCCAGTGAGAAGAAAAATAGTCCCAGTTGAGTGGGGGGACTTGGCAGAAATGGGGGGGGGTCGGTGGGAGTGGGGGGGGGGCGGCATGAGTGGGGGGGGGCGGCATGAGTGTGTGTGGGGGGGGGGGCGGCGGGAGTGGGGGGGGGGGGGAGTCAGCGGGAGTGGGGGGAGGTCAGTGGGAATGGGGGGGTCAATTATATAAATGTATAGTGTGTGTGTGTGGGGGGGGGGAGGGGGGGGGATTTGTACTAGCAAGTATGTTATGACTTGTGGGCTAATATATTATATTACATTACACATCAACATATTTTTAATATTCATGATGTATATACAGGACCCTATGCTTTATACACCTGTAGGCCTATTAAATTTAAATAAGAGATCGGAAATGTGTGCCTCCCATTCCCCCCCCCCTAGTAATCCATATTGCACACCTGTATTAAACGTGGCCCCCTCCTGTTGACCCCCCCGCCTGCCGACTTCCCCCCTCATTCTCACCAACCTCCTCCCACTCTCCCCCACTCCTGCCAACCCCCCCCCCCATTCCTGCTGACCCCCCCATTCCTGCTGACCTCCCCCCACTCATGACGACCCCCCCCCCCCCCCCACTCATGCTGCCCCCCCCCCCATTTCTGCCAAGTCCCCCCACTCAACTGGGACTATTTTTCATCTCACTGGAGCTGCCACCTGGTGTGTGTGAGAGGAGTACCGAATTAAATAATGCCAGATGTATTTATTAATTCGGTCTTTGTATTTATTTATTTGGTGGTTGCCTTGATTAATTTGGTGTTTTTATTTATTCATTTGGTGACTTGATTTATTAATTTTGTGTCTGTACTTTTAATTTGGTCTCTACCTTTTAATTTGGTGAGTGTATTTATTAATTCGGTGACTGCATTTATTAATTCGGTGACTGCATTTATTAATTCGGTGACTGCATTTATTAATTCGGTGACTGCATTTATTAATTCGGTGACTGCATTTATTAATTCGGTGAGTGTATTTATTAATTCAGTTATTAATTCTCTGTCAGTACTTTTAATTTGGTCTTACATTTTAATTTGGTAACTATTTTATTAATTTGGTCACTGTATTTATTAATTTGGTGAGTATTTTTTTAATTTGGTGTGTGTATTTATTAATTTGGTGGCTATTTATAAATTCTGTCTCTGTATTTATTAATTCTGTCTCTGTATTTATAATTCTGTGACTATTTATTAATTTTGTCTGTGTATTTATTAATTTTGTCTCTGTATTTATTTATTTTGTCTCTGTATTTATAATTTGGTGACTATTAATTAATTCGGTGATTATTTATGAATTTTGTGTCTGTATTTATTACTTCGGTACTTATACTTTTTAATTCTGTCCACTGCATTTATTTATTCTGTCCCAGCATTTATTTATTTGGTATCATTTTTAAAAATGGTTTGTGGTTGTATTTTAAAATTCGGTCTGTCTGACTACCAGAAAAACACTGAATTATGAAGGTAACACTTGGCGCCTCATAGAAATGGGCCCGGTGTATTTCTAGATGTATATATTATAGGAAAGACGTGAGGTCCTATTTCGAAATAAGACGATGAAAAATAAACCCCATTATTATGGATACCATTTTACATCCATTTATTTGGTTCATGCTCTACATCTATATGTGCAGCCCCTTCAGTTCAGTTTAGAAACTATGCCTATATCACAAACACCAAGAGAGTTGGCTATTGCCTTGTAATTCGGATTTAGAGTTCTTGTATAGTATTAACTATATTTTCTAGGTTCATTAGGATTAAATTAGGATTTGTTATGGTATATTGCTTTTCTATGGGAAGCCGTTGGTATATTTATTCCTGAATTGTGGATATCTGGAATTGTTTTCATATCCACAAAACAATTCAGATATCCACAATTAATTTTGGATATCCACAATTCAATTCTGGATATCCACAATTCAATTCTGGATATCCACAATTAATTCTGGATATCCAAAATTCAATTCTGGATATCCAAAATTCAATTATGGATATCCAAAATTCAATTATGGATATATTTAATTTGACCTAATTTTGCATATCCAAAATTACATTCAACATATCCACAATCCAATTGTGGATATCCAAAATTACATTCTGGATATCCAAAATTCAAGTTTCACATATCCACAATTCAATTCTGGATATCCAAAATTCGAGTTTCACATATCCACAATTCTCTGTCACATATCTACAATTTATTTATTGGCAAACTTTTGATTTTCGGATGTGAATTGTTTATATCTAAATTTAATTTCTGATATTCGCCAAAACAATTCATATATCCAAAATTCGCATTCTGGATATGCAGAATTTCATTTTTGTACATTCTATCACCTGATTTTCCAATTATGGACATACATTTGACATGATAATAAAGTTGAATTATGGATATCACATATCCACAATTTATTTATTGGCAAACTTTTGATATATATCCAAAATTGAATTCTTGATATCCGAAATTCAATTTTGGATATCCAGAATTGAATTTCGGATATCCAGAATTTAGTTTTGGATATCCAGAATTGAATTATGGATATCCACAATTCAATTTTGGATATGTGACAGAGAATTTTGGATATGTGATACCTGAATTATGGATATCACATATCCACAATTCTCTGTCACATATCCACAATAGGATAGCTTAGTATCTGATTGTAGTAAAGAGTAGTTGACTATTATTACCAGGTGGCGACATAGCACATGTAAAGGAAAGTTGCTGTTGTTATCTAACGGTAGGATGAGCCTCTGTTGTATGTAAGGCCGGCTGAGCCATAGAGGTCTCGATTGCTTTATGATGTCTAGTAATTCTTAAATTGTTTAAATATTTGATTAGTACTTTTTCTTTAAGATTTCTGATATGCTGAGAACTATTATCGTGTAACTGATAAAATACTATCAATAAAGAAAACAAACAAACAAAACAATTTATTTATTGGCAAACTTTTGATATATATCCAAAATTGAATTGTTGATATCCAAAATTAAATTGTGGATATCCATAATTGAATTTTGGATATCCAGAATTGAATTTTGGATATCCACAATTAATTTTGGATATCAACAATTCAATTTTGGATATCAACAATTCAATTTTGGATATGTGAAAGTTTTAAATCACTTATCCGAAATTCAATTTCAGATATCCAAAAGTCGAATTTCAGATATCAACAATTCAATTCTTGATATCTGAAATTCGAATTTTGGATATCTGAAATTAAATTTTGGATATCTGCTATTCAGCCTATTGTATTGTTGATATCTGATATCTGGATATCTAAAAATCAATTTTGGATATCTTTAAAAGATATTTATTATGGATATGTCATTTTTAATTTTGGATATGTCACTGGCAATTACGGATATCTATAATTCAATTTTGGATATCTAAAATAGAATTGTGGATATCTACAATTAATTTTGGATATCCACAATTCAGGAATAAATATACCAACAGCTTTCCATACTTTTCGGGTGTCTTATTGAAATTTCGTTATTAAATTTTTCTTGAAAGAAAACGGGAAAAATAAGTTTTTATTGCATACAAGTATGAACATATATATATATGCATCCTTATTAGACACCTCAAGTAGCCTAGGTGTTTGCACAGTGATATATTCAATCTATCGACCTTTACCTTTATTTGGCCTCTAATCTCAATGACGACAGATGCTTACTAGGGAAATAGCTTATGGGCTCGTCCGGGATTTGAACCCAGGACCTCTCGCACCCAAAGCGAGAATCATGCCCCTAGACCAACGAGCCAGCTGTTAACCAAGCCTCACGTGATAATACAAATACAATTTGTTTGAATTGAAATTCATTTCTCAACTAGATTTTCAGATAGACTTGAAACGTTTTATTCAGAAGCAAACTTACATTAGATCGTGATGCTTTTCTCAAATTACTGATGTAAAATAACTTCTTTTACTTTCTTACGTTAGAAACAATACATATTTTCTACTTTAGATAGTTCTCCACCAGCGATAAGTCTTATCTACGACTTAATGAATGGTTTGTCTAGATGAGTATATATTGAGTACATATGTAGAATCTATATTATGTAGAATAAATAGAAACTAGGAGCCATGTTTGTGAGATCCTCTGAAGCCTAAATGCAACTGATTGTATTTTCACTGGTTTTCACTGGCGCATTTAATTTCTTTTATTTAATGTCTTTTATAATACATTCAACACGTTAATTTCGTTAGTATTAATAATTACCTCACTTTGCTGGGAGGATCTACATTAACAATTTTGACATTTCTTCTTCCCCAAAATGTTATTTTGCGGCTATCATTTTAATCATAATCAACTTCCAAGTTGCTGCAGTTTCCTACAAAACCCAAAGTAGTTACATAGTCTTTTTCAGGTCAATATCCATACAGACAGAGACAGGAGATATTTAAATGAAGTTACAAATGGACCTTATCCATTCATAGTATCTGATGACTGTCAGAAGGCAAATGTGCTGGCACTGAGGCATATCTGAGTATATTATATCTCAGGACTTTCGTTCATTTATATAATTCCCCGCAATGTTCTGGAGACAGCACTCTATTGTACATTTTTCTTCTTCTCCCAAATTTGAGTTCACTCTCCTAATTAAGCTTAATTCAATACCACATGATATATAATTCTGTTAATCCACACACATATGCATGTTTAAACCCTGCACTTTTCATTGCCTAGCTTACTATCGGCAATTTCATGTAGCCACTTCATGTATATAAAAGTCTCTCCAGATGTATCTAACTTGCTAGTATCAATATTATTATCTAGGCCTATACATTTCTATTTGGTGCCATTTACCAGATATTGTTACAGTCTAGTTGGATAAAGTCGTGAGAAAATGTACAATCAACCGCTCTGCACATTTTAGTAAATTATAAGCTGAAAATGTGAAATGCCATGTATAACTCTACATATTTGATTGGCTCGATTTAAAAGAAATATCTGTTGGTTATTTTTAACTGTATTTTGAACCTCATTGATGTCCTGAATTTGGGTTATTGGGAGGATTGGTGAAGGCGAACTGTACATTTTCTTATGACTTCACCCATTTCTCCTTAAGTTAGTTCATTCAAATGTTTTGTATGCCTCCCCAACACATCTTCCTTTCCACCACCACCACTGTTAATTCATCCACTTTCAGTTCAAGCTATGCTACACATGCGCCCCCTGGGAGAAACAAGGGTGAAGGATCAGGGAAGCGTCTAGATACTAGGCGCCAAGCTACTAAGTCAGCTATGTTTCCATTATGCACTGTATTTTCATGTGTTCTGTGAAGTGGAATAGAGTACATGGATTGATACCAATGCTACCTATAACCCTAAACCTAACCTTAAATGTGTGGTCCTACGTCAGTACAGGTAGTAGATATTAGTAGCCTGGCGCCTATTATGTACATGTAGTAGCAGGGAGGTATATACAAGGGAGTAGCAACGAATAATATGCGCTGGTGGCATATAGTTGAAAGTAATGTTGAAACTACTAGCGCCAACTATTTATAAGTGCATCACTAGTATGCTCTTCTATGGTAAAGAGCGATCAAACTACCTGGGCTATATGTGGTATTATTGCTGACAACAATACTGCAGTGTCACCTGGCATGCAGTGGCTAAATTAAGTCTCAGTTGCAGATATTTTGGTTCAGTCAATGAGTCGTTGCTACTCCCTTGTATATACCTCCCTGGTGGTAGGTATACCACATTAGTAGCCTGGCGCCTAGTATTTAGTCAGTACCAAGGATTAGAGACCTCTAGAGGAGGTTTTCTGAACTAGCTTATGATCTTCATATGTGGAATCATGACCTCATAAATATTCATGAGCGAGAGGGGGTCTGCCTTTTCACATAAGCTATAAGATATTTCTTTTACTTTTTTAAAACTCCCTTCCAACCAGACCATTAGTTTGGCATCAATGTAAGGCCTCTGGTGAAAGGTGGATTTGAGATATTGAGCTTTTGTACTTAGGGTGCCGTAGACCATGTAAAGGCGAATGAACTAAATGAAGTGGCACTTTTAACAGAGCACTGAGTAATTCCATCAATTGGTCGACATATGTCTATAAGATAGATGTTTGCCTATACATTAAGGAAATCTTACTAATTATGAGAAAAAGTGTGCAAAGAAAAAAAAAGTCAAATCAGTGTTACATGTTTATTCATACTTCATATCATGACCCTGACTACCGAATAATTTGGAAAAAAAAATATTTCAAATAATCCATTGGTTGATTTGCAATGCAAAAATGTTTGGGGAAGTCTGGTGAAGTGACCATAACGTGCCTATTTAAACCTGGCATAACAATCGATTTATACACGAAGATGGGTCAAGTGGATTATGTTTGGGATAGTTTTCAATGTATTCTCCCGTATAATAATGAATGTATTTGATTATTTTAGTGTTCTTCGGGATTAGAGCATATAATAATATTTGGAAATGTTTTATGTCACCATAGCGTGTCGGACATTTTAGTTGATAAAAAATAAGATAATTACAGTTGAAAAAATTAAAGTATGGCTGAAGGTAAGTCAGCATAATATAGCTCAAACATATATAGCCATGTTATCCCGCTGCAGTTCTTTATTGCCCCTCAAGAGTGGGAAAACATGATGTCACATAATAATTATGTGACATCATATATACATATTGTGTGGACGCATAGAGAACATTTCCATAATAGTTTTGCCTATAAATACTTAAGTAGAACTTATATCTACCTTCATAAACAACCAATACAACTATTCAAGTCATCTTAACAGGAAAACCAGGAGAAGAATGTTCTATATTTTTATTAATTCAAAATATATTGGATTATATGCGTATATGAGCAGAGGGTCAATCATTGCCGCTGCCATTACCATTACCATAATTATTTCGTTATTTGGCGGTAACTTTTCTTCTAGTTGGAATATTTTCACAAACTAAAAAGTATTATGACCCTTATATCGAGACCTATGAAGTACACAAAAATTAAAAACATAATATACATATTTCTTTTTATTTCTTTCTAATTTATGTAGAAATATGTACACTTCCTCTGTGCCCTTATCAGATATAGTTCCCGTCACAGACTCCACGAAGCTGCCCTGACTACAATATTCATTATTATGCGTGAGAAGCAATAAGGGGCAGTCCGCGAACCAAAACAGATGAAGTTGTCTATCAGATACACCTCCTCCTGTCCCACCCTCCACTGTAATCCGAAAAGAAGGTGCGGTTGGAGGGGTGTATCATGACGGTGCAGTATGCTGACTTTAAGTCCACGGTACACATGAACATGTCACGTCGTAACTCACTCATGATTTTATCTAAGGTGACAAATGTGAAGGTAGAGCAAACCTCACTCACATGATTGTTAATTGAAGTGCCGATGGGTTGCTTACAATCTGTGATTGGACGTATTCCCCCGTTCGCCTTTTCAATAACCCCCATAGCATGTATGCAGGTAGGACGAACAGAGGTAATAGATAGCTTGCCCATTTCCAGCTCCTTCCAGAGGAGTTTGTCTAATTTTGTCTTGTTATTTGTTGTATAGCACGATGAATAGTTCTTCATTTCATAGGCGATGACATCACAGTCTGAATCCACTAGCCGAAACCCATTATAAACCCCGTCAAGTAACCAATGCGCGTCACTGTCGAGGTTGTCTCCGTCGGCTAGCCACTTTGCCCAGCCAGCTGGTCTAAATTGCCTCACTACGCCCTCCAACACACCATGAGCCGGAACTTTTGTACATAAACTGTAAAGTTCGGCTAAATTAACACTAGTGATTACCTCATCAGAAGCTAGGATAGGCAATCCTTTAAATATACGGTTGTCATCACTTGTCGGAGGGGCTGAAAGCTGGCTGGGTCCGCCATCTTGGCATCATTTATGTTTTCCACCGGTGGAGAGTTCTCCTTGCTCTTGGCTACTTCCGGCAGAAACATCCGGTGTAGCAATGGCGTGTTCTCTCAACCAGTTCAACTGAATATCGCACGTTTTTGAGCGATGAGCTCCCTTACATAGGCCGCACACACCATGCCGGAATCTGCAATTGTAACATTCCCTGCCGTCATTCCACTTCCAGCATGCGTCTGGCACCCATTTAGTGCGGAAATCGTAATGAGGAGAGAGAGGGCCGCTCTTCTCCTTCTCGCGACCCCAACCTCCGCCATTTTGGTAATTCCCACGACGAAACCCATGTTGGTTGGAGCTGCGCATATTCTCCGCACAGAGATGGATACAATCACTTTCCACATCCACCGATGGCCAGTCGTCGATGACACCATTCAAGACTTTTGTGGTTACCTCCCTTTCGTACTCCAGAATGGCTGAATCGAGATATCTCTCTTGTGCAGCTTTACATGTTATGCATCTCAGGTGGGCTACATATCCATCGACGGGTTCACCATTATCCATCATGTCTTGTAGAACTCTAACACAGCCATGGACCATATAACGATAGGAGAGATCCTTGAAAGATCTAGAATCATCTACATAATACTCAGGACGGTATTTACCTAGCGAAGGACCCAGTGATCGACCGGGGGACCGGCCCAGACCACTCGGAGGCATCTTAGAACCGAACGCTCCTGATTCAGTCCAGGTAAGTGTAAGATTCAAATCTCTGAGCTTCTGTTCAGCAACAGTTATATCCGCCTCTAGCTTGGATTTCTTCAAGGCCTCCGATTTCTTAATGATTACTCCCTCAACAAATGTCAGATATGTAGGCGAGTCTCTATCAGGCACCTCTGTCTCCTCGATGCCTGCCAAGGAGGCCAATTCCGCCTTCTCCATGACAGGGCCGGCTGGTATAGTTACGGTTGGACTCGAGGGTTCAATTTTGACAGTTACATTGGGCTTACTCTTCGCCTTGGAAGATTTCGCCTTTGCCGATGCTTTCTCCTTAGCATTTTTTTGTAGACAACTTGGTCGGAAATGCTGCTTGAAGCACCCCCTACAAAATATTTCTTGGGGCATCAGCACACAGTTATTTGACGTTTTTTTTGCGATCTCAATTCTCGATCAAAACAATTTTCGATGTTCGCACCGGCAGGTACTGTTCTGTTCTGATCTGCTTGCGACCGGCTGTCTCCTAGCAACCGTCAACACAGTAGATTCAGGTATCACGTCACTGTTCAGTCAATCATTTATACCTACATTTACTTATAAATATACTCCATTATCTTTCCCAATTTCGTCTATATTATCAGCAATACATACGTTCGAAAAATAATAAATCAATAGAAGCAATTTTTAGAAATTAAGAATTTTCAGCCAAATGTCAACCAATTGGTGGAATTGCTCAGGCTCTGCTAGTTATTCTATGTTAAATAGATCACTTAGGCTTGGAGCCACGTTTTACAGTTTGATATGACTGGCAGATGGATGTATCTTCATTCTAATGTGGTTCCTTTTGGAACAAGGATTATCACCCAAGCAAAACAATTATGTATGGATAAAACTTCTTCCTATCAAGGCATATATATAAAAAGTCATATTACCTTAATAGAGGATTTGCATGTGCCACTGTGCATGTCTTTTACCGTGCATCATGGGATTCTGATGAAATTTGTCATTTAAATTGAATTAAGTTTTTTCTGGGCCTTTCTTTACTGATGCTTCCGCTGTGTCAAAGTCATCTTGTGTGCAGCTGGTGAATTTGTGGAAACGGGTAGAAAGGGTGCCAAGACATGGTATGCAAATCCCCAATTTGAAATAGATTAAAGTTATATAAAATGTTCAAAAATCCATCATTCTCTTCTTTCAATGAATTGAGACATTTCTCAAATTAAGGTAGTACGAAGTTTATAACCTATATGTCCTAGGCCCAGATATTTGGATATTGTATAATCATGACTGATAATCCAGAGGTAGAATGGACAATAAATTCCTGAAATCAGTCCAGGGTTTGTCCGCAGAGAACTATATCAGCAGGGGGAAGTTTCCTCCACCCTAATCCCTAACACAAACATGTATCAATTACACTGCGGCGCCTGCGACGTATTACACCCGTATTACACCTGATGCTGGCTGGGGACCAGGGAGGTTTTAGCAACCGTACGAAAAATGGATGGTATCAGTTGTCACACCTGAGGGCAGCCGTCGTCACGCCTGACTGACGCACCCGTGGTATTTCGTCCACTGTCTGGCCTCTAGGCTGAGCGGCGATCGGGCCAGCTCTGCTCTCAAAATGGCTGAGAATTCATAGGGGACGACGGGGGTGTGATCGCCGAAAATAGCAGGGGGCGGTGATGGTGAATATCTATGTCATTCAATATTAGCTTTAATATCGTTCATTTATGCCTGGTTTTACGTGGCAATTACTGTACTATGCTGTATATGTAAAAGGGGATTTATTGTCAATGGAATTAAAGCAAGAGACGACAAAACAATGGTTAATTATATACAGTTTACTCCTTTATTCTTTGATTCGAAATTAAACAAAATATAAATTGAAACAAAATTATGAGTAACTGTTATCATTAGTTATCCAAAATAAGAGATCATAACAGATTGGTAAAGATACATAATGTACATTGAATTGCACTCACATTATATACAGTTTACTCATTTATCATTCATTTCGAATGCACATATAAATCTATATTATGTGTACACATACATCTTATCTGGTATTGTCTTACCTGATTTTGATTAATAAAAATCAGATCTTATTGCAATGTGTAAAAAAAGATATTTTTAAATGACTTTATTTCGCAATAAATATATAATCTAAATGAGAACTTTAATGATTAACCAATTTAGTTGTTTCAACCTACATGTATTAAAGCTAGGGATTAGCACTGGTGTGCGACCAGGGGTTAGCTAACATATTTAGGCTTGCTGGGCTTTCTCCATGTAAGAAAGCTTGTTTCTATAATGCTATTGGTTGCCCTGACTGATCATGTGACCGAAGGTTACCTGGTTTCCTCCAATGGTAACTGTACAAATCAGTTACTGAGTCAGGACTGAACTGCTGCTTACATATCTAACCTGTATATGTACCTGTTATTGAATACAAGAAACTTCATATGACTTCAACTCTTATTCTTCATTATCCCCTGAATGTCATTTTAACAAATGCGTGTTAACTTATATATATACAAAGAGACTCATCGTTTCATGTAATTGTAACATCTTCGACGATAATTAGAATGATTTACATGTTCATATAAGTTATAATATTCATATTAAGCCTCAGATGTTAGATATTGCCAGGTTGACCTTTGACAAACGCATGATATGTCCCATGAACAGCCAACACCTTACTGATCACCTCATGCATATATTGATAAACAATCATTCAGGATTCATTAATGAATCCCGAATGATTGAATTACTCCTCATATACAGTTCATACAGAAGTTTATACAGTGAGTGTTACAGTGATCATCATTATAACTGTTATACAGCGAAATCCAATTTTGATAGCTAAAATCCAAACACATCAAATCATCTTTCCAACTGATTTCATTCTTGAAATAATTCTTAAATTTTCTTCGCCATACCCTACTCATTAGATCATTACTAATTCATCATACTAACTCATATAACTTCATACCTGGTTTATTCTCAAGAGATCGGTGGATCATATTTGTGTATTAACATAAACATGTCTTGATATTGATATATCATGTAGTAACATTAAACAGAACAAAGCTAAAAGGTTTTAGTTGTTTTAAGAACAATAATTAGTGTGTTCGGTTGGTGGCCCTGTGTCCATAAGTTTGACATTAAAGCATTCAAATTTTGGATTTAAGTGTTAAATATTTCTGTTATTGATACCTCTAAATATTTTCGACACATGGCTAGAATTATCAAGCAAAAACAATTCATGCCCTCTTCTGCACTACTTTCATGGGCCATATAATGATACATCAAGAAGTATATTATTTGTGAATTACAAGGTCTTGCTATTGTTGAGTTGGTGGCCCCTCAAAGGGAATGCCCCATACTGCTGGTAGAATGAAGAAATCGTGGGGTGAAGCATAGCATCATTGCTGGATTTCATTCCACTTGCTGAGTTAATATAGAAACAGATCCTGTAAATGAAAAGAAATTTCTGATTACATATTTTACAATTCAATTTAAAGGTAATGAAGTGCTTTTATTCTTGGGGGTAGGGAAGGGGGGAGTGATGTTGTAGTGATATGAATGTATCTAGAGCCAAATGTCAGACTCTGCCTTCATACTAGGACATTAATATATATGTGAAACCTCCCTTTCTCACCATTTCAATAAGGGATTTTCTTATATTTTTCTTGCAGAAACAACATTGTTAAAATCAAGTTATAGTATGATTAAAAACATAAACAAGACAGCATACTACTGCCATTCGCTATAGCATCTTTCAATACTAGGAGGCTAGCTCAGCTGATTAGCATAACTGGTCATTTACTTTCTGCTTTCACTATTTTTTATATACATTTATTCTGTATTTTAGTATATAATTTATTACTGATAAGTTGATCATATATAGTGGTTATTTTGCCTCATGCAAAGTCAAAACAGTTTGTAAAGTCAGAATAGTTGTTCATAAAGTCAGAAAAGTCAAAATAGCTGATCAAGATAGTCAAGATAGTCAATCATGAGGTCGGGATAGTTGATTGTGAGGTAAGGTTGGGATAGTCGATCGTAAGGTTAAGATAATCGTGGTGAGGTAAGGTCAGGATAATCAATCATGAGGTAAGGTTGGGATAGTCGCTCATGAGGTAAGGTTGGGATAGTCAATCGTAAGGTTGGGATAGTCGACCATATGGTTGGGATAGTCAACCGTAATGTTGGGATAGTCGACCATAAGGTTGGGATAGTCCATCATGAGGTAAGGTTGGGATAGTCGATTGTGACGTTAGGTTGGAATAGACAATCGTGATGTAAGGTTGGGATAGTTGATCGTGAGGTAAGGTTAGGATAGTCAATCGTAAGGTTGGGATAGTCAATCATGAGGTAAGGTTGGGATAGTCAATCGTGAGGTAAGTTTGGGATAGTCAATCGTGAGGTAAGGTTGGGATAGTCAATCGTAAGGTTGGGATAGTCCATCTTAAGGTTGGGATAGTCCATTGTAAGGTTGGGATAGTCCATCCTAATGTCAGGATAATCCATCATGAGGTAAGGTTGGGATAGTCGATTGTGACGTAAAGTTGGAATAGTCAATCGTGATGTAAGGTTGGGATAGTCAATCATGAGGTAAGGTTGAGATAGTCGATCGTAAGGTTGGGATAGTTGATTGTGAGGTAAGGTTGGGATAGTCAATCGTAAGGTTGGGATAATCGATCACGAGGTAAGGTCGCGTCAGGATAGTCAATCGTAAGGTTTGGATAATCCATTGTGAGGTAACGTCGGGATAGTCGATCATGAGGTAAGGTTGGGATAGTCGATCATGAGGTAAGGTCGGGATAGTCGATCATAAGGTTGGTATAGTTGATCGTTGTATAGTTGATCGTTGATAGATGATGGTTGGGATAGTCGATCGTAAGGTTGGGATAGTCGATCGTAAGGTTGGGGTAGTCGATTGTAAGGTCGGAATAGTTGATCGTGAGGTTGGGATAGTCAATCGTAAGGTCAGGATAGTTGATCGTGAGGTAAGGTTGGGATAGTCGATCGTAAGGTTGGGATAATCGAACATGAGGTAAGGTCGCATCAGGATAGTCAATCGTAAGGTTTGGATAATCGTAAGGTTGAGATAGGCGATCGTAAGGTGGGATAGTCAATTGTAAGGTCGGGATAATCGATCGTATGGTTGGGATAGTCAATCCTAATGTCAGGATAATCCATCATGAGGTAAGGTTGGGATAGTCGATTGTGACGTAAAGTTGGAATAGTCAATCGTGATGTAAGGTTGGGATAGTCAATCATGAGGTAAGGTTGAGATAGTCGATCGTAAGGTTGGGATAGTTGATTGTGAGGTAAGGTTGGGATAGTCAATCGTAAGGTTGGGATAATCGATCACGAGGTAAGGTCGCGTCAGGATAGTCAATCGTAAGGTTGGGATAATCGATCACGAGGTAAGGTCGCGTCAGGATAGTCAATCGTAAGGTTTGGATAATCGATTGTGAGGTAACGTCGGGATAGTCGATCATGAGGTAAGGTTGGGATAGTCGATCATGAGGTAAGGTCGGGATAGTCGATCATAAGGTTGGTATAGTTGATCGTTGTATAGTTGATCGTTGATAGATGATGGTTGGGATAGTCGATCGTAAGGTTGAAATAGTTGATCGTAAGGTTGGGATAGTCAATCGTAAGGTCAGGATAGTTGATCGTGAGGTAAGGTTGGGATAGTCGATCGTAAGGTTGGGATAATCGAACATGAGGTAAGGTCGCATCAGGATAGTCAATCGTAAGGTTTGGATAATCGTAAGGTTGAGATAGGCGATCGTAAGGTGGGATAGTCAATTGTAAGGTCGGGATAATCGATCGTAAGGTTGGGATAGTCAATCGTAAGGTTTGGATAGTCGATCGTGAGGTAAGGTTTGGATAGTCGATCGTGAGGTAAGGTTGGGATAGTCGAGTGTGGGGGAGGGGTGGTGGGGGTGAGGCGGTGTCTATGGGAGGACTTATGCAAATGTGGGAGCCTCCTGAATGATGCAGGAGGTTTGGTAGGTCTGGATTAATTGAATAGATATATTTCCTTGAACTTACATGTCATTCATCATGGTTACCAACCAGGCCAAATCAGCTAACTGCCAAGCTCCGGACTTCTCATTCTGTGTATTGTTGTCATCTCATCCATTTCCTAAAGTGTGGGCTTAGGTTGCACCAGTGTGTTTGAGTGCGATCACCTAATAAAAAAAAACATACCTTGCGGTGAATACAGAAAAAGCTCCTTTCCACAATAGATATAGATATATTATTATGCTAAACAGATGTGGAAACATGTTTTGAATCAGAGGCAAAGAATGAGATTAGTTCTTCGACTAACAGTTAACATATTTGGGGTGAACATAATAGAATAGATTCATTCCTCACTAGGCTATTATCCAATGCAGGATAAAAAAAGAAATAACATCAGTCAAGATTCACATAAAAACTTGAAGACATCACCATATGTCAAGACCTTGGTCAACCTATTTATTAACTAGAAACATTTCCCTAGTACTTACATTATTGGTAAGGGTCAAATCAGCTGAACTGCCAAGCCCTTGTACTTCTGTACATCGTTGTCTTCTCGTCCATTTTCCAAAGCATGGGTCAAGTGTAGGACCCCCGAGCTTGTTTGTGATCCCCTAATTAAGGAATTAAGAGAATATGATAAATTACACAACAAATTTTCATTTTCAAGGGTGCTACACTATGTGACTCAATGCCAATTCAGAAGAAACCATTGTTGGTGATATATTCAGACATATAAATCGTTTAAAGAGGAATCTACCATTTTTAAACTGCATGTTTTCCAAAACAACTGAGGTCATTATTTTTAAAAATGGTGAAAAATGACATGTTTTTGGCCCATAAATAAAAAAGTTCTCATCACAGACATACGAATATAGGTATCCCACGAAAGGTCTCGACAAGGCGGATCCACTGACACTGATTGTATGTCTATATGTATTATAATAACCAAGTTATACCCTTGAACACACAAAGCGGACAGTTCATTAGAAACGACCATATATTAAGAAAAACATTAACTTAAGTGAAAATTGAATAGTTAGAACAGCTTCAGAAAATGGTCAAACATGATTAAAAATCATTAAGTATCAGAGTGAGACTAGGTAAGTGTAATATCGACAGGACAGACTCTGAAATTAAATTAGATGTATTATTGTATATAATATAGAGGGATCGAGGACTATTGGTTTTTCAGTTTAACCAAGTCCTATACTACCTAACGACTTTGGATGTCATCGTCGTCACTAGTCATATACTAATATGTACTATAACTTCTACCCCTACAATTTAATTATATAGCGTTTGGAACATGTTCTCACATCATTCTTTCCCCGGATTTTTTCCCAGTGCATTCACACATCTTATATAGCCTCATACCTAGCATTCGCGCAACTGAAGTGACCGAAGCGACGGCAGGATCATTAGTCACTGGCACAACATAAATAGACTGAGTTCTAATGGATGAATTAACTTACCCACATCGCCAAGGTCTCTGTTACAACGTTGTTAACTCCATCATGTTTTTGTAGAGATAAAGACGCCCAAATTAGGTGGAAATATGAACAGTCGATGCAAACTGACGCTTTCAAAACATCCGCCATTTTGGTTATCCCATGCGCATGCATGCCTAGCATTGCAGATAGTCTCTCCACAGACCCAGTCTAGTCACGGGACCCGCGGGTAGCGCGACAATGGGTGCAAGTGATTGTCTTAAGCTACCTGGCGACGACGAAACGGCCGGGGAGGGGGGGGGGAGGGGGGGGGGGGGAGGAGGAGGATTATTATTTCAAACATACATAACATACATATTTTAAATAGTAAATATATAGTACATTCCTTCGAAATGGGCCCAGTAGCCTAAACCATTGTGCCATAAAAATACTTTTAATGTTTTCCATAATTTGTTCTTGTGTATCAGGGGTAGTAGTAAGCCTTGGGTCAGTACTAGTACGTCCAGTCAGTACTCATAGCTACTCATCCACATATACAATTGTAGAAGTAAAAACAAGATAGCCTTTATCTTAAATAGAGGATCGAGTTCCATAGATGTAACATAATATTATAGGAGACAAGAAAAAGAGCAACGACTAAACAAAGAACATTTGTTTGATTGTATGTATAAGTTGACTGGTATTTTGTAAATAACTTGAAACTGTATAGGGTAGTGAATAACCTCAAGGGGAGGGGCAGGGTATTCAGCGGGAGGGACGGGAGAGGGAGAGGTTGGTTAGAAAAGCTTTCGAAAATGTTTGCCATAATTGATAATTATATTCATTGCAGAATGCATGTTAGCAGATCATTAAATAAAATATTGAATCAAATGTAATCATGTAAGTGTGCATATAAGGAGGCGGGGTCACAGAGAAAGAGGAGGAGTATAGTAAGGAGAGAGAAAATATAGAGATAGTGGGAATTTGTGGGCGGGTAAATATCTGCATAGTTAATTTCGTAATCTGGAAGAAATGTTAATGGCCATATATCATTTGTTTTCTCACGTATGGTGTATGTGAGAGGTGCAGGTGGCAGAAGCATTGATCTGTCGCTCACTGAATGGAGCATGGCACCCTATTAGAAAAGCCTGCAGCATGTCGCGCCTGACTGATTTTGACCTGTTACGTAATAGGGAGATGCGCCAACACCCGTTTTTTCTGTCGCACAAGCAGCCTACACCTGTAAAGGCATCGCATCCGTTTGTTAGCGGATGAGGGCCATTTAAAAAAAAGCACCCGTCCCTATGCGGATGTTGGAAAAATATTTCTAGGTGACAACCGTGTCCAGCATTCTGAGATCGGCAGTGTAGTCCCTGAATGCAAGTGGTGTCAGTATCAATTAGCAGGTGGTCCACTCATCTTTAAACCTTTTTTAATATTGTGAAATATACTAACTAAATTGTTTTTGGAAGTATTCTCTTAGCCATAAGAACTATTCTCATCTTTATTTCATCAATGTGTGACGACTATGAGGAAAGATATTAAAGCTTTGTATTTGTGATGTGACTGAGTGTGTGGATTCTTATAAGGGAGAGAAAGAGGCTGGGTATTAAGAGAGGGAGAGAAGAGAGAGAGGGGGATGCCTCAATGATGAAACACATGGTTTTGGTTAGGTGTGACAGTGCACTCGGCCATGGTGCTGTAATGGCCTGTTATACATAATATACATGTGCCGAATGGTATTACATAATTGGCCCGTCAGAGCCGGAAAATATTGGTTGGAACCTACAGTGAAATAATCAGTTTTATTTCCAAATCTAGTGAAACACTGTACTGTAGTGAAACAAACACGAAAAACCAAGCTGTAGTATCATCAGATTCGGATTTGCACATTAAAGGAATTATAAAAATTTGGACCTTTGCTTGGCGATCTATTTCAGCACCTTGCTCTCAAAAGTTTATTTTCGCTGTTTCGCAAGAAATTTTAATTTAATTTTTATATCAGACATGTATGATTGCGGTATTGAAGTAGGTATTCATTCAATGAAAAGGCTTCCTGATAACAGGGTATATTCATCTCCTTAAAACCATCTGAGAAGCACACAAATCTGTAAGTTCGTTAACACTGCACGAAGACTGGTTTCACAATTTCGGTCAATTGTCATAATAATGTTTTTCATGGAATTCGGTGAATATATTTGCACATCTATCCATGCCGCGCCCCTCCCCTTATGACGTCACATCTCATTATCCTCTCAGCCAATGAGTGCTCGTCATTTCCCACGTCAACAATCCCACATGTTCCATTCACACTAACTGTCACTTGCTTTCCAGCTACTCCATCGGACGGTTGTGTCCACTTCAATTGAAAACATATTTAATGTTAAAGGTGCACCCTCAGCTAACATCTTACAAAGACTAAAGATCATCTACTTTTTGCTCCGTTCTTTTCCAACCCATCTAAAAGGAATTCGACCATAATTTTTGTAAATTTTATATAAACAGATAACAGCATGCAGTATATTGATGAATTCAGATTTGTACAGTTTTTTTTAAAGAAATTTTATTGATTCCAGTTCCTTTGCTTACACAAGGGTAATCTCATGGTAATCATTTCAAAACAAAAATCAGTATCATAATCATATATCAGATATTTAAATTTTTTAACATTTACAGAAGATTATACATCATCAGCACAATTACTAAATCAAATTCAGAAGTATCAAATACATTTCCAGTTTTACATCAACAATGAAAATAATTTTTTGAGTTTTTTTTTGCCTCTGCCAAGGCTACGCGAATAATAAGAACAACATTTCGTGATATATTTCTTTTCTCAAGTTACCAGCTAGACCAGTAGAGTATTTACATCGTTAACCATAATTTCTAACCATACCAGTCATGATGTGCTTTTAGGTATGTTTTAATTGATGGCCAATTTTTCTGCCTTACATCACCTGGCAGTTGGTTCCAAATTTTTGTTCCTCTCACATGGGGGGATTTGTTTACAAGCTCAAGGGCTGGCCTAATTGCCTTAATTACTGGCCCAGCGTTCTGTCTGGTTTGTCTGGGTATAATTGTAATGTTATCAAGTTCTTGTTTCTTTCTAAACATAAATCCTAAAAGAGCGATATCATAGCGCTTTTTCAGAGGTTCAATACCACAGATTCGGCTCAGCGTTTCTCCATCTCTACGATCGTTCAGATAAATAAGTTTGATTGCTCTAAATATAAGCCTCTGTAGTTTGTGCTTTAGATGGGCACTTGCAAGGGACAGGAATAAGCCTCCATATTCAAGGGACGAGAGAATATGAGATTTAACAATCATTTTCGTCATGTCAATATTCAAATATTTCCTAATTTTCCCTAATAAAAGCAGCTTTCCCATTGTTGCACACTTCAGTCGAACTAGATGACTGTTCATTGTGAGTTTACAATCAATCTTAAACCCTAAGTAATCAACATTCTTCGCTCTTTTAACTGTGTGGCCATTCAAATAAATATGACCCAGAGTGGAAAAATTTACCTTTCTCAATCTGTGACTGGTACCCAACACTTGTATAATACATTTTTTTTCATTAAGTTTCAGCATGTTGTCATACATCCATTTAGATAGTTGGCAACTTCTTGAGTAACTTTAATACAGGCATCTACATCTTTACCTGTTACCGTACAAGCTGTATCATCAGCGTACAATGTTAGATGGACAGTATTTTCATTAGTTGTCAAGTGGTTTGTACACAGAGGTAGGTCGTTGATATATAACAAAAATATTATGGGCCCTAAATGGCTGCCTTGGGGGACACCACAATTTATTGAAATAGGGTCTGATACAGAACCATTAAGATTTGTTTTTTGTTTACGATCCTGTAGGTAGTTCATTATAATACCTATGAGAAGGGGATTTAGCTTGTAATAATACAGTTTATGACATAAGATCTGTTGGTTTATGCAATTAAATGCTTTAGAGATGTCGTAGAATGATGCCACTGAGAGGTTACCGTTGTTGACACCATTTATAATCGGGGTAAAAAAATCAAACAGACTAATGTTGGTCGACTGATTTGCTCGAAATCCACCTTGACATTTGCTGAAAAGATTATTTAACTCCATATGATTAACAATTGATGAACATAGTATTTTCTCTAATATCTTGGACATAATAGGTACCAAAGCTATAGGGCGCAAGTTATTGAAGCACCTTAAATCACCACTTTTTGGTATCGGCTTAATGATGTATTCCTTCCATTTCAAAGGGATAAAGCTGGTATTAACACATTTTTTCATAAGTAGAGTTAACTGAGATAAGACTAACCCTAGGAACATCTTTAGGGTTTTGCTATTAGTCCAATCAAACCCACTACTTTTAGAAGTGTCAATATTATTAATGATATCCTTGACTTTACCCTCATGAATCAAGACATTCGTGACAAGAGTAATATCTGGTTCCTCACCCAAATAGTTGATATAATTTTCTGTGAGGTTGTCATCATTCTTACCGAACTTGCTATAGAAATCGTTCAACGAGTTGGCAGCCTCTATGCCATCAATTGATTTCCCTTCAAACAGAAATGAGGTTGGTAGATTTTTGGATTTATTCCCAAAAAGTTCTTTAATTTGCCTCCAAAATTTCTTACTGTTTTTCTTACAGTTGTTTAATTGGTTGCGAATTACCTCCCTCTTTTGTGCTTTAACAAGTT
This sequence comes from Sthenelais limicola, assembly GCA_942159475.1. NCBI lineage: Eukaryota > Metazoa > Annelida > Polychaeta > Phyllodocida > Sigalionidae > Sthenelais > Sthenelais limicola. The sequence continues at coordinate 70,542,407 of OW804098.1, forward strand.
TATTTATACTCCTTCTGAGAACAACAGCATTACGATAATTCGTTTGGGAACCATTTTTCCTGGAACGTTTAAACAGTTTATCTCTATCTGAAATCATTTTCAGGATATTCGGTGGTAAAATCATTTTTCCTTTCCTTTTAGTCGAGATTTCCTCAACAGGACAAAATTTGTCTAGATAACCCACTAAACACCTCTTCATATTGGTCCACATCAACTCAGAGGATGTATTAATGTCTCCAAAACAGAATTTATTTACAAGAGTCTGTTCAAGGTTAGCTCTCATATGCACGTTGTAATTATGCGAGTAGATATGGCGGGTAAGATTTTGTTTGTTATAATTAATGATGTATTAAATGTAATTGGAAAGAGTAGAAAACGGATATAAGAAATAAGAACTGAGCTAATTATTGTTTGTCATGCATGTACAATGAAAACATCATGTATGTGAAATGTAAATGAAACCAAAGTAGACTTTGTATAATGTATCTCAAGTGATAATTCTTCATTGTAGCGCATTATAAATATATATTATAATTTAATTACTTCCGGGTAATCTGGAAGACCTGCAATGCAAAAGATCTCAGTCCTATTCCTGTATAGTTTACGAAAAAAGTAGCTTTAATGTGTTTGTGCCGTAGACTACATCACATAACAAGTGGAGCACATAATTAAAAGTCTCCACGTTCTCAATGTACTCCATGTTTTTATTCCATGGACAAGACAGCCTCCCACGTCAGCCAACTGGAAACAGATGAAATATCCTACATGTCTACAGATTAAGCTTGTTTATCTTAACCTAGCTGATAGAGAAGATATACTATATTGTATAAAAGCTGTACAAGTATGTGTTTATACCTTTATTGCAATGTATGATCGTATCTATCAGTGGACATCTTATGCGTTTTAAAAGTGTTTAGAATATTGGACCTTAGGGTGCTTCAGCACATTGGGCTAAAACGATGTTCTTCAAATGTGAAATGTTACTATATCAGACATAATGTAATTGCAAGATTAAAGTAGGTATTTATTCATGGAAATGTTTGCTGAAACCAGGTTCTGTAACCATGAGAGAAGTATTGTGTTTATTCAATAGGAAGAACGCTTGAATTGCTGAGATAGATTTCTTAATAAATCGATAGGAATAAGCATGTTCAACTTACATGCTTATCACATCACCTGAGAGAACACCATTGAACATCCGTATAATAAACGGGAAAGAGGTGGTTTTTGTTGTCAGGCTTGTATCTGTGATATTACCAGCCATTCTTCTGCTCTGTACCGTTTCCGGAGGACAATATATATGGGGGGCTTAGCTGAAGGTTAAGCCAGTTTAACTCAACCCCTCGCCGCATGGAGCGGTCAGCGCCCTCCAGCTGTGTATCCACACAGGAGGGCACTTGTAAGCAAGGCAGCGCGAGGTGAAGACCTCTCAACTACTCACAGCAAAATCGATTTCCAGACCTGGGCAAATGAGATAGGTCTCAATGACAAATCTGCCAAGAAGCTAATCAAAGAGGACTGTGCTGCCTATGAAGTATTAGAGAATACTACCCCTGGAGCAGTAGTGCAGATTGGGATGTCCATCAATCAAACATCTCTAGTACTCAATGCTCTACACATGTTTGACAACCCCAACACTCCACAGGTGCCACGCCGGCACCCTCTTGTGCGGCCAGCCAGGGACCAAGGAGTGCGTGGACCTGGCTGTGGACCAAGGCTGTGGACCAAGGAGTGCGTGGCTCCTGACGCCGCCGCTCATCAAGACGGAGGCAGGCAACAGATAGCTAATGAAAATGGAGAAAAACCTGAGGGAGGAGACCAGGGCACAGAGGATGAACGAAAGAAAGAATTGGACGCAGATCTGGATGCTTTCTTAGAAGGGGGTGCCCCCGACGGCCCTGATGGCAAGACTAAGCCACAGCCGGCCACAGGAGGGGCTTTCTTTGGTTCAGATCCCTGGGTGAACCTCACCCTCCGCTCCGTCAAGAAGAAGGCTCTAAAAATAGTAAACTTTGTGCCTGAGAAATTAGCCTTAAGGCCTGCCGCTAAGAGGAAGGAAAAGATGTTCCTGATTGAAGGAAAGGAAGGAACCTTCTCCATCAAATCCGATGATAGCCAGCAAGCATACCTGACATTGGCTGAGTGGAGTGCAGCCAACCTCAGATTGCTCCACCAGCTGATGGACACTGGGGAGCTAGAGAGAAAGGATGTGGATTACTATCATGCGTATACCGTCACAATCTATGAGTTCCTGGAACATTACGAATGGAGCACCATTATTGATTATGATACCCGCTACCATGAGCTCCAGGCACAATATGGTTTTGCCTGGGGCACGCCAGTGATGTCCCTAGCTGCCTCAGTGTTAACTGCCCGCAAGGCCATTGTCAAGGATAAGAGTAGTGCACGGGGGAAAGGATCACAAGACAATCGCGCCAAGAAATCAGAGGTATGTAGGCTGTACTGTACCAAGGATGGATGCCCCTACGGGGAGAAGTGTGTGTATTCTCATGGAAAAATAGAGAAGGATGTGTCAAAAAACGGCGAGTGATTGGGGAGCGGGGAGCGTTGGTATATGAGGCATGGGCACATCATTTGTCACCCACAGATCCAGATCGGGAATACATTCTCACTGGGGTGAGAGATGGGTTCAGAATAACCAACGCCTCCACTCCCCCTGAATGTGCATTCATGGACAATTACCTATCTTGAACACAGGATAGTGCCTCACCAGTTGTGGAGAAGCAAATAATGGATGAAATAGCCAATCAACGCTATATTAAAGTGGATTACCCAATGACTATAACATCAGCCTTAGGAGCCATACCTAAGCCAGATTCTGCAAAGGTTAGACTTATACATGATTGCAGCCGCCCTATGGGGAAGGCGGTAAACGATCACGCTACACATGAGCCTTTCTCTTATCAGAGTTTTGACGACGCAGTAAATATGGTTACCCCAGGTTGCTGGCTCAGCAAAATGGATCTACAGGGAGCTTACAGATCAGTCAAGGTACATCCAAAGGACCATCCCGTCCTAGGTCTGAGCTGGACTTTTGAGGGGTAAAGTAAGCCCACATATCTGTATGACTCCCGCTTACCCTTTGGGGCAAGATTATCGCCCAGAATTTTTAACACTCTGACCCAAGCCATAAGAAGGATAATGGTGGACATGGGTTTCCAAAATTTAATTGTATATTGCGATGATTTCCTATATGTGGACAGTACCCAGCAGAGATGCATGGAGGCGCTCAACATGCTCATAAATCTCTGCAGACAGCTGGGATTTGGGATTAACTATAACAAGGTCATAGGACCAACGAAGTGCTTGTCTTTTCTTGGAATTGAAATCAACTCAGAGACCATGTGTCTGGGTCTACCAACTGACAAACTCAAAGACCTTATCTCCTTATTAACGGAGACGTTAGCCAAGCGTAATATTACCAAGAGAGCACTTCAGAGGCTGGCAGGAAAGCTAAATTGGGCGAGAAGGGTTTTCCATGGGGGATAACACTTTGTGCAGAGCATATATGAACGAATCAAGACCCTAACAACCCCATGGCATCGCTGCTGGGTGACACAAGCATTGAGGGAGGACGTATCATGGTGGATCGATCAAGCCAGGCAGTTTAATGGCACTCTACCCATGATTAACGCCCGCGCATTTACCCCTTTAACGATTGATGCATGTCGGGCTGGCAGCGGTGGTTATCATCTAGGGGAATGGTTTTATGTCAGGTGGTCAGATTGGCCAGGCATGGCACCAAAACACATAAACTATAAAGAAGTTCTGACACTGGAACCGGCGTGTGCTATCTTTGGGCCCAGATGGCGAGATAAGAATGTAACCGTCCACTGCGACTCCATGGCAGCAGTGGGCATGATTAATAAGGGCAGGGCCCCTGACGAGGACATTAGCCACTCCCTGAGGAGGGTGTACAATCTCTCCATGCGGTACAACTTCCGCATTAAGGCACTTTATTACCTGGGCCGGTACAACCACATTGCCGACTCGATTTCATGAATAGAAGAACCAGGGGGTGTGCACCGAATGACTCAGATATTAGCGTCAGTAGGCACTCACCATAGAGGAGGCCTTGCTAGCAGAGGTGCGCCAGTACCAAGATCAAGCATGGGCCCCGAACACCAAGAGGGCTTATGCAACACACAAAAAGGCTTACATCAGGTTTTGCACGGAGTACAACAAACAGCCAGTGCCCGCCACATCACACACCCTATGCCTGTATGTGGCCTGGCTAGCCCGCAGACTATCCTATAACAGTGTGAAACAATATTTAAACATGGTGAGAGTGCTGCATGAAGAAAGAGGATACAAAAACCCATTATCAGGCGATTACCAGCTAAGAGCCACATTAAAGAGAGTACATCGTGTACTGGGGTCACAAAGCACAGGAAAGGCCCCTGTCACTCCTGGATTATTAGCTCACCTAAAGCAAAACCTGTCGTCAGAAAATACCAGAGATTTGGCGATATGGGCAGCTTGTGTAATTATGTTTTTTGGGTTCTTGAGAAAATCTAATGTGTTCCACGACCCAGACCGCCAGGAGAATGTGATACCCATAAAAAGGGAAGATGTCAGTTTCGTGAAAGCAGGCATCGTAATTAAAGTGGTATGGTAAAAAACCAACCAATACAGGGACAACAGCCATGAGGTGACCTTGCCCAGGTTAAGAGGCCATGACCTCTGCCCAGTGAGGGCAGTGTACGCCCTATTCAAGGCCCTACCTCCCCCATCTCCTGACTCCCCAGTGTTGTGCTATATGAGGAATGACACAATAACAGCGCTGCGGTCACAGGAATTTATAGAATGGGTGAGACTTATATTAACTGGAAAAATACACGATCCAAAATCAATAAGTTGTCACAGTTTCAGACGGGGTTCCGCTACATGGGGCCATAAGTGCGGACTAGATGCAGATTCGATAAGACTGCTCGGAAATTGGAGATTGTTATAGGAGCTACATAACTCCCGACACAGCAGACCGCATGACCATGACAAAAACTATGGCTGAAGGACTCCTATAATCTGGTATCTACACTACATAGGGTTTCTGGGGTCAGACAAGGAGTCTAGGCGGCCTCATTAACATGAACCTTTGAACAATCGGCCAATTACACAATTGATCTCACGCTCTGACGTAATAAAATAATTGATCTGTAATTGTTTATTAATTAATTGATCTGTAATTGTTTGGATAATTCATTGTTCTGTAATTACCTATGTTTCTCTTTCATTGCCCACTTCAAATTATCAGGGCATGCGCAAATAGTTTAGTTGAGTTAATAAACTCCCTTACCCACACCTTGTGTTTGAGTTAAGGGAGGCTTAGGTGAAGGTCAAGCCAGTTTAACTCAACCCCTCGCCGCATGGAGCGGTCAGCGCCCTCCAGCTGTGTATCCACACAGGAGGGCACTTGTAAGCGAGGCAGCGCGAGGTCCGCCATCTCCCCGACCACCACCCGAATGCTAAGCTCTCAAAACGAGTAGGGGGTCAGACAAGGAGTCTAGGCGGCCTCATTAACATGAACCTTTGAACAATCAGCCAATTACACAATTGATCTCGCGCTCTGACGTAATAAAATAATTGATCTGTAACTGTTTATTAATTAATTGATCTGTAATTGTTTGGATAATTTATTCTGACGTAATAAGATAATTGATCTGTAATTGTTTTGATAATTCATTGTTCTGTAATTACCTATGTTTCTCTTTCATTGCCCACTTCAAATTATCAGGGCGTGCACAAATAGTTTAGTTGAGTTAATAAACTCCCTTACCCACACTTTGTGTTTGAGTTAAATGTCGTTTGTGAAGTTATCTGGGATGAAGATGTGATTTTGAAGCCTTTACTAAATTGGGATATCCACACTCTATTTATAGCCTGGAAAGCCAGTATGGTCAAACCAATGATCATGTGACTCAGAGGCAATGATCAATGAGCCCTTGGGCCAATTGGTCATGTGACCCAGAGATGTAAAGGGTGGGGAGGGGGGGGGGGGGGGTACATATGGGAGGGGGGAGTTGAGGGAGAAGAAAAGAGAGAGGGAGAGGTAATGAGTGAAGAGGACGAAGGGGAGAGTAAAGCAGGGGAAGGGAAGAACACAAAAGGGAATGGCAAAGAAGGAAAAACAGGGAGACATGGAGAGAGATCAGATGGGGAGGAGGAGAGTGAGGAAAAAGAGAGAGGGAGCAGAAGATAGAGAAAAGAAGGCGAGGGGGAGACGGGTAGTACGACACACATTAGTGGTAGTACACCACTCCATAATCCAGTGGTGGGAGCTGAACTAAAACAGTTATGTCAAATAGGGCATGAAAATACAAAAAGAACACAATATATCTCATGTGGTTTATTGGATATGCTATTGTGAATTAACGGGACATACTCAAGCTAGGCCAGCACTAACTTCTTCTAGGTGGTTATCCCAATGATCGGGTCGGATAGATCTTTCCAATTATATGTCAAGTTTTTATCAGTAGATAAATTTGCATTATGCATTGCAATCCCCCTCTGTACCATACTGTAGTGACGGTGTATAATCATGGACAGTGTTTCATAAAACACATCGTACAATCATATGCACCTGAAATGTGGAACAACTTGCCTGCATATGTAAGAAATTCTCAGTGGTCTAATATTCACGAAGACCTGATTTGTGGTTGCACATGAATTCAGTATTCCTTTGTATATTGCAATTGTTACGAATGACTTGTGAAGCCCAATTCAAAAGACTAATGAATGAGAAAATATATTGAAATTGATGATGGTTGCTTTTATTCAAATTGTGTATATCCTGAAATTGTGAAATCGTGTATATTGTTGCATGTAGGGTCGACCCATACATTGGCCGATTTCAAAACCGAGCCGTTTTCAGCACTCCCATTGATAACAAATCGGGACTTGTTTTCAGACCCAAACATGCCCAATTGGACCCCCAGATTCCTGCCTTGGTCCACACGATTTCAAATTTGATTACATTGAAGATTTATGGTTATCTTTACTGTGAAGGGAATACTATCGCATATTCACCATGGACACTGTTCTCTTTCTGAATTGTCAAACCGCGCATTGTTCCAGACCCATGTTCTCTATTATTCAGGGTCATAAGTAGTGGACTATTCGGGCCAAATCCTACCAATGCTGAAGGATTCTCTTGATAATATTCTGCACAAAAATCGCCATCAGACATAGGAATCCTGGAAGAAAATTATAAAATATCTTTCAATGGAATTAAATAGCAATCAGGTACGCGTAATATATTCCATTCATTGTCCTGAAATTTAGTATATTGTATACATGTATTTATACGACTGAAAGCCGTAGATTCCCAAAGATGAGACCATTCCTACAAAAAATATCAATTTTGTGACTTGCGACTCATTTGTCTGTAACAATTATCTATATGCCGCCATCTTGAAATTATATCACTTCAACTGTATATTAACCAATGATTACAAGGAGAAAAGATGATAAGGTATTATCTTATATTATAAGCACGTTCACAGGTATCTACAATCACACATACAGAGAAGGTGATGACATAATACATTCATGACCAAAGTATGTGAGCATTGTTCAGCACCCATGACTTAGTTTATAGTGTAACAAATCCCTTTATATCTCCCCACCACTATTGAATCAATATGTGAGGTCCGTGGGGTAAATGTTTGAATGTAAGCTATATTCATGACAATACAATTGTCCGTATCATTTTGGAACTTTGTCTTCATCATCTGTCTATTTGGTTAAGATATCAGGGAACTTGCTTATAGATAGGGTGAAAACATGGGCAAGTGAGTCATTCTTCTGTCTTTTCAGCATGCCTCCATATGTATCGAATTAGGTTAGAAAATGATAAAAGGTAAAAGGTATACAATATAAAAGGTCTTTAGCAAGACAACAGTTTCTACCCTGACTTTTACCTTATCATGCCATATAGAACATAGCTGCCGCGAGGCAATTGCCCCCTTTCTCCTGTGAAGTTTCTCTTGGTTTGCACTGCCCAGGACACGTACATATATTCAACATCCAGGTATTTGGTATGGCCTTTCCAAAGAGTATATAGAACGCGATGTCTCGCTTCTGGGTGGTCTATTTGGGGTGTTAAAATGTAGTCCTCATTCTCATACCTGACAAAAGGGGCATTTCTTCTGTGTTCCAATGTCACACCATATAGACTAAAATGTCTAATCATGTTTTCGGTATGTGTGTCTTGGCTTATGCAGCTGCCCAAAGCTTGGGCTGCTGTCTCACGGTTAGGAACGGCACCAGTGGTTGGACCATCGTAGATTATAACAAATGCTCTGGTTAGATTCACTCCCCTGTGTTCCTCGCTACATTGTGTCCCTGATGTCGGCCAAGTACACACAGCAATAACCAACGCTACAAACAGAACATTTGCAGTTTTGAGGTATTGAGATTCACTAAAAGCCATGCTTTTTCTTGTGATACCAAGGACTGTCTGTTCACCAAACAAAATACTTTACTTGGTCGTCACTGTTTATGAATTAGGGCATATCAAGAACTTGCTTTTTATTCAAGCCAATGGTGTTCTTTCTTATGATTCCGCATAATTTCCTTTCTGATTATTCTAATATATTCAATGAGAACTATATTGGCATGTGAGACCAGCTTTTGACATCAGAATTCTCAAATATTATTGTTCAGGAAGAGTGAAGATAGGGAAGATCCAGTAGATGTGCGAAATAAGAAGTCCATGGCCTCACCAGAAGTAGAAATGATTAATTTCCTGGTCAGACGAACAGCACATAATTCCTTGGATCTGCTTTTTGTCACAGGTATAACAAAGGGAGATGAAGATGTCTTTGAAGAATTCACCACCACCTCCATAAACCCATGAAGTAAATTTAATGTCACCCCTGCAAATCATATGAGGAGAAACAATGGCATGTCCAATCCTCAGAAGTGTCCTGAATAAAAAAACAAAAATAGTCCAAGCAAGATACTCTTGCTCACACCCACAGTCGACGAATCTCCTCATTTTTTGAAGATGTATAGGCAAGATGGGAGAAGATGGAGATAAAGCTGCTCCAGGTAGCTTAGAAATGCCTTTTAAAGTACATTTAATATCTGGATGAGCAAGGGAGACACAAGGAATATTCCTGAGTCTAGCCCCAAACACCACTGCATTCAGATATGTAATAATATATGAGTGTTTCATATAACTTGACAAGCAGGCAGAATACATACACATAATATCCACAGTAATATGGTTCGAAGGAAGATGATGTTCAGCTAAGAACTTGGAGAAACACATCCACTGTTAGTCCAGTAGAAATAGGGTTCAACCTAGAACAAATTGCAATAGAAGGTTTTTCAACGGTTTTAGGTACTTTGAGTGCTCCTTAATAACATACTAAAAGTCTACAAAAATCAAGATGGCGGAACATTCCAAAATCGAAGGTCAAAGGTCAAGGTCACCAAATCATTTTTTCAAAACCTTTTGAGCCATAAGTTTTGATTCATTGAAAATAGAATTTTAATTTTTTGCACACATATGACCTATAATGGACCCTTCATTCTAAAAGAGTCATTTGACCTCTGACCCCAAGGTCAAGGTCATTTAAGGTCATCTAAAGATGAAAAATTGGACTTTTTTAGGGAATTTGGCTCATGAAAGTTTCCATTTTTGAGAAGATATGACTCAAACTCATTCACAACATAATGTATATGAAAGCCTGTGAAATTATGAGCCATGCAGTCAATTTTTAGTGGCCTTCTCCAAGCATTGACCAAACAACAGCCTAACAAATGTGGTAACAATAAAACAACAATAGTTGGGATTTTGACCTTATTAGACATTGAGCTCCAAATAGAACCAAACCTTTTTGGTATGATTTGATCCATATCTCTGGATTTATTAATAACAGAATTTCCATTTTTGGCATGCACAATACCTATGATAGGAGCGTCATTTTGGAATAGTCATTTAACCACTGACCCCAAGGTCAAGGTCATCCAAGGTCACCAAATTATGAAAAATGAGGCTTTTTAAGGAGTATATCTTATGAAAGTTTCCTCTATAGTCAATACAATTGTTCTTGTATGATTGGTATAGTATGAAGATGTTTGCGATTTATAGGTACATGGGGCATTGCCACCAGTGTGTATTTTGAGAAATTCAAAATGGCTGCCAAGATGGCTGCCAAGATGGCAGCCATAACCAATTGATATTCATAACTTGACTTTTGCTTATCCAAACCTTTGATGTTGTACCACTTTTTTATGTTTTGAGGGGTCAAGGAATCCAATGAAGCTATTTCCAATAGTCTGTGACCAGTTGCCATAGAGATAAGGTTACCATGGTAGCCAAACATTTTGGTAACCAAACCGAGATTTTGTTATTGATCAAGGTCATATCTATATGTAATCTATATGTAATGGGGGTCATTCAGCAACATAGAGGGTGTAATGGGGGTCATTCAGCAACATAGAGGGTGTAATGGGGGTCATTCAGCAACACAGAGGGAATAATGGGGGTTATGGAGTACCAAAGAGTGTGTAATGGGGGGTCATTCAGCAACATAGAGGGTATAATGTGGGTTATGGAGTAACATAGAGGGTATAATGGGGGCTTATTCAGCAACATAGAGGGAATAATGTGGGTCATGGAGTACCAGAGAAGGTGTAATGGGGATCATCCAGCAACATAGAGGGTATAGGGGGGCTTATTCACCAACATAGAGGGCATAATGTGGGTTATGGAGTAACATAGAGGGTATAATGGGGGCTTATTCAGCAAAATAGAGGGAATAATGTGGGTCATGGAGTACCAGAGAGGGTATAATGAGGGCTTATTCAGCAAAATAGAGGGAATAATGTGGGTCATGGAGTACCAAAGAGGGTGTAATGGGGAGTCATTCAGCAACATAGAGGGCATAATGTGGGTTATGGAGTACAAAAGAGGGTGTAATGGGGGGTCATTCAGCAACCTAGAAGGCATAATTTGGGTTATGGAGTAACATAGAGGATATAAAGGGGGCTTATTCAGCAAAATAGAGGGAATAATGGGGGCTTATTCAGCAAAATAGAGGGAATAATGGGGGTCATGGAGTACCAGAGAGGGTTTAATGGGGGCTTATTCAGCAACATAGGGGTTATAATGGGGGGGGGTCATTCAACAAAATAGAGGGAATAATGGGGGGTCATTCAACAACATAGAAAGCATAATATGGGTCATGGAGTAACATACGGGGTGTAATGTGGGTCATAGAGTAACAGTAGGGTATTATTTGGTTCATGGAATCATGGTTCATGGTTCATATATATATATATATTGTATTTTTATTCTGAATTAAAATTACATCATTCCAGAATGATATAGAGGGTGTAAAGTGTATAACTTAATGTTACGCAGCCCAGGGGGTGGCAGTCTAAATAGGCCTATCGCCCTATGGAGTCCACATCTGGTTTTGGTCAGGGACGGGAGCATCTGCATGCGGGGAGCACATCCAGCTTACATAGGGCTACCATTGGGTTCATAGGTTTTGCTTGTGTGTTCTGCTCTTAAAACTCAATTTTCTCAAGATTTTGAGAAAATATGCCCTAATCATTAGGGATATGGCAAGCGGACAACAATGGAGTAAACATTCAGGGAAGGAATTGCAAAAATATTTGAAAGAGAGGGAAATAGCCGCTTCCAAGGAGAGAAAACCATCTTTGGTTGAGTTGTGTGTAGCTGTCAGTGAACTGGGGATCGCCATAGACCCCCAACCCCAGCACTCATATAGGAATAATAGGACATAATGCTCATTCCACCTATCCAAAATTAGACCCTTTTTCACAGATTTTAAGCTGAAAAGGAACCCCTTTTTTCATGAAAATGCTGACTTTCTGCCCTGAAAAAATACCCCTTTTTTCTTAAAACGAAAAAAGCTGACATTTTTAAAGACATAACGTTAACCCTTTTTTCTAAAATAAAAAAACACTGACAGTTTCAAAGTTAAATAATATTGCTTCTTTAAATCAGAAAGTAGTTAGAGAGAAGTAAGAAACAAGAGGATTGATGCAAACACTTGGTCAGCCATTGCATCAATTAGAAACAATGTTACTATGCCATCAAATTATTTGCAGGTCCTTACCATACTTAAATAACCTAAAACTGACCCTTTTAATATTACTTCAAACAAGTGGCTGGCCCACATGGAGAAAGAGCACAATCGGTTGCATCTTGCAATAGCAGCTACCAGTACTAGTTTCCTGTTATAAGAGAAATTAGTAGTAAATGTCTAAGAGACTAAAAACAAATGGAAGCCTATGAAAGGTTTGGTTTGGACGCGGAAATCTAAAGAATTCCACACCTTTAATAAGTTTCTCTTTGTGGTAACTGTTATCACTTGTACATGCACCCCACGCACACCTTTTACAATGCATGATTTGAGGAGAAAATGGTTTAAATGAAGTAATTATTCCAAGAAATGGGTTTGTTTACTTCTCCACGCATATGTATAACACTGGGAGTCAGGAGCACACTGGTGTGTGCATGCTCCCGGTAGCTGGATGCACGTGGTCGTATCTAGGTCCCGGCTCCATAGGGGAACAGGCCTATTTTGAGGCAACAAGGCTTTACATGATATATGGATGATCTTTAATGTCAGTCATGGAGTAACACTGCGGGTGTAATTGGCGGTCATTCATCAACATAGTATAATGGTATGGTATAATGTGGGTCATGGTGTAACACAGAGGGTAACATAGGTGACATAACGTGGGCCATGGAGTAATATAGCTGGTGTAATGGGGATCATTGAGCAACATAGTCTAAGAAATGTTGGGGGTCATGCAACAACATGGGGGTATAATGGGGAGTCACTAACATACCTGTATTATTTATCTAATATTAGATAGAACCTGTATGGGACTGGGGGAAGAGACAATGACAAATGGAGGGTAGAATAGGGTGCCTCAGTAAGATACTTCAGCAAGACAGAGGGTATAATGGAGATACTTCAGCAAGTCAGAGGGTATAATGGGGATACTTCAGCAAGACAGAGGGTATAACAGAGATACTTCAGCAAGACAGAGGGTATAATGGAGATACATCAGCAAGTCAGAGGGTATAATGGTGATACTTCAGCAAGACATAGGATATAACAGAGATACTTCAGCAAGTCAGAGGGTTAAATGGAGATACATCAGCAAGACAGAGGGCATTACAATTATACTTCAGCAAGACAGAGGGTATAACAGAGGTACTCCAGCAAGACAGAGGGTATAACAGAGATACTTCAGCAAGACAGAGGGTATAACAGAGATACTTCAGCAAGTCAGAGTGTATAATGGGGATACTTCAGCAGAATGAAGGGTAGAATGGGGATGCTTCAGCAAGTCAGAGGGTAGAATGGGAGTGCTTCAGCAAGACAGAGGGTATAACAGAGATACTTCAGCAAGTCAGAGGGTATAATGGTGATACTTCAGCAAGACAGAGGGTATAATGGAGATACATCAGCAAGTCAGAGGATATAATGGATATACATCAGCAAGTCAGAGGGTATAATGGGGATACTTCAGCAAGACAGAGGGTATAATGGAGATACATCAGCAAGTCAGAGGGTATAATGGGGATACTTCAGCAGAATGAAGGGTAGAATAGGGATGCTTCAGCAAATTGGAGGGTAGAATGGGAGTGCTTCAGCAAGACAGAGGGTATAACAGAGATACTTCAGCAAGTCAGAGGGTATAATGGATATAAATCAGTAAGTCAGAGGGTATAATGGTGATCCTTCAGCAAGACAGAGGGTATAACGGAGATACGTCAGCGAGTCAGAGGGTATATTGGAGATACTTCAGCAAGTCAGAGGGAATAATGGTGATACTTCAGCAAGACAGAGGGTATAATGGAGATACATCAGCAAGTCAGAGGGTATAATGGATATACATCAGCAAGTCAGAGGGTATAATGGGGATACTTCAGCAAGACAGAGGGTATCATGGAGATACATCAGCAAGACAGAGGGCATAACAGAGATACTTCAGCAAGTCAGAGGGTATAATGGTGATACTTCAGCAAGTCAGAGGGTATAATGGTGACACATCAGCATATCAGAGGGTATAATGGTGATACTTCAGCAAGGCAGAGGGTAAAACGGAGATACTTCAGCATGACAGAGGGTATAATGGTGATACTTCAGCATGACAGAGGGTATAACAGAGATACTTCAGCATGACAGATGATACTTCAGCACGGCCGTACTTATCGCCCCCGCTACCTGTTAATGATCACTTGTCCTAGTTGGATAGACATGTCTGTACCAAGTCTCGTCTATGGAGGCTCTATATTGTTCTCACTACCTGTTATGGATAACTCTCAAAAGCCTATATTGTCCATTATGGCTCAAAGTTAATTAGTTTTAAGTACGCAAACTATGGCATATGCCTACTTGCCCGGTTACACTAGGATTGTTGGATACAATAGATCTCAGTATAAGTGTCGACATGGCGGACCATGCCGGTGTATCAGACATACTATTGTTTTCGGTCGAATTTATTGCCCCCGCAATGACTGCCTACCAATGACTGCTTGGAATAGTAGGATAAATATGCCAGTCTTTGATTTTGATAGTGTAAGCCTTATATTGTTCTCACTACTTGTTATGGATAATTCTCAAATGCCTATATTGTCTATAATGTCCATTATAGAGTCAAGCAAATTAGTCATAAGTACGCAAACTATGGCATATGCCTATTGCCCGGTCACAGTACCCTATATTGTAAAGACAATACACCAAACCTTGTTGCCATTATACAGATGCAAACTAAGGCACATGGCTACTGCACAGATACTGTATATCAAAGTACCAAAAGGTAGAATTTAACCCTAAGCTCTACTACTATTAAGTGTGACTTAAAACACTTGCTAAAAGAGTGTGTTGAGGGTAAAGGCCTTAATCTTAGTATAAGATCGCTGACTAATAAATGGCAGCAACTAAAGTTGGACCTAAGTAATATGACTTTTGACGCCTTCTTATTGAGTGAAACTTGGCTAAAGAGTAATATACTGGATGCTAACTTCTATATTGACGGATACAATATTGAAAGATTAGATGGGATTCAGTCAATTGGCGGAGGACTATGTGCATTTATTAAGAATTCGCTAGAATACAAAGTTTTGGATGAACTAAATCACCAAGTGTATCTAGAAGCCCAAGTTTTCTATATAAAACATGAGAACTCTAAGAATCTGATCCTCGCCAACTTATATAGGCCCTCAGCGGGCAGAGATAGTATCTTTTGCAAAGAAATTACTAACATTATTGATTTAGCCAGAGAACCCTACCCTAACTCTGAGTTAGCAATACTTGGGGACATAAATATTGACATGTTACCTCATAATACCTACCCTAATAATCACAAAGAAGAGCTTCTGAAATTAGTTAATAATAAACACTTGCAATCGGTTATATCCCTCCCAACAAGAATTGGCGTAATGGGAAAGAATCTGCACTGGACCATACCTTGTCTGACATTAAATATATAAGCCAGGCAGGGGTAATTGAATATAACCTGAGCGACCACTATATTGTCTACCTAATTAGGAAAAAACCTAGGGAAAAACATGCCAAATGTAACTTCCAGGCCAGGTCTTACAGCAACTTAAATACGGCAAATGCCAAGAATGAAATGAATTCAATCAATAACTGGCAATCCTTTTACCAGTGTACTGATCTTAATAAAGCCTGGGACTTAATGTATGATACCCTATTAAAAACAACTAATAGAATATGCCCCAAGAAGAAATTTAAGGTTAAAAAGGAGAAACCCTTGTGGTATACTAATGAGTTAATCAACTTAGCACATTAACAGGGATTATTAGAATTTTAGAAAATGTAGGAAAACAAAAAAAGAAGCCTTTAAGCTTAGAGCTGGTTACTTCCGGAACCTGGCTAATAGTGCAACCAGACAAGGCAGAAGTAACTACATTAAGGAACAACTAGATAGACACAAATACGATTATAAGAAGTTTTGGCAGATACTTAACAACTATCTCCCATTCAAGGAAAAGTCTAAAACAATTACCAAAATTATTAACCCAGAGACTGGCACTATGGCATATGCCAAAGAAATACCAAATGTCATTTATACATTTTTTGCCAATGTGGGGGCAAAAACTGCAGCACTGCTACTGGCCAGTATTAATAATTTTGACCTAGGCCCCGCAGACCCAAATATCAAATTAGATTTGGGATATTCTTCCTGTCACATCCAACAGAGATGTCAGGGTATCCCAAATCGCTCAGAAATGTGGTTGCCCGGTGGGCAACCAAAACCTCAAAAGTGGTTGCCCAGCCATTGAACATGGTTGCCTGGGATTTTTATTAAGCATAAGAAACTGTAAATCAAAGAATAATAGAAGCAGAGGTTGTTTTAACAGCAGATAAAATTCAAAATCTTACATAATTATTGTGTAAGGAAACGGTTGATTTTTTAAAACAGCCATGCCAGTAAAAACTGTATTCAAAATAGGTGATGCACTGTAGAGTAGATTAGCTGTACTTTAGTACTTATGTAAGAAACAAAAGAAGGTAGGCATGGTCTGGAAGACCTTTTTATTTAATTTCAATTATTTCCCAACGGCAGACATTGCAGGCACATATATAACTTGATATGATTTCATAATTTTGCTGCACTGAGAATATTTAATTCATATGTGATCCGTTTTAGGAAAATGAGTCATAAGTCGCAAAATATTGATTTTGAGATCAAACCGATTCCAATGATAGTAAACACTAGGATACCTAATGAGTGTTTCTATATCTTAAGTTTGATAGTTTTATTTTTGAAAAAGAAAGTTTGCAATGTTTCTTGATGGGTAATTACCAGTAGAGTAACTAAATATACTCCATACAAAGGCCTACAAAACGCAAGGATACATTTCATACAATATCCCGAAATTTGTTACATAGATTCATATGAAAATAAGTGCTAAACCCTCTAAGAATCAAAACACTTCAATAAAGAAATCTTGAGAAAAAAACATTTTGAAAAATATGAATTTTGCTACTTATGACTCATTTTCCTGGAACACATCACATATAACCCCAACCTATGTTCCAAATCTTAGCACTTAGCTTGAATATATTTTAAATATTGTCCAAAGATGTTCGAAAATGTTACTGATAGATAATGGGTAGTTTCTCAATGCTATTTAAAAAAACAATGTATCAATCTAATGATAGCATTGTGATACATATATAATGGAAATAAATTAGTTTGGTTTGGTTTGGGCCAGTTTCATACATTTTTAGTTGCCCAGACAAAAAATATGGTTGTCCCGGGTGCCCGGGCACCCGATTTGGCGGACCCTGTGTGCATCTTGTTTGTATGATTTATACAATTTTTGCCTTTACTCAAGAAAGAAAATTGGTATAGATATGTGACATCTGTTATTATCATTGGACAAGAATTGGGCAGGGGCTCCAGACATTAGGGCCCAATGACAATAGGGCCCAGAACGGACGTTAGGGCCCAAAGTCCAGATGGCTGATTCTGGGGCGGGCCCTAACATTTGAAAGTGGGTGGGCCCTAACAACTGATGGAGGTTGGGCCTGATACTAGACCTACATATTTACAAGTAAATATTTCAGACGATATGGCCCACCCTTTCCCAGACACTAGGGCCCAGCTGTGATGGGCCCGAATATCTGATAGACTACTTATTTGTTAGTTTCATTCAACTTATTGTGGGTGGGACCTAGCGTCTGAATGTAGGTGGGCCCTAACGTCTGAGGATGGGTGGGCCCTAACATCTGAAATAATTACGGAAAACATGCGAAAGTGGGCCCTAGCATCCAAGGTTTGGACCATAACATCTGAAGGTGGGTGGGAAATCTGAAAATAAGTGGAAGTGGGCCCTATTGTTGTTTGGCCTACCGTTGTTGGGCCTGAATGTCTGTACACCTTGTACAGTACTTACAATCAGGGGTTTATGGCAACAAATTAAATATCATATTTATTTTCAGAATGGGATTATAGTTTTTATTTTGACTATTTTCAACCTATTTTGCCCTATTTATGCAAATTACATGAAATCTGATTGGCTGAAAGGGAATCGGATTGACATAAGGGATGATGCTCTTTAAAATTGCAATGGTAACCATGGAATATCTCGTTGCTAAGCAACCAAGACAGATAGAATATTTTCAATGACATCATTGGATTCCTTGGGGTCAATTTAGTGGGGGTAGGGGTTATCAAATCAAATGTATCTATAAGACCTATGGATATATAGGCTCATTTCCTGTCAGCCAATCAGATTTCACCTTATTTGCATAAATAGGGGGAAAATGGTAATAATAGGTGAAAATAGAAAATGGCCGCCTGCCACATTTTTTTCAGCATCCTTGAGAACACCCATAAGAATTAAGAAATTTAAATAGATGTTGATATCAAAAAAAGGTTGCCAGACAGTTCTGCACTATTATAAGCTTTTGAGTCAATAAAATACCCAATATGGCCAAAATCCTACTCTATATTTTCTTAGATACCACATTTTGTTAGGCTGTTGTAATGTCAATTTTTCAAGTAGGCCTCTGTAAATTGGCTTTTGGGTTCAGAATTTCACTGGCTTTCATATGTACATTATATTGTGAATGAATTTGAGTAAAATCCTTTCAATGGGGGAAACTTTGATAAGTCATATTCCCTCAAAGGCTTCATTTTTCATGATTTGGTGACCTTCAATGACCTTGACCTTGGGGTCAGAGGTCAAATAACTGTTTCAAAAGTAAGGGCCCATCATAGGTGATATGTGTGCAAAAAATGAAATTTCTATTTTCAATAAATCAAAATATATGGACCAAAAAGCAAAATATTTTGGATGCTTCATTTTTTGGTGACCTTGACCTTTGACCTTCGATTTTGGCATGTTCCGCCATCTTGATTTTTGTAGACTTTTAGTATGTGACCAATGGGGAAGTATAGTACTCAAAACTGTTGAAAAACCTTCTATTGCAATTTGTTCTAGGTTAGGCCATTTTTTACCCTAGGTCTACTGGACTATGTCTTGATCGTTGCATTTGTGTAGAATCACAAACTGACATTTTCCTGAGTTTTAACACCATGTTCATCAACCTTGTTTGTCCTGTCAGAAGAGAATAATAAATATTCACTACAACACAAGCTTGCTGCTGATAAGTAGCCAATTTCAGGCGAGTCAGGAGAAAAATATGCAAGTCGAGATAAAGTGTCAGCAATGAAATTGTTTTTTGTGTTAATGTATATGGGCTCCAACTCAAAATAAAGCAGACCCAATATAGTTCGTATAGCCATTCCATAGCCTGACTGCTAGAACTCACACCATTTTTTAACATAGCAATAACCTGTGTATTATCAATAAAGCATTTAACTTTATAACCTTTGAAATAATGTTTCCATCGCTTAACACCAATCATTACAGGATATAGTTCTTGTATGTTAATATTGGTAGCTTGTACTCCATCAGTAGGGCTCAATGCCCCATGACCACATTCAGAATCGACAAAAGGTAAAGGAATACTATCCCAGACCCCAGCCATCCAGTCACAATTTAAATATACCCCGAATCCTTTGCTAGAAGAATCAGAAATCATGGGATATGTGTATACCTCTTTATGCAGTAAACGTCTGCCATTGAAGAAATTTGTGAAAGCTTTCCACCATTTTAAGTCCCTTCGAAATTCATCAGAAATTCGTATCCTAGAAATATGCTTGTTGATCATAACCTTATACAGATCAAAAAATTTTCGACAGAAGGTCCTACCCCCAGGATAGACAACTGAGCAATGGCTGACATAACCACAAGCCTTTTCTAGCTCCTTTTTTGTGATGAAATCCTTTGATTCCAACATACATGTTAAATCATTTAATTTTCTAACCTTCTCTACAGGAAGAGAAAGGACATATCAGTTGAATTTAGATCAAATCCTAGGTATTTGCATTGTTTTGAAGGAGCAGTAACCTTATGCCAGGCGACATAAAAACCTAAATACCTCAACACTTGTACTACTGCATCTCTAGCTGATAAACATTCTTCATAGGTGTTACCACATACGAAAAAATCATCTAAATAATTTACGATTTCTACACCACAAGTGTTTTTCAAAATATCTGCTACGATATTGGAGATAGAGTCAAAATAGCATGGCCCAGTTTTTAAGCCAAAACACATACGATTATCAACGAAATAGGTATTTACCCCATTGAAATTCCAAGCAAAACCACAGTATTTATGATGTTTAGGATTAACAGCAACCGCTCTATAGGCAGATTTGATGTCGATAACAGACATATAGAAATAATTACCAATAAGATCAATAGCATCTTCGTCTGAATTATATGAAAATTCCCTTACCAAGCTGGTACAATGATCGTTAACAGATAATCCAACAGGACGACTACAGTCCATGATGGGACGTATACCACCGTCAGGTTTGCTGACAGCCCCTAAAGCATGGACACAATGGGGTTTCTCGTTGGCAACAGAAATATAACCTTCATGGAGTTCGTTTGCAATGATTTTATCCATTTTTAGACGAGGACCATCCTCTAGGATAGAAAGATAATTGTCACATTTGTACGGATCAGGAACTGCATCCACGATATCAATACCATCGCACACATTGAAGAAAACATCGATATATTTATCAACAAATATTTTACCTTGACAAAAAATGGCATATGCGAACCTACAAGGCTTTAGTTGAACAGGGAGATCTCCCAAAGAGTGAATACATGAACAAATGCCCTTGGCACAGTCGGTGTAAACTATAATATCATTACCAGCCGGAGATGTCGGCGCTACAAAAATAATATTATCACCGCTATTACATGGATTACCATTCACAAACTTCGTAATATTATGAAAAATATCACAATACACATCATCAGGGTCATAAACAGGATTGACATTAGCGAAAAAAGTTCAATCGGGAGAAAACTTAGCTGCATGAGTGTCCAAAAGTTTAGTCTTTCCATCCATGGCCACCATTTTACCGGAAGGGCTTTCCCAACCAGCGGAAGGGCTTCCCGGACCTACATTAAAATCACCATAACAACTAGCATTAACCTTGACCCTTGAGAACTCTTGTTCGCTGTCCGTATCCTATTTGTTAATCTTCGATGAACATGACCGAGCTGAATGGTCAGTAGAAAAACACATAGAACACTTGTGTGGGAATTCACATGATGATTTCGCACAACCAGCAGTGGAATTAAACTTGAAACAGACTTTTTCTTTCCTCTTTGCTGACGATTTTTTGTCCACCGACAATGACGTCCCCGAAGCCCTCTTGGAATTCTCATACGAGTACGTACGAAGCACTTCTTCTTGCTTAACATCATTAAAAGCCTCTAAGCCTAACTTATTAGCTCTCACATGTACAGCTTTATCATAGGATATGCTCGCCTTCAGCAAATAGATCTGAGATTTAGATTTTTCACACATCGTGATGGCATGATTTACTACTCCGGTGATCTCGCCATGCGGCCATTCATCAGCCAACAGCTTAGCAACCAATTTAAGATTTAATAAGAGTAATGTTTCAAAATTCTCAATCTCTTCACCTTTTTCTAAGTCGTTAGAATGATCAAAAGGCTTCGACCTTGTTCTTGAAGCCGATCTAGCCCTCCTGCGACGGTGATCACTGTACATCGTAGATCGAGCTGACAACACTCGGACTCCTCGAGCGACGAGCATAGAACGATTCATCGGATTGTTGACGGTTACCTCCTTCGGCACCTCCGGTAGATCCCATCCCATCTCGACGAGAGAACCGAGGCTTATCAAACTTAATCTCCGAGTCATTAGAAGAAGTTTCAGATTGTTCAGGTACAAATCCTTTTTTTAAATTATCAAAATCAGTACATTTAATCATTGTTAGAAAATATGCATGTCAACCTCGTTGATGTTTTATCGCGTTGCATGCCTGAAGCTCAGTGGCTATACTATCCTTCATATCATGATAATAAAACCATTATATTCTATTTTAGTTCACTTACATAGCAATCCAATTCCATTATCAAATATAAAATATAAAAATATTGAACTCATCAACCAAGTATCGTATAGAAATCAATCCAATCAAACTTTCAGCATTAGTTATTACATTGCATATTGCCAACTGCATAACCCTCCATTCAAATATTCAAATTCGTTGTCTAAATATAACTGCCTGGAGTCCCTAATAGGACTTTTATACATAACAAAAGCAGGACCGATAAAACAGACAGTATTCATTAGACATGTTCAATGTGATTTCTTATCCCCTCATCAATTTTCAACCAATAGAATTCTAGCAATGTTCTAGCGACTTCATTCTTGTCCTCGCATGCCCTAATTTCACGAGGTAAACCATTCCATAGATATGGACCACGGTATAAAAACTGGCTTCATAACATCCTCTCGTTTTGGGGATAAATGTGCTGAACCTGTTACCTTGTTCCTCCGTTAATGCAATATTCCTTTCACGGTATAATTCCTTTTTTCCATACAACATCTTGAGTAAAGCGACTTCCCTGCGCCAAGCGAGTGGCAGGATATTGCCAAATATAAACAATTCATATACTTTTGCTTACCAAAGGATAATCAAAGGGTCCTTACCACCACTCCCTGAAGTTTATTCAGAATTCCTTTATTGCAAGACATTATGACCGGAGCGGCATAATCCAAAATAATTGGTAATATATGTTTTGCTCAACAGCCAGTAAATCTTGCCGTCCATGTATTTCCTCCGCTTACTTATACTGGATAAGTCTCCACAAGTTTTACTAGATATCTGGCTTACAAATGGATTCAGCGACTGCCTTTCATCTATTGAAATACCTAGGTATTTGAATAATGTCTTCCTCCTTCATCAGTTATGGACGGACGTCCCCTATACCTAAGATCCCCACTCACCCACTCCCTTATATACCTCTTTCTATCCCGTTTCCTCACTGCACCTTATATAATTATTAATCAAATTTTCGAATTAATTAATTAATCTATTAAACGATTGATTAACTATCTTTTGATAATCTTACCAATCAATCAAAATCACATAACATTATATCATTTTAATTACCCCATAAACTGCCGTCCAAACTGCCGTCGTTCTTGTGTTTGGGCTTTAGTAATGAATGTATTTATGAATAAAAAAGCAGCTGCAGAATATTGAAATACATCATAAAATGAGTAAATTTAGTCAAATTTGTTTGTTGTAATAGATTAGAATGCAGTGCCAATACATGGAACTTTTTTTTTGACTCATGCATTCACACCTCGAGTCCTCTATATTTCCAGATTCAAGATTGCTCCAGCTACAGCAAGAATGATCGGTGGACGTACAAAACATCAATAATTCAATAGGGGACTTGCATAACTGCCATCTTGAATCATGATGAGAGTGTAAAAGCTATAGAAAACATGTTATGTTCAACATGGAATATAAATTTATCGGTGCTCTAATGTCAATATCCAGGTACATTCTTGCAATTTTCGATACAAATATTGCTAAATATTTATATATCAGATTTGAACTGAAACCATCATAGCATATGCACTGTAGTAGACATGCGCACTGAATGTAAATTCCTTATTCCATTTAATTCAACATATTTTGTATTTGTACCTAAAAGCGTTGTACGAAAAGGAGACATAAATCTGAGAACTGACTTTCATGTCTTCCAGTAAGCTTATGAAATTAAAGTGAAGCAAATTAATTGTTACAAGGCCTAACCATCGACGTTCGTAACAGAGAGGTAGGAATGATAATATAATGCTGGTACATTCTAAAACATAATTATGTGATATGTTAGAGGAAAATGAGTCGCAAATGTTTTCCACAAGAAATGTTTTCATCTTTGAGGTGTGAACCGCTGCTAGTAGCATGAATACATACGTACCAAATTCCAAGACTGTATTTTGCATATATCTATGCCAATTTGATGTTATCCTAAGGAGTGTATTAAACTATATTACTAGTGATTTACCACCAAGAAATATTGCTAAAACTTTAATGCCTAAATTTAGAAGTACTTATTAGATGTCCTTATGTTTACCATCATTGGAATCCACTTGATTTCATCCTTCCAAATATGATGCTATTTCGAAATCGTTTTTGGCGACTTATGACACATCACATATATTATAATAAATACTTGTTTGATATGTGGTAAATATTCAGTGTGATACACCTCTACGCACATGCAGGAGCAATTATATAGCATACATGTTCTGCTTAGATCGGTTAAGCACATATATTGACCGATAGCTCATATCGCAGCGCAGAATGAAAGAAATCTATACAGATTTAGTCAGCCTTCGTTGTAAATCTTATAAATCTTATCTCAATTGATTTGTATTATACAAAATAAATCAGTCGTGTATCAAGTGCATGACCGTGTCTTGCCTCAAACCATATCGTGGACTTGGGGCAACATGACGTCGATATAGAACATAGGCGAAGAGAGGAATTTGTTGCTGAAAGAATGTTTTCAAATGTTAGCTGCGAGATGTTCTTGAGATAAGATTTCGAATACGTGGGTGCGATTTTCCTGGGAGTTTAACGTTATGCAAGGTATGTGATCATACTTATAGAACTTAATGAACTGAGTATTTTTATGGTCACTAATATGTACAAACCGCCTTCACAAATCCTTTCAATTAACTCAAAGTGCAACGCCAAATTTGGAAACTGAATTATAAATAATCTCGGAAACTATTGTTAAATGTATAATAAAAAGATAATTTTGATTGTTAGTTTGATTATTAAGATTTCCACTTTTTTCTACTCGGATCCAGGCGCCATTATGAAGATCCTTATGCTGCTATTGATCTTGCTTCTTGGTTACTTTTGTTGTGGTGAAGACATTGAGTTCACGGCCAAATTGTACAGGAGATCAGAGTACCCAGAGTATGTGTGGCTATGGGTCATAGGTAAATTTAAGATTTATATATTCACCAGAGCATCAGAATTTTACTTCTTATTTAAGGCCAATGACATATTTAATATCTAATCAGTTACAGGAATATTCAAAATTCTTAAAAGAATTTCAAATCTTTTTTTTCCCTGGCCAGAATGTTTTTCTTCGGATGTTTAGAACTGCTTGTACTATTAATACATGTACCAAATTTCAACGCTGTATACTAAAGGGATCTAGGCGTGTCTGGGGTCATCCCAATGAGTACATTTAACTACTTTATTAGTAATTGACAATTAAACATTATTGCAAACATGTTTTTCATGCATAAACAACGGTAGAAGTACTTATTGGATATCCTAATGTTTACCATCATTGAACGAATAACATCTTAAAATCCATTTTTTTGCGATTTGTGACTCATTTCCCTATAACACAGCTACAAAATTGCTCTATATCCTACATGGATGTTTTCAAGCGTTGCTGTAAATCAGACCGAAAAATGATCAATACTCTGTATATCCAGAGTATAGAGTATTTGATTCAAAAATACTTTTCAGTTTTTTAAAAAGTCTATTGTGAAACTCATTTCTGTAATGATAAACATTCCACAATATTCCCTACTGTGGTGGTCCTGGTTGGTAGGATCTGGCTGTGACCAGCTGAAATTGTGCCAGTCTAGGAAGCTCAGTTGGTAGAGCATTGGAACGGAAATCCAAACATATGGTGTTTGATTCCCCGTCTAGGCAAGTGTATTTTTCCACAGGTTCACTACACCTAGTATATATTATATATACCGGGCAACTAACGAGATAGTTGAAGAAACGTGAATATTGCACGAGTTGCGTAGCAACGAATGCTATAATATTGCATGGTATCAGTCGCTTGGAATATTATTCCAAGCAACTGAAACCAACGAGTTAGTCAACATATTTATTATATGCTTTCAATCATGAAAATAGAAAGAAATCTAGTCAACAATTTGATTTTGAATTTGAATCCTCGTAAAAAAACCCAGATAGGTTGCCATGACAACCCACATAAGTCAATACACACTATGCATAACAATATATATGTTTTTGGACGGATTATAATATGATAATTTCGGGACCGATTACAATATGTCAGTTTAGCCTGTATTTGTTCGTTTCACTTGATATGGTTTGATACATATGGTCGCTCCTCGATTATGTCCATCATAGTAAGACAGGTTTAATATCTTATTACAGTCTAGGGTACAATATATCCCCATGTAATAATATTGATTACAATTTGCTCATAGGTATTCACACATAACTATTCGGAACTATAATTTTTGTATTATTTGTTCCTTAAATACATTTTGAACCCTTCTAGAGTATTATATAATTGGTGCTTTGGGGCCATACTGTTCCATAATTCGGGGATTTTTACAAACAAATGACCTTTTGACTTGTTCCGTAGATGGTCTAACTACTTCCAACTTTTTACCTTGGGCTAATGATCTTAAATTTATTTTTCTGTCTTGAAGATTCGAATTTAATTGTGCTGCTAACATAAATTTGAATTATATGCTATCATATGATACTGTAGTGCGAGAAACACCGGATAACTTGCGGCTGCAATCTCTTGAATAAAAATGACATAAAAACATGTTACACATGTTGTCAGTAAGGTAGCCTCACCTCAGACAGCCACACGCATAGTTCTGTGAGAAGTGCGGTATGTGTAAACATACTCACATGGTTCTCGAGGGTTTAGCGTGCAGATATCATCGTTTGTGTATTATAATGGAACAGTTATTTCTGAAGAAATGTTGAGCACCAACTCAACCCAACTTTATTTCCGTCGAAAGAAGGGGTGATTTTTATTGAGTGATAGTGACAAGAGGGTTATATGTAGCAATTCTCTGTATACTTGCATAGACTGTAATAACGGGTACAACGGTTTTAGTTGTCAGGAGCAGCCGATGGTGCTTTGTTTGAAAGCAGTGGGTTGCAGTTCGTCCAGGCATTCTCTTAATGATTTTATATGGTTTGCCTGTTGAAGCAGTCCTAACCGAGTAATGCCGGGCATACACATTCCAGAACTCAGAGCCAATTTGGGCCTTAGGACAAGTCGTACGAATTCAAAATCATTCTTGAGAAACTTATTTCAGTTCGGTAATGTGGTACAACAAATCGTTTGTCCTTCAGACTATTCATAGGCAAAATATTGGCCCACACTGTACCGAATTCAGAGCAGAATTGGTGCTACGAAAATTCTTAAGAGCACTTTCCAATTCGTACAAATTAGAGTAAATTCTTATGTTATATTAGGACAAATATTTTTTTCGTAAACCACTCTAAGACAATTCATAAGGCCCTTTAAACAATCGATATATTATTCGGATATATATATCCGAAAGTTTTAAGAGATTCTACGATTTGGCCAAAAATGTTAGTAATTTTGAGAGGCAGGTAACTTTTACATGTGATGTGTCACAGGAAAATGAGTCCACAAAATCGTAATTCCTTAAGAAAAGTTACGATTCGTAACACAATTCGAGAATGTGTGGGCCATGTGGGGCCACGAAAAAATTAACGCAAAATAGTACGAATTGGCCAATTTTGTTAAGAATTGGTCCACGAATTGTGAATTCGAGTTCTTGAATGTGTGGGCCCGGTATAATACAGGATTAGTAATATCTGCGGAAAACAACCTATTATTTTATTATAACTATTTTTCATGACAGTTTATGAAGATGTGCGAGCAGTGACAGTGACGGGGAAGATATTAAATGGATATCTTCTCCAAGATTCTGAAAATCGTGAGTACAGAAATATTTGTTTATTTAACCATAATAATATATATCTTCCCTTTGTTAGAACACTCTGAATATGAAAGCATGGTAATGTGTAATGATAAGCTAATTTACGTTAAAGCTGCACTTAACATCACTCAACTATTAAAGATTTTCAACTTCAAATAGACATGACAGCAGCAGAATATTGAAAAGATCCCATCCTTACTAGATATAATAAGAGGAAATTTGGAAAGATGTTTTTGGTTGTAATAGCTGAGAATTCAGCTTTAAGCTTATTTTATTGCATCGTGGTCATTCTAGGCTTGGTCCAATTCCTGATGAATCACATGGTCTTGGTTGAGAATAATACATTTAATCTTGTATAGTCTTGGGACCAAATAATTCTTTATTTTTTAAAATAAAAAATAAAATAAGACTTTAAAGAACCTTTTAGACTTTAAAGATAGCTAATGACCAACTAGCGCAGAGAGCTTGGCCTGTCAGGGAGGGCTAAGGGAAGGCTCCATTACCACAGCCGCCTTGTTTCACAGCCACTGCATGCCAAAAACACAATATTAAACTATTACAGTTGACCAGCTGGTCGTGGCAATGGAGATGGGCATTTACATGACAAAAGCTGACACCAATAAATGGCCATAACCTATGATATTATAGGGACATCACTGATGATCTGTCCACATAATTCCTCCATTTTGTGAGCCTGACAAATCATGACCTATCCATTCCTTTAAGATGATTGTTATCGTCCCACCTGGTCTACTTTATCCTGTTAACGGTTACAGAATGGTCTTTGTACGTCCATTGGAACATGATACTATACATCTCACATTCAAGCTTCTACCATGAGTTTTTTTCTGATGACAGTTATCATACACTAGGATTTTGTGCAGTTCATTAGCTTGGTTGATATGTTTTTGTAGTTCCTTATTTGTGACACGGTCCGTTTATGATGTGTCCGTCAAAGAGTTGGAGTTTTGGCGATTTTATTTTAGATTTTATTTATGTAATAACTTTTTAGTGCTTAGAATTACGTGTTGGGGGCGATTCAGGTGGTTGATTTGTTAATCACCTGTACTTTTAAAGATCTGCTATCAATTTAGGGTGAAATGCTCTCAATTTATGCTGAGATAATCTCAATTTAGAGTGAATTGTTCTAAATTTAGAGGGCGTTGCTTTCCTCAAGTTATGCTGAGATGAACTCAATTCGCTCAATTTAGGATGAATTGCTCTCAATTTAGTCTTGGTTTATGCTCTCAATTTGCTCTCAATTTGCTCTTGGTTTGTGCTGAATTATTCTCAATTGAGGCGTAATTGCTCTGGGTTTATGGACAAGACACAACACAAGATAATCTCAATTGAGGCTTATTTGCTCTCGGTTTAGAGTGAGATATGCTCTCAATTTAGGGAGAGAGTGTGTATAGCTTCACAACATTCCCTCCAAGAGGATCAGGCCCCACTGCCATCACAGTCACATTCTTCCCCATATGCTGCACACTCACACTATGGGGACTAATCAAACCCCCCTCCACCTCAAGATGATCCAGAAAGCTACCATTACCAGCGATCACACCAATCCTGTTGTTCCCCTTTTCGACTACAAACAGACTCCGCCCAGGAGCATCAGTGACATGAATAGGATCAACAAACTGCCCCTGGCCAGTACCAACACTTCCAATCAACATGGTCTCATTGTTCTTGATGTCATGAATGAAAACCTCACTGCTCGCACTTGCTGCATAGGCCAGGAAGCCATCCTTGGTCATGTGAAGCCACATTGGGGTATCTCCTTGTAGAGGGATGGCATGTTGAAGCTTATTGCCATAGATCAAACTGCCATCATGAACAAAGACCTGGTCGTCATGGACCAATGCACTTGATGGTGTGATTCCTGAAGGGTATTGCCACTGGTCTATATGATGGCCGGAGGTGTTATATACGTGGATGAGGCCATTTGTTGTGTCTATTGATAAGAGATGTCCCCTATCTGTGCAGGTCAAACCTAGATATGAACATTTCAAAATAATTATAGTACGGTATGGAATATTTCTAAAATATTTTCTAAAATGTTTCTGAGAGACAACATATATAATGCTGCCAACTACGTTTTCCCATTACATCGATTACATCGTTAAGTATTCTGACCAAAGTCTGATATATAAATGGCAACAAAATATTTAAAGTAATGGCATTTTTGTTCATAAACTGAGAGTTTCTGGTCGATTAAACTAAGAATTAAGTACGTGCAAGATTTTCCCAACCAATATTTCATATAAAAAAAGCACTACCTTGAGGGTAGTCCAGGGGGTTGCTCTCTCTAATAGTACACAAACTCATCTCTACATCCACATCATACAGAATGCGCTTAGTTCCGTCCACAGCCAACACGGTGCTCTCATCCAGCCAGCACACCAAAGGAACATTGCTGCCAACTGGTGGTGGTGGACAGCTTGTCAGCAGCAGTGCTTCACATAATAATGAATATATCATGTATAGGCCTACATATGTGGGCTAGAATATTGTGGGGCGATCTATATACTTATATAAAGTTTCTCAACTTTCTCGTTATACGCTCATGAATACTCAACCATACCGATGCTTGATACAAAATCTCTCTCCACTAATCCAATATTAGAGATATACATATATGAAATAAATAGAGACAACGACTGGATGGAGGTCCAGCTTGACATCAATATGTTCAAGAACTGGGTCGATGTGAATGGTTTAAGAATAAATAACAGCAAAACAAAAAGTCAGATATTTTATGGAAGGAAAAAAAAGAGACAAAATATTCAAGATTTGTATATTGAGGGTGAAAAGATCGATGAAGTGGTTAGTTTCAGGTATTTAGGTTTTGTATTGGACTGTAATTTAAACATGTCCCAACATATCACAGGAGAGCCAATATTATGTACAATAGATTAAGGAAAATTAGAAACCAAATTACTAGAAAAATAGCATTGTTGATTTTTAAAACATATATTCTACCTGTACTAGATTTTGGATCGATGCTAGTTGATCTGTCATCTAAGAAACAATTTAAAAGAATACAACTAATCCAAAATAAATGTCTGAGGTTGATACAGAATGTGAGAAGTAGGGGTGCTAATAACAATATAAATACGAAAATGTTGCATACATGATTCCACAATGCTTTAGGCGAACCATTCGAACTTTAAATCTTTTTTGGGAAAATAAGAATAATAATCTAGGAAATATAGAACATAATTATAATTTAAGGGATCAAGGGAGGGTTAAGGTGGATAAATGGAAGAAGGAGAGTATCAGAGGGAGTTCGTTGGGGAGAGTTAAAATCATGTGGAATTCACTACCAACAGATCTGAGGGAGTTAAATGACAAAAAAGTGTTTTCTAGAGAAATAAGGAAGTTTTACAACAACATCTTTATAGACTCTGGAGAAATATGGAATTTACCATGAACGACCGACCATAAAGTTTGATTATGTCATATGTCTTTCTATTGTACACACACTGTTAGTACAAGATGCTATATTTCATTTCATGTATTCTTGACTATTGTTAGTTGAGCATAGAGTAGAGATGAGTGAAGGTAAAAATGGGAGATTGAAATATATACAAATATAGAGAGAGTTTGTGAGAGATTTTGAGCCTTTCTGAGAATGAAACCTACATTTCTGAATATCAATATATATACATAAATAGGAAAAACCCTTAGGAATATTGTATAAGACACAACGCAATGAGATTTTGGTTTTTAGTTCTTTTTATTCTTAATAGTTTAATCCTAAAACTGGTAACGACCTATTGTAATTAACTTATCGTAGCACACGCCTATTGTGCTAGGCTCTTAATAATGTTCTTATTCAAGAATTGTTATAGATATTTCAGAAATTGTTATAAGATATAGATACATGTAAACTCGATTATATATTTTCCATTATTCTAATTTTTCTATCATTTTTTGTAATCCACCAGCAGACTCTGAGAATAGTGTAAATGTTACATAATGTTTATTTTGCTGAATAAAAATCTTTAAATACAATATATTGCTAAAAATGAAATGAATATGGCCTGTTCAAATTCTAAAACATGGACAAAATGCACAATGGGGATTTTTGCTCTGGGCTTCCCTGAACTACTTTTTTAATGACCTCATGCATGATCTAAATGGGGTTCCCTGACCTACTTCTCTGACTTACAAACTGTTGAGAGAGAGCCAGGGGGAGTGGGGAGGGATCAGGAAGGAGGAGGGACACGGTGAGGTGGAAGCCTTAGTCTTAGGCTTTAGCCCCACAGCAGTTATACTGATTAGTCTATAAAAACAGCCCTACATGAGCGAAGGTGGGCCTGTCACACGGTACACCTAAAAGAGCAGTCTTTCTACTATTGCTGACTGACTGTCAATGATCACATGATTCAGACTGTGATAGACCCAATATGCGTGGGTCGATGGAATAGACTATTATACCGATTATATCCATACTCCCTGCCGCTCTGACTGACCCAGGGAGAGGGGAAAAGGGGGTGTGAGGGGGAGGGAGAGGCATTTGAGGGAGAGCGGTAAGAGGGGTAGGGAGTGAATATAGGGAGAGTAGAATGAGGAGATGGAGAGAAGTGGGGATAGAGGGGCGGAAGGTGGTTTGGGGAGGGAGACACAGTAGGAATGTGGAGAGGGGTCAAAAGGAGGAGAGGAGGACAGGGATGAGAGAGTAAGAGGTGTGAAAAAGAAAGGAAGAGTGAGAGAGATGAAAATAGAGAGTGAGTGAAGGAGGGAGAGAGTGAGTGAGTGAGATTGGTTGCTTTACGCCCTTATCAACACATTTAAGATTTATATCAAGGGAGGGAGAGCTGAGAGGGAGGCAGTTTATGATCATACCCAGGAAATAAAAGATAGCGAAGAAGGGAGAGAGAGACAGAGAAAAAGAGACAGAAAGGCAGGTTAAGGTCATACCCAGTGAAGGAGAGAGAGGGATGATATGTTGCATCCTATAGTCATAATCTATACGATATATTCAATATTACAGACTGTTCTTTCTTTTTTGCACATATTACAATACCCTAAATACATTACTAAGACACCTTTTCCCATTACCAACCAGATTTTTATATTTCTGGAACAAAATATTTTCATGGCACCGACTATTTCTTCATTACTAAGAACTTTTCACCCATTACCAACCACCACAAAGTGATTACAAGGAGTCTTTTTATCATTACGACTCCCCTGTTACCTTTGTTCTGTGTCATTGGCTGTTATGACAGATCTCAGGCTGCTCTTTTTCAACTATTACCATTAGGATTGGCTCCGTTTTTGCCTCTTTCCTAATGGTAACGGATATACATGCACACCTTGTTTATTTTTATAATTTACAATAGATATATACAAAGAAATGCAATTTATCAACACACAGCCACTATTTCTTGGGCATTACCTACAAAACAATTGTAGGTAATTATTTTCTATCATATCATAATCATCATATCATAATAACAACCAACTTCACTTTGGTCCGATTTCTGGTCTATGGGCATAGAGACATAGCCTAAGGGACATAGTAGTATATACAAATCAGGGAGTCACTCAGGCATATTTGAGATATCTTTCTGTTAGAAAAAGGTTTGATATCATTCTGTTAGAAAGATTATATCTTGTTTTGTCCCCAATCGGTAAGGATATCAATATGTAATAGTAAATATCCAATTACACATTGATATCGTTACCGATTGGGGAAAAAACAAGATATAAATATCAAGGGAGAGAGAGGCTATGGTGAGGGGGAAAGGAAAAGGGAAGGACAAATTAGATGTGGGAGAGGGAGGGGCGAAAGCATATCCCGCTTTCTCACCCCCTTGATATGGCCTGGGGCGGGAGGGGGAATACATGTATTTAAAGATTACTATCTAAAATATTTGACTGTCCCCTTTTCAACTATCAACCATCATAGACAGGGTTTGTGACTATAGCCTTTGCATAAAGGTATCAAACTAATATTTCTGCGATATAATTGTTGCTAGACTCATATTAAAAAGAGATTGCACTCGTCTGTTCATGTCTTCTTCCATGCAATGTGCCAATGTTTGAAGATGATAAGTGAGTATAGCCCTAAAGATACTTACCTGACTTTGGGGTTGGGTTCCCTGCAGAGATAAATAAAATAAAACATGTAATAGTGATTGATTGATTAATTAAATATCTTATTTCGGCTTAAATACAAAGTAATATAGCGCATCTGCACATTACCGTCCTTCCCGCTACCGCCAGTGTCTAGGTGCTTATTATATTAAGAAAACCCTAGATCGACAACACTAAAATAAGATGTGTCACAGAAAAATAGTCATAAAGTCATGAATTGAAAAATACTATCACGTTTGAAAAGATGAGATTAAGTTTCCAACGATCTTAACATTTAGGAAATCTACACATAAAATTATTTCTATATTTTATGTTAGATTTGTTTAACGTTTGAACAAAAGGTTTGTAATATTTCTTGGCGGACAATTATTAGTAAAGTAGTTAAATATACACCATAGTAGTAGTGAAATTTGATATACGCATTCATACAACTACCAACGCTCAGCATCCCAAAAATGGGAACATTCTAAAAAGGTAATCGTGGAAATAAACACCTTGAAAAATGTGAAATTTGCGACTTATGTCTCATTTTTCACTAACACATCAAATCAATCCTTTCAAAGGTGAACTGCTACCACTATTTGTGGTGTTTGTATCACCTATTAGGTACAATGTATGATCAGTCACAGTAGCCGGTGACACATGGTTCCGCTGAGTGTATTCGTTTATGGGTATGAAAATTCATATTCTATTTATATTTATTGGTATGTTGTTACCAGAATAAACCAAATGGTATATTTACCCATTAGTGTTACTTGTTGGCATGGCAGCTCTATTCCGCCTCCAGGAAAGGCGTCAGCCGCTTGTATCTCTTCTACTCCATCACTCGTGATCCTCCATGCTAAATCTATTAATAGACAGTAATGGAAAAAATACACTTATACATTATTTGTATAATAATGTGTATGTAGCTGTATTGTTTTGTATTGAAACGATTCAGTGATGTATACCAAGAGGGCTGTACACGATCCGCAGACCCTAAAAGTAAATAAATATGTTAAATGTATTTAAAGTGCTAACGTTAGGAATATCAAATGTACTAGTAATGAAATTGTGGAGACTAAGTTAGAATATAATCAATGTAAAAGAATTAGATAACACGTAACGGCTTAATTAAATTGTAAGATTTTGTTTTGTACTTGGCGAATGAGAATTATCACTGTGTGAAACTTTGTCCAATACAATTTTTTTTAAAATGGACAGACATTATGATCTAGGTGATGTGTCACAGGAAAGTGAGTATAGGTTGCGCAATCTATATTTTGATTATTATGCTAGAATAAAGTTTGTTATGAAAAATAAAAGATTGTTACTTACATCGGATAAGGCCATCCGGATCTATATGATGGCAGTCCATCGTCACGTTATTATAAGGCTCACAGCTCACCATTGCCTCAATACCCTGTAGTTTAAACGGACAATTTAGAAAAGGTTTGATTTGATTTGAATTGAAAATATGTTTATTCAGCAACAAGCACATTTCATCAAGATGATATTCTCAGTCTTGCCTGATATTACAGAAATGTTTTTTAAGGTGTACGTCGAGGTGTGAAATTACAAAAGTAGTCAAAATAAAAAATAATAAGGAATTATAAGAACACAATACAATAGGAATTTTTAATTAATTAAATGATTGTCGAATTAAGACAATTATATAGCAAGTAAACAAGTACTGCAGGTACAACCTGAGCAGTAAAAAAATAAAAACAAGTCTAAAAACTTATACATTGTGCTGTGCTCTCATATATAAAAGCCGTTGGGGACTATCTAAATATTAATAAAATAGTGTTTGGACCCTTAAAACCCCTATCTTGTCAGAAACCGCTGGCCAGATCTCCGATATATTTCAGGTGCACATTGCCAAAAATGGTGCGAAGCCATTTCACTATGTTTCATTAACACTTTTGGAAGACATCAGGGTTATAAATGGGTTCGAAATGGGTTGAATTGAACACCCCCATCCAGGGTCCCCATCAGTGCCTGAAAACAATCCCCTATCAGTGCCCCTACACCAGAATGAGGCGATTTGCATATTGGTTGGATTGAGGTCATGACACAACATTGTCTGTTGCTAAGCAGCACCCAAATGTTCGCTCATCGTCACCATGCATGCATGTTACATGTGACAACGTCACCACAAACATCACATCATTAATGGACAGGGCAAAATTACGTCAGCCTTGCATCAACATAACAACAAGCTCTGACCATATTTATGAGAACCTTTATCCAGAAAAAGGCCAGAACAAATGGCGGCTATGCCTCATGCAATTAGGTCTGTTTTTAGTTGTGCTTTTTTCCCTTATAGCCTAAATTGCATTAGTCTGTGTTTCAAGAGATTGGTTATCAAAATCTAAATCATTTCAATAGAGAATACTTGGTGAGGTTGGAGAAGTGACATAAAGCAGTTGGTGGGGGAAGGTGGGGGGCAGGGGGTGGGGGGGGGCGGGGGGCAGGAAGGAGAGGGGAAGATGTGAGCCCCACTGTTGGCGGGGGCTTCGGGGGGGGGGGGGGGTCGGAGAAGTAATGGGAGGCCACAACAATACAACAGTGACAAAAAAAACATCTTAACAGGGTTCCATTTGAGGTATGAATGTTAATACAGATACTAACTTACAGAGACAACTTGAAAGAGAAAGATGGTTGGAGAGGGAACAAGGAGAGTGGAAAGATGTGGGCCCCACTGTCCCACTAGCAAATCCCATGCAAAGCACGGGTATTTGCTAGTATATATAATTAATTTAACAAATAAACGACAAACATTGATACATGTCGGGAAGATACATTCAACCGATAGTCAACATTATAAATATATGATTCATAAGTGGGTCAAATATACGGAAAAACTCCACAAACAAGGGTGTCTATTTCTGTGCCTATGCAGCTAAGAGCGATAAAACACCTCAAGGAACAATCATTTCATCGTAAAAGTAACAGAGAATAAAAAGGACAAAAAAGCAGCTAGGCAACTGAAGGTCTACATTTCAACCCTTCCTGAGACCATAAAGCCATGAAGATAATGTCTTTTTAAAAAAGCCTTAAATGACTTATCCTCCTCCAAACCCTAATTCTTTCTGGCAGTTTGTTCCAAGACCCAGTTAAAAGCCAGTTAAAAGGGAAGAAATAAGAAAAACTCAAAATTCAGCTATGCAATATAGATTTTTGAAATGGGCATACTCAAATTGTCCCAAACCCTCATTTTCAGCATTCTGCTCAAACATGCTTGTACATCCTCCCATTTTATTCATTTTTCACTGTATTTTCCCCTTTTCCCTGCTTAATCAGCTGAATCATCCCATAGAAGTCACACTTTTCCTGCGGTTAATTCTCAAAAACGGTAATAACTCTGATAAAATTGGGTGCTTGGAAAAAAAATCGTTAGGATCTGTTGACTGAATTGTCCTCTATTACATATCCAAAATTCAGGATTACACAATGTTTTTCTATGCTAAGACCAACATTGGGGTAAAGTTCCTGAATTACTATGCTACTAGTCAAATTTAGCTGAAAAACGGTTTCCAAGGTACCTTTAAATTTTGGCAATTTGCCAAAAACATCCCACATTGCGAGCCCGTATTGTTGCAGATCCTGATAGCTGAGGTTCTAAGCTTCGATTTGATATTCGACCCATGCATGGTACACCCCAAAATTGTTTGTTTGTTTGTTTGTTTTACTTTTATTGGCTATTGCCACATCAGCGAATTCGATACTCCCCGGTAGTCGGAGGTTCCCAAATTCTGCTGGACACAGTGGTTTTACATGAAAGAAGGAAACAATCTGCTAACAAGTCAACGCCTTGTTAGCAGTCCTCGTTTAATATTCGATAATATAAATTCTGATTGAAGATACAATATGATGCGAGAAGATAAGTAAATGTAATTGCTCAATTATTGAGCTAAGAAATATCGATTGTTACATGAGATATTTTACATGTAAATATATACAGGTAATTTCCTCAGAGACCGCATGGTCAGAAGGTCACATAAGTAACCCACCGCGCAAACGGTAAATCATATATGAATTTATCGTCCAGCCCTATATAGTTGTTCCTGGCCATGGACGTAAAGTCACTGGGTTTAACAATACAATGATAAGGAGTGGGCAAACCATTCCAATAAAAAGGTATCTTGTAATAAATTGAGTTGCGTATAAGCTCAGATCTTGGATGTGGACAGATCATAACAATTCTGTCTGGGTGATGCTGTCTAGTTCTGACCTCCCTCTGGTCAAGGTGCTCAGTTAGGTGTTTCATGCGATTTGCCTGTTGCAGCAAATGTAACCTTCGTCTTTTCTTGAGGGGCATTAAATTAAATTGATCGTGAAATTGATCTACACAATGGTATCTGTTAGATCTTGTAATGATCCGTAGTGCTCTGTTTTGTAAAACTTGTAGGTGGTTCAATTTTGTCTTTGCTGCTGAATCATAAAAAATGTCAGCCTGATCGAAAAGGGGCAGAATTGTGACTTTATATACCTGGGCACTTAATTTTTGATTTAATTTATTGCGAAGGTGTTTAAACAACCAGATCTTGTGAGCTACCTTCTTCTTGACAGAGGCCAAATGTTTTGAAAAGGTCAGGGAACCGTCAACGATGGTTCCCAAATATTTGTAATCCTCGACCTCTTCCAGAAGGGTGTTACCAAGATACAATCCATGTTGCAGTGCCGTAGTTTTCCATCTGGATCTCAGGGAAGGTTTGCTCAGGAAAGTCATGACTTTGGACTTGTCTTCGTTTAGTGATATTTTATTGAATCTACACCAAGCAACTATATTTGCTAGATCAGATTGTATTTTGG
This sequence comes from Sthenelais limicola, assembly GCA_942159475.1. Lineage (NCBI taxonomy): Eukaryota > Metazoa > Annelida > Polychaeta > Phyllodocida > Sigalionidae > Sthenelais > Sthenelais limicola. The sequence continues at coordinate 70,581,015 of OW804098.1, forward strand.
TCGAAAGCAATGTCATGTCTTTACCTGAGTAGTTAATGATGGCATCATCAGCAAAAAGCTGTAATTTGGAGTTCTTAACTTGACATGGAAGATCATTGATGTATATCGAGAACAAAATGGGACCAAGGGTGGTTCCCTGGGGAACTCCACAGGTTAATAATTTGGGACTAGACCATAGTCCATTTACTAGGACTTGCTGGACTCTGCCACTTAAGTAATTAGTGAACCAATCTAGTTCATGCCCCTGTAGCCCTATTCCCTCTAGTTTACTTAGTAATATTGAATGATCGACCGTGTCGAACGCCTTCCTGAAATCCAGATAGACAGCCCTACAATTCTCAATATCATTGATTGCCTTGTAGACATTGTTGAGGAAGGTAGTGACAGCATCACCCGTAGACTTACCAGGTCTGAACCCATATTGCCATTTGTACAATATATGTCTGTCCTCTAGATGATGGAGCAATTTTCTCTGTACAACCTTCTCTATTATCTTGGCTGGGGCACAGATGCTGGTAATAGGTCTAAAATTACCCGGATCTGATTTGTCACCTGCCTTAAATAAGGGGGTAACATTGCCTGATTTCCATTTAGCAGGGATGATTCCCGTCAGGAAGGACAACTCTATCAGATACTTGAATTGTTCTATCAATGTGACAAGTATCTTTTTCAGCAAAGCACTGCTCATGTGTTTTAGGCCTGAGGATTTATATTGCGGCAATTTACAAATTATTGCTCTTAAATCTTCAGTGTCCAACTGGCCAAACTCAAAGTTTGGGTATGCAGTGTTATCTATATTTGCAGTATACTTGTCGTGTTCAGTTTTATTGAGAGGGGTGATCTTTGTGGCGAGCTTAGGTCCAATTGTCGCAAAATATTGGTTAAAACAATCTGGTACTTCTTTTTGATCTAATACTTGATCATTCTGTTTTAATTGGATCTTTTCGTTATGTTTCACCTTATCTGGATTTATAAACGGGGTCATTTTCTGCCAAAACTTGTGCGGGTCATCATTACATTCCAAGAGTGTATGTTTTATGTAATCATTCTTTAGATGTTTTGCAAATTTATTTACCTCTTTTCGCAAGTTTTTGGCCTTATCCAGCAGATCAGGTGATTTAAATTTAGTGGCTAATTTGAAGTACCTATCGCGACGTTTCATTAGATCATAAAGCTCGCCATTGATCCATTCGCATCTGACTTTGACGTTGTTATACTCCCTGACGGGGCACATCCTGTCCAATATTCGATAAACAAAAGCCTCAAAATAACTCCAACATTCATCAGGATCTCTCATTGCATAGTAAGGGGTCCAATCATGGTCTCTTAAAATCTGGAGAAATATATCTTCGTTGAAATTTTTGAAACTTCTGGTCGAAAAGGAAGTACGAGAGAAAGTTTGATGTTGTTTCTTTCTAATCAAATATACAGGTTTATGATCTGAGATGTTTAGATCTATAACTCCAGATAAAGAAACATGACTTGAATTAGTGTATATGTGGTCTAAAATATTGGCAGTGGAGGAGGTAACCCTCGTTGGCTCAGCAATGTATTGTTTCAGTTGATTCACTTCAGACATTCTCTGCAAGTCTTTACTTGCGCTAGAGTTGTCTTTAAAGTTATTGTTAGGATCACCAATAACATAAACTTCATGATTGTTAGAAATCTGGTCTATAGCTGTCTGAATTTCCTGTATAGCTCCTCCGATGAAGATATGGACGCCTCAGATGTATAAAATGCCTCAAGCATCTCACTAGCCAACATATCCACCGCTGACTTGAAGGTGGACACGAGGTTTGCCCTGTCTAAGACAAGCACACCAATCTTTGGTAATCCGAGAAACATTTCCATCCGGAGTGTAAGCGCCTTGTCCACGCATAGGACATTAAACGACTCCATGGCCAAACTTCTGAGGCTAAGAGGGCGTGAGAAAAGGAAATAGGTTGATCTATATGGACGATTTACACTATGCATAAGTGAGTTTTAGGTACGGCACCAGCCATGACACTTAACTTGCCTCGTAACTCCCTATGATATGAGTGATAAATTAGTGTAAACCACCTGTATATATGTTGAGACTATTGATTTGCAACGGAAGATGTTTACCGTATTTTTTTCTGTGGAAGTATGAGATGTGTATCGCATGAAAATTGTCTTGATGGTATGTAAACAAGCGCACGTGCTTCTGTATATAGAGGTTAGCGAGTCAAGGTGAAGGTCACCGTCCCGCAGTAACAAGCCAGTAGTTTGACAAGTCGAAACTGTTACTACGAATCAAAGTGGTAAATATAATAATAAATGAAATTTGTCTTTTTGCATGTTCTACCTCCATGTATGGTGAGATGGCTTTATAGGGCAGTAGCAATAACAGCGTAAAATAATCACTTTCTTATTCCCTGCGGTGTAAGGTAAAATGGCCGACCATGACAATGGAATCGCGAACCACGTTGCAAGACACATACACTATGGTACGTTATGTTACATATATTAACTCTTGAGCTAGTATGATGACATCTACTGGAAACTCTGGTGGATATTGTATTTTAATGGTATGTTGATATGTCTTACTTGTCAGATAGTTAGATAACCCTGGTCACAAGCGTGTACTTGGTGACTTGCCGACTGACGAATGACAGTTCAGACCCGTTACTGGGAAAATGTATTGTTCTTATTTATGCCAGTGAATGTTTGTTTTAACCGCTATAATGAGGAGATGTACGAGAATGTAATGAGGGAGTCGACAGGCTCATATAAAGTTTGCCGAGACTTAGATTGTAGAAAAAACAGACCCAAAAATGGAATTGGATGACTTTAAGAATTTGACCGGTATGAAAGGAATGTCACTTGTCTCACTGAATATAAGATCGCTTAGGAAGAAAGCGGTAGAAGTGAACGATACTATACTATTGGGGAATATAAAAATCTTAGCCCTACAAGAAACCTGGCTAGATAAGGATGACCATAACAACAACTTAGTCCAAAATCCTAAATACAAAATATACAGGTTTGACAGAAGCACTCAAGTCAATGGTGAGATAAAGAAAGGAGGGGGGTTATGTTGTTTCATAGATAGTGAGTTTAATGTAGACCCATGGATCTTTGCTGAACGAAATATCTGTAATGAACACATCGAGGTCCAGATCCTAAAGGTCAAACCAGGTAATAGAAGAAAAATTATAGTCCTCAACCTTTATAGGCCGCCTAGCGGAAGCAAGAACATATTCATAAACGAACTGAATGATGTCTTGACTTATTTGAAAGGGGAGGCTATGAATTCGAATATTGTGGTTTGTGGTGACATAAACATTGACATGTTGGGTAGAGCAGATATAAGTACCAAAGATATGTCTCATGTACTAAAAGAGTCCTCACTCAAAATGTATACTAATAACCCAACAAGATGTAGTAAGCACACACACAGCCTGATTGATATAATTGCGAGTGACCACCCGCATATAAACACATTTGGGATAATTAACACATCTATCTCTGACCACTTCGCTGTATATATTAACTTGAAAAAGAAGACTGCTCCTCGGATCACTAAGACTGAGAAAAGCAGAAGGTATGATCATATGAATTATAACAATTTCAGAGATTATATTGAAATTAGGTCTAGACCTGAGAATTTATTCAAACCAGGTAATACTGACACTAACGATGTATGGCATGAAATGAAGGATATCATTACAATGTATCTAGATGATAAATGTCCTATGAAAGAGAGAAAAATCACTCACAGAGGTTTAATGGTATTGGACAGAGCTACTCGAGATGCTATAAAAACCAGGGACAATCTATTTCAAATTGCAAAGAGGTCAGGTAACTTATATGATTGGCAACGTGCCAGGGTAGCTAGATCGAATAGTGCAAGGCTAGTGAAAGAAGCCAAGAGAAGACATATCTCCGAACTTATTAATGAAAATGCGGACAATAGTAAAAAGTTCTGGAGGCTGCTAAATAACCTAATGGGAAAATCGACAGCGACACTGCCAGATAGTTTTGTGCAAAATGGCAAAGTAGTAGAAGGTATGGAGGCCAGCAATGGTCTAAACAATTTCTTCAAGGACCTAAGTTCCATTACTAAGGACTTGAACAATAAATGTGAAGACTATCTAACTGAAGTTACTGAAATTGTAACCTCCACAGAAATTCTCATAACGGAGGAAGAGGTAGCCAAAGTAGTAAGAGATATAAATATCAGTAAAAGCAGTGGCCTGAACTGGGTAAATTCTAACATCCTAAAGTTCTACTTCTCTTGTATTATACCGCAATTAACAAGGCTGCTAAATGACTGTGTCAATCTATGTAATATACCACAAGAGTGGAAGGAGTATACGATCACGCCCTTACCTAAAGCAGGAAATCTAAGACAATTTATCAACTTAAGGCCTATTGCGTTAGTCCCACTACCGTAAAAAATTTTGGAACACTTTTTATGTAATGCAATACGTGCCCATATGAATATCAATAAATTGTTTTCTCCATTCCAAGGTGGTTTTAGAAAGGAGCACTCAACGAATAGAACGGTATACGAATTTCTAGACCCAATCTTAAAAGGTATAGATAAAGGTGAGCTTTCCATCGCCACCTACTTTGATGTGGCGAAAGCCTTTAACTGTTTGGATTATGACATCACGTTTCAAAAGTTACACCACTATAAAATCAGCCCTATAATAATTAACCTAGTTAGAGAATACCTGTCGAATAGAAAACAAAGGACAATATTAAATGGACACACATCAAATCAGGTTGTCATTGATGTAGGGGTTCCGCAGGGGAGCTTATTAGGGCCCCTGATCTTCATAACATACATTAATGATCTGCAGAACTGTCTAAAAGATATTGATACGGATTTAAAAGTGGCCCTATCCATGTATGCGGATGATACGGCAACAAGTGTGACCGGGAAAAATGTCCAAGAATGTTTAACTGTATCACAAAATGTAGCTACAAAAGTAAATGGTTGGATGGTAGCAAACAAATTACTTGTAAACTCGAAAAAATGCCTAGTACAAATAATAGGCTCGAGAAGGAGGTTAAATAGCATCGATTTTAACACCGTGGGAGCCATTTACATTGAAGGTAATGCATTAGAGATGGTACAAAATGCAAAATACTTAGGGTATAATATTGACAGACACCTTAACTTCAACAACCACTTTATGAAAATAAAGAATAGTGTCCAGTCAAAGGTTAACCAACTAGGAAGAATAAGGTATTACATTGATAAGAATGCTGCTGTGAAAATACTAAAAGCGCATATAATACCCTTAACGGAATATGGCGTTATTTTCGCAAAAATGGCGAATAATAATATCATCCGCAAAGTACAAAGTGTAATAAATAGAGGTGTAAGAATGATTGATTTGAACATTCAAATGCCTGTAGCAGAGATCATGAATCGATACAACATTCAAACTGTTGATAAGAGAGGGTATGTTGCATTATTGGGCTTAATGTTCCACTTGAAAAATCTTGACTCATATGTGCAAGCTATGCCAAGAGATACTAGACTCGCCGAGGGTATTAATATGGTGATGACTCAACCGAGAACTGAGAAACTGAGAAACAGTCCTGTATACCTAGGTCCTAAATCATGGAACAGGCTATCTGTAGAGGAGAAGGGTATGATCTGGCCCAACCTAAAAACAGTTCTAAAAGGCCGAGATATGCCGGCACTAGACTGAAATGAATAAGTCTAGTAAAACGTATAGAATGAAACGTGAATTGAGGCAGTCATGTGACTGTACGTAGAGAGAGTAATGTCTATCTGAATATAAAATTGTAAATGGGTTAGCGATTGATGTATAATTTTACTTAGACAAAGCGGAATGTGTATGTATCTGTTTTTATTCTGGCACAAAAAATGTAGAAAACAAATGTGAGATGTGTGTGTAAGGAAATCTAGATATATATATGTAAGGTTAAAGTATTTAAAGAAATTTTAAAGAATTATAGGAGTAACTGTACTGAAATGTAACTACTACGTAAAAAATCACCACCTATGTATCATAACTTTTTGATGACGAATGAGAACTATCACATTGTGAAACTTTTGTCAATAAAATTTATTTAAAAAAAAAAAAATAGCTACTTGATGTTTGCCACTAGGAGGCCTATAGACGTTCAAAATTACCATTGTTTTATGGTTTTTATTGCTGAGCTTAAGGATTTGCATTTCTATGTCCGAATTACTAACGTTAAATTGAGAGTATGTATCTGTATCAACGCTAATATAGTTACGAACATAAGTAGCAACACCTCCTCCCCTAGCTTTACCACCAGTCCTGTCATGCCTACATAATACATAATCATGAATCTGGAATAGATTACTAGAGATTTTCGCCGAAAGCCATGTCTCGGACAACGTTAACAGATCAACCTGTGTTTTTTGCAAAAGGAGTTCAACCTCTTCGAAGTTTTTTTGTAAACTCCTTATATTGCAACCCAGGATCTTGAATCCTTTAGCTTGAGCCAGCTGATTTAGCTGGTCTATCGAGCTGTCTGGATTATTCATATGATACAATAGTTGTATCAAGGGATATAATTATAAGACTTGGTCTTATAAATAGAGTATATAATTCACTGAACATTGAATGTTTAAAAAATAAGACAATGGAAATAGATAGCAAATAGAATAAAGAAATTGGATAGAATGTTACAATATAAATGTTGTAGTGTCATATGATGAATTAGATTGTAATATAACTGTTGAATATAGGACAATTGGAGTTGAGACTCCCTGTGGGAAAGAGAGGAGGAACAGAAGGGGCGGGGAGTCTAGTTAAACTAATTTTACATCTAGGCTTAAATCTAGACCGGCGCAGATCAAACATTACAGCGTATAGATACAATCCATTTATGTCAGTATATTAGTACATAGGTAAATAAGTACTCACTGTCAATCGTCAACGAGGATTGGCAGGTATAGTGGGATAAATGTAGGGCGACCATACATACATATCTATTGTCGGCGAGAGTCTACTCATATCAATGGGTGTAACACAATAATATACAAGTGTGAGTAATGTCAATCATCGGTATGAATTAGTCAGTGAGCTAATATAATGCAGGCGAGGCTATGAAGTATATCAAGTTGCTTGTATAGGGATAACTCATACTACCCACATCACTACATGTACAGGCCATACATACATACATATATACATTCACAACATGGATCAACTCAGGTCAATAAATAGGACACAAACTTTCGTGTTGCAGAGTACATGATAATCAGACAGCAAGGTTCAACACGAGATTACTATTCGTCAACGAGGAGCAGTAACATGGGTGTATCGTTTGCTGGAGTGGTCATCTAAATTCCTATATTTGGACGAACAAACAACAGTAGCAGTAAACAACTTGCTTACGACGAAGCTGTAATTACATGGCGTTACCAATCAAAGCAGTAGTGGGACCACTATTTATAACATAAATTACTGGGTCAACTCTATCAGGGTATAGTATGCTTTGGGGAAATCAATTTAAAATATATTTGAACATTTTAGATCTTGTAATATTGCCTAATCATCGTCAACGAGGATGAAAGGTATTATAGGAGTAATAATTAAACTTTATAGCAAGCCTTGGCGAGTTTATGTGCCCAATGTTCCATTCCGCGCTCCGGGAGATGGCAGCCGTCTGGTTGCAGTCTGGTATAAACATTCCTATGTTTCTTCTTGACATTTTCATGTATGTAGGAATTAATGAACGGAGTTGGGTATCCTTCTGCGTTATTCTTCTCAATTATGGATTTATTCACTTCCGTTATAATGTTATTTAGTAAATCCTGAGTTGGGTCTCGGGTATTGCGTTTGTTGTACGTAGATAACTCCATACCTGAAATCGGGCAAAAGATTATGGATGTAAGAAACGGCACAACTGCTTGTTGTAGTAATTCCTGGGCTTGAAACATATCAGCTTCATATGCTTCGACCGCTTCTTGGGTGCTTTTGGAGACTAGTGATACTATCTTCGTATTGCTATCCTTGCGCGTTATACTGCATAACCCGGCCAGCATAAAGATGTAGTTTGGTTTGTCTCGCGCAATGGTGTCGTATGCCAGGTTAGCCGCCATTTTGATTGATGCTCCCGAAAATGAATGGACCCGGTATGAGTCAATATCCAAATGAGCGTCAAGAAAGGCCTCCATGCCCCTAATCCTCGAGTCTCCCAGAAAGAAGAATCTTAGCCTGTTAGACATGTTTGTCATTTACGGGTGACCTTGTAAGAATTCTCGTTTTAAGCCTGCCACGAGTTTCCCCTGCACGTTCTCACCTGGGTAGTTATTTGTGTTGAAAGTGGCGTTGTCGAGACGGTGGCCAGTTCCCCAACGATTCCCAGCCGTCATTTCGTAATAATCAGTATATTGCGAGGAGACTAATTTATCACGTAGTTTATCATTCTGCTTGAATTTCTCGCATATAATTTCCCGCAATTCTACAACTTGGTTATTGTCCCAATATATTGAGTCTGGGATTTTGTCTCCGATGGATTTAACTTCATAGGGGTTATCGGTGGTTATAATTGTTGCTGCCAACTCCAGACAACCAGCGGATAACGCTTTGCGATACTGGTACGCCTGCTCTACTGATGTAAAGGCAGCGTTGGCGTACCAGAAATCACAACGATAGAAGTTTGAAGCATATACATGCTCGCCTTGATAACAGAAGCCAGTTCCATTGTCGACAATGTGGGATTTAATATCTTCAGGTCTTGAACCCATTGGAAGATTATGGAGATCCTTGTATTGGTATTTAGTACCGTCGTAGTCGATATGCATAGAGGAGAGAGATGGTTTCTTATCTTTATCTTTCTCCAATTGGGATAACTTGGAGTAGCATTTTCGCAGCATTTGGAACTTGCGACGAGAGTCGTCAGGTGTGTCCTTATTAATCCAAAAATTATCGTGTTGTACGTTTTGCTTAATAAGTTTTGCTTGGCTCAGTACCAAGTCCCTCATCGTCAACGAGGAAAAGGAGACAAGGACTGACCTAACCTTATTTGCTCTGTACTTTCCCAATCGGTAGGTGACATCGATTTGGGTACCATTGAATGCATGGACTGTGGGGGAAATGATGTCAATAAGGACTTCTCTCAAGTTTTCTTTTTTCTGCTCGGGTATCCCGTCTATGATGATATTTCTGCCGCGTAATTTGGTATCAAGAGCCTCTGTCTTGTCAGAGACTGCTTCTGTTAAAGAAATTGATTTCTTAATGTTAACCGAATTTTGTGACATCATGGCATACATGTGATTTTGCCATGCACTCACTTCGTTTAGCTTCTTTTTCATGTCATCAAATTCCGACCTGATACTATCTACATGCGTTTTAATTGGCTCTACTTGTTGTTCTAGAGTAACCAATGTCGCTCTCTTCCAATCATTCAATTCTTGTTTGAAATTTGTAGCTTTTTGCTCAAATTCAGCAGTTAATTGATTCATACTGGCGGTTGCGGCAGTTTTGACCTCTGACGTAATTTGTGCGGTGATAGCTGTAGAGGATGGCATTGTATCTTCCACTTTCTTAACTCTTGTTTCCATTTCATTTATTAATGTTAGCTGTGAACCCAAACTAGTATTTAGTTTTCCTACATCGGTAGTCAGTAGGTCAAGCCGGTGGTCAATGGCATCAGTCGCTAGTTTTGAGCTGCGTTTTTGCTCATCGTGTAAGGATGAAAAATGCAATTTGAGCTCATTAGCTAGTTCTCTCAATGTTCTGAGCTCACCAGTTTGAGGACCAAGAATAGGAGGGTCAATTTTGAATGGAGGTGGGGGATTTTCTTCCTCTACTGTGTCTTGGGTCTGAGTTGCTTGGGACAGGCTAGAAATGTTAGGGTGAGTGGGAGGCCTGGCCGGTGTGCTATGGGTCAATGGAGTGCCCATATATCGTTGGATGACACCATGCGATTCGCTAGTGTTCTCATTCGCTTTGAGAATATGAAATGAGTTTGAGAATGTAGGGTTTATCCCATCAAACAGAGAATTAAGACAGTATTGTTTTTGTTCACTATTGGGGATCTTGGCGGCATCTGAGGTCGGGGCAGTGTTGTGCTTTGGTGTGGGTGAAATTGACATGGCGGTAGTGACTAGAGTGTTCGAATGCTTAGTCATCGATGTGTCCTGAGGACCATCTTTACCGCTCAAGCTAGGCATTATTTCTTCTTTTTGCCCAAGATAAAGAATCTGATGATATTGACAGATCAATAGTATATGCGATACCTGGAATGCCGGTGGTGGTGGGCAATAATATGAGAGCGTCCATTCATTCCTGGTGCAACACACAAGTTAATCGTCTATTATAGATAATAACACTATTGTATGAGTACGATTTGTAGTCCAGTGTACTCTGTGTAGGTTAGTTTGACACAACTATTGTTTAAAGTCCAGTGATTATGCTCTGAGGAATATATATCCCTGTATTGTGGTTTCAGAGATCTGATCGACGTCTATCCGGTTCAGGCGCCATATTGCGAATCACATACCAAGTACTGACCTCACAAAATAAGGCCTTTTTGGGGCCTGTGCTGTTCCACTAATACATACAATATATATACAACATTGATGTGGTGTAACCATATCGTTTAACAATGAACATGTATTTAATATGATGATAGCTATATTAAAGCCTATATATTTGGTACTTTAATTGTAATCAAAGCAGAGCCACCCCAGACTAGTTTGTATTGACATATGTCAATGAAATCAATGCCGTTAATATCAACTTCTGGTTGATATTGACTGGAGAGCTCCTGTAGAAGTCCCGTCAAGCTCCCATCAAAGCATGATGAGGCATCTTTGGCGTCAATGATATCCACTATGTTAAACCACCAGGTGGACAGACAAATCTTCATGGCATGCCTACATAGTTACCATTGTATACTAGGTGGCAGGTAGGTAGAGGAATGTTCACCTGGCACACACAATATGTGGTATACTTGAAAAGGTCCCGTAAAGTGGCTCCCATTAACTGGACCCCTCTACGGGAGGCCCTTTACATACGTATGTGAATCGCCGCTGTGATAAATTGTATAAACGCTTTTCGGTGTCTCGACCTGGTGGATTATCCTGGCACCACTGGTAATGTTTCATTGTGTTTAGGCATTCACGCTCCACCTCTCAGCCATGCTAGCTGCCATTATAACTTGAACTTTCTGTGAATGGAGAAGAACTGTTCCAAGTGTGGATTACTTCATAAGGTACCTTTTGGCAGTTACTGCAAGATGCCTCTCCCTCCCGGAAAAAATGCTAGTGAGTACATTCTTGAGTTAGAGGATTCTGAGTTGGCTGAGGACAACTCCAAAGATTGTGCTAATAAAATTGTATTACTCAAGGCTGTGGGGAACGATTTGTCTCCAAAAGGTGTAGTGAAGAAGGAGCTTACTGACCTCACAAGTTTGGTCAACGGTCTAGTGTCTAGAATTGCAGTACTGTTAACACCCCACCACCACCATTTACACAGGGTAATACTCTCACTGACGCCCACTCTGATGCTTTGAAAAAACTGTCGTCCACCAAGGAGAAAAAAGGTAAAGCATTATGCCCAGAGACTTTTGCCTAAATCTGATCATAAGAAGGATGTCGAGCTAGATTATTTTCAACTTGTGTTTGGATGGCTTTATGTAGCAGAACACTTGGTCACCACAGGGGGTGTTATTACATCTTATTTGGCCCACATGAAATATGCCGCAGAACTGGTTCAAAGCAGGAAGTTTTTCGACTGGGCTGCTGATGATTTTGACAAGTATATTTTTGATGCTTATGTTGCTGGCAGAGCTACATCTTTTGCCCGAGTCCGGTTGGTTCATCCTTACATTTCGCCCCCCATGTCATCTCAGAGTACTACAAGGTGGGTCATGGTTCAAGTCTCCATAAGCCTGCCATTGACTAACCCTCAAAGGTGGCTACAGGTAACCAGGCACACCATGGGAAGCCCAGGGCCCCATAGAACCAATCCTAGAGTCAAAACACACCGAGTGGTGATTCATCAAAATTAATGTTGAAGAGTATTGTTTGTTTTATAACTATAGACAGTGCTCCCGCACCAAATGTGACAAGAAACACTCCTGCAGAAAATGTAAAGGGGGGAATCACAAAGCAGATGATTGTGGAAAGGGTAAAGCTTAAAAGCTCCCCCAACGCCATGAAATTATTTTTGATTTGTGTAGCAATCATGTTTGGTCCAATGATAGCTGTCAGGGTGTTGATTGGTCGCTCGATCCTGGTGCAACACTGTAACCAGGGTCATTAGTGTCTTCAACAGGAACAAGCAGAGGAGGAGACCAGTTGTGATCTTGTTGTGATCATCTGGTGTGTCCAAAAGTGGTCCTAGTGCATCCAGGTTCCGCAAGTCCACTCCAGGGTCTTATGGAGCATGTGGATCAGCATCCTTCTCCGGATCCATGAAGTCTTGGTTGGACTTGCCCCCTAGAGCACTGCACTGTGTAAAATCACACACTCCTAATCAACTTGAGGAGATGTACAATTTACAAGTCCAGAGAAGTCCAAGATAAATCTTTTATCTCCCTTCTCTAGACATATCTCTGAGTGTACAGACTATACTGGTCTGCCTTGACTCAAACTGTATTGGGAAGACTATACTGTCATTCCCTGCCTCAGGCTGCTATCCTCCTATCTGCATCAGGATGAATCCACATGAACACTGGTTAGAGAATGAATTGTTTTTATTGGTGAACTGGGGTTCTATATACTAGCGAACAGGAATTATACATGGAGTCACATGATGATGAAGTCAGCATTGTTTCTTAGAAATATTAACTCAGTAAACATTACTATATCCGCGTGAGGATAGCTGTCTAACTTAATGGCTTTAATTACCCAGAGGGCACGGACCTGGCCTGGTATTATAGATGTTTTATGACCATTAAGGTCATTTGTTGATGTGCGTCATACCGGAACCAACCCAAATATAGTAGTTTGAATCATTTTTGATACAACCTTTATAACATACAGGAGTTTTACCAGGAATCTAATCATTAATACATTTCCAAATCATAGCAGGATATTGTCACATCTGGTAAAACCAAAGGATATTTGCTGACATCAGAGCATCACTCACTCTCAGGGGAAACCCCTAAAATGTACCTACTTAACCTTAACAGGACATATTGTAAGTTCCTTTGAGTACACTCTATATTATTCCACAATGTACTGAAAAGTTTTGAAAATAGTAATTACCAATTACTTAATTAATTCATTACTTTTACATTCCTCCCCCACTAGAAGTTTCTGAGGGGGTTATCATACAACTCATAAACTCCAGTCGCTATAAAAAGAATTATCCAATTACCAATAACTTTTAGGATTACATCTAGATATGAATAACTTATATGATATAGAGTTACTCTTTCTACGATTAACCATACATCTACACTATGATACTAAAGAAGCTAGTTGCATGTCACTGAGCTCTTTAGTTTGATCTCCCATCACATCTTGGTATGGGGCCTTTGCTTTAGCAGAAGGTCTTAGGATTAATGACCATAACCTCTTGTTAACTCATTAACATAATAACAATAACACCTGTGGTCAATGCTGTACTGCAATAACCTATTATTGTCCACGAACTCCATTGTCCATTTGAGAGGAGAAAACGTATTTCTCTTTCGCTTGTTCCCATTTTGTTACATCAATCAAGGGAACTTGTACCCGTTTCTTAAATCTTAACTCTTTCATAACCTTCATTTTCATGGCCTCAGGCCAGACAAAATCAATGGTTCTATTATAAGTGATTGCTTTCACTCTTTTTACCAAAGTACTTGAACCTCTTCTTGTACCACTAACCCTCCATTGGGGTGTTTCCAACTTACAATCACCTGGTACATTTATGATTGTTGGACCGTTAACGTCTTTTGTTATTACTGATTTACCCAAACATCTTAGTTTCAATTTAACATCTTTGTAAGCAGAACAAAACAAGCAGAACAAAATTACCCATATCCAATGGGAATACATCTGAATGTTTACCTTCTGTCTTTGCAATCTCAATTTGACAGTGATTTAAAGAGTCATTCGTAATTAATCCCCGTTCACAAGTAGGTGTGATAATTTCCTGTTGTGGAGCACAGACTCTAGGGTCATTTCCATAACAATTCTTGGGCCAAAATATTGCTCCGGTATCTGTATTTATAGCTACTTCTTCATGACCTTTTAACAATCGAATATGATCTTCATCAACACATACTGGGAAATATCTAATCTTATATTGAATATATTGTATTCTACCCACTGCTGGTATGTCAATACGAAAGACCAACTTACTTGGGTCATTCCAAAGAGGTCTCAACCTCATATTTTCATAGTACCATTCTGGTATTGGAGTTTCGTAGCCCCATTTCTTGATACAAAGGATAATGTCATGGAGTTCTTCACGATTTAGGGTATTTTCTGTTAACCATCCCCTCTCAAGTTCACGTTTCTGGTCCATGAAAGCTTCTACTTGGATCCTTTATGAACTAGTTCCAATTCCGTCACTACCTGGTCAATGGACCTCACCAAGGCAAGCTTGCTCACCTTGTGATTAAGTTCAGTCACCTGGTCACAAAAGGCTCGGACTTCTGCATCAATAGCCAGCTGCCGGCTCATTTATAACTGGTGCTGGCTCAGGATGTGCCTCTAAATGCATGGGTCTCCGCCTTTCAGTTCGGGTTAATCTGGGGTTGATGTCATCCCAGACCATATCCGGATCTACCAAGTGTACCTTGTCACGATTCACCACTTTGGTCTTATGAGTCCTTGGGTGGCAGATGGTGAGTACAGGACCTCGCACTCGGGTCACTAAGTACACATGGTCCCATTTTGCATCAAATGGAGCCCTCTCTTGTGCAATCTGTATGACGTGGTCTCCCGGTTGAACATCTCCAGCTCGAGCTCTCTTCTCTAACCTCTCTCGATTGTACTTCCGGCTTTCCACAGTTGCTCTGGCAGCGTCCTTGAAAGCTTGGGCTAGTGTATCGATTCGTTCACCAATGGCTCGAGGGTCAGCACCCTCTGTGCGGTTAAGCATTCTTGTCAGGGGGGCTCTTGCCTTACGACCATATTGGAGGAAGAAAGGTGTAAAACCAGTAACGGTTGAAGTAGATATGCGATGTGCCCACATGGCTTATCCGAGCGTATCTTCCCATCTACACGCTCTATTGTTTACCAACTTCCGAATCATGTTCTTTATCGTTCTGTGGCTTCTCTCGACTCGGCCATTTGTTTCCGGGTGGTATGGGGAGCTTCTACGATGTTCTATTCCAACTTCTTCCATGAATTGAGTTAGCGGCTTGGCATTAAACTCGCTACCTTGGTCCGTTATTAATATCTCTGGCGCACCAAAGCGTGGTAGATATTCTTGTTCAAGATCATAGAACTTGCTCAGATTCTTTTGTCGGAATCGGTTTCGCTTCCACCCATCTACTACAGTGATCGATGAGAGTTAATATGTACTTATTGCCATGCATCGATAAGGGAAACGGGCCACAAAGGTCCATTCCTACTATCTGTCCAGGATACGCGGCCACAGGCATCTCCGTTGGTTTCGAATATTCCTTGCGGTCTTGATTTATGGCACATCTCTCACAGTTCTTTATAACATTAAACACATCCTTTCTCTGGCCTGGCCATTTATAGGCCTCTTGTACTCGATCTAGAGTTTTACGTACTGATTGGTGTCCCACTTCTGTGTGTGCGCGTTGAATAACTCTGAATCTTGCACTTGGTGGTAGTACCAGTCTTGGGTATGGTATCTTTCCTTCAGGGCTAACTGTGGTGTATAAGAGCCCATCCATAAGCTCATACTCTGAATCTTCTTCCCCTGCTATTTCATATTCATCCATAGTTTGCTGCTCTGTTCTAAGTGCATCTTTTTCCAGCTGATCAAATTCCCATGGAATTTGGATATTTGGCTCAAGTCCAATATCATCCACAGTGATCCATTCTTGTGTATTCTCAATTGCGGCCACCTCATGTACTTTGATCCTAGATAACATGTCTGCTCTGATGTTATTGGCACCTTTTCGGTATTCTATGGGTGCACCATATTCAGCAATTAGGGTCGCCCAACGTTGAATCTTAGTGTTCTTGACTTCCGATAAGAAAAGGGCTTTCAGAGGTTTGTGGTGAGTATAGATCGTAAAGTCTGCACCATAGAGGTATGGCCTCAGCTTGGTGAGTGCATACACAGGCTTCCTTCTCTATTGTACTCCAGTTAAGCTGTGACCCAGATAACTGTTTAGATATATACTGAATCGGTCTTTTGATTCCAGTATCATCGGACTGCACTAAAATCGCACCAATTGCGTAATCACAGGCATCTGTGAATAATTTATATGATTTCGATGGATCTGGGTGAGCCATAACATCGCTTGATACCAGCACTTCTTTCAGAGTGTCAAAAGCTTGCTGTTTCTCTTCATCCCATGCAAACCTCACGTTCTTTCTTGTTAACAATACAAGAGGAGCTGCAATCTTTGCATAGTTATGCACACACTGTCTATAGTATCCAGCCATTCCTAGGAAGGACCTGACCTCCTTCACATCACGTGGTGGGCCCAACTCGGATATGGCTTTGGTCTTTTCTGGGTTACACGCAATTCCTTTTGCACTCACAATGTAACCTAACAACTCAACAGATGGTACATTGATGTAGCACTTACTTGGCTTTAATTTCAGTCCATGGTTTTCAAGGGCTGAAAACACTTCCTCAAGGTGGTCCTGGTGTTCTTCCTCAGTCTCTGAGTACACCACAATGTCATCAATGTATACCATCACAAACTTCCCAATCATGTCACCGAGGATGTGCTGCATCGTTCTTTGGAACACCGCGAGTGCATTGGCCAGTCCAAATGGCATCCGGGTAAATTCATATAAACCTCGATGACAAACAAAAGCAGTTTTTTCGATATCACTTTCATCGACAGGGATCTGCCAATATCCCGACTTCAAGTCCATTGTGCTAAATACCTTAGCACCTGCTAAATTATCAAATATGTCCTGAATGATGGGAAGCGGGTGAGCGTCTTTCTTAGTAATTGAGTTCGACTTACGATAGTCCACACAGAACCTTATAGTTCCATCCTTCTTAGGAACAAGGGTGATTGGGGAAGCCCAAGGCGACTTACTCGGCCTAATGACTCCGTCCTCCAACATTTTATCAATTTCGTCTTCCACTATTTGACGCTTTCCTACTGGAGTTCTATAGGGTTGTTGCTTGATGCGTTCACTATCTCCTGTGTCTATCAATAGTTTTACCGTGGGAACTCTGCCGTTCCCGGTTCCATCCGTTGCGAACACCGTCGGTATCATCCTTACCCAGTCCTCCAGGGTGGATGAAGCAATCCTCAGATCAACTATACTAGCAAGGTTATATGGAAATACACAATCTTTACACAGAGTAACTTCTCTTTTGGTATAGTCTATTATGGCTCCTAGCACACGAAGGCCATCATCACCAAGCAATAGATCGTGTGCTAGGTCATGCACAACAGTTACTTCAATAAATGAGTCGAGAACTTCAATTAAGGTCCTACCCTCTGTCTTAATCAAGTGTCCAGTGAGGGATTTCAAGTTCACGGCTTTTTTCATTATAGGTTGTCGGTGAGTCTGTCTACAGAGCTCCACCCAAAAGTCCTTTTTAATCAATGACCTACATGCACCGGTATCCACTAAGGTGTTTGCAACTATTTCATTAAAGACTTCAAACATACCCTTGTGTCCGGTGCGCTTAGGCGTTTCCCGACACCTTAGCGATGACTGGCTGGGGGCAGTTACGTCCAATGTGGCCAGCTGTGCCACATCTGAAGCAATTGGGGGTTCCGTCTGCGTTGTAGGCGGGTTTCCCGAACTTGCGTGAAGTGCTCCCTTTGGAAACTCCCTTTTGTTCCGAAGGCTGTGGTTTCTCCATTCTGCTCATCTGGCGTTGCAGACCACGCATGGATCCAGCGATTTCCTTCATGAGATCCAAGAGCTGATCCTTAGGTTTCTCTCTGTCCGATGGGGGAAGTGCTCCAATCTCCATTGGGGTCTCCTGTCTGCAATCAACTTCAGCCATGGACACCACTTGCGCAACTTGATTTGCGCGATCTATAGCTCCCTGCAATGTGTTTGGACGTTGCAAAAAGACTTGGGTGCGGGTTTCCTAGTCACACAGCCCATTGATGAAACACTTCACCAATCGTTGGGAGATGATTCCCACTCCCAGCTCCTGCTGTGTGAAAGCTTTCCTTACAGCATCCATGAAACGTGTACGTACCATACTCACGACTATCTTGGTAAGGTAGCTGTTTTATCTTTTCAGCCTTGCCTCGCTGATATTTCTGTTCGTCTTCATCTAGGAACATTGCAGTTACGTGGTTGTGCACTCCAATCCACGTTGCTGGTCTGCTGGCTTGGTTTTCGGCTTCCATGAAGTCTGCGATAGCGGACCGCAGAGATCCACGAGACAGATATCCTACCATCTCGAGAATCATAGCGTCATTGGTGCCAGTCCATCTTTGCGCGTCATGGACTGCGTCGATCCACTCTCTTACTGTTCTCTAACAGCGTCGTCACAAATGTTCATTTGACGGGCATGTTGTTCCAAGCGCTTCCTCATCTCACGCTGTTGCTGAGCCTGAACTACTTGTTCTGCCATTGTGATCAGTTAATATTATAAGGTCGTTGTAATTAAATCAACTAATTGACGTCCCTTCGTGGTCGCCAGTGTAAAATCACACACTCCTAATCGACTTGAGGAGATGTACAACTGGTGCCGACTGGCAGCAACTGCTGGTATTACAGAGTCATCCATGTCACAGGATCACACAGCAGGATTGTGTGTGTGATGCATTACTGTCCATATATGCAAGTCCATGGGAACCAAAATTCAAGATTGCGGACATGCAAATTACCTATTCTTTTCAGTTCAGGAATTCTTTCATTTAGAGAAGTTCTGCAAATAGAAGGAAGCGAGTGAAAAATTGATCTCACCTTGTTTTGATATTTAAGGATAAACATCTCAGCGTAGTGGTTTATATGGCATGTGTCTGAGGGAAGCAATACCCTGCACTTCCATTTGCCCATGGCGACCCTGCACATCATTGTGCGTTCATGACGTGCAGAACTCTGCTGTTAATAACAAATGCCAGATTGAGTGGAACAAGCTCAAGACTGAAGCACACAAGATTGATGACAGATTTGCTTTTATTACATATGTTTAACATAATTTGGAAAATGAAACGTCATGGCAGGAAACTGGAAACATACAACTGCCGCGTAGGGAGGTGTTAGTGATTTAACTACACAGAAGGAAATTTAACATCGGGTAGAAAATCTCAAAAACAGACTGTAAATGCTTCAGGATCATTTATATTGCATTTTTGGAGCAAGTGCATTTATAATTCTCTGGATATTAGTGAAAATAACATTGGACATGGCTGCGATTGAATGTGACGGTGGTGACGTCACTGGAATGGATGACGTCGCTAAACTAAGCGATATCGCTACATTGATCGGCGATGGCCAAAATATGGATTCAACTCCTAAATATAGGAAATCACAAACTATGGATAGTGACAGGGATTGGGAATCTGAGGTGTGTTTTCTTAAAACATATCCAAAAAATGTGAAAAATGTGAATATATCTAATGAAATAGATATTGGGAGAGGCGACGAGCTCGGCAATGAGGTCGAGTCGTCCAAGTCAAACCCAACGGTTGAACAGCTGTTCGAATCTTTTGACATTGACATGGATGAAAAACTAGTGAATATAGATTTCGATAAATTAATATCGTCTGACAATGAAACCTCGATTAATGATGGTAATGACAGTTTGTTAATTATCGAAGATTCAGGAAGCTCTAAATTATTGTCGGTGAAAGTTGAAATGAATGGATCAGTGTCTCTATCAGCAGAAAACATCGAGTCGGTACAAAATGAAGGTGAATGTACAAAACCTCAACTTTTGTTTGAACATTTCAGTGAGTCCAGTTTGAATACTTTAATGGAGAATATTACTCGTAGAGTTATTTCAAGTTTGGAAGCTGATAAAATCAAATCTGACATTGTCAGAGTAGAGGAGAATGCAGCAAATTCGCTAGATTTATTATCGAAGAAGGTAGATAATATTTTGACTTGGAACAATTCAAACTATGTAAATCTTTCAAAAAGATTGAAAATAATTGAAGACACATATCCAAGGGTGCTGTCAAATTCTAAGTTTATGGAGAATGATAGATCTATAATCAAGCGTAAATTAGCACTTGATCCAGGTATGCTCAATGAATCTATCGCAACAAATACAGATCAAAATCCTGAGTCATACAACGATAACCTAGCTGGGAAAGAAATCAAAGATTTGGATATTAAATTATCTGAGTCACTTGTAGAAATCAGAGCAAGTCTAAAAGAACATGAGGATAAATTAAAGAAGATTCAAGACGAATGCGATCAAAATAAAAAAGGTAGAGAAGAGATAAAATCAAAACAGCTGTTAAACCTTCGGACAGAAGGGTTTAACATAAATAAACAGGAGGATCTTGTAGATATCAAAGCCAGAAAAGACATAAGAGAAATGGATATTCAGATAAATAAATCTACGGAATTTATCAATTCATCGTTCAAAGAACAAAGTGACAAGCTGAAAACTTATCAAGAAAGTCTCAATGAAACCAATGGTAAAATTGATAAAGTGAGTAAAGAAATCGCTGACTTGTCGAGTGTCAAAATGACAGCTATGGGAGGTGGACAAAATAGCGATGGATCAACTCATATTATTATCGAAGGAGTACCAGAAAGTTGGGACAAATATGATACGCAGAATGGTCGGAATATGCAAAAGACAGAAAACACCGGTCTATTTGTATTTAATTTGCTTAATACGGTTATACCAGTTAAACGTGAAGAAATCTCGGTAGCATACAGAGTCGGTATAACTCCGAGGAAAAATACCGTACGCTCAATTTATGTTGAACTGGATACCGCAGAAAGAAAACGGCTAGTATTAAACAGCGCAAAAGAGATAAGGAGGAAAACAGAATCAAACATTTGGTTTAATAAGTTTACACCTAGCTTAAAAGACCAATCTCAGCGCATGTTAAATGATTGTCATAAACTTCTACGAATCCATAAGCATCAAGCTGACCTGTTGCCAGGACACATCAAATCTGGGTCAAAGGTTTACGCAAAAGGTGATTTACATCTCTTGCCTTCCGGCTGCAGGCCAGAGGATGTGTCGCACTTTGAGGTCGAAGGTAAAGGCTTAGGATTTCATGGGAGCTATAGTCCTTTTTCGAATTTCTACGAATCAAAATTCTTTTTCAAAGGAAAAGAATATTCAACTGCAGAGCATTGCTATCAAATTCAAAAAGCTACCCACTTAAATCAGCATGAAGCGGCGGGAAAAATCAAAAGTATGCATAGCCCAGCGCGCGCAAAACTTGAGGGTAGTAAACTGGATGTTGCGGCTGATCCGCAGTTAATGCATTCTTGGCACGATAAAGATAGAGATGTTCTGAAGTCGATAGTGAAAGAGAAATTCACACAAAATAAAGCATTAAAAGCAAGATTAATTGATCCAAAAATCAAATCATTCTATGAAGTGACAAGCTCAAAGAAATGGGGGGTCGGACGCAATGTCCGCGGAGTACTTGTTGCTAATGGTCGTCGAGTAGAATTGAAAACCAAAACGTTCATCGGAGAGAACTTATTCGGAAAGATCCTCAACGAGCTAAAGGAAGAACTGAGTGTTAAGTAATCATATCAATAGGATCTCTATCAGTGACGATATTATTAATTAATTATGAATGTAGCAAGGCGAGAATTGCTTGTTTTAGCTGATTCGAGAGGACGAAACTTGTACCAAGAACTACACACGGTAAATCCCAATCTTGACTCGGATGTGTTCGTGGTGCCTGGAGCTGACACTACATCGCTTGTCACTAAAGCTAAAAACATCATTATAACAACTAGGCCACTCAATATTATAATAATGTCAGGCATCTGCAACATCACTACGAAATGTCCTGAAACTAAAGAGGTTAGGTTACGTTTTAATAGTGAAACTGAAGTGGATTCTGACACGACAGATCAAATGGTTAGAGCAAGTCAACTTATAAACTCCTATTACAATGCACATACCTCGCCACCTACAATAATATTTGGTCCTACAGTGGGACTGGATTTGGTTAGATATAACCAACACCTAGCAACAAATAACAAGGTACTACGACGAATACTTACAGAAAGCAAATTACGGGCAATTGCGGATGATCAAATACTTCTAGACAGAGAAATAACAGCATATAACAATTCGGTGAAACTATTCAATAAACTTCACCAAGTACCGACGCCTTATTTCAGTAATTTGGTGCATCACCATAGAGCTGGGAGGAGGCAAAAAACGACAAAAAGACCAGTCTACACATCTTATTATTATCTGCTGTCAGAAGATGGTTGCCATTTAACGCCTGACTTAAGAAGAAAACTTGCTGAAGACATTATAAAAACATATGCAAAAATTTAATAGCATAAGTTGTAGATGCTATGTTATTTAATGAGGTGTAAAGAAAAAGATATTGAGATTTAAACTGCATAAATATTGTCACTAAAGGTTGGGATCGTATGTGATATGATAAAGAACACAAAATGGTGTTAAGTAAATTTCAGATTATAACATACTTATGTCAAGATATTGACAATGAAAGAGATTTTGTGTGATGAACCTATCTATTACTGAGACAGGAGTTTTCTCGAGCCCGACATCAGTTTAGATAGTTTCAAAACGGATAAAACTCTAATAAGGGAAGGGTGTAAAGTGTTATATGAAATGAGAGAAAAAGGTTAAGTTATTAATATTTGAGATTGTATACATTTATTGTAATGTATCTATACAATGTATTTTACGATAGGGAAAGTGTTCGAGTATATTATCAATCTTTCCTTAGGTACATAGTTGGATAATATATATAGTCAACTATAATATATCCTATATTCATATCGTATCAGACATTTGTGTTCCTTCTGTGTGGTTGAATTTACTAATTGTATTTTTCCTGTATTTTTCCTGAAAATTACTTGACGTACTAAATATTCCAAGATGGGTATTGAAGTAATAGAGGTTGTATTACAAAAGAAATGTCATATATATGTGTTGAGGGATGGGGTTGGTTATATACCAAAATGGTTCCTACTTAGTTGTAGGACAAAACGTCTTAAAAGGTTTTAATGGCTACTAATGCTGTCATTGAAAATGAACAAATTAGTTCAGAAATGTTTAAAAAACTTAAAGGGTTGAAAGGTATCTCATGGAATATTCGAAGTCTAAAACAGAAGTTTGAACAAGTAGAACAGTTTGTAGCAGATTCAAGTCCAAATATGCTGCTGCTTCAAGAAACTTGGCTAAACAAAAATATTTCAAATAGTGAAATATTTATACAAAATTTTAAAATAATTAGGAACGACAGATTAAAAAAGAGGAGAGGGGGAGGTCTGATATCTTATATTCATCATTCGCTTGAAATTATAGAAAATGAATATGAGAAATATTGTGAGTCAAATGAACATTTGGAAGTTCAAGTATTTGGTTTAAAAAGGAAATTTATGAAAGATAAAATAGTCTTTAATGTCTACAGACCTCCACAAGGAAATCTGACATTAGCTATTGATAAGCTTGAAATGATATTAAACTCTGTTGACTCAACAAAGGAATTACTGATAATGGGTGATTTTAATTATGATGCATATAACATTGAAAATGGCTCCAGGTCTGGTGCGGAAACTTTTAGAAAACTATTAAATAAATTCAATTTACAACAAACTATAAAAAACCATACTAGAATTAGTAGAACATCGTCAACTATAATAGATCATATTTATACAAATATAAATACTGATCATAGTACTGGTACAATAAATTTAAATTTGAGTGATCACCTTCCAATATTCATTCAAATCAAGAAATATAGAAATAAATATCAGACTGAGACATTTATAGCTAGAAATACTAAATGTTTAGATACAAAAATATTGAAAGAAATCCTTAGGGATTTAGATTGGAGTGAATTATATCAGACAAGGGATGTAGAGGAAGCATGGAAAATTATTTCTGAAAACATAAATATTTACGTAGATAGAATGTGCCCTAAAAAAGAGTTTAAAAGAGTCAGGAGAGATCCTGAATGGTATAGCAAACTGATTTTGTTAATGTCTAAAGAGAGGGATAAAGCATTTAGGGTTGCAAGAAAAACTTCGAAAAAAAGTGATTGGGAGAAGGCTAGAAGACTCAGATGCAATGTAATAATAGAAGTTAAAAAAGCGAAGGACAAATATATTAAGGAGCAAATAGAGGAAAATAGAAAAGATCCACATAAGATGTGGGACATTATAAAACCTCTAATAAATCCTGAGAAAGCAAAAGGTAAAGGGCAGGAAATTATTATTTCGGGTGACGACAATAAGATATTAAAAAATGGGGAAGCCGCAGAAGCTATTAACGACTTTTTCGTAAACATAGGCCCAGAATTAGCTAAAAAAATTATATTAAAGGAGAATTCTAAAACCAAAAATAGAAGTTTATTGGATGACAGTGAAAATGCCAATACTGATATTTCCTCAAAATCAAAATTCAGTTTAAATCCTATTGACAGAGTTAATATTGAAACAGCAATAAAAAGAATAGGTAATTACAAAGCATCAGGGATGGATCTTCTCCCAACACGGATTTTAAAACATTGTATATTTGCATTAAGTCAACAGTTTTCTTACTTATTTAATTTAACAATCGAAAATTCTCAAATCCCAAAAGACTTTAAGCAAGCAAATGTAACTCCTCTTTTTAAAGATGGAAATAGAAATCAGGCAGGGAATTATAGACCAATATCTGTTATTAGCCTTCCAGCTAAAATTCTAGAATTTTGTATTCAGAGTCAATTGGCCAGTTACCTTGAACGAAATAATCTTTTATGTGATAATCAATTTGGGTTTAGGAAAGGGAAATCCATAAACAATGCACATGATCAATTATTAGAGAGAGTATATAATAGTGTTAATAACAAAAAAGCAGTAGATTTAATATTTTTGGACTTTAAAAAAGCATTTGATACTGTAAATCATAAATTATTATTACAAAAATTAATGCATTTAGGAATTGATGAAAAATCTCATAAATGGTTTGAAAATTATTTGGATGAAAGAAAACAAAGGGTTATTGTTAATGGACATCTCTCTTCTCTGAAACCGGTTACATGTGGGGTGCCTCAGGGTACCTCATTAGGACCATTAATGTTTATTGTTTATATAAATGACTTATGTGATGTTATTGAAAATAGTTATATACAGTTATTCGCAGATGACACTGTGATCTATATGGAAAAAAATCTTGACTCAAATATTATAGATAGTCTGCAGATGGACCTAAGTAGAATTGAAAATTGGTGTGTAAAAAATAGAATTTCTTTAAACATCAATAAATGTAAATCATTAACAATTAGTTCAAAAACAAGGCCAAAAGATATTGCAAACTATGTTATTTCTGATCAAAAGCTTGAAAAGGTAAATGCTTATAAGTTCTTGGGGATTGAGATAGATCAATTATTGAATTTTAAGAAATTTATGGTCAAAAAAACTAACACTGTAAGAGGGAAAGTGGGTGCCATGTCAAAATTATATGGAGCGTGTTGTAAAGAAACTCTTCTTCTTATTTATAAAACAATGGTATTACCAATAATAGATTATGGTGATTTATTCTATGGATCTACTACTCAATTACATTTGAATAAATTACAAACTTTACAAAATTCTGCACTTAAATTAATACTTCATTTACCAAAATTAACAAGCACTATTGAAGTACATAGAAAATTAAATATTCCAGTTTTAAAAACAAGAAGGGAGGCTCATCTCCTTGACCTGGCATGCACTAGAACTCATGACGAAAGATACTTAGACAAAAGGGATGTAAATCTTAGAAACTTAAAAAAGGGGAAAAATATGAGAATTCCACATCCAAATATGGAATTTTTTAAAAAATCATATATATATCAGATGCCTTTACTCTGGAATGGACTACCAGAGAAAACCCGTAATATTACATCTCTAAAGGAGTTTAAAAACTATATGAAAAATAGATATTTTTCAGAATTTGACCCGTACTTATCTTCAATAGATAATAGTCAGGGTTAATGGCCAGGCTTGTAAGTCCTGTTTATAAATATCGATATAACGATAACTTGGAATTTATGTTTAATTTTATATATTTTACTAATGAGATTATAATATTAGCAATGTGTTCTTGAAAATCCTTGTATTTAGGAGAAAATTAATATCATTGTAGAATAAGAATTTCATTGGTCAAGTTATGGTATGGGATTTTGAAAATGTAATTTTACTACAATTGGTATAGTAAAAATCTGTTGTCTACATAAAAATAGACGTTTCATGAACATTTATCTTAATAAATGAGTAATGTACTATAAGAATTTTGGTAAAACAATATTCTTATATTATCTAAAAAAATGTAATGTGTAACACAAATTGTAAAGATTAGTGTTATTGAAAAGGTACTACATCGTATATTAAATATTATGGTATAGAAAATAATAATTGTGTCACTTATAACAAAAAAATTCTAAATAATCACTTCAATATTAACAATATGTGCCTTTATTTCCGTACTACAGTAGAGTAAATATAATGTACATGTCCTAAACAACATTGTTTGAGATAAGAAATAATATGACAATTTATTACAGGCAAGAATTAAAGAATATATTACTACAAAGAAGCGCAAGAATCAACTATATGAAGAAATAGTGAGAAAAAGAACATTTATGGAAACTAAAGACATTGGAACTCATTTAAATGGTGCAATAAACAATGAAAATGACAATGACCTATAAAGTCAATTACAATCTAAAGTGAAAAGGAAAAAAGTGAACAAAATCTGTACTAATTAGAGTTAAGGATATAGTATCTTGATGTTAATTAAAATAATATTTTGTTTTATGGGCGGACTGGAAGATCTAGTTATAGAGGTCTCTGTCCAATTTCTGTAAATTGTTTGAACAGAATAAAAGTTTTATATATATATCTAGGATGAGTATAATGAATTGGGAAGACACAAGTATCTTATCTTTTACCAACGTTAACTGAGAATGCAGCTTTGAAAGTATAAGGAAATCAGTAAAGTAAATTAAGTTATAAATGAATGAAACTAACTGACCTTTGAAGAGCGTTTGACCATAAGGCTGTTTTTCATAAGTCTCAAGTAACATATATTCTTGTTCTCCCCCTCCCAGCATTTCCAGGACTGGTCGACTAGGATATGGGGACTATTGGCCACCATGCTGTAATATACCTGTCTATTGTCCGACCCTTCAGCATAGGCCAATACCAGGCATATCAGAATGAGAAGAAGCTGATATGCCTTCATTTTTGTTCCGAATATATATCCCTAAATCTGAAATGATTTAAAATACATTAATATGCAGGAACGTTCATTCATCGATGTAATTTTAATCTTAAGCTTTTAAGCTTTTAAGCTTTTAAGCTTTTAAGCTTTTAAGCTTAATATCTCAATAGTGTGATATATCTATATATCTATATATCTATATATCTATATATCTATATATCTATATATCTATATAGTGTGATATATTCGATTACAAATCCCTTGCATGCAGGCCAAACTGCTGTTTCTTAAATTTGATGTGGAAATATCTAGATGAATACCTATATGAATGAATAAAAATGTTAGAACAACAACAATATAGATAGCTATAGAGAAACAAAACAAATACGAAGATGTGAAAATATCTAAGAAAGTTTCATATGTGTCAATATACAATTTATTCAATCCTGCTATCATTGTACATGTGGTGTGCAGCTCTGGTGTAGCGATAAACAACTCGGGTTGTTGCTTGAGGACGATCTAGCTGCGGCCTCAGGACTTCCCAGGCCAGCCAGACCATCCAAACGCTACAACCCGAGTTGTTTATTGCTTTTAGTCCATGATGGGTCAGATCACACACACAACAAACGCAACACAGACAAACATGCTTTGCTTTACTAACATTTTATCCATTTCAATGTTAAATCAATCTTTGTAGGGTAAATCATTACTGGCATTATGCCCACAACCTTGCGGGTATATTACTCCATTTTTTGCATCACAGACCATCTGGAACGGAACTGCTCAAACACCAGCTTATCTCAACACTACATAAAGTGGTCCAACACACTAAACAACAGTTCAAATGGTATAATCAAGGCCACAGGAATCATATTTAGGTTAATCAAGACCTTCCACATGGTTTTCCTGTTAACATTACAAATATTAATCCTCCAAAGCGATTATTTAACCGGCAAACGTCCATTTCGGGTGCCAGTAGTTGCTGTCTTAAAGAGATAAACCACTGTTATACGCACTGCTGCAGGCGGGAGTTAAAGGAACTAATGCATGAAAAATAAGGATTGACAGTAATTTTTTCAAACTTTGTTTTGAGAAAGTACATGGTTGGAGGATGACAAAAAGCAAAAAAAGATGGATCTCAGCATATTTTTTTTCTTTCTAGAGACCAGCAAAGTTTAGTATTGAATTATGTGGGAAAAATGGATATTTTCTCAGTTTTTCCAAGATTTCAGACAGACAAATAACATTTTTCAATTGAAATGTCTTTTAAACATAACCACTATAGATGGTTACCCGCATGTATGAAAGAATAGGGTATCAACATATTTTGAAATATATTATTTAGCATTGAAAATCTTCAATATTCCTGTTTTTAACTCACCGGGATGCAGATTCAGTTGAATAACTTTTTTAAAAGGTCGGTGACCCCCATTTTTTATTGCTTGAAAGGGTAAAGCAATATGTTAGCTATGTTTATAGAGATTTTTAGGAGAAAGTTATTTTCAATTTTTTTTTAATACTGAAAAAACGAAAAAATTGTCCTTTTCTCATAGACTTCTATAGTGAACAACCATAAATTTTGAGGCTCCCTAAAATGAAAACTAACCAGGTGACATATTGTTTTTATTGGCTTTTTGAATTCACATAACCTTGTTCTTTCACGAGGCAAAGTTTAAACAAAATGTTATTTTCAGTTTGTTTTCCCAGTTGAACTGTGGTTTATCTCTTTAACAGCAATGCACAACTGAAACAGACACGGCCAGGGCCTCAACAATCGCAGTGTAAAAACATGCTACTCATAAACCTACTAACATATTCAGATTTTGGGTCAGACACCATACATACAACCAACAAAACACAAACAACCATCACAATTATGTTATTTTACTAACCATACATACATTTAGCCCAGCAAACGTCAATAACATTACGCTACCACAGGGCCGGCTACATGGGTCTGTATTTTGGTTTCGTCACCTAGGCCACTTTCGACTCCTTCATCAGGTGCACCGGGTGCACTTGGTGGATAGCCCAAATGCAGTATGGTGGGTCACCGGGTGGCCCAGCAATACACCGACCCAATTAGGCTGGTGGACTTGGTGGACATGCGCAATGGGTCAATATAAATTGATCCTTCAATCAACCAACAAGATTATATTAACACAGAGGGCCCGGTCCAAAGCCCTAAACTTCTAAGGCAGAGTGTATACCATATCGGGTATAATTTATCTAACCACAAGGCCCACATCAGAGCCCTCCAGTGCCACACAGCATAAAACCACAGGCCAGGCGACAATCCTTTAGTCCCGAGCTTGTTTTCAGCCCTAAACTCCATTTTCTGAAACTCCCATAAAAGCCCCTGACCCACATAAACTTACAAGAAAACAGGGTTACTTTGGGCCCAGGTTGTAGACACGTTGCTTGTGATATATATATATGGTAAGCATTTGGTGTGAATCCCCTTGTCTTTAGCTTTCAGATGATATGTTCCCCTTCTCAAGGGAACAATATAAACCAGATCTATTGACCTGAGTATTAAGGTTTCAAATTCTCATGAATATTTGTAGTTTATATGATGTTCCGATCAGGTGAAAGAATATTCATTACTTGGACATGTGTATAATAGTTTAAATAAGGTGTTCAAACGTATCCCTTCATTTTCCCCAGATCGGAAGGTAGCAAAATTGCAAAATTATTGGGCCATGGTAGGGACAACATGCATGAGCCATTGGTAAGCAGCTGGGAGACATGTACCCTTACTAAAGTGACCACATCTCCCGACTTCCAAGAAAACCACACACCACTATCTAGCATTAGTACTTAATGAGTGATAAGAATCGAAAAACAAGCTCGACCCAAGTGTCCCCATACAGGCCCCTTCAGTTAGACCTCTATGTTAATATAATCTCGTTGAATCAACTAAAGTAAATAAAATTTAGTCTCCAATGTAACAACTTATCATTATTATAGAAATTTTATTCAGACCAAAATAAGTACAGAAAAGGGCTCGAGCCTCTACAAGTAGATCTCCATATCACTCCTAAAAGTAGGTCACCAGGTGGATTAGAATTGTGTTCGGGCTCTGGTGCACTACACATGCGTATATATACTACTTCCTGTTCACCAGGTCAGTGCACCTGGTGAAGAAGTTAAAAGCCGCCCAAGTAGAACGGAATAGGCCAGACCCTGTGCGCTAATTGGTCAGACAGTAGACTTTCGGCATGGTGCACAGAGCCACTCTGTGCACTTGGCATTGCACTGTAGAGCCTATTTAGCACACTCCTTCTTCCATTTGAAATTGGCCAAATGTCAACAAAGTATGCCTCGCACACCACAGGTTGCATGGCCCCATACTTTGGATGGCCTATAGATCGAGTGCAAATGAAGATAGAAAGTAACGGAAAAAAGGCTCTTGAAGTTCTTTTGAAGGCCTTTCTAACAAAACCAAAGCCTAAAATCCACGCCAGGTCACACAGCTCTGCTACGGTGAAACAAAGCAGTGGTTTGGCGGGATGTGAGGCTACACCTCCTGCCTCTCCATTGACTGGGTGTGGGGCTGCTTGTCCCATCACTAGTTGAAGTGATGTGTCATTTTGATATTCCTAAAACGCTTGACAAGATAATTATTCTTAGGTCGCTTACATCATAGTATTTATAAATCAGGAATGCGCAAGTCATAAAGGAACAGAACAGAGCCTTCCACCAATCACACACTGCCACAAGGCCGTGGTGGGGGGGACCAATGGGAAGCAAGAAACACGTATTAGACCATGGCACCAGGAGTGGGAGATGAGGGGAACCAATGGCAGAACCAAGAGGTGGAATAGACCACACTCATAAACCCTTTCTGTGCTCCTACAATTTGTCTGGAAAACAACCAAAATCTGATATGACCCAAAATGGACTAAATTAGTATAAATTTGTTGAACCAGAGCTGGGCCCTCGCGGCTAGTAACACTAGACAGCCGGAGTTTGTAATATTGTGAGTGTTGGTAAAAGGGCGCTTACATATATATTGTAATCGTAACATGGTCCTGGGTATGACCATAAAGTGCCTTTATGTCTCTTTTCTCTGTCTCTCTCTCCCTTCCTTCTCCTCTATAGCTCTCTATCTCTATTTTCTGGGTATGATCATAAACTGCCTCACTCTCAGCTCTCTATCTCTATTTGCCTCCCTCTCAGCTCTCCCGCCCTTGATGTATTAAATATTAAATGTGTTGATAAGGGCGTAAAGCAACTAGTCTCACTCACTATAATCGTAACAAAGGTTACTACTTCTCAGGAACATATGGAAGAACTGTAAAATACAGAATGTATACCCATTTCTAGCCTGTGAATTTGTAAAATGTTTATGGCGGAAATAAAAACAATATTTAAGTATTTATATTATAGTGTTGTGTCATTCTATCAACTATGTTATTATATTTACATTGTATGCCTTTTATAAAACCTTTTCTCAGTTAAATTGAAGACATCGGCATACATTTCGATATATTGAACTGCAATATGTATAGTTAATAATTATAATAATAAATGATATACCTTATTGCTTCACGTCAATGTGCAGGTCCAAAAGATTTCTTTTTACGACGTAATGGGACCTGCAAACTTGGCTGCTAACGTAGTTAGGAAAATAAATATATTTGAGTAAAAAGGATATATAGGGACCAGGCCTAGAATACTGCGTTTCCTGTATATATAAAAGAATCCTTTGGTTTCTTTTTTCACCTTAGCTTTTATTTACAATCCTCTCCTTGAATGTCCTGAAGTTGTTCTGAAGTTGTTTGCACACAAATCTAATTTTCTGGATATGTCTGGATGTGCCAAATATCTCCTTAAGTGGCGCACAAAGTTCTAAGTGAAAGGCATCTATAGCTCCGACTTCCAGCTAGTCCCTCCGCGGTTTTCAGTCCTTGTTTAGTAAACTGATATTTGTATAAAGCCACCTGTCTATCGAGCTGATTTCGATATAGGGACAGTCAGATTGCAAAACGGCCTGACGATTTGATTCACCAAACGTGCGGGGCGTTTAATATCTAACAGAGCGCGCGTTCGTTATAGTAGCGCAACTATGGGTCAGATATAACAATAAATTTCCCCATACACTGACACAACGCTATGTTAAATTATGTCGTTTTTTATTTGGTTACGACTTTCGTTAGATCCTCTAACGCGTGCTGTGTTAGATATGAAACGCGCCGCTGGACGTCAGGCACAGCTACTCTTTCAATTCCTCCCTCCTTCCTCCCTACCTATTCGCCTTCCTTCTCAGCTTCCCCCTTCCCTGTTACATTATTCCTTTTAGACATAGAAATAACACCTGGCCATAAAAGGGGTTGAGCCATATAGACGTTAAGTACTTGAGGATTTTAAAGTCGTGGCCAAATATTTGGCTTAAAATTTTACAATATATCTCTTAATCATCCCTCCCTGTCTCTTTCGCCCCATTTCTATTTCCATCTCTCTCACTATTCCTTTCTCTCCCACACCCCTGACCCTATCATCCCTCTTCTCCTCTCATTCTGCCACCTCTCTCCATCGTACTCTCCCTCCCCCCAACCAACTTCGGCTACTCTATACCCACTTCTCTTGATTTCCTCCTTCTTCAAAAATCAAACATAACAATATTAATAAAGAAATATTTTACAGATTTCATAAATGGAATCCACTTAATCTTATCTTTACAATTATGTTGGTATCTCAAAATACATTTATTTTGACGTATTATTCTCCTGTGACACACCATTATAGTCTTTTATTAAGGTGTGTGCGGGTGGGTGTGCGGGGAGGGGGGGGGCAATTTTCGTTTTGAGAGTTCCGTAGAAATGATCCGCTCAGTGGAGGAGGGCCTTAAGCCGGGTGTATTATGGCTGAACGGTTTGCCTAGATACATACAAAGTAGTATCGGTGGTAGTTCCAATAAAGTTACAAGTGAATTGTTTATTCACATGGATCCATTTGCAATAGACAAACACATCGATTGTTTCTCCGGAAGATAGCAACAGTCATATGTTTACCTTGGTCGCTCAGGATGTATTTTTTGTATTGGCTTCAGAGCGAATTGATGACTCTGGTATTGAGTGAATGGTCTGGAACAGCCACTAGACCATATAGCTGTATTCATTATTAAATTTGTCATTGTACTAATAAAGTACTCTACCTAACCTAGTCTAAAAATAAACTATTTATTTTTTTCCATTTTAAAGGCATGGTTGCTTGGTGAAGTGGTACTATAATCAAGCCATTATTTCTGAATCTGAATCATTATTTCTGAATATAGCTGTATTCATTATTAAATTTGTCATTGTACTGATAAAGTACTCCACCTAACCTAGTCTAAAAATAAACTATTTCTTTTTTTCATTTTAAAGCCATGGTTGCTTGGTGAAGTGGTACTATAATCAAGCCATTATTTCTGAATCTATAATGACTAGGCCAACCTTGTATTCATTTTAAATTCAATTATTAATTGGTCATGTCTTCTTATATTAATTGTAATTAATATGTACAATATTAATATTGTAATTAATTGTACAACTGAGAGCTATTCTTGGTGCTTATGTAATGATCCTATATATGTTCGCCTGAGGAGGAGAAATAACTGCAGAACTCGTTATTCTATTATTACTCTGTTTATTCCAAATTTTGTCAGGAGATTCGATGAAATTGTTCATATGCCGGACACACACATTCACAAACTCAGAGCCGAATTGGGCCTTGAGACAAGTCGTACGAATTCAAAATCATTCTTAAGAAACTTATTTGATTTCGGTAATGTGTGGACTTTCTTACGAAGAGAACTACAATTTGTACGACAAATCGTGGGTCCTTAAGACAATTCGTAGGCAAAATATTGGCCCACAAAATTAAAAGTACCAAATTAAAAGCCGAATTGGTGCTACAAAGATTCTTAAGACCACTTTCCAATTGGTATGAATTACAGTAAATTCTTATGTTATATTAAGACAAATATTTTTTCCATAGACCACTCTAAGACAATTCTTAAGGCCCTTAAAACAATCAAATATATCCGAAAGTTTTAAGAGATTCTACGATTTGACGAAAAATGTTAATAATTTTGAGAGGCAGGTAACTTGGGAAGTCTGACGTACGTGAGGTGGGAGAGGGAGGAGGAGGAGGGAGGAGGAGGAGGGAGGAGGAGGGAGGAGGAGGGAGGAGAAGCGAGGAGGAGGGAGAAGGAGGGAGGATATACGAGAATGTGGCGGAGAAAGGAAGGAGAAGGGAGGAGGAGGGAAGAGGAAAAGGAGGAAGGGAGAGAAGAGAGAGGGGGGGGACATACACAACTTTGCCAAATATGAATTATATAATCAGTTTCCTGAATAACTGTAGACAATCAAATTCAAACTCTTCCAATAACAATTTGATGTAATAAAGTATGACCGTTTACATGAAACCATAGACTGTTTTTCCAAAGTAGAGCACAATTACAAGAGACCAGACAATTTAGAATACAATATTTATAACAAAATATCAAGGAAACAAAAATTCCTGGTCACCTTGAACTCTTTCGATCGTACACAATTCGTGGAAGCCTCTCAGAAAAAATCAATTCCGACGTAATGTGTGCTCGAGGTCTTCATAATTAACGATTTGGATTTGTGATCCTCGGTGATAAATGTAACGGATGACAGACAAGGCCTTGCTATTACAAAAACGTTTTCCTGAATTATTCACAGGTCTTAAACAAATTTACATTCGATTAGCTTAATTAGTGATTGGTCATTAAGGAATATTGCAAAGAATTGTTCTTGCATAAAATAATATAGAAGTACTTATTTGATGTCCTAATGTTTACCAGAATTGGAATTGGCTTCATCTCATCTTTTCAAATGTGATGATCTCTAAAAATCATTATTTTGCGATGTGTGACTGATTTTATTGCGACACATCACATAATGTCTACAAAGCGTCATCCAACTGGTACAGTGGCGTGCCTCAAGAACTCATTGTCAAGTTCTCAGTCCTCCCCTTTGCTAATGTTTGGTTTGGTTTTATGTTTTGTGACTTCATATATAATATATATCCAGGTATTATAAAAGGGTGTGGCCTTCGCCATCCCTAATTATTTGAATATTAGATTAGGTATCTGATTTACACCTCGACCCTGGTTGTTGCTCTGACATGAGGCAACACATTAGGATATTATACTAATATTCTAGTCGACTGTTAATATGAAATACAAGATAAGTGCGTAGCGCGTGTAATATGATCAAAAAGGTATGGTGAAGGAAAAGCATTAGAATTATAATTGATTTTTTATATAGATCGTATTTAGGTAGTTCCCGTTTCAAAGTTACTCTGCATGTACCAATGTTAAAGCTGCGCTCAGCTACCATCGGTCAAGAACTGAACATTTCTACTTATTGTTCCATTCGTTTCCAAACCTTCTAAAAGTCATTTGACCAATATTCTGAAGGATTTTATCCAGTTGTTTTTGCAACATGGCTTCTAAAACGTCCCCATTTGTATTTGGAGGACCCGCTCCAAACCTTTCCAGTGAAGACTTCACTTATTGCTCACCGGTGGCCTTTTTTGTTCTGCAAATTCGGCTCCAAATTCATGTATGAACATAATTTATATCACCAGTAGCTATGATACACAGCCCTTCACTTCGTAAGGGCTATGGCAAAGAAGCGCCTGAAACGGGGCAGGTGGAATTGCTGTAGTTTGTGTAGAGTTTTAGAAGTTTATAACCCCTCACTATGACAATAAAATTGATCTTTAATGTCTTATCTCCCTACTTGTTACCTTTCAATGTTTGATGGGAAGAATTAATAAACTGTGGGCAGAGTTTTCATCTGCTCCACCCAGCAGTGTAGTGTACATTTTTTTTAGCTCATTTACATACTTTGGGGCATGCGCACTGAGACATAAACAAGTCGGAGTGCCATGTTGCAATATCGAGAAGAGAATGGAGAGGTTTTGCTGATAATAAACCAACTAGTTCTCTGTGTTGTTGTGCACATCCTAAAATAAAATCTACTATACCGTAAGCACCACAAAATGTTACTGATTAAGGACACATATATGACAGGTGTTGCTTGAGTATTTTGTCTGGACAAACTAGAGAACTTTAAACTGCCCCGTTTACCGAGTTGTACCATCGACCCTATATTCAATAGTAACTGTAGGGTTGACGATGTGTTGGCTATATCAGCAGCAGAATATTGATACATTTAGTCTTATAAGTTATATGTATAAATTTGGTAAGATTTGCGTTGTCATAATTGCTGATAATGCAACTTTAAGTTAGGTTCCTTAAAACCATCTTTTATTCACAGGAAAAGTGTGGAAACGAAGATGCAGTGTAGGCCCCGATTCCATCCCATATCAATCTACACTGGGTATATCCATAACGAAAAATACAGACCCTCAGAACTTTACTACTACAGTAATGTTACCAGGTAAGTTTGGTTGTCTTAAAGCTACAGTATCGGTAGGAACATCAACTAAAGATTTTCTGCTATGTTTTGTTCTTAATTGTGTGAGTGTGCCAAGAACACTTTTGGACCAAATTTTGTTTTTAATGATTTTGTTTATACTTGGGATACAGGATCCCCAAATTGGGATTTTCATCAGTTCCAAGTCTCGCATTACAAAAATTGATTATCAGAAGTCGTTCATTAACTTGATATTAAAACATAAGGAAAGTCTTAGAAGTAAGACGTGAGTAGTATTAGTAGTAAAACTGCCACGACCAATGAGTACACTATCAAAAATCACTGGCCTATACTGGCATACAAATGTGACATTGGCATAGCATACAAATCGATTGTAGATGTAAAGCACTTCAAATACAAATTGAAGAATGCCCTACTCAATAAAAAACCTATTGGTTGATGAGTACTATAGTTAAGACTGTTTGGATTGAGGGTCGGGTTGGCACATGCCACAATTTGATTGACCAACGATACTGTGTTATACTGTAATCTATTACACGAATCTACTACCTTAGAAAATACTGAAGCTAGTATCTATTCAGATTTAAACAAAACATAAGAGAATAGGAAATCTATATGACTAAACTGTACACCGTACTCCATTATTAATCACCTCATCATGTTATATAAATATTAAATATCACACCCATCTCATCTCATTACCTCATTAACTTACATTATACACTGAATGCAATAGGACTGTCGAACATTTGATATGTAACACCGTGAATACTATACATATGTATTTTTGAAGTTTCAGGATGCGGCGGAATACAGGGAAATCCCTAGCCGTAACAACAAATTCAACACTGGCATATATGCCATGTTTTATTTCCTGAATAAAGTTGGTGTAAAAAAAACAATATAGGAAATTTAGAGAAAATAAAGACAAATTAATGCTTTTATGAATTGATGTATATTATATTGAAAACCCATAAATATTGTTCTTATGCCTACATTATTATGTCTAAGGGAACGAAGGCACTGATGTCTACTTCTGGCACCGTATAGTATAGCTTGATAAAGTGAGAAAGTGTTTTTGCCCATTGTCACGGCACTGCCCATGTCGATTTGTCCACCTAAGAAAAGGCCATGTTGACTTCTATTGTACGCTGAGACGATAGCAGACAAATCGATTATTTTCCTTTCACTTGAGAACTGATGCGTCATGAGAAGTAACACTGAGTGGCGCCAGTGAATGGCCCGCTCCTGCCTTGATTATGGAAGCGGGAGCAACAGGGATGGGTGCTATTGGCTCCCGCTACATCACCATGTTACCTCTCATTTCTTGTGGCGCATTTTAGAAATGTAGAGTGGTCCTACTTCTATCAAACATGTTTGATTTGAAACAGATGCTAGCTGGAAGCTGAAATAACGCTGGTTAGAGACCGGGGTGTTGGTCACAGTCCATGATTCCATATCTCAAAGCTCGCTAGCATCGGGCTGTCCATGACACGTTTGAGAATGTCTCCACTGGTCTGATAAACCGCAGAATCCTGACTAAGTAGTTCTAAAACATATAACAGATAACTTAAGTCCCATAAGTCATATAGGTCATTTTTGTAAGCTTGCTCTTGGTCGTAATAACCTGAGAATGCGTGCTTAAAGCTCCTCTCTCAACATTTATTTAACAAATCAATTATTTTCATTTTTTTCCATACGCCTTTTCTACCCATCTGGAAGTCATATCAATATCTTTATCGTAATGACCCTATAATTATATTCCCTCGTTATTATGGACATTTCAATTACCAATAAACCCCACAATAAACAGTTTTATTACTTTAAAATGATTTTTGCAGATTTCTGCCTCAATTCCGGCCCTTGCTACCTGGCTATCTGTCCAACGGATCCCCAAACCAGCTGTAAAGCGATGGACAAGCTATGTAAGAACGTTGGCTGGTACACAGCCATCCTCAATACTAAGTACACCATGGATACATTGCTACAGACAATGGAAAAACAGTGAGTATGCCCAGTCGCCCAAGCATCAGTAGGGCCTTTGCTGTGCGCGTTCATTGAGTTGGGCAGAGGGACTTCATGCTAGTGAAAAACACCATGTCTATATTTATTCGATGACTTATATACTAAACAGATTACACGGAGACTTGGCTGATTGGCTTATTCTGAATGCGCCAATTAATTGCCTTAACATATGCAAGATCCAATCAGCCACAGGTTAACAATAATTGATAATTGACACTAGTCTAAGTATACCGTATTAAACTAGCAAATATCCATGCTACGCACAGGATTTGCTAGTGGAATAGTCAGGCCCACATTTTCATCTCTCCTTGTTCCCTCTCCCACCATCTTTCTCTTTCAACTTCTCTCTGTAACATAGTGCCTGTATTAACATTCATACCTCAAATGGAACCCTTTTAAGATGCTTCTTTTGGTCAATGTTGTGCTACAGATTCAGAGGCAATGTGAGATGGGTACAGAGTGCTTGAGACCCAGGCAAAGGAATAGAGAGATGTAACAGTCATTGAGACTTGTTATACCTAAGCACATAAATCTCCATGCTAAGAATCTCAATGATATGTAACAGTTTATATGAGGAGGATATTGATTCATCTTATATAGCAGTAATATTAATTATGTAATTCAATTATATTTGATGTAAATCTAATTACTTTAAATCTTTTAAGAGCCTCCTAATATATCTAGTGTAGAAATCTGTCCTCTCCTCCCATTGTTTGGTCCTGTCCCCCTCCATTCTCCTCACCCCGCATGTTTCCAGAGTATTCGATCTGATCCTGTGTACGACTATATTATTATGACGCCTATATAGCTCTCCCAAGCGTAGTATTTAATATAATATTATTACTTCTGTAATAGCTGTGTGTGGTTCTCTGCATCTCTTCTGAAACCGCTGGCGGTTTTGCCTCCTGTTCGACGGTTTGGTCGTGTTGGACCGAGAACCTAGGGCTTGTTATTTCGCTCAATGCGAGGAAATGCGTGCTAAAACTGTAACAGCACATTAATTTTATAATATACAAATACAACACCATCCTATGATGTTTTCTCATTAGATTTCAGGCCATCAAACATTTACATATAATTAGAAAAACTGATATCGACAAAGCAAATATCTTCATACGGTGACTTGCTATTACATAATTATATTTAATCAGAAATTATATTCAAACTTTAACCTCGACCAATAACACTCTACTCTACCATGATCATTGCAATTGAATAGTGGTGGACACTCTTATCCCATCGCATTACTCATATCTTATAAAATATAAACATG
Organism: Sthenelais limicola; assembly: GCA_942159475.1. Classification (NCBI taxonomy): domain Eukaryota; kingdom Metazoa; phylum Annelida; class Polychaeta; order Phyllodocida; family Sigalionidae; genus Sthenelais; species Sthenelais limicola. Next base: position 70,621,124 of record OW804098.1, read on the forward strand.
CACAAAATATAATACGCACAAATACAAACACGTACAGATATAAACACGCTAAAATAACTGCATACCGCAGCTATAACAATTAACTGCTACTTCAGATTTAAGTCTTTATACACTTTTACAACTCAATTCATTATAATATCTCGTGCCGAAGCCTCCATACAAATATTCCGGTATTATTTTTCCAATAATAACGTCGTATTTATAAACTGTTGCAACAAAGTCAAAATTTATTTTGCAGGCAGATGACTTCAATACATGTTGGTTTAACAGACGATGGAGCATCAGGGATATACCTGTGGGATGATAAACAACCGCTGATGTACGGGTCATGGAAGTATTACCCACCCCCTCCTGGGAGGTGTGTCAGCGTTACATTCCCTACTGATGCATCTCTCCCTCCTGTCCTCTCCACAGATGAACAATTCAAGTGTGTGTTCTGCCAGGAGAATGGGGGTTTGCAATTTAATCATTTTTTAGAATTCTCTAAAATAATCTCTTAAAGCTGCACTTTCTGTTAACGTCGGCCAAAAACTAAAAACTACTTTTTGTTCCATTCTTTTCCAAGCTAATTAAAATAATAAACGCCTTTTCCAATATTAAAGTCATGGCCACAATTTTGGAGATTTTGTCTGCATGGTTGTTTTTGCTACAGGGGTTCATAATAAACCACATTCATTTCGTGAACCTCACCAAACTGCTTTTCTACATTTACTTCACGTACTATCGCTCACCGGCGGCCAGCGAAACAAAGCTCTACAAAGACATGAGTGTTAATCATTCATGTGAGAGTTTATAATAATTTTTGTGAATATATGGTCTTTTTTTATAGAATAAAAGCTTCCAACAAATGATCGGTGGTATATTTTAGCAAAATGAGTCACATGTCGCGAAATTTGGATTTTGAAATATCGTCATATTTGAAAAGATGAGATTAAGCCGATTCCAATGATTGTCAACATGACATGTATACAAAAATGTATGTATTGTTCTATAAATGAAAAAAAATAGCGTCATAGTTATCTTGATGGTCAATTACTATTAATATATATAGTAATAATACACTCCTTAAGTTAACCTCAGATATACCTTCCATATACAATTTTGATATTTGGTACTTGCTACACTCTCCCGCGCACCGTACCCGCGCGATACGGAGCGGCAAGCTTTTTCGTCTTCAGTGTGACGATTTTTGTCTACCGAGCACCGCGAACGCTACTGGTGAACTGTGGTGACGAAATTGCCTGAACTTCTGATACGAAAAACGGTCATTTGAATCACGGAGACGAAATATGATATGCTCCGTATTCGCGCTCCGTTTTTCGTATTGAGAGATATTTTTTATTATCATCAAAATGATTCGTTTTCATTACCATCGAAATGACCAAGAGAAACCATCTGAGTTATCTCATATATTGGTATCTCCTTGATTATGCTTCTTGTATAAGTATAACAATCAGATTGACAATGGATATATACTAACTGAAACCTTCTCATATTCTAAAATCTAATGGAAATAATCGGGATACATGATACCTAAACATTTGGTACCCCATGTACACGTACATTAATTATGGTTTCAGTAGTATAACTTTTATTACCAATTATTGACGCATGAATGTACGTCTGAATGAACATTACAACTTAAATTGTCCTCCCCCACGTTGTACACTGTTAGTACTGTGTTTTTAGCGCTAGCAAGGGGTAGCTATAAGCCCATGCATATTTTTAGCAGACTCGCATGGATAGGCAGAGCTAACACTACACATTGTTAGCTCTAGCCATTGTTTTCCACTTTAATGAGGCTGTGGGACGAACATTTTAAGAGGGCGACGGCCAGGCGACCCTGAAATGCATTCATGCATGAAGCAGTAGCTATGCTTTGTGTGCGCGAAATAGCAACTGTAAAGCTAGTGGCACTCCAAGATTTGAATCTTATGAATAGGACGTACATTGTCATATAGGCAATGGAACTATTCCTGAGATGTCGTAGAAACAATACTATATCCATGGTAAGTCACATGTACACATTGTATAAATCATGTTAAATTCTAGAGTTATATATTATATTTTACTCTACCTTAAATATAATGTATATTCTAACTTTTTCCAGTTACTGCAGAAGGGAAGATTTTCGTCAACTGTACATCCCCAGAAAATCAGACCAATACACATTGTATGTGGTCGATTCTAGGAATTGCAATTAATAATTGCAATTTTGACATGTATGTATTCCAAAAACATGCTCTTTATTGCTAAAGTCTTTTAAAAATTATATGAATATTATTTCTACTGATTCTCTTAATCGTTGCTAGTATACTATTTTAATGTGTACATGATAAGGCTGTAAATGTAAATAGAGCCTTTGTCGACGTTTCATGAGAATTGCCCATGTACTGATTGGTAAAGTGTTAAAGGCAATATGCTATTACACATGGTATTCATGAATGTATACTCCTGCGAAATAAACATATATTAAAGGTCAAGTGTAATGGTTTTCATTTGGTGTTTGATGCATTCGGAGGAATATTTTGAAATGATATACAAAGTTTTAGCACCCAACCTAACGAATCAAACCAGTGAGAGGTGTTTAAGCGCTCACATTTTCTGAGCCCCATGCAGCCCAGCGCGGCAAGGTGAGTAGCCATCTTTTCACCATTTGGAATATTTGTATTAGACACAACGCTGGGGCTGGATTTTAGAGATTTGTTGATACTCTTTAATATTCCTTTTTATGTGCTTATTATCTTTTGTTAAAACACCTAATGTGCGAATCTCTTTAAAGTCTTTTATTTATAATAATTTGTATCATCCTATATATATAGACCTAGTACCCGTCCTCCGGACGGCACCCTCTCTCCCCACACACACCCCTCTCCCTCTTTTCCCTCCCCCTCTTCAGAAAAATAAATAGACAATTGAGCATCATGCCCACACCTTGAAAATTAAAGATAGGTACATGAAGCTGTATGTATTTCCTCTGTAATTTCTTTGTAAGAACCTTATAAAAAGAGCTATATTATTCTGACATTGGGAGATATGATTTTAAGCTTAAATTCGTTCAACCATCTGTTAATTCCTACTTTTAGATACAAAATCAATGAATCTGTCTTTCTCAAATGTTCAATTATAAAGACCAGTAGAGGGTATTGAATTCAGTTGCCCCTAGCAACGGCGCTTTTTAGAGCATGTGGGGGACTTGAAACATACAGGTACATTTGGAGAAAATGTGGGTCTAAATTAAACAAAAAGATTTATTCAAATCGGTGCATTCTGAGTGGAGCTGTGAAGGGGAATTAGAACTTTTATATCTCTGGCAGTCCGAGTCAAAACGGGTCGTGGCCGGGTCAGGCCACCCAGGCCCATCAAGCGCGCAGTGGTAAGGTGGGCGCAAAGAGGACGTCGCGGTAAGGGATTGGCGCCTATGACGACATCGATGTCCCTGCGCGACTGGTAGGCTTTAGCATACAACTATAAATGCTAGTTCTGTAAGTCATTATACAATTACCACCCTCTTTTCAGAGGGTTGTGCGACTGGTATTGGTAGGTGTGAGGAAAATATATTATGTGTGAATGCACCACATAGGCTACAGCGTCCAGTATAGTGGGAGTAATGGTAATATGGTATAATATTGGAATATTAACAGGTTAATTTTCAAGTTCAAGTCAAGTTCTGGTCAAATTAACATAGTGTGCCTGTTGACAAGTTAATGCACGTGACATTTCATACTTTAATTTCTCCTGCACAAGAAATATCTCCCACATTTAGATGGGATTGGATAACCACAGATCTATGCCTGTTAAACAGTCTCAAATTTGCATCATCAAATTATTTCTTTCTTCATATCTTTTGCTAGACAATTTCCGTCCGTTCCCTGTATCTTCCCGCACCCTGGAGCGAGAGTGCGAGGCTATTACATAGGCTGATCATTTGCAGGTCATTGTGAGTGCAATATTGTGTTTACAAGACTGAAAAAAAAATACCATTCCTTTTTGGCAAATATCCAGCCGTTTATGCTCATATCTCATGAACTATTTATGATTTATACCAAATTTAAATTGCTTTAGGTACCTACAGATGTGTATGAAACTGTTTCAAATTTGCATTATCTGAATATTTTCACATTCCTTCAATTATGTCAGTCGTTGCAAATGCAATATTGTATTTCAAATGGTTGGCAAGGTAATTATGTGGTTATTGTAGGCAGATATACAAATGGGAAAGTAGTTGGAATAATTAAGGATATATCGATTAGAAAGATAATCAACAATTATTGCATTTGATATATACCTGTACTTTATCTCTTTACAGAAGGAAGCTGCCATGAACAAGAAATAAAAATAATGATTCCGCCCCCCACCCCCACCCCTCCCTCATTGAATGATGAATGAATGAAGAAATAAATAATTAAGCAGTATTTTAAAAAGTAAGGATGAACCCCCTCCCCCACCCCCTCCCCCACCGCGGGTACGAAAATCGCTATTTTAGTTCCAGAAAAATCCGTCGCCGAAAGTGGCGCGACTGCTACCGACCGCGGGTACGAAAAACGCTGCGCGAATCGCCGGTACGAAAAACGCTGCGCGAATACGCTGTGACGAAAAAAAACGTATCAAAAGTGGGTACAAGAATTTCGTATCCAATTTCGTATCGCGCGGATACGTTGCGCGGGAGAGTGTACTAGCAGCGCTAAACACCTCAGGAATAAAAAAAATCTCTCCAAGAGTTCCTGTGAAAAACATGTTTAAAAATATTTTTTCTGCGACTTGTGACTCATTTTCCTGTAACACATGGCAGTCTGTCTTCCAACATAGCCCCTTAACATTTCTTTCTACAAAATAAGATGCACCGGATCCATTAGTCTAAAGTGAGGCGATTGTTTATTTCACAGAGAGGACTGGAGTGAACTCCAGTAGCTCTGAAACAAACAGTGACTTGGACCAGTACGGGGGTGAGTCAGGATCCATTCAGTCTAGGCTCAGAGATGACAGAGTCTCTCAAAACTGAGGGAAAGCCTCTCGCTCCAAACCACAAATTTGATCAAGCACTCTTGTATGAATTCATGCTCACTATAAATTTACTACTTAGGAATTATAACTTTATGCACAAACATAAAATTTCGTCTAAGAATCAATCAAGATAATTTGGACCAGATGAAAACACCCTCATGGGATCTGGTTAACCAACATTGAACTTAATGACCTCATAAATTTATAAAACGTATAGAATATCTTAAAGAGTATGATCGATTGAAAACTGTCTTTTATGTTGCAAAAAACAGGCAGGTACTTGATATTTTCCATTATAATTCACAGTTAAAATATATTAAGATGTTATGAAATGTTTAATGCTTGACGGGAACGCTATGTACGGTGAAAAATGATATGAATTTCCTGCTTCATAGATTCAGGAGAAGATTCAGGGGAGAGTTCGGAGAACGAGCCATCTACCAGTAGTCCCAGAGATGGATGTTAGTAAACCTTTATTTGACTTAAGTAAATGATTTTAAATTCATTTATATTAAGACAAAACAATAATGCAACAGCTCATTTTGCGCAGGTGAAGGGTGTCTTATTTTGTTTTTAAATCCTAAATTTATATATGTTAAACTGTTGCATAAATTCTACCTGGTAATTTGTTTTAACTCAATTGAACTTGTTTCAGTATGTGATAATTTAATGCCTATTTTTGTTATTTTTTCATTTTATCTTTATACCATTTTAAGAAAATGACTATTTTGACCCTAGTGCAACAACCTTAACTGTATCTGTTACCACTGAGAATATCATGAACAGAATAAACACTTTCCAAACAATCGATCAGATGCAGAGGTCACCTACCACAAAGGTCCCACCAGGGTCACATGGAGGCAGGCTTCATACTTTTGTACTATATCAGGTATGACCATGGCACAGGGTGACTCTGATGCGCTCGGACAGGCTGCAGGGTGAGTTATTTATGTTATTTGTGATGTGTTGAAGAGAAGTTGCAATAAATGATATTTTTCAAACGTTTTTTTTTCACAAGATCCTTCGGTCAGAATGTTTTCATTTGGAAGTTTTTTTCATAGGAGCATAAATATATGTGCCAATTCTATAATGTACATTGATTATCTCTTTGTCTATCTGAGGGCATCCTAGCGATTATATTTAATTCCTTTACTAGCGATTGATGATCAAGACATTTTTCATGCACATAAACAATATAAACGTACTTATTAGATATCCTTATGTTTACCATTATTTCAATCTGCTTGATCTTAACTTTTTAAAAATGATGATATCTCAAAATTAAGTTTTTTCGACTTATGACAAATATTTTTGTAACTTATCACATTATATGATCAATATAATATGTGATCAATTACAGGAAAATGAGTCACAAATCGCAAAGTTGTGATTTATTCGCAAGATTTCTTTGTAGGAATGTTTTCAATTTTTTGGGGTTTCTAACACCGAAGTTGTATAAATTATATATACATGTACCAAATTACAAGACTGTATTGAATACATCCGTACGTTTCTAAGGTCATCCTGTACAGTCAATCGAGCTACTTTACTAGTAATTGACAACACACATTTATTGTATATATTTTTTTCAAAAATAAAAATGTCAAACATGACATATATAGTGGTACTGATTAAATGTCATAATGTTTACCATAATTAGAATGGGGTTGATATCTCATCTTTTCAAATAATAATGATCTCAAATTCTATTTTTTTATCGACTTATGACTCATTTTCATAAACACATCATATGTCTATTATAGAGGTATGGACTATTGGCTTGGAGCGGTAGATCAGGACATGAACTCTGCCTACAAATGGATAGGCACTTCTAGGATAGTAGAGGCAACCTACTGGCACACCACCTATCCTCTCAGTTCTCATATATGGGAGCCCCAGTATATCTATTCCAGTGAGGATGGCAAATGGAATTCAAATAATGGAAAGGGACTCCATTTTCCATTATGTCAGAAGCGTAAGTATCAGGCTATAAAGTATCTCTGTGTACAAGTGTCATGGGAAATACATGTAAGCTCCCATGAAATATAACCCTTAACTAAATTGACTGTATCCATTATTGTATTTAAAGATTTGTATTCAGCTGCAAACATTGCATAAAATATATATATGGGCCAGGTCGCCTAGAAGTGTACAATTGGTAGCACTATACATTAATTTTAGTAGAGTATGTTAAATCAAGCTGGGAAATTATGAATACCTGTATGTCTGTATATCCCATTTAAACCGTGACTCAATATTTTTCCGATTAATCTGAAACTTTGGTAGAAAGGTACCATAGGCCTTGTGAGTGCATGGGAACAATTTTGGAAATTTCTAAAAAAAAAAAAAAAATGGTTGCTAAGACACACATGAAACATATCATGAATGTGAAATTTGTAAATACAGATACAACAAAAAATACAGATTGGGTCGAAAACAACTCAAGGTGATGAAAATGCTTTCAGTGTGGGTTGCAGAAGCACCCAATTTGGTATAGAGGTAGTATTCTTTATTTTCTATTATTTTGGAAGGGTCCACATTCTGGAATATGAAATGAGTTGCCATGGGAACCAATTTTGAGGTGGAAAATGGCAATTTTTTTGGAAAATAGTTGTATGATTTGAACTAATAAACATAAATGGATAAGCACATGTATACTCATGTAAAAAGTCTATTGATAGAGAATCTGATAATGTCCGATTTCGAATTTTCGCCATATAATTTGCTCTATTGAACATACTGTAATAACCAGGACCTCATATAAAAGTTTTTTGATGCAGAATTTTGTGAACGTTTTCTAGGGTTTTCCAAATTTTGTTACCATAGCAACCACATTTATCCTCAGATTCAAGTGCATTAGGCTTGTTTGTCTAGCTTAATGTTGATACAGGAGGATATGAGAAGTGGAGAGGAATCTTTGTCTTAAAAAATATCCATTTCCACTTGAAATGTAGTTAAAAGCTACATTTATGTAGTGTTTATATATGGTATCTTGTTTCCATGGCAACATAAAAAAGCAGACCCAAAAGTCAGAAAAACAACATTTTAGTGTCCCATTTCTACACTTTCGCCAGGAATGGCGCCAAACAATTAAGGTTATTTTGATGGTATGTATGTATGAGAGATAAATGCGGCTTCATAAGTACAGACTTTAAATATTATCTGTCCGTTTTCCCTTAAAAAGCCTATGTTCAACATGAAAAAGATTACCATGCAATGAAAATATGTAAAACATTAACTTATGCTTATGGATGTTATATGTTTATTAGTTATTTGCCTCTTTCCCCCCTAAAATGTCATTTTTCATCTTCAAATCAGTTACCATGTGACAGTTTCTAATTTCAGAATGTGGAACCCTCCAATATGATAGAGAATTAAAAGATCTACCTCTATACCAAATTTGATGCTTTTGTGCACAAATTCCCGTTTCTTTACTTGGTCAATGGCATGAATGTATGTACTTATGACTACTCAAACTTTTTTATACCCCTAGTACTAAGTTCTGCATCGAACAACAATATGGAAATAAATTCTATACTGGTTACCATGCAAAAATTCTATGCAAAGTTATCATGAAATAGAACATAATAATATTTCATTGGTTTGGTCTTCAAAATTAGAGAACATTTCTTATGAATATTTACTCAACAATCTACATTGATTAGTTCAATTTAGATGGCTCTTTTCAAAGAAAATGTGATTATTCAATTACTATGGCAACCGATTTCACACTTGTAGACCCTTGAAAAAATGTGGAATGAGACAAAATAGAACATTTATGTCGGTGCCAAATTTGGTGATTTTGTCACAAAATTCTCAATGACTAACCCCACTATTAGCTGCTTGACTATGGTCGATAGTGTTGGGATTGCTTACTACTGCATTCGCCTACTATTCAATCCTTTACAAATTAACTTCTACTACACACATTCTTCCACTACCTTCCTCCTAATACTTTTTTTATTATCCACTACTACTTGTTCCATTCAATCCACTACTGCTGTTACTAGTCTTCATTATTCATCCTTTGCTCCTACTACCTTCTAATAGTTCTGGTACTATGTCCACTACACTTACCTCCCTCTACTATGTTTCATACTGGAGGAAATACTTCTTTTTCAACTGTAATAGGGAAAGTTGTAGAATAATGATTAGTGGCACTGGGAGAAGGTAGTAGAGGTACTTCTTTTGAGGATATGTACAGTGTAAAAGTGTGCTGAGGAAATCCCTGGGTTCAGCAGGCACCCCTTCCTTACACACCTGCAGCACAGGAGAGCAAGTACTAAACATAGAAGGTAGCATGATACTTTGGCCTATGAGCCTTTCTTTCTGGGTTGCCTGGTCATGTGTAGGGTTCTCACATTGAACCACCAACACCTCCAGTGCTCTCCACTAGCAGTTGCCTGGTCAGTTAAGAATATTCCCTGTGAAGCAGGCCCACTAGTTTTAATGACCAAATCAAATGAAGGCATTGGGTAGGAAGTGACTTTGGGTGGCAGTAAAAATTTCTTTCTTGGTTGTCTGAGCATGTGTTGGCTATTCTCCTTGAACCATCAATGCTTCCAATGCTCTTCACTAGCAGTTGCCTGGTCAGTTGAGAATATTCCCTGTGAAGCAGGCCCACTAGTTGTAATGACCAAATCAAATGAAGGCATTGGGTAGGCAGTGATTTTGGGTGGCTGTAAAAAATACATACTGGCAGAGTCTGGTTTTGATCCACAAACACAAGTCAAGAGAGCAGGCATTGTGCCACTTCTACTGCCTTCTATTATGACCCCTACTTTTCCCATCACATTCACTCCTTCTACCTATTCCATCTATTCACTTTTCCCCTACTTCTCCTATTACTTCCCCTCCTAATTTTATTACTAATCATGCTACATCCACTCCTACTTCCATCTTCCACTACATCCATGCCCACAACTCCTATGTCTCCTATTGCATTAACTTAGTACTACTTCTCCTACTTTCTCCTACTTCACCAACATGTGCATCTACAACTTTTCCTTCTACACACTTTTGATATGTTCTACTTTCCCTACCTCTCCTACTATGTACATCCATTACTTTCTACTGCATTCTCCTACTATTCATTCCTCTACAAATTAACTTCTACTACACATGTATACTTCCACTACCTTCCTCCTACTACTACTTGTACTTCTAATATATCAACTATTACTTGTTCCACCACATCAACTACTGCTGTTACTATTTTCATTCTTCATCCTTTTGATACATTCTACTGTCCCTACCTCTCCTACTACATCCATTACTTTCTACTGCATTCTTCTACTATTCATTCCTCTACAAATTAACTTTTACTACACACATACTTCCACTACCTTCCTCCTACTACTTGTACTTCTAATATATCAATTACTATTTGTTCCACCACATCAACTACTGCTGTTACTATTTTCATTCTTAATCCTTTGCTCCTACTACCTTCTAATAGTGCCTGTACTAAATCCACTACACATACTTCCTTCTACTACTTTTCATACTGGAGGAAATGGTTCTTTTTCAATTGTAATATGAAAAGTAGTAGAATAATGATTAGTGACACAGGAGAATGTAGTAGAGGTATATCTACTTGGGATATGTACAGTGTACAAGTGTGCTGAGGAACTCACTGGGTCCTGCAGCCACCCCTTCCTTACACGCCTGCAACCTGGGACATTGTGTCGGATAGGTACAACTTCAATCTTGACCATAAACCAATGTTTATGGTCATAAATACCAGAGAGAATAGTCAAACACGGTACATTTACAATATTGGGGAGCATCAAACATATATGCATATCTGTACAACCATAGATATCTCTTACTTATTTCCAATAGACAAAAGTCTGGATTACCTTAGTGTAACTTTGTGTCATTCGGTTTGGTGTCCTCCATCTTGGAAGCTAATACATAAGCTATACTACTCATGGAATAGTTTCATCTCAAAGTTGATTCTTTGAATTTCCAATATATATGACAAAAAATCTGCATAGGGAAACATTTCAAACCTCAGAAGTAAAACTTTGAATACTTTTGTAGATACCAATCACTTCATGATTTAAGTGGTGTGATAACTGAAAATCATATTGATGTATTGACGATGCATCAACACGGAATTGTGATGATGATGAGGTTATTGGTAGCTGCATTGTCTGTGCATTAATAACCAAAATAGGATCGCCCACAATATAGAACTAATTTGCTTGCTTTTAAATGTGCAATCTCATCGCTAAGGCATCGCTACAATCATTGACTCCCTTGACACTACACAGATGCAGCATCACATTGACCCAAAATATCCAACATGTTTGTTGTTAACCACCAGCCCTGTTGATGTAATTTGTCCATTGTTCTATGCTTGCTGTGCCAAAAATGCAGCAATGACAAATGGATGAAGGGTATGAATTAGAATAATTATCATACAAAATTCTTATTGACTAGCACATCGTCAAGTCATTACCAACTCATTACCAACAATTTTGTCAGCAGTGGCTGCACCGCTTACCTTATCCTTCATCTTCATTGTTCCTCTCTCTTCTTGATTTACAGAGACTACTACAACTATTCCAATTGGTAAAATGCCAACCCCGGCACCTGCTTTGTTTACACCTTTAGATAAAACCAATATTACTACCCATCAACCCAAATTAGAGGAAATTGGCACCACTACCCAACAACCCAAATTAGAGGAAATTGGCACCACTACCAAACATCCCAAACTAGAGGAAATTGGGACCACTACCAAACAACCCAAATTAGAAGAAACTGGGACCACTACCAAACAGCCCAAACTAGAAGAAACTGGGACCACTACCAAACAACCCAAATTAGAGGAAACTGGGACCACTGCCCAACAACCCAAATTAGAAGAAACTGGGATGACTACCAAACATCCCAAACTAGAGGAAACTGGGACCACTATCCAACAACCTAAATTAGAGGAAACTGGGACCACAACCCAACAGCCCAAATTAGAGGAAACTGGGACCACTGCCCAACAACCCAAATTAGAGGAAACTGGGACCAGAAGCCAACAACCCAAATTAGAGGAAACTGGGACCACTGCCCAACAACCCAAATTAGAGGAAACTGGGACCACTGCCCAACAACCCAAATTAGAGGAAACTGGGACCACTGCCCAACAACCCAAATTAGAGGAAACTGGGACCACTACCCAACAACCCAACACTCCTTGCTCCACAGACACAAGTACATTACAGGATTACAGTACCTCTTCACAACAACCCATTGCACATGCACTACCTCCAAGAGCCATGGTTATAAAATACCAAATACACAATATAGATCACACTGACGACCTTCAGGATGAGACTTCAGAGAGGTACAAGAAGCTAGAGGAGGATCTCAATGGAAAGGTGATCTTATGGCTGATGTTATTTTATATACTATAGTATGTACAAGGTGAACTGTACTTCCCAAGGAAGGGCAGAAATCAAAGAGGCTGTGGGCCAAGGTAATTTCTGGGCTTACTATCCAGGAATACTTGATACTTGACACACATATACCCTTTTTATCCCTATCCATCCACATTTGTGATGTGTTACTGGAAAAATGATATTTGTCAAATGCTTTTTCACAAGAACCCTTTTCAATTGTTGGGCGTTTAGCGATTCTGCCATCATTCTAAATTTCCAGAGTGTATATTGAATGTGTTTATGCACATCTGAGGTTAGGTGAGTGAGATTGGTTGCTTTACGCCCTTATCAACACATTTAATATGGTTATATCAAGGGCGGGAGAGCTGAGAGGGAGGCAGTTTATGATCATACCCAGGAAATAGAGACAGAGAAGGGACCTTTTAGTATAGTTGTGGATTAATCTTAAACATGGCTGCCCGCAGTAAAAATAGTAGGGTGGTACGACTGTCCACAGCAAAAAAAAATAATTTTAAATGTTTAGGTTCATTAATGTGTATTGCGTATGTATGCATTGTATTTCAGCTCAGTGCCATTATGCGGGAGAAATATGGTACACGGTTCATTGGCATTAAAACGACCAAATTTAGGTATGCCTTTGTAGCCATTTGCTAAACTAAACTGTAAAATATATTCATGATTTCTGTATTCATTCATTGCTTCATATAGCTGTATTTATCCTTCACAAAATCCAGTTTCTTTTTCTAGAGATCCTCGATGAATTCACCGATGGGCATTCAGCATGGATCATGGAATGACCAAATATAACTCTGATGTTGAAATCCATTAATATAATTGTATTCCACGATTGGGTACATCGTCTGGATCGCTCTAATATTTTCGTTAGTAGTCTGTGGCTTTAACCGTTGCAGATTTAGTCAAATTATTACAAATATTTAACAATGATATCTGTATACAATTTTAATAAAACATATTAGTTGCAATTATCATCTTCCTTTCTGTTTCATTGGCCTCCACTAAAACAATTGTTCTCCCCATATACATTAATAAATCTAACTTTAATATTCAACAATATGGGGATATTGGAGGGCTGTGTTGCTAAATTGTCACCACATTCCTTTATTTATTTTAATCATTTGATGGCCAATTCTGGTGTTGCTAATAAGACAAAAGACTACTAACAGGTGTGTTTCTTGTTCAAAGCAGCAAACAATAAGGTAGGGAGGGGGCAATTTGTTTTACATTTTTCTATCATCAAGTAAAGAACAACAATATGGTAATTATCGTACCTTAGGTCGTCAGCGTGAAATGAATATGGATTTGTCACTGTTAAATCATTCCTTTTATGGGGTATATGCAATCAAAGAAAAATACTTGAAATGTAAGGTTCTCATTCAGGACGATTGTGTTGCTGCTTTTATTAACATGTAATTCATACGAATATATATGTCGTTGGTGGCGGTCGTGGTAATGAATGAATACTGAGGCACTGGTTGGAGAAGAAATCCAAGAGATCTCGGATTTTAATTTCTCTATAAACAGACATGAATAAGAATGCAGAAGCATGAAATAGCAGTAAATACATGAACATAGGAGTAAAATATTTCACAGTGATACGGTGGCGACCCCTCAGTGCGACCGCTGAGATTAACATGGCCCTGGAACGGTGATGATGCGTACTGGTCGCCATGGAGGTGGGCGTGGCAGTCGCGTGTATGTGCGATGTGGGCATGGCTAGGAAGAGAAAGTAACTCCCGATGACGAATATATGCATCGAGGGCTCGATTGGTTTAATAAATATCAAAATTCAGTTTAAGTAGGGTTTCAAGGTAGGGTGCGGATATTTCGATATTATATGTTTGTTCGGGCTAGATATGATAGTTTCTGACTGATGATGGAATAATTGGCATGGCGGATTGCTGATCTCACTCAAATTCAAAGTGCTATTTAAATTTCAAGAAATCATTTGTACTGTTACATTGAGGTTTGATTGTTTATTTTGCAAAGTTCTATTGACGCATCTACTCTATGATTCTATGACTACTGAATGGGACCAATCCCATATTGAACATGTATATTGTACTTGCATTCTTTGTCAATTTTGCCCACCTGCGACTCATCTTCTAAAATAATTAAAGAACGCCGAGACTTGTTATAATGCACATTTTATTGGTAACATAATATACATCATGTACTCATTATAAATGCAGAGAAAATATCACAGATATCTTATATCACCACATTAGGCATCCATTCACATTTTCCGCTTTGACCCAAGTCTTGAACATTTATTTCTATGGACACATTTGAATATATACTTTCATGAAAGATCATTAACTAAATTTGACGCATGCTATTGTATAACAATGTCCGTACCACATCCTCTTTGTGTAATTTCATTGCAATCAGAGGGAAATGACACATACGCGATTACAAGGAGTGTAGATAAAAGATAGAGATAGAGGATGGGAGAGAAATGGAGTGAGAGGGAACGTAGAACAGAGAGGGAGGGGGAGAAAGAGGTGTGGGGGGAGAGAGGGGGAGGAGAGAGGGGAAAGAGAGTGGGAAGAGAGGGAGAGAAAGGGAAGGAAAGCGAGAGGGAGAGAAAGAGAGAGGGATAGCTAGGGAGAGAAAGAGAGAGGGAGAGAGAGGGGGAGAAAGAGAGAGGGAAAGCCAGAGAGAGGGAGAGAAAGAGAGAGGGAAAGCCAGAGAGGGAGAGGGGACTCCTGGAAAGAGAGACAGAGAGAGGGAGAGAAAGAGGGGGAGATAGAGAGCAATACATCTAATATAACAGGGAGCTGTATCCGTTGCTAGAATGCTGGTGACAATTCTAGTCACTAGGTGGAGGCACATCCTCCCGCCAGACAAATCCACATGGCTTTTCTGGGGCGAATCTACAATCGACTTTTTTCTATGACCCACAAATCAACATTGCCTTTTTATCATAATCGACAAATCGGTAGTTAGTGATAGATGACAAAGGAATTTTGACAAATGACAAAATATTTTCTGCTAATAGTTAACATATGCATACATGTGTACATGTTCCTCTTACATGTGGAATCGACCCATCGATGATTATATTTGGGGCTGACGCAGCAACTAATTATGACGTAATGCACCTGCATCATGTGGACCAATCAGTGGCCCGCAACTATTACGTCACACGTTCCACCTGGACAGTTGGACCCTTATTCATCCTGCACCTGAGCTGTACAGAGGTGCATGCTATTTAAAAATTGTAATTCTTACCCATTTTTGTGCTGTGTATGTATTCTTACATGTATTTTTGCTTACAAGTATGTATTAATGATATGTATTGGGCGAGAATAAATCCTTGCATTGCTGGGTTCATGTTCTTCATCCTATATCATTATTAGTGGTGTTGTAGAGTCCCCCTAACATATATAAAGGATATTTTGATTTGAATAGTGACAAAGGAATATGTCCCCCATCCACCCACCTGCACCAGGCAGAGTTAATGGTAGCAAGATGCAGGTATACATAAATAATTCATTGCTATACTCAAGCACATGATTATAACCCTTTAACGATGCACCAGCAGACCCGAATTGCAGGTTAATAATCTGTCTTAGATTCTATCTACCTAAGTGGTTATAGTCACAAGGCCGTTCAAGGCAGTCTTTAATTGTGCACAATCATACAAGAAACACTGTTCAGGCCTCCCCACAATATCAGTCAGTAATCTTCAATACCTTCGCAATCATAAGTTCTAAATGCTACTGGGCCGACTATTTCCAATAGGGTGAGTTTCACAGAATTGTTATAATATCTATTCCTTCATGCATTCTGTTATATTCTCAATATGTTCACAAAGAGCTTGGCCGACAGTCAAACTACCTATTAGAATAGGGACATAGATAAGAAAAAAAAGAGTTAAAAAGAGTTAAAGTTAACTTGACTCAAGGTTAAAGGAAAGAAATCGTTGAATTCAATTCTGCAAAGACGGTGAGTCGTTCATGCTCACAACAGCTGTTTTATAATAATGGTAATAAAATATTTATTCAATCAGGCATATACTTGTACTATTAAATCCTTTGTAGAAAGTAGAAAAAAAAATTAACTATTTTATATTTTAAGTATAATATTATAATACATTGTGTTCTTGTTGCACGAATAATCCATTGTCATGATGTATTGCTTTAACCAGATGCAATTAAAAATATCACATACATAGTGTATAAAATGCTGATTAAACTATAAACAAAAGTACACATTTGTACAATAATCTAAAAACGATAAATACAACATCTCATCTTTGGTTAGGAAGTTTAAATGCTGGCTCCACTCTTTTGGTACTGAGAGCCTGTCTGTGACCAGGCTTCCTATTTGCATCACTGGTGGAGTCCTCTCTGGAGATGAAGGACTGCATTGCGGGGGTGGGTCGCTTCGCCGTGGGCATACTCATACTGGGTATCTCAAGTTCTCGTGTTTGACCAAACCTATTAGCTGCTTTGTGTAGTCTGCCTATAACCATAGGTCCAGAATGTAGCTCTGCTGCTTGTCCTTGCTGCTGCTGTCGTATATATGCAAAATATTCCTCTCGTGAGAGGCCAGTTGGTGGTGGTCGGTTGGAAGTGGTTTGTGTTATGACACGCGGTTTACGACCCATTGGTCGCGTCACTGAAGTGTCAATATCTAACCGTGATGCTAGTACTACATGAGGATTGAAATCCTGTGATTTTCTTGTATCAGGTTCTGGTTTTGAGGTTTTGCTAGGTGTAGTTTCTGTGCTTTGTTCAGTCATGGGTTTTGTATGTGATGGTTTGCTAGTGTTGGTTGTGCTAGTGTTCGAGTCCTCAGTGGGTCTCTTTCTACTGGTTATGTCAGCACTACCAGGCTGTGACTCCGATCCTGAAGAAGAGCCAGAAGAGTTTTCATGCTGCCTCTTTGCTGGCAGTTTGAGCACCGAGTCTGTGTTGGCTGGTTTAGAGTCTGGTTGAGGTTTCTCTCCTGAGGCTTCACTTCTGGAACTTAGATCTGTGGTGTTCACTTTGGGTTTGTTTTCAGTACTCACTGATGTTGCTGTTTGCAGCATGGGGGCCTTTTCTGGCGGCTTCATTGGTAACCTTCTATTAGAAATAACATTCCTATTATTCCTATCTTTTGGTATGTAGACTTTAGATTTATAAGGTTGACCTACTTTATTAGCTGCTTCAGGTTTATCCTCAGTGTCCTCTTTTTTTGGAGGAGAGACCTTTTCTTCAACTTTTTGTTTTTTGTCTATAGAGCCTATAATGGAGGACCTCCTCACTTCGTCCAAAGGCTTATTGATCACATTGGATTTTTGCAGAACTCTGCTTTTGTCAAGTCTTTCTAGGGAAGGTGCCCTGGCACTGGTTTTAGGTTTGGGGTGTATTTCTGCAGGGGATGAAAAGTCCATAGCTATTGCAGGGGATGGAGAGGTGCGAGGTGATGCAAGGAGATATGGATCGCCGTTCATCTTGCGGCGAGGTAGCGAACCACTAAGTGATCGCATATCATCAGTGTAAGGAGATGAGCAGGTGAAAGAGAGAGAATCTGCATTGGAGTCAGTCTCTTCAAGGTCAGGAAGCAGCTCACACATTTGATGGAGTCTCTGGTCAGCTGAGTTGATCTGAGATTCTAAGGCTTTCTGTACAATATCCAGTTGCATTTTCTGCTGATTCAGGTTCGTCTGACAATGAAGCAAATGAATCACTTTCACTACACAGTTTTTGAAATTTACCTTTTGAAAATTTGTATAAGGTCAGCTTCTTCTGCTGGTTCTGATTGTAGCACTTCCAATTAAATACACATCCTTTGGTAAATTGCTTTTGGATTTTTTTCATAAGGTTTACTTTGTGAACACCAACTTTGATGGACTCCTTTATTGTCTAAACATTATTTAGTTGTTATATTTACAATGAAAATAGGTTTATTGTACTAATTCCAGTATTGAAACTTACAGTACTCAATAGAGGATAATTTAAAGGATACAATACTCAATTTAAAGAGTACCACAGTTTGAGTGACAGAGAGTAAGTATCAGTTTGGCATATGCTTATAACAAATAAATCTAGTTCCAAAATAAGGCAATCATTGATGCTATTGGTAATATTCCACTTCTAACAAGAAATATACACACTTTATCAAATTCAAGATGTCTAGATTCACCTGTATTTGTTCTAATTCCTTCCTCCTGCATGCTTTCTTCCTCATCATCTGCCCATGCTTATTGAGATCTGTAATATGTGTCTTCTTCTCTTTCACTTCCCGCTCCAAGCGACGAATCTCCTGTTGGCATCAAAAGGTATTATGATTAACAGGTGTGATATATAAATTTACATTTTATGTTTTAACCTTTGGCTTTTATCATAATTGAAGGAATGGAATCAACTCAGCATGTTTATTTGGGGACACATACGTGCGTAGATATGTGGCTTCATCAGAGGGGTCTTTTATATTATTTTGATGAGTGAGACTCCATGACAATTAGGCCTACTGATTCCCTGTGTCTGTTGAATTATTTTTATTTTAGATTAGAAAACTCTTTACTGATACTATTAAAGTGTAATGGGAATGCATTTCTGAGTTTCCCTGGTCTTTCAGGGAATCTCAGTTGCCAGGTTAGATTCTTTAAGGCAACGGTAGCTGCAATGATGACTGGAACCGCAACTGGAACTGGGACTGGACAAAATTGCTAAGTGGACAGTGGGCCTAACTATCAAATGGCGCACCCTATTCTCTCATTCTGCTATTTGCTTACCTGAAAGTTGTGTAAGAGGGAAAGGATATCACTGTTGGTCTTTTTCCTCTGTCTATAGAGATGGCTGAAGTTGGCTTTAATGTCTGTGACATCATTGGCCAGTAGCTGTGTGTAGCTGCACACTTTCTTCAGTTCCTGACTCAGCTCTTCGCGGGAGATTTCAGAGTACCCGGATATATCCTGGATATACCTGTCTATGCTAGCTGACAGGTTCAGCACCTAAAGGAATTAATGGGTAACAATTAACCATGAAAATCAGCTTTTTCTTAGTTTCTTAGGGAATGATTTAGTATGTTTTGCTTATTTCTTCCCATCAGAGAAGTGTTCAGGATGTATAATATTTCATTTCTGTATAATTATGTGTAGGAAAGAGGACGAAACTATGTTCTCTTAGTGAATAGGAAAGGCTGGAGGCACAGCCAATGCCTTTCCAACCGCTAAGAGTACACAATCGGGCATTGTTACCCCAATACACATTTGTCATTACCTCAAAGTATGCACTCTATGCAACACCTTACACTCTATACCACTATTGTATAGTCGTAGAGATTCTATAGGCCTTACCAACTTTTCCATGGAGTGTGAATATGGAGTGTAAATACTCCTTGAGTCGGTCTTCCAGTGTATGCCATGCAATGAAACTCGTGCAATATTCACGATCCTTCCACCACCAAGTTAGATAACCGTTTTATTATACATGCTTTTAATGATATGAAACGTTTTTGAGTCATAAGGTAATTTGGGCCCTAAACTTAGTACCAAAAACCCCATCGACTACTACCCATAACTCACTAGTGAAAGACGCACTGGGAATACATCTCTCTAAATACTTTGTTCTCAGACCAATGCATGTATAATACATATAAACCCTGAAACATACCTTATCAATAAGGGACATGGGGTTACCCCGGTCCAGCATGATGCAGCTCTTCTCCCTGCGAGTCTTGTGTTTGTGCTGGATGATGGTGTCAGTGTGCTGGGTGATGTAGCGCACTATGATGGCCAGGTTAGAGTAGAAAGTACACACCTGCTCATTACCGTTACAGTCTGCTACCTGCCGCTTCAGCTTCTCCAGTTGGGCCACCTAGCAATAATGAAAGAAAATTGTGTTGTCTACAAAATGGTTTGATATGGACGCAGCTGTAAAATTGATATTTAAAATGTGAACTTCACCAATCCGGTTTCCACCATAGGGCTGGTCTTGTGCAGCTAATGGCTGATGGAAAACCAATCATGCCGGAATAGAAAACCGCATCTGCCGCAAGGACAAAAAGCTTGGTGAAGATCTAGCATAAGGAACCACCTAGCGATGATTTTTGTTTCTCTGCTATTTATAGCAGAGAAACAAGTGTGTTACTATGAAATACGCCAATCACTGATAGTGGATCACATCTGATAATATTCTTTAGCTGTCTGTGAGGTGTTTAAGCATGCCTTAGCATGCCTTATCTAATCCTTTGAATCAGGTGCTATGTATCTCACTTCATCGTTATAGTTACACTGATTGACAGCTTTTCTATAGCCAAGGGAGCTCAGCCAAGGGAGCTGATTGGCTCTTAGCTGATTGGCTGTTAGTAAGTGTTAGTAATGGATGAACCAGAGCTCCCTCCGCTCTGTGTACATGTGTAGTCCTATAGCACTACACAGTGGAGAGACCACTGAGTGACCCTTGTTTGTGGGACTGTTTGGGTCAGGGCATTGAGACGCACACATGGTGGTCATCTGTTTATGGTTTGAAGGTATGTGATTGGCTAATCTCCCCACGCGGTCAGCGCCCGGCGATACGTTAATTAGCGTTGTGTGAGGGGTGCATATATATATGCACCACGGTAGAGAATGCCGTGCGTGGGATGTAAGCTGTAGTGTGGGACTGGACTGGAAGCCATAGCCGTAGGTGTACACAGAGAATAACTACTGGATATCCCCAGATTTTTATTATTGCAAAAGCTGGAATTGAATTGAAATGGGAAGTAAATTATGTTTTCCAGTTCCAGTCGGCGTTTTAGGTGAAAACTTTAAGGAATTCATCCTTGTACACTAGTTGATTAATTACATTTATAGGCCTGCACTTGTCTCCTCCTCCTAGTATTTTTGGCTAGTTGATTCCATGATGTCGACCCCCATTAAAAAGCCTAAATGTTTTGAATTTAGTACATTTTCCACTTCTTAGTATATGGTGCAAAGTAGCTAGGCCGGTGATTACTTATATAATATGATATGCTGTGTATTGAACGGCCATTTAATTAAATATTCTGGGACATTTCTGGTCATATTACTGGGTTATGATTCATTTTCATGTTCATATTCTTATAAAATACATTGTGGGTACCGCCAGGTAGAAGTTAGTTCTTATTTTATGTTAAAATAGCCACCACCTATTTGCTTTAAATGTTCGGATATAAGTTAAAATGTAAACTTTGTAGGTAAATATTTTGCATTTTCAGTCTAAACATGCCTAAAGTGCAATAACTATAAGTTGACATCAGGCACAAATGATTGTAGCTGAGAAAATCGTTTCCAGTGGAAACGCCAAGTATATGAATTAAGTTGACACTGATTACAAAGTTAAATATGTTAACAGTTGATCAAATCGGTGCATAACTTTATAATTAGTTAACTTAGTACTTGTTTAATGTTTGATGTTATAGAGGGGGTCCCAATAGCAGCCATATTGGATTTTGTGCAAAATGGCCACCACATCCTGTTTGCCGTGGTTTTTAAAAACCTAATACCCGGGCATCTACATGAGCCTAGATAACATGGCCATTACATGTTCTCTTAATATCTTATATGTGTTCTTAAGTATGCCTAGATGAAAAGTACAATCTAATTCGCCCAAATCACTATTTAAAATGAGGAAACATATTCTGCTAAGTTTCAACGTTTTTCTGAAATTTTCAAACGTTTATGTTGAACACCAACTTGTTAGGGTGCTTTGGCTCAAAATAAGTAACTATTGAAGGGCAGAACGTCTTACCTCTTCTTTCAGGTAGTGTTTTGAGGGAGCTGGTTCCTGCACCTCTGTAGCAATGTTATTGCTGGTCTCTACACAACTCTTCACCACATCCCGCAGCTGGTCCGCCTGAAATATGCATTATAACCATACACATCAATTTCTCATCAATTCTTGTACGAAGTATGAAGCAAACCAAAGAGTCCAGTGGAGAGGGAAATATATGTAATCTTTCTGAAATCTTCAAATATGACTCCTGATGTTCAAGCCTATTTTATATCTCTCTATTATATCATAATATGTTTGTACTACTTTGGTACTGTTGCTTATTAATTAATATAGAACATATTTCCAAATTCAGGGATATTTGGCAGACCTGTACTCTTTTATTGTCGCAATTGCAGATAATACAACTTTAAGACCGACCTCTAGTTGTAGTTTGGTGTTTTTAGAGGTAACTTCCTCCAACTCCGTCTCCTGATCCCTCATGTCCGACTCCTGCTCCTCTATCATCACCTCGAACTTGCGCTCGTGGAAGCGTTGCATGGCAGGGGTAGTGCGCTTAAACACGCTGACAAATTTCTCCAGCATGCTGTCTGACACGTCAGTCATCTCCATCTGCCGCTTTATGTCCTCACGAAATTGCTCCGTGGCTACAAAATTTGAAGAATTGTATATATTACTTATAGGGATGTGGGCTGGCCAAGTTGGCCAAAATGCTGGGTCGTCTCAGGGGCATGAGTGGCAAGTTGTGGGTTCAAACCTGGGCGCGGCTACAGTTTCACCTCCTCCCCCAGGGACAAGAGGAAGACTACCATTTTAGGTGATCTAGTCCTGGTAAAGAAAATGTTAAAAAAAATTGTAGGCCAAATTGAAATGACAATTGTTTTTAAAGATTTTATTCATAATGTGTTGAGAATTCCCTGGGTGGGTATTTTTTCAATTGGCCCAGAAAGAGAGTGATTACAATGACCAAACAGTGACAATAGTTTGAAAAGATTACGACTAATTACAATATCCAAGTTATTAGTATTTCTGGGTTTTTGGAATCATTATTAATGAAATCCATACAGGTTAACTAACAAAGGAGCGAAGGTTGAAGAAGCGTGCATATTATCAGTGCAATATTCTAAGCAACTGAAACCAACAAGTTATTTAACTGATGTATTATACATAGGTGTATTCAATAATCTACAAAGGAACATTTTAAAGCCAGTTTGTGGACTTTTCCCAAAAGAAATTCCGGTGGTTCAGGTGGAGCTGCGTAAACCTCTAGTGGTATATACAAATCTGTTTGGTTATGTTGACTGACCTTCCACGGTTTTGAGGTACTCTGCCACATGGGGATGGTCGCACTCCAGCAGGGTGTCACAGAAGTCATCAAACGCTGACGGCCCTCTAGCGGGCAACATGTTAAGTAAAGCACTGACTTGCTGGTTAGCGGTACCGTTCACCTGCAACACACAAAACATCAATCTATTATTACAACCACCCATTTTTTATTTTGTTATTTATTATATACCTTATGTGTTACGGGAAAATGAGTCACAAGTCGCAAAAATGGATTTTGAGACGCCGTCATATATATGTAAAGGTGTGGTCAAGCCGATTCTAATGATAGTAAACATTAGGACAGATAATAACTCTTTCTATTTTTAAATTTGTTATTTTTATTTTCGTATATGATATTTCTGGGTGGACAATTACTGGTAAAGTAGTTAAATATTCTCTATTGCATGAATTAAGGAACGCAAGAATTTGTCTGTAACACATCACATTTGTGTTATTCTCTCTTTATTTTTACTTTCATCATATCCCTGGTCTTCTCTATCTGGTGTGTATACATACAGGTTACAACACCGACTATTGTTGTCACTTGAACATTAGCTCTAAATCCACTGATAAACCACGAAAGACGCAAACGTGAATTCATCTCTTGAATTAAGCCATTTGTCAATCATTGAAATGGTAATCCGATTAAATCAATGCTCACTTATATTTGTTTAAGTCAATCATTAACGTTTTAATGTATTCTCATTTGTTTACACAATAGGTGATTTGCATTCTCACAGCGCATATCTATTACAGTGAATACTGAGATGGATTCATTTCAAATCCGACATACAAGTATTTAGCAACATTTTTTTTAAAAAAAGCAAGGATATTTTAGCCAATATTATAGCTTTTGTAACTGATGTATTAAAAGCAAATGCTTGATGGGGTTAGATGAAGAGACTTTATGGATTCATGTATAACACATGGCAATTTGCATGAGATCCCTGTTAAATAGTCATGCTGAACAAAACATATTTTTTATAGCTTTTACATCGACATTCAACTTGCATAATGCCATGCGAATCTTGATTCAAGATGGCGGACATGCAAATCCTCATTCACTGAAGTGTGTCTCCATTTTGGTTTGGCAAATATATGCAAATATTTGCAAAAGACTATGCCCAATCTCTTTACTTTGTCTGAGTGGGGGAAATAGAATTACAAACATATTGATCTTCTTCCTTTCCTTAAATCATTTTTATTTAGCACGAACATTACAGTATTAATTTTGTTATTTATAGATTGTCGTTACCATAGCCGTAATAACGTATAATTATATTTTTTCTTAATCATCGTAACTAAAAAGCATAACATCATTTTACTCCTCATACTTGCTGAAAACGATGTATTTCTGCCATGCTATTCTTCAAAACTATTGAGTCAGTTCATCAGAATATGTATAATCATTACAATCGGCAGCTCTATACATTCATTAAAATTTTAATTAGTTAAATTAATCTGAAAAAAAGGAGAAATATTGGGTACATCTGAGTATATTTAGTATTGTATTGATTCAAACAATGGGTTGGGCCATGTATTTTGAACGGTATTTTGAAGATCAGTTTTGTCTTAAATTGACATTATCTGAGAGGATTGATGAAAGTGAATTGTACATGTTCTGACGATCTGACCCTATAATATTGCGGCAAGGTGGCGCGACCTTCTTTCCCCAACCAGTGATCTGCGACTAGTAGTCACAGTGTGTGGGGTAGACCCTGTCAGTTGTCTCCGGTAGATCGGACATCATTACATCCAGGATCATAGCTCGAGTGCTCATTTCTAGACCATACAGTAAGTCTCTATCTATTTTTCCTTGACATCTATATATAGATATATGAGTCAGATCGTCAGAAAATCTACACTTCTCCTTGAATAATACTCTCAAATAACCCAGTTTAAGACAACTATGGTGTTTAAAAAACAAATTAATACAGCAACACAGATATACAATGCCAATTATACTTAGATATACAGAGCATTTATTATTTTTTAAGCTTCTATTAGCAGAATTTACTAGATCTATAAACTTGCTGATTGAACATTATCTGACGATCTGATCCATTTATTATTCTAGTAAGTGAACTAAAGTCAGTTAGTTGCTTTGGCTATGCTTCATGTTCGTTGCAATTAATCGTATTCATTTATCTCATTTCATAAGGGACAAACCATCACACAAGTACTGTTGTCAGTTTGGAATAGAGGGAATTAGACCTATACATTGTATTGTTTTTATTCCCGCTCTGAAACTTGCAAAGCTTACAACAAAAATGGATGGGCTCTGTCGCATGGTAGGCCTTGCAGAACGGCCGGGTTAACAAATCGAAAGTTATAGACATTTAAACTCCAGCCAAACCGACCAGAATCCTTTCGTTATATCTTCCAATGAATGATTCTTAAAAAATGACAAATTTGAATAATGAAAATTAAGAAAAATGTTATTTCCTCTGCCGTTTGCTCGAAATTTGTTTCTTGAATATTTTTAACTCATATTTGGTGACAAGCAGATGAGTAATTTCAGAGCTGATCCAAAGCTTTCTCTTGTAACAGGAGGCTGCTACTTTGGTAGAGGAAAACACACAACGTACATTCAGTTGCCCTACAGATTTAGCAAATTCTTCTGGTATATATATTATGTATATGAGTATGATATTTGTTATTGGGCCGATCCCAAAGTTATGGACGGTTCGTCCAACTATAGAGAAACATATTTACGGTGGCCTTTTCGCAGTCATCTCCCCATCTAGATGTTGTCTAGGTCAATTTGAACGTCAAATCTGTCCTAGAGTTATAGAGTAACATCCAAATGAAGGACAAACATGTCATATATAATATATGACATATTGGGTCAAGGACGGAGGGGGAAATGATGCAGCAGAATGGTGGATTTGTATGCAATCGGTTTACCTTCAATATTTTCCAACAAAGAATTACTTAAAGCTTCATTCCATCTAAAGCATGGCCCATATTTGGAATTTAACCGTGACGTGGTGGACATTTTAGGGGGTTTTGTGGGTTTAATCATTTGAAATAAATAAAAGGCCAGATATTCTGTCAGTTATCCTTTGTGAGACTCCTATGGTGAATAAAAAAAAACTATTTTCATTATCTCATGATGACCAGCTCATACTCACAGGAGGAGTGTGAACTGGGGGACATCCTTAAATAGTCTGTACCCTACTTCCACATTTAGTGGATACCATAAGAGCAACTGTTGTATAGTGGAATTTTGCTTTCTTTATCATAAATATATGTAGGCCTATGCATACTTACGCTATACTAAAAAAAAGATAACTATATTATAAAAATCCTTGGCTACACAAGCCTTCCAAAGCACCGTGACGTGGGGGACAAGAAAAGAAGGGACATCTTTGAAACCTAAATTTCCACAGCAATTTGAACTTTTGTACTTCCTTTTTCGATATTATTTGGCACTCACCAATACGTGCAAGCTATTTCACCATTTTATCTTTATCATCCTAAATTAATTTTGAGCATTTGTTCGGGCCTAAATAAAATATTGCCTGTAGGAAAGCCACTTTAGAGGGTGTTTGGCATGTTTCCCCTAATAAATGGGCAAAAATATTGATATAATATAGTAAAAACCATAATAATAACCATTATAAATCAACTCTGAAAGTCCTAATCATAATCTTTTATTATTAAACTCTCAAGTAATCACATTTTATCGTCATTACAACCATATTTTTATATAATAAAATTATATTCCAAAGCAGTTGCTGACTCATTCAGCTGTGACTTGTATTAATTTTTAATGGCCCAAGTGCTACGCTTAGTCCTGGAAAGTCCTTTAAAGTATTGGCCACTTTTCTTTTTTAAAAATTCGATTTCATTCAGGTTATATAGAGCTATGTACATCGGTATGATATCATAGATTTCAAAGGACAGCTCCCCAGATAACCGGGATGGTGGTCTTCCTCTGGGACAATTGTTTTTGTACTTTCTCTAAAGCAGACTCATCAAAATTGGTATAGAACATAACTTAACAATGCATTCTAAGCTAAATCGACCAATGAACTCATGTCTATATTTTTCCATGAATACGAAAATATAAAATGACTCTTAAAGTATGTTGGTCATTTGTTAGATCCCAAACAGAGAAGACAATCTTTTTTGTATCCAAGTATAAGCATTCAACGCTGCTGCTAGAAATAATAAAATACAATAGAACTTATTTTAAGCTCATACTACTTATAACCTTCCATAAATGATTCAAATATTTGTTCCTATTCAAACATAGGTGATATTTGTTTGATGTGATTTGAATGTTATTTTTTAATTGTAAAATGCGGTAATACACTTTGATGTACAGATTGGCGTGTTTGGTGTTTGGAATAGTAAATATCATCAGGACTCACCGAACAGCATTTCCTGTATTCGGAAAAACCGAGACATAAGTGGCACGATCCAGTCACCAGAAAATGTTACATTTGCCTTCAGCAATCCTCTCAAAAAACCCCCAAATATTAACAAAAAATCAGGTTCAAAATGCAAATTAACTTCACCAAACAATGAACGCAAAACAGGTTATCAGATACCAGTAGCATCATTTTTGTTCAACCTAATTCAGCAGAATTTACTAAATGTGTAGAGCTGCCAATTATATTTTTGCTGACGCCCTGACCCATCAGCAGTGGAAATACCTGTATGGCGAAACCCATGAATAATGCAAAAACATGGCTATAATTCCTGACAAAAAAGAGAAACGCATGTTGTGTTTTAGAGTGTTATGTTATTGACTCGGACATGGCTGAAGTGTAAAGGATGTTGTCGTGGGTAATGCTATTGTCTACATGCTCTATAGGGAAGGAAATTCCATTGTCTTGTAACGAAAGGATCTTTTTACTGTGATAAGTTACTTATAAAGTCCATGAGTAGAATAGGCAAAGGAGTATCATTGTGAACTATAGATATATGGGTGAGTGAAGTCGCCTGAAAATTTACAATTCGCATTCAGTAATCCTCCAAAATATCCCAAATTTAAGATAAAAATAGGGTTCAAAATACAGTTCAACAATCATAATCAACATCATATGTAATGTGTTACAGAAAGGTGAGCCGAAAAAACGGAATGAGAGATATCATCATATTTGCAAAGATGAGATTCATAAGTAGATTCCAATGATGGTTAACATTAGGAAGTCTCGAACGTATTTCTATGTTTGCCATAGTTCTAGGTGGACAATTACTAGTAAAGTAGCTAAATGTATTATGATAGCCTTTAGATGGATGATGGATGATATTTATTAGACTGTCTTTATAATTGGTACATGTCTTTATAGGACTTAAGGCGTCAGACAGGAGAACATTCCTACAAATAAATCGTGGGAATGAAACGCTTTGAAAAATATCAAGTTTGCTACTCATTTTTCCATAAAATATCACACATGTACATGCAATCCATGCAAGACCAAAATATTCTGATACACCTAAAATTTATATCGTTAAACTTAGGGGTCCAAAAACTGCCTTCTGGACCTGTCTGTACTTTCATTATACAAGCTCTATACATTAAAATATTCTTCAAAATTCAGCCTAATGTTGAAGAATATTTTAATGTATAGAGCTTCCGATTGTACATTTGTTGACGCTTTGACCCATAAGGCCATAGACTACTGAAACGAGTTGCTAGACAATATGGGTGAAGCTGTCAACAAATGTACAATTCACCAATCCTTCCAAATGCCCCAAATTTAATAGACAAATTAGGTTCAAAATACAGTTCAACATACCCAAACAGATATTTTTAATCAACGTATATATGCCAAATTGATATACTCAAATATATCTATAGTATTTATCATTTGTATAGCCTCATTTATCAGAATTAAATTTTACTGATGATTGTGCATTTTCTGACGATTGGATCGGACCCAGAATTGCGGACATTAAAGATAAAAGAAAAGAAATTAAGGAATATTATTTTAGCTGGAGGTCTCTTGGTGAAATCGATGGATACATATTTCAAGGAAATTGTATAATAGGAAAGTAGTTTACTGTTTAAATGCTGTATTTTATCATTGTCTGATTAGAAAGTCGACGGTATAGCTGAGAGATCCTCGCATTACTATAGACGGCCAAAACATTACATTTTGAGTAAACCATTCCTCATTTTGTATCCCCATTTCATTAGGTGGAAAATGACAGATGCGAAGGAAACTGAAGACCAATTCTCAGTGCATGAGGATCTTGAGGAAAGAGCGAAGAAATATGGAACCGATATTCTTAGTTCAGACTTTGCCCACCAGATGGATGCCTCAGACAAGTTGGCCTATCTCAGGAATGAGTTTCACTATCCCAAATGTGGCACACTTGCCAAGGGTAAGGCTTGACTTCTACAATCTTAAGTATCTTATTTGTATATATATAATATATAAATAATTTGATTCAGATATACAGGTTTATACAGTCAGATACACTGTGAAGTGATTTTCGTTCTGTCCTGAGGACCATGCAAGGTTATAAATAATGGGGATTACATTTAGTTGTTTCAGGGTTACATTTATATAAAGGGTGTTTAACTATCATTTAACATCATAGGATATAAAATGAAGAGATACGAAATGTAGATTTTTATTTCATTTCACCAGATTTCGCGCCCTGGAATACATGTATATATATATACAATAATTTTGCAATTCTTGTATAATATTTCAAATTACTTAGTAGAGGTTTTACTGTGATAATATGTGATCTGTCACAGACCAGTAGGTCAAAAGTGCCAAAATTGATATTTTTCAAAGTTGTTTTCCTACAAGATCCATTTGTTGTAATTGTTTCATTTTTTTGTTCAGCCCTTTAGTCGTATAGGTACATACATGTACAAAATGTCTAGGCTGTGTTTAGAATCTTATGATCTTTGGGTTCCTAAGATGATCATATAATTATATGGAGTATATTTAGCTAATTTACTAGGGATTTTCCTTCCAGAAATATCGCTAACTTTTCTCTCAAACATTAAATAATTCTTCCTCATCAAATGGTTGTTCTAGTTGACCATAGCCTGGTGGACGATGAAGAAGATAGTATCTACTTCTGTGGAAACTCTATCGGTCTCCAACCCAAGAGAACATCAGCCTACATAGAAAGGGAATTGGATAAATGGGCAAAGATGTAAGTTTGGTCTTATTCTAATTCTCCCCCACCCTCTTGTATCTAACATGGTTATTCTAGGTTACTCACATCACTAATTTCACCAGAGGGACTCGGATACAAGAATGTGGTGGGTTGATTCCTCGTTTGGTCATTGTCTTCACCGGAGGGTGGGTGGGTGAGGGTGGGTGAGGGTGAGGGTAGACTACTCGGTCAAGGAAAGTATTAGGAAGAGCCTCTTTGGCAAAGTCAAACTTGCCTATCATCATCAAAGCTTGGCA
This sequence comes from Sthenelais limicola, assembly GCA_942159475.1. Lineage (NCBI taxonomy): Eukaryota > Metazoa > Annelida > Polychaeta > Phyllodocida > Sigalionidae > Sthenelais > Sthenelais limicola. The sequence goes on from OW804098.1 coordinate 70,651,958, forward strand.
AAAACATCAAATTTAAAAGTCTAAAATAGAGGATCGTATATATCTTTATCAGAAATATAGGTATGTGGAGCACTCCGCACTCACTGATTTTCCAGTAAGTTAGTGTGTGATGGCTGTTCTGTTACTGGATACTCTACTTGTAGAATTTCTATTTTGGATGTATAATTACATGCTCATTTGTTGATAACCTAATTACTATGTCACTATGTACGTCATGATAAAGGTGCATACCCCCGATACTTTTATCATATTCTACAGTCTATTATACTACAAACAATGTAGACGAACGATTTCTTAATGTTGTGAGTAGTATCTCTGAGATATAATAATAATAATGAATTATTTTATTTTGTCGACTTTTTAGACACAGGCAAAATATAGGTAGTATGCTTCAGATTACAAATCTAGTCTTCCAGCATACATGCCTCTAAGCTAGATATGGCCGAAGAGGTTTTCTGTAATATTTCAGTGTAGAGCTATGACTGAGAACAATATGTAGGCCTACCCATAATGCATAGCTGCATACAGATCTTTAAATACAGATTTATACCTCCTCCCCCAACCCCTATGCACTATAGTTAATGTCCCCATGATAATGAACTTGCCTCGAGTAACTTTTATGACTCTATGTTATTGCTATTTTATCATCCTAGCCCCATTGCGCCAATACACTTCAACACTGTAGGGGAAGACTAACCGAACGAGTCCTGGAACTATTCTTTGATATTTTAAAATATTTTTTCAATTACTGTTTTTAAAAATTTCAATCAAGGCTAATACATTTAACAAGTTCAAGTGTAAAAACGCTATGTCTAGGGGGCCACCATGGACCTGACCCTATCAAGGTTTTCCAGACCGGGAAATGGACCACTACAGTTATCTAGTTTAATAATAGATTCCAAAATCCACAAACATAAGGAATCATGAATAGGAAAGGAAGATCCCGAGGGGGGGAAACAAGAAAAAAGAGGCATATAATATGTGATGTGTTGCAGGAAAATGAGTCACAGGTCGCAAAACAATGATACTTTTAAAATATTTTTTCTCAGAAACCCTGGTGGGAATGTAATCATTTCAGGGGTGCCTAGTGCTGTTAGTAGCATACATACATGTACCAAATTTCAAGGCTGTATATTGAATGTATTTATGCATAATATTATATTTGAGGTTATCCTAAGGAGTGTATTTAACTACTTTACTAGTGATTGACCATCAAGATATATTGCTAACTTCTTTTCATGAATTTATATAATATAGAAGTATATCAGATGTCCTAATGTTTACCATCATTGGAATCCCCCTGATCTCATCTTTTCAAATATGATGATATCTCGAGATCCCTTTTTTGCGACATTTCCCTGGAACACATCACAGTTATGAAAAGCCTTTCCACTACAAAATGTAACAGCTGTTTTAAAGACTTGGTAATACTATGGTGATGTAGTACAATAACTGTATATATTCATCTCAGAACCCTGCATGGTGTATATGTCTTGGCTGGATCACAGAATTAATCTAGTAACACTGTATTTTAATTAGTTGTCATCTGTTACTGCCATTCTCGTTCATTTTAGATTAAGGATGGTACATGTTGGATGATCTGGAAAATTGTTAGAAGCATGTAGTCCATTTGAGTTTTAACTGAATAATTCTTGATTCTAAAATAGAAATGAACATGACTACTGGTATATATGGCAGATGAGTAAGGTCAGGAAGTCAAATTTTCTGGCGACTTCATCAATGTATATGGCTACTTCTTAACCGAATAACCACTGTGTCCCACTGACTAGTGTAATTTATGTTACTATTTTCTATTATTATTTATGATTTATTGCTGTGTCTATCGCACATGATTGCTATAAATGACCCTCTATAGTGCTGTCTAATGTTTGACCATAATATTATGTGATGAGTTAGAGGAAAATGAGTCTGAAGTAAAACAATGATATCTGTCAGAATTAATGTGTTTTTCAGAAGATCTCTCTGTAGGAATGTCCTTTGTTGATGATGCTTAGTGCCCTAAGATATATCTATACATGTACCAGCGCTTTATATTCAATAATTATGTCTTTGCGTTTCTAATGTGGTCGTACAGATGTAATACATATATTCTATAATTACATTACAGTGATTGTCCATCAAGACTCTTTTCTCAAATATACAACAAATACAAATAAAGTACATGTATGTATGATGGTACCTCAAAATCCATGTTTTTGCGGCTTATGGCTCAATGTTTCCCTGTGACAGATCACTATATATGTCACAATGATCCGTTGCTGTATCTATTGCACACAATTACTATAGACGACCCTCTATAGTGCTGTATTATGTTTGACAACATGACAATACATTATAGGGGCGTGCAGGGACATAGACATGGGGTGTTGCCCTGGGAACATTCCGATGAAAAACTGGTTGATCAAACTGCTAAACTCATTGGTGAGTTAAAATGAATATTGTATTTGTAAATACAGCTTTAATCTTCTCTGGCCTCCCTCCTACTGTTGTATGCATTTGTAGTTAAACATAAAAATATGAATGAGTATTTTCATTAGTACATCTATATATTATTATATACTTATGAAGAAGTAAGCATTTTCTGTTTAGTACTCAGCCAATGTAATGCTTCATATGAAATTTCCTTTTACTAATCCAATGATATGGGTCCATCCTGTAAGCTAGCAGGAATAATATTGCCATATTGCAAGAAATAAAGTGAATATCACATGTTTCACTCTTCACTTCTTGCTCTGGGGTTCCTGGACTTACTTCTTTTACTGCCGTCATGCTTCTTCTAAATAGGGTTCCCTGATATACTTCACTGACTTCAGAACTTCAGAAACTCCTCTGAGATTATGATTAATAGAGGAAATCATGATCATTATATTCATATTATAGGCGACACATGCGAGCATGTATGAGCCATCGAAAATGTATTCATGTAACAAAATTTTAAAAGTATTAATTGTTGATATGTCACAGCATAAACAAAAATATTTCAAACAGCCCTATTGACAATGCATTTCATTATCTGACAATGGTTTAAAGCGAGTAGATCACAATTATCTTCCCAGGTGCTAAGCCAAATGAAGTTGCTGTAATGAATAGTTTGACAATAAATCAACATCTACTACTGGTAAGTTGTAACTTTGTTAAGGGCCTAGTCCACTAAGCCGATTCTCATGCGATTTTACGCTGCAGAGGACTCTCTTCGACTAAATTCTGTGAGAACTGCATGAGAATTGGCTTATATATAGTGGACTAGGCCCTTACGTTTGTAAACGAATATATGTAAACTTTACCTCCTAAGGCCATTGCTGACTAATACTTACTTACTAGTTTCCTTCATTTTTTATTTTACTTTATTCAGGATATGAATTACACAGAGTGCTGTTCTCATCACAACCTGAGACATTTGATAAGATATTAAATTATAATGATAGAGAGCGATTACAGTGACATACATAAATGTGTCAAAATTAAAAAATAAAGAAATGTTGAACCATCAAATACCAGCCCCTGTTCTGGGTCAATCATTCCCATCTCGAGCTATTTTTAAAAGATGAATATTTTTCTTTGGATTAATAATTGGATTTTCTTGAAGCTTCATTTAAAACAATATCCTCTTCTGAATCTCAGATCTCATTCTACCAACCTACTCCAACCAGGAATAAGGTACTAATGGAAAGTAGAGCCTTCCCATCAGACCATGTAAGCTTTTCTTAATTTAAAATTCACATACCTCGTAATAAATCTCTTTAGCTAACAAAATATTGTAATCTTTTATAAATGTTATTCATTATATTTCTTAATGATCTAAATGATCAATCTTATTTCCTTGAGATCATTTGATTTGATTTTAAAAATATTTTATTCAGATCAAAGACCTTTCCATACATATAGTACACATTTTCTCAGAATAGCCTGGTTTTATCCTATACATTTTAAATTAATTATGTAGTAACTAATTAAGTATTCAATGATTCGACATAGACTCAGCAAAATAAAAATGAAATGAAATCTAGAGATTAATCATCATGCTAAAAATTATATTACATCAATTCTGTTGACATACATTAAAGGTATAGTTTAGACATGTCTAAAATTTTCCCATCCACCAGCACCGTGCTCTCACACGCTGACCATTATTAATACAACAAAATATTTGGTGATAACTTCACATTGTTTTAGATATGTGTCCAAAAATATTACATTGCAGTATGCTGTTGAATCGCAAATACAACTTAGAGGATACAACCCAAAGGAATGTATGATATGTATCGAACCTCGGGAGGTAAGCTTAAGTACTGGTCTAGTGAGCCATTTGTATTTCAGATTTTACAGTAAATTCTGAAATAAGTAGATTATACATATAAGCAACAATCATTGATTAGGATCTCATCTGGTATCCCCCCCCCCCCCCCTGTACCATCTGATATGATTGCAGTTTGTGTTAATCTCAGGCAAATCGGCGGGACTGGGTAGGACAAGGGCGGGACTTTAAGACATGTACACCATATACATGAAGATTAAATCTATCTAAAAGAAATAAAAAGAATGACTGATTATCTCACTAAGCTTCTGGTCTTGCCACTCCCTTCATAGTTTACTACCTTTCAAGGCAGTTAGTAGTTGAACGGGACGACAGGTCTACCTCCTTAGGATGCTACCATGCAACTGGACGTTAGGAACGTCTTCAGCCGAGAGGTAACCAACATCTCACGGAGCTCTTGACAACGTTGATATGACGTCATAAGAGGTGCTCTTGTTACCTGGATATATTGTCCAGGTGAGATCAGTTGACAGAAGTTTAATCTGTCAACTGACGAGTGTTAGTCCATCAATAAAGTGGCTAGCCATTAATGATCTAATGGGAAGATGCTTTTTTTTTGACACTCCTTCCATTGCCAAGGGGCAATGTTTGGCACAACATGGTTTCGCTAATGTAGCTCTTCAGGCATTCAGTTTAGGATCCCTATGGGGAAAATAACCAAAGTTAGATAGGAATATTGAGTCAGTTTGCTCAATCTGATCGGTTGAGGGAAAGGCAAGTTGGGTTACTTTTGCTTTCCACCACGACTGTGATTATGTGAAAATGATGATACCTAATTGATGTGAATAAATAAAAGTTGTATTTATTGTGTCACATGTGATTAGGAGACCATTGTTTCGAAATATTCTGAAAGGTTTTCAGGTGATAACCCCCATCAGTGTAGTTTCTGATAGGGGGGTGGATTAGTGGGTTGGTAGGGATGCCTACTAATCCAGGGACTTAGTGCTGGGTTTGCACATATATGGTAGTTATCATGTTGATTTATTAGGATGGGGGTCAGTACGATAAGTGCCGTACTGGGCCGTTACAAGGTGTGTAGCGGTCTTGGATGTGCCACTGGAGGGCCCTTTCCTAAGCGTATAGTCTGAGAACATATAAGCAGCCATCGGTAGATGGTAAAATTTGGTACGAAGCTAGATGGCTGCAGTATGTCAAAGATATTGATTAGGGTCCCTGGGCCGTTCTCCAGGTGGCGGCATCCATGATGTTGAGTCCTTGACTTCAGGCAGTGGATCCACTTTAGTTCCAATGCAGTCCTTAGATCGTCAGATTCTTCCTTCACAGCATCACATTTTACAAATTCAAGTATGAATAGTTCAATGTCGTCTTCCCCTGAATGGTTGGGGGAGTTGAAGTGTCTTGACACAGACGTGTTGTGGAGGGGTAGATCCGGCAGCTGGATCGATCTGAAATGTTGGTATATACGGTCCTTGAACCGTTGTTTGGTTTTCCCTACGTATTGTTTTTGGAAGACCCTGCAATTGATGCAATAAATCAGGTTGTTGCACCAGCAATCAGCTTTTATGCGTGTGATATAGGATCTGTTTGTGACTGCAGACCTTATTCGGCCTGAGGTATTGATTTTTAGACAGTAGCGGCAGTTTTTCTTCCTGCAAGTCTTTTTAGCCACAGGTGTGGTTGTGGTTGAGTTGTCCGAGTTGTTCCTGCTGTGGGTGGACACGGTTGGGAGTTTGGCCCGAATGAGTATGTCACCCAAATTCTTGGGTCTGTGATAGGCTACCACAAGTTTTCGTTCGAAAAGGTGTTTTGTGGTTGTTGATCTCCCAAGGATGTTCCAGTTATCCCTTATGCTCTTGTTGAAAACATTGCAGGATGGATGGAACGTGGTGATTGCAATCAGAGGGGGTTTATCCCCTAGGGTTGCGGGGTCCTTGTTTTTGGGTGTTAGCAAGGATTCCCTTAGCATCATGCTTGTTCTCCCATAGGCTTCCACTATTTTTTCTAGTGGGTATCCCCTGCATAGGAAGTGTTGCGCTTTTATGAGACAGTGTCTCACAAAATCATAGATGCGTAGGATGCGGATGAATTGGCTGTAGATGATGCTCTCTTTGCAACGACGCCAGTGTGCCGAAGTGAAGTGTAGGTAATTGTTGGCGTCGGTGGGTTTGCAGTAGAGGTCTGTATACAGTCTTCCATCTTTGTCCTTTTTGACAGTTGTGTCAAGAAAGTTGATGGAGGTGTCAGAGATATCAGCGCTGAACTTGATGGTGGGATGTACGGAATTGAGGTGTGTGACGAGAGCATCTAGTTCTTTGCGAGGCCCGTCCCACAGAAGGAAGATGTCATCAATGTACCTACCGTATATCACTGGTTGTTTGGCGTATGAGTAGATCTATGTGTTTCTGCTCAAACCAATCCATATAGATGTTTGCGTATGTGGGTGCGACTCGTGTGCCCATGGCCGTGCCGCCTACCTGTACATAATGTTCATCGTTGAATTTGAAGTTGTTCCTCTCAAGGACCAGCTTCAAAAGTTCAAGGATGGTGGAGTTTTTTACTCCTACCATGTGAGAGGGGCGTTTTGACTCCAAGAAAGCCCTTGTCGCCTGTATCCCCTCAAAGTTGGGGATATTGGTGTACAGGGAAGTGACGTCAAGGGTTGCGATGATTGCGTCCGGGTATCAGTCCCCTATGGTGTTGATTTGCGTGATGAAATCAGTGGTGTCTTTGATATAAGATAAAAAAAAAAAAATGGCAGAAAAATTAATTTTGAGACACGACCATATTTGATGAGATGAGATCAAGTGGATTCCAATGATGGTAAATATTGGGACATCTAATAAATACTTTCTTACTACTACCAGCATTAGGCACCCCACAAATTAGAACATTCCAAGAAAAAGAATGAAGTGAATACAATACTTTGAAGAATATTAATGTTGCGACTTGTGACTCATTCTTCTGTAACACAGCGTAGTGGACAGTAGTGGATAGTAATAAAATTTGGTGATCACTAAAGTAACAACAAAAACACTTGGGGCAGTGCGTGGGATGTAGGTTTACCCCTCTAATATATTATCAAGTTGGAGGCTGCTGAACTGAGCCAACCCATGTTATTGGTTTTTCTGATATATTTCACCGTGTCTTAGGCTTCTTGACGAGGGTGGTGAACATCAAACCTTTTAATATTGATGAGGTACCATTAAAAGATGAGAAAATTGCATCATTAGGTTAGGTCATTAAGTTATTGCTATTGGGTTTAGTTTGATATTCATTATACAGAGTTTCATCCCTTTAATATCACACTGTTATAGATTACATAATCATGTTTCGGTGACTGATGCCTCTATTACACAGGGTGAGGTAACGTTGAGGACAGAGGATATAGAGAGGGTACTGGAGGAGCAAGGGGAGCAGATAGCCACTGTCATGCTACCAGGCATACAGTACTATACTGGACAGCTGCTGGACATGGAAACCATCACAAAAGCAGCTCACAAACAGGTCAGCTTCGATGTGGGTCGATTTGTCATACTTAGAACTGTATGTCACGTTTGTTTAGATCTAAGAATATATTGTCTTAAGATTTGGTACATGTATGCATACGAACTTAAGTGCAAGATATCACAAAAATGAGAATATTCGTACAAAGAGAGCTTGTGAATAAAACACTTGTAATATAAATAAATAAATAACATCTCCCTTATCTACAGGGTTGTTACGTGGGGTTCGACCTGGCCCATGCTGTAGGCAATGTGAAGCTGAGACTACATGACTGGGCGGTGGACTTTGCCTGCTGGTGCACGTATAAGGTATTTACCATTATCATTATTAAAGAATAACATATTTAGAGTTAAAGCTCGCACTGGACTAGTATATTGCCCTATAATGTACAAATGATTTTGCTTCACCATTGATTAGACATACAATATTCCTCCCTGTCTCACAATGTTATCATAGTCTGGCCGTAGGACGAGAAAGTAAGACATTTTAATTGACCAAATTTAAATTTTATAAACGTAATGATTACAAATCGTTCATAGACAATTTATTGATTGTTTTCTTGCGTTGCCAAACACTTATACAACTTTCGTATAGAATAAATTGCATTTCTATTCAATACATCTTAATGATGGGTGGGTGGCTTCTAGATATGTGTATACTACTTAGGTCCTTAGGAATGTATAATTCCTACCCATAAATATTGGACATGCCGCCTTTTAAGACTATAGTTTCATTTTAAAGCCATCCTGTGGACTTTTTTTAGATATACTTCTGGCTGTTCAGGGGTTGGCGTTGCGAAAACCACTCATTGATACACTGTGCATTGCACTCCAGACACATAGTTCAAAATAAATATGTATACTCATGACAATCTTGATATTTTGATCAATTAGTATTTAAACAGTGGAGCTGGGGGTTGGGCAGGTGCCTTCATACATGAACGGTTTGACGAGGCAGACCTCCCCCGCTTGGTGGGATGGTGGTCCCACAAAATGTCAAGCCGGTTCAACATGGATAACAGTAAGTGTATTTTTTCAAACAGATAATTGATGAAAATACATTTTAGACAATACTTTGATTGACATAGATAAAGAATGTTTTATTGTGTCCTTGCTCTGAGAAATCACTGTGTAGACCACTTGAAAATCATGATCTACCACAGATTGTTTAATATTATGTATTTTGACAAATACGAATAATGACTTATTGATAACTTGTTATGAGAAAAGAAGACAGAACAGCAAAACAAACTAAACCGATCGACCAACGTATACGGATTCGGGATGTTTTTAACTTTGATTCATTTTCACTACCTAGGTTTCACCTGCAGTTCTTAATTACTTATTATATTATCGTCTCGGCTCGACAGTTACTTCAATGTTAAATGTCGTTATTGAATTATATTCTTAATTTTACTACATACTGTTTAACTGACTATTTCTGTAATGTCACTCAGTGAAGTATCCTTTAAAAACTTATTTGTAATATCAAGTGAGAATATCATCGTGATGAAATGTTATGGTTCCTGAATAAATTTTCAAATTCAAATCCATTCAGAAAAATCTATCAGTTGAACAACAGATGGTGTCCAACATTTTGATCATTTGAAGGATACACTGAGTAAACCAATGTAGTCAATGAAGTATTGTGTTTTATTTTAGAGATTGACTTATCAGAAGGTGCTTCCGGCTTCAGAATATCCAACCCACCCATGTTGTTAGCTGCATCTCTACAGGCCAGCCTTGATGTAACTACCTTATAATTCATGATGGGATGTGTCACAGGCAAATGAGGCAAAAGTAGCAAAAAATGATATTTTGTCAAAGGTTTTCTTCACAAGAAACCTTGCTCACAATTTCTTTTCATTTTTGGGGTGTTAAGTGCTGTTAAAAGCATCAATAAATCGACCAAATTTCAAGGCTGTACATTGAACGTAATCATGCATATCTGAGGTTATCCTAACGAGTATATTAAACAAATTTAATAGTGATTGACCATCAAGATATATCACTAACTTGTTCTTGCATGCATAAAGACAATACAGAGGTACTTATTAGATATCTCAATGTCTACCATCATTGGAATCCCCTTGATCTCATCTTCAAATATGATATCTCAAAATCCTTTTTTTGTGACTTGTGACTCATTTGCGTGCGACACATCATTATATTTATACCGCAGGTGGAGAAACCAGTTTCCCCTACTTCCAATATATCATTCAATAGGGGTTTTCATGTCTCACTGCGCATGTCTAGTACAGTGCATATTGGGATGGATTCAGTTCAAATCTAACATACAAATATTTAACAACATTTTTATGGAAAGAATGTTTTCATCAATTATATTGTATTTATAAATGATCAATAAAAACCAAATGCATGATGGGAAAGATGGATTGTGTTATGGAAATATGCATAACACTTAGATATTGGCATTGGAGAACTGATAAATATTCCATGCTGATCATGGCATGATTTCTATAGCTTTTAAACTGATATACAACTCCCATAATTCCATGTGAATCAATATTCAAGATGGCGGACATGCCAATCCCCTATTCTGACTGAATATTTGCAGATATTTTCAATGACAGACATAGCAGACCTGCGGCACAAATCTCGTCTGCTCACAGGCTATCTCGAATACCTTCTAAAACGCCACTTTCCTAAACCGGAAGTGGAAGAAGTTCAATCCCAACGTCGGCCTTACGTCACCATTTTGACCCCCACTGACCCAAGATGGCGAGGGTGTCAACTGTCTGTCATGTTTTCCCACCCTGTCACACAGGTGTTTGTGCAGTTGGAGAAAAGAGGGGTTGTGGTATGTTTATCTTTTTAGTTATAGAACATTGTCATGTTAAGCTTTTATGAAAACCAACAAGACTACAGGAGGCGACAATTTCATGCGTTAAGTCGCCCATAGTTCACTTTGCACTTGACACTATGGTAAACTTGAATATGGTACAATTTATAGTTTCAAACTTCATCATTAATTTATAATACATGAGACTGTTTTGTTAAGAACTGGAAGGAGATAGGATGCCATTCTGTATGTGGTTTGCTTCGACAATACTTGGTGGACATTTGTAACAGCAATTTGTCTAAGACTAAAATCTAAATTGATACATTTGTTATACCAAGATAGTAATCCATTATCAAATTGTGTTCTTTTCAGTGCGACAAAAGGGAGCCCGATGTGCTGCGGTTTGCCCCAACTCCTCTTTATAACTCTTTCACTGATGTCCACAGATTTGTTCATATCTTGCAAGAAGCCTTTGAGGCTGTAGCCTCGGGCTCATAACCAAGGTGACAACTAGTGGGACCTAGATGCCCTGTCTGCGATCCCTGTCTGTCAGGGCCGGAGTTTGAATGGTATTACCTACTTCTCAGTCTCTAATCAACGCATAATAATGAATGAAGTCTTTAGAAAATGTACAAGTCACTTTCACAATGGGTTATAAGTCGCAAAAAATTAATTTTGAGATACCATCATATTTAGAAAGATGGGATCAAAGTGATTCCAACGAGGTTAGCATTTAGGAAATCTAAAAGGTATTTCTGTATTCTATATCAGGCTGTCCTGAGAATAATTTGTACTGTCTGTATGAAAATGTTGAATGTCCCGAATAAAATATTTTTAAATCTAAAAATCTAAATCTATTTATGTTTGAAAGAATTTGCAATATTTCTGGATGGATAATTACTAGTAAAGTAGCTTAATATACTCAAGGATAAATTTAATACACTGCATTGAGATTTATATGTATTTATACGATTGAAGGCTCTAGCCGCTCTAAGAATGAAAACATTCTAACGAAGAGATCTTCAGCACTTCAATTTTGAGACTTGTAACTCATTTTTCTATAACAAATCTAACATGAAAATGTGATTCAAAATAATGTTCAAAATAACCTATCAGGTTTTATTTTGTATTCAACAAAGTATCGTTTGTTATCTGTAGGTCTTAGCACAAACTTGTAGTTGTAGTGAGAAATCTCGGTACAAATCCATGGCCTTAAAACACTCCCATACTGCCATATATATCACTGTATGATAACAATTTATGTCCTGTCTTTTGGTTGTATTCCAGGTTCTTAGAAATAAATTTTATAAAAAAAAACATTTAAGGTCATTGAACATGTATAGTGGTATGAAAGGATTAATAACCGACATTGTGGGCCTACTGGTGCACTGTTCGGTGCATAGTTCCAAGGCGAATTCCAATCGTTTATCCTATATGTATCCTATCTCAAACTCAAAACTGTCAGGGATATTTAATATGAACAAGGGAGATACAAAGGGAGTACACGTACATATTTTGTACAGTAATCTTTAAAGTTGCATTCTCCGTTAACATCAGTCTAAAAATACAAATTTGTTATGCTTGTTTTCTTTGCCAGCCCATCTTAAAGCCATTTGACCAACATTTTGGAGGTTTTAGTCCGGTTAATTTTGCTACAGGACCTCATAAATATTCACCTTTATATTTTGGGGACACGTGAACTACTTTTGTGCAGTGGCTTATTGCTCACCAGCGACCGCCTTTGCTGGGACGATTTGTCGTCAAATTCTTGTATAGACATATAACAACAGCATGATATATATTTGGTAATATTTTGTTTGTCGTAATAAATGAGAATGCAACTTTAAGTTAATCTCACTGCGCAATCATTATGGAGGATGTACACTGACTGTGATGGCCTTGATGATAGACGTTCGTAATAGACCTTTGTGATGGGGACACACATACTTTATCCCAAAAGTCCATTGCAAAATGCATCACTGTAGGCTTTTGCAATAGAGATTTGTGATGGAGCATTTATCATTGCAATCCAATATAGTAATAATAACATTGTCTAATGGTAATATCTGACCCCTCCATGGTTCCTATTGGTTGAAACGCATCTCTTAACTATTTTCCCGCCTCAAAATACGGAGAGTTCTTCATCAATAAAATATCATGAAACCCATCGCAAAGCGGAGCAGTCTACTGCAGTTAATCGCAAAACACATACACATGTATACATTGATCTATTTCCTGATGGACTACGTATCGCAAGAGAATATTAAACATATTAAATATTTTGTGAGGACTCCACTGGGGAATCCGATGAAAGTACGTCAGAGAATCTGACAGAAGTGACACTGACTGCTGTGACAGGACCATGTTTATTATTATGATAAGATGTAAATATATCTTATCATAATAATGGACATGTATATTATTCTTCTGAGCCTAGTATATTATTCCATTCTAGTGCAAAGTCTTATCTCCGAGCGTATTGTGGTCAAATGTACACTCCACGATATATAATCAAAAGTTATATACTTTTTATGCAAATTGAAACAAATAAAATACATATATAACAATAAATAAATCCACTTTTTTTATTACACATTCAGTGCCAATGGAAAAGCGATCGCAAGTAAACAAAATGAAGGACACAAAGATTGTCCAACTGAAGGGCGACCACACCTTAAACCTTTAATCATATTTATAAAAGCTTTTACAAATGTGATAATTCTTTGATATACTCATTAATTTTGGATCACTTTCAGTAGGATTGGAATAAGTAGACCACTTGCAGAAAATTTAATTTTTCTCACAGAAATTAGCTGGTAATGCCCTGTGAAGGTTGTTGGTTTGGCCTAATGGTGATATAGGTTTGGCCTAACCCACTAGTATAAGCCTATTATAAGGTACTTTAGAAAAACCCACATAAGCTCAGGACTAATTGAATTATAACTTCTGATAGGTGGATGGACCGCCTAAGGTAGTGCATACCTTTGGCACTTGGGGGCGCTGAACCACTTTAAAGACCGGAAGTGGCTAGTCAATAGAAATAATTTATATGGCTTAAATGATATACATTTTTTGTATTATTTTTTTTTCAAACTGAAAGCTGTTGTATATTTTCTCAGAAGAGGGTAATAGTGGGTGTAATGTTAATTTAGAATCTCTTGGAGTAGTAATAATGTCAACGGCAACGCAAGGATGCATTCACAATGGCTGATTAATACAAATAAATAGAATTTACATCTCTGCCACACTTATAAGCTGTTCCGAGGAGGGAGACTTTCTGGATCTCTGTGATGTTATTATCATGATAATCATTATCAAAATTCTGCATTCGTTAAGAGTATATTTCATATATGTTTATGTGTCAGTTAATATAAGTTATTGCTTCAACATCTCCTATGGAAAAGTACTATTATCGACATTTCACTCGCAATATACCAGTGCAAGTTTGCCTAAATAATCAATGACCAATATCTACCACAGGCGCCTTTATACAGGAGGCAATCGACAAAGAGAAGGCAACGAGGAAAAGTATAAATGATCTGCATATCACCATTATTTCCACCAATCAGAAGTTATAATTCAACAGTCGGCTTAGTGCTACTAATAATACAAACTGGGCGTTAAAAAGATTCAGTATTTTCTTGTTTTTAATATGGCAGCAGTATTTTCGTTTTGATAGTGCAAATACTCTGCACTATGATGTGTTTAATTGTTGTATGAATAAACTTAATGAAATAATACGTAAACCAATAGTTATCACTTCCCCCCTCTCTTATTTTTCTTTTTACACCATTTCTTACTTCATGTATATTATATGCATGTACAAAAGGGGAGTCCTTACTAGAACTGAACTCTGATGTACCTTTATTTCACAATTTCCCGAATTCTGTCATTTCGCCGTATGCTATAGGTATAGATTTTGTGTTTTCGGCAACAAACAGAAGCCTGAAGGCTCCTTTGGTCATGAAATGAATAATAGATATAACTGATTTTTATTATTAGTTGTATTACTAACAACACTAGGCTTGACTAAGATGGTTGTCATTGGCAATTCCTTTACTTTAAACTTGACAAATCAAGGAAATGAGTCCTTTAGTCGAACACAGTTACACAGGTCATCCAAGTCGACAATTTAAAGTTAATATACCATTTAGCACTTTCTTCTACGTTCCAATCCCAATCGTAAGTAAAACAAAAAATGCACTTGTGTTGGCCTAGGTGAGGTGTGTAATGGGAGCGGTACAATATGGGAATTCTCCAGGGTTGTGTGTAAACACATACAGTAGTTGACAAAGACTTCAGTCAACATTAGCTGATATTAAGTAATATCCCTACACTACTCAGACCTTCTCCCCTATTCCTATACTTATTAACCCAGCTTATATTAGTCCTACATTGGCTCAGTAACTACATATATATATATATATGTTTGAAACTTGAAACAGTATATTCATCTAAAACGTTTATTAATGTATAGCTCTAGTTTTTAGTTCTTATCTTAGACTGAAACTGGTCTTATAGTTAGATGTTACACCTCTAATCGTATCTCTTTTTTTTTTACCAGGGATATCACTCGAAGCCTGTGGCTTCGAGTGTCATCTCTGGTCGGGAAAAAAACTTGTGGGTATCGTATACAATAAGTCAGATACCACACTTGTTACATCCTATCATAGTATTTACGCACCCTGTCTCATAGTTACCCACTGATCATGACTGATATAGACCTCCCACAGAGAGAAGGGATTCCCACTCACAAACTGAAACTTGTTCAGTTCTCTTGAAGGACTTTGTAAAATGGGAATATAATCAGGTAATTAATTAGTTGACGTCTAGTGGAGCGCACCCATGCATCCATTTTGTGGCAAAAAATGAGAAAACGACATTTACGATCATTACTCGAGTTTGCCATTGGTTTATAATGCTCAACGCCCAATTTTCAAAAATCCTGGTTCCTAGGATTGTGTGCATTGAAAAATCAACTATTTATTAATCACATGCATCATGTGCCTTTGATTATATGATTCATGGCGGCCATTTTGAATTTCTGTCATACAAAAAAAATCCCAAATGATGACTCAGGTACCCATATAGATGCCAAAGCATGAATGATATTTTGTACGGACGCCCAAACCTACTTAACTAAAATATGGCAAATTGCCGCATGACCATAATACAGTCTAGGCTCAGAGCCTTTCAGATAACGTAAGGAGGGTAGGGTATGTCAGTGACTGGAGGCCTAATGTGCTAATGACTGTCCCCGCCCTGGAGTAGACATACTAATGAAATTCTAATAACATTTTGTGGTTTGGACCGAGAGGTTTTCCCTCAGTTTTGAGCCGAACCCGAGAATCTTAAATGATTGTTAAAGCTGCATTCTGAATTATTACGATCAACAAAACGTATCTTACCAAATTTACTCATTGCTCGACTTATACTGACTGTAGTAATCAACATTTGCCTGGTGTTAGTACGGTGTTGATATGAAATTGAACCAATAGAATGAAACGGAGCACCGATTAGTGATAACAAGTGAAGCCACCGCAGGAAAGGATTTCGGCGGGTCCCCGAAACAAAACGTCGACGTTTATGAAGTCCTGAAGCAAAAACAACTGGGTGAAGTCATTCACAACTTTGGTCAAATGAATGAATAGGGAATGAATGGAACAAGAAATATGACAGTTTTATCGATGTTAACGGAGAATGTACCTTTTAAATGATTGTTAATGAACAGGTGTATAATAGAATGGCCAATGGGAAAAATAGCGAGCACTATCCACGTATAGTGCTCATATTAAATCACTGCCTTATCACTTTCAAGTACATTCTCAACAAAAAGTTGAGAACGGAAGTTGCCTACTCATTTTAGAGTAGTATTCTTTTAGCGGGAAACTTAATTTAGACAAAACAAAATGACATTTAGATAAAAAAAAAAGCTGGTAGTTATATAGTACGTCACATATGCTGAATCCAAGAATGCCTTTTACCACCTTAAACTGTTAACTTTCCTACCAGCAGGGGGCGTTTTCTTTGTCAATTTTCAGACATTTGTTCCAATGACTACCGGTATCTGAGCCCCATATTACTATTAGAGGAGGTTTTTAGCTTTCATTTGATGTACATTTTCATTTCTGTATCATAAATATTGCATTTTATATGAGTTTTCAAAAACATTCTTATCTTAAAATAACTTTATGACACCATTCCACATCATTATAGATCCCCCTGCTTTAAGTTCTTATTCTATATACAACGAACCTATATCTGAGATTTCAAAAAGATTTTCCCCTTTCAAAATGTGTTATTTATTTCGTGACTCCTTGATTTTAGGTAAGGTTCAGGCAAACAACGTTTGAAAGAAGTGAAAACATATCTCGCTCGACTCATGTTCAACACCACGTAAAGTAAGATATCAATGGCAGAAGTAGAAAAGATCCATTGTGGTTGGCGAGCCACTTGACATACCAATTTAATAAAAGGTTCTTGTCCGATAATGTACCTCTTACTCAACATACAAATTTCACCGTAGTATTGACTTCCCACTTCAAAGCAGTCTGACACTATAAGTGCTAACCATATTCTTGTTTGATAGATTCTGAAACGAAAGTAAGGCTCCATTCTCAGTTATTACCACAAAAGGGATAATAAGTGAATCCACCACAGGAAAGGATTTCGGTGGCTCTCCGAAATATGAATGTTGACTTTTATGAAACCCTGTAGCAAAAAACAACCAGTCAAAATCTCAATCTAATGAGATTTAGGTGGGTCGGGAAACAACGGAACAAAAGGTAGAAAATCTATAGTTTTAGACCTCATAATCCCCCAAATTATTCGCCACCAAAATCCCATTTCTTATCAATATAGCTCTTTTTCATATTTCTACTATAAACTGCATTAAAAATATGTTTCATTGTTTTTTTTTAAAATTGATATTTGGGGCTTATGTACAACCTGGTAAATTTGTCTAAATATGCTGATATTCGACCCCGACAAACTCGTCTTGTATTGATTATATATAATCAAAAAGGTGTTATAAATGACTGAGTTGTTTTTATATGTCGGACGACTTTTCTAGTATTAGTGGTTTCTGTACCTTGTTTTAATTTGGTCAAAAAATGACAAAAAGGGGTTATGCAATCGCCTATGTAGGCTTTTGGTTAGATAGTGATATTATGATAATGTTAAAATTAAATGTTGAACACATTTGTTTCTTGTTTTCATGAGGAACTGTATTAATCGTATGTTTGCAATCTTCTCTACATGAAAAGTATCACAATTGTGAAATCGCGGGGAAATAAAACTTAAAATAAATTTATTTCCATTGTATATACCAACGAAAATTGTATTTGACAATTGACATTTTTAGTCATTTCCACTTTAGAAAGAGGCATGAGCCATTTGATCCTGCCAAAATGTCGGACTTACTCAAGATGAATTACAAATGAGTCAAAAGACAAACACACCTATTGAATTCTGTCAGGTGTATTGCCAAGAGACCTGTAATGGACCGTATGTAAGAAAGAAAGGCTTTTAGAAACATGCCCTAACAGTGTTAACAATATTATCTTATGAATCATGCGTATATATACAAATAGACTACTAACGCCTTATAGGTGCAGCAAAATAATGTATTACATGATGAACCATAAGGAACTGCCCTTCTTGGATGGACATATGGGTCCAAATGATATTATTGGATTTATTGATGATTGATACAGCTTTGATAGGGGATTTGTATGTCTCGCTACGCATGTCTATTACAGTGCATGCTTGGAGGAATCCAGTCCAGGTCTTTATACAAATATCAAGCAACATTTTTATCAAGAAAGTATCTGATCACCATTACCATACCGTGTGTAATTGATCTATGAAAAAGCAAATGCATGATGGAAAAGATGAAGTCTTGTTGTTTTTAAACCTTACATGACTATTTACATGAGATCACTGTTAAATATTCCATACTGAACATACGTTTTCCCTAGCTTTTACACGGACCTACAATTCCCATAATTCCATCGAGATTTAAGATGGCGGACATGCAATTCCACTATTGGCGTGATTGGTGGCATACTCCTATTCATTGCTGTGCACACATTAGCCCTTTATGGAACCGATTTAGGCTTACACTCAGGGCAGCCTTGCACCCATTCAGGCTTTACTTGGATCTGATCCAAGAGTTTAGTGGACTTCTCTTATAATAGTGAATTATTTACTATTGAAGGTAAGTGAGAACAAATGTCTGGAAGTTTTCTCCTGCGGTGAAAGCATTCTCTCACTTCAACTAGGACTATTTGTACAGTACACCATACAAGTCCTATATTCCAATATAGACCACGTCAGTAAAAGCGTTACAGTTTTGCGTTTCCCATCTTAAATGTTTCCATTTGAAAGTTTGTTTTCATCTTTGTAACCTATAACATGTTCAATCATAGGATTAACATGATTTGGGCTTAGGAAAAACTGAAGCAAATGGGTCAATGATGTTGTCATTTTCAATAATAATGGATTAATAATATGCCATAACTAATTCAAGAATAATACCTGCGTTTCCCGAAGATCATTAAGTTAACATCGGTCAAAAATGTTTTCTGCGTTTTTTTCTATTCTTCCAACCTATCTAAAAGTAATTCTTTTTTTGCTACAGGGCTTCATAAAAGTCCACATTTATACTTTGGAGCACCTGCCGAAATATTGTCCTGCATTGCCTTCACTTATTATCGCTCACCAGCTAACATCCTTATTTTCATTTCATCGATGTGGCTTCAGATCTTTGTATAAACATATAACAGACGCAGAATATTGATAAATGCAGTCCTATATACGGGCTTTTTAAAAATCTCATTTACTCTTATTATATTTACTCATACAACCAACCAGATAGTTAAACATATATGTGACCACATGTAGAACTCTGTACTTTTTTATCGTTGGCCATGTCTCAAGGTAAAATATAAATTCTGCACAAAATAAGCTGCGTCCCTCTTTTGTGTTAGTGGTTGATAGGATTAAGTAGGCTAGATATGTATACTGACAGTGGACGTGTGAACTGCCATTAGTTTAATCCAGTGTGAATAATCACACTGGATTATCCATACTGAGCCTGGCACTGTCTGCATTATAGATGGAAAGCAGCTAGCACTGCTGGGTGGGGTGGGGCAACAAAATGTCTATATGTTAATCGCTGTAGAAAATTGATTGTATAGATTTTGCATTTGTACATCTTGGGTATTCAATAGTAAATGCTTCTTAGGGTGGGGTTTCATGTCAGCCTGACTGACACCCACATTTGTTTGACTAGAAGATTTCTTTTTAGATAAGATGAGAAAAGTGTTTAATAGTTATACATGAGTTTGGGAAGTGCACATGGGTTTTCCATGCGTGTAGGTCTTCCAGACACCCTCCCAGTTCAGTTGCCGATCATTGGTTTTGTGTCAATGGAGAATAATGGATTTCTACAATACCATCATATTTGGAAAGATAAGGTTTATTGGATACCAACGAAGTCAACATTTAGGAATTCTATAAAGTATTTCTATATAATATTATGTTTGATATTATTGTATGTATGAAGAAATGTTTGCTAGGATAGCTGACTTTAGAAGCGCAACGTTATATTCAATACACTGTCATTGGTTCATGTATTGGGCATTTATATGATACAGATATCATATCACGTGAACAAACAAAGTCAATGCATGAGTAGAGTTAGATGTTTATTTGGCACGGGGCTGTCGGTCATCTTTATTTTATGAATTCAACCTCCAAGAGGAATAAATAAAAAATTTAAAAAAACCCAACGACTGTCCGACTGCAAGGCAGCTTTTTGAATGCGGCGGGCTTTAGCGTTAGCCCGTCGCTACGCAATAGTCACTTCCGGTTGATCATGTTGAAACGGGTGAGTCTGTATGCCACACTTCGATATAACTATATACAACTGTATATCAGCCATATTGCGCGAACAAACAAAGTCAATGCATGAGTAGAGTTAGATGTTTATTTGGCACGGGGCTGTCGGTCATCTTTATTTTATGAATTCAACCTCCAAATGCCAAGTAGAAGAAGGAAAAAAAAATAAAATTAAATAAAGTAGGAGGCAGCATAAGTGTCAATATTCTGGCGACGATCAAGAGACAAGGATAAGTAATCCAGCACAGATAAACTTTTCCAGTCCCCTATGGATTTAATATCAGTTAAGGGCACTCCAATGCTGTGAAGAAATGTAGCCCCTGATCGTTTAAGAGAATGAAAACTGACGTCATCCTTAGAAAGGCCAATCATAATCACAAGCCTTTTCAAAAACGATAGCACATCTCTATATAACACTGGCCTAAGCACCCCATCAGTGTTGAGCATGAAAATGGGAGAGTCAGCAGAAGATGGAACAGAAGCCCAGTTGCTTTTGATATGATACACCACACATAGAGGAGAACCAGGAATGGACCTCAGTGGGATCACAAAGGGTTTAGACGAGCTGCTCCTGGTCTTGCTCGAGGTGACAGTAATGGTCAGACCCCATGAAGTGAAGTCAACAGACGATCTGGTGATCACATGAGACGTTGGAGATATAGTTGGAGATTCAGGCACAATATTCAATTTCCTTAATAAGGAACGAAAAGAGAGGCAAATAACCCCCCACATAGCCGCCTGAGCAGGACAGAGCAGATCAACATGCAGGTACATTTGGAGAATTTGCTGCAATGACAGGGCCATGGCTTGACGAGGTGGAACACCGACCCTACGTTTAAGGCCTTTTATGACCATCGATATGAAGAAAGAAGATCTGAATTCCTGGGGACATCCACACATTTTATGTAGGTTGACAATAGCTGATAAATAATTATCAATCGAAGAAAATTTCATGCTCAGTCCAAGATAAGATATGAACCGAGCCACAGTAGTTTCTGATGCAGGTAGGGGAGACAAGCTGTGAAGACTACAGAATTCAATGAATTTCCCCCATTGTGTAGAACGAGTAGCATATGTATTAGCTGCCCAACTACAAGAGATGTTGAGGGCCACTTGTCTATCCAATTCCTGAAGGGAAGAGCCTGGAACAACAAAGGTGTAAGTCAGACAAAAGCACAGATGAATATGTATGTAGGCGAGAGAGAATATTTGGAATCACATTCAAAGACCCCATGATATGGGAGGAGGTCAAGTGAAAATTATAAATCGCCGAAGCCCAGAATCTCAAGAGGGACATGCAGTGCTTGTTGGAACTTCTACCAGTGTTCAACATGGCCACAACTTGGGTGTTGTCTGATACGCAAGAAATCTTAGAACCATGCCATTCCGGGCCAAACCTGTAGCAAGAGAGCCAAACAGGAATTAGTTCCAAGAAATTAATGTTAAATTCAGGCGGCGTGACATTGATCCAATGCTGATGAGAGGCATCTGTAAGTGACAGTTGACTGGGGGGCGTGGCAGCAATGAAGGAACCAGCAAGCCAATCACCAGACCAAGAAAGGCCATAACCAGTCATTGAAGCATCAAAGTGAAGGGCTTAAGCATCACAAAAGTGATACTTAATCAAACAAGCCATGCCATTGAAAGTCTTAGCAAATTCCGACCACCATTGCAGATCTAGATGAAAACAGTAGACAAATAAACACTTCTGGTGGAAGGAGAAAGCCTTTAATTTTTAACCCTTTAAGGACGGGAGGCTGTATTAATGCAGTATTTGTATGGAATATCAATACCTCCCGTCCTTAAAGGGAAGATCGATAATTCTTCTAGAAAAAGTTCTGCCACCTTTTACAAGCTTGGAGGCATGGGCGAGGATCCCACAAAGAACTTTCAGTTGGTGAGGAGTAGCTCGACGTTTCCCAGAGAAAAAAATTATCTCAGTCATAAACTTAGACAATTTCTTCTCAGGCAGGGACATAGTCATAGATTCAGTGTTGAAAATAATGCCCAGATAACAACATCGCGTAGAAGGGGAAAGGCATTTATCCCAGGCGACGACAAATCCAAGCTGGCCAAGCAAGGATATCAACTCCATTTGGATATCCTGACAACATTTAAACGATGGGCCCCAGCTTAGGAAGTCATCCAAATAATTAATGGATAACGCCTGCGAGCCATGCAAGCAACAATGAAGTCAGATATGGCATTGAAAATGTATGGGGCTGATCGTAAACCGAAGCACATTCTGGTGTCCAGCAGGGAACGTGAAACACCATCAAAAACCCATTCAAGGCCTTGATATTTCCATTGAGAGGAATGGACGGATATGGATCTGTATGCAGATCTGATGTCGATGGAAGACATGAAGAAACCAGTTTGTAACACACTTGAAACATGGTCTACGGTTTTGAACTTGAACGGTAAAGCTGTAGTAGACATATAGTTGTTGATGGAAGATTTATCAGGTCGACTACAATGAACACATTGTAGAGATGAAGGGGCAGCAAATATCATTTTCCCTACAACTCAGTACGTAAAACATCGCTGATGAAGTCATATGCAGGCCCAACGGTAGCAGACGAATAATTAGAACATCTGTAATATGGAACTTGAGCCGAAGGGTCCACAATGAAGAAACCATCACAAATACCATGGAATAAGTAGTTACGAAGAATTGAGTCAGGCTCTCTGTCTAATTCCCACATCCAACCAGCAAGATTCATCTGAGACATCAGACCTCCGATACGATGACGGCAGGCCAAACGTGTCAACAAAGGCATGCAAGGTGACACATTATAGGTGCTGGACGAGGAACGAGAGACTGTGGGATCACAAACTTATGAATGAGCAGAGGCAGACGTAGTCTCGACACGATAGGGTGGTAAATCCGAAGAAATATAATCTTGATTATCAGAAACATGATCAAAATGGTTTGTCGAAGGACTGAAAAGGGTCGTGGTGTCCGCCATCTTGCCGGAAGTAGTGATCCGGGGCGGAAGTCAGAGCTTGTCTGCAGGTGTAGTAGAGTTCCGACAAACTGACATTTTATGGCCATGGCCATGGCATTTACCACACAAATGGTTCCTTGTGCAGTAGCCAAAGCATGAAGAAGTGTTATACTTGTAGCAAATGTCATCAGGCCAGTCATTGGGAACAATAACCTTCGAGTCAGAACGTTTCTGTTGTTTGATCGACTGACGAGAAGTAATGTTCTTGGATTTCGCTTCCGCTGCAGAGACTTCATGTTTTACCGATAGCAATACTAAGCAACAGCTGAAAATGTGCTAAGTAACTCTTCCAGTCACCATTGAGAGAAGCGAGATGGTCCAGGACTAAAGACATGCCATAAAAGAATTCACTGAGCGATAATTTGGAAGAGTCAGCAGATTTGATGGGCGATCCTTTAATAATAGACAAATACTGATATTCTGGCCGTAAAGGTATACCTTGCTGACCGGATACCGAGGGGTCCAAGCTAAGTGACAGTTGGGACATAGACAAAGCGATGAAGGTCATCGCCGAAGCAGCCGTCGGTTCCGTGGGATCCGTCCGAGGAGGATTGAGTAGAGAGCTGGCTGGAATTTGCTGAGGGCCGGTGTTGCCGACATTGGTAGTCGTCGAAGGAGAAGAACCAGGTGTTTTCCCCTTTTCTAGTGAAGACAAACGTGTAATGACTGTGGATAACGATGTCTTACTAGCAGCCTGAGCCATGACGATGGCATTTAATGTGTCTTGCTGGGAATGTACAATTTTCACGAGTGCGGACAGCGATTCATCGGTGGACATAGCAGCAGCAGCCGGTTCTTCATCGACGTCCAACTCGTCAGAGCCAAGAAGATGATATCAAGGAATAACTTCCATTGATCTTCAGAACTGCCGGCAGCTTTTGCTGCTTCAGTTGCCTTGGTCCGAAACCGGCAGGATTTTTCTCCAGGATGTGAATGATCATGAATGTTGGCAAGCTTTACAATAAGGCATAATGACGGAAAAAAAACCAACGACTGTCCGACTGCAAGGCAGCTTTTTGAATGCGGCGGGCTTTAGCGTTGGCCCGTCGCTAGGCAATAGTCACTTCCGGTTGATCATGTTGAAACGGGTGAGTCCGTTTGCCACACTTCGATATAACTATATACAACTGTATATCAGCCATATGCTTCTTGACAGTTCATTACAATCAAACATGTATGACTTATGGGCTAATCAAAATTGCTCTTGAGTTCAAATTGCTCTTGAGTTTCAATAAAACGTATCACATGTCTGTGAAATTTTTCAATAGAATTTATTTAGAGAAAGATAGTATTGTACGTAGACGCCGATATACTTCTGAATGAAGTGAAAATACATTATACTTCTGAGGCCTGTTTCATAATTATCATTATTTAACATTTTCCTTGCTAAGCTAATATTTCTGCTTAAAGGCAAACGCTACTATCTAGTGGAAAATGAAAATAAATGTCATTTTTCTGAAACTTTGGTAATTGATTCTTGAAGTGTTTCTGGTCATAAAGATGGAAAAAAATCAATGGGTCGCCGTGCTCATTTTTGAATTACAGGGCTTCAAAATTTGGTATCTCAAAAGAACCAATGAGAACCAAAATGGGGGCTCATTTTGCAGTACTTCAAATTCATAGTTCATATTTGCTATTTATATTCACTCAATTTAAGTAAAATTAATAGATGTGGAGAGAGTATTATTTGGCCAATAGTTCTATGCCTCTGTTTTATAGATTTCTTTGATATTTTCATTCTGAAAACAACAAATACCTGATGCGAATTTTAAATTAAAAACTCGAAAAAACCCACTATTTTTCACTATTTTTATAAAAACAATTTTATTTTTCTCCCCATCGAAAATAAATGTCATTTTTCTGATATTTTAATATATGATTCTTGAAGTATGTGTGTTCATGAAACTGAAAAAAAAATAATGGGTCGCCGTGCTACTTTCTGAATTACAGGGCATTGAGACATGGCTGACAACCCAAAAATCTGCTGCTTTCAACGTGTTCTATATTTCCTAAACATGTCTATTTCAGATACCTACAATTATTTTTTGAATGCGATGACATACACTTTTTTCCCTATACATATTTAGAATATTACCTGCACTATATCTGTAGAAAAATTTGGTACATTAGGAGTTTTCGTTTTTGTTTTATTCCCAAAACCGTGAATGAAAAATGCAGCATTTCCCAATAGTCTTGTATACTAAATGGGTACAACTGAGAGTACCTACAGCTACTTCTGTTCCCAAACATGTCTACTTTAGACAGCTACAATTATTCTTTCAACGCGATGACATATATGTTTTTTCCTTTTGATATGTAGTATATATAACCTGTACTATATGTGTAGAAAATTTTGGAACAGTAGGAGTAGCCATTAATGGTTTATTTTATGCTATAAAACGTGAAAAAATGCGCCGTTTCTCCATAGACTGCAATGCTAAAGGCATAGTGCGTAAAATGCCCGTATATTTGGTATATGGAAAAGGGGGGCGTGGCAGTGAATAGTAGCGTTTGCCTTTAAGCAGCAGGTAAGGAATTTTGCTACACAGACAATGATAATTGTCACTCATACAGTAGGAATTTACTGCAAGGAAAAGTAAGCAAAGAGCATTTAAGTATCGTATGCAACACGTCATTGCCTGTTATAAGACAACATTTATGTTATTTATTTGTATTCCTCAAGTAGACATTTCCTAAGCAAAAACAAAAAAAGTTATAGTAAGGAACCTTTTAATAAAGGATGTGTTATAAAACAGCCCCATTTAAGTCTTACTTGTACACAACTGACTATTCACTGACTTACAATGGAATCAAAAGCCTCTCGCACATCGTATTTACAAGTTAAACTGTAAGACCCCAAGTTAGGAGGATTAAACCCAGGCGGTAGACCCACGTGACTGATTTACCCCCTCTGGTGAGCTGATTCATGATCCTACGTCAGCTTTCTATTTCGGGGATATTTTCATTTTTACATTATTAACAGAATGACTCATTCTCATATAACACATCGCATATCTTCGGAGATATTGCAGGGAGAAAAAGACCATAATTGCCTTAAATGAATAATAATAAAAATTATAATGAGACCATCTAATAATATTTTTTATTCAGATGCTATAACAAAAATAAAATGACTGTCATCAAGAAGATTATATTTTCGTCAACCTATAGAGTAAACATATCTCATGTTTAAACTTTAGAACATTAATTATATCATCAGTAATCATTCAGTATTATCTCAGTATTGATTCAGATGCTAAAACAAAAAAAATAAAATTACTGTCTTGACTCATCAAGAAGATTATATCTTAGTCAATCTATAGAGTAAACAAATATCTTATATTTAAATTTTAGAACATTACTAAGCAAAACATTAATTGTATCACCAGTGATCATTCAGTATTCTCTCATATATACGCCAGTTACTTTTTATCCACCCAAACATATCTCCTATCTATCATCGTGAGCAAACTCTTTCTGAGGGATTCCTATTCTAAAATATATTCTAAGATTAAGATGACGTGCATCATATTTTGTATTTAATATTTTGCATTCAGCCAATACATTATGTAACTGGTACATTAATCTCAGTAATCACTGATCCTCACTACTCAAACAATCTAGTATCCTTGTGTCATTATCTACTCACTTATATTTAGACACAAATGGAAGTATATATACGATTATATTCACAATAATCTATTTAATTTATGTTAACTTTTCTATGAAAATTGATTTGAGCAACTGCATCTTCTTTGAATTTACTAAATATGATATTGTATATTGGATAAATAAACAGCAGTCAGTCGATAAAATGAATAACTGACTCATCGTGCATTTATCCCTCCCTTGAGGACTAGAGCCGAGAGCTCTTACAAGAGTCATGCTCTACTCCTAACCTCGTAAGCATACTTCAACCTCCTCTCTGCACTCATGAACCTTAGTGACAGAGCTATCCCTGTAGGAATAAATGCAGCTTGAGATTATTCACTGAGCTCTTTGTCGTGGATACTATGTATTTATTTTAGTAGATTGGAAATGTTATTATACATATTCCATAGTTAGTTCGAGAAGTGAATATATACAGAATGGAAAATGTAGAAAGATACGTGAGGTGTCACAGAAATTGAGTCTCACAAATATTATATTTTTTAAATGTTTCAAAGAAACTATACTTTTAAGAATGTTATGGTGTTCAGTGCATTTTTAACGTGCATTGCATTTGTAATCTAGAGCTTTCTTTAGGGTTTTACCCTACTGAAGCACCCATGTAACAACATAGATAATGAGATTTCTACAACTGAAGTGATTCAAATGATTCGGAAATAGTCTTTCTTTAAGTCTTAGGATAGTTGAAATGAAAGAAATGGTGGAAACTCATCATAGTGTCATTTTGTTCTCCAATTGAAGCTATTTCTTTAACATTATAACACTTCACCTTTCTCTTAACCTCCTTCCTCTCAGAGCCATGATTGAGAACCGACTTACTCTCCTACTTTCAGTTACAAGACTTAGCAGTGAAATAATTTAAATTGGAAGGGATTTCCCCGATTCTGCAAATATCCCGAAGAGGGGACGAAGGTGACGAAGAGGGGACAAAGGTGACGACGAGGGAAAGGGGGGGGGGGCGGACATTTTTCAAATGTTACATATTAGATTAAATTAAAGTTTCTTCCCCCCATTCTAATTTTAAAGATTATGTTAAAGTATTCTAAAGAGATTATATACCAAAAGGTGCACCGGCAGGCCCGAAATACAGGTTATAAATCTGTTTAGTCTCTGCCTTAGGGTGTTATAGTCCCTGCACTGTCCAGTGATTAACTATAGGGAGGGCACGTAGTCAGCAACAGTGAGGTGTTCCACTGCACCAGTTTGTTGACTGGAAGCACACAACTCCCATTGTGGACATACCTATTCTCTGTTCTCTCATCACACCAAGAGATCTTATTAAAAGTTGATAAGATCTCTTATTAATTAATTCACAATATAGATATATCAGCTACGTTTTGTGATTTAGGCGACGCGTCAAAACAACCATGGTGGTTACTGCGTTTTTTAAAAAATTGTATCTGTACTGGATCATATCAAATATCATTGGCCTTTAATGAATACAAAAAGGTGTTAGTGCATTGTAGGCGTGGGTGTACATGTAGTTCTTTACAAGTACTTGTAACGGTGTATGAGACAGTTGGATACCCTTCCCTGCAGACTTCCATATGGCTGAAGTTTCCAGAAAATGTATAATAATTCGCCTTCAACAATCCTCAAAACTCACACCACTTTCAGACAAAAATGACGTTCAAATACAGTTCAACACAGCCAGACATACTTTGAAATCAACAAAATGCCAAACATACGTACTGATATTCCTAGCATTTATCATTTATCAAATTAACCAAGGTGTAGAGCTGCCGATTGTACATTTTCAGACGACCTGGCGAATATGATAGCTACCTATAATGGTCGTCAGAAAATGTACAATAGGCAGCTCTGAAATTATGCTAAAAAAATCATAAATACTAAGTAACTGCGTTAATGGTTTGATTCAAAATATCTGTTCGGTAAAGTTGAACCTTATTTCAAAATTGATTTTTGTCTTCAATTTGAGAGGGTTTGAGAAGGTTGGGAAAGGCAAAGTGTACATTTTCAGGCGACCTGGTCCACATAATTATGATGATTAATTACATTAGGTACATACATGGTAAACTGCCACTAATCAGTAGATATATTTACACCTTATTAATATTAAATTAAGGTAGACATTTCGCTCAGTATTTTAACAGAACTTCGAGATTAAAATAATAATAGTGATATGAGTGTATACTTCGTATTTTATGCGAACTGATATTTTATGTTTCAATTTCCGTGTACATTTATTTTCGTGTTTTGTACATGAATTATGTCTCATACATAATATGTATTTTTGATTATACGTACTTTCCATACCCTGAATTAAGTAACTTCGCTGGTAACCGAAACGTCGGTAATTCATCAATAAACTATTTTCCAAGCAAGAGTTATCCATGACCTTCATGGTTTTGATGTTTTAACATTTTAATTTTTAAATGGTGGCATTATTCAGGTGGTTTAAAAGACAAATGTACTGACGCCCTCACACATGTCAGAACCAAGACTTGACAGCCAGACTGTCATGACTAGTCATGTGTGCACCTAGAAATATTTTGACTGCCAAGAGGCCCTGATGGAAACATATACGAGGGTTTCTGCATGGTACGATATGGGTCTTGATGCCAAAATGTGAATACATGCATACATTTCCCATTATTTATTGGTAAATTCAGGAAGATATTTTTGTCGTAATAGCTGAAAATGCAGCTTTAATACCTACATTTTCTTAATAGAAATGTACCGGCATTTAACGTAGTTAATTTAAATCTGCTCAACCGTTTGTAATGTGCTTAATATTGGGCATCTCATTAATAATAACCTTTATTGTATATGTTCTCTGGCACTGCCACAGATTTGTCATAAGCTATACGCTGTGAAGTCCATTAATTTAACAAACTTATGACTCTCATGTGTAGATACTAAGGACTAATAGATCTTGGCACGTGTTAGCGAAAAGGATTGACAGATTACACTTACATGACATGGGAATGAGGGGAATTTCGATATGAAAGACTTTGCCAAATTATTTTTCACGTCTACATCTTGACGTCATCTTGGGTATTATTGATGGGTTCGTTCCAAGATAGTGAACACATCCAATTAAACTCCATGTCTTGTTTTGTCTTCTTAGTAACTTGCCCCTATAATGTCTTACAGGAAAACGTCTAAAGTCATAAAAAATGAATTTCATATTTGAAAGGATGAGATTGATTAAGCAATGATGTTAACCTTTTGGATATGATAAGTACTTACATTCGATATTTCGAGGTAGGCAATCGCTAGTCAAGAAAGATAAATATATATTTCCTGTGGATGTCCTTGGAAATAAATATCCATATCTAAATCAGATATCTATATTCAGGAAACAGTTTTAAATTTGGTACATTATTTATACAACAAACCCATTTTAGACTCTTATTGTCTTTCCTCACAATATGTGTATTTCCGGCTCATGGTCACTGACAGATCTGTTACCCCTTCTGTAAATAGTTGGTGTGTTTCTGATATATTACATATTAGATATTCTCATATTGTTGTATCTTCATATTATCCTCTTTAAAACAACAAAAAAGGGAGAATGTGGACAAAAATGTAACTGTCATTTACGAATATGTTGTTTTTGTGAAGTTAAGGAACCTTTAGGGCTCAATTGAATAATAATCATAGTTGCTGTGTTGCACCGATTGGTTTCCGTTGTTCATTCAATCGTTTTTATTCATTGGAGTTTTCGGATGAAAAGAAAATGAACTGAAACATGACTGAAACATTGAACTCCATTTCAGGAAGGACTCCAAGATTGCGGAGTGAAAGTCATGGATGACTCTTGCTTGGAAATTTATTGATGCGAGGCATGAGATCTCGTCTCGTTTAAGTCTCGATCCTACACTATAATCTTTTTCATACATTTTCCTCTTTTTTTCTTTAATAAAAGTATATTTTTTCATACATTTTCTATTTTTGTCCCTATTATTTCTTTTAAAATTTAACTGAAAGTTCTGGACTTCTGACCGATAAATAATGAATTAAAGAAGACTTGGCTTACCTTGATCTCCTCGACCATCTCGGGAGAGAGGACTCCTTTACCAAGGAGGCTGGACAACATCTCCTCCCCTGGCCGCAGGTTATGCAGAAGGTACAGTCTATGCTGAGTCAGCATGTTCTTGTGGTGCTTCTTCATCTCGTACTGATCTCCCGCAAACATGATGGCGGCTTTTCTTTACACCAAAATTGTAGAAAATGTGAAAATTGATATTGCCAAATCGACTTTAAAGTTCTTTCTAAACATGTAATAGCACCAACATAGGAAAAGTCCCACAGTTCAAACAGAAGTAAATTTGGTCACATTCTTTTCATCTCTTAATAGCTGAAAATGCAGTTTTGGTACGTTTTCCTCCTAAATAGTCCCGTCGCTCCGAATAAAATCCAAAATGCAGTTGCCTTTCTCGGTTCTTTCTGGGGATAGAAACATTCAGTCCTGGTATTACTTTCCGTGTTTCTGTATTGGGTGCCATCTGGTAACTCTGAAAGGAAAAGAGGATGAGATAAGAATGTGTAGACAATAATATCATTGAGAGAATTAATTATTATATATTATACGCGTATTCCACTTGAGAGGTGCAATAAAGTGGCTGGAATACAAATCCAAGGCTCATTTAAGCTGTATAGAAGGGTTGGTGTCACACCTCACTTTGTCTTTCACTGCAATACATATATTAGTATCGTACATGTTCGATAGATGTTCGAATTGGTTTTCCCTTAAGCATTTTGATACTTAATAACTTAATGAAAATTCAAAACCCAGAAGAAAGATTTGTAGATCCCATGGCAAATAGAATACATTAATACAGTAATTCAAAATCGATTGGACTGTAACACATCAGAATGTCAATCTGAATAAGATACATTCGAGACTGAAAAATATGGACACCAGGGCGTAGCAACACATGTACAATCTTGGTAGTTGAGATCAGTGGGGATTTCCTTTGGCATTTCCCTATTCATTGCTCAATGTATCTGGGTCAGGCCGTCAGAAAATGTACAAATCGCCTCCGTCAATCCTCTCAAATAATCCTAATTTAAGAAAAACTGATATTCAAAATACACCTCAACATAACCAAAAATATTTTTTAATCAAATAAGAACCAACTATGAATAGAAATCCACAGTGTTTATCATTTTTTAGCCTAATTTAATCAACATTTTACTAAATGGGTAGAGCTATACTAATTGTACATTTTCAGGACCCGCCTGACCCGCCTCAACCAATATCTATAGTCTATTATTGTATCTCAGCAACCAAGTCCTCACAGGGACTGAGCTCTTCTTGAAATTTAGAGGGGTGAAATCGCTTAAAGTTTTACAATCGGCATCTCTGCACATTCAATACATTCTGTTGAATTAAGCTGAAAATTGAAAAATACTTGTTATTTCTGCGTATATATTTCGTTTTGCGTTGATTCTGAAGATTTGTTCCTTCCGGCTTAACTGCTTTCTAAACCTAATTTTTTCTTTAAATCTGGTTTGTTTGAGCGGATCGGCGAAGGAGAGTTGTATGTTTTTAGTATAGTACATTGTCCGTGCAATCTATTGTTATCTATCTCACCCCCCCTTGTATCTCTGCAACCACCTCTTCTGATGGGATAGATTAAAAAAATAAAGTATGGTATGTTCATGTTGTGTTGCCATTATTTCATATACATAATATTTAGGGTCTTTTCCCCTCGTCTGGCAAAGCTCAATGTGCCCGTTCATTCAAACAAAAAAAGAAAACGAAAGAAATTAATATTTAAGATATTTTTATTTAGAAAAAGCACCACATCATACGATGTTTTTTTTTAGCAGATCCTGATACAAATATACTATAACATAATGTATCTTCTGATCAAGGCAGAATTATAGAATGCATCTAATGGCTCGGATAATTTCAAAGAAGAAGTACTAATCCTTTTTGTTTTTTTGATATTCACCCGAAAGGCTTGTGATTTAAATAAACATCAACATCAACAGCTTTTATTTGTCTGCTTCATGGAAACATCATTCTACAACCGACCACACTCGATATATATAGCGATCACTCCCCCTCACGTTTTTTTGTCTATGGCGGATTATATCTACCATTCACAGTACTGAGACAAATGTATATTATTTAGATAATCAAGGAAATAAAAACATCCCTTGACACTCATCATTTGAGTTATGGCCAACAAATGGTAACACAGACATATATAAAACCCACCACCATAGCACAAGTGCTAAGTAAAATGATTTTTTTTTCATTCTAGATACCACCAAAGTTTAGTATTGAAGTATGTGGGGGAAATGGATATTTTCTCAGTTTTTCAAAGATTTCAGACAGACAAATAACATTTTTCAGTTGAAATGTCTTCATAAAATAGCCACTATACAGGTTTACCCTCATGCATGAAAGAACAGGGTAT
This sequence comes from Sthenelais limicola, assembly GCA_942159475.1. Taxonomy (NCBI): domain Eukaryota; kingdom Metazoa; phylum Annelida; class Polychaeta; order Phyllodocida; family Sigalionidae; genus Sthenelais; species Sthenelais limicola. The sequence goes on from OW804098.1 coordinate 70,685,539, forward strand.
CAACATATTTTGAAAGATATTATTTAGCATTGAAAATCTTCAATATTCCTGTTTTCAACTCATCGGGATGCAGATTTAGTTGAATAACTTTTTTAAAAAATCGGTGACCCCCATTTTTTATTGCTTGAAAGGGTAAAGCAATATGTTAGCTATGTCTATAGAGATTTTCAGGAAAAAGTTATTTTCAGGGTTTTTTTTATACTGAAAAAACGAAAAAAATTGTCCTTTTCTCATAGACTTCTATAGTGAACAACCCTAAATTTCAGGGCTCCCTGAAATGAAAACTAACCCAGTGACATATATTTTTATTGGCTTTTTGAATTCACATAACCTTGTTCTTTCACGGGGCAAAGTTTAAACAAAATGTTATTTTCAGTTTTTTTCGTTTATCTCTTTAAAAGGAGAGCAGAGTGGGTCAGTGGAAGCATGCTGGGCCCATAAGCCAGAGGTCTGTGGATCAAAACCAGCCTCTGGAAGCATGTATTTTTTACTGCCACCCAAAGTCACTTACTATCCAATGCCTTCATTTGATTTGGTCAATCCAACTAGTTGGCCTGCTTCACAGGGAATACCCTCAACTGACCAGGCAAATGCTAGTCCAGATAACTGGAAGCATTGGTGGTTCAATGGGGGAACCCTACACATGCCCAGACAACCCAGAAAGAATGGCTCATATATATGCCAATGTGTCATCCAACTGCTAGTGGAGAGCACTGGAAGCATTGGTATTAGTATAGAAATAGGATAAAAACATGTATAGCTTCCATGCATCATATTTCTTATATTTAAAACAAAAGAACTTTAGTTTAGTTTATAATTTTTCTTTATCCTTATGATAAGTCAACTTTGTGTATGTTTAATATCGGTTATTTTGCTTCATGATGAGGTAGAACTAATTTTGAAAAAGCAATTTAGTAGAATTAGTAGAAAAGAAGCACAAATCTCGAAAGGTATAATAATATTATTATATCACTTCCAACACGTATTGTGTACACTTTACGTATTGCATAGTTTCCTTGAATTAAGTGGGTTTAAATTTTTAAAGTACAATAGTTTGTATTCATGTAGCTGTTTCCACTCTGGGATTCAAATCGTGCTTCTGAAGTCCTTGACAAGCTTGGGTCCACCCTGACCTTTTAGGCACCATTTTATAACACAATAAGTGAACTGTTATTCCCTAAAAAGTGATTCATGTTTACTTTTATTAAGTGTTTCCATTTGGACCTTCTGCAGCCCTGAGTATGGCAATATAGGCCTAATATCGCGAGGTTTATTTGTATACTAGACCTCTCACCCTGTAGCTCTAGCCTAAAGCGGTGAATACACAGTCAAGATTTGGGGGCCGATTTGGCATCCACGATCCGTCGTACGATTTTAAATTGTCCATTTGAGATCGTACATCAGATCGTAGGTCCCTAATCGTGCCAAATGTCCTACACATGCACGATTTCAGCGCCGATTCAGCGCCGATTCAGCGCCGATTTGGATGTACGATTCATCGTAGGGGAAAACAAGGGTCTTCTGCGATTTCAAATCAAATCGCCGCTGTTTCTACGATTAATCGTCCATGTGTAGAGGGTGCTGCGATTTATCGTAGACTTCTATAATGAGGTCTACGACAAATCGTAGGTGCTTCTACGATTTTCGAATAAATCCGAAAATCGTAGGTCCATCTGCGATCTGTCAATATAAAAGAATTTAATTATTAATAATTTTACTTTGAAATGCTATAACTTACCTAATTTTTGGAGTATCAACATAATTTTTTCACTTTTATAATGCAGAGTTTCCCTTCTAGACATGTCGACATTAGGTATCATTCTTCTCATATTTCATTTTATTTTATTCGACAATTAAAAAGAGAAAAAAAAACCCATAAAATAGGTGATGTGTCACAGGAAAATGAGTAACGTTATATTTTATTTTATTTTTCATAATTAAGTTTCATAATTTCTTGTGGGCTCTAGAGTCGCTTTTTAAAACAATTTTCTCATCTCTATATTTCAGAATTGCAGATCAAATCTTGACTGCCAACCCACCCACGATTTCCCTTTTTACCAACGATTTCACTTTTTTCACCATATCGTGCATGTGTAAGTCTAAAAATAGGCACGATTTCAGGCAAATAAGCACCCATGATTAATCATAGATCCTGAAATCGTGTCTGGTCGTAGTAAAGTTGAGAATTACGGTTACTGAATAGGTGAAGTTATTATTATCAGATGAGATAAGATCAGTATGTCAATGGCTTTCCCGCAATACTTATATTTCCATATGTGAAAGTATCAATATTGACAATGCAATCTAGGCTCAGTGTCCATCAGATGAGATAAGATCGGTATGCTAATGGCTTTCCCGGCCCTGGAGTAGGGCCACCACTACCGTCCTAATGGGATTCTAATTTAATTTTGCAGTGACTTTTCCTCAGTTTGGGGCGATCTGATAGGCTCTGAGCCTAGTCTGAATGAATAATAGCGATATTCCAGGATTTTCGTTCAGGTACGCTTGCCGATTACCTTAATTTTTCTATATATGATTGTTATTTTGCTTTCATACACTGATGGAAGCTGTGAGTAATATGTGATGTGTTACAGGAAAATGAGTCACAAGTCGCAAAATTGTTATTTTTTTTTTACAAATGTTATTGTCAGAATTCTGCAAAAGTGGTATGTTACATTTGACATTTTCAAAGTGATTTATTCACAAGATCTCTTTGTTGGAACGATCTCATTTTTGGGGTATCTACCGCTTGACGGCGTATGAAGAAGGCGTACGAAATCCCAAGATAGTTCAATATATCTCTGCATTTCCAAGGTCATCCTTTAGAGTATATTTAGCTACTTCATTATAATTATAGTAATTGTCTACCGAGAAATATTGCAAAAATACTTTTCACTAATAAAAATATCAAACATGAAATATAGAAATACTTATTAGATGTCAGTAGTATATATTCCGCACGGGATGTTGGTGTTTGGGGGCCGCAAGAGCTGGATGCTGCAAGGAGCCGCACCCAGCCTATTAAGATAATGGGGACCGCGGGAGACCCCCATTGTCTTAGCCCATGTCCTGCTCCTTGCAGCACCCAGCTCTTGCGGCCTCCAAACACCAACATCCCGTGCGGAATATATATACTACTGATGTCCTAATGTTTAATATCATTGGAATCTGCCTGATCTCATCTTTTCAAATATGATGATATCTCAAAATCCAGTTTTTGTGAGACTGATTTTCCTGTGGCAGATCACACACCATGCATTCGCCACAAATGCTTTATTTCATTGAGTGCGTCCTTTGTTGGCGAATAGTAACGGGGGAATGGGTCAGGCCGTTAAAAGATGTATAGTGGGCAGCCATGTACACATCTAGACAAATCTGCTATGTTCTAAATGAATACTAAATTCTAGTTATACTTGAGCGTATTTGCTATTGTGCTGATTAAAAAGATCTGTTCGGTATGTTGACCTGTGTTTGAACCTCATTTCTGTCATGAATTTAAGTTATTAACAAAAAAAGGCAAATTGTACATTTCCTGACGCCAGTTCCGGTGCGCAATGCTCAGTTTCAATGATGACAAAACAACGCAATGTTCAGGTGTAATATTCGTCCTAATTTGATCATAATTAAACTGGACTTGACTCTATTCAAAGTATAAAGCAACACCATGTTACTGTCAGTCATGGAGAAGGCACCTGTCCCTGTTTATTAGCGGTTAATTAAGTAATTAACAAACACCATGCACGTTAGCGCATCGTCTATAGAGAGAGCGGAAACATAACACAAATCGCTAATTAAAATCGCAGCTGCAAATCCTACAAGGACTTCATGCGTTTCATGTATAAATTACATCCTAAAATAAGCGCATGCATATACATACGCATATATACAACACACTATCATGTATATGTGACGTGTCACAAAAAAGAGTCTAAATTAGCAAAATAATGGAATTTTGATATATATATTATATGAAGAGCAGAGATGAGATCAAACAGATTAAAACTGTGTGAAACTTTCGGGAAGCTGATATGTGTGTTTGTTTGTTTGTTGTTTATTCATAAGCTATTATTGTACAAAATTGTGTTAAGTAGGCCGACCAACATTCAATCAGCTTATGACATATAATGCAGCTAAAAGGAAATCATATAATATTGTACCTATGCAGCGTACACAACCTGATCTGTACAGATCTTGGTCCGTATTTCTTTTCGATTTTAATATATAATAAAGTAATGAGTGATATAATCGAATGACAATATGTAAGCATGATCTTTGGGTATGGGATAGACGCCGTGCGTCAATGCACAGAGGCCTATTATTTCACTTTTTCAAATAACAATTTCCAGATTCAGTATATGGGTCAAATTTTTTTAGAATGTACAATTGCGATTTTGTGAGATTTAGGAAGATTGAAAAAAAAATGATAAGATGTCCCGACCACCTAAAAACACCAATTATTGGCTACTCACCAGATTTCAATGTGTCAGTTTTTATAGTAGTTGAAACAGGGTGATCTTTTTGGAGGATATGCCCGGTATCAAATGAAGTGGCAGCTCCTTAAATCCTCAATAACTCAGGACAAAAGTATTCAATTTCCAAATAAAAAATAATTCCTTATAAGGATTAAATGTTCTTTTACAAGTATACCAATCCATAACTATGTATCATCCAAAGTTTTTATGTGAGAGATGAAAGCAAATGGATCACATTTTCCCAAAACAGAAGTGTTTTGATCAGTAACATATGGTTCAAATATAAATTCAATAATGCTGCATTTGTTGCTATAAACAGACTGAAAACCTGTTTTCTGGCAACATATACATCCTCCCCATTAATATAGCAATTTATAACCAATTTATCATATTCAGTTTCCCTGAGAAAATTGGTAATAGAAAGCCATCTTTGATACCGGGCATCCCTTTACATATGATACCAGGCATCTGAAATCAAACCACTTGAAACCTAGCATGTACATGGATAGCATGTGTGGGTAGTCCCTTTGAATATACACTGATATATAGTGGTTACAAATAAAACCTGGTTTCTGATATCGTTCGTTCAAAAAAAAAGAAAGATAGCATGCGTGGTAGTACACACAGGCTCAAATGACTGCAGACTCCTTGCATTTAGAGTCGAATTGGAATAATAGGACTGGGATAATTGGAAAAATATACTCTTAAAACTAAAAATTAAATTAAGTTAAAACTGCATTCTAAGTTAACATCGCTCAAGAATTAAAGATTATCTACTTTTTGTTCCGTTTTCTTTTCCTACGCACCAAAGTAATTAGACCGAAATTGTGGAGGATTTCATCGCAGTTTCTACAGTATATAGGGCTTCATAACAGTTCACATTTATATTACGGCGACCCACCAAACAAACGCCTTTGCAGTAATTGTTTCTCTTATTATTGCTCACCGGAGTCGCTCGTTTTCTTTCACACGATTTGACTTCAAACTATTTTACAAACTTATTTAGAACAGCCAATTATTGTAACTTCATTCCTATGTGTCAAACAAGGAGTAAATTCGCTGATTTAGCTGAGATTTAGTCGGTTTAGCTGTGAATATAACTTTAACCGACCACAATCCAGAGGGACCACAGACCAGAGATATCAGTGTCTATATATAATTTATATTATAACAAATTATTATAATGAACTGCATGATACCTACTTGATCTGTGCCGTTATATGCATACCATCATGTTGGGATGTACTTATATCTGTATTGGCGACACTTGCACCGAGCTATACCTTATCAGGCCATTGGTTATTCACTGTTATATCTGATCGTTTAAATCTCTCAACTGTATAGATTTATAAAGTATAGCTAGGCCTATGCTCAGAGTTGAGAGGGTCCCTCCAAACTGAGGGGAAGCCTCTCGCTCCAAACAAAAAAATGCCATGATAATCCCATTAGGACGCATACTCTAGGGGTGGCAAAGCCATTCGCGCAGTAGGCATCCAATCACTGACGTACCATTCTTATCTGATCTGAGAGGCTCTGAGCTTAGACTGTATAGATCAGAACAAACATTCTAAAAAAAAGTATTACAATATCTTTTTGATACCCTATACTTGAAGCCAAGAGAACAATGATATCTGCTCTGCATTTTGTAATGCAACATTAATTGATATTACTTTAAATTTATGAAGATGACAAGGTTTATAAAGTACTAGACACGTTCAATTACAATGAGCTCTTCATCATTCAGCATGCATGACCATATCAACACTAAATCAATTCTAACTTTCCTGGTAAGATCGGCATGAAGCAAACTGAAAGCATCAATAATAAGGGGCCCATAATTATTTCCTTTCCAGATCTTTGTGACCGAAAAACAGCATTCATCAATTATTTAAATTGAAGTACTTGAATTACTATCTTAACGTATCAATACAAGCCGAATTATTAATCAAATACCGAATCTTAAGGTCGTGGTGTTTTCTTTTATATACTTATTTAAGCTATCCATAAACTATTCAGTTAAGTGATGAATTTGCTCTGTTATCACTCACCGTGTGTATAATATATATCCTCAATCACGTACAATCCAACGTGTCCACTTCCATGTATCTTAAATGTTCCAATATCCTTGTAGCGATTCTGTATGAACTAATTACACCCAATAATGGCTCCTTGTTTGTTGGGTTACTTTATGTTTTCCTCCTATTGGCCAGGGGTATTAATACACCCACACAGTAGTGCTTTACATGGTGTCGTCTATATCAGCCTTACTCTAACCTCCTCGATGTGATTGAGTGAGGAGAGAAGCTAATGTACGGCCGGGACTTAGACAAATCATGATCTTAGATTTAGTATTAGAAGTCAGAAATAGTGTCGAGGGAGGTGCGGGGGTGGGGGGCACTCTCCAAATTGAATACCTAGCCCTGATGAAATATTTGGTCCCCGAAGAAGACCCCTCCGCTTCCACAATACCGATCCATTGAACTGGGGTAATAAACAGAACAGACAAAAATACCATAAATTATGACGACTTTAGTTTATTTTACACCTAAGAAATGTTTGTTTTTGTTTCATTTTGCGGTGAGTCAATATGTCGGTGACACGACGTGTCCTTCAAAGAAGCCCAGTAATAATTTTTGGATGGTTTATGTAACGGATATATATGTCCGCGGAATGAAGCTTGATTTCAATATAAGTGTTTATGATGCTCTATATACTTTCTTGTCGTAAAAGTTGTTTATATTGGGCACAAATCTATATTTTTATTTCCAAAGCTATCATGTAATGTCCATATTCCGTGTAACACTGCACGTAATTTAGAAGAAACCCGTTATTCACAATCACACCATCCAGAGACAGAATCTCAGCGGATATCTATCTTCCAAGTCAATCCAAATTAAATGTTTTGAGGCCAAATACCAACAACCTCAACAACATGGTTGACTCGACTGGATATTAGAACATAAGCTTAGAGTAAGGGTACGGTATTATACCTTTTGTGGAGTAACCCCTTGACTCCTAAGTCCAGGTGGTACTTAGGCCAAAGCAACGAATCAATGTATGTGTGATATGCGCACACACAGTGATCTAAGCAACCAAGCAATGGACCGTGCGCTTAGGCCAAGTGTAGCAATGATTGGTTCATTATCTCAATTACTCTTTGTGTGTACAATATTGCTAAGATATGAGGTAAGCAGGAGGTAGGCCAAGACAAGTTACACATTGTTTGAAAATCGTACCGGTATAGCTTTTATTCAATTTAGGCATTACGGCCAAGCCATTGAAATAATTGTCTAATCAAACGTAGGTGTTTTTGCTCTACACGGCTGTGATTTTCCATGCGAATGAAAGTGCTTATTTGAGCAGGTTATATAGGCTGAGTAAACAAGATGTTTCTTTGATTAATTAAAAGATGTAAAGCTCTGGATAGGTTCAGAGAGCCAACCAAAATCGGTGTGAGCAGCCGAACAGAATTACCCATTTATTTCTAAAGCTGCACTCCCAGTTAACGTCGGTCAAGAACTGAACATTTTCTCCTTTTTGTTCATTGTTTTCCAACCCATCTAAAAGTCATTGGACCACCGACATTTTGGAAGATTTTTTCAGGTTGTTTTTTGCTAAAGTGCTTCTAAAACTCATTTATATTTGGAGCACCCGACCGAATCCTTTTTTACAATTACTTCACTTATCATCGCTCATCGGCGGCAGTTTCCTCTCGCTGATTAGTCTTCAAATTCTTGTATAAACATATACAGCAGCAGAATATTGATAAATCCAGTTGTATAGATCATAATATGAGTGTATTTGGTCAGATTTCTTTGGTCGTAATAGTTCAGAATGTCGGTTTAAAAGAAACGTTATACATTTGGCTTTATATAAACAACATGCAGTGTAGTTCAGTCTAGGCTCAGGGCCTCTCAGATCAGATAAGGATGATATGTCAGTGATAGGATGCCTACTGCCCCAATGGATTTTCTGGCCTGGAGTAGACGTCCCAATGAGATTCTAATGGCATCTTGCGGTTTCAAACGAGAGGCGTTCCCTCAGTTTGGGGGGACTTTCTCAACCCTGAGTCTAGACTGAATGAGCAAAAATGTCAGTATGTATTTAGCCCACACACTTATGGCTGAAGTCGGCAGAAAATATACAATTCGCCTTCACCAACCCCCTTGGATAACCCATATTTGATACAATGATAACAAGCTTCTAAATACAGTTCAACATCACTAAACACATGCTTTCGAATGATTGCAATAGGAAATATTATATTCAGATAAACCTAGTATTGTTCATTTTACAGCCTAATTTACCAGCATTTATAAAATGTCTTGAGCTGCTGATCGCACATGAATTTATTTTGGCCAGCTATGCCCATTATAGTAATAGTGTAGTATAATGTATATCTCCAAAGAATCAGTGATCCAATCAAAACATAATTTGAATAATTTTTAGCAGGTTGTTGAAAAACAAATTCTTGCATCGGCAATAAAGGGGTTCCTTTTGACCGCGCCAACCCTTCACGCCCCGCTCTTATACCTAAATCACACAGCCGACAGTCTCTCTATTATATAGAGAAACTGTATACTATATAACAAACCGATTTGCGGCAGGCACAAGAATAACATTAGAACTTATCTGTGCCCTGAGAGCACCCTGTGTAAAGAGGTGGAGAGGAGAGTGAGTGGGAGAGAGAGGGAGGAGTAGGGGGAGGGGGAGGTGGGAGGGAGATGGAGAAAGATGCAGGAGAGAGAGGTGGGAGAGGGGGAGAGAGAGGTGAGTAAAGGGAGAGAGGGAGTAGAGAGAGAAGAGAGAGGGAGGAAAGAGAGAGAGAGGGAGGAGAGAGAGGGAGGAGAGAGAGGGAGGAGAGAGAGGGACAGACTGGGAGAGAGTGGGGCCTGCACTGAAGAAACAGAGGACAGAGATGTGACAGTCAGGAAACTACATTTTATAATTCCTACCCGTGATAAACGGGGGACTTCTAGTACTACATTAATGTTCCAATAAATCGTTAACATCTTCAAAGCTGAAAAAAAACTATATGAAAAAGCCGTTCTCAAATTAATTAACTTTTCTGTGTCTAATTAGCTCCATACTTATTTTGAAGTATATACTTTTCTCATTTGTCTCTTTTACCGTCAAAATTTCATGACAATTTACATATCAAGCGTGGCTGAAAATTGGCGTGAATAGTCACATGTAAAAGAAATACTAAATCCCATATTGTAAATGGTATAGTTGGGGCACCCTTGCATGCCAAATCTGTACCAAGTACTTTCCTTCCTTAGAGCTACGTTTCCTTGATAAGCATAATATGCTTATCAATATTATTTTAAGGAACTATTAGGGAAGGAATGTGCTATCCACACAATGCTAATATGTGATATTACAGGTACAGGGAAATGAGTCATAAGTTGCAATAGATCGATTTTGAGATATATCCAATGATAGTAACATTAGGACATCTAATAAAATACTTCTATATATCTGTATGCATGAAAGAAAAGCGATAATTCTTGATGGTCAATCACTAGTAAAATAGTTAAATAATTATATTCCTTAGGACAACCTCAGATATGCATAAATATACTTAATGCAATCTTGAAACTTGGTACATGGATTCATGCTATTACCAGCGCTAAAAGACCCCAAAGAGGACAACGTTGTGACCAAGGATTCCTGTGAAAAACACATGCACATGTGGGTGTACCTGCATAGTGGTGCCACCTCCTGGGTATTACAGTTATTGCTCCAGTAAAGTCCCGACTCAACTGAGCCCATTACCTCATTTACATCTTTATAAGATTTTCATTTTTGTTTTCTCAGCTATTTATAGCTGAGAAAACAAATGAGTCACTATGAAATGTGCCAATCACTGATACTGCATCTACATCTTGATAACTTGGTGAACTGTCTGTGAGGTGTTTAAGCTTAGATGTGACATCAGGCGAGGATGCCATATCTAATCCTTTCAATCAGTCATAGATTTCACACCTAGATGTTATTGAAGGCTGATTGACAGCCTTTCTAGGTTTAGCCAAGCGAGTTGATTGGCTGTTAGTTAGATGCTTCTCCAACCATGATAGGTCTGCAGAAGGCCCTCCAACCTCCCACACATCCCTCTGCCCACCACTCCCCTCACCTGCCTCAGGTGCTCAAATGGACACTGCCAAACATATTTTCTAAATTTTAAAAGTAAGTTACCAACTATTTAGCCTAGCCTAGCCGAGCTTACTACTTTCTATACGACCAACTCTTTTTTTTACAACCAATTTTTTTTGTTACGACCATTTTTTTTTCCGACCAACTTTTTTCCGACCAACTATTTTGAACGACAATTTTTTCCGACCAACTATTTTTTAACGACAATTTTTTTTTGACCAACTTTTTAGACACTTTTTACGACAAACTTTTTTTTAACGACCCAACTTTTTTTAACGACAATTTTTACGACCAACTTTTTTTAATGACAATTTTTTTACGACCAACCATTTTTTAACAATTTTTTTTCGACCAATTTTTTTCCGACCAACTTTTTCCGACCAACTTTTTTTTTCCCGACAAACTTTTTTTCAACGACAATTTTTTTTCGTTGAACTTTTTACGACAAACTTTTTTTTACCAACTTTTTATAACGACAATTTTTTTACGACCAACTATTTTTGAACAATTTTTTTTCCGACCAACTTTTTTTAACGACCAACTATTTTTTAACGACAATTTTTTTCCGACCAACTATTTTTCAACGATAATTTTTTTTCAACCAACTTTTTTTACAACCAACTTTTTTTTACAACCCTGGCTATTGCAGAGTTATTCATTATTGGTTACAGTTACTGAAGTGGAAATAAAAGTCAAGTGTATATAAACCCTAGTCTAGTTGACATTTGCAGGGATGCCAGTCAGGGGTTGAGAAAATAATGGAACTAGAGTATACATCCAAGTCCATATAACAGAAAGTATTAACATGTATTTAAACACCACTGGGCCATCATAGTCGAGGCAGGTCACCTCTCTGTATAGTTTTAGTCAGTCAGGAGGACGGGTCTACTTGGGTTACCTCCCGGCTATGGAGAGGGGTGCACCGTAGCTTACTCAGGGGCAAAGCAGTGGTCTGATCTTCCATTAAAGAATACACATGGAACACAGCTCGGGGAGGACCTCGGCATTTAATGGAACAAGGCCTGCCGTCTATACCCCACTGCTGACGGGGCCAGGGTGACCAAATGCATCGGTGTAGGCTGCCTGTTTCCTGGCCTTACTGGGCTGGGTAGATATTCAACTAAGCTAAAATACATATACATTAAGATATAAAAGTGAAAATATGGGGTTTAATGGAGAAGAAAAATTGTAAATATTGCGGAGATTCTGAATATTTTTGGAAGTATGGACATTATGGAAATTCATTAATTAATGGAAGACTGGCATCCCTGCTGTGATTTGTATGTCTTTTGTGCCATATTAGATTTTACCTTCTGGTCTGTGAGGACTAGTGGAAACTCAGGAGGACTAGTGGATCTTATTTCTACGTAGGTATTTCCCTAAGTTTATCATTTTTCTCCCTTTCTCTACATGTTTCAGAGTTTATGATTTCAATGGTCCTCAGTGACTGGTCATTAATTCAATTCAATTCAATTCAAGAATTCTTTATTGCAATAGATGTTGTTTACAATGAGGTGGTCCAGCATTCTAAATAGACAGGTGTCTAGGTAGGTCTTCTGCCTGACATCGGACATAAGTAATTGAGGCTGAGAAATCGTTTCCATTGGAAACGCCAGGTATATAAATTAAGTTGACACTAATTGTAATATTAAATAGATAAATCAAACTTAACTTGATAATTTCTTAACTTAGTACTTGTTTAGAATTCGTATACAGCCAAGCTTCTGTAAAATTACAGTTGAATCATAGACAGGCATACACATTGTACAATGGATGTTACACTCAATGGGGGCCATTTACATATCAAGATAATGGGTTCACAGGCAATAATTTAATATAATACAGAATGATCATGGTCTTCCACCCATTGCTGTGTCTACCCACACTATCAAAGCTACTCAAGAAAAGACTGTGTCACCAGACGGAGAAAGCTATACTTAACTAAATTGGTGTGGGTATGGGAGTGATTTGTAGTTGTGGATTGATGAATTCTTATTCGTGAAATTTGATTGGGGTCTGTTCATGAAATTCCCTACTATAGATTCAAATTTTCATGGTGTGAACCATCATATAAGTGGGTCAAAGTTATAAATTTGATCAGCACTCTGAAGTTATTAGAGCAACTATATAAGACCTGATGGTCTGATTACTATTTAGGCCTTCTATACTTTCTGTACACATGTGCAGAGATAGCTTTATCACGAAATGCAGGCATATATAGAGTTTGCTGCATTTGTGTACTGCTAATTATACCCTGATGGTGAAAAGCCTCAATGGCCATGCTATATGAATTCCAAATGAATCTGAATTTAGTTTATAGGTAAATCTGGATGAGCGATGCGCTGTCCACGGCATACTGGTCATCAAACAGACGAGGCCGTCTTATATATATATATAGGAGTAGGTCAACGTACGTCGTCAATATGTAAGGAATATGCCTATTGTTTATATGAACGGTAATTTTGTGGATTATGTGCAGGAATTCCAGTACCTAGGTCTTTGGTTGAATTCGAGTTTGTCAATGACGAAGCAGATAAATAATAATTATGGTATGGCGAGCAACTATTTGGGACATTTGATTAAAGTCAAGCATTTATTCACAAAGGAAAAATGTCTACTTGTGTTTAGGACCTTTATTTTACCAATAATAGAACGATCATGTATGTTTATTGATCTGGCAACCAAGACCTCTTACAATCATCTACAAAAGGTACAAAACAAAGCACTTAAAATATGGTGATATGTATAAGAGAAAAGGTGTATTTGACATGCACGTGTACAGCAAACTGTTACCATTAGCCCTACGAAGGGAACATAGATTCCTTTTCCTTCTTGGAAGAACGGGTAATTTCATTAATATAGACCACGGCCATAACCAAAGAACTGGCAACAGGAGGAAAATCCAAATTTATAATTGGAAAAAATCTCGTCTAGGTAGATGTACAATGGGCAGAGCTAATGACCTCTGGAACACACTGTCTGAGATTATATTGATTTGATTGATTTTAAAAATATTTCATTCAGGTCATGTTAACATTTTCATACATCAAGTACAAATATTCTCAGACAAGCCTGATTTAAATCATACAAATTTGGCATTAAAGTAGCTACTAGATTTAGTTCGTTTTCAGATTTTCAAACAAGAAAAGGACAAAGTTTAGACATTGTAAGTTATATGATATACGAATATACAAGTAGAGATGGACACAAAAATATTCAAGATCCGTCTAAAAAAGCTGTACCTAGTTAATTTTATACGATCAGGTAGAGTTGATACCTAGAAAATACCAAAAAATTGTAAAAAATAAAACCAAACGACTATTAGAAATGGAGATTGGATGATAAGTAACTAAAACAGTGGATTAGGTTGCTATGAACAATGTATGGTCTACCATTGAAACATCTGTACTGCCTTCCATAATGTTAGTTCATATACCCAGCTCTGTATTAATGTATAACTAACTCTAAAATTATAGTATTATTAATGGTTTATGTGAAAGAGCACGGCGTCTGTAGTAACATGTATGTGTCTTTTTTAATAGCTCATCATCTCTCACACTTACTAGTGATTCTGAGTTGAGGGCACGTATTTTACTTTATATAGAAAATCCGAAATATGTATATGGTATAGTAATATAATAATAATGTGTATTATAAAGAAAAATGCCACTAAAATGTAAGTTGAATAGTCATAATATATTGTATCAATTTAGTATTGTAATCTTACTCACTATCTGTAAAATATTTTTTGGCAAATCAGGCTGTCCTGAGAATATTCGTGCTGTATGTATGGAAATGTTCAATGACCTGAATAAAATATTTTTAAATCAAATCAAATCATGGCAATGGCAGATTGGTTCGCTACTTCTGCAGCTAGTTGACCATCGTCATCGGGACATCGTCTCATCAAAATTAATCGGAAACCTGACTGTATAAGATAATACATGGTCTTTGAATAGGAGTTCTTGTACAAGCACATTGCGCTGAGGTTATGGGTATTTTTTTAAATATTTTTTCTATTTACATTCCCTGTTGTGTCCCAGAGTCGTCATCTGTACGATATATGTAATATTACAGACTTTTCCTCTTTTTTTGCACATATTATGCATAGCCAAAATACATTACTAAGACACCTTTTCCTATTATCGACCAGATATTCCTATTCCTGGAACAAATAGTTTCATGGCACAGCCTTTTTTTTGATTACTGAGATCTTTTCTCCCATTACAAGAAGTCCTTTTACTATTACCACTCCCCTATTACCTTTAACCTGGGTCAGCTGCTGCTATGACGCATTGCAGTTGGTCCTTTTAAAATATGACAGTGAGGATTTCTTCCTTTTTCTCTCCTTTTCTAAGCTTCATGGATAGATTTGCGCACCTTGATTATTTTTATAATCTAAATGATATCAATACATACAAATAAATGCAGTTTATCCACACACAACCACTATTTCTTGGGCATTATCTACAAAACAATTATTAAACTAATTATTCTTTCATACTACTGTGCCAAAGCATGCCCACCTCGGAAATCTCAGCAATCCCTCCGGTGGTTCCAGAGGAAATGAGGCTCATCCTTTGCTCTTAGAAAAATAATATATAGATATATTGTTTCAGGCTAAGACCTAATACTTCTGATACAAAGACTGTTGCCAAATGCATTCAGATCACATTTTTCACTGTTTAATTTTCCCTTAATCTAAGTTGTATTTATTTGTTGCTTTGGAGATATGAAAACACTTTGTTTCAAATGTATCTTGTTATCCTCACAGAGGATCATCAGGGAATGTGATGGTAAAGCGCAAGTCAACATGAGTGCCCCGGGTTAAAAACAGTCCTCTGCCAGAACCTTCTCCAAATTCCTTACTGTAGAGTGTCAAGTCCATGGGAGATATTAGAGAACTATTGTAGGAAAGAATTGGTTCTCTCTCAGTATAAATCATGCAAAACTCTCGACCATGCAGCTCAAACCTGGAAGAAAGTAACTGGCAATGTATGGTTGCTAAATCACTACCAAGACCAATCTACATTGAAGAGACATTCTACATTTTGGCAATGTGTTTTTTAAAGAAAAACAAGGAATCTTTGTTTGTCTTGTAAATGCTATGAGAATACAAATGATTGATAAGAAGCTTTATTTATATTTTGGTATACAAATAACGATAACAGGTTTCTAAATGGGAATAGTTTCTTGTTCCATGTATGCAATGTTGGTATTTTTTATTTGATTGAGCCAAATGAATTTTTAGTATAATTGATTTTCATAGTAAATGGCCCATTAAAGTTTGTGACCATAATGAAATCTGGTTATCTGACCATATTGAAATCAGTTTGAAACCAAACAGAGGGCCATTGCCTATTTATTACACACCGAAATGACCATGAATCCAATAAATATCTTGTTTACATTGGAGGTGAAAATGGCTTTGCCATGTGTAATCTCCCTGTTAACTTATTTTGCAGGGAGCACACTCTCCTACACCGACCATGCATATATCATAATTTTGGTCATGTGTTACCATGGAACCCAAGCCTGATTATGTGGGCAGTTTGGATCAAACAAACTGCACCTGATCAGCACCTTACAAACTAAGCAAATGTGTAATAAATATTGCCTTTCATGGGAACAACTATATTTGCATATTGCAACCATTATTACTTACAAACAATTATTATCAACAACCACTAAAACCAACCTGAAATTTCCATAGACGGTCACATGTCCAGCAGAAATATTAGCTCCTGGTCCAAATATGTCCCTCTTTGGGGTAATTACCCAGCCAGCATGAATCAAAGGTATATTTCGAAAGGAAGCATATCCATAAAGTGTATCCGAAACAATTCTGTAATTGCTGCCCTCGGCAGTATTGAAGCTGCCCAAGCTGAAATCAGAGTTATTGATAGAAGAATATGGGTTGTTTCTCATGGCCTTGATATCCAAACCAAATGGTTCAAAATGTGCAAGGGCATCTTCAATCAGTTCATCTGCTTTCCCACAATCTCCAAGAGCCTCATCAAAACTCTCTTTTGTGGATCGGGGTGGGTAGGTCCCTGACCACATGACATTGAAGATCCTTTGAAACATTGGCTGTTTCTGCTTTTTCACTTTCTTGCAATCCCTTGTATGGATACAATCAATGAAGAGAATACAAGCAACCAAGAGAATGCCAAACATAGAATACCTAAAGGTTGAAAGGAGAAATAATCAATATAGAAGGTTTTGAATGAAGGATTCAATAGAACTTGCCAACAATCTCTAGGGAAATTACAATACTAGAGAAATAAGGGTATGTGGGAGAATCACCTATTAAATCTCCATCAACTAAAATTTGAAATAGACAATGACAATAGACACTATGTGATCAAAATACTAAGTTATGTCAGTTTGAAGTCTCACTTAACTTAAAGCCATATTTCGTGCTTGTTGTATAATGTTATACTCTTGCAGTCTCTGATCTAGATGATAGTCTACTGATAATAATTTTTCACTAAGCAATTCTCCTCTAAATATACATTGAAGGAATGCATGGTCCATTTAAAATACAGGTCAAGGTCAAGTAGCATACTTAAACATGTAGACACAACAGGAATATTTTGTTAGTGAATTGCTGGAACTTTTATTGTGCATTTTACTCCATTGCACGTAGGCCCTATCTAAAATATATGTCAGTAGTGTTTTTGGCCAAGTGGTGTAGAGCTCTACATGTGCTACCAAGTCAACCTTGGTTTTATTTAATAGTCTTAGACAGATTAAATTCTCACAGAAGACGGGAATAAATACAAGTAATGACCTAACCTTTTTCTTTGATAGTATATCCAGTCAATTGGGAATTCACCATTGAGGGAGCTCTTTTTGTATTTTTGTAGATTTGTATGTAATAGTTTTAGAATAGAAATAGTTTAAAAGAGTATCAATTAATCTAAGAATAAGACAAATAAATGGACAACTGAGTTGATGGTGATGCTTCATCGTCCACCTAAATATGGGAAGGAATACACTGGGTTAGATTTTGCAAGTTAATCTGACAGGGCCGCCAATGCATGGCAAACAAACAATGAAGTCTACACTAAACTCTGACTTTGCATCATTTGCTACACATTAACCTTAGACTTCGAGAAAGACACTTGCTGTTTTCTCTCTGATAGATCCTGTTCCTCCTGCATTAGAGACACCTCTAATTTCATTTGTTTGGCTTTTCCTTGAAATTTTCATTATAATATGAACATTGATGTTTTACTGTTCTACTGTGACAATTTGGGATGAAAGGGATAGATAGTGCAATCTGTAAGCCTCTTGATATGCCTATCTAAGCAGTGGTACATATTTTCTATTTCACTGGGGGTTCCCTATTTATCTCATGAATAATTATGATTGAGGGCCATCTTAAAAATAGTGGCATTTTTGTAAAATAAGCAATTTGGGAAATACTTTGCTATTTTTACCCCATGGAAAACAGACCATAATTCTTTGATAATCCATCTTGTTTACAAGTGGACAATAATAAAATTAACAATTACAAAATAACAAATCTTATATGAAATCTGGTAATACAGGTAAGTACTAAGCAAAATCCTATGCAGTCATGGCTGCTTGGTTCTAAAGCACCAGAAGTCGATGGATAGGAGCTTTTCAAAATGTTCTTTCCTATATAATTGTTTTTATTTCCGCCATATACATTTTCATTGAAAATCCAATGTCAAGAACAAAGGTATTGCACTCTGGGTGACCATGTATACCTTAAATAATAATTAACAATAATAATACGTTGTGATAGAATAGAATAATCTTTGTTTTGTCAAAAAATTACATACAGGTTGACAAACAGTACAGGTTTTCTTTTATATAGACAAAGTTTTTCTATTTAGTCTCAGCATTTATACACTTTTTACAAGTCTTACAAGCTTTATAAGAGATACAAGAGGCAATACAAGCAACCAAGAGAATCCAATCAAAGAGCACCTAAAAGAGAAATCAATAGTATAGAGGATTTACATGAAGGATTTGATACAATAGAGCTAGAAAGCAATATTGAAACAAGAAAATACAAGAAATAAAATTGCGATTGAAATATTAAGGAATAGCTGTTTTGCCTGCAATCACTCTGGAAAAAAAGATAAATTAGGGCATATGAGATAATCACTAAAATTTGAAATAGACTGATAGATATTTGATTTAAATATTAATTATGCTAGTTTGACGTTTGACTTGTCAGACCATTAAAATTAATATAAGAACTACAGTGTATATGCGAACTAAGAGGTGTATAACAATTGAAACCCTATATGATATTATCACTTAACTTAAAGCTATATTTCTTGCCTGATGTATGATACAATATTCTTGCAGTCTCTGATCTAGATGATACTCTACTACCAATATTGTTTCTCTAAGCAGCTTTTCTCTATAAATATACATCACAGACATTAAAAACATTAAGATACAGTCACAGCTCAATTACCACACTTAAGATTTCATACACAACATGTATATTTTGTTAACGAATGGCTGCAACATATTGTACATATTACTTTATTGAATGTAGGCCCTGCATTAATCCAGTTGGTCTTGAATTGTTAAATAAAAACATGGTTGTCATTCAAGTACATGTAGTCCTTAAAGCCACTTGAAAAAACATCCATTTATTCTTGCTGTTTTTTCAAAAAGCTTTTAGTTCTACATGAATGTACTTCCAAGACAACCATTATCTAACAATTTTAGAGCAACTGAATTAATAATTCGGAGAAAGAAGAAAGTAAATCCATTCAATCAATCAACCTAACATTCATTCATCCATTCTATAATCCATTCTTTCATTTATCCATTCATTTATCCATCTATTTATACATTCATTCATTCATTCATTCATTCATTCATTCATTTATCCATTCATCAATCTAGGCTGATCCGTAAAGTAACAGCGTCAATTGCCAAACCTTTACTGTGCTCATATTTTTTGCAATTTCAATGGGAACCTTTATGAAAATATCTTAGCAAAAATCATTTTAAGCAAGGTTCCCTTATGCTACAGTCCCTGGAGCACCGATCCAGTAATCCCTGTTTAATCGAACACCTCGCCAATGGCCCAATACCAAATGGTCTCTGCAGTAGAGAGATTCTACTGTAAGAGTCACTAAATGTGATGTTAGATGAAATGTTTTTTGTTTTTTTATATGTAAGATAAAAAGTTGCAGTTGATATTTTGTTATTCTATTGCTATTTTGCTGTTTTAAAGTTTTCACAGCTTAGTTCAATCAATTTCCACTTCCAAGGGAAACGTTTGCAGATTTCAGTTACATGTAACCCATGGTCAAGTGACAATTATTGGTATGTACAAGAATATAATATCCTGACTCTTATTGATGTAGCACTTTTATTGGAGGTTATACGGTAATCAGACAGACAGTTGAAGTCTTATGGACAGAGGTGGGCAGAGGTGCTGCATAACACAGCCATGAAGAGCAGCAAGACCAGATGCTTATATTAGTGAGAGTAGTGACATAATCAGAGATTTGATCTTAAAGCCACACTCTGCTGCTACTGACTTATCTGAGATTAACACCAACTGCAATCATATCAGGACGGGTTCATAGGCCCCCACAGATCAGATTCTAATCAATGATGGACGTTTGTCTACTCAATCGCTGTATTTGTAGATTACTGTAAATCTACAAATAAAAATGAGTCTAAAGTTGCACAAATTATGTTTTTCAAATGCTTTTTCTACAAGAATTATTGGTAGGAATTGTTTAGATTGCTTAGTGCACTTAGTCCTATCAATACATATGCAAAGTTTCAAGACTGTAACTTTGATATGATCCTGTGTTTCTAAGGTCAAGCTAAGGGAGTACATTTGACTACTTTTGTAACTGTTCATCCAGAGATATCAGTAACTATTTATTCAGGTATAGAAAGACAGAAAAGTACTTATTAGATTTGCTAAAGGTTAACATAGTTAGAATCTGCTTGATCCCACCTCAATATCATGTGGCTTATTACTCATTTCCTGTGACACATCGCAAATGTCATTCTAATTAGGATATTTTGTTATACTGCTGTGGGTAATTAGCATCTGATGAATATTACTTGACATGTGTTTCCTGGCAGTAATGAGTACATGGAAGCCCTGTCTCCGACCTTTTAACTTTTTAGCTGGTAATAAAGCTTTAAATCTATATATCAGACATACTACTCAAATATATATGTATAATCATCCCAGGTTTGCTTAGTAGCAGTCCACGAATAGTTTTGAATTTGAACCACATTGTTGTCTTAAATTTTGGTTATTGGGAAGAATGGGTGAAGGTAAATTGTACATTTTGAGGAGATTGTTCCTTTGGTTTGAGGCTCTAGAGCGAGAAAAGCATGTGAAGAGCTTGATCTATTGTAAACTATTTCATATTTGTGATTGTAATCAATATAAGATTATAATCAATAACTTCAGTCGATGATCAGATCTCCAGCCGTCGTAACGCACTGTTGACTGACTATTACCTAACACCATCTTCAGTCCTAAAGGTCACAATATGAATCAATTCGGTGAGATATTATATTATGTCATCATATAGCTAAAAGATAATTATCAACAATTCAGGTGCGACACCTAATCAAACATCCCTGGTGAACATTCTAATTCTGAATATCTGAGCAGTATGCCCTGTTGTCATGGAAGAAGAGTAGAATGTCAAATTAATTCTCGCTATTAAAAACTAGGAGGCCAGAGTCCTTCAACCTGGTCACGATATTGAATTGATTTGATAAATGTGGTGTGTCACAGTAAAGTGAGTCACACGTCGCACAAGTTATATTCTTTAAAGTGTTATAATCACAAGACCTCTCTCTTGGAATGTTCTTCATTGTGGGGTGCTTAGTGCTGGTATATCTATTATTTCCCCTTTGAATGTGTTCACTACACATGGCCAATTGACGTAGCAATGAGATCCCATTTGCATTCTAAAATATAGTCCTGGTGGCCATTTCACTAGGTCGCGTAAATTAAGGCTAACTTTTATCTGGTTACGCAGTAAGATGTGCGGTCGTTTGGGCTGTCACTTTGAGATTGGTTTCAAAAGTAACCGCATATAAGTCTTTGTTAATAATGATGTGTTGATTTTTATTTCCAAGTTTTACAAAGGAAAATGGCTTTGATTTCCTTCTGTTATCATAACGGGTCTTCCAGGCCTACCTCTGTCGCACGCTAATACAGCATCCCGCTTCATCCCTTGGGCGTTTTTGTTTTAGTAGTTACTACACACTGGAAGGTGTATCACCCGGCTGTTCTATGGGTATGAATGTGGTATTGGCCATGCGTTCGTATGTGTTATTACATACGTAAATGATTTCAACGCCATGATACAGGGGTGCTATATGAAAAGTCAAATCGCATACCAATGCGATACATATATCTAATGGCCCGATGGAGGTTTCAAATCGATCGAGACGGAGGGTCAAATCGCACGACACCCCAAAGGGGTGGAGTGGGATTTGACCCGACGTCGAGATCGATTTGAAACTGAACAGAGGGTCATTAGATATTTATTACATACATATTTATCGATTTATTTGTTATATTTACCTTGTTAGTACTGTTTTTCTTGACGAATTATCGAAACAATGTCTGAAAACTTTCGAAACATGCAAGGCAGCGCTACGCTTCTGCCGCTAAGAAGCGCGACGTCATGAACCAATTACTTTACGTTATTTGGGTCACGTGCTTCCATGACAACCCAAATCACATACGTATGCTATACGAGATTTCTAATCGCACCCCTGTATCACGCACTCGAAATCATGTACGTATGTAATAAAGGTTGTCATGGAAGCGCGTGGCCCAAATAACGTAATTTGATTGGTTCACACCATCACGCTCTCCGCGGCTGAAGCGTAGCGCTGCCTGGCAGGTTTCGAAAGTTTTCAGACAAGTTTTCAGATAAGTTGTCAAGAAAAACAGTACTAAGAAGGTAAATATAACAAATAAATCGATAAATATGTAGCCTATGTAATAAATATCTAATGGCCATTAGATATATTATTTTAGTTGATCAAGCACAGCCCAAAAATTACGTACAACAAAGACGGCAGTTTCCGACCAGCCTGCTGACAGTGGCTCTTGCCCTAATGTAAGAGAGTGACCCATAGGCCTATTCATGATAGCAATAATAATAACTCCCTGCTTACGCGAGCTGCTCCATTAAGTCAGTGAGCAATTGCAGTAACTGCTCATTGTGCGGCTGCTCTACCTTCTACATAGAAGGGTCTGTCTGGATGATCCCCAATCATATATGGGCATATAGAAGAGATATTGAGAGAAACGATCAAAAGAAGGAGACAGGGAAATAGTGACTGAAAGGCAAATAGTGACTGAAAGGCAGAGTGTGACTGGAGAGTCGAAGCTAAGAAAGAGTAGTGCATAAGGAAGAGATATAGAGAGAGACGATAGAAAAACAGAAAGCGACAGGAGGACAGGAGTAGTTACTGAAAGACAGATAGTGACAGGGGAGTTGAAGATCAGAAAGATAAGTGCATAACGAAGTTATAGAGAAAAGCGATAGATACGAGGAGACAGAGAAAGAGACGGGAGAAGTGACAGGTAGACAGATAGTGATAGGTGAGTTAAAGATAAGAAAAGATAAACTTGTGCATATAGAACTGTGAGGGAAATTGAGAAGAAGGAGTAAGAAGGCGTTCCAAAGAGGGACATTAGAGGAAAGAAGAGAAAAGGGACAAAGGACTGAGAAGAGACAAAGGAAGAAGAGAAAGGAGACAAAATACGGCAGAAAGAGAAAGTGAGTAGCAAATTAATAGGCAATGAGAAAAATACCCAACGAATCAAGTAAATAGCAGTCCAGGAAACGGAAATAGGTAAGGAAGAGGAACAATCAAGCGAGAAAGGGGGCAAAGAAAGCAAGCAAACAAGAAAGTGAGGACAGCAGACAGAGAAAGCGACAGTAGCAGATTAGTTACAGGTACAGAGAACAAACTAACAGATCAGGAATATAGCAGAAGAGGAAAAAATAATCACGAGGATCAATCTTGTGATAAGTTTTGCACAGTTCAAAATGTTGATAATCAAAATACACACAAATGTAAGCCACGAGGACGTGCAGGAACAATTTACACCAGAATTAGCTGAGGAGGCTTCCCGAATGTTCAACGTATCTATGGAGGTGAGTGTATGGTTACGGTACTTTATTTGATTCTCGAATTGCTGTCCCATTTAACAGTACTGCCTGGAAGGTTAGAAGACACCACTGGATAAAACACGACCGGGTTTATAATTACTAGAACCGAGTTGCATTCACTATATTTTTCCCCGGACGTGTTTATTTTTCGTTTTACAGTGGCACAAAGCTAAGGGGAATAAAAGTGATGTGTTACGGATATATATATCAGTCACATGTCGCAAAAATGATATGTTTCAAAGTGATTAACTACCTAGATCTCTTTGGTGGAATGTTCTCATCTTTGGGGGACTTTCACTTCAGTTCTAAGATTGTCTTTCAAATAACTTACACCTTATCTCTCTCTGGCTGTTCATCTATCTCCACCTCTTTAACCTTTTCCAACCAGATTCTGGGGATGGCACTGGCTAAGAACGACCACCGAATCCCATATTTATTTTTAATTTCAAGACAAGACATTATATTCCCGTCGGGTTTTAATATATCCCCCACTCTTCTGATTCCAGCCATTTCCCAACATGGTCTATTTATCTTGTTCTTCCCTACCTAAATATATTCATTATTATACAAAAATTCATATTTGACTTCCTCCGCCGACTGAGACAGATGATAATTCAATACAGAATAACCATGGTCTTCCGCCCACCGCTGTTTCTACCAGACTATTGATGGGAGAAATTGAGTGGGACATAGCGCATTACCAACCTTATATAATGTTTAATGTTTTTTGACCGCATTTAACCATACAGATACTCTTCACAGCATATCAAATGAAAATAGCAAACAGATCCAGCATATACAGTATTAAACTAATAATAATATAAATTCTTCTCTTGCATATTTCAACATACATTTAATGCTTAAGGCCAAATACATAACGTCTACAGTGAGTACATTTTATTCAAAAGAAAACTATGGGCGCATTCTCCCATCTGGCGGAAAGACGATAAACTAATAAGGGAATAATAGAGGAAGAATAAATTTGTGATCCGGTGTTAGCTGTTCTTGAGCATAAATAAATAGTTTCCTACAAAGAAATGCACCTACAAGTATCATAACAACAATTTTCGACTTAATTGTTATTGTACGTGGGGATCTCCCCTTAATGAGTAGCAAAATCGAACATGTTCAATCGAGCACGGCGACCATATTGCCGTGGAATACCGTGGATAGCCATGTATATTTCAGTTACAATTCGCTTAAACTACAAGAACAAATACCAAGATAAGTTCACATCTCACCGTACGTTGACTATAAACAATGTACGGCAGGCGCACAACTGGAAAATCGTGCTAATGAAAACGTCTTTCTACCACCTACTCTGCCATACCATCTCACACGTTCTAATACGATTGTGCGTTCATACTACCACGATATTCTACGTTGGATTTTCTTATCGTGCGATTGCCGTACACCATTTACCATGGTGCACCCATCATCAACGACTGCCGTCTTCCAAGTACTAAATATAATATATAGAGAATTTTTTGAAAAATGATAGTTTGTGACCTGTCAGCACTACTCTACGGTGTGTTGCTTTTCCCAGATGTCCTAGTATCTTGAATTACAATTCATTACAATTCATTGATATTTAATGATGTCATTGTTACACAATAATATTTTCCATATTTATACACTTGTTTTTGAATGATTTTAACAAAGGATATAGTGGTAAATGTTCTCAAATGTACATTTCCAAATTCTCTTATTATTTTTAAGAATACTTTAGATTTTGATCAATCGGTTATCTATTACAATATTCTTGTTGCTTTTGTGAGTAATTAATATTATTCTAACATACAAATACTAATACATACTAAGTACATAGTAAGTCACTTGACATTTTCAGATATTATATGATTTCATCGAGACTACATCAACACTACATCATTACACTACATCATTACATGTATACAATGTTTTGCTCTTGTATTTTAGTGGCCACGATTTTAGTGGACCTAAGGGTCGGATTACGATATTTTAAGTTAGCCTACGTTTTCGTTCTCATATTTTTAGTACATGTGTTCGCCTCAGAGTTCTGTTAACATTTCATTGCGAGCTACGTACAATACAAATACAATACAATATTTTCTATTATTCGATAGTCACACTTTGCTATTCAGAGCCATACATATTCCTTAGATACTTTTTTAACCCTTCGAGAGTATGATATAACTGGTGCGTTGGGGCCATACTGTTCCACAATTCAGGGAGAATAAAAAGAAATCTGTTTATTTGTTCAGTAGAAGTTCTAGCTTCTTTCCACCTTTTACCTTTTACTAATGACCTTAGATTTATGTCTCTGTTGTCGAGATTTGAATTGATTTGGGCTGCTTGTATCCCATCTCAAGGAGATGAGTTTTCCGTCTATGCTCTAGAACAATACCCAAGTGCAATTAAACAAAATCACTTGATACATTCAAATTTAAAATTTAAAATCTGATGGACAAATCACATTAACCTAACCTAGAATGTTGAAGTAAATTACATTATTATTTATGTGCTTACAAACTAATAAACAGGCAGTGAAGTTTCCCAAGAAAAAATCAATAATAGGGGATTTGCATCTCTCATTGCACATGTCTATTACAGTGCATGCTGGGATGGATTCACTTTAAATCTGACATACACATAATTAGCAACATTTTTAGCAACATTATGACAAATTAGCAACATTATGACAAATATCATAGGTTATGTAAATGATCTATAAAAAACAAATGCACGATGGGAAAGTTGAAGTCTTTATGGAATGATGTGAAATACATCGTTATTGACATGAGATCAGTGTTAAATAATCCATGCTGAACACAACATGTTTTCTATAGCTTTTATGCTGACATGAGTAGATGGTAGTACCAGGAGCTCACGTTACAATAATCGTCTCTATCCCTACTTTCATGCTCGCCATGGGAGGGGAATTAGTTCAACTGAAATAATCAACACCTTCAATCTGAGTGCCTTAAGTTTAACAGTTAGGAAATAACTTCCATCATCCTTCAATTGATTATGAATATTGTAATGTAATTTCGATTAACTGTGAAGTCTTGTTTGCCAAGAACTGTTTTGGATGCTCTGTTGTTTTGGCATATGCCTTGCTAGAAAGGTTGCAGACGTAAACTCAAGTTCATAATAATACTGGCAAAAGATATATCATTCTTTAGGACTATGTAGGTAGCAAATGGGAATCTTTTGAAAACCGTATTTTTATTCAGGTATTTAATGACAATACATGGCACTCTCACCCAGGGGTGTTATTCGTCGTTCCCTGTAATACATTATCTAAACAATAATTCGATAAGTGGTCTTTAGTGTAAAGAATTCTTCCCTTTAAATCTACATCGTTACATAAAATATAAATGATATATTTGATATTCTTAACAACGCATGGCAATAACTAATTTATGGCTGTTTGATGTCATCTTAATAATATAGTACATTGCCGTTGTGTTTATTCTGAAGAATACTAATCTTTTAAAATACAAAACAAAGTTAAACTAATGACATGGACACAGTAAGAGGTAAGGTGTATATCTTGTTAGATTGTGACTGAATATAGTGGTCAAACAACCACTATAGGAAAAATCAACAACGTCCTACGAAAAACCAAATCATTGTCCCAAAGTGACTATTGTCAGTATCATTTTGTTGGATATTATCTGATAATGCAGTTTTTAAGCTTTTTTGGGCGATTTCCTCCAGTTGATTTTGCTACAGTTTTTGTTTAATCATATAACAGGCACATCATATAGTGATAATT
This sequence comes from Sthenelais limicola, assembly GCA_942159475.1. Taxonomy (NCBI): domain Eukaryota; kingdom Metazoa; phylum Annelida; class Polychaeta; order Phyllodocida; family Sigalionidae; genus Sthenelais; species Sthenelais limicola. The sequence continues at coordinate 70,713,108 of OW804098.1, forward strand.
TCAGTCCTATAAGTTATGATATAAGTAAATTTTGGAAAATTTATTTTGTCGTAATAGCTGAGAAAGCAGTTTTAATAGGCCAAGATATGGCTTTTTGATTCAAACGGACGTGTACACACCCGTCAGACATGCTGGTAAGTACTTCAGGGATTACACGTTTGTAGCTGTTTGTACCAGCAGATGGTTTGCACTGGGTGAAATCGTCTAAAATGTACAATTCGCCTTCACCAATACTCTCAAATAACCCAAATTTAGACAACAAATAATGAAGTTCAAATTAAAGTTGAACATCCGAATATTTTTCTGAAGCAATAACACTCTAAATCTACTAAGATATACTTAGTATTCATCAATTTGCAGCCTCGTTTAGCAAAATTTCATGTAAAGAGCTGCCGATTATATATTTTCCGACGACCTGACCACATCTGTTTGTTGAGTACTGCTTGTAATGTAGCTCAACAACAAGTGTACTTCTATACCGAACATGTACAATAGTCTGGGTCAGAAGAATAGGTGTATTTCTGCTTTATAACACTGACACTTTATAACTGAACACTTGAAAGGCCAGTAGTGAGGAAGGGTAACTTTATTTCTTAGGAAACCACCTTCAGGGACTGTTCTTGTTAGGAAGGCGTGTGGTCCTGCTTAATTAGCTTTTGAATTCCAAACAAAATTAGAGAACGTCATTTTTTCAGGTCGGGTAAAGTTTATCTAGGTGGGCGAGGGGGTCAAACTGGAGTCAGACCTATTTTGTCGGTCTTGCTAGCTGACCACAGGTTTTATAGCAAAAGGTGAAAATGCGATGTAAATACTTCTTTAACAAAGTAACACGTGTAGCTAACGTTAGTGTTAACATTCCTTATTCAGCATAACCACTTTGTCAAGTACAATATTTTTAGTCAGATCTGAAGCTTTATCGGACTGATAATTCAGACCACGCAATCTACCACTTTACAACACAAGTTGTTTCAATGCCTTATTCTTAAGCCCATGACTACACAGTTCAAATGCAATTTTTGTCCCCCATCGTCTAGCTGCATATCCAGAGTAAACACTGCATATTCATACTGCATATTGGCACACGTTCAAATATGCAAGATCTATTCAAATATTCCACATGTTTCTGTATAATTACATTTTAATTCAATTTTAATACGGACTTATGTACCAATCATGATGGTGCGGTCTATAGGTCCTGATACAATGTGGTAGAAAGGTGAATAAGAATACGAATAATAAAAGAAGCCAATCGCGATAGTCCTTGCACAGGTTCTTAACAGAGTCTTAACAAAGTCATGGTCACTAACTGGGGTCACCTTAAGCTGCGATTCCACTGGGGTGCTCTCTAGGTACGCTCAGGGTTTGCTTTGTAATTTTGCAGGAGTGCATAAGAAGTGGGAAAAACATCAACGCGAGATTGGTCCAATGGAATTGCTTAATGCACTTTGTATCTGCTGTTAAAGTTCAACACTTGTTTCTTTGGGAGCCCTCAGGACAATGCACTAAAATCAAACGTCTTTGATTTGAGAAAATGAAAAGTGCACTATGTAGAAGTGAACCAATTAATTCATTGCGAACCAGTGGAATCACAGCAGACCTCTGTATCTCCTAGCTGCAAAATCGGCCAAAGTATTCCCCATTAGTTTTTGTAATAATTCAATCCAAAGTGCTGGCGGTTTGGAGATATGAATTTTAAAAACTAAGAACAATGCTTCATTTCCACATTTGTGAAGATGTAGTCTTGACGAGAAGTTAATGCATTTTTCTTTTTATAAAAATGGCTATTTTGTTCGGTGTTTTTATGGTACTTTGTAAGTGCATTTGTCTAGTTTATAGATTTGTAACATCTTTTTATACAGAATGACGTTTTTATATAATTCCCTAGGTTATAACCAGGGGACTAATCGATGTTAGCTGAGAGGGTAGCTTTAAGTTAACATTTACAGAGAATAGGAAAGGTGCCAGTGGCATAGGCCGGTTTGGGGGAGGGGGTATTTCACATAAAATATCGTACACCTAAATTTATATTAAATTCAATTCAATTCAATTCAAAATATTATTTATTCATACCTAAGGGGCACGTGCAGATAGCAGCCATACTTCAAAAAAAGACTTTTCCTGGTTTCGTGTAGAGGAAAAGAAAGTATTTTTTTTTAAATTTCAGTAATAATCATACATTGGAGAGGACAGAAGAGATTCAGAGTGTAGGCTTATTGTAGTTCTAAGGTGTAGTGCTTAGTGGTAGGATATATAGAAGAAATAGTTTATTATAAATGAACATAAGTATGATTGTGGTATGATAATTTAAGATATCATAAACATTTACGTGAAATCTTAAATTTAAAACAGTTCAAGATTGAGAAGTAGCTTATATATGCTGGATTGTTTCCTCCCTTAAAACGTGTTCATAAGCAGTCGGGCTTGAAACCCTCCCACCATAAGGGAGCTTAGTCCCGCTGATGCTCCTCTGGCAATAAAAGTTACAACAACAACAACAATATATGTTATTTACGATATCCTTTATAAAACTGTTAATCAAATCACGCATAGACACATCTATTGTTCATCATGCATTACACACATGCTGAATATGCATAGGCGAGACAGTACTAGACTTGTAATTAGACTCTCGCATGGGAAATCACTTAATAGAATTTTGTTTAGAATAAATCCACTCCCACCCGTCAATCCAGAATCGAGAAACTTGTTATGAAAGGATTTGGCAAGCATGAAGATGAAAGTAAGTTTGGCAACTTAGTCACTATGTAACGTCTATCTGGGAAATGTATGTAAATACTTATTGATAGGCTATAAAGAAGATATTAAAAGTGGCTTTCTACTTTCTGGTTTGTGTTGGTGGGGGCAGGGGGGTGCGCAGAGGGGAAGAGGGTCTAGAGATGAATAAAAAAAGAACCTAACAATTTAATATTGCTTGAAAGAAATTCTGCATTGAATATGGCAATTGTACCAGCTTTCTATTTCTTTTCATAATATTTACCTCCTCATGTATATCTATGAGATATATTCCAGGTATATACGAGCTGTACCGAAAATAAAAATAAAAACGTTACAACAACAAAAGTTGAGGTGTTTCAGGATTATAATGGAACATGGTATATCATACAAGGCTACCATACACCTCAATATATATAATACCTTGTAAAAGCCAATTAAATAACTTATGTAGTCACAATTCGTTCGAGGCCATGTTACATAATAACGCAGCACAAACGTTTAACTAGATTTAAATCGACAGCTAAGTAGTCAAAGAATAAAGAAAAACCAATAATCATACATTCTACATTTCCTTATGCTAAGAGAATGACCTCCCCCCTAAAAAAATCTGTTTAGTTATATCAAGGAAACTTACAAATATTATAAGTAAAAGGGTATGACGGAATAAACATTTTTTAAAAGAAAAGGTAAACAAATCCATGGGGAATGATTAGGACATTGTTAATTTGTGCAGTGGTGAAGTAATTAGGCTGGTAATGGCTGAGCCATTATAGGGCATTTAAAGGGTGGCGCCACGGTGGCACCTACGTCCTTCTCAGGAACTAGAGTCACACGCCCCTTAGACTTCACTTGGACTCTCGGTTGCCAGCGTAACAGACTGAAATCGCCCACCCTCCGCCCTAAATCTTTTTACAAAAAACATTTCACCAAAAAATCTATATCCCAGTGAGTGGGTAATACATGAGGATAGTTGTGTTGTGATATATATATGAGCAAATTGTGTAACAGTGGTACTCTAGTGTTAATGTTATAAGAATAAAAATAGAGAAAAATATAAAATTATCGAGCAAACATGATGCAGAAGAGGGACGTGTGTAGTTCTCGATGTATAGCTGTCCCGGAGGAAGATGACATTGTTGACAGATTGAATAAAAGAAGTTGTCGTAAAAACAAAAAAAAACAAATCTATATCCCACGAAGGGTTAGGCTACTTATTTTAAAATACAAACTCTCAAATCCAGCTACCAGTAGAGACAATGTGATATCCTCAACTTATTTATTTATTATTGATTCAACAAATGCTTTCATATACATATTCATCGCTGGATCATCTACCTTTTACCCCAATAACATAATAAAATAATTTTAACTTATTTCTCGCCTCCTCTTTAAATGTAAAATAAAAGCCGCAAAAGAATCAATCCTCTACTATAAAATATGTACAATTATATGCAAACAAAGTGGTTGAGCCTCTTAATCCTGCAAGCATATGTAAAGAAAATCTGTTCCTTCATGTTGAATTGAATTTTGAACCTTTATGTCTTCAATTTGTCTTCAATTTGTCTTCAATTTGTCTTCAATTTTGAAGGATTCTATTCAGTTGTTTCTGCGTCAATGCTCAATTATAAATGTCCACGTAATAGCTGAGAATGCAACTTTAGGCTACGCTCCAAGGTGTCACCGAGTAGCACTGCTTGGCTCCGTCTCATGCAGCATCCCTAATCCCCAGTATAAGCCCCACTAGGTGGCAGTGGCAAATTTGTAGGAACTGGTAGAGTGGTAATGTAGGTGGGGGAATAATCACGTAATCAGGTGTACAAATGAAAGGTGTGGCAAACTGTATAGGAAAGTTCTGATCCAAAGTGCCTGGGAATAGGTCGGTACCAGGCGGGACCCGAACCTAAGTATCTAAAGCAGCAGGTATCTGGCAGGTAGCAATACACGCACAGGTAGCAATAGTTGCACACACGCCTGGCCGAGCAACTAGGACAGTGCTTTATTATGACATTTGTTACATAATCATGAGTTGAAGTAGTCAGAAAATGTTCAATTTTCCTTCTCCGATCGTCTCAAATAACTCAAAACTCAAATTCAAAACTCAAATATGTAGTTCAACACAACCAAAGTGATATTTTACAGGGCATCGTATCATAAGTGCTAAATAATACCATTTCTAATTTTCATTATGAAAAAAAATTAGTTCAGATGTCTGAAAATGAATAAATAAAACGATTATAGGTGGACATGATTATGTTATTCAGAAGTGTAAAATGTATATATGTGCCGGGAGGAGAGATTGTACGAGAGAGAGAGAGAGAGTTAAGAGAGCAAGGTATATAGAGAGGGGGAGGAGAGAGGTAGAGAGAGAGAGAGGGGGGGGGGGTAACGACACAGAGAGGATAGAAATAGGGGAATCTGCCGTGAGAGAAATTGTAAAATGGAGAAGATACAGAAGACGGAATAAAAATGAAGAGGGTTGCACTAGAAAGAGTTATAGGGATATATATATATTACCAATGCAAGCTACATAGTAACAACTAATATCCTATATACAAATAATCAAATAAAGGGTTTCAGTAATTACCCACAGACCAATTCTTATTCAAAAGGTAATAACATATGTTTGGTCATTTAACGTGTATAAGTAAAACACTAAGTCAGATCTAGAAAAAAACAATAATAGAAGATAATACCTACAATCCAAATGAATAATGAGGTTAACGCCGTCGCCTATAATACGTAGCTTCCTATTGAGTACTTAAAACATATTTATCAGCAAAATCAAGGTTCATCTCCAGAATATATGGTCGGCGGATAATGTATTGGACTGACTGTGTATGATTGCTTGTATCACTAGGAATGAATATCGTGTGTTCAATAGGGTATATATATGATGTGATTCCAGATGAGACCAGGAGGCAAGTCCATGTACTAGAAGGGGCATACTACCTCGCTCAGTCAACAACAAACCTAGATAATAGAAAATTACCCATGAGAAGCCCTTCAACAAATAGAAAAGATCTCAAAATTAACCTCCCTAAATCATTCTTTTTTTCAAAAGCGCTTCTCATACCAAGCAGGGTTAGCCTGGAATTCTCTGTCTACAAAAAATCAAAAACATGAATCGAAAAACACTTAAAAAAAGCAATAGAACAAGATATATCTAAAAAACTAGAGAATGTTCCCACACTATATGGACTTGTCTTATAAATACCTAGAATTATTTATTTCACTCTGCATAGATCAAGCTCTGATTTTGCTCTTTCCTCTTAATTAACGATTATATCTCCCCTTTACTGTAAAATTATACTGTATTGTATGGTTACTCCTCTTTATCTAACCTGTTTATGTTACAACTAGCCCTCTGTAAAACTGCACTACTGTACGGTTGCTAGTAAGGTTAGAACTATACCGTCCTTTATTATATGCGCATGCTATATGAAGGGTGCTATAAGTGGGGTGCTATAAAGATATTCATATAGGACGCGTCCTATATGAATGTAGATGTCTAAAAATAGCTCTGTTTATATGCTTCGCGGAGCTTTGGCTCTCCGCGAAGCATGTAAACAAACCTATAAATCCACCCGTGATTCTGGTACTTTAATTATAGAAATACATAATAAAACCCACACCATTAAATAGAGCATTAAATTCTCTATTGAAAGATATAAGATTTATTAATGTAGGCCAAGAAATGGCTGCGATATGAACGTTTTAAGTCAACAATATAAGTAGGCCTAAAAACTGCATGATCGCACAGTGGGCACCAAACATTGTAGGCCTACTAACGGGGCTGTCAGCGGGGCTCTCTGAGACTTCTTTAGTATTTTTTTAGTGATATTTGGTGACATATGATCAAATTGTATGCACATATAATAAATATAGAATGGAACTCGCCGGCAATAATCGAAAATTTATAGGACTTGATTCGTCCACATAAGCACTCTGCCTACGGCATCGTGCTTATGTGGACGAATCTCGTCCTATAAATTTTCGATTATTGCCGGCTCGTCCCATTCTCTCTATGTATAGTATGACACCTCCATCACTCAATATTAATGTAGAAGGTGGATTTAAACTTAAACTTTAACTTAATGTTTAACTTGAATATTGTACCTTGTATACTTAATGCCATAAAAACCCTTGCGTAGTTCCCTTTTAGTTAACTCTAAATCTTTTATTACGGTAACAGCCGGAATACATGGAGTTCCACTCCTTAGGTTTGTCAACACATTTGTCGTTTTTTCACGTGTATCCTATTCGATAAATACGAGATTTTCAAATCAAATCAAATGTGGCGACGCCCAATATTTCTTTTAAAATTGTTAGTATCCCTCGTACCACTGATTAATGTCTCTTGTGGATGACATGGTTTTTCTTTTCTCTTTCTATGACATAGATTATTATGCATAGTATCTCATGGTATAGTTTTTATGATTATGAAAAGCCGGCGACACATACATAATATTTCCCTTATGTAGATATGTGCATTTTCTATATTGATTGACCTGAAATGTGAGCCTATAAAACAGTAATAGTGTCGGAATAAAAATTAGTTGAAATGAACAAAACATAAACCGCAAAGTTCAAACCAAGCTTATTCATAAACAACTGAGTGTATGCCGTTACCTATTGTCCGGTTAAGTACACTATGCGTTTCAGCATATTCACGATCCAAAATTACAATCATCCATAGCTTTCCTACTCATGCAGTCTCAGATTTAATCTACCAGGAATTATGAACTTCACAATAAACTGAGGCAATCACTGTCCTTCATTTCGACCCTCCTCATTTTCCTGCTCTCAGGAAGCCCTGCTCCTATAACCACTATGAAAACACTATGGATTAGATCCAGAAAGGTGTACAATTGCTCGCTAGAAAATAAATTTCTCCATTTCAGTGCAGATTCCCAATCTTTAGTATAAGTAATCCAGCAGTAGGCCTACAAATGATCGATATTCCATAATGACCAATTGCAAGTGAGACAATGTCACAGATAATACACTAAGGAACTGTATTATGAAAGATATATTTCTAGTGGGAACATGAGGAATATTATTTTTGAATATTTGAACCTGTATTACACAGCCTTTTTAAGATCAGCGGTTGCTGAGAACAGTGTTTAAGTCTATACATAATGTATTGCTGAATACAAAGAACTAAATTCAAACTAGATTTCACATAATTAAAAAAAACATTTGAATTTTAACCTTGATTTGATAATGAATTTGAAGTACATCTATGATGTTTGAAACTGATCAAATAGAAATAGATAAAATAAATATATGTTAAAAACGTGATATCGGGTATTTCCTGACGTAAGCATTCAGAACATGTGTATAATTATTTCTTTTAGTAAATAAGATATATATTTGTGAAAGGTCACACTGCACTATCTCAGTCGTGCCTGAAGTACCATGCCACATCAATACTAGTTTAACCCAATCCATTACATATAAGTACACTATTATTTATACAGATAATTATTGAATAGTCATAGATTCAAATTGCCAAGACGATGACATGTTTACATCACATCACATCTTTTCAGTGCTTTACATCATGAATGTTTTCTTTTATGAAATGCAGCAATAGCACACGGACAAACTACTGTCTAATATACAAGTATATTATTAGTATTCTATTGTAACATTATACCAGAATTTTAGTCCAATACACAACATATCTGTTCGGTAAAAACATGCTGTATTGAACCCACTTGGCAATATCTCGACGGCCCGATACAAAATACAAAGTTACAAGTAGGAATGCGCAGAGGAACGTGCGCGAAGGATTAATTTTTGAGAGCACACTGACCGTATAAAAAGACTGACCAGTGGCTAACGACTTCAGAGCCACCAAGAACATCAAGCAAGATCAGCAGAATAGGGAGCCACAAGAATTAACAAGAAACTGACGGGATACCACCACAATGAAACAACTCTTACCACTCATCGTGGGTGCCATTGGTGAGTTTATCTTTTACAACTTTTTTTAAGCAGAATTTTAAAGTTGATGAATATTATTTTGTCTTCGTAAAGAGGAATGAATGTATTATGCTCTCGAACCCACACTTTGAAAGCGTTTGGAAAGAGTTGGAATTAACATTCCAGGCTGGGTTTGGTCAACCTGTCAAAGCACATCCTGTGATTAATGCTGCTAACGCTGCTTTCTCAGCTTTTTATAAGACAACACATCTACTAAATGTACTCATGTTATGACTTATATGACTGAATTTAGGACCATTCTGCTACTGCTATATTGTCAGTCAATTTGAGTAAGTTGAGAGAAAACGGCCGCTGGTGAGCGATATTAATTTGAACATTAAAGGACTTAAAGGAAAGTGGACTTTAATGATGCTCCGTAACAAAAACAACCGAACAAATACTCCAAAAGATCGGAACACAAAAATAGAAAGTGTTGACTTGTTGATCGAAGTTAGCTGATAGTATAGCTTTGATAATACTTTTATGTTATTAATTGAGGTGCAATTTGTTCACTGGTACGATGTTGTCCTAAGTTAATCATTATCCATTCGACAAGCTCCATTGATTATCATATTACCTTATATTACCACCAGCTACATATACATAAATGCGATATTGGGATAAAGGTAAAATCGCCAGAATATGTACAATTCGTCTTCACCAATCCTCTCAAATAACCCACATTTAAGACAAAAGAGAAGTGGAAAGTACAGTGGTACCTGAACGGTTTACTTGAATAAACATATGCTAAATACAGTCATATATATCTATAGTATTTCTCATTTTCTAGTAAATTTAGTTTAATTTACTAAATGTTTAGAGCTGACGATTGTACATTTTCGGATGACCTGATCCTTAAATTCACTCGTAGTACAAGCGATCGCTACTTAGAAAGCCCTAGTTTGGTGTCAACAATGAATAAAACATCCATCTGTGTCAGTGGCCTATCGTGCCTCTATTGGCAGACAAAATCTTTCTCAGCTGGCTTGTCAGTCGGGTCTGACCATGTAGGCGTCAGGGCGTCGGAAAACGTACAATTCGCCTTCATCAATCCTCCGCAATAAGCCCAATTGTAGACAAAAAGCAGGTTCAAAATATAATTCAACATAACAATTTTTAAAAATGAGCGCAATACCAAATATTCGGAGATAGATGTAATATTTAATATTTTTCTCAGCAGAATTCAGCAGAATTTACTCAAATTTCTTGTGATCCCGAAACATTCAAAGAAGTGTGAACTTGTACGACAGTTGGCTGAGACATATAATGTAATTTAGTTTAGGTTATAAATGGAGGACAGCTAACATCCTCAGAATGTTAGAATACCCCAGAAAACTTTCGTTCAGGCAATTGTTTCGATATCTTTCAAACTAAAACTTGTTATAACAGATTAATCTTTAGTTTCACGCATTTCTGGTATTACAGTATTAGCACGAAATAGTGAGAGGGCCTTAGTCCAATAAGTTTCTCTGGATTATTCCTGGATTAAAATAACATACTTTGATTTGTTTTCGTCACTAGTCGCACCCATCCTACATATATTACATGGGTCAAGATCGAGAATAACTGCATGTTCACTATGTTTTGACAAAGCCAACTTTAATCCTGGTTTTATTAAGGAAACCTAGGTTTAAAATTCACTTAACCCATTCAATAATGTTAGAACACGCTGTTGATATACATGCATCTTCAAAGTACTCAAATATTTCAAATTATTCATTCATTTAAACAAAATCAAATGAAAGGCCTTTGCCATTTCAGTTTGACAAGCATCAGTGATAAGTTGTCTGGTTTTTATTTTCGTTCATGCGCATTACTCAAAGTATAACTGCGACAATTATGATGAGACATCAGACTTCAGTTCACATCTAGAAGCTAAACTTCCGAGGTTTGATGCAATATCCACACAAGACGTTCTACCATTACAAATAGCAACGCTCAAGAACACATATTTAGCACTTAATTCTAGGGTGGTATATGTGATAATCACCTTTCAAGGCAGTACTTTGGACTTGAAACATGCCTGTGATTGACTATGAAATCAACATGACCGAACGTGTGCACCACGCTTGAAAAGGGGAATTAGTGGTTGGTACGCATGAACATAATATGATTAACGTAGCCAAAGGATTAACATTAGGAATTATAATGTCGCTTCACAGTCGTTTCAAGTGTATAATTATGCTGTTGAGCGGTGACGTAACATCTTCTCTGACCTACAGGGCTGGCTTTTACATTTGGAACGAATCATATTTTCGCCCGCGTATCGAATATATATTTATAATGTACAAGCGGCAGCTCTTCAGATTTATCGAACTGTGTCAAATCTGGATTATATTTCTTATATCAGGTATATATTTGGTATTGCGTTATGTTAATATGCATTTTGATCCTCATTATTGTCTTAAATTTGGGTTATTTGAGAGGACTGGTGGAGAAGTAGAATACATTATCTGATGCCCCTGAACCATATAATACTTGGTTCTGACGAAGTTAGCCCTATGATAATCCGGACACCTTGTAATTATAGACTTTTGAGCTAGTAAAGCGATTTTACTATAATCTAATTGTTTTACCGACTTTCTCATAATAAATAATCAACTTGTCGGACTTGATTACCTATCCTTGTTCAACCACGTTCATGGAGATAGAACGGGTTTAATATTGTTGATATGAAATCCAGTTTGGATTATAAAAGAATCGTGAACGTACAAGTTGATTATGTAATTTGTTATGGTGTGCCTGGAAGAACTGTTGACATAGAGGGCATAAACCATTTTCCATAAGGTTGAATCTAAAAATAATGGAAACTACTATACTATACATATTGCAATTGGTTAAATGGTGCATAAATTGTTCTGAGAAAATTTGTTCTGTTTATTAATATAGTCTCAATCAGGATTAGCTGAGAACAGCAACCGGTTGTTGTAAAGCTTTTAATGAATAAATATACACTAACAACAAGAATATTATATCTTGCAGTGCTCGCCACAATGGAGTTTGCCTCGGCCGAACCCAACGGTACAATGGTCAATGGTACAATGAATATAAACGGCTCCCTACCCTTCAAGCCTGGTCCAAACAAAGGAGCCAAGAAGCCTCCCAAGATTGGAGGGATCTCTTTCGCCAAGGGGGGTGTCAAGATGAAGGACATCAAGTCTCTGGGCGTAAGCAGAGTTCAATAATATGTGCTGTGTTACAGAACAATGAGTCCCCCCAAAAATCCCAATAGAATCATATTTTTGAAATATTTTGTCACCACAACCCTTAGGTGTTTGGCACTGCTAGTAGGATGAGACATGTACCAAATTCCTACACTGCATATTGAATGTATTTATATGCATACCTGAGGTTATGCCTATGAATATTTTTAGCTACTTTACTAGCGATTGACCATCAGAAATATCGCGTTTTTTGCATGTATAAACATAATATAGAAGTACTTATTACATATCCCTATGCTAACCATCATTCGTATCTGCTTGATCGCATCTTTTCAAATAATGATATCACCATCTTTTGTGAATAATGCCCCTTTTTCCGTGACACATCAAAATACAAGTTATTTTTGTATTTTCTTTACAAACGTCACCGAGTTAAAAAAAGAATTAAGTCCTTTTTCCCCAATTTCTTTCTTTCACAAGTAGTAAGGAATACTCCCTGAAAGTTTTGTGAACATATTAGTGGACACCCGCATAAAGGCCTACCTTAAAACTGAAGAAAAAATGAGAAAAAAACCACACAAAAAATAGATATTTTGTTCTATTCCTACCTTATAGGCTGGAGGTTTGGGCACAGCATTGAAGAGCATGAGTCAAGACGAGCAGGACACTGTGTGTCAGGGAGTGATGAACGGAGGAGCAGATAAGAAGACTATGGATGCTATCAAAGCCGCTGGCGTGGACTGCATTGGTGCAATGAGGAGAGATCCCAATGTAAGTACATATCTATATGGGTAATGAATGGGACTGAGTGAAGAGATAGCTTCAGTGAATTCAATAGCTCAATATCAGACATATATACATAGGTCAGGGGGTCAGAAAATGTACTATAGGGGATTTTCGTGCCTCATTGCATATATATATGTCTACTACAGTGCATGTTGGGATGGAAAAGAAAAAAGGCAAGGATCTTTTCGCCAATATCATAGCTTGTGTAAATGATGTACATACACATAATTTTATTTCTCAAAGGACAATAATACAACAGTCAATCTATGTGTGCACTTCTTCCTACACCATATTTGTTAGGAGGCCCTTAAATGATTAAAAATCTTGAACAAGTTACTTTTAAGAACCGTATAAAGATATCTAGAGCATTCAGTAATAATATAAAATTTCAGCATTCAGTAATTCAGTAGCATTCAATAATAATAGAATAAATTCTATTCCTAAATCTTTGCTATCTAATATGTTGATTACAAATGCTCAACTTGGCAATCTGACTCCTATCTTGCAGTTCAAGCCTAAGGGAGGTCAGGCGCGAATGGCTGTTGAGCAAATGAGGGCAGACAAGGCCCCCAAGGATTGGGGTAAGGACGACTGGTCCGTTGTCTTCAAACAGATGCCCGGCGCCGTCAAAGCCTCCGACATCCGTGCAATGGGGAAGCAGACCCTCAAAGACCTGTATGTATAGATTTTTCTTTTTTAAATAGAATTTCTATCTTTCTACTCACATGAATGCATTAAAGCTACATGCACAGCTATTACGACCAAGTTTACTAATTATAACTTTGGGGCTGAATTTATCAATATTCTCCTGCTGGTGTGTCTCTAGTGAACGATAATAAGTGAAGTCATCATAGGAAAGGATTTGGGCGGGTCCTCTAAGTAAGAACGAGTTAGTAGTAAAACTTTTTAGAAGTCCCATAGATAAGACAAACATACAGAATCCAAAGACACAATTTAAATGACTCTTAGATGGGTTGGAGAAGAATGGAACGAAAAAAATATTGTTACTCCTATTTGTTCATGCATTAGTTCATTAACTCCTACCTGCATTAACTCCTGCCTGCAGCAGTGCTGAAGATACTGACATTTATCTTTAATCTTATCTTTTCAAATATGATGCTATCTCAAAATACATATATCCATTATAATATCATCATTTGTTGTTGAATACTTTTATTATTCTTTCAGAGTGAAGAGTGGAGATCTGACATCCAACAAGGATGCCTTCAAGAAGCCTTCAGAGAGGAGAGCTTTAGAGGAGCAGCTCCAGACCGCCTATGGCAAGCCCAGTGCTTGGAACAACGAGAGTCTCAATGAGATGGGAGCCCTCCTGCCCAAGATGGACATCAAGTCACTCAGACAGATCCCTCCCTCTGCGGTGAGCCATACACTAGATTGGATTTAATCTAGCTTAAAGCTGCATTCTCAGCTACCTTCCGAAAAGAAAATGTGTCTATTTAGTGGTCTATCATTCTATTCCCATACCAAGGTCACCAAGACTTAAGATAAAGTATTAAAGGGTTTTGACCTGTTCTTCTTGGTGTAAAATTTAATCATCTCCCAAAATAATTATTTAGAGGACCCGCCAAAATCTCACTTTTTTCTGTCTGACCCTCTATCATCTTCTTAAAGTTTAGGAATCCTTTATGAATAGACTATGTAAGGATAACACTGGTTAGAAAGGTACATGAAGATGCCAACTAATTGCGTCACCGTAGAGAGGAATTTCAGCGGATCTCCGAAATATAAATGTGGACTTTATGAAGCCCTGTAGCAAAAACAACCTCCAAATTACGAATTACACTTACTTAGGTTGGAAAAGAATGGAATAAAATTTGGAAAATATTTAGTTATTGACCAATGTTATAGCTGAGAGTTGAGAGACCCACAGAGCTGCTTTCCTGCGATGGCACCACTTATCATCGATTATTGCACCTTTAATAATTTATTATTAATTATTATTATTATCTCCTACAGATGAAAGATGCAGCTGCTTCATTCATGAATATGGAGTTTGATGATCCTGGTAAGAAAGCCGCCATTGGAGAACAACTTATTGCCGGACTTGGCAAGGACAGTGCAAACAGCTGGAGCGGTGATGATGTCAAGGCGTATGTGCCACCATCTTTTTTTATGTCATGTAGATATGTGATGTTTCTCAGAAAAATGTGTCACAAGTCGTAAAATTGATATTTTTCAAATTTTGTTATTTACAAGATCTCTTTGTAGGAATGTTCTCATTTGTTTTTGTATCTACCGCTTTAAGTCTTGTGAATACATCTAAGAAATCATCTCAAGACAGTGTATTAAATATATCCATGCATTTCTAAGATCATCCCATATAGTATATGAATCTACTTTACTAGTTATTGTCCACCCGGAGATATTGCAAACTTTTCTTCCAATAATAAAAATATCAAACCTAAAATATAGAAACAATTATTAGCCATCCTAATGTTTATCATCATAAGAATCCGCTTGATCTGATATTTTCAAATATTTATATGATGGTAAATCAAAATCTTATTTTTGCGACTTGTGACCCATTTTCCTGTAACACCTCATATATTATTAAATCATTTTATTGGCTACACACATTTAACGGACAATTAGAAAATCCATAATATTACTTTGTTAATTATTTTTTTTTTTACCACCCTAGTAATACTCTCACTACATAAATTATAACTAATATGAAGAGAGTTGATTTGCCCCTTATCTGAGACTATCCATCGGTCTCAAGGAAGACAATTCTTATAGATATTTCTATAAAAACCATAATTCACCTTAACAAATATAAAAGTATAATATGGTCTTCTATTCACAGGGCTGATCAGTTCATCCGCAAGAACCCCAAGATTATTGGAAAGCTCAGTGACTCTGCCATAAAAGGTGCCCTTACTGGTCTTGGAGCCCGCGCCACTGACAAGCGTGGTGTAAGTAACTGTCTCTTTCTTCAATATCTTAAGGGTTAACATCACATAACCTGGTCCTGGGTATGACCATAAAGTGCCTTTCTGTCTCTTTTCTCCGTCTCTCTCTCCCTTCTTCTCTATCTCCCTTCTTCTCTATCTCTATTTCTTGGGTATGATCATAAACTGCCTCCCTCTCAGTTCTCCCGCCCTTGATATAACCATATTAAATGTGTTGATAAGGGCGTAAAGCAACCAATCTCACTCACTCATGATTGATTGATAAGTACATCCTGAAAATGTTGCCATGTTAAGGATAGCAGAAAATCAGAAAAATGCTATAAATAAAACAAAAGATATTGATTGCTAAAAGTAGGTAAGACCTGCCTTCAGCCACTTGTCTGAGTCAGAGGAGTCTCTTAATAGGTTGTGCAGCATAGGTTCCTTATTATAAGCACACAGTCTGGTGTCACCATCGAAATATTTTGACCGAGGGTTCCTGTGAAAAAAGTGATGAAAATATCAATTTTTGCGATTTGTGACTAATTCACGATAACACATCACATAGCCATACTAAAACAGATAATGTAAAAATCACAACTTGTGTTACAGGCAGCACAACTTGGCAAGCGTCTGAAGTCCATGAGTGAATATAGCGATCCTACCAAGATTGACAGCACTAAGATCGAAGAGATGGGTAACCTGATGAAGGGTATGGGCCGTGGTTACCTGAAGAAAATGACTAAAACCAACATTGAGGGCGCTCTCTCTACCCTCTCCAATGTCACCTTCCCCCGTGGTGAGGCTCGCGAACTCATGCAGCAGATCAAAGGCACCGTAAGTAGTCTTTTTTTATTAGTTTAATTAATTCTTTTTTTAATTCTTTTTTTTTACCTTAAGTATCCTTATTCGATCATATTATTTGTCTTTGTTTTTTTTTTAAAAAATCATTTTATTGAACCCACTTAAATTTATGACATGAAATTTGCAGTTATCAAAAAAAACGTTGTAAAACCAAACCGAAATCCAATACTATTGGATCATTTGCTGCTTGGATCTCAATCAAATTATTACATTTGAAACAATTATAGACATATATTATTGATACACAAAGTCTGCCGTTCAAAAGCAACAGATTTTACTTCTTTGGTCAAAACAAATACAGTCTAGTGAATACTGCATCCACCAAAGAGCAAAAACAATAATACAACTAATATTTATCTTTAATCAACTACTATTCAATACGAGACTTGCATGTCTCACTGCACATACCTCTTACAGTCGATGCTGAGATGGTCGCAACTCCAATCTGACATACAAACATTCACCAATATTTCATCTAAAAATTCAAGGGTCCTTTTACCAATATCTGAAGTGAATAGTTTTTATAATTGATCTATAAAAAACAAATGCATATGTGGTAAAAAAAAGTCTTGTTTAACTGAATCATGTCAAACACAGGTTATTAACATGACACAAATTATGAGTGAAAAGATGTTGTGAATGTGGATTCATGAATCCATTTATGAAACTTTGGTCAAATGACTTTTAGATGGGTAGGAAAAGAACAGAACAACAACTTAACAATGCTGCTTTCATGAAGACTATACTTATCTCCCTGGCGAATTAACCAACACCAAATATAATTGCAATAATTCATTTCTCCCCAGATGAAATCTTACTCTGCTGACAAGGTCAAGGAGCTTGGACATCTGGTCACCGGCCTTGACCCCTCTGACCTTGATGACATCCCAGATTCAGCCATTGCTGACTCCATTGATGACTTGAAGGACAAGGACTTTGACAAGTCTCAGTGCAGAGCTATCTTGAAGAAGGTCAAAGCTGCTGGTGGGTCTAACCTGAAGAAAGTGGGTCCACTCATGCAGAAATGTGGTAGCCCTGATGATGTGGAGTCTGTGTCCATTGAAGATATGGGACTTAGCTGCAGCGACAACACAGCTCCTACATTCACCCCTGACAAAGCCATGGTAAGTTATGCTCAATATTTCTTAATATGTGATGTGTCACAGGAAGATGTGTTACAAGTAAAAAAAATAGATTTTGAGATACCATCATATATCTGAAAAGATGAGATCAAGCCGATTCCAATGATGGTAAACATTAACACCTCCAATACGTCTTTCTATGTTAAGGCATGCATTAAATAAATGTTAGCAATATTTCTTAATGGTCAATTACTAGTAAATTAGTTAAATAAACTCCGTAGATATATATAGCCATAGCATATTCATAGCTATATGGAATTTGCTACATGTTGATATGCTATTAGCAACGGTAAAGAGCCCAAAAAGCATTTCGAAATTATCCTTATTTTGACTTGTGACTCATTTTCCTTTGACACCTGACATATGTGTATTTAGGCATGCAAGATATAGCAGTTTGTCATGAGGAATTGCCCATTGTTGTACATTGAATATATGTAATGAAGGTATAGGAGATATTACAGTAATACATTATATACCCATTTTTACTATACTCAAGAAAGCAAGTCTTGTAGAGTTCTTGTAGAGTTTTTTTTGTTTATGTTCCAACCAGGTGCATGTTGGAAGACCTGACTCACGATGTCAGATACTTACCTCCTTTTTGTTATTGCTTGAAGCTTGATCAATAAAAGATTAACCATATATACTATCCTCTGAATTATTAAATCCATTTTCCAGGCTAAGAAGCTGATGAAGATGGTCAAGAAACAATTCGGAGCCCCTGCTTCTGACAACACCAACTACACCCTGACCTGTATTCAGAATTGGGGCGCTGTAGCTGCTCTTGGTATGGACCCTGAAGACTATGAGAACATGCCAGATAATGGTGACCTTGCTTCTATTTTTGAGGCATTCAGTGACTTTGAGGGTGACATGGATGAAATGCAGGTATGTTTGCTATACAATATAACATCTTAATCAATTTAGATGATCATAAGTTACATAAGTATCTGAATGCGAATTTCAGATTTTTTTAAACATTTTCAGTGGATTCCATAAACCCCCTATCTTTATTTCTCAGATCAAAGGTTAACAATAAAAGTTCTTTGAGGGGTTATTTTCTTTGAATAAGAAAGAATACAAGGAAAAAGAAAAGGATCAATTGTCTTGTCTTGCTAATGTCTTCCTGCATCATCAATATTTTTAAACTTCAAAGAAAACTGATATACAACCTACATATCTGGACTCCTGGTACACTGCTTGTGCGCCACTAGCCATTCAACGTCGGTCATTACATCATATTATTTCTCCTAAAGAGGCCAAAGAACAGTAAAACATGTTGAAAGGGGCCAAATACCAGAAAACCCACCAAACTTCAACCCCATGGTCTGTTTCAATTGAATTGACTTCAATTCAATCAACTTATAACTTTTTTTTAATTTCCTCTAGACCAAAGGTATTGCCAAGAGAGTTCGTCAGTTCCTCGATCCAGATAACCAGACTGCTGCTGAAGCTTTTGATGCCACACTAGTTGCACAAGTTGGCAGATTCATGAAGCACTTCAAGTAAGCATTCAATTGAACTTCAACTTTTTTTTAACAATATTTTTCATTCAGGCTAACATATCAACAGTTATACACTAAATTGGTATGGTGTTTGACAGAAAGAAAACAATGCTTTTACCATACCATGTTCTATCTCAAGACAAAATCCAAAAAGAATATTGTGGCTCCTTTTTTAATGCATTAGTTCCTTCAACTCTCACTCGGAGCACTGTATATGATGCTAGTTCATACCTTTAATATATCCTAAACTCTCCCCAACACTCAGGTAATTAAGGATTGATTCATCCTCAGTTTTACAATTTTGCGGTTGATGATACAATGTTTACCCCACTGCCATGATTGGATACAGAAGACAAGTCTCCTATGCCTGAATTAATTAAGAAAATATTCTTTCCTGACAGTGATTCCGACCTGGAGAAGTTCAACTCCACTATGAGACCTGAAATTGCCACAGAGATTGCAAATGGCAACATGGACAAAATGCCCACAAGTGAAATCACTAGATTGAAGAAATTCGCCTTGAAACATGTTGTAAGTCTCCTAATCTTAGATATCAATCTATTATTTATTGAATAATTACATAACCATTTTAATGATTGACATGATACTGCTTCATTATTCTGGGTCCATACAATGGTTCTAAGGCTCTTTCAAAGCTACTTTCTCAGCTTAAGTCCGTGAAAAAGTGAAATTGTCTATACATTTAGCGGTCTATTCATTCCAGTTTCATCCAAAGGTCACCCAGATAGAGTATTTTGATCTGTTCTTCTTGGTGTAAAATTTCCTTATCTCTCAAAATTATTTAGAGGACCTGCCTAAATCTAACGTTTTACAGATTTTCTATCATGTTCTTAAACTTTTGGAATCGAAAATGTATGGATAACACTGACTACATATAATCAGTGTATATGAAGCACTATCAATCCAATTTGATACGGATTGCTACTGTAGATCAGCAAAAAACAAAATATTCTAGAAAAAGCCACAAATTCATGAAAAACTCAGGAAATTAGAGGAAATTAATCTTTCTTAATAATCTTTATTTGAATCTGCCATTCTACAGTATTCAGGATAAAGGAAAGGAAAAATCAAGAAAAATATTTTGGGCTCGCTTTAGCTTTAAGAGTCCAGTTCTACTCCTTGCTCCATTCTGTCTCTCCCTGTCCCTGCCTGCCTCTAGCCTTCTACCGCTATCTGACTCCGTCTTACTTTTTACAGGAGCTATGAGGATGAAAAATAAGTAGACAGGTTTCTGGATAGGATCCAGTATTTCCAGCCGTTACCATCAGGGTTTGGGATATATTACCCAATCAAATTTCGTAGCCACTATTTATTTCACTATTTATTATGCCCGAGCAAAGAGTTCCATTTACTATTCATTATAAAGAGTTCCATTCACTATGTCTTGTTTTGAGATATTTTCCCCCATCAAATTTCGCACAGCAAACACAATACCAACACACAACCATTACGAAAACCACACAGAACAACTTTTCTTCTTCTTTCTTTTCAATGGGGGCCTGATTGCTATACCACTGTGTGCAGCGATTAATAAAAATAATCTATTACACTTTCAGCTCCGTGATGACACAAGCAAAGTTACAGACCGATCTGGTGAAGCTACCCTTGATGACAATGACATCCGTGGTCTTGCCGGTCTGCACCGCGGCTTAGAGAAGGCTGACATTGATAAGATGTCTGGCGACGCCATTTCTGCCAACATTGGTGAAATGAATGATAAGATCAGAGGCAAGGATAACATGAAGGCTATATGGGCCCGCATGGAAAATCAGGATAGGTGAGGAATATGTCATTATGGTATTTACGGCCATCTTTGGGCGATTTTGGGCTATAATTGCCAACTGAAGCCAGGCATTATAGAGCCATAATGCCCTGAGAGAACTATAATTGCCCGGGGAGAACATTTTTCTCGTCCATACACGTTGTTTACTGGTTAGAGCAGGGGTTTAAAATCATCTATATTAATGCATCATAGAATTGCACTCGCACTCGTAACCAGAAAAACTGGTAGAAATAATTAAAGGAATTTAATAATGAAAGACATGGTATCAATGCCAAAATTTTAGGAATGCTGATTTAAGAGGAAAAACAGTTCTTCAGAGTTCCATTCCCCATTTATTATATGACCCTAGCAAAGAGTTCCATTGGCTATTTTGTATGACCCTTTAGCAAAGAGTTCCATTCATTATGTCCTGTTTTCATATTCTGCTATAGCACATTCAAGAACAGTTCTGACAGTATCATCGGTGCAGCTGGTCTTGTTGGTGGTCTGTCAACCACACTCCTCAATGACATTGACAAAGTAAGCATCACATGTTTTACACTAAACATCCTTCTCATATTATTTGCTATTCTACCCTTTCTTTTCCACAATTTACATAATCGTCTACCTCTTATGGATGAGAATGATTAGTAAAGTAACTAAATACACTCACTCCAAGAATGAGAAGATTCAAAATACAATATCTTATGAATAAAAAAACTTTAATAAAATATCCATCTTGCGATGTACAACGCATCACATTACACGTCTTGCGCAAGTCTAAAGGTCAATGACTGATTATCTCATTTTAACAGTCTGTGCTTGGAGAGGCTCTGTCCGATGCATCAGCTACCATAGAGGGACGTCAGGCCGAGGATGACAAACGTGATGATGCTGGTTTCAAAGATGAGGTTTCTGATACTGACAAGGCAGAGCTTGCTGCCAATCTAAAGACATTTATACAGAAAGCCTTTGAGGGCTACCAGGACAGCCAGTCATCCAAAAGGCGAAGGAGAGCCACAGGTCAGTGGGAATTGTATTCATTATTGCTGCTTATATATTGTTTTTATTTCCATATGAAACAGGTACATAGTCATATAGGGAAAAGGGCATTATATTATCTGCACAATTACATCTCTCTTAGATATGCCTGGAAAATTAAATGAAATCAGAATTCAGTAGCTAAATATTAGTTACCATCTACATAACACTTGGCAGATTTCTTAAACTTTACAGATTCCTTAACATTAACACAGTTCAACTGGTCAATCAGACTATCATATATATATGTATATATATCTCTTACCTTCCAAACCTTATAATGATCGAAATTATTCTTAATTGCATTATGGTCTGACGTAGTATTAAGATTGACAAAATAATGAAAAAAAATATATGTGTAGTATATATATTTATATGTAATCGGCTAACCTGGCCCTGTTTTTTGTGGATAAGCCCAATTATCATGGCATTAATAATTAACATTGAACGATTACAGTTGCTACGACATGTGCTGATGTGCAGACCCTGGGCAGCAATGCTAACATCCTGACCAGCACACAGATTGAGTCCCTGACCACCGACGAATTCACTGACTGTACAGAAACAATGGGAGCCATCACCTCATGGTCCAGCACACAGCTCGCCTCCCTCATCAGTGAAGCCAAGGCTGTAAGTTTTATTTTTGTTTAGGGGCCGCTTCGGACTACGGTCCTACCACAGCTTCCACCTACCCCCAAACTGATACCAGATATATATTACATGGATATCAGTGGGATCCACTCACAGGATCATAGGGGTGACCTGGGTTAAACCATGTCAGACTTACCAACCTGTCCATAATCAGCATTCTGAAACCTAGACAGAATGGACCACAAGAAACTAATATCTAACTTTCTTTCAGGGCTATCCATTAAACCCCTGATAACTAACTATCATCATGTCCTGATGAACCTACACTCCATTTGGGTCCAGTGTTATGATACATCCATAACCAACGCGGCCAAACTAAGCGCCTGATGAGACCTTTTGGTCGAAACCACATCCCCTATATGTTTATTAAATATCTGGGTACCTTTGTGTAATACAGATGTTAATTAACACTCCCTGATACTTTTATATAAAGTCCCTCAAAAAATTGGGAAAATGCTAAACTAAATCTAGCATAAAAACTCCTAACTCTACAAGGAGAGACATCCAGGCAACACCTGTGATGTCACAAAGGGGAAATCCACAACACCTGGGCAACACGTTGGTTGCCAGGTAAGTTACCGTGGAACGTTCTAATCTGAGCTCTGAGCTCAGTGGTGGTAGCGCAGTGAGGCAAGACACACGTATAATTTTTTTTGTTTAGAATTGTTATACAGAGTTAATATCATTACATTTTTTAAAGCAGCATCTCCAGTTAACAACAATCCACAACTAAATATGTTGTAATTTTTGTTTTATGCTGGGTCGGGCACTGCATTTGATATCCCATTCCTTTTTCTTTTTCTTTCTTGTGTGTCGATTTTTGGCTACGATTACTAATGATATTCATATGAAGAAAACCAATATGTTATCAGCTATAATAACCTTAATGCGATCTTACAAACTCCCACTCCTACACTCTAAATGAGTGGCTAGAGCTAGGGACTCAATTGAATTCCTCATCTCATATCATTAAGCATGCTTACACTCAATATCGAGTGGCTTGAATCCGACAATGTCATTTGATTACACTTTGGCGCCATTACTGGGCCAATTGACAAACCCTACCAAGGAAATTGTAAACCTAGGTAAAATAAAATATTTAAAAAAACCCATTTGTACAAATAAAGGTCTTGGACAAATAAAAGAATATGTTAATTCTAAGTTGTAATATCCTTATTGTGATGAGTACCATTACCACAATCATCCTGCAATATAACTATTGTTTTTACAGGCATATGGAACTGATGTCTCAACCTGGTCTGCCGCTAATGTCAAACTCATTGGTACCATCAATGCTGGTCTCACCGTTGCTGAGATCGGAACCTTGAAAATCACTGGAGCTGATACTCTTGCTGTGATGGGTACATCCTCATCATTCTCCTCCACCCAGGTTGGTAATATAGATAATTTTGATAATTATACAGAGTTTAGGGCACCCCTTGAGGGCCAATCGGTGGGAGGGGTAGAGATAGAATTTTAAGGCATCTTACACTAGATTTGCAATGATATCTTATCAAAGAAGATTGATAGTGTCAAATGAAACTCTTTCATAGAGTAATTATCACCCGTGTAATCTAAGGAATTATTAAATCATTCATCTACCAAGTGAAATGAAATTTTGTTTGCCATCTCCAAGTGTTTTGCAAATTTGTGAACTGCCATTTATTTCTGAACATACAATTTAGTATAATAAGGTGACTTATAAATAATTTGGCAAAAACAGAATTTTGAGAATACTTTGACGTTGACTCCATTGTGCAGTTCACAAACTGCAATGATGAATGGATACTTGACATGAATCATTCAATGTACGGGATGTAGGGTGGCTTAAATTGCCTGAAGTACAGAGTCGTCTCACTGACATGAGTGGCATGTTGTGGGTTTGAAGCCGGGTGTAGCTGCAGTTTTACCTCCTCCCCCCAGGTACTAGGGGAAGACGACCATATGATGAACTAGTCCTGGTAAAAAATGTAAACAAAAAATGAAAAAATACTGGGATATTATATATATATACTAAATTCCCCCTTCGTCTTTCTTCTCCAGCTTGCTGCCGGTTTCTCCCGTTTCCTTTCTCAAGTTCGGTCTGGTACAGCTTCATCCGTTACTGGTGATGACCTTATTTCCCTTGGTGCATTTGCATGTGGAGCCACCTCAGCTCAAATTGGATCATTCACTGCTGCTAACTACAAGTAAGAACTCCTATATGAGTGGTATATGAGTAACACATTAGTTGCATATTATTAGTTCCTTTGGAAGAACTGTTTGTGGTAGATGTCTGCACCTTTTTTTCACATATTGTATGTTTATTGTATGGGAATGAAGTTTCATATATATATCATAAATGAAGCTAATCTTGTGACAATAAGTAAGAATCTAGTTATGACCAAGTTGTGAAGAAACCTCAACTGACAAGAATTTTGTTTAGCAGTTTATTCAACACGACCCAACATTTATTTTCCAGGAGTGCTGCCAGCGCCATTGGAAGCCAGTCAGCTTGTGACTCCACCCAGCTTACAGCCTATGCCACTCTGGCCAAGTCTGCCTCTGCTTATGGAGCAGCCAGCACCTGGGACTCCACCACTATTACAACTGTAGGCTCAGTCATTGGTGGTCTCACCACTGCTGAGATTGGAGCCCTCTCATCCACACAGATTTCCAACATTTCACCATCCACCATGGCTCTCATTCCCCCAACAGCATTCGCAGTGAGTAAATTTTAAAGAATACTCAGGAATCCAATACAATATTATTAGTAGGACATTTTGAGATACCTTCCTATGTCAATCACTAGGAAGGACACCAGTAGCAATGCAGTTAAATATAGTCCTTAGGATGACCGTAGATATACATACATCTATTCCATACACAGTCTTGAAATTTGGTACATATATTCATATGACAGAGGATGCTATACATTAAGAAATGGGAACATTACAACAAATATATTCAGTGGGAAAACACCATTGAAATATATTAATTTTGAGTCTTTAGACTAATTTTTGCGCATCGGAAATAAACCTGTAAATAAATCTCTTTTATTGTGAACATATTTCATACTATTTACATATTTACTTTCCTGTAGGGATTCACCACAACCCAGTTGTCAGGATTCTCCAGTTCCCAGGCTAATTCAGTTACCAAAAGTCAACAGGCATCCCTCAGTCTAGCCCAGCTCACCTCCCTCACAAGTGCCGGAGCAACTGTCAAGACTACAGGTAGTGGTGGTAAGTACTGACCGAATTTCTCAATCTTTGAACTATTTGTAGTGTGTTACAGAGAAATGAGTCACAAGTCGCAGGAAATGAATGTTAAGTATCTTATTTGCTACATATATACGACCAGCATAAAATACTCTAATAGAATAGTTTCTCCGGTGGTAGTGTCATATTTGTTTCATATTAGAATAGTTGATTTATCATTGAAAGGTAACAAGATAACTGGTGATATAAACCCAGGCATATTTAGACAGTAAGAATGGTTGTTGTAAATATCACCATAGCTAACCACTTTTAAAAGACTAGGCTAGTCAGTATGACCTGTTTTTCTTCCAAAAGAATGCACAAAGAAATATTGACAAATGAATTTAGATAACTATAAAAACGTAAAAAGGGTTTCCTTGATAGTAGCCCCTTATTTCTACGTGTTGGTCCACTGATCTTAGTGTGATAGAAGAATTTTTTTTAAATAATTTTATCTAAACTGGGGTTTTCATTTGCCTGTGTATGTGTGTATTATAAGTTTACAAAGTCAGGTATTACATTTACATGTATATTACCATTTACATTCAGAGAAGGACTGTTTCTTACTTTTCTTTCATTATTATCTTTTGCAGCCGCTTCTATTCGTGCCACAATCCTGTGCTTGGCTCCAATCCTGGCTGTCTACCTCTTGTAAAATGACCAAATACTGATAGAAAGATTAAGGTTTACAACATCTCTTCTTAGGAAGGACTTATGTAGCCTTATGCATTGCAATTAGACTGAATCTGTACTATGAATACACCGAATGGACTGAGAGATACGAAGAAGAACAATGCTTAATTTTGAGGACTTCTGATGAATATTTTGGATAAATATTGTAGATATTTTAATATTTTATATATATATCCACCTTGGGCAGGGTTGACACTCTCTCACCTATATAACCTGCCTAATGTGGTAGTAGTAGTGGTTTGGGCTTCAACGCTTTTAGAATTCTTCTTTTTTTTATTAAAGAACTGATCTCAAAGCAAGAATCTCTGATTGCTGATTTCTAACAATGTCTGCTACACACAGGATACAAGATGCTGGCTATTTGTTTGGACGACCTGAGATATCATGAATAAGCATGAGTTCCCATATATATATGGTAATAGCCTGATGCAGGGTGTGAAGGTGGAGGTGAAGGTTGCCTTGGATGGATGGAAGTGAAGGGCACATATTCATAGCCATGTTGCAGTGTCCTCGTCCAACAAGTGGGTCTATGACCTTAAGCAACCTTGAAGCATAATTCGAACAGCCTTGCTCATAGGTCTTAAACGAGACCTTTCAAAGCCATCTTTAAGGCTTTGATTTGATGGACAGCTATGTGCCCTGAATCTTTAACTTAATTTGTGTTGCATTATCTGTTGTGATATTCTGGTATCCTTGATTGGTTTATAATCACTGATTCGTGTATATAATAGGTAATAAAAATATTTGAAACATATACTAGATGTTGTTGATGTTTGTTGAAGGATTAAGTTGTATAGGCTGAATTAAAATTATATGGCTTTGAGCAATTTATTTTACCTTTATATTTGGTAATACATAAATGTATATATAATATATGAACACTTTTAAAAAGATCTTTACATTCATCATATTCGTTTCCCTGTTATTCATTATGCAGTAATCATTAAGGAATACAATGAGTACAAACAGTACGAAATTGCAATTAGTAAGGATGTTAAATAAGTACAGGACCAGATGAAGGGTAAAAGTACCATAATTATATAATACTCCTATAGTGAACGGTAGTAAATTTCAGTGGTGCCTCAAATAAAAACTAATCCGGGGACATACTGTTTATGTTGATCTCTTGGTTTTACCAAACCGTGTTATTTCTCAAGTCAACCTTTTTTTTTATAGGGGAAAGGTCACAGATCTCCCTAAATATTATGAGTGCCCCTTGAGCCTAGTACATGAACAACTAGCACACCATGAAAACAAGAAAGAAAATATAATTATTCAGGAAATTATAAATGAATATTATATCGAAGTTATATAATGGTCTTACATCAGCATTAATGAGTAGCACTTGAGAATATAGCACCAGATTCCAAACCATATATAAATTGGCGTTTCAGAAATCCCCTATTGTGGAATGATCATGGATGTGCAAGAAAGGAAAGCATCTTGTCTATAGATGAAAACAGGCATGAAGATTTGATAGTCCATTGTCTCACATGTATACATATAGACCTTCAATCTATCAGATTCGATATTGGAAATAACCGGGGAAATATTTTGAAGGCCCATCAATAATGTAATGTGTCCCATAAATTAGTTTTATATGTCGAGAAAATAGAGATTACCCAAAGGGGACATATTTAGATGACTTTTTAGTCATTGTCCATCCAGACCTATAACTCATATTTTCTCCAAACATAAACATATAATTATATAAAAGTGCTTGTTCGCATTCCTAATTGCATCGTTGAAATCCTATTGATGTTATCTTTTTTAATATAATGTTATCACAAAATCATCCTTTGCGACTTCAGACTTAGACACTTCACAATTTACGAAATAAGAATTTTCTTCAAATCCGTCAAATTCAGGAATTTTCAATATTTTTACACCAACTAATTATCTAAAAACTTAAAAATATATTCCCACTGTTGGATGGCGTAGTTATATCTCACTCATAGTCTTTTATATTTGTAATGTTCAACGTAAATTATAGGCTTAAAATTATAGAGCATATCTTTCAAATTCCACTCAAATTATTAATCATTATAAGTTTCTTTTGAATAGTCTTTCCTAACACTACCAATGGGCTAATTAGTACACAGTTCTACACCTACCGACAATGTATCTCCTACTCCATATCATGTATGTCCCCTTTCATACACGTATAATGTATCCCTGACGAAGAAGGTAACGAAAGCATGTTGGGTCTATTACCAGCTGTTTTTGTAACATCTAGCTGAAGTAAGAAAACAAAAATAGATCGCCGAGATGGCAGACTTTTGTGCCATTACAACTAATTATTTTTCTATCTTTTCAGTCTGTTTCAGTGGTGCTACACACTGGGATCATAATGTGTATAGGACAAGACACCAAGTCTAAGTTTGCCTATATAGAAATCCTATCAACTACCTCACAGGCCGAGCCTTACATAAGTGAAGAACAAAGTATAGTTCTAACAAGCTGCGTGCACAGGTCCTTAGATGTACTGGCTAACAGGTAGGTTCGTTATAAGTCAGTAACTTAGAAAACGTACAATTTACTTTCACTAATCCTCTCAAAATAACCACAATTTATGAAAATGAAGTTCAAAATAGGGTTCAGCATAACCGAACAGATCTTTTACATCAATGCCCTGCTAAATCCTTTTTCAAGCCTGATTTATTCTAATTTACTCGATTGAATGTGTAAAGCCGCCGATAGTTCGTTTTCTGACGATCTGACCCATATATATAATATTATATCCATTTCCACATGTCCTTCTTGACTTAGGTGCCATATCCACCATGTATCTACCATTGTATATATATTTTTTAACATGTTTTATTGCAGGAATAAACATTCAGTGTCGTCGCAGTGACGATGTTCCCACTGCCTGCCTAATACAGTTACAATTATATATTGAAATCTGAAAAAA
This sequence comes from Sthenelais limicola, assembly GCA_942159475.1. Classification (NCBI taxonomy): domain Eukaryota; kingdom Metazoa; phylum Annelida; class Polychaeta; order Phyllodocida; family Sigalionidae; genus Sthenelais; species Sthenelais limicola. The sequence goes on from OW804098.1 coordinate 70,742,523, forward strand.
GCTTTATTATTCATCGATTAGTAGAAAATTCTATTTCTGGTCGAGGGGGGGGGGAGACCAGGTGAGCTAAGTTTTAATAAACATTATTGTTTAAACCATATATTGTGGAACTAAATCTCTTTTCAATTTAACTTTAAGCCCAGTCATGTCTAGATTCCTGGTATGTTGATCCAGAAAGTTTACCGCCTTGAATTGGATTGTTTTAATAGTTTGGTTATATTTCTGACCGCCTAATATCGTTTTTATATATACAAATGAAGCATCATCGCGAAAACGGCCCTCGAAAACCAGCCAGGAATTCCGATTACTAAACTATTTCTAGCTGCTTGCCTTACGGCATGGCTTCAACCGTTCTCGTGCAGATGTTTTGCTTTGAGTTGTCTGCTCAGGTCGTATTGGTTCAACCAACCAAACAACCAGCAGACACGAAGATTTTAGCAGAAGAATCTGACCAGGGCCAGCGAACGGACTACATTTCATGCACTCAGGGCCATGAGACAAAAGTTATCAGAATTGATCCGCCTTTTGCAGGTCTAAAGTAGATAGTTTGGGCCTGTTGATTCTCAATTTGGCAAGACTTTGAATAAAAAACCACTGAGTTATGGGTATCCAAACTTAATAATCAAAATCAATGTCTCTACGACGCCCACCCTACCTTGAAGTTTAATTACCTCTAATTACCCCAGATAACTTCAATATACCAAAGATCCTTATACATTTTCGAAAGGTGGACACTTGTACCTGCATGATCCTCAAGTATAAAGAATGTAGGCAGTTTTTGTAAAATACTAGAAGCAATTGAACTTTGCACATCATTTTCATTTTTCTCTGTTCCAAATTAGACCTTCTTTCCTTTTTAATAACAAGATCAAAATATTGCTGATGATCAAGTGTCTGCATCTAAACTGTAGGTATGGCCATGGTCTATCAATCCTCAAAAAATTGAGGTGATAGGATAATTGCCACAGGACTTATTAACGAAATAAAAATGTTGCGTTGTAGAGACACAAAATGCGTTGTAGAGACAATGTGCGTTGTAGAGACACTGCGTTGTAGAGACATTTTCAAGGAAAGATGCAAAGCATAGGAAAACAGGTATGATGGTCATGCAAATGGTTGGAAGTGGTCCAAAATAGTTTTGTTCACTCCCTGCAAGGAAACAAGTATTTCCATGAAAAAAAAATGTCATGAAGGATATTTTATTTATTGATAAGGCCTGAAATGTTAGGTGATTTGAATTAACCATAAGGATATTGCATAATTAAGTCATAAATCGTCATTGAAATGAATTCATGTCAAAGATGTACATTGCCCCACATCTAGGGAACAATTTCACATATTGTAGGGTAAGACAATTAACTCTGAGAATTAATCAATAACTCAAAATTACGACCTTAAACCGGAAGAGACCGCCGGAAGTAGAACTATCCAATATGGCGGATGAAGGTGAATCGACACTTGAAGGTATGTTGTAATAAAGTTTAAATTGTTGTTTATGTCGGGGTTACGGGTTGCTGGTTCTCGTCGAACTACCCGAATGTACATTAGCATCACAAAACTCAGTATGCGAGATATGGTGGTGAGGAATTGTGTTTATCATGTTTTAAATAATTGTTTTTACACGCATGCGAACGAATCTAGACTGGACACGAATGATGTGTGACAGTAATGTCGATGTGTCGACTGGCAAGGGGTTTAGGGTTATATTCCATAATGTCTGCAGCTTATTCAACAAGTTGGATTACATTAAGCTTGAATACCTAAATGGCGTATATGATGTGGTTGCCATAGTAGAAAGTTGGTTGAGCAAAGATGTAACAGACTCAATGTTGTATGTAAGAGGTTACAAATTTATTAGACAAGACAGAAAAGAGAAACGTGGAGGCGGAATTATACTATATTGTAGAGAAGAGTATTTGATGGAACATATAATCGAATTGAGCTTGTCACATAATGATCTAGAAATTCTCACTTGTAGAGTAAAACCGGGTAAGAGAAAAAGGATGATTATATCTGCTGCGTATCGTCCACCTAATGGATCAACTGCAGGTTTCTTCACGAAATTAGGAGATATCCTTAATCTAAGTGCGGGGAACATGTATAAAAAATGTAAATTTATGATCGGAGGTGATATGAACATTGATTTAAAAAAGGTCAATGGGAGCAGTAGAAGACTAAATTCAATGTTAGACCAATATGGATTGGTACAGCACATAAATACTTATACACGTATTTCTGTGAAGTCTAATAGTTTGATTGATTTAATAGCCTCGAACTGTAACCATGTGAATAGAAGTGGGACTATCGCTGACAATATAAGTGATCACCTACCAGTCTATCTAATACTAAAAAAAAAGAGAGCTAAGAAAAATAAAGAGAATAAATCCTTCTTTATTAGACCAACTAGCAAAATGAAATATCAAGACGTTAAGTTAGAGTTTGAGAAATTAGAAGATGTATTTGGTGAGAATGCTGATATTGACACAACTTGTGAGAGTCTTATATCCAGTATGAAGTATGTACAAAATAGTCTGTACCCCTTGGAAGAGGTAACTCCTAGGCAAGAAGGTGAATTGAATGACAGAGCTTTATCTAGTTTAATCAGAAGGAAAAATAAAAGCTTTAAAAAAGCGCTGAAAGGTAAAAATCCTGTTGATTGGACAAATGCAAGAGAATTAAGAAACCAGGTAAAGAGTAGGCTAATAAAGCTGAAACTGGATCTTATAAATGACATCTGCAACAGATATTCAAAAAATGATAAAAAGTTCTGGAAAAAAATCGCTGGTATATTTGGCATTGGAAATAATAGAGATAATGGTCACAATGGTGAAGTAATCACTAGTGAAGGGGAAACTCTGGTTGGCAAACAATGTGTTGACTATATTAACGATTATTTTTGTAAGATCAAACCAATGTCTACGCCAGAGGAGATAACAACAGAGTATGAATTTCCTGAAGTATTATGGGAAGAAGATATCCTAGAAGGTGATGTTGTCAAAATAATAAAGGACATAGACGATTCGAAATCTAGTGGGATTATAGACTTGAATACAAAGTTTGTGAAATATTCTCTGCTGGCATGTATAACTAAATTCGTGATGTTATTGAATAGGATTCGAATAAGTGGGTATTTTCCTAGATCTTGGAAGGTTGCTATTTGTGCAATAATACCTAAAAAGGCAGGTTCGAAGAGAGTGGATGATTTCCGGGCCATATCGATATGTCCAATCCTTGGAAAAATCATGGAAAGGCTTATTTCGAATAAATTAGAGGACCACCTTAGTAACATAGAATATTTAAGTGAGCATCAATTTGGATTTAGGGTCGGTATGGGGGTTGACAATGCAATGTCAGCCTTCCTAAACTATGTATTTAAGTATAAGGATTTGGGAATTGACACACTTGCTGTATATTTTGATTTAGCCAAGGCTTTTAATTCGATTAACGTTAGTATATTGATAAAAAAGCTAAAGCTTATCGGTGTGAGTGAGGTATTTCTTAAATTACTTGAGTCATATTCTACAGATAGAAGACAGTGTGTGAAGGTTGGAGATAACATATCAGATATCCTACCATTGACAGCAGGAGTGGCTCAAGGATCAATCCTTGGGCCGACATTGTTTATTATATATATCAATGATTTAAGTAGGGTTGCATTCAGTGGTAAAATAATTATGTACGCTGACGACTGCGTTTTATTACACCCCAGGAGAAATGAAAATGATTTAGTGGAAATCCAAGACGACATTAATAAATTTAATGATTGGGTTGGAAAAAATGGTCTGAAAATATATATCAACAAGACAAAATTGCAAAACTTCATTGGTGCTAGAGGTAGAAAAAATGATTACCATTTGTATGCCAATGGAAGCAAAATTGATGTAGTAGAAGAGTTTCGTTATCTGGGGTTTCAGTTAGACAGTAAGCTGAATATGAGCCAACACATAAATATCACTTGTATGAGAGCAACGAATCTTAAGAAAAGGTTGAGGAAAATCAGGTTCTTTATTACGAAGGAGCTGGCTATTACAATCTATAAAACCTATATCCTCCCTGTCATTGAATTTGGAAATTTTGCTATCGATCTTGCATCTTCTCATAATGTTCGAAGATTGCAAATAGTGCAGAATGACTGCTTAAGGATTGTAAGAAGTGTTAGAGTGAGAGAACAACGAGTTAACAATTATGATTTGCATAATTCCTGTAAAATTTTACCACTCTGTTATAGGCGTTTACAGAGGAATTATAGTCTCTTCTGGATGGAAAGGAGAACGCAGGATCCACGCAGGCATGGATATGACATGCGTGATCCTGCGCGTCTCCAAGTACAACAGTGGAATAAGGAAGGAATAAGAAGGAGTAGTATAGCCAGAATAAGAAGTCTGTGGAATCTACTTCCCTTAAATTGTAAGGTAATTATTGACAAAAAATTGTTCTCTGTGTCTGTTAAAAAACTACTTGCAGAATTGTATTACAATACTCAAGAGATTTGGACGGTGAATGAACAAGGAATAGCTAATTGAAATTGAAATTGAATTGTATCGGATTGTTGTATCTAGATCATAGAAGTAGTGTGAACCCCTTGCCTATTTCTCTATATATATAACAATATATATATGTTGCACATACAATAATGACGGATTATAATTGATATGAACATTTGATGTTAAAAACCTAACGGACTATAGTAAGTAGAGATGCGTCGGTGATGGTTTTAAAATCATATATTGTTCTTAGCAAATGTTTTCTGTACATGTAATCGATACTTAGTGAAATACGATTGGTATTATTATTATTATCTGCTAAACTAAGCTATACATAGAAGAGATTTTTGTGATGTAAAGAAACTATTGTTATGTTTTTCCAGTAAATCAGCGACGGCTGAGATATAGTGTACCAAGTTGCATAATGTTTCTCGCTGAATAAAACAATTTAAATACAAATACAAAATGCGTTGTAGAGACACTTGCCATCGTAGAGACATTGCCTGGGAATCAGTTTTGAAAATGTCTCTAAAATGATTGAAAATGATTGGAAATGTTCAGAAATGATTGTGCTTACTCTCAGACATGTAGGAAGTGTTACTATGATAAAAAGATTCATGAACCATATTTATTCATAGTGACAGGGTCAGCAATATTAGGTCAACTGATATTTTGATATGCAAATTTCTTTATTGGGAGACAAATAAGCATTGAAATGAGCTAATTCCTGACCTGCACACTACCCCACATGCAATAAACCATTTCATGAAATTTTAGCAGTGAAAATCAATTTTAACTCTATGAATTAATCAATAACCAAAAATGCGTTGTAGAGACACATGCCATCGTAGAGACATTGCCTGGAAAAGAGTTATTGACATGTCTCTGAAATGATTGAAAATGATTGAATATGGTCAGAAATGGTTGTGCTCACTCTCAGACATGTATGAAGTGATTCTATGACAAAAAGAGTTATAAATCATATTTATTTGTCATGACAGGGTCAGCTTTAATAGGTCAATCAATATTTTACTATGCAAATTTCCTGATTGGGAGACAAATTAGCATTGAAATGAGCTAATTCCTGATCTGCACACTACCCCAGATGCAATCAACCATTTTACAAAATATTGGGAGTGAAAATCCATTTTAACTCTAGGAATCAATCAATTACTCAAAATGCGTTGTAGAGACACATGCCATCGTAGAGACATTGCCTGGAATTGAGTTATTGACATGTCTCTGAAATGATTGAAAATGATTGGAAATGGTTGTGCTCACTCTCAGACATGTATGAAGTGATTCCATGACAACAAGAGTCTTAAACCATATTTATTTGTTATGATAGGGTCAGCTTTAATAGGTCAATCAATATTTCAATATTCAAATTTCATTCTTGAGACCCAAATTAGCATTAAAATGAGCTAATTCCTGATCTGCACACTACCCAACATGAAGTCAACCATTTTACAAAATTTCGGAAATGAAAATCCATTTTAACTCTTTGAATCAATCAATAATTCAAAATGCGTTGTAGAGACACATGCCATCGTAGAGACATTGCCTGGAAATGAGTTATTGACATGTCTCTGAAATGGTTGAATATGATTGGAAATGGTCAGAAATGATTGTGGTCACTCTCAAACATGTAAAAAACGATTAAATTACAAAAAGAGTCATAAAGGATGTTTATTTGTTATGACAGGGTCACCTATAAAAGGTCAATTAATATTTCAATATTCAAATTTCATTTTTGGGAGACAAATTACCATTGAAATGAGCTAATTCCTGATCTGCACACTACCCAACATGCAGTCAACCATTTCACAACATTTTGGAAATGAAAATCCAACTCTTTGATACAATCAATAATTCAAAATGCGTTGTAGAGACACTTGCCATCGTAGAGACATTGTCTGGAAAACGGTTTTTAACATGTCTCTGAAATGGTTGAATATGATGGGAAATGGTCAGAAATGATTGTGCTCACTCTCAGACATGTCAGGAGGGATTCCATGACCTAATATATCATAAAGGATATTTATTTGTTATGACAGGGTCAGCAAAGAAAGGTCAATTAATATTTCAATATGCAAATTCTATTCTTGGGAAACAAATTAGCTTCAAAATTAGCTAATTCTCGACCTACACAGTGCCCCACATACAGTCAACAATTTCAGCAAATATTGGGAGTGACAACCAATTTTAACTCTTAGAATCAACCAATAACTTAAAATGCGTTGTAGAGACACACGCCATCGTAGAGACATTGGCATGGAAGCATTTTTTATAATTTCTCTGAAATGGTTGAAAATGATTGGAAATGGTCAGGAATGGTTTTGCTCAACCTCAGACATGTCAGATGTGAACATATGACAAAAACAATCATAAACAATATTTACTCTTGGAGCCAATCAATAACTCAAAATGCGTTGTAGAGACATCCCATCGTAGAGACATTCCCTGGGAAACAGTTTTTACAATGTCTTTAAAATAGTTAGATATGATTGGAAATGGTCAGGAATGGTTTTGCTCAACCTCAGACATGGCACAAGTGATTATATGACAAAAGCAATCATAAAAAATATTTACTCATGAAGCCAATCAATAACTCAAAATGCGTTGTAGAGACACTTCCCATCGTAGAGACATTGGCTGGAAATCAGTTTTTACAATGTCTCTTAAATGGTAGGAAATGATTGGAAATGTTCAGGAATGATTGTGCTTTCCCTCAGACATGTAAGAACTGAGAGCATGACATGCAAAATGTAACACTACCATGTGCAACATTACCGTGTGTAACACAACCATGTGTAACACTACAATGTGTAATACTGCCATGTGTAACTCTGCCATGTGTATCACAACCATGTGTAACACTGTCATGTGTAACACTGCCATGTGCAACACCACCATGTGTAACACTGCCATGTGTAACACCACCATGTGTAACACTGCCATGTGTAGCACTACCATGTGTAGCACTACCATGTGTAACACCACCATGTGTAACACTGCCATGTGTAGCACTACCATGTGTAACACTACCTTGTGTAACACCACTATGTGTTACACTGCCATGTGTAGCACTGCCATGTGTAGCACTACCTTGTGTAACACCACCATGTGTAATACTGCCATGTGTTACAATACCATGTGTAGCACTACCATGTGTAGCACTACCTTTTGTAACACCACCATGTGTAATACTGCCATGTGTTACAATACCATGTGTAACACTGCCATGTGGTACACCACCATGTGTAACACTGCCATGTGTATCACTAGCATGTGTAGCACTACCTTGTGTAACACCACCATGTGTAACACTGCCATGTGTTACAATACCATGTGTAGCACTACCTTGTGTAACACCACCATGTGTAACACTGCCATGTGTTACAATACCATATGTAGCACTACCATGTGTAGCACTACCATATGTAACACCACCATGTGTAACACTGCCAGGTGTAGCACTACCATGTGTAACACCACCATGTGTAACACTGCCATGTGTTACACCACCATGTGTCACACTGCCATCTGTTACACCACCATGTGTAACACTGTCATGTGTAACACTGCCATGTGTTACACCAACATATGTAACGCCATCATGCATGACACTACAATGTGTATACCCCGCCCTGTGTAACACTACCATGAGTAAAAAGCAAAGTCCAAAAGAAAAATCTATTATCAAACTTAACCTGTGCAAAGAGGAATAAATTAATGTTTTGTAAAGAAAGCCATGAAGAGAGGGAGTTCAAGGGAGGATGAGAAGAGGGAGGATGAGTAAGAGAGGGAGTCGGAGAGGGAACTATAGGATACTACTTGATGGTGTTTTACATGTTGACATATTAGTTGTTGCAGGCCCTGCCAGAAAGAGTAAATATGTGATGTGTTTTAGAAAAATGAGTCACAAATCGCAAAAAATGGACTTTGAGAAACAATCATATATTTGAAAAGATGAGATCAAGCCGATACCAAGTATCATAAACATTAGGACATCTAACAAGTGTTTCTATATTTTAAGTTTGATATCTTGATTTTTAAAAAAAAAGTTTGCAGTATTTCTTGGTGGGCAATTACAAGCAAAGTAACAAAAATATACCCCATAGAATTTTTTTTAAAGATTTTATTTCTACTGGGTACAACACCTCCAATGATAACAGGATATTCTGGTGGAACCCAGCTTGTGGGAACATGTATTTACATTACAGGCAGACACTTCATATACAATAATGAATATTATGAATTGATATGAGTTATAATTATTTTAATTTGATATGAGGGATAACCACTTTTAATAGTGAGACCCATATTTTGATATGTACAGGAAAGTACATTTGTATTTAACGTTTACATGATATTGGAGCAATATAATATACAGATCATTTGTAGGTGTAAGGAAGGGTTAACCTCTAGCTAATGAGAGCCGCTTCCAAAGGTTTTATGATGCTTAGTTCACAGCATTGCTATAAATGATTTAGCAACAGTTTGTTTTTCTTTATATAGTCGGCAGTGTAGTGAGAATGTGTACTGTTCAAACATAATATACCCAAGCGCCCTCTACATTCATTGTTTGGACTGGACACTATACATTATATTTATAAGATTAATTTAGGTCTGTTTTAACCATACCTTCTGTAGGGATTTAAATGTCTCCATGTTGCCTATATTTCTTGTTCTGGATGAGAGATGACCTTGGAAACACAAGGATATTTTTTTTTAAAGATTTTATTTTCACTGGGTACATCACCTCCAAGAGGAGTAGGATATTCCGGCGGAACCCAGCTTGGGTTAAAGGATGATTATATACATATGATAACAAGTAAGCAAAAGGTAAAAGTCAAGGTCGAAGATAACCTCTTACTGTGAGAGAGACTTCATATTTGTTTGTACCGTACTATTGACGATTTCTATGTTACAAAGATTTAACATGATAGCAAAGGCTTAATATCGTCTCATGGTGTCAAAATAATAATTTGTAAGGTGGGTTAACACTTGTTTGGACTGTACTATTGGGAGAATCAATGTTAGACTGAAAAGATGTGGAAAAATAGCTTCAAATCACATAATGTTGTAGGATTATGTGTGAGAAGGTCTAGCTTTTGTATGGTAGAGAGGTTAGCAGTGCATTGTTGGTATGTATAGAGTTTCAACACTATCCAATTAAATGCAAATGATATATTAAATGCATGCAAATTTGGTACATTAATTCATATGACCAAACATGCTAAATCACCCAAAGGGGAGATCATTCCATCAAGAGATCTCTTGAGAATATGTGAATAAATAACTTTGGAAAATCTCAATTTTGCGACTTGTGACTCATGTTCCTGAAACACATCAAATATGATGAAAGATTGTTGAGGGGATTGGAGAGGAAGAGGGGGATGGTGTACGAATGAGAGACATAGTCAGAACCAAGGGAGAGGACAGAAGTGGGAGAAACAAAGAGTAAAAGAAATGAAAAACGAATATTATTTATTCTTTTGAAAAAGGCCCAATCACTCCGCCCCCTCCCCTGTTTTTCACCCCATATAGCCATAAAACCTATCTAAGACCTTCAATACATCAAAATCAACAATATTCGATGACATAATTGTCTTATTTGTCTCATTTGTGTCTCTACAACGCCCCCATCGTAGAGACAAATAGCGAACACATTGAATATCAATGTTGCCTATTTTCAAGTGTTTATATTGATTTTTTATCAAGAAAAGGCTTGAATCTATAAATATTGGATGGCATGACTTTATTCAAGCAGAAATAATGCTATTACATGCCAATGGAAGAAGGCAGTAAAGTTGCGTTGTAGAGACATTTTTAATTCAAAGAAAAATAAAAACAAAAAATGTATCCAAAATTCTAATTTTTTTTTGTAGGATCATCACTCATTTAAAGATTACAAAAATGTTATTTTCTAAAATTTTTGCTTATTTGCCTCAAAATGTGGATGTTTTTAAAAGCGTTGTAGGGACATGACAGGATTAGCCAAAGTCATGTTTTTGCTTCCTTGATGAGATGAAAGGACAACCATATGTTTTGGTGTGGGAATATACACATTTTGTTGTGATGATATGGTAGGACAGATATTGAGGATATGTCCCAGCTTTTGAAATTTCTATATTTAATATTTTTTAATATGATTTCATCTTAGAGAAAAAAAGCGTTGTAGAGACACAAAAAATGACTAAAATGAATATCAGTCAATTTTCAAAATAAGGAATTGCGCCAAATGTTTGAAATCTTGTTTATACATAGAACAATATGTCTGGAAGAAGTTGGTATAAGAGGAAAATAGGTTGGGTTTGTCATTCTGGACTTATAGCGTGACTAATAGAAGTCACTTTTATGTAGTCCGTTCGCTGGCCTTGGCCATCTATATTTCATTACCTTTTGAATGGAATAAATGATAATCCCGGATTTTCTACCTGCAAAAGGCTATGTCAGCTTTGTTTCTCTGATCGGAGGGCTTCCCCGACCTGCCGCTATATATGACGTCATTGCGCACATGGTCATGTGACCGAATCTGATGATATGATTGGCTTAGAGTCGTAGTTGCTTCTTACCGTCTACTTCTTCTTTATTATGGCGGCCATTGCTGAGAGCTCTCGATTCGAATCTGCGGTTAGCGATAACTTTTTAATTATTCAGTAAGTAACACATGTTCCCATTTGAACTTGGCTCCCCTTGGCTCAGTCTAGCTTCTGGGATCGGTTAGAAAGTTCCAGAAAAAAATAAAGTACTAAAACAGGCCTTCGGAAGACAGTCTTGGTATATATACGTTTCTCCTCTCGGGGGGTCAACCGGTCACGTGATCTGATAATCATAGCAAAGCTATTCCTATGGAATAGCGGTCGGTTGTGCACGTCCAGGTGTTCCAAGAGTCTTGGTATATATATACGTTTCTCCTCTCGGGGGGTCAACCGGTCATGTGATCTGATAATCATAGCAAAGCTATTCCTACGGAATAGCGGTCGGTTGTGCTCGTCCAGGTGTTCCAAGAGTGGACAAGTTGGTAGCTTGCTGACTGTCTATTTTTCTCGGCTTTAGGATAAAATTGTTTTAGATAATAGCATTCATCATTTAGAGTATTCGTCTTAATTACTTTGATTTATATGGTTTATGATGTCTGCTGAAACGAGAGGGTGTGTGCGTATGGAGGAGGAGATCAAAGATCATTAACACAAGAATTGGTGAAAAGATAATTGCAATTTTAAATTTTCAAACTGGTACTAAATAATGGGTCAACATTTTCCGCTAATGTCAGGCTTGAACTGAATCCATAGTTTTATCTAGGGAAGTGGGGTGGGACAATCCATGTTACTGCTGCTTCTTGCCGACCCCCTTCCTAGAATTCATATTCTATTAATTGAGGTAGTATAAAGGCTACACAGTCAGACCTAAACATATTTAACTGGTTCTCCTCCTATCTTTTCTCTCTCTATGATGTTCATAAATTGGTGAAGATGACAAAGTTTATCATTTACTTCTCAAATCCTCTTAAATAGCTGACAGGCTGGTCGTTTGGAAATAGCTCATTTTCATATCTTCATTTGTATTTATCGCCAAAATCCATTTCAAAATCCAGTTCAACTTCAGAACATATGTCCCGAATCAACACAATATCAAATATACCTAGCATCATTTCACCATACGTTTTAGCAAATATAATGAATACCTAGAGCTACCCATTGTATATTTTCTGGCTTCCTGCCCAATATACATTTTACACAAACAAAGGTATTGCTGTCACGCGATACATGAATCAAATACAAATAGAGTACTTAAAGCGTTCGGAGATAATATTGCTTCATCTTCCACCTGTATTACATTGCATGTTGAAAGATGGACAAATGCGCAATTCTGTAATGCTTTGATATATCTGAGGACTAATAACTTGGCTCTGAAGATAACTAGCCATCGCCACACTATGCCATGCACTCTAGGTCCAAACCCTCAGATCAGATAAGAATAGTATGTCAGCCTTCTTCGCTAATCGGTTTCCTGGCCTAGAACTCGGCGTTTTAATGGGAATATATAATGACATTCCACGGTCTTACTGGAATTATAATGTCACTTTGCGGTTAGAGGCGAGAGGCTCAAATTTGGGCGTAGACTGTATTCGTGATGGGTTAACTCAGTTCACAATAATTAGAATCCTTAAACTGGGAAACGTAATAACATTTTATAGAACGTAATTAAATGGGAGCTACTGAAATGTCGCCTCTACATTAAAGCTCCATTCTCAGCGATTAGGGTACACGAAATCTTACCAACTGTCCTCATATCATGACTTAGGTGACTACATTTATCAACAATTCTGCTGCTGTTATATAATTATGTGAATACAAGAATTTGAAGGTGAATCTGCTCAGATGGTGAATTCTGGGCAAATGACCTTGAGGCAGATTGGAAAAGAATGGAGCAAAAAGGAGAAAACTTTCAATTCCTGACCGACGTTAACTGAGAGTGCATGGAATTTAGGCCATCTTTTTATTTAATCATCTTTGCCACTAAACCTTTTAGATATTTTACTATCAAATTTTGCTCTACTTCATGAAGTACCTCGTTATGGTGGTTACGATTACTGATTATGGTAACCTTATGTATTTTCATCTTTTCTCTTACACTTTAATAACAATCTATGTTAAATGTAAGGATTAATTGAGAATAATCGCATTGTAATGTTGGTCCGAAAAAAATATTAGACAATGAAAAGCTTTGAAAGAACATCATGATCTTCTCTTCTTGTTTAACAGGGTCTTTTTCCGAAATCGACCGTCTGACACTCCAATCAAACCCGATGCTCCAATCGTGAAAAGTTCACAGGGGGAAGGAGAAGAAGCTGAAAGGGAAGAAAGACCCGAAATAAAGGCGAACTTGGGCACGAATGAACAACCTGAACTAAAGCAGCCAGCGGTTGAATGTGAAGTGGCGGCATCTAGTGAGGAATATATGCAACACTTCATCAGGGAACATTTCGGACCTGAAGGGTCGTCGTGGGAATTCACCGGCCCTGTTTTCCCTGATTGAATAGTTCATCAGGATGGTATATTATATACAAAAGAAACAAATAAATTGGACCTTATTCGAGGTCATATCCTATGAATTAACACAAATAAAGATAAACATAGGCCTGCATATCTTGTACCTCTAAACAAAAATAGGTTGGAAACCACTAAAGTTGACCATGTCGTCCATTTTCTGTTTCTTTTTAAGCTTTCATTCGTGACATCCTGCCGTATGGGCCTCTAAAATGTCGTCCACTTTTAGTACCAGGTCCGGCTGATGCCATTCAACTGGTTTACACGTTGCATCAATAGAGCCTGATTATACTTCCCAGTCAGGTCCAGACGGCCACATTCCTCGATTCCACAACCAGCGATAAGCTTAACCACAAGGCTAAGACTAAGGCTAAAAGTGTTAATGACCCCTAAAAGTTAGGGGTCCAAAACTGCCTTCTGAATCTGACTGTTCCCTGATTATCACGGCAGTAAAAGGACCTTGCGAAAATGATGGAAATGAATTTTGAATGAGATACTATACACTAAAGTGGGACATTTCTATATAATGACCACTGGTTATTATTACACAACCAGGAGCAACATAGGGGCATGTGTTTGGATTGCCCTCTATATCTTTATTATGCATTTCAGAAGCAGTATTAAAATAAACGGCAAAGATCAAAATGTTCGGTATAAGATTTGACAGGATCGACTCTAGCTTAATAAATTGGGTAATATTACATAAATATTTTAAAGCATTCATTCACAGACAAAATATGTTTAATGAAGGTAGACTTGAACGAACGCTATATATTATACGATTTTAAATCAAGATTTTTTAGTAATTTCTTAAAGAACTTAAGAAATTAAAACAGGTAAATAGAGAAGGCAATTTAGCCCGGAGAATAGCTGTTACTTACCTTCTATTATTTTGTACAATAGTTATATAAATATCCAATATATAGATAAAACAATCTTCATATAACATTTAACAACTTGTACGTCTGATACTTTATTTATCCAGGACTGCGTTGCTCCAATTCTCGTTATCCAATCTGACCTTAGCTATCGCAATATTTGCTGCAAAAGTGTTGCTCCAAAGAAATTGCAATCTCTGGAGGCCTATTTTTGAGCTCAGGAGGCAAATTAATGTGCCAGAAGTCCCTCTCTGTCGTAAATGGGTAGAACACTGGTGCAACAGTTGTAGAACAGCCCTTGATTTATATGATTGATATTTTAATACATTATGTGGTTGGAAGTAGATAAACATGCAGGCGGAGAAGGACAGTGGAGAAAGGGACTGGGGGAGATGGGGAGAGGTGAGAGGGAGGAAAGGGCAGAGGGGAAAGTGAGGGCGGTGGTGGTGAGGGGAGAGCGTGGAAACGGAGGAGGGTGAGGATGGGGCTAGATGGGGTAGAGGATATAAGGGAAGAGGGGAGGCGAGGGGCAAAAAAGGGAGAGTAGGAGAGAGGGGAGAGGTGGATGTGGGCAATGGTCTGATGTGACAAAAATACACCCCAGAATCTGACCAAATTGGGTCTAATATGAGGGGGAGAGAGGGAGAAAGGGAGAGGGAGAGAGAGTGAGGGTACCCGGTGTAAAAACTGGTGCAACACTTGTAGAACACCCCTTGCTTTTGATTATTAATATATGTGATGTGTTAAAGGAAAATGAGTCACTTGGATTTTGAGAAATCATCATATTTGAAATAATGAGATCAAGCCGATTCCAATGATAGTAAACAATAGGGCGGCTAATAAGTATTTTAATATTTTAAGTTTCATACTTTCATCTGATTTATTTGTTTATTGATTCATTGAATTTGGGGAGGGTGGACTTCATCATTTCATTATTTTCTTTCGATGCATTTCTTCCTTGAGCCAGCTTCTGTAAAGAGAAAAGTACAGGTATATATCAAATGAATCACATAAATGCTTTGCTGTATTTCAATACAAATAACTTTCAATTTCAATACAAGTAGCAAAATATTAAAATGAAAAAATAGAGAGAGAAAATATTTGGATATCGCAGGGGTGGCAAAGACTACTGACCACTGAAAAAGCATGTCTTGGGAAGAAAGACAATAACCCTAGCCCTAGGCCAGGGTCAGTGAACTAGAACAGTTAGCCACATTGGCAATAGGCTTTCACAAGTGCCCACATCCTAGCAAGTACACTGACCATGGGTTTAAAGGACGGAGGTAATTTGAGCCCAAATAACCTACACATTTCGCACGGGTTTATCAAGCCTGTATTCTTACCTTCATCCTAAAAATATAAACAGTCATTTCTGATCGACATAATTCCAATTAACTCAATGAATTCATTACATGTAAGCACCTAACACAATACCGATTACCTTATAATCTGTACAGCATGTTAACTAAAATAAAAAATGGGTACATGATACATACCAGGGCCTACCAAGAAATACTTCCATTGACTTTTGATGTCTCCTGCCCAGTCGTTGAAGAAGGACTGAAGTGCAGTTGCATCGTTGGCTCCCTTAGCTTTTCTCTGCCGCCACTGCCGCACACCGGTCAAATCAGAAGCTTTGTGAGGTGCACCGGGCCGTCGCCATCGTACGATATTATTATTATTATGCTGTCCACATCGAACAATATCATGAATATGGCACGTAGGCTGTTTCACGATCATCTATCGTGACTCAGTACGATGATTGGTAGTTTAAATTGATAATCTGTTAGAGTGTACTGCATAGAAATGTTGATTGTCTTTAAGTAACAGAACGTAGAATTTATGCCTATTTTATTGATAATATCATATATGTTATTTTTAATTATTGTTGTGTAGAAAAAGTATAATATGGAAAGTCATGTATAGGATACAAACGAAAATAGATGGAAATATCTAGATGTACCTATCTGAATGTAAGAATAAAAACGTTAGAACAACAGTATACAAAATGAGCAGGGATGGTACCACTGCCAGGATGTTCTCTCATTCTTAATTGTTGACATCTGCCATGCAAGTAGTTTTGTAATAACTGCATGATATCAATCTGATCGACACATGTGTAACTCATGAATATTACTGAATATTTTGAATGATACTGGCTCACAAGTAACATATCACATCAATATAATAAAAAAAACCATACAATATGAGTTACCTAGGTGTTGTGATTAATTAGAACGGATCTATATCGACTATTGCAACTGTTCTTCAAGTATTTTCGCAAAACTTCTGGCCAAATTCCTATGAATTTCTTTTATCGCCAGCATTAAATGGCACAACTGTTAGGATTTACCCTTCTTCTACTTCCTCTTCATCGGCGGTGTATCTTCACTGTCGAAATTATTTGTGATGTAAGTCAATTTAAAGCTGCATTTCAGCTATTAAAACAAAACAAATCTTACCAAATTCACTCATATTATACCTTATAGGAGTGGATTTATCAATATTCTATACACGATGCATTATTTATATTCTAATGGGATCTTGGTCATTCAGGCATGTGGAATACTGGGTCTACATATAACCCATTCAAGTGTCCTATTCACGCATACATAGTAGCAAGGTATATATTGGGTTGATGGTTTGGCTAGAGGTACACGTGTGAAGTCGTCAGAAAGTTTACAATTTGGCCTTGAAAGATTATTTTAAAAAGGACAAAAACATACTAGGTTTCAAGGTACTGAATGTATCAGTAGGTTTCGGAGGACATCCCAAAGAAGCATATTTAACTACTAGTGTTTGTATAGGAAGAAATCCCATATTTTTCTCATAAACATTAAGTTATAAATATAGTAGAAATTCTTCCGAACGAACGTGGGAATTCGCTGAATCTGATCTTTTCAAGTAGGCTATCTTTAGACCTTTTGTCTGTGACACATCACATCATTTTTAAATTAAAGTTGCATGTATTCTGAGCTCTCCTCTCAAATATTCCAAATTCAAAACAACGATAAGGTTCAAAATACAGTTCATCATAGCCGAATAGACCTTTTCAATCAACGCAGTACTAAATATAATCAGATATGTGATGTGTCAAAGAAAAATGCGTCACACGTGATTTATTCACAAGATCTCTTCGTATCAATTAAGGTTCTCACGTTTTTGTATATCTAGCTCTTTAAGTCGTATGAATATATACATATACCAAATTTCAGGACAGTACACCACATGCAATTCTAAGGCCGTCCTATGGAATAGGATAAATTAACTACTTTATTAGTAATTGTCCACCCAGAAATGCTAACTATTTTTCAAAAGTGAAAATATCAAACTTAAAAAAGTAGAAGTACTAATTAGACGTCCTCATGTTTACCATCATTAGAATCAGATTTATTTCATCTTTTCAACTCTGATGAAATTTCCAAATCCATTTTCGGGCATGTGGGGTCGAATGTAATATAAATTTAATTGTGTTGGGAGTGGGAGAACCCTACATTTAAATAGATGCTTTGGGTTTCTGTTTCAGTGGGCTCCTGGAATATGCTTCGTCTCAGAAGACAATTTGGCGACGTTCGGGAGGCGGGGAGTCATGGTTGTGGGCAGGAAGAAATAGGTTATATATTATATATAATATAATATTATATAGTTGTTAGTATTTATTAAAGCATGACTACATCACGAAGTGTGTCATATTATACACAATATTTCACA
The DNA here is from genome assembly GCA_942159475.1 of Sthenelais limicola. Taxonomy (NCBI): domain Eukaryota; kingdom Metazoa; phylum Annelida; class Polychaeta; order Phyllodocida; family Sigalionidae; genus Sthenelais; species Sthenelais limicola. Next base: position 70,760,655 of record OW804098.1, read on the forward strand.
TGCCTACAATGTGAAGGCCATACGTATAAATAATTAGTGTATTTGTCAGCATATATGTGCACCTAAGATGGCAAGGATGTCCTCATGTCATGATGAGAACATGTTGTACGATTCTTTTTAATGTTTCCTTTAATGCACGATGGTTGTATTGGTTGAGCTGGGCGGATTTTTCTTTTCAAATATTATGGCAACAAGTATTGTTATACCAAACATTTGGTACCTACCACCAGCATATTATGTGTACCTATTCATAGGTATATGAAACTACACGAAACATGACAGGATTTTCTATCATTAGAACATAGGCATTAGTTTAATCTTTAAGTTAGTTTCATAAGTTGAGGCTCCCACATTATTACTTGTAATAAGAACACTCAAGCTGAGAATAGAGAATACAATTATGTTAGATGTAATGCTTGTTGAAATAAAAGAAAATACAATAGAATACTTGGGTATTTGAAGTTAAAATTGAAATTAAGTTTATGACGTTAAATCGATTTGAACTTTTCCAATGGTTAATAATTGGTTAACGAATGTTCTCACTGCTTAGATGCTCCCTCTGTGTAGCCATTACAGTTTTTATGTTATAATAATTATATTATTATATCAAATAATATATTTTATTGTAGCTATGGTTTATATGGACACTTCCCGAAGGTGTAGCACCTATTTGTTGTAATTTGATAAAGACAGATAAGTGAGTCCACAACTTCCTGAGTTTGTTCTTTTCTTCTTTTCACCGTTTGCTACGTTTACATGAAAATGAAAATGCACAAGAAGTTCCTTTTCCACTATGTAAGAGCCAGTACTGTCAAACCGAATGCCTGTCCTTGGTACGTTTTTGTTTCTGTTTCAAGACTTGCGATTCTGATTGGGTGTATTATAAATTATGAACATTCAATTTTTATTCTGCTTGAATAGTGACAGAACTGGACCTTAACATATGTATAGTATAGGACTTCGGGCAAGCTCACAAATAGTATCACATTCGGTAGCAATAACCAGTGATAATTACAGCGCTCAGTTCGTTAGTGTCAAAGCAGGATTCTTTTTATTTGAAAATATTTTATTCGGGATCTAATACATTTCGATACATGTAGCACGAATGTTCTCAGTATAGCCTGATTTTATTTTACATGAGTCTGGTAAGAGATGGATAATTAAAATACAGAAATATAACCTAATAATAAAAGAATAGCACACTTTAGACGCGATTATATTTGTTTAGATTAGGCAAGTAATACATCTGGGTATTCGTCCGGCCGAGGAGACAATAGAAATGAAATAAAATAGACTATTCAAATGTATAAGTACACGTATATATACATGTATATGAATATAAGTCACGAAAATAGTCTACACGAGACTACACAACCCAATATCTCTGCTGTTATATATTTTTCAGATGGTGGCACAAAAGTGTAATTTTGCTCTTTTCTTCATTATCAATATATTATTTTTCAACTGGGAATTCATCTTCGTGGGCACAAATTGTATTTGATTGAGGAGTAATTTCACAGTTTCACGGCCCTTTGGTCCGACGAAAATTTCAGTCAATGCAGTATAGTAATTACAGAGCCAAGCCTTGGAGGTGTGTGGTGAAGGAAGGTGGGTGGGTGGGGGCGGGTGAGTCGAGGTAAAGGTAGAACCCCAACCACAATGTTATACCAGCAAAGCATGTCAGCATGAAACACCTGATATGGATGGTTGACCAGAGGTAGAGTATGTTAAAGCATGTGGGTCAAGTCGACAGAAAAACTACTCTACACATTTAGTAATATCTGCTAAATTAGGTTGACAAATAGTAGAAACTAGGTATATCTGAGTATATTTTGTAATTTTTTTGGTACTGGTCCTCATTCAGGCACAGTTATTGATTTTACAGGTATCATTTCAAGTAATATTGGCTCACGGTAGAATAACCACGACTCACCTTGCGGTGATATACCGTCGTTGCCTGAGTTCGGCTGGCCAGGCACAAACAATAAACAATGAACAATCGACTCGACAATACACCATGAATTAATCACTACAGAAATAGACACAATAAGTGCCTCACATTGGGTTTTGAACCAAGTTATCAATATATACATGTATGTGTTCGACAACGAATTACTGTGTAGTCAGTCATACTAAAATGATGTACAAACATGCACATGTATCCAGATTAGAATATTTATAGCGATTCCAATAGTTCAGTGAGAAATGTTGTTTGACAATCTTTTTAAATTCAATAAAGTCATCAACGAGTCTAAGGTCCCTAGGTAAATAGTACATATGCTATACAGTAATGATTTTTAAAATTTACCCGACCGCGGTCTTGGTGGCAAAAATATCGGTGCACCATCTCGACGTGTACATGTAAACATTTGATTCAAAGCTGATTTAACGTTCAATTAACACACCAAGATAAACAAATTGAGATACCACTTTTAGTTTAGATGTTCTGTTCTTATTTCATCAGGTATATATATGACGTTTCAACATAGCTTTGTTCCCACACACTAGTACCTCAGACTTCTTATCATTAATTTTCATCTTATTACAAATAGACCATATACGTGTCATATTTACATCCACAGCTACAGCATTAATAGTTTCGAACATATCTTTTCCATTTTTGTAAAGAACTACATCATCAGCATACATTATTATTTTACAATTTCGGTGAATATTGGGTAAGTCGTTAATTTAGATGTTAAAAAGTAGAGGTCACTCAGAAAGTTTTTCAGTAGTTTAATCGTGCTCTCTTCCACATTATAGAATCTTAATTTGTTCTGTAGCAGTGAATGGTTAATCGAGGGGAATGCAGTAGTAAAATCTATAAAACAACATACTGTGTATTCATTATTATTGTTAGCTATATTGATGTCCCAGACAAGGTCACGTACCACCTGTGAAGATGAACAATTTCTCTAAAACCATGTTGGTGCTTAGATAAATAATTGTTACCCCCAAAGAAATGATATTTTCGGGGATGAATTAATTGTTCTAATATCTTACCACAGATGTGACTCTGTCCAATAGGGCGGATATTCTTACATAGACTAACATCAACAATGTGTTGTGTCAAATGGTCTGTTTGCTTATGTTGAAGTGTATTTTGAACCTCAGTATCGTGTTAAATTTGGATTATTTGAGAGTATTGTTGAAGGCGAATTGTAATTTTCTAGTCAGCTTTCATACCTTATACAGGTGATAGATATACATCAAAGGTAACCTCTTCCATGATCATAATGTATACATGTCCATTTTTTAAATAGAAAACGTAACATAAAACATGAGAACAATACAACGCTGGGTGTTTGTTTTTATCTGTTATATCTGTAATACATATCTGTAAAAAATCATTTCTTATTTACATGTACCTGGAATGATAAGCGCATGTTTTCTCCAAGTCGTTTTCGTGAATATATAATGTACAGCTCATACTGAGAATAGTGTACTTGCTTGTATGTGCTTGTGGCTGATTACAGGCATTTGAGTACAAAAATTTCAAATATTTACAAAATAGAGGGAGAGAAAGAGATGTCGCGAAAGGAACCGCAACCGCACAGCTTCCGCAACCGCATTCCGCAACCGGACACATGGAAGGCCAGCTTTAACCTTCGTGATATTAAAGCAAAGGTCGCGGTGAGAATGGTCTGTCAGTGATTGGACGTAGCGATTGGACGCAGTGATTGGATAGTTTGTAGCGAGAGGCTTTCCTTAGTTTGAAGGTAGTCTGTTATCTTGGAGCCTATAGACTGCTCCGCACTATCTTACCTCCCCCTCTTCACAGCCAGTGATCATGAATCACCGCATATATGTACAACCATTGGCACCTTTTCAATAAGACAATATACAAGTATTGCATATAATAAGGCCAAAAAAAATAATAGGTGTGTTTCCGATTTATCCTTCCCCCCCCCCCGTACCTAGAAAAACCTTCCCCTACCTACAATTTTTTTGACCATACCTTATTTTTTTTGTACCATACTTCCCTTTTTTTTTATTTTTTGACAAAAAAAGCTAATAAAAGCAGGAAAACAGGGTTTCCTAAGCTGGAACTGTCAACAAGCACATTTCCCTTGTTTAAAACAACTATTGTTATAAAATAGACATTTTTTTCAGTGCTTGGGAGGTGGTTTCCTAATAAAAAAATTTAAAAAAAAAAGTTACCACCCCCTACCTAGTTTTCAGCCAGATAAATCGGAAACACATTTTTTTTGGCCTAAGAAAGCGTAGCAGGGAATGGATATTCTGGCCCCTCACGTAATGTTCAGAATTTCACAAAGTTATGCTTTTCAACAGAAATATTGACGTATAATTGGTTCGAAATACAAACAGAAAAGATGCTTCAATTTGATAAATTCATTTTTGAAAACAATTTTCATGAATTGCCTTTGAGGATATTAAATTGAATCCCGGATCTTGATTGAATTGAATTGAAAAACACTTTATTTCAGTCAATGACTGAATGAAATAAATATATTACAGTGATCTAGAATATGGCTATATTGTTACAATGCGTTTTACTGGAACTAACAGTGTGTGTACAAGTAATACGAGTGTTATGCGTTGGAATATTCATGTAAAGTATTCATTGTTCCATATTAGGGTGGACCTGGCTCGGTTCTTAAATCTATGTCTATCAAGGGTCAGGTGGGCCATAGTTGGAAGGCTGTTCGATGTGTAAGTGATTTTGTTAAAGATTGATTTCCGAACCTGATCCTTCTTTGGGGGTGTATGTTTAATAATTTTTCTCCCTTCAATAAAATTTCGAGTGTTTAAACGTAGATCGATATTTGCTGGATCTTGTGCCAGCCCACCTGTAACAAGTGTAACCGTCTACGGTACATAAGGGGGAGGAGCCTATTCTCAGACATAACTTGTACATGTCTTGACACCCTGACTTAATAATATGTTACTGCTCTTCTAGTCTTTTCTCAAAGATATTTCTGCAGGGGCCTGTTGTATAAGCTAAAGAAATATGGGAATTCACACTTTCATCCCCCTTATTTAGTGGGTAGGAATACACATTGTTACACACCATTGTATATATGCTATTCCTACAAGCAGGGAACTTCACGTAGGAAGGAACTTTTTCCTTCCTACAGGTAAAGGAATTCCCACACAAACAAAATTCCTTAGCTTGTGCAACAGGACCCTTCTGGAGTAGGCAATATAAAGCCAGTAGCTGGGACTACAAGCCAGCTCACGCCAGGACAGTAGGAACCAAGACAAGCCCACTCTTCAAGCCTTAGATATTTGCTACAGAGATTCACACATCTGCAAACATGAAGGTTGCCGTAGTTTGTGCCGTTCTGGCATTGTTTGCCGTTGCCTCTGTGGAGAGCTTCAGCTTGGTATGTTTATTATTTCTTTTCTAAAACCTTTACTTGAAAATCTGAGGAAGAAAACTACCTGGTCGAATTGTCAAAAATACAATGTCTCAATGCAGTTTTGGCTTTGTATGTTTATGATATTTAGGCTACCCTAAAACTTTTATCTAGATTGAATTCTGGACTTATTCAATTCAAAAATTCTTTATTGCTGATGTGTTTACAATGGTGGATCACCTCTAACATAAACAATGATGCCAATTCTTATCTGAGGAAGACCAACGCCAGGTCGTAATGTTTAAATCACGATGTATCAATACAGTTTCAGTTTGGCATGTTTATTATATTCTTTTTTGAAACCGTTAGTAAAAAGTCCGGACTTTAAAAATATGAAGAAGACCACAACTAGGTCGAAACGTCTGAATTACCATATAGCAATACAACTACAAGACAAATTAAAATAGCAAATACAGAAGTTATTAAAGGTCGTGGTGGTTTCCTTTATACAACTTTGTTATACTCGGTTATACTTTGGGCACTGTTAGTGTTATGAACATACATGTTGATCATTTTCACTGAACATTGTTTATTTGTATATCTTTGAAGTATTATTTGTTTATCTTTGAAGTATCAAATAAAAAAATATCAGTAAATTGGCTTGGTCCTTGGTCCCACGATGGGATCCCATATATGGGTGGAGTCGCCTGACGATGTATATAATTTGCCTTCACCAATCCTCTCAAATAACCCCTCTTTAAGACAAAAAGTAGGTTCAAATTACAGCTCTACATAACCGAACCGAACCGATTATTTGAATCAACGCAATACCAAATATATACTCAGATTACGTTTCCATTTTTATTGTGCACAATAAAAATGAAACATAAACTTTGTTCAGGATACCTGTCATTTCGGCCCATACAATGCCAACGCATTCGCCCACACCTAACCTTAAAAAGTAGAATTAATTTCGCTTCGACAGAGAGATCTTTTGGAAACCCTGTTTGGATTTGTTTGGATTTTCGACCTACTCTGAACCAACTTATATGTGATGGAAAAAACATGATATTACATAGTTCTTAGCAGACTTACAATTGCTTTCATAAATTAATCGACCTTGTAAACCGATTATTGGCTGGACACATGAAATGTAGCCTTGTAACAGATCGCTCTATATCTTATACAAAGTTCATGGAAATAGGCTTTAACAAATATATATACTTATTGAAAAATATCGTTGGCGATTAATATAATTTCTGGCCATTAGTAGAAGCAAGTTCAGAAAGGCTTTGAATTCCCCTTTACCCCTGTATTCTAAATGCAGCAGTCATTTATACAGTTGTTGACGACTCTGAGAGTGTTTACTCCCCTAAATGATACACATAAAAGATCCGAAAATCCTTTAATATTTGGACAATACATGAAAAAGGAACGCAAATGGTCCACTTCTAGACAATAATTGTCGATTTATAGGGATGTGCCTTATGAAGGGTCATTGGTGCCACCTCTTGGACACCCCCAGCATCACAAACCTTCCCATAACTCCTCTCGCACCTTTTCCTCCCTTCAGCATCCTTCCGCTTACCCCTTCCTCATCCTCACTCTCACGCTGACCATGGTGCAACCCACACGCACCTCTTCTTTTTGTCCCACCCTCCTCTTCCCTTTTTACTAAGGATATATTATATCCTCAATCCTACTCCTCCCTCTCATTTTTATTTCTTATTTTTATTACTATTATTTAATATTCTTCTGTATTTCATATTTCATTACCCGTAATTACTCAAACTTATACATAATTTCACCAATAAAATTATAATTCTCCAAGCCAACGACTTCTCTCATATGTCATGGTGTGCAGTAATGACAGCCTAGATCCTCTATGATGGTTACATTTACATTTACATTATCAACAAATAGTCTTATGGATGAGTTGGTACTGAAGAGATTGCAACCTTGGTTCCTGACTAGATATTTATATGTTATCGTATAGACGAGGCTATACAATTATAAATAGAAGAGACTGTCACGTGACCAGTGTTCAGCAAAGCCCGCCAAGGTTTGAACGAACTCAAGTCAGTTGCTGCTTGTTCGTGGACAGAACATGAACTTTTGACGTGGAATTTATTAAGAACCTGAGCTGACATATACTCAGATGTATATTTTATGTTCTGGCCTAATATAGCAGAATTGAATAAATATGTAGCGCTGCCAATTGTACATTTCCAGGTGATCTGACCCATATGTTAGGACAGGATTCCTACCCATTGAAATGTGTCTACGATTAAAATAAGACCAATAATTCCATAATTTATCCTGACCTTCATTGGTGATAAATAGACTACACTATTATACAAAAGTAAAGCAGTTTAGCTAACCTTTCATTATAGTGTGGGAAGTATGGCTGGGGTGGTGCCAGAATGCTGTATACAATTTCATGGTAGTTAGCACTTTGCATGGCATAGGGTATGACACATCTTTATCTCTATAACTGCACTCTAGGTTAACATCGGTCAAAACAAATTCTACCTTTTCTTCTATACTCTAAAACTCATTTGTCCAAAATTCCAGAGGATTTTGTCCAGTTGTTGTTGCTGTAGAGCTTCGTAAATGTCCACGTTTATATTTTTGAGACCCACTGAAATCCTTTCACGTGGTGGTTTCACTTATTATCACTCACCAGCAGCCGATTAGATACATTCCTCTACATACATTATAACAGCTTGGGATGTCCTTCCCACTTCGATAGCTATTAGGGATTCATATACAGTTAGGTTTCGTTTAGGATGTATTTATTTGTCAAAAGCATTACAACGAAAGGTTACTGGTCTCAGCTAATCCTGATTGGGACGTAAATACTTGTTAAACTGAAAATAAAATAGTAGAACTTTAGTTAGTCCAATCCTTAAGGGAAATAAAAAAGAATAGCAATAAAGAAGAATTTACATAGGTAGAACATTCTAATCATAGCGATTTCTCAACTTAGTACCATGAAAGGACAGTAGGCCTACCTCTAATAGCCATACAGAAAATAAATTACAAAACTATAACAGACACAGATTACAACCCCAGATATATCGACCGAGATTTCATTTTCTCAATTCCTTCGTGTTTTGCTCCTTTGTTCTGGATAATGGAAGAATTCTCGAAATTAAGATTTTATTTACTATTTAGTTTTCTTGAAATTGGCATTTTAACAAGTCACCTGAGGATAATTAAACATTAATGACGAAGCATTTCCCATTTTTTTACAGAAGCGATTGCTGAATGAGCTGAGACACGAGGCCGCCAAGCGTAAGTACCTTTCCATCAATATACCACTAGTTTCACCTGTAATATTAAATTGACAGATATATTTAGACACCTTATGTTTGTCCCAGTACTGAACGTATATTATCAAGGAAAGCACATATCTATACATTGGAGCATAGTTACACTGATAAAGCTTTCCTCTGATTAGCAACCGATTCTTTTCTGATGATTCTCTAGCAACAAAATATTATGACAGAACTTTTAAACTAAAAAGATGTATACATTGCTTAGATTAACTAGTTAAGGTCAAAACATCTTTTAGGGGGAAGTAAAGGTAATGCAAGTAATCGGGGGAAGTGAGGTAAAGTCCAAAATGGAGGTGATTAATCTGGTTAGTCGTCATAGTTAATGAGGTTACACAATGTTACGTAATGTTACATAACAGGTGTTACAGTCCCTGCACTGCCTAGTGATTAACTTTAGGGAGGGCAAGTAGTCAGCAACAGTGAGGTGCGCCACTATACCAGTTTGTTGACTGGAAGCACAAAATGAATAATATTTTTTACTATCAAATTATACTACCAATACCTCCATGTATACTCCACCCATTGGCTTAGCACTGCGGATATACATATTCACTGACGATTCTGACGATATCCATTTATAGTGCCAACATATTTCAATCATGACCACCGGCATCTTTAAACCTCTAATGGGATGCCGAAGAGAGGGAACATGTATGCCTGCTATGCTGAGTCTATGGCAATTGTTTATTCATGGACAACAGATTGGTACAAGTGCATATTTTTCTCACCGCCACCATGACACTTGGCTTGGGGTGGACCTGAAAGGCTCCTATATTCAGCCTAAGCTCAGAGATGATAGAGCCCCTCCAAAATAATTGAGGAAAAGCCTCTCACTCTGAACGGCAAAATCACATTTGAATCCCTTTAGGACACCCACTCCAAGGTCAAGAGAGCAATTAGCGCAGTAGGCCTCGAATCACTGACAATTAAACTCAGTTTTTTCTCACATTGTAAATCTTGCATTCCGAAAAGCATTCAACCGTATGTTCCAATACCAGAAATTTAAACAAAAAAAAACCCGAAACAAATATATCAAAGAGAAGCACACAAGGGCGGACATTCAGAAATATATATATATGGTTGTTGGAAAGGTGAAGCAGGGACAAGCCTATTTTTAGAAGAAAGGAAATAACGTGGCGTAAGAATTGGATAGTGGCCTTGAGTACTTGCCAGGGACTGCCACTAGAAGTGGAAAATGTGCTGGAAGCCTCGGGATTGAGTAGTTTTCCTATGTGAAAGATTGCGGTGATGTGTGTGGGGGAATGGGGGGATGGGGGGGGGGACAGGGGGAGTGGCGGGGGCGGGGGCAGGAGACGGGGGCAGGTGGGGGTGGAGGGTTAGAAAGAAGAGTATATGAGTATTTAGATATAAGTGGCGATAAAGATAAATATGTGTGTGTATGTATGAGGGGAAGGGTTGTATTGGAGTTGCTGGGGGGTTGAGGGGGCTGGGATGTCCAGGTGCAAGTATTTAGATCAGGTCCTCAAAATATGTACAATTGCAGTTACAAAAGTCATAAAGTAGCAACCGTCAAGTCAGATCTTTCTGTATTGATTGATCTGTATGAGATTGTACATATCCTGACCACAATCAATTAATAGGGGATTTTGCATAGCTGCTATGTTGAATCTTGATTCGCAAGGAATTATGGGAGTTGTGTTTCAGTGTAAAAACTAAAGCTGATATAAAAACTAAAGAAACCATTCCATGTTCATCTGTCATCCAATGTAAATTGGAATTTGTTATACATAATGTGATACCTAGGACAAGTCTTTATCTTTCCATCATGCATTTGAAATCGATAGATCATTGATAGAAAATTGATTGAATGATTGAAAATGAAGATATTTCTACAAAAGGGTTGCTAACTGTTTGTATGTCAGATTCAATCTGAGAAACTAAGAATCGAACTCAGTAATTATTAGGCCTAATTGAAGAAGCATTGAAAGAATAACAAAGGGTTATTGCTTTATTGTATCTAAACAATGAAATTTTCATTTTCAGGTACCGAAAGTACTGGTACTACTTCAGGTAAGATGAATATTAATTAAATGTCTGCTTCTTCTATTAAATTCATAAGGGAAATGGAAATGAATAATTGGTATTATTATTATTATTATTACAAGTTGAACCGCACTAACTGTATATAAAATGATAATTGTCAAAGAAGAATGTCAGTCTACGTAGGTTTAAATCGATCAGGCATTCCAAACTGTCTTTCCCATCATGCATTTGAAATCGATAGATCATTGATAGAAAATTGATTGAATGATTGAAATTGAAGATATTTTCTACAAAAGGGTTGCTAACTGTTTGTATGTCAGATTCAATCTGAGAAATTAAGAATCAAACTCATTAATTATTAGCCCTAATTGATGAAGAATTTAAAGAATAACAAAGGGTTATTGCCTTATTGGGGATGGTGGTGGGGGTGTGGAGTTATATTGGACTGCCACAGCATGCTTACACACGCAGCTCATAAAACCGTAACTTCTTATTCACCACATCAAAGTGTGACAGTAGACCCAAAATGGAAAACGATGGACTATGTAGGGAGGGTTTGGCGGTGGAGGAGCCTCTCCTCCGATGGATGTAATTAAATAGATACTGAGAAGATAAGGTCAATGAAATGTAATGTTTGGGGGCATCACTACAGGTGGCAATAAAATGCTCAGAGTAAAACAATTCTTATTGGTGTATGATTAATGATTAATACTTGCTAATATTCAAGCAACTGGTCGGGGAGTGGGGAAGGGTTATTCACTCCTTAGGGAGGGGGGGGGGGGGGGGGGGCAGGACCCTCGCTCCAACCACCACTTTTACAACCATATATATCAACCACAATAAATATAAAGATATATAGTGGACCGATGAGGTGGGGGGAGGGGGGTTAAGATAAGAGTCAGTCTTTATTCATATGTATGTGTCAACTTGCCTCGCATTATCTTTAATGGCTCACAACATGATGCATCCCCAGTATCCTATCCCATCTGGGCTTTTTTCTCTAGATATCCATATATATATTCTATATTGTTACTTATTAATTATTCAAATATCCCCCTCTTCTCTCCCCTGTGTCTGCATCTCCCCCTCTTCTCTCCCCTGTTTCTCCTCCCTCTCTCCCTGTTTTCTTCCCAGTTTCTCCCTCCCAACCCCTCCCAACCTCTACTCTCTCTTCCTCTGCCTCTCCACCCTCTCCCCTCTTCTCTCCCCTGTTTCCCTCTCCTCCTCTCTCTCTCCCTTCGTCACTACCTCTCTCCCTCTGTCTCTTCTCTCCCCTTTTTCCCCCTCTCAAACTTATGTCTCCCTCTCACCCTCACCCCCTTTTCTCTCCCCTATCTCCCTCCCTACCTCTCTCACCCCTCTCTCTCTCCTCTCCTGTGTGCTTGGAGTTTGGGTGTGTGTGTGGGAGGGGGGGAGCGGGTAGTTTGGAGGTGCGACCCCCCCCCCCCCCCCCCCCACGGCAACCTTGCCGGTTGACGGTAAAACGCAGGGCGGGCTGGCGGGGCTGGGTGGGCCCTTATATTTATAGATAAGATGGTCAACTTGTGGCGGGTCCAGCCCAACAGGGGGCCGCCCATTAGCTCGTTTTCTTTCATTTCTTTATCTTTGGACTGTGTTTTACCATTATATGTCGCAATACATGCAAAACGAATTCACTGAAGAGTTGTTGCAGGGGATTCAACTAATTGTATTTGATCATCGTTTTTGAACATGAATAAAAAAAAGTCTTTTTGCAATGCTTTTAAACACTACCACATTCTGCGTTCATACGTTTGTATGCCTTATTCATTTCATTACATGTAATATGACATCTTATACATTCTTGAAAGGATTAAGTTTGTTTCCCTATTTGTCATGCCATTTAAAAATGCACTACCAGCTATGCATGCGCAAATCCGCGCATTTTTTCCTTTTGCCACATACACCAAGTGTAAGACAAACCCAAACATGTCCCTGAATATCTAAGAATTCAGAGCTCATTAAAAGCATGTAATTAGCCAAAGAAGTGGCCAATTTTTCATTCGGTGCGCACCGAATGGACGGACATTGGATGGTCTCTCAACCAGATATTTCAGAGGGATTTCCCCCTTGTTAGTATACGTCATATATTGGAAATGAGGGTGCAATAATGCTTATGATCTGATCCCAGTTGACCTCTAGTTCAGTATTGGACATATCAATTGATTGAATTTTAAGTGCCAATTGTCAGACCATAGTCATGTATACATCTCTATAATTATGTGCCTATACTGGTGATTCATTGCTCAACTGATTGGTCTGTGTGTTTGTTCCTAACTGTGACCCAAAACTTGATTGTCTATTAGCCTTGCTTCTTTGGATCCGATACATAAACATATATGTGTATCCAAGTGTCAAGCCCATGTGCAATCACCCAAAGCTATATGAAAATAGACCCTACAATAACTCCCTGCACACGCGCATATATATGTGACCAGGGATTCCCCAATACCCCACCTGTTTTGAATGGGCAATAACAGGGCACTGGTGCAGTGGTATGCAGAGAAAAATTCGAGGTGGAATTTGTTGCTTTTAATCGGCTTTTCTTCATTTGAATCGTTCCTCCAGGATATATGATAGCTTTAGAGTGTTTATCTCAAGGATAGTCATTTTATTTCAGGATCTTCCACAGCTGGTAATGCATCTTTAAATGCAGGCGATATTCCCTGTAGTCTAGGAGTCATTTCTCAAATGCATTGATGAAATCAAGATTGGGAAAGACTATTGGAATATTATGGTTTATTGACATGTCAACAGAGAGCACTATGGCATACTTTCAGAACAATAATCATTGGTAGTCTATTCCAGTCATTTTGACTTCATATATTAAATATACTTGGTTACAAATTTATCATATTATTTCATGGCCTCTTCCCTGTGAATGATAACCAAGATTCCTACGATTATAGTTTCTTCTATTGTTTTCCCCTATTTCCCTCTCCTCCTTCTCAAGATACACTTTTGACCACAAAGTCCGATTAACATCTCATTGGGACCGTTGTGGTGGGCCTACTCTAGGGTTGGAGAAGCCATTTTTCTTTAAAACAGATTTTATTTCGATAAATATTGAATTTCACAGGAGTGATACATTGACATACAGATCATAACTCATCTGATAGGCTCTGAGCCTAAACTGAGATGACAACTTTAGATAATAATGCAAATAAGCTGTTATGTATATATTCAATGTCTTGGTCTTAATTACTAACATTTAATATTCAATATCAGTTCCATTTTACACAGCTTCAATTTATGTTCAGTGCTGGTCATTTCTAACTTTTAAATTCAATGTTGGGGCGGGGGCTTATGGGAGAAAGAAGTAATGTTCAATGGATTAGTCTTTCTTATTTGGCTATTCTACTAAATATACTATGAGTCAATGTATTAAGCTAATTACCAATAATATATTTGACTCTGCATGGTGCTAAATATACAGGCGCTAAAAGCTGTAAAATGACGAGAATTGTTCTCTGACCAATCAACATCGTCACCATAATATCTTATGATATTGTCTTCTGGACCCTAGAGTCTATTTTAGGCCTACTCTACTGTGACCCTTATTTTTACCGCTGCTATTACCATTACCATTACTGAATCGTTATTTGGCTGTAATTTTTCTTCTAGTTGGAATATTTCACAAACTAAAAAGCGGTATGACCCTTTGGTCGAGACCTATAATGTACACAATAATTCCAAACATTAATTTAAAAATATTAAGAATTTTCAGTCCTGGGTGACCAAATGACGACTGTTGGAATTGCTCATATATATGTGATGCAATGTGACTCCTTCCCCCCTCAAATTATGCTACCATGTAACTGATGAACGTTACGTTCTTCAGACATAGGTTACCAGGACCTCCTTCTTTCCTTGAAGATGTAATGGTGACATCAGCAAGGGTAGCGCTAGTTGCTAGGAAAATATCCCAACCGTTTTAATCTCATTATTGACAAACAATTTCATGAAATCAAAAAGGAAAACTGATGTCTGTATGCTCAAGAATTCCCATATGAGAATCACTGAGTTTTGACACCTGTAGGTAAACGGTCCCTTCTTCCCAATGAAAATATCATTGGTTTGGCACTACATGCGGTTTTGCTAATAATAGCTCATCAGGCCATCGGTATCAAATGATGTCGACGGGGGAGGGGGTTATTTTATAGTTTAAAAATATAAATATATTTTCCAAATTTATTTCCATTGGAAATAAAGGTAGAGAGAGACAGAGAGAGAGAGAGATAGAGAGAGCGCAGCATTATAATCCCAATGCTACAAGCAGTGTGATATGTTTTCTTTTGTTTTTAAAAGGTTTTATTCAATCTATCAACACAAATCGCTTCTCTCATGGGGTCGATAACATGACATATACATCATACCATCTTCTTTTCTTCAATGCGATGTTCTGGAGTAAAAGATGATCAGATCTAACATATAAAATTTGTATCGGTAGGTAAAACTACTAAAAGGAGGAGCGCTACTTGTTAGAATGGTTCAACCGACGAAACCATAGCGAGCCACGTCAAGGGAAAGGGGGGAGGTTATATTGTCAAAACAAAGCAGTGTGATATTTATTGCTGTTTACCATTTAAAGAATATAAATGGCATTTTCATAAGGTTTCCTACATTGCCGGGTGAGGCGTTAACCGTTTGGTCAGGGGGGGGGGGGGGCTAGCCCCCAACAATAATATGATCTGTACATTTCCATATGAAATGTGTATTTGAGCATAAAAACGTAATATAATCGCCTGGCGGTCACTATGTTTCCCCAGTTGGACCCCATGTCCCCACTATCGTTGTATGTAAAACTTTGTGATGCACCACAGGCCTTAGTGGATTCCCTATTGTACCAAACAGTTTCTTTTCTTTTCTCTCCATTCTGATGTATGCCTTTTAATCTCTGGTTGCTGTGTTTCAATTCTCTCATTCTTAGCTACATTTGCATCTATCATTTCTATAAATCTTAATTACTAACATTTAATATTCAATATCAGTTCCATTTTACACAGCTTCAATTCATGTTCAGTGCTGGTCATTTCTAACTATTAAATCCAAACCCTTCTGTACTTTTCTTGCTTTCACTGTGTAACTTCTCATTACTAATATTCAATATCCGATAAATTTAATAAACAATAAATGAGAGTGAGAGGGGGAGAGATTTCTACCTAACTCTCGTTGCCATTCGTAGCCATTATTGAAAGAGAACCTATAAGGACAGGAATTATGCTAATTGTATATATAATTGTAAATAGTCCCAATAAGATCAATGGGAATGAAATATACATGGCGAGTTAAGAAAATATTGAGAAAAAAAAAGAATTATCTTATCACCCTACCAGCCCATGAGGGATCTTTTTCATTGCTTTGCATTGGGACTATCAAAGATTTACACCAACACCCAATATTTTGTGTAGGTTGGGTTGGGTTGGGGGGAGCTGGGAGGGGGGGGCATCGTCCAGTCTCATGTGCTTAAAATATTCATTTTAAGCACTGATTACCCTGATAAGGTCTGAAGGACGAAACAAATAAATCTCCACAAGCTTTATTTTTCATTCTAAAAGCTGTAAAATGGAGAGAATTGTTCTCTGACCAATCAACATCGTCACCATATATCTATAATTTATTCTATGATATTGTCTTCTGAACTCTAGGGTCTATTTTAGGCCTACTCTAAGTCTGGACTAATAAACGCAAGTCAGAAGACTAAAAAAATAAGAGACAATAAGTATAGCAGCGGCCTTTTAAGTGTCAAGAATAAATGGGGTCTATTTTGCCATTTCATTTTGTATTTTAATACTGAAGCATAAAAGCCAGGGCACTATAAGCCTAATCATAACCCCTACAACACCAAGCAATACAAATATATGTGGTTCTGTTGGGAAAAGAGACTTGACCACATGTATTCTGATAGTGCCCCCTGTTAGGCTTATCTTATCTATCAAGATAAGAACCTGGCGCAGCCCACCCCGACATAGCTTTAATTTACTCTCTCCCATGGTAAACACGCCAATACCAAACATGCAGCAAAACCACAACAGTTAACCATTATGTGCGCCACTTTTACAACCTCATATCAGGACCACAATAAATACAGATAATGTACTGATGGGTGGAGATGAAAACGTTTCTCCTATTCATCTCCCCTCTCACTCTCTTTTTCTTGTTCCCATCTTCCTACCGCCCCTTACAACCCCCCCCCCCCCCATCCTTCTATGCCATCAACAAGAGTAAATTCAAGAGGCCGTAAGCTCGGCTTGGACCCCCAACCTCTTCAGTTTTATATTCATTGATGCCACCCTCCCCTTCTCCACCTTCCTCCTACCCCTGTCCTCCATCCTAGAGTAATATGGAAGTAAACCAAATAAATGTCAATTAGACCATTGCAGGGAATTTGGATGTGAACCCTGTATGCCAATATTCATGTATTTTACTCCTATTTCATGTTTTTTCTGCATTTTCTGCATTTTCTGGCCAACCAGTGTTTCAGTATCCATTCACTTCCCACGACCGCCACCAACTACATACATGACAGATATATGTTTTACAAATTAAATTCGTGATATCCTTGGTTATATAATTTCGAATTTTTCTTAGTCTTTGATACATCAAGTTGGCCCTCACACATACCCCATTAATATGCTATGACATGTTAAGTTTACCGAATATTTGATTAGATTTGATGAATATGTGTTACATTTGCCTCCCATCAACCTCCACTCTCTCTCCGTCCTTAATTGTATCTTGCTCTCGTCCCCTCTCTCTCCCTCCCTTTTCTCTTCTCTCAACTGCCTCTCGTTCTCTCTTCTCCCACCTGGCCACGTTCCCCTGTCTCTTCCCCTCTCCCTCTCTCTCCCTGTTCCTCCCCCTCTCTCTCGTCCTACACCTGTCTCTTTCCTCCATCTCTCTCCTCCCTCTCCTCAATCTCTCTCCGTCTATCTCCTCCCTCTCTCTCCCTGTCTCTCTCCTCTCTCTTCTTACACCTGTCCCTCTCTTCTCTCCCTCTTTCCCGCCTGGCTCTCTCTCACCCTCCCTCTCTTTACTCTCATATGTCTCTCTCCCTCCTCTCTCCCTCTATCTATCTATCTTTTGCTTCTCCCACCTGTTTCCCTCTCTTATCTGTTTTTGTTCCACACTATATATACCCCCTCTGTTACCCCCTCTCCCTCTCTTCTTTCACCTGTATCTATCTGTATGTCTCTTCCTCTCTGTGTTCTCTCACCTGTATCTCGCTCCCTCCTATCTCACCTAACTTCCTCCCTGCCCTCCCTCTCTCCTCCCTCTTTTCTCTCTCTTCCCTACTCCCTCATGGTAGTTTCCTCTTTTTCTCTCTGTCTTTCACCCCCACTCCCCCTCTACCTCCCTCTCTCACTTCTCTCATCTGTATCTCTCTCCATCTTATTCTCTCATCTGTATTTTTACTTCCCATCCCTCTTTTTCTCCTTCTCTCAGAGAAGAACAGAGATGAGAAGAGAGAGTTGGGAGAGAGGAGATAGAGGGAGGGGGAGCGATGGGAGAGCGGGAGGGAGAGCTCTCTGGGGGAGAAAGGGAGAAGAGAGAGGGAGAGAGAGATGGAGAGAGAGGGAAAGAGAGGGGGAGAGAGAAGAGGGGAAAATGGGGGAGGGAGATATAGAGAGAGGAGAAAAGAGAGAGAGAGAGGGAGAGAGGGAGAGAGGCGGAAATCGAAAGAGGACCGAGAGACAGAGAGCTAGGAAGCTGGAAGGGAGAGGAGAGAGAGGGGGAGAGGAGAAGAGAGAGCAGGAAGAGAAGAGAGAGAATGAGTAGGAGATAGAGGGAGAGGAGATGAGAAAGATAGATGAGAGACAAGAGCATTAGCAGGGAGAGAGAAATGGAGAGCGTAGCTCCCACCCTTACTCTGTCCCTTTCTCTCTGTCTCCTTCTTTTTCCCTGTCTCTCCCCTTCTCTGCCTCCTCTCTCTCTCTTCTCCAACCTGGCTCTCTCTCCCACTTTTCCTTTTCACATGTCTCTCTCCCTCTCTCTCCCCCTCTCTTCTCTCATCAGTTCTGTCATTCTCTCATCTTGCTCTCTCTTCCCCCATTATCATTATCATTTCACTGTCTGAAAGAAAGGAGTAGGACAGAGCTTAATAGAAGAAAGCGGCAGAAAGAGAGGGGAGAGAGACAGAGAAGAGAGAGACCAGGAGAGAGAAAGAAAAGGTGCTCTGGAGAGAGAAAGAAGAGGAAACACGGAGAGGGAGAGAGCGAGAGCAGGGAGTGGGATGGAGGGAGAGAGGTAGGGAGAGTGAGGGACCCGGGAGGGATGTAGAGAGAGGGAGAGGAGCAACAGAAGGGAGAGGCAGTGGGAGGGGGAGGGAGAGAGACAGATGAAAGAAGAGAGAGCGGGGAGAGACAGAGGTAGAGAGACTATGGCAGAGAAAGTGATGGACAGAGAAGGGGAGGGAGAGATAGAGGGGGAGGAAGAGAGAGGGAGCGGGGAGAATCGGAGACAGTGTGGGAGAGAGAGGGAGGAGGAGAGAGATAGAGACCATGGACAGAGGGAGAAATAAAAAGAGAGAGTGGGGAGAGAGAGGAGAGTGGGAGAGAGGAATAGAGAGATCTGGAGAAAGGGGGAGAGAGAAGGTGAGGGAGAGAGGAGAAGGGGTGAGGTGAGAGAGCGGGAGAGTGGGAGGGTCAGGAAGAGGAAGAGAGAGGGGGAGAAAAAGAGGGAAATAGAGAGGGAAAGGAAAAGAGAGAGGAGGAAGCATGAAGAGAGGACCGGAAGGAGAGGGAGAGAGCATGGGGAGAGAGAGGCGAGAGATAGAAAGAGAGGGGTAGAGAACGTGCATGGAGAGCAAGGGAGAAAGAGAGGGAAAGAGAGGGAGCAAAAGGGAGGGAGAGGTTGGGTAGAGAGAAGAGAGCGGAAAAAGAGAGCTAGGGACAGAGAGAGATTCTGGAGAGAGGAATAGAGGGAGTAAGAAGGAGAGAAGAGAGGAGGGAGGAGAGAGGTCAGGGGGAAGAGGAAGAAGGTGAGAAAGAAGGAGAAAAGGGGAAAGAGAGTGGGTAGAGAAAAGAAGAGAGAGTAGCGGGAGAGAGAGAGCTAGGAACAGAGAGAGAAGAAAAAGGAGATCGGAAGAAAGAGGGAGAGAGAAGGTGGGGGAGAGATGGGCTGAGGTTAGAGGGTGGGAGAGTGGAGGGAAAGGGAGAGGGAAAGAGAGAGGAGAGAGCACAAAGAGGGGGAGAGAGAGAGAGTGAGAGCTAGGGACAGAGATAAGGGGAGAGAGTGGGGGACAGAGAGGAATAGAGGGATTGGGAGAGAGAGGGAGAGAAAAGGAGAGAGAGGGATGAGAGGAGAGAGAATAAGAGAGGGAGATAGATGACACAAAAGTGTCAGGAATCAATATGAAACTGTTGAAAGAATTTATCTAGCACTGTGGATTATATCCCCAGGAATTCATATATATACCATTTGTAACCATACAGGATTTATACTCAGGTCTTCCGGCCGTTCCCTTGACATCAGGGATAGACTTTTGCATAGTTAGGCATTGTAACATAATATAAAATGTAAAGTACAG
Organism: Sthenelais limicola; assembly: GCA_942159475.1. NCBI lineage: Eukaryota > Metazoa > Annelida > Polychaeta > Phyllodocida > Sigalionidae > Sthenelais > Sthenelais limicola. Next base: position 70,780,868 of record OW804098.1, read on the forward strand.
AATATAGAATAAAATATTATACAAAATAATAAGGAGTATCAAATACAAAGTAGATGACTTACATCATCTTAACATAGAATAGTCGATATAGATCCTTATTTTTTAGTTCTAATAAGAATTTGAAGATTCATGGGAGTTTTTCTCAATTACACCTTACCATGTTTTACTCCCTTCAGTTGATACAACGAGTTGGTTGTTATATTACTTCTAAGGTTGATATTAGAGGGTAGGGGGGTGGGGGTAAAATAGGGGCGGCAGTGGTCAAGGTGGTCTAAGAGGAGGACAATCTGTTGTGCAAAGAGTATCTTTATGGCCTGATATATATCATAAACTTAGACCCCATATCACCCCATACCACCCCCAATAAAAGTATGTGGTTGAGAGAGAGACATGGCCACATGTGCACAAGATTAGGGAAAGGAATGTTGCTTGAATCATCTGATAAGTATCTAGAAACGTTAGTATCGAGTTCAGATGAAGATAGTATTGATATTGATAAACCCTGACCCCCAACCCCCAACCCCCAACCCCTAGCCCCCAACCCCCAATCTGCCTCCACCCCCACCCTTCATGTTGCTATACATATATAGAGGATAGGGGGGGGGGTTAAAATAGGGGCGGCAGTAAATGCGAGTTCTGACTGTACATGTCGACCTATTTGTCATCTTCTTCTTATGTATTCAGCTAATTCCTTATAGCTGGGGAGGAATTCCTCGAATATGTGACAAATCGTGCAAATGGTGATACCTTCTTGAAATTTGGCATGGTGTTAGAATAGGCTATGAGATTTTCAAAAACTATCTGCTACAAGTTGGCGGACACCCCTGGTGGCCGGTAGCTGCAAAATTCAAAATGGCCGCCACCAATTTTAAATACGCCGTATCTCAGCTTCTAATGACTGCATCTTCAAGTGTAATACCTCTTTTTTTATGTTTATGAGTATGGAGAATTCATTTCTGAAGTTATTTTTGGGTTTCAAGGTCATTTCAAGGTCAAAATTCAAATTTGCCTGCCGCTGTGAAAAAAATGACAAATTTCAGCTCCTGTAAACACCATATCCATGTATAATACTAGGTTTTCTATGTTTTAGAATATGCAGAGTCTATTTCTGAAGTCATTTTCCTCTGTCAAGGTCATTTTCAAGGTCAAAATTCAACATGACGGCAAATGATAGATGACAAGGTCATATCTCTGCTCCTATCATTATGAGGCAGCTTAAGGCCATATTTGAGATAGAAGTGGACATTTAAAATAGGAATGCCAAATTTTGCTTACATGCTACACACAGCCTTAGCTTTTTATTGTTTATAGGAAGTTCTTCCTTCTGATTGGTTATGGCGGCCATCTTGGATTTTCCCTGACGCCATCATGAAAAAACCTATATCTACCAATATCTCATATATCTCTATATCAGCTTCTAAGACACTTAGGATCACAATCTTGGTGTCTAAACATACATTTTCAGGGTCAAGGAATACAATTATACCATTCAGAAAAGGACCAGACAGTTTTTATAAACACCAAAATTGTAAGTGACAATATGTCTATCAGGCCCTACTTAAGCCCTGGAGCTCAATTATCCATTTTCAAGGTCAAAAGTAACTTTTTGATTTTTGAATTTAAGAGATTCCCTTTAAATGTCATAATCATAAATATATTGGGAATTGTCTTTAAATTCAATCAATATCAACTTCAATTTCATTATAATTACCTGTAGACACCATTTTTGTTAGTTACAGGTACCCTTTTCTCACTCTACTATGTCTTTCTATTGAATAATATCTGTCTGACATTGCAGTCTTTTGATTACTTTATTATGTTGAATTGATAAGTAGGTTGACTTTATATAATATCTGATTTAGGATTTATTTCCCGTCAATTTCTTATTAATGTGAATACTGTAGTCTTGGAGAACTTACTCCTTTTCCCCTCTTTCATTTGATCTCCTCACACTCTCAATCAAAATTCCCTTCTCAACTTATCATTACTTATTTGGAATTGTCTGACATAATAAATCATACTTCGATATATTTCAGTACTTTGGGGAGTTTTTTTTTAAATAAAAAATGTAGAACCTGGTATCAGATGATCTTAATCTTCCCAGATTTAATAATATTTTACCAGCACCTATCTGGAGAGTTTACATGATTAATAATATTTGGTAATCCTCTGTTTTGACCTGAGCAGTCATCATTACCTAATATCCCAATAAATTTCAATTTGGTGAATCTTTCAGACTACAAGACAGTATTCCGAATTAGATATCATATGTTCTATTAATTAGAAATTCTCATTCAGAGGTATATTCACCCAGAATGTGTCAGTTATAGTGTATATTCTGCAATTGCTCTTTCAATTTTCAATCATATAACCAAGACATATATAATAGAGCATACTCTCCTCAGGGACAAATTGTCAAGTCAATGACAATTTGCTGATTATCTTTGTCAGATACATATTTAATATTTAATTAGGTAACTAAGCCAAATTTTCATGTCATTGTAATATTGTATCTCACAAAAAAAAATCAATTTTCCAGTTCTTAGGTTTTGAACTGTGAACATCGCTAAGTTAAGTAGTGTTGTATGCAAGGTTTCAATAGAAAAGTCACATCTTTTCTGTGGCAGGCAGGTGACTTAAAAAAAGGGGGATAATCCTTTACAGGGGAGGTTGAAAACTGATTGGGCACTTTGTTGCTTTTGTCAATCAGAAACATCTAATAAGTTGCTGTGTCCATATACAAAGGTGTCTTGCTATCAAACTTACAAAACGATTGAAAAGGACCTTACTTGTTTTCTTTCTAATATTGTGATGCTCCCATATGGTATGACACAGCAGTGTCTTATAGGAGAGGGAGAAGAATGTATTTCCAAATCACTGCAGAACAGCAAGGCAGTGTATCATAAGACATGTTGGGACAATATACATACACACATTGTAGAGTGAAAATTGAAAAAAAGGGCAAAGGATGAGATGGGCGCTTCTTCAAATTCTTTTTCCAAATGTAGCCCAAAAAGGACTCAGAGAAGTTTTAAAGCAAATTGTGATAGAACACGACCACAGTGTGTTTACTGCCACCTGTATGAGGAGGGCAGCATAGAACCAATCAGCAAAGCTATGTCTGATGGTAATAGCCTGAAAGAGATGGCAAAGGAAGCTCAAAACGAGGTTGTCTATGCCCGTGTCAATGCAGCATTTGATGCTACTGCTGGGGATTTGTTCTATCACAAAACCTGCTACTGCAAACTAGCAAATGAAGCACAAGCTGCCAAATCAAAAATGTCAAATGAGACTAAAACTACAGCAGCACCATATGACCCACTTGTTATGGCTGAGCTGATTGCATTCATCCAATATAGTGAAAGTGTGTTAAAGCTAGCAGACCTTAGAAAGCTGTGCAGTCAAAGGCTACTACAGGTTGGTTCTGATGGGCCATCAGAGAAATACATCCCACTAGATTTAAAGAACATTTACTGCAGAAATTGGGTGGTGAGTGGCAGGCCTTCACAAAAGGGAGAGATGTGCTGCTCTCAACTAAAACCAAAGCAGGCTCTTTATTGTCTGAATCTGTGGCACAGGGAGTCTCTGAAGAAGAGGCAAAAAAGATAGTTGATGTTGGGCTTCTTTTGCGATAGCACATACTTTTATCTCAAGCCCCTTTCACTGGATCATTCTCCTCTCAATGCTTAAGTGAGCCAGTACCAAATTCACTAATGACCCTTCTGCGTGTCTTGCTTGAGGGCACATCTAGTTTCCAAAATACTGGAGACCATGAGTCTGTTAGTGGTAGGACTTGTGTCGCTTGCACTCTTTCTCAGTTGTTAATAAGTAATGCAACAAAATACAATACCAATGCTCAGAACCTATATCAGGTGTGTGATAGAGAAACACCAGTGCCTCTGTATATGGGCTTGAAGTTACATGCTCATGATCGTTTGAAAAATCTTAGAGAGTTTCATCAACTAGGACTTAGTGTTTCCTATGGTCACATTATGGATATAAGGAGAACCCTTGCACATGCAGTATCAAAGAGGTTCAAAGATAAGGGTGTTGTAGTGCCAACCAACTGCAAACGGGGCATTTTCTCAACAGTGACTACTGACAATATTGATGTCTCTGGTAGGACAGATATGCATGGCACATCTATCACATTGATTGGTCATCTGCAGAAGGACAATACAGGTACTGATCCTCTACCACTGGCTTTGGATCTTTCAGAAGACAATCCTATTGAACTACCTGACGAATTTGTGGTGGTGCCTTTTGTTGAAGAAATTGGGGGAGATGTCAATCTTGAATCTATTCCAGAAGGTGGTGGGCAGCCAGCTAGAAATGCATGTATGGGTATAGAGGAGGGAGCATGGTTGACCCATGTCTTGGGCATTAGCAAAAAGGATAAGGTTGATAACAAGTGCCAGTTGGATGAGGTACCTGTTACCTTTTCAGGTTTCTTTTCAAAGTGCCAGGAAAAAGAAGATGTCAAGCCCCATGCCGTTATTGGAGTGTTCCCTGTATTCAGTGAAGAAAAGGCAGACACACTGAGTATGCAGAGACATGCCATGCTTGTTGCCAAAAAAGCTATTTCATATGTAAATCCTGCTGGTCCTGGGTAAGACCTTAAAGTGCCTTTCTGTCTTTTTTCTCTGTCTCTCTCTCCCTTCTTCTCTATCTATTTCCTGGGTATGATCATAAACTGCCTCCCTCTCAGCTCTCCCGCCCTTGATATAACACTTCAAAGTGTTGATAAGGGCGTAAAGCAACCAATCTCACTCACTCACTATGTAAATCCTGGCCAAATACCTGTTATTGAAGGTGACTGCCCCTTGTATGCCTGCCAGAAAAGATGTCAGTTGCTTTTCCCAGATGAGCTTGGTGAGCAACAAATGGTCTGCATGATCGGTTTTCTCCACCTAGAAATGTTCACGCAAGAAGCCGGAGGCAAGTTGATGGGTGGTTCAGGCTGGGAGAGAATGTTTCACCTAGCAAATATTTACACCTGGGGTGGCAGCATCTCTGCTTGGTGGAAAACATGTTAAAAGAACACGCCAAGCATATCTTTTCACCTTGGCCTGGCTTGAAATACTGAGAAAACAGGCCTATGATAAGTTCTGTGAACAACCTGCACCTCTTGATTCATTTGAAATGTGGGAGGACAAACTTCTTTCTGAATCTCCAACAGCATGCTATTGGGGAAAAGTAGTGCAGGAATTTCTTTTGACAATCTTCTGTTTTGTTCATAACCAGCGGCTCTGCAACTGGCTCGGAACACTGGCTGCTATTGATGATTTGTGTCCATACTTTTTTGCTCTATGGCACACAAATTATTCTAGGTGGCTCCCAGTATTTCAAAGGGACATGAATCAGCTTCCTCATCGCCATCCCTCTGTCCATGCCATCCCTCTGTCCATGCCAACTTCATGAAGGGTCACTTTGTGGTCCAGTGAAGTGAAAAGAAATTTAGTCTCATGGGCCTTGACCAAAGTCAAGAACACAGCATTAAGCAGCTGAAAGAGGACAGTGGTCCCAAAGGTCTTTATGGCCAAACAGAAGAAAAAAAATCATCATTGAGCTTTCAAAGCCAGAAGTTCTTCGAATGAGTTTGAATATTCAAGCATCAATATGATACAATCAAATGGCATTGAACACCTAGAAACCCCTGAGCAGGAAAGATTCCCTGAGCTGAGCAGGAAAGATTCCTTAAGGAGGCTGGCCACTATTTCGAAAAGTCATTAGATTTTCCCCCAAATTGCTACAGTTATAGTTTCAAGTATCCTGAATTCGAAAATGCTATTTATTAATGACCTTTCCATATTCATTTCTCCACTGTGGGCCCGATCTCCTGCAGGCTATGGGTGGCTATGGGAAAATGTCATAATTCTACACATTTTCGAAAATTTCACCAGGAAAAAGTTATCAGATTTCTTTCAAATTCACATATCATATTCTCATAACAGTTTAGATTACAAAACAGTCAAATACATTGGGGGTCCCCACTCTTGATTTTTTGGTAAACAGCTTTGCAAGTGACAGGTCAAGGTTGAGTCATAGGTCGAGTTTGCCGTAATTTTGACTGTTTACATTGTTGTTTGCTGTTGTCAACTCTATGTTAGAGAGGCTAGACATAGAAAATACTTTCCTGGTCGATTCTACAGCCTTTATATGTCTTTTACATATTGATTTGAACAGAAATTCCCATGTATTAGCCTGGAACATGGGCCGTCGGGGAAATGTAAACAAGAAGGTAGTGTGAGATTTAGCTTGGGAATTAAACCCAAGGTATGTCGTAAAATATGCCAGAAATGACAGGAAATCATTTATACTTAAAACAAACAACATAAATCTGTTCATATTTCATTTCTCGATATGATTTGTGATGAGTTGTCTGTTAATTACTAGACTAGATATGTCGCAAAAGAGAGAATATGACGTCCGTATAACGGCAAATTCCGAGCAACAAATTGCGCACTCTTCCCACCGCGGAATAGCGGCCAGCCTCCTTAACAAACTAAACTCTCTTCTTGAGCTTGTGGATCAGGGGATAATTATCAACCCTTATGGAGAGACAAGCAATCACCTGGTGACACTGGACACAGGTGAATACATGGACACTGAGGTTAGCAAGTGTATGCAGGAGTTGCCAACACTTGGAAAAGCAATGTATTCAAAATTTGTAAAGGAGCGGATTGAGGACTGTACAACACAACTCTCTGATGTCATCCCAAAGGCAAATCTTTATACATTCCTCCAGCGACCTGCAGTGAATTTGAAAAAAGGCACAGACAAACTCGCCTCAACTAAAGCTTCTGCAGCAGTTGTAACACAAATGTTTGTTTCTCTTCAAGCTTGTCCTGAATCAAACATGGATGATTTTTTCATGCATGAAAATGCAAGAGAACCACCTTCTTTATCCAATAAAGGCAAGTTGCGAGCTGGAAGTAAATCACAAATTCTTGGCTGCTTGCCAGGTATGCCTGCACACGGTAGAAATCTAAGTGTCAAAAATGCTTCAGTTATCATCTTAGATATGCCTGCTGTAGTTCATATCATAAAACCACAGCGAGCAAATGGGTTTGGTGAATATGCTGCAATGCACCTCCTGCCATTCATGGAAAGCCAAATGAACTCATGTACCACAAGAATTGATGCAGTCTGGGATTGTTATCCTCAGGATAGTTTAAAGAATCAAACAAGAGTGAAACGTCTTAGTGGAACAGCTGCTCGACTGATGCGAGTTTCTGGAATGGTCCCCATCCCCAAAGGAAAAGATTGGCAGCAATTTCTGAAAGTCAGTGAGAACAAAGAGGAATTGTTCAGATTTCTTACTGATGAGCTGATGAATGTTACCTCAACATCTGAGTACTCTCTATTTACAACAAAAGGTGAAGTTTTTAAACTCATATGACATCGCTCCATCTGACCATGAGGAAGCAGACACTCATATGATGCTGCACTTGCACCATACTGTCCTTCATGGTCATAAAAATGCTTTCCTTGAACAGTTGACTCTGATGTTATTGTATTGTCTGTTCACTTTTGTGCAGAATTGAGTCTGGGGCTTAATGAGTTGTGGATTGGTTTTGGAAGTGGCAAAGCGTACACAGATGTTCCAGTTCATGAACTCTTTTTGCTGCTTGGACCTGATAAATGCAAGGCTTTACCATTCTTCCATGCCTTTACAGGTTGTGACATGACATCCAGCATGCTAGGCATTGGGCAGAAATCAGGCTGGAAAGCTTGGATGAACTTCCCAGAAGTAACTGAAACTATGATCAGCCTAATTGATAATCCACAAGAATTGACAGAGAATTCTTGCCACATGCAGCACCTTGAGCAATTTACAGTGCTCATGTATAGTAAGAACAATTTCTGTGCAACTGTCAATGAAGCACAACGCCTCATGTTCACCCATAGACTTAGGTCGATAGAAAGTATCCCACCAACAAAAGCAGCCTTGTACCAGCATATGAAAAGAACAATCCTTGTATCAGCTTTCATTTGGCACCAAGCTTTGAAGAAGCAATTGTATCTGCCAGATCCTGCACAATATGGTTGGGAGTGGAATGGGTGCCTGAAGACATGGGCCCCATATTGGACAGACTTGGGAGATGCTAGTACATCCTGTGCACTTATGCTTCACTGCACCTGCATGAAAGCATGCAAAGGGAGGTGTCAATGTTTTAAATCTGGATTGTGGTGTACAGCATTGTGCACATGTCAGGGTGGCGTCTGCAACAATCTTGAGTGATGTGATCAAGCATGATAATGCCTATAGATACTTTCAATCTTGCACAAAGGTAGTTTTTTGGTTCGGGTTTACATTTGCATGAACATAGATCTAGATATAATGGGTATAAAATGGTCAAATAGAATAGATAGCACTTAAAGCTGTTGTTGATTTAAAGCTGTTGTTGTTTGCTTCATGTCCTATATAGCATAAACAATTTATATGATTTTACATGCTTATAACTATAGACAGCTATACACATGGGGAGCCTCCTATTTGGTATGCACTGGGTGGGAGGAGAAATAAAGTTGGGCAATTCGGCCATGGAATTTGAATCCAGGAAGAAGCTCTTAAATTCAAAATATCAAAAAGTTACTTTTGACCTTGAAAATGGATTTCTAAGGTTTACTACAGGGCTAAAGTAGGGCCTGATAGTCATAATTATATTGTTGCATTCAATTTTTTGGTGTTCATAAAAACTGTCTGGTCCTTTTCTGAATGGTATAATTGTATTCCTTGACCCTGAAAATGTATGTTTAGACACCAAGATTGTGATCCTAAGTGTCTTAGAAGCTGAGATATTGGTAGATATAGGTTTTTTCATGATGGCGTCAGGGAAAATCCAAGATGGCCGCCATAACCAATCAGAAGGAAGAACTTCCTATAAACAATAAAAAGCTAAGGCTGTGTGTAGCATGTAAGCAAAATTTGGCAATCCTATTTTAAATGTCCACTTCTATCTCAAATATGGCCTTAAGCTGCCTCATAATGATAGGAGCAGAGATATGACCTTGTCATCTATCATTTGCCGTCATGTTGAATTTTGACCTTGAAAATGACCTTGACAGAGGAAAATGACTTCAGAAATAGACTCTGCATATTCTAAAACATAGAAAACCTAGTATTATACATGGATATGGTGTTTACAGGAGCTGAAATATGTCATTTTTTTCACAGCGGCAGGCAAATTTGAATTTTGACCTTGAAATGACCTTGAAACCCAAAAATAACTTCAGAAATGAATTTTCCATACTCATAAACATAAAAAAAGAGGTATTACACTTGAAGATGCAGTCATTAGAAGCTGAGATACGGCGTATTTAAAATTGGTGGTGGCCATTTTGAATTTCGCAGCTACCGGCCACCAGGGGTGTCCGCCAACTTGTAGCAGATAGTTTTTGAAAATCTCATAGCCTATTCTAACACCATGCCAAATTTCAAGAAGGTATCACCATTTGCACGATTCGTTGAAATTCCTCCCCAGCTATTAGACAAATAAAAGATTTTCTTATCTTATCTTATCTTATATCTGACAATATCCCACATCCTCCATCGTAAGTCCTACCCAAATCCACAACACATTATATTTTTCTTGTAAAAAAAACTTATTAGGCTGCCACTCCATGTTTTTTTGTTAGATAAAATACTCTGGCGGGGTTCTGGCATGGCGGGGTTCTGGCATGGTGGGGTTCTGACTGGCGGGGTTCTGGCGGGCGGGGTATTGGCATGGGGGGATATTGGCAAGGGGGGTTTTGGCTGGGGGGGTTCTGACGGCGGGGTTATGACTGGGGGGGTTTTCACTGGCGGGATTATGTCCGTACACCTCTTTATTTCAATACCCACCAATAGGCTATTGATGAAAATAAATAGCTAAGGGAAGGAAGGACTCTTCTTTCTGATTGAACACTCTAACCAAATTAATATAATATGAATCCACTTATTCATGAATAATGACATTATTAATATTGTAATGACGATTATAGTTAGTAGATTATTAAGTATAAGACATTTCTATCCCAACTGGACCTTGAATGTAACTTGAATAACAATTTTGAAGCATGGATCTGTTTTTCGTGGTTTTACAACCTGAACATTTCTCACATTTAATTTGGTTTTTATGTTGCACTAATTATCCACTGTGCATATATCAGCGTGTGTCGGCATTACATCTAGTGGGGGGGTCTTGGAAAACACAAAGCTTGATGTGAATTATGTAATTCGACTTGTGTAAGGGGAGGTGTTGGGAGATGGATAATGTTTATCTAATAGTAAAAGATCTGGATAGTATAATTCCCATTTTTAAAAACATTGAAATAATCAGCGTTGGCAACACTCAACCAATAGGGAGCCTTCTTAGATTGACGCTAAAGATTCTACCTATTTTCAATCCATGTGACAAGATTTGATAGTGGATTTTCATACATTTGGTCACAATATGATATACAGAAAGTGTAACTGAAGCCTCGATCAGTGGTTATATTATAGGGGAAATCCACCATGACGTCAACAGCACCCTTATCCAATCACAGGCGGGCATTGGGTTGCCACGCCCCCGTTCGATGCTCCCAACCGCTCATTCAAGCTTATTCACCGAGTCGGGGGAGTCGTTGGGATTCTCGCTTCTACAAAAATTTAACTTTTACTATAAATTTATATGTATCTGATATTGTCTGTTCTGTCATTATATATTGCTATTGCTTCTGTGATATTGATTTATAATCACTTGTATCTGTGGATATCGTATAGGGTATTTATTTAATAAACAGCTTCTGGCTGTTCTGGCCAAATTCATATGGCAGTGTTCCTTTATTCCTCCTAGGGTCGTGGCTCAATTATAATATATAAAAAAAAGTGAATAATAAATAGTACTACTTACTTGGCCTAATGAATGAATAATTCAAGGGATCATAGAAAGAGTAAAGTAAAGTGCTAGAAACTCTCAAAATGAGGACATTCTTAGAAAGAGAATGTGAATAAAATGCTTTGGAAAATGTCAATTTTGTTACTTATTAATAATTTGTGCGTAACATATTACCTTTAGAAGGAAACTACTAACACACTGTATATCTTTTTCAGGAGCATCTCAAGCGAAACGCCACCACAACCTGGCACAACGTAAGCTCTTAGATTCAATTTTATAATTGATTATGTATGTTTTTTGTTACCCAATACATAAAAAAAAGGATCATCTGACCTTAAAATTTACTTTTTATGTACATGTATGACATTTGATGTTTTGCATAATTGAGTGAAATGCTTCCCTCATTAATGGCCATGGGCCTTCCTTCTTAGTGCTGCCACCTAGCTATGTTGTTTTTTTTAAAGTTTTTATTTCCTACGACATGATCAGAAAGATATGCAGAGATGACCGCCGCTGACAATAAGCGTTTTTATAGGCATTCTGCATTCAAATCAATTAATATAATATAATAATATTGGTATCAAAGATAGGATCACTTCTAGACTATACAATACATGGGGTGATTATTAGACAAGTATGATGGACATATGAGTGAACGCCTTCTCCAACTTCTAAGGGACGAGAGACAAAGTGAGCACATTTCCTTTTTATTATCTCAGGAATGATAAAATAATGGTGTTTATATGACAGATGCCAATCATTGACTAAAGATCTTGATCAGATAAGTATGGCAGGAGACGGGGGCAGGTGGGCGGGGGGAGGGTCAGAAAGAAGAGTATAATGAGTATGTAAATATAAGTGGCGATAAAGATAAATATGTGTGTGTATGTAAGGGGATGGGGTGGAGTTGCTGGGGGGCGAGGGGGCGGGGGGATGTCCAGGTGCAAGTATTTAGATCAGGTCCTCAAGATATGTACAATTACAGTTACAAAAGTCATAACGTAGCAACGGTCAAGTCAGATCTTTCTGTATTGAAACCTCTTAAACTCACTTTGTAAATTATTCAAAACACAATATCATATTACCAATAATTTAGTTTACTTCTTAAAATTTGTGAAAGGTTCTTAATTGATTGAAAGGTGCCAGATTGTACATATCCTGACCACAATCAATCAATAGGGGATTTTGCATAGCTGCTATGTTGAATCTTGATTCGCAAGGAATTATGGGATTTGTGTTTCAGTGTAAAAACTAAAGCTGATATAACAACTAAAGAAACCATTCAATGTTCATCTGTCATCCAATGTAAATTGCAATTTGTTATACATAATGTGATACCTAGTACAAGTCTTTATCTTTCCCATCATGCATTTGAAATCGATAGATCATTGATAGAAAATTGATTGAATGATTGAAAATGAAGATATTTTCTACAAAAGGGTTGCTAACTGTTTGTATGTCAGATTCAATCTGAGAAACTAAGAATCAAACTCAGTAATTATTGGGCCTAATTGATGAAGAATTTAAAGAATAACAAAGGGTTATTGCTTTATTGTATCTAAACAATGGAATTTCCATTTTCAGGTTCTGAAAGTGCTGGTGTTAGTTCAGGTAAGATGAATATTAATTAAATGCCTGCTTCTTCTTTTAAATTCATAAGGGAAATGGAAATGAATAATTGGTATTATCATTATTATTACAAGTTGAACCGCACTGACTGTATATAAAATTAATGATAATTGTCAAGGAAGAATGTCAGTCTACGTAGGTTTAAATTGATCAGGCATTCCAAACTGCCAAATCCAGAACTTGTGATTTTATTGTTGGTTGATTCCAACAATAAAATTGTTGGTTGAGTCCACCTTAGCTGCTGCCCCCCACCCCCACCCCTGCACTCCCCACTCGCTACACAAGGCAAAAAGCGTGTTGCTAATATTGAGTACATTTAAACTTTACATCCTACCATAGCGTCCTACCCAGCATTTTTGTAAAAAGTGAAAAGATAAGCCTATGGTTTGCCTCACATCTCCCTTAACCCTTCACAAATCTTGACAAAAATACCTTAGTCTACTTTATTTGGATATATTATTTCGAAGGGAAATTGCATTTTTTCTTACATGGATTACATCTTTGCAGCATTAATTTGCCGTGATGTAACAGTATGAAAAAACATTTCTCACATTTGATTTAATTTTTATGTTGCCCTAATTATCCACTGTGCATATATCAGCGTGCACCGGCATAACATCTAGTGTGGGGTCTTGGAAAACACAAAGCTTGATGTGAATTATGTAACCAACTTGTGTAAGGGGAGGTGTTGGGAGATGGATTTGATTTGATTTGAAGAATTCTTTTATTTGCAAGAATGGTACAATGCAGAAGGTAGTTACACCAATCATGATACAAACATATCATTTCCTCCGGCGAATGCCTTATACGAATTCCAGTTTGCTTAGTTAACAGTTAACAACAGATACAACAACAGATACAACTCCGACATATTTATGTCCAAGTTATGGGCAAGTGACATGCAAGTAAAAGTTATCAGTCAAGGAAAATAAATAAAGTGACGGTTTGTACAAAACTTCAGTACCTGTGAAGAGGGGCTGACAACTGGAGGTTTAGCAGATGTGACCTCAACAAGGAGCAATATCAGCAGGAATTAGCAGATAAAGCATTAAGAAATCTGTCAGACAAAGAGTGTGCGATTACAGTACGATGAAGAGACTAAGTTGACAATAGTAAGAGAGTCGCCGAATGATTGGCATTATATATGATATTCATGACTCAAGATCAGATAATCTGTTAATTTGTTAGAAGAGAGGCACAGTACTCTCTTGTAACATTGTTTCAGGAGTTCGATGTTACAAATAGTATACAGGTACAGTTTGAGATGATACACTAAATATGAAGTATGAATGTATGTTGATGATACGAGTAGTTTTAGGCCCTAGGGCTCTATACAAGATATAAAGCAAGTTCCATTAATATGTGATGCTAAAGGAAGTACAGGTAGAGGTCACACGATTCAATGAACAATAATCAATAATCAATAGATCATGAAGTTACATTAATCAGTCACGACCAGTGTAAAAGGCAATAGAAGTTTCTCTGTATATTTTTTAAACGAAGACGCATCCTCAATCATGTGGCCTTCGGGGAGAGAGAATTCCAACGTGTCTGGCATTTATAAATAAGTGAGTCCATAATTTTGGAGGATTTTGTGCTAATTATTATAAGATTCCTTCTCCCTTTAGCCTGGCTCCTTGTTGGGAGAGCACGCATATCAAGGTGAAGAGGGTTTTGGGCCATATAGAATGCGACATCCATTAAATGCTTATCACATCTGGCTTGAAGGGGCCATATATTCAAGAGTTTATGCTCTTCGTCTACGTTGTCAAATTTGTTCTTATTAAATATTATCCGGAGTGCCAGGTTTTGTTGAGATTGAAGCCGTTTTAACAAAGATTGGGGCGCAGAGTCGTAAAGAAAATCACAGAAATCAAGATTAGGAAGAATGGCCATCTTATAAAGGTCACGTTTTGCTTTGAATGTAAGAGATTTCTTAGCCTTAAATAATAGTCTAATTTTTTAGGAGACCACTCTAAGGGTATTTAATACATGTGATTTAAATGTTAGGTATTCGTCAAGGACGAATCCCAAATATTTATACTCACAAACCTCATCCAGCTTTGTGGTGCCAATGGATAACTGACGTCCTGAATTTTGTATCTTAGCTTTTGCTTGGTGGCTTATTGAGAAAGAAATAGATTTACATTTAGAGACATTGAGGGAGAGTTTGTTGGTAGCACACCAAGAGAAAACATTGTCCAAGTCTTGTTGCAATGATTCACATTTACCTCCCCGATGTTCAATGGGTTTATTTGTTGGGCCGAAATGCCCCCTCCCCCGTGTGTAGTGGTCTGACCAGTCCCGCTGCCCTCGACCTCCACTACACCGGTCACTCTCACTCACACCACCATACTGGACACACGCAAAATTTTCTAGGTTCTATTCAACATGGCAGACGCATCTAAGTGGAGATTTTGCAGGTCGGGTTGCAAAATTAAACATGCTGGGCCCTGGGGGTCGAGGTGTGAGTTTGTAGTGAATGCAAAGGCAAAGTCAGTGGAACTTGGGGGCCCTGAGGAGGACTTTGTGAAATACTTGGATTTCTCTAAATTGATTAACATTGACGACGACGACTTACCTCCTGACGATGATGAGCTCCCCATTACCAAGGAGTCTGTGGACACTCTATTACTTGCCAATGCTGCTAGCAACGCCCAGATGACTGCTTTGGTTGCTAAGTTTGATTTGTTATTCGGTCAGGCTAGTGGTGGTGTTGGTGCTAGACCTAAAACGACTGTGCCTTCTCCGCCTTCTCCATTGACTCCACCTGTCACTGTCACCGTTGCTCAGACCTCGCCACATGTGTTTCCTCCTCCTCCATTGACTGCGCCTACTGTCACAGCTGCTCCTACCAGTGCTCCTACCAGTGTCACTGCTCCTGCTCCTGCCCCTACGTTTGTACAGACCGTGGGTGTCGGCCTGCCCTCGTCCACTGCAAACCCAGCTGTTCTCGGATCGGCGGCCAATGTAGTCGGTGTTCCTCTTACCAGTGCCCTGGAAAGGCTTACCTTGGCTATTGACCCCTCCATTGCTCGACGTGAACAAGGTTTGTCCCTTAGGCCCGAGTTCTATGCGCAGCATGTGGAAAAAGGCGTTCCTATTAAGAGTTTAGACCATTCCAAGCTAACCTTTACAGAACTTGTTTACGGCATGACAAAAGTTTTGAATAGTCTGATTCTCGCTGGTGGGGATTACATGGGATACCTCAACCACCTGCAGTTTGTAACACGTCATGCTGCCAAGGGTCAGTTCTCTGAGAGTGCCTATATCCAATACGATCGCATTGTTGTTGATGCGGTGATTGACGGGGATATCCCGGGCTTCCTCCCCGGGTACTCTGTCGCTTCTTCGTTTGCCTTCCACCAAGCCTACGCACGTGTTAGTGTTGATAAGAAGGGGGGGGGGAATCCCGGGAAGCCGAATCAGCGCAGAGCCAAAGTTTCTAGCTCCCCTGCTGGTAGCAGATACCCGGATGGGTTCCCATCTGACATCTGCTGGGACTACAACTACAAGTCTTGTGCGGGGAATTGCTCCAGGGATCACATCTGCCGGATTTGTAGATCCAAGCACAGGTCCCCTGATTTCCCAGATCGCACCAAGGGGAATCCCCAGTGACGTCATGTGTCCAATCCAACTCTCGCATCTGACGAGATCTTGGTTCAAAATGGAGGTGCTAGCTTGTTTGCAGTCAACTCGGACCTTCGTCGTCCTCCATTTGAATCAATTAACACCTTCTCCTCGGACTTATCTTCGCCTATTCCTTCAGTAAGCCATTCTACTATCTGTACTGACTGTTGGTATGAATCTGAGCTGTATGCTACGGGTTACGCTGGTATTTCCATGGACTTCCCTTGCGTGCATAGGAGTTGCGAGGTTGGGTTTGTTCACACTGTTTACGATGATGTATTGGGGTCAATATGTAGGCCTCAGGTGCCTGTCTCTTGTGACGATGAGGTTTCTACCTCGGGTGGGGTTCCTGATTGTTTTGTATCTAATCCCCCTGGGATTATGTGCCTCATGTGCCTGTCGCCTGTGACTTTGATACTATTTCTGAAGTTTCTTGTTATGCTTTGGACGATGATAGTGTTTGTGAATTATACCAATGTGCTGATTATGTATACCCAGTTTCCTGTGTTGTTGATGGTGCTGGTATCCCAATGGCTGTTGATTGTATTCCCCTGCCTTGGGAAATTTTGGGTTTAGCTGATGTTGTTGCTGCTCGTACCCCTGGATGTATATTGCCTTATTCGCCTGTTTCTCAACTACTTGATATATGTGATTATAGTGTTTTTGGAGAGCGCCACTTTGTTGGAGGTGTACGATCGCAACTGTGTTTGAGTGCTTGGTATTATGAAGCTGGCCTTGAAACTGACATGTGTCTTGCTAGTTTCATCACTAGTGGTGTTCGGGACGGTTTCAAAATTGTGGACGACGATGTGACCATCCCGTCGTACCAATGTGTGAATTACAAATCTGCGTTGCTCCCAGACAGTCATGCCTTCATCTCTAAATTGATCTCCACTGAGTTGCTCGATGGAAAGTTCATTGAAGTCTCCGAGCGGCCTCATTGCGTGCATGCAATTGGGGCAGTTCCCAAGGGGAATGGGGCCTTTCGCCCTATAACTGACTGCAAGCGTCCACTACTCTCGTCCATCAACAATTTCATGTCCTCGACTGCACTTCCCTTCAAATACAACTCAGTCGACCACGTTACAGACATTATCACACATGGCTGTTTCCTTGCCAGTGTTGATATTTCGGCAGCATATCGCAGTATCCCTGTCCACTACAATCATTGGCAATATCAGGGGTTGCGATGGCAATTTGATGATAGGGACCCTGTGTACTTACTTGACACTCATCTGTGTTTTGGCCTGAGTTCAGCCCCCTTCATATTCACTCAGCTGAGCAACTTTGTGATATGTTGCCTTTTACGCCGGGGTATCACAGGCATTGTCAACTATTTAGAAGATTTCCTGATTGTTGGAGAGTCTTTTGCCGACTGTGAGAACAAGCAACTGCTCCTGATTAAGCTCCTCAGAAGGCTTGGGTTTTATGTTGCCTGGGCCAAGTGTTCCAGCCCCTCCACCTGTGGTACTTATCTTGGCATAGAATTTGACTCTATCCACATGACTATGTCCGTGCCTTGCAAAAAATTGCTCAACCTGTTGTCTGAGCTTGAGAATTTTAATGGCCGTGCCCGGGCAACCGTCAAACAGGTACAACGCCTGTCTGGGTTATTGGCACATGCCAGTAAAGTGGTAGTGGGAGGCAGGACTTTCTCCAGACGTCTGATGAACTTACTCAGAGGGCTATCCCCTTCTACCAAGAGGGTATATCTTGATAATAACTTTGTCGCGGATATTGCTTGGTGGTTAGGAATTTACTAGAACCTTTAACGGATGGTGCCTTATGATTCCTCGTGGATTGGGCTCTGATTATCATTTCGCCACCGATGCTTCCTTGAACGGCTTTGGCGTTGTGTTACCTTCATTGGATTGGTTAGCTGGTTATTTTGGGTCGAACTTACTCCCCAGATACTTGCCTGACTTAAACTTCAGTCATCACCATTGGGTTAATTTTCCCCTGGAGGAGTTCCCCGAATCTGACGTAAACATCAACCTCCTGGAACTGATTCCTGTCTGGCTAGCTGTCAGACATTGCTTATCGACCCTGTCTTCGACCAGACTTGTCTGTTGGTCTGATAACACTCAGGTTGTTGGAATGATCAACAAGGGCATTTCAGTGAATCATAGCTGTATGAAAGTTCTCCGCTGCATCTTTTGGTCATTAGCCAGGAGGAATTGTTACATTATTGCCCGCCATGTCCCTGGGGTTTACAATGTTGTGCCTGACCTGCTTTCACGGATCTCATTTGATAATTCACTTGCTAACATCAGTGACCTTTCCTTATGTTGCAGTTTCCGTGCTCGAGCTCGATAGTGAAGTGGCTACTGCAGTGTCTTCAGCTTTGGCTCAGTCGACCCTGAGGACAAGGAATTCTCAATGGAACTCTTTCCTTTCCTTCTGTGCTTCAATCGACTCTGTGCCCATCCCTGCGACTGTAGAAACCATCTGTAGATTCATTGTGTTCAAGGCCCGCACATAAATTCTATGGCCATGACATGGACTACCAGCATTACTACCTAGTCAAGATGGTGCTGTCAGGGGTTAAAAGACTGCTTGGTGACAAGGTTTCCTATAAGGTGCCTCTGTCTGTACATCACCTCAGTATGGCTTATCTTCTATTGCCGCCTACTAGACACCATCGTACCTTATGGACCGTTGTGATTTTCTGCTACCGCACCCTCCTGCGTAAATCCAATGTGGTCCCATCGGCTGGTTTGGACACTCACGTTCTACGTCATAGCGACATTGTGTGGTGTGATCAAGGCCTCATCATTACGGTTAGGTCGTCCAAGACCGTGCAGTATTGTGAGCGCACCTTGTCTATTCCGCTCTTGTACTGCCCTAACCCCTGCTTTTGTGTGGTCTCTCTTCTGCGTGATCATTTCAACCACACAATCTCACAGCCACCCGATTCTTACATGTTCTACAAGGAATCAGGTGGGAAGTATGTGCCCGTTACTTACTCGGATCTCTTATCCTTTGTGAAGTGGATAGCTAGAGTAGTTGGATTGGATCAGGATTCAGTGGGAGTCCACTCCCTTCGCCGAGGTGGAGCATCTCACCTCTACAGTTTAGGCGTGCCGCTCAGTGACATCAGAATGCTTGGAGACTGGAAGTCCTGGGCTGTGCTCCTCTATTTGGCTCAGCCTTTGGTAAAAAAGTGGGATCTGGAGGAATCCATTTCTACTTCTTTCATATGACTATACATTTCTGCAGTTTCTCGGTTGAGAATTATGTGACTATACCTGTCTGCAGTTTTCTCGGTTGAGAATTATATGACTATACCTGTCTGCAGTTTCTCGGTTGAGAATTATAAGACTATACCTGTCTGCTGTTTCTCTGGTTGAGAAAAAATTTCTTGATTACTTTTTGTGTTTTTTGTTGTTGTGGGGTGTGGCGGTCAAACAAGACGGCCGGCGCACCACCACCCACTTGTTTGTTATATTTGAGTGACTGACAAATGATTCACATTTACCTCCCCGATGTTCAATGGGTTTATTTGTTGGGCCGAAATGCCCCCTCCCCCGTGTGTAGTGGTCTGACCAGTTCCGCTGCCCTCGACCTCCACTACACCGGTCACTCTCACTCACACCACCATACTGGACACACGCAAAATTTTTGTTTTGTTTTTGTTTTGTTGATTGAATATCAATAAAATGTTGGGCGGTCAAACAAGACGACCGGCGCACCACCACCCACTTGTTTGTTATATTTGAGTGACTGACAAATGCTTATCACGTCTGGCTTGAAGGGGCCATATATTCAAGAGTTTATGCTCTTCGTCTACGTTGTCAAATTTGTTCTTATTAAATATTATCCGGAGTGCCAGGTTTTGTTGAGATTGAAGCCGTTTTAACAAAGATTGGGGCGCAGAGTCGTAAAGAAAATCACAGAAATCAAGATTAGGAAGAATGGCCATCTTATAAAGGTCACGTTTTGCTTTGAATGTAAGAGATTTCTTAGCCTTAAATAATAGTCTAATTTTTTAGGAGACCACTCTAAGGGTATTTAATACATGTGATTTAAATGTTAAGTATTCGTCAAGGACGAATCCCAAATATTTATACTCACAAACCTCATCCAGCTTTGTGGTGCCAATGGATAACTGACGTCCTGAATTTTGTATCTTAGCTTTTGCTTGGTGGCTTATTGAGAAAGAAATAGATTTACATTTAGAGACATTGAGGGAGAGTTTGTTGGTAGCACACCAAGAGAAAACATTGTCCAAGTCTTGTTGCAATGATTCACATTTACCTCCCCGATGTTCAATGGGTTTATTTGTTGGGCCGAAATGCCCCCTCCCCCGTGTGTAGTGGTCTTGTTGCAGATTATCATATAATAAGTCAATATTAGAATGGTGATAAGAAAGTACAGTTACGTCAGCATAATGCTGAATGTTGGCATGCTGAATAACAGAGTGAAGGTCATTAATGTATATAGTAAACAAAATTGGCCCTAAAACAGTGCCCTGTGGGACTCCATAAGTGACCACTCCTCCCTTGGATTTCAGACCATTAATAGTGACAAATTGTTGCCTGTCTTTTAAGGAATTTGAGAACCACACTAGTTCCATGTCATGTATACCGTATAACTCAAGCTTTTTCAAAAGGGTTTGATGGTGAACGGTGTCAAACGCCTTGCTAAAATAAAGGAATACTGTTTTGTTCGAAAGTTTGTTGTTCAGATTAGTATAAATTTTGTTTAGAAAGTCTGTTTGAGCCTGCTGTATAGAGTGGCCCGACTGGAAACCATATTGGTTAGCATTAAATAAACCGTTCGTCTCAAAATGTTGAGAAAGCTGTAATTGGACTGCCTTCTTAAGAACTTTCGCAGGCAGGGTGATACATGAAATTGGCCTATAATTAGTGGTGGCCATTTTATTACCAGCCTTAAACAATGGCGTAACTCAAGCTTCCTTAAAAGCATGCGGAACTTTACCTAACAATAATGAGATATTTATGATGTGAGTGAATTGATGGAAAAGCGCAAGTAAACATGATCTCAAAATGCTCGCGGGCAAAAATTCAATCCCGGAATTTTTTGTAATATCAATCTTAAGTAATATTTTTCTTACTTCGTCAGAAGTCAATTGAGAGAATCTAAAAACAGGGGCGACATCAGGAAAACAATTATTGCCTTCAACGTCCGAGTCTGAGGTGCCCGAATCTGGTATCTTACTGGCAAGATTAGGGCCAACATTTAAGAAAAATTTGTTGAATGCATCGGGGATCTCAGATTGTTCTAGCATCTTTCCCTCCTCTTCTATAGCTATCTTATTGATTGATTTAACTTTTGCCGAACTGATCAAGGGCCTTAGGAACTCCAAATATTTTTTTGGATTTTTGTCGTGAAATTCCAGATTTGACTTTATAAAATTAGACTTTGCGGCCTGACAAGCATTATTGACTTGAACTCTAAGCAGCCTTGCTTGTTGAAGGGTATCAAGATTTTTTGATTGCTTCGCAATTCTAAAAAGTCGGTCTCTTTCATTCATGAGAGTGACTATATCATCCGTCATCCAATCCGGCTTGATGCGCACATTTCTAAACTCTTTTAGTGGACACATTTTGTCCAGATAAAAGATAATCCTACTAAGCAATAAATCCCAGCATTCGTCGGGGTCAGGGTTGCAAAAGAAGGACCCCCAATCCAAATCTTTTAAAATATTATTCAGGACTTTTTGATCCAGGCACCTCGTATTCCGGGCCCAGAAGGTTCCGACGTTATACCTGTTTCTCTCTTTCTTCCGAACCATAAAAATGGGAAAATGGTCAGATGTATTGGACAAGAGAAAAATTATCTAGTAGATTCTTGAGTTCAGAGGAAACATTATACCTAGAGTCTTTCATGCATTGAAAGTCCAAATTAAAATCCCCCATGAGATATATCTCATGAGAATTATTAATATTGGATAAGATGTGTTGAAGTTTTTCAATAAGTATTTTGGTACATCCGCTAGGCGGCCTGTAGATGTTCAACACTATCGAAGTCTTATTGAAACCCTTTTTTATCTGAGCAATCTGTACTTCCAGATTCTTGTCAGATGTATTGAGATATCTATATTTCTCTGTGTCCACAACTAGAGTATTTTTAAGGTACATACAGAGACCCCCCCCCCCCCCTCTCTTCTTAACAGCTCTGTCGGATCTATATAAGGAATAATCATGAAGTTTTATAGAATTATCATGCGTGTTAGAGTTGAGCCAGGTTTCAGAAAAAGCAATTATGTCCAGGTCTAAACCAGAAGTTAATAGCTCAACTTGATTGAAATGTTTATACAAACTCCTGATATTCCAAGAAACCATTTTTATTCCCCCAAGGTCTCCCAGCTCCGCGAAGGAGTGCAACAGAGTGTTGCCGACGTCCGAACCCATGACAATTCCGACTTCCTTTACGAAACTACAATAACCTCGACCAAGGTATCAACAAGAATGCGAATGTGAATGTGAATGTGGAAGGGGACTTACATAGTCAAACACACAATATAAACATCGATATAGATATACAACCATACTGGTAAATTTAACTCATACATGCAGATGAATATGCAATATAATAACTCCACTGTCAAAAACAAAGTCAAAGTTTAAGTTAAAGTTGACTTTGCCTTCCTCAGTGAGGCCAATATGAAAAACAGCACTATTGGAAGACATAACAATTTCATGCCACCATAGATTTTCATCACTATAACATTTTCAAACATTTTCAAATATTTTCGACATTGAACTTCTGTCCTTGATACAAATACAAACAGCTCGACAAAGACATATGTTGTGGAATGCATATAATGCTATACATTAAGAGGAATAATCAATCAATCAATCAATTATAACTAAGTTAATTGAAAAATTGAAAAATTGATAATTAAGTTAAGCAGAGCAAAATTAAATTAAATTAAATTAAATTAAATTAAGTTGAGTTAAGTTATCTAGACATGCAGATACGTGGACCTGCTGAAAGATGATGAGGATAACTTCCTGTATAGAAGGAGACTCCAGTGTTATATTAGTCAGAGCTAGTGAGAACCGTGCGATAGAGAATATAACATTGACTTGACAATTAACATGGATAATGTTTAAAAAAGACAATCAGACAGCAAGCTGAGAGAAAGTCATCAGAGCCCAGGCTCGACAAAATCCTTTTCTTTTTCAGATTGCAGCTACCCTAAGAAGTTAAAAATAGTCAGAAAGAGACGTCTAAACTCGGTGATTACGAAAAACCAACAAGCAAAAGTGGAAAATAATTATTTACTTGGAAAAGGAACTTTGAGGGATTACGATAAGCTTCCCGCCAACTCGGGTACCCGAACGCGGATTATCACCCAAGAGGACGAGATATACCAAAGGATTAAAGGATTAACCTTTGTATTACTCAAAAAGGGACAACAAAAAAAGTTCAAAACGGCCTAAGACACCAATAGAACAGTGCAAAATCATCACGGACCAATATAGTGAATTATTCCAAACACGTGTGTACGCCAGTGGTCAGTTGGAGATCGGGGTGTCCGCCATTAAAGCTTAGTGCCCTGGAGTGGACAGTGGTCAGCGGATTGGATTATTTGCCTCAGGACGGTGCAACGTCCTTATGAAAACATTCTAATAGATCGGAGAAAGGAATCTCATTACGGTGAACAATAGCCAAATATAATGATGTGTAAGGAGCATGAGGATTAACGAATCTGACGATAATCCAGAGGTCAAGGTATAATCTAGACCGCTTGCCTAGCATATATTATACGCTAAGCGCGAAAGACACAGACGGGGTTCACAGGCTGAGTGAAAGTTTCAATATTGCATACGAAAGTAATTTAAAATATCAATGACCATAGGAAATCTGAGCTAATCAAACCTTTAATCTTCTCCATCAAATCTGAAGTTGAAATTAACCCAAATCGCCTTTAATAATAACAATTTAATTTGACGAACCGCTGAAAATAGCTGGGCGGAAGTAGCCGGCGGCCATACTTGTTTTCTGTGAAAAAGGGTAAAAGATCAGGCGCGCGCCAATACATAAGAGTATAGCCTACTTCCGGAAATAACAAACCGTTGTAACGAACACAAGTTCTGCATGGAGCCGCAAGATAACGCCAGAGGTGCGGTTAGTAACAATAATACGGATCAGTCCCAAGAGAGAGGTATTAAAAGAGCTCCCAGTGATTCGCCCATCGCAATGGAATCAGCGGATAAAAAGCTGGTTAGGCTAAGGCCGGGAAGATCTAGACAGAGAGAGGGAACAGAGAAAAAAATAAGAGAGAGAAGAGAAAGGAAAGAGCGTCCCCCCCCCATAAACCTTGGAGAAAATGGTAACCAAAAAGGAGGATCGTCTGATGTAAAAAACAAAGAAGTAGATCTGAGGGCGCTGGTAAAAAAATTCGCTACTGATTCACAGAGACAATTTTCGGAACTTTTTGACGGTGTTGAGGAGTTACAAGACCTAAAAGAAAAGGTATATGAATGTGAAGATAGGCTAGATGAAGTAGTCGATGATGTGGATGTTCTCTTTGTCGACAAAGAAAGCCAGCTGGAGGACAATAAAAAAAGAGATAAACATATCAATGGCATAACGAAGGAAATGAAGGCTCAGAAAGAAGCAATCAGGATTCTGCAGCAAAACGAACCGCAGAAAAAAGCCAATTATCTCGAAAGGGAACTGTTGGAAGAGGAAAGAGACCAGGACTTCATTAAAAAGGAGACCCAAAAGCTAGAAAAAAATATTCTAGTGATAGGTGTTCTACCGCAAAAGGAAGAAGAAGAAGAGGAAACCGCTGAGATTGTAGAAAAGAAATTGAACAATATTGTCCACAATTTAACCCATTGAGGACGGGGGCAGTTTACACATATTTTGCCTGGCTGACGGGGGCCCTTTTCCCCCTTTTTGGGCTTCAGGACGGGTGTTTAACATGAGGTTTAGGGTTTAAAAACACTTTAAGAATATTTTCTTCAAATAATATGTGTCATATGTACATGGTTTAATAGGTGTAAACAGTTATTGATCATATTTTTTCATAATTTCTAGAATTTGGTCTTCAATAATTAAAATAATGGGTCTCAATTGGGTGCAATATCGTGGCAACCTTGCTCCAAATTCACTTTCCAGCATTTACGTATGTTAGTTATGACGTCATCAGTATTGTCTCCATGACAACATACCTATAAAAATATTTCCAGTGTGTTTGTATACATATATTTTAAATTTCATCAAAATCCGTTCATTTTTTATTAAGTTATGCCCCCTTCAATTTGTATAAAAAATTGATGCCTTGAGGCATCACCCCGTCCCCTGAGCCAAATTATGTGTGATGCCTTGAGGCATCAGCCCGTCCCCAGAGCCATTTTGATGTTGATGCCTTGAGGCATCAGCCCGTCCTCAATGGGTTAATGGGACTGGCTGCTATTAAAATTGTGAAGGCATACAGGGTGAGTAAGAGATTCAAGAACGCCCCAGTAAAAATCGAGCTGCCATCTCTGGGTTCAGCAGATCTCATTATCCTAAACAAAGAGAGAATGAGACAATATGATGAGGATGCTGAGGTAGGAAAAATATACTTCAAGAGAGATTTGCCTCTAGTGGTTCGACAGAGATACGCCAAGACGAAATTAATAGCAGATGCGGCCAAGGGCACTAAATTCAATGTGAAATTGCTAAAAGGTGATATCTTGATCGACGGAAAGAGATACAAGCACAACAAGCTTGGAGCAGTTCCTGCCGAGCTGCAACTCTCCAAGCTGACCAGAAGGGAAAACCAAGATGCGTTTGTCTATTTTACAGAAGACAACCCCCTGTCGAACCACTACTTGTCTCCTTTTGTTATTGATAAACATGAATTCGAAAACATAGAGCAATACATTCTGTACAGGAGAGCTGGGTACGCAAAAGACACTGACAAGGAGAAACTCGCTCTTGACACACCCGACCCAAAGGCCTGCAAGCGCATGTTGAATGAGCTTAAAGAAGTACAAGAGGGGATGATGGACTGGGAAACCCATAGGCAAGAAATCGTTCTCAGAGCTGTAAGAGCCAAGGTGAGACAAAATGAGTCAGTGAGGAAATATCTTCTGAATACAGACCAGAAGAAAATCGGTGAAGCTTCTCCCAAAGATCGTGTCTGGGGCATTGGTATGTCCCTAGAGGAGTATGATGTGCTTGATCAAATCAAGTGGCCAGTGCATGGGAATCTAATGGGAAAAATCCTCATGGCAGTTCGTGATGAATGGAACGAATATCTGGCAAGAGAGGAGCAGGAGAATGAAGAGTCTGAGGAGAAGATGGACTTTCTGTAGGAAAAAAAGTCAGAAGAAGTATGAGTGATGGAAAATAAATAGCTTAATGTCGCACAACAGTAGTAAAAATACTGAGCTAAAATTATGTTCTATAAATGTAAATGGTCTTGGAGATTCTCTAAAAAGAAGTTCAATCCTAAACAAATTTTCCTGCCACGAAAACCAAATTGTGGCCATGCAGGAAACGCATTCGACAAGAGACAAAATGACAATATGGAACACTCAGTGGAAAGGTAACATCATATATTCACATGGAAGCTCGGCTTCCAAAGGGGTTATGTTTTTAATACCTAAGAATATTAATGACAATGTTATCGACAGCGGTACAGACGAAGATGGAAGATGGGTATTTATCATTCTACAGCAGAAGAAAAATATTACATGTATCTTTAATGTTTATGCCCCTACGGCAGATAAATGTACTGAGCAACAGGCTATGCTAGAGCAGATAGACAGGAAAATTGAAGAACTAGTTTTTGATGAGTTGATTCTTATGGGTGATTTCAACAGTGATTTATCATATAAACCTGAGTCGAAAGCAAGTCAAAACTTGAAAGAATTCTTAGAAAAATTTGATTTGTGTGATGTTGGTGTTATAGAAAAGCAAAATAATCCTGATTGTACTTGGATTGGTCCGAAATCGCAGTCGAGAATTGATTACTGTTTTATGACGAAAAACATTGTTAACAGAGTCAGCGATTTTAATGTTGAATCCTTTATTCTTACGGATCACAAGAAAATAGAGGTTAAAATTGTTCAAAACTCCGCTCCAAAGGGGCGTGGGTACTGGAAATTAAATTCCCAGATTTTAGAAGATGACCTGTTCATATCAGAAGTGGAAAAAATCTGTCGTGATGGTGACTTAGACTCCTTAAACCCCAAAATGAGTTGGGAATTTCTTAAGCTAAAAATAAGAGAGGTCGCTATGAAAATTGGTAGAGATAAAGCCTCGCTGAGAAGAGACAAACATTCTGATTTAAAAGCCAGATTAAAATACTTAGACGATCAGAGCTGGTTAAATAGTGTTCAAATGGAAGAGAGAAAAAATATTATGAATAAGATCAATGATTTTGAATTAGAAAAAGCGGAAGGTGCGCTAATAAGATCCAGGGCCAAGTGGATAGTAGATGGAGAGAAGGCTACGAAATACTTTTGCTCTTTGGAAAAATATCGTGCGGGAAAAAAAATTATTCATCAGTTAAATATAAATGGTAGAATTACCAATAATGGAAAAGAGATCTTGAAAGAAGGAGAAAAATTTTATTCAAACTTATATAAACAGCAAGGCTCCTGTAAAGAGGCAGTCGAGAGTTTTGTCTTTCCAATGACTATGTAAAATTAAATGATATCGATAATGAGCTTCTCTCAAGGGATTTCGAAGAGGAAGAAATTGAAGATGTAATTAAATCCTTTAAGAAAAATAAAGCCCCTGGGTGTGATGGCTTCACGATAGAATTTTATCAGGCCTTCTGGCCTATTATAAAAAACAGATTTATGGCTATGCTTAGATTATGTATCGAAGAAGGAGAAATGACTCTTAACCAAAGAAGGGGAGTTATCAACGTTATTCCAAAGAAAGATGTAGATCTGAAATTAATAAAAAATTGGAGACCTATTACTTTACTAAATGTTGATTATAAAATTATTTCGAAAACAATTGCAAATAGACTTCAACCCCTTCTACCTAGCATTATAGGCGAAGATCAGTTTGGTTATGTCAAAGGTCGGTACATAGGCACTGCTATACGTCGAATCGATGATTTAATTTGTTTTGTCTATAACAATTTGTTTATTACAGGCTCAAGAGGAGAAAGGTCTCATTGTATCACTAGATTTCTCCAAAGCATATGATTCGATAAGTTGGTCCTTCCTTGTTAAAGCTTTAAAAGCACATAATATTAGTGACAGATATGTTTCTTGGATAAAAACTCTTTTGGCTAATTCTACAGCAACATTTACCAACAATGGTCTTTCGTCCGACTGGTTTGATGTTGCCAGAGGAATGAAGCAAGGTGACCCCATATCTGCTATTTTGTTTACAGTTTGTGTAGAGAAACTTGCTCAACAAATTCGAAATGATCAGAACATTGAAGGTATTGAAGTGGGAGGTGGCCAGTTAAAGCTTGTGCAGTTTGCAGATGATATTACGGTTTCTGTACAAAATGAATTTTCTCTTTATAAAATACTATCTCTGTTAGACAGATTCCATGAAGCTTCTGGTCTGAAACTAAATCCTGAGAAGTCTAATGGCTTTAATATTGGTAATTGTCTTTTAACAAACAGGAAGGTATTAAACATCAATTGGGTGAACCGAATGAAAATTCTGGGCATTGTACTATTGTATCCAAGAAAAGAAAATGTCTTAACAGAAGTAAATTGTGGTGAACTTTTCTGTAAAATGGAACATGTCATAAGTAATTGGAAAAAAAGAAACCTTACGATCAAGGGTAGAGTGCTTGTCTGCAATGTCTTTCTCCTACCTATATTCCAATATGTGATGGCGTGTGTATCAATCCCTGAATCCACCAAAAAGAAAATAAATAAAATTATGATGAATTTTGTTTGCAAGGGCTCACATAGACAAATCAGCGCGGATTTCCTTGCGCAAAGGTGTGAAAATGGAGGCCTTGGTCTAAGAATTATTTATGAAATAGTCGAAACAAATAGATTAAAATGGATTCAGCGATTGATACACGAGTCTACAACAATGAATTTTAGAGCCATGAGTGTATATACCTTTTTTGCGCGAAGACTGGAGGATATCATCCTTGCCAGATATATGCCAAAAAAGTTCCTGAACGGCTTCTATAAAGAAGTATTTCAGGTATGGAATAAGTATTATTATCGCATGTCTCCCTCTACTCCTGCTGAAATAGCAAAGGAAAGAATTTGGGGTAACAGGTTTATCAAGCACAAAAGCCAGATGATTTATTTTGAAAGATGGGAAAAAAAAGGAATAATATGTGTCGGTGATTTAATAAATGTTCTAGGAAACTTCATGTCTGACATGGAGCTAAGAAAAAATTTTAAACTAGATGCTTTGCTTTCAAATAGAAACATCGTCAAAAAAGCAATACCCCTCGCCTGGTTGACTGCCCTTAAGGATAGGCCTGAAACCCCTGATCACGGAGAAATAGTTATAAATATTGGCGGTGAGAGAATAAATATACTACAAGACAGCAGTAAAAAAATCTACTTTGCTCTAATATCTAAAAGAAAGCCAGATTATAAAAAAATAAATAAATGGCAAGGTCTTCTTAACCTTTCGGATGATGAATTCGAACAAGTTTCCTGGAAAAATGTCTTTGGACTACCCTATAAAATCACTAAGGAAACTAGGTTACAGACGCTGCAGTATACGCTGAGTTTTACATCGTACCATTACTTGCAATGAACATCTGAAGAATATGGGCATAAAAAACAAAAGTGACTGTTCTTTCTGTGGAAAAAGAGATAATATTATATGCCACTTTCTTGTTGCATGTAAAAATACCAACGCGCTGTGGTTAGAAATTCTAAATATAATAGTTGAGGTAGGATACATTAATGAAGAAATAGCAAAGGAAAACTGGTGAAAATGAAAAACAATGAAGTCGAAGTAAATACTAAAGATTTATTGTTTGGTATAGAACATTGTAATACAAATACAAAAATTGTCAACTGGATTTTTTTACAGGCGAAGGCCTTTATACAAAGGCAGAAATTGTTCTATGATGGTAGACTTGAGTTTAGAGCATTCCTTTTCGAGTTAAAGAGAAAAATCAAATCTGAGCTGTATGTTATCAGGGGGAATAAGAAATTAAGCATAGAGGAGAAGAAAAAATGGAAACAACTGCTTGGAGATATAACCGATAGGACTGATAGTATGTAAGGCAGTCAGCTTGCCAGTGCGTCCAAAATTACTGTCATGACATCTGGTGGTGAAAATGTGTATATACTTATGTTTGTCAAACTATCGTGGCGCCGCATGGTGTGTAACAATTGAAACGCTCCCCTCCTTGCTTCTTATGGCTTCTTATGGAACTTTCAATGCATCAAATGTTTATATTATTACTTGTTATTATCATGTCATACTATTGTAAGGGCCCAGATGGCAGGAAACTGAATAAATGCTTTAAAACAAAAAAAAAAATATATAATTCCCATTTTTAAAAACATTGAAATAATCACCATTGACAACACTTGACCAATAGGGAGCCTTTTTATATTGATGCTAAAGATTCTACCTATTTTCAATCCATGTGACAAGATTTGATAGTGGATATTAATATAATTATTTGGTTGCAATATGATATACAGAAAGTGTAACTGAAACCTCAGTGGTTATATCAACCATGCCCACCTCGCTAGGGGAAATCCACTATGACGTCAACAGCACCCTTATCCAATCACAGGTGGGCATTGGGTTGCCACACCCCTGTTTGATGCTCCCAACCGCTCATTCAAGCTTATTCACTGAGTCGGTGAAGTCGTTGGGATCCTCGCTTCTCAAAAATTTTAACTTTTACTGTTTATATATATATGTATCTGATATTGTCTGTTCTGTCATTATATATTGCTATTGCTTCTGAGATATTGATTTATAATCACTTGTATCTGTGGATATTGTATAGGGTATTTATTTGATAAACAGCTTCTGGATGTTCTGGCCAAATTCATATGACAGTGTTCCTTTATTTCTGCAAGTGTCATGGCTCATATATAATATATAAAAAAGTGAATAATAAATAGTACATAGTCTTACTTACTTGGCCTAATAAATGAATAATTCAAGGGATCACAGAAAGAGTTGTTTACTTCATTGTATTTAAACAAAGGACTTTTCAGTTTCAGATGGCGACAGTTCATCAGCAGGTAAGATGAATATTAAAGGCCTGCTTTTCCACTAACAACTGCATGCTCAGCTAGAGTTAATATTGAATCAAGTGATAAATGAAATGTAAACAAAAAATGTTGAAGGATGTATCTACTTCTCTCAGTTTTCAACCTGACATTTTCCCATATTAAGTTATGTTTCTCCTATTAAATGTATGCATCATTAAGTAGATAGACTGGAAGAGTATTTTGGGAGGGTACATATAAGTGACTTAGGAATCACGTTTTTAAATTGCTGATTACTCCACTATAATCTTCTTTTTTTTTGTTTTTAAAAGGTTTTATTCAATATATCCTGCCGACGAGGCTCTTACAATTCTAATCAATGTTCAAATATTGCGTCCCTCTTTATTTTATATTTTGTATTTTGTATTTTCAAGTTTTCTCTTTCTTCTCACCACTCATTAGCAAGCACATTTCATACAAGGATTAAAGTTGTTGTGTAGATGTTAACATGTCATCACAATTCATCAATGATTTCGATAGAACTCTTGCCTCAAGGATTTTCTACTTATTGGTCCTCCAGCTCACATATGAGTTGGTTCCAGAGGTTTGTAATTTTTTCCCCTCTACCTTGTGCAACATTGTTATACTCAAGAATTCTAAGATACATTTTAATTTCATTGATAAAAGCCTTAAACACCATTATATTCTCGTGGAAAATTCTCTGTCGATAGATATACCACTTTAATGCTGTAAACAGCCAATTAATAAAGTTTCTTTGAGGACTTTTCCCACTATAGCCAAGGAGAATGTTAGTTTGATTTAATTCACTTGGTCTAAAACCTTTTACCAAGACACTTCTCTGAACCCAGGGTCTTATGATCCACAACAAACTCTGATTGTTACAAGTGACAAAGAAATGACAGATCGTATCTTTTTCTGCACAAAAATCACATGGTATTTTGTTTTTAAAGTTAATTTGTGTCAAATACACATTGCACTCTACCGTTTTATGTAGAATCCTATATTGCAAGGTATGCCATTTCGGTACATCATAACTCTTGACTGGTATAACAAATTTCTCTTTCCAAATCTTTTCAGAACTGACAAATCTATCATCTGCAAGCAGATTCTCCCAGCTCTCTAGCTTTTCGTAATCAGGGTTAGCTTGTTTCACCAACTCCCTATAAGCATTCTTGGTTAGCAAACCTTCAATCTTTAACAATTTATTATTGATCTTAAACATTATATAAATCTTCTTCGGTATTTCGAAATTTTCTCTTGCCACCATTTGTAACCACCTTCTGGGAATCGCAGCCACCAGTTTTAATCTATCACTTATGTCACAATGTATATCATATTTTGCGTTTAACTCATTTACCGACATGATTTTCTTCTCATCATTTAGCAAGTCGCCTATCGATTCCACACCACTCTCTAACCAGTTATCATTTTGAATTGGTTTTTCTTTCTTTAGAATATTTCTATTGTTCCATATTCTCTCTCTATAATAAACCTCATCCCACGTTTTAAAAAATTCTGTGTGGAATCCACTGAGAGATTTCTGTGGCATACTTTTACATGTGAGTGTCTTCCTTATATCTTCTTGATGAAAAGCTTCCAATATCCCTACCCATTTATGTTGGTTCCCATACAACATTCTTTGAATCCATTTGATTCTATTTGCTTTTGTTATTTCGTCTACACACCTCACCTTTCAACCACCATTCTCATAACTTTGTTTAAAAAAATCAAAGCTAATCTTTACATTTCTTGTTCCCCACATCATAATTTTGGAGATTTTCTTAATCTCTTTTATGGTACTTTTGTCAAGGTGAACACAAGAAATTACATGTTGTATTATAGGGAGAATTAAAGTGTTATTCACCAAAGCTTTACCTCTGAGAGACAAATTTCTTGCCCCCCAGACCCCAACGACACCTCTCATCTTAGCCAATGCAGACTCATAATTTTTGCTGGGCTCCTTATTCCTGCAATATGGGTTAAATATGTGTATCCCCAAAATTTTAACTGAATTCGCCCAATCAATTCCACAACTCTTGTCATTATTTAGTGTTTTTTTCTCAATTTTTATGCCCTTTGTCTTATTTAGATTTAATCTAAGCCCTGATCCCTCCCCAAATTCCCTAATAATATCCATCACTTTTCCCATTGAGTCTTCGTCAGCTGTGAATATAGTGGTGTCGTCAGCGTATTGCACAATTTTGGGCTCAATTTTTCCTGTCACAATACCTCTAACACTCTCTTCTTTTTTTATATAATTAGATAGAAATTCGACCGCAATCGTAAACAAATATGGTGATATTAGGTCGCCTTGTTTGACTCCTTTCTGTATATCAAAAAAATCCGACATGTGACCATTAGCTGTAAAACATGCTCTGGAACCAGATAATAAAGTCTTAACCCAGTCAATAATATAATCAGGAAAATTAAAAGTTGTCAAAGCTCTATATAAAAACTCCCAGCTGATCGAATCGTAAGCTTTTTGGAAGTCGACAGTGGCTAGTCTTCCCTTTTTTCCCTTTATTTTCTGGTAACTTAAAATGTCATGTATTCTTCTTACTGCGACCCCTATGTATCTATTAGGCATAAAACCATATTGATCTTCATTAATGATTTCACTAATTACTCCTTTAATCCTCTCTGCAATAACTTTCAAAATGATTTTATAATCTACGTTAAGCAGAGTGATGGGTCTCCAATTTTTCAAGTATCTTATGTCCACATCTTTCTTTGGTATGACCGAAATGACGCCCTGACTATAATCTTAAAAAGTGTAAACAGTAAACTACATTTCTGTTGTCTTAGCAAGGTGCTTAGACATAATAGATGAAAAATTCAAAGAATCCCAGAATGTGTTCCTTCTTCATTGTATCTAAACAATGGAATTTGCATTTTCAGGTGGTGCCACGGCCAGAAGTGTTTCAGGTAGGAGGAATATCAAATGCGGGATTTTCCTACATTGCCAGCTTATTTTAGAATTGAATCACTTGCTAAAGCCAATTTAATTGATTCATTGTAAAGAATGTATTCTTTTGAGTCGTCTATTAAATAGATTCTTAGCTTAACTCTAATTATTTAGAAGGGATTTGTCTAAATATAGGATTATGAAAATGTAAGGATGAAATATAGTATGTAGAACATAGAGTATAATGTGTATTGTAACAGGCAATACTCAAACAAATCCATGGCAGATAAGCGTTTTTTTCGACTGAATTGTTTATTGTATATAATAATGGCTTTAATTAGATAACTTAATACAAATACAAAAAATACAAAAGTTGGCATCATTGTACTACATTGTTTCTTTTTAACGTTTATGGCTGGTTTTCATTTTGACAAGTTTCTTCTATTTATAAACCAATATCAACAACTGTTATAGGAACTCTTAGCACCCCATCATGTACCCTAAAACCAAAATCGATATGTATACAGTTATTCACCCTGCAGGGGCGGATCCAGGGGGGGG
Organism: Sthenelais limicola; assembly: GCA_942159475.1. Lineage (NCBI taxonomy): Eukaryota > Metazoa > Annelida > Polychaeta > Phyllodocida > Sigalionidae > Sthenelais > Sthenelais limicola. The sequence goes on from OW804098.1 coordinate 70,815,583, forward strand.
GGGTTTGGGGGGTTCGAACCCCCCCCTTGGGCACCATGATGCCCTTTTTGCCCTACTTAAATGTGCCCTTTTTGCAGCCCAAAAGTGCCCTTTTTCCAGGCCAAAAGTACCCATTTTGCAGCCTCAAAATGCCCTTTTTGCAGCCCCAAAGTGCCCTTTTTTCCCCACCCCAAATTGCCATTTTTTCCGCCCCAAAGTGCCCTTTTTTCTCACCCCAAATTATCTTTTTTCTGCCACAAATGGTCATTTTCCTGTCCCAAAACGATCAATTTGTCTCAAAATTTTGGGGCTACAGCAATGTGACAATCTGACCATTCACTGTGTAACTTATCTATTTGCCCCCCATATTTGCCCCCCATATTTGCCCCCCATATTTGCCGCCCCCCATATTTGCCTAAAGGGGTCGTTTTCGACCCACCCTATATCTCAGAACTTATTTAAGGAAATTTCACCAAATTTCTCTCATGTTCTCACAGTACCTTCCTATAATCAGTTTTAAGATGATTAAACAATTTTTGCAACCTTCGGTTTAAATTGGTTAAAAAGGGCCTCATTATGACCAATGATAATTTTTCAACTGGTTTTCTGACTGGAATCTATTAATTGTTTGAAAAAGTAAACTGGTTTTCTGACTGGAATCTATTAATTGTTTGAAAAAGTAAAAGGGGAAATTAGGCTATAATGTAAATGTTTTCAAGTGGATACAAGATATTGAATTCTAATGGTGATTAGAGTGTGGCCCATATTGTTTTTATTTTGAAATAGATCAATTGTGATGTGTTTCAGGAAAATGAGTCATAAGTCGCAAAATTGAAATTTTTCAAAGTGTTTTTCAAAGATCCCTTTATTGAAATATTCTGATTGTTAGAGGGTCTAGTGCTTGTAGCCATATAAATTTGTGTCACAAATTTCAGGACATTGTATGAAATAGATCCCTGAATTTTGAAAGCCTTTGTATAGAGTATATTTAGTTACTTTACTGGTAATTGCCCATCCAGAAACATTGCAAAACTAAAATATAGAAATACTTAATATATTAAGAAATACTTATATATTAGGTGTCCCAGTGTTTAGTATCATTGGAATCACCTTGTTCTCCTTTTTCAAATAGGATGATATCTCAAAATCCATTTTTTGCGACTTATGACTCATTTTCCTGAAACACATCTCAATTATTTGTGTGATTTGTATTTAATAGTTTGAATTTTGCCTGAATTTTGATGAATTTTCAGGTTGAATAGGGCCTCATTGCTACCCAAATTGATTTTTCAACTGGCCTTTTATCTTGATATGTTGCTTTCATTGTTGGGAATTTGTTTCTAATTTTACAAAAATATCATTAGTCATTTCAATCCCATGAATTTTGTCCAACTAATGTGTTATAGTTTTTGTCATTATGGTGACATAAGTATATCCCATTTGAAGCTATTTTACAAAGCCCTCAGACAAATTCCACCTGTTTCTGGCCTAAATTGTGAATATCGATTTTGTAGAAAATTATGTCAAAAAACTATAAGGAGAAAGACTAAAATAATCAGTCGTTTACTGAAAGAGGGGGATGAATTGGAAAGAGAATTATTTTGATATCAGAAAATAACCCCCAAACCATTGTAAGTATTGATCATCTGGTATTGAGACTACAGATACTTATCATAACTGATAGAAAGACTCTTTACACAAAATATGGTTCTCATCTGTCTCATCTTTAGTGGGAATCATTGAGTTTTCAATAAATTCCAACAATGAAGGCTCTATTTTCGTCACAGTATGTGAGGACAGATATTCAAAAGGCACAAAAAGACCAACTCCCCAATCCGATTTTGTTGGAATAAAGTTTTCCTGAAAGCATAAAACCTATATATATATAATATATATATATATTACAGTCACAGTGTCTTAGAATAGTTTGAGAGACTTTCAAAATTTGCCCCTCTCCCACACTGTCATGTAGCAAAAGAGCACACATGAAAAAACTGACCCAGCCTGAACATGTCATTGTGAATATCTATTATTTTTTTCTACATCATCTGTAATATAATGAGCAGCAAATATTGTTAAAATACAAATTATAAAATTAAAATACGAATTATATTTATCCACTTAAAATGCACCAGGAGGTGTATATTTTCCCGGGAGAACCCTCCTGGACCTTCCTCTGAGTGCTTCCCGCCTTCGGCGCTCAGAGACTCCCCAACATGTGCCCTTTTCTAAGACCTGAACCCCCCCCCCCTTCAGGAAATCCTGGATCCGCCCCTGCCCTGCCTTTACTATCTTCTATTTCTAGGAGGAGTGAGTAGTGCTAGTGATAGTGGTAAGATGTATGAGATTATTCTCATAGTTTACACATTCTCTGAAATCAAAGCAGTTTGTAAATAATCAGGGTATCGCATATGTGTGGTGCAATAAAAATATTTTCATGGTATGCATACAATAAAAATCTAAAAATAGCCTAAAAATAGCTCTGACGTTACCTCCCCCCCCCCCCCCCCCCCACACACACACACACACTCAGGGGTCAAAAGTGTATGCCTTTGTGTTCCAGCCTTTAAAAAGTACCCCCTTACCGCAACATTTCAAGGCATTTTACCCCCCTTTTTGTGGCAAAACGCGGAAAACTTTATGCCAAAAAGGACCCGTTTTTATGATTTCAGGGAGTCTTGTATAACATAATACCATTAATTTTTCACAAACATGAAGGGATATCCCATGTAACCATGACTTGATGCGAAGTTTCTGTCATAATTATATGCTATTCTGTGACACAAGTTAGTCAATACTTTTCCCACAAGACCCCTTTGTAGGAGTGTTCTCATTTTGGGTGTGTTTAGTCGTATAAATACATGTACCAAAATGTCTATATGTATTTCTGTGTAAAAGACTGCATTGAATATATCTGTTCATTGCTATCTTGCTCCAATGCAGTGTACATATAATATTGAGCTACTTTACTAGTGAGGTGCACAAACACATTCCTTGTTAACCAATGTAACTGCTATCAGTATAGTAATAGCAATCTGTACTTTCCAGGAGTGTCTTCCGAAACTACAGGAACTTCAGGAACTTCAGGAACTTCAGGAGGTGATAAGGCTTGCAGGTTTATCTTTACGGGGCTCACATACTCTCAAATGAAACTAATTCAGTATTAATCAAGGTAGCCCTTACCACTTAAATGGTAAGGGCTACCTTGATTAATAATGAATTAGTTTAATGCCTCAATTATGAAGCCATGACAATTACACACCGCAACTGGGAGGCGTAGGTGATTAGGTGTAGGTGATGTGGATGTGAGTTGGTGAGAGTGTAAGTGGTTAGTAGCAACATATACTTTTAATTTGGTCTAACAAAATTTAATTTGGTGATAGAACCATTCCCCTTGGACATTTCCCATCTAAGCTGGACTTTGGACTAGCTATACCGTACGCTTTCCCCGCTGGATTGGACTTCTCCTTGACCCCCCGCCCCCCTAGGACCCCCCCCCCCCCTCAACACACACACCCAAGTACGACATCTCCTACAGTTTTCCCTTCCAAGCGTTTAGGCTAGAAGACCCACTGTCTTCTAGCCTTACATCCAGTATAGCAAACTAATATCCGAAATCGTAGAGCTCACTGCTCAAGACTACTGTCCTTTTCAAGTGACGGAAGTGAACTGTCCGATCTGATGACCTACCCAATCGGCAGTTTTACAGATTTAATACATTTGGATAAATTAAGCTGAAATATGAAATACTATATCATTATACTTGGTATTGTGTTGATTCGAAAGATATATTTATTCACGTTCAACTGTATTCTGTACATAATTTGGGTTAGTGGGAGCGTAAAGAAGAGGGCAGGGGAATCGGAGTTGGGGAGGGAGAGAGGGTGTAGGAGGGGGAGGGAGGAGGGGAGGAAGAGAGTGAATAAGAGGGGAGAGAGGGGGCGGAGAGAAAGCGGGTAGGGGGAGCATGAGGAACAGGAGAGGGATAGGGGGAATCGGAGATGGGGTTGGGGGGGGGAAGAGGTATGAGAGGCAGAGAAGAGGGAGAGGGAAAAGAAGGAAAGGGGGATGTGTGGGGAGAGAGGGGGACCGTCGGTCGACATGACAGTAGTGACACCTTTTACAATTCTTGTATGTAGGGTATAAAACACAATAGCTGAGTTCTTTCTCAATTGTATAATGTAACCGACTAATCTAGATTAACAATTTGTATCAGGATCAGAACAACATGTGAAATGACGTAATGTAGTTTACTGAAGTAACATGAATACTATGAACACTTAAACAATTCAACTTTCAATATAATTTCCTCGCAGAACATGTCCCTTTTTGTTTATAACATTATGTACTGATTGATGTGTTCTGTGTCTTTATTTCTAGCCATCAAACGCCTAGTGAATGACCTGAGGGCTTTGGTAGAAATGGAAAGACGTAGGTTCCCGTCAACCTGAGCTTATACTGAACTTAATAATTACCCAAGCTTAAGATTTACAGATAATTATTTTCCTGAAGAACTGCCTGGTCTCAGGGCAGAAAACACTATTCCTTACTCATGCTTTCTTTAAACTGAGCACAATATGCACAATATAGATATGATTGTCCCTCACATAGATTAATTATTTCCCATTGAAGTTCTTTTGCTCTTCTATAATGTTTGGGAGTTGATTCAGACTCTCCTGTTTCTCTCAAAATGCAAATAAAATCATTACAATGATTGCTTTTCAGGCGAGGACAATAGCGCTGACAGTGACGATGATACAAGTTCATCAGGTAGATTAACTTAAGTTTTCGTTAAATGCTGTGCTAGAACACATACTGTAGTGGGTGACAGTAAAGTCCTTTCTTATGTACCTTCCTCCAATCAAATGAAATATGATTGCTTATAATTATGTTCATAGTACTGATTCATATCTATTTGATTCATGGTAACAATCAATATTATTTCCAATCGATCAATGAATTCTTTTTCACATTGGATTTCTTCTGCTGTTACCTAATGTGTGCACGTTGACTTTAATCTATTAACTTCACATTTTCCAAACAAATGACAAATAAAACAATACAAATGATTGGTTTTCAGGTGACTCTCAGGATTCATCAGGTAGATTGACTTAAGTTTTCGTTAAACGCTGTACTAGACCACATACTGTAGTGGGTGACAGTAAAGTCCTTTCTTAAGTACCTTCCTCCGATCAAATGAAATAATATATGATTGCTTATAATTATGTTCATAGTACTGATTCATATCTATTTGATTCATGGTAACAATCAATATTATTTCCAATCGATCGATGAATTCTTTTTCACATTGGATTTCTTCTGCTGTTACCTAATGTGTGCATGTTGACTTTAATCTATTAACTTCACATTTTCCAAACAAATGACAAATAAAACAATACAAATGATTGGTTTTCAGGTGACTCTCAGGATTCATCAGGTAGATTGACTTAAGTTTTCGTTAAACGCTGTACTAGACCACATACTGTAGTGGGTGACAGTAAAGTCCTTTCTTATGTACCTTCCTCCAATCAAATGAAATATGACTTCTTATAATTATGTTCATAGCACTGATTCATATCTATTTAATTCATGGTAACAATCAATATTATTTCCAATAGATAAATTCCTTTTCACATTGGATCTCATATATACACAAATTAGAAATACAAAGAATGATTACTCTTAGGAAACTAGAGTCTGATATGCATAGGAATATGGCTTTAGGTACTTTAATACTACTACAACATGACTGAAGTCAAAAAATTACCTAGATTTGGTGGGTTTTTTTCTGTAATATAACCTCAAAAACTGGATTCATGGAATTCAGAAGCAATTCAGAGGTGCCAAACCTCCCGTGTTGGCGGGAGATCTCCTGTTTTTTCGACCAATTTGGGACTTGCTCCCATACTCCCGTGCTCCTGTGCTCCCGTGTCCACATAAAAATCTCCTGTGTCGGCCTAATGTCAGGCCTAATGATGAAATCACATATGGGCATACCTCCTGTGGGTACAAACAATAGGATGCAGGCCAGGGATGACGGCAGCATCCTGAACATTCTTATAGCTGCCACCACACAATGTACAGTAAAAAACATTGATAAGGAGAATTAATCCCCTCTGATCTGGGTATCCCATTTGATATATAAATGTAAAACAAACATGGGAAAGGAAATTAATGTCAATGCAAACATGTTTGAGGCCCATATGCAGCAGCTATATGCGGAAATTCAGGTGTCTGCTAGCCATTCTGCTCTCTGATACCAACCATATAACATCGACTAGAAATTTGAATAAAGTATGTTCGCATGGAAATTCTTTTTTTCTCACTTATATATTATACAAATAGATTCTTTAATAAATTCAAAGATTCTTTTGCATGATGACGTCTTCAAAATCAGAGATAGTCAGTATGCCTTCAGATAGCTGGAATATGATGTGAAAATGACCTAGAATGCACCATTTCACTTATTCCGGAGGGGGGGGGGGTGCCCCTGAGACCCCTTTCAGTACTACTCACATTGCTCCCGCCCCAGACCCAACCAGGACGATCCAGGAGATCTCCCGTTACTGACCTCTCCCTACTTGGCACCTCTAGCATTTACATTTCTAGGCGACCTTCCCATATTTTATCTGCAGTATGCTGATATATACCCTGATATATGTCTGCCACTAATTCTCTTATTTCTAACGAGTGACATGCCTGTTGACATACGATAAAATCAAACCAGTTTTGATTTTATCAGGAGCCTTCTGATAGACCTCACATCAACACAATATTGTGAGGTTTGTAGCCGTCAACGGTATCCATTGCCACGATATCTGCCACGTCAAGAGGCACCATTATCGGTGTACCTTGTCGGTATGGCTTGGGGAATTATGAGAGGAGGGGGGAAGTATTACTAGAGTAGCAAGATCAGATGCTTAGTGAGATAATCAGTCATTCAATCTTCATATACATAGATATCATCAGCATGAAACGTACCAACTTGTTGGAATTTGTCTTCTGAAATAAAATATGTTTAAAAAAAAAATCTTAAAGCCACGCTTCTGTCCTGCGGATTTATCTGAGATTATCACCAACTGCAATCATATTAGATGACACATGGAGGGGATACAAGATGCGATTCTAACCAATGATTGATGTTTATCTACCAGAACCCCATATTTTCTCATACCGTATCCATGGTACTCAGAAATAAAAATACATGTATTACTGGCTTGTGACTAATTTCACTTGGCATGAATTTAATTATGTTATTATGAGAGGAGAGAGAAACGGGGGTCAGGGAAGCAAGTGCATGAGAGGCAGAGAGGAAGGATGTTCTGAAACCTATTTTTTACTTTGCATTGTGTGTTCTTGGTTATTCAGATACAACTACAGCTGCACCACCAGGTAAGTAGCCGATGTCTTAACCCTTCCACCCCAACCCCACCCGTCACCCTACACACACCTTCTGCAAAAACATATAATCGCAGATAATAAATTGCAACCTTCCCATGGCTGGGCGCATTCTAATAAATAATCTTATGGCGTTATTTTCCTAAAATTTTCTGTAACTCCTTTAATGGCCCTTTAAGGACATATTGCAAGTTCAAATTAGCTGCTCTTATCAATAGTGGAGGGATATATAAACTGAAACCCGTCGCTTGCATGGCAAAAGATTGGGTTTCCATCTACTGGCCATCGCACCATGATCTGTATGATCGCTACTGAAATCGCTGCTGAAGTCGTGAATGTGTATAGTAACACATTGCACATGAGCACATTGATATCAACTGTGCTTTCTTCCAATAGAACGGAAATCGTACGACTCTGACATTGTGAATATCTGTAGAAACATTGATAGGGTTATGCAGCATTTTGAAAGATTTAGGCAGTACCAGTGTATAGTTAGCTATAGTTATGGGTTTAAATGATGTTTGAAATTATTTTCGTAATTGTACTCAGCATGATGTTTTTATCCCGCCATGTTTTTATATTGATCAGGTTATTTAGACAAGTAGTAATCTTAATTAGAATGTAGGAAACCGTAAACGATTGTGTAAGTAATTGACCAACGTTATTCCATGCCGAATTACAATAATTATAATTATAAATACGTATTTTTAACCGATTGTTGAATGATTTGTAATTATATGCCATTAAAAACCTATTTTTTTCTATAAAAATGTGGTTCTGTCTTCATGTACACCTAACGTGTCAAACAATATCTATTTAGCTTATGAAAAGATATAAGTGATGTCTTACAACAAAATGAGTCATAAGTCGCAAAAAAATTGGATTATTTGCAATATTTGTTGAGGGTCAAGACACAGTCTTGGACTTTGGAACATCTATTTCTACCCCGAATAACACTAATCTGCCCAAAATGAAAACATTCCTAAAAGACGTTTTGTGAGAATGACATTTGAAAAATACCATTTCTCCTCTTTCTGAGACACATCACACATTTATTTGTTTCTTTGTTCAATTTCTTACTCCCAGAAAAGCGCAGGGAGCTGGGTGAGGAGGACGCACTGAGTAAGTTAACTTTAAATTGGAGAGAAAACTTTCTAACTTCCTTGTATGAATATTTGTAAATATTCTCAAGTTGAGAATCTCAAATCGAGAATCAGTATAAATGTCCTTACGTTTCAAAAACTAACGATATAAACTAGATTCTGTTGGTAATCGTTGACAAGGTTATTAACAATTATTTAATTTATTTATGTTTTGCTTTCAGTGAGAGCTCTCAGGAAACTGGTATGTAGTGTTGGCATTATGTCATTTTGTAGCAGGCGTGTAGGAAGCAGTACACATGTGTATTTACTTCTACTGTAAAGAAAAGGACTGACTGACATGGATTTAGGAAAAATAATCCGTCGTTTCTTTCATTGTTCTTTTTATTTAGTATGGTTATTATTCAGCAATTATCAGACAATACAAAGATATTACTATAAGGCACGTACGTTGTACATTGTCCGTTATAATAATGTTAAGATCATTGAGATATGGGCTCACAGCGGTATATTCAGTGTATTCAGTGAGGAATATCCATGGTCTTCCACTCACTGCTGTGTCTATCTAATATTAAGGAAATAAATAGGCTACATAAACTTCCATTTGTACAGGCAAAGACACAGTGGGGCTGATGGTTGATGCATCCCAACAGGGTGTGATGTAGTGCCTAGGTATTTGAAACATTCAACAAGATCTAAGTTGGTGTCGTTTAGGGTAAGGTTGAATGAGACGGGTGGTGTTGTTTTCTTTGAGTGAGGGGCAGACCTTTGTCTTTTGTGTGTTCATGGTCAGTTTATCTGTGGCACACTGTTATTATATGCTTGGTGTAACATAAAAGATAACATACAGTAGGAACTGACTGAGTGGAGCCTCATTAGCCCTACCTGTCATCAGACAGACCTACCTGTACAGGCTGACCAATGGGAGGCCCAAACCTGACCATTCGTCTGGGGGCTGCGATAGGGTTAACCTGTATGCTATTGAAATACAATTTAGTATGGTAGCATGGGTATCTATGTATACGGTATATTATGACACAAGGAGGTATATATAGCAACACCTAGCCTGCTGAGGGCTGATTGTAGATTTGGTATTGTGTTTGTGTGGATTTCGCCTGATGTGTAGATGACTGTTTCCCGAATTTGTTTTGTGGAGGGACACAGTGAGCCGATTTTACACCGATTTTCAACTGAATTTCAAATCCATCTGCCGGCTCAGTGCCTTGTCCTTTAATTAAGGGAGATCCTCTGGTACGCTAATTAATGGAGATTAATCAATTAAGGTGCAGATCCTCTGGTACGCTAATCAATGGCCCACACTAAAGATATGCATGATATAACTTCTGTTATGTTTAGCTTGAGAAATTAGTTAAATATTATGTGTATTGGACAAATAGCAGAAAAGTGTGCTACTGGTGAGGGTGTTTTCAACGGATATGATGGAGCTTAGTGGTTGCTTCTTGCTCTTTTTAAACCAGGCTTACTGGAAGTGTACTGATGGCATATATACATCTACCCTTAAAAAAGGGAATGGTTCTACCAATCAGTTGTTATCTTATATCAGGTCGTTTCTTATATTTCAAACAAAAATTATAGGATTTTGACGATTTGGATCCAACTTTTTATCATGATATGATAAAAAGCTGAATCCAAAATGAAATAAAACTTTAAATAGAATATTATTCTACTTAACCTTTGTATTTCATTTTTCTTTTTAAAATATAAGAAAATCGTTGAGTAAAATGCTAAAATAAAGTATTTTCAGCTGATCAGTAAGAAGGTTGTCAAACAAGAGGAATTACATCCTGACAAAGCTGCTGTTACTATATATTGCATTGATGGCTTTTTGTTTGTAACACATTGAAAGAAATAACGATATTTTCGAAAAAAAAATGTAAAACAATAATGATATTTCTGAAGAGGTTAATCATTTTTTAGAATTAGAGGTTTTTTTTCTGTTCTGTTCAAATAATATTAATTTTGGTTTGCTATGATATTCCAATATCCATATATATGTAAGCATATTTTCGAAGCACCCAAATTTATATGAAAAAATGTTTGTAAATCATTACCTATAATTATATTGCTATGGTGCTATAACTTAATGGATATTTTTGTTATTTCCACCATGGCTATAATATTAAACTGTATACAATTGATTTTAAATTCAATCTGTAGATCATTAAGCATTATTATTATTATAAATGATATTGAAGTTATTTGGGAAATATAAAGTATGCTGTAACCTACACAATTAAACACTGCACAAACATATTGATCATTCATTTTTCTTCTGTTTCAGCTCAACTAGTCAATTTATACCCGAGGATCGATGAGAAACAAAACCTGACGAATGGCCAGTTCTACATCACCACATATCGAAGATTCGATTCGCTTATGTTTTTGTTTTCAATTTTCCAAATACTTATTTCTAAAAATGGACAATTATGTCTAAGTTGCTTACCGCTTGTAGTGCAATGTTGCAGGAAAAGCTGTTCCTCACCTTCCCGCAATCACTTAAACTTTGTTTATGGAGCACAGAAACGTAACTATAAGCTTATAAGTCAAGAAAATAGGGTTGTTAATTATGGCTTGACAATTGATTGATTATAAATTGCAGAAGCTATGTACGTAAAGTTGACCGCGAGAATTGTCAATGTAGTGCCTTTGCCTTAATTACGACCGGTATGGATTTTTATAGAACCGAGGGACTTGAAAAACTAAACTGGGTTGGCTGTTTTGCAATTCTATTTGTTTGCTTTTTAGTGCGATCATCCTGCGACCTTTTGTGTACATCGTCGACATCATATGCATTAGATTGTATTTGTATAATGTTTTGCCATAATTATGCTGTGATGACTTAAGCTTGAAACATTTTGAGAAAACGTTATGAAATGTTATTTGAGGGATACAAAAAGTGAAAATATTTTCAAAATGATGTGAGACGAGTTGCCAGATTTAGACATTCTTTACTTGTTAAATTGATCATCCATCTCTTTAAGCTTCAGTGAATAAAATGTGAATTTTGACTTCTTTATTAAGCTCTATTTGTTTTTATATCTACATGTTCACACCAATTGGAATGCCCTTCCTTACTGAGATGTCCATGTTCACTAGAGTAAATGTGAAGTGTTATAGACAAATGAGTCACAATTATGATACATTTTAAAGTATCAGATGGTCGCCACTCACCCCATCCGTTTGGGCATATAGCACTCAACCTCTCCATCTTCTATCATGAAATCTTAAATCAAGCCGATAGTGCATGCCATCTTGTTAAAGGGGCCTTGCATGACGCTGATGCTGAGTTTGGCCAATTGAATGAGGATGTCAACAACGATATATATAGCTTGTTTATCATCCACCTACTCCGTGACCAGCTCACTCTGTGTACACCAGACACAAGTTCCCAACCAGGGTGATCGGATCTTTACTAATCAGGTTTTGCCACATTGGTTGTTTATTAATCGATTTAAGTGTACGTTCTTGGGGTGTGTGGGTGGAGCTCTATAATTTCTCACAGAGTGAGTCAACACATGCAGGTCAGTAAATCCATTGTCAGGTCATCCATATTTACCATAGAATAAAGTTATGAAAAACATAATAGGGCATTTTTTATATTTTAGCCCCATTTTAACATTGATCTAGGTCATAGCAGGTGACCTTGACCTTGGATTAGAAAAATAATGGCTTAAATGAATTCCTCATCCCTGAAACACCCTAGATACCAAATTTGAATGACATTGGATGGGTTTATGTTGTTAAAAAATATATTCATGGTGTTTTTTTCTCGGCATCATTTTTATGCTACTAGGTCATGCTAATGGCTCTGTCATGATAAATACTTATCACAGAGCTCTATAATTTCTCACAGAGTGAGTCAACACATGCAGGTCAGTAAATCCATTGTCAAATCATCCATTATTGCCATAGAATTTAAGTTATGAAAAACATAATAAAGCATTTTTGATATTTTAGCCCAATTTTAACATTGACCTAGGTCATAGCAGGTGACCTTGACCTTGGAATAGAAAAATAATGGCATAAATGAATTCCTCATCCCTGAAACCCCCTAGAAACCAAATTTGAATGACTTTGGATGGGTTTATGTTGTTAAAAAAAATATATATGTTGTTTTTTCTCTGACGTCATTTTTATGCTACTTGCCGCTACTAAAACGGCCATACCAGAGTTAAGCTACCGTGTTGAAACTGCTATCATGCATTTTCATGACCCCTAGACATGTGTCTACCTAAAAAACATTGATAGCATTAGTGCCCCCAACTGGTACCAACCAACCCCCCTGGCTCATGGACTAATAGGGGTTAACCCCCATAGTAGGCTTTGATGTTTAATGCCTACAGGACGCGTATAGAGTGTAGAGGGGAAGAGTGGCAGGTGGAACTGTGAGTGAAAGAGACAGAAGAAGATAGATGAATAGAGAGAGGTTTGGGGAGACAAAGAGAAGCTGAGAGAGTGAGAGGGAAGAAGGGAGAGGGAGAGAGAGAAATGTTTAGATAGAGATAGAGCAAGAAAGACAGGGAGATATAGACGGGAGATAGACGGTGAGAAACAGTCAGAGATGTAGCGGGAGATGTAGATACAGAGAGAGCAAGACAGGGAGAGATTGGCAGTGTGAGTGAGGCACATACAGAGAGACAGAGACAGAGACAGAGAGAGCGGAGAGAGAGAGAGAGCTTAGAGGAGAGAGTAAATCGGATGCAGGGGATAGTTCTATAGATAGTTGGCACTATGATATTCATGAAAGCAATGGCTTATTAAGTATCAGTGCCTAGATACGGGTGCCAAAACCATCATATAGCGAGTACATTAATATACAATACCACACTATATGTATTTATCGGAAGAGGTCACTCAGAGAGGGGTATGACTGGATCCTAGAGTGGCAGCAACACTTTATATATATATATGTATGACATGACAAGGGTAAGTATATTTTATACAAGTTTTTCTACAAGTATAATATTGTACAATATTTGTATATATAAAGGCTAGTTCTTTGTCTATACAACAATGAATGTATGTATCGATCGTCAATGCATGCATGATATATTTCACAAGAATATTTTATTTCGGATATAGTTAGTACATGGCAAGAGTACATGTGCATATCCTGCTGCTGTAACGGGGTCATATTTAAGTTTGATTTGGTGCATCCCTTTTCTAAATCTGGACAAATTCCAAAAATGCAGATTCCCATATAGTATTACGTCAATATAAAGGTTAAGTCGGCTGAAAATATACAATCAGCACTTCTCCATAATATGCAGTAAATTCGGTTGAAAGTTGATAAAGACTAGCTATATCTGAATGTATTTGGTATCGCGTTGATTGAAAGAGGCAGTTCTTTAAATGTCGAACTGTAATATTATTTCAAACTTAATTTTCTCTCTGAATTCTGACTTATTTGAGAAAGGATTGATGAAAGCGAATTGATTGCACATTTTCAGCCGCCTCAGTAACATTTCATTCTTGTTCCAACACTGGCAAGCCGTGGAGGCAAGATGGAGAGTAGTATACATGATGTCCAAAGCCGGTGCAATGTTATCGATTGTCACGAGTGCTGCTGGTGACGGGTGACCAAACAGTTCCTACATGGCTACTCTATAGATAGGGGGAGGTGTGGGTGTGTGTGTGTGTGTGGGGGGGGTAGTGGAGGAGGAGGGGGGAGTGCTGAGGGGGAAATTAATGCCATGCCAATCACACCTCCCTCCTTCGTGCATTAAATTTAATATTTAATTTGTCATTAATACCATAATACTCCAAATTACCAATTATCATTATTTAAACATTAATGTTTTATGTATTGATAATTTATTTATTTACCATTTACCATTATGGGAGACAAAGAAAGACTCTCTGACAAAATGTACACTTTGCCTTCACCAATCCTCTAAAATGATCGATTAGATGAAAAAAAGATATAAATTAAGTTTAAGATACAGTCCAACATAAACGAAAATGTTTTGTATAATCAACTCTATATAACAAAGATACTCAGATATACATGTATAGTAGTTTCCATGTTTCAGCCTAATTCAGTCTAATTTACTACATGAATGTGTAGATCATCTAAGTGTTCATAACTATTCTGATACTATTTCTAGGTAAGTTAATGCAAAGCCCCGGAATAATGGAGACCTGTCTAGGACTACACAGTGGAGTATTCATGCTCCTGCTCTTCCTCACTGGCCTCTCCCAATATCCAGGTAGGACACGTCAAGAAATCTTTGCTTTTCAAAATTTCATAAGCATTGACATTAATAGTAAGACTCAATGTTGGAAAACTATTCATACAACATCCTGATCAGCATAAGCTAGGTGGGTCAGATCCTGAGAAGATGTACCACCAACAGCTCTACACATTTAGTAATTTCCGTTTGATTAGTCTATGAAATGGTTGATGCTAATGTACATCTGAATTTATGGTATTGGAATGATAAAAACAATCTGATGGATTTGGCTAAATTCATGTCATAGGACTCATCGGACTATAAGAATTAGTAGGCGGGCAGCCTTAATTAAACTACTAATGTAGTTCTTATTAGCCAATATATATATATATATCAAACTTTAGTATACACGCATTGCTCTGAAAACAACATATCTAGAGTGATTTATGCATAGTGCGTATCTCACTAGTGATTGACGTGGGGTTGCCATGGCAACCAATCTGTTTTTGTACTAAGATTACCGGTAAAATTCAAATTCATGACTCATTTAGTTAAGAGGATTGGTGAAGTTGTATTGTACATTTTCAGGCGACTTCACCCATAGAATATATATATATCGCTCAATATAAAGTATCTTAGTGTGACAAGAATCTTGATGTATACTTTATATTATGAACTAATGGAAGATACCAGTTCCTATAGTTATATAATTATTATGGGTTTCACAATATGTACTTGTCAGCATCCTTGCAATTATAGCAAATACAACTAAGAATGATAAATTTTAAATGCCTCAGATGATTTTAAAAATCTGTTCAGTTAGAGTGAAATATATTTTCAACCTCAATTTGGTCTTAAATTTACCTTATACTTAATATATAAGTTTGTGGGGTGTGTGTGTGTGTGGGGGGGGGGGGGGGGGGGGATACGTGTGTCCTTTGTACCTTTCGTGAAGAAATCAAGAGCCTTATTATTCAAGTGGCAATATCCCGGAAAATAATTCAGATATGTCTTACTTCCAGTTTCTTGCCTGCGATGTTACAAGTGTGACTACAATGAAGTGACATCGGAGAATAACTTTGTGTTGGCCTTCATATTGGAGCAAATAAGCAGTACGGTGAGTTGTGAAATATTAACGATGTAAATATAACGATAACACCACACAAATGTGTCATGACTTCATCAATGAAATTCGACTTGTAAAAACAAAAAATGTATTCATTATGTATCAAAAGCGACAATTATGTTCTGAGTCTGATTTGGATATGGAGGGAATGCAACTAGTTGTTGTTTTGAAACAACATGTCAGAAAATCTAGGAGTGAAAATGTTTGTACGTATCATCGTGAGTGGTGAAGCCACAAGCAATCATGCTCCAAGAGAGTCTGATACCCTATTTTAGCACAGCCGCAATTAAGGTTGTATTCCATATTTATATCAGAACCATGTTTAAATGATCAAATTGCCATGTACAAAATGTACTGGGAGGACCTGCATGGCGGTAACAAGCTAAGTTGTGGTATAATAATATAACCCATCAAATAGTGGAAAAAGTATTTAAAATGTTCAACAATAATAAATGCCTATTTCTTTCCACAGATAGATAACCCAGAGTGTAAGCTGATGGGCCGTACTGACCGACATTATGTGGACGTAGTTGAGTGTCCTACGTCGGCTGACTTTGGCCAGACGTATGTGTGTGGCGCCATACGTGGTGCAGTGAGAGGAACGTGGAATGGTACGTGCTCTAGTGATTCATTTAGGTGCCCAATATATATATCATATCCTTGAGTGGATAGGGTTAAGGCCAAAACAGAGGGGACAGGAGATAGGGAATTATTATTGGTTTTGCCTTTCGAGCTACATTAGCCCTTCATCAGGGAAACATATATATATGGTCGATTCTAATGAACTGTCCGCTTTGCCTGTTAACTTGCTTATTATAAGGGATAGAGGCGAACAACTGCTTTAACAGAGTCCGCCCAGACGAGACCTTTCGGGGGGGTACCTATATTTGCATACCTGTGATGAGAACTTTTATTTCTATGGGATGAAAACCAGTCATTTTTGGCCATTTTTTTAAAAAGTTTCCTCAGTTGTTTTGGGTAACTAGCAGTTTAAAAATGGGAGACGCTTCCATGAACAATATTTAAGCCTGAATTTTTCACCAACGATCTACTTCTTTCTAGAATATTTTTAAAAAGAGGCAATTCCAATTTATAAAACTCCTATGGTTGTTTTTGTCATTGTGTAATTAGGTGTCACCGTGATCATGACAAAATTACTGACCCTCTACCCCTGCATTGATATAATCCAATGAATATTTTTTTGTGTCTAAAATGATTATTAAAGTAAAACACTGGGTTGGAACAATTGCTGGTCATACAGCTCAAATATGGTAAATAACTGGTATCTTTCATTATATTAGGCATTTCTGTGTAATGATATTGCCAGACTCAAGTAAATTCTATCCCGCTCTCCCCAAAGGTAGCTCTGGGTGCTACCATATTGCTAGATGTATTACACTAAAACGGGCTGGCTAACTACCGATCTGCTGGTCAGTCTGTGGTCACGGTCTACTTACTTTTACAGTAAACAGTGCCCACTCTAGGGCATGTATGGAAAGCCATTTATAAACATATGACTGATCCTCCCGAATAAACAAACAAGATATACCTGTGAGGTAATATTACATAGACATCTTTCTATTTTCTTTCAATTCAATTCAAGAATTCTTTATTGCTGATATTTTTTACAATAAGGTGGTCCAATAATCTAAATAAACATGCGTCTAAATAGGTCTTCCATTGGATGCCTGAATTCTGTTTTGAGCTTTCTTTTGTTTACTCTATTTCTACTACGGTTTTCTAAGACTACTACAAGGTTATATAATGAGATGATAGAATGGATATAATGGTATATGGAGTATGAGTAATAGATGGATATTATACATGTCATGGCTATACAGTGATTATGTAGTGGTTATATTTGCGGTTTGTGGGTAGTACAGTTAGTCCCGGCAAGTGTTGTGTTATTGACATAAATTCGGATATAGATTAATTTAGATATAGTATTTACTAAGTATTGTGCAGCTTAGGTGGCATGATGTCTGGGTCAAGGTATGGCACTAGAACAAGTTACCTTACCCAGCCCAGAGGTAGAGTAAAGAGAGGAAGAGAGTTGGGGCAGGGTCAAGGTACTAGAACAAGTTACCTTCCCATGCACCCAATACAATACCCCCATGGGGGGCAGGGGTGGGGGGGGGTACAGTCACCAGTGATGGGATCCAAGAGAGTGTGTTTGTGGTTTGTGGTTTATACAGGTCTAAAGGGCGATAGGGTTTTTTCCGTGTATTTTTTGAATGCATGCTTGTCCTCTTTATATTTATTCTTTATTCTTTATACTATTTCTGTAAACATATTGCTGTAGGAAAGATCTTCTTAAAAGGCTAGATAGGATAATGATCAGATCGTTGAAAATTGCCTATGGGGACCTAGCTTTGGATATGTATATAAATAGCTTTCCATAGTAATGCATGCAATGCTGTCAACCTGACTAGTCAACAACAAGTTGGTAGTGATCAGGAATGAGGAGGAGGAAGTTTATTTTATGCACCTTCCTTTATCCTTCCATTGAAAATGTAATAGAAGAGATCCATAGGGTCTTTGCTTTCCTCATTAGTTCTAGTGTAATATCCATGGGCCTCACAGTCAGGCAATGTTGAAAAGAAGTGATTTTAGCACACCAAAATAGTAGCCTACAGTACAGCAGCCTGTATACAATAGCACTAGCTACAGAGTGACGGAAGTTTGCTGTGCTTCGCTGACGTCATTCTCACATAGGACTCTGGGAATCTGGAAGCTGTCAGCATTCCGGATAATAGCCAATTTTAACACAAACAATTACTCCTCATTCACTTATAAAAGAGTGAATTACATTATACAATGTACAGAACATCATATTATAGTTTTCCCCAACGTCTGAAAACGCATTATACGCAGTCCAGTGTTCCCCTTTAAATGCATTATTACTAAACATAATGAAACAAAAAGCAGTCAGATATCTCACATCCATCCATTTCTATCCTTCTGTGAAAAAAAATATGTCACCGTGACTATGCATTGGTAAAACTCACCTTGACTATGCATTGGCTCACTGAATGTATTTTGATATGATTGATATGATTTACTGCTCACACTCTCCTTTCTCACATCCTTCTGCCTCAAACCCCTCTCTTTCTCCCTCACACCCTGCTGCCTCAAACCTTTCTCCCTCACAACCTTCTTCCTTACACACTTCTGCCTTAAATTATTCTCCCTCTCCATCTCCTTCCAAGGTTGCACCCTCCATCCTTGCACCCTCCTGCCTCAAACCCTTCTCCCTGACACCCTTCTCCCTTACACCCTCCTGCCCCAAACCCTTCTCCCTGACACCCTTCTCCCTTACACCCTCCTGCCTCAAACCCTTCACCCTCACACCCTTCTCCCTTACACCTCCTGCCCCAAACCCTTCTCCCTTACACCCTTCTCCCTCATAACCTCTTCCCATACACTCTCTCCCACAGTGTCTTCTCTCTCAGACCCTCCTTCCTCAGACCCTCCTCCCACAGACCCTCCTCCCTCAGACACTACGCCCTCAGACACTCCACCCTCAGACCCTTCTCCCTTAGACCCTTTTCCCTCACAACCTCCTCCCCCGGACCCTCCACTCTCACAACTTTCTCCTTCATAACCTCCTCCCTGACACCCTTCTCCCTCAGACCCTCCTCCCTTACAAATTCCTCCCTCAGACCCTCGTCCCTCAGACATTCCTCACTCAGACCCTCCACCCTCACAATCCCTCCCTCCTCCCTCAGACACTTCCCCCTCAGACCCTCCTCCCTCAGACCCTCTTCCCTTCCCAATCTCCTCCCTCCCACCCTGATCCCTCACAACCTCCTCCCTCACACAGTGATCCCTCACAACCTCAGACCCCCTTTCCTCACAACCTTCTCCCTCAGACCCTCTTCCCTCAGATCCTCATACCTCAGACCCTCCTCCCTTACACCCACCTCCCTCAGACCCTCCTCCCTCAGATCCTCGTCCCTCAGAGCCTCCACCCTCACAAACTTCTCCCTCAGAGCCTCCTCCCTCAGACCCACTTCACTCACAATCTCCTCACTCAGACATCATTGATCTCATATTAGAGCGTCACTGTTTTTTGGGGGGTGGGATCACCTTCATTCAACACAATATGCATGAAGGCCATGTTTCAATCAAAGTAAAGAAAGAATTGTAAAATTGTAAAATTAAATACAGAAAATTAATTTTTTGGAATGGAAATATGGTGTGCAATGTAGTTGTGCTGATTTCTCCACCTAAAACTTTCATAACTGTGACATCATGGCTAATCATCCAATCCAGTAGGAAACACAGAATATTAAATCCTTATTCCCACCTAAGTATGAACCTCAATTATTGAACATTACCCATTTTGTAAGAATGGCTCATGATGATAATTAATATTGGTAGTGAGCCTCATTAAATTACACTAGATTAAACATGCATACTAATGTTATGTATGTATACATAGTTCAATTATGTTATTTGTCAAGTCAAATTTGAGACCTCTGCACTCTCCTTAACTTTCTGATGAGTGCTAGGACAATGTCACCATTATCATGAACCACAATGGTGATTGAGGTGACATTAATCTCAATTTTGTGGATTCATGTCACCGTGACTATGCATGTCACCGTGACTATGCACAGGGACTTATAGAAGTTATAATATATGTGGCAACTATAACAACTGATATGTGAAGCGATAAGGGACCCAATGTCTACACCGACTCGGTGAATGAACTTGAATGAGACGGTTGCGAGAATAGAAGGGGGGCATGGCAACCCTAGCCCGCCTGTGATTGGCTGAGGCGCCGTTGACGTCATAGTCAATTCCTCTAGCAAGGGGGCGTGGTCGATATAACCACTGAGGCTTCAGTTGCACATACTAATTATGGTATTTTTTTAGATTGTGTCACCGTGATTATGCAATTTCTGTTTGGGTTCCTGCTCATATGAAAAAAATAGAATCACATCATAATGGATACCATTGGAAAGGCCACAATCCCCACCAACTAATTCAGTAATATCCAATTATAGGATCTTATGCTAAAGAAAGTACAGTAGTTGACAATCAGTGATGTCTAAAAAATGTGGGGTATCAAAGTGCTCAATAATTTTCTACCACATAAAAAATATATTTACTGACCAGTACAACTATTTTTTGTTGTAACATATTTTGGTATACATATTCTCCCTATCAGAATAGGATTGATTTATAGAAATATTGATTCCAATATATTCTAAACCATCAAACCTAAAATTACATACATTGCATAATCACGGTGACAGGTACAAGCAACTTTAAATTTCAAATATGCATAAGAAACTGAGTTTGAGAGATTAGTGTTCCCAACTTTCAGTAATTATAGCTCAATGTGTCTAGTTCAACATATAAACAAGATTAGAATATAAATTCATTTTGAAATTTGACCTCCAAAAACACCCAAAGCAGACAGTTCATTAGAAACGACCATATATATATGTGACGTGTTACAGAGAAATGAGTCATAAATCAAAAAAATATTGCTTTCGAAGTTTTGTATTCACTTATTCACTTATTCACAAGGTCTCCTTGTAGAAATGTTTTCAATTTTTGGATATCTAGCGCCCAAAGTTGTGTGAATACATGACATTGTACCAAATTTAAAGACAGTGTACCAACTATATCCGTGCCTTTCCAAGGGCATACTATGAAGTATATTCATCTCTTTTAGTATTAATTGTCCCCCAGTGATATTGCAGACTTTTCAAACGTAAACAAAATCAAACTGAAAATGCAGAAATACTTTTTCTAAATGTTGACCTCGTTGGGATCAACATAAACTCATCTCTTTACATATATATATGACGGTATAATGGTATCTCCGAATCCGTTTGACATAGATTACATGTTTTACTATTGGACATGTTTATGTTAAATATATTTAGATAAAATAAAGACATGTTTGAGAACATCTCAGGGGTAGGAAAATGCTTTGTAAATGAAAACATTTCACCTTTTGAAAATTATCGATAATATAGCTAGACATTCTAACATTTTAGTTAATTGAAAAACTAATGTTTATTTATGATAAACTATTTCTCCTATATAATCAAACAACAAAATACTAGACCTTTATAACTGCAATAGATTCTAAATTTCTTCTTGACTCTAAAAATTATAATCATAACTATACATATATACTAGCAAGTACCCGTCCTCCGGACAGTCCCCCTCTACCTGCCCTCTTCTTCACTCTCCCACTTCTCTGCATGTAGTTGGGTCCCCCTGGAAGTGACATATAGTATCTCACAGGGGCTATCCCAGGCTATGAATATAGTGTGTAGATCCCTATTCAAAAAAGGCTTCAAAATCACATTTTCACCCCAGATACCTTCACAAACCACATATAATGTCCTCCAGACGGGGTCGACAGACTTGTACAGACCAAAAAGACAGATGGGGAGATCACAGATTCCCAGATCATGTGTGGCAATAAATCCCTTCTAGAGCTTTATATGTTAGATAATATAACTTGTTTTTTTCTCTAGTTCAGGAACATACTGGAAGACCAGAAAAGTATGGCCCTCTTATTTGCACGTCCCCCTAGGGGGCCTCCAGTATCGGCAATTAGCGTCAAGTTTATGTTGCTAATAGAGTGGCCAATTATTAGCCATTCTATTGGCATTGCTACTTGCCACAGTGGAGGAGGTGGTGCCAGTGAGTGGCAAGTCATTGGCCAGAACTTGCCATTAGTGGCCGAAGAATAAAAACGCCGGTCATTGGGCGATAAGCTATTGGTCATTCTATTGGCAATACCATTGGCCACCACTTGCTGATAGTTGATGCCTCTATTAGATATGAGTAAATAATGAGTTGACTTTCAGTTTTTATTCCCAACATGTAGGCCTATAATTTTATCTTTTAACTAAAATTCTCTAGGACTGCAAGTAACGTTTAAAACCCTTGTAAGGGACTGTATTCCGGTGCCTGCCCATGAAGCTGCTGACAAATGTGTGGACCGGGTGAATTACATGGATGAAGTAACGCGCACGCTCATACAGGAAGCCATTCGCCAGGTGTCGGAGAATGAGGTCGAGGTCACCATCAACTTCCGGGGCAAGACCTGCTATGACACCCATGGCGGTAAGTATCCAGGGAAAATATCTTAATGATATACAGTTAATAGTTTAGAGATCAAGAAAAACTATTTGATGGCAGAGAAGTGGATTCTATGTGCTCTGACTTTTATTCATATTGGGACGATTTTAGAACATAATGATGTATTACAGAAAAATGAGTCATGAGTCGCAACATCTTTTTTAATGTCTTTATCACAAGAACCCTTTTTAAGAATGTTTTCTTTTTTTACTGTGTCGTGTTCTTAGTGGTAGCAATACAGTACCAAATGCCAAAACTGTACTAAATGTATCTATATATATAATATGTATATATATATATGCGTTTCTGAGGTCATCCTGAGCAGCATATTTAACTAATTTACTAGTGATTGACACTCAAGAACTACTTTCTTTTCATGCATAAACAATAAAGTAAAATTTCCTAATGTTTACCATCATTAGAATCCGCTTGATCTCATCTTTTCAAATATGATAATATCGCAAAATCAAATTGTTTGTGACATGTGACTCATTTTTCTGTGACACATCATAATTGTCCGCTTAAGCCATGCATTTGAAGCTATATCAATCACTCAAAAGTGCCTAGGGAAGAGGCTAAAAAAAAGCTTGTTTAACGCAAGAGAGTATTTCATACAAATCAAAACCTTACTTAATATTTTTCTTTCTTTGGATGGTCTGAAAAAAAAGGAACTTATGAAACTATATCAACCAGCGTATTTTTCAGTTTTTATTTCAAAATACCTACCGCAGATGGCGACTCAGCTGATATGTTATTCTCCAATGGGATAGGGGGACTTTAAAACTTAAAAAGTCAAGAACCGATAGTTTGTGAGAGGTAGATTAACTAAGGAAGTGACAGTGCTAATTATTCATTTCTTCTGTGTATTTTTTTTATGCTATCTTCTGTACATTTTTCATGCTATCTTTTTAATTCTGTCTTGGACTCTTTAATACAGACTAAATTTTAATTCAATCTGTGTATTATTCTTTAATTTGGGGTCTGTACTTTTGTATTAGGTCAAAATTCTGGGTATGATATTTATAAGTCTGTTTTCACATTTTATATTTCTGTCTCTGGATTGTATAATTCTGTGACCAACAATTTTTCCAAGGATTTCTAATTGTGCTCCTATTGCTACTTGAATACTAAATTGTTGAATTACTACGTAAATGTTGGCATCTTATCAATGTATCAAAACTGTTATAATAAACATTTGTCTTTCCTGAGATCAATACGGGATTTGCATGTCCGCCACCTTGGATCTTAATTTGCATTGAATTATGGAAGTATTATGTTCAGCATGGAATATCTAACAGTAATCTCATGTAAAAATGAATGGGTTTTACATGTTTCCATAAAAGAAAACTTCATCTTTCCCATTGGCTTTTACAGATGATGTACACAAGCTATTATATTGGTGAAAAGATCCTTGCATTTTTCGATAAGAATGTTGCTAAATATTTGGATGTCCGATTTGAACTGAATCCATGAGACATTAATGGTTGATTCCATAAAATCTGTGACATAGCCCAAAAAAATCACAAAATTTAAAATTCGTCAAATAACAAGCATCTTTTGCTCACATGTTCCCTGCGTATGTATACAGTGATATATGGCATGATTTGAGAACCACACTAATCTTCATAACTCTTGATGCTGTGCCCTTTTGAAGTCAAGGGGCACCAAATACAGGTTTCCCCGTGGGTGGGTACATAGGATTTGCTTACACCAAGGGCTTTAAAACATAAAAAACAAGTTCAAACATTAGTAGTACAAATATACATCCTTATACAGACATGAACGGAAATAAATAAACATAATAGTTTCATTTCCCATTATGCTAATGATATATACATATGTACCCAGCTACAGGGACTGTCTGTACCCACCCACGGGGACTGCTCCCACCCAAGGGGAGATGATATTATTCTCTGTTCTTGACTTAATAAATTAAACATTTTCATGCATTAGTATTACAAGTATATCCTCATACAAACATGCATAGAAAACAAATAGATATAAGGGTTTTATTTCCCACTACACTAATATTCATATATATGTACCCACCCACAGGGACTGTACCCACCCACAGGGACATGACATTATTCTCTGCCCTTGACTTAGGGTAAAATGTATGTTGGAAATTTATTTTTATTCATAGCACATTGCTGTGGTATGGTCATACTTGGAAGAGAATATAAATCATGAAATCTATATTATTCCAAATTCAATACAGGAAAACTGTACCCACCCATGGGGACAGTTCAAATTACCCCATTTCATGTCTAAGGCTCTGGAATATATAAGCCAAACCATAACAGTATTTTAATGTAATCATTTTTTTCTCTAAGTAAGTCGCTATGTATGAGGTTATTTAAATATGAACTGAAGCCCTTTTTCACAGCTAAAATAATGATAAATCTATGTACCCGCCCATGGGGACAGGCTACCTACCCCATCAGTTATTTAAGAATGGCAAGCAGAAAATATATCATTGATAACTTATTTTGCTAAAATAATAAATCCCAAAGTGTGATATTAATAATCATCAAAAAAAGTAATTCCTGAAAGTAAATAACAATTCTAAATCTTCATTCAAACTTAAGAAACAAAAATGACCTCGAAATAGGGGTTTGTGCCCATAAAATCCTGTGATATATACATAAGTGGGGTTTGCATAGAAGCTTTCAGTGGGCCTGATGCACTTATTTTGGTTAAAAAAGCGTAAATTGACATACACAAGTGTAAGGTGTGAAAAACCCAATGTCACAGATTTTGTGGAATCAACCTAATATTAAACAGATGTATTGATGATATATGATATGATTACGTAGGATTACCTAACCTTACATAATAATGAAGATGAACTATTTATAGTTGTGACACCAGCATGCACTGGAGTAAGACATGTGCAGTTAGTCATGTTATCCCCTATTGAGAAGATATGCATACATGTAGTGAACTTGGTTCGGATTCTTAGCTAGGTGAATAAAACAGAACAGGGTTTGACTCTTTTTGCATGGATTTATTCTCTCATACAACTCTTCTAGCACTAACCCTTGTGGACCAGCCACATCACATGTAAAAGGGTTTACATAATATAGCAAAATAGGTGTGATAAGACAGTAAAACGCAAGATGGATAATAAAAGGCAAGTCTTACACAGATAATACCAGGAGTTGATAAGAATAGCATAAAGAGACATTTCAGTAAAAGGTAACAGTGATAAAAGGTACAAAGAACAGATAAGATGATGACACAGATAAAATAGGAATAAAAGACAACCACACTTCCAGGGTTGGATCTTCAGACCAACCCAAAAGCCCTACACTGCCCCCTGGCATAGTCCGAAAGAACCAAGCTGAGCCAGTGGACAGTTTCGGACTCTCGAACTAACAGTTCTCGGACTCAGACTGAATAAGATACACGTCCACTACACATAATTTATGTTGAAATATTTAGCTGAATAACAAACTTATGATAACTATTTCCCCTTCAGTACCCCTGCGTGCAGACCAGGTGCTGTGTCCCACCTGCTCCTACAATGAGCTGCTTGCTGTCGACAGCCTACTGGGGCCAATGGTGGAGGTCCTGCAGAAGACCAACGTGAGAGCCTGCTACATGGACCATCCCCAGGACAAGTTTCATGTTGGTGAGACGTTGTAGTTAATATATATCTGATTAGTCACAAGTCACAAACAAAATATTTTAGTGTATTATTAACATAGAGCAGGAGAGAGTGGAACAAAAAGGAAACTAAAACACTCTGATGCAACTGATATTTCCCCATTTTTATTAGGAAATTCATTTCTTCTAATAAGCAAGTTTGTGGCGAGCTTGGTATGTGCATTTTCAAAAGAGGTATGGTAGGTCACAACTTGGTATTTTGCAATAAAATCCAATTCTGGTTATACCAATTCAATGGGGAAGGTGTGCTTGTTCATGAAGTTATTTGATTAAATGAGACGTCGGACTTCGTAAGACGTACTTTGTCCAATATCAATATTGCTCTAGCCTTTGTGCTTCCAATGTACTGTTTCAACTTTAATTAGGAAATTAATGAATGTCTAGGGCCTTGTATTTTTTATGGAGTCACCCATGAAAATGTAAACTGTGGCAGCATCATGAAGCGGGGAAACTTTTCAGGCCAACATTTGGGAAAATTGGTAACTTTTAGTATTTTGGGGAGAAAACAATTTGGCATGGGTAACTTTTGAAATTTTTGAAAGTTATCTTGCCATCTCTATGTAGGCCTATTCTATGTCCTCCTCATTGTCTGTTCTCAAGTCAGTCCAAATAAAGCAACTAACAAGGGGAAAACTAGATGTGAGTTTTTCTAATACTGCTAATCATGGAAAACCTATGACACAAATTAGGTTCTTATCATGTTGGCAACTTTGCATTATTGTGTTTTGAGAAAATGCACAATATAAAAAATGAAAATTCCCTCATATCTGATAGGTTGAAAGACCATCAGTGTAAATGTGTTCCATTACATGGCATTGGGGAATGGCCGACATAAGTGGACAATCAATAAGTAAATTTCCTCACTATAACAGCCATACAGGGTAATTATATTATTAATAATAAATTAGGATTACAAACTGAACTATCACACTCAGAGTGAAACTGTGCCACTTACGATGACACACAATCTTAGACCTTGTGTCATAGGAAAACTATTCTCAAATCAACTTCTCACTGTATTCCATATAGACTATACAATTTCACTAGTTGGGACAATGTTGGCCCCTCTGAGCTATTTTTTAATTGCTTCCTACATCATTGATATCTGAGATCAGCCTAAGAACTATATTCAATGATGGTATTGCGGGTATTTCTCAATTGCCAAAAACGGAGGTGGGTTTTACGACATTTACCATGTTCATATTTTATTTTTTGGGATAATTTTTTTAATAATGATGTTCAGCAGTTATAAAAAAACATTTCCGCAGATAGAACAGATTAGTATTTTTTGTTCTTGTTTGGTATTGTTTCGCGACAATTGTAACATGGAAGGCAAGAGCCTAGCTTGCCAGCTTGTTAACATGAGATTTGAAGCTATTCCACTGAGCGTTTTCATGAAAACCATAATGCCTGCCTGTCAATCCAAGCTGACCTTATCTATCAAGTTTGGGGGCCTTCAGCTCCTGAAATAATCCCAAATCCACCCATCATTTTATTCCATATATCCCTTCAACTATAATACACTAGGAAGTAAGTCAATTGCCACTAGAACACTTTAAATTGAGAAAAAATAAAAGAAACGCCCATATTAAATTTTGTTATATTAATATTTTGTTATATTAAATTTTAAGAGCGTATAGAAAGCGCAATAACCGATTCTATTTGACCGCTCTGGGTTCGCTTGTTAAGCATTTGGGGAAATAAAAAGAGCAGGCCATGAGCGTACCAAAAGAGCGAGCCAGTGGAATCGCAGCCTTAAAATAGTCTGGTACACATCTTTTCAAATATGATGGTATCTCAAAATGCATTTCTTTCGACTTACGACTCATCTTTCTGTAACATATTAAATATCAAGACTGCTTTATTGAAGCCAATGCATATACATACATACTGTATAAAATACCTGTACTGAAGTGGATCTACACAGTCCTATGTTATAACAATGTTCAGCTATAATCGATATAAAAATAACAATTTTGGGACTCATATATATCTATTAAAAAACTGTTTCAGCATACCGTATCTGTCATCAAGCCTACCAGGGAGAAACTAACAAATGTGGCATGGTGCAAGGCCTGGCCCATGCAAAGATGTTCAGTAAGTAACAGTTATTTCATATTTTAGATATTTAAGATATTTTATGCACAGTATTCCGGGCTTGTGATATTCTTAATCGTATCGATACTTTACTGTTGCATGTTGGAACCGTAGAGCTGTATGGTTATAATGTTAACAACGCAAGTGTTGCCCTAGTAATTATCTGCAGCTACACTAAATTTAAATCTGAAGCGGAGGCACCACTAGTCAACGAAATAGTCTATCAAATTTTGGCAGTCTGCTAAACTTTTAAAGCATGTTTAATAATATCGCAGGCGTCATTTATGCTCCGCGGTTTAGTATCCTAAAAATGCAGGTTAACCATAGAAGCATATTGCTAGGATATCTTATGAGGCGGTCTTCTTAATTGGTGAGAGAGGGCTCTACCAGACCGGATTTATTTAATGTATTTATATTTGGGTTGAGAATGCACTGTAGAATTAAACCACAACTACCACAGAAAGAAACACGTCAGTGGAGTCAAGCCTTTGATAGCGATTATGATAACTCTCGTTAGCATTACCAAAGGAGTAACAACAGTGCCTATGCATGATATGGTTAATGATTTCTATGTTTATTATTAATAAAAAAGTTCCCAGGCATAGTTCCATTTGAAGCCTTTTATGCGAGTCTATTATGGGGGCAATTTGCATGACCAGCTTCTTGAGGCTAAGTTACTTTACTTTTAAGTTTGTTTACACTGGACATGTTACAAGAAGTTTGATAATTTCTATCCTTATTACTGATAAGAAATTTCCATAGTTCCATATTTTAGGTCCAAGTGACATGGCAACCATTGCTTTAGTTTTTGTTTACACCGTAAAAGACATAGCTTAAATGAACGAGAACCAGTTGTGTGTATTTATTTGCAGTTTTATGAAGTATTCACAACCGGTGTGAGGTTTATTACTAATTTTCGTATCCAAGGGAAACGTTTCGTGATTTCAGCTACCTGGTAACAGATGGTGAAGTGACAGTTATTGCCATGTATTGTCACTGAGATTGTTATTATATCTACCAATATAGGGGAAGAGGAAGACAGAATTTACTAGTATGCCAACTTAGATTGGTTTGGATTAGGATTTACAAAATAAAGAATATTTTATCCAGTGGCTGGCAAATATTGGAGGTTAAACAGTAATGACGTTTCAACACAAACAGAGAAGTGTTACATAACACCTGTGAGAGGTGATGTGTGACTTACGTGGCAAGGACAGATGCAGTGATATAATCAGTCAGTCAATCTCCATGTAATTAGCATGTAACTCATCAATTAGATTAGCCCCCCCCCCCCACACACATACACACACACACTCAAAACAAAAGGAATTGGTGTGTTTCCGACCCCCCCCCCCCCACACACACACCTACACCATTCTACACTACACTTAGAAAGACTTACCCTAATAATTGTATGGAATTTGTAAAAGCAGGAAAACAGCTTCTCCTAACCAGGAACCGTTAAAAGGCACATCTCTCTTGTTTAAAAAAACTATTGATACAAAATGAACATTTTTTTCTATTCCCAGCTAGATTTCAGCTGTAAAAATCGGAAACACAGAAACAGATTTGTATTGGGCCTACAATGCCCTTAACATTTAATGATAGATGAAGAAATGACTAGCAGCTATTT
This sequence comes from Sthenelais limicola, assembly GCA_942159475.1. Lineage (NCBI taxonomy): Eukaryota > Metazoa > Annelida > Polychaeta > Phyllodocida > Sigalionidae > Sthenelais > Sthenelais limicola. The sequence goes on from OW804098.1 coordinate 70,845,895, forward strand.
AATTAATCTAGTTAACTAAGCTCTATGTATCTTTTAGCTGACAACAAAAATGAGACAGACGTAGATGCAGAAGGGGAAGATAAAGTTGAAAAGGTACAGAAGAGGAGAAAAAGAAACTTGCGGCCTCGTAGCCCAAGAGCTTCAAGAACAAGGTCAAGGCGAAGGAGTGATGACCGAAGAGAAAAAGAAAGAGAAGAGGCAAGAGAAATGGACAGGCAAAGAGAAAAGGAAGAGGAAGACACACGAAGAAAGGAGGATGAAGAAAGACAGAGACTAGATGAGGAGGAAAGGGAGAATGAGCGTGAAAGAGAGAGGCAAAAAGAGAAAGAAAGAGAAGAGAAGGAACAAGATAGACAGGAAGAAAAGGATAGACAGGCAGGAGGAAATGAAGAAGAGGATAAGCAAGAAGAAGGAGAAGAGCTTGAGCTAATGTATATAGACGAAGATGATGATGATGATGACAGGGAAAAAGAAAGAGAAAGACAAGAAGATAATGAGGAAGATGAAGAAGACAGGGATAGGGAGAAACAGAAACAGGAGGATGCAGACGACAGGGCAGAGGATAGAGAGAATGAGAGAGAGAAAAACAGGGAGGAAGAGGAGGAAGAAGAGGAGGAAGATGAGGAAGAAGAAGAGGAGGAAGGTATGTAAAGGAGGATTTCAAATATTCTGCCTTAGGGGATTTGCATTGTATTTCCATTGTTTGCAATATGCACTTGATTTCAGGAACCATCTGTAAGAGAAATAACAATAAAAATATTTGTTTTCTACACTATGAGTTTGTATGTTGATATATTCCATGATGCATCATTTTATGCATGCGCATATGAGACCGCAAATATCCTATTGAATCTGAGTTCTTAAATCAAAACCTGTTTTTCTTTCCATTACTGTTGACTAAGATTTTGCATGAAGTCTAATTATAGTTTAAGAATGATTTGTTAAGCTAAACCATCAGTGGTAAAATTATTGCATTAATAAACATTAAAGTTATTGTGAGGTAGAAATATGACAAGTTAATAAAATTGTGTTGCAAAACAATCACATAATGGTTTTGTAAATGACACTGACAATTCAAATGTCTTTTACTCAATATTTGTACAAACAAGGTACATAAGAAAGGTTTTTGAATTGAGATCCAATTCGATTAGGAAAATCACAAAACTACTACAACTGAAATTATCATAACCTATAAGGGATGAAATAAGACTGAAAATACTGAAAATCCTGACTATTGTATGTTGCACCTGAGCTTAGGATTCCCCTGTTTTGCCATCTCTAGGGACATTGCGAGGAGGGATAGACTTCCGGTACAACACGATTTCCCGTGGCTGCGCACAAGTGGACATGAATGACTGGCGGAGGAAGCAGAACTACAAAGATGGCTGCCACAAAGACCCGCCCCTAGCATCTCATGTGAGAAAAATAATAGTTCAAGGGTACAAGGGTGCAGATGTAGGCAGCATAAAATTTAAGGGAAAGGTGTGTTATAATAATGACACATATATGGCACATATACCTACTAAAGCGCCCCCTAAAGAAAAACTAATTGCCTCAAAGGCAGTTTCCTTCATCGTGGGAATGCCAAGTATTGGCTTATTTTTGTTTTCATATTTGTTATGTGCTCTATAGGTGAACGGGACGAAATTTGTGAGGAATATTGCGTTTTTACATGAGAATTTATTCAAATATTTGTTAGCAGCCTTTATCTGAATGAAAAAGGAAAAATAATCTATGGATAGAAATAGGTCTGGTGATGTAGGTCGGGTTGGGACGTCAGAAAAATTCGCCCCTCTACACATTTTGATAAACTGTACTGAATAACGATAACTACTATAGGTATTTTACATTGTATTTGCTTTAGCTTTGTTTCAAAATCTATTTTTTGGTTGAACTGTACTTTATTTTTGTCTTAATTTTCTGATTATTTCAGAGGACTGATGCAGGTGAATTGTACATTTTCTGATGTCCTGACCCATATGAATCGGTCATGTCGTCAGAAAGTGCGCAACTGCCACACCTAGAGATTTAGTTAATTCTAAAAATGAAAAACATTTTATGCCATGATAGCTGTGCGTATCCACAAAAACATGGCCAGATTAGACCATGGCATAAACATGCCTGGATTTCACTAGCGGAATCCGCTTTTCGAATGCAACCAATTTACTCCCGCTATTTTGATTGGTTACGTAATTCTAGCTGCGCCAATCAATGACGCTCATTTCATGACGCAACGTTGTAGGCGCTTGTTTTTGCCGAGTCAGAGGGTTGCGAGACATGAAATGAAGGTAGGCCTAAATAACTCTTAAATAACTCTTAAATATATATCATGGCATAAAAATATAACTAAACTTGAGCTGCATATGGAGCAACGCATTCACAAAACGCTCGTGCCTTTTGGTGAGTGTCTTTCACGCGTGCCTTCGTGTTCGTGCTCGTGTTTTGTTATATCTTAATATTCGTTATTGCATTGAATACACACAAATATGTGCAGGTGAGACAACACCGATTATATTGGCGACAGAGCCCTAGCAACGCAACCCAAGAACCATGCCCACCTTGGTCCCCACTATGACGCCCTCCCAATGTTTCCCTATTACGCCACAATGCCCATGTGTTCCACGACCACCGTTGCCTTCCACTGTCTAACGCCCACTCACCCGAGCTGCACCTATCTCATTTTTAAACCTCATTTTAATCTTAAATTTGTGGTATTTGAGAAGATTGCTGATAGCCAATTGTACATTTTCTGATGGCTTCTCTCACATAGTTTAAATAACAGAATGCAACTTACTTATTTAAGTTCTATCTTAGATTTTTAATATTTTGCTCAAGAAGAGAAAAGATTAGTAAAGTTTGGTTAACAATTTATTCATACTTTATTCACTCTCAACATCATACACAATACAGAAATAGGCTCAGAACCCAGAATTGAGCCATCAACAAGTATTTGTACAGCAGAATGATAATATCTGCTAAGTTTATATTTGATCTATGATAATTGATGTCTTGATATCCCATATAACTTGATCATTATTGATACTTGTATTTTCATCGATGGCAACGCATGAAAAATAATCACATTTGCTGGTTATGCGTATTTTCTAATTATCCTGTTAAATGTCTGGCCAATAAAAATATTTTAAAAAAAACTAGTGTGTGGCAAATATATTAACATAAACACAGATGTTTAAAAATCTTTGTTGAGCTGGCCTATTGATTCGGTTAGAAGCTGGACTTTAGAAATGTAGCCAGAGTGGAGGTGGTTTATGTCCTATTGGTTTGGGTATGTGCAATGCACCTGGATATGGGGAGATGCTGATGCCTGGCATGCCATCTTATGGTTATAGTGAATGGTGCAGCAACAGCACATGGGCGCCCCCTGGCTTATAGTGCAGCACCATATATCTTGAATGGAGACACAACCTCTGAAATGAATAGTTATACTGCCATGCTGGAGTTTCTCTTTATAAATAAAGGCTTAAACCTTGTGCACTTTTGGGATTTCAGATGTAGATATCAGATACAGATTATATTTCTAAAATGTGGGCAAAGAGAGAAAAGAAATTATTGTGTCATGCTAATTCACAAAATGATTGTAATTGTTGTAAAAATGGATGTATTGGGTGCAATTCATATTTTCCAATCTAGAATGTTGAAAAAGAAAAAAAGACAGGACATATGGATCTTCATAAATACTTAAACATGATGTTTTAGGTAATTCAAATTGTTAGTTAAGGATTAGAATGAATGTATGTTATAAAATATAAATAAAGTAATGATCATTAATCAGACTAGAGAAAGGACAGTAAATACACAAGAGAATAAAGGAAATATTATATACAAAATTAGAGCGTGTCTAAGGCCACATGTGGGGTAAAGTGAGAATATTGTTAAGAGCTAATTGAACACAACAACTTGAAAACAAATTGAAACAAATACACTAAAACAACAAGTGTAAACAAAGAAAGTCACAAAAACAAATATTGTTCAACATATGGTATCCAGGAAAAGACCTGTGGTAGATAGATCGATCACAGATTGATATATTTCATCCCTTTTATGTAAAGGAATTTAACTGTATAGTTAATGGAAACAAAATTATTACATACATACACATACATGGATTTCCAAAGTGTGGTTTTGGTGGCGACTTATTTACAAATATCAGGGTTACCATATGTCACTGTTCCAAATGATGTAGGTTTTCACTTTTAATTTCACAGGTAACATACATTTCCTTGTCTCTAAGTAAACTTTGTCCAAATGGAAAGATATATCACCTAATGATTCCATTCAACGTAATGATGTGGTCTTATTGTCAAGATTTATAGATGTCAACTTTAAAGTATAGTATTGACATGACATTGCCAGATGAATGTTCAATTGATAGAGAGGTGGTCAAATTTCAAGACAATGCACTGAATATATCTATGTATTTCTAAGGACATCCTAATGGAATATTGCTAAACAAAATAAATCGAAGTACTTCCCACTTCTAAGGGTTAGACACAAGAGTCACAAGCATAAGCTTGTATAAAGTGAGCTCTCAATTATTCAAATTATATATATTTTTAACTATAAGTATAAATCAAGTATGGGGGGGAGGGGGGCGGAGACAACAAGAGATTTTTATTATATAATTATAAGTAATTATAAGTACCCTTCAAGTACCCACTAAGTACCCACCAAGTACTCTTCAAGTACCCACCAAGTACTCTTCAAGTACCCTTCAAATACCCACCAAGTACCCACCAAGTACCCTCCAAGTACCATTCAAGTACCCTTCAAGTACCATTCGAGTATCCTTCAAGTACCCACCAAGTACCCTTCAAGTACCATTCAAGTACCCACCAAGTACCCACCAAGTACTCTTCAAGTACCCACCAAGTACCCTCCAAGTACCATTCAAGTACCCACCAAGTACCATTCAAGTACCCACCAAGTACCTTTCAAGTACCCACCAAGTACCCTTCAAGTACCATTCAAGTGCCCACCAAGTACCCTTCAAGTACCCACCAAGTACCCACCAAGTACCATTCAAGTACCCACCAAGTACCATTCAAATACCATTCAAGTACCCTTCAAGTACCCTCTCCAAGTACGGTACACTCCAAGTACACTCTAAGTGCACCACATAATCATAGATACATGCATAGATCACACTTCTTCAAGTACACTACATGTAGCCTATACATACATGTATACATGTCGGATACATGTATACATACATGTATGTAGGCATGTATACATGTCGGATACATGTATACATACATACATGTATGCATCCTTCAGTGCTCCACCTAGTCCATGAGCTTGGACCCTCGCTCTGCTGACAGCTGAGTGGGCTGAATCGCCCATTATCGCCCACTCAGCTGGGCCAACGAAAACACCTTTAAAAGTTATTTAATGAATTATATAAAGCAACTAAAGAGATAGGAAGCTTAATATGACTCTTATTAAAGATCCCAAATGAACGATTCTGTTTATAAATGAACATTTCTGTGAATTTGGACAAGTTTATTTTCACATGTCTGAGCGGTAAAGAGTGTGTATGCAGACGTCACAGTACATGGGTACTCTCTGTATACACTAAGTTTTCATGAGTCTCCGTCAATTGGACTCGTGGCCGAGTGGTCTAAACTGCTGGGGGCTGGGAGCTGCACCAAGGATCGTGGGTTCGAACCTCGGCCGAGGACAGGGACAATTTCTTTAGGCAAAGCTCATAGTAGGCCTAAGGGGGTGAGAGAGAGCGAGCGCAGTAGGCGTCCTATCATTGGGAGCGGGGAACGGGAGAGAGAGAGAGAGAGAGAGAGAGAGAGAGAGGAAGAGAGCGGGAAAAATATTTAGTTTCCAGGGCTGAGAAACCATTTTTTTAAAAAAAAATTCCAAGGCAATTTGCCCATAGGAACGCAGTAGGGGTCCAATCATGTAATTACGCAAAGAGGAGCAAGAGATAGAGAGAGAGGAGGAGGAGAAGGAGGAGAACACCACTTGTCAACCCCTAGCCCTTTTAGTACAGTCTACACAGAAGGATTATTGAAGGCCTCTGGGAAGGACTATAAGAGGAGGAGAAGGAGAGTGTTTGACGACAAAGTAGGGGTCCTATCACGCAATCGTACGCAAAAATACCAATTCAGCTGCAAAACGCAGCATCAAACCCTACCTATGCCTACCGAAATCAAAACTAAGCCTACGATAGGCTTACATAGACGATTTAACATGGGGAATCTGTCAGTAGTATATATCGTTTTAGGATTGCACCGTAAAAACTGGCTCCGGGCGGACCTCTATGTCAATGCGTCCCGTCAGCCGCAATTGCGGCTTTCTCGGATTTCCGTCCACATCTGTAGGCAAAATTGAAGGTGGAATCGTAGTGACGGCAAGCCTCGGGCCGACCCATTCCCTTAAAGTGAGCGTGCGTCCTTCGGACGCGCTCACTTTAAAAAGGAAAGACAATCACAAAGATCAAACTCTACACAAGTATTTGCGCTGGATTCCTCCATATGGAAGGGGGAAGGGGAAGTGGGACGGTAGGGGGGAAGGCCAGATATACCTATACGCCTACCTGATATGGGCCATTATGGCTTGGCTTGGAGGGGAGAGAATTAAATCTAAGACAGGAGGAACTTTTCCCCAAATTGGGACGAGAGAGGTGAACCGAGGCCATGGCCCAGCTGTCTTTTTATGAGGATGTTAGAGCTGCTGTCCCAGGAATTACGATTGAGAGGTTCTTCTGGAATTACCTTAATATTAGTTCCCAAACTCAATATTATCAATCTCTTACTTAATGAAAAGTAAGATAAATGTCTAAATTCTGTGATTTTACGATCAGGGAAAAACAGAAATGTCCGTTCAGGCGACCATAGTGGTTTTATAGATGCCCTGTATTGACACGGGATGGCGCCTCTGTACCAGGCCCAGCCCCATGTTTCTCCCTCTGTGCCATAAACTATTTCTTTGTGCGCATGGCCATTACGACCCTGACAGACATGCCAACTAGGCCTAGCTTTAAGCGTGTACACCAGTGATTTTCAGAGGAGTATTTCTTCTCAGAGACCCAAACTCTTGGGATAAGGTGGGGTAGGGTATTTGCCCTCTAAATAAGTGAAATTTGTGGTTTGTATAAAAAATAGCTGGGAGAGTAGCTTTAACTGATTAGCAGGGACTAATGCTATGCCTTCTTCCACACATCAACACCAGAGAGAAATCACCATTGATTAATTATCCTGCCATAAACCATAGTTTTGACTTTTACCAAATTAATGAAATATGTAGTCCCATCCTGATATCAAAAGTTCATAAATCTAAGTAATGTGAAATGTGAATTCTTTGCCACTCGGCCAATAAAGTAGGATACAGGCGATGGGACTATTACAAAGCATGCATGTGTTATGTAATACAGCCAACCGAGTTCAGAGATCATCTCCATAGACATTCAGCGCTTCAAATCAATTATCAAACCAGTCCTCTGTGGTCGCCTAAAATAGACTATTATGCTTAATTATAGACTATGTGGACTCAAGAGGCGAAGCCTCTTGTTACATTACAAAACAATGACATTTAATTGGGGTCCCCGTACTTGATTTGTTGGAAGACAATGTTGCAGGACGAGGTGGAGGAATAGTGGCTAACCTCCTTGACAGCCTCTTTCATAACATAAGAAAACACAAACTTAACATTGACATTTTATTTATAAAATATTGATTAACACAGCATTTTTACAATTATATAATCAGTACAATTGCCTACGAATTGCTGGGGTAAACAAAATATCTATAAAATATTTATCCAAAATAAATATGGCTACCAAAATGGTATATATTTCACACAATTGGTGTGTCTATACATAATATTATCGGTCAGGTCGTCAGAAAACGCACAATCAGTAGCTTTAAACATACAGTGAATTCTGTGAAGTTCGGCTGAAAAATGATAAATACCAGGCATACCTGAGTATTATTTGGTATTGTATTGATTCAATAGAATCTGCTCAGTTATGTTGACCTATATTGTGAGTCTCATTTCTGTCTCAAATTTAGGTTTTTCTAGATAATTGGTGAAGACGAGTTGTACATTTTCTGACGACTACCACCGTTATGAATCCCATTCACTATGCACTTAATAAAACCGGTACCTAGTCCCGACTATCTCTTGCATGTAGGTTATAGTAGTTAAAAAGTAGTTATATACCATCATCTCCAGTTTATAAATGACTGCTTATCAAGAAACTAAATCCTGCCAGGTCCCAAAAATATATTAAATCTGCACTCTCAGTTAACGTAGGTAAGAAACAACAGTAGAATATTGATGAATTCAGTCCTACAAGGCATAATATGAGTAAATTTGGTAAGATTGTCTTTGACATAATAGCTGAGAATGCAGCTTTAAATCTATTATTTCTCGATAGGGAAAATCTTTGATTAGCATGTATCACATGTCATATCAAATGGTTCACATAATCAATAAAATGCCTAGATTGTATAATTGTTTTGTTGTCAGCATCGAGGCTATTAAATTTTCTCTTTAAACATACAATTTGTTTAAAGAATTAAAACAAGAATTACATAGGGCTGTCCTTAAGTTGCCTCATGAAATTTCTTTTTGATGAACACTACTAAACATAATTGAAAAATCGAAATTTCGGATAAATAGAGAGAATGGAATGAGGGGCTAGTAGTTGAATATTCCAATAATACTCCATATAGGACTGAGTTCCATTCTCTATTTATCATATGCCCCTAGCGTTGAAGAATATTGAAACATAAACCTTTGATTCAAAATGTATAATATATTTTATCCCACCCACTTCATCGCACCGCTCAAGTGGAAGGCACATGAATGAATACCTCAAAAATAGATTCAAACAATAATATTACACTGTCAAGTTTTCATTTTTAACAAATACAGATGAAAAGGAGTATGACAATAATGAAATTCTTGTCAAACTCCGAAACAAACCCCAACAACTGGGGATGTACGTTTGACAAAGGTCTCCCATGGCATTTATGATTAACTGTTATAATTGATTGCGAGCAAATTCTAATCAACAAAATATAACTTAACCTACCTAGATTGCTCTATTTTGTAGTTTAATTTTTGAATGGCAACGTACGTGTGCACTAGATAATTTTATTTAAGAAACACTTTTTATCGGCCACAATTTTAAACAAATGTCTTACAAATAATCCATAACCATATAAGGATTACTGGCCGATATTGAGGTTGGGCTGGTGCGTCGCCTCAGGATTATACACAAACAGTGCACCAGCAGTCCCAAAATGGAGGCTATTAATTCATTTGGTTTCAGCCTTAGGTTGGTATAGTCCCTGGACAGTTCAAGGCAGGTACTAAAACTACAAAACAGACTCAGCCTCAATCAGTAAAATTGGGAAACATCTTTCCAGCTGAAATAGCTGAGAATCCAGGTTTAAATATATACCTATATAATGTTGGTTATGTAATCTATGCATACAATTGTCTTCTCTATAGATCCACCGAAATGAGGGACTAAAACTTGTCCTCGATTTTATGCGATTCATGAAAGTTTTGATACTTTTAATGATACAGCCATGTATTACATTTATATATAGGAATGTCCCAATTTAACCATTTTTCATATACAAATAACATAAAATTATAACAGCAGCAGAATATCGATAAATTCAGTCATATAAGTCATAATAGGAAGGAATTTGATAATATTTGTTTTGACATAATAGCTGAGAATTCAGCTTTAAGTTAACCCACCATATACATTAATTGGGTCATATCAGGGTGCACGAGGGATCACGCTAACAGGATGATGCAATAATCTATCCCACTCATTTCACTATTACCAATATTTATTTTATGAACAAGTTGGCATGTGCTGGGCGGGAGATGAAATGACACTTATTAATGACTAGTTATTGCTAGTCGTTTCTGGGAATCAGAATCCAAGGTGTTAAAGCTGCAGGAGTAGGGGACGACACTAATAAGGTGTAAAAGCCCATTAGGGTAGATGTATACCTGGCTAGAATGAAATCTTAATCAATTCATACATTAATTTACAATGCCGATATTACCATGGTAAGAGACTTCCCATCCTTATCCGGGTACACCACAGTGTAGTTTTTGGTATCATACATGTGTATGCTGTAGTCCTCAGGTAGAAAATCATTAAACCCTAAGACAAGATTGGGGAAACCTTTAAAAAGGGCAACCACTTCCTTCATTGTTGTAAGGGTGCGAAACCGTCCCTCGGTGTAATCTTCTAGGAGCTCTCGGAACTTCCGATAAATTTCCGGTCTCGAGATAGCAAATGTCTTTTTCACACCGTTAATATACTCAGCGGACAAATCCTTTTTGTCACGGTGATCATTTCCTTTTTCTGATTCCTGTTCGAAATCTTCTGTATCATCGAAGACCTTGAGGACAACAGCGTCTTCTTGAAAGTCAATGTCATATTTGGATGGAAGGAAGAGGCTGAAGCAGTGAATAAGCTCTGGATAACCATGGAAAAGAATAATGACTCTTTTTATCAAAGAAACATGGTCAGCGTTTGGATTTGCCAAACTCATCATTATGGTTTTAAACTCTTCATACACTTCAGGTTTGTGCTTGAATGTCTTACGGACCGTTCTTACAAATGCTAACGTCGCTTCTGATTCCAAAGGTACACGACGTTTGGTGTGACGTCGGGAACGTCGTGCTTTCCTCTTCCTGACGATGATTGTCGGGCCATAGAGACGTCCGACGACATTGCATGTGAAAGTGCCTGGAAAGGAAAGTTACAAATGTGAGATGATGCAGATATATTTCTTTCTCATTGCATTATAATATGAATATGAAACAAAATTATAAAAAATCTCAACATGTACAATCAATTATATCAATAATGAAAATATATCAACGTTCAATCAATATGTCTTTATTTTTTCAATCTCACCGCCGGGAAAATTTGCCCCAAATTAAGTAAAAGTTCAAACTCCTAGAAATGCAGTTTAATTTATATAGTATGTAGATACGTTTGCACAGGAGTAAATCGTGAAAATGTTGGAAAGATATTCCTGTTAGAAAATGTCACACTGTAAAAACTAACACTCTGAAATCCCATAGGGGAACAATAATCAATTTAAATATTACATATCTACAAGTTTTGTTCTTGTATAGCTACATTTTCCCTACACCACAGTATTTTCAGCCGTAAAAGAATTATTAGGCATCGTTTTATTAAGCCCGGACTATGCATGATATAGAAATTCAATATAAAACATAACATAATACACTAAAAAATGTGTTCTATCGCGCTCACGAAAAAAAGAAAGTAAAGGCTGTATAGTGGGCTTAAACATTGTTAAATTGAATAATTTATATTCTTTTTTGCTAAAAGTCATATTATGAGAATACACATTTTGTGGAGTTAAATTAAAGTTGAAGATATGATTTGAATCTATGTAAAAGAATTGATTTGACATGATGTAATAAAAGAATTGGGCTGATAAAATTGATTTGATTATGAAAATTTGATTATGAAATTATGAGCAAGATGGATGTGGAGGGTGGGCATGCATTTGTGTTAGCTCCTGTCTATGGGAGAAAGAGAAAGTGAGGTAGAGGTACAGGAACGAAAGCGGAAGTAGGCAGAGAGGTTGGTAGTGGAAGGTAGGTGGGGGATATAGGTGAGTGTGAATCAATGAATCCTCCGAGTGCAAAAATTGCACCATGAGGTAACGATTTTCCCCTCATAAATATAGGGTTTAAGAATGGGTACATCTACATTAATTCCATATATTGATTCTAGAAGTAAAGATGTGGGGTGCGCTCAACATGAAATTCATAAAAGGAATCTTTTTTTTACAATGACAAACAAATACAAAGCTTATTTAAAGAGATATTATTGATTTCACCGAATTCTGCCCAAAGGTGGACATGACCATATATTTTGGAACAGTTCCTACTAAGACTGTAATATATACATTGCTCTTGTGATGTGTTACAAGAAAAGGAGCCATAAGTTGGTAAAGATGTATAAATTCATACATTTATCAGACAGCTTTGAAATTTGGTACATTCATTCATGCTACTAACAGCACTATACAGCCCAAAAATGAGAACATTCTGATTGAGGGTTCTTGTAACAAAAAGATTTGAAAAATATAATTTGTTTGCGACTTGTGACAAATGTGTGTGCAACACATCACGTACTACTGGAACAGTTCTAATAGCATACAATTAGCCTAGTTTTTTCTTTTTGTTCTGATTTTATGCTAGAATTAGTGGTCACATAGTTCTTTCTCCACTCCTCTCCTGCCCCAGTAATTAATGGAAATATGACCTACCGTCTTCATCAACCATTTTCACTGCCCTTGGGCGCTGGTAGGCTGAAGCCATGGTGCGTGCATAAATTAGGTGTCCTGAACATGCAAAAACATGCAATCACAACTCTTTAATTCAACATGCAATCACAACAATTAAATTGTAAATGAGATCAACAGTTTTAAACGAAACATGACATCGGAAGTTTTAAGTTCAACATGCGAAATAATCTGGAATAAATGGGGGTATAGAGCAAGAAGAATCAGGGAGTGAATGGATAATAAATACAAGGCAAGTCGTCAGAAAGTGTATAATAGGGGATTTGCATGTCCGTCATCTTGAATCTTGATTTACATGAAATTATGGGAGTTGCATATCAGAGTAAAAGCTATAAAAAACATATAATAGCATTATGTTCAGCGTGGAATATTTAACAGTGCTCCGATTCAATACTCATGTGGTTTAGATCCTTCCATAAAACACGATTTCTTATTTCCCATCACGCATCATTTGGTTTTTATAGATCATTTAAATGATATTGGTGAAAAGATCCTTGCATTTTTTGAAAATGAAGATTCGTATTCAGATTCAATGAGAATCCATCACAGCATGTATCAATGTATGCCTACATGTATGTGAAGTGACACATGCAAATCCCCTTTTCGACTTAACCAAACCTCTAACAAATACCTCTAAAAGAAAACATAAATAAACGAGCCTTAAAATACAGTGCAACATAACTGATAACATAACCGATGTTTTGAATCAATAATAGTACCAAATATCAAATCAGTCGGTGAGCGATAATAAGTAAAACAATCGCAGCCAAGGATTTCGTAGTAGTTTCTGATCGATGTTAACTGAGAATACAACAGAAAAATTAATCATACGTTGCAAACAAAAATGGATTTTGAGATATCATCCTATTTAACGTTAATGTTGCCAACGCCATTTTGTACTAATGAACAAATTGTACTACTGAACATTTATTTACATATCTTATTACTGATGTTTATTTTAAGAGGGCTACTCGGAACACCTCCAGTGGAGAATAATAGTAATAACAATAATGATAAAGTGGTGATTCAAATAGTGTCAACCATTTAGATATCATAAAATTACTTACATTTTTGTTATGTTTCAATTCATCGATTGTAGAACATGATTTCATTCTTCAAACTATGAAATTATATGAGTATTGTTTTTTAACCGTGTGACCCAGTATTGTTTATAAAACATTTTCCTTCAGTAAATATCGTTCTGTGCTTAATTTCAAAATACCTCGGATTTGTAAATGGATGGGAACTTACCGCTGACCTTTTATCTTCATATTTCTTATAGTATATTAAGGTAATTGCATTGCTGACACGAAATAGAATCAGGAATGGGTGCAGTTACCTATCATATTGCATTGCTGACACGAAATAGGGTCAGGAATGGGTGCAGTTACCTATCATATTGCTTGCGACATACCATACATCTTTTATTGGCACACTGTGGATATTCAATATCCCAGCCATGTGCCAGTAGAATATATGTGATGTGTTATAACAGGAAAATGAGTCGCATGAAATGGATTTTGAGATATCTTCATATTTGGAACGATGAGATCAAGCCAATTCTAATGATGGTAAAAAACATTAGGACCATCTAATGAATATTTATGTATTTGTCTATGCATGAAAAAACATTTGATGATATTTCTTGATGGTTAATCACTTGTAATATAGTTATGATATACTCCTTAGGATAATCTCAGATATGGAAAAATTATAGGTAAAATTAAAAGTATTTGGAACTCCCTAGCTGCCCGTGATGGTCGGTTGAACTGTCTGGACGCTTCTTGTATAACTATAGTGAATGTCATGAATTGAACCACGCGCTGGTGTTCGTTTTAATATTTTTTATTTGATATTCAAATATTACATTTTTTTTTCTTGTCTAAAAACTTCTTTGTATTTAACATATGGTAGAGATTTCAATAATCAGAATTCACTGAGAATAATGTACCTTGTTACATAATGTTGCCTTCGGAATGAAAAATCGTTTGAATACAAAAAATAAATACCTTTTAAAAAAAAATAAAAAAATAAATACCTTCAATATAGAATCGTGGAATTTGATACATGTATTTATGCTACTACCAGAACTAAACACCTAAGAAATAAAAGCTTTCTGAGAAAGGATTCCTGTTAAAACCACATTTGAAAAATATCATTTTGCAACGTGTGACTCATTGATCTGTAACACATCACATGTTGGTGATGTGTTACATCACGAACATTTTGCATGCATAAAGAAACTACAGAAGTACTTAATATATGTCCTAATGGTTACCATCCTTGGAATCCCCTTGATCCCCCCATTTAAATATGATGCTATCTCAAAGATTTCTGCGACTTGTGACTCATTTTCCTGTGGAAAAAGCTGTTTCGATGTGTATATATATTTAGTTTAATAAACATAGTGGTAGTAGGCTAATGATATAAAAACAACCTTTGGCCTATGGTGCGCAATTTAATAACCTTTGGGGTGCTGATAAAAAATATATATTACACACCAACTTACATATTATAAAACTGTCATAATATACATAGTGAATGTAACAATGTAAAAGAGAATCATTGGAAATATACAATATATTAACTGAATATAACTCTAAATGAATCATAATCAGTTGATCCTCTTTGTGCTATGTTATTCTATTCATATTAAGGGATATTGAAGCCAACCGTAGAACATTTTAGCGTGAATGTCTGATCAATAGGCCTGCCACCCATATATATCTCCCTCGGTCAAAACCAACAAGACCCGGAACAACTCATGCATACATGTTCAATAACATATATGCAATCAAGCATGCTATATTGAAAGGAAAAAAACCCTTTGTATCGTATATAATTCATGCCTTAGCGAAAGCTTACAATGTCAGTTAACCATACCTTAAAATGAAGAAACAGTAATCCCGAATCCCGCTATTTTTCGTTATCTGCTAGAGTTGATGTGTATCCGACTAACTCTTGCCCTCAATCCTAAGAAGCATTGACTCGGGAGTTGGAAGAAAGGGTCGAGCCAAGATGGCGGCTTGCTGTTATTGTTTGGGCGGTTGCTAGGTTACCGCTGGACTGGACGGACAGGCTATAATTATAGCAAAGCTTTAGCGCTTGAACACATGTCTACACTAGCTGTGCGCTCACAATTAATCTTCGCGGCTATATATATTTAAGAAGTGGTGAGAACAACATTACCGTTTGTAATTAATGATTGCGGGTGTATGGGAGTTCACATCATAATATGAATGTCTAATATATTGTACAGTTCATGAAGAATTCCGATAATAATTTAGTCTTCTGGGGTTGATATTTGGCCATGACTTTACCCCTTTTGTGATTACACGGTATCCATATTCTTCAGAGCTGAGTCAAATGACTATCTCAAACTTACAATAAGAGGTGTTGAGAACAACGTTACTCTGGGAATAAATGATCACACTATTTTCAATTTTTACACGAAAAATAGGTCTTTTGTAATTCATTTGTAATTAAAGAATTCAGATCTCTTTACTAAATGTATGTCTACCAACATTTGAGTGCCCAGGATCAATTGTGAATGAAACTACTCATTGTATTTTGGCTAAATTGCAGGGGCACTGTGCAACTAGGGTTATTTCTGTATAGATTTCTGATGACTAGATAGTGAAGTATTGGTTTATGAGAAGAAAATGGGAAAGGTATGGCATAGAAGACCACTTTTTGAGTTGACTAAGAGCTTTTCGTCAGAACTACACTCTCATGATGAATAGTGTAACTGAAGCCTCAGTGGTTATATCGACCACGCCCACCTCACTAGGGGATTTCTCTATGACGTCAACATCGCCCTCAGCCAATCACAGGCGGGCATTGGGTGTACATACATGTACATGAATTTGAAGATAAATCACTGAGAGAAAACTGCTGCCGGTGAGCGATAATAACCAAAGTCATCGGGCGGGTCCTCTCAATAAAAATGAAGACGTTTTAGAAACCCTGTAACACAAAAAATCCTCGAAAATTTTGGTTCATTGACTTTTTGATATAGTGGGAGATACTATACTAGTCCAATATAGGGTTGAGTTGTTCATTTTGGGATAAAAGCAACACACTTTGCACAAATATACCTATGTCTGATTAAAAAATGCCCGTTAGCCACTCAAATTTGCAAATTGGCCACCGCCAGCGGGCGATTCAATTCAATTCAATTCAATTCAAAATATTTTTTATTTGCATCAATGGTGATTACAAAAAGGAGGGCCCAGTTTTGAAACCTATGTTCCAAGTCTTCCACTGGGTTCCTGGGTGGTTGGTGATTGCCGAAACAAATTTACAATAAAATACTATAATAGAAATTTCGTGGCTATTTCATTTGATATTCAAGGGCTACTTACTACTTGTCTAGGTTTAGGTTTAGCTGTTTCTTTATGTGTAGGCTTAGTTGAATATTATATATGGTCGATTCTCACAAAATGTCGTCAATTGGTTCATATGGGTAACAAAATTGGCTTAAAAATTAAATATACCAGAATTCTTAAATATTTCATCTATTTAAAGTTATAGTGCCATACTTGATATGTTCAAAGTTGGGAACACTAATATTGAAAACTGCTTTGTATATTGAAGTCTGAGTTATTTGCATCATTAAGCGATACAGGGTGGATTGAAACAATGGAATTAAAGCCAAATATTGAATCTAAATGCAGTTTTAATATTGAATACTGATGTAATCTGTTTTCAAAGGGACAAAATATCATAACTTGAATATATACATGACATACCTGGGTTATAATGAAACAAAGAAGTGGTATCGCTCAATGACGTTTTTTGCTGATTTCATACCTTCTAGAACCATGTATTATTAACATTAAGCAGAAATTCTATGACTATTATATTGAATTTAGCAATAATTATGGCCAGAATTGATGTAACTTGACACTTTGGCAAAATGTATACATACAGCCTTGTGCATTTTGTTTTTCTCATGAATTAACTGGATACATATCATCTCATCTGTATCGCTCAATGACTGTATTGCTTGATGATTTTTTTCCTATTAAATACCCAGAAGCTTCATACATAATGGGAACTATGTACAAACATATATCTAAAACAATAGATATTGACATAGGCTATATGTGTATATTGTGACTTATTGATATCTATATGCAAATAAGTTATGCATAAATAAAGATGTATCGCTCAATGATGCCAAAACTACACCAAAAGCCCTTTATATTATAAAAAGGCATG
This sequence comes from Sthenelais limicola, assembly GCA_942159475.1. Lineage (NCBI taxonomy): Eukaryota > Metazoa > Annelida > Polychaeta > Phyllodocida > Sigalionidae > Sthenelais > Sthenelais limicola. The sequence continues at coordinate 70,863,477 of OW804098.1, forward strand.
CTGTCATAAGGCTTCTCTAGTTAGGCTAATATTAAATATACCAATAAATAATAGAAGTGTTGAGCTCTGCTTTCAGTATCAAGAACCCATTGAATTTAATTCCAATGGTCACTAGCATACTACATGATTATTGTATCGCTCAATGATGTTTTAATTACACAAAATGAAAAATGACACTGGAAAAATATCAAATGCACCAACTTGATTTTTTTTTTGTTTATAAAAAGAGGGCCTACCTATATTTTCATGTTGTATTTGCTTTTAAGTTGAAATTACATGATATCTTGGGGATATTGATGCGCAAATTTTGATTTTCATATCTATTTTCCTAAAAATTGGCATTTTAAGGCATCCAGCAGCGTAAATATACATTGTAGATAGTGAAAAGTATATACCCACATGTTCCTCTGCTCTAGTCCGATCATTTTGACACATCCATATTAGTTTTTGAATTACATATTACAAATGATGGCCACATGAGAGAAAAAGGCCCATTTGACGACATTTAGTGAGAATCGACCATATGATAATTAGCTAACACTAAGTTGTACTAACTAGATCATGAGGTTAAAATTAGGGTACAATAACAACAGTGTAATTAATGGTTGGTAGTTTGTATGGTCGGTCCAGACCAAGAAGTATTCACCATTGATGCAAATAAAAAATATTTTGTATGTAGTGATTTGTAGTCGCAGGTTCGTTTCCCTTCGCGTATCCAAAGCTTATTAAAGAGAGTTTATAGAACAAAAGGAACAAAGGCAGGCGCTACCTGTTCACTTGGGTTTTATACAATGAGGTGTTCGGAACCGAGCATCAGTTCGCTTCAATACCTACCTCAGACTTGGGATTTCGGGCCACCTGGCCAGCCAGGTAACCCTCGTCCAAGGGTGTCTGACAGACATGCATAAGAATAGTAAACACTTCACATTCAATGATGTAAGTAACTCTTTCAGGATTGAAAGGCTCATCACGGCCTTTACAGACTACATAAAATGGTTGAAACCCGGGTCGCAGTTACTAGCAACCAACAGCTGAACTGCTGTTAAACATAAAAGGTGAACAGGCAAAAGGTAAGATAAGACTTAAAAGTCCCGTGGACCAGTAGTGACCACTGGGGAGGTTCGGACGAACTAACCCCCAGTGGCCAGCTAAACCCAATAACACCACAATACCCCCTTTTTTCTTTTAAGAGTTTGAAAAGAAAAATCTTGAAAACTCGACAGGGTATAAGAAAAGTACAGTCTACAAGTAGGAGCATAAATGTGTCCTCTCTACAATGAACAAATAAATCAATCTTATGTAAACCTCAGGAATCGACAAATAGGAGCATTCTGTGTCCTAACTAATGTGAACAATATCCGAAGTAAGAAAGAAAATTTATGAAAAACCTTTTCACGTTTGACAGGCAGGAGCATATAGTGTCCTCACTAACAAGCAAACAAACAATTTTTCTGTTATACAGAAATTAGCATTTAAGAAAAGGTAATCAAGTTCATTCTGTAGACAAAACATAGATGTCGGCGCCACACACCAAGGTCATGTTCCAGGGATCCAGGGCATCCAAGCAGTATCCGAAGTGGTTCTATCGGGTCAAGGGGCGGTCCAGTCATCAACATCCGTGCGATTCCTCCGTTCAGTCATCTTTGTCGTCGTCTTTCTTTCCATCGGGCATGTCCTTCACAGAAGGTCTGTCCGGAGTATCAAACATACCTCCAAACATACCTTGCTCGGGAGGTGCTCGGCCCAACGCAGCCGTAGCCACAGTCTGCCGAGGCTGGGGTGGCTCACGTTGGGACTTCATTTGGTCCAGGAGATTGGAGAGGAAATGGATCTGTTGGTCGTTTACCTCCAACGTCCCCCCAGCTCGACTGGACAACACGGTCAAACCAGGAGTTGTGCTCGAGCCCGAAGAAGGTGCGGCCTGAGCATCCTCGACTGGTTTGGCAGGGAGAGAGGTCGGCTTTCCACCCAGGGAGCTTTCCGACCTGCTCACACCTTGATTGGACTCGTCCGAATTACCTAACAGCAAGCCTTGGAGTCTGGTGTTCTCCTCCAAGAGCTTCAGGATGCGTTGTTCTTTCTCCTGGTTAGATGTTTTCAGGGTCCGGATGAGGAGAGTCTGCTGGCTTATTGTCTCCTTCAGTGTCCCTACCTCATCCACTTTCGCCCTTACCGCCTGAAGCTTTTTCAGAGGAGTCACAAGAGCGGCCACAGTCACTTTGACCTGTCTCTTGGCATCCTCTGCAGCTACCTGCAGAGCTTTCAAAGCCTGGTTTACGCCGGTCTCTGATGTTTCCACCAGAGCGGCGGTTTCCAAGGCACAAGGCAGATCGGCCAGAGTTGCGTCCACCCATTTCTGGGCCTTCCTCGAACGTCTGCGTCCAGGAGGAGCAGTTAACTCAACTGCCTTCGACTGGCTCTCAGTCCTCGGACGCTTGGAGGCTGCAGCCTTCAAACTAGTACTAGCACTTGGCTTGTCCGAAGCCACTGTGCTAGCCTTAACCGGGGTCTGAGTCGGTTTGGATTTTCCAGTACCAGCTCTGGAAGTTTCCGCCTCACCAGCCTTTCGAAAGGTCCGAAGATGGGCCAGCGAAAGATGGGTAGTCCGAATGTAAGCACCAAAGGGCTTCCACTCAGGCTTCACCTTCGCTGCCTTCTCCATCGCCTTCGGCCTTCCCTGGTTGTGCAGCAGCTCCTCCCCATTCATTATGTGGCTGACCAGTTCTGATTTCCTGTCTAGCTGCTGCCGACAGTTCTCATATGGACAGATCCACACTTCTGTTTGAGGGGCGTGAACCTCGCACAGGTGTCTGAAAAACCTCTCTCGGGTAGAGATAGCTCGGACACCTGAAGCATTGAGCTTCACTCGCCTACACACCAGGTACGGACACCGAAATCCAGGCTCCCACAGAGTTGACACCAGTCGGAGCTTCTCACTGGTTCCAGGTTCCATCCTCCCTGCTTTGATCAACCCTGGGTAGAGACAAGATTCATACCGAAGCATGAGTCCCTGGTCATCTTCAGAGCCGGACTCTGCGGCCATCAGATGACGTGAGCCTGGTCTATCGTGCCTAGGGTTCAGCGGGACAATATCAGAGGCCTTGTCCAACTCTGCGTTGAACTTGGTCAGCGAGCCCAAATGCGCCAACTGATCTTCCCTCACCTTAGCACGATGTACATGGACCTTTTTCAGCTTCCGAAACTTCAGTTTAGGAGTTCCAGTCGCTGAGGCCGGTGCCTTGGGGTCCGAGCTCTGGGGTTTGCGGTTCTGACGGGCAGAAGACCGAGTGCTCTTGGCCGGTGAACCCAGGGGACTTAGGCTTTTGCCTAGAGGTTCCGGCCGAAGGTACAGACTTGGCTTTGGGAGTCTCGGACTCAACCTCAACCTCGTCAATTACCGACGCCTCCTTCTCTTTAGCAGCTGCCATCTTAGCGTCCTCGGCCTCCATAATGTCACCCAAACATGTTACGGGGCCCGATCCAGAACCATCTGCGTCGGCCTGACCCATGCCTACAAGGATCCGGGACCCTTCCATGACCTTGGCTTCCTCATCCGACAACACCTCACAGTCCGAACCCTCCAGATCAACATCTAGATCGGACTCGGACAGCTTGGCGTTGAGGGAGCTAGCCAACTGGTCTTCGGTCATGTTCTTGTACTCGCCAGAAGTAGACATCATTAGTCAATCGGTACCTGAAAGTATAATGATGATATGGGTGGTAATAAGCACAGAAAATACCTGTTTTTTACTGCAGATGGATGTTCGGACTCTTCTCGGACACGCTTCGGCTGTGGCTGTCAGCTACTACACACATAGAGCGTAGTGGTATCGAGAAATCTAAACCTTCACTACATGAATATACCCACGCTTGAGGCACAGTGAGTTGGTTGATTACTCCAAAACACAAAGATTGAACGTTTATTGGTATATCAGCAGTGGATACGCTGTTCAAGTTTAGTTTAACGCCTTCGGATAGCAACGTTCATTCATTCCTACCCTAATGGCGAAAACAACATGGCCGCTATAGGTCCAACGCCAGCCCATGCATTATCAACGTGCCCCAAAACACGGTTAATATACGACCCACAGCATTCATGCAACTTGACTACTCGAGCAAAGGGACTACAAACACAGGGCAATATATTTCACAAGGTCCATCACTTGATAAAACTTACTGCACAGTTCTCTTTCTAAGAGGTAGTCTCGGTGTTTTGCTTCGCGGAAGCAGGAAGTAGACTGACTGAAATGGTAAAACACCAGCGTAATTAAACCACCGCAACGCCAGAGTTGCGTTCAGTCGCCGCACTACTGCAGCACCAGTGTTCCTTCCTGCGCTCACCCTCTGAGCCTGAAAATAGCTTGGGCGCGTGTTCCCACTCAGCTCTGCTGAGACGATGCAGAGGTATTATCATTCCCTGATTTCCTCAGACCCACCCCGGGCATAAGCAACACTCTATTTGTTCATAAATAGATTCCGATGTTGACACTGAAGTCCGTGGTCACTAAAGACATTTTGGATTTCCAGTTTAACATACAAGCGTTACCCAAGGCAAGGTCAAGTACTCTCCGAGACTCATATTCGGCTCCCAGTCACAAATGGAATTAACCCTTTAAGGACGGGAGGCTGCATTAATGCAGTATTTGTATGGAATATCAATACCTCCCGTCCTTAAAGGGTTAACTAAATAAAGTCCATTTTTACTGCTTATCATTAGGGGACAGGGCGATTCTAGTTCGGTACACCACCCGTCTGACTTCTCGTTGTGTAATTTTAGTTTGGGCAGAAATCAGTTTGGAGATTCCCACCCTCAGTCCAGTACCATAATTAATTCATCTGCAACCGAACTGGGGCCCTACGTAAACGTTTAGCCCTTGCTATGCCAGGAGAAGAAGGATCTGGTGGCTTTGCATCAGCCACAGCTCCTTTCCTTGGTCTACCTGGTCGTTTCTTTGGCTGCACTGGAGGTACAGGAGCAGCTTTGGCTAGCTGTTTCCTAGGCCTTCCGCGCTTCCTTTTCAAAACGACAGGGGTCGCCACCGGCTGGTCGGATGTATCTGTGCGAACCTTCGGCCTCCCGCGCTTCCTCGAACAGACTGTAGCTACCTTAGACTTTTCTATTTTAGACAAATTCCTTCCCGGACCCAAAGGCCCAGGCTTGGCAGCCGTAAGTCCTGAATCTGCTAAGGAACTGTCAGGTTTGGCAACAGATTTTCCTTTTTTACCCCCTCTTTTCTTTAGAGGCAGAGATTTACTAGAGGCTTCCTTTGAACTATCCTTTCGGATCTTTCTAGGTCTACCTCTAGGCTTGACACCTATAGTAATCTTCTCTTTCTCAACCAATTTCGGACAATCTTTCCCTGGCACCACTCTTCCAGCTTCCAGCCTAAAGATTTCCATACCAGCCTGTTCCTGCTTCTGGAATTTTGGTGCCCGATCCAAGTTAACTGCTTGAATTGGCCCATTTTCATCAAATGCCGGCTTCAGATAATCGATATGGTATCGCATTAGACCTTCAGCTGTCTCCAGTTCACAGGTGGTACCTCCTATGAACCTTCTGATCTTATAAGGCCCGTCCCACTTGGGTCCGAGCTTCTTATTTGCTTTGGGGGGACAGAATCGGTATACCACCTCCCCCCGCCTCAAAACTGGGGGGCCTAGAACGTTTGTTATAATCCCTTATCTGGTGAACCGCAGATATTCTGAGATTATCCCGCACATACTGGTATCCCTTTCTCATCCACTGTTTAAGGTTCTCTACAAAAGCAACCTTGCAAGGGAAATCAAGACTTCCTCTTTCTACACCATGAACTATATCCATGGGCGTTACTAGTTCTTCTCCGAAGACTACTGAGTTGGGTGTGCATTAAGTAGCAGCATGCACTGTTCCTCTGTATGCGTGAGCAATACAAGGGGTCAGCATATCCCAATCTACTTCGTCCGAATCAGTCATAAAGATAGCTGTTCCACAAGAACTCTGTTCAGCCTCTCGGACTGCCCGGAACAGTGCTCATAGGCCTGTACGGGAGGGTAATCAGCTTCTCGATTCCCAGCATGTCAAGTAGACTCTTCAAGAGTTGAGACCAAAATTCAGGAGCCCCATCTGTTTGTAATGACACAGGACATCCGAATCTCAAGATCCATTCCCGAAAAAGAACTTCTGCACAGCTCTCAGCGGTGTGATCGGCCATGGGGTAGGCTTCGGCCCATTTAGAGAAATGGTCTACTACAACCATGATATAGCTGTTACCTCTAGGGGTACTACGAAGAGGCCCTAGAATATCCACCGATATTTGGTTCCATCTACCGCCATGCTTTTCCTTCTTAAGGTAAGAAATCCCACCACCACCTTTAGTCTTCCTCATATTGCACTCCGGGCAAGCACGTATCCACCGCTTCAGATCATAACTCATACCAGGCCAAAAATATCTCATCTTTGCTGACCAGACATTTTTGAAGGTTCCGAAGATCTCTTTCCTCATGGAAACAGGGATGATTTTCCTCCAGTATTTCTTTTCAGTGGCTAGTCTTGTCCACCCTAGACATAGCACACCTTCCCTCAACTCCATACTACCAAGATGTTTGACAAATGTTCGAAACTCATCAGATTCACCAGCAAGATCTTCCTTGCTAGGAACTGGTATAGTTCCATCCAACATTTTCAGCAACCTTTTTACAAGTGGTTCGGCTTGCCGAGCTTCTTGCAACACGTTCTGCTGAGTCCCTAAGGAAACTTCATTAGGGGCAATAACAGCGTCATGTGCACCGCAATCTAGGCAGTCTGGTCTTCCACATTTTCTGGTTGGAAGCGAGACAGCGCATCAGCATTTTCATGCTGTTTTCCAGCCCGATGCAAAATCATGCTCTGATCCAGTCCGAATTCCTGTAAGGTGAGTAGCCATCGAGCTAACATATCGGTCGGATCCTTAAAATTGAGCAGCCAACGCAAAGAGGCGTGATCTGTCCGAACAACAAAATCCTTATTACCCAGTAAGTAATGTCAGAATTTCTGCAGGTAGGTCAGAATGGCAAGCAGCTCACGTTTCGTTGCACAATAGTTCCTCTGTGGCTTAGATAAACTATGGCTTGCAAAACACAGAACCACTTCCCTCCCTTCCTGGACCTGAGACAGGATTCCCGCCATGCCAAAACTACTTGCATCTGTATCAAGGATAAACTTACCCGTAGGTTGAGGATATCCGAGAGTAGGTGAAGAGATTAGCAAGTTTTTGCATATATCAAATGCATCTTGGCAACGAGGAGTCCACTCTATAGGTTTAGTATATCGTTTATCCTTGCCTGCCGCGGTTACAACTTCCTGCAAAGGGATCACTAATTTACCAAAATCTCTCATAAAATCTCGGTAATAGGAGGCAAATCCGATGAATTGCCTTACTTCCCTAGCATTTTTGGGGATCGGCCAGTCCTTGACTTTCTGGATCTTCTTCAGATCCGCTTGAATGCCCTGGCCTGACACAATCCGACCCAAGTATTCCACTTTCTTGTGAAATAATTCAAATTTCTTGGGTTTCAAACGAAGACCATAATCCTGTATACGCTCAAGGACGAGTCTCAGGTTGTCTAGGCACTCATCAAGAGTTTTCCCCAAAACCACGATATCATCCAGATAGACCAGACATGATTTCCAGCGAAGGCCATCCAACATCTGATCCATCATGCGTTGGAAGGTAGCAGGGGCATTACACAATCCGAAGGCCATGACCTTGAATTGAAATAACCCAACACTGGATAAAAATGCAGTTTTCGACTTGCTATCTTCATCCATCGCCACCTGCCAGTACCCACTTTCAAGATCTAAAGTACAGAACCACTGGTTTCCACCAAGTGACTCTATGCACTCATGGATCCGAGGTAGTGGAAAGCTATCCTTTATAGTGACAGAGTTTAGCTGACGATAGTCAACGCAAAAACGCTGTGTACCAGCTTTCTTGGCCACCATGACAATAGGAGCACCCCATGGGCTACTGCTATGTTCAATCCGACCCTCTCTGTACATTTTCCAAATCTCTGCCTCTGCCTTGTCCCTCTTCGCCACAGGAATACGCCGGTATGCTTGTTTGATCGGACAAGCATCCCCAGTGTCTATCACATGGCGAACTTTATCAGTACAACCAAGGGCCTTGCTACCTGGAAGAGAGAAACAATCTCGGAATTCCTCCAGCAGAGACAGAGACCTTTTTCTCGTTTTTCTCGGACAAATCCGAATCATTGACCAGCTTCTTCAGCGGGCACTCTGCACTTGGTGGTACTAAGATGTTGGGAGCTATCAGATCATCATCTGCCACAGGCGATTCTGTAACCTGTATGGAATTGATGATTGCCTCTCTGATAACATTGCCATCGTCATCTCCAGACAAAACAGAGTCCTCTGCCACAAGAGTAACTCTGCTTAATCTGCCCACCACCCTACCTTTGCCAATTTTCATTGGGCTGCCGGACGGATTGCTGAAAGCTACCAAAGCGGTTGAACCTCCACCTGAAACATATGTATTCAGGCTCCCTAAGGCAAAGTCTTTCAACAATCCTTGATCTGGCTCGAACATCCAAGCATCTGATGCGTCTGAGCCACTATCAAAGTCCAACTCTGCAAGTGTAATAGATCTGGGCTCCATGATCACTGCTTTCCTAAGTGTCACAGCTCTACCAGTATCTACTTCGCTCACAGTCATAGTCTTTATAGAGGAAACTTCTTTATTTCCACTGTTCTTCTTCCACTGCTTACACAAAACAGAATGTCCGAAGTTCTCCAAATAAAAAAATCCTGACCAATCAAGATTACAGCGGTGCACATAATAAAAATCTGCACCTAATATCCCGTCTTCAGGGCCCTTCAGACCGCTGACTACCAGACATGTCATCATATACGTCCGACCTGACACTTCATATGGACAGAGCACGCTCCCATATGTAGTTATAGGCGTTCCATTACCCATCGAGCACGCTATACGTACCGAAATCATAGGCGGCGCATGTGGAAGGGAATCATAGAAATCCTTGGTAATCAAACTTGTCGTTGCGCCTGGGTCTACCAAGAAAAATCCACTTTTCCCACCTATGCCTACAGGGGCATACCATCTCTCCCTCACTAATAATTTAGAAGGGATCTCCAGAATTTCCAGCTGTCGAACAGAAACTTTCTGAACCCGAGCAGATTTCTTTTGGTCCTTTTCCACCAAAATGACCTGTCCTGACTCAGCTTGGTACTCGGCCTGTCCCCAACGTACACCAGGGCTCTTGTCCGAGCATCCCTGAATCTTTTCAGGGAGAAAATCACCGTCCGGCAACGGCCTAGGACCTCCAGCTATCGGATCGGGTAGCTTCTTGTCGCTAAGCTTTAACCCTATCTTACACACCGGTGCCTGGGCTGATTTCCCAGTTCCTATACTACTCCCAAGATCCTCACAGACTGTGGTACTAAGAAGCGTGTTGTCCAGGGCTCCTGTATCGCTTACTACAGGAGCCGAACCTAGTTTTCCGAAGCCGGCTTCTCCCCTGGAGTGCCTTGCTTCTTCACAAGTTGGAGCAGAGCCTTTTTAGTGGGGCAAGCTGAGGTGAAATGCCCCTCCTCACCACAAAAATAGCATTTCCGAACTTGCCAGGTTTTCTTTTCCTTCCCCCCAGCAGGCCTCTTATTCTGCTGAGTTGAGGAACCAGTCTTTCCATACTTTCCCTGCCATGCTTGGAAAGCTTGCACTATTGCATTGCCGGGATCGTCGGACTGATCATCATCGTCGGACTCCTGCAATGCCAGTGCCTGGCTAACCTGTACCATGGCCTTTTCTTTGGCACTTGCTTTTTTGCGCTTTCCTGACTGGGGAACTTCGGCCGCAGCTCCCTCTAATGGAATAGCTACAGCCAACGGACCCACAGCTGCGGCTTGCAAAACAGCAGCGTTTGCAAAGTCCATATGGCAACTCTCCCATACCTCGGCCCAGTGAATTGCTTGCAGAAGGTCAAACGGCTGTTTAAGCTTCACCCAAGCAGCTTTCTCCTGGTTAATCAAGCCTTTCAAGAAGACTCTCAAGCAGAGGGTATGTAGAGTGTTGTCTAGAATTACACCGAAAGCATGTCTAGCACGTTTGGCTACCTCGTTGGCAAACATACGGCTTGGCTGCTTAGGGGTTTGTCTGCAATTATAGAACTCTTACTGTTTCTTTTCAAGGGAATGCTCACCAAAGTTAGTATCCATATGGTCTACGAAACCAACAAGATCCAACCCTGGAGGCAAATCACCCATCTCGCCGAGCTGACGGCGGCAGCTGCACTTAAGCTGCATAAGGAATTGTTCAGGTGTCCAATTATGCGCTTCTGCTAGCACTTTCATCTCTCCGATATGTGTCCGCCAGGAATCCTTAGGATCCCAGTTCCTTATAATCGCCGGTTTAGGGGCATGATTGACGTTCGTTGCCACAAACTGATACCTGAAGGTGAGTTTGGCGCCTATAGCACCCTCATACTTCAGGCCCTGCACCACTGACTTATCCCGAAAGTAATTTGACACCTGATTAGTCATATGTCGCATTGGAGAGTTATCGATCGCATGGATGCCAGGCATTCTTTTTTTTTTTTTGAAGGATTTTATTTCGACTTGGTTGCCGACTCCCCTTTTCGGGGTTAGTTCTGTCGGGCCAAGATGCAAATTGATTTGTACAGAGATTCTATGTTCATTTTATATACATATAAACATGAAAAAGTATGAGGTGATAAAATCTATGTTATACAATCATTGATTTAGGCAGAGAAAGTTTTATAGAGATGTCTTTTAAATCGAGTTCCACCATGCCACTTTCTATTTCCATAGAGTGTTTGTGGATTGTATTAGCTTGATATCGTGCATCGACTGGCCTTGCACTGTATAGGCATGGCGCCAGGAGGCCACTTCAGTTCTCAGCTGAGCTCTTTCTTCTTCCTCAAAGGAATCCATCATAGCCGGATTCCTTCGAAATTCAGTCCATTGACCTCCAGCCGCAGCAACCGGCTGCAGAGTCAACTTCGGACTGGTCACTTTTACCTCCGGATTCGTTTTCCTTGCATTAGAGCCAGGAGTAGGTTTGCGGTAACTAGTCCATGAGCCAGGGGGGTTGGTTGGTACCAGTTGGGGGCACTAATGCTATCAATGTTTTTTAGGTAGACACATGTCTAGGGGTCATGAAAATGCATGATAGCAGTTTCAACACGGTAGCTTAACTCTGGTATGGCCGTTTTAGTAGCGGCAAGTAGCATAAAAATGACGTCAGAGAAAAAACAACATATATATTTTTTTTAACAACATAAACCCATCCAAAGTCATTCAAATTTGGTTTCTAGGGGGTTTCAGGGATGAGGAATTCATTTATGCCATTATTTTTCTATTCCAAGGTCAAGGTCACCTGCTATGACCTAGGTCAATGTTAAAATTGGGCTAAAATATCAAAAATGCTTTATTATGTTTTTCATAACTTAAATTCTATGGCAATAATGGATGATTTGACAATGGATTTACTGACCTGCATGTGTTGACTCACTCTGTGAGAAATTATAGAGCTCTGTGATAAGTATTTATTATGACAGAGCCATTAGCATGACCTAGTAGCATAAAAATGATGCCGAGAAAAAAACACCATGAATATATTTTTTAACAACATAAACCCATCCAATGTCATTCAAATTTGGTATCTAGGGTGTTTCAGGGATGAGGAATTCATTTAAGCCATTATTTTTCTAATCCAAGGTCAAGGTCACCTGCTATGACCTAGATCAATGTTAAAATGGGGCTAAAATATAAAAAATGCCCTATTATGTTTTTCATAACTTTATTCTATGGTAAATATGGATGACCTGACAATGGATTTACTGACCTGCATGTGTTGACTCACTCTGTGAGAAATTATAGAGCTCTGTGATAAGTATTTATCATGACAGAGCCATTAGCATGACCTAGTAGCATAAAAATGATGCCGAGAAAAAAACACCATGAATATATTTTTTAACAACATAAACCCATCCAATGTCATTCAAATTTGGTATCTAGGGTGTTTCAGGGATGAGGAATTCATTTAAGCCATTATTTTTCTAATCCAAGGTCAAGGTCACCTGCTATGACCTAGATCAATGTTAAAATGGGGCTAAAATATAAAAAATGCCCTATTATGTTTTTCATAACTTTATTCTATGGTAAATATGGATGACCTGACAATGGATTTACTGACCTGCATGTATTGACTCACTCTGTGAGAAATTATAGAGCTCTGTGCTAAGTATTTAACATGGCAGATCCATTAGAATGTAGAAAAGTCTATGATGCATAAAACATGTGAGGAAACACAGCTTGATATTCATAGCATCCAATATTATTACTTTGTAGTTAACAATAGTTGGATGATATTTTCTAAAGTTAATTATTCATTAAGGGCACAAAAAGGATTTTGCTAGGTCGAGGTTAAATAAGAGAATCTAGGTCAACCATGTGAATTAGGTTACATTTCACAAATCACTGTACATGTCCATGAATACTGAAGCAAATAATAATAAATCGACTGTTGTTACTACACATTAGCCTACATTTACATTAAGTTACATTTTAAAATTTAGGTAATTGAACAGTACAAAATTAGAACAATGAAACCACATTTGAATAGAGAGAAAGGAAACACACTAACATCAAATTGTGACAAGTTCTCAGTCCCACTCATCATCATCTGTTACATCATCCTCTTGGTCATTAGCACCATCATCATCTGTCATCTGGTTTTGGCATGTTTGCAACCTACAAACCGTAGTGCACTTAAATCTGTTTGTGATGCATTGGTGGTCTGTTGGTTTACCTTCCCTTTTACATGAGCAGGATAACAAGTTTAGAACAGCCTCTGTCCCTCAGTCCAGTCTACAGACAGGTATTCAAGGCAATTTGTTGTTTCAGTGTGCCAACCATTGCCCTTTGGTGATGGAATATCTGGACATGGTTCAAGACAGCGTTTCCAGATAGCTGCTTGATAATTGGCTTGTAGTCAATGCTTTTGCAAGGAGGCAGCACAAAAAGGCAACTGCCAGGACTCAATGCCTCCCTTCTTAATGGTGAACTATTGGTACCTTAGATCATTGATGTCGATTGTAGGAGTCTGGGCATTATACATTTTGCATGTGAATCATTGGAGTTTATGGAACAAATCAGTTGACACAATCCCATTTGTTACCAATGCCTTTGAGTATCTCTTAGTAGACTGGCTTTGACTTTACCAGCTTCAAGGCAGATACCTTTCCATGGCCTGCAAAAGAACTCACAGTGTTGCATCCTGTAAAGGCATGCAGCCCCATAAGGGCCTGTGTCACATCCCTCCCCATACTCTGCGCTAATTTGTTGACATCAATGAATTTGACATGGGATCTGGTCCCAGTTTTCTGGTACATTTAAGCAGATATTTTATTGCAGAAGCTGACACACAGGACTGATACATCTGTGTCTTCAGAAACTATGATGGTTTTGTAACCTGAGTTTGAAGCATGGGCAGAATGGAGTAGAATTCAAGTGTCTGCTTCTTCATGGGTGCATCAAAGCTCATCAACAATACTACTACCTCCAGCAGTCCAGTTGTAACAGGTATCTTTACCAAAAACCTGCTACCCAATGAATTTGTTCCTCTTGTTTGCCATGCTCCATTCATTGGTGAGATATTTGATAAGGCTCTGTTTGTTGAAGAGTTGGCTAGGAATCTCCTCCACTGATGTATGCTGCAGCCAGGTGCTATGACACCGAATGCAGTGCCTTCATCTGCACCACATTTTACCCTTTCATCATTCTTTATTGAATCATTCAGATAAGCATAAAAAAAGATATCAATTAATTCTCTGGCTATCAGCACCCTCTGCCAAGAGAAAAGCCTGGGCATAGTTTGCCAATTCAGACAATGTTTTTTTTTATCAACCTTCAGTTTCTGCACAATACCCATTAAATCAATAATACAAGCTTTACCAATGCTGGCTAGGTATGACACTTGTTGGTTGCACATTCTTCTGTGATTCTTTAGAAAGAGATGCCTTGTTGGTCTTTCTTAAGGCTTCTTCAGCAGCTGCTAGTGCCCATGGTAAGGGCCCAAGTGGATACGACAAAACTTCCTTCATCTTGAGATCACAATGAGATCAACTGAGATCAACTTTGGTGGATTGCTTTCAAGCCTTTGCTTCATAAATGTTGTATATCCTTCCTCTCCAATTTTATGTGCATTTGATAAGTCAGACTTTATTTCCTTCTCAGAAACTGCCCCAGTAGACACATTTACCAGTTCCTGTAATTTATCCAGTTGACTTCAAGCATTTGCATGAGATTTTGTACATCATATTCGTCTTGATGCATTCTTGTCTTTTGTAAATCTTTATGCTGTCCATTTAACTCATCAATATTTAGCATGTCCTTCAACAGCCGAAAAAAGGAGCTCCTGTATTCTGCAGTAAGGTGATACTTCCTAACGGCACCATGCTTTAAGCTGAAACACCTAGTTCCCCCAGTTTGGGTGTCCTTATTAACTGTTTCCTCTATGGTGTGATCCACAGGAATCTTTCCAAATGGATTAGAGGGACCTATCTTTACTGAAAAGCCACAAGACCTTAGATACTCATGGATGCCAGGATTAGTGTCAGGCAGATTGGTCATCTCAGCATAGTATGCAGCCATGTACCGAGCATAGTTTATGTTGTCATAAGCAAAGCTCCATGGCAGCATTGCTCAGACTGCAACCAAATTTAGTGTCCAATCTCCTTCTTGAGATGCTCTTAAAAAGGTGAGCATTATTTCAACCATGTCAATATATGACATACAGAAAGAAGCAAGTTAATAATCAAGATATTTCATGGAAATCTTGATTATGTGGTTGCATGATTTCCAACAACTTGGGAAATCATATTCTGGCAAGTGTCTTGACACAGGTCTTTTATTTGATCTATGGCAATATCAGAACGATGAAATTCTTGATGATGATGCTTCTCAAGCCATGATGGGAAATCGCTTGTAGAATCTGATAGCACAATTGTATTTACAACCCTCTATTACACCTGCTACTGATCCCTCTGCAATGACTCCCAACTCAATACAGAGGTCTTCAACCCTGCATCACCAAACCTTTGTGATTTCCAATTATGCCCTGCAAGGTGCAAATGGTATGAAAAATGCCAAGTTGTGGAATGATGTTTGGGAATTTCTCTGGATGAAGCCACAGAATTTTAGATGCCTTTGCATAGAGTGCCTGATCAAAAACTACCGCAATGATCTCAAGATGCAAAGATGCCATTATGCAGAAATATCGGTATGACAACTACAGCAACATTTTGAAACAGTACTAAGAAGTTCAATCCTGTCCAACTTGCGAGCAAGTGGTCTACAGAAGACTTTATCCTGGTTATAACACAAAGAAGGTTATTTTTCTTGGAATCACTCATAACTATTGTTAACAACAAAGAAATGATATTGGATGCTATGAATATCAATCTGTGTTTCCTTGCATGTTTTATGCATCAAAGACTTTTCTACATTCTAATGGATCTGCCATGTTAAATACTTATTACAGAGCTCCATAATTTCACACAGAGTGAGTCAATACATGCAGGTCAGTAAATCCATTGTCAGGTCATCCATATTCACCATAGAATAAAGTTATGAAAAACATAATAGGGCATTTTTGATATTTTAGCCCCATTTTAACATTGATCTAGGTCATAGCAGGTGACCTTGACCTTGGATTAGAAAAATAATGGCTTAAATAAATTCCTCATCCCTGAAACACCCTAGATACCAAATTTGAATGACATTGGATGGGTTTATGTTGTTAAAAAATATATTCATGGTGTTTTTTTCTCGGCGTCATTTTTATGCTACTAGGTCATGCTAATGGCTCTGTAATGATAAATACTTATTCCAGAGCTCTATAATTTCTCACAGAGTGAGTCAACACATGCAGGTCAGTAAATCCATTGTCAAATCATCCATTATTGCCATAGAATTTAAGTTATGAAAAACATAACAAAGCATTTTTGATATTTTAGCCCAATTTTAACATTGACCTAGGTCATAGCAGGTGACCTTGACCTTGAGCAAGTGGTCTACAGAAGACTTTATCCTGGTTATAACACAAAGAAGGTTATTTTTCTTGGAATCACTCATAACTATTGTTAACAACAAAGAAATGATATTGGATGCTATGAATATCAATCTGTGTTTCCTTGCATGTTTTATGCATCAAAGACTTTTCTACATTCTAATGGATCTGCCATGTTAAATACTTATTACAGAGCTCCATAATTTCACACAGAGTGAGTCAATACATGCAGGTCAGTAAATCCATTGTCAGGTCATCCATATTCACCATAGAATAAAGTTATGAAAAACATAATAGGGCATTTTTGATATTTTAGCCCCATTTTAACATTGATCTAGGTCATAGCAGGTGACCTTGACCTTGGATTAGAAAAATAATGGCTTAAATAAATTCCTCATCCCTGAAACACCCTAGATACCAAATTTGAATGACATTGGATGGGTTTATGTTGTTAAAAAATATATTCATGGTGTTTTTTTCTCGGCGTCATTTTTATGCTACTAGGTCATGCTAATGGCTCTGTAATGATAAATACTTATTCCAGAGCTCTATAATTTCTCACAGAGTGAGTCAACACATGCAGGTCAGTAAATCCATTGTCAAATCATCCATTATTGCCATAGAATTTAAGTTATGAAAAACATAACAAGCATTTTTGATATTTTAGCCCAATTTTAACATTGACCTAGGTCATAGCAGGTGACCTTGACCTTGGAATAGAAAAATAATGGGGTAAATGAATTTCTCATCCCTGAAACCCCCTAGAAACCAAATTTGAATGACTTTGGATGGGTTTATGTTGTTGAAAAAAATATGTATGTTGTTTTTTCTCTGACGTCATTTTTATGCTACTTGCCGCTACTAAAACGGCCATACCAGGGTTAAGCTACCGTGTTTAAACTGCTATCATGCATTTTCATGACTCCTAGACATGTGTCTACCTAAAAAACATTGATAGCATTAGTGCCCCCAACTGGTACCAATGACCCCCAAATCAGGGGGCTGGCTCATGGACTAGCTGGTGAAATGCGCAGGCCAACTTGGGCCGCTGCATCCGCCACTGGGACTCCATTTGCATTGGTAGTCATATCTCAAAGATACACCAAAGCTCTTAGCAAAGTTAAATAAGACGGAAAGTCAAGCTTGGTCACGGCACCAGTTGTAGTGATTTGTAGTCGCAGGTTCGTTTCCCTTGGCATATCCGAAGCTTATTAAAGAGAGTTTATAGAACAAAAGGAACAAAGGCAGGCGCTACCTGTTCACTTGGGTTTTATTCAATGAGGTGTTCGGAACCGAGCATCAGTTCGCTTCAATACCTAACTCAGACTTGGGATTTCGGGCCACCTGGCCAGCCAGGTAGCCCTCGTCCAAGGGTGTCTGACAGACATGCATAAGAATAGTAAACACTTCACATTCAATGATGTAAGTAACTCTTTCAGGTTGAAAGGCTCATCACAGCCTTTACAGACTACATAAAATGGTTGCAACCCGGGTCGCAGTTACTAGCAACCAACAGCTGAACTGCTGTTAAACATAAAAGGTGAACAGGCAAAAGGTAAGATAAGACTAAAAAGTCCCGCGGACCAGTAGTGACCACTGGGGAGGTTCGGACGAACTAACCCCCAGTGGCCAGCTAAACCCAATAACACCACACAGACATAACAAAATACATATTAAAAATATCAAAAATACAATAGCGATAAAATAGAATGAAATAAGATGTAACATCTGCAATAGATCATGAGATAGGTATAGTAACATATGTACAGAGTTTGGTACAATGGTAGGGGATGATCTACAGTATTTCAATTGTATTTAAACAGTCATCAATAATTTTGCTAAAAGTTTTCCGGTCCTGTACCTGGTGAGCATGAGTTTCAAGGGAATTTGAGTTTCAAGGGAATTCCAATATTTAGCTGATTTATAAGTGAAAAGCGATTTTTATCCACCATTTTTTACGTTTCTCAGTCTGACGTCAAATATATTCATAGTAAAGCTCAGTATATATTAACTCGAATAAAGGTAGTAAAAAGACCTTCAAATATGATGCAATAAATTAATATGATAATTTTCTATGATTTTTCAAAAAGTTAGAAATATTTGGCAAAATCCTGTTTTTCTCAAATAACCTCACAAACAACTTCTGTAACTCAGAAATTGTAACCCAGACATCAAAGTGATCATTAAAAGGTTTGTAGCACAGAAGATAAACATTCATTTGATATGCTGATATCAATATTTTATGCAATATTTCTCTGTATATTTGACAAATTGTCAAGATGGCCACCATGTATGACCATGGCTATTATATAACCTGATTTTGAGGGTTGAAACTGTGTTAACTACTACTAGAGGTCTATATTTACACTCATGGAGACAAATGATATGGGGTTTTTTTCGGACCAAATATCACAAACAATACTTTGGTTTTGATAAATTCCAATATGGCCGCCATTTTTCTAGATTGACCATTCAGGGTTTATGCAGTATGTTTTTTGATCTGACATCCTAAATACTCATTATGCAGCTTAGTGTATATTAAACAGATTAGAGTTCATGAACAGACCTTTCGAAAAATGTATCATATATAAATAAATAGGTTAATAATATTATTTCCTAAAATTCTAAATAAATTTCTAGTAAAAGGAAGGAGGGTACGTTGTGTGTAGCCGTCCATGGACGCTGTGTGTAGCCGTCCATGGATGCATTCCATAGGTCGTCCTTTGAACACTCAATAGAGTCAGGGGTATTTATAGATAGGTTTATTGAGGTTTAGGTCGTTGGGACCAAGTGATTCTTCTGCCTCTGCTTCCTATGGCCATTCATAATATTTAACAAATGGTACTGGTATGTAAATAATAGGATGAAGAAAGCGGATAGAAGAATTGCACGTTTTGTATTTCACTTTATTGCATTTGATATTAATACATAATATATACTATACATATAAATCCTCTGCATGCAATTAAACATCCATGGTCCCTTGTATATGTGGCTATAATGAATACAATGTAATAACACAATAGACCAACAGAACTTAGTTATCTGGCATAGAAGAAACCAGATTTGCAGGGACAAAAATATGTTCATATCACAGACATTTAATGCCTCAATTCGACAAAATTTAAACTCTCTTAGTCTATCATGAATGAAATGAAAATAGAAATAATTCTGAGGTGAAGATTCATCAATGACTATTTTCAATCATTCTTCTATATTACTCCCAGCATTAACTCTGTCTCTGCTCTGGATAATACCACGTGAAGGGCTCTGCAATTATAATGATAGAAATATATACCAAAATTAGCTATAGCTTTCTGAGGTGTCAAAACGATGCCAGTCCCCCACCCCACCCCTCACCTCGCTCAATAGCTGAGCGAAAGTGTCAGGTAAGGTGTCAAATACACAGCATAGCATGTATGTATACATGTATTATGATTAAATATTTCTATTAATTCTGCGCAAATATACAAGCACTAATGGAAGTGGGTGCACATTCCTACTTGAACATAAAATGGTTTGCATCAGGCAATCTGATAGGGGTCAGTCTGACTATATATTCGGACATCTGAGCTATGTGATTGATGTCAAGGCCAATATCAATTTGTATATTCAATTGGAGAAATAAGGATTACATTTACACTGGATCATCAGTGCCGCAAATTAGGCGTTGTTAGTTTTGTAGTTTCATATAATTTCAAGGTAATTTCCCCATTTAAACATGGTAAGTTCTGTTATGAATATGGAACTTGTGACTGTTTTAAAATACCGTATCAGACACACAAGAAGTACAAAATGTACTTATCATCAAGAGTGGCAAGGCCACAAGCGATGATGCATACATTTTCATGCATTTTCATTCCATCTAATTAGTTAATCATTGATTCCAGTCTACCTTGTCTACCCCACCAGTGTGAATAAGTAATACTACATGCTCCTGTTAATAGAAACGCCTACCCGGCACTGGAGGGACCTGCTCTACCAATCTGACCATATAACACTAGGCATGAATAGCCTATATGGGTGAAGTCGTCAGATAGTGTAAAATTCACATTCTAGAATCGATTTCATATGAAATTTAAGACAAAAGTGAAGTTCAAAATGAAGTCTAGAGAGTCTTGATAGGTCGGATTCTTTATAATGATTAATATAGTATATAAATTATATGATAATAAATATAAAACCACATGTTAGCCGCAATTAGCATGTGGTCTGGTGGACTCCTGCCCTTGGTGGGTTTAAATCCATTGTGATCCCATATCTGGCTCAATGCCATTAAAGCTGCACCATCATACTCTACTTTTTCTTCCATTCTTTTCCAACCCATCTAAAAGTCATTGGACCAACATGTTGGAGGATTTTATCTGGTTGTCTTTGCTAAACGGCACAGCAGTGGGCAGAATAACCATGGCAATTTGTATCTGAATTAAACCCGTGAGCCTATGTCACAATTATCAATAGATTTGTATTGCATACAATTATGTTTCACTGTATTGTTTGACTTGCTGTATACACATCCTAAATACAACAAAAAAACCCAAAACCCGGCTTCTTCAACGTTCTCATTTGTATTCAAAGGACCCACTTGAATTCTTTCCTAGGATGACTTCACCTATTATCGCACACCGGCGGCCGTTTTATCTCGGACTATTCCACTTCCAATTCTTATATAAACATATACAACAGCAACAGAATATTGATAAATACAGTTATATAAGTCAAACAAATAATTATTAGTTAATTTCTTCAGATTTGTTTTGTTATAATTGCTGAGAAAGTATTTTTATTGCTTAATTCAGATATGAGTAAATAAATGAATACATCTACAAATATTCAAAACTAATAAAAAGCAAACTCAAACATACCGCAGTTCCTGGACCTAACCTCAGAGCTTAACTAATTCCTTTTTTCAGTCTATAGGCACAAAGTTGAGAGTGTGTTTAAACCGATGGAAAGACTGATGCTCGAAATCGCAAAATACCATTATAATCGCATTAGGATGGCAAAATACCCTCATAATACCATCAGGATGCTTACTCCTGGCCCAGAAGAGCCATTAGCGCACTAAGCGTCCAATCACTGACATACCATTCTTATCTTATCTGATCTAGGAGCCTATATCAATTTAAATAATCCCAAAATTAAAAATTGATATTACAGCTTCAAAGATATCTTCCATAAACAGACTGCTGCTTTGTAGCTTAACCTCAAGCTCTATATTGATTTCAGGGTACATAACAGATTCATCCATGCGTGACTGTCTGATCCCCTCTGAGCAAACTAGGTCATGGAGCTGAGTAGCTCTGTAATGGTCATGCATGAATAATTACAGAGTCTTCTTAGCCAAGCTTAGACTGGCAACAGGTTGGTGGGGTTCTAGGGGATGGCTTTGGGTCAAATGACCCCTTATCGGGCAAACAATGAGAATTAAGACCAAATGTGATGTGTTACAGCAAAATCAATTTTTCGACACTGTAACACATCAGAAATATATAAATATTTTGCCTGCGTAATAATTTTATTGAATAACAACAACTCAGACAATATGTCAAATCAAACGTGTGGAACTCCATTATGTGAATTATGACAATTTTGCTCACATTATTTAAATATTTAGAATAATGAAATCTAAAAGCATATTAGCGCAGAAAAGCCTATAGATATATATATATATAGATCGTACTCGAGGAAATAATAAATCATAATGCGATTATTTCCGGAATCAGTACAAAACATTTTAATATATGACGATAACAATGTACGCCGTATGCAAGGGTTTCACAGTAATGCTAGATTAACACAATTTTCGTTCTTGAGTGGGAATAGGACTGACAGTATTTGGATTTGATTTAAGTTAGTTCTGTACATTGTTTTCGTTTTCCATTCTAATTAGTTTACCAGGTGATGCGTGATTATCCGCACATAAGGTTATGGGTCTTCTGTAAATAATTTGCTTCAATTTGTGGCCAATTAATCTTTTTAGAAAATATGCAACAACCCCCATTGGTTAGCCCTTTGGCTCTCCCCTTCTAATCCTACCTTATAGTTATGCCCTCAATTCACTGCATAACGCAGAATACAACCACTGCTACTCCAGCTGCTGCCTTGATGACTGTTACCACTCAGGTATTTAACATCAAGCATTGGAAACAACATACAGAAGCAACATCTATAATACCTTCACCGGAATAATCATTGATCCAACAGGTAAAAGCATCTAACGGCCTTTTCACGAAGTCAGGATTAAGTAGCTAGTTATCGAAGCATCCTCCTGACAGATAATATTGCAGAATTCTCAACCAGCCAAGCTTAGACCCTTCGATTAAGTTATATGCTGTAGTCCTCAATATAATTGCATATGATATAATACAAGGATACCTTGGGCTATCCTATCAGGGTCAGGGTCAGTTCAGTTAAAGCTGCCCTCCCATTAAACATCGTGGAATGGGCGGATCTGTGAGATTATCAAGTGCCTTCGCATCTTAACGAATCACGTCAATTTGCTGCAAACAAAATGCAATGCAGATGTCATAACAAGGTCATTTATGATATCATTATGACATCAGCAGAATATCGATAAATCCAGTCCGATAAGTCAAAATAATAATAAGTAAATATATTAAGATTTACTTTGAAGCTGAATATGCTAGATACTAGGGATATCCGTGTTTATCTTGTACTGTACGTGTTGCTGAACTGTATTTTGAACCTTAATTTGGGTATTAATTAGTGTTATTTTGAGGATTGGCGACGGCAAATGTGATGTATAACAGGAAGATGAGTCACAAGTTTCAAAAAATACATTTTGAGATACCATCATATTTGTAAATATGAGATCAGGGGGTTCCCAATGAGAGTAAACATTAGGACTTTTCATCAATATTTTGTTTTTTAAGTTATATTTTAATTTGTAAAAAAAAAGTTTGCAATATTTATGGGTGGACAATTACGAGTAAAGTAGCTGAATATGCTCTGTAGGCTGACCTTAGAAATGGATTTATTAACTTTATAATCTTCTCAATGATAGAGGAAAACATATTAGGACATTTGGAATAAGAGCTGTATTTTAACATTATCTATCCAATACTCATAAATCCCACTGAGGTAGTTAGGTAGGTAGATTAAGATTACCATTTCTGGATAGAAGGTGCCTGGATACCACAATGAAATAAGATAAAACAAATTCTTTCCGGAGGAAAAGAGATTTTCACTCCATCCTCCCAATGTTTTATGATCCGCTAAGTAGTTGGTTATTGTGAAAGAGCTTATTGGATAGGCCTATAGGCCTATCCAATAAGCTCTTACTATAGTAAAACAGGTTAATCTGATTTTGCAGAATGGCGTTCACAAAGATGCCTCATGTCGTCTTTGTTCTGTGGCTAGCGCTACTGGTCGTCATGGCAACAAGCTTTTCCCCCAAGTCCTACCCCCGTCGCTCTTCCCGTTCCCCCTCTTCTTCTGTTTACTTCCCTAAATCATGTGTGTCTATTACCCAGTCCCGCCTCCCGCCCCCTACTTATGAAAACACCATCCTTTACGGTTACGTCTTCTTACGGTTGGAGGTTGCTGGACCGTATTGGTGTGCCCGTAGATGCCTGCAACAAATAAAGTAAGTGCTATGTTCATATTTATCACTAATTTTTTTTAAATTTTTTTAAAAAATTGTGGCACTCAACGGAAGAACTACTTAGGCAACTGTCTATCTACACTCTGTCCAGCCTCTGTAGAACCGAGACTTCAAAGAGTACCGGTATAGGTATTGGGGTTTAGGTTCTTCAGAGGCTGGACAGGGTGTAGAATGTTGAACAACCACATTGTTATACGATCAAATACAATAAAAGAATTCTTGAATTGAATTGAATGCAGGAAAAGATGTCATAGAGCCAATCTTCTGTAAATGATAGTCAAATCTTTGAGAGGCATGCATTGTACAAAGAATGATATGTACTTCAGCTTTGATTACCAATTGGGATGATTGTATTGTATTTCGATGTATGGGTGCTGAACAACATTGTGTGTTATCACACCCATTTTTATCCTTTCATTTATTATATGCTTGTGGCTGGTCCAAAAAAGGTTGGTCTTGGGAGTTGCTTCTCCAATAAATAGCATTGCAACAAGTCTAATCCCTTGTTCCGTGTTTATTCCGCTAAGTGACTGAACCAAGTTCACTACACATGCATAATTAAAGTGGAATGGCTAATTTATTATTATATTTAGAAATAGTCACACTGTATTCGACTGCAAGTAGAGAAAAGCGTTATATAAGAAGGTTCCTGATGTAGGATTTTATACATTTCATTCTCTCAACTTAATTCCTCTCATTTTCTGACTCAGTCTAAACGTTTATTTATGTCCGTAATGCTGAGCCTATTGTGGCTTTTGTTCTCCAGAACAGGTGCAGTGACACGCCTCTAAAACTGTCTGCCACAGTGTACTAATTCCACTAATAACTATTCAATTCAAACTCCTAAATAGCACAATACCAGATAATCAAAAGCCAATACTAATTTTAATGAATTTGAGTTTAACAAATTATGTCCAACTCAACTTCACCCTATTTAGTCAAATATTAACATAGAAAGGAACCCTTATTCTTCATTATTATTCCTTTTAATTAGCTGCTTGTGTATAGCTTCATAGATGTCTAAATATACACAGTCTGTAAACACCCATAAACTATAGCATTAGAACTGAGTTTAAAAACATATCTGTGCTGTCACAGGACACAACGGAAAACACTACCCCCCCCCCCCCCACCTCCACCCACCCCCAAAAGAAAAAAAACACCCCAAAATCCAACAACAAAAAACAATAAAAAGATAACCTAATGTTTTAATGAAACTGTTGCAGATGCAGGTCCATCAACTACCATGTGCCCTCGTCCACGTGCCAGCTGAACTCTGCATATGCAGGCCAGGACCCTGGAGCACTGGTCATAGCTCAGGACTTCATCCACTATGACAGAGCTATCATACCAACGGTATGTTCATTTACGGGTCAGGGCCCTGTTGCATAACCTAAGGAAAGGAAAGCTGTATGGGGGAATAAGAAATTGGCATGTGCCACAGCTCTGAATGGCATGTAGGAAGTGTTTCTTTTCTTCTTACAGGTGAAGAGGAGAAGTTGGTAATATTGTTGGGTCATCCCTAGGATGACCTTGGATACCTAACAATATATTCAATACAAATCTAAAGCTCTACCCCCATAGAAAGGTACCATGCAATAGCCTCAAACTTTAACTCACATCAGCTTTTTAAAGTCCTCCTAAGACAGTTCAAATTTAATAGTTGTTGCTGCAGTAGAAGACTGAATAATTTTTGAAAATTCATGATTTGTAATTTTGATCTGATGTATCAAGGCATCAAGGGATATGTTCAAACATAAACCCAAATAGAATTTGCTCTTGACACAATGTAAATATTCTTTTCCCCAAGTTTCTATGCAGAAAAGTAATTCATAAGATTTGAATTGTATAACATTGTAGTATTTCCTGGGAGCCTGTGAGGGCCACACCTGCCACCCTGAGGCTATTTGTGAACCTGAGGACCATGATAACTACACCTGCACCTGCCTGAACAAGGCTTACAGTCTGAACAACTGTTCCAGCATCGGTAAGCTACTCTTTATTATAATCATTAGAGTTTTAGTTCTGCCATAAACATGTGGAAGGCTCTATGTGTTTTAGCAATAGATCTACAACATGTATGAATACCATAAGTAGGTTATAAAGAATTTCATTCTGTAAGGTTGAGATCTGATCCAATTAGCCTCTGATCATGGTCAGACCATGCACGCCACATGTGGTCTAACTAGGAGGGGGAAGATGAGCTAAGAAGATGAGCTGACCTCCACCCATCTCCACCTAACTACTGTATCCACTGCTCTGGGTTAATAAGAGGGAGGGGGGAGGGTAAGAGGGAGGGGGACAGGCACAAGCCTCTGGGATCTATGAGTAAGGGGTGGGAGGGGGGAGGCTGAGGGAAGGATCCAACCTTGCATGTGCCCGGCTCATGATCTTTGCATGGGGAGCAGAGGTCAGCACATGGACAAGAAGGATCCTCTCTCTCTCACCCAATTAGAGAAGGGGTAGGGCAGTGGAATAATTCCTGGAGCTCAATTATATGCATTAATTAAGGGTTTGGCTGAGTATAAATAAACGGAAGGGGCAAGCCTCAGGCACTCTCTGAGTCACTCCTGCCTGTCACTCCTTAGATTCCTTGACAAGGTACTACTTTTGTACTCTCGTTTTCCCACTCGTGTGTCCGTCGACTGTGGTGTTGGTCAAATAGAGATGATCAATTGGAGGAACTCCAAACTTCAATATTGTTAAATAAGATAACCACGCATTCTGAGCTTTGACTAAAAGGGTCTATGGGATGCCCTGCCCCCTGGTTTTATTTAGTTTATTTTTTATCTTTTACTTGCAATATACCATTATGTCTCTATCCAACAAAAAGAATGGCCTTATGTTATATCACCTAAACTGTCAAAGCCTATGTAACAAATTTGACACTGTAAAGCAAAACATAATTCTTCTTCAACCTGATTTTATCTCCCTATCAGCTCCTCAGCTATTAAAAAAGGAGGTGGTTTACTATGTTATATTAAGGCTGATCTAAATTACAGAAGATTACCTGATCTAGATCACTCAACTAGCGATATTGAAGTCGTATCAATACAATTGCTGCCAAATCACCTCAAGCCTATGACCATACACTGTTATTTTGGACCGTTGCATGACAACACCACATAGTCATGCTGACAAGTACCATTGGTTATATAATAGTCCAGGCAATCTAGCTCAAAAAACCCCAAAGGTCAAAAAAACTAGAACAGAAATGTGGTTTTCACCATCCTTTCCCACAAGGGCCCTGTATTAACATACTAAAAATGTAGAAAAATTTATCGTTGGGAAATAGGTGAAAATAGCCATTTTCCAAAATGGCTGCCATGAGGTAACTGCCCAGCTAAAAATCAATGTAACTTTTGATCAAAACATAGCAAATGGATGAATTTGGTGTCTATAATGGGGTTTTCAAGTATGCCCAACACACTGGTGATATTTAAAATCGTGTTAGACATTTCCTAATAACAGATATCCAAGATGGCTGCCACTAAAAATCTGACATTTTTTTAAAAGTTCAAAACTTTTGATAGAAACATGGTATACAACCAATTTTGGTGTATATTATGGGGTTTTCTGGTATGGCCAATGATGTGATTGCATTTAAAAACTTGTTAGACATTGCCTGACAACTCATATCCAAGATGGCCGCCATTGAAAATCTGACAATATTGGAAAAGCTCAAAACTTTTGATAGAAACATGGTATAAGGACCAATTTTGTTGGCTATTATCAGGTTCTCAGGTATGCTTCAACACAGTGGTGACATTTAGAATCATTTTAAACATTGCCTGACATATATTCAAGATGACCACCCCAGAAATTTAGCCAATTGTGTTTGAATAATTCACAAAGTTTGATAGAACTCAGTACAAGTTGTATTTTGGTCTCTAGGTGCTGGTGCCAGTGGTTTGCCCATCATTGCTGGATACATCAGACCTTCTTTAACTGCCCACCCTAGTCTGTGGGCTGAAGGCTGTAGTTGTCTAACCATAACTGTCACTAGCAGACTGTGGAACCCAGTGAACACTCTTGCACTTTTTTCTTTAATAAATTGCGCGAAAATCGGCCGCGATTTTTGCGTGTCAGAACAGCGTCAGATGTTACTCCATGGAGCGCGAAACTGCACCGCGCGTGACGCGGTGCAGTGACGCGCGTTATGCGCGGTCATTATTGCAGGTTATTTCGCGGTGGTAGGGTCCTGTTCAAGGGGGGGACGGGGATGGTGTTACTATGGTTCATAATTTTAGGGGGGCGGCGGGGTGAAAACGGAAAATATTTTCTTTAATTATGGTTTATTTATATCCGATATTAGATTGCAATGCATGAATGCTGTATGAAAAAAAATTATTGTTAGCAGAATTAAAGCAAGAGAAGACAAGACAGTGGTAACATTATATACAGTCCATTCATTTATTATTCTTTTCAAACTCCCATCACATGTATACATGGTATATGTAATATCACATAACACTTCCATTGACATTTTTGGGGACGATATATATATAGACACTATAGAAACTATATCAGTCATTCATTCATCTTTTATCAGCCTGATTTTGTTTTTGTGACTTAATCTTTTTTCTTTAGTCACATCAATGCAAGGCACAATCTTCAATTTTATTCATTTTCTAAAAGCGTCCAACGAATGTACACATATGACTATGTTAAAGTGGCTAAGATAGTTAAAATGAGTAGTCATGGAATCGTGTGAAACTTTGTCAGTGTAATCATATATGATAGGTATAGCAATATCTGAAGTATTGAGTATCAGCATTGCGTTTTCATTCAATGATTAGTGAATATGTGTAATGAACCTAAACCCATGTCAAATCCATGAGGAAATGGCTTGGAGACCAGGAGGTACTGCCAGATTTAGCCCTGGGTGGCAGTAATGGAACTAATCCTCCGTCCAGGTGCTTTAATGTTTTACCTTATTGCATTCTTATTTTCGCACAAAAACATTATATACATTTGACTCATTTATTATTGAATTCACACTCCAGTCACATATTATATATAATACTTTCATCTGCATTTTACATAAGTAAAATTCCGTCTGCTGCCATTGCACCAGCTTAGGACGTCACATATTTGGCAAGAATATACTACTGCTGACCAAAACCATGGTTACATTATATATATACAGTTTATCTATTTATTATTCATTTCAAAGTCCAGTAATATATATATGGTCTCATACATAACGCTTCCATTCCACCCAGATCCTTAATATTAAACACATTTCCGAAACAAAGACGTCAGTAGAAATATTATTCCTAGAATCTCCAAATGCATCTAGAAATACGGAGCATCCTCTTAGGAATGCATAAATACCATTTGTAGGTGTTGTATACGATCAGAATTGACACAAATATGGCATAATCAAGAAATGTGAAATACATCAAAATTCTAATTTATATACAATTGTATAATTATCAGACAGACTGATTACCATCTGCACTCAGCATGCCTCTCACTTATAGCTTAAAAGTTATCCGCCATCCCTTCAATATGGCCGTCTATTGGCCTGTTATTTCAAACATAAAAACATCAAATTAATCTAAAAATATACCTTCTTCATGTACATAATAAAAAACGCCATCTGATGGTGCAGATATCTTCCAAATGTGCCTTACAAACACAAGAAAATGTGACCAAACAAGCCTTGCGAGATATATTGACATAATTTAGCATAAAAGATAATAGTTTATTCTGATTTGCATCACTGTCTGCAAAAGGTTCTTTCGCTGAAACTGTTTCTCTTCCAATAATAATGGTTACAAGGATGTGCTTGACAACACTGTATCATTTATCATCACTTTACAAATCGTCAGGCAGCATATCGCTTAGGGCAGCAGCGTCCGCACACTTCTTTCTGTAGTTTGCCTTCGACCCAGCCGATCGCAAGTTGTTGCAGATGGCTGTGTGTATAACAGAATCTACATTCTTTTTTTCTGTGGGCCGGACACTCTTGACTGCCTCTGTAATAGAATCAAACAAGGAACATTTTAATTACCATGAAAATTTTCTTGACGGACACACATTTCTGACATTATAGTTTTGAGGGGAGTAGCATTATGGTTATATAACTGTTGGTCTCATATTACCTTAAAGACTAGCAGTGATGTTATGAGCAAATGATTATTTTAAAATGTTTAATAAATGTCAGATTTAAAAAGTTTTTTAAGTATTTTCCTACTTAACTATTGATGCATAGAGAGGCATGTATGAGGATCTTTATTTAGTTTTACAATATCACATATCGTCTCATATTTCAAATAAATTTCACCAAAGGTTTAGGTCATGAGCAATGTATTGGACATTTTATCTAAGTGACAACTTACCAAAAACTACCCCGTATAGGCGATAGGCCTTGAACGACACTTTCCTGTCGGTTCCCCGCAGGTTGAAAGATTTGGCTGCGGAGCAGTCCATCAGCCTGTTCATGATGTTGGTGGTATGTTTGTGGGCATCGGAACCTGCCACTTGTGACAATAACTCTACCTGCAAATCAAAGTAAAACATTAGTATGTTGTATACATTTCATATTTTCTGGGTGCATAATTATGATATCACTTAATATAACATATTAGTGATGTGTAAATTGTAAATTTTGTCATTTTATGGTACCTGTTGTGATATTATATTATGTATGTATAGTATGAATAAACAGGAGAAACTTTATACATGGGTCAGAATTTCAGAAAATGTACAATTCAACTCCATCAATCTTCTCAAATAATCCAAATATCAGATGAAACTTCAAAATACAGTTCAGTTTAAAAACAGAACAGATTGCTAGTGTCAATGCAATGCCAAATATACTTGAATTTACCTAGTATTTACCAAATTGCAGCCTATTTTAGCATACTTTACTAAATGTGTAGAGCTGCCAATTGTACATTTTCGAAAAATCTGGCCCATATGTTAAATATATTGAATATAACTATTTTTTAATTTAGCCACTTACCAACGCAGCTCTCTTTTTTGCATCCGCCATTGATGCCTCAAGCTCATCGACTTCCGTTTTTGTGGTCATCGGGCGTTGCAACAGACGCATACCGTCTGTCACGGTCGTTTGTTTCCCTCTTCGTTCCAGGCGCTCCAACCGTTCACTCATATCTTGCATCATGTTCGACACTTTCTCCATCCAGGCAAACATGTGGAATTGGAATGCTGTAAATATATAAGCACATCTGTAAGCTATGTTACCATTGGGAACTTTATACACAGTTTTCAAATATTAAATTTTTGAACATCAGCACTATCTCATGTTGTATATCTGTACCCAAAATTTGGCAACATGTTAAATTGTTCAATGTGTATTTATAAGTTATTGAAAATGCACTTATTATATTTATTATTATTATATTGACAATATACACTCATTATATTTATGATTACTCATTTCATTACTTACTCTCTCTGTCCATCGCTTTCCGGTTGGCTTTGGGGTAGGTTGGCGATGTGGATGGCGATGTGGGTGCGAAGGCAGATGTCGATGTGGATGGCAATGGCGATCTTATTTGCTGGGGCTTGCTCACCGGTCTGGGTCTCTGGGTCTCCTTCTTCTTTCTGGACTTCTGGGGCGCTTCCTCTGAAGACTCATCACCCCCTGACTCCTCTGACCCATGAGACATTGGTGAATATGTCTCATCAGCATCAGAGTCATCAGGGGATGAAAAAAGACATGGGGAGGATAAAGGGGAGGGCTGTGGACTTGCGGATAGGGACAAAGGAGGAGGTGAGAGAGAGGATGAAGATTGGAGAGAGGAAGAAGGGGTCCTGGACAGATGGGCAGATGGGGACTTCTGCTTTGTGCAGCTTTGGGCCATGAGGGATTTTGGCGGAGTAGGCATTTGGGTGCCACCTTTCTTGCTTATTTCTTTTGTCAGTTGCTTTCTGATCAACTTGATCGCAGGTCCTGCAATGATAAAAGTGGGCCATGAGTCAGAGATTGGCACAATGATTAATTTGATATCATATCTAAATGTGATTTTTTGGCTAGCTGGCATGGAAAACATTTCACCACTTTATATCTGAGACCACTCTGAGACATACTTACTCATCTCTTTCACTTAAATATATGTTGTTAAATAATAAGATTTTGGGGATTGCCTGAATTCCTTATGAACATCTTTCAGGATGTTCAAAAATTGGAAAGATGCATATAAGCATCTTTAGATATGTATAATCATGCATATAAGCATCTTTTACAAAATGGATTAGATCTATGATCTGCTTCAAAAGAAAAATTCGAATTTGATCACCTTGTATGCATAGCAACATTAATTACTTGTTGTCTTTAGTCTAAATATTGTACAGGAAATTATCTTACCATGGTCACTGTGCACTTGAATTGTGCGCCGTTTTTTGGTGGCTGGTTCCTTCACCTCTTCCTCCTCCACTGAGGACTCATCACTGGAGTCGGTCTGCCACTCATCTGGAGTACAAATAGTGATATCTTTAGTATTGACATGGGAGTGTCATTGTCATGGGATAAAGGAAAATTACAATCATGTATATGTGACCGAAAACAGGCACTTCTCGCTCAAGTCCATGTTTAGCTACAGACATGCAAAGGCAGAAAATCACTATTTCATCAATATTGAGTTAAGAATTTTGCCATCAAGTTTCATATCCAAATTACCATCTCCCAAAGTTTCAACTTGAAAATAGTTCTAGAAATGTTATAACTGTTCATTTCAAAATTAGTAAACTAATTATCATCATGCACAAGTGGATTCAATTAAGGGAAAATCAACCAAACTTATTATAGATGTAACATTGCCATTATGAAGGACAATCTTTGTAATCATTTTTCTCAGTTTTGATAGCGGTGACAGCTTCTGACATTTCTGGTCATAACTTTTGAACTAATAAACATAGGCTCAAGATGCAAATAGAGTGTATTTTATTCTTTTTGATTTTTTACACTCACCATGATATTCAAGTCTTTGTTTGACATGGTACCAACGCCATGTTGGTTGAGGTTCAGTTCGATTGAGGAGGTCTTTCCTCGCATCCAACTTGTTGGGCCAACCAACGTATTCGGCCTGTGTAGTTTCGTTAACCTTGATCCAATTGGTTGGGATGATGCTCCTCTTTCTCCCCCCATTCTCTTTCCACTCGACCATCTGGTACGGTTTGGGTGCCATTCTGGAAAAAAACAATACCATAAGTCCCTTGGCGACTTTTTGTCTTAAACATAGAAAATAAATTAACCATCGTCAACACCTGAAACATTGATTTTTAAATAATGGCATCTGAAAAAAGATCAAATCACACACACATCACACTTATGCACAAGGAAAATCAATCACGGGTATTGGACCCTGGAACATATAATACAAAAACATACATATATATATAAGAATTTTTATTCACATAAATCAATACAGTTACATCAATGAAAAGGGCTCAGACCTCTAGACACATAAGGGAGTTCTTCTCCCGGCTAATCATGGGTATTGGACCCTGGAACATATAATACAAAAACATACATATATATATAAGAATTTTTATTCACATAAATCAATACAGTTACATCAATGAAAAGGGCTCAGACCTCTAGACACATAAGGGAGTTCTTCTCCCGGCTAATCACGGGTATTGGACCCTGGAACATATAATACAAAAACATACATATATATATAAGAATTTTTATTCACATAAATCAATACAGTTACATCAATGAAAAGGGCTCAGACCTCTAGACACATAAGGGAGTTCTTCTCCCGGCTAATCACGGGTATTGGACCCTGGAACATATAATACAAAAACATACATATATATATAAGAATTTTTATTCACATGAATCAATACAGTTACATCAATGAAAAGGGCTCAGACCTCTAGACACATAAGGGAGTTCTTCTCCCGGCTAATCACGGGTATTGAACCCTGGAACATATAATACAAAAACATAGCTTCAAGAGAGTAAACAGGCTAATGAGACCCTAACAAAACCGAAAAATCAATCACGGGTATTGAACCCTGGAACATATAATACAAAAACATAGCTTCAAGAGAGTAAACAGGCTAATGAGACCCTAACAAAACTGAAAAATCAATCACGGGTATTAAACCCTGGAACATATAATACAAAGTTAATTAATAGAAGTTTAAGTTTAGGTTGTGTGGATTACTGGGATGAAGGTGAAACCGCCTTCATCGCCACCACATGGAAGCATCAATGCCCTTCTTTGGAGATGATTTGTTGGTATCCTCTTCAATGTGGTGTGCGACAAAGACGGTATATAGTGGATGTTAAAGATGCTGGATGGAGTTGGCTCATCGTATAAATTGGACGTTCTTCCCTTATTTACCATCTGGCACATGGCTGTGTCATCAGCAAACAGTTCTGTGATAATTGCAAAAGTTCCATCATCCAACACATACACCTTCTCAGACAATTTGGTGGATGGACCCCGATTGTCACAAATGTCCTCTACGTCTTCATGCCGATCATGTTCATCCAACCTCTTGACGACTTGCTGAAGTGCGTTGTTCCCACTATGCACTAGTCCCTTTAACTTTCCCAAATAATTCTCGAATGCAAAAGCACTTATCTTATCCAAAGGCAACCCGTGTTCTTTTACATCGTCAGCAAGGTGCAACAGACTATGGAGATTGTATGTCACAAAGTGTGGTCCATACAAAGTGATGGCATTCTCAACGAACCACTTCAGGAGGGTTTCGGCATAGTTGACATTCGCTATGTCAGTCACAAGGTGTGGTGAGAGGAGAATGCGCATGGCAATAGAGAGGGACAAGAAATGTTCATATTGTCTATCGGGAAGTACGTTCTTCAGTGCGATCGGCCCAGCATAGAGGAGGAAGAAACGAAACTCTGTGGCCTTCCACCGTTCAAAGTCCTCGAGACCACATGGCCGTCTCTGGAAAATAGTTGTAGGTACATGGAGTCGCATTCCATGTAGTTTGGCAGACACAGCATCCACCTGGCTGGTGGCTATGCGGTGGGGGGTCTTTGACTTTTTCCAGAGCCAGAGGAGACGTCTAACAACGCCTAAGCAGACAAGGTGCATGTAGTCTAAAACAAATCCTGAAACCATTGGGAAAGCAATAGTGGAGGAGGTAAGCACGGAAACTGTGTTCTGATGTTGCTGTTCATATTCAAATGCTGCAAATTTAGCATCAGTTCTCTTGGCAGCATTTGTGTCCAGCAGACGCACAGAGTCAAAGTAGACACCATGGACTTCGCAGCGTTCACAGGAGTTGTACCCGGTATGGCCTGTAATGCCCTTCAGTAATGCACGCGCAGGTGCATCACACACAAATGCTTTTACTTTAACAATACAGTTCCTGCCATCTACGGTTACTCCATTATCGTACAGTGTTTCAAGTTCTTGTATCACATCTGACAGAAAGTCATCAACATTTAGGGGCTTAGTGCTACCAATCCAGTGTGAAGCTGCAAAGGGTTTACTATCATTCACACTTACAAGAATAGGCCAGAACTGTTTGCCACTGCTCTTGTACAGTGGCAGTCCATCAATATTAATGTTCAGAAGCAGTTCGGTGGCAGATGGATTCCTTGTCATGTAACGCAGGAGTCCCTTTCTTATGCCAGTATAGACACAATCACCTCCAGCTATTGATCTTACTTGAACGCTACGCAAAGTCCCCTTCAAAGTACGACCATCTTTAGGCAGGAAAGGCAACCTCTTCTTCAGGATACTCAGTAGTGAAGAGACAGCTCGGCAGCGGATGTCGTTGTTTACACTCCATTGTGCGAGCTCATATCGCAGGTCTTGCTGGACATCAGGAGATATCAGCGCGGTCTGCCAGTCAGTGTTAGTGTCTGCGTCTTCCCTGATGTTGCATGGAACGACTGGTTCATCATCTGAATCTTCTATTAGTGGAGCAGCGTCCGCACTCTCTGATGGGATGTCATCAGCTGGGATGTCATCATCGGATTCTGTTGTCAGGAATTCTTCATAGCTGGGACCAGCACAAGCTGCGTTATACAACTTGATTCTTTTTCGATAAGTTGCCATGTAGAGAGCCCTGCTATTACGACCCGACATGGCTGCGGGTGGTATAGTGAGCCTAAGGACAAGAAAATCGGAGCAAATGATGAATTGGACACCAAAAGATATATCCTGACAACCAGGACAACCACATTTTTAGTCTGATCAACTAAAAATATGTGATGAAACCAAACGGATTTCTTTCCATCTATATCAATGACCTTCACCAAGTTGTCATATAAACCTCATGTCAATAACGTAATAACGAATAACTAAAATGAAAGGTGAGATTATTGTCCAATGCTCGCCATACACTTACAAAAAAAGTGAAAACAGACATAGTGAAATCTGTAATAATTTCGAATATTGACCAGGGCGATATATTTTATTCCTCTAGAAATAAACAATTAGAATAGAATAGAATAGAATAGAATAGAATAGAAAGTCTTTTATTTGCCTTTTGATAAAATTAGAGAGGAAATGACAAACGGGTCGACATGCTTATGTGTCGTAAATAACAGTAATAGGTTGTGTTTCTAATAGAATATATAAGTATGAGCATCTAACGACTATGATGTGTTTCGAATAGTAGGGTACACTACTTATTCGGTACAGTGAGTGCTAATAATGGGTCACTCTAGGAAAGTCATGCTAGTACAAGCATGAGTGTACATATAATAAAAGTAACTAAGTCCTCAGTGTACTGTGAGGTCTTTTATGACTGATCAATACAGATCAGCGTTGAGACTTATAAAGTAATACCACAGCAACAATGTTAACAATGGTATGAATAATAAAATCGATCAATCACTAAACTATTACTAAATAGGTTAGATTCTCTGCTGAACTCAGCAGTAAGATCAGTTACTTGAAAAAAAGAACAAGTGCTCAGTCAAATCAGAAATGGAAACTTAGACATTAGGAAACTTCCGACCAGGAGCCATGCAAAAAGAAGAAAAAATCTAAAAATCAATCGTCAAAAAACATCACTATACCAAAACAGCTTTCTCTATAAGGCTAAAGTCTAAGTCTAAGTCTAAGTCCAGTCTAAAGTCTAAGTCCAGTCTAAAGTCTAAGTCTACTAAAGTCTAAGTCTACTAAAGTCTAAGTCTACTAAAGTCTAAGTCTACTAAAGTCTAAGTCTACTAAAGTCCAAGTCTACTAAAGTCTAAGTCTACTAAAGTCTAAGTCTACTAAAGTCTATGCTAGTCACATGAACACAAAAATGAGATCCTCATTCTGCAAGAGATCGTTGATAAGCCTACTAAAACTATGAGATCGATTAAATCGTCAAAAACATCACTATACCAAAACAGCTTTCTCTATAAGGCTAAAGTCTAAGTCTAAGTCTAAGTCTAAGTCTAAGTCTAAGTCTAAGTCTAAGTCTAAGTCTAAGTCCAGTCTAAAGTCTATTAAAGTCCAGTCTAACGTCTAAGTCCAGTCTAAAGTCTAAGTCCAGTCTAAAGTCTAAGTCTACTAAAGTCTAAGTCTACTAAAGTCTAAGTCTACTAAAGTCTAAGTCTACTAAAGTCTAAGTCTACTAAAGTCTAAGTCTACTAAAGTCTATGCTAGTCACATGAACACAAAAATGAGATCCTCATTCGGCAAGAGATCGTTGATGAGCCTACTAAAACTATGAGATCGATTAAACCTTTAACACGTATATTATTTCAAATAAAATCGATTTTGTCTACCTATCTCCAATTTTCGTAATAAAACCTATTTTCGAAGCAATATAAATCGAGATTTTTCACAATCTTCAAAACTAATAAAAAATGACATTTTCCCATTTGGAACCATTTCATGAGAATCGACCATATGCAAATTACTCAAAGAATACACCTTTTTCAGTCGAACCAAGGGTAAAATATAACCAACTGGAACATCAGGGAACGTCCGCCATTCATTTAAATCAAAAATCGTCAAATAATATATTTCCTCACAACCCAATACTAACCCTATATGTCCAATTTTCGTAATAAAAAATAATTTCAAACCGAATTCAAAATTCAATTTCCGACGAACATAATAATAATTTCGCCATGAGGCTTCATATCCAGATCGTCAGGCTCGTTTTACATCGTACCAGCTAGATTTAAAACAATAAGATGCTGTAATTAATCTGTAATAATTAATTTTCAATGAACCAGCTGACTTCTACGTCATAAGAATTAAACATGGCTACCTTACCTAGATTATCAAAACTCCTGAACATCGTCAAGTTCAGTGAAGTATCCCTACTTGACTACAGATCCTTCTTATGAAAACATTTTAACAACTACATCTTTATCTTGAACGTAGCCTTATCAGATCTATCGTTAATGACCCAGTTTTCAAAACACCTCCATGCTCGATCATTTTCTGGCCTTTGTCTGGCTTAATAATATCCGCCATTGACAAGGCAATCACCTTAACCTTGAAGCCTATGAGGAAACATTTAGAAACCGAACATCGTGCAAAATAAACAATCTGAGATTCTTTTAAGATCAACAATAGCTAAATCGTGACAATACACATCATATGTACTGAGTTTAAGACCAATATTCGCGATATTTCCACTGTATGGAAGAAAAAATTATCCGCCGAGTGAACGTTGCCGAATATCGTTTTAATATGGCCGTCTATGGGCGTGACATTTCTAACACAAAACATCAAATTACTCGAAGAATTTACCGTTTTCAGTCAAACCAAGGGCATGATATCTCCGATTGCAACCTCCGAGAAGGTTTGTCATCCATTTAAAAGCAAAAATGTGACCCAACACCCCAAAACCAGGCTCTTCTCGATTTTTGAAGATTCCTAGATATCTTAATATTCAAGAAGAGGTCAGCTTTAGCTGTACAATGTCGTTTGGATTTTGAGCCTATGTTTATTAGTTCAAAAGTTATGACCAGAAATGTTAGAAGCTGTCACCGGTATCAAAACTGAGAAAAATGACTACAAAGATGGTCCTTCATAATGGCAATGTTACATCTATAATACGTTTGGTTGATTTTCCCTTAATTGAATCCACTTGTTCATGATGATAATTAGTTAACTAATTTTGAAATGAACATTTATAACATTTCTAGAACTATTTTAAAGTTGAAACTTTGGGAGATGGTAATTTAGATATGAAACTTGATGGCAAAACTCTTAACTCAATATTGATGAAATAGTGATTTTCTGCCTTTGCATGGCTGTAGCTCAACATGGACTTGAGCGAGAAGAGCCTGTTTTTGGGGTGTTGGGTCACAAATATGTAAAAATCTGGAAATATTTCATTTTGACATGTCCCAATGCTATTCCTATGGGCGAAACCCACGTCGTAGCCGGCACCGTTATTTTCCTTAATAATAAGCAAAACTTTTGCAAATACATTTAATATGACGGGACTTAACGCCTGAACAAAATATCCAGCGTGAAACAAGCAAGATATCATGTATTTTAGCTAATTTTCGGTGCGCAAATTCGTCATTTGCAAATCCGAAAAGGGTCCGCCATCTTGGCATCTTGACGCATATCTTTAACATAGGCAAGCCAAATTTGAAACAGAATTATCCCTTAAAATCGCTAATTTAGAACATCTGAATCGGCTATAATGTTCATTTGGACACAAGAATGGGTCTGAGAGATTTATTTTAAAACAATTTTGCATAATTACTGAGAAAACAGCCGTCCTCATTTTGCAACTGAATGCCTTACTGAATGTCCAACTGAATGCTGCGTCACCGCGTCACTTTTTCACTGTTTTCTCTTGAAATACACAATATTTTTTGTTCCAAAACATGTTAAATATTCTGTTTAATGAAAAGAGGCCTAAATATACCTTCAAAAACGATTTTAAAGCCCGTTTTAAGTTAAGTTTCAAACAGTAGTTCCAGCGTTTGCACACTAGGGGATCACTCTGGTATAAAAGAGCCTCCTCCTCCAGCCCAATCATTAGTCCATAGGATCTTGGTCTAGCAGGAGCTATGACCATTTTTCTCAGATTTTGCCTGTGACACCCCACCTGAGCTGCCATCAGAGCCTGATCAACTGTTATTTGAAAAATGAGGCTGTGGGAAGCCCACTTTCAAAGTTCTTATGCTAAAATCTTCGCCGCTATTGTGATAAAAGAGCTTTTTCAGGATAGAAAATATATAATAATTATGGAATTTGAATATAATACACAGCCTTATTTAAAAAATATATTACTTCTGCTGAACAGAAACGGTTTCTACATATGCACACACGTTCATTATTATGAAAAAACTCAACATTCATGTATTCATTAATTTGAACTGATCTAGACTTGGAAAATATTGTTTTGGAATAACTGTGTCGCGTTACGCCATCTATTAGCTTCAAAATAATGAAATACCCCAAGAAAAAACATTAATATTAAATTGCATTTAGTATGTGTGGACGAAAGATGCACATATCTGTATATTTTGGTAAAAAACAAAAGTTACTAGCCACGACATCCCTGAAACCTTTTATTACACCACATAAAACTCCTTGACCTGGTGTGGGAATATTTTAGGTCGTGTTACGACATGTGAAATATCTCCAATATTTTTTCTAAAAAAACATTTTCATGTAATTTCGGCCCTCCTAATAATTCTTTAGACCTGCTTGAATATAGGAGTAAAATATAAATATGATTAATGCTGATGTTGCTAAATTCAGGAGAGCTTGTGTACCAATGTCGCCGTTACGCCATAGCGTCGCCGTTACGCCATAATTATTAAAAATAAAGAGACCCTCCTGTTCCAACACAGTGATTTTATAGTAATAAAATGGATATTTTACCAAAAATCAAGTCAAACTTCTTGTTAGAACCAGGTCCTGCATTGCCAGCCAAGATTCCTTCTCTAGCTTTGACATTTCATTTAATTTTGCTAGCCGAAATAGTGAGTAACATATTTCATTCTTACACTAAATCATTTGTTAAATCGGGTTTAATAAGGCCAAAATAAGGCCAAATAATAGGGAAATAGAGGTATCTGAATCATAGGTGTAGGAATTGACATATTTGCCCCAGCCTTCCCAAACTTCACCTGCGTTATACTGATATTCCGTTCTACATGTACACCAAAGATAGTAGAGATTCAACGAATTTTATTTTTTCTAAAAAAATGGCCTCCTGAAATCAAATGCTGCCCGTTTGGGAGAATTACTCATATATTCAATACAATGTCTTGAGATTTGGTACGCATATTTATATTACTAAGAGGAATAAACCCACCAAAAATAGGAACATTCCAACAAAGAGATCATGTGAATAAATTACTTTGAAAAAATCGAGATATAATAATGATATAAAATATATTTTTAAGTGAGCTGTGAGCTATCTATAGCGGAAAGCAATATTTTTTATTCTTTTTAGACTTGTGACACATTTTCCTGTAACACATCACACATATACCTGGATATATTCAATTTATATTCCTGAAAAAAAAATTCCCTACTCTTCCTCTCCTTTCCCGTCCATCTCTTTCTTACTTTCTTTCAATTACAATCTCCCTGTCTGCCTCTCCCCCTCTTGCTCTTTCTGTTCCTGTCTATGTTTCT
This sequence comes from Sthenelais limicola, assembly GCA_942159475.1. Lineage (NCBI taxonomy): Eukaryota > Metazoa > Annelida > Polychaeta > Phyllodocida > Sigalionidae > Sthenelais > Sthenelais limicola. The sequence goes on from OW804098.1 coordinate 70,904,720, forward strand.
CTCTCTCTCTCCCTCGCTCACACACACTATTAACATTCAGATTGATTAGTTGAGGCCATTTTGATAGCTGACTCAGTAGTGTAATGGTTAGGACACTGGCTTGTTAATCACAAGGTTGTTAGATCGAACCCAAGCATAGGCAAGTTACTTTTTCTCTGTCTGGCATCAGCACTTGGTTCTGCACTAGTGGCCGTCATGCACTAATGGTCGCACCCGCTTGTCTGGCACTGGCCGGCGGCCTGGAATAGGGATCTTAGGCATTACTGAACAAAGGAACTCGCTGAAAGGCAGTTGGGAATAATATAATATTTTTATTGATAAAAGTAGATTTTTGATTTGATTTTGTATAAATTGTAGAGAGGTAAATGAGAATTGATAAAATAATTGATTGAAAAATAAAATAAAATGGTTTGTGGTGTTAGTAGGATTGTGGAATGATAATGATGATAGATAGGTTGTGGGTGGGTGGGTAATGCGTATGAGCAATAGAATGAAAGAGGTCGGTGCCGGTGAGTGGCGGTGCTTTATAGTGAGTGGTAGAGGGCGCTGGGGTAGTGACATGGGCATGTGAGTAACGAGTCCCGCCAGCAATGACCCCGCCTTAGCCATAGCCAATGCGGACGACATTACTGAACAAAGGAACTCGCTGAAAGGCAGTTGGGAATAGTATAATATTTTTATTGATAAAAGTAGATTTTTGATTTGATTTTGTATAAATTGTAGAGAGGTAAATGAGAATTGATAAAATAATTGATTGAAAAATAAAATAATGATATGATGTTAGGGTGGGAAGTGGTGGGATAAAAAAGTATGGATAAAAGGTAAGTGATATAAATTGATTTATAAAATTCATTTTTGTACAAGAGCTTGGTTGAGTTTGCTGTTTACAACTGCAGGCTGGGTTTTGATGTAGGCTCGATATGCGTTGGATTTCCATCCAATATAGTTCATAATCTGTAAGTCGGTACAGCCTGCTTGGTGGGCGGCTGTTGCGGACAGTTTCCTGATGCTGTGCAACGAGTACTTGTCCTTCTCAAGTTGTAGGTCGTCTAGGACTTGGCACCACCTATTGGAGACATAAGTGACTGGGACTGGATTCGCTGTGCCTGGGAACACTGCAAATGCTTGGTCTTGTTTGGTAGTGGGACTTTGCTCGAACATGTCTTGAATGGCTTGGTATACACATATGTTTTTATCATCGGACTTCTGTAGAGCGACAGACTTATTCTGGTACACGGTCTGAAGGTTTTTAGCTGACTTTATCTTTATATGTACAGAACTGTTATCGAATGTGACATCTCCCCTAGTAAGGTGTCTGTAAGGATCGAAAGACTTAATGGATGGCGGTACCACTTCTGATTGTCTTAGTCCAGCATAAAATAACACTAGTAAAATGCACTTTATAATCTGGCTCAGTTGATCATCTGGGAGGTATTGGATTATTTCTTTGAATTGAACTATCGTGAGGGGCTGTTTAATGCGAGGGACGTATTTCTTGTTCTTCATGAGCGCTTGTACGGCCCAGCGAACTTTATTGTGGTCTAGTGGGATAGTTGGAATGTTTCTTTTATTAAATAGCACCTTTATATGAGATAGATGGTTTCTAATAGTCTTAGGAGAGGGAAGATATGTTGCGAGGTATTCTATATATGCACAGATATGGACGTGGTCAATTCTGTCGATAGGTATATGGACTTGATGGAAGAAAGCGATGAAAGTCTTGGTAGCGGACTTATAGTTGCTAATCGTCCCCGGAGCCCACGCCTGGGCCTGCCTCGCCTCGGCCTGTGCTATTAGTTGCTGCAGCTCTGGTTCTGAAAGTGAACATATTGGAATTGTTATGCCATATGCCCAAGTCTGGGTTTACACGTTTCACATTAAACTCTGCACACAAGTCTCTGGCTAGGGTGCTGTACTTAGCGTTGAGGTGAGCACGGCTCAGGGCGTCTGCTAGGTCATTATGAGAGCCTGGAATGTGAGAAACACTGATTTGCACTTGGCGCCTCGCTTGTATGAGCCATGCTAAGCGTGCGCTTTCGAGTATGACATGATTCCTACCGCGGCCTGAGTTTAGCGTATTGACTGTGCCCATGTTGTCGCACAGTACGTGTATATGACCTCCGGCATCGTCCGGGCCTACAAAGTTATCAAGTGCAATAGCGAGATTCAATGCTTCCAACTCAGATATATTATTGACTTCTTGTTCCTGCCCGCATATGCTTGTACCATATGCTCGGTCACCATCTGAAGCACCCACTCCGCTCAGACAGGCGTCAATCACAATAGTTTTGGTGACTGCCTGTTTGGGGATTAGGCTGCTTCCGTTCCAACCTTGACAGAACTCAATAAACCAGTCGAAGTCTTTTTGCATTTCAACAGTTACAGGGATGGGCTTATTGTCTACACCTCTCAGGGCTTCCAGCAATCGTGACACAAATAGCCTGGCCGGCTTGACGCATTTACTCACATATACCAAGTATCCAATGATAGATTGCAACTTTCTTTTGGTAATTTTCTTGAGGTGGTACACAGAACGAATGTTAGAAATAATTTCCTCTACCTTTTCTCTGGGAATTGAGAGAGACATTTCACGGCTGTCTATCTGTATGCCAAGCCACGTTACTACCTGAGATGGTGATTGGGTCTTCTCGAGGGCCTCCGGGAGGCCGCGTTCCTGTAACAGAGATGAAGTTATATTATATGCTTCTAATGCTGATTGATAATCCGGAGATACGATAGCGATGTTGTCTAGATAGATTTGACAATTTACGCCTTTGGACCTCAAGATAGTAGCAATGTGATTTGAGACTGTCTGCATGTGGAAAGAACTGGCCCTGCTACCAAACGGCATTGTTATGTCGCAATAGTACTCTTGGTTCCATCTAAAACATAACAGTGGCCAGTCGAGCGGGTCGCTGGTGAAATTCTTATATGCTCTGCTAATGTCAATTACACTCATGAATGCCCCCTCCCCCACCCTGACCAAGTCGTTGGCAAAGTCGTCGACTGTGGGTATGCAATGTTCCTGGACATGTCCCCATATGGAGTTTTTCCTTACATATTTGTTTATTGATAACTCTTCGGGGAAGGTCATGTCTATAATTACCCGTCGTTTGTCGGGGTCCTTTTTCTCTCGGGACATGAGCGGGCTACAATGTAGCCAGGGGTGGAAGGGGGCTTTGTGGAAAGGTCCGCTGACGCCTCCTAATTCTATTTCAGTATCGATGAAATTTTGTATTTGCCTGGGGTACTGCCTAGCACTAGGGTGGTTGGTTGCATCCCCGTCTAAGTGAGATATGGGGCCTGTGTAGCCTATGGGGAACCCAAATTTGATAAAATCTAGGGTTTGCAACCCTCCCGGTAAGTGTGGTAAATACTTGTCCCATGCCTCAACATTTAGATTAGTGGGGAGGCGTTCCCTTGCTGATAATGCGTTAGGTAGGCCAGATTCTTTGACACAACAATATATTCTCTCTAGGGTCGGGTTTCCTAGAGTGACTACCTGGGGCCAATAGCGTTTACGATGTGGCATAATAGCGTATGGACCAATGCTGTCTATATTGTCATTGTTATCATGTTTGCAAAGCGATAGGGCATTGTCGAAAGTGCTGGTGAATTCATACTCACTACCTTCGTTGGAATTAGAAGTGCTGTGCTCGTTGTTCACCGTGACCTGCCACGTGCCCTGAGCGTCTGGGGACTGGGGCGTCTCTGCGCCGACCCGGTCCTCTAGTAGTTTTTTGCAGCCGTCTGGTTCTGGTTGCGGTTGCCGCCCTGTTGTGAGCTGGAATGACTTGGGTTAACATTGTTATTGCCTGGCTTATTCACATTGCCGGAGTTTTGCCTCCTGATACACTTAGATAATGGGTGCTGACACGACTTTCCCACCCCGTCACAGAAAGAGCAGAAATGCATGAACTTTACACCTGATTCCACATGAGTATCATTATGCGAACAATTATTCTTGTTGTGGTTGTTGAAGTCACGACACAATACTTCCCTCATGTCATTATCAGCATATTGATTATTGCTTTCAGAGCGGTGGCTGGGTTGGCTACTTCCCATGCCCCCGTTAGTGAAGGAGATTCTTACTCTATGCTGATAGATTTTAGCATGGTTGGACCAAGCGAGCGAGCCTGCCTTGACTTGGTCCCATATGTATTGCGACCACCGGCGCACCTGAGCCCAGGGGCGCTCAAGTGCGTCCTGTGATACATCAACGACATGAGAAACAATGTTATCATATTCATAATGCCTATATGCCCTTTTATCTTGAAGCAAGTTGAGACATGCGTTAATATACTGTAACTGTGAGAGACCCGCCCGGGCTTCGAGCTTCTGTTTGACAGTTTTCTCCCCCTCTCTGTCAATGTACATGAAAGGTTTTGCCAATATCTTGGCCGAATGAAAATTCTGCATCATATGGCTCTTACCGTATAATCCCCGGGCGAATCTCTCTCTCTCAATCTCTCGTTCATAGTAGTCCTCCGCGTCAAGCCTACGCTTGAGTATCTCTGGTGGCTCAAACCGGTCGTGGCTGTGGTGGCTCACATTGACCCTCGAGGAGTCGAGGCGCCCGCCCCGCTGCCTGCGCTTTGGAGTGGACGTTTGATTTCCCTCCTCAGGTACCTGGGAAATCTCGTCCTCGGCCTTGCTGTTGCCCCCACCGTATGCCTCCAACAGGGCGTCTAATTTAGAATTAATAGCAGTCACCTCTTGTTTCACCTCGGCCACCAGGGGTGGATCCATAGAAAGGTTACGCATTGCGTAAACCCTATCCTCCTCTATTGCAGGATAGGGTTTACGCAATGCGTAACCTTTCTATGGATCCACCCCTGGCCCGAACTAGCGTCAATCTTGGCGTCAAGATATTGCATGGTCAGTTTCTTTGCAAGTCCAGCCTTGGCCGGTGCCTTGGCTTTGCTTGCCCGTTTCTTTGTCTTAGGAGGAGGTTCGATATGTGCCTCAGGTACCTCCTCTTGGTCCTCATGCAAAGCCTGCAATTCAGCGTTAAGTTCTTCCATTCTTCTCTTTGCGCGTCTAGTAGTCATGTTTTCGTTAAGTGTATAAACTGTTTGAAAAGATTAACTAGCACGTTTAGCATACAAGCACTGTCCACCAGCTGGCTACAAGACTGAATCTTTCCCGCAATTAGGTGGGTAGCGGTATACACCGTCTAGAGCCGTGCCCAAAAAGTGACCTGTAATGCGTATGAGCAATAGAATGAAAGAGGTCGGTGCCGGTGAGTGGCGGTGCTTTATAGTGAGTGGTAGAGGGCGCTGGGGTAGTGACATGGGCATGTGAGTAACGAGTCCCGCCAGCAATGACCCCGCCTTAGCCATAGCCAATGCGGACGAGATTAGTAAACTTCTCCTAATCCTTTAGCTTTCTCAGGATATGATTTACGATGTTAGAAATAACGGAAACTGATAGATTAGGCCCTTTTGAAGGGATAATTTCCACCGTTTTCTCTTTAAATTACGAAATCGGCGTTTAGAGTGTAGTTCCCTTCCATACAACGTTGCTCCTTCAGTTTCAATAGAGGTGAATGCACCCAAACAGGGAGAATCTCGCTACACCTTTCCACCTACAGAATCAGCACAACAACAATTATACATTAAAATATAACCTTCATCTTTATTACATACATACATGATTTCAACGACGTGATACAGGGGTTCATGACGTCGCCCTTTTTGGTGGAGGATGCATAGCGCTAGCTGCCTTGCATATTTCCTAAGATTTCAGACATTGTTCCGATAATTTGTCAAGAAAAACAGTACTAAGAGGATAAACATCACAAATGAATCAATAAATCATTATGAAATAAATACTCAATGACAATCAATCTCGCCGTCAGGTCATTGGGTATAATGATAATCCCTGACATCTAAATGCCTGAGAAATGCGAATCTATGAATCATAGGGTTGAACAACAATAATCAGTGGCAACAGAAAGACATCAGATAAGTCTTTAAGAAAAACGTCAAGGTGCAAGGTATATATTTTCCCCAGAGGTCATGTTGCAGGCAGGTAAACTCCACTGCGGCGGGGGGGGGGGGGGGGGGGGGGGGGGTTCTCCACTGGCTGCTGGCTGCGCACTTGGTTTGGACTGCACATAAAAATAACATTCCCTGATTTTTGTATCAAAAGGCTTACTGCAGAGCTTACCACAGCCACAACCAGTGGAGATGCCCTTTAATGTGACATGGCTTGTCACATGCAATTCAGGAGCAACATGTCTCACCATATAGCTGCCATGGAGATTATGCTTTTGTTTGTAAAATCACATGTATACAGATCCCAATAATGGGCATCACCTGATATGGTGTGACATACGGCGTGTTGTATAAGAAACTCATTGTGTTTGAGAAAGCGTGTGCTGCTTCTTCTCCAATTTAATTTACTGAGTAACTTACTGCATAACTATTATTGAGGAAAGAAATCGATCTCACCAATGTTATTGTTTTTCTTCTTGAATTTGTTTAGACGCACGTGCCCTAAAGGTGGTGGCTTTACATATATTAAAAGAAAATCAAGCTTTCAAGTACTGCAAATAAATTAGTGACAACTTGTACGTCCTTTATTGAGGCTCACTAGTTTGTCAGTATTGTTGTATAATTCACGCATTTATGCTACTGTCAACAACGTAACAATAAAAAATACTTATGTTCATCTTAATTTCTGCTGCCTGTACTTAATACCTTTTCTATTATCAATGATTTTTGGTATACAGTAAAACAGGATTTTTCCGAGAACAGCATCACCGATGTAATGTATTTCCTAAACAACAAATTCTACACTCTGAACTCTTAATTTATCTGCTTTCCAGTAGCAACTGATGCCTGTTCTGACCTACCCGCTGGTTACTGCCTCCACGGTGGACGGTGCATAGAGGATAGGACTGGTAATGCAACTTGTGAGTGTAGTCCCGGAATTACCGGACCAAGATGTGATGATGGTTTGTATCTTCACATTCTACGGGGGAAGAAATTACAGTACGGGGATGGTAATCGATCAAATTTTATTGAACATAATATAATACTTCAATTCTACATTGTATGGTGTATATTTATTGTGAATATAAATAAATATAGGTTGGAACGGACGTTGAACATTTTTTTCGCTGTGTATTTGAATGTTTAGAGGCAAATACATCCCGACAGAGGTTCAGCAAACTTTTGTCTACTTGTTCTTATTATATTCGTCATGGCTGTACTCAGGTTGATTAATTATAAGACCGGTTGTATTATGTAATATGAATATTATTATATTGACCGTTCCCTGACCCTACACAATCATTACATGTAAACGAAATGGTAAGAGAAATTGCACCTTGTTTCTTACAATATCCCAACAGTCCCAACAAGCATGGTCTTGGGTAAGACCATAAAGTGCCTTCCTCTCTGTTTATCTCTGTCTCTCTATCCCTTCTTATCTATCTCTATTTCCTCGCTATTAGATCATAAACTGCCTCCCTCTCAGCTCTCCCGCCATTGACTTAACCGTAAAGCAACCAATCTCACTCACTCAGTCCCAACAAGCACACACACCCTATGAAAATATCTTTTTATGCGATGTCACATGAGTCAAAACATCAAAGGTGTATGCATATTAAGGGTGAGCATTTGGACACAGTGCATGGGCTAAAATAATGTTAAGGCGACTGCTAAGGTTAAGCTTACAGTTTTTATGGCAATTACGACAGGAAAGTCAGCTGAAAGTGTTTTTTTGTAAACAGATTTTATTAGACGAAAATTTCAAAAATTCAGTGATAAGTTTCCTCTTATTCATTAAAACAAATGTTACTTATTCATTATTTCATCTAGATATTGAAAATAAGAATTAATAAGTGTTCATTAATTACCATGTGAAAAGTACTTAAATTACGTAACTTAGTTAATGTGGCTAACTCTGTAAGTATCACATTACCCAAGATGCACTTCTGTCCAATTGTTCCCATATATATAAATTGACCCAGATTTACGCATTGGACCAGCTAGGCAGCTACCAAAACGAGGGTCCATCTCGCACAGTTGAGATCTCGCGTAGGCTTATGTAATCCCGGGTGGGCGGTCATTCCTCCCTCCCTCCCTCCGCGCTCTCTCTCTCCCTCCCTCCCTCCAATGGACAAAGCGTGACATAGCGTTAATTACTGCGGTGCGTTCGTGAATTGTTCTGTGCTGCAGGTTGGTTTGAGTGGTTGCATTCGGAAAGCAAATGCTTGGTAATAATAACCTACTTATATTAAACCGTTGTTTTTGACCTGTGGGTTTGAGGTCAAGCTGCACTATGTAGGTCAAGCCAAAGTGTGGTAGCTGCGCGCCTCTCACTCAGTGTACACATTGGTGCAGGTGCAAGCTTATCATTTGGTGTACCTTCAGAGACGATTTAACTATGAGCCATCTTCTAAAGCCATCTTTTAGATGTGTTACTATTTCAAATTCCTTTACCACTCCATTTCCATGTTTGTTTTTTTCATAAGACCCTCTTATAAAACAACATAGATTTACGCATGGGCTAAGGCTAGGCAGCTACCACCCATGGCCATGTTGTGTGTTCACAGCAAGCTACATCATAGGCTTATGTAATCCCAGGCAGGCAGACATCCCTCCCTCCCATCCTCTGCTCTCTTTCTCTCTCTCTCCCTCCCTCCCTCCCTCCAATGGACGGACCCATATTGAATGAATTCTCAAAAAGTGATGTCACCCCTCTCCTTCTGTGAACTTCTCTTTCGACCAACTTTTTTAACGACCATTTCGACCAACTTTTTTTCCGACCAACTTTTTTTCGGCCAACTTTTTTTTTCGACCCAACTTTTTTATGACAAACTTTTCCTACGACAAACTTTTTTTTTTTACAACCAACCGTTTTTTTTTCAACCATTTTTTTTCAACCAGCATTTTTTATGGTCAACTATTTTTACGTCTAACTTTTTTTTCGACCAACTTTTTTTTCGACCAACTTTTTTTTCAACCAACTTTTTTACAACCAACTTTTTTTACAACCAACTTTAACTTTTTTTTCGACCAACTTTTTTCGACCAACTTTTTTTCGACCAACTTTTTTTACAACCAACTTTTTTACAACCAACTTTTTTTCGACTAACTTTTTTTTTTACAACCAACCGGTTTTTTCAACCATTTTTTTTCAACCAGCATTTTTTATGGTCAACTTTATTTTTGACACTTTTTTATACATGTACTAATATAAATCTCACCATGATTAGCCTATATCAGTCCTCTTATATCAGTCATTCTCATCTCTCCTCTCCATCTTTTCTCCTCCCCCTCTCTCTCTGTCCCTGTCTCTCTCTCTCTGTCCCTCCCCCTCTCTCTCTCCCTCCTACACCTTAGGCCTACTACCCCGACATAGCCCCCGGTGATTTCAGTTATTTTTGGCAATCAAATTAATATCTCCAAATTAAAATAAACGTCCAGTAAACTGTTTGATTCCTATAAGAAGTAGAAACACAACTGCTTCTACAATCCAAGTGCCGAAGGCACTTGTATGTATATAAAGCCTCATAGCTAATTGTGTTAATAGTTCTGATGGAGGGCTAAAGAAGCCCAACACGTTGGACAGATCTATGGCGCTGTAAATTCGAAGTAGTCATTTGACCAGTGCTCCAATAGGTTGTAGAGAGAGAAGTGACCAAGTCCAGCTGCTAAGGCAAAACGATCCCTGTCTCCAGTTGTATTGAGGCTTATATCAAACTCTTGGGTACATCCATTATCATAATACATTAATAAAAACGTTTTATCCCACCACCTTCCCCCAGCCGGTCTAGTTCCTGAAAATGTCCCTTAGAATTTACCTTAATTATTCTATTCAGGTGTGACCACCCCTTACTCAACCTTTTAGAGGCTGACGTCATACCTACCAACCCATACACATGTGCTGGCATGCTATCCTATTGTATGGGAGAGGTGACGTCAATCTCCAAAAGCGGTCCTTCAAAGAAAGTTCACAATCCACACAACCACGAGTTTGACCAGTTAGTAGTGTTTCTCCCCAAACATTAATTTAGTTGAATTATTTAATTTAGTTAAATTACTTAATTTTGACAGTGGTGTGCCACACATACAGTCATCCTGATCCCTCGCCGAGGGCATGGACACCGGAAGTGGAAATCACGTGGTCGAATGAGGCCGGAGAACCTGTTGATATTTTCTGGTTACATGCTGATGGTAAGAACATGTTTATCTCAATTATAATAAATGTGATGTATCACAGAGAAACGAGTCACACATCGAAAAAATGGATTTTTGAAATTCCATAATTATAATAATGCGATTAAGTGAATCCCAACGATGTAAACATCTAAATCTAATTGCAGTGTGATCTGAAGTTTCTGACTTTTAGCAATAATTATAAGATATGCTGGTATACATATTTGCAGGGCTTTGTACTCTTTGTGGTGCATGGGGGCCATCCTTAATTATCTCATACCAGAATGCAATTATCACTAGGAAATATATGTCCAATGAGTTACCTAATGTCTTCATCAAGTTCCTAGGCTAAATAAATGTACATTTAGACATCGAGAACATCGTTCTAGCCCCAGCAGAAGCAAAGATATTCCTATTTGCATATTTGAGGGGTTCGGTGGCTGCCATCTTGAATATCTTGTATTGCTGAATGTCAGGAACTTTAGACCACACAGCAATATGATAAAGGGACTCCATAGAATGCTGAATGGAACTCCGATTGAATTCTATGTTAATTCTCACTTCACTATTTTTTGTTTATATAGGATTGAATGGAGGCTCAATAGACACCAGTATTATTAGTGTATCATTATTTTTTGTGAGCACTGGAACGTATGGGGGATAGTGCATGTTTTAATGGCTTTCCCAGTCCTGGAGTAACCACAATTTTCCAAAATTATTCATGACACATTTTATCATATTGGACTAAATGTGTGGGGTACTGGAGGATGTACTGGAAGAGGTTACTGCAGGAGGTAACTGCAGGAGGTTACTGCAGGAGGCAAGTAAAGGAGATTACTGGAGGAGGTTACTGCAGGAGATTACTGGAGGAGGTAACTGGGGGAGATTACTGGAGGAGGTTACTGGAGAAGATTACTGGAGGAGGTTACTGCAGGAGATTACTGGAGGAGATTACTGCAGGAGGTTATTGATGGAGATTACTGGGATAGGTAACTGTGGGAGATTACTGGAGTTGGTTGCTGGAGGGTGTTACCGGAGGGTGTTACTGGAGGAGGTTACTGGAGGTAACTGGAGGAGGTTATTGCAGGAGGTTACTGAAGGAGATTACTGGAGGAGGTTACTGGAAAAGGTAACCGCAGGACCTGGGTTACTGGGGGAGGCACTGCTGGAGGAGGTAACTGGAGGAGGTTACTGGAGGAGGTTACTGAAGGGTGTTACTGGAGGAGGTTACTGCAGGTAACTGGGGGAGGTTATTGCAGGAGGTTACTGAAGGAGATTACTGGAGGAGGTTACTGGAAAAGGTAACCGCAGGACCTGGGTTACTGGGGGAGGCACTGCTGGAGGAGGTAACTGGAGGAGGTTACTGGAGGAGGTTACTGAAGGGTGTTACTGGAGGAGGTTACTGCAGGTAACTGGGGGAGGTTATTGCAGGAGGTTACTGAAGGAGATTACTGGAGGAGGTTACTGGAGGAGGTTACTGGAGGAGGCACTGCTGGAGGAGGTTACTGGAGGAGGTACTGGAGGTTAATGAAGAAGGGTACTGGAGGAGGTTACTGGAGGAGATTACTGGAGGAGTTTACTGGAGGTGGTGACATGTACTGGCGGAATATTGGAGGATGTTACACAATCATGAACAAGATGGAATACTGTGCCTCCCCCTGTTCATCCTCCTGTACCTCCTCCTGTTCATCCTCCTGTACCTCCTCCTGTTCATCCTCCTATATGTCAGTTAGTTATTTTCATTATTTTATGTCAAATTTAATTGCGTTTAATTGCATTGGAGGTAGAATTTGGTGTATATTCTTTCAAACACTAGTTAACGGTAGTTAACTTTACCCCTGACATGAACATTTATTAAAGATGGGGGGCTTTTCTGCATACATAGACAAAACAAGGACATTTTGCTCTTGATTAAAAATCAAGATTTTTTCAAATGTGTTCATTTTAGGTTAGGATTTATATTATACTTTATTTCCTTTTAAATCATGGTATTTTCCTTATTTTGGCATTACCATTACAATTTGGCATGTACAATTTAAGAAGCACAGCTATGACACAGTCACAATTGCAATTGGCTACAAATCTACACACATTCATACATACATGTATACATATTATGTATATGCATGCATGCTAATATGTACATGTGTATATCCACAGGTTTGAGTATTGTGATAGTATGTATGAATGTATGCAAGCATAATTATGTATGTATACATACATACATTCATACATATATGTATATACATGTAGTGATTCACTCTATGATCCGAATAAACAACTTAACAAGGCACAATTCCCTGTAGTTCTCTTTATTCGTCCAGTCCATGGAAACGGCCCAGAGTCCGGCCTCCCGGACAGGGTAGTCTTTATTCCTCCGTACATACAACAGGTAGTACAATGAGAGTACATATCAAGTATAGTGTAAATGGCAATACACAGAGTACAGAATAATATATGGAGAACATAGTGATAGAGAACTCTTACAGGAGTATTACGAATAGGGTTAAGTTATACAATAAGGGTACAAATAGTAAAATAGAGGCAGTGTAAGATTATACACTCCACCCAAGCACAGGGAACCTCTATGTAAGAATAGATAAACTAGGCCTTTATGGCCTGCCACCAAGTGGAGCATTGCAGAAACTACTACAATACCCCCCCCCCCCCCCCCCCCCCATTTTATTTTAGATTTTGAAAAACCCCTTTTGAAAAATCGTAAAATAAGTCATAAGACAACAATCAAAGGTTAAATGGAAAATAAAATAAGAGAATTAACAACGCGAACCTGAGTAAGAAATAAATGTAGGTCTCTTGGCGAACAACAAGGAGCATATAGTGTCCTAACTACATAATTTAACAGAAACAGGTCGCAACATCTCTAAAGTAAAAATTATCCATAACCTCACAGTGATATAAGTCAACAAATATAAGGAATAAAATGGTACACAAAGGAGCATATATAGTGTCCTTGCTACATACAAACCATAAGAAGAGTTTTAATGAATTTCCAATCGTGGAAAAATAAAAAATTAAACTTCTAAGACATACAGGAGCTTCAAGAGTCCCGAAGCAGCAACTTGTGTACAATTCCAACAAATCCAACACAATATCAAACAGACAAAATCTTCAGCAGCAGCAGTAGTACAAGGGCATCTCCAGTAGAACAAGAAAAAGAACACAAGTTTAAATGTTAAGTCACTCACGGTTTTGTAACAGAACCAGAGAAAGTTCAAAATGTCTAAGTTTCGTCCATTGTGATCACAACATCCGTGTTCTGATTGGTTTGGCTGGGTTGGTTTCCATTGTCCACTTGTTCATTGGTGATGAGAGTGCCCACGGACTGTCCGTCCGTGCTACCCGGAGCGCCCTGCGTCAGTGTAGTAGGGCTAAACAGCCATGGCGGAAGTTCATATAAGCCAGGGTGCTGGCCATCTCATGCAGGAGTCTGTGGTGGTGGAACTGGTGGAACTGTCTGTAAGGGAGCAGCCTGCAGGGAACGTAGAATATTGCTCAGCATTAATAGTTGGGGTAGCTGAGATGGATCCAGAGGCAATGCCGCAGTAGAAGGCAAGGTAGCAGGCACAACTGATGGAACCACGGCTGGGACTGAAGCAGTTACCAGGTTAGGGATGGATTCAGCGGACTTCTTACACTCATCAGAAGGAGAAGAGGTACGCGAGTCGTTTTCAAGCATGGAAAGCAACCTGAAATTTTCTTCTTCCAGCTCCCGAACCCTGGCGTCGCTCTTGGCCAGCGATTTCCGTAGTCCTTCCACAACCACAGTTTGATTCCTGGAAAGTTCCTTAAGGTCTCCCAAGTCCTCTACAGAGGCTCTAACCTCTCCAAGAGCCTGAAAAGGTTCAGTAATCCCCTTCAGCAGAGACTGAAGCTCGTTCCTAGCGGACTCAGCGGCAGAGCAGACCTGTTCCATGGCTTCTGTCACCACTGTTTCAGCCCAGTTACAGAATTCTTTTCCCTCCTCCACGGATGGTAAATTCCTTAGAACACCCACGGACCACACTTGCGCCCGCCTGCACACTCTCTTAGGAAGAGGCGGACCAGCATCTTTCCCTTTGTCTCCCAAGGGATCACAGGATCTTTTCCTCTCTTCCAAGGTGCTGGAAGAGGCCTCATTCGTAGCATCCCTTGCCACGGATTTGTCACTGCCCGACGCACTAGCATCCCAGGAAGATGAGGACCTGCTGGACCTCCCATCAGAAGAAGTTGATCTTCCCGTCCTTCTCATCACCCGGAGGTGTTGCCCCGCCATATAAGTAGTGCGCGTGAAAATGTTATTTGGTCTTATTGAAGGCAGTACTTGTCTAGCTCTTTGAGCGGCTTCCGTCCTGGGCAAGTGATGTTGCATCAGCTCCCCGTTCATCAGATGTTGGATCAACTCCACGCGGCAGTCTAGCACCTGATGGCAGCTGCCCAAGGGGCAGATCCACACCTGACAGAACGGGGCATGCTCCTCACAGAAGTGACGGAACAGCCGCTCTCTAGTAGCATACACATGAACCCCTTCTCGGTTCAGAGGCAGATATCTACAGACGAGGAATGGACAGCGATGGCCGGGTTGCCACAACCGATGAGCTTGCACAATCTTCTGGTGCGTCCCTGGATCCATCGCATCCTTCATAGTAAGCTCAGGCCAAATCGTTGTCTCATAACGAGACATCTGGTCATCGTCTGTCTCTAAGCTTTCATCATCAGACTCAGCACAAGCAATCACCCCAGACCCAGGTTTATCTTGGATCCAGGGGGACTACCTCCGTAGCATCGTCCAACTCCCGGCGAAACTGATCCATAGTTCCGTGCTTGGATAGCTGAGGCTTCCTCCACTCTGACCTGTGTCTGTGTCTTTTCTTGATTTTCTTGGCCGAACTACCAGAACCTCCAGCTTTGGCGACAATAGAGCCTTTCCCTCCACCAGAGCCTTTTCCTCCACTAGAGCTTTTTCCTCCACTAGAGCTTTTTCCTCCACTAGAGCTTCCAGCAGAAACATGTAGGGGCCCACTAGCAGTGTGCCGGACTCCTGAACTTTTCCCCGAACTAGCCTTCTTGTCCGGTCGTTCTTCTTTTTTCTCTTCTCGTTTACCAGAGGAAGCAGACTTCATCACCTTCCTAGGGGACTGCGTCTTCCTAGTGGAACGTCAGACAGGGCTCTGTTCAACAGAAGTGTCCATTCCGGACGCTTCATTCCGTTCCGTCAGAGGACGGATTTCCGCTCCTAGGGGCCTGGTCTCAGTAGCCGGATCACCACCATCCGGAGGACGGTTCTCAGGGTCCAGATACATAAGGTCAGCGGCACCTTCCAGTAACTGCGCTTCCTCAGCCTCAGTCATAGTGACGGACTCATCACCTGACCCGTCCGTCCGTACATCCGACATACTGACAGCGAAACAAGTACGACTTCTAGCTGTAAAACTTCTCTAACTTCTGAAAGAAAAAGAAGAAAACACTCAGCATTGATGGAATAGTCGCACCACTTCAGTGTTTACATCCCTACATTCATTCATTCACACATTCAACTCTTCCGCCTATCCTATTACATAGGCTAGTAGGAAGTGAACAATAAAATCCATATCACAGGTGAAATATCACATGTCCTGCCTTGTAAGACAGACAAAAGTTAGTGAACCCTTTAAAAGAGCTGTATATGTCTACAAATAGACATACTATTTGCTATAAGTGGTGTAGGCAGCCACAACGATCCTACACCTTCACTAGACAATGGCGTCTATGCACCGGTGTCATGGCCGACACCTCAACTCAATTCACCGAAATCAAACCTCCGATCCCAGGTGAACAACAATTTCCCAATATTTACACACACCGTGTCCAGTACAAGACAACTTTCAGCTATCACATTGATATCGCTTCAGTTCATGACAAGCAAGTTTTAACCAAATTCAACTCACTTCTTTCCTTTAGGAATACAGGCCTTCGGTGTGCCGGCTAACTTTGTTGATGTAGCGTCACGGAAGTATACTGAGGAAAGGGTGCAACACCACAGCGCGACGGCCAGCGTGGTAACTGTAGTTCCAAAAACCGCCACTTCTCTCAGCGCCACCTTTCCCGCTCAGACTACTACTATCACTCAGCTTATTCTAGCCCTCTACTGCAGGTCGTACATTTGATGTTAAAACATGTAGCCTGCGCTGATCTTCTGCAGAGACAAATGCAGATACGTTTGTCCAATAAACCTAGTATCCACCTGGCCAAGTCAATAGCAATTTCAACCCAATTCCTGAGTTGATTCAAGCTTCCCGGGGAGTCTTAGTTCAGTTAGAACTCAAGGGTTCTCCCAAGCTAAGCCATTCTCAGTGCAGTTTCTACCAGGCCTACAGACGGATTTGTTCTTACCCAGCCACTTAATTAATTCAATAAAGAATTCTTTAAATGTCGTGAAAGGGCAGCATGACTATCCAATATATCAGCATCCGGTCCTATACCTAGTCGCGCCAATCCCTTACCGCGACGTCATCTTCGCGCCCACCTTACCTATGCACGCTCGATGGGCCTGGGTGGCCTGACCCCATCGCGACCTGGCCTCACAACCCATCAGCGCATATATGTTACTGTGTCCCCCAGAGCGCTGTTGATATCATGCTTACTTTGGCAATAAACACCTTTCATTATTGAAAAGACAATCGTTTATGTGATTTGGGTTATACTTCTATATGTGTATATATGTGGGGGGAGACAAGTTATAAGTTTGACCTTTTTTACCCTCCAATACTATACAGTTATACCATTGCCGCATTATATTAATATCGTGACGATTTGAAGACATCTTTTAGCGTGAAAAGACTTCAAGACTGTTTTGAATATATCTTATTATAAATTAAATTGGTTGATTCCAGAAATTTTTGTGTGATTTTGATGTTTTTTCCTGTTTCATTCAATAACGTTATGTAAGGATTCCTTCGGATATATGCCACATAATATAATACTAGATTGGATTGGATTACTTTTATTGTTGACTAGCAGGCATGAGAGGATTTCTCCTGCATTTGGGAGGTCTTTGGCACCTCAGATACCACTCAAATTCTTTCATCAGCGTTTCGTATCATTTATTGACCATTGAACATAAGGATTTACTATTTATTTCCTAGAAATGATCTTTTCAAATATGTTGATATATCGAAATCCGTCTTTTGCGACTTGTGACTCATTTTCCTGTGAAATATTCATATGAATAATGCTTTAATATAACTGTAATGTTTTTGACGTTTTTGTTTAGTACTTTGCTCCATAATGCCAAACTGTGCAACGTTTTATTACACTAGATCTATGGTTTGTTGTCGACCAGAAATGCCTAATTGTAGATGGTCTTGACCTTTTCAGTATTGCATTATTGTGCATGTATACTGACTACAAATTGAATATATACAAAACTTCTCAATCCTAAGCTTAGGCCTACACAAGCCATACAATCTATGACCAAGACACTTTATACGATCACCATTTATGATAAAATGTATATTTTTCTTAGTATTGCAGAAATGATTGAGACTGACATTTGACTATCATTAAAGACCGAAAATTACAAAACAGGTTGGATTAGTTCGGATAAATCCTATGGCTTTTGACCTTTTCACTATCGGGTTTGACCTTTTCTTATGGCATGGAAAATTTGGGGGGGGGGGGGACATGCCCCCTCGCCCCCCCCCCCCGGTTCCGACGCCCCTGGTCATTCAGGAAGGGAGGCCGTCACAGGAGGCCTTGGCATGGGCCTCTTTCCAACGCGAATACATTGATGGGAGCGTGTCGGCCGTCAGCCGGCCGGGAGTGCAAAGCAGGTAGCTGCATGGTTTTATTTAAAAACGTGCTTGAGTTAGATAGTGGAAGGTGGAGCCTAATATAATGCTTCAGAACTTTAGCTCCTCCCATGTGGAGTAATATCCAAATAAGGGCTATGCTCATGACTCTAGAGATACATTAATTTCTGGCTGATCAACACTCACCATTTGCCAGAGTTTTGACTCTGACTGCCAGAGGGAATTGTTCTAATTTCCCCTCAAAGCTCCACTCAGAATGCACCGATTTGAATAAATCTTTTTGTTTAATTTAGAGCCACATTTTCTCCAAATGTACCTGTATGTTTCAAGTCCCCCACATGCTTTAAAAAGCACTGTTGCTAGGGGCAACTGAATTCAATACCCTCTACTGGTCTTTACAGTTGAACATTTGAGAAAGACAGATTCGTTGATTTTGTATCCAAAAGTGAATGATTTTTTTTATTTTGATGGCAGATCACCCCATCGTAATAAGGGTGGTTATCAGGGGAAATGCATGGGTGGGAAGTTTGACCAGAGTTATACAGACATGTATGATCATAGAGCTGTTATTTCAACCTGTTTTTGCATCGTTGCTAGAGAGGTATTATAGATACTTGATGTCTTACAATACAAGAAAGATTTAATATTAAATTATAACCAGCGCATAACATCTGTAGAGAAAAATCAGTTTAGGGTTGTCATTATTTTATTATTTAGAGAGTGAGTCTATAGAGAGGGTGAGAAAGAGGGCGGAGAGAGAGGGGCAGACAGAGATATTATATAATTAATAATAAGTAAATGAAAAATTCTCTGCTATAGTAATAATGTCTGCATTGCGTGAAACCACCAATATATGGCCAATAATGTTGACAAAAACTCCAATAAAATCGGCCACACTTCTACAATTCCAATTACATCAGTATGTTACCTATAGTAGGATTTGTACAGCGACACCGTAGGGGAATTAATAATTGTTGTTTCAAAATCTAAAGAATGTTTTTACAACTTCAGCACATTTGCATTATGAATTGAAAATGGCATTTTGGCCCTGAAAAACATTGTTTTTAGGATCTAATTCCTGAAATATCAATGTTAGGTATATCAAAGTTTACTATGGCATGAATCGTAATGGAGAGACAGATGCAACTGGAGGGTTTAATTCCCACTAATTGATAAACCGACAAAGTAATAAGATAACCGATAAAGTTACAGGGTGGTAAAGGTGGAAAAAGGGACTGTGCCCATTTTGTGAGAACTGCTCATGTATGTATGTATGTATGTATGTATACTATACATATATATTTTACAAAAATTAAAAACATTGAATATTCAGTAATGTCTATCTGACCTTCCTAAAGTTATATGGTTCTACACCTATTCTATCAATTAAAAAAGATAGGATGCTTAGACTTTGATATTCTGTTTCCACCTGTAAATAGGGCCCTTGTCAACGTTTCATGAGAAGTGCCCATACATACATACATAATCTCAAATAGTCCCCGAGGTATAAGCATACATATCCACTGCATTCATGTACACTAACTTTATTTTGCAAAAAGGTACATGAACAGTTCTATTTTTGACGTTTTTTGAAGTGAATTTCGTGCAAGTGACTACGTTTCATGAAAATTGGTACATATACCGAAATTGTGTGTTACCCTATGGGCGCCGCCATATTGTGCGCGGAAACGATGCGCAGTGACTCGGGGGACAGGATCACACCTTTAAACAATGCCTATGCATAGCTAAGGTGTCGGCGGTCTTGAATTATTATGCTCTTATTGTTTTCTACTGTTGCAGCCTATAGTTTCCATCCTTCTTAGAGGTTCGGCAAGTATATAAGAGCCTGCCCTGGCGATTTGGCATGTAAACATCGCAGAGGGCAACCTTTTTTAGCCGTGACACCCTCAGTCAAACTTGAAAGTAACACTCAAGCCATATATTCTAGTACCACGGAGGGTTGTGCGACCTGGTAGGCCTAGGTGTGAGAGCTTGTGAGGCTAACCTTATAACTTATATATGGTGTGCAGAATGCAAAATTAACTTTTTTTCTCCACCCGCCAACTTGGCGGGTAAATTGCAGATATTTACCTGCCCACACATAAATTTACCCGCCCACAAATAATACTTTAATGACAGAAGTCAGGTGTGATTTCAATCACACAAGTAAATAATAAAAGATCATTATTTCTTTGTACCAAAATAATAATATAGTAACATATTTTTGGAAGAAATTTAGCAACGACTTTAAGACATGTCCCTCCTTTTTTATGTGAAGAGTTGTCCAGATGTTTATGTGAAGATATCCAGTACAGTATAATTGTAACAATATAGAGTAGCCTACCTCGTGACCAGAATGGCCATTTTGCCTCGTGCACACAGTGTTGGAGACTTTTTAAAGGTTGAATCTATTTGTTTTTGTTTTAAATTTTACATACAATCGATAGCAAAGCTTCATATGTAGCTCATTTTCATTCACCCGCCATGGAGGGCGGGTAAGTTGACAGTTTTACCTGCCCGCCGAAATTTTTACCCACATTTGGCTCGACTGCCATTTTTCATAGACCTATGACCAGTACCTCACACAGGCCGGTCAGTATGAGTGTGTAGGACCCCACCCAGAAAAAACATTGCAAACCTGGTTAGCGAGGGAATTTCAGCGATTATATCGCAATGACAGCGATGTTTTTGGTGTGAGGTGCCCAGAAAAAACATCACTGTCACTTAAAGGCGTTGCAACGCCCTTCCTCGAAATATAAATTATAACTTTCCACGACTGATAAGATATAATAGGTGATTACAGCTCCTATACTTCTCAGGATTATTAAAAGTTACATACCCACGAAGATTGAACAGGTTAAAGGTACATTTAAGCCTATTTAAAATTGTGCGATGGGAATGATTCTGCTCGCAGTTTTGCGAGGAAAACTGCCTTGAAAAACCCTCGCAAACCTATTTCTGCAAGGTTTTTCCTGTGATGTTTTTTTCTCGGTGGGGTCCCTGGTCAGCCCATGAGTTTAGACAAATAGGTGACCAGGCTTCTTCCAGCCGCCACCTCATAATAGAAAGACATCTATACTCTTAGTCTCCCCTTAGTCTATAGGCCTACTCAGTCTGACTGGCTTAAAGACAAATATTAACAGGGTATAATGCAAGTTAAAGTTAATTATGATTAAGTTTATAGTTGTGTCTATATGCCTGAAAGATTTCGTTTATGTAAAACAAATATTTCATGTACTTTTGAGTCTTTTCTTAATAAGTAACTCTCAAAGCCACACTCCCGCAATGCTATAACACTCATGTGTGTATTGACTCATGTCCCCCAATGGCCGCAGCATGGCCGCGGACCGTAGTTCGCTCTCCGCCGATGGCGCCGCCACCAGTAACACAGGACTTCCCTATAGGCTACTAGCTGGGAATTTTACACATAGGAAGAATATTTTCCCTCCCACAGGGGAAGATATTGACATAAGAATATGGCTCTCCTTGGCTTATACAACAGGCACCTAGTGCCTAGTTAAGTATGGGCTTATTGATTGAATTTTAAGTGCCAATCGTCAGACCATAGTCATTTACACATGTTTATATTTATGTTCCTACTGGTGATTCATTGTTAATTGAAGCATAAACCCAACTGATGGGTATGTTTGTTTGTTTCTAACTGTGACCAATAACTTGATTGCCTATTAGAAACTGTAAAGCCTATTTTTATAGACACTGCGCACACGCATGTATGTGATTAGGGGTTCCCCACTACCCCTCCTGTCAGTTGTTAAAATAAGGTTTATATTCCACCCAATATTATAAACGTTTGGGTTACTTTATAAGGGTTTCTCTAAGCAAAATGTATTTGTAAGAGTGTGGGTTTCAGTTAATCTGTTGCCTTGTGGCAGGCAGTCAAGCGCGCAACGCCTGTTCGCGGAAGTGGTTGGTCGCGGTAGGGTCTGTGCGCGGTTCGGTCCTGGTGCGGTTCGGTGTTGGTGCGGAAAGGTCGGCCCCCTCAGCCACCGACTTCTCGTTGTGTTTGACTGTCGTAGAACCACCAAGAAAGTTCTACCCGTACTTTATTCTAAGTTCCATATTGCAATCTAGATGGAGCTTTCCGCATGCGTTTAGCTCTTGCAACCACTGGTGGGGAACTGTCCGTCTTCTTAAAAGGAGAAACAGGAACATTTTGAACAATGTCCAAATTTTTCCTAGGCCTCCCCCTCTTTCTTTTCACAGGATTAG
This sequence comes from Sthenelais limicola, assembly GCA_942159475.1. Taxonomy (NCBI): domain Eukaryota; kingdom Metazoa; phylum Annelida; class Polychaeta; order Phyllodocida; family Sigalionidae; genus Sthenelais; species Sthenelais limicola. The sequence goes on from OW804098.1 coordinate 70,926,909, forward strand.
CAGAATCCGTCAAAACTACTGGGGTTGGCTGATTTTTCACAACCAAATCCGCCTTAGTTTTCCTGGGTCTACCAACTTTCTTTTTAGAAGGAATGACAGCTGGAGGAACTTTTACTTTCTTTTTCTTCTTCTTAGTCTTCTTCCTGTCCACACGGACAACAGCCAGAGTTTTATCTATGGACTGTTCAGTGCGAGCAGGTGGAAGATCATCTCCAGACGTCTGTAGTTTCTTAGGTCTACCCCTGGGTTTAACCCCAATAGTAACCTTTTCTTTTTCCTTCAGCTTAGGACATTCAGCACCAGCTAAAACTTTCCCACCTTCAAACTTCAGGATATCTCGCCCAGCCTTCTCTAGTTTACGGAATTCAGGAGCTCTATGCAAGTTTATCGCCTGTATAGGTCCGTTCTCGTCAAAGGCGGGTTTCAGATAATCTACATGATATCTGACGATTCCCTCAGTTGTTTCCAATTCATAGGTAGTACCCCCTATGAATCTCCTCACCTTGAAAGGCCCGTCCCACTTGGGACCGTATTTCTTGTTAGCCTTAGGGGGACAGTACCTATACACAATAGCCCCTTCCTCAAAGCACCTAGGACAAGCCCGTCTGTCAAAGTCTTTCTTTTGGTGCACTGCAGCAACTCCCAGATTTTCCCTGACAAACTGATGTCCAGTTCTCATTGACTGTCTCAGATTCTCCACGTATGCCAATCGACAAGGGAAATCCAATCCTCCAGGTTCAACTCCATGGACCAAATCCACAGGAGTAACAAGCTCAGTCCCAAAAACTACTGAATTGGGTGTACACAACGTACTGGCATGCACCGTACCCCTGTAAGCGTGTGCTATACACAGAGCGAGCAAGTCCCAATTCGGATCCGAGTAGTCTGTCAGGCAAGAGAGCTGCTCAACAAGAACACAATTAAATCTCTCCACCTGTTTGTTGACTGAGGCCTGTACAGGAGAGTGATTAGCTTTTCCACCCCCAACATGTCCAACAAACTCTGCAACAGCTGAGACCTGAATTCCGGCGCTCCGTCCGTCTGCAACAAAACTGGACAGCCGAATCTCAGTACCCACTCTCTAAACAAAACTTCAGCACATCTTTCTGCCGTATGGTCTGGCATAGGAAATGCTTCTGCCCATTTTGAGAAATGGTCTGTAATCACCATCACATAGTTGTTACCTCTAGGGGTAGTCTTAAATGGACCAATAATATCCAACGCTATCCTACTCCATCGTTCACCATGGATCTCCTTCTTTAAAGGTGTAATACCTCGTCCGCCTCTAGACTTTCTCATGCTGCACTCAGGGCAAGCCTTTAGCCATCTCTTCAAGTCATAGCGCATCCCAGGCCAAAAATATTTCATTTTTGCCTTCCAGCTAGTCTTGAAATCGCCATAATGACCTTCCAACTGAGAACCATGCAAGCAACGGAAAATATTTCTCCTCATAGAGGCAGGGATTATCTTCCTGACATATTTGTGTCCAGTGTTCTTACGCAGCCACCGCAGACATAAGACACCCTGGACCATCTCTAAATTCTCTCTGTTACAGATGTACGTACAGAATTCCTGTGGCTCACCAGACAATTTTTCTTTGCCGGGAACGGGACTGGATCCGTCCAATACAGCCATAACTCTCTTCACGAGGGGATCATCCTGTTGTGCATCCCGGATTTCATCTTCCAAGGAACCTAGAACAGCCACAGCCTCCACAATCACAGCATCATGGACACCACAATCGAGACAGCTGGGGTTCGCGCATTTCCTGGTAGGGATTCATGACAATCCGTCCGCATTGGCATGTCTCTTCCCTGCACGGTGAAGTATCATACTCTGCTCCAAGCCATACTCTTGCATAGTAGCTAACCACCTAGCAAGCATATCCGTTGGATCTTTAAAATTTAGGAGCCATCTAAGGGAAGCATGGTCAGTTCTTACGTAAAAATTACGATTGCCAAGGAGTTAGTGTCTAAACTTCTTCAAGTAGGACAGCACTGCCAATAGCTCACGTTTCGTAGCACAGTAATTTTTCTGTGGCTTGGTGAGGCTATTACTAGTGTATCCCAATACGACTTCCTTGCCATCTTGCATCTGTGACAAAACTCCGGCCATTGCAAAGCCACTGGTATAATTGACTGCTGTTAAACACCCTCTTCATTAATAATCAGGTTGTAGACAGTGTTTGTTTGTTTGTTTAGTTATATGAATATAAAAGGTTTTTGCGTATGGTAGTAAAGGTTAGATACATGTTACATTAATTATATTTGGCAACGCATGAAAGATATATCACATAAGTGGTTATGCGTATTTTGTAAATTTATTAAATGATGTGGCCAATAAAAACATTTAAAAAAAAAAACTGGCATCAGTATCCAAGATGAAATAACCTTCCTTTCTAGGATACCCAAGAACTGGGGCTGAAGTTAATAAAGTCTTAGCTGACTTAAAAGCTTCATCACACTTTTTGGACCACACTATAGGTTTACTATAGCGTTTCTCATTCCCCGCGTCCGTCACAATCTGTTGCAGAGGCGCTACAATTCCACCAAAGTTTGGCTGAAACTCCCTGTAGTAGGAAGCAAAACCAAGGAATTGTCTCACTTCTTTAGCAGTTTTTGGAATAGGCCATTCCTGCACCTTAACTATCTTAGCTGGATCCGCCCAGATTCCAGCAGCAGAAACAATCCTACCCAAATGTTTCAGTTCTTTCCGGAAGAGCTCGCATTTTTTAGGTTTGAGCTTAAGCCCATACTCCCTAATGCGTTCCAGTACCAATTCCAGGTTGTCCGCACATTCCTGGACAGTCTTTCCAAAGACCACCACATCATCCAGGTATACCAAACAGGATTTCCAACGCAATCCGTCCAACATACGGTCCATCATGCGTTGAAAAGTGGCAGGGGCGTTACACAGTCCAAAAGCCATAACTTTAAACTGGAACAGACCCACACTGGATAGAAAAGCAGTTTTGTGCTTACTTTCCTCATCCATTGCAACCTGCCAATATCCGGACTCCAAGTCTAGTGTGCAAAACCATTGGTTACCACCCAAGGCCTCAACACACTCATCAATTCGGGGAAGAGGGAAACTATCCTTTCTAGTCATGGAATTCAGCTGGCGGTAGTCTACACAGAACCTCTGTGTTCCATCTTTCTTAGCAACCATAACTATGGGAGCTCCCCACGGACTACTGCTATGATTTATTCTGCCTTCTTTATACATTTTCCAGATCTCCAGATTTCCCTCCCACTTAGCCACTGGCAACCTGCGATAGGCTTGCTTCACAGGGATCGCATCCCCAGTGTCAATCACATGGCGAACCAAGTGAGTGCAACCAACTTTGGTACCAGGCAAGGAAAAACAGTCTTTGAAATCATAGAGCAGTTTCCTAACTAACTCTTTTTCTTCTTTTTCAGACAGATGAGTTTCATTCACCAACTTCTGTAACAGATTTTCCGGACAAGGAGGGACAACCATCTCAGGAGCCAGAAGCTCATCATCCACAATAGGCAAGTCCGTCACCGACGAATTAACGTTACCCGATACATATGTATTAAGGCTTCCCAAGGCAAAGTCTTTTAACAATCCCTGATCAGGCTCGAACATCAGCCCATCTGACGTGTGAGAGCCTCTACCCAGGTCTATCTTAGCAAGGGTCACGGACCGGGGTTGGAGGACCACAGGTCCTTTCAACCTGACTTCTCCCCTGTCCACGAACTCTCTCAACTCAACAGCCTGACCAGTGGACTGTCTCAAGCTTCTCTTCATGTGCTTCCATTGCTTACACAATACAGATACAGCTTGATTCTCAAGGAATAGCAATCCAGACCAGTCAAGATTACATTTATGGACGTAATAAAAATCCACCCCAATAAGTCCATCTTCCAGGCCGGAAACAACCAGGCATGTAATCATGTATGTCCGATCCACTATCTTCAAAGGACAAAGCACGCTCCCATGAGTGGTTATAGGCAGCCCATTCCCCATTGCACACACCATTTGGACCGGAACCAAAGGTGGTTTGGAAGAAAGAGAATCATAGAATCTCTTGGTAACCAGGCTAGTAGTAGCACCAGGGTCCACCAGAAAATCTCCATTCTCACTGTATATGCTATACAAGGGATATGTGCGTGAGTCGTTAGACTCTTCCAGAGTTTGCCGAGATTCGATAAGAAATAAGAACTGGCCGAAAAATGGAATCGGTTAAGTTTGATAAAATAGCAGGCCTAAAGGGGCTTATGATCTGCTCTCTCAATATTCGGTCGCTTAGGAACAAAGTTGTGGAAGTAAATAAATGTATTTTGAAGGGAGGCATTAGGATTCTTGCTCTACAAGAGACATGGTTGGATAAAAATGATCATAATAACAACATTGTCTTGAACCCTAACTACAAAATCTTTAGAGCAGACAGGTCGACGTTGATAAATGGTGGTATCAAAAAGGGAGGAGGTCTCTGCTATCTGATAGATAAGAATTTTGCTGTTGATCCATGGGTGATGTCTGATAGAAATATATGTAATGACAATATCGAATTACAGATCATTAAGGTTAAGCCTGGTAACAGGAGAAGGATATTGCTCCTCAACCTGTATAGGCCGCCGAATGGCAGTAGCGGTATCTTCATCAATGAATTGAGTGATGCACTAGTTCACATTAAAGGAATGGAACCAAACTGTAACATAATAATATCAGGTGATATCAACATCAACATGTTGAATAAAGGTGACGAGAGCACAAAAGATATGATGCATGTAATTAATGAGGCCTCTCTAAAACTGTATAATTCCGCCCCAACTAGATGTAACAAGAACTCAAACAATCTGATTGATATATTTGCTAGTGATCACCCACATATATTATCATCGGGGGATAATCCAAACGTCTATTTCGGATCACTTTGCTATTTTCATTAACCTAAAAAAGAAAACTGCCCCACATAGTCTAAAAACTGACAAGGGTAGAAGGTATGATAGGTTAGATTATGAAGAACTTAGCACTTACATCGAACGAAATGTAATTAACCTAGTTGATAATGACAACAGGGACACAAATGAAGTGTGGAAGGGTATGAAAAGCAAATTAATTGAGTTTCTTGATGTGAAATGCCCTATAAGGGAGAGAAAGATTGTAAACAGAGGCGCGATGGTTCTAGACAAGGACACCATTAATGCTATAAGAAACAGAGACCTGTTGTTCAGTAGGGCGATTAGGACAAAAGATGAAGGGGACTGGCAAAGGGCTAGAGCTGCCAGAAGTGTCAGTGCCAGACTTGTAAAATTAGCAAAGAAAAGGCATATAACAGCACTTCTAGAAAACAATGGTAATAATAGTAGAAAATTCTGGCGGCTATTAAATAGTCTATTGGGTAAGTCAACAGCGTCATTACCTGAAAATTTCCTTCACGATGATAAGGTAATTTAGGGAATGGAGGCGAGTAATGCTTTGAATACCTTCTTTAAAAACATGAGTACGATCACTGAAGATCTGGAAGACCGAAGTAACAGGTACCTAGTTGATGAGGTTGTGACCACTATGTCTACGAAAATTGTAATCAAAGAGGTTGAAGTTTCAAAGGTGGTAAATGCTATAGATGTTAGTAAAAGTAGTGGTCTAGGTTGGATCAATTCTAAAATTCTAAAATTCTACTTCTCGAAAATAATTCCACAACTAACCAAACTACTTAATGACTGCATCAAGCAGTGCATGATACCCCAAGAGTGGAAGGAATACACAATAACTCCACTACCGAAAGCTTGTAATCTCAGAATGTTTAACAATTTACGGCCAATAGCACTCGTCCCGATACCTTCTAAGATACTTGAACACTTCATATGTAATGCGTTACGAATGCATATGGATGGTAATAACCTCTTCTCCCCAGCTCAGGGAGGATTTAGAAAGGAGCACTCGACAAATAGGACTGTATTTGAATTTATAGACCCCATTATCAAGGGAATAGATAGTGGTCAGGTGTCTGTTGCGACCTATTACGACGTGGCAAAAGCCTTCAACTGCCTAGACTATAATATCACCTTTAGAAAACTACAATACTATAAAATCAACCCTGCCATAATAAACATCATAAAAGAATATTTATCCAATAAGAAGCAACGTACAGTACTGAATGGTCATATTTCAGATCAAACAATCATTAATGTTGGTGTTCCGCAGGGAAGCTTGTTAGGGCCCCTGATTTTTATAATTTATATAAACGATCTGCAGAATTGCCTGGCCAACCTAAAGTACAAATTCTGGGTTCGAAAAGAAAAATGAATAAATTAAGGCATTACCATACAGGTAATACAGGTAAAAAAAAAATGTTTTCTCCCAAACTGAATAAAAAAACCCAGGAGGGTTGAATAATTTTGAAATATACATTACCATACAGGTTCAATCTTCATTGATGGGAATGCAATTTCGATGGTATCCATTTTAAAATACCTGGGCTTTGATATCGATAATTGTCTTAGTTTCAATGGTCACTTTTTAAAAATCAAAAACTCAGTACAGTCGAAAATTAACCAACTGAGCAGGATTAGATTTTTCATAGACCAGAAATCGACAATAACCATTTTAAAAGCCCATGTGTTGCCACTTATTGAATACGGAATAATTTTCTACAGATTGCATGGCCAATGCCAACATTATTAGGAAGATACAAAGTGTGTTCAACAGAGGATTACGTTTGATTGATATTAATAATATTACACCTATACAGGAAATCATGTCAAGATTTGGGTTCCATCCAATTGAAAGGAGGGGTCTGATAGCCATTCTGGGTCTTATGTATAACTTGAAAAATTTAGAAGGTTATGCTCAGGAGTTACCTAGACATACTAGACAGGCGGAGGGTACCAATATGGTGGTAATACAGCCAAGGACCGAAAAAACAAAAAAGAGTCCGAACTACCTGGATCCATATCTGTGGAATCAGCTTACTGTTGATTGTAAAAAAATGTTGTGGACAAACCTAAAGAAAAATCTGAAAGAAAGAGCTGTCCTAGGATAATAGGATGTTTGTTCCAATTGTGATGTACTAGCATTTATTTGTATGTAGCTTCTGTTGTTTCCTTTTCGAAGAGAAGCACAAATGTGAATTATCGAAATGTATGGAATTTGGATATTATGCTCATATTACTTGGGTTCGATAAATATGTGTGATTTTAGCTCTTGTGGACTGACCCGTTGGGAATGTATTTAACTTTGGCCAAAAAAATGTGGAAAAAAGATGAAGGAAATAACTGTGTTTAAATGATATTTAATTGAGAACAGCTTAAATTGATTATATGTGAATGTAAATTAAAAACTCTAATATATGTAAAATAAGAACAAAGAATTTCTACTTGAAATATAAGGTACTATAATGCTTAATGTTTTTACGACGAATGAGAACTCATGGGGAGAAATCTTCACCTAGACAGGTGTTCTTTTCTGGCAACGACCTAGGATCTCTTGCGTCCGTGAGCGCTTGACCTTGCCTCAAAGCTAACCCCGTACTAACAAGTGCCTGAGCAACACCCCCAGTTCCTATACTACTAGCCAAATCCGTCAGAGCTGTAGTACTATGAAGTGGCGTCCCTTTGACCCCCATATTGCTTCCTATAAGGGCCGGGAAGGGTTTTGCGGAGCCTTAGATTTAGTAGACTCGGCCAACTCCTTCAATATTTTCGTGGTCGGACAATCAGGAGAGATGTGTCCTTCCTTCCCGCAGAAGTAACATTTCTTTGCCCGTCCCTTCTCCGACCGGAGAATTGCCCAGAAAATGTTTTCTTCCAGGGTTGTCCAGTCTTGCCATCACCAGGCTTCTTCTTGAAGTCCCTATAGGCTTGCAAGGCCTGACAGATAACGGTTGTCACGTCCAAAGTCTCCGAACCAGAGGAGGTAACATCATCATCATCCAGGGGCTCAATCACCTGGGCTACAGCAGTACCGGACTTGCGGCGGGACCTCCTCTTCTTCACAGCCAAAGCGCGTTCCTGGACTGGTTCAGGAGCTGGCAGCGCGGCAAGTTCTTGGACTACCATACTGGATTTGGTCTCCATCAGGCATCCCTCATAAACCTCTGACCAATGAATGGCCTCTTGTAGGTCTACGGGTTCCTTCAGGCGAGCCCAATTGGCCTGCTTCCAGTTTGTCAACCCCTTCAGGTAAGTATGAAGAGCCATAGTGACTATGGTACTATCATCTTCTTCCCAAAGGCGTACCTGGCTCTGCGAGCTACCTCATTACCAAACTGCCAGACAGCCTGTCCGGGAGTCTGGCGACAAGCATGAAACTCAGCTTGTCTCTTTATACGAGAAACCTCACCAAAATTCGCGTCCATATGCTCCACAAATTTTTTAAGAGTCAGGCCTGAAGGCAGATCACCCATATCCGCCAACTGCCGCTTGCATCCCCACTGCAACTGAAGCAGGAACTCTTCTTCTGACCAGTTGCATGCAACCGCCATTACCCGCATCTCAGCCAGGTAAACACGCCAAGGGTCCTTTTGGTCCCACATCTTTATAACAGGTGGGCGCATGGTGTATTTACTCTTCCCTGGGCCCTGGGAGTATTCAAACTCACCAAAGTCAGAGTCGTCCGACCCATCATAACTTAATCCCTGGACAAGGGATCGATCTTTCTTAGCGATACGAGATCGCTCTTTGGTCTTCCGTGACTTCTTGCTTTTTGTTTCCTTCTCCTTCTTCTTCCTAGGGGCAGGAGTTTCCAAGCCAGAGGACGAGGAAGAGGAAGAAGATGAATCGCTGGGATCCGATGGATCATCAGGAGAGCCAGACACAACCTGTATCTTCGGCCTGTATACATCTCCTTTCACCTGACCCCTGTCGAACTCAGCGGCCGTACTAGTAGTGCTATCCTTTTTTCCTTTACTTGCACTACCATCCTTCTTTCCTTTTCCCTCAGGAGTCTTTTCAGTTTGTGTACCTGTACTGGTAGACAAATCATTAGTCTTTACAGTATCAGAATCACACGATGTTTGAGTACTGAAACTCCTACTCATTACAGAGAAACTGCTCTGGGAACTTTTCTGAGAGGCTTGAGGGGATGTTCCCTGTCTTTCACTAAACGATCCACCAGCAGGGGATGAAGTAGACATGCCAGAACTCTTATGATCCCAAAATGTCACTCTCTTCGTTGTATCCTCAGTCATGCCAACTGGAGACCCAAAGAAGTCCATCCTAACCCTTCCTGACTCCAATCCAACTTGTGGATCAGCAAACGTAGAACACACAGGAACAGATCTACTTGTATTTACAGTAGATGCCCTGCTTGTCCTTGGAAGAGTAGTCCACATAGGGGACGCCATAAAGTCAGTCTGAGTCAGATCTTCAGAGACATTCTGGAGACGAGAATGATCGTCTACCCGCGATATCTCGCACTTCAACTTTTCGTTTTCTACCTGCAATCTTTTAATGAATGCAGAATCCCTCTCCGTTACCAATTCCAGTGTTTCCTGGATGTCCAGATTCTGGAACACGAGTTGTTTCATATCTGCAACAAACTCGAGGTTCTTTCTCTTTTCTGCAGTTAAATCTCTCTGCAAACCCAGTAACTGAAGACGAGTTGCTTTCAACAAGCTTTCCTCATCTGACTCTACATCGCTCACCAGGGACCTGTAGTCCGTGAAGGCTGCACGATCCTCCCGGCTAGTTCTGTAATCCTCAGACTCAGAACCCACATCGGACAGAATTACTCGTGCGAACTCTCGCTCAAATTTTATGTCCGCCAACGTAGATCCTGAGGCAAGCAGCCTGCCCGGCTGCACTGGTCGCCTACCCGTCCATCCAGGGTCCAGCGGGGGTCCGCCGTCTGCTCCAGGTGCAGCCACCATTTCTGAAAAAGAGAGTCACAAGTCAGAAACCAAATCCGGATTATATCCAATCCGTCGCGCTTAGTCTCCAGGACTGATCAAGAACTGGTCACGGCACCAATTGTAGTGATTCGCTCTATGATCCGAATAAACAACTTAACAAGGCACAATTCCCTGTAGTTCTCTTTATTCATCCAGTCCATGGAAACGGCCCAGAGTCTGGCCTCCCGGACAGGGTAGTCATTATTCCTCCGTACATACAACAGGTAGTACCAACGAGAGTACATATCAAGTATAGTGTAAATGGCAATACACAGAGTACAGAATAATATATGGAGAACATAGTGATAGAGAACTCTTACAGGAGTACTACGAATAGGGTTAAGTTATACAATAAGGGTACAAATAGTAAAATAGAGGCAGTGTAAGATTATACACTCCACCCAAGCGCAGGGCACCTCTATGTAAGAATAGATGAACTAGGCCTTTATGGCCTGCCACCAAGTGGAGCATTGCAGAAACTACTACATACACACATTATGTGTGGATACATCTACACACACACATATACAAGTATATTGTATGTAAATATATAGCAATTCCACCAAAAGTGCAACATTTGGGTTAAAATACAACAGCTCCTCCAGAGGCTAAAATATTTATCTGAGATTATTTGCGTTGGTATTTTCGGATCTAGGGGAAAAAAGTCACCTAGGGGGAAGTATCCCACAATGTTTTTTATTTTTTTTAATCGTGAGGCCAAGAAAATGCTTATTTTTCTGCCAGAATCACACATAAAAATGCAGGTTTTCCTATCAGAATCACTGTTTAAAACATTCAGCCAGTATTTTGGGGGGAAAAACTTATAAATATTCTCAATATAATGGGGTTCATGTGCATAATGGGCCAGATGGTCAATGATTACTCTGAAATAATATGTTTATATGGATAAAAAAAATACTATTTTCAACTTTTCAATTCATTTATTGATGATATTATGTAAAGTTGATTATGGGGTAGCCCCCTGTCTCCGTCAGGGGATCTAAATTTGTTTTGAACATATAGACCTAGAAGAACTAAAAATGAAACCCCACTTACCACCATTACTTATAACATTTTTTATGATTAGTACATCTCATTGAAAAATTTCCAATTAATTCTTTCCAGCTAAATAGAGGGGTTAGAATACTGAAAAAATTATGTGGGAATATTAATGTCACCGTACCGGGGGTCTAGGTTTTATCAATGAATAAATTAATATTAGCATAAATTATTTTCTATGAGCATTATAATGTGTAAAAAACACAAGGGAAAAAAAATAAATACAAAAAAAAATTCTGCCATACCTGAGATAGTAGCAACAAGCAAAAACAATATTTCGCCGTAACGGGGGTCTAGAGGGTGCCCATGTCGCTGTAACGGGGGTCTAAAGGGGGCAGGGGTCTGAAGGGGGGTTGAAATTATTTTCTCAAAATTTTCCCCGATTAATTTTGCCTCTAAATTCCTAAATATAACTTATATTTACCTCCATAAACAACCAAAACAAGTATACAAATCCACTTAACAGGAAAATGAGGGGGAAACAATGCTATTGATAAATTTGTACATATTCTAGATATAATTGATTATAATATGTGCATAATGGGCCAGAGGGTCAATGACATATGACCATTGCTGCGGCCATTACCATTACCATTACTGAACAGTTTTTTGACTGTACCTTTTCTTCTAGATGGGATATTTTCACAAACTAAAGAGCGTTATGGCCCTTATACTAAGACCTATCGAGTACACACTAATTTGAAACATTATGTATGCATTTTTATTATTTATTTATAATTTTAATCGTCATTTATGTTGAAATATTTACCTTTCCCCCTGCCCTTACCATCAGAATTAAGGTCACAGTTTCTGCCAAGCTGCCCTGACCACAATATTCATTATTAAATTTCGTTTATATTAGCAGTAATATATCTAGTTTATGGACGAGAAAAAATAAATCAATGGAAGCAATTCTAAAAAATTATGAATTTTCAGCCCTGGATGGCCAAATGATGCATTTTTGGTGGAATTGCTCATATATAGTTCTATACATGTATAGCCTACATGTACATGATATATTGCTCAAAGTATAATTAAACATTTAGGTAATGGAAATAATCATAGCAAATAATCATCAGCATTACATAATATAAAGGTATGAAAACAGCGCGGCCAGTCACCCAGTTTAAGCATGAGTGATGCTGAAAAATAAAACTGACTTTTCTATGCTGAAAAATAAAATTTCTTTCCGTTACTCAGCACATAATAGGAATATTTTTTCATTCAAGTATTATTTGTTTTCTCCTGGTTGGGGGCAGCCAATAAAGACTTAATATAAAGAGAGTGAAAGGAAATTAGAAATTTCGATTCTCGTTGCTAGACAATGTCAAATTAATGTTAATGCCTCACATAGATATCAATGTAGAAAAACAGTATTTATAATTTCAAAGCAACTCGTTCAATCGTACATCAAAACATAAATCATGATTTCATTTTAAGAGTAGGCCTACTTTGAGCAAATAAAATGACTAGAATATAGGAAACTTCATAATTTTGAAAGGATATTTAGTAGCATATACGGCCATAAGGCTTTTTCTATCAGTATTAATCTCTAAGTATTTTTAAGCCTTCATATAGGTGACACAGAGTATAGAGTCTAGGGTTTATCCTGAGAGAACAATCAGCAAGGGGAAGCTTTCCTCCACCCTAATCCCTAACACAAACATGTATCAATTAGTCCCCGAATGCAAGTGGTGTCAGTACCCATCAGCAGGTGATCCACTCATCTTTAAACTTTTTTTTAAATTGTGAAATATACTAATTAAATCATTTTTGGAAGTATTCTCCCAGCCATAAGAACTATTCTCATCTTTATTTCATCAATGTGTGGCAACTATGAGGAAAGATATTAAAGCTTTGTATTTGTGATGTGACTGTTTATGGCTGTATTCTTATACAAGGGAGAGAGAGGCCGGGTATTAAGAGAGGGAGAGAAGAGAGAGAGGGGGGAGGGAAGGGAAGGAGAGTATATGAAAAATATGTTTAATAATGTGAATGTTAAAAAGTGACCAATAAAAATAATTTCAGTTATATTGATAAATATATGACATTATTGTCCTAATAATACATACCAAACTATTGCTAAACAACATTGCAAGAGATCTGCTGATTCAGATTTTATATTAAACCATTCATTTAACTATAATTGGAAGAAAACACAGAGGAGCAGAACTCACCTTCCGCCATCTTGTATCTATGTAATTCAAATGATGGAAGCACAGTGCATATATTACGTATGTAAAGAACGTCCCTAGCTGTGCATGTAAATTACATAGTATATCTACAATACTAAATCAGAATAGTTTTAAAAGGTTAGATTGTATTATACAGTTTGGAATAGAATTGTATCTTCTTAAAATGAAAATTAAAAGTGAATGAAAACTCAGTATTAAAAACAAATGTCAAGACTTGGTTGTATTGAAAGGTGATGAAGACCTAAATATAGTCAATAGTTAAATATATTCCATAGAATTACCTTAGAAACGCTAAGATATATTCAATGCACTATATTAATACATGTGTTCATACAACTGAAAGCCCTAAGCATCTCCAAAAGGAGAACGTGCTTAGGCATATCTCTGGTGGAAAAAACAGCTGGAATAAAATATCAATTTTCCAACTTAAATTATGTCTCATGTTTCTGACATTCCTCTTATTGTAACACCAAGCTGTGTCATACCATTCTCTCATATTAACCTATTCTTTCCCTTTTCCAAATCTAGGAACAGAGCGCTATGCATTCTCGGTACCTGCGGCAGCAGAACGATATTGGCCAGCCATGGTGGACTATGTGTGGATAGCTCGTGACCGAGTCACTCGACAACTGCTCCCTGTAGACAACGCCTGCAGTCTACTAATACCTGCCAACTTCCGGTACATAAAACCGGTTATCAGGGCAAACTAGGGCCAATAGGTTATCTTGGGCCAATAGGTGATGAGTCATAGAAATATGAATCATAAGTCGAAGAAAATGTGTTTTGAGATAATATAAATCATATTCGTAATGATGAGATCAATGATGGTAAACATTAGGGTATCTAATAAAATACTTGTATTTTTTCTTTAATCATGAACAAAAAAATCTTTAGGGCCAATCACTAGTAAAGTAGTTAAATTATAGTGAATAGTAGGACAAACAGTAGGACATAAGTATTTCTATATTTTCAGTTAGATAAAACTTGCAATATTTCTGCGTGGACATTCACTAGTAATGTAGGTACATATAAGAAGACCTTAGAATGCGTGGTTATGTTTCATACACTGTCCTGATATTTGGTAAATGTATAATTTATGCTTCAAACAGCATTAATCAATCCAAAATTGAAAACATTCCCACAAAGCTATCTTGTCAATTTATAAACACTTCAAAGAATATCGATTTTGTGACTTGCGACTCATTTATCTGTAACGCATCACAATTGGTCAGCCAGCATCTGTCAGTCAGGACTAGGAAATCAGCATAACTAATGAGTTATCTTGTTCCTCTTGTCACTGGTATATGTATTAAGCAGTTACCTGCCGTAACATTACAACATCATTACTTCTCTGTGACGGGAATTTATCAACACTGAATAAACATAGTCTTAAAGCAAATACTTTGTTTCTTTTATGTTACACAGCGTAAATCCTTCGGCTTTGCCTTATAACCAAATAGTAGACCAGCAGCCCCTCAATCTCAGGCATTAATCAGTTAAATGTGCAAGCCAATCAGCAAGCCCAAAGTGGAGGTTATTAATCCTTTTAATCTCTACCTAAGGTGGTTATATAGCTCTAAGTCGGTTCAAGGCAGTAACATTTAAGCTCATAATCTTAGTGTTATAAGTTTTCTATGGTTTGTTTGAAATATACGTACATAACACATCCTTAAGAACTCCAAACAAACTTAGAGAATATATAATGAGGAATTTGTCGTAGAACAACATCAGAATATTGATAAATCCAGTCGTTATAGAGCACACTCTAAATGCGGACCTCTTTTAATAACGCGATTTTATTGGAAATTTCCCTTCACTTTTGGCCTAAGCCAAATCTGGTGTAATTTGAATCTCCGTAATTCTGCTCCTGATAAAGCTAAAGGATTAGGAGAAATATAGGAGTGTGCAGTGGTGCGTTAAGAGTTAAAAGGCCGCCGCCGCCAGTCCCAGACAAGCTGGGGCGACCATTAGTGCATGACAGCCACTAGTGCAGAACCACTGATGCCAAAGCAGAGAAAAAAAACTTGCCCATGCTTGGGTTTGATCTAAGAACCTGTGGGTTTACAAGCGAGCATCCTAACCACTACACCACAGAACCAGCTGTGAGTGAGACCTAAAGGAATCAGTCTGGATGATAATAGTGTGTGTGAGAGAGAGGGAGAGAGAGAAACAGAGACAGGAACAGAAAGAGAAAGAGGGGGAGAGGCAGACAGGAGGATTGCAATTGAAAAAGAAAGTAAGAAAGAGATTGTTGGAAGGAGAGGAAGAGCAGGGAATATATTTTTCAGGAATATATATATATTGAATATATCCAGATATATGTGTGATGACTTACAAGAAAATGTGTCACAATATCAAAAAAACTCAAGAATATTGCTTTCCGCTTTAGATAGCTCATAACTCTCTCAAAATGCGTCCGATCTGAATATAAAAATTATCCCCGAACCCCATGAATGTCATGAAGACAGCCATGCTTTCGGATTTATAATCGGATGATTAGTCTCTTCGTAAAAAAATATTTTCGTCGGCCGCATCAAGTCGTTCGAAACAATATAAAATGTATTTTATATCATTATGTATAGATCGCAGGGAACGGTAATAATGATACTTGAACGATTGTAAGCAACTCATTTCAAACCAAAGCATAATTATCTCTGGGAGTGGAAAACAATATAATACGCTACTATAGCTCTGATGATTGTTTAGATATTGGGTGTGAAGTGTTTATAAACACGGTACAAATCACTATAATGACATATCAAGATTAGTATGTATAATTTAGCGAAATGGCAACGCACAAAAAAATAACAGCTCTGTTTGTTATGCGTTTTTGAAACGAATATGAATCATTAATCTGTAACAATAATGCTAACATTAGTAACAAGGAAATATGGATTCATATTTGCACCTAGTTATATAGAGAAAGCCTGTATGGGAGGTGTTACTTAAAACAATGGCGTGGCAAGCCTTCCCATTTGGGCGCGCTTGACTGATTGCGTAATCCATACATTGCGTTATCCCAATGCCTCTTGCTGCGTAGAATTATTATTACGAAATCCACAAAATGCACTACGCAATTTCATACCATTTCTAGGGATATTTCTTAGCGTGCATCATTTGGTTTTCCAGTCTAGGGTATCTACAACCAATATTTAGGATAACCTCACATGATCATAACCATTTTATTTGAATTCCTTGGCCAAAATTAGTCTGTGGAAACCCTACTTTCAAAGTTCTTAGGTCAAAATCTTGCCGCTATTGCAATAAAGTGCTATTTCAGGCTAGAAAATAGGTAATAATTATGGAATTTGAATAGAATACACAGGCGCATTTAGAAAATATATTAGTTCTGCTGAAAAATATGGTTTCTACACATGCACACATGTTCACTGGTTAAAAAAACACAATATGTATGTAATCACTTATTAAGACTGTAATTTTGTTTTGGAATATTTGTGTCACGTTGCGACATCAATTAGTTTGTGGAGGGAAGAAGTATCACTGTATTGCCTGACCGTTGCTGACCGTCCCTGGTGCCTTTAGCACCGTCCAGGTGAATGTTGCACCACGGCACCTTCTGTTAGCTAACGCCACCTGCCGGTCTGCAACGCCACACAGGTACCCACCGGTCCTTCTGCTGTCAGGTTAGTTCTAAATTTCCCGATGGTGGCGTGGGGGTACCAGCCTTGCCGCGCCAAATCTTTCCGCACTGTACTTTTCGCGACACCTTACCTTACCGCGACTCACGCCCATGCAAGTGGTGTGCCTCACCGCGCTCACTGCACTCCAACCCGCTCCCTACATTGCCGTGCCCAACCTTGCCGTGAACCTTGCTTTCCCACGCTTCTCCCCCTAATAGTAGCGTCACAAACTGACGACGTAATTAGATGAAATCTCTACATGTATGGGTCCAAATGAGAAATGTGTACACATGAACTTTTGAAAGTTTGAAGAGTAACTTGAATATTTCTTATATTTCTAATAATAAGGGAGTAGACTCATAGGCTTTCGCACATTCAAACACCATGCACTGGAAAAAAATCCTGGTTTTACTTTTTCAATCCTAATCCAATCCTCACTAAATCCACATACTTAGGAAATATGTATGCATCCACACAGGATTGAGGGAGGGTGTGAGGGAGGTGGATGCGAGGGAGGAGGGTCTGAGGGAGGGACTGAGGAAGGAGGGTATGAGGGATGTGGGTGTGAGGGAGGCGGGTATAAGGGCGGAGGGTTTGAGGGAGGAGGGTATAAGGCGGAGGGTATGAGGGAGAAGGATGTGAGGGAGGAGAGTAAAAGGGCAGAGGGTATGAAGGAGAAGGGTGTGAGGGCGGGGGGTATGAGGGTTGGGGGTATGATGGAGGTGGGTATGAGGGAGAAGGGTGTGAGGGAGGAGGGTATAAGGGCGGAGGGTATGAGAAAGGAGGGTATAAGGGCGGAGGGTATGAGGGAAGTGGGTGTGAGGGAGAAGGGTGTGAGGGTGTGATGGAGGAGGGTATGAGGGATAAGGGTGTGAGGGATGAGGGTATAATTTATTGAATAATTTATTGGCATGTAGGAGACTTCAGAGTGCAGCACTTTTCAGCACATTAAGAGGTCAAGTCAGCACATTAGAGTGGTGGAGTCTTGTGACTCATTTTCCTGTAACACATCACATAATATATGCATATATATGCATAGATATATGGGTCAGATTTCAGAAAATGTACAATTCGCCTTGCCAGTGCTGGTGTGAGGTGGGTCAGATCATTCATTCATTCATTCACTCATTTGGCACTGGGAGATTGGACACCTGTGAGGTAGGACACTAACTGCCCATACAACCCTTACCACTATATCTCTACCACACAATCTTCTCATCTTTCAACCCTCATAACTTCTAAACTATTGATTTTCCTTATTAAATTTTCACTCTCATTAGAATTCTTATTTACCCCTCTACCATTTTCCATTAAAAATTCTTTAAAATTATCAACCCTCCCTATTATCGCTCACCTTACCACTGTATTCCTACCATACAATCTTCTCATCTTTCAACCCTCATAACTTCTAAACTATTGATTTTCCTTATTAAATTTTCACTCTCATTAGAATTCTTATTTACCCCTCTACCATTTTCCATTAAAAATTCTTTAAAATTATCAACCCTCCCTATTATCACTCACCTTACCACTGTATTTCTACCATTATAATCTTCTCATCTTTCAACCCTCATAACTTCTAAACTATTGATTTTCCTTATTAAATTTTCACTCTCATTATGATTTTTATTTACCCCTCTACCAGTCCAGATGTGTGTGTGGCAAGTAGGACTATCGTCACAATTTGATGGGAATGAGAATGGGAATGGCTTTATAGTATATATAACGCTACCCCCCCCCCCTCCCCCCCCCCCCCCCCCCCCACACACACACCCTACTGTTAAAAGCTGGGTACTGCTGCTCCTATAGTGCAGCAGTACCCAGCGCTTGTAGTGCAGGTTTACACGAGTACGGCCAAGTGGGTGGAAGAAGGCTTATGCATTGGGAGCTGGTAGACATGCATTGGGAAATCAGCCTATGTGCATTACCAGTACAATATAGACACTATGAACCCCGACTATTTCATTCTCAAACATGTTAAGGATGACAAATCCGTAATTCTTTTTTCCCGTTGACTGCGAAAACATACGAAATCGGGTGAAGTAGCCAACTTTCCTAGTCCAATTTAGCCGTTCCGAAAAACGGTGGCGCGTCCTGTTGTCAAAGGGGAGAATTAGGCAATCTCTTGGATGGCCACTGGCGCCTCGTCGTCCAGTAACCTCCTCCAGTAACCTCGTCCAATACTTCCTCCAGTAACCTCCTCCAGTAACCCCCTCCAATAACCTACTCCAGTAACCCCTCCAGTAACCCTCTCCACTAATCTCCCCCATTAACCCCCTCCAATAACCTCCCCCAGTAACCCCCTCCATTAACCTCCTCCATTAACCCCCTCCAGTAATCTCCTCCAGTAACCCCTTCCAATAACCTCCTCCGGTAACCCCCTCCATTAGCCTCCTCCAGTAACCCCATCCAGTAGCCTCCTCCAGTAACCTCCAGCTTCCTCTAGTCTAACCTCCTCCAATACCTCCTCCAATAAACCCCTCCAGTAACCTCCTCCAGAACCTCCTCATGTTACCCCTCTATATACACCTCCTCCTGTAACCTCCCCCAGTACCAGTAATTAATTAGATAAAAGAGGATAGATAGATGAGCTGCACTGCTTCTTGTGTGTGCGGGCCCAATATTCTCTCTTCATGCTATAATAAGTAGAATGTGTTATATTGTATTACGCATGTATTCCATACCCACAAATATGTGTTTCTCATGTGAAATGAACATAATGAATGTATATATGTAGATCAAATTTATAATAGTTCTGTAGCCAAAATACTTTTACATAATATATCATGTTTTTTTAGATTCTATTTGAATATTTTATATATCTTTTTGATAGGTATGTAATAGTCAACCCTAGGTATACCATGCGTATGCCTAGACATTGTCTTCTCAATATTATAATTATTATTAAGGTTGTTTAGGCGAATATGTATTCACATGATAGTAGAACTACTCTAGTTTTGAAGAAAACCAGAAAAATATATCAATCTACAACCATTTTCTGCTGATCAATGAAATAGTAGAGAGACATACACTATAGTCAACTTTTTTGCATACCATGCGTATGCATTATGTATATCCATATCTCAGCAAATTAACATATTTAACATTAAACATTTTATGCATAAGTTGGGCCCTTATTCAAGGTTTTAAACAAGGTATCTCCCGTTTATGTTGCCAAAACACATTTTAAATAATTATCAAGATTATTAGACACATGCCATGCGTATGCCTATACCATGCATATGCAAGTAAAAGAGAACTGGGAAATATCAGGCAATTATAAGTCATATTTGATATGAAATATGGAAACAATTGCTAAGGCATCCCAGCCGCTTTAAGTTAAACCGGTCAGACCTTCTATAAATGGTATTTTTTCTATTTAATGACACCCTGATATAGGTATTTATGTTGGATATTTTATGCTGATTCCAAAAATAATGATAGGTACTCTGAGTAGACAATAATAAAGAATAATACCGCCTAACAATCTAAGTTGATGTGGGGTAATGTTATACATAATGTTGAGATGTAATAATATAGTTTAGGGCTAGCTCAGCTCTACAGTTAATGAAGATCTTTTTAATGTAGGCTATGTTGATAAAGCCAACACTCACTCATTATATAATAATGCAATATAAAATAATAAATCACCAATGAATATTCAATACCTGAGTATCTAAAGGAGAAGAATTGGACCCGTTCTATATATAACATTGAATTTGATGGATATCTTTAATTAACCAAAAATACCTAACCCATGCATATGCCTGATTAAATGTGCAAACATATATATACACGTCGTTATCAGAAGTTAGCTGCCCCTTAAGAGTAAACACATCACCCATGTATATATATTTACATGCACATGATTACATACATATATGAGTGGGATTTATTATGGGCCTCTTTCCAGCGCGAATACATTGATAGGAGCGTGACGGTCGTCGGCCGGGAGCGCAACGCTTGAGTGCGGTCGGTAGGTGCGCGGGATGCATGGGAGCGGTATGGGAGGGAAGCGGTAGACATGTGCGCGAAATGCAGGTGAGCGGTAAACTGGAGCGCGGTAAGGTATGGAACCGTGGCGTGGCAGTCGTTTTTGGTTATGTAACGTTGTCATGGCATTGGATACCGTTTGATGTGCGTTGTGAAACGTTTATATAGTTAAATAAATGGAATTATGCCATTATAAGAGAACTGAGAAATATCAGACCAATGGATGTCATAAATATTCATATAAAATATAAGTAAATGTTAAAAATTCCTTGCCGCCTTAAAGAGATAAACCACAGTTCAACTGGGAAAAAAACTGAAAACAACATTTTGTTTAAACTTTGCCTCGTGAAAGAACAAGGTTATGTGAATTCAAAAAGCCAATAAAAACAATATGTCACCGGGTTAGTTTTCATTTTAGGGAGCCTCAAAATTTATGGTTGTTCACTATAGAAGTCTATGAGAAAAGGACAATTTTTTCGTTTTTTCAGTATAAAAAAAAAATTGAAAATAACTTTCTCCTAAAAATCTCTATAAACATAGCTAACATATTGCTTTACCCTTTCAAGCAATAAAAAATGGGGGTCACCAACCTTTTAAAAAAGTTATTCAACTGAATCTGTATCCCAGTGAGTTAAAAACAGGAATATTGAAGATTTTCAATGCTAAATAATATATTTCAAAATATGTTGATACCCTGTTCTTTCATACATGAGGGTACAAATCTATAGTGGTTATGTTTAGAAGACATTTCAATTGAAAAATGTTATTTGTCTGTCTGAAATCTTGGAAAAACTGAGAAAATATCCATTTTTCCCACATACTTCAATACGAAACTTTGCTGGTCTCTAGAAAGAAAAAAAATATTCTGAGATCCATTCTTTTTTGCTTTTTAATAGCCCCCTTTACGAACTCCGTCGCCAGTGCGTACCAGTGACTGCGGGATTAACTTTTACTCCTGTGCGCATGCCCAGTCCAGTTGCCTCACCTAGCTATGCGGGCCAAACCATGCACCTCCACCCCATCTGCCAGTGGACGTGCAGGGGTGTTAGGAGCACACGGCCTCTGGGCCACTGCAGGCCGTACACCTACGCTTACTTGTTTTGGTTGATACACTCTTACAAAAGTTGCCATATACTAAAATCTAGCGGATAAAATGTTCTCTTATTAAGCATGACCAATCTTAACATGTCATTTAATAATATTGGATAGCTTACAGTACCATACAATAACTCAAATTCTGAGAGAAAAAGGAGAAAGTTAGAAGCCTATGGTTAATACATAAGGCTTCTGTGTGTTGCCCGCCTAGCACTTAGTTTGGGCTGTTTCCACCGCTCTCTGTATGGCGCTGCTGTTAATATGTAATATGCCCTATTGTTATCCTCCAACCATGTACTTTCTCAAGGCAAAGTTTGAAAAAATTACTGTCAATCCTTATTTTTCATGCATTAGTTCCTTTAACTCCCGCCTGCAGCAGTGCGTATAACAGTGGTTTATCTCTTTAATAATTAATTGTGTGTGCCACTGTACATATAATTATTGGTTTAGATGAATTCACAATCAGAGTCAATACGATCAGAATTAGGTGCAGTAGGGGTCCAATCAAATGAATAGCTGTGGATTTGGTGTGAGTACTAAAACATTATAATTATTTAAAACTGTTCCAATATATTTGTTATTGAAGCAATGAATGGGGTTTTATTACATCATTGTTCAAAATCATTGTTCAAACTGTTTCTATTGCTATGCATCACATTGCCCTCTTTGAATGTAAGAACTATAATAGAATCTGAGGGGTAACATATGAATGTTCTATCATCTACTCTCTATAAGAGTGATAAAACTATCTATGAATATAGAATCGCTTAAAAAATCACAATTACCGCAATATGAAAAACATGGAGTATACCGGAAAATGTATAACACCTAGGCAGCTATGTATTGCCAAGACATCTTTATGTCTATTATATTATCTATTTTAGTTTGATTTTAAGGGCAAAATGGAAGAACTACATTGGAGAATTGAATGTCCCATTCATGTAATTGTTTCTCATTATGTGAATAAAAATTCTCTATATATATATATATAATACAAAGATGAAGAAAAAGAGCTATTGTCTGGTCTTTACTCTGCTTTTATGTAGCATATGAACCCTAGAAAGAAGTAGAATCCGATCCTATATATAGCACCCCAAAATTCCATATTTCCGTTGTCCAAGGTTCATATTTCTGTTGCCGAACGTTTATATTCCTGTTGCCCAACGTTCATATTAGTTGCCTGACGCTAATATATCAGTTGCCAAACGTATACCCTAAAGGTGGCTAACGTTATATGGGCCGCCACGCAACGCCACCCCTTGCGTCGGCCAACGTCCTACTTGCCGTTGGCCGATGTGAGGGGGGACGTGCGCCGACGGGACGGCCGTTGGCGGCCGCCACGCCCTCGGCCCTCGGCGGGTGCCGCCCCCCCCCCCCCCCCGACGGTCAGCAACGGATGAAAAATATAACTATGATTAAATACCGATGTTGTTAAATTGAGGTGAGCTTGTGTAGTAATGTCTCCCTTACGCCATAGCGTCGCCGTTACGCCATAAGTATTACAAATAAAGAGACCCTCCTATTTAAAGGTATACGCGGGTGTTCAATGGAAAAAAGATTGGTCGGTGACTTTTTCATGAAACGTTCAGGGATCATTCCTGACTACATAAGAAAGCAAGAAATGAAAAAAAAAGTATATCTCAACGACTTATTTTTTGTTCTACAGCCGCCTGAAAATAACAGTGCTTTAGCATTGTAGTCTATGGAAAAATGTGTTTTTTTTTCACGTTTTACTATATAAAAAAAAATTGATCGGTGACTTTTCATCAAAACTTTCTACACATATATTTGGTGTATTATGCTACTGATTTATCAAAAAAAAACTGTATGTTGACGGGCTTAAAAAAAAGTTATGGTCATTTGAAGTATGAAATAACCAATAAAAACCAATAAACATAAGCATAACTAATAAAAATGAATCTTAGAAACATGACTTAAAACTGCTGTAATGAAAATAAACCATATCGATATCGGAAATCGTGTACAAATACATCTCAACTTATCATGATAACGAAATATTTCAAAGAAAAAAAGGAGCCGCTAGGTGGCGTGTGCGTTGACACCCGCGTATACCTTTAAACACAGTAATTATATAGTAATAACATTAATATCTTTACCAAATAAGGTCAAACCACTACGAATCAGGCCCACTTATGCCGGCCAACATCCATTCTCTAGCTCTGACTTTTCATTTACTTTTATTAGCCGAATTAGGGGGTAATTTACTCCAATCGTACACTATAGATCATTTGATTAATCGGGTTTAATAATGGCCGGAATAAGGCAAAAAGATACGGAAAATATAGATATATGAAGAATAGCTGTAGGAATCGAAATATTTTTCACATCCTTCCCAAACTTCGTCTGCATTATACTGATATTCCCTGCTATATTTAGGCTACGCCAAAGATTGTACACATTCAACGAATTTTATTTTTTCTAAAAATATGGCCTATACATCGCTGTGTATGTGCAGTATTCTTACCATTTCTATCAATTTTTGTTACATTTAGTGTTGGGGTGGCGAATGGTTATTATTAAGCAATTTCCTTACAACAACTGGCAAAATCTACTCATATGTCAACGTTGTCTTCATTACTATTGCCATTAAGAGTTAGAAGAGTGAGGATAAATACAATTTTTGAGATGAATAATGTCAATACACACATTATATAGAATATGTGCCAGAGGTTGAATACATATTGATAAAAATCAGATTCAGAAGATGGTTATTTTCATTTTGGTATAGAAAATCGTCGAACATTTCGTGAATGTGTGGGCTAACTTGCCACGATTTCAAATTTATATGAAATCGGGCCTTAATTCGTGCATGTGTGGGCCAGAAAATAGTCACGATTTCAAATTATTTTGCTTCAAAATTCGTACGAATTCCCAATTCGTAAATGTATGCGTGGGGTATTACACATTGTGATCTCAGCTGCAAACCATCGCAAGTCCTTTATTCGTAGGAATTACAAAATTGGACCACCTCAGATATATGCATTGATACATTCAATATGCAGCATTGAACACCTATTCATGTAACTAGCAGCGCAACATTCTGATCAAGGGTTCTTGTGAATAAACATCTGAAAAATATATTCTTTGCGATTTGTGACTCATTTTCCTGTAACACACGCAGATGTTTCATGTGCATGTAAAATCTCTAAACTGCACATTTTCTTGTACATCTGTCTGATTTTATGCAATCTAACTTCGACAAAGAAAGCCACAGCAATGTTGGCACAGACCACAGCAATGTTGGCACAGACCATAAGAACTGTACCAATTAGCGGGTAAGATGCTTCGAGTACCTTCGAATCATCAATCTATTGCAAAATTACATTTCAGCTTCTGCGGAGCTTGATACAAATTTCTCCCCAGACCGCCCGTGCTAAATTCGTGAGAATCAGTCTTATATTATATATAGGCCAACATTTTTGTAAACATTCCATGAAAGCATGTTATGGTGACCTCTCATCGTTTCTCTTAGTAAATATTGTTCTGGTGAGATTCAGGTGAGGAATATCCACGGCGGCAACTTTATTTGACCCTGTTACACAAAGAGTGGATATGCAACATGCTGCGAGCTACTACCAGCGCGATGGCTACCTGCTCATCACCTGACCAAATGAGAGCCGAGCAGCTTCTTACAGCAATAGGACATTTGTATAGTCGCCATCTTGGATCCTGATTTAGATAGAATCAGCGGGACAACATAAGCAAAACCCATTTCTGCAAAGTGCAGATACTGTGATGTGATCCCAGCATGCATAATATATTTTTATTCCAGTAATAAAGATACAGGAGCTGGTCATTAGCTTCCGAATGTTGAATAAAATTATTACATTAGAAGATTTTAAGGAGTTACAATCTTGCGAGTTTAAGTAGAATGAAAGTTTCAAATGATGATCATCTTACAAGGATACTTACTAATTGCTACATGAATTCTTAAAAATTTTACCCAATCGATACAAAAGGCCCGTTTCTATTGACCAAGAACCTTGATACAACAGTTAAGTTATGCTTCAATGTCCAAAAGATCAGTTAAGTAATGAAAATTAATACAAAACATCGTTATATCAATCTTGTTTAATTAGCACTTACATACATAATGTTGGTGGGGAAAACTTTTTCGCAACAATTTGCGAATATATAGATTGGAAATATATGCACTATCACTTGGGGACTTGCATGTCCGCCATCTTGAATCCTGAGTTTTTGGAATTGTATGTCCGTGTAAAAGCTATAGAAAACATATTATGTTGAGCACGGAATATCTAACATGTTTCCATGAGAGAATATTTCTTCATTCCCACCATGCATTTGTTTTTGTAGATCATTTAATACACAAGCTATGATATGATAATAAATATTATTGGTGAAGATGGTCACTGTGACGACACTGTATGTACTTTATCCCTGAATAAAAATGTTTCAAATAAATAATTGTTAAAAATGTTGCTAAATATTTGCATGTAACGGTTGAACTGCATCCATCCCAGCATGCACTGTAATATACATGTGCAGCTAGACATGTACATCCCTCATTTTGGAATTGAATGTCAGTGTACAAGCTAGAAAATAATTTCATGTTGATTGTGGATATACATGTACATCAGGGTTCTAGGGCAGAACCCCGCCAGTCAGAACCCCGCAAGTCAGAACCCCCCTAGCCAAAACCCCGCCGTCAGAATCCCCCTAGCCATAATTCCGCCATGCCAAAACCCCGCCAGTAATAATCCCGCCAGTCAGAACCCATCCATGCCAAAACCCCGCCAGGCAAAACCCCGCCAATTACTATAGATTTTGGTGGTCTTGGAGGATGGAGGTGGTTGTTGGGGGTGGGGGAGGGGGTGTGGGGGAGGGATAATCGTGGGGGTAGGGAATGGTCATGGGGTGGGTAATTGTATCTGCCTACCACTAACATGATTTATTATAACAACTCTGATTCAATCCACAATTAATTAACATATATTAATCGTTATGCATATAATTAATATCAGAAATTGATAGCCAGGTAAAATTTGATTTCACAATGAGAAACATTTGTTTCATGGAGCCATCAGGTTGCCATTTAAATTTCCATATTATATCATATCATGTCATGTGAAATTGATCGCTATAAATTTATTTTAAAAAAATCATGACTTAAACCTTTTAAGAAGAACCAACAAATGTGACACATATCATACATTCCTTTGGCGAGTCAGGCCTCCAATTAGTAAATTGCCATGTTTTATACATGGTATGATAGGACACATCTCTATCTTTCCCATGTTACATTTGTAATCCATAGATCATTGACAGAAGAAATAGCGTTGCTGAAAATATTCAGCCTATTTTGGATAAAGAATATGCTGAATATATACATTTGTATGCCAGATTCAATGATAATCCATTCCAGTGCCGCTGTGATATGCACGCACAGTGGCACAGTGGCAACTCCCCTATTGCTCTTCTGTTCTTCGTTCGAGGACAGGTTGACTTCCCTGAACAGCCGAAGAGCATTCTGCTATACATAGGCGTTGCAGTAGTTGAACGGCCTTCTTCCAGAAGGCATCCGTCAAGTGAACAGCATTGATTCTTTGACCGACAGATTGATATCATTCTTTAGTACAGAGGCGCAGTGTTTAGCAGTAGAAACTATATTTTCAAAAAGGCATTAGCTGTTCATTCTCTTCATCTACTTATTCAAGGAATACACTTTTAGATCTATTTTGTATAGATCTGCAATTGACCGATCGTAGGAATGTACATTCAGATCTACTTTTATTATTATTATCTAACTTTATTTCCACATCAACAAGTACATCGAAGTAAATCATTTAATATATTAGCCTCAGTTAATTCTCTATGATCCACTCACTACAGGATAGAGGTAATAATAACTTTTTTAAGAGGGTTACCTTAGTAAATATGTTGTCTTACTAGACAATATATAGCTTAACCTAGAAATCTGTTGTCAATATCTGGATCTCTCACTTTTTTTTTTGATCGGCGTAATCAAAACCTACCTCGCACTACTTTTGCTATATACATAATTTAATCAGTTGTTAAACAGACAGAGGAAACCTAAGTCAGGATTTTCTGCGTTAACCAAACCTGCGACAAGGGATTTGGGTTAAGGCGATTTCATTTCGCATTAACCAGGAGTGTGAACCTACAATAAGGTAAGATTTGATATGAAAATCCCTAAGAACACGTGCTATGCAGTCCTTACATCACAGGTAGAGGACTCTTCTTGAGGTCCTATGATATACACTTCAATAGATGGTCAATTAGTAACTTCACTTAGATAGTAGGTGTACACCGAAAAATATAAACTTTTTTTCAAACATACACCATTCAAACATAAAATATAAAAATACGTTTAAGATTTCCTAATGTTCACATAATTGGAAACGACCTAATCTCATCTTTTCTGATTTGATCTCAAAATTCCTTGTTTGCGACGTATGACTCATTTTTCTGTGAAACATCACAATTAATTTTATTTAAACCAGTATTTCTGCCTAAATTGTATCTGTATACTTCTATCTGTATAATGGTTTAATTAAAATTAAGTATAAAATCTGTCTATCTGTCTATCTATTTATCTATCAATCATGTATGATGCGTTAGACACATGTACATATTTCACTATACTACTTACACGTGATATAGAAGTCTTAAAGTGGCTATGGACACTATCTGACTATATATCATTAAGAAATATGTTTGTAGTTTTCGATTACCTGCACAAGTAAGAACATTTGTGTGGAATACCAACTCTATATATTCCTTAGATTAATTGATATTTGTTAACGAAGAATGTGGCAGAGATTCCATTGAGGAATTCAAATCTGAGAGAGAAGTAACTTGACCATAAAGTGCTGCCCTCAGTGCATGGTGAAGTAGGAGCGAGGCAGGAGTTACATAGTGACATATCTACCCTGTCCCATCCAGCTGGTATCACTTAACTCTCATTAAGATAAGAGGCGTCGGGAACCTTCCCTAACTGTCTGGCAGTTGGGTAGGGTGACTCCAGCACCCTACGAAATTGGAGTTTTAAACTCTTAAATACACACAATATATGTAATTCCTACATTAATGCTCCCGGGTATATATTACAAATATACTAATCTAGAACATAGTTGAAATTCAGCAAACTTTCCCCAAATCGGGAGCTCAGTGGCATGTGTCACTTTAATATATATAAATATAATATACATGTACCCTGCATGTGCACAACGACGTGCATGATTCACGTATCTAAGCATTTATCTGCGCATATTGTATCTAAATATGGGCAGATACATATTTATCCCTCTATCTATTTATAAATGTATCTATATATCTTCATTATATGTGCATTCCTTTTGAGTGGTGCAATAAGTGTGATGCAATAAAAGTAGTTGTCTAAAGATAGAGCTATCCTACCTCCGTACTTCAGGCCTATGCCTATGGATTTGTCAACACAAGCTTCGCGGAGATGTTAATTTTGTATTTTTATGTAAACAGTAGTTCTATGTAAAAGCTGTGGAGTACTGGCACTCCCCTCTGTCTCTGAGATGTGTGTTACCGAGTCGGCTACTTTCTTAGTGTCATCTAACGGTTTACATTTGATATTTGATCAAATTTTATGCACATGTAGCGAACTTGCACAAACTATGGTGATCAAGAATAAATGATGACTCTTACTATCCATCGCGGATGACATAATAAGCTATTACTATACAACCAGCTTCTCAACAAAGGGAAAGTAAACCAGACTCAGAGATTCTGCTTTATTTCCCTCTCAGCACTTCTGACTCAGAAGGACCTATTACACCTGGGCATAGTCACAAATGTCCTCCACAGCACATCATGGTGTAGTACATAATACATAAAGTAGGTAGTACACGGTCTATAACAAGTTATAGTTATGTAGAAACCTATAAATAGAGTGGCTTTAACTGATTTTAGTGTAAGATGACCATAAAATTGGTAGGTAGCTGAGCTGGACAAGGTGCGACCATCTGCTTTTCCCATGGAAAAAGGCAGAAATAACTTCTATTCTCAATCGAAACCTTTGCAACACAACTCAGTGTCCTTGGCTTTCTAACTATACAGCACCATCTATTCTTGACCTTTTCTCAACGTTTCTCCTGGTGAAAAAAATTCTAATTACCGAAAATAACCCTTATGGCCACGTTACTACACTTTACCTCAGTGCAATTTATCAAACTGTTCTCACCAGCAAAACAGTCTGTCATAATACATCTTCTAATTTTAACTGGGCATGTTTACATTGCCATCACAATCGTCCACATTGTTCTTATAATATATATAGACCAATATATAGTTCATGCCCTTAACAGCAGGGGTCTGCTGGGATATGGTTTCTCCCGATACCACCCCTAGCGCCACTACATAGGCCATGAACAACAACATGCAGTGTTGAGGGGGAAGCGTCTAGATAGTAGGTGCCAGGTTGCTAATATAGTAATGTTACCATTATGCACTGTATTTTCATGTGTTCTGTGAAGTGGAATAGAGTACATGAATTGATACCAATGCTGGCTATAACGCTAAACCTAACATTAAATGTGTGGTCCTAAGTCAGTGCAGGTAGTAGTTATACCCCATTAGCATTCTGATGCCTAGTATTTAGTTGATACCTGTTGAGGGCAGAACAAAACAAATCATACATCTGTGGCTCTCACTATTAAAGGTACAAAATCCGGAATTATCACATTAAAAAGCTAACAAAGTATAGATTCTAATTGTCTGCAAGTCATTGGGGTCCAGGACCCCATAAGATGACTGCAGACAGCTCAAGGTAAAACAGCAGTCAGTGGTAAAACAGCAGTCAGTACAGCCGTCAATACGGCCCCCAAAGTGCTACCTTCAAGGCTTAAACAAATGGACATTTAGGTAGGAGGGAGGGAGAGGAGGGCAGGTGGAGGGGGTTTTCATTGACAATAAGGCAATGAATCCATATTCATACAAGTAAATAGCCCAAGACTTCCCCAGACTTAACATCAAAATAAACATCTAGCGGTTATACACTTCTGAATTGACCCATATTACAAGTCCAACCCATGTTACATTATCGTAAAATAGACAAGCAAGTCTTGGGTTAAATATCCGGTATACAGATGTAATAGATATAGAATGGAACTCGCTGCTCTGAATCAAAAGTTTATTGAACTTGATTTGTCTGTGTTGTCTATCTATCTATCTAACTACCAATCTAGTGTGTGTGTTTCTAAAGGAGTAAGACGTGTGCCCGCGGAGCTCCGCTGTCATTGGATTGTGTTTTTCTCATACTCATTCATTTTCGCTTCATTTCACCCAAATTTCATCATGTGTGTGCATTGGACTGGACGGACCCTTAATATGAAATCTAATTCTCACTGGAAACTTGGACTTTGAAGTATTTTAACAAAATACACAGCTCATGGGACAATCGGAGTATTGGTGCTGAGTCAACAAACATACATGTATGCAGCCAATACACGGCGGTGCAGCTACATACACTAGGACTTACACATAGCGAGTATGGCCGCTCCGCATACCTAGGGGCATATACTATGGAAAGTGGGACCCATACATATCAATTTTTCGGCCGAAAAAAGAATTCGCCCATACTTTACTATAGCGAAAAAAAAAATTCGGCTATTTTTTTCGGTACAGAAATTCGTCCGAAAAATATATTTTTTTCGGACAAGATCATTTTTTCGGACAAGATAATTTTTTCGGACAAGATAATTTTTTCGGACAAGATCATTTTTTCGGACAAGATCATTTTTTCGGCGGCCGATTAATTTTTTTCGGCGGCGTTCATTTTTCGCCAGAAATATATTAATTTGATATATTTAGTTTTGAAAAAGAGGGGAGAGACAGAGCAGAGAGTCTAGGGCTAGAGAGAGAGAGAGAGAGAGAGAGAGAGAGAGAGAGAGAGAGAGAGAGAGAGAGGAGAGAGAGAGAAGGGTACATAATTTCATTTAATACCTTGATAAATTTATGCTCATTGTATTGAATACCCAAACATATTTATTCGACTTTCCTAATCTCTTATGATTATTGGGCAATTATTTGTACCTTTATTTGCAATCGTTGGTAAAGTAGCTAAATATACTCTATAGGATGATCTCATTTTCCTGTAACACATCACAAGACAGTGACAGCCATGGATGTTGTCTATGCCCTCAAGCGTCAAGGTCCTACCCTGTACTGCTAAGGGACACCACATTTTCAGAAGAGTCGTCCTTATTCCCATTGAAACTCCCCAGAAATCACTGTTTATATGCAGTATATCAATAATTCGGATCAAAGATGATGATGAAAATACGCAAAGATGATGGAGTGACGATGCAGAAGAACAGATGTTGATGGAGAGAGAAGATGATGAGAATCGCCCACCACCCACCCACTCACTCCCCTACACTGTTAATATGAGGCCGGTGATGATCCGACCCCTACCGGCACAGATCCGGACGCGAAAAATGCCGGAACTGTGCCGGTAGAGCGTGCCGGTAGAGCGCGCCGGTAGAGCGCGCCGGTAGAGCGCGCCGGTAGAGCGCGCCGGTAGAGCACGCCGTTTCGTCCCTAGATTGTTCCGTTTTACCGCGCCGGTTTTAGCACAGGTATGTGCCGGTTTACAGCAGTATGCACCCTCCTATATTGGGATATTCATTGTATATTATTAAGGGGATATTAATTGCTATTATAAGCCTTCTGATGAGGTATAGTAAATTGTTGTAACATACTAGGAAGTATTATTAATCACGCGGCGAATTTATGACGTTAGGGCTTCATGGGGAGAGCTAAAACTGAGATATCCAAGGTCAAAGTTAGGGGACTTAATGTTCGGCGCGCCGTCCGTAAATACAGGCATTTATAATTATCTGATCTTGGTGGGATTTGGCACACATATTATAACTGACTAGGGCTATAACATCAAAAGATCAGTCGGTTGTACAAATAACTTTTTATTTTATTAGCCTGACAACATCGTCAAGAAAATCAGTACAAACATGGTGCTGCATTGTCATTGCAATAAAAATGAATCCCAGTTTTTTTGTTTTTTTTATGACATTTCAGGCCAATTACATATTCAATAGGGGATTTACGAGAAAATAAAAGGGAAAAACAGACAAAAATACATAGTGTCCACCATGAACGTTTTCACACGTTGCCTTTAAAAAGAGTAATAATCTAAATTGTAACTGTATACTGCCGAACACAAATGTGGAGGGGGTAGATGAGTGGATAGATTTGCAATATAAGAGACATAGAGGAAAGAGACAATTACCTACTATTAATCTTGCTGGATCTCTCATTTCATACTCTAAGTCGTATGGATACATGTACCAAATCTCATGTATCATGTATTAAATATATCTCCATACTTCTCATCCTATAGAGTACATTTAACTATTGTCCCAACATGGCTTAGGGTTAAGGTTGATCGAAGAGATTAATACGACAAACAAAATCATGTGGGTGAAGAGATTCCTAAGCAATGGGGAACAAAAATGGTGGAAACCCCTTGAACACTTCGAGGGTAAAACACTAGACCATGTTTTTTTTAGTGAGAAGCAGTCCAAGTAGATTTTTAAATGAATTTTACAAAGACTTATTTAAAATCTGGAACAAGGTATATACTAAGCATGAGCCTCAAGAGGCGTACCAGATCAAGAAAGAACGATTATGGTATAATAGGTATATTACCCACAAAAAGAAAATGAACTATAGACCCGACTGGGAAGAAGCTGGTATAACATCAATAGGAGACATCCTATATGAGAATGGGAACATTATGACGTACAAGGATATCGCATTATCCTATCACTTCAGACCATCCTATTATCATATAGGCAAGAGATTGCTTTAGCAATTCCAAAAAAATGGTTAAATGTTGTAAAAAGAAGTGGATGTACGGTAGGAAAACAGTCTGTGGATTTCTACATAGGTGATAAATGCATTAATCTTATAGAATGCTCAGCAAAAGATATCTATCAGAGTTTAATTATAAACAAAAAAGTAACCAGAGAAAAATTCGATAAATGGCAAAATATTCTTAAACTGAACGATGGTCAGTTTGAGAAAATAGATTGGAAGATGTTTTTCTGCCTTCCATATAAAGTTACCTCTGAAACTAGACTCCAGGTAATGCAATACAAAATTTTGCACAAAACTCTACCTTGCAATAAATATCTAAAGGAGAAAGATATCAAGAGCAATACAAGATGTGATTATTGTACTAAGAGTGACGATTTATTACATTTCCTCGTTGAATGTAGAAATACCAAAAATATTTGGAGATTTTTACTAAAATGGATTTATGAGAGTGGACACCTAAACAGCGATTTCAGAAAAGAAAATATATTTCATATGAAAGCAAATGTTATACAAATAAACCCGGTGGAGATTATTCTCGGTCTACCAGTGACAAATCTGAATACGAAAATTATCAATTATATGTTGGGGGACTGGTGAACTAGATATATATAACGTAACGAAGGAATGGCCATGAACCCCAGCGGAGCCAAGGTTTATTTTTACCCTATACATTACAATATATAGAATCAAAACACATGTCAATAAAATACATACAGACATACACAGACAAAAAAGAGGGGAAAATTCCCGAATGTAAGAAATTTAAAATTAAAATTTCTCGTGGCAGACACCTCTATATGCGTTGAGCGATGGAGGGAAAGTGAGGGTTCCTCCAGGTGGAACGAATATGTGAGGGAATGGCGTGCGTTGATTGGCTCTGAGGACGCACACTTGATGATGCGTCATAATAGTCACTGATGCGTCACCCAAATATATTCACCGATGAATCGATTCTGCGGTTAATATTACAGACAAAAGCCTTTGTGTATAGACAAAAATTGTTTGGTAAAGGAGTATTAACGAATATAATGTTACTGTATGACTTTAGATCGAGATGTGCAACAAATATCTTCTCACAATGTTTAAAACCAACTAGCAAAGAAGAGAAAACTATATGGAAAAGATTAAAAGTAGACCTGGACGAACAGATTAACATGTTAAAATAAAATACAAATGTTAGTTATGTATAATGAGCCAATCCCAAGGGATATATACTTGGGTCAAATATGAAGATGTGTCGAATCTATCTGAGTCCAGTATAGAGGCGCCACCTGGTGTCTAATCCGTATACCTATCAGTAGAACGATAGACGAGCAGTCCCCATACCAAGTCGCCATCTGGCGGAATAAGCGAATAACGCTAAGGGAATAATGCATAGAATGTTGTATGAAAGAGTGGTTTATGGAAAATGTTTTAAAAGTTTAAAAATTCTTTTATCCTTATTTAAGAAACCAAATTGGAAAATGAAGATTAACAACAAATTATTATTTCAGAGTTTGTCAAACCAGCACTTCGATGAAGCAACATTAGAATTGTAATAGCCAAGGCGGCAAGATAAGGGAAAATAAAGATTTTTTTTAAAAAAACAAAAAAACTATTGTCCCAACAATTGCAAATAGAGGTACAAATAATGGCTCACTAATCATAAGATTTTAGGACAGGTGGCCAAAGAAATAATTTCGGCGGCCGAATAAATAATTTTTGCGGCCGAAAAAATAAAATTTTGCGCCAGATAAAATAATTTTTCGGCCACAAAAATAATTTTTCGGCCACAAAAATAATTTTTCGGCCGCAAAAATTATTTTTCGGCCGCAATTAAGTTTCGGCGGCATTCCGCCGAAAAAATGATATGTATGGGTCCCGCTTTCCATAATATACATTGTTGTTATTCGCCATTCTAAAAGGGACTGTACGTTATTTGTGTGTTTAGGCATTACCTCCTACTATGGCAGAAGAGCCACTTGAGAATCTGCAGGTGGAGGAAAGGGTACAAATCCTGGAAGATCGTTGGAGAGATTTTGGTACGACAAAAGAGCAGGTGGGCAAAATTAGAGACAATACGGTAAGGCTTAAAGCTCGAGTCAAACAATTAGAACTTGAAACAAACTATCTCCAGGCGGTTACAGCGCACCTTGAAAATTATGGTCTTGACTTGGACCGTGGAGCCAGGAAAAAACACATCATATTATCAGGATTACCTGAAACCCCTGATGAGAATCAAGTCGACGGCACATCGACTTGGGCAAGGGTTGCAGACCTTTGTCAGAAAATACACCTTACCTTTCAGGCTAATGATCTCGACTTTGCTGCCAGAATTGGCTACAAAGGTAATAGAAATGATTTTCATCGTAACATGATTATCAAATTCAAAGACGAGGAAATGCGCAATATCATATTTAGGAACAAGGCCAGAATGAAACAAATCACCGGTTTTGAACGATGCTACCTCAATCCCGACCTCCCTGATATGCGCCACATATTATCGAATGCCAAGAAAACAGCGCCTGGGGTTGAAGTGTCCCTAGCCAAGGGTAAGATAAAAGTTGGAGAGAATGTCTTTGCGCACGACCAATTACATGCCTTGCCTGATGGCCTCCAAATCGGTCAATTTAAAAAGAGGGAAATAACCGGTGCAATAGGATATCAGGGGGAGCATTCCCCTCTCTCCAACTTTGGTAGATCATTATTTAGATACAGTGGCACCACTTACTATTCTGCTGAACAAGCATACCAGCACACCAGAGCCGCCTGTACAAATAATCCTGTATTGGCTAGATCACTGACCAAGGTCATATGCCCTAGAGAGGCCAAAAAACTAGGTGACAAATGCGGTGTTCATGCAAAATGGGACCTAGTCAAGTATACATATATGCGGGAGATCTTAACATGTAAATTCGCTCAAGACAAAGCTGCTCGCAGAGCCCTTCTCAAAACTGGTAATGCTACACTAGCTGAGTGTTCTTATGACAGGTGGTGGGGTATTGGAATCCCCATCCACTCCAAAGCGCTCAACGAGAAGAAAACTAAATGGCCTGGCCTTAACCAGCATGGGAGTGTACTTATGGGTATACGTGAGCAGATCAGGAGGGAAGAAGCACTCCCTAATATACATCCCAACTTGAATGATGAAGATGAGGATGGTGAGACTGAAACCATTGATTTTGACACTGCCGTGGCTAATGCACACTTAGACATGCCGCAACTAGATGGTGATGAGGATGATAATTCCGAGGGGGCGGTAGGAGGAGAAGGGGGTGAGAATGATCAAGAGGAGACAGGTGAGCGTGTCCCACACATAAATCAGGCTGTAGAAGGTGAAACTCAGCCAATCAGACCGGATAACGAGAACCAGGAAAATGTAATAGTGATTGACCCGATTGCTACGCCTGCTACACTCCTGACTCAACCCTTGTTACAATACATCAGCGATCCAACTAGGGTTACCTCCGCCACAGCCAATATCCTCGACCATATTTATACCAATTCGTGCCACATCCTCTCATCTGGAGTTCTTGATATAAATTTATCAGACCATAAACCAGTTTACATAACCAGGAAGAAAAAGAAAAAAGTTTTTACACATACTACATTTTCCACCCGTAGTTATAGAAACTTTGACGAGAACACTTTCCTCCAGATTTTGAAGGATCACGATTGGACCCCATACTATACGATGCGAGACCCAGATGACTATTTTGAAGCATATGTATATCAGATATTGGATAGGATGCCCGGTCAGGGACTACAAGGACGTGAAAGTGAGGTGTGAGTGGATAAATGGCGAGCTTTACGACCTTATGAAGCAAAGAGATAAGTATTTTAAATTGGCAAAAAAATTCAATTCGCCAGACTTATTCGATAAAGCGAAGAACTTGCGAAAACAAGTTAACAAACAAGCCAAGTGTTTGAAAAATGATTACATAAAGCAAACACTCCTTGAATGTACCGATAATCCACACAAGTTCTGGCAGAAGATGACTCCATTTGTAAATCCAGACAAGGTCAAGACCAATGATAACATACAATTAAAAGAAAATGGTTGTGACCTTGAGCATAAAGATATACCAGACTGCTTCAATCGTTTCTTTGCCACGGTGGGTCCGGAGTTAGCCAAGAAAATCACACCATTAGATGAACTTGAAACAAGGAAGTATGAAGATAACATCACTGCAAATGCGCATCCCGATTTTGTTTTCGGCCAAGTTGACACTAACGAATTATGTAAAATCATCAGAAAATTGCTGCAATATAAGTCCTCTGGACTTAAAAATCTCAGCAGTGCTTTGCTTAAGAAAATTCTAGACACCTTGATTGATTAGTTCAAATACTTATTGGACCTGTTGTTCCTGACCGGAATTATCCCCTCCAAATGGAAAGAGGGCAAGATCACTCCACTGTTTAAGGCAGGGGATAAGTCGAACCCTAGCAATTATAGGCCCATTACCAGCATTTGTGCTCCGGCGAAGGTAATCAAAAAGGTCGTACAGCAAAAATTGCTTTTTCATTTGGAGAACAATAATATCCTATTCAATAAACAATTCGGCTTTAGACCGGGCAGATCCACGGGTGATGCTGTTGTGTCGTTTCTCAATGATGTTTATCATGCTATAAACACCAGTCAAAATTGTAGGGCAGTCTATCTGGATTTCAGGAAGGCTTTTGACACGGTGGATCATGATATCTTACTCAAAAAGCTCGATAAGATCGGCCTTAAGGGCAAAGAAGGTGATTGGTTCCAAAACTACTTTAGTGGAAGGAACCAGCATGTCATAGTTAATGGCCTGTTATCCGCCCCTAGATTGGTTACCTGCGGTGTCCCCCAGGGAACCACTCTCGGCCCGATCTTGTTTTCCATTTATATCAATGATCTGCCGTGTCAAACAAAAAACACCAAACTGCAACTTTTCGCAGATGATGCCATCATCACCTGCTCAAACAGCAACCTTGTGACTCTATCTAAGAGCATACAGGATGATCTATCAAGCATAGTTCTCTGGTGTAGACATAACAAGATTTCCCCTAACGAGGATAAATCGAAGGTTATGACCTTTCTGAAGAAACCCTCCCTGAGATCCAGATGGAAAAGAGATGCCCATAACCACAAGCTCTTTCTCGGTGATACGCAGCTGGAGGAGGTTGAGGAGTATAAATATCTGGGAGCCATCGTTGACGGCTCTCTGACATTTGCTAAACACCTCGCCTCAGTAAGGAAAAAAGTGGCGCATAAGATCTGGCTCTTTAAACACCTGCGAAACAAACTTAACCAAAAGTTAAGTGCGCAGGTATATAAAATGACCATCCTACCGTTGTTGGACCAGGCCGACATCTTTTACGATTCGGCAACTAAAACAAAATTAAAACATCTCCAAACTCTACAAAATAGAGCCATTCGCATTATTACACGGTCCAATCGGTTCCATGGTATGGATCATTACCACGAGCAATTTAATTTACTGCCACTAAAGCAGAGGCGAAGACTGCACCTACTCCAGCAAGCGAACCGTATGAAGACGCTGGTTGAGTGTAGAGACTTGAGAGACATTAGAACCCGACGGCATCACCCAGATAGGGTCATGTTGAATTGCCCAAACCCTATGTCTGAATTAATAAGAAATTCGATCTATTATAAGATTCCATCTAACTGGAACAGTTTATACACTCCATATCACAATACAGTGAAACCTGATGTGTTTGCAACACAAGCCAGGAAAAACTGTATCTGGTAGGATGGTAACTTTAACTATTGATTAGCTAGCTAATTATTATTATGGCTGGCTCATACTGCTGCTATTGTGATAGACTGTGATAAGCATATCTGCCTCACCAATTGTAAGAATGAGGCCAGACATGTCTTATGTCGACAAATTTAATTTCGAACATACTTATGTTCTGATATTAATAATTTATAGGGAATTATTCCCAATCATTCATTGCCGTATTGTATTATTTAAAGTTAATTTATACCATTATTAAAATAAGGGCTGCTGCTAAGGCGTTGACTTAGCAGTAGATTGTACCCTTATTTCCTTGTTATTAGACCAATGTGTCCAGCAGAGTCTGAGAGCCTCCCAATGCTGTGGAGATAAAGTCTCGCTGACATGGTACTACCAAATAAAGTACAACAAACAAACAAACAAGGAGATCAAGGAGATAATGGCAATGTGCGAGAAAATACTACTCCCCCCCCTCCCCCTCTTACACCTGAAATGACCGAACGTATAGAGAAAGCTGTAGTGGAGGAGATAACTGAACTGACTAATAAGGGGATCGTGGATCATTCAACTAAAGTATTCAGACCAGTGGTAAATACCATTGAACATGATAACCATGATATTTCTGGTGTAAATATTACAGCAGCTGAGGAGCAAGATGACAACTCCTCTGTTATGTCAGACCACTCAAACCACTCTTCCAAGCCCGACCAGTCTGACCAGTCAGTGGAACAACCAAGATCACCACCACCTAGTAATTCACTGGCCTGCTATAACAACGACTTTACTGTTCAGCGATATTACTTGCCTTTATGTGATTATAGCTATGACTCAGATATGACTGAAAGTGCCAAACCTTGCCTTAAACTAAATAACCTAACCGAATTAGATAATATGAAAGGTGCTAAATACTTGTATTTAAACATACGTTCCATTGTACCTAAATGGAATCAACTTAAAAATGACTTGGCTTGTATAACTGCTGATGCTATTTTATTTGGAGAAACTTGGCTGCAACCTAAAATATTAGACAACAACCTGACTTTAGATGGGTATAGCTTAGAAAGAATTGATAGAAGTATCGGGCCTGGCAACTCCTCTTCGAGCGAATGTTGAGCTTAACTAACAAAGTTTGCCCTAAGAAATTGTACAGATCAAAGAAAGTTAAACCACCCTGGTATAACGAAGAGCTATTACATTTGGCGTATAATAGGGATAAATTCTTTAGAAAATATAGACGTACACGTCGTGAAGACTTTAGAGAGAGCTGTCTACTACAGAAATCTAGTTGATGCACAAGTTAATACAGCTAAAAGTAATTATATTAAACAACAGCTGAATAGGTTCCATTATGCTTATAAGAAATTTTGGCAGCTATTGAATAATTACCTCCCCTTCAAGGACAAACAATCCAAATTAGTCAAGGACAAACAATCCAGATTACAGGACTCAGACACATTGCAAAGGGCCAAAGCCAGTGATATTCCATCTATAATTAATAAATTCTTCTCGGGTATTGGTGCCAATATTTCAGATTCACTCCCAAAAGTAGATGACCCCACATTGAATTTTATCAATACTGGTGATGAAAGTATTCCCTGTGAAATGCTTACAGAAGAATCATTTTTAAAGATACTGGGAGAGGTCGACCAATCAAAATCCTCCGGTTGTGATAATATTTACTTATATCTCTTTAAATCGCTAAAGATAAAAATGGTACACATAATGAACAAATCCATGCAGCTAGGGGTTATACCAAAAATATGGAAAAAAGCCACAATGGTCCCCATCCCCAAAAAAGGCAACTCAACCCTTGTTAATAACTTAAGACCTATTTCCCTCACTCACGTTGCGATTAAATTATTGGAAAAACTCGTCAATACTCAGGTAGAACAATTCCTAGATCTTCACAACATCCTGGCCACAGCGCAGGGAGAATTTAGGAAAAACTCTTCGACAACTGAGACTATAGATTTATTATTATACAAATTAATGAATAACATGAACCAAGGTAAATTTAGTGCCTTAGTATTTTTTGATTACCAGAAAGCTTTCGATTCCATAGACCATAGTCTTCTACTACAAAAGCTTGCTTTTCTTATTAAGTTACAAATCTTTTAAAATAAAGCCCTATACTACGCTTCGCACTTAAAAAGCCACGCTGGCACAATGTCAACGACTTACATCTTATTTCGAAGACCATGTCTATTGGGAAACGAATCTACTTTAACCTAGTAACATTTTTACACAAACAACTCCACTACTGTCGTATCCCCTGGTTGGAACTTAGGCATTTAGATGAAAACTATGACTTTAGAGAACACCGTCGCTTAAACTTTAAACTGAAAAGACCTGTGTCTGCCCTATACCAAAAATCCTTCTGTTATTCAGGTATATTATGGTGGAATAATTTACATCACTCATATAAAAACTTACTGACTACTCTAGCTTTCAAGACGAGGCTGAAAATAGACTTAATGGCAAATAATCTGGTAATACCACAACCGTTAAGACTCGACACGAGTGACATTTATAAGCCCAAAACTTGGATTGATCCTGCTGTAACCCCAACTTATTCCAACTCTATCTATACTATATGATGATACTGTATAAAATTATTGTCTGCCCCCCCCCCACACACACCCCCTCACCCTCATCTCATCTCATTTACTTACTATCTACCCCCACCCCTATCACCTACCGTCCCCCACTTCCCCCTCATTACTTAAATGAAATGATTATTAAAATGTTTTAAGATTCTACACACATTTATTTACAAATTGTAGTAACTAAAAATTCAGGGTGTGGAGGGA